>JAQMRL010000001.1:44973552-49973552 GCA_035578175.1 Catonia carolina
TTACGACAAAAGTGTATATAATAAAATTTATAGAAAATTAAGAGATCTACAACTTTTATTTAGAGAATGTTTCTCTACAGAGCCTAGTTTAGCGTGAAAGTGTGATTTTCCGGTTTTTTAAGCCAAACTGAGTTTGATTTTCATTTTGCATCATTCACTCATGATTAAAATAAGGTTATGTTTTTGTTTATTTCTAATATTTTGTTAATAATGTTAGGTTTATTGTTAATTATTTACATTGGCAAGAGAAATTTGTGTGTGTTTCACACCAGATTTTTATGTAAGCAATAAAACCCTCCACGACGATTTCAAAATTCTGACAGTAAAGGAAATAACTGCGTCCTTTTATAGTAGTTTTCACGAACGACCAAATTTTCAAACCAATTAACCCGTGATCTAGTTACAAGGAACTTCCCAACTGTGCGACGTCTAAATTGAAAATGGAGTATATACCTCTTGATCTGAACAAAGTCAAATTCCCCGCCGCCATTTAAATATAATTACTCGTATATGGAACTTGTGCGGCTCTATGTACAATACTGTATTAAAAATGAAAGACAAAAAAGATGCACTTCAAAGCTGTTACTTGGATGAAACAAATTTTAATGATATTTTTTTTGTAGAAAATCGTAAATTGTCGCTAAACAGGAGCTCAAATGAGCGACAGCCGGGCTCTGGCTGCTCAATGTAGTTTTTTGGGGCTTTCCACCCTGGAAGACCGCCATCCACGGACCGCAGGATCTCACGGGATTCGAGATTTCCTATAAGCCCCGTTGTCCACTCTTTCTTCTTTCCTACCCTTATCTGTTTATTTTTGGTCTTCTCCGCTTGTGAACCCTATCTGTACCATAGGTGGATCCAACCGTCGATAATGAATATTAGGTTTTCGGAGAAAATTTTCCAAGTATGTTTTTCACTCTTTCCAGCGCCTCCACGCGGTTTCCTTTGGACAACGGTTGTCCTCTGTCCTATTTCTGATAGATGATTGAAGTTTTGTTGACGGGCTAGTAGTGCGTTGCCTGCGAGAGAGTTTTCGCTAGATAGATCCTATCCATCTAAGCCCATAACAGACAGGTGGAGTGTCAAGTTTTTTACACTCAATCTGTTAGTTGCAGGGCTAAAATAAATAGTTCTGTTTCTTATCACATGGTCAGCCAATTAAATGACTGAATCATTTAAGAACAGAAGAGGTAGAGGTGTAAAAAACACTAATCAGAGTTATCTTCTCTGAAAGTAATGAATTTCATTGTACAGCCAGACCCTGTGGTGAATGAAGTGAAGTTGTCATTTACAGAGTGGAAAATATGTGCTTTTCAGAGGGCCCGGCATGCTGATAAGCGTACTTTTCCACTCAGTGAGGAAGGCAATGGTAAACCACCTCACTTCTCGTTTTACTTAGTAAAACCTCTAGAGGTTCAAACCAGCCTTTCGGCTGTTGACCTAAACAACAACAACAACAGATCCTATCCTTCGTTAAGTATTTCAAAAGTTATAAGTCCTATCTCGCGAGTCCGATCGTTTGGGATGGGGGTGGCTGTAAATACTACAATTTAAAAAAGTGACAGAAGAATCATCACGTTCGAGTTACTGTAAATAAATGTTATTATTGTGCGTAATTATAATTTTCGCTATGCAAATTTTTATCTGAAACATACGTATGTATGTTTCAGATAAAACATACAGTACATACAATACAGTACAGACTGTATTTTTGTAAGAAAACCCATTCTTTTAAACGAACGCCGAACCCCTCCACAAATCTAATCCTTATTGAAATTGTACTTCAAGTTTGAGTGGGTTTACAGAGAAAATTTTTATATCAATAACATTTTGGAAACAACCATTAAGTTTTACCTTGCCGTTTAATGATATTCTTGATAATCCTTGAAAAAAGGAAATTATTAGCGTTATGAATTTACAGAGTAATTTTTATGATGGTCATAATATATTTTAATCTCGATAATTTACAAATGTAATTGGAGGCTACAGCTGAGAATTAATTTAACAGTTTTTTTTATTCGTATTGTACGTGTTATTGTAGTAATGATTTCCGTTAATTAAAGTTATCACTTTATTACATAAAAGACGTTGACTTTTTTTGTTTCTTGGTAATCACCAAGTCCGTTATATTATTAGTTCATAATTTATTTAAAAGGTTTTAGATTTCTAATTCATAAAACTCAGCATCAAAGATATGAGTACATATATTTCAAAACGTTCTCTCCAAACTTTCTCGTATGACATTTTTGGTTGTAAACATTTTTATTAACGAAATCAAGACGAATAACCGACCGGCTGTATTTGATTGACTGTTTATGCAAATCATTTAAAGTTAATAGATATTTATTTCAAAAACAGGCTGACAGTTTCACACGTACTCGTAAGATACAACAAAATCTTTTAATAAAAAGTTCGTTAGTCTAACTATTTTATTATGGCTATTTATAATTTATCTGAAGCGTATATTTGATTTCATAATACTGAATACACAAAATGTATTGTGAATACAAGTCAATCTATTTTTGTTACCATCCTCCTCGTTATATTCATTTAAAATATATTATACATGGTATCCTTAAAAGGTGTAGCCAACTTTAGGAAGTATTGTGTAACTAAAAATAACAAAAACTGTTCAAATAAACAAAAATCCGGAACCGGAACTTCGTTAGCGAGTTAAGGCCAAAGATTTTGTCTGGAATTTAGTTACCGGTGAAATGAAGCCATGCTAAAATTTTTAAGCCTTTATTTAAGATGAAAAGGTGGTGGTATCTTATGTTTTCCCTGAAAAATCCAGTAAAACAGGTCTCAGAACAGTATCTCCTATAGTTTTTAAGATATCTGACATAAAGCACGCAAATTAGGGGCCGATAAAATACTTTTTTAGGTTTAATGTAATATAATTTTGTTAAAAGTCTGATTCTGAGAGAAATTATTCAAATTAAATTGGACCTGAGTAAAAAATTAATACATTGAAATTTGATTTTTATTAATAACAAAACCAGACTTAATTTTTACTAAAAATTATTGTTTTTAAACAAATTAGATAATTTTTTAATAGGTTGGCAATAATAACTCAGTTGGCAATACCCTGAACAGATAAAGTACCCAACGAGATAGTCTTGCGTAGAATGGCAACAGAAAAGGAGCTTGTTTACACCATCCAAAAAAAGAAAATGGAATATCTGGGCCATATTATGCGTGGACCAAGATATGAAATGCTTCGCTTTATAATGCCAACTTTAAGGACTTCCATCAAGAGCAAAAGTAGGGTATATGTCGGACCGAAGAAACAAGAAAAGCCAACAGTGATGAGATTGTAGCTTCCATAAAAGAGTTTCCAGAAATGTGTAAAGTTACTCTACCTTGTCTAATGTTAGACTTATTCGAAGGAAAAACCAACTAAAAATCAAGCTGAGATCGTTAAACGGTTTCGTTTTTATTGTTATTATGTTACTGTACTGTGCATAACGAAATACTGCTGAAATCATGTCTACTGTAACAACTACACTACTAACTGTTGGATTATTAGGGTACAATGTATCGAATAATTTTGATCATTGAACATTTTTTTTGCTACCGCTTCTTAAAATGTCTTGTTCTCGAAGAACGTTGGCTGACTCAAAGCCAAATGAGTTTTATCGATTGCCCGACGAAAAGGAGCACTGAAATCACACCGTCAGTTGTCAAGGTTCCTCAACCATGATGTTCTACGCCGATCTGGACCAAGTTTACCCTCTATCTTTTCCTGTTTATTTTTCTGCAGCTTCTATATTTCTAGCCTCTCTTTTCATGACCGAAGTGCTCCAGTTTTCGACGTTTTACAATTTTTAAAACTTCTGTAATTTTATTTACTATCGTTACTGATCAGTAACGTGAACATTTAGTTGCTATTAATGTTTGTAAATTGTTCACGTGCATACTTTACTGCAGTATTTCCGTGAATAAAGTAAACACCACTTGAAATTCGTATTGGCTGTAGTACTAACAAAGATTTCAACGGTAAAATTTATTTTTTTAGTGAGTTTGTAAATAAACAGTACGTGTATTCCAGTCGAAAAGTTTTGCTTTAAATAATGCGAATCAATTACAAAATACGATCTCAAACAGGAACATGTTATGGAAACAAAAATACCTGTGAATTATTTGTTATTGGATTTTGTGTTATTGTGAAACCGGAATTGTTTTTTTTTCGTTTTAAAAATGAGACTTCCTACCACAAAGTAACATGGTTTATTAAGGACAGACATTGAAAATGACTCAATTTCATCAATATGTGAAACTAATCTGGTTAAATTATGTAAAAAATAAATCGTTAATGAGTTCATTTCTATTCGGAGAAAAGTTGTGAAAGAAATTACAAATTTTAGTATAGGCCTTAACTGAAACGATGCCGTCCATTATATATTAGAAGGGAACTTGATTTCTGTATGAAATGTTACTGAATATCTTAAAAACAAGTTTGTCCACATTGACTTACAAAACAATGAGTCGACCTGTTGGTACGTTACAGAAGTTAGTTACCTATCTTACGTTGCGATGACGTATCGCGTTGTGGGTCAAGGATCTCATGGACAACTTCACCTTGCTCAATGATTACGACCAAAGTAACTTTATGTCTAGTTAATAATAAACTTAATCGGTCACTTACCCCAATAAAACACACAATGTCTATCTGTTCCACGATATAACAGTACATAATAACTGAACTATTGTTAAAATGACTCATCATAAAAAGTAAAAACAAATGTTATTACTTACATTTAATTCACATTAGTACTTATATTTCCTTAAAGTAAAAATAAAACTAAATAGAGAAATATAAAAACGTTATATATGTTTTTAGGAGAGTCAATCCAGAAGGCTTACGGCCTATTCCCACGATGCTAATTTACAAGCTGTTAATTCTATCAGGACTTACTGGCGCGTAGGTGACGGTTCCCGCGGAGCTAGTTAATTAATGGAAGTGATCGGAAGACGTACGTGAGTTGTGTTATGTATTGCTGTACAAATTACAGCTTACTAGCAACTAGTAACGTTTCTAAACGTTCACACCGAGCTAGTTTACTAGAGCTAGTCAATCACGTGGCCTTTTATCCCCTACTAGCACTAGTAAAATTAAATATCTTCAAAGTCACTAGCATGCTAGTGAATACTAACGCCTTAACTAAACTAGTTGCTAGGTGTTCTTTCCCATAACTGTAGTTTGGTAGCTGCTAATCAACTAGCTGTTAGTACTAGCGACGTGGAAATAGGCATTTAGAAAAGAGTACCCTACCATAAAAGAAATGAAAACGAAACTTCATGAAGACCACGGAGTATAAATAAACCTCTCAATTCACCCGAAACTAAGACTATATAAATTAGTTATCAAACCTGAGGTAGTCTATGAATCCGAAATCCTACATTTGAACATGAACAATAAAAATTTGTAAGAGAATCTAAAAACAGTTGAAAGAAGGATTCTAAGAGAGATTATAAGAGCCGATCGGAATGTGAAGGGAGAGTAGAGATTGAAATTAGCCAAGGAACTTACGCATATCATGAGAATCTCACCTCTATGATGCAAGAAGACTTTTTGTTTCATAGAAAATCTTCAAAATAAATGAGAGGAGACTTGCTAAACGGATCTTCAAATTCTTGTAAAACAAAAAAAAAACAACCAAAATGACTTGTTAAATTTATAGAGAGAATTAATTGGCAGAGAAGTCAAAAAGAGGAAATGAAACTTGGGAGAAAAATACATTTTGAAGGATAATAGTGGGAATAAAGGAATTTCAGACAACAAAGACATTCAAGTAATCTGGTATACCATGGTAGAAATAAAGAATAAGAAAAATTGATGGCTTACTGGAAAAGGATTAAGAAACGCTATGAGAAATGAAATTGCAAATCGATACAATAGATAAATCAATTCAGAAAAATAATAATAAAACAGATAAGTCAATTCGGAAAAAAATAATAATAATGCGGTTTTACTTTTGCTGTTCAGTAAGTGCAAATGAGATTAAAATCACATAGGCCTACAGTATTTCCGTTAAGAGAAGACAACCTTTAAAAAACGATAAACCTTCTATAATAAAAACACAACCACATTTTAAGATGTAAATCTGCACTACAAGGTTGTGGACTGACGGCATTAAAAAAATATATGATTTTTAACGGATACCCTAACTTGAAATCAATACAAAGTCAACTCCTAAAAAAAACAAGTTCCAAAATTTTTTCGTTTGTAATCAAGAATAAAGTTTACTTCTTCAAGGTGTTCTTAACTCTGTAACTAGAAACAAATTTTTTTTAAACTTTATTAATGAAATTCACAACTGTTAAAAAATAAGCAACCAGTGAATATGATGGTGGATGAAGGAATGAATGGAATTACATGAGTGACGTACATGGAGAGCACTATGCATTGACAGTTCTTCGACGTGTTATTTAGTTACTTCTTGCTAATTCAGTTAATTAATTAATTCATTCATTAATTACATTAACCGTTTCTAAAACAGGAGATTCCGGCTCCACTTCCTCCTTAATCGTCTTTGAACGATGAGAAGGTTGATGACAGGTAAAAAGTTTACGTATCAGTTCGTTTGGATGAGCGAAAAGTCTGTAACAATTTAAAAATAATTCGAACCGGGAGTTGCACGTTATATCTGGTGTCAGTTATGCTACGATATTATACCTTTGCGGTTACTGACCATTACTAATTCATGTTCCCAGCTTACGTTTCTTTCTTTCCAATCCTAATTGTACGCCTATTAGAAGGTATGCCACTGGATAATACGTAAGCCTACCTTCTTCATTCTATCAAAACGTGATTCATTTCTGTTCTATAATAGGTAATAAGTTTCAATAAATTAAATTATTAGGAAAAGATTATAAATTATACTGTACGTGTCAGTAGACTATTATGTAAACGGAAAATATAATCAAAATCCTTTTTATGAAATTCAGGTATAGTCACTTGAGTCACGAGTTTGCCCTTGTTTGCAACGAGGGGTAAAGGGGGAAAATCATCAGTGCGCATGCCCAACTGCTTTAATTTCAGTACAACAAACATAACAACTTATACTATACCCAAAGCATATACAGTATATCGCGGAACCTTTTGTAGGTTAACTGTTAATTACAGTTATGTCGGTTTATTCGAAAACGTGGTCGAACTATTCACAGTGTTGAACGAAATCTAATATGCAATGTAATATGTTATGAAGTTGAAGCTAAACAAAAATGCCTATCCGTGCCTTTTAACAAAAGCCGAGAGCGAGCGGCTAACTACTGTGATGTTTCTCTTTCCACAATTCTAAAAATAAAGAATGAAATTAAGGATGTGAAGAAGCTATTCTTTAGCAATTTTGTTGACACCTGGTAAAAAAATAAAACGGTTAGGTAGATAATATAGAGAGACTGATAATGAAAACGCCAGTGACAGCAATAGTAAAGAAGGCGATTCATTCGTAATTACAGTAAATCAAACATATCTAGTCATTTAATTAATTAAATTTAATTAATTTAATTTAATTAATTTAATTAATTTTGCTATAGGCAATATTACAGGTCATATTTATTTCTTATAAGGTTTATGAAGAAAAAATTTTCTCGGAATAAACCGCAGCTTACAAAATGTGTGTAGAAACTTCACGGTAGTGAAATGCAGGAGTAGTGTCTCACTGTTGAGGTTGGCAGCACTGCAAATATATTATTTCCCTTTCTCACAGCCCACACATACGGAAAAGGCAATTTCGTGACTTCAGTATCTATAAATGATGAATTTGTAAAAAAATTTATCTAACAGAATCTAATGATCCTGGTTTAATAAAACATTTATTACTGATTCGGTATCCCGATATGAGTTCATTGTATTTAGTTTTAATTGATCAGTGACAGTTTTCTTCATCGACCCAATAGAGTATAGCGAATACCTATTTACTTTGGAATGTGCTAATTCATGCATGTCATTTTACTTCGGGATATTGAAATTTCTTTGGGCGGTGATTACATGTTCTTGATATAAGACCTTTCATAACCTCTCCAGTTTTATTGTACGTAATGAGAATCGATAGAATACGTAATGAAAAAACTATAATTAGATAAATTATTGCATATTTAGAAGAGAATAACTCTCACTATACAATCACTGTAATAAGCAATACACGTAAGTATCAGTGTACATTTTCATTCTTTTGTACTCCTAATAAGTTACGTTAGCAATAAATTAACTTCAGTTTAAGTATAGCCTACTTTTGTGTAAGTATCGTAGGGGCACTAACGTTATTAAATGTAGAAGTATGGTAAAGTAACGCATTATGGTTTTTTATCCATTTAAATTATACATTTTTATAAACGACTCTTAGTCTTTCGGTGCAACCTAAAACTTCTCGTATCTGTTATTCATTTTACACTTTGTTTTCTATTTTAGCTATCGTTCCGAATTTTAAATAAAGGAACAAAAAAATTTAGGTCACATTGTACAATGGTCCAGAAAATGGAGAAGAACAATAAAAATATTGCTATGACCGTAGGAAGAAAAATAAGGACAGAAACTAAAATAAAACTTTACAAGGTAATGGCTGCCCCAGTCGTACTATATGGAAGTGAGTCGTGGGTTAGTACAAAACCACGAGAGAGCACCTGCGGCAGAGATGCGATTCCTACGAAGAACAAAGGGTTGCAATCGTGGGGACCAATTGAGAAATGAGGATATAAGAAAGGAAGTGGATGTTTACAACCTGACTGGGAAGATTGCAGAATATCGGAATCGATGGAGGAGCAAGTAGAGAGAATACGTGAGGAAAGGACGTTTTGAAATACAGACCAGAGGGGAGGAGAGATGTTGGGAGGCCACGCAAGAGATGGCAAAAATTCAATAGAGTATAGTCGCTGTTGTGAGTTAGAACATGCGGGAGACTAATCCTTGATTGTGGAAGAAGAAGAAGAAGAAACAATAAAAATATTACTAAAAAATAAATTAAATAAATTAATAAATAATAATTAACCTTTACATTACGGCAACTGTCCAAGAGTGTTTCTCCTAAATTCAGCAACAGCTACAACAGTGAAGTAGGTATTTGAGGTATATATAGGTACCTATATAAACAGCTAAAAGAAATACTTAGGACAATAGAGGTTAAGAAATTGTACAAATTGACGTCTCAACTTTTGATACCTTTAATTAGGCAGAAACGAACCATATAGTTCACAAAGTTTTCCTAGGCCATTTGGATGAATGCTGGCCAAATCTAGTACGTCAGTGAAAGTTAGAATACAAAGACTTAAACTGAAGAGGTACAAATGTTATTCAACAAATCTTACATTTCTAACGCTACTTTATATTACGACTTCAGTATTACCATCGTGACAGACGTTTTCATTCACTTATCGAAACTTCCACAACAAATTTCTCGGTCATCCAAACCAACCGATACAATATAATTTCCTCCTGTAATTTACCAAATAATGATCAAAGACGGTTAAAAAGTAAATGAAGTACGGATCTGCTAGTTTAGAAATCATAAATCATTTAATTAAAAAGAATAAAAATATACAAAAACGTCGAAGACCTATCAAAGGATAGTGGTCTACAAGCACGTC
This sequence comes from Catonia carolina, assembly GCA_035578175.1. Lineage (NCBI taxonomy): Eukaryota > Metazoa > Arthropoda > Insecta > Hemiptera > Achilidae > Catonia > Catonia carolina. The sequence continues at coordinate 44,983,141 of JAQMRL010000001.1, forward strand.
ACCCATGTCACTCATTCTTTCACCCACATCATATTCACTGGTTATCTATAAATAATAACAGTGAATTTCACCAATAACATTTATAAAAATTGTACTACTTTATTTTATACGACTATTGAATGAGATGTATGACAAATGAATGACGTGAAGTCAATCACTTGGATCTAGCAGCTGATTGCATCATGAGTTTTGAAGAAATTGTATTTTCTCTATTAAATATAAAATAAATTGTACCCAACAGAATCTGGTTTTGTAAAGTTTATTTGAATCTTCTTTTGTACGTTTGGAGTCCTTTCAGGGACGCTTTTTGCTCCAAGTTACCGGTTTTGTTGAATTTGCTTTCTATTAGTAATTAAAATAGCTTTTATTTCTTATTATATTTAAGGACGCTTCGATTAGAAAGAATATCTTATATGATGCCATTATTCAAATCATTTCAAAATTGTGCAGAACTAATTAATTTAAATTTATGAAACTATTTAAAAACAAGAATACTTTTGTTTATAGATAGCCTACGTTATTACTACAATAAACTTTTTATGAAAATCTTATGACAAAAACAGATATTACAAGATAGAAACACCAACACAAGCCGGTGAAATTTATCCATGGTCCTTGCGGAGGGTAACATTACATCGCTTAATGTTATTATGAATTAAAGTTATTGACTTTTGTGTGTGTCTAAAGAGAAATCCACGACGTATGCATGAAAACTGATTAATTAATTATCTCCTTTCAGGAAAACTGCTTCGGTCAGTTACTACAAGCAGATGGGCAAGCGCCTTATTAAATCTTGCCGCCTGCTTTTGTTTTAATGCGTAATTTAGTATTTATGTCACAGATTACTCAAACACGCTATCTAGGCTTAGAACGTACACTTAGAAAGAAAACTTACATGGAACGCACATGTTACAAACACAAGCCACAAACTCAAAACACATTTCTATCAACTGAAACGCTTAATCGATAGACATTCTAAAATAAACATATCACATAAATTAACAATTTATAAGTCGGTCTTAAGACCAATCTGGACTGTTCAAATTCGGGGATTTGCTAAACCTTCACACACGAAACGTATACAAGCCACTCAAAACAAGATTCTACGAGTGATAACTCAATACCCCTTTTACGCCAGAAAATTAATGTTGCACAAAGACTTACAAATCCCACACGTAACTGACGTCGCGAAACAACTGTACAAGACAATGCACGACAAATTTAAATTACATGACAACCCTCTCATACAAAACATGTACTCTAAGGTGATACCGGGAGCACAGACGTTTAAAACGCCTTCGGCCAAGGGATCTTCTTGGTCAATTGTAAGACGGTAGCGATGACTGCAAGCTCCAGCAAGTAATTCAAGTTTTAAAACCTTTAGCGACATATTTATAAATTGTAATAGTTGTTTTATAATTGTAATAACATATACTAAATTTTCAATTAAAAATTGTGTCAAGAAAAGTAGGCTATTTATGTTAACTAGGGTACTAATTTCTATAGAGTTTGCAATAATTAAGGTAAGTATTATTATTATGTACTTCTGATCCAATATACTAAATTCTTGTAGGTATTGCATAATTTATGTTGTATCCAACATAAGATAAAGATATTCACATGGCATTAATTTTAAACAAGGTCATGCAGGTTCAAAGATTTTTAAATTTTACTATAAATATTACTCTAACCAAATGCCGGTACCAGTATAAAACAACTTAAAATTACTTTTGAATCTTACGGATCCCATCTACTTGCCAATTAAACGAAAACTAGGAAAACCTTGATTCAGAAATTTAATTACAATATTAAAACTTTCACCTACATATATACACCTTAAATAAATTTAAGTTTAATGTTTATATTGAATTACTAATAAAAAAACTTGTATGAACAAATTTTAAATATATAGTTAGTTGTACTTGTTACAACACGTTTACTAATACAAGTTCATGCATTTTTTTACGCAATGCGATAACAAATGTGCTTACATCCAGTATACAATTCTTTTTAAAATTATTTAAGGTTGCATTGACAGCTTGGTCATTAGCGATTAGGATGGGTTTTGGTCCAGCTAGAAACTTTTCTTTCCATACCCTAGCCGGGAATCGAATTTGGGACCTTCCGTTTTGTAGGCTAGCGCGTTTAGCCACTATGCCAAGGAGCCGGCTACAAAATTTTTATCGTTAGACTATACTTATGAAATAAAAAATGATGTAGTGCAGTTAGGATATTTAATTGTTAACATGAACATGATTTAAACTTTTCATTTCTTTTTAAGTAAAATCAAAACGATCGCATCATTACTTTAGCGTAAAAATTAAATTACCGATTTTTAAGTTTTAATTTAATTTACTAAAAACGAAAAAATGATTAGATCGCTCCAAGAATCTATTTACCTAATTATAATAATACTGAGTTTATTAATCATTTTTAAACATGTTATTTAACATATTTTGGTACGTACACGGTAGGAAATTTCAGTTTAATAATCCTAGGTGTTTAAAGAAGTCTTTTTAAAACTCTCTTATATATTGTATGTATTTTTTGTATATATTAGAATTAAAAAATTATATAGCGTTTTTATTTTTGTAAAAGAGTAATTTTTTACATTAAAAACTGTAAATACTTCAAATATATTTTTAGAAAATATTAACTGCAATCAATCTGTAGATTTGTTTATTGCAATCAATCTGTAGATTGAATGTTAGTGATGAGCTTGAAATAGGTTAAAAAATTTTGAAGAAATTTTTTAACAATTTCGCTATGAGTAGTACAGTATTATTGGTAATCTAGACTTTGTATTACAAAAACCGGATATTTATAAAAAGGTAGTAACTGTACAATTCCTGTTAACAGAATAGCCTATATTTTATTTAATGGATTCAACAATAGCCTATTGTCACCTATCCTTAGTTACTACTAAGGATAGAAATAAAATAAAAATGGAATTTTGAAAAATTCAAAAATTTAACATAACCACGACGAGAATCAAAATTAGGGGTTTCAGCTTGGAAAACGATTACGGACAATTATTTTAAATTCCATTTCTTAATAAACATTTATATAATTTTTGTGAAGTCTACATGTGATGTTTTTTAAATGCAGTCTGTTTTATCTAACTTGCAGCGGCGTTTTATAAGTTCACGTTTAATTATAGTGTCAGTCTTTAAGCTAATGTAAGTCAATCCTTTAAACTTTAAAGTAATTTTATACTATAACTCTAAAACGTAAAAAAACAATAGTCTATATGAATTAAAAATATTTTAGAAAATAAATAGAATTATTAAATTAAAGAACCACAGCGTTTGTAGTGGTTTTACGAGTCCCAATAAAAATGTAAATTTACATTATAGTGCATAGTCCAGTAAACTCCAGTAAAAACGGTGCAACGGGGATAAGGTCAAGTTGCAATTACAGGTTGATCCGTAAAAGAAATATACAAGCGTCTGATACATGAGGTGTAATGTCATAATAAATATTCAATCCTATTATGAAGGAAGGAATGAAAGTTATGTAATTCTGAAGTTAATTTAATGGCCATCATAAACCACAATTTACACACAGACGAGTGCTCGCGGAATCGGCCGGCTGGGCCAGTTTATCATTGCGTAACGTTGGGTTTTACTCGATATTTTCCCTGTTGATCTAAGATTGAGGTCAACGGAACACTGGGCTAAACACGTGTTGTAAAAGATTCCGAAGATCTTCTGTTGTACGTAATCAGTAACATAGAATCGTCAATGGTGTAACTGTCTACACATTTAAATCCTCTATCAAACTTAGATGCGAAATCTTTTCCTAGATAAGTGTAATTTGGTTTTACTTTCTGTTAAACGCAGATTCGTCATCATAGAGAATGTAAATGTTTCTTTTCTTTTATAAGCTCGAGTGAGAGTAATCGCCCTCTGGATTTTCAAGCAATTACGTTTTATACACGGAATACGAGTTGAAAGTTAATTCTAGCATCGGTGCAGAGTAGGAAATATTCTCCTTTGTATTCCCTAGCGGTGTATCACCACGATTGTTGACTTTTTGTAACATTAACATGCAACGTGCAAAAGAAATCTAGTATTTCTATTGTATTTTTTAAATAACTTTTCCTTATCGTTGTGTAATAAACGTTGAATTAAAAGACAAGGTATTCATTTTTGTTTCAGATTTTGGTATGGAGATCTTTATAAGACTGATAGGAGTACTTCAAAATATACTTCGTTATATTTTTCATCCAATCTTTTATGTATTATCAAAAACGGATGTTACGCTCTCAGGTACTAAATTCCAGAAAATTGGTAATTCATTAAATTTGGAAAGTGCTACAAAATTAGCTGAAAAAATTCGTACCAAAGAAGTAAGTTATTATCTGTATTTAATTTTCAAGATAATTTTTAAAAGTAGTGCAGTTTTAAAAAGTACTACCTCTTACACACTCTAATTAATGAATTTTATATGAAACATTCCGAACATTTTGAGGAAGAGCACTGAAATATAAAATAAATAAATAAATTATAAACATACGGAAAAGGAAATGAAAAACAAATTACGTTTCCAAAATAAGAAAGGTATAGGCTATTATTCATAGATAATTTTTACTCATATCAGAAATTCCTTAAGGTGAGTCGGAAGGGCGTTTTGGGAAAAATTACTTTTTGCAAAAAAAATATACTAACCAGAATTTTTTCTTTGAAATGACGTATAATTTATAACAATCTGATAAATAGAAATTGCGAAATAAATTTCTTTTTAATGCAGCTATATCGACTGAAATATAAATACGCTGATATTTCATAACTTTTTTCTTGCATTTCTTGTACAAGAAAAAGAATTTCAGTAGGTAAATTTTGTTTCCTTAGGTTCGGAAAGAGTGTAATTGGGCTAGGAATTTAAAAAACGTGATAAAATAGTCAGTGAAAATGTGGAACTATCACCTAGTGCGAGTGCAAGCACTGTTAGAACCGTTCAACAAAAACCATTAGCCTACTTAGAGGCCAATTTATTTACCAAAAATGGGTTATTTTCAAATTCAGTATTCCTTTTTGAGGCTTTATTGAGAGGTAGAGAGGTGAAGCTTTGCAGACTTGTACTTCTTGCTCTACAGAGTGATGGAACCAGTTTTAATTTTTTTTGTACTTTTAGTATTATTTTCAAAAATGTCCATTAAACGGACTGGAAAAATAAAAAAAATTGAATATAAAAAATAATGAAAATAATAAAAAAATCCTTCCATCAAATTGTAAAGAAAAGTGCACTCTTGCAAATAAAAAAAACTGCCAAATCCTATCTGCAACCAGAACTTTCAAAAGGAACAAACCAAATTCATCATTGCAAGTACAGGCTCATCTGACCCCTTAAATCTTTAATGCAGCTTTTGGTGATAAAGGAAGAAAGAAGTTATGCTACTGCTTAATTAATTTAATGACTATTAGGCATATAACAAAGTTTTCTGTTATGGACTCAATGCTATAAATTAGTCACAAGACACCATTTCTTGAAGAAATTGTTGAGAGGCATCATAAAGGGATGCCGGTACCTAAAAATTTATGCCTACTATTTGCAAGAGTCGTACGTTGATCCATTGCAACATTCAAACGTTGCGGCAATATCATATTTATTTTAGCAAGATAACTTGTGCAACTGCTAATAACGTGATTCTTTTTACCTTAGATCATTTTTAGAAAAATTATTTATTTTTGTTATAAATTTGTTTATGTAAAACAATCAAAACTGGACTAGACTGACATCTGGTAGTAGGCAACTTAATTCATAATTTTTTAAGAATTCAATCTGAAATAGGCCTACATAGGTAACACGAAAATAACTCAGGATTTTCTCTTCTCTTTGGACATTATCTTTTTTTCTTTCAATACCTACTTCATCATTCTCTTAGAAATCGCTTTCTTCTGAAAAGTTGTGTTTAATTCTTTAGAGTTTTCTGACTTGAGTTCTGCAGGAATTTTCAACCCAAATATTTTACTTCTCAATCCCGTTTTAGCCATTTTTTTTTGTAAATCCTAGTGTTTTTCGTTTCCTTTTGATGTTTATGATTAAAGTTTATTTGGTTTTTGTATTTTCGCAAATGTTGAATACCTGTTATTTCATTAATCTATTGTTATTAATTTTCTTTACATGATCAAGGAATCTCGCTCTTCTTTTTATAACTGATTCTTCCATCGTATCGATGTCTTTGTAAAATTCCTTATTTGATTTTTACCTTCTTTCCCTTGATTCTAATGTACCGGGTGTCCCACGAAGAGGTTGTTATTTTTGAATTAATAGCCAGACGTAGGCTATCGCACACTCAACAGACTGGAAACTTTACGGTTAGGTATAATAAATAGATAATGCAAAAACGTACCCTCAAGTTTCATTTGCTTATGATTAATCAAAACAAAATGGCGGAAAGAAATTTTATTTGCATAACCATTTCAAATTGGTGATTGATTACAATGTTACTTAAGTATTAAAATGAAAGAAATATGAAAGTGATAAATTATTAATTAACACAATTTGTTTCATTAACCTTTTCTTCGAACTGATGTCCGTCAATAGCTATGCACTCATAACAACGAAAAAAGAGTCATAAGCGTTTTTGAAAAATTGCCGAGGTTTCAACAGGAGTTCCTCTTCAAACAGCCTCATTAATTCATCGTCTGTTGCAATGGTGTGAGAATAAACTTTTGCCTTCAAAAAGCCCCATTGGAAAAAATCGCAAACAGACAAGTCTGGCAATCTTGGCGGCCAGTCTATGAGGCCGCTGCCACGACCTACCCAACGGGTAGGAAGATTTTGATTTAAAACCGCTTTGGCGACATTAGCATAATGTGGAGGAGTTCTATCAAGCTGGAAAAAACGTCCTGCATCTCCGCCTGAGAAGGATGAGGAACTATGTGATTAGTAAAAATTGATGCGTATCTGTCTCCAGTCATTGTCTGATGGGATAAGTCATACGATAAAACACCATCCTTGGTGACAGCAACCCACACTGTTACACGCTTTGATTTCACAAGATTATTGTTCATTTTTGATATTATTTTCTTATTCGGCCATTTTGTTTTGATTAATCATAAGCAAATGAAACGTTTTACTATCTATATGTACTTTTTACATATCTATTTATTATAACTTTAAAGTTTCTAGTCTGTAGTGTGAGCGATACGGCCGGCATATTAATTTAAAAATAGTAACCTCTTCGTGGGACACCCATATTTTGATCTATATATTTTTCTGAGAATTTTTACTCTGTTTTCAGAAGTTCTTGCAATGAACCTTTCATCGTTAGAATCGTTTCAGTTCATAGAGCATGCCTGGTTTCAAAAGTGTTGACAGAATAGCCTCAGGCAAAAAGGTTGTAACCCACACAATTTGGTAAACCATGTTTCTGTGGAAAAAGGTATAATCAGTGTATTTTGCCCATAATGGGTAGGTGGAGTGGTTGTTGGTTCCAGGGCTACAGAAAATAGTTCTGTTTCTTATCACATAGTCAACCAATTATATGACTGAACTTTTTAAGAACAGAAGAGGCAGAGGTGTAAAAGACACTAATCAGAGTTATCTCCTCTGAGAATAATGAATTTCACTATACAGCCAGACCCTGCGGTGAATGTGTTATTTTCAGAATGGAAAATGTATGCTTTTCAGAGAATTCGGCATGCTGATAAGCATACTTTTACATTCCGCGAGGAAGGCAATAGTAAACCACCTCACTCCTCGTTACTTAGTTACATTTACATTTACTTAGTAAAACCTGTAGATCAAACCAGCCTTTCAGCTGTTAACCTAAACAACAACAATCAGTGTATTATGTTACTGTATTCTTATGTATTTATCACCATGTACTTAAATACAGCTGACATAAGTATAATACTCTGATTATACAAACTTTTTGCACAGAAACATGGTTTACCAAATAATGTTGGTTACAACCTTTTTGCCGGGGGCTACTTGCTTTTTAAAACTGAACTTATTGTTAAAAAAATACTTAATAATGGAAATTAATTAGGATTCACATGTTGGAAGAGTCTTGTTACCTACACTTTTATTTTAAAAAAAATGCCTTAAAATATTTTATTCATTATATTTCATTTTCCAGTCAAAAATAGGCGTAGTTTACAAGCTGGAGACTTTATTATTCTGTTTGGAGACTGTCTTAAGCAGTAGACACTCTTAATGAGTAAATTAATATTAGACAGTGGAACTTATTCATATTATTCTAATCATATTATATACTTCTGTCCCTCTCTCTTCTTTGATCCTCATTGTAAATGACAATGAAGAAGTATCTATTCATCTCCATTAAAATGGATTATCTCTGGTACCTACTGATTGTTTCTGTAGTTAAATATTGCATAAAAAATTACATGTATGTACATTATAAACTAATAGTTTACACATCATGTGAACAGGTTAGAAGTGAAGAGGCAATCGGCGCATTTGGTTTTCGAACAAGGCGTATGAATGTATTTTTAAATGCTGTTGTGGAAGATCGATATATGAAAGCAGATGAAGAAGCATATGCAGTTGATGAGCTGATCAATTCTGGAAAAAAATCTGTTCAGGAGCTAATGAAAGAAAAACCACTTCTTGGAGTTCCAGTTTCTATTGCACAGTCATGTAAAGTGGAAGGTACTTATACTTGATCCTTTATTTTTAGTCCTCATGCAGTATTTTTTAAAACTAATATTGTAATCGGTCAAATGAGTTTGATCTAACTATTGTTACATCTAAGCTACAAGACATTTGTCTTAGTTGCTAACAGGCATTTATCTGTAAGACGATTTAAATTATACTGCTGATCAAAATATGAAAATCATAAAAAGGTAAATTTTTTAAAAATTTTGCACAATAAATATACAAACTAATTGCCTTCATAGCGTAGTGGTAGCACACTAACCTACAACTTGGAGGTCCTGGGTTCAATTTACAGCTAGGGTCTGGAAATTTTCATGGTTACCCACTGTTTTATAACCCACCATAGTCGCTAATAACCAAACTCTTGTTACGACTTTAATTAAACTAAAAAAAATATATATGTAAATATATACAAATTGTGTAGGTTTTGCAAAAATTACTCTAAATATGGAATTATGTATTTTTATAACTGAAAATTTTATTTAATTTGTCAACATTGAATTAACCCACTCAGAAATGAGTCAGCTGTCATTTGATGCTTACACTTTGAACTCTAGTAAAGTGTTTATTCCTAATATTAGTAACAAGTAGATAATGAATTTTGAAGATATTTTTAAAAATTCTTCTGCTACACAGATAAAATTAATTTATAGAAAGGCATGTAATAAAACTGTATAATTTGTTTTGAATTAATTTTTTAATTTAGGAATGGGTTACAATATTGGATGCAAACTAAGAGAAGAGAGAAAAGCAGACAGAGATGGAAAAGCTGTAGCGTTGCTGAAGAAAGCTGGTGCAATTCCTTTTGTGGTGACAAACCAATCAGAATTATGCATTGGTCCTGAGGCACATAATTTTATCTATGGACGTACTCTGAATCCATACTGTCGTCAAAGAAGTGTGGGAGGTGCATCTGGTGGAGAGGTAAAGAAACATTTGTATTGTGTAATTTTTCAATTCATAAATAATCTTAAAATGTACTGATCTAATTAATATTTGATGTACCAAAATTTTTCAAAATAAATCAATACGTGTAGCAAATCCTACTGTAGGAGTATTTAATTCTGTAATTTACACATATATTTGAATACTGTGATTTAATATTTATGAATATTTAAATATATATTTTTTGAGGTAGTTCACCCTCATGTTATTAAAAGCTTGATTATTACTAAATGCAGTACCCTATACATTTTATGGTTACCTTGGTGACAGTGGTATGAACTATTAACCTGGAGATTTCACATTCAATTGCTTTTGTCAAGAGTGTGGAACATTTCCATATCTTTAACTGTGTTGTGCAACCCACTGTACTAGCTAAATGACCCTGGTGTTAACATCGCTTTAAATAAATTTAAAAAAATATTGAAATGTAATTATCAATGATGTTCCATAAATTATTTGAAAAAGTATGCACAAGTCAAATCTGAAGAAAAATTCTATTAAAATTACCATTTGAATTTATCTCTAACCCAGTTGTGCAGTTTCATTTAAATGAAATATTTGTTTTATTCCTATTTCAGGCAGCTCTTATAAGTTCAGGTTCATCTATAATTGGTCTAGGCACAGATTTTGGTGGCTCGATACAGATTCCTGCAATGTTCACTGGAATTTTTGGACACAAACCAACACCTGGTATGAATGGATGTTACTTATTAAGCTTAGATTATTTTTGAAAGAAATTCTGAATTTATGGAACTACATATAATTGTATATTGCTATCATTGTGTAACGGTTAATGATGTGCAAAACTTTACTCTATTAACGAGAATTTCTTCCGAAGATTTAAAGGTTCTTAGATGAATATAAATGAGCTGAAAATTCATGTAATAGTAATGTCATAAAATAGTAATCTGAAAAATTACTTGATCAGTGAAACTTTTTATAGCATACAAGAATTTCTTTCTTGATAGTAGTGATACATTGTGTGATTCTTATATGTATTTCAGGTGTTATATCTGACGACATGTCCTATACTCCTCCTGGAGTCTCCAGGGCGCAAAAAGAAAAAAAAGAAATGTTTTATGAACAAATAAATGTTGTGCACATAATCAATAGGGAAAGGTTTTGTCAGACTATATATCTAAATATGGCCAAAAAGATGGTTATTAACATTAGATTAAGTTTAAAGGATAGATGAGGCGGTCATTTCAGTTCCTTTACACTGCACCTCTAGAGAACCTGTTGTATCGTCCAGGCATTTTTTGTTCATCCAGCAAAAAGTTTGTTTAATTTTCAGGAGAATGCCAACTAAGTCCCTCAGAGGAAGATTGAATACCTACTTCAGTCAATGTTTCACAACTGAAGACAATATGGGAGGCAGATTCTTCCTTCCGTTAGCACAATTTACTTCTAAAAATCCCTGTGTTGTGCAGATACTTCAAGCGTCAAGTGACCATGCCCAGATAATGAGTGTGCGACATGGTGCCCACTATTTTCTTACTAAGCCTCAGTTCATTAGTTTGGTTTCAATACATCTGGTGTTCACACTGATCCACTCACAAACCCCATAAAATAATTATTGATTTTTAAGCTTTAATTTTGTTATCAAGATCCATTTAATTTTTTTTAACCCCATTATTGAATAACTGTTTTTTTTTGTTAATCTGAACAGGAACACTCAATAATATTTGCTCTTGTGACTGTCAGCTGGTCACCAAATAAAGAAATTTATCCAACCAGTGTTATTTAATAACTCACAGTGATTTATCAACTGAATGAGTGGGCTAGACGCTAAATACAATATTGAAAAATGAAACAACATAGTACCTCAATTCTTTAGAGTGATCACTTTTAACTGACATTCTTCAATCACAGTATGGTAGCCTATTACAAAACTGAACAGTATAAATGTTCTCTACTTGTAAATTAAGACTATCAATTCATCTTACAGTTCACCTCTTGCTATTTTTGTAAAACAGGTACAATACCTTCAGAAGGCCACTATGGTGATGTATCACATGAAGAAAACAGTCAACAGTTAGGTATTGGATTCATGGCTCGTTACGCAGAAGATCTACCATTGTTAATGAGGGTTCTTGCAGAAGAAAAAACATCTCTGCTTAATCTTGATGAACCAGTAAGATATTTATTATGTTTTTAATATTTACATAGCTTTACTTTAAAGTATAAAATATAATTGGTAGTATTTAAATACAGTGTTAATATTTTATCTTTTTTCGGTGTGTTTTTTAAATCTTTTTTAATACCTAATGTGTGGATTGCAACCTGTTCAATTTAAGAACAGTATACAACCCTTTGACCCAATGAGATGAGGATGATATAAAAAAGGTGTTGTCTTGTACAAACTCTGGCCAGTCTTTACTGAGAAAGTATAGTTAATTGAACCCCAACCATCAAAGTACACTAGTAACTACTGTCTAGTATTCAAATTCGTATAAAAGTAACTATTTAGAATAACAAGAATAAGTTTAGTTCAGTTTAAGTATTCTTGCCTAAAAGCAAGAATAATAATCTTTCTTTGTTCAATCGGTACAGAAAATATCAAGTACTTTGTAAAAGTTATAATTCAAGATTCTTACCAAGTTGTTCTAGGGACAGAAAAATCATATTTCGATTCAAGACTAACATGTACGATGCATATTTGTGTGACTAGCTGTGGAATGTAACATTCATGAAAAGTCCATTCAAAATAGCATGATATTAAGTCTCTGAATGGTGGTAACTTTTCAAAATAAAAAGTCCCTTTTCGAAAGTCAAATTTCCCGTTTAATTACTCTTACAAAATATAATATAAATCTTTGTTTTGCAATGTTGAAATTCATGTGGGGTTAATTTATTTAACTGGAATTTGTTATTGTTGCATTCAGTAACCTATGCATTCAATACACAAAACATGATTAATTGATATTTTAATATTTAATAATTAATTTCTAATTAATAATAATACAATAAAATTACAAATAATTAATAAATTTGATTTCCATTTTCCGCGTGTTATTGGAAAAATCATTAATTTTCTTCTTTTCCATTAATAATGTATCTTTTAAAACACTTTCATTCACTAACAGGGAAAGTTAACACAAAGAAAAATCTCTAAAGTAGTAGCACTGATGCATGAGCACATAATAAAATTCCCTCTCTTCTTTATTCCAGTTAAAACGAAGTTAAGTCGAAGTAATACTATCATGCTACTTCGAATGGATTGTATTTAAGTTAAAAATGCCTGATGTCAGTAGTAATATTCCAAAATTAACAACTGAAAAAATAAAATAATGTAGAAATTTGTTGACAGATTGACAACAAGGAGATCTGTAAATCATATTTTTTATGATCGCAATCTGCATTATCCCTGGTAATTGATATATTGTAGTGTTCGATTGTCTGAAAATACAACTGCTGTTTTATAAATACTAACATATAGCAGAAGTTAATTCTGTTAATAGTTAACCAACTAAATAAGTCAAATTAAATAAATACTTCGAACAAGGATTCATTTCTATAGGTAGGCCTACTTCTGAAGAATTTATAGATGTCAACAGCTACAATTTTGTATAGGTGTCAACAGCTAGAAGTATAATTTTGTAAAAATGGTAAAATATAAAAACATGTTATGATCTTAAAAACTTTTCCCCATGATTATAAAATTATTTTTAAATTAATGAATATTGTTTACTGATTATTAGAGATGTTATGATTAAAAATGATATAATATATTGAATATATGTAATTAAAATATTATAGTTACACTATATTTTTTTATAATTATATTAAATTCAATCTATTTAATGTTTCATATTAACTGCTCTTGGTCTGAGCTAATTCCAGGAATAAAAATAGTTCTGTTCCTTCTCACATAAGTCAATTGAAATGATTCGAGTAGTATTGAAAGAAATGAAATAAGAGGTGTAAGTGCCATTAATCAGAGGAAGTAATGAATATTATTATACAGCCAGAGACAGTGGAGTGTTAACTGTATGGTACGTATAGAGCCTTCAGGAGGCTTCACATATTTTTCACCCTGTTGAGAATGGTACTGGTAAACTACTTCACTTCTAGTTTTATTTGGTAAAACCACCATGGGTTTAATCCAGCTTTTAGGCTGTTGATCTAAACAATTTTTCATTAGATTAGAATGTAATCAATTATTAATATTTTGTTGTGTAAATGATTACAGGTTAATATGAAGAGGTTAAGAGTACTTTATGTTGATGAACCATCTAAAACGCTTGGTTTCCCTCATGTTTCAAATGAAATAAAGAAAGTAATGAAACAAGCAGCTAAGCATCTGGCAACGAATTGTGGCTGCCAGGCCCAAATGGTACCGGTAATGCCTTTTAATTATTTCTAACTCTTTAAACTAAATTATTATTAATAAATCAGTAACTTGGGACATTAAAATCATGCACTACTGCTGATTGTATAGTACATCCAAACTGAATTGGCGGATCAACTTGAATAGCTATACAAGTACAAGGTCTGTCCAATAAATATGCGAACTGAGCCCATAAAAACTTTATTTTGCAAAATTTAGTCTACATCAATTTTGTCCCCTTCAAAGTACTCTCCATTTGTTGTTATGCACTTATTCCATTTTCTTTTTCACTGTTTAAAGCACCCTTGGAAGTCCTCAGCAGTTAGGCTTTTTAGTGTTCTCGTCGTTTCTTGCTTTATTGTGTCCAAATCTTCCCAGTGATGTCCCCTCATCACATTTTTGCATTTTGGGAATAAGAAAAAGTCGCAGGGGGTGATATCTGGCGAAGAAGAAGGATGATCAAGGATGGTGATTGAATTTTTTGCCAGAAACTGGCGAACAATCAATGCTGAATGTGCAGGTGCATTGTCATGGTGAAGGATCCATCCATCACCTTGACAAATGTTCGGTTAAAATAGTGTGCACTGTTGATTTTCCCAGATTCAGTTCATCAGCTATCATTCAGACAGTTTTTCGACGATCAGTAAGGACAAGGGACTGCACATGATCAATGTTGTCGTCCAACACAGGTGGTTGAAGGTCGTCCCGGCCTTGCATCATCCGTGGCGTCTTGTCGGCCATCTTTAAAACGCTTAATCCACGTGAAAACTGATACTTTCTTCAGAGCATTATCACCGTAAACAGCTGTAAATATTTCAGTAATTTCTTTATAACTTTTACTGCACTTCACCAAAACCTTGATATTGATTCGTTGCTCTGTGATTTCGTCAGTTTCCATTTTCGACCAACAGTAAAAACAAGGACAACAGAAACTAACATAACTGGCACTATAGGCACAGTTCGACGATCCGCCAAACACTGACGGCTCATTGGGAATCAGGCAACTAGGACCGCCAGTGTGTGGGATTGTAGTCCGCGTCATGGGCGCTAGCTTGCACAAGTTCGCGTATTTATTGGACAGACCTCGTATAGAGTGTTTCCTAAAACCACAGACTGTTTAAACTTTTTGTCCTTCTAATTGAGAAAAATAAATAATAAATAATTCACTCATTTTCTGTCACGTTGTTTGTAAGTTATCTTATACACGGAGGCGAGGGACGAAGAGAGCTATCACAACTCTATAGTTATGCGTGCCAATTCAGATTGGACAAACTCCACATACACACAATAGTAATTTTCTACTAAATAATCAAAAAACTATAATTCTGTGGTGATATGAGGCATTCCGGACCAGAAGGGCGAACTCAACATAGGGTCATTTTTTTTTTGTTTTATTTGGCATCTTTGGGTTACAAACTTCAATGTTATAGGTATATTTTGTTGAGTTCGCCTTATAAATTATATGAAAAGATAAGTAGAAAAAAATCAGGGAGTTTACTTTGAACGATAGTTGCGTGGACCAGAAGGGCGAACTCAATAGGAAGATGTGAGTCTTGTCACCTCTACGCTACTGATCCCACCCCACTTCTACCCTTTCCCCTTCCTATTGCTATGCATCATACACTGCAATTTTTGTTGAGTTCGCCCTTGGATCAAAAAGTTTAATTTGCATTTTTCTCAAAACTACCCTTTGTTGAGTTCGCCCTTCTGGTCCGCAACGCCTCATATGTATAAAGGTCTTAACTTAAAAATAGTCATTTTCCAGGAGAAGCGAATGAAAATTTGAGACAGTATAATTTATATATTTTTTTATTATTTAAGGATAGTTTTTGCAATTGTCTCTTCCAAAAATTATTTTTATAATTTGTTTTCTACTTAATAACGAAAATAAAAATCCCTTTTACGTCTACGCTGTGGCCCATTTTTGGAGAGGCAATTCACGACTTAAGACCTTTATACAGTTTGCAGAGTAACTTAATATTTTTTGACCTGGTAAATTCTTACTGTAATTACTTAAGTCACAAGTTTGCCTTCGGTTTCTTTTCATTTTGACTAGGTACTTCAACTGATTTTTTCCAGTTAATCTCAGCAATTGATATTGGTGAAATAATAAACTACTATTGGTATAAAAGTTAAGTCAACTGAAGACCTTTTGTACAGCTAAACAGGACTGAGAAACTAAATCTTAACTAAATAAACTACTGTTGGTATAAAGGTCTTAACTCAACTTAAGACCTTTTGTACAACTAAAAAAGACTGAGAAACTAAAATATAAAGGTATAATTTACAAATAAGGCTTTTAGACCGTTACGTGAAGAGAAAATTTTTATAAAGCTATTTAGACAAGATAACGTAATTCACTTCAGGAGTTACCTACACTTAAACCATTTGTACCAATTGAAAGAAAAAAATTTATCTATACTGGGTAGTACACTTAACTTAAAACCAACAATTTTTGACTTAAGACCTTTATACCTATCACCACAGAATTATCCGTAGAAATTTAAATTTGTAATTTTTTAAAGAAAACATCTGGTTTGAAACACTCGCGTAACTTTCTCTTGCCAATAAAAAACAGAATTGAGTTAAAGAAGCATCAATGATTTCTCAGTACATTAATTGTCTGCCTTAAAATTTTGTTAAGATGTGAAAAAAATGATAAAAACTGGTAATTACTAAGAAAAAATGGAATGTTACTCTCCATTCATATAAAATATTTTTGTAAGTAAATCAGTCAAATGGAAATTAAGTACATGTGTTATTTTACTCTAAGCCATGATTATTTTTGTTATTGGCACATTTCAATTTATTTTTTTATTCTGGTGTTATATTACTAGTAATACTTTTTTCTATAGGTTACCCTAGCCTGTGTTTTGGAGGTATCTCATGGATATTTACAATTAAGATAAGGATGTTAACAAGCAGATTTTAAAAACTCACTAGATGATTCACCATATAGATTTAAAATCTGTTTGTTGAGCATGATGTTAACTGACTTGGATTAAAAACTCTTAGCATTATAGACAACAAAGTAGTGGGTCCAGATTTGATCAGGAAAATTTAACAAAACCCATCGTTTCTTTAGTCTACAATTGTCACAAATGACAAATAGTTGACATACTTTACTAAACAAAAATTTTATTTATTTTTTTTTAATTGTATCATTAATAGGATGATTAAAAATTTTCAGACTCTAGTCAGAAATTGAACTCTCAGCATTTTAGTCCAGTATTTTACCACTGTTCCATCAGTGTGACCCTCAGTTAAAATAATTGTCTTCAGTTTTGAGTGGGCAAGTAAATTAATTTACTTGAGCATTTAAACCTATAATTAAAAATTATGTTTCCTGATTTCAGATGAGATTCAAACAAATGGAAAATATACCAGAAATAGCAAGTTCATTAATATTTAGTAAAAAAGGTCTTCCAGATGTATTTAGTGAAGTAGATATTGAAAATCCAAAGGTATGTATTAATGGAACAGCAAACTATTTAAACTTTACTGTAGAATTGCTTGTATTATAATATAAAGTCCAGCCTTTCTTAGTTTGCTCCTAATGTAAACAAATAATGACGTCACTGAGCATGCGCATTATATAAAATTGAGTACACGCTGATTAAAAAGTAACAACAAAATACTTTCAAAAGTATTTAAATACAAAATACTTTTAAAAGTGTTTTCATTCATGAAATTGTTAGCCTACATCATATTTTATCATGACTGATATTTTAAGTACTTTTAATACTTATAATTCAAAACATAGTTAACTTAATAGGAATATGACATCCATAAAGTCAAAGACCCTAGCGTGCACCCTGTAGTAGCTGGCTTTGGTCTGTTGACAGTAGGAGCAAACTAAGAACGGCTGAACTTTTGTAGAAATATTTATATTTATTGAACTGGTAGGTATAACTCAACCAAGCCAAGGGTTCAATTGTTAGCAGTACTGTTGTGTTTTGATGTGTAGGTGACAGAAAGAGATGGAGGTATAAAATAGTATAGGCCTATATTTGGCATTTATTTCACACTAGTCACCCAGCTCATAATTTATTGTGTGACTCAAATAAAATCGCTTTCTGAAGCTTGACTCCAAATAATTTTGGATAATATTTAATTAATGAATGAAATGAATATTTAAATGAAAAGTTACATTTACAAAAATTGTATTAATATTGAATGCTGCTGCTATCTGCACATAATATGAAGGAAGTTAAATTTGAATAATTACACAGGTTTATACAAATGACTGAAGATTTCAATAAGTTTAATTTCAATTTTTAAATGTATATACTCTGATGATGGTAGAACCACCAAAACAAGTCAGTAAAAAGTAGGATTATGTAATGGAAAGGTAAAAAAATGAGTGATGTAGCAGCTATAAAAATAGGTCAGTGAAAGAATTAAATATTTTTGCAATTGAATATTTACCCATAACAGGAAGGTGGTGCTAAATTTTTGTACTTGATCTGCTAGTTCCACGGCTACACACAAAATAGTTGTTTCTTGTCACATGGTCAGCCAATTATATGACTAAAGCATTTAAGAACAGAAAAGGTAGAGGTGTAAAAGACAATAGTCAGAGGTTGCCTCTGTAGTATAGTGGTCAGTGCTTTAGTCTACCATGCGAAGGTCCCGGGTTTGATTCCTGGCCAAGGTCTGGAAATTTTTACAAGTCAAATCCCCCAGTTACAGTCACATAACCCAACATAGTCACTAATAACCAAGCAGTTGATGCGGCTTTAAATAAATAAATTAAAAAAATAATAATCAGAGTTATCTCCTCCGAGAATAATGAATTTCATCATTATACAGCCAGACCCTGTGGTGAATGAAGTGAAGGTGTCATTTGCAAGGTGGAAAGTAGATGCTTTTTGAAGGGCCAGGAATGCTGATAAGCATACTTTTCCACTCAGTGAGGAAGGCACTATTAAACCACCTCACCCTTGTTTTACTTAGTACAGCCTGGAGAGGTTCAAACCAGCCTTTCGGCTAATGACCACATCTAAATATTTATAATGACAACATTTAAATAATCTAACTTGAATTTGGAGCAAAATACTTCAATTTAAGTTTATTTGGTTTTAGCCAATAAAATATTGTTTTTTCAACGACACCAGTTTTTTCAGATCAAAGTATTTGTTACAGAAACAAAGAATGAAAATAGTAATTTAAAATTATTTAGATTTAGTTATCTAAGCAAGATAGATAAAAATTTTAAAATACGGAAATGATTTTGTCATGTCTAAGGTGAGGCCAAATTTATTAGTCGAATTCATCAAATCATTAGTTGGACTGTCCAAGCACACAACAGGGGCTCTTGGATTTTCACTTCTTAAAGTTACAAATTCTTCTATATCTCAAGCTAATGCAGAACAGTACATTAAGCAAGGAGAACTGTTGAAGAAAGATATAACTGTAAGTACAGACATTTTATTCTAATTCATCATCAATTAAGAAAGTATTTAAATGTTTTACAAACAAAATATACGCACTGATAATTACGAGAAACAATGCCCTAATTTAGGTAAATATTAAGGGTTGAAATTAACTCAAGATGAATAAATTAGATATTACAAGGACTAGGATGCAAGAGAGAACTCATTGTAAAATTGAACAAGAAGGCAAAAGTAATGTATCAGGCACATTATAAGACTCAATGATTTCTTTATGAGTATTTCCAACAATAAGAGGAAAGGAAGGCTCTGGAACCAGAACATAGGGTTAATGAGAGATGTGTAGGCTTTTTCATTATTTGAAGCACCATACTTCAAATCAAAGTGAAGGTTTTGATGGGATAATGTTAGTAACAACATTTGTAACTATAGGGAATTTTGTTTTGGCAACAATATCGGTTGGCAGAATTGAAAATAACAAGCAGAAAGTGTGGGAATTAGAGCTGCACCGGCAGAATAACATTGTAAGCACCTTAAGGTCCAGCTATTCAAGCGTCACTCTCATACTTGGCGACCAAAAATGATTGAATAATGGTAAAACACGAAAAGTTAATGTTAGTGACTCACATGATAAGCAGAGGAAAATATCCAGAGATTCTGGTAACCCTTATATATCAAAGAACAAGAAGCCAGTTCCTGAGAAACTTTTCCAACGCAAGTTAGTGGAATAACAGTATAGCTGCCACTGGTTGTTCATTATGCAACGTAGTGTGGGTTATTACTAAATTCATTAGTATTTTTTGCACTAACATTTTCTTGTTATTTTTACAAAGTATTTCATAACTTTGAAATAATATTTTTTTCTCAATCCTTTATATACCTAGTTCAAGTGGGATAAAAATACTGGTCCAGGGAATAACGTAACCGCCAGTCGCTTATAATGTTATTCTATGATTATCGCTGTGAAATGGGCTTTATTTCTAAAGTGGAAGGGCATATTGGCTTTTCCTTTCATTACTAAATTTTAATTGAATAGTTTTAAAATCTATCAAAAAACTGCTTATTGTTTGTTTGTGTCAAACATAGATGATTTTTTTAGAACATGATTTTGTCAATCTCTGAAAAATCATTTGTTTGTCACTTACAATGTTATTCGGTGGACCCCTTTCATTTAGTAACAACTAAAACTGTATATTTATACAACCAGCAGTATTTATGGTGTACAAGTTTAATACAGTAGACTCTCAAAAATCCGGATCGCGCTAGTCCGGACGATGATTTTTTTTTACTTTATTTTCTGAAAATTTACAACTTTTAAATTAACAACCAGTTAAAGTTTTCATGGGATTGGCCCGATGAACGATCATGCGATTAGCACTATAATTTGTGTGTATGTACTTTTTAATAATAATTGCGTATATAAAATGTATATAAATGACATTTTTTGTCATTTAGGGCCCATAGTAGTTTGCGTCGTCGGGAGCTCTGTGTTTCAGTAAAATATATGTTTATGATTTTACGAGGCATTTTATTTAATCCCAGAACCGTACTTTATTAAGCACAGTACCGTACGACAGTACATTTAGATTTTATTTAGTTGATCGTGTAATTACTCTATAATTGAGACATATATGACGTTCATTGTTACATGTTTGAAATCCGTAACTTGCAAATCTTACAAAGAGTGCAATCGAATCTTATTACGGTACAGTAGCGTTAAGTTTAGTCAATGTTTGTGCTTCGTATGTTGAATAATTACAGTACCAGTAGCCTACTGTAATTTATTAGGCCTACAGTGTTTTAAAGTTTTTTCAGAAGCTCACTCTTATATTAGCAGATGAACGTTAATGCTTATTGTCATAATTATTCGCCATAAAGACGAAATTGCCAACCTCCGGGAAATCCGGATTTTTCGAAATCCGGACCGGCCGTCTGCCACATTAGTCCGGATTTCTGAGAGTCTACTGTATCTTGTTTTTGTCTTGATTGAGGAAATCACCAACTGCCAAATCCTTGCTGCTATTTTATATAAGATACCTATTCCAGCATCATTTTAATCTCCTTTGAGGATTTTATGCTAGGTGTGAGTGTGACAATGTTATAGATACTGAAGTCACGAGATTGCCTTTTGCATATGGATGGGGTGTGGGAAAGTGAAGTGAAAATTTAACAGTGCTGCCAACCTCAACAGTGAGACACTACTCGTACATTCCACTAACATGCAGTTTCTACATACATTTTGTAAGCTGTGGTTTATTCCGAGAAAATGTTTTCTTCATAAACCTTATACGAAATAAATGTGACCTGTAATATTATCTATAGCTTAATTACACGACTAGAAATGATTGATTTACTGTAATTACAATCTACTTTATTTCAGTGGAACAAAATTTTCTACAAATGAATCGCCTTCTTTACTATCGCTGTCTTCTTCACTCTCAATCTCACTACCTAACCATTTACTTTTTTACCACGTCAACAAAACAGTTGAAGAATAGCTTCTTCATGCCTTTAATTTCCTTCTTAATTTTTCGAATAGTGGAAAGAGATACATCACAGTAGTTAGCCACTCACTCATGGGTTTTGTTAAGAGGCAGGGAAAGGCATTTTTGATTAGCTTGAACTTCACAGCAATTTATTACACTGTATAATAGATTTCGTTCTGTACTGTGAATAGTCTGCCCATGATTTGAGAAACTAACATTTCTGTTTACGGTAACAAACATCTATATTCGTACAATTAACCTACAAAAGGTTTCGCGATATACTGCATATGCTCTGGGTATAGGCTAAGTTGTTGTGTTTATTGCACTGAAATTAAAGCAGTTACGCATGTGCACTGATGCTTTTCCCCCTTTACCCCTCGTTGCAAACAAGGGCAAACTCATGATTCTAGTAACTATAGTATTTCTGAATTCAAGTGATTTATTTATTTTGAGTGGAAACAAGGTGTATAATTTGCTAATGGTCGCTTAAACTGTGTCTACGATGAGCTCTCAATGTATGATAGGGTTTTTTATATAGTAGTTGCTACATGTGATTGAACGTAAAACTTTATTTTGAAAAGTTTGAATCCTGTTAATGTTTGATTTTTTCTCCGAACCATAGATCAATGCTCCATACATCCACATCAGACAAATAAGGAAGTTATAACAATTTAGTTTTTGTTTAATAAAAAACGATGATCAACAGATATGTAGATATGAAAAGAATGTTTATTAAAAGGAACTTATTGTTGCAGCAACACATGAAGACAAAAAAACTCTTGAAAACTATGTGTATCATTTATGAATGGCAATTATTGTACACAAAAACAACTCTGCATCAATGGTTATTCATGTTCCCTAATTTACCTTGTTTAATTTTAATAAAACACTTATTAAATACTTTTCTAATTTAACTTATAATGCAAGTTAAAAAATACATTTTGCTAAGATTTAGATTACCACTTTTTAAGTTGCATTGCTTTAGAAAAAATTCACTTTCTGCAAGACATTTGAGGAGAAACCAAATATTATTTATTATTCAATTATTTCACCAATTGAATACATCTATGTAATTTTGGAAAATTTGTAAATTAGCCGATTTGTAATGCAGGGGTTAATATGTTGGACTTCAAAGCAGATGATCCTCATTCAGAGAATGGAGATTTTAACCATTAAAGAACCCAACAATGCTGTGTTCCCATCCAATGTAACTGCTAGTAACTGACAACTTGAGAAGTATTTTCACAAAAAGGGAGAATTAAAGAAAAGTCAGTTTCTCTAATAAAGAGAACAAAAACCTAAGTTTTGCAATCATTGTTTTTGCTGTTACAAGAATACAACCTGGCTTAAATAAATTTGCACACAAATTTTAATTAATGTGCTTAATTTATTCTCGATAACAAATTTCACAACTGCATTAGCACTTAAATGTTTTTGTCAAAGTATTCTAAGATGAGTATAAGGTTATATTTATATTCCATTGAGAATCCTTCAACACAAACTGAACTGGCAACAATAATATCATTGAAAGTTTAATTCAATTATTTTATTTTTAAAATATGTTCTGTAGAACTCAGTATTTAAGGACAAACTGAATCATCTGTCAAGGTTTAGGCTCAATGGCCTGTTCTGGCATCCATCACATTTTAGGTCTTCCCAAGCTTCGCTTACCTCTAGGTTTATCCTCTTCAGCCCTGAGTCTTTCTCTGTAGTCAAATTCTTCATTTGACTGGTTTTTTCTTGCCTCAGGGTCAATATTAGTTGGTTAGCATAAAAATTGTGATTTTTTTATTTTTTTAAGTACAATTTCAGCTATGGTGCACATATGTGCACCTCAGGACTATACCGTAAAAATGTATTCACCTCAAAAATTACTGTACTCTATATGCTAATCATTTGAAACATAAAAATTATCAAAAGATATCAAACCTCCATGAAAACTGTAAGAAATCAAATGAAATGAGATGTTATTTTACTAATTTTACCTGAATTTCATAAATTTTATAAAATTTAATGATTTTTTCGAAGTAATTGTTTTAGTGGGTGTTTTATAAGAAATTAATTATCTGAGACAGATGTAATAATAAAATTTATCTTTATTAATGAAATGTTATAATTTATTAATGAAACACATAGTAGCTAAAAGTAAAAATAGTATATAAAATAAAAATGTACATAAAAAAATGTATTAAAAAACTATAAAATTATAAAATGTATAAAAAATGCTGTAAAAAACATGACAACTGATCCTGACTCATTTCTTATGAAATTTTGCAAAGCAGTTGTTTTTCATTATGCACAGATAAATATTGCATTTAGTACATTTTACTCTACAACGAGATTTGCATCCTGGATACCTGCACTTAGATGCAAAAGTATCATCTTGATACTCTGGAAAATGTTTAAAATTGTCGTAACGAAGCTCTGCACTGGGTGGTGGTACTATTTTTCTTTGTTTTGGCTTAGATGGACCTTCTTCTTCAGCTAAAGACAACATAGCTGGAGGAACTAATGGCTGTCTCTTATGTCTCTCATTTGGTAAATCTGTTTTTACCAATATTGCTGCTAGCCTTAGTCGATACTGCAGTAATGACATGACATCTTTTTTAAGAACTGTGTTTAATTTACAGCTACGTTTATACATCAACCAGCAGTTAACAATGACTAAATCCACAAAATGGTTGTACACTCTCACTGGCCATTTCTTAGTTCTTACCTTACTTCGGTAATATGAAACCATTCTATCACACAAGTCAATACCTCCCATGTTTTTATTGTACAGTGCAATTACTGCTGGTTGTGGCACATCAATTTTGGCTTTATCAATTTTTGACCATCGTTTGCAGGTAGATACTGGCTCACTACCAATGCAAGATGACAAAAGGTGGACACTCTTATTGTCCATCCACTTAATAAGACCGATGTTTTTATTGGTATCTACAACTTCTGAAAAATCCCCACGTTTCATTTTCTTGTCGTCGGGTAGTTTTGTCATTCCAGGACCACCTCTGTTTTTATTCACTGTACCTATTTGATAAATACCAATATTTAACAGATATTCTACACACTTTATACCGGTAAAAAATCTGTCTGTGTATATGACATGATTGTGGGTATTTGGTACTGTTTCACAAAGTAGTTTCACAACTGCTGCACCTAATCCTAATTTTTTTTTGTCAATATCATCAACTGTATCTTGCCCTACATATATACAAAAATCTAAAACTAGGCCATCAGAGGCTGCCAAAACAAAATTTTTGAGTCCTAATGGATTTGGTTTTGACGGTACATATTGTCTCATGGCACACCTGCCTGCAAATGGAATGATTTGTTCATCTACTGACAGGTGCTTTGATCTGGGTAAAGAGAGACACTTTTTACGGAACTGATTTGTGATCAGTCGCACCTTCCATAATTTATCATTATTTTTAGGTCCATCTAAATTATTTACAAAATGTAGATTGTTTCGTAAATTAAAATACCTATCCCTAGCCATATTATCAGCAATTATAGGGAGTCGCAATTCATTACTCCAATACAACCGTGCCTGTGGTAATCTTAACGATCCCATAATTATTTCAATCCCTGTATATCTAATAATTTCAGAAGTAGAAACATTCACAGATTTCAAATTATTATTATTTTGTACAGAATACAAATTAGTTTGTTCAGCAACTTTAGAAAAAAAACTCAAGTCTAAATATTCATAAAATGCCTCCAAAACAGTTTTAGGAAAATCAGAATCAGTTGGAAGATCATCCTCATTATCAAGCAAAAGATTCTTCATTCTGAAACAGAATAACAAAATATCTTTCAGAATGGTGCAACTGAAACTTAAGGGACTGACAGAAAATATCATTCTATATTTTTGTTACTGTTTAGTTAAATTACATAAAAATTAGGTTGTGAGGAACTTACTTTGTAACTTTCCAAACGCTTTCACGTACACAAATTTCTTCAGTCTGGCTGACATCCTGAGCAACTGTTTCATCTATATTGGGAGTCATTTCTTCTAAAATATCAGCCTCTTCATTCCACTCATCATCAGAGTCATCAAGATCACTTATGTCACTGTTGTTTAAAATTTCATTGAGGCGATCAAGATTAATTACTGAAACAGTAAAATTTAAACATTTTTGTTAATACCACAATAAATTAAATAATATAATAATTTATTACAAATATAGTTTATTTATAATAATAAATATAACACAAAATAGAAAAACTAATATTTTTTTCTGTCCTAGCGTAACTAAAAAATAATATTTTTTTATTTTTTTTTACAAAAATCAAGTCAAATATTGTTGTTAATTAAATGTGATAGACATTCTGACATAAATTTACAACAAAATTTCACATTTCAAGATCTATTTATTAGCAAATTATGAATACTGAGCGATACAACAACATAACCTCAACTACAGAATTTTTGTAATAGGTACCAATGTTGCACATACGTGCATCTGTAGTTTACGTCCAACAGCGTGTTATTCTGGTTTCAAAATCACACTTTATTATTACTACACGATTGTATAACAAATTAGCTATCTGGATATTCAAATAACATAGGCAAAACTAACGTTATAATAAAATTATTTAACTTACCAGAATCAACATCTAGTCGGGCAGCCATGTTCTCTACACACTTGTAAACAAACTGTTGCTATGAATCCTACAGACGACTTACACCGCTTCTGGTGGATGCTATACAAACTAAAAGGTTCACGTATGTGTATCATTCGGTCACAAACACGAAAACAGTATATAGAACAAAATAAATAGTTAAAAACTGAAGATGCACAAATGTGTACCTCAGGTCTGAAGAGGTTATATTTCGATGCTTGTAGAGGAAGTCTGTGCGCTGGCATGCAAAGTAAATGGTTGGACCAGTTTGAAAACTGGTCAACAGTCTCCACGGCAGAAATGGAGGATTCGGAACGGTGTGGCGGGTGGAAGAGCATAGGGAATCAACCCAAATAAAATCCAGGGCAGATGGAGCCCTGAGAAATGGTTAATGGTCTCAGAGGCAGAGGAGGAATTTTCCCAACAATGGAGAGGGTGGATGAACTTAAGAGGTGGGTCTCTAAATGAAACCCAGGGCTCATCTAGAAGCTCTATGGTGGCAGCCCCAGCATTGGACTACACAGTGTAGGGCTCGTAACTCGGCCTGGGGAAAACTTCATCACTGGCAAGGACCGAAAGTTAGCCTCTGGTCAGGACCGGAGTATAAGAAATAATGAAACAAACAGAATCTTTACTTGTAATACGTTGGACCAGATTTTGCATTTTACGTAAATTATGATAATGCTGAATGTTTTTATGACTGTCATTTTGAAATTGTTAACACAAACAGCCAAAGTTCAATGACATTTAAAAAGCTACATAGAAACACAATAAGATAATACACCTGTGATTGTTTTTAGTTATTTTAAGTTTTACATTTTGTTTTAGGAATGCCTTGGAAGTGATGGTGTTTTATTATTCCCTACCTATCCAACAGCTGCTCACTATCATCGAGAATCCTTATTACAAACACTTTCATTTAGCTACTCTGCATTAATAACAGCGCTTGGTCTACCAGCTACTCATATTCCTCTAGGACTTAATAAGAAGGGACTTCCAATCGGAGTACAAGTATGTTTTAATGATTACATGTCATTCACAAAAAATTTTTTGAAAATGCATCCTGCCAAACCATTTAATATAAATTACAGTATAAATGAAATTTACCTTTGGTTGCCTTTTTAGTTTAAAAATTGTAACCGTGTTTTGGAGGTACCACCTTCTTCAGAGCAATATTAACTAAAATTAAAAATTTGAATGGTGTTTCCGTTCAGTCATATTGAATAAAACTGAGTTTTATTTGATATGATGAATGGAAACACCTAAATTTTAATTATCACCTTCAGAGCAATATTAACTAAAATTAAAAATTTGAATGGTGTTTCTATTCAGTCATATTGAATAAAACTGAGTTTTATTTGATATGACAAATGGAAACACCTAAATTTTAATTTTAGTTAATATTGCTTTGAAGACAGTGGTTTCACCGAAACAAGTGTAAGTTTTTAAACTAAAAAGGCAAACAAAGGTAAGGTATAGACAAATTTCATTTATACTGTAATTTATAATGATTTTGTCGGGTAAATTAAGATTTTAATTTTACATTACAGAATTTCTATATCACATTGACTTTTCAAAAATAAATCTTTATAATGCATCCTGCAGTTTGAAATTAATTCTATTTTATATAATAAATTTCACTACCTTCTTTTTAAACTGCATCAACTTTTATCTTTACTTACACGTGTTTCGGTGGATCCACCATCAGAGTAAATAACACAATTGAAACAAAAATTTTTTTTTACAAATGACTGAAGATGTATCATATTCTATAGATTTTAAATAAATAAAAAATATTTTTTTAGTTTCAATTATGTTATTTACCCTGATAATGGTGGATCCTCCAAAACACGTGTAAGTAAAGATAAAAGTTGACGCAGTTTAAAAAAAAGGTTAGTGAAATTTATTATATAAAATAGAACATTGATTTTTTGTTACAGTCCTAGAGATCTGCCCATGGAGAATAAAAAAGGGGAAGAAATACTCGGGAAAATAATTCTTCAAATGAAAAAAATTACAATTTTTGGCTTAATATCTGTGGCTTTAATTTTTTCTGTTTATTTTACCTTAAAAAATAAGTTTTCAGACAGAGACAAGCTGCCCTCTCCTGTAAATTAAAAATTTGTACATAGTCAGGCTTTCCTCATAACAACAAACCATAAGATGAAGTGAAATTTCTGACTGGGTCATAGAACCCTTCCAAGTAATTAAACTACATGTAGTAACACTACATATACGAGTACAACTAGTGCACCACTAAAAACACTTTTTGGGTTTAGCGGGCCTAAAAATGTGTATTTCTGGTGAAAACTCAACATGAAAACAATAATTTTCTTCCATTCATACTCATACAGAGCAAGAGAAAGTAAAAATGTACTTTTGTTCTAAAAAAAAAAATTTTCAATGTCTTCATTTAGGTCTGCCCATGTAATATATTACACTACCTACTCTTCTATGCAATTCAAGTATACGAGGTGTGGTATTAAATAACGAGACTGACGTAAAAAATTTAATTTTAATTTTATACATAATCACTTATTGTCAACTTCAATATACACTCATTCTATCCCTACAACGCTCCATGCAAATTTTCAATTGTTGGAAACAGTGCTGGAAGTCAACTTCTATCAGCTCCTTCAGAACACGGGCCGCTTTCTCTTTTACAGCTTCCACAGACTCATATCTTGTCCCTTTTAATGCAGATTTCACCTCAGGGAACAGGTCAGGTAGAAGTCACATGGTGCAAGATCTGGTGAATAAGGTGGGTGTTCTAACACTGAGATGCTGTACTTGGCAAGGAACCTTTTGACAGCTAACGCGGAATGAGCTGGCACATTGTCTTGGTGGAGAACCCATGATTCGTCCTTCCACATTTCAGGGAGTTTTTTTTTACTCTTTGACGTAGTTTAGAAAGTACCTCAAGGTAGTAATATTGATTAATTGTCTGACCTTCAGGAACCCAGTGAAGGTACACAATCCCATGGATATAAAAAAAAAACAATCATCATTGCTTTAAATTTTGACTTGCTCATTTGAGCTTTTGGGCTCTTGGCGAAGTTCGGCTCGTCCAGTGAATGGATTGGCGCTTCGTTTCCGGATAATAAGTTAAAAACCCATGTTTCATCACATGTTATTATCTTCTACCTGTTCTCTAAGGTGAAATCTTCTTTAAAAGGGACAAGACTTGAGTCTGTGGAAGCTGTAAAAGGGAAAGCAGCAAGTTTCCTAAAGGAGCTGACAGAAAATGACTTCCAGCACTGTTTCCAACAATGGAAAATTCGCATGGAGCGTAGCAGGGATAGAGAAGGAGTGTATATTGAAGGTGACAATAAGTGATTATGTATAAAATAAAAATAATTTTTTTTATGTCAGTCTTGTTATTTAATAGCCACACCTCGTATTTTTAAACAGGTGATTTAACTATCAACAAAAAAATAAAAATCTCAAATAACTATGAACACAATTTTATGTCCCACAAGATGTTATTTTTTTTTAACAATAGAAGACAGTTGTCTTCTATTATACTATATTAGACAGTTTTGTCTTCTACTATTCACAAAAATACTTGTTAATTAATAATAATGTATGACTTTTTAGGTTGTTGCTGCACCAAATCAAGATCGGTTATGTTTTGCTGTAGCTAAAGAATTAGAAAGTGGATTTGGAGGTTGGGTTCCTCCCCCATCATTGTAATGCAAGTATTGTGACTGGAAATAACAATATAATTTTTATTTGAATAGGTGTGCAAATATTGTACTTACCTATTTATTTAACCTTAAGAAAGGTTAAATTAAATATTCGTATTTTATTAATTTTAAAAATTGAAGGCTGATAATGGAAGAAAGAACAGGCTTGCTGAAACAATTATGCATTTTTATCCTATACTTTTAAATAATCAATAAATACATACTATAACAGATAGGAGTTAACAATAAAAAGTATTTATTAACGGTTTTACAATTCTAAAACACATATTCTATCAATAAAATTTACTTAATTATTAGCAACAAGGAAGTTATCAATGAAA
Source organism: Catonia carolina (assembly GCA_035578175.1). Taxonomy (NCBI): domain Eukaryota; kingdom Metazoa; phylum Arthropoda; class Insecta; order Hemiptera; family Achilidae; genus Catonia; species Catonia carolina. The sequence goes on from JAQMRL010000001.1 coordinate 45,013,573, forward strand.
GATTTTCTACATAAGTGTTTTAAAGCAAAATATTTTTCAACAAGAGAATGCATAAATTAGTTCTGTCTTTACAACCAAGGTTAAATACATCAAACACTTTGCATGTCAAATATGCATTAACTTTAATTTCAAGTCCATTGTATAATAAAATATTATGTGGATAAAATATTATGTACAAAAACAGTTTCAGGAAGGAAATAGTTTAATTAAATTATAATTATGCCTACTTTGTGGAATATAAATTTCTTGTACAGGAAGAAATCTGTATCATATGGCACTATTACAACCAATATTTTGTACTTCATTTCTATTATAGTTGGAATCACAGAACTGCAAGCTTACTGCAATTGCAGGCTCAGATTTGTCACTTCACTCAATTTATTACAGTTCAGCCGTTCTTAGTTTGCTCCTACTGCCAACAAACCAAAGCCAGCTACTACAGGGTGCATGCTAGAGTCCGCGACTTAATGGATGTCGTATTAAGTTAACCATCTTTTAAATTATAAGTACTTAAAACATCAGTCATGATACGATGTAGGCCTAACAATTTCATTTATAAAAATACTTTTAAAAGTATTTTGTTGTTACTTTTTAATCTGCGTGTACACATTTTTATGTAATGCGCATGCTCAGTGACATCATTATTTGTTTACATTAGGAGCAAACTAAGAAAGGCTGGACTGTATATTAGTCTAGGTCATTTACCTGGGCTCATTTGCAACTATACTTTATCATCGTTGCCACTTCACTAAATCAGTCATGTGTATAAGAAGTCGTTTTATAAATTCCATTTTGTTGATACTTTTTCCGATTAGTACTACTATAACTACTTTTTATTAGTTATTGTTTATAGTTTATTAGTTGTTTTTAATAGTTATGTAATTTTTATTTATATTCAGCAAAAGTAAATAAATAAATAAATATAATACTTGACAAACATTACAATTTAAAGAGATGTTTAGGTATCGCCTGTAGCGAGCAGGCAGGTGGAGTGTTAAATTAATTGCACTTTATCGTTTGTTTCAGGGCTACAATAAATAGTTCTATTTCTTATCACATTGTCAGCCAATTATATGACTGAGCTAATTAAGAACAGTAGAGGGAGAGGTGTAAAAGACACTATACTATTTTTCAAGGCTGATGAGCTCTGAAAGTATGCATTGCCACTACCCACTTTATAGCTAGCCAATTACTTGCTCTTGTAGCTCTGTTAAATATTTCATCAGCCATTTTTTTTGGTCTATCAATAACAATTATAATCTATAAACATTCAATCAGCTGATTATATTATAAAGTATTGCATGTTAATGCACTCTATAATCGATGAGTTCAGTACGAGATGCAAGATGAGAGTAAACTATTGTGGCTCTTATACACATGTGTGCATAATGTTTGTCAGGTACAATCTGCCAACGCTGGCAAACGTTCTGATTGGTCTAAACAAGTGGAACAGCAGAGCTCATCAACCATGAAAAGCATATTAGTCAGAGTTATCTCCTCTGAGAGTAATGAATTTCGCTATACAGCCAGACCCTGTGGTGAATGAAGTGAAGGTGTCATTTGCAGAGTGGAAAGTAGGTGCTTTTCGGAGGGCCTGGCATGCTGATAGTCATACTCTTTCAACTCGGTGAGGAAGTTAATAGAAAACCACCTTACTCCCTGTTTTTACTTAGCAAAACCTCTAGAGCAGTTCTAGAGGTTCAAACCAGCTTTACGGCTGATGACCTAAACAACAACATATGTTTAGGTTAACCATTTATCTAATTCAAAGCTTCTCAAATTAAAACAAATAGAAAGATACTGAATGTTTGCGTACCATGTTAACCTTTTAAATCACGTTAAACTTGCACCTTTAATAAATTGCAGTTAAGAAGCACAACTTAATTGAAAAGCAAGAAATTTATAATCTACTGAAATGAAGTAGTAAAACAATATTGACAAGTTAATATTTTTCTTGTTTAATCTTTTACACAGCAAATAATAGAGTAAAGCTACCATAGGTTTGGTAATGACAGCTGCTACATGCAAGCTCGCAATTCTGTGAATCTACATAGTTATAATGTGCCAGTTCAACATTAAAATTTTTTTTAAAATATCATGCTGGAAATTTGTAAGGACTTGTGCGAAAATCAAAACCTCATGAATGAATGTTAGTATGTATGTTAATTACTATTTAAATTTGTAATTAATGGTAATAATAGTGTTGTAGTCGTATTGCAAATTGTGTATTGTTAAATTTATATATTGCAACTACAAATCTGTTACCTGTGATTAATTTTGTGTAATTGTTTAGAATTATTTTCTTATAAAGTATTTGTATTAATTATAAAAAAAGGTAAAATAAAACATACATGTATTATTCTGAAATTTTTTTAAAAACAATTTTTAACACTAAAATGTCAGCGGTTTGATTACCAGTCAGGCTGGTATTTTTTCATCATCTGTATTAGTAGTGATGTGCAAAACACAGGATGCAAAAAAACCCCACAGAATTCCAAAATCTAGGTAATCTATTTTATAAAATGATGTCAAGAATTTCCTCCATCATAAAGTCCAATGTACTGTGGTATGGCAGTATTACGAAATGGAAACTTGCATTATTTAGTCATGGTAAAGAAATGTTTGGCCTATAACAGGCAGGTGGAGTGTTAGATTATTATTTGCCCTCAATCTGCTAGTTCCAGGGCAACAAAAATAGTTTCTTATTACATGATCAGCCAATTATATGACTGAAGAATTTAAGAACAGAAGAGGTAGAGGTGTAAAAGACATTAGAGTAATCTCCAGAGAGTAATGAATTTCATGATATAGCCAGACCCTGTGTGAATGAAGTGAAAGTGTCATTTGCAAGGTGGAAAGGAGATGCTTTTCAGAAGGCATAGGTAAACCACCTCACTCCTTGTTTTGCTTAATAAAACCTCTAGAGGTTCAAATCAGCCTTTTGGCGCCGCTGAATTCTCACTTTATACGACAGGTAAATTTCTCTATTAACATATTTACACTTTTGTTTAGCAAATACTTTAAGCCTTATGTTTTTGCCACTTGACAAACAGAAACAGTATTTACCGAAGTCAGAATTTATAGTTGATGTTTTGCCATTTAAAATAAGTTTTCTATAACTCATAAAACTTCACATATATGAAGAAATGATAGTGAACTTACACAGAGATAAGAAAAAAAGGAAAATACTTTTATTCATTCTAACTGTGATTATATCAATAAATCTTATACTCTACAATAAATTTAGTCATGTCAATGGTAACAATGTGCATTTAGTTAAAAGTACATTGACTATCCTAATATCTTTGAAGCTGACACTACAATAAAATTAAAGAAAATTATAACTAATGTCTTTAAATTTTTAAACCAGCAGTTTTGATTAAAACAATTCAGGATGTGTTCTGCTAGTAACATTAAACTATGTATGCAAACACTTCATTTGGTGTTTAAAATATTTCACTAAATGCAACTTGAAATTAAATTGTCTGTGAACACGTTAATATAAACAGGGTTTTTTTATTTCACTGACAGACATAACTTAAAAATTTCTCCAAATCTTTCTGAATTACACAGTATGCATTAATTAAATGTTTTTAACGTATTTATTTATTACACTGAAATTATTCTTATCAAGAAATAAAGAGAAAATTATTTCCCATAAACCTGTCAGAGTACAATTAATTAAAACAAGTAGTACAACAAAGATAATAAATATGAGCTTAACTTATCCACAAATTAAAAGGCAGATAGTGAATATTCACGCTGCATCACAGACATTACCATTACTTGCACAAACTGCATTTATGAATAATGCATATTCATCCAAAAGTAAAAGTATGTACAACTTGTTTTTACTAACCTTTTATTGCCGCTTTAATTTTCATTTCGCTTATTATTCTACTTTCCCACATTTAGATGTTTTGGTGGATGCATCATTTATAAAACAGAAAAATTGAAACAAATTCTATTAAAACGTTTTTAGAAAATAGGACATATCTTTAGTTAGGTACTTGTAAAAATTTTTTACAGCCATGTAACTTTGTTTTATACATGTGAATAAAGATATAAATAGTTTCTTCTGAAAATGTTTTAATAAAATTAATTTAAATTTTTGTGTTTTGTATACTCTGATGATTGGTGTATCCACAAAAATATATAGTATAGTAAAGTAGAATAATAGGTAAAAGAAAAATTGAAGTGGTCAATGAAAAATATGAATTAATTAAAAGCTGTGGGATGCAATTTCAAGATTTACCTGTAAATTCATCAATAATCATATTTTATTATCTGTACTCAGCATGTTTAATACAATAAATAAACTGCATTATTGTTTAACGTAAGCAAGAGTGAACAGAGATGTATTAGAAACTACAAAGCTATTAATGATACAAATATTTACAGTAGTTACACTTTATGATAACATAAAAATTTCAAAAAAATAACTTTACATTACTGTTTTTCATGCTATAGATACTAATTGTAGTACACATTGAATTATTGTTAACAAAGCGAGCAACATATTGCTAATTTTACAATGTAATAAAAGTAAAATGCAACTCCCTGACTTGTCAATTGAATTTATGTATTAATTGAATGGTCTCAAATTTATCTTCAAATAGCAACACAAATTATATCAAAATATTTTTTATTATACAAACAATAAAATTTCTTTTCTTACTACAAGAGTAATATGACTCCTGCCCATGCACAGGCTACAGGTAAGGGTGCATGATTTTCATAATGTCTCTTATAATATATAACAAAGTAATAGTAACTAAGATAAGTTAAATTACATGTCACATCCTTATACATTTATGTACTACATATTTTTCTTTCTTAGAAAAATATTAAAGTACTAAAAATGATCTTAAAAAAGAACATTTAATAGTACACACAATTTCATCAATTTAAAATGACAACATGTATCATCATTCAACTGTCATGAATCATTGACCGTTTACCGCAACTCCTTTTCACTCAAAAACTGAATAACAATATTTTATCCATAAGTTTCTTTATATAATACAGATAAACTACTGTACTTCAATTGTATAGTCTGTAATTTGTCAGTAAACATTTATGTTTTGCACACACAATAACACTGACAGCAGTAATATACTTCATGTTTCCTGAGCTAATACAATAGTGGGTACAAGCAACAGTTCCTAGCTAAATATCCTCTTATACTACCAATTTAAGCTGGCTCATTAAAAAATGCATTTGAGATATACAAAAAGCAACTTGTTATATATTTACTAGTGATGTAGCGAGTTATAGGAAACTGATACTTGTACCTGATACAAGCAATATACTAGGAACAGGTACCAAGTATGCAGCAAAACTACCAGACACATTCTGTACCAGATATGAGTTACCTACAAACTAAAATAACTCAACAAGGCAATGAGATATAAGTGGAAAAATATTTGTATTTAACACACTTATGCCGTGAGATGCCTAAAGGCGTCAGATACCTTACTACATTTCTATAGCTTTTATTTAATCGCTGGCAAATTGGCAGTGTAAGCAAATGTTGTTCAGGCATTCAAACCAATCCTACAAGTGCTACAGTAAAGGTCATCTTTTATTATCTATTGCCAGGAATTTTTAAACGGAGTTTAAAACTTTAGTCAATTGAGAACTCCCAGTAAGGCGCAATTATATTATTATAATAAATTAATTATAACATTTATTCTATGAATTTTTCCATTCCTAGTGACTTCTTTTTTACTAAGAAAAGGTAAGAATGATACATTTTCACTTAAAATATTTTAATTTACTCAAAAGTAATTCCTGTCACTTCGAGTACTCGCAACATTAATCCACCGTATTTCTTACATATTGTACGTTTTACAATAATTAATGTAGTTTGTACTTTTATAATCACGCAACAAATGAAAAAACCGCGTATAATACCATGCTATATTTAACTGGTGAATAGATGAACAAGTAAGTAAAATTTTTCAAGTGGCAGACAGACACCTTAAGCCATCATGGCATTCCTTCACTGCAACAGTGTGTTGGCATAGCGGCGCATCCATGATACTAACTTCCGGGCTCAATGTGTTAATAATGTTCTTGATATAGAGATAGTACACTGCCATGACAACTCTGCACCAAGTACTGAGTAACGAGTTAATACTGGTCACATGATGAGTTATGGCGAATAGGACCACTCTCTTCACCTATTCTGCTATCTACTTCTCCTGCTCCAAATCTTCCAAGCTAAACTTTCATTTTCTGTTTATTATCTAGTTAAAAATACATAACTATAATAATTAACTTCTTTAAAATATTCAGCTTAAGAAACTGGTTATTAATGGCTGAAATAAAGTAAAACAAAATGAAACATGGATATCTGTTTATATCTAATTCGGTAGAATTCTAACTGAAATGGGGATGACATGCAATGCCATACATCAACAGTTCTCAACGTGTGAGCCACAGCATATGTAATCATTTCCTTTTAAAAGTTTTACCTTCTTATCTACTTCTGTGGGAGTGGAATCACTCGCGTAACGTACGTGATGACAATGTACAATGTTTATTGTAATATAATTACATTTTGTACTGTACAAAGGTTGGTTCATAATAAGGGCGCCACAAAAAATTATCTGTATATCAGGGGAGCCGAGGGTTTAGACAGTTTCAGAACCACTGCCCTACACCATTTTATAGGACGCTCGTCAGACCTGAAGTAAATCTCAAAGTTGTTGTTGCAGAAGTGTCGTAACTACTGTAAAGTAAAACTACTCTTATTTATTAAGGGTGAACAATACTGCTGAGTATGAAAGGAGGTAGGACATAGAGAACAGTGCTGTAGTAGTAGCATTTGTGTTCCTAATATTTGCTTGTACCAGGTCTAAAGTATTGGTTTCCTATGACTTGGCTTGTTACTAGTTTCAATTGAACTGAGCACAGTGAGAATATTAGTAATCTGCCTTTGCTCCGTTGTTATTTCTGCATCATACTACATAAAAAAAGTATCAGGTATTTGCACTGAAATTTACTAATAAGAAAATTTTTTTTCAGTGCAAGGCTAAAATAATATACCCACATATAAAATAGAAACAATAGTTAAAGAATGTATTGTCAGGAAATTTGAGTAAATCGTGTAGAATTGTATAACTACGATTACTGAAAAACATGTTATTCTGTAAATTACAATCAAAAAACTTCACAAAAATGGCAACCGTTGTCTTCAAGTTCCATTTGATGAGGAAACACCATTTTGTAAAACTTCCCATGAATCTGAAGACGTCATGGCCAGCACTCCAATCCAGAGCCAGTTGTTCACGCTACAGCAACAATTCTTGTGTATTGTCGTGTACTCATAATCCAAGTGCAATTCAGGTCATGCTTACTTATGGCTCATGACTTCAGATAGTACATCATTTTTCTACAACAAAAATTTGGGGTTTACATAAACCATAATTATACAGCACACAACAAAATAAAATTCCATTAAATTCCTTTATGAAATGAAAGAAATTATACAACTGAGTATAATAATGGAACTGGAAATCTGAGTTGTCTTCTTCCACAATATTCAGTAATTTAAGTAATTCTTTATCAACATAATATTTGTTGATTTGATGATCACTAGCAGCAATAATTTATCAGGAGCACCTTAACTACAGTAGACTCCCGATACGCGATGTTTTTCGGTGTTAAGTCATGGGAAAATATTTTTTTCAGGTACAAAATATTTTACCAACAAAATATTAAAATGTTGTACCAGAAAAGTACAATTTTTCACCTAAAAACAAAAACAACAATTTACAGCATTATACAACAGTCTACAAGTATTATATTATAGCTCGGTCCAAAAGAAAATATAGTTCTGGAAGTAGTTTTGTAAGAAGGCACCCTTAGTTATATGCACTGGCTACCCTTACTTTCTTTCGACCTGAATGTCTCTGTAAATTGATTATCTTGATGGTTTGTTTCCCTACCTAACAAGTTAAAACAATTTGCTCCTTTGTGATCAACTAATTGCGCAAGTAAAATCCGACAAACTTTGCAAACTAAAAAAAATTATAAAGACAACTAAAATATAGTGTCTGTATGCAAAAGAGTGCCTTAGAATGATCATGGATGCTCATCTGAGAAGATCCTCCGCAAGATAATGGGTTTGAAGACAGCAAACAGACAATATAGGTTACGAGGTTGAGAATTGAACAAGGAAAATGAACAATTAGAAACCAAAGTCTAAAATTTTACGGACACCTGTATAGAATAGATGACAACCGGTTGACAAAACAAATTTTTAATACAGTAAACAATAGACTTAAGGTGTCGGATAAATGGTTTAAAGACGTCACAACAGACATTGAGAAAACCGGAATAAACAGAGGAATCTTAATGAACTAAACCAAATTCTGACAACTAATTACGGACTTTAAGCCCTTCCATGACGAGCAAAAAACAGATCATAGGGTGGACAGAAGAAAGGAGAAAAGCCAACAGTGAGCGAATGTGGGCTGCAAAAAAACCTTCCAGAAATGTCTAAATCACTTTGTGTGGTCTAAAATTGGCCCTATACGAGGGGGTAAAAAGAAGAAATCTAAATCACATGGCCAATCAATACCATGTAATAATTATGAGCAAAATGTAAGTAAAATTTGCTTAAACTTGGGGTTAAAAAAAAAATTGAGCAATAATATACTATAAAATGGACCTTTACTTAGTACATTATTCAGAAGGACATTAAAAGTGTGTACTAGGGTAATTGTAAAAAAAAAATACAAAACTTTTAGTGATTTTTTTTTAAAATTTCCGTGTTAGACTTATTCAACATTTAGGTTACATCTTTTACAGATTGTACTATTATTTTTAATACAGTGCATATTATTGGCGATTTTGATTCTCGGCGTTCGTAATGCCAGTCATTACCGCTGATAATCGGGAGTCTACTAGACATCATAATATAGTCAGAAATAAAATGAATACATGAAAACTACATTATTTATTTACTTTTTAAGTTTATTTTACAAACCAAATAAACAGTACTTAAAAAAATTACACATTAAAATTATATTCACATATCTTAATAATAATTACACAAATTTATTGCAAGCCGCTTAAAAGTTAACAACTTAAATATAAATGCCATTTATTTTTTCGTCTTCGATACCAATAATTAATGCTCCACAATAATTAAAAGACAGAAAACAAAAATATATTAAAAACTATACCGCGTTAAAATAATTTAGTGAACAAGAAAAAATGGCTATACAAATTATAACTTTATTAATTGCTAAATACAACAAATTATCATCTACAATTACACCAAATAAAAGCAATGTTTTGTAATTATAAATACCATAATTATAAGACGACGAGACAAAGGATAAAGATGAATAAAATAAATCACAACACTTTTGAATCCTCTTAATAATTGTGTGTAACAATAAAGTGCATCATGAAGAGAACTTTTTAAAATTTACATAGTAACAAATAACGGAAGAAGTTGTATGGCAAATCCCGTGGTCTGGTCAAGTACACGCAGCCTTTAAATCATCCGGGAGGTCATTCTTGGGATGTTTGTTTTCAAAATGCTGCTTATATGTTTTTGGATCTGGCATCTGTGCCTGTAAAAAAACAAACAAAGAAATAGACAAAATCTGGTGTGAAACACTCACACAACTTTCTCTCGCTAATGTAAATAATAAAATATATAACCTATGTCGAATTATTGGTAAACAACGTAAAATGAAAAACATAACCTAATTTTAATCATGGGTGAATGACACAAATTAAATCAACCTCTATTCGACTTAAAAAATATTGAAAATCACTAATTGCTTAACTAGGCTCAGTAGAAGAAAATGCTCGGAATACAAGTTGTAAATGTTCGTGTTGGGTCCGGTGGTGGTATCTAACTTAGTTTCAACTTCGAACACTATTTCATTCTTTAGATATTTAGTTTATAGACAGACCAATCAATAAAAACATGTTTACTTGGTCAGAAAACATGTATATCCAGCGAAAACTCAATTTCAAAAAATCAACATGAAAACAACACTTCCCTTCCCCTAAATATTAAAATTGGCTAAAAGAAAGTAAAAATAGTTTGGTCCTGCCAAATTCTAACATGGTACAACGCTAAATGGCTTTGGTTGTAAAGTAACATTTTTGCTTATAAGTTTTTATGTTCTTTCAGTATTTTTGACAAATCGAATCAATTAATAAACATCCTCGGTACGTATTCAAATAAAAATCTGTAAACATTTAGGAAACCCATCAGGTTGGCCTAGCGGTAAAGTCGTCGCCATGCGTCGGCAGATTGACATAGTTACGGGATGAATAAATAGTTCTTATAATCAAATAGCAGCAACACAGGTTATTCGGAAAGTAAGGTCCGATTACTTATAAAACATAATCAGATTTTGGGTATGAATGGCAGAATGGGGTCTGGGATTGTCACAGAGCAACGAAACTCCAGACATAAGACCATGGAGCTTATTCTGTATCACATGTCGAAGTTTAGCCAGGGTAACGCAGTAAGTAGCTGCAATTATTGTTGTACCTCGCTGCATAAACTAGACTAACAAGATTCCATGTCTATGCCAAAACATAACGGGCTGATCAATTGTTTAAAACATTTTGAACTGACACTGTAAACAACACACTGCAACAATGCCAATGCAAATAGAGTCGTTTAATGAGCAAGGTATGCCGGGAGTCGGTGCATATGCGCGTTTCAATGTTCATGCAAAATTCATTAGCTGCAGCGATTCGGACCTTACTTTCTGAATAACCCTCGAACATGCTACATGAATGTTATCAATACATAATATTATTCAGAACCCCGAACAAAATAATAAACAACAATAAAATAATAACAAAATAATAAAGTTATTAGAATAAATGTATTATACTCATATTTGAAAACACTGTAAAACTATACAATGTCAGCACTGTTCAGATATCTGTCTCCTCTCACCCATGTAACTTATTCTATCCTTCACTGGGTTCCTCTGTTTTTGGAACCCAAACTACTTCTCCCTTTACTTGAGACAGCGTGATTTGTGATCGGCGCCAGAAACATACATAACAAACCATGAAAGGAAGCTTCTTAGGCGCATTAAATATATTAATCTATTTTTATTTCAGAGGCCTCGATGATCATGTTCTTTATTATTTGTTTGATGATGAATGGTAACAGTGAGATTATTTTACTTTATTTGACAATTGAATATTTGGAGTCCGCAAACAGTTTATTCGTTCATTTTTATTCAAATAGCCCATCATTAGTTTGACAGCTGATTTTCAGAGAGCTTTCTCTCCGTGATTCAAATCCTAGTAAAGTTACCTTTACAAGTATTTGAATATTACGAGTGTACTTAGATAGTTTGGGTCTGCTTTACTTTGGGTTTACTTTTTAGTTTGGAACCATACTTTTTCAGGAATTTTTGACCTGAGTCTGTACATGACTAAACCTGATTTACATGTCATACATATCATTCATATTTCATTGGGTCGCTAATTGACGTAAATTGAACAGATTGCAACACACGCTCCCACCCCAGCATGGCAAACATGTTACATGAAAATTTGCAAGCCTATTTTGACAATATTTCACTGTTTTGTGATTTTTTTAAGGTTAAGAAACAGTACATCCAAAAGTTCAAAGAATTTTGAAATTCTTATGTATTAACAACTTTTTTAATATTTATTAGTTTTTCTTCCAGTTTTTTATTGTAATACAATTAAAAAAAATTACTTTTCAAATATCTGATAGATCCTTAGCGTAATAATTAGTGTTTCATTATGATAGCCAATCTCCACCAGAAGGAACTAAAAAAGCATAGAACTTTGGGCACATATACTGACACCAAAAATAGATTCAGCTCCCTTTATTTTGGATACAGGAGGTTATATTGTACAACTTTCCAACAAAAATTTAAATGCTCTTCAATTTCTTTCGGTTACCACATCAGAATAAAGTCAGTTTTGACCAGAGATACGATTTAAAATTGTTAATTAATTACATGATGACTTAATGAATGTCTTGTAACAATAAAACGCACATTAATCATTTATGTTCTCAGTCGTAAAACTTTTAATACAATAACATTATTACACAAAAAAATTACCTGTCAAATATGGTCACACAGAATAATCAATTAAATTACTTTGACTTAATTTTACAGCTAGCTCTGAAATACCATATTCGATATACCAGAACAAATGTTTTCCAAAGCAATAAACTCACAAAAATATAAAGAAATTCCAAAGAAAATATATCGATAATGAACATATTTTATACACTGAATTAACATAAATGAACGTTCAGAATATTTCACAGACTGTTAAATTTTTACACATGAAAAAAGTAATAAATTAATAAAAATACAATTAAATAAATTTTACATAACAGTACATAAATGAAATTGATCAAACTATAAAAAAATATATTACAACTAATTTGAATATAGCGAAGAAAAACTAGGACAAACACAGTTTAGTTAATTAGAATCCAAGTAACTCTTGATAATTAGCTTAATCACATCACTGTATAATTCTATTGAACTCGCAGATAAAAATTTTACCAGACAAACTACAGTTTTATCATTAACAATTTGACTACTAGTACCATTAAAAAATGAACGTATTAAACACACACATTGAAACACTGGTATTTTTTATTTAATCTATTACAGTAGGCAGAGACAACATATTTATGATAAATAAAGTTTAAAGGTAGGTTTAAAAGATGTGAGTATTTTAATACATAGCTATTATTATTATTATTATTATTATATTCCAATCGTTTTTATTGTTTAATCTATCTGTTACACATCATTAAAAACACACAAAAGACGTGACTCAGCAATAAAACTTTGCTAATAAAATATTAAATTTTTATTCTTCTTCCCCTTTAAAGGTCTTTTGATTTTCATTAACAGTTACTTTTGAAAAAGTTTTGTTAAATAAAAATCATTGTAACTTCAATTTCACACAATATTTTAATTTATAATGTTGAATTATTGATAAATCAGATTAATTTACAAGCCTGATCGAGGAAAACTTCCACCACACTCGGTAGTAATTTTAACACTATTCACAAAAACTGTACATTGCCCAAACGCTTTCAGTTTACAAGACAGTCAATTCATATTAAATAGACAACAAAAAAATAAATTTTTATTTTAGCATCATCTGATAGTTGAACAGTTCAAAACGATTAATATTTCTTTCTTCTATTTTTGCTTTCAAAGAACATATCCATTTTTCTTTAGCGATCATAAGGATTTTTATATCTGTAAGTGCAATCTGTATTAAACCAATAATTTTTTCCACATCTGTCAAGGAGACTTGAAACACAAACTAGTTTGATCAGCACATTCTGGCCAACTTCGTAAATATTAATGGCATATTTAATCAATAACAAAGCAGTATGATTCACACTTGAAATTTCTACAAAATCTTTTAGAAATCAGCCATTTTAAAGATTTTTTTATAATGAGGAAGGTAACTTTTACACAGAAATTTCAGTTTTTTTATGATACCTATATCATGTTCAGAGTTAATAAAAAAAATCTTAATCCTACAACTGGTTCACATTTTTAACTTTATTTTGTGATTAGAAATTTATGATTTTTTACAATTTTTGATACATAGTATTTTTCATGCAGTAGCAGATAAGCATCTTTAACTTATATAAAGTTGTTTTTACTAGAGCTTTGAATTATATTTAAAAATCTGCTGAAGAAAAAAGTTTTGAGAAATGGAATTAAAACTTTTGTACAAAGAAATTTATGTATTAAGTAACTATCAAACCAAATCTTGCATACTAACTGACAGACCTTGATTACTTTTTCTACCTAAAAAAACCCTGCACTTTAACGACTACTATTCCTAAAAAAAATTTGTAAATTAATTTTGAAATAAATGCATTGCTGATGGTATAGGATTCCAGTTTGAGTTCTTTAAACTAAAACTACTTGGATATAGGGCTCGCCACGATTGTCCAGGCTTGCCGTCCGACCGGTATTACGGTGCATACTACCTAAAGCACCTCATGTTTATTTCTTATGACCATATAGGCTAAGGGATTAGTAACTTTTTCCAAAAATGTAATTAATGTTTTACATTGTTAAGCAAACATAAAGAAATATTACATTAATTTCTACAAATAAACCTTAGAAAAAAGTAGATACGCCTAATGTAAACATATATGTGAATAAAGACAAACAATTTGAAATTGTTATTATAAATAATAACAATGTTAGTCATTATTTAAAGAGTAATAACAGACGGACAACGATTTGACGCGCTGCCATTGTTTAGTGGTAGTGCATACGAACGACGGTGTGCATTAACAACCGTTGAAAAATCCAACATCGCATCACTGGCATGTTTAACGTTCTATCATCTGTCCTTCACCATCTGACGTATGTATGCAACTCAACGCCCAACGGTAACGCTGGTAAAGGTAACGCCCATGTTAAAGCGCCATCTATCTGTACCCAGCTTAATACGTCATTGTTTATGATTTGTATAAACATTATCTATATTCTAAACAACACGAAATGAAACATGTTATACTAAAAGGGTAGTAGAATGATAGCTGGCGGCTGACTCAGCATTACAACAGCAAGCTTGGAAATTCATGGCACAGCCTCTATATACTAGTGATGGTGTGAATCATCAGAGACTGGATCAGAAGTGCATTCTATATCAGGTAAAATGCACTGATTACTTAATGAGTTACTTACAGAGTAAAACAATTTAACAAAGCAACGAGAGATAAGGCACAAAAATGTTTTCGTTTATTTTTTATAGCATTACAAAAATTAAACATGTAATCATTTTTAACACTAGTGTGGCAGAAAGTATAGGGAAAACATAATAACAAAGCTCCGAGAGTAAACAGTGTTCTTGGAGTGACCACTATTATTATTATTTAATAAAAGATTTTTGCATGCTAGGTGCAGTTAATCCGAGTATTGGAAGTTCCCAGCAGTGTTCCTACTATTTGCTTTTACCCCGTCAAAAGTACCAGTCTCCTACCACTCGCCTGCCTTATTACAACTTTCACAATACAGCGAGAATAATAAATCACCGTTTGTTCAGCTGGTATTTCTGTAACGGTTCTCAGTACCGGGTATAAAACAATATCAAGTACTTTGTATCACCATTCAGTACTTGTCAAGTTGTACTATACTATTTTTCGGCGTTGATGAGCTCTGAACGTACACATTGCCCCGTATCCAATTCATAGCTAGCAAATGACTTGCCAATACTTGGTCTCATAGTTCTGTTATATATTTGGTCAGCCATTTTTTTGGTCTTTCGAAAACAATTATAACCTATGAACATACAACCAGCCGATTACATTATGTAGTATTGCATGTTAACGCGCTCTATAATTGATGTGTTCAGTACGAGATGTAAGACATGAGTGAACTACTGTGGTTTTTGTAAGCATGCGCGTGTAATATTTGCCAGGCTGATATATTCGTACAATCAGGGGGAAAATATTATACAAATTTATACTTAGCAATTGTAAAAAAAAAGCTTGATGCACTGAAAAGTTTGGGGTTAACAGTTTGTATGTAACCATGGTCAGTTCATACTATAATATAACATCGTTAAAAAAAATACACAAAAAAAGCTGCTGATATAATATTACAACAAATCTTTGTCTAGCCTCATTCGTTTTGTGACGGTTTATTACATCGATAGCTTTTTGGTTTTACTATTTTCTACAACTACATATAGTGGTAATAGTTACTATCAAAGTCTACAAATATTAATATGAGCGTGAAATGAAGTACCTATGTTTTTGGTTATGTCTGTCATAACAAATAAATAAATTATAAAATAAATTATAATAAAAAAAATTATAATTATAATAAAATAAATAATAAATAATATTTCACGTTATTAAGAATTATTAAATAATTTTCACTAAGAAAAACTATACTCTAGAGTAAATAGGTAACTAAAATTTAATTAAATCATAAGAATACCATATTAAAAAATTAACAACATTTATTAACTGAAGACTTGATTGGATATTAAGAGTTTCAGGTTTTATTATTTTTAACATAATAAAATCTGTTTTGGTTTTATATTATTAATCTGTTACCATAAGAACATTCTGTGAACTATTAAAATGCTATCAAGTAAAAATGAAAATGAAATGATAAATAGGCAAAAATTTAATCTAGCATAAATCATAGTAAGTTATAGGTTGTAATCAACTTATCTAAATATAAAAGAAAAAACATTTGTAATAAAGTTTATAAGAAATCTCCATTTATAGCAGTAATAATAACATAATTACAGTATTTTACGATTTTAACTGATTAGATTATTCCGTTTAATCGCCATTTAGTTTGTATGAGGTGGAATCAAATATAATCAGGAATTTTTTTCGCATCGACAGTGGCGTGAACTAAGAGAGGCATGGCTTCTGAGATTCATTGGTGGGGACTTATTTTGACAACTTGCACGCATAAACCAATTGGCAAGCAAAATTTTAACGTAACAGACAAATGAAATTTCCTGTTAAAAATTCATTTTTACTGTGCTAACACACAGCTGATAACACAAAAAATATTAAAAATACATATTTTTTCAAGTTTATTTAAAAGCGTATCAACAGTTTGGTCACTAGCGACTACTGTGGATTTTAATGTGTTAACATTTTTGAGAATCGAAACCAGGACCTTACACTTAGTCGGTTAGAAGGGTAGTCACTACGCCACGGAGGTGGTCTCAAAATACATTATTCCATTAATTTTTGTTTAAAAAAAATTATTTTTGTATACAATCGGTTATCCGGACATTGGCACTAAATAGGTTCAAATAACCACAGACAGGAAATAAAACTTACATAAGCGCTTTAGTGGTAGATTTTATAACTAAAAATTTAAAATAATGTCTGTAACACAAGAAATGCCGTCCATAAGCGTTCTATCACTTAATACAATGCGGAGAATTTGAAGACGTCAAAATGATGGGATCCGCAAAACCGAAAAGTTTCGCGACGTTATCAATTGGCGCGCTCAGCAACGAAAGTATTAACACTGGTCCATCAGTTGAGTGACACTTTAAGCTTGGTCGAAGATACACTAATTATATGTGATAAATTTTCATGACGACGGTGGCATATTGCACTGTCAATAAACTGTAAAATATTCCTGTTGTCTTGCCTTATACTCTCATTAAAATTGAATAACCATTTTTCCGTTAATGTCATCATCACACCTTCTTATTAGCATGCCACTCAATAGGCAAAGCACAAACGTTTCTATAATGGTAACCAACTACGGTGGCGTGCGGGCCGCACATGCACAGTAAGTAGATCCTCCACCACGACGTCGTAGCCTGATACAGGCTGCCTCTAAAGTAGTACTCACGACTCGTTGTGTTCCGTTCTTGCGGTTACTGTTTTTGACATTTGTGTTGCTGTCGAAAGCCGATTAGTTACGCGCGCACAAAATTTGGGGAAAAATGTCTGCGATTAAATTTGGGGTAATAGGCAATAAGGTTTGTAAAAATGACGCACCATACATTTTGACAGGCCCGAAAGAGAAGGACGTCATACCCTCTTACTCTTATATTGACTATGCGGTTCTTTTTGTTAAAATTTTATACAACTGATATTGTGCGTGTGTAGTTGATTTCTAAAAATTGACGTATGTTTTGTATAAAGTTCACAACTATAAACAATGATTCAACTTCTTGGAATACTAAAAGGAAGGAGACACCAGACACGACGAACTATCTTTGACTTCCCTTCAAAGAGGGAATTTTTCAAGCTCGTTTATTATTTCTGTTTCCGCCCAACATATAACAACATTTATATCAAATTACAGACAAAATTTTATATTTTATAACTAAGTAATAAAACACATATTATGTCGTCCCAGAAAAGTTATATTACTAATACGCAAAAAATGTTTAAAGATTTAAACGTATAACTTTGTACGAGCATATGTTATCTAAATAATCAAGAGTATAATACTGTAATAACAATTATAGCATAATAAAATAAGATCCATTAGGAAGCGAAAGTAATTTTTTCAGAATTTTTTGATAAAAAATGAGCTTGATAGAGTGGTGTAGTGAACGAAACTGGCTGGCAGAGTGCTCTACTGATCGCGCATTGTCACAATTCTGCTTGAACACCGTGCACTGATTGAAATGAGTTGAGGGGAACGGTGGACGCAACACATTCTTTCTTTGTCTTGCTACCCTTCCAATAAGCCACCGTAATTGGCGAACATTATAAAACAATAAGGCTTCTGCGATTTACAAACAATTAGTTGTTTTTCTGGTTTTCCATTGGTAAAACTGCAAACAGCAATGAAGGTCTTTCTTCATACTGCCTTCCCGCTGTACATTTATAACCTTTCAAATGTAACATTTTATTATGCAAAGTTCCATAAAAACAAGCCGTTTTTATCGCAGTTAGTGACATTTTCAATGCGTAACCTGAGTAAATGTGTCAGATAAGGTTTTATATGCATAATATATAGTGTGTAAAATGTGGGTATTAATATAACCTATCTATTAATTGGGGCCTATCCTTTATATAATCTTCCAAACCAACAAACACAGGCAATATTATATTACATAAATCAATCTGTAACACAGCACTCAATATTATTATTTGCACACCAAAATATTTGGGTGGATAGTGTCTCTAATGAGGAGGTATTGAGATGCATGCAGAAATCAAAAGAAGTCATGAACACGAAAAAGATTAGAAAGCTTGAGTATTTGGGACGTATAGGGCACAACGAAAAAAATATGGGTTACTCCAATCTATAATACAAGGAAGAATAGTTGGACAATGTAGCGTGGGGAGAAGACATATTTCCTGGTTAAAAAAAATTTTAGAATGAGGTATTTGAAAATGGAAATACAACTATTTCGAGCAGCAATGGATAAAGTTCAGATTGTTAATATGGTGGTCAATATCTAGAACGGATAGGACCCTAATGAAGATCAATTTTAAAATGCTACTTCTTTATTTACAATTCAAGCAATGTCATGCAGGGTCTAAAGTTGGACAAGAAGCGAGGATTTTTATTGTAAGGAAATATCATCCAATATGAAATAATAACTAAAAATGGCCAATATCTTTTTTTATTTTTAGAGGATAACTAAGGCCTTGTTTATGCACTGCAGCGAGTGGCAACATCTTGCTGGAGATTGGATAGGGGAATCGTTGCCAAACTGTAATCTCCAAGATTGCTATTAAAGCGTGCTAGTCTCTTACAAACGATACATGTTTTCTCGTCTATTACTATTTGAAGTTGAATGAAAAACAAAGGCGTAAAAGGCATTGGTCAGTGCATCCGATTAACCGTGCTAGAGCAGTAGATGGAGCTTTAAAAACCTGCACGGACTTCGCACACACAGGAACTATTACTGTCAAGTGTCAGCACAGCTCTGCTGGACTCCACAGAGAAGTGAAGGGTTGGTAGTACTGCTGTCAAAGGACAGCACCCTGCACTAGCATAAACAGCTCCGTATGTCACAGTATAAATATAACTAGTTGCGGTGGATTGCACGCCGCAATAATATAAGTACAGCTGCGTAGTTTTAGACACACAATGGCAAACTGCCGATTACTGTGGCACCCCGCACTATGCATAAACGCACTCTTTTAATTCAATGTACTATGCCAACTATGTAACTATGCCAACTATGTAACTATGCCAGCACTGCAACACTGCACCAGCAGGACGTTGCGGCTTGTCGCAGTGCATAAACAGGGCGTAAGGTGTAAAAATTATACAACAAAAAAAACCACTTACCTTACATACAGAGCACACAAAAACAAGTGCTTTTAAAGCGGCTTTCTTTTGAGTGTTTGCATTATGACCCTGTTGCTTTTTCTGTTTGGCCATTTTTTCAGCCGCCTTGGCCTGTGACTGCAGCTTTTGCTGTCCTCGCGCCATCTTTAATTACTACACAATCCTGCAACAATAAAAGTAAAGAAATTTATTAAAATTTTTTTTTGTAACCATATTTTATATCAAACTCAAACAAATAACAATCTCATGATTGTATTGGTAACTTTTAGTCCACAATCAATACTGCCTAGCCAAAACGTTGGGTTGTGAGACAAAGGTGAGAGGAGTATTTCATGCCTGATGCCAACCAGTAGTACATCAAAACATGTTGAAATGGTTTCAAAAACACTGACCATAAATTTGACAGAAAATAGTTTTGTCTTGTCATTAGCTCTTAAAGTCATTTAAGTCTCAACAAAGTCAACAAAGTCATTTAAGTCTCAACAGGCCTTCACTTGAACTTTAACAGTAAAATCTTGCAGTACGTGCTTCCTTTGTGTGTAACATTTTAACTATAGTGTTAGTATTCAAGTTTCTTAACCTTAGTACCCATTGAAAAAGGCTTCCCAATAAAGTTGTCAGTCACCCACATTGAATGTCTTTAAGAAACATTTAGAGAAATCGTTGGAGAATTTAATTACTGATCATTTCACAATACCATAAATAATTTCTCAGTTTTGAAGGTTGATTCATTAATGTACTTCCATCTGTACACACAATATTGTGTCACCACATTTATTGAAACATAAAATGAAAAATCATATTGTATCGATCTACGAACAAGAAGTTGAGAAATTTTTCCAAGTTTTAAAATTACTGTTCTCTGTTTAGATTTTACTTATCTTTTTTTTGTAGTAGTTTTTTCTGATTTATCCTCATTTAATCAATTAATACCTATAAAATGAAATATTCAATTTTATTTTTTTAAATATATTATAAAGTGGTTTTAGTTATTGTTACTTTTTTATTCCTAATATGTGTATGTTGCAATATGTTCAGTTTCAGAACAGTAAGCAACCCCATAACCCAATGAGATGAGAATTATATATTTATGTGAAATGAGTTATAGTCTTGTATAGAATAAAGCCGACCATTCTTAAGAAAATATGGTTAATTGAACCCCAAACATCGAAGTACACTAGCGACCACTGTCTAACATTCAGATCTGTATAAAAGTCACTAACTTTACTTGAACCTTCATCTCTGAAAACCAGCTGTTAAATAGGTGACTAGCAAAAATGACTAGAGTGGACACCAAATAAGCTTGCCGGTGTAGCCGCGTGAACAGTTCAGATTCAGTTGGTAGATTGTGTGTCTTAGTACCGAACTGCCTATTAAATCACATGTTCTAAACGATGTAAATTATCATCTATTAGCAACGTTAAAAAACATTCAGTTGTAAACACTGCATACACCAATTAACGCCTACCACATACAACACATTACAGACTAATGTTTTCAGGTTAGTTGGTATATGATGTTACGAGAGCAACATGACTCTGATCACACCTAGTACAGCACTGACCCCCACCACTCGCTGAGGCAACTAAGCGTGCCATTACCAAAATAAGCTTTCTGCACACTTCAGAAAACTGCTTATTTGGCATCGGCTCTACCACTAGGCCATCCCGAAAGGTTAAGTTTAGTTTTAAAGTAAAATTGTCCATATTTTCTATATTACAAATGTACATAATCTAAATGTAAATTGTTTAAATTTGTGTAAATGTAATTATGTCTACTATTTGCATTCACTGCTTTATAAAATCGTAAACCTAATTTTTTTTACACTTTTTATTATTGTAATAGTACTTTTTATAGTAGTTAAATTTATTTGTGTAATATATTTTTGTATGCTCCTAAGTTATGCGCGCTCATTAACTCTTTTTGAAAGAGTTTTTGCATACAACTATACTCAGATTAAAACACCACATGTAATTCAACTTAGTAAGAAATCAAAATCTACATTTAAACTTAAAAAAAATAGATAAATAAGGTCGTGTTAAAATTTATTATTACTATACAGATTTTATGAGGTAAGATTTTGATAATTCAAATAGTTTTTTAATATAATATAGAGTTGTTCATTTTGTTTCAGACTTTCAAGCCATAACAGTATTAAAATAGTATTTTACATTTAGTATTAAATAGAATGTGTTATGGAAGCGCATTGTTAATTCGTTTCATTTTGAGGCAGTACTTTTATAAAAACAACGTATGAGATTCCGCAAAGGGTTTCCACCAGAAAATTTAGTTTTGTTCTTTACATTGAAGCTCAGCAGATAATTTTTGGAATAATTGAAAAATTTGTAAGGAATCTAAATCTAAAGCACCATTAAAATTTCTATAACTTTTACAGTTATCCTAGGTTAACAATCACACAAACAACAATAATTAAAGTTACATAATATGGGTCTCATGTTTTTAAATAGGCTTGTACATATACTTTTAATGTTCATACATATTCTCCACATCGCATCCTTCTAAGATACACAAAGCTGATGGCACACCAGCACTTACAACTCCAAAAATGACTAAAAACACACTAATATTTCTTTGACTACAAATTAATAAATACCTAATTAAAATAAATACAAAATAATTTTTAAAAAAATGTGCGTGCTTATGACCACACAATAGAAGTGAAAACTTATTTATTTTTATTTCTATACTCATATGTAATATTACAAAATATATAATTATATTTTTGTGAATTACTTATTTATTGGAATTTTGCTCCGACTGGACTTCTTCATCGCTATTATATTCTAAGAATGAAACAATTGGTTCACCGAAGCTGATATAAGTTATAAATATTTTAGATTTGAATTATTTAAATATCTAAATAAGAATGAAACAATAGGTTTATGGAAATTGAAATATGTTATAAATAGTTTAGATTCAAATACCTAAAAAAAATCTCCATCAAGCGTTGTTCTGTATTTAAATATTACATTATGTACTTTTAAATATTAAATCACTGATTAGGGCTATATACAATAACATAACGCATATTATAATATACTAATCTCAAATAAATAATTCGGATTTCCCCATGAAGGAGTTGAATAAAAATAACCTTCATCCTGTGTGTGTGAAGCATGACAGTTTAGTTTCGTTCATTGTTCAGAAAGAGTGCAAGGTGCGCCTAAAGAAGTTTTCACATTAATAATAACAATATTATTATTTCAAACTGCATTACATTTGTCTGAGAGCTAGTTAATAAAAAATTACTATGAATGACCATCAGAAACTTGTGTATTAATAATACGTTAACAAAAAATATACCAATCATTTTATTATTTCATAAAAATAATAATGCATATAGTCACAGTGGCAAAAGAAGTTAATTATACTAACTAAAACGTTTTAATTTCATTAAAATTATTACATCTCTAATACCGAAATTGGGGTTTAATTGACTATACTCTATCAGGAATGGTTGGCCTGAGTCTGTACACGACTAAACCTAATTTACACATCATATTATCATCCTCACTTCATTGGGTTATGGGGTTGCTTATTGTTCTTAAACAGTTTGCAACATACACATATTTGGGATTAAAAAAAGTTAAAATAGAATAAGATTTTGAAGAAAAAAATTAAACTAACATGAACAAAGTAATAGTATAAATTTCCCAACTTCGAAGTCTACATTTAAAAAAAACTGGATATAACCTTGTATATTAAATATACAGTTAACTAAAAAAAATATATACATAATAAATAAAAACAAAACAAAATTTTTTTAAATTTTCTAAAGACTTAACAATGAAGGACCTAAGTCCTAATGCACAAGCATTTATGCTTCATAGATGATATAAGAATAAAAGAACAGTTTTCCTGGTGACCTCAATGATTCAATGAAAGAAGTAGGTACGGTATTAACATCCATAGATACATGTTAAATCGTGAACAGTCTAGCCTAGCAGAAACTACGTGATTTCTACTTTCACTTCTTCAATAACTTTTTCCTGAAATTTTTATCAACTCCCACCCTTTAAGATGCCTTCTTCATTAAACTAGTAATCACCTAACCATCTTTATTTAACTTTCTTTTATTATCAAGTACATTTTATAAAAGGATTATTTTTAAAATAAATACTTTTAGTAAATTTTAAATTATAGCTATTACATTATGAATTAATTGCTTTTTCCTTCAACACCATTCAATATAACATAACTTTATTAATGACGTTTCAGAAATAGAATATATGAAATTTGTTTACCCTAATGAAAGCACAAGCATTTACTGATTAAAATAACTTTACAAGAATCATTGTACCATAACAGGATCAAAGTAGTGTATCATATTATTTGTGGTTTTTAAAATAATGCAATACAAAACAAATACTGCACAATATTACAACATGATGTCAATAAAATTTACGGGTAAAGTAAACTGGATGAGGCCATCTACCTGATGGACCGTAGGTTTAAGGAAATCAGTGTTTTATTAGTGTAGAAAGGGTTGCCTGTTGTTATGATGCGATGGACTCGTCTAGTTGTCTAAAGGCATTTTTACAGTTAACCTATTTTAAACCTATACCATACAAATGAATATGCAAAGATAGTGTACTTTAATGTGCATAAATATTATATAACATAATTATAATGTGTTTTAAATTAACAAATAAAACCTGTAAGTACTGCACTATTTATATTTTTTTATTTTTTAAGTTTTATTTGTTAATTTAAAATAAATTATAATTATGTTATATAATATTTATGCACATTAAAGTACACTATCTTTGCATGGCATAGGTTTAAAATAGGTTAACTGTAAAAGTGCCTTTAGGCAACTAGACGAGTCCATCGCATAATAACAACAGGCAAACCTTTCACCAGTAATAAAACACAATAGGCGACCCTTTCCACACTAATAAAACACCGATTTCCTTAAACCTCCGGTCCCTCACGTAGATGGCCTCGTCCAGTTTACTTTACCCAAATTTACTTCTTGAAGCAATCTTACAATTTGATCTTCCATTTACCTTCTTTAAACGTTTCTCAGACTACAGTACAAAAAAAAGTATTCTAACCATATCAAGGTTTTAAAGATGTCAAAAACTAGAAAAAAGTAGACCTACCAAATTTTAATATGAATGATTAGAAATCTACAGCCTAAAATAGAGACAAGACTTTGTAAGTAGAATTTTTGAAATTGGTTAATTACTATTCAAGTCACAAATTAAGGAAATGAAACAATCATGAAAATGGTTGTATTAGTAATTCTGACAGATCTTATCACAAATATATCATAATGCCATGAAAATAAGTTGGTTTTAAAATAATACCCAAGATGCATTTAATAAAAAAATTTTCTTGAATTGAAATTGAACACCAATTTCTGCATTTAGGATTATTACGAGGCACATTCGTAAAGTACGGGGTGGTTAGTCATAAAAAAATTTAACATTCTTTTTATTGATGGTTTTATTCTCCTAAAAATCGACTCCACTTAACTTTGGAAATAATGTAAGCAATACAGTGTTTACTAGCATGGTCTTCAATAGTGTTGTTGCAATACTGTGTTTTCGTTGTAATTATCAAGAGTTTTGATACTAAAGGGTTTGTAATAGAAATTCAAAGCGGATCTTTACTTCGAAATCCTTCATCAAATGATTACTCAAAGATCTAAAAAAAAAATGTGGGGAGGAGGTAACTGATCTATTTGGTGGAGAAAAAAATGGCTCCTGGAGAAATCTCTTTGGACAAATCATTCTTGCACAAACTTAGTAATCTGTTAAATGACGAGATTGAGATCCGGACATAGTTAAAAAAATTTATTTGCTAATTATTGTACAAGATTACAAATAATCTATTTGTAAAACAATTAGCAACAAAAGTATGTAATTTCCTTTCTCCTTTTCTCTCCAGTATTCTTCATCACACATAAAAGAGCTATTTCTTCAACGCCCACATTACAGATAAATAGAACCAACAGCACTGTTGATCTCTCTTGGTTGCCTGATTAGTTGCTGCGGTAACCATGGTTTCGCCACCTTGGTATCCTAGTGAGATATATTACTTAGAAGCGATTTTTCTCCTGCCATTGCATTAAGCATTTTCTGTTAACTCCAAATATGCATCCAGCCAATAGCAAGGAAGAAAAATTGTTTACCACAGTTCCAAATATAAGTTGCATGAACTAAAAATAGCCTACATTCAACTTTAAGCATTTTTTAAAAGTGCATTGTTAGTAATACTGGGTAGTTTGGGGTCAAAATATGAGCAATAAATGACTGAATGTCGTGAATATCAACATTAAGTCAAAAATATATAAGTAAGCCTACTTACAGAAATTTTTAATGCAATCAAGAATAGCTATAGTATGAACACACAATACAAAGAAACAAAATATATAAATGCTGGCAAAGACAATAACAACACAACTGTGACAATAATGTATATGTAATTGTGACTAGCACAATAACTGTGGAAGGTAATTAAAAAGAAAATAACAAAAGCAGAAATATTCATTAATAATATGTATATTCTTATCCGGCAAATAATCAAAATGTTATTTGTCATGTGAACTAAATGTTTTTGAAAGTGACAAGTCAAGGAAGAGTGGAGTATTTTAATCTTAGTGGGTAAAAAATAAAGAAGCAAAGTTTTATTAAACCATAACAATACAAAAATCCTGGTTGCTATCATATTATGTACAAAGTATATGAATTTCACTTTCAAATTTTACACAGAAGTTTTTAAGTATACTCCAGAATTTTTTATAAAATATGACACATATGGTACAAAGTAGGCCTAAAGTATTCCATAACAAATTATGATTTTATGAAAAACTAACACGAATTAGAAACTGTCTTTTAACACATTTCGGGTTAAAAAGTTACACAGTGCCTTCAAAAAAATAAAAAACAAATACTTAAGACTAAACAAACTTTTATTTGAAGTTGTTTATTACTGGACCACAATATTGTTCAGCGTATGTCTCATATTATCAAAAACACTACAACAAAGTATTTACAACTACATTGCAAAGAGAGCTAGTCTGAAACCTACTAATTTAAATGTTAAAGAACAGTATACTGGTGCTAAAAACAATTTAACTCTTCACCCAATCAACATATTGATTGATAATGCTACCGAATTTGTTTTTAAGTATGCTTATGTGTAAATACATAAAGGAAAAAACAGTCATGTGTTAAACAGAATGAGGATCATTTCTAGTAGCTACCAGAATAATTTCAAGGGCGGTTAAGCAATAATAATCTGACAACTATTTAAATTTAAAGAAAAAATTGTTACAAATATTTTCTATACATAATATTGTTGACAAACATAAAAATGAGCTGGCTTATGGAAGATCTGTAGCCTACTAACACAAACCCTACCATAAGTACACCGACCCTGTAACTAAGGTGGCAATTACTACAGACTATAAATTTTACGCTGATGTTTAAACGACCAATACATGCCAATTTATCTCAACTAAAATAGGACAACGATTAAAACTAGGACAAAGAAAACGATATATGTTAGTACTAAATACGTATGCCAAGTTATGCAGCTAAAATCAAATTACAGATCACAATTAATCAATTCATCCAGTCAGGATGTAAATTATTTCTATAGATTAGTCAAATTATGATAAAGCAAGCTTACCAAACAGAAAAATGTTCAAACACCAATAACCGAATTTTGAGGGAACACAACAAACTGACACTACCTTCTGAAAAGGAAACGACATCTATCAATTTTACAAACGTGCTCATACAAATTTATCGTACCATGTAAACAAAACAAAAATGTTCATGTCTTTCCATGTGTAGTGTCATGTTCGTATTCGTAAATTTGATTTCCGTGCCGAGCTAGTAAATGAAATCTACTAAAAACCACAAAACCTCCTGATTTGTAAACATGAATTCGTAATAAATTTACATTTATTATTTTCGTTTATATTTAAATTCATAGTGTTTTACTTAATTTTTTAAGCGTTGCTGTAATTTTTATTTATTTATTGCTCTCTATAAGATAAATTAGACAACGAGGGACCTTAAAGACATCGTATTTCCAAATTTGATGTTATACAGTACAATTTTTCCAGTATACACGCTTCACATTTTGTTTAAGCTGTAAATGTTTGTAAATTTCTTCTTATGTTTTGAATGTATGTATAATTTTTTATTTATCTATTAATATCACAATATGAACAAACTGTACAATTGTGACAATTTTATTTTGCATAAATGATTTATTATAAGAAAATACGATAATTTGTTGGTTCAGGAGTACCAACTATTGGCAGCACTGTGTTGTCATGACAGTTCGTTGTAAATGTGTGACGTATGATCACCGTACGATTCTCAGTAGTTGTCTGACTGTAGTGGTGATTGTTTGTGCTGTTACTTGTTATTAAAGCTGCAGACGTGACTGGTAATTACAATTTGTTTTAATTTTTATGCATGTTATTAATTATTGCAGAACAATGAATAGTAATATTGTATTCACTCATTACTATAGTTAGTATTCGGGTAATAATGCTTATATTTAAATAAATCGAGATACTACAAGGCATTTTGAAAAATTGACAGTTACAATTTTCAAAAACAGCCGTTTTTACAGAACGGCGTTTATTATAATAATTTTTCATTATTGTGGTAATTAATGCAAGACATTTGTTTATTATCTTATTTTTTCGCTAGTGGTATTTTATTTTATATCCCTGTATTTTCGTACGTTAGAGAATCTTTTGAAATTTAGGTTATTTTCGCCTTGCGTGAAATAATTAGTTTAAACTTTTAAAACGAACTGCCTGTTTTTACAAATTAGAGTAGATTAAATTTATTAGATTTTATTCGAATGCAATTTGCTTTTATGAATAATGTTTATCTTGTCGGAGTAACAAAAATAGTTACTTGATGTAGGTATCTGTTGTCTTTCCTACAATATTGAACCTGTGTGGTAGTAGGTTATATGTATTCCCGACCAGGGACAATAAATCCAATTAATTACCTGGTTCGTCGGTGATTGTTACCCAATATCATTAGCAATTTGTCGCTCCGTTTATTCTGTCTTGTTTTAGCGATTATTCATGTTACCCAATATCATTAGCAATTGGTCGCTTCGTTTATTCTATCTTGTTTTAGCGATTATTCAAAGTACAAGTTTAAACATAATGTTAAGTTTTAGAATATTACGGTCCAGTTGTGGAGATACTGGTTCATTCAGTACCCAAAGTAATTATTTACAAATTTCATTGCAACGTAGGTTAAATGGTTAATTTAATATTTTAGCTGTTTTACTTCTTATATTAATATTACCGGAGCCTTGCATAAAACATTCAATAAGTTCGGACGATAAAAATCTAGTTTTGGTCGGAATCTAAAAATATATTTCTTGTATAACGCAGTTCTTGTATTTCAAATTTATAATAACAAATTTTGTAATGCGAATAAAAATTTATGGAATTTGTATTACTGTAAGTTGGGTTCGAGTCCGTTTGACAGTTACTTTGTTTTCTGCAGTACTCGAATCTGGAGATGGAAGTTATAATTGTCCCAATTTCTATTTTTGATTTTGCATATAAAGATATATTATTATATTTTACATGACAAGTATTATTTAAAAATAACATATACAGTGTGCTTTGTAGCTTCACATTGTGCATAAATTGGAAATTAAGTATAAACTGTAAGCTGAATTAGGAATATTGTCCTCCAGAGAAATACTTCGCTATACGTATGGCGAAGTTCGTTTTCCCCCCTAAATGTTTGATCAAGTAAACCGGTCAATTCACCGAAGCAAGAGTTTCTTTTAAGCAAGAATATATGAACACACACACGCTTCTTTGCATTGAAGGAGAAAGTAAAATAAATGCCTCCTAGAGGTAACTTCACAATATTGATATTACTCTCTGACAAAAAGCGCAAAAAATTGTTACAATATTTTTTTAACTTTAATAGAACTTATTGCAGTTACTGATGTATATTATTTTTATTGTTACTAGTCAAGACTTGCCAACAAAATTTTAACTCCCGAACTACCTAACGATTACAAATTACAAAAAAGAAGAAATCAATGGTTACTCGTATTTTGTACAATAACTAAGATGTAACCCTAAAACTACTTTTATAATGATTAATATTTCCGTATTGTAATTCTTATTTTCTAATGTTAAATTTATCTAGATTAAGTCCTAAAGATAGGCCTACTCTTAATTATAATTTGCCCATAAAACACTTAAGAAAAATTACAAATAATAGTAAAATTTATTAATGCCCAAAACGGGCAGGTGGAGTGTTATTTTAATTGCACTCTATCTGTTTGGTCCAGGGCTAAAAAAGAAATAGTTCTGTTTCTTATCACATAGTCAGCCACTTATATGACTGAACTATTTAAGAACAGAAGAGATAGAGGTGTAAAAGACACTAGTCAGAGTTATCTCCTCTGAGAGTAATGAATTTCACTATGCAGCCAGACCCTGTGGTGAATGAAGTGAAGTTGTCATTTGCAGGGTGGAAAGTAAGTGCTTTTCGGAGGGCCTGGCATGCTGATAAGCATACTCTTTCAACTCAGTGAGG
This sequence comes from Catonia carolina, assembly GCA_035578175.1. Lineage (NCBI taxonomy): Eukaryota > Metazoa > Arthropoda > Insecta > Hemiptera > Achilidae > Catonia > Catonia carolina. Next base: position 45,043,940 of record JAQMRL010000001.1, read on the forward strand.
AAGGGAATGGTAAACCACCTTACTCCTCGTTTTTACTTAGTAAAACCTCTAGAGGTTCAAACCAGCCTTTCGGCTGTTGACCTAAACAACAACAAATTGATAAAACCAAACCCAAGTCGAAGTTTTACTGGTGAGAATGTTGGGGCGCTGCAACTCACGCGGATGTATGTAATTATTAATTTTTATATAAATCAGTAAATATTCATTGTCATGTAATATGAGGTGCATTTTACGTGGTTTAAATCATGCATTTAGCGTAAAGAAGGAAGGTGAGTTACTTTATGGTAGACAATAGAAATTGTTCCTCATGAGGGATTACGGAAAAAACTTTTGAAGTAGATATGAATAGTAATTCAGTTGAATGTAAAAATAGAACTTCTCGTCGTCCATACAATAACCGGTTGACAGATTAAGTGGAGTTCAGCTGATCCAATTTTCTTCAATTTGTTTTAATGTGTCATTGGAGTAGACGATTACATAGCTAAAATCAAACGCTCTCGGTTTTGCGCTTATGCGGTTTTTTTCGTTCCGATTTTTTTACAGAACGTTGCATCTTTTATCTGATGTTCGGCATGTACGACAGTTTGTTCCATCGGCGTTTGTATTTCTTTTCTTTCTTCAAAAACTTTCTTCTCAAAAACCATAAAAATTGAAATAAATTTATGATAGTAATATAGATTAATAGATGCAACGTTGCAGGGCTAAAATAAATAGTTCTGTTTCTTATCACGTGGTCAACCAATTAAATTACTGAATCATTTAATAACAGAAGAGGCTGAGGTTTAAAAGACACTAATCAGAGCTATCTCCTCTGAAAGTGATGAATTTCATTATACAGCCAGACCATGTGATGAATGAAGTGAAGGTGTCATAGCAGAGTGGAAAATATGTGCTTTTCAGAGGGCCCGACAGATGAGCATACTTTTCCACTCAGTGAAGAAGGCAAATGTAAACCACCTCACCACTAGTTTTACTTAGTAAAACCTCTTCAGGTTCAGACCAGCCTTTTGGGTGATGACCTAAACCCTAAACTACAACAGTAATATAGAATGGGGATTTTGATTCCAGAAATGTACAATTTCTGATGTAAATATAAATCGTGTAACCGAGTTGTGTGAGAGAGAGTTAAGGATTTTTATTTCCACCTGGCCATAGACGCCATTGTTACGAATGTACGAAACAGTTTTATATAAGTTACCTAATATCTGTCTATGATTGTGGTTAATGATACATTATGAAGCCGAAATCCACCCGCGCTCACTACTGCCTGTATTGTGCCGAGTTTCCGGTCCCGCGTGCGCTCCCCTACTTCCTGTTCCGTCTCGGGGAAACAAAAAAAATTATGCATGGTCATACAATGCATGCACGGTGCATGATTACCTTTCTCTTTCAATGCCAGACTAGATGTATCAGTGATATTATTAATTATATCAAACGGTACCTTCAACTGACTGCTCGTAAATTTTTCTGAGTATTTGATGAATCTCGTAATTTTAACATTTCTTTGTTTGAATTTTGTTTCACAGAATCATAGCTACGTACAGTGTGTTGTGATCATTTTCTTGTGTTACGGCTTTTAGTACAGGGCCTATATTTTTAAGTTCAGCTCTTGGATCTGTAGTTCGTTTTAATAAGTTGAGTTTAAATCGTGAAAAACTTTTCATCTTAATTTTAATCTTTCACGATCCTTCATTTTTGATCAACCGCTGCGATGTCATGAAGTAAACTGTTCTTCTAATATATGTAATTGTGGGTTAATACAACAATCAAATAAAGTTAAATATCTTAGAGTTCTAGTTGAGGATTATCTTCTGTGGAAAGCACATGTTTTATCTCAAGAAATATTAAAATTTTTTTCACATAGGTTTTATCAACATTATGTGTATAGATTTTACAACATTTATGTGTCCGAGATCTTTGTTGAGACAAATTTATTTTATACTTGTACACTCTCAGTTGTCACATAGAATTGCATCCGTTTTTGTATCCGTTAATAAACGGACACAAAAAACGCGATCGTATGAGCCTATTTCAGGAATTTGGAGTCCTACCTCTGAGGCATTTATTTATGTTCAAGGTGCTCCTACAATTATTCTATTATTTTTTACAATTTGTATGGTAGTTATTATATTTCTAAATTAAATTTTTTTGTGTACTCTTTATGCACAGACAGAACTCTTCGTGAAGAATTTTTGCGTATAAGTATACGAGGTGTGGCTATTAAATAACGAGACTGACGTCCAGCACTGTTTCCAACAATGGAAAATTTGCATGGAGCGTTTTAGGGATACAGAAGGAGTGTACATTGAAGGTGACAATAAGTGATTATTTAAAAAATAAAAATAAATTTTTTTATAACGTCGGTCTCGTTGTTTAATAGCCACACCTCGTATTTAGTTAAAAATATTGTTTACAGCTCAGTATACATTTGTAATATAATATTTAACTAAATAAAATAGAAATGTGGACAAGAAGAAATCTGTAGTTTGCCAGTTTCAAATAATGAATGAAATATGTAAGTGTACTACAATACGGGTTCGATTCCCGGTCAGGTCTGGCATATTTTTTCAACATCATATTTACTTATTAACTTTATCGTTTGGATTATCAATTATGTGAAAAACAGTCGGAACTAAAAAAAAGTGAAAGAAATAGTATTGAGAAATGTATTGGGCGTTCATGTAAACTGCTGTTACACGCTGCGTACTTGTATACTTACTGTGAAATAATATTAGATGATAAAAAAATGTATTTCTACAATATAAATAAATTTGGGTTGTAAATAATTCAACTTTCGATATTTTCTTGTATTGTAGTCGAATTAAAGCGACTTAAGTATATTGCTGTGATTGTTATAATCGTGTATATATTTTATAGTCTTATTTTTCGTACATTTGCAGTGAGTTTAAAACGGTACCAAAGCGGTGAGTTTGTTTAAGTCTTGTCTGAAATAACCCGAGTTTCATTACCGGATGTAAATAATTCTTGTAATTGTACTAGATGCAAATAAATAATTAGCGTGGGATAGTATTTATAATAATCCAACATTGTTTGAACTATCACGCAGATTTCAAAAGTGTACAAAGCAAGTAGGCCTACTAATTTTAAATAACTATAAAAATATGATCTTCTTTTTAGCCGTTAAAAGTTACATGTATTCTCATATATGTACGTCGTGAACGAGAATTAATTAAAAAATTTCTGATAGCATATTTATGGTTGCAGTTTTTTGATATTAGAACAGCACATTTTTACGAGTACATTATAAAGTCTTAGCTAAACTGTTTTCAGTTTAAATGATCGATTAAGTCTTATGAATTAAATTTCTACTTGCTGCTACTGTTAATCAGAAATTCGGTAATAATAATGGGTGATGGTAAATCTGCACGGGGTGACGTTCGTTAAAAGAAACCTTATCGGAATAAATACAGTGGGTGCGGACACCGAACTCCACAAAACTCCCTTATTCTTGTAAATATATAGGGTAGTTTTTAACGAACTTACCCGCGTTTTACTTGCTAAAAAATGTTGTTAGCGTAGATTGAAAAAAGAAGGAAATCAGAAAAACACGAAACCTTAAATAATATTGTAGTTTTAAAAATTATGTTGTGTTTTGTTAAAGTTTGTTATTCTATTAAAACTTTAGGATTTATAAAACTATTTTGTACAACATACTATATAGTATAGAGTCAAATGTTAGAAATGTACAGATAATGCTATTAAATTTCTTTATTCAAAGTTATAAAATGAGTGTTCTGAATTTCAGTTATCGTTCCGTATGCACTTAATGTATGTATGGATGGCTACAAAAGAGTGTAATACTTTATATTATTACTTTTGTAAAATTATTATTTAGAATAATGTTCTATTTTTTTTTTTACCAATACCGCAAATATCCATTACGATTACTCATTGAAAACAACTTTATATAATACAGCGGTAACACCGCTTTTTCAACGTGATTTGTAGTGGTTATAATCAAAGAATTAGTTTAACCTGAACATGGGTGAAGAACGAAAATTATTTACAAGTTACTTATTCAGTGAGTAATATAATATTATAATTTTAATAAGTTAGATTCGACTTTTTTGTGGAAGGCCTAAAATACTACTTTTCCTTCTTGGGAGTGTAAATCTATTAAGCAATGGTACGTATTCTGAAATTACCTATTTTAATGGACTAGACGTAGATAATCCAGAGTGTAGTTTACGCTTTTCGTCTACACTTTATGGATTAGGTAGCTCTACTAGTTCCGGAAACCATCTCGTTCTTGGGCGTCCAGCACTCCTCTTACTCGTAGGTTTGTACGTTTAACAGAACAAGCAGGTCTTCCCATCCAACAAGCGGTCCGCTTGTCCATAAAAAGTTCCTTTTTATGGATTTTCATTCTCTCATGTAAGCCAATAACCCATTGTTCAGCCCATATTTCCGCATTTCTTAGTCTGTCCTTCCAGGTAACCTCTTCATTGCTCTCCGAAACCTCTTTTCCACTCCCCCTGCTCTCTTTTAAAAAGTGCCTACTCCTCATTTCCAAATAAAACCACGGATATCGCCATAGCTTTTTAACTTAAATCGTGTAGCCTTCCGAGTCTTGTACTAAGTTTTATGTATCGTCCTGCAAATATTTTAAAACTTATTTAGTTTATTTGTCACGTTCTTCTTATTGCGAAAGACATGTCACATCCCAAATATTTAAAAATGGATTAAAATATTTATGTTAAATTATTGACGCCCTGCTGTGCCATTTGTTCAATCAGACTATTGTTTAAGATGAGCTACTTAAATAAATTTTGCAATTTATACATTTTATTTACACAGCTAAGAAAGACTTCACATAAGTTGAAATTCATTAGAAAAATATTATCGCTAACTGAAACGTATTAGTGTGTTATACCTTCTGTTGTTGTTTAGGTCATCAGCCGAAAGGCTGATTTGAACCTGTAGAGGTTTTACTAAGTAAAACGAGGAGTGACGTGGTTTACCATTGCCTTCCTCACCGAGTGAAAAGTACGTTTATCAGCATGCCGGGCCCTCTGAAAAGCACATATTTTCCACTCTGCAAATGACACCTTCACTTCATTCACCACAGGGTCTGGCTGTATAATGAAATTCATTACTTTCAGAGGAGGTAACTCTGATTAGTGTCTTTTACACCTCTACCTCTTCTGTTCTTAAATGATTCAGTCATTTAATTGGCTGACCATGTGTTAAGAAACAGAACTTTATTTTAGCCCTGCAACGAACAGATTGAGTGTAAAAAATTTGACACTCCACCTGTCTGTTATGGGCAGATACCTTCTGATAATAGAAATTTTCTTTAGTGATGAAGAACTGAGTATGCATTATACAATCCATCTATCATTCATGTACATGTATTCGGAAAGTCTACAAGACTCGTTTGGATATATCGCGGAAGGGTGGAGGGGTTTACTACGCTGACAGCTACTGCATACGTTATTATTGATATCTGTATCACATGTAAGAAAAAGTTTAGCTTAGCAATATTTTCGTGATGTCACCCAAGGTTACGCCTACAATGTATGCATCAGTCTATAACAATCGGTATACTTATATTTTATAACTTGTGTATGTATCCTTGAATGGTATTAACGTGTGGGGTTTTGAGTAGGAAGTCACAAATTAGCCTGAATATTGTTTTTATATTAAATTTTATTTTTGAAACTATTACGTTCAAATTAATGTAGAACCTTTTATTTAACTGATCGTGCTACTATTTTGATTTTCGTCTATTAGATAAGTACGTTTACCTTGTAATAAATAAAAATATGAAACTCTAATTTGAAATTGTTTCAATTAATTTATTGTCATGGCTATTCCTCTAAAAATTTCTAGTTAGATAAGTAATGGACTAATTTTTCTTTGTTGTTTGTTGTTTAGGTCATCAGCCGAAAGGCTGGTTTGAACCTCTAGATGCTTTACTAAATATAACGAGGAGTGAGGTGGTATTGCCTTCCTCACTGAGTTGAAAGGGTATGCTTATTAGCATGCCAGGCTCTCTGAAAAACAAACGACACCTTTACTTCATTCACCAGAGTGGTTGCTTGTATAATGAAATTCATTACTCTTAGAGGATATCTCTGACTAAAAGATAAAAAAACCTTTCTTTGTTGAAGTTTCTTTTACACCTTTACCTCTTCTGTTGTTAAATGCTCCAGTCGTATGATTGGCTGACCATGTGATAAGAAACAGAACTATTTTTTGTAGCCTTGGAACTAACTGATCGAGTGGAATAATTTAGCAATCCACCTGCCTGTTAATGAGCAAAACTTTTCTTTTCTGTGTGTAAAACTTTTATTATTTTTTGCCAAATGCTTGTTAAATACTTATGATTCATACCATCTGAAAAATGAGACGTTTGATTACTCTTTGTGTAAAAGTATTGCACTCATTCAGTGTTATAAATCTGGTAAATTAACTAGGTACCTTGTGGCTTGTAGATTAACTTGTTAGCAGAACTCCTACTATTTGCTTGAATGTGTTAAGGATACGCTCTTCGCTTATTGTCATTCATTACGTACTTATTTCAGTATTAATGTTTTTATAGCTCTCTAATTACCTATAACAGGCTGGTGGTATGTTAAATTATTTGCACTGATCTGCTTGTTCCAGGGCTACAAAAAATTAGTTAGTAATGTATAATGTATAATAGTTTTGTTTCTTTTCACATGGTCAGCCAATTATACGACTGAAGCATTTAACAACTGAAGAGGTAGAGGTGTAAAAGTCACTAGTCAAAATGATCTCCTCTGAGAGTAATGAATTTCATTATACAGAAAAAACTCTGGCGCATGAATTGAAGGTGTAATTTGCTTTTCAATGGAAAGTAGATGTTTTTGCCTCTAGAGGTTTTTTTTGTTTTACGTCTGGCTGATTTCCAATTGCTGTTAATACAGACGGTGAGAAGGATGATGCATGAAAATAAGTGATGACAAAATGCTAGACCTGACCGGGAATCGAACCTGGAACCCCGGCGTAGAAGCCAGTTACGCTAAAGGTTTAAACTTGCGTTTCGGCTGATAATATAAATAACAACAGTTTTTTAATGCGTCTTGTGCTATCAAATAAACAATTTAAGTTCAATTATATAGAGAACAATGAGTAGTTTTAAAACAATTTTGGTAATCTGTAGTGTTACGGAAGAAAGAGTCAATATATAATACTAAAGTAGATTCATTCGCTCATAAAGTGGAAATTAAAAGTAACTGGATGTTAAAAAATTCACCAGACGATTTAAAGTTTAACGTCTTGGTTGTTTACAATTTTTGTTGTGACTGATATTAAAAAATGCTAAAAAGGATTGTTAGTATGTACTTATAACTTACATTTTAGATTTTTTTTTTAGCGAATGTTGGATTTACCTTTAATTTGAACTTTAACAAAAGCATTCAAAATAACCGTTTTAACGATCGATAGTAAACTCAATGGAGTAATGTATCAGCTTTATTTAAAGAAACTGCATCCAAGAGGAGATTCCAAAAAATTGTGTAGGACATGTTTAGAAAAAAACTTAGTGATGAATGCATTAATGGTATAAATGTATTAACTACCAGTTCGTGTATTAACATTTTCTTATTACAATTTATCTACTTAATTACCTACTTCAATAAGTGTGTCATCTAATAATCTTCACACAGTCTACTTTAGAATTTACTCATTAATTACTAAAAATATATCTTTTGTGTTTAGAAAGGAATTTTATAGGGGCCTACTATAAAATTATGTTTCAAGTATTTTTTTAGATTTTTTGAACGAATACAGATTACAACTTCATAACACTCTATTAATTTGTTGGTGTATTTTCTCCCCGTATTCGAGGGGTTTTGTGCAAACAACTTAGTGCTGTGATAAGCTACGTAATTGGTATTACTGGGACTTGGTTAGCTTTTAATATTGGACAATGAAGAACTCGTTGTTAATCTTAAACATTTGGGATTCACTAGTTCCGAACAATTACGTTTAATTTCTTTGAATCGACCCGTTTTTTTAGCCAAAAAAGGCTAAAAAACACAAAAAACATACACACATAAACTTAAACTTGTGATATTAAGTTTATGTGTGTATGTTTTTTGTGTTTTTTTAGCCTTTTTTATCTGTGATGTTACTTTTTTTCTTTCATTCCTGTAATACTAGCTTATAAGATTTTAAGTATTATATAAAAAAAGCGTTCTGCACTCAGGTTTTTTACACACTTATGTAGAACAACAGGCGATGATAACCTCGTTAAGGTTTTTCGCCTTAAAAAAAGACTGGCTTCTATGCCAGAAATCCTGGGTTCGATTCCCGGTTAGGTCTGGTCTGGTCTATAGCATCCTTTCATCTTTGTATCATTTAATATGTACTAGCCAACGATTAAGTAGTCATGATCACCTAATTAAGATATAAAAATAATAAAATACACTGATGGATTTTTGTTCGTTAACTAGAATGAATGTATGTTCAAATTGTAGCTGGATTTAAACGTACTATTCGTGTGAGACTCAGTTAAAAACTCTAAGCACAATTGTTTACTGGGGATATTTGTCTGAACGTTTCCCTGTACGTATCGGTTTATCAGTTATAGAATTACTAACCTACTCGTATTTACCTTACAATAGAAATGTTGCTGAAGTTTTTCTTGGCCTTCGGGCCAGCCCAGTCAGTCAGTTGGTAGAAAGTCGCTATTATTTGTTAAGTAACACCGGTTGGGCAAGCGACTTTGCATGGTGACCAGTTGACAGCCATCCATGAACAAACTCTACTGGGGGTCCCTGTTCAAACTCATGTCTAATCCTCGTCAAAAAAAAAGTACAGCAAAAAGCAGCGATCAAATTGGGTAGTTGTCAACAAAGTACAGTTCCCGATAACAAATGAGAACTAAAAAAAAAAAATTCTTGCCCAAGGAATTTAATAAGTCAAGACAAGATGTTTTAATAACTTCGCAATTTGTCAAATACTCGTAATTGCTAACAAAGTTAATTTATAAAAACCTTGTGGTAAACGATGGTGAACGACATAAATTGTTGTTGTGCAGTACATATGATCGTTCAATTGCTGCGAAGTGGTAGAGGACGTACGTTTGTGTAAAATGCGTGGCGAAACTGAAATAGCCAAGAACATCTTTATATTTTCGCGTAACATTCTTCTTTAAAGAATTACTGTATACGTCTCAATAGATGATTCCTAAAATTGATGTTTTAAAACAAATTCAGCGAAATAAATACAGTTACACTTAACAAAAAAAAAACTGTAAATAAAAACGTTTGTTAAAAGCAAAAAAGTTACCTGCGGCGTGACTGAATGATTTCATCTGTTTGTATGTTACTGGCAGGAGTGTCAATAACCTCGGCAGATAGGCTCAAGTCCAGTTGGTACTACATCCAAGTACGCACTCATAAAATAAGTGTAGGCCGAAAATAAATGGAAATTATTGAATGGTTCTGTTTTTTAGCGAGACACCTTGTATTTGAGGTGTTTAAACTGTGAAATAAATTTTTTTCTTAAAACTTAGTTTTATTCTCCGTTATTTAACAAACCTGTGTCGATTTCCGTTTACTTGTTTATTCACCCACACCCTGAGTAGGTGATTTTACGGTTTACTTGAACTTACTTAATCCGTTTTCTGCAAATATTTTGTAAAAGCGTGGTGTGTGCTGTACAATTTATTGCACAGAACACACCACGCAATTTTATTATTTCTTTTTTTAAATACGTGTCTTTTTTATCTGAATCGTACTACGATCTGAAAAATCAGTATACCCAATCACACTGGAAACGCACATCACAGCCTATTTGGTTTAATTTAATACATAGTAATAATAATAATAATAAAAAAAGAAAAACTTTTTAAAAAAAATTTTGCCACGGAGTAATAACGAAAATACAAATGATATTGAGGATAGTTTTGTAAAAATAGAATTCTAGGATCGTAACTATTACCTAAAAATATTAAATTCCGATCTTTGTATTTTAAAATATTACCGTATCTCGATTTTTAAAAAATTGTTATTGATTCTTTGGGCCAGTCCATTCATTCAGCTGGAGGAAAACCGATTTTAATTGTTAAATGACACCGCTTGAGTGAGGTACTTAGTATGGTGACCACATGAACAAACACCGATGGGTGTCCTTGTTCAAAATTCACGTCCCAACAAAAAGCAGCGAACCAATTGTCTTTTAAAAATATAAAAAACCAGTTCCCGGTGACTAAATTAAGCTATAACAGTTGTAGTCATCGTTTGATATTTTACTCCAAAATTGTTTTTTTTTTAAATAATTTAAACGGCTGTAGTGAGTTAAGGTATAGTACCGATGAAACCAGACCTTACGTAACTCGGGATCTTCCACTTTGCAGTTTAACACGCTAATCATTGCGTTACGGAAGCGGAACATAAATTTTATACTCTAATGAATATATTATTCATTAGAGTATGATACTGAATGAATTGTTTCCATAAGTCTTTTTAGTTCTTGCCCTGTTGAATTGAAAATCAGTGTAAGCTACTCACATAACTATAATGCCATACAATGCACTTGATGCATAACATAAAAAACTCAACATAAAAAACCTGCATGAAAATTGGTTCAGTAATTTTGGAGATAAAGGGGAACATACACACACACATACATCGAATTTTATACATATAGATTCGGTCCTTTCAATTTTTTGCGTGAATAGTCCGATTTTTTTTTTTTTTTGGTTTTACGTCTGACTGTTTCGCAATTGCTGCTAATGCAAACGGTGAGAAGGATGAGTGATGAAAAAATGCCAGCCCTGAATGGGAATCGAACCCGGGACCCCAGCGTAGAAGCCAGTTGCACTAACCACCACGCTAACGGGCCGGCCTAATAGTCCGTTTACCTATGGAGAGTTATTTATTGAGAAACGTTTCGTACTAGGCCTATGCTTAGTTAATATATTGATTTATGTAAACCTCTTAAATGCAACAACCTATTTTATTTTTTACTTTGGTGAATTTTAAGTCGCATCAACATATTAGTCATTTGCAACTATTTTAGTTAAGGAACAATGGGTTTGAATGTGTAATAATTCTACAAACTATAGGGAATAATTGCGATCACATGTTTAATATTTGAAACTTTATAAAATTTAAATAGGTATTAAAATTGTAAATGTATTTTTAATATTAGGTAATTAAATGATGTTTTAAAATATTATTTCATTTTATATTTAAAAATTTATATTTGGAATCTGAGTTAAATAAATTTTAATTCTATTTAAAAAAAATATGTTAAAAACATTGTTAACATTCAGTAGTGTTTGAACCGGGAGTAAAGAAGGGTGCCTCGCACCATCATACCATCGCATAAAGAATATAAGTCGTGAATTAATAAACAAAACTTAAATAGTCTCAATAAAATTTATTTATTACATATTGGAATGAAATAAAATTAATAGAATAATTATAACTAATTAGAAATTTATAATTCATTTTTCGAATTAATAGAATTAGAAAAGAATTATTATTGGAAGAATTAAATACTGCTACTGTCTGTCTATAACTTGATGGCCTCCCGCAGAAGAGCAGAATCGGCCCGCTACTAGCCTTCTCAATAACATTTCATTATGTACTACTACTACTACTATAGTGACTAGTACACTGGAATTGGTACATAATGAAGTGTTATTGAGAAGGCTAGTAGCGGGTCGATTCTTCTCCTTTCTGGGGGAGGCCATCAAGTTATAGACAGACAGTAGACGCTAGAGAATCGAAATTGTTCCTAAAGGGATCGGGATATTTATCGCTTTGCGACGCAGCTTGCTAACCATTGGGCCTCGGAGATGGTCAACCCCAATTTTGTTGATAACGCGAAAGCAACTAATACTTTGCTGGTTTTCATGAATATTTTAATATTTTTTTTTAAAGGATTTAAGCCTTTAGTTTTTTTATGAAATTTAATTTATTTTATGTACAGGTATTATTTAAATTATTCTTATTAAAATTATTTTTGGGGTTGCCTAGGTCTTTAAATACTACCGATCTATCTTAATTTTCATTTTAAAATAATTTTTATATCCGGGGTTTCTACTCGTATTTTGAGAAGTCACATGCATCTTTAAAGTTATTTAGATTAGATAAACAAAATTAAAACAAATTCAAATGATCAGTTAGAAAGATCATCTAATCTTAATGAGTCAAATACGAGCTAAACTCTTTTACTTATAATTTTTTTACAATTGTTGCGAAACCTAAAGAGTTTATAAGTATTTCATTGTGCATTATTTCCATTGCAGCACTTAAATAGCGCTCAAAATTTAATTTATTACGTGAATTTTTTAAGTATTACTTCGTGTTTTACCATCGATTCAAAAATCGTGCAGCAGATGTTTAATCGGTCTTACCATTGTACCATTTTTGTGTGCGTGTGCGCGTGATCTGACAATTGTTGTAGTTGTGGTTGCGAGGTTGTTGTAACGGTTCTGCAATCCTTTACAGTTTATGTTTTTGTTCACGTTTTACTTCATTCGTTATCTACCTTCTTTTAAATATAGAATTGCAATAACGAATATTTTAGTAAAAAAACTATTAAATACTTAAAAATAATTTTATTTATACTAAACAATTTAGACTATATTTAGTAAATTTTACATTAAATTATCATGTCTGTTTTAGATCGTAGTTTTCAGTTGTAAGACTTACAACTAGGTTATGTTGATTGTTTTAGGAACCAAACCACTTACACGATGGGATCTAAAGCATATACGAGGGTTATTTTTTATCCTTCGATTGGTTGTAGTAAAACTAATGAGAATAATGAAATAAATTTATTTTAAAAAGTTACATACATCCTTGGTTACTTTTCAACATTATCATCATTTAAATTGAGGTATTTATCGTACCGTTGTAAAAAGCTTTCCAATACTCTTCATAAAACGTGACTGCCAGTGACTTGAAATGTGTCTTCACGGTGTCATGGAGCTCGTCGTGTGTTCGGAACCTCTGCCCTCCTAGCCATTTCATCAGTTCAGGGAACAGGTGGAAGTCGCTCGGGGCTATACGCCGGGTGATCAAAAATGTCCCATTGAAACTTGTCAAGAAGCCGTTTCGTTACTGCAGCACTTTGAGAATGGGCCTTATCATGGATGAACCCAACTCCAAAAGTGAGCATTACTCTTCTTTTGTTTTGAATGGCTCTCCGCAACCAAGATAACGTGAAGACACATTTTAAGTCACTGGCAGCAACGCTTTATGAAGATTTTTATATTGGAAAATTTGTACAACGGTTTCATAAGTGCTTTAAATTGTAATGGTGATTATATTGAAAAGTAATCAAAAATGTACGTAACTTATTATAATAAATTTATTTTATTACTCTCATTAGTTTTATTTTTATAACCAATCGAAGGTTGAATGCAAACAATTCTCGTAATTTAATGATTACGATGTAAAACAGAAATATACTTGTACAATACACAATTGATTAAGTTTTCAATTAACCCACTGGTCTTTCTGTGCCCGACTTCAAATCCATTAAGATAATTTGTACATTTTGTAAGTATTTCGATACTAAGAGCTATGTGTTAATTCCCTTGAAACTATACGAAAAAGGAATTTGTTTTACAGTTTTAGTTTTCTACAGCTACAGTTAAAATTCGGTATTTCCTCTTTACAATTATTTATAATTCATAATACATACCGATAGATGCTTCCTTCGATTTTTAATCAGTTTTTGAAAATCCTTTTAACACAACCAAATTTTTCTCTGAGAATGAAGCTTAAATTAAAAAGGCATAAAATTAATTGATAAATTCCGACTAATTTACCCTACCTTTGAAATTTTTTTAACTGAACTTGAAAGGATAGATAGAGGGCTAATAAAGGTTAAAGAGGTAATAAAGGCTGGAGGATGATAATGATAAATGACGAGAATTGAAGTTGGAGAATTTAAAAGCGGAAAAGTAAGAAATTTAGGCCATTGTATAGTATTTTATTTAATTTTTGTGATTTTTCGCAATTTTATGGTTTTTTCTGTTTTATCGGCTATGCCCATGACGGGCAGGTGGAGTGTTAAATTTTTTGCACTCGATCTGCTAGTTCCAGGGCTACGAAAAAAAGTTCTGTTTCTTCTCACATGGCCAGCCATTTATATGACTGAAGCATTTAAGAACAGAAAAGGTAGAGGTTTAAAAGTCACTAGTCAGAGTTATCCTCTCTGAGAGTTATAAATTTCATTATGCAGCCAAATCCTGTGGTGAATGAAGTGAAGGTGTCATTTGCTTTTCAGTGGAAGTAGATACTTTTTGGGGGCCTGGCATGGCGACAAGCATACTTTTCCATGAATGAGGAAGGCATGGTAAACCAACTCACTCCTCGATTTACTTAGTAAATCCTCCTCTCAAACCAAGAGTTAAAAATAAGGCTATTTTTAATAGTTGTATAGCCTACATTAGTTCTACAATAAAATTTGATTTTGATTTTGCAGGTCTATGTTGTGTCGGTTGGTAACAGCCAAGCATTTGCTATTTCCTAAGTTTACATGTTTAATGTGGAACTTGTTAAAATTATGTGTAAAATCGATTACATCAAAAATATGTACTTATGCGGAACATTTTTCACCTAATAATTAACAGATCATGCTCTTTAGTCAAGTTTGTTAGTTAAAACGTCTTTGATTTTTCCTTCTTAAGGTGAGACTGTAAGATGGTTTTGACTGAAAATTTTGTTTTTCGGGTTTTTATGTGTTTCAGTAATTCAGACCTAGATCTACCAGAAATACATTAAATTACGTAAAAAATTATTTTAATGAAAAAATTAAGTATTTAGTAGGTTTACCCAGAAAAATTATCATGTTACTAAGAACAATTTTTTTTTGTAATTTTATACTTCTCGTTTTTGTGTAAAGGGAATTTCAGTTTTTTAAAGTATCTGCATTACTGTTTTTAATATTCTCAAAACTGTTGGTTCAGCTTTCTAACCAACTGTTGCTGGGAAATTTGCATGTTTGTGTAGTCTACATTTTTTGTTTTTGAATTGAGCCTTTTTGTTTTTTGTCTGTTCCCGGAAATTTAGGTTTTTAACATTTAGGTACATTTTTCTCGGAAACCATTAAACCTACCATGTAGAAATTTTTACCAGTTATTCTTCTTGTACATGCACATACACTGGCATTTTTATTACTTCTTCAGATACTCCTAAAATTAATAGACACGTAGTAAATTAGTAAAACACGTAGAAAGAAATTCGTAAAAATTCTATGTTATTCGTTATTTTGTTTTCAATTTTATGGTCCTACAGATTAAATTTAAAAAAATGCCAGTAGCTAGAGAAACTTAACATCGACAAGTGTGTAAAGTTTCATTTTTTTGTTCTTTAACCAATCCTATGAAAAATGTACCTAAAAATTGCAAATTTAAATTGGTGGGATACAAAGTACAGTCTCACCTTAAGCTGCCATTTCTTTCGGTTGATACCCATTTGCGCATCAGTGGTTCACTTTAACGAAACTTTTCGCGCTAAATCCTTGTTTAAAAAAATCGCCTTTACTAAATCTTTAAGATAGATGAAAAATGTGGGTCACATTATTAGACATAATGATTTCATTGTCAATATTGTCGATGTTAAAATGGAGTTAGTAATGTATATAGATATAAAAACAATGGTTATTGTGTGTAACTCATAGTTGAAGCGACAAGGCTAGGTCTTTACAGTATGAATAAATAAATATAATCTTTATCTCGGTGATTATGCGGACTCAGGTACTTTGCTTTGGGTATTATGGAACCTTGGATAAGTAGAAATCGGTTAAAGTAGTGTCTACTTTATCTTGTATCTACTTCTCATGTTATTTTTGATAGATCTAGAGAAGAGATTGCAGTGTATCATCATGTTTTGTGGTTTGTCTTTACAAATACAATAAATGATTTTTTTATAAGATAGTTGGCTATAAGTTGTGTGTAGGAGACAAGTGATGTACTGTGTAAAAGAGATGATTGTACTTAATCCACCTTCAAGTACCGCTAGGTATCGAGGCAACAAAAGATCTACTTCGTACTTTCTCTATTCACAGTCATGCTTGTAATCTTTCTTCTATTACAATCGTTTGGTGTCATTGTGTACGGTATTTTATTTTCTATTTCTACTATATCTGTGGACTCCTTTTGAGTTTTCTCTAGGGTTGAAACCTTCTTATTCGGGAAAGTTCATTACGAATCAGACTAACGATATTAATTATTGTAGTAGCGCTTTTTTAGTATTGTGGGTATATATTGTTGTCGTTACGGTATGTCATCCGCCGAAAGGCTGGTTTGAACCTTTAAAGGTTTTACTAGGTAAAACGAGGAGTGAGGTGGTTTACCATTGTCTTCCTCAATTTTTTTAATATTCCTAATGTGTGTACGTTGCAATCTGTTCAATTTAGAACAATAAGCAACCCCATGACCCAATGAGATGAGGATGATATGTATGACGTGTAAATGAGGTGTAGTCTTGTACAGACTCAGGCCGACCATTCCTGAGAGTGTGTGGTTAATTGAAATCCAACCGTCAAAGTACACCAGTAACCACTATCTTCCTTAATGAGTGAAGAAGTATGGTTATCAGTATGCCAGGCCCTCCGAAAAGCACCTACTTTCCATCCTGTAAATGTCACCTTCGCTTCATTCACCGTAGCGTCTGGTTGCATAATGATATTCATTATTCTCGGGGGAGATAACTCTGCATAGTATTTTTACACCTCTACCTCTTCTGTTTTTAAATGTTTCAGTCATATAATTAGGTGAACATGTGATAAGAAACAGAACTATTTTTTGTAGCCCTGGAACTAGCAGATCGAGTGGAAATAATTTAACATTCCACTTGCCTGTTATGGGCATGGTTGTATATTATATTACTTAAAATCCTTTTAAATCTTTTTCAAAAGAAAAATTTAAATGAAAATGCTAGTGACCAAAAATTAAAGCGAGCTAATTTACTATACTATTGATAAACGCTGGGTACAATCATTAGTACGTTAACAATTGTTTTTTAAATTAAATTTGGCTGACGTCTGTTAGATTCTTTTTATTTCAGTGGATTAAGTTTACAGGTTTAATTAATTTTAACCCTAAAGTTTTGTTTTAATATTTCTACCGTAATCGTGGTTATTTCAGTTATAAACTTTTTTTGACACGTTGGAAAGGGGATTAAAAGTAACAGTTACGTAAGAGTAAAAAACTTCCCCCATGTAATTTGAAAATATAGATGCTATGAAATTAGTTCATCTAAAATTAATATATTAAAAAAAATGTATTTGGGAATTATATAATTTCGAACAATCTCTTATTTGTTTGCTACTTTTCCTACATGTTTTGTTGTATTTGAACATCCCAAACTTATACTTGTTAGCTGGTATACTTAGTCGCTCGTACAATTTTGTAATAACAATGTATTTATTTACCATTAACACAAAAAATAAAATTATAGTCATGCATAATTAAATTAAAAAATATAATGTCCATACAAATTTTATATGGTTTGTTATTCTCTCTTTCACTCTTTGCAACAGTTACAAGCATAATTTACCCGGTCGTGTGCCTGGTAGACACTTCAACTATTACTACAGTACCGTACATTGGAAAAATTACAAAGAAATATAACGACATTTTATTATACATGTGCCGCTCAAATATGTTTGAAATGAAGCTCGCAAAAATGTTTATGCTGACACTTTGTACGCGATTGAAAATGAACCAAATTATTTTTGAAATTTTTGAAACAGTAATAACATGTGATGAAACGTAGTTTTTGTACTTATGATTCGGAAACGAAGCGCCAATCCATGCACTGGAAGAGCCGAACTTCACCGAGAGCCAAAAAAGCTCGAATGAGCAAGTCAAAATTTAAAGCAATGATGGTTGTTTTTTTGATATCCATGGGATTGTGTACCTTTACTGGGTTCCTGAAGGTCAAACAATTAATCAATATTACAACCTTGAGGTACTTTCTAAACTACGTCAAAGAGTAAGGAACAAACGCCCCGAAATGTGTAAGGACAAATCATGGGTTCTCCACCAAGACAATGCGCCAGCTCATTCCGTGTTATCTGTCAAGAGGTTTCTAGCCAAGTACAGCATCTCGTGTTAAAACATCCACCTTATTCACCAGATATTGCACCATATAACTTCTACCTGTTCCCTAAGGTGAAATCTGCATTAAAAGGGACAAGACTTGAGTCTGTGGAAGCTGTAAAAGAGAAAGCGGCACGTGTCCCGAAGGAGCTGACAGGAGATGACTTTCAGCACTGTTTCCAACAATGGAAAATTTGCATGGAGCATTGTAGGGATAGAGGAGGAGTGTATATTGAAGGTGACAATAAGTGATTATGTATAAAATAAAAAAAAAATTTTTACGTCAGTCTCGTTATTTAATAGCCACTCCTCATATACTGATCTACAAGATCAGTTTATTTTTAAGGGTACTACCCTTCAACAATTTCCTAATTATTAAATGGGTATTAAACATTACTTGATATCTGTTCTATATATTTAGATTCCTTAACTTACTTTTCTAGAGTAAACCAGTTGTTTCCAACATGGTGTGGTGTTATTAATTTTTCCAGAATATCATCCTTCCGGTGGTGGTTTTCCTCTTCTATAGTTAGCGAAATTACATGATTTGGTTATTGAAATTTTGACTTTTGGAATAAAGAGTGTGTTTAATATTTTATTTAAATTAATTTGGTCAAAATGGTTTTGTCCCTATTACGTTAGTTATACTAGAATGAACCAGTTAATTAACACCATTGTTTTAATAGTTATGAATGAATTAATTATAAGTCTAGTAATATGAGTAAATTTACCGAACTTAATTAAGTAGACCTACTTTATTTAATACAACCTTTCCCAAGAGAATAAGTTTTCTTCATTCGTCAATCCACTTTATTTTTAATCTAAATAGTTCATTATTTTAATTAATGCTTCTATTAATTTCACTAAAGTTGGCCGAGAGAAACATCTCGTGGTTTATGCCTCTTAATTTTTCGGTTACTTAACTTTTTAAAAAAAAGTATATAGTAATTTTTCTTCTAAGTACGTAGTTTCTTCTTTAAAAATTTTCTATAGATGTAAAATGATGAAGATCTAGTGTTAGTAAAAATTCATTTTGCCGCTGTTGTATTTGAGGCCGTGATGATTACAAATTTACCAAATTACACGCGTAATTACGAGTAGATTAAATTCAGTTCTTTCCTGCAGCTATCGCAATTTAGTAGTGGTGTTGAATTTCAGTGTGTGTACGTGCTATGTTACATTAGCTGTCCTTAAAAACTATCGTATTGTGGTATGTTCTTGATTTAGATTGAACATTAAAGTTGTATTTTTTCGTGCTTTGCATTGCATTTTGTTGTAAAAATTCTACCAAAATCGTCTTTTAGGTTCCAGGCAGGTCATCTAAAATGGTCTTAGCCGCCTTCTAGCTTTGCTAGACTGTGAAGAGGAAGGTTCCGGGTTTAATTCCACAACTAGAATCTAGCAATTTTATGTCGCTAAATCTGTTCGATAATACACGTTATTCCTTGTGACCAAACTATTCATGCGCCTTAAGGATACTGAAAAAAATTGTTTTAATATACAAATATAAATTACACTTTGTATCTTAATTGTTATTAAATTAATAATGTGTTTAGTATTGACGCATGATATTCGTGGTAACTGTGCAAGCAGGGGAGTATTTACTTTTTGGTGAATTAATTATTTATCGCCTTCATTAGAGTAAATTACCAACCTTGTAACGCATCCCTAAAGGCAACCTTTCTCTTTTAAAAATGTCAGTAGTTTAATGTCAGAGATGCGCTTCTTTCCGTGACACTTACTTCACATACATTCACGTATTCCTGAATCTTCTGAGTTGCCATGAACGCGACCAAACACTTTTAGAATTGATAAGAAATTTTTTATCATTGAATATAGTCATAACAAGACAATTAGTCGCAATTCCGGTTCAACAGCAGTACACGAAAGAACCGATTAAACTTTAAATCTGTGAACTCACAATCTAATAACAGTAAACAAAATATTCTTCTTCCGAATTTACTCACTTTCATCCCTTGAAATTATCTTGTTTAGAGTTCAGATTCCAGTTATGGATGACCGGGTGTTTTAAAAAGTGACATTAAATCTTAAAGCATGAAAAACCATGGCTTGATAGTTTAATACCTCGTGCATAAAATTAAAAGTTAATGTATGTACGTTGCAATCTGTTTAATTTAGAACAATAAGCAACCCCATGACCCAATGAGATGAGGATGATAATGTATGATGTGTAAATGAGACGTAGTCTTGTACAAACCCAGACCGACTATTCCTGAGAGAGTTTGGTTAATTAAACCCCAACCATCAAGTACACCGGTCACCACTGTCTAATATTCAAATCCGTACAAAAGTAATTACCTTTACTAGGATTTGAACCACGGAACCTACGTCTACCGTACGTCATCTCTCTAACAGTTAACTCACGGCGACGACTTTATCACTAGACCATCCCGGTGGAGTAAATTAAAAGTAGAGATAAATTTAATATAGTGTAAGGTTATTCTTGCATAAAGAAATTCGGGAAATAAATTGCTATTATTATTATTCTATTTTCCTCGAGTTCAGTCAGTCAGTCGCTAATAGATGACAGATAATTTAATCAATAATATAGTAGGTAGATAGATGTATCTTTACAGTAGTAGTTAGTAGTAGTAGTTGTAGTAGTTTACATTAGTAGATCCTTGTTGATCCTTTTATTTTCCCCATTTTACGTTCTTCCAATGTTCCTTCATCCTCTCCGATTGATGTTATTTCTTTCTTTCTTTGGAACCCTTTGTTATCTTTAGTAAGCTGTCTTAGTAAATGTGTATCATTCGTTAACAGTCTAAATTTGTTTCTATCTTCCACTTTGTCCAACTTAACTCCCAATACCACTAGATCCCGAACAGCACTCGGGAGCATTATTTAGGTTTGATTCTATAATTTTTACATATTTTTTTATAAATCTTTTATTGTCCATTCTGTATATTTATCCAATAATCTTGTTCTCAATTTTATAACGTTTAATATTGATTTTTCTAATGTTTGGTTTTTTGTGTTTGATTTGTGTGAGACCAAATATTTTTCTTCCGAATTTCCTCTCTTTTATCACCATTTTTTTTCTACAAAACTGTTTCGTTTAGAGCTAGTGTTTTTGAAGCATATAATTAGTTCCAGTTGTAAAAATTATGTCACGTAATATTTTATTTTAAGTTCACTTGGAAAGCACTTTTGTTATATTCAGTTTTTGGCCAGTTGATAATTTATGATAAACTAGTATTTTCTTATACTAGTAACCGTAAGCTCCGAGTTCCATATTTGGAACAAATACCTGTTATGTTTCCATATTTTGAGTTTCATTATTTATATTAATTATTTATATTAAATTACGTGGTTGTACTGAGGTCTTATTGTTTAAATGCGTGTTGTAATCTGCCTTACATTTTTTTGGCTTTCTCGATGATACTTTTTTGTTTCAATTTCTCCTTTCTGTGTATCTTCAAGTATTACCTACTTTTGCAATCACTTAAAATTTCTGAACTATTCAGGGTTCTTTTGTTATTATATATCATATTTTGGTTGTATCATTTATTTTTTGAAATTCACATCAACAACTTTGTCATTATCGACTATCTTGAATTGTAGAACGATTTTATTTCGTTAAAATTTTCAAAGTGTACCTAGGAATCAATCTCAGGACCAATTTTATTTATTGAGTTTAAAATTTTATAAAATATGTACTGTATTTGTTATTGAAAAATAAGTATTGATCGAGTAAATAAGGAAACCACGGTTTTTATAGTGCGGTAAATCAAGCGTAGACTTTATTTTCAGTAGGATAACAATTATTCCTTTTATGGTATTTAGAATAACAGTTATATCGATCATCAATTGTTAAATACCTACTACTTATAAAAAAACTGGGTAATACTGTACTGCGGTAAGATTCACTGTTGAGTAGTCAAGTTGCCGCTACTGCTAGAGTCTCGTTCACCTGACCTGGAGTGTTAGTCTGTCTGTCAGGTCAGCTGGTACTGCAAGTTCACAGTCAGTGTACTTATATTATAACAGTACTAAGTTAGTAAAAAAAGTGATTCATGAGATTACCCTGTAATGTAATCCTTATTGTGTATTACACATAGGCTAATGTAGATTATACATTATTCTGTATCAATTGTTGTTTGAAATACAATACACGTACTATAGCATTTTGTGATCGTGTTTATGATAATTAAGTAATGTAATAATAAGCATATATGATAATTAAGTTCGATTCATTTCAATAAAAATTTATTTTCTATTTTATCACCGGTCGAATCAAAATCTTGTTAACTTATTTTAAATATTTAATCCGTTATATTATGGAAAAATAAATTACGAATAATCCACCTTTTTACTCATGGCATTGAGATGTAGGCTAAACCATTAAATACTACAAAAAAAAAAAATTAAAATAATATTCGTATTCGCACATAAAATTAACCTACCGATTTTGTTGCTCCTATGACAGCATTGGATCACTTTACAATGATTTACACTTAACTTGTTTTGTTTTGGGTTGTCTTAATTTTAGTCTGGGTTTTCTTTAATTTCTGTTCACACTATTTTTCATTCTTACAGATCTTTTCTTTCTTTCCTCATTTGAATAAACCCTATTCTTTAGTTTTCTTGTTTTAAAATGTAGTAGTTTATTGTTGTCGTTAATTACTTGCTTGTATTTTGGAGATTTTTCTTTAAGGTCGTTTATTGTTAGGTAGAGACCTGTTACATCTTCTTAATTTCCTTGATTCACTGGATGTTCAAGTTTTTGGAGTTATACAGTTTTTCCACTATCTTCCTTGCTATTCTGTGTTCTGGTTTTCTGAGTATATGTCCAAAGAAAGAGATCCTCCTTTTTCTTATCGCATCTGTGATGGGTTCTATTTCCTTGTAGATCTGCTTGTTTGTTCGCAGCCTTGTGTTTCCCACCAACTATGTTCTGTTTATTGACAAAAGTTCTTAAGATTCTTCTCTCTATTTTACTAATTGTCTTCCACTCCTCTTCTATTCGCTCATGACTCTGAATGCGTAAACTATTGGTATTACAAAAAGAAATTAAAAAAAGTATTTGTAATCGCACATAAAGTTAATCTGAGTCTATTGCTTTATATTATTCTTTTTTTTTGATTCGGCCAACTGAGGACCACGTCATTTCAATTATAACTTCCTCGGGAGTTGATCTTTGGGTTCAAATCCTATTCAGGCACGGCATATTTTCATACGTTACAAAAAAATCATTTCATCCTTCACCGTCTGCATTAGCAGCAATTGCAGAAGAGTCGGACGTTAAACCAAAAAAAAAAAAAAACAAAATCTTTGTACAGTACTCCCTCGTGTGTTGCTTGTGTTGCTCGTTCCTCTCTTCTGTCCTCAGGTTTTTCCTGTTTTTAGCTTTGATTTTTTTTAAACCTTGGCGCTTTTGTACTTTCTTCCCAAGTGCATCACGTTCTAGGATGTCCTGGTATGCAATCCCAAACTCCTTGAGATCTCTGTCCACGTCATTGAACCATGCCTCCTTCTTTTTCTTCTCTTGAAAGTACTTCAGGATTTGATTAGACAATCTTGCTGTGTTCATCCGAGCCACGTGTCCGTAAACGTAATAAAATTATTCATTGTACAAAAGTTAAACCCCAACGTCGTCGCTAATGACCGTTGTAGTTGATGCGACGTTAAATAAATTTTTAAAAATTATTCATTTTATATGCTGTGAATAATAACATTTTATTGTATATTGGAAATGGCGTTACTGTACACTAATGTAACATATTTCAATTCTTAGGTACAATTAATCATGTTTATTAAGTATAATTTAGTCATTTACAAATTTGGCATAGCTGCTGTGTACTTAGTATGTAATTTATGTTGAGGTAATTGTGAATAAACTTTAAAATTATATTATATATCGTATATTTAAAAAGTAAAATCTGGTCCAATGCATTTTAAACTGAAATTAAGTTTGTCCTTAAATACCGAGTTCTACTAAACGGGTTAAAAAATATGGTTGCACTGAAAACACATGTAGGATTCTGCGAAAAATTGGAAAATGAAAAAAACCATTGTGAGGTTATGCGTTGGAAATAACAAAATATTTTTAATAGTTTCGATTATGCTACTATTTTGGTGGTGAAGTTGAGTTTGATGGGTCGTTATGGTGACTGGAATTGTTTATTGAGGTGTATATCTCTTTTCATAAATAACACTAATACCAAACATCGTAAAATTTGTGTTAATGTAATTGTGAAATTGTTTGTTAAAGAATATAATTCAGTATTATTTTTCGAAGTAATTCGCAACGGTCAACTAATATGTAATAATATTTACTAAATTTCGGCCATTTCCCAGAAAAGGGTCAAGAGCCAAAGAAATAAATTTTCCCTGCCTACAGTCAAGATTTTCTTTGTTAGTGAAGTAGTATTTTTGTTCGCGGCATGATTTCTATATATTTTTTTTATTTATTCTTTTATGAGATTTATTTGAGCTATTATAAACGGATATGTTAATTGTAAATATGTATAGTTATAGGAAATATGCTATGTATAAAAATACATTGTGATTTTAAAATTGAACAAAAATAAATACGTTATTAATATTATTATAAATTGTTATTTAAATAAATAATAAAAAAATAAATAATTTGTATTTAAAATCAGTAGAATTAAAAAAAATTCTCTCATTTTTATGTATACAAGCGGAGTATATTTTTCCAGAGTCAGATTCCGATTTTATTGTGTGACTAATCGATTTTCCGTAATTCCAATTGTTTTTTTATATACCTACTTTTGCAATCGCTTGAAATTTCTAAAATATTCAAAGCTGTTGTTTCTTATTGGCATAACGATTTGAAAGGTAATGCAGTGTTCTTTATTTTATTTATTCATTATTTTATTTTTCGATTGACAAAAGTGACAATAATATTGTTTTAATAGAAATATAAACGAAATCTTAAAATTGACAAATGTTACTAACATTTCATTAGTTATTGCGTTAAAAGTATGTCAGTACCCCAGAATTTATATTTCATTGCATATTTATTAACGTTTAAGATGCATAAAGCGACGTAATAATTACCATAGCGTATTTCATTCAAAACATATCAGTTATGTTGTTTTCATAGCTTATTTGTAAAAGTTTTCTGGAGTTTATTTTTACTTTAGAGTCGTATTGTATAATGCTTTTTGTAATCTGCTCTACAATCTCTTGGCCTCCTTGATGATACTTATTTGTCTTCGGTTCTCCTTTCTGGCTGTATCTTGAAGTTTAAATGCAGTTTAGGAATAATAGTTTAAAACTAATGATAACCCGAAACAACAAAATGAATTTCTTCGTTAAAATGCCTCTATCAATTTTCATCAAATGTCTCGCGTTTACTACCGTTTTTGGTTCTATTAAGAAGGAATAAGTAGTATCACTGGGAAAATCCTTGGGTAGATATACTTCATACAAAAAAAATCGTTTTTTTCAAAATGACAATATGTTGATTTTTGAGGTGAAACGTAAATTGATTTCAAACGTATGTTGATTTTGTATAAAGTAAATGCTCTCCGTATCGTAGTGGTTAGCGCGCTAGCGTTCAAAGCGGAGGTCCTGGTTTCTAACCCCGGCTAGGGTCTGGATACTATTACAAGTCAAAACCCACCGTTCCAGTTCCATAACCCAGCTTAGTTACTAATGACCAAGTTGTTGATCCGGCTTTAAATAAGCGAAAAAATTCTGTAAATCTTTTTGTTTGTGTTTTTACGCTCAGTTTAGCAGAGGTTTTGAATTTTCTGAAAAAAACAACCGCATCATAGTTGCGTTTTCCGAAATTTGTAGCTTGAATTTCAATGTATAACAGAATTGTGCTTAGCTAAAATTACAAACACTTAAAAAAGCTATTAATTTTATAAATACATTTTTTTCGATAGTTAATCTAGCAACAATTCACAATGCAGACTTACAGTAAAAAATTGGATTCATTGTAATTAAGATTCATCAATGTCTGTGAAAAATGAATAAAATTTTTAATTGGTACAAATTCGTGAGCAGGGTGTTGTGTTCTGGTGTAGTCCAACTTTTATGTTATACGATTACCAGCTAGCTTTACTCCATTTATTTTTGGTGCAGTATTTCTTCTAATATTGCGAAATTTAGTTCAATAATTTTCCGACGTTTTTCTCTTAAACTAAGTAAGTCTATTGTTATCAAATTTGCATTTAAAGATAAATCCGAATTAGTATGTAGTCTACATTATTTTTACGGTTATGGTGTATTCGTTCCATATCTTTAATGCAGGCAAGCCTGGCTGTTTTATATTCCGTGTGGGGTGTAATAATTTTATCTTACCAAAATACTCAAGTGATAATGAGCTGATACTTTCGAAATAGCAATTTTCTGAGCAAGTATGCATACTTGTGGTAGAACTATTTACTGTTGTAGAGAATACAACGAAATTAGGGATTTTACATGAAGTTTCATCCGATTTAGAACGTTTGAAATTCGGTTCATTATTGCAATTGCACGTTTTTGCCATTAAAATCTGGTAGAATGAATTGATGCCTCTATAACACTTTGTTGGTAAGGAAAAATAAATTAATATCTAATTCGTATAGTTCTTCAGTAAAAAATGAAAATATGATATTTACTTAATTTTTTGTTTGAATTGTACTAATTTTTTTAAAATGGGCAGGTGTTTAGATGAACCAGGAAGTTTTGTAATAAAGTTTTAAAGTTTCTTCACGATGTCGTGATTACGGTTGAGTACTGTATAATTTAGTTACTCTATTCGCGAGCACTGTTTTTTTGTTATTTTCTTTTTCTTTATTTTCACGGTTTTGTAACAGTTTAAATTTGTCAATACTTAGTCGGTTACTTCAATTCAGATAATGTTCTTTTGTGTTAATTTAAATTGCTACAAAATTATCGACTATTTTGTAAGCTGTTTGTACAACGATTGTTCTTTATGGAAGAACGGCCGGATGAATTGAGGAATGAGTGTTCAGAAATCGTCTTAATGTGTGGCTAAAAAGCTACTTAAAATATAGTGTAAGGTCCTGTGTTGAAAGAAATAAGTACCAGGCCTATTTAGTTTTTAAATAAGCCAATATAAATATATAATTTTCTATCTACTGATTAGTTTTATATGTATTTCCACTTGATGTTAAACCTGTATTGAGTAAATAATAGTATTTTAAAGTAATTTGTTAAATTTTTGTATTGATTGGACAAAAGTGAGCCTGGGTAATAACAAGAATTAACAACCATGTACTAATCTAATTGCTAAAACGGTATTTTTATAAAAAGAAATAAACAAATGTTACTATAAAATATCCATTTTAAAGTTCAGTGATTTATACAGTCATTCCTTTATAATATTTGTTTTTGTACAGAGTACTTATGTGAAATAATTTAAATTGGAGGTCAAGAAACAAGTTCAAGACCTTAAGTTGTTTGACTTGTTATTATTATTCAGTATAACCCTGATAAAAATTTCTAAACGAAATAACTAAGAAGCAGTCGGTGTTTTCTATTAAAAAAACCGGGGGAAGATCGTTTCAAATATTATTTTTTTAAATAAATCTTAATGTACTTGGAAATTCAATTGGCGGTTGAGTGCATGGTTAAAAATCGGGGAGATTGGCCCACTGTCCTATCATTTGTACTAATTTTATTATAACATAATTTTTTTATTAGATTAGGCTACTTATGTGTCATTTTCATTAAATAATAATGCCTGATACTGATGAAATTTTGCTTGGTAATTGTTGTTTTTTAAATCTAATAATGAAATATAACTAATTAATACTAATAAATTAAATTCTAATTAAAACGTAACATGCAGGTGGAGTGTTAAATTTTTTGCACTCGAACTACTAGTTCCAGGGCTACAAAAATATTTCTGTTTTTTATCATATGGCGAGCCAATTATTTGATTGAAGTATTTAAGAGACGGAGGTGTGAAAGACACTAGTCAGAGTTATCTCCTCTGAGAGTGGAGATATTTCAGTTTCATTATACAGCCGAACTCTGTGGTGAATGAAGTGAAGTTGTCATTTGGAGGGTGGAAAGTAGATGCTCTGAAGAGTTCCTGGCATGCTGATGAGCATACTTTTTCACTTAGTGAGGAAGACGCGTGTAAACTACCTATCTCCTCCTTTTACCTGTAAAGCCTCTAGAGGTTCAAACTAGCCTTTCGGCTGATGACCTAAACAACAATACAAATTAATACAACTTAAAAAAATGAAGGTTGTAGTGAGTTAACGTGTGTACCTTACTTTTGTAGATCGTAAAGATTTTATTTCATTATTTGCTAAAAGGTTTTAAACATATTTATTATAGTGTTTATTTTAATTTGTAGTTTAGTCTTGAAATTGTAAAGGAAACGGTAGCAAATAGTTGAAGTAATTATTACAAGTATTATTAAATTAATACATTATGAAATTATTCTGAACAGTCAGGATGGAATTATTTTTCCTTCCTACTCTAAACGTATTTCATGAGTACATTGATAATTACATGTTATAAATTCGTGCTTGCTTTGTTTTCATTGCGTGCACTAAATGCTTCATGCCCAAATCTAGTGAAAGTGGGAAATGACATGCATTATGATTGTTATACATTTTTATATGCAAGCAATTTTTTATTATTACATACGTTATTATTATTATTTTCATTGTTTTCTATATAGCAAGTTTACATTGGGGAAAGCAGTCTTGTTGTTGTTTGTCAAAGAGAAGTTGCCCTTTTCTCAACGGATCGCTTCACAACTTATTTGCATATTCAGTCTCACTTTCAACTCATCGTAACGCAAATTAACTACGGCTAACTTGATAGATGTCTAATGATATTACTCCATTGTATACATGTGAATCATATCAAAGATTATTTAATTATAAAACTGTTTGAAAGCGGGTGAGAATAAATGAATTTATTATTTCACAAGACTATGTTGAACTTATGTGTATTTATTTCTTAGTATGGATTCTTCTACGTGTATTCATTTTATAAATGCACCGTTACATTCTCCTCGGCATGTTATATGCAATTAAAGAATTCATCAAAAAAGAAGGAACAATCAATAAATTTCTATAAAGAACTGAATTGAGTTTTATGCGAGTATCTTTTGTTATTTAATTAAATACATACTCTCCGTTACGTTTCATTATTTGCAAAAAATTTTAACATTTTTGTTTAATTTTTAGATCAATTCTGTTTAGGAAACAGTAATAAATAGTTTAAAAAATAAATATTATCGTTGTTAATTTTCTTTATTTTGAAACTATAACATTGCAGTACAAAATTCTTGAAATAAATGGCACGAAAAGATAAAAAAATTTGAAATACCTTAGCCTGCAATTCAAAGATTCAACCACAATGTTAACGAAACATAAAAAAATTGAACTATAAATGTGTGTAACAGAAGAGTAAATTACGGACAGTACTTTTAAATTCAAACAAAACGGTATGGTAGACAAAAATGAAATATTCGTAGATTTGAAAAATAAATAAATTAGATAAAAACAAGTGGCAAAATTTATCGAGAAAATATTCCACTTTATAATTCAAAAACTGAACAACTGAAATTTGAACAACTGCAGGGAGCCCGTTAGCCTACAACGCGGAGGTCTTGTGTTCGATTTCCGGGTAGGATCTGGAAATTATAACAATTCAAAAGTTCAATTTCAATTCAATTAAAAAAAACCCCACCGTTCCAGCAACGTAACCTACCTACTAGTCGCTAAATTAATGCGCCTTGTAAGTATTAAAAAAATAATATGATATTAAATTTATTTTTAAAACTAGTAGGCCTAAGGATTTTGACATGAATAAGAAGCCATTTCGTTTTTTTTATCTGTTATATTTTTATTGCACTTACATTGTAAATCTATATTTTCAGAAATATTCTCCCATTTTAATGTTTAAATTTCTTTCTACGTTATTCTTCTTCTTTTCTTCTGCTTTTTAAGGATTAGGCATCTCTGCCTGTTCCGAACCTCTCAAATCTGCCCATCTATTTCTTGGGCGTCCTCGTTTTCATTTTCCCTCCGTGTATAGCCTAGTGTTTGCTTATCTATCCTATCCTCCCTTATTCTGCTCACGTGCTCCAACCACTGCATTCTGTTCTGAGATACCCTGTCGTGTATGTAGAAGATGTTGAGTTCTTTCCTTACCTCGGTATACCTGTAATGATCTTCTCTACTACACCCATACGTATGTTGAAGAGATATGATTTCAGATGCTTTCAATCTACTCTCCTACTCTTCTCTTGCTTTGATAGCACCCAAGTTTTACTGCCATAGAGTTTTTTTTTTGTGTAACTTCCGACTGTTCTGCAATTACTGCTAATGCAGATGGTGAAAGATGAAATTATTTTTTGTAACGTATAAAAATATGCCGTGTCTGAATGGGATTCGAACCCAAGACCGCTTGATGAGAGGCGAGCACGTTACCAACTACGCCACTGCGGCCATAGAGTAGAGTCGGCACTGCTATTGTTTTGTTAAATCTCTGTTTTATAAAATGTCTACGATATTTTGTAAAAGTATTGAAGTTAATTAGCTTGATGATTAATCCAGCAGCGTACTCAACTGAGCAGAGTATTTTAGATTCGATTCCGGCTAGGACCTTCAATATTTTCTCTACATTTACTCACATGACACCAAAATCTAAAGAATCTTTAATAATTGTATCGTTGATACAGCTTTCATAAAAAAAACTTGAGGGTGGGTTGAAGATCTGTTGGGAATAGTCAAACATTCCACATTTCTATAGAATTTGGTAAAATTAACTGTCTCTATAGCGTGGTAGCAAAGTGCTGCACTGCAAAGCAGAAGGTCTTGGGTTCAGTTCTTGATTAGGCTGTAACAATTTCTTCCTATTCTAACCAATAGGAATTGTTTTTCAATATTATCAATCATGATCGTTGATAATAATGTAGTTCAAGTGACGACGATAAATAAATAAAATGAAGGTTACTTGTAATTAATATGCGGCATCGGATTAGTCTATGAGTTAATGGGATTAAGTTATGTAACAATAACTGCAAAGGAAGCTACATTATAATTATCAATTAGTTAGTCCTTTGTAATCTGTAGTAATCTATATTTATAATGTTATTTACAATTTTTTAAAATTTAACAGTAGCTTATATTATATAAAAAGCGAAAATAAAATTTTTAAGGCCCGTCAAGGTTGTACAAGACTTTACAGGATTAGAGTAAAGATTTAAGGCAAGAAATATGAATTTTTCCACTTAACGAAAATATAAAATCATACCGTGTCCAATGGATTGATTATTTAAATATATAGTCAGAAAGCCGCTTACTGGTTTAGCAAGAAGGTACAAACCAATTGGAAACAGATGTACTAGAAGGCCAAAGAAAAGATGGGTGCGGGAACAGGTAGTAATGTTATTCTATGAGGTGAAGAAGAAGATAAAGGAAGAGGAGAAGAATATGTAAAAAAAAATCACGTTTGTAGGCCTACTATTTGTTGTTTTTTGTTACAATTCATTTATTTATTTATTTTTTTGGTTTTATTTGAAATTGCATCAAGAGCTTGGTCATTAGTGACTACAATGGGTTACGGATGGAACTGGAATAGTAAGTAGGTTTTGTCTTGTAATAATTTCCAGAATCTAGCCGGGTATTGAACCTGGGACCTTCCGCTTTGTAGCTTTCGCGCTAACCACTACCCCACGAAAATAGCCTTAACAATTATTTAATTGTTGTTACTTTTTTGAAAATTAACTTAATTTTACCGCAGTTTTTGAAAATTTCTTTACTCTTTAAACTTGTTTTTCACTCGTCACGGAAAAGACGCTTACTTAGCTATTCTTTCATTTCTGTTCATTCGTTTCTACGTCTTTGGTTATTATTGGTCACGCGTTGGTTTTTGAAACAACTTGTCGTTATTTACTGTGGATAAATTTTCTAGAATGTAATGAGGAATCTTAAAAACGTACGAGATATGAAGGTGCTCTATGACAGAATAGTCACCGCTGCGCGTTACCACTAAATCCCACCGGGTTGGTCTAGTAGTAAAGTCGTCGTCGGTTGTGAGTCAGCTGTTTAACAGCTGATATTCGGAGACGAAGGTTCCGTGGTTCAAATGCTAGTAAAAGTTCTTACTTTTATACGGATTTGAATACTAGACAGTGCTTTTTTGGTGTACTTTGATGATAATTGGGGTTTAAATAATCATACCCTCTCAGGAATGATGACCCTAAGTCTGTACAAGACTGCACTTCATTTATATGTCTTACATATTATCTTTATCTCATTGGGTCATGGGGTTGCTTATTGTTAATAAATTAAACAGATTAAAACTTACACACATTAGGAATTAAAAAATAAATTATTGTAAATACATATTACGTTACAGTTTTTTTAAGTACTATTATTAGATTATTTGTTAATTCAGTTATTACAGGATTATGCCAACAATTACGACTCTTTAATTGAGGCAGGTGTGATAATTTACGTTATTATTTCTTTTTTGGAACCTAATGAAGGAGTAATATAGCCAAGTGATTGGAACAAGATGTAGGTACTCCCACTTCCGTCAACTTCCGGAGGTAGTTTTATTGAAATTTCGTGTTTTTCTGTTAAGGGGATTGACCCGAACTTATAACAGAGTAGAGTATTATCTTTCTATTTAACGGAGTAAACCTGTTTGCAAATAAAGTGGTTTTGATGTGATCTTTCTCTTATTAATTGGTTTTCGTCGGGAACTTCTTAATTCAGTGATTTCAGCAGCCAGCCGTTAGGTTTTTTAATACCGTATTATTTATTATAATATTGCATGTTGCACTATTTTATCTTTATGTTGTTTTATCTCTGTTCACTGCATTGCAAAGTCTGTAATAAATACTACAGGCTTACTCTGTTCTTTCTATTACACTCATTTCATTTAACAATACCGAATCAAATTGAATACAAGGCCGTTGTTTCATGAAGTTACTATCCTTTATCTGATGTGTAAAACCCTATCCATATTTCTAGCCATACATTTTTTAAGTGCTTTTATTCTGTATAAGTTTCTGGAGCTTTTTATAAATTCGAATCGAATTTGACACGAATACCCATTATCATCTACTTAATCGGAAAGTATAAATTTTAATACTTTTATATTACAATATATGGCTCCTTTTGTATGTAGCTTTAAAAAATTCTACTAGAAAATAAAGCGCATTAAATTTTCGATAAGTGCACAAAATTTGAAATTGGGAATTATTCCCTTTTGATTTAAACTTTATTGAAACTTCACAGGGGTAAATAATGAAAGTTCTTCTTCTTCTTTTTCTTCTGCCTTTTAAAGATTAGAATCTGTGCCTGTTCCGAACCTCTGCCCATCTCTTTCTCGGGCGTCCTCGTTCTCTTCTGCCCTCCGGGTTATAGCCCAGTGTCTTAAAATTATTATTTTGAAATAATTTAAGTTTATTACCAAAATTGTTCGGTAAATCTTTTAGTATTTAGACCGCCACTTTGGAAAATATAAAAGTTTCTTATCAGATGGTCAGCCAATTAAATGACTGAACATTTAAGATCAGAAGAGGTAGAGGTGTAAAAGACACCAATCAGAGTTATCTCCTTTGAAAATAATGGATTTCATTTTACAGCCAGACCCTGTGGTGAATGAAGTGAAGGTGTCATTTGCAGAGTGGAAATATATGCTTTTCAGAGGGCCCGGCATGCTGTTAAGCGTACTTTTCAATGAGGAAGGCTTGGTAAATCACCTCACTCCTTATTTAGTAAAACCTCAGCAAGTTCTAGCCAGCTTTTTTTCTTGGGCTGATGACCTAAACAAATATGAATGTTCTTCTTGTTTGTTCTGTTGTTGTAGGTTATACACAAAACCTTCTGGCAAAAAAATGAAGAACAAAAATAAACAATTTTTGCTGTCAGTAGATTTTAGAATTCAGAAAACAGAATTAGTCAGTAACCTCCCAAATGAAATGTTTTGTTTAAAGGCATGCAAAGTAAATGGTTGGATTAGTTTCTCTTATATATTCTTAACGTTTCACACAGTGACTGAACATTTCACTCGGCACGAATAGCTTCGTTACGATTTCTTATCTAACCGAGTACAACGTTTGACTTCCCGCAAAAATCTCATTTCAGCAGCCTGAATACGAGATTCATTCCTCTGTAATGACACCCATTTTTCACTCCCGTATGTTATAAGTGGTAAAGCCATTGCTTTATCAAATTTAATTTACGTGTCTTGTCTCGTTTTCTTTCCCATTGTCTTGCGAATAGAGTCGCATACAGCGCTAAATTTTGCCAGTTTCTCACTCACATCATCAACTTTGTCGTAGGAAATCTGCATCCTAAATATTTGAAATCTCGAACTTGTTCTATAGTTCGGTTGCCAAGTTTAATTTTGAGCGGACCGGCCATCTTCCCTTCATTTACTTATAAAGTTTACTTTTAATTACTAATAATGTTTTTATTGGTTACAGTTTAGTTTTCATTACCAAAACTTCTAATCTAAAGTCGGTTAACGATTTGTTTTAGTGAACAAGTTACTGTACATTATCGTGGTTGTTATAAATATTTTCAAACAATTTGTTCTCTCAAATTTTTTATGAACAATTTTCATCTTTTGTTGATAAAGTAATGACTCGGTACAAAAATGATTCTATGTACGTTGGTGTTGATGGCTGTACGAGATTAGTTTTATGATTTTCAGTGAGTTACCTGCAGGCGAAACATTTTGTAATTTATTTGTTCTATTGTATTACGTGTGTAATTGCAGAAAGCATTGTTCTATCTGAAGGATCTGTCTACAACATTTTAACTAGTGCAGTAGTTTCGGAATGGCTCGAATGATCTAGTTACGTAAATTTGTTCAGACAGGCCTTTAATGTTACCAAAGATTATAAAAAGCAATTGATCTTTATGCGACAATTATCCTTGTATTTATTATATACTATTGTATAATATACTATACTGTACAGGTTTAAGATACGAGGTGTGGCTATTAAATAACGAGACTGACGTTGTAAAACAAATTTATTTTATACTTAATCACTTATTGCCACCTTCAATATACACTCCTTCTCTATCCCTACAACGCTCCATGCGAATTTTCCATTGTTGGGAACAGTGCTGGAAGTCATTTTCTGTCAGCTCTTTCAGGACACGTGCCGTTCAAAAATGTTTGTACTGATACTTTGTACGCGATTGAAAATGATCCAAACGTTTTGGTAACGATAATAACATGTGATGAAACGTGGTTTTTTACTTATGATCCGGTAACGATGCGCCAATTCATGCACTGGAAGAGCCGAACTTCACCGAGAGCCTAAACAGATCGAATGAGCAAGTCAAAATTTAAAGCAATGATGATAGTTTTTTTTTGTATCCATGGGATTGTGTAGCTTCATTGGGTTCCTGAAGGTCAAACAATTAATCAATATTACTACCTTGAGGTACTTTCTAAACTACGTCAAAGAGTAAGGAAAAAACGCCCCGAAATGTAGAAGGACAAATCATCGGTTCTCCACCAAGACAATGTGCCAGCTCATTCCGCATTATCTGTCAAGAGGTTGCTAGCCAAGTGCAGCATCTCAGTGTTAGAACATCCACCTTATTTATCAGATCTTGCACCATGTGACTTCTACCTGTTCCCTAAGGTGAAATCTGCAAAAGGGACAAGATTTGAGTCTGTGGAAGCTGTAAAAGAGAAAGCAGCAAGTGTGCTGAAGGAGTTGACAGAAGATGACTTTCAGCACTGTTTCAAACAATGGAAAATTTGCATGGAGCGTTGTAGGGATAGAGAAGGAGTGTTATATTGAAGGTGACAATAAGCGATTATGTATAAAATAAAAGTAAAATTTTTTACAACGTCAGTCTCGTGGTTTAATAGCCACACCTCGTACGTTATAGGTATTTTATTATAGTATATGTAGTTTAGATAACTATGTACGCAAACACGCGATGAAAATGTATCTGTGAATATTTTGTCATTTATCAGAGCAATTTTTACCCACAACAGATGGGTGGAGTGTTCAATTATTTGCTCCTAATCTGTTAATTCCAGTGCTACAAAAAATAGATTGTTTTCTTATCAAATGATCAGCCAATTAAATTACTGATCCATTTAAGAACAGAAGAGGTAGAGGTGTATCTGAAAGTAGTAAATGAAATGAAGGTGTCATTTGCTCTTCAGTGGATAGTAGATGCTTTTCAGAGGGATGCTTTTCAGAGAGATGCTTATTAGTACGCTAATAATTTTTTTTGAGGCGAAAAACCATTGCGGGTTTCATCGCCACCTTATCATCGGTTATCACGGTTATCATCGCATGCTAATAAGCATACTTTTCAACACATTAAGGAAAGCAATGGAAACCACATCACTTCTCGTTTTACTCAGTAAAAACTATACTATTTTTCAGGGCTGATGAGGTCTGAACGTACGCATTGCCCCCTACCCACTTCATAGCTAGCCAATGACTTGATTATACTTGCTTTCGTAGCTCTGTTGTATATTTCGTCAGCCATTTTGTTGGTCTTTCAATAACAATTGAAACGATTTGTACACTCTGACAACGCTGGTAAACGTTCTGATTGGTCTAAACGCGTCCAACAATAGAGCTCATCAACCATGAAAAGCATTTTAGAGGTTCAAACCAGCCTTTCGGCTGATGACCTAAAAAAACAGAGTAATTATGCAAGTAATTTTCTGGTATAACATCTTGTAATTTTTGTTCGATTATCTTTACTAATGATTGATTAAAAGAGTAAATTACTTTTTCAAATTGTTATACGAATACATAATTTACTATTTCGATATTCCAATATACTCTTAAAAAGCAATTTTTGCTGATTTTTTTTTTAAATCGATTAATAATTTCGTGAATTCTGTTGTCTTATCTGTTCAGATAACTTATATTAATAAAATAGTCTAATAGACAATTCTGCTGAATTATCAATCTAATTGTGTATGAATGATTAATAAAACAATAACTGTTGCAATTTACTTTCCGACTGTTACATATGAGTTTTTAGAAATTGTGTTCGTATAAACATTATATCTAGGTTACGAAATTTTATGATGAAATCATTTTGATTGTAAATTTAACAAACTTTTCGTTGAACGTCTACCCGATACTAAAATTGTGTTAATATAAAATAGTTTTGTTATGCCTATGTTTAACTATGCACACACGCGTTTCGTTCTTACGTTTTAATTTTCTAGGCATTATCGGGGTATGCCGTGTTAATTTTTATAAATAGTACCTATACGCAAGGAAATTTGTCGAGTATTTAAAATTTTTATTTTCATAATTTGTACTGTAAAACAACTTATAATGTTTCATTTTCTATGATGAAATGTAATCTTAGTATCGTGTCTTTAAGTAAACTCATTAACATTTTAAAATTTGTTGTAAGAAGTTACTAATTTTTGCTTTCTTATGCCATATATGAAAAGTTATATAGGGAAGGAAAGAATTGTTTGCATGTCGATTTTTCGAAATCGAGTCTGTACCGGAAATACATGTTTCCAAACCCCGTGAACAAAAAAAAAACATGTTTTTAGTGATTGGTCGTGAGTGTGTATATGTATTCCGTTCTCATGAACGGAATAGCGTGCAGTGTTGAAACTTGTAACTTAAGTTAGGTACCACAAGGGGGCCCAAAAGAAACATTATTTTAAAAATTGGTCAACTAGGAGTACCTAGAGTAGTTTGTTCTTGCGATTTTTCTCTTTTGCGTTTTTCTCAAAAACGGCTCTTACGATTTTAAAAAAAAGTCGCCTTATTTACTACGTTTTTATGCTCGAAAAGAGAGGGCAAGTGGCATGTCTGCTGAAATTCTTGGTGGGGGGGTTGTGCTCTCGTGGTAAAAATGTTTATTACTTTCTCTGGCCTATATGAATATACAGGAAGAAAAATGCTCTTAATAAAAGTTGTAGATCTTTTAATTTCCTATAAATTTGATAATACTTTTTTGACGTAAAATTCATAATAAGGCTAAAATCTTTAAAAAAAATCGATTTTTTTACAAGATTTCGTGAGAAAAAAACAGAAAATGTTTTTCATTCGCGTTATACAAAAAAAAAATGTTTGAAATAAAATTTGTAGGAATTTCAATTCTCTACAACTTTTGTTACATACATCTTTGCGCTAGAATGGATATTAAAGTCGCAATCGTAAAAAAACTATTTGTTTACGAGAAAACAGTCTCACCAAGAATTTCAGCAGAAATGGCGCTTTCCTTATCATGTAGAGAATAAAAAATTTAGTAAATGAGGCGATTTAAAAAAAATCGTAGCCGTTTTTGAGAAAATCGCAAAAAGTGAAAATGACACGAATAAACTACTACTTCCGCTTGACCGATTTTGATGAAAACGTTCGTGTCGGAACCTCTAACGGTATCTAAGTTAAGTCTCAAGTTCGTACAATGTTCCGTTCTTAAGATATTTTATTCACACACACACACACACACACACACAGACCAATCACTAAAAGCATCTTTTTTGGGTTCAGGGGGTCTGAAAACGTGTAGATCGGGTGAAAACTGGATTTCGAAAAAAGTTTTTTTTTAATATTGCGGGCTTAATATTATTTCAGGACAAAAGAATTTATCTATAATCAAAGTTATGAAAAATAAATAAAAACCTACAACTCTCATTTCAAAGATTTTTCTTCCATGAGAGTAGCGGCAATTTCTTATTGTATTAATTAAAATCAGTAAAAAAAATCGGATTTAAGACTGCAGCCTTAGTGCGCATATTACGACAAAAGAGGTTACAATCAAAGTTATAGAAAATTGAAAAACCAACTTTTATTTCAGACATTTGTTGCTACAGATCCTAGTTTAGTGTCAATTGGTGATTTATCGTATTTTTAAATCCTAAAGAGGTTGATTTTCATTTTGTTTTATTTATTTACGATTAAAATTAGGCCAGATTGTTTTTCATTATTTTCATTGGTAAGAGAAAGTCGTGTGAGTGTTTTATATCAGATTTTAAAGTTATTTTTACCCAAGAAAAATAACAATTTTACAAAATATTATGCACGTGTTGTATTTAGTTTATAATTCTTAATTAGGTTCTTATCTTTAATCTGGCGCGTGTTATTATCAGTGTTTACAAAACTCATTTAATCTAGTAGCTGATTAGGAGCTGCATCTGAAGTAATAATCGGTTTGCATGCGTCAACCTGTGTAAGATCAAGTTAGATTTTTTACTTCATTATCTTCAAAATGAAATTAGATTTGTTATAAACTATCTTATAAATTGATGTTACAAGTTTATAATCTCTCCTTATTACGCGTACTTTTAATGTTTTGTTTTACGTTCATAAGTTTCTGTAAATTAATGACTGAGAGATCGTTCTGGTAGAGTTTATGTTGCGATCAATTACGCAGGTTAACAATTGTGGTATTTCACGACTTCTTTTACATTTAACACATTTAATTTAATTATATCCTGGAGTCTGTATTCTATAATGTTATTGTAATTGTTACTCCTACGTTTGTCTGTAGATAAATCTAGAAAAGTGAAAATGAAGACCGTGTGAAGAAATAATATCCATTACTTTGCAGCATATTTGACTAGTAATACGCAATTGAAAGATGATTTAAGTGGGTCGTCTTCTCACTCGTCTATAAAGGAACATTTTTAATATCGTATTTATTTTTTTTTCTGTAATAGCATGACAATGTCTTAAGTTTCTAACACACTACTTCGGTTTCAACGTGACTATTGATCAAGATCATAAAATGCGTCAATAAAGAAAATTGTGGTGTTACGTTTAAAGTCTGGACATAAAATTACTTGTACGATATATTCAACTCTGTAAAATAAAGTTTTAAAGTTATAAAGTTTATAACTTTCTGTCCATTGTCAGTTGAACTGAAAAAATTATAAATCAAGTTGTTATCTTAGTTCCGCGTAATATTTATGGTAAAAATTCAACATAAAGCGTGTTTTATGAAAAATGCATAACTGTGTTACACATTTCTGACTAAAGTCGGTTTATAACTGCTTCTAAAAAGTGTATTTCGTCTTAATTTTTGGGTGTTAACTGTTGTTTTTTCTAAAATCACTAGTTATTTAATTCTGGAACCTTAGGTATATTCAATTTTCAGGTAAAATGAACGTATACAACTTTTATACAAATTCAATTGTTAATTTCAGTAACCCCATTGGTCTATTTTTTTTAAAATAAGTTTTATTTTACTAAATTATATTTCACCATTCATCATTCATTTGGCACAGAAACTCTTTATGTTGTATTGAAAGAAACACCTATATTTTTATGTAGTTCAGAAATACCAAAAGTCCCTGGGCATGCGGACTTTCTGCAGTACATAATGCTACTTTTGGGCTGTTCTTCAAATGGTCATTAGTTGTCTTAATTGACAACTCCCGCATTTTTTCCTAGTTGTTATAACACACTGTACTTAAACAATAGTAAATTCTTCATTTTCACTTCACTTTCTCACAGAGTAAAAAAGTATGATAATCAGCATGCCAGGTCTTCTTAAAAGCATCTACTTTCCACTCTGCAAATCACCTTCACTTCATTCACCGCAGGGTTTGGCTGTAAAATTAAATTCATTACTATCCGAGGAAATAACTTTGACTAGTGTCTTTTACACCTCTACCTCTTCTAAATGCTTCAGTCACATAATTGGCTGACCATGTGATAAGAATCAGAACTATTTTTTGTAGCCCTGGAACTAGTAGATTGTGTGCAAATAATTTAACACTCCACCTAAAAAATACAAAAAATATTCATAGAAAGATATACCCTTTCCTCCAGTAACATTTTATAGAATTCATTGTTCAATTAAATCAAATTTAAACGAACCGAGAATTCAAAAAATTAAAATCATCATATTTTAAATGTTTTAATAAAATATTAATATAATATAATTTGGTTTACTTTAGATTCCATGTGCATAGAATCACTTTAATAATGGTTAGAAGAAGTTTCCAATGAATACTTTATTACTGTGAAAGGATGTAGAAGAAAAATCTGTTACATTCTCTTTAATTCAATTACTGATGCAAAGTTGAGTCATCGAAATCTTTGGCAGTGGTTGGTGAGCGGTTTAATACGCTCATCACGTTTTTATTCAGTACATTGTTTTCAGAAGTAATAAGTTACCTGCTTCCGGTGTATATTACAATGCCTATTTGTAAATACTGAAGTCGAATTAAAAAAAAAATATTTAGTTTTTGTACTTACAATCGGTTATCTCTTAAACTTTACGAAATAAAGAAGTTAAACGGTGAAGACATTTGAATTTTACCGTACAGTTTGTTGCAAGGTGTTACTAGTGTTTGTCGTACTCAGGAAGAAACAAACATGAAAGGAAGGAAGTCCGGTCAGCTGTTGAAATAATTTGCGTCACAGTCCAGTGAACGTTCCGTTTAATATTGTTCTACAAAAGAAGTGTATTTTTGGTACGTGGCTGATTATTCCTGCCTGAGTATTGAAATTCGTTCGCAGTTTTACAGAAATTTAAAATGATCAAGTTTTTATTTTTTCTAGTTATTTAAACAGTTTATGTAATTGTTATCACTCTTTATTATTTACATCCTGATATATACATACTTAACAGAGTACTATAGTCCATGTAATTTCAATAGAAGCTTCCATAATAAGTATTTTCACTCCCACACATGTAAAGTGGTTGCAGCAGTTTGTATAGTGTGCTTCAAAACGTACTACTACTTCCATACTTTTGATTACAAACGAATTAGTAATAGGCACAAATCATCATCTATTTTAAATTTTTACTTTTATTTACATATTACCTTAATGTAAAAATAAATACTTTATAAATCAGAATGTCAAATTCTTTTAGTTAATTAATTACAGATTGTATAATACTCTGCAGTGTTTGCTTTTATAACTGTCAACACAAAATGTAAGGCTGTTTCTATTTTAAAGAAATATAAAAATATACATAGCCTTTTATAAATGTATATGATTATATTAGGCCTATAGTACAAATAAATTCACCAGTTCAATTTGAGTTTCCGTTCAGTGCACAAGAGATTAACGTGTACGCAGTACCGGTCAACGATGAGTGAAAAACGTGATTTACGAAACCAATCCAAAAACATTATTTACAGTGTGTATAATTACTTTAAAAGAATTCAATCCATACGAAAGTATTAAACACTGGTAACAGTTTAGAGGCATACTTTTCTAACAACCAGTAGGCTACATATGCTGACTACTCGGAATAAACGGAGGAGGCAAGTAGAGGGAATGTGTACAGTGCAAGCCTCTATTGAAATTACATGGACTATAGTAACCTTGTTTTATAGATACATAGGCAGTAGTTTTACTGAGTCGTACAACCACTGTTTGCAAATCACAAACTAGTTAATTAATACTCTGAATCTGAAGCCCGTGTGTCGCACGGACTGTCGTATTTAAATCCATTATAAACTTTAGATTACAATGTTCTCGTCCTTATTGGTCATAAAATTGTGTTCCTTAGTTCACTTCGAACGTCTCGTTTTTTTTCTTACTCTGAAACCGAAGCCGTAAAAAATGAATAACGGAAAAATTAATGAAAAAAAAACGATAAGAGTAATTTTAATATCAGGGTGAAGTAAGATATCAGTGAAACTCAGTTAAGTATTATAAAAGCGTAACATGTAACAGCATCTGTTTTCTTCATTTTTAAGACTTAATAACATTTTTTGTAAGTAAAATGATTATGTAATGTAGCATCTTAAAATAAACTGCTTATTATACTATTGTCTTTTAAATATATAGAACGTAATCCTTAAAATATAGTGAAATATATTACCAGGACTACATGTATTGTAAACGTCCATGTCATAAAGTATTAAACTAATTTACTCCAAATACGGCACACAGCTAATAAATTCGATAAGAGTCTGTGTGATCAATTTGATATTTTTAGGTTTGTATAAAACCCGTTAATGGTTTAAAAATAAACTTTAAAAACTTGGGCTTGAAATAATTTTGAAATGTTTTATCTAGTCCGTAATTTCTATATAGTTTGGAAAGACTGGTTAATATATTATTGTAAATGTGTAATGTGTAAATAGTTTAATGTATTGTATTACGTATGTTAAAAGTGTTACCATGCTAACTCAATTTCTTGAAATTTTTTAGGAGAACTGAATTAAACTGAGTCAGTGGAGACAGTAGACAAAATTATCAACGCAAAACGCGCCTACTAGTACTCCTTTGAGTTAGTAGTTTTCGTATTAGTTAGATTTTTCCTGTTTTCAACGGTACCAAAGTTAATTTTTGGCCTAAAAATGGAGAAAAGGACGGTTTTCTGTGAAAAAAGGTCTGGTGTGAAACACTCACATGACTTTCTCTTGCCAATGCAAATAATGAACACTAAAACCTAACAGTAATAAAATATTCGAGATAAACAAAAAACTAACCTCAAAAAATATAACCTAATTTTAATTATGAGTGAATGATTCAAAATGAAAATCAACCTCAGTTTGTCTTAATGGTACGAAAAATCACTCTTTCACGCTAAACTAGGTTCTTTAGAGAAACATTTTCTAAATAAAAGTTGTAGATCTTTTAATTCCCTATAAATTTGATTATTACTCTTTTGTTGTAAAATGCATATTAAGGCCGAAATCTAAAAAAACGTTTTTTACAGATTTTTATGAAAGCAAAAACCAGAA
The DNA here is from genome assembly GCA_035578175.1 of Catonia carolina. Lineage (NCBI taxonomy): Eukaryota > Metazoa > Arthropoda > Insecta > Hemiptera > Achilidae > Catonia > Catonia carolina. The sequence continues at coordinate 45,087,615 of JAQMRL010000001.1, forward strand.
AATGACTAATTAAAGCTGCAGTCTTAAAAAAACCATGTTTTTCTACGAGAAGACTGCCTCCCCAAGAATTTCAGCAGACATGGCGCTTACCTTATCTTGTATAGTATAAAAAATGTAGTAAATGAGGCGATTTTGAAAAATATTGTAGGAGCCGTTTTTTGAGAAAATCGCAAAAAAGTAAAAATTTACACGAATAAACAACTACTTCCGGTTGACCGATTTTGATGAAAATGTTCGTGCCGGGTCCTCTAGTGGTACCTAACTTAAGTTTCAACTTCGTACGATGTTCCGTTCTTGAGATATTTTGTTCAAACACATTCACACGCACGCACGCGCACGCAAACACACCAGACCAATCGGTAAAAACATGTATCTTTGGTTCAGGAAATGCTTTCCTTCCTATATATTTGTATAGTCAAGACAAAGTAAAAATATACCATATTGGCAAACTATTGGTGTTTCGTTATCACGTAAAGCGTATTTTTGTTCAAATACTTTTGTTGTAGTTCTTTAAATAATTTTGTATGCTTAACGTATCAAAAAATTATTATTTGAACTTTATAACAAGGTTTGATTTATCTGAAAAATGTAAATGCTTTTCTAAAAAAAAAACATGTGAGTAATAGTGTGTTTTTATCAAGTAAAGTGGCTTTGTACTTAATATTTAATGAAGTTTGTTACGTATGCTTATTTAGAAATTACTTTTGACCTTGAATTTAAGTGGGAAATTGTTTAATAAAAGAGCTGTGAAAAACTATTGTATGTTTTTATTTTAAGTGGAATTATTATTTTATAATGCAATTATTTTTCTTTTTAAAGGACATTATAGTATAATGGCTGCCATATATAAAAATATACGGGGAAAATCATCAGAACGCAGGTTGTATAAACAAATCATAAAGCAAGGAATTTTATCTTATGTAAAATTTTGAACAATTTTATGATATGTTTTACTACTAGGTTGTTTTTTTTTAATGGCGCATCTATCAGTTGTTCACTAATGAATACAGGGTATTATCTTATTAGAGTGTACGTCATATTATTGTGAGCTTCAATGTCTAACATTACTAACACCTGTACGTTGCCTCTCGTCTTCAAACTTTGCCACGTTTACAGATAAAAATGTAACATAAGGTTATTTCATAAAATCAACCAACAGCGTAAACTTTTATAATGAATTGAAAATCAAAACAATTTCTACTATAATACGTCAGTGGTATCTATAAATACATACCATACTGCGTCTAACTTCATCGACTTTCATGCTCATAATAATGTGGCACTTAGTATAGTGTTTTGTAATTTGAACTGTGTGATCACAGGATACCTAAGCAGGAGCATTGGTATGCTCCAGAAGGTAAAAGGGATGTCGGTAGACCTAGGAAAGATGGAGATAAATAATATAGTCTGTGAGTTCGGAACAGGCTGCGGCCTAATCCTTGGTTGGAAGAAGAAGAAAAAAAAAGTAAAACTGTGTGATAATTTGCCAGACATTTATTGGGAAAACCCCAGGCTTTTCTTTTAGTCTTGTCACTTGAAATATGATAAAGCATTTATCAAGGCGACCCAGATAAACATTTTTTAACGCTGCTTAAAAAAATTGTCCAAAAGGTAAAAAAAACCGTATAGAGGTCATGTATTTTCGTAAGAAAAATGAACTCCTGTAAATAAAATGTAAGTTTTTGTAATTTCTGATTTCTATTGAATTACTTTGTCTTTGTGATCAATGAATTGTTACCGATAGTCGATGAGAAATTAATTTTGACATAAAGACACATTGCTTTTGTCTGTGTTTCTTAATGGCGTGACGGATACCGTTCTACATGCTGGCAGCTATTTTTAATCAACCAAATTGATTTAGAAGAAACGGGCAATACGCCCTTCCTTTTTCGTTACATTCCGTTTCTTTTTCCTGTTCTGCTTGTATACTTATTTGATTTTTCATTAAATTAATAAAAGGTATGATTGTTTGTGTAACTTACAAGGTTTCAAACTGTGAACAATCGATTTGTTAATTCTATGACTGAAATTTTAGAATGTGTTGTGGGTTCATACTCTTATTGTCTTCGTGAAACATGGAGAAATTCAAAGCCAGCAGATTACAAAACTCAAGCAGATGAGATAAAGGTTTTAAAGTGTTTATGGATGTACTATACCGAAACTAGCCTTCTGCACATCTTGAAACTACGCTAGAATAACTTAAAAAACCAGTACACTGTTGGACAAGATTCCAAATGTCAGAATAAGAGAGAACTGGGAATTACACCCATAAGCGATAGGGTTAAAAGTTTTAGGTGTTGGCATTTGGTTTGGATGGGGTTCGTCAGGTTTCCTGTAATGGTAATTTAGTATTAGCCGCGGCAATATAAGCCGAGTTCTGATCCTTTAAGAAAAACCAATAAAAAGTTTTAATTTCATTTAAGCCTTTGGGCCAGCCCAGTCAGTCAGCTGGTAGTAAGTCGCTATTATTTGTTAAGTAACACCGGTTGGGCAAGCGACTTTGTATGGTGACCAGCTGACAGCCATCCATGAACAAACTCTACTGAGGGTCCCTGTTCAAACTCATGCCTTATTCACGACAAAAAATACAGCAGAAGCAGCGATCAAATTGGGTAGTTGTCAAAAATGTACAGTTCCCAATAACAAATAAAAGCTTAAAAAAAAATTCATTTAACTCTTTTATATTTTGCATTATATTTATTACAGCTTTTTACGATAAAATTAAATTATAGACATATCATGTTTAATTTAGTAATAGTGAATTCTGAACAGGTTCATTTACAGTTTGAAAATTATTTTTATTTCAAGATAATTAAATTAAATTTTGTGCCGTTAACATGTTATTCAATGAATCATACACGAGATCAGATTTCAAGTTCAGATATTTTTTATATTTCATATAATTAGTAGGCTGTGCGTAAAGAAGTGAAATTTAAAACGATGTAGACAAAACGTTTTCACATTTACAGATTATTATTAAGAAAAGGCCAGTGTATGAGTATTTTTAATTTAATTTTAGTATTTTTCATTTTAATGTTTTCGTTGTGGTTAATATTTTATATTAAATGGACATCTTAACTTGCATTTATGTATAAATAAATATTAAATCATGAAAAGTTAAAAAACATAAAAATTATCTTACTGTTTATTTTTTCGTATAAAATTATTATATATCAACGAAATCTATTAAGTTATTGTGAAAGTTGTAATTTTATTATAATAGTTTATTATAATAAAATACTGTATTTCCTTTGCCATTTGTAATAACAACCACAACCTGTACAATAAATAATTTGTAAAAGTGTATTAAAAATAACTTTATTATAATTTTTCAATTTGCTTACATGTTTTAGGGTACTTAGTTTCGTGAATTCATTCTTTTATGGCCTATTTATTTGTAGCTAAATATTATTTTAACAGGAGAGAATATTTTTGGTTTTGTATTCGTACTAACCACTTGAATGTATTTCATAATTTACCTAAATTTAAAATATATTTCTTTGAATACTAAGTATATTAAATTTATCCGAGTTGTCTAAATAATTACTTATTATTTTCATAGTCTTATTAGTTTGTTTTAAACGGATGGATTTCATAGTGAAAGTAATTTCCTCAGGGGCTTCCTGCATCGTTCCTTTAGTTACTCGTATTTTATTAATTTGTTAGTTTATTTGTAGTTTTTCGTTAAAACTTGAAATTAGGTTTTTATTGTGTGTTTTAACAGAAATTTTTAATTGGTTCTTGTTGACTTTTTTCTTGTTTTTTTAAATATCACATCAAATTGACATTTCCTCTTAAATTATCTTTATTCGGTTTCTTTTTAGAAACTGCTGATTAAATTATTCTAAAAATTTGAGTTAAATATACAGCTGTAAATAGAACATCAAGTACCCTGTAAAAGGAATATTCAAATAAACAATGTGTCGCATAATAAATTAATTTTTAGCATTTATTTTATTATCTGTAACTGTTATTTTTAATTTCATCCTGGAGGAGTAATGCATTGGAGGATCCTGTGCATTACGCTAGTTTCTTTACGGGATAAATTATCAGGAATTTGAACGGGATCCTGGGTTTTTTTGTTGAATAGTATATGTATGTATGACTTGTCAGCTGTCACCTACAAGGTCGTTTGCCCGGCCGGTGTTAATTGAAAATTCCATGTGACTTTCTTCTGGCTGACTGACTACTATCGATTTCAAAATCATAGACATCCGAGTTTGAACCCTTGGTTCTTCAAAATTACGAGTCGGATTTTAGCATACTTTACAACAAAACTTGGTTAATTTTATTCTGCGTTGATCTGTAATAGTCCTATATTTTTAATGTCGTTTATAAATTGCCATATCGAGGTTGGAAGACAAAAAGACGCGGTTTTTTTTGCTACCGCAACAAATTTCATGCATTTAGAGGCGTATAACTCGATAACTGTTTGACCGAAAAGTTTGAAATTTTAACACAATATAGATAATTATATTCTTACAGCGTGTACGAAATTTCAAATTCGTACGTTATTTAAATTTTGATTTGTTAACAATATTCTGAACCCTTGCTATCTCGGTAACCGCTTGATCGTTCGGCTCTGGCAAACTATCATTTTATTCAGCGTAAAAACTTAGTACAGATATGTTAATAACATGAAATATTGATTGGCCAGTGTTGTGGTAGAATTTTGAAAAATTTTCAAAAAGACCATGGAATGCGGGGGTTGGGTGCTATTATTCATATTGCTTGAATTTGACTCTCTACCTAATTGACGATGCAGTCTGTCAATTCAGAAAGATAGTCCGACAGGATGTCACGCACACAAACTGGCAACATGGATAGTAGCGCCCCCCTACATTACCAAGTCTATTTTTCAAAATTTTAAAAATTTTACCACAATATTGGCCAATTAATATTTCATCTTATTAACATATCTGTACTAAGTTTTTTACGCTGACTAAAACGATAATTTGCCCATGCCGAACGATCGAGCGGTTACCGAGATAGTAAGCGTTCAGGATATTGTTTACAAATCAAAACTTAATATTTTACGAATTTGAAATTTCGTACACGCTGTAAGAATAAAATTGTATATGTTGTGTTAAATTTTCACACTCTTCGGTCAAATAATTATCGAGTTACACGCCTTTAAACGCCTGAAATTTGTTGCGGTAGCAAAAAACCGGGTCTTTTTTGTCTTCCAACCTTGATATGGCAGTTTATAAACAACATTAAAAATATAGGACTATTATAGGTGAACGCAGAATAAAATAAGCTAAATTCTGATGTAAAATATTTAAAAATCCGACTGATAGTTTTCGAGATGCAAAGGGTTCAAACTCGGGTGTCTATGATTATGAAACCGATAGTAGGCTGTGCCGGAAGGAGATAATCAAAAATGTAGGGGAGTATGACTAAGAAAAAATAAAATGAATTGATTTTCAGAATTTAACCCTCGTACATTGTTTGGAATGAGTTCTTTCCAATAGTACCAAAATCACTTTTCTATGACGACAGAAATAGATTTCTTAATTTAGACAAATCCGTATAGTATTTCCGGTGAAAACTCGAATTCGAAAAATCGACATGAAAAAATCCTTCCCCATAAACTCATATACGGCAAGAGAAAGTAAAAAATAATTTCATTTAATTCTGTTCTTATTGTGAACAAGTTCATTAGTTTGTGCTAATTTTCCAAATATTAGTTTTTATAAAATTTCTGTGAGAAATTTATTATAAGATAAACGATATTGAAACCAAAATTCTGAGTTCGTTCAACATGTTCATTACAATCGAAGTTTAAAATTTATGCATTAATTGTTGAAAAACGATTTGTCCAATTCAAGTTTCATTCCAATCAATAAATATTACAGATTTACAAAAGAAAAATCAATTAATTGAAGTCGTATATTGTGCTGACCTTGAGAAATGTGACAAAATGATAACATTGCGTTATTTAGGAAAACTTCCCGTTGATAGTATAGTACAAATCTGTAGTTTGAACTACAATATGATTTTTCTTTGTTTCTCTATTCTAAGCTGAAGTGTATAACGCAGTTTCTTGAATATAAAAAAGATAAGAAGAATCTGAAAGAAGATCGGATAACAGGTAGTTCGGTTAATGGGAATATTTGGTTAATCAGTATTCTACTTTACATTAAATTGCATTTTTTTAAATGAAACGCAGGAAATTTTAGAATACATTGAGGTGAATTCGAAAAAATGTTCTTTGTCATTTTGGTTTGTGTATTACCAAATTATAAAATGACAATTAAAAATTGTAATTAGGCTTCGCTGTAACTTCAATACAGTGCTCACAACATTCAGACTATTTATTGCAATAAATGACTATATTACCTTGTCTCTAAAATACTCTTTAATTAAAATTCGTTGTATAGATTAATTAAACATTAATTGGACAGTTTATATAATATGCTGCGTTATTAAGTTATTGTTTCATATACTAGCAAAATTGTTGCATGTTGGGTCCTAGTGTTTGATAGTTACTCCGAATTTATATTATTATACACTATATTTTATTTATTTTTAGTACTGCAGTCTAACATTGTTGGTTTTTTTGTTACAGGTATTGATAACCCATGAAACGGAAACAATAGTGAAACTTAAATGGTAAGTTAAATTTATTTGTATTTTATTTTCTTCTCAATTTTGCAACGTGGTCTACTTTTCTTAAAATACGGATTTATTGATCCATTGAGGCAATTTGTATCTGTATTGAGACTGCATAAATAAAATATTTATTCCCAAATAAAACAAAACACAAATCAATAGTTTCAAAGTTTCAGAGAGAATTTTTTGTAGTTTTCTACGAGTAAATAAAAAGTACATGACAATGTGCTGAACCAGTTTCAGATAGTGAATAATTTTAAGCGATGTTTAACTTCTAGTATTTGTTGAGTCTGATAAAAATTAAATATGAGATTCAGATTTCATTTTCGCAATGTCTGATTGCATTTACTTAATTAATGCTTAGTAAATATTTAAAAAAAGTTCAAAGATATTGATGTAATTACGATATATTATTGATTTTTACGCTTTTCTTCAAATCATGTTATCTTTTTCAAGGATTTCCCTGTGCTCAGCTATTCGTAGCATTAATTAATAATTGATCTATCAAAAAACATTGATATGTAAGTTCTAAAACGATTAATATTTTTACATTTTTTGAATCTGATAGCTGATTTTTCTGGTTCGTCCAAAACAAAACCTGATAATCTGACGTTTCCTCGGCTGAAAAACATTATCAAGATGTCATTCAATTAACATAATCCCTTCTACATTAAAGAATCTTTATTAGAAATGTAATATTTATTAGTACTTAATATATTGGAAGTTCACAAAAAAAAAATATTATCGAAAAATCTTTTTTTTATGTTACTAACTAAATACCTCTGCCCATAACAGACAGGTGGAGAGTCAAATTATTTACTCTCAATCTGTCGTTGCTGGGCTAAAATAAATAGTTCTGTTTCTTATCACACATGGTCAGCCAATTAAATGACTGAATCATTTAAGATCAGAAGAGGTAGAGGTGTAAAAGACACCAATCAGAGTTATCTCCTCTGAAAATAATGGATTTAATTTTACAGCCAGACCCTGTGGTGAATGAAGTGAAGGTGTCATTTGTAGAGTGGAAATACATGCTTTTCAGAGGGCCCGACATGCTGATAAGCGTACTTTTCCATTCAGTGAGGAAGGAAATGGTAAACCACCTCACTCCTCGTTTTACTTAATAAAACCTCTACAGGTTCAAACCAGCTTTTCGGCTGATGACCTAAACAACAACTAAATACCTATAACACTGTCCTGCTTTTTATCAAGCAGTAAATTTTTGCATTTTGGCTAAATTATTACCGACTTTATAATGAGCTGAAAAATTCAGTTTCGAAAGTGTACTTGGTTACTGTTTTTAAGAAATGCCATTTTGTTGGTAAGCGTTTCTTTTAAAACATTAAACAAGGAAGCTGACCATTGGAACCGAGGCAGTAAAATTTCGTTTAACATTAATCTGTATTTGATGTCAGATAACTTGACCGTTGTAAAAAAATCGCCTATATTTATCTTGTGATACTTTTACTTATAAAACTGTAAGTGCTCTCTTCTCGACTAATTCATCTCCTTTTTCTTCCGACTTTCTTTTTCATTCGGTATAGTACTTGAATGGAAACTCAAGAGTTTTATGTTTTTGTGTGCATGTATGCGGACAGACTTCTGTCTGGGAGGAGATAATAGAGTGCTTGTAATTACACTGAACTACTGTATTTTCTTTCTTCGAAGTGTACTATGAAGAATCGATTTTAGCTGTTGCAGTCATTTAATAGTTTAGTTTTTGCGCATACGGTTTTATTTAACAGAGTCTTGATTATTTATTCTGTAGTGTTTTATCTATTCGTACGTTTTAGAACTTGTACCTATCTGAAAAAAATATAATCAGTTTCTTTTAAAACAGTGTAATGTAATCTTCTCTATAGGACCTCGGCCATAAATAGGTCATTTATGCGCCCTTTCAAACCCCGTTTTGTTCCTTTTGACTAAAATAGTCAGTAAATAATTACTATAACAACTTTTGAATTTAATTGCCGTTATTTCTCGAATTGTTTGTTATATTGCACGTTCTGAACTATTCTAAAATAATAATCTACTTTAATTTTGTAAAAGATGTTGAAAGGCGATATGCAAATGAGTTGTTAAATACAGCAGGTGATCGATCCCAGGATTTCTACATCGATGTGACCGTTGAGTCTTCTCACTGGATTATGTCTGTTAAATTATTTAATTCCATAAAGTTTAATATCATATTTACTGAAGTAAAACTTAATTCCAGTTTCATTTCTAAAGAGCATAGAAGTTTTGGTATTCATTTCTGGATTACGCCGGAGTGTACGAGTGCTTTTGTTTTTCCCTTATTCCCTTATTCACCCTTTTACCCTAATTCAGCGCAACTGGCTTCTATGCCAGTGGTCTCGGATTCGATTCCAGATCAGGTCTGTTTTCATCGCTCATTTTTATTTCTCACCGTTCATCGTATGTATTAGCGGTAGTGTCCAAATCATTCGGACATAAAGCGATAAGCAAAAACAAATCATGGGTTACCGTAACGTATTATAGAAATGTGATACTGTAAATTATAACTGATCCTAAATTAAGACGGATAAATTAAAATATTTAACAACTAATCTAAAGTAGATCTACGAAAAATATCTGCCCATAACAGACAGGTGAAGTGTCAAATTATTTACACTCAGTGTGTTCGTTGCAGGGCTAAAATAAATAGTTCTGTTTCTTATCACATGGCCAGCCAATTAAATGACTGAATCATTTAAGAACAGAAGAGGTAGAGGTGTAAAAGACACTAATCAGAGTTATCTCGTCTAAAAGTAATGAATTTCATTATACAGCCAGACCCTGGGGTGAATGAAGTGAAGGTGTCATTTGCAGAGTGGAAAATATGTGCTTTTCAGAGGGCCCGGTATGCTGATAAGTTACTTTTCCATTCAGTGAGGAAGGAAATTGTAAACCACCTCACTCCTCGTTTTACTTAGTAAACCCTCTATAGGTTCAAACCAGCTTTTCGGCTGATGACCTAAACAACAACACGAAAAATATAACAATAGAAAATTTATAGGCTACGTATATGAAATACGAATGAAAATGAAGCATGGTTATTATTGTTATTATATATATATTTTTTTTTAGTTAATTTTAAGTCGTATTAACATCGTGGTTATTAGAGGCTACTTTGTAATAGTCCGAATCCTAGTAATAGGACTGTAGGTCCTGTAATTGTTTCTAATAGTACTTTTTTGTTCCCCTCTGTATTTTTTTTAAACCAGTCTCGTTGAGACAGATCCAACTTGCCAAATATCATTAGATGGTTTTTACAAGCCGGTTCAAAAACTAGCGAACTGTAAATAGACTACAATACGGTAAAACAATGTTAAAAATGTTGTACACCATTAGATTACATTTTTCTTAACAATCTAATCGGACGGTTGTAAATATAGGAGTGTCTGTTTCTGCTAAAAATATCAGTTAATGTATTTTTTATCAGTATGTCTGTAATTTTCACGTGTTAAATACATTCAGAAGTTAGTATAATTTGTTACCAACTGACTGTATTCATATGCCAACTGTATTAGACTATTACATACTTAGTTAAAGTGTGTTTTGTCACGTGATATTTGTACTAGATATCATTCAACTACGAAATATTACTCATTTCCAATTTTTTTTGTCGCAAATACAAATTTCCTCGTTGTTGAAGAGGTAACTAACATTAAAAACCTATTATAATCCCCATGTCATGCAATGCAATTACAAATTAATACAGTATTTATGTACGTACCTCTATGATTATAAACATGAACAAGGCCCCTTCGGTGGCTCATTACATTGCTGGCTTTCTATTCTACCAAAAGGAACGTTCCAAGTTTGATTCTCAGTTAGAGCCTAAAAATTATTTGGCTACAAGTCAAAACCCACCGTTCCAGTTTTATAACCCAACGTAATTGTTAGTGATAGTCGATGTGGGTAGGTAATAAACTACAACTATCAATCAACGCACTAGACAAACATAATTACCGGTGAATTTGGTTTTTGGCCTTTAAAGAAATGCCCATAATACTTTTAATTGTATTTTCGGGCTTTGTGGTTTTCATGCGTATAATTTTTTTCAAACTTAATTTAATAGTCAAAAAATGTATTTATAAATTTAGTATTTAACCTTTGAGTGGATTTCTGTTCTCACTTAAACATTTCAAATGTACAATGTATTAAAGTATATTCAAATTTGTGATTTTGTTTTAACTTTTATACAAGAAAAAATTAATAGTTTTTAAAGTAAGTTCATGGGACAAATGCTAATTTATTGATAGTGTGAAAAAATTAATGAGAGTAAGATAAAATTGGTTAAAAATGAAATACCGGTATTGTTAAATAAAAGGTATTGTTGTATTTACCCATTAGGCTAAAATTTGTAATTTGTTTTTGTATTTCTTTATGTTAATTCTGGTTATCCGATTTTTGTGTCCTTTGAAGTTCTTTGTTATATTATGTATCTAGCACGGATTCATTTTTCCATCTCTGAGCGATGAATTTGCTGCACTTTCATGCTATGTTTCTATAAGCCCTGACCAAATTTTTCGAATGCACGGTTAAAAAGAAATGTTGAGAGCCTATCCCTATGTTAAACTCCATTTGTTGCACATTCCCTAAAACTTGCCATTTGTTTTAATTATAGTAGGGCGTCACTTATCCGAACTACGTAATTGAGACCGGAGCGGTTCTGATAATCAAATAGTTCGGATATAAAATAGTTCAAATAGGCTAAATATTTTATATTAATTATTTAGCCAATTCAAATAGGCTACTGTAATTTGATACGCTGTACCGTAATAATGTAATATAAGCTAAACGGTAGCAATAATAAAACTAAATTTTTAATAGGTTAATAAGGACTAATATAAACATAATTTTTGAAAAACCACTAATTTGTTGCATTTTTTGGAAATGTAGACAGTGATTATTAAGTGAAGGCTACTAAAGATTATAAAATAAACGGATAAATACGAATTTCAAAACTGAATAAATTAACGAAATGAACTATGTAAAATCCTTTATGAAATATTATTAACGTACTCGTACATACTATACAGTAATATTTTAAAAAATCTTGAATTTTCTTTTGAACTAAGAGTAAAAATTTTGTAGCAGCAAAATCTTTCATTTTTTTCACTAAAAATGCTTTAGCAGCACTAAATTAAGGCTATTGTTCACTCCATAGCATTACAGTTTCTGGAGCAGAAAAGGCCTCTGCGTGAGTAAGTATGTATTTTTTCCAATGATGGTGGTTCGGACAATTGACGATTCGGATGACTGACGTTTGGTTAGTCGGAGCTCCTGTGTATTTAATTTATTATCATATTTTAATGTAGGCTACCATTTGTCTTCGCTTGAGTTGATTTTCCCGTTTTCAATAGAAACAGTCGTACTTAATGAAATGAAAAGGAAGATTACAAGAGATATTGTTATACATTACATAAAAGAATCACAAGAAATGGCACATTAAAACTTGACGTAAAACTACAGTTACATGGCTTCTAAGAAAAATTAGCCGTACTACGAATTAGCCTACATCTGACCACTGATGTGTAGGCATAGTATAGACCTTCACTTTGGCTAACTGAATTTCATACTCTGTAATAACCATATTGTTAGTTAACTACCCGTTTTTGACCCTTGTTGATAAATAATATAAATCATATATTAATGAACTGAATAAGGTTGGAAAATTTTTTTTCTATGCATAATTTTATTTTTTATTTTTTTTTATGCATTTTATTTCTTAAAGTTTCTACTAGGTAATAATACAAATATTTACGCAATATTTGACTAAGGTTTTGGTTTATCTTTATATAATGTCTTTTATATATCTGTACCTAAGAAGCAAAGGAATTTAACTCCATTTTTGTAATTTTGCAAGAACCAAAAACGTGAATTTTTTTTAAATTTCTGAAGGTGTTAGTATTTTTAAAAAAATTTGTACCAAATATAGCGCCTGATACAGAGATTTAAATGACTAAACAAATTTCTACACTTCTATGACCACCCACGGAACTAGAATTAATCAAACGAAAACAAAACTCAGACAAAATATATTGCGCCGGCAGCATTGACGCAGTTGGTAACGTGCTCGCCTCTCATCATGCGGTTCTGGGTTCGAATCCCACTCAGGCACGGCATATTTTCATACGTTACAAAAAATCATTTCATCCTCCATTGTACACAGTTACACCCCAACGTCGTCGCTAATGACCGATGTAGTTGATGCGACGTTAAATAAATAAATAAATATATATATATATATATATATATATATATATTGCGCTAACTCTATTCTGACAAAGGAACTGTATTTTATTCACAAAAATGTTTGAAAAAAATACAGAATTCAAGCAAATTCCGAGACCTATCAGTAAGACAATAAAAATAAAATAATTCAAAATAAAATAACTTATTGTCAATAACGAGTAGTCTATACATTCAATTAGTGTTAAAAATAGTATTGATTTTAAAAATCTTCGCATCATATACAAAAGTTAATGTGTACAAGAGTTAATGTGCTTACTGCAACTTTTAAAAAATGGAAGTAAGACAGATACGAGTTAATACTGTAAATCATTAGAGCATTTTTTGCTAATTTCAAAATTAATTTTGCCAAAATTGGAGTTAACACCTTTTACCTCTATGGCACAGATATTTGTAGGGTATGTGTCCTTTCCAGATTTCTGTATTTTTTAAGAGAAAGTCTTCCATTATTGGGTTACGAACTTAAAAATTGTAAATGTTCAATGATTATTCTAAGTATTCAGATTTGTGTTATATTATTTTCCTGTTTTTATTGGTTAATCATTTTTCGCGAATTGTTATTTAGCAGAAAGAAAGGCCTTCTCCACATGGGCAGAATTAGACTATTATAATAATGAACTCAATATTAATGTTGTAATAACTCAGTATTATAATTTACTCATTATTACAAAGTGGAAGCCTTTTCCTCTTATAGGATTACGGCGTTAGAGATTCTCTTTAGAGAAACGGAATCAGTAGAAGACTAAAACGGGCGTGGGTACGTAGGCAAGACTTTGTGGGACTCCCCGTCCCTGTGGCACCAGTGTCGGCAGGTGCTAACAGATTGGAGCGGTAATGGTGACCGTCAAAGGTCCGTCTCAGGCACCTGTATCTTTTGTGTGAAAGTACACAATTCACCCCGCGACTGGAGCTGACTCGGAAACTGAAATTGAAATGGATTCAGTCGACGATCAGATCAATCGGTGATAGGGTATTACTGTGATTTGGTAGCAGTTTATCCCTCGGCCAGTATTACAAAGTGATATTTTTTCCAAATTATTGGATTGCAGCATTGGCCTTCTATTTATAGGACTAGGTTGTTGTTACTGGAAGTTAATATGAGTGTCGATTTGTGCTTACGCTCAAAGGAACAGCCGATGCTGAATGTTTCCGGATTATCAAGTTCTAGCTCTACAATTTTATTGTTTGTCTAAAATCGCTAACGACAAATAATTTATAAGTAACAAAAATGTTTTGATATATTTGTGTTTTAAAGTATAAGTGTGTGATATTAAGAACACCTGAAATTTTCTTTTAGTGGAAATACCTTAAAATAAAAAGATCTACCAACAATTACACAAGTAAAAAATTCGATAACTCCTGGGTTTAGAAATTGATTTACGTAAATTTAGTAAATATTTTATTGATTTATTCCTATCATTTTAACCAATGTAAATCTTTTTAGTTTTTTCATATCTGCTTTACTCTGATTTTATTCTTTGAATTATTTGTCTTATTTATCTGTATAAATCTACATTTATTTCATATTTTCTTGTCTTAAAATTTAGCTTTAATAGCGTACGGATTTATCCTTACGAGTAAAGATCTATATTTACTTCTCGAAACGTGTTAAAAAATGTTCGTATTTATTTTAACATTTTATTATTTACAAACATTACTTCATGTTTATAATTTTTTGCTGCATTTCCGCTGTTGAATTTCTCTTTCTCAATGTAGCCTATCCGTTGAAAGTCACTCATCCAGTACTCTTTAAAAGCGTTCATTTTATTCTATTCTTGTATCTGCCATATTTTTGCAGCTGCATTCTGACGGAATCTTGAAACGGTAGTTCGTATGCAGTCGGTTAAGATAGGAAGTTCCGTTTAGTGAATAATTCAGTTACATTATTTACAGGACATTGAAGTACTTAGTGCTAAAATTATTTAATAATTAAGTAATTAAATTGTTATTATAGTAATTATTATTACGGATATTTCCTTTTACAGAAATTAATATACAGTATATAAAATAATCCAGTACGTTAAAAATGCTTAGAAATTTATGGTGAAATCTCTTGTGTGAAATAAACTTTTAGTAATTGTGGTAATAATTGCCTTCAATCAGCATTATAAAAAAATTCCTTCATTTAAATTGTTGTGTTTAATTATGCCTTCTGTTTAAGTCTAGTAGGTATCATTTCTATAAAATTCTATAAAAGTATTCAGTACAGCCTTTCATCGGCTACTTTATACTTCATTATTTTAATTATTTTCGATGTAGTTTCAACGTTACCTGGTTTCACCTTTATAATTTCTATTGCATTAGTATCTCCTGTTAACTATAGGGTAAATTTACTATAGACATACAATCCGTTTTAGTTATAGTTTCCTTTTATTTTTATAGAATTATTTAATAATAAATTATGATAGAATATGTTCTGTACCAAATACTGTGTAGCCTACATAATACTGTAACGCTTATTACAGATTCTTTCGGTATATGGTTGTAATAATAAAGGATTTAAATGATAAAAACCCCCTTTAAAATTATAACAAGTATTTATTAATAAATCGATGAATAAAAAAAATATTACGCTCAGGAATACTGGTAAATCATATTTTAACTACTTAGACTAATTTGATTTACAAAATGTTTGTAAAAACTTAAACTAAACTTAATTAGACAGAAAAGGTGGCAATTTATTATCAAAATATTTCTTACCTACTATGTTGCATTGTACACAATCACAATAGTAAAACCACTTCTCTATCTCAAAACGTAATTACTTCAATAGCGGCGAGCAAAATTGATTCCTACTATTTTATTTGAGACTTTGTTTAATTTGAGACTTCAAACGTGACACAATACGACGATGTCTTTCACAAACTCTTTACTATTGGACTGCCTAACAACAGAGCCGGCTGCTTATATAACCTACCTTAGAATTTTCAGAAAAACAGAGAAAGAAGTAAATAAATAAATTATAACCCGGTAGAGTAGAATAAATAAAATAAAAGATTCAATAATCGGATTTTACATTTTTCTAGATAAAACAATTGAATGAAAATGGATCAACAGGTACGAAAAGTATAATACAATAATAAATGGCTACTTTAAAATACATGCAAATTTAAAAAAAAATACTAATTATCGAAACAAATTGTTCCTCTTACATTATTACATTAACAATATGTTACTTAACTGACTCAGGGTATTGGCATGAGTAGGCCTAATCTTAATACGGTCATTCTTGTCTCTGAATGGGAGGAATCACACGTCGTATTCCATTAGTTCCTTTTTACTTTCTCTTGCCTATATGAATATATAGGAAGGAAAGTATTGTTTTCATGTCGATTTTTCGAAATCGAGTTTTCACTGGATCTATACGTTTTCGGACCCCCTGAACCCAAAAAACATGTTTTTAGCGATTGGTCTCTCTCTCTCTCTGTGTGCGCGCGCGCGTGTGGGTGTGTTTGTGTGTGTGCGTGCGCGTGCACGTGTGAGCGTGTGTGCGTGTGTGTGTGAACAGAATATCTCAAGAACGGAACATCGTACGAACTTGAAACTTGAAACTTAATTTACATACCACTACCGGAGCCGATACGAACATTTTCATCAAAATCGGTCAACCGGAAGTAGTAGTTTATTCGTGTAATTTTTCACTTTTTTGTGATTTTCTCAAAAACTGGTCCTACGATTTTTTTTTAAATCGCCTGGTTTACTCAACTTTTTATTCTCTACAAGATAGGGTAGGCGTCATGTTTGCTGAAATTCTGGGTGAGGCTGTTTTCACGTAAAAACATAGTTTTTTTAAGATTACGGCTTTAATATGCATTTTAGCGCAACAATTTATATAATAAAAATTGTAGAGAATTTAAAATCCTACAACTTTTTTGTCAAACAATTTTTTGTATAACGCTTAGTTTAGCGGTAATTTGAGATTTTCTGTTTTTTCTCACGAAAATGTGTGAAAAATTGATTTTTTTAAGATTTCGGCCTTAGTATGCATTTTACGACAAGTGTATATAATTAAATTTATAGAAAATTAAAAGATTTACAACTTTTATTGAGAGAATTTTTATCCACGGAGCCTAGTTTAGTGAGAAAGAGTAATTTTCCGTATTTTTAAGTCAAACTGAGGTCGATTATCGTTTTGGGTCTTTCACTCATGATTAAAATTAGGTTATGTTTATTGACGTTAGTTTTTGTTTATTTCTAATGTTTTATTACTAATGTTAGGATTATTATTTATTATTTGAATAGGCAAGAGAAAGTTGTGTGAGTGTTTCACACCAGATTTTTTAATTTATTCTTGAATTCACATACCCATCTAACTTACAAATTAATGATAAATTTTGAAAATTTTCCCTAAAATAGGTAATATAAAATGATTTTATCTTATGGAGGGGTATTTCATCTTAAAAGCCAAATGAAAATTGTCTTAACGTCTTTTAAAATAATTAATACTAATTTTTTTTAGTTCATTAAAAGTCGCATCAATAGTTCATTATTAGCGATTGTAGTTAGGTTATGAGAAGTTATAGTGGGTTTCAACGTAAAAATCCTCAGATCCTTGCCGGTTACCAAACCCGAGATTTTAATATAGTATAGATTTTTTAAAGGTGACTCAATAGTCTTTGTATTATGTAATACATTTTGTTATAATTTTATTGTAAAATTAAAGTGGAAGCTTGGGAACTTAGTATGCTATAATCAAATTTATTTATTTGGTGATTATAAGACCATAAAAAGTCGTGTAGCTTGTTAAGTTATTTTTTTTAGGTTTTTTTTATTTGGTATCGGGAACTGTACATTATTGACAACCACCCAATTTGATAGCTGCTTTTTTGCTGTATTATTTGATGTGGATTAGGCATGAGATTGAACAGGGACCCCCAGTAGAGTTTGTTCACGGATAGCTGTCAGCTGGTCATCATACAAAGTCGCTTGCCCAACCGGTGTTACGTAACAAATAATAGTGACTTTCTACCAGCTGACTGACTGGGCTGGCCCGAAGGCCAAGTTATTTGTGATATTTGTTTATGTAAGTATATATATAATTATATATGTTTTTTTTATTTATCCCTAATATGTGTACGTTGCAATCTGTTCAATTCAGAACAGTAAGCAACCCTGTGACTCAATGAGATGAGGATGATGTGTAAATGAGGTGTAGTCTTGAACAGACCCATGCCGACGATTCCTGAGAGAGTTAATTGAACCCCAACCATCAAAGTATACCGGTAACCACTGTCTGGTATCCAAATCCGTATAAAAGGAACTACGTTTACTAGGATTTGAACCAGGAACCTTCATCTTCGAAAATCAGCTGTTAAACAGCTGACTCAAAGCGACGATTTTACCTCGACCAACCCGGTGGGTATATATATGTTTTTAATCGGGAATTGCTGTATTTAAACAACCTCCCGTTTTGATAAGTGAATCCTGATTGAATAATATGCGAGTAAGCTGTAACGTTGGACAGGAACGTCCACTGTCGTTTAATTTGTATGTTTGTCGGCTGGCCATAGTAGAAAGTCGTTTGCCAATAGAATAAAACTTAGAAGTTAATTGTGACTTTCTCAGCCGACTAACTAGGCTGACCCGGAGGCCTTTTGTACTTTAATGTGGAATGAATTTATGTTCATTTGTACTGTTCTGTAAATTATGTTTTATGTGCTGCCAGAATTTGATAAAGCTACTAGAAGTAGCCTGTAGCTGTAGCAAAGTAAGTGCAGGTTGGAATTCTATAAATGGTACTGGAATAAGATATTGTGTATAATTGTAATCGTATTTATCTTATTATACTAAAACAGTGTTATGTAAATGATATGTTGTAATAGATATACTATTACAGTGTTCACAGCGTCGTCTTCTGGGATGCAGTTTCGCTCTGGATACATATAAAAAAATTCTTTCATTTCAAAATTTGGCATGTCGGTATCTTTTTTCCATGATATCAAACGTAAATAAATTAACGACGTCATTTCTCTGTCTGTATTACCAAGAAATCTTGTCTGTATAATAGACTATATATAATAGTAACTCAAATCACAATGTTGGCTGTCCAAAAAGTCTGGTAATGTGGAATATGGTCTGCGAGTGTAATTTTGCGTAGTATTTCAGTTTGTCCTTAATATGGAGTATATTTTAAAGCGTTGAACTCTAGTAAATTTTTGGACAGGTGTAATTTTTTGTTTTTATCAACTTAAACGCAGTTCATAAACAAATGAGAAAATCGAGGAAAATAAAATCGGTATCCCACATTACCTTCGTTTAATCTTAAAAAAAATCATTTAACTTGTGAAAACCGTAAAAAAATAATGTATTTTTATGTTATAAAAATAACTGAAATGTGATATTAAATTTGTTTACGTATCGGTTATCCTTTACTCTTGTGTTGCTGTTAATGTCATCAGCCGAAAGGCTGGTTTGAACCGCTGGAGGCTTTAATAAGTAAAACGAGAAGTGAGGTGGTTTAACTCTATCTTTCTTAATAAGTGGAAAAGTATGCTTATCAGGATGTCAGGCCCTTTGAAAAACATCTACTTTCACCCTGTAAATGACACCTTTACTTCATTTGATCACAGGGTCTGGTTGTATAATGATGAAATTCATTACTTTAAGAGGAGATAACTCTGATTAGTGTATTTAAGGGGAGACTATACTTTGTATCCCGCCAATGTTAAATTTGCTATTTTTAGGTACATTTTTTATAGGATTTGTAAAGGATAGGGAAATTAAACGTTACACACTATAGGTGTCGGGTTTCTTATCGAGCTACTGACATTTTTTTAAATTTAATCTTTGGACCATACGGATTTTTTTAAAATTACGAATAACATAAAATTTTTACAAATTGTTTTCTACGATTTTTGCGTATTATTAATTTTTGGAGCACCTGAGGAAGTCAGAAAAAAGTCGGTATATGTAGATGTACAAGATAATTAACTGGTAAAAATTTAAGTCAGGTTGGTTTATTGGTTTCTGAGAAAAATGTACCTAAAGTTAAAAATCTAAATTTACGGGAAAACGCAAGAAACAAGAAGACGCAAACAAAACAAAAATGTACCCACACAAGTAAATTTCCCATAAACTTGTTTAGAAAGCTGAACCAATAGCTGAGAATACAAAAAGCAATGATGCGGATATTTTAAAAATTAAAACTGCACTAAAACGAGCAGTGTAAAATTATGAAAAGTATTCGTTCTTGGTAACATGGTAATTTTTCTATGTAAACCTGATAAAAACTTAATTTTTTCATAAAAATTTTTTTTATCGTAATTCAATTTTTTTCTGTTAGATCTAGGCCTAAACTAATGAAAAACATAAAAAAACCAAAAATTGAAATTGTGAGTTAAAGCCATTGTCCCATCTCTCCTTAACACCTCTATCTCTTTTGTTATTAAGTGCTTGTCATACAATTGGCTGACCGTGTCATAAGAAACAGAATTACTTTTTGTAGCCTTGCAACTAGCAGATTAAGTGCAAATAATTTAACACTCCGCGTGCCTGTTATGGGCAACCTTTGCTCTTAGAAATCACTAATTATAACTTTATTATTATTATTAATAATAATAATAATAATAATAATAATAAAAATAATAATAACAACAGTTTGTTAGCAGTAATAATCCTGGTGAAAGCTGTGTGAACGGAGGGACTCTTAGCATTTAACTACATTTCAGTGGGTCTGGCTTATTAATTTTTATGAATTAGTCGCCGTAACATTTTATATGTTAATTTTGGAACATATTAATTAGCATATGTATATAAACGAAAAGTTATAATTATGATATTAAAATAATAATAGAAAAAACTTTCGCTTATTCTTTTAGTGAAATATTTTATTGTAATATTACAGTAATGAAAGTTACGTAGTTCTAAATAAATATTACATCTTTAGTTACATTCATTCAGATAACTAGGTAATATGAATATATTCGTCACAGTTTGTAAACGTTGTAGTTTTATTTTTTACATTGATGAGCACTGTGTAAGTAATTCCGTATATCTAATTAGAATTTCAAATTTTTCAGATTTCACGAAATTTTTACCATTTTAGTATTGAATTTTTATTTCTTTATTTGATTCTTATGTTAAACGTCTCTTCCATCATTTTCTCTTACGGTTGTTTATTATTCCACACTATCATTCAATGCCTCATCAGTGCCTATTCTATCATTGTGCCTTTATCAATTTATTTTAAAATATTTTATTAATTGGCGAAACTTACCGGGTTGGTCTAGAGGTAAAGCGTCGCCACGAGTCAGCTGTTGATTTTTGGAGCCGGACGTTCCTGGTTCAAATCCCAGTAACGGTATTTACTTTCATACGGATTTAAATACTAGAGAGTGGTTACCGGTTTACTTTGATGTTTGGGTTTCAGTTAACCATTACTATCTCAGGAATGATCGACCTGAGTCTGTAGAAGACTACACCTCATTCACATGTCATACATATCATCCTAATGTCATTGGGGGTACGGGTTTTTCTATACGTCGGAAAATATCTATGACTTTATGCGTGGGCGTATCCTAATTTTTTCTATTTTTATTAACTGAAAAGTTATTTAAAGGATATCATACCTTGCATTTACCGGTACAAACAGCGATTACATTTAATTTATCATATATTATATTATATTAGCATTAATTAATGTGTTTTGTATTGTTAAAGAAACTGTAATTTAAAATATGACTGTATCCTATTAGTAACAGTCAAAATAGTTCAATCTGTTTCGAAATTAAATCAAGCATGCCAAATTCGAACCAATTTTTAATCCTGTATTACCTTCGATTATTATTTTTAGTAGTTATGTTTTTTGATAAACGTAAAAATATAAGTAGAAATGATTAGTTCGTAAATTAATCATATATGTATAAATTCCTTGTTTCAAAGTTCTCGTGAAGGTAACTAAACGGTTATTCGAAAGTAATGGGTTTTTTTTTGTTTTTTATTGGACACTTTAACGGTATTGATTTATGTTCGTCTATTATTTAATATCTTAAGCCACTTTAGAGTTTACATAAACTGCTTATAGTAAGGATTACGCGTAGGAAGATTAATCCGTCAGTCAGGGCAGAGTTGGTTAACAGTGTCAGCTGGAAATTAATGTATAGGGTGATTCAAAATTCAACATAATCTCTCGGGAGCTGATTCTGTAGCTAAAAATAACAAATGTTCTTATAAACATAGGCTCGGAAACGCTTCGTTCACGAATTATATAGCTGGTGAAAGATTTCACCCAGAATACAGTTACCTCGGTGAAATGAGACCATACTAAACTTTTTTTAATTACGAGGCAAACTTGATGGCACCCTATAATTTATAACCTGAAAATTTAAAAAAAAAATAGATCTCAGAACTGTATCTTTCATATTTCGTTTTAGAGCTATCTTTATTTCCAATCTATGATAAAATCATTTCATGTTGAAAAATAGTAATTTTTGTAAAAGTTTAGTCTGGTTTTGTTATTAAAATGTAAGTCGAAATTTAATATTTTTTACTCACTTAATTTCAATTTTAATTTTTGAAATTGAATTTTCCGCGTGTTGAATGAAAAAAAACTGAATGCCGTAATTATGCGTTTAATAATGTTATAAAGTTATTTTAAGCTAAACCTTAAAAGTACAGCGTGTAGGCATCTGCAACAACATCTGGACAAAATACAAGACTGGCAGAACGAATGTTGTTTGAAACAAATTAAAAAAGCACACACGTAACATTTACTTTTAGAAAAGACACTATGTTCTCCAGTTTGCATAAACAACGTACAGTTACCGAAAGCAGACTCCGCTAGATACCTTGGTACATACATCTTGACAAACGACTGAATTAGAAAACTTACATATAGAACAAAAGGAAACAGCTAAACGGAAAATTGAAGTAGTTTCATTGGACACTTGGTAAACGTTCGATACTCAAAATCTTAACAACAAACTTTTAATTTACAAATCAATTCTTAAACCAATTTGGTCGTTTGGAATCCAATTATGCGGCTCAGTAAGCCATTCTTACATTGAAATCCTACAAAGGTTCCGATAAAAATGACTGAGGACAGTCACAGAATCACCTTGGTACATAACGAACAACATATTACACAGAGATCTACACATTCCTATGGTTTAACAAGAAATCAACACACAGTACAAAATACCAAAGAAGATTTGAATCATAGACGAATCACCTCGCGATCTCACTCTTAAACAATTCAACGGCAAGATAATACATAAATTTAGTCCACGAAGTTCCCCATTGGGGGGTTTTTCTTCGATCACGACATATAACAAAAAAACCTCATCAAATCATTACTCTGTTTAAAATTGTAAATTTTATTGTAATGTTAAAACAATCAGATATCTTTAAAACTATAAGAGATACAGTTCTCAGATTTATTTTGTTCAATTTTCTAGTTTATAAACCATAAAATCCCAACAAGTTTGGCTCAATTTCAATTGGACAAGTTTGGTTAATAAAAGCCTTAAAAATTTTCAGTTTGAACTGATTTCTACGGAGTGACTGAATTCCAGCCGTAATGTTTTACCAGTTATAACTTGCTAACGAAGCATTTTCAGACTAACTTTTATGTGATTTTTTTACTTTCTCTTGCCTATATGAATATATAGGAAGGAAAGTAATGTTTTCATGTCGATTTTTAGAAATCGAGTTTTCACCGGATCTACACGTTTTCAGACCCCCTGAACACAAAAAACATGTTTTTAGCGATTGGTCTGTGTGTGTGTCTGTGGGTGTGTGTGTGTGTGTATACAAAATATCTCAAGAACGGAACATCGTACGAACTTGAAACTTGAAACTTAAGTTACATACCACTACCGGACCCGACACGAACATTTTCATCAAAATCGGTCAAACGGAAGTAGTAGTTTATTCGTGTCATTTTTCACTTTTTTGCGATTTTCTCAAAAACTAGTCCTACGATTTTTTTTTAAATTACCTGGTTTACTCAATTTTTTATTCTCTACAAGATAGGGTAGGCGTCATGTTTGCTAAAATTCTGCGTGAGGCTGTTTTTACGTTAGAACATTTTCTTTTTGAGATTGCGGCTGTAATATGCATTTTAGCGCAAAACGTTATATAATAAAAGTTGTAGAAAATTTAAAATTCTACAACTTTTATTTGAAACATTTTTTTGTATAACGCTTAGTTTAGCAGTAATTTGCGATTTTCTGTTTTTTTCTCACGAAAACGTGAGAAAAATTGATTTTTTAACATTTCGGCCTTAGTATGCATTTTACGACAAAAGTGTATATAATAAAATTTATAGAAAATTAAAAGATCTACAACTTTTATTTAAAGCATTTTTCTCTACAGAGCCTAGTTTAGAGAAAAAGAGTGATTTTCCGTATTTTTAAGCCAAACTGAGGTCTATTTTCATTTTGCGTCTTTCATTCATGATTAAAATAAGGTTATATTTTTGAGGTTAGTTTTTTTGTTTATTTGTAATGTTTTATTACTAATGTTAGGTTTATTGTTAATTATTTGCACCGGCAAGAGAAAGTTGTGTGAGTGTTTCACACCAGATTTTTTAGGCATAGAATCGGCTTCCAAGTGATTACCGTTGAATTTTGAACCATGCTGTGAATTTAACCAGTGTGGGCAAGATAACTTACTAGACCAGAACCGAATTATAAAAATAAATTTTCGTTAAAATACAGAACTGGTTCTAGTGATCCAGATAATAAAATTGTTTTAATATATTTATTTGTGAGGCTTAAACAATAATAATAGTTGGATTAACTTAAACAATTTTTGCGGTTCCTTGAAATGTAATTTACTGTACGTGATTGTTATTTATTTTACATATGAAAACGAAAAACGTTACCCTACAATTATTTTTTGTTTCAATCCTGTGAACGGATATGATACTTCAAATAACCCGTCAATCAAGTTATATGTTAGTTAAATAATATTTCAGTCGGGGCCTAACTTTTAAATAATAACAGGAAATGTTATATTCAAGGTTTAAAAAATATATTTATGTTACGAGTCGATTTTGAAATTCAGTTCATCTAGTTCGTAGTCTCATTCTATGTGTAGGTTAATTGAAGTACGTGTGTATAATTCAATGAAATATGTTAATGTAATTTTGATAGATAGGGTACTTTGCAATGTGTTACATTAGGTCTGTAGCTGATTTATTCTTGAGTTCAATCAGAATGAATTGAACCTAACTAAATACTGATCTGTACCACGCATTTATGTTAAAAAATTTAATATTTAATTTTGCATTGGATCTGGACAATTTTGGGGCTTGAACAATTTTAAATAACAATTGTTGAAGTTTGGAATTTTTAACTTTTATTCTTAATTTATTTTTAATACCAACAAGTTGGGAATGGATTTGAATACTAGTCGCTGGTTACCGGTGTATTTTTATTTTTGGGGTTCAATTAACAATTCTCTCTCAGGAATGATCGGCCCTGAGTCCGTACAAGACTACATCTCATTTCATACATATCATCCTCATCTAATTGGGTCGTGGAGTTGCTTATTATTCTAAATAAACAGGTTGCAACGAACAAACATTAGGGTTAAAAAACAGTTGAGAGACTTATTTTTTCTTGACCAAAAGACCAAAAAAAACCAAAAAGAACATTGAAAAGAAAGTACAACCGGCAATTCATTCGACTTGTACTACTTCGTTTTAATTCGTTATCGTTTTGCACTAACCGTGTTTATGTCCGCCCTATGCTATTTGCGTAGAAATTTTTTTATATTTAATTTTGAACCTAAATATTTAAAAAAATTCAACATTAAAAATATTTTATAAGATCATGCAGAAGCATGACCGCTGTGTGCTGTCTTCTTCAAGATTTATAATACATTTTTTTAAAATACTGAATATTGTCAATTTCCAACGCATTTACTAAGTTCTTAAATTTTTTTGTAGATATCAATTAATTTTTAACAGTTAAAAATCCATTAAAATATCGATTAAAGTTTATTGTGCATCGTTTTGTTATTAAATAACATCAAAATTAAGTAAGTTGATAACATATTTTTATGCGGACAGTTTTAGTTTAAAAAAAATCGAGCCCAAGGAACACAAGATTAAAACTGAAAAAACGCTTTTTTAAAATTATAGATTTTACATTACAATGACACAGTAATACATTATAATACTACGATAAGACTTGCGTGCCTTTATCCGGGTGATTTCCTTGAATTACCGAAATTCTGGTCTTAAAGAAGCAGAGCAATTCAAGAGAAAGATTCTTCGCAATTCACGGGAAAGATTCTTCTCGTAATGGCTTGGAGTATAGTGGACGGACAACACAGGTGACAAGGAAGAGAAGTATTGCTCAACAAAAACAAACAATTAAAAGAAATAATCAGAAAACGAAGACTAAAATTGTGTACAATCCTGTGTAGAATATTATGACGAACGGTTGACAAAAAAAAATTAAGACCAATATACCTAAGATTTGCCCATTACAGGTAGGTGGAGTGTAAAATTATTTTCACTCGATCTGTTAATTTTTTTTTTTTTTTAGTTTAACGTCCGACTGTTCTGCAATTACTGCTAATGCAGACGGTGAAGGATGAAATGATTTTTGTAACGTATGAAAATATGCCTTGGCTGAATGAGATTCGAACCCAAGACCGCATCGATCTGTTAGTTGCAGGGCTACAAAAAAATTTGTTTCTTATCACATAGTTAACCTGCCAATGTGTATGACTGAAGCATTTAATAACAAGAAGAGGTAGAGGTGTTAAAAGACACTAGTCAGAGTTATCTTCTCTCAAAGTAATGAATTTTATAGTTATACAGCCAGACCCTGTGGTGAATGAAGTTAAGGTATCGTCTGCAGGGTGGAAAATAGATGATTTTCAGAGGGCCTGGTATGCTGATAAGCATACTTTTCCACTTGGTGAGGAAGGCACTGGTAAACCACCTTACTCCTCGTTTTTACCAGCCTTTCGGTTGATGACCTAAACAACAACACATACCTAAGATTTCGGGTAAGTGCGCATTGGGAAGAACAGAAGAGAAGAAGTTTTAATCGCGCGAATGCAATTGGGCATTAACCCATGGTCATCTCATGACTTTCGGTTATGCTCCAATGTGTAGCAGTGGCGGTTGTCCTTTGGCGATGAAACATGTGTTGGGAATTGCGCCAAGCAAACATGTGTTTTACGATCAAATATGTATTGGCACATAATTGCCGAGCAAACATGATTACGTTTGCTACGCAGCTCGCCGTAGGCGATTCATAATACTCCTTGAATTACACGATATACTCGTCGACGAAAGCCCTATTTTGGACACGACTCTTAGATTCCTTCAATCCATCAGTGTTTATAATAGTTAATAGTTTATGACAGTCTCGGGTGGAGTGGAATGTTAGATTTACCTTAGCTGTAGTATTAGCTTAAAGTTTATATTTTTATGTTTGTATGATTTTTTTGTGGGCACTTTACAGTGGTTTATTTTATTTTTTTGTGCCTGTAATGTTACTTCTTCTTTTATGTAAAATGTATTTTCGTGGCTGTTATTCTTGTTAGTAAGATTTTAGTGTTATAAGAAAACTGTGCTCTGCGTTTGGGCTCTCTACACTCGTGTGGAGTAACAGGCGATGATAACCAACTTGGTTTTCCATCTATAAAAAAATCCATAAAGAACAAAGCAGAACACCGGCTGGACAAGAGAAAGGAAAAAAGCGTACAGTGAAAGATTTCTGAGCTAGCTACAAAATGAGCTTTTAGAAATATCTAAGTTGTAATAATTGGTCTAAAAATAGCAATAAAAAAATCGAAAGATTCGCATATATAAAGGGAATTTGAAATCAACGTTTAACACTTGCAGCAATCCCTAAATTATATTTTTACAATTTGTTAAAATATTATTTTGTAATGGAATTTTCTTTGAATTTTTTTGTACTGAGTTAGTTAATTTCTTATCTTACTGATAAATGTATTACATTATTTGAACGATAACGTTTTATTGTGTAATTACATCACATTTATTACTCTCTACAAATTATGCAGTTTCGAAGGTAAGCCTACCTAATGTACGACTTGGTGTATTGTATTACATGAACACTGATTTCTACTCTGTGTCATGGTTATGAACTTGTTACTCTTTTTCTTTCATTTGAATTATGTTGTGCAAGCATTACGCTGAATAAATTTACGATTACGCCTTTATTGTTTTATGTAAATTTATTTACCTTGAGTACGTCAAAATCTGTCTCATACAAATATAGTTTTGAGCAATGTCTCAGTTTTCTCTCTCTCACGGTATGATTTCTTAAGTTTTTAATTCGTAAAGAATAAAAATAATTATGATTTATTTTTATTTTAGACTATTATGCAAGACTCAAGCCGGTCGCGATTAAGATATCTGTCAGGTCTAAGCATTTTAACAAACTTATTTTTAAATCGAAAGATTTCAAAATTATTTACATCGTGTTTGTTGATAATAGATTAGTCAATTATAATTTATTATAATATTGACTACGACAGGAACAAAGACATCCAATCGTGGGCAATCACAACGTTAATTCTAGTAAATCACAAATCATAACATGCCAAATGCAGTGATATTACAATAATTTGATTACTAATTTGCTATAATTATTGCGTATTATTTAATAACCCACCGGATTGGTCCTAAGGTTAAAGTTGTGTCCGCTAGTTAGCTGTTCAACAGCTTATTTTCGGAAACGAAGGTTTCTGGTTCAAATCCTAGTAAAGATAGTTACTTTTATACGGATTTTAATTGACAGTAGTTATCCGTGTACTTTGATGGTTGGGGTTCAATTAACCATACTCTATCAGAAATTTTCGGGTTGAGTCTGTAGAAGACTATACCTCATTTACACGTCATTGGTAGTCATTTACACCTCATCTCATTGGGTCATGGGGTTGTTTATTGTTCTAAATTGAACGGATTGCAACCTACACACATAAGAAATAAAAAAAATAAATTGTAAAACATTTTCTGGTACTTGGAACTATAGTAATCAGTTATAGTTGACTTCTATTCCGCCGTCACATTGCACTTGCACTAAGAAAAAGAAAATAATGTTTCAGTACTTCGAGCATGCAGGGGTAATTTGCGTGACATCGACTATTTTATAATTTCAATACAAACGTTGCACTTTACAATCGAGCGCGTTTAATTATTCATTTTTTTCATAAAATTTCTGTAGTTTCAATTTAGATAATATTTTAAAATATTGGGGTTGGTTTTTATTGAAGAAATTCGGTCTGTTGGGACCTACTTTTGCCATCAGTAGATTAACATCAATTATGATTACAGGATGACGGGAGTTTGTTGTAGAAAATTGTCTTAAGGTAAATAACCTTCGTCGATAGAATAAGTTACTACTGAAACGTTTATAGACCAAGTAATAATAGAATATAATATATAATAGAATAGTAATACAGTCCCGTATATCTATTGTTATTACATTTAAATAATAGAGAAGAAATTGAAAGTAATAGAAACTGGGAAGTAAATACCAATAGTACTTAATATAATGTGTAAATTAGTGCGTACTTTTATTCTGAGACAATAATGTCTACTGGAAAGGTCAGGGGTAACTAACATTATAGCTGATCATAAAAAATAACAATGTTAATACTGACTAAGGTAACTTAATAGGTTTATCGATTGCAAAATAAACTTGTTTTACTTGATGTATTTAGTTACTTCCTTTTATACACTTTTAATACTGGCAAACTTTATAAGAAGTTTCTGAAAGCATACGGTCATTGATTTATCTATTCTTAATACAGTTACTACAAGTAAAAAAAAAAAAAAAAATACAACTTATGTTTCTATAAAACGTTACTAACATAATAATTAAAATTTTTCTTTCATCGCAAAGGAAAATTTGTGATCGTTGTTTATTGTTTTACATGATTTAAAAAAAATTGTTTTAATTTCAAATGTGTGTACATTAAAATCTGTTTAATTTATGAACAATAAGCAACCTCATGACTCAATGAGATGAGGATGGTGTGTACGACGTGTAAGTGAGGTGTAGTCTTGTACAGATTCAGGTCGGCATTCCTGAGTGAGTATGGTTAATTAAACCCCGACCGTCAAAGTATACCGTTACACCAGTATTCAAATCCGTGTAAAAGTAACTATCTTTACTAGGATTTGAACCACGGAACCTTCGTCTCCGATAATCAGTTGATAAACAGCTGACTTTGGCGACGACACTAACGCTAGACCAATCCGGTGGGTTTAATGTTTTCCATCAAATAAGTAATTACATTTTTTTGAAATGAATAACTATGTTGCAAATAAGACATTGATTTACGCAAATGTATGTTTTTTGTTACTTATTTTGTTTTTCTGATTTGAGATCCTAATATTGCCTAGTAGTGATTTTTGAAGGGAAAATGTTTCTTGAAAATAGAAGACGTGAATAAATTTTGTTTATACTGACATTTGTGTAATCGCAATTTATTAGTCTTAATTCTCTGTGCAAGAATATCGGGGCGTTTGTTATTATTGTGAACTATATAATTTATATTGCGATGATTTTTATTAATAAATATGCCTTGAACTCTTTGTCTCTTTGGTTTTCAATGGTTAAAATCTACTGTAAAACACTCATATGACTTTCTCTTGCCAATGAAAATAATGAAATGTATACTCTATGTTTAATCATAAGTAACAATGTACATAATGAATAACATAACTGAATTTTAATCATGAATGAATGAGGGAAAATGAAAATGTACCTTTGTTGAACTTAAAAATACGGAAAATCACTAATTGACGCTAAACTAGGCTTTGTGGAAAAAACTGCTTAAAATAAAGGGTGTAGATTTTTTATTTCCTATAACTTTGATTGCATACTTTTATCACTTTTGTCGCAATATGCATAGTATACGAGTATTTAAAAATGTATATAGCAATCTTTAAAAAGCCCATTTTTTACTGATTTCAATGAGAGACATACAGAAAATCACAAATTGACGCTGAAAACTAAGCGTTATAGAAAACTAATATATGTTGTAAAACTAATATATAAAATATGTTCGAAATAAAAGCTGTAGGTTTTTTTAATTTTCTACAACTTTTATTATACACTCTTTCCCTAAAATGCCTAATTATTATGGCCACGATCTTAAAAAAAATTTATAACCCTGAGAACATACACAGCTCCTCCAAGAACTTCAGTTGACATGCCTCTTACCTTGTCTTGAAGGTAGAGCAAAAGAATTTGTAAATGAGGAAAAAAATCGTAAGAGCTATTTTTGACAAAATGGCACTAATAAACTATTTCCGGTTAATCGATTTTGATAAAAATGTTCGTCTCGGGTCTCCTCACAGTACCTAATTAAGTTTCAAGTTTGAACTTCGTACGGTGTTCCGTTCTTGAGATATTTTTTTCTTACAAACACAAGCGCGCGCGCACACACACACACACACACACACAGCCAATCGCTAAAAACCTTTTTTGGGCTCAGGGAATCCGAAAACGTGTATTTCCAGTGAAAACCCGATTTATAAAAATCGATATAAAACAATATATTCCTTCCCTATATAGAGGGCCACAAAAGTAAAATAATTGTGTACGTTACAAAGCGTCACCTTAATTCTTGATTCTACCTAATATGTCTCAAAAAATTAATCAGTTTATTTTTAATCTTAAGCACATATTAAATTTTTGTTGAAACCTTAATTACTTTTCCTAATGTTGTAATTTCATCTTGTTGTTTTTTATTGTCATTAACTTTTCTTTTCTTTTTAATTCCTAATATGTGTACGTTGCAATCTGTTCAATTCAGAACAATAAGCAACCTTATGACCCAATGAGATGAGGATGATGTGTATGACGTGTAAATGAGGTGTAGTCTTGTACAGACCCAGGCCGACCACTCCTGAGAGAGTATGGTTAATTGAACCCCAACCATCAAAGTACACCGGCAATCACTGTGTAGTATTCAAATCCGTATAAAAGTAACTACCTTTACTAGGATTTGAACCAGGAACCTTCGTCTCCGAAAATCAGCTGTTAAACAGATGATTTTGGCGACGACTTTACCTCTAGACCAACCCGGTGGGTTAATTAACTTTTAATATTTTTAATTTAAAAATTGTTCTGTTAGTATATCAAAACTATTTAGTATCGTAACAGGTGGACAACTATTGGGTGGCCTCTTTTTATATAAAGTTCAATTCAAATAATTTACTCATTGTAATATGTAACTGTTTGTAATAATTAATGGATGACAAAAAATATTTCTCGAGATTTTCTGAAATTTTAATTAATTTGTCGTTCTAAATTTTTGGTTAAAAAAGTTGACTTTGCCTTATCGGTGGTTTCTTTGTAAGATTACATTTACAGATGGTTTTGTTTCAGTTTAATGTTGGTAAAAGCAATTTACTTACTTCTCTTGAGATGTAATTTTTTATCATTGGAGGATATGAACTAATTTATTTTTGTTTCACTGTACGTTAGGAGTCATAGAAGAACATTATGGAATAGTAATCTTTCCTATTCCGTGCTCACGGTTTTTTTTTGTTTTAGCAATTTCTTCTAATTGTTTTTCGTATGTATTGGTAAGTAGGCACGCACTCGAAATTACATTAATAAATAACAAACTTGATTAAATTATTATGTTTATTACTACTATTCAGTAGCATAACTAAATTGAGTATATTATTCACGAATTTAGTCTTAAAAATAAATAAATAATTTTACTCGATTTACAGAATGATTTTTTTTGTTATGTGTTATTAAATAAAAATGTGTACAATAGATTATAAGAAATGTCACGCGAATCTTCCATTAAATCTTCATTTTGTCATTTCCACTTGATACTCTGTACGTAGGTACTGTATCCATGTGCAATCTATCCTTTGGCAATCTGTTTTTATGAGCGAATATGTTTTGTTTTTTCTTTGCCTCAACATCAAAAACTTTTCTATGGTAGCTCATTACGTCAGTAACTTTAATAATAACGACACTTGTTACTATTTGCATTTTTATCTCGTGAAACGGAAATTAACTCACGAGTTTCTGAAGTATTTACAGCCTTGACATAGTATGACAAATAAAATTGTTTTATTGATTGTGTAAAGAGAGCCTTTTTTAATTTATATTATACTTAAATATTTTATGTCAAAATTTTCAAAAATTAACAGCAGATCTGAAATAGTTGTTCTTTTTTAACTAAATTAAGATGTAGATGTTATTTTTTGTTATATTTCTGAAATAATATTTTCAATTTCATTAAATCTTGTTAGTTCCGTGGCACGTAGGTTTTTGTTTATTTTCCTCTCTTCAGTCAAACAGAATACGGAAGCATTTAGGAACACAAAAGTTAGAATTGCGACACTGATCCGCGAACTCTTCTGGTTTTTTTATTTTTATACAATTTAAGACAACGATAATTATAGTTGTGTTTTCTTTTCTAATTTTCTTAATAGAGTTCTTATTTTGGAGCTTCAATTTGCTTTCTTCAGTAATTTTTAAAATGATTGCTTTCTTTTTCACTCCACTTCGGTTGTGTTTTTATAAAATTTCTTTTGGAAACCCCTTATATTATGTTATTTTTCTGAATTTATTCTTATCTTCTATTACATCGTTATCTAATGTTTAATGTCATTAGATCTTGGTTTGTTTCTGTATACTTTCAGTTATTCTAATATTTTTTTTTGTAAGTCTTTTCTGATTCATCCTTACCAGATGTCCTTAGAGCCTCTTCTTCACTACTTTATCTTATATGTATGGACTGTACTTTACATAAAGTATATACGAGGTGTGGTTATAAAATAACAAAACTGACTTTGTAAAAAATTTAATTTTAATTTTATATGTAATCACTTATTGTCACTTTCAATATACACTCCTTCTCTATCCCTGCAACGCTCCATGCGAATTTTCCATTGTTGGAAACAGTGCTGGAAGTCATCTTCTGTCAGCTCCTTCAGGACACGTGCCGCTTTTTTTTACAGCTTCCACAGACTCAAATTTTGTCCATTTTAATACA
Source organism: Catonia carolina (assembly GCA_035578175.1). NCBI lineage: Eukaryota > Metazoa > Arthropoda > Insecta > Hemiptera > Achilidae > Catonia > Catonia carolina. The sequence continues at coordinate 45,121,455 of JAQMRL010000001.1, forward strand.
GATTTCATCTTAGGGAACAGGTAGAAGTCACATGGTGCAAGATCTGGTAAATAAGGTGGATGTTCTAACACTGAGATGCGGTACTTGGCTAGAAACCTCTTGACAGATAACGGTAGAGAACCCATGATTTGTCCTTCCCCATTTTGGGGCGTTTTTCCTTACTCTTTGACGTAGTTTAGAAAGTACCTTAAGGTAGTGATATTGATTAATTGTTTGTCCTTCAGGAACCCAGTGAAGGTACACAATTCCATGGATATAAAAAAACCAATCATCATTGCTTTAAATTATGACTTGCTTATTCGAGCTTTTTTGGCTCTCTGTGAAGTTCGGCTCTTCCAGTGCATGGATTGGCGCTTCGTTTCTGGATCATAAGTAAAAAATTACGTTTCATCACATGCTATTATCTTCTACCTGTTCACTAAGGTGAAATCTGCATTAAAAGGGACAAGATTTGAGTCTATGGAAGCTGTAAAAGAGAAAGCGGCACGTGTCCTGAAGGAGCTGACAGAAGCTGACTTTCAGCACTGTTATCTGTCAAGAGGTTCCTAGCCAAGTACCGCATCTCAGTGTTAGAACATCCACCTTATTTACCAGATCTTGCACCATGTGACTTCTACCTGTTCCCTAAGATGAAATCTGTATTAAAATGGACAAGATTTGAGTCCGTGGAAGCTGTAAAAGAGAAAGCGGCACGTGTCCTGAAGGAGCTGACAGAAGCTGACTTTCAGCACTGTTATCTGTCAAGAGGTTCCTAGCCAAGTACCGCATCTCAGTGTTAGAACATCCACCTTATTTACCAGATCTTGCACCATGTGACTTCTACCTGTTCCCTAAGATGAAATCTGTATTAAAATGGACAAGATTTGAGTCCGTGGAAGCTGTAAAAGAGAAAGCGGCACGTGTCCTGAAGGAGCTGACAGAAGATGACTTCCAGCACTGTTTCCAACAATGGAAAATTCGCATGGAGCGTTGTAGGGATAGAAAAGGAGTGTATATTGAAGGTGACAATAAGCGATTATGTATAAAATAGAAAAACGTCAGTCTCGTTGTTTAATACCCACACCTCGTATATAATATAAAAAGTGGTATGCAAATAAATTGTTATTGTAGTGTAAAACGAAAATATATATTTTTAAATATTAACTCTGATTTGTTGATGAACTTCCTAATGAAGTGAAAAAGTATTTCAAGGAAATCACTTAAATTCTCGTTTACTTGGGTAAATCTTCTTTAACTTAAACCTTTTGGGGTTTTTAAACCTCGGGGGATTCAAAGAAGCTTTCAGGCTGATGACCTAAACAAAAACATTGTGAAATGTTTTAGAACGTTTTGCACTAGTTTCTTTTCACATAATCTTTTTCCTTTCTGGGTATGATAAAATAAAAATCAATTCCGTCTAAAGGTTGAGTTCATTTTGTAGGTAGTTACAAAATAATAAACCTTTCAGACAGTGGCGTGTGTATTGAATGCATGGAGTAAGTTATATTAGGAATAACAGAAGCGATTTTGTTACGATTTATTTTGTTTTATTCAGAATGTTTGTTTGATAGGATTGAACAATAAATAATAATAGCTACCTTTCTATTTAATTCAACAGACTAGTAGGGTAAAGTAAGGTAAGTTGGTGACACAGGCAATTTGGTGATAGTTTTTGTATGAGCTTGTAACTAACTTGCCTGGCCGTAGAGTAGTTCCAGATTTTGGCACGAGATGTCGTCTTCTTTCTGTTCTGTACCGTGCAGCACCCAATGCACGCTGCTGATAGGGAATGGAAAATAAATTCAGTGTAGACGCGCCGTGTTTGTTTACACTCACGTGTTCGCTAGTAATTCTCATTTTGATTATTTATTTTAAAACGCGTACATCATCGTGTACCACGCCAATTTGTACCACGTATATATTAGAAATGTGCTTTAATTTTTCATAATAATAGTGTAATCAGGTTCGAAGTGTGTTGTTTACAAATCGCTTAGGAAGTGAAGTTAAATTCTTAGGTTATGGCTGGCTTGTGACTACGAATGTGAAACGTGTGTAGTTTGCGATCTATTTTCCATCACTTCTGTATGTATTTTTGTCCATGTATTAATTCAGTTTGGTTGTTAATGATATAATTTAGTTCATAAGTGACAGTTTAGTAATTTTGAGACTATCACCAAATTAACTTTACTTATATTGACACTATCACCAAATTACCTACATTCAAATTTGAGACTGTCTTTGCATAACATGGGGATAACTAAAAAAGAACCAAATACAAAAAAAACCTATCAGAATTACACCCAGGAGGATTTAGTTAAAGCTGCCAAATTAGTGACAGAAGAAAAGTTTACAATTTATAAGGCTGCAAAAACCCTAGACGTTCCTTGGTCATCTTTAAAACGTTTTATCCAAAACAATGATGTAGGCGCGTGTAATGAGCGTACTGTAAGTCTCCCAAAGTTAGGTAGACCATTTGCTTTAACAGTAGACATAGAACAAAAAATATTCCATTATATAATTGATATGCAAGAACTTGGTTTTGGACTTACTGTCAACCAGGTCAGAATTTTAGCCTTCAAAGCAGCTGAATGTTCAGGTAGACAGAACTTTTTCAACCCTGAAACGAAAAAAGCTAGCAAATGGTGGTGGGGAAGTTTCAAAGAACGATATGGACTTACTTTACGCGTACCCGAAAATTTATCAGCATATAGGGCATCAATGGCCAATGATGTAATGATTAGTGACTTTTTTCAAAATTACAGGACCTTCTTGAAAAATTGAATCTGATGAATAGACCATCACAAATATGGAACTGTGATGAAACCGGACTTTCATATGTTGTCAGACCTAATAAGGTGGTAGCTTCAATTGGAAAACGATATGTTTACAAACGTTCATATGCTGAACGTGGAGAAACACACACAGTTCTCGGTTGTGTTTGTGCCGATGGCTCATGGGTTCCACCTCTCATAATTTTCAAAGGAGTCAGATGGAATGATGATCTTAAGAAAGATTGTCTTCCTGGAGCGCTGGTAAAGTTGTCCCCCAGAGGGTGGATTTCTTCTGAAATTTTTTTGGAATGGTTTCAGTTCTTTATTAACTCCATCCCATCAAACAGGCCCGTATTGCTTCTGATGGATTCGCATGCTTCTCACATAACGCCGGAGGTTATTGAACTAGCAAAAGAAAACCAAATTTTCTTATTTACATTTCCAGCTCATACAACACATCTTCTTCAACCGTTAGATGTGGGAATTTATCGGTCGCTCAAATCGGCATGGACAAATTTGTTGAATGCTTACATGTGGCAAAACCCAAACAACAAACCAAGCCGTTATAATTTTCATTCAATTTTTAATGAAGCATTCCTCCAAAGTTTCAATATTACAAATATTAGAAATTCATTAAAAAAGTGTGGTATTGTACCGTTTAATAGTAGAGCAATTCCACAAGAAGCAATTGCACCTTCACGCTTAACAGAAACCTCTAAAGACCTAAGTGAAGAAGGACAGTCTCACCCTGAAAGTGATAGAGCATCAGAATTGGAACAACTTCTCCACCTTCCATCAGCCTCAAAAACACCTCGAAAGACCAAACGAGATTCATCGGCTAAGTGTCATACACCACCAGAGGAGCCTAAAAAAGCAAAAATTGGTCGCCCACCCAAAAAAGCTGCTCTTCAACCATCCACTGTTCCTAACCCGCCTGCAGTTCCTGGACCGTCTACTGCTCCTGGGCCATCTACAGCACCTGAACTGTCTACAGCTGGTGAAACAACAGAAGATGACTGGACATGTGCTGTCTGTTCACATAAGTATTCTTCCGACCACAAGAAGAAAACGGGAGCCAAATGGATTCAGTGTTGTTTTTGCCGGCTAACCTACCACGAAAAATGCCAGTCAGAGGTTCCAACATCGGATGCTGAATCGGTCATCTTCATGTGCGACAGGTGCAGCAATGCTGATGGGCCAGATGACTTAGAATAACACAAATAAAGGTAAAATACATGATCAGTTGCTTTACTTACGATAAACTATTAAGTATCACCAAATTACCTCCTTGTTATCACCAAATTACCTGCTGTGTCACCAACTTACCTGTATGTGTACTAGTTCATATAAATTACATGTAAATTTTCATACATGTTAATATAATATAAGATAATCTACCAGACCTCTATCATAATCATAGGCATTACATATAACCATTAATATGCTTGTTCAGACCTTTTTGTTGAATGATAACTGGAATAAACCTGAAACTATCACCAACTTACCTTACTTTACCCTATTCGTGATAAAAATAATGAAATCATGTGACTGCCGGTCTTTTCTTCTAAATCATTAGAAACATTGTTTTAATTCAGATCTGATCTATTAAATTTTGTTAACAAACGTAAATAATACAGGAGAACACCGATTATTGGACCCAGTTATCCGAATCGGTTTCGGAAAGAAATACATTTTTAGGAATTTTTTTTACAATTTCCATTTTTTTACCAATTTGTGCACTTACTGGTATTTGTTAAAAACGTTAAGTGCAGTACTAAAAATTACTACTACCAGCTTTATTGATAGAATTTATAAAAGCTTCTTAAATTACGTAGTGTGAAGAAAATATACTATAAAAGTTAGGCTTAAAATATTATAATTGATGTTGATTTTTCCAATTAATCGAATTTATCCGAATCAAAGTTTGTTTAGGTTAATTCGGATAATCAACGTTCTACTGTACATGATATTAATTTAAGGAATAATTTTAATGGTATAAGTACGCAATAAAATAAGTAACTCCTAATTATTTCTCCGTAATATAGTGTTGTGTAATCAGTTTTCATTTCCTATTTTTGAAATGTATGATTAAAATTATATCATCGTAATATGTGTAACAATTTAGTTGTGTTGTATGAACCGTTCTTACTTTCACATTATGTTTAGTAATTACTGAAAACTGTACCTGTTATAATATAGTTATTAAGATTTTTTTTTTGTTTTGTTTAACGTCCGACTGTTCTGCAATTACTGCTAATGCAGACGGTGAAGAATGAAATGATTCTTGTAACGTATGAAAATATGCCGTGCCTGAATGGGATTCGAACCCAAGACCGCATGATGAGAGGCGAGCACGATACCAACTGCGCCAATGCGGCCGGCTAGTTATTAAGAAGCAGATAAACATGTGTAATACGAAACTTAAAATGTTCAATTAAAAATTACAGTTAAGTTAGAAAGACGTTCATCATGATTTTGGAGCTCTACAGTCCCTTAGTGAGCTTTGAACTTCCTCCATGATTTTTATCAAATCCTCTCTGGTGGTTCCAAGCGTTTTTCATCCTTTCCCATCTAAATCAAACCATTCATAAGAACGACTTTGCACATTTCCTACTACGGCCCTTCCTTTCTTACACAGCCATTCCTTCCATATCACCTTAACTACTCTCATTGACTCCATTCTTTTGATTACCTCGACCTCTCAAGCTTTTCGCCCATAACGGGCAGGCGGAGAGTTAAATTAATTGCACACGATCTGTTGGTTCCAGGGCTACAAAATATAGTTCTGTTTTTATCACATACTCAGCCAATTACATGACTGAAATATTTAAGTGCAAAAGAGGTAGAGGTGTAAAAGACACTAGTCAGTGTTATCTCCTCTAAGAGCCTAAGACCCTGTGGCGATTGAAGTGAAGGTGTCATTTGCAGGGTGAAAAGTAAGTGCTTTTCGGTGGGCCTGGCATGCTGATAAGCATACTCTTTCAGCTCGGTGAGAAATGCAATAGTAAACCACCTCAATCCTCGTTTTTACTTAGTAAAACTTGTAGAGGTTCAAACCAGCCTTTCGGCTGTTGACCTTAACAACATTTCAAGCTTTGGGCCTTTATGAAATGGATTACGTCCTTGTCTTGTATAGTAACGAATAGAGAAAAGTTACGACGTGATAAAATTTTTGTGGGATTTTGTTGAAAAATTCGTTTTAAACATACTTGATCCTAAATAAACTTCTCTTCATCTTTCGTTCTTTTCTGTGTTACGTTCAAAACGATTGACCAACCTCATTTAAATTTACATTTTTAGATGTTAACTTTCTTAAAATTTAGTAGTACAGGGTGATTTTTTAGTCCTGTTACCCAATTGTTAATGTCTGGTAATATTTTTCTAAAAAAAATAAATTTTGTTTTGTGACACTAAGTTGGTAGCCCTACTCAACCAGTATGGATATGGCAGTGTGAGTTGATTCTCCTTGAGCTGTGTAAAATTGTGTGTCATTTCCGGTCGTGCTACGAACAGAATATCTTTTATCCTAAAACAATCTCTTGTTTAAATCTGGAGGCTGAAGCTCTAGAACTAATCGTATGTGATACGGATACAATTTCAATTTTTTAGCAGCTTTCTGAGCACTCGAACATGACAAATCAACATGCGAGGAAAGTTTTTGTAAACTTTTCCATGGAGAATTGAGCAATCTTGTTTTCACATTCTCTTAACGTCATCTGTCAAGAGAGTTAGTCGACCACTACGTTTTCTGCTGCAAACAATACCTGCCTCTAAAAATCAGTTAGTTAGCCTAGAAATTGACTAGAATAGAGTGGAGGAACACCAAAAAATTTAATTTGAAATGATTCTTTTACACTCGCATACGATTTTGTAGCAAAATATTGTTCAAGAATGAAAACCCGTTGTTCTAGGGTAAAAGACATTCTGTTCGTAACACAACTGGAAACAGCACAAAATTTTACGCAACTCAAGGAGAATCAACTCAAACTGTCGTATCTATACCGGTTGAGTAGGGCTACCAACTTTGTGTCACAAAACAAAATATCCCTTTCTTAGAAAAAAATTACCAGACATTAACAATTTGGTACAGGACTAACAAATCATCCTGTATTAACAATAAATATGTTTTAACGATCTGATTGGAAAATAAACATTTAAAAAAATATTTTTTTCGACTCCTAATTAAATTTTAGTTAGCTTATTATTTTATTGATAAAATTAAATCATATTTTTTTTTTAATTATCTTGGTATCATACCTTCGAAGACGATCCGGTGTAATCATCGTACCTGTACATTTCCCACCCCATCGTATGCTGCACAACATGGTCCTTTACATAAGGCATGATGGAGAGCCTGGCCAAAACACATAGATCGATGGAAAGACTGTTTCTGAATATGCACCATATGAATGAACTGCACGTGGTGCCTCTAAAATAGCGATAGGTCGGACACACAATGAGCCAGCCAGATGATCGATGGAACTTTACGTTATGTTTTTAATTTTACATTGTTTACTGATAATTAAACGTAGGTTGTTTTATTATTTAGATTTGACAAGAGAGAGTCATGTGAGTGTTTCACATCAGATTTTTATTACATATTTTACATTCTGTACCTATATTCTATTCTGTATTGTCAGCAACACACTTAACTTCTTTATCTTGTCAGTCGTGTTCTTTGCTACATCTGTCTATTTCCAACTAGAAGTGTCTACTTCTTTTTTTGTAAGTTCATGTAGCTTAAAATACACCAAATTTCGAGTCATTATGTTAATCATACAGATCAAAGAGTTCTTATTAACAATATTATAAATTACGTTATTTTTATATCCGACCGCAATAACTCCAAGAATACTCTTACGCAGACTTAATTAGAATAACTTAAATTATAGGCCTATATCTGATTTTAGAGCTCTTAAATAAAAAGTTAATTTTTCACGAAATATATTACCAAATTATTTACTAAAACCGGGCGGGCGCCGTCAAAAAGCAGACAAAGAGATTATTAATTTTTGTCATTCAGAAAATAGCCTACCTACCAAGTTATTTCGGAGAATCTCTTAGTATTATTATTCTTAAAGAAAATGAAAATAAATACAAAAGCTTCTTCGTGTATAATATTTCGTGTTTCATTTATCTTACTTTACTTAATACTGAGTTTGTCGTAATCAGCAGGCGGCAGTATAAAGTAATAATTTTCTTGGTATTATTGTAAAATCTCTTCACTTATTACATAATCAAAAGAAGTAGCGAAGCAGAAAACTACTTTGCTAGTTATCATGTAGTTTCTAGTTTGATTTTTGTCTGGTTATAACGTTCGTTAACCTGATCCCCCAGTATTCTCTTGTAAAACCCATAAAGCAATTTCTGTTTCTTTTTATTTTAAATCAGGTCCAAGAATAAATTGTGCTGCCTGCGATAACAATGTAAAATGACACAATTTTGTGTGTTATTTGATATTGTTAAAAATAATGTATATACTACTGAAAATAACGGAGTAGAAGACCGTAGGAACATACAATAATCTCCCTGTTCGACAGGCGTACTAAACTGTTTTTGTGTTGTTATTTAGCACATCCGCTGAAAGGTTGGTTTGAACCTCTGTATGCTTTTTTAAGTAAAACGATGAGTGAGATGGTTTACAATTGCCTTCCTCGCAGTGATAAAGTATCTTTATCAGCATGTCAGGCCCTCTGAAAAGCATCTACTTAGGGTCTCGCTACGTCATGAAATTCATTACTCTCAGAGGAGATAACTCTGATTAGTGTCTTTTACACCTCTGCCTCTTCTGTTCTTAAATGCTTCGATAACCAATTCTGTTCTTAAAATTGGATAACCATGTGATGAAAAAAAAACAATTTTTCGTAGCCCTGGAACTAACTGATCGAATGCTAATAATTTAACATTCCATCTACCTGGTATGGGAATAAGTATATAATATAAAAATTAAAATGTAAATAAAATTTTACCATCAACAGTAGTAAAAGCTTCCATAAACATATAATTTTTTAATCATCTCAGGAATTATTTCTTTCGAACAAGTTACTTTTCTCCCGTAGCACGGTTTGTAAAGTTTTAATATAGGTAGGCCTACGAGGTTATTTATCTATCAGTCTTTTATGTTATCATTATTTTTTAGTCATTTGTTTTGAAGTTGATCACAGAATTGAATGTACCGATGAACGTTGTAGTTCTACTAATTAAGATTTCCGTTTATATACTATTTCTTGAAAACGAAAGTGTATTAAAATTAATATATTCAACACCTCGGACTGGTCATTATTGAGTGTCCAGTGATTAAATTGTTAATTAAAATTTATTTATAAAAAAAAATCTGCTGAAATAAAAATAAAAATCCCTGACTTAAAAAAAGGATTTGTATTTCTTGTATTAAAAACTACAGGTTTTTGTTAGCATTAACTTGATTTGTAAAAGGTTTCTTTACTTAGTTTATTCTGAGCTCTCACTTAACTATTCATGTAAAATTTAAAGGCAAAAGAAGCTCTCTGTGTGCAGTGTGCAGATTTACTATCGCCCGTCGTTATTATTATTTTTAAATTTCTGATTAACGCGGAAAATTAAAAATAAATGTTTTTATTATAACCCAGTTTTTTAATATCTACACCATTACCCTCTTGTTGGATCACCTTGTAACCTTCGTAAAGACTGTATGGTGCTTATATACATCTAGGTAAGTGGAAGTTTCGTGGTCGTAGAAGTTTTTTTCGTTTAGGTTGAGATTACACAGAATTCAAATTTTGCAAAACTTCAGCTGTCCGTTTATCCATTCGATGAGTCAGTTTTTCTTATAGATTTTTAGGCATAGAAACGAAAATTCCCTTGCCAGGTCTGTGTTTTGAATCCTTATTGTAGAAAATGCGTCCAAAAGATTTTAAATCTCTGTATTTATTCAGAGGTACATTCTGTCGGTTCGGTGATTTTATGTTTACTTCTACATCGAAAATTAGAGAGAAAGGAACTGTATTTTTTTCGTTTTTACCCATTTTGGTTGTCTTAATTTTTTATTTCATTTTTTACATTGAGGTCGGAACTTTATTTACATGTTATTTCTGTGATTTTTTTGTGTATGTCCATTGAACTGTTGGAATTTTTATTAGCATTTGATTTTTGAGGTACTTTTCGTACAAATGATCTATCCAACTTTTGAGTTACTGGCAAGCGCCTTTTCTATTACTTGTAATAGTTTCGTTAATTATTGTGTTGATTAGGAGTACTATTATCTTGTATATTTATACTCGTAATATTTTCTTTAATAGAATAACCAACCGTTGTGTTATTTACAGCCCCTTTAAGTAGAGTATTATTTAAAAAATATGTTTGAAATATTTCATTGACACTTCTATCTTCCTTTCTAAACACGACCGCTCAGTTTTTATTCTGTTTTTTTTTTGTTTTTCGTTTGTTATTAATGATTTTAACACTGCTCATGTTTCGTAAAACAAGTTCGATAGTATCCCATTATAATAACTTTTTACTTGTGTTCTTGCCCATGCCCTAAATTAGTTATTAATTAATTTTTCAATTAACTACCACGATTTTTAAATTATGAATTGGTACGGATGAATGTGAATTAGTTTTTGTTCATCATCAATGACTCGGTGAATTCTTTGATACGCTAATAAATTTTAATAACAATTTCTATAGATTTTCTTGTTCGTATTAAAATTTTTATTAGACTAGATATTTTTTTATTTTGAAAAAAAATTAATACGGTGATACGGTGAATTCAGTTTTTTTAAAAAATATAATACTGTAGGCCTACTTCTTATTACTTATTTAGAAAATGGTTTAGTATGTTAATTGCTAATCGTAGAAATGTTTTTGAGAGTTTTGTTTTTAATAATATTTAGTTTTTCGTGTTTCAATTATTCCACTTTTAAAATTACTTTGCCGTTATTACTTTGTGCCCGTATAAGGGTGACTTAACTAATTTCTTTCTTAGCAGGCATACCCATATGCTCTGTTTACAGCATTTATGTTTGCCTTGTTTCTAAAAATAGTTGTAGACTGTCTATCCATTACCTAGCTATATTAATAAAATGGTTGGCGTAACGAACAGAATGGTTGTACGCTGTTTTTATTTCAAACGGAAATTCCAATACAAACCGGAAGTAGGGTAGAAAGCGTGAAGGGGAATGATTTGACATTTTAGCATTTGGTTTGGAAATTTTTAAATCAATTGTTCAAATGGAACTTCTCTTTAAAAATTTGTTTCAACTAAAAATTGTAAAACAGTTAGGTAAAATTACTAGAAATTAAATTATGGTAATTTCGATTTAATTTTTTACGGTGATCTTTGAAATTCTTTTGAATAGAAATTTACTTTAACAAACAATTTATGAAATTATGTTGCGCATTTATTGGTTGATATTACAACCTTGATTACTGTGTGCTGTTGGGCTTAAGTTCAATCCTGGCTACTGTCTAAAAACAATCACTCGTTCTAACACCAAACTCTTTATCAGAAGTCATTGTAGCAAATTATTGTACCTATATGATAATTATTAAGGCTTGTCAAGGTATACAGCCTGCAGAGATCGGCATATTATACACCTGGGCCCAGATAACAGTTTTGATAATATTTCCATTTCGCATTCACCTTTGTTTACCGACTCTGTTTTTATTCCATTGTTTGAGATTTCTGGTGTTTCATTTAGTATCTAAGATTGTTTAAAAACCTAGTTATTTATTTACGTAATTAGCATGGGAACTAACAGTTACCCAGTGAGTTCGGGAAACTCACATAACCTGCGCAATTTTTCAATTAACTGACTTAAATTTCTTTGTTTTTATTGATACAATTAATAGCAAATCATAAGGTTATCTTCTGTGAGGTAATTACCTTCCATCATTTATCTGCAACTTGTTATGTTTTCCGACAGCGTTTTAATTTCTTGATATATTATAACCCTTCTTTTAAATTTATAACATTTTTATTCTTCGATTTCTTCTTTTCTGTTCGCCTTCACCTTTCTGTTTACCTTTTTTTGGTCCATGTAACATAGTTTTAATAAACATTTTTCGTCTTATTATCCACCCCAGCCAATTCAACTTTCCATCCGCCTAATAGTTTCCGTGAAATTTTCTATCTCTCCCACACTCCGTTATAATTAATTATTCTTCATTCACCTAATAAAAAAAATTTATGAAGTATTTAGCGTTAATAAAACCCCGACGTGTTTTTTGTTTATTTTGTAACTGGTTTGTATGAAATAATTGCAATGGTTTAAGGTGTTTAGGAACGTCAGCTGATATTTTATTTGTAATTGTATTGATAAGATTTCTCTAGCAAATGGTTGTATGTTTCGTTGTGCGGTATTAAATAATAAAGTTAACTGATGTGTCCTTGATTGATGCTTTTCAATGCTGTAGTAGTTAAAGTAGTGTGTATAGAGAGATAGTACCTATAATATACTTTCTATATTGCTCGTGCAATGTCTAAATGGTTTTTTTTATTTTATTTTTACGAACTACCTGTACTGTTATAATGCTGTACTGATTTAACGATTTCGTGTAGGGAAGCGAACAATTTATAACCCGGTTCATTAAATATTTGCAAAATATACAGTGCATAAAATGAAAAAAGGGATGCTGATAATTAGGTAGTATTATTTGCGAAGGATGAGTGTGATGTTATTACATGCTTTGGAAGTTGCAATAGGAATATTTTAAAGTGGGGGTTTAAAATAATTTTCGATGAAACGACAAGTATGGTTCTAGAGGAATGTTTAGGCATTAATAATGGATGATGGATTTATCGTGAAACTATACCAAAGGTTTACTTATCTTGGTACACAGATATTTGCAAACGGTGGAGTGCAAAGAAAATAATTGCTGTTTTGATTACAAAAGAGCTGCCGTACAGTCGTTGCATCATATAATTTGGAGGTAGAATCCAATTAAGGATTGTAAAAGATGGTTGTTTAAATAATGTAATTGAAGGCATCATCGAGTTGTAGGAGATATATAAGGTATAAATGGAAACTGCCTGGAAGCAGTGGAAATGGACTATTGGTGTTGTAGTTGAGGAGTCACGAGATTGGATCATCTCGCCTTAGGATAGATGTTTTCAGGGCTAGAACCGGAGTTTATTTGGACATTATGGTAATTAATAGGTTGAAATCGTATGGCCACAAGAAGAGGATGGCGGAAGGAAGATAGTGTTGTGGAGTTGGATGTCAATAGGTAAGATGTGGGAGAGGGAGCCCAAAATTTTCCTGGTGGAAAAGTTGGGCAATGAGGCTTAGGGGTTTGAGGGAGGATGACTGATAGGATAGGATTGAATGGAGGTTAGGATGTGAGAAATGCCAGAGGAGTAGTCCACTCGCATATTTTATAGTCAATTTTGTACAAAAAAGGGGAAGAATTTTAATTGCTCTTTCTGCCCTATTTAACAGTTGATAATGTCTTTCGTAAATTACAATCAATGAAATTATTTTATAAAACAGTTCTTATTATAATAAATACTGAGTTAGCTTTATATCATTAACATATTTCTCTATCTGAAAAATGTCATTAAGAGTATAAATGCCTTGCAGCATTTCAAAGCAATTTCATTTAAAATGATCAAAAGTGTATTATTATGCAAAAAAATTATTAAAATTATTATCTTAAGAAAAAATTTGTCAAATCAATTAAGTAGTAAAAAACATTCCGAAAAGCAGAATCATTCCATGAAATTTATAATGCCAATGAAATGTAAAACTAGGCCACAAGTAATAGGATAATAAAATCATCTAGATGTGTATAAAACTTTCTTCTCCAAGTGTATTTGAATTATAAGTTTTTTTTAATAAACTCATTTTGTTAGGTTGTTGTGTTTAGGTCATCAGCCGGAAGGCTGGTTTGAACCTCTAGAGGCTTTACTAAGTAAAACAAGGAGTGAGGTGGTTTTACCGTCGCCTTCCACTCTGAGTGGAAAAGTTATCTTTTCAGCATGTCAGGCCCTCTGAAAAGCATTGACTGTCCACCCTGCAAATGACACACTTCATTCATCAGTGGGTCTGGCTGCATAATGAAATTCATCATTCTCAGAGGAGATAACTCTGACTAATGTCTTTCACACCTCTGCCTCTTCTGTTCTTAAATGCTTCTGTCGTATAATTGGCTGACCATGTGATAAGAAACAGAACTATTTTTTGTAGCCCTGGAAATAGCAGATTGAGTGCAGATAATTTAACACTCCACCTGCCTGTTATGGGTTATTTGCTATGTTACCAACTTGTTAAAATTTTTCAGACCCTGGCCAGGAATTGGAGTCCGGACTTTTGCTTTTGCAGTTCAGCATATCTAGCGCTGTAAACTACTGTGCCATGAAAGTGACATTAAATAAAACGTTACCTTAATATCTATTTCCAGTATACTGTGTTGTGAAAATATATTTTTATAGTAGATTTTTTTATTAAAAACTAAAATTGATCTATTCTTGTATAATCTATGTACAGATTTATGCTGTGGTTGTCCTCCCTGCTGACGGTTATGAATTTAATCTTACTAGTGTTGATTTCCTAGCCATACTTTGCTCATTTCTGTAATTTTATTCATCAGTCCCTGAATTCCTTCTACCGTATCGTCAAAAAATTGTATCATTGCCATATCTCAAATTGTTGATTCTGGCACCATTTTTTTTTGAAATTTCTTCTTTCTAGGTATTGTAAGGCTCATCTGAATACGTGCTCTGATTAAAGTTAGAACAGTATGGGTGAAAGTATACAACCTTGTCTTACTCCAGGAAGTATCTTTACATGTTCTTTATGTTTACCATTGACTCTTGTAGTCATTAAGATTCTGTTTAAGGGCATGTTGCCTACTGTAACACCTAAGTCTAGGTTCGTTTGGAATTTGGGTATAATAAAAAAAACCTTCCTTATAAATAACAAATATATTGACGTAAATAATAATTGAAATTTATTTCTAAGCTGAGACTACTAACAAATTACAATTAGTTACTTCAATCACAAAACTACAAAACTGAAACTAACTTAAATAACTATAGCAATAATTTGACATTTGACAATTATCTCTTACTACAACCAAATACAATGTTTATACCATGCAAACATTTTCTCAATACAATATACACGATATATTCACACTAATAGCTCTCTTTCATTACCTTATGGCAACTTGAACTCACTGAACTTAAGTAAATGACCAACAAAAAAGGAGCTAACTCTTTTATACCCTTATAGGTTTCTAGAAAGAAATAGAAAGATGAAGTAGTAAACAAATAATACAAGTAGAAAGGTTTTCTTCTGAATTCTGAAAGCAATAATTAAAAGGTAGATGGTATGGGAAAGAACAAAATAATGCGATTCTAATAAATTTTGTAAATACTGTAAAATTTACAGAATCTATACCCTTTTATGATAAAAGGGTATAAAAGGTATAAAAGGGTATACACAAATAAAAAAATATAGAATCACTAGAAATTATATAAAAATTTATTTCAAAATAATGTAAGAAACTGCAATAAGAGGTGATATTATAAATGATACACCACTGCTCCACCTCACCCAGGTCAGTCTCACAACCATACACCTTTTGGTACAATAAAACTACCTCACCCAATACATAATAATGTATTACCTCAAAAATGAAAATGAGGAACGGTTAACAAGTCCCTTAAATTGTGATTTTCTTGGGACAAGGTGGTTAGCTCCCACCCCATACACCTAATAGTTTTCTTTTACATTTTGAAAATCCTTCCATAATACCTGTAGAAGAATTTCACCACACCAGAATTATAGTATCATAATAAGCTGCCATTAGCTTTTTACTATTTAATCCGACTATTTGTTTAATTGCAAATACCCCAGATGATATTTTACTACAGTTTTGATCGGTATAAAATCAAAAGACAAATACCTTAGTTGTTTTAGTATGCAATTTAGCTAAAAAAAGAATTAAGTGATATTTATAATTAAAAATAATCTTCTATAATTAAAAATAATAATTTTTGTTACTACACTAATTGGGGGAAAGGTATTGAAATTAGTCTTTCTGAAAATAGTGTTTGATAATAATGTTTTGTATATTAAATAAGTAGCCAGATCAAGGAAAATATTACTCTGTTTGGAAACCTTGAATAAACAAGCATAGTAATTATACTGTATAGTAAGCAAATCAATAATTAATTATGTGTTTGTTGTTCAATCAAGATTATCATCATATTCTTGGTATGAAGTATAGAATCGATTTAATTCATTTCTTTCTAGTTGTGAAATACTACCACATTCTTAGAATATGCTTTGTAGCAACTTTTCTATTCAATATTACTTGTTTTATTTTGACAATCATTATTACGATCAAAACTTCCTGAGTTTCTAATCAATTCTTTGTAAATGGAGTGGCTTTCGTGAAAAGAATAATGTTTACTACAAACATGAATCTTAACAATATAAGTTGTTGCTACTTCTGTGGTACAGTGATTGAATGTATTGCAGTGTTTACTTTGGGTTAATTATACGCGATAAAGTGTTCTTTAAATTTATTACAAGTATTTATTGACGAATTAATTGTTTACAATTAATTATGAATTAACTACTCTATCAATTATTATGATTGTAACTGTTGTATTACAATTAAACTACTTTAACCAAATTGATTAAAAAATGTTTTAAAAAACTTAAGACTTAAAATAAACTTAATTAAAAAGTAAATATGACCATTCACAATTAAATAACTAATCGACTCTTACCTTTAAAACTGACAGTTGTAGTAACTCCTGTAATATGATAATCTGCTAACAATTGTTCTGCATTAAGTACGAGTACAAAATGGGTTTTAACAAACTAACACTCTATAACAGTGGTGTGCAACTTTTTTTGCGTCACTTACTAATGGAACTAACCCGTAATGGCACCTTAATACTTGTAATATTATATTGTTAATTAGCTATTAGGTTTAAATAAAGGTTTAAAAAAAGTTTAAAGTTTTAATAAATGTTTAAATAGTTTTCAGTTAATAAGTATTTTAAATTGTAGCGTGCCGAATTGACTGAACACCTGGAATTGTTTATTTTCTGAGTTTATTAAAATGATAAACATCTCCAGCTGATTATTTTTTAAGAATTATTTAAAATTATTTCACATCAACAAAATTATTTTAATAAAAGTTGTTTATTTCAGTTGCTAGGCGACTAGAGAAGAACAAGATAAATTTTATATGAAATTAATTTTAGTGAGGGGCAAGATGGCGGAGGAGTAGGCGGGCCTCTCACTCAGTCTTTAAAAAAATAACATTAAATATGTAGTAAATAGTAAATACAGATAAGTAATAGTACATATAATGTTCAACTTATGAAAGGAGACATAAATTATTAAACTATATATTAATAGTGATTATCTGATAGCTGTTCAATACCAAACATAGGTAAACAACAACAATAATCATTCGTTTAATGGAAAATTGATTAACTAAGATAAGAAATAATTAAGACTGTAAATATAAAAAATATATATATATATTAATTGAATAAAACTCATAATCATTTACTGTGAATAATATTTTATTAAAATAAAACAAGGGACTAGGTAATTGACTTATGATTTCATCTATATAAAACAAATTTAGTGAATCCCACGTAGAGATATAATTTATTTAGCAAATTCAGTATTCAACGTATGTGGAGTATTTAGTACACCACAAATTTGGCATCAACTTGTGAGGATTAGATCGTTTTACCACAAATTTGCCGATCCCTTGTGGGGATATCTCATGGAGAAATTTATCATCCCACAAATTTGGCAACCCTAGATGTGGGGAAAGATTCACGGTTTTTGGATTGGAAATATTGGTAATAAAATAATTAAACAACAAATTTAACAACCCTAGATGTGGGGAAAGGAAGATATAAATCAAATTTATTAACTAATTCACGAATTTTTTTAAAACAAATTATGTCAGAGGCTGATAAAAAGAAAATTGTAGATCTTCGTGTCACAGACTTAAAGTTGGAGCTCAGAAAGCGTGGTATGGACAGCAAAGGTGTAAAAACAGCACTCATGGAGCGACTACGAAGCGTTTTAGCTGAGGAAGGACAAGATCCAGATTCCTGCCTATTTGAGATCGTCTCACCAACAACAGAAGTGGATCAGGTTCCAATTACAACAGAAGAGGGTCGAAAGGATGAGCCGGACCAGATAGCATTACCAGGACCAAGTCATCTCAACCAATTAACAGGTTTAGTTCAGACTTCAGGTGGAGGAAAGAACGTGAGTAATGATAATAATAGTGATGATCATCAAAATAACATGAATACAGGTATGTTACAACAACTAATGTTGTTAGTCAGCAATTTAGGCAGTAAAATGGATGAACATAAAAATGAACTAAACAGTAAAATGAATGAAGGTTTGAGCAATTTAGACAGTAAAATGGATGAACATAAAAATGAACTAAACAGAAAAATGAATGAAGGTTTGAGCAGTTTAAACAATAAAATGGATAGTCGAGAGGAAAGATTGGGAAGGAGAATAGATAGTTTAAACTATAAATTGGATAAGCGGGAGAAAAACATAAAGGAATTAAGAGAAGGGATCAAACAGGATAATATAAAATTAATAGAGAATGTAAGAAAAAGTCTAGAAGAAGTTAACAAAAATACTAAACCAATACAAAAAGAAGTACCAAATATTATAACAGATAGTAATGACAATAAGAATAATGATAAAAATGTGAGAGAAAAACAAATATTTGAGGTTATATCAACAGAAAATTATTTGGATGATGGTTTGAAAGAATTAAGAAATCAAGAAACAATAGATGGTCAAGTAATCACGGATTTTTCATTGGAAAAAGGAATTCAATCTGATTTAACAGAAAATAGCAAGAAATATTTAAAATTAATAAACAGGAAAAAAGTGATTTCACAGTTTATGAAAAAATTTATCTATGAAGGTATGAATGTTATAAATAAATATGATAAACATAGTGACTGGAAACCAAGTGTTGATAGGTATACAAACCACAATAAGTGTAAAGAAAAGAAATCAATGTACATTATGTTGTTATGTGTGTTATGTTTATAGTTTATAGTTATTTATTAGTTTGTTTATAGTTGGTTATAGTTTGTTTATAGGTTATAGTTTAGGTGTTATAGGGTTATAGTTTGTTTATAGTTGGTTATAGTTTGTTTATAGGTTATAGTTTATAGTTTATTTGATCAATGGAATTGTAAGGTCGCTTAGTAACAATTTAAAAAAAAAAAAAAAAAAAAACATTTTGGAATTAAATTTATCAAACAAATTCAAAATTTAGATTATCATAAAAATTTCTTTTTGTTTTCAAAATTGAATTGTGGGGATATTTGTAGCGTGCCGAATTGACTGAACACCTGGAATTGTTTATTTTCTGAGTTTATTAAAATGATAAACATCTCCAGCTGATTATTTTTTAAGAATTATTTAAAATTATTTCACATCAACAAAATTATTTTAATAAAAGTTGTTTATTTCAGTTGCTAGGCGACTAGAGAAGAACAAGATAAATTTTATATGAAATTAATTTTAGTGAGGGGCAAGATGGCGGAGGAGTAGGCGGGCCTCTCACTCAGTCTTTAAAAAAATAACATTAAATATGTAGTAAATAGTAAATACAGATAAGTAATAGTACATATAATGTTCAACTTATGAAAGGAGACATAAATTATTAAACTATATATTAATAGTGATTATCTGATAGCTGTTCAATACCAAACATAGGTAAACAACAACAATAATCATTCGTTTAATGGAAAATTGATTAACTAAGATAAGAAATAATTAAGACTGTAAATATAAAAAATATATATATATATATTAATTGAATAAAACTCATAATCATTTACTGTGAATAATATTTTATTAAAATAAAACAAGGGACTAGGTAATTGACTTATGATTTCATCTATATAAAACAAATTTAGTGAATCCCACGTAGAGATATAATTTATTTAGCAAATTCAGTATTCAACGTATGTGGAGTATTTAGTACACCACAAATTTGGCATCAACTTGTGAGGATTAGATCGTTTTACCACAAATTTGCCGATCCCTTGTGGGGATATCTCTTGGAGGAATATATTATCCAACAAAATAAAATTGCTTGCAATTTAATGAGAAATTCGTCCTTAATAGATATTTTTTAAATGTTGTTTTAATTGTTACCTTATCTTTTTTATCTGCTTGTGGACTTTTTTTCAATCAGCAGGTTTAACAAAATTGTCTTATAGTCAGCGACTACTGTGGCAACCCTAGCTCTTGCTTGTGACACCCCAGGGTCCCACGGGACCCCGGTTGTGAACCACTGCTTTTTAATCACACTCTTTTCATATTCGATTCACTACTGAACAGTCCGACAGAAGAACCAGATATTTTACATATCCTACTATAGAATTTCTAAAAAATAAAGAATAAAACAAAAGAAGAAAGAATAAAATGGCATAAAAATGGCTATTGTAGATAAATAAATACACTATAGTCGCAATGAAATTATTCCTGTTCTACTCTATTTTGGGAAGACAACAAATGGAGTGCAGCGTGGAGAGCCATAAATCACTCATTTCACAACTTGCAAAACACTATTGATAAAAACTTCATTGACCATTCAGCTGTGCCTTAGTATAATTTGAAATAAAACAGAAAAAAATTGTAAATTAAAAACAATGTATAATTTTTGTTACAGATGCCTGGAATGGAACATCAGAAAGTGTGGGTCTCGGACCCAGTAGAAGGATTTGTCTTAGGACAAATCATTGATATTGGGCTTGATGAGGTCACAGTTCAGCCACTAGATACAAAAAAATCAAAAGTTACCTGTAGTCTGGATCGGCTTTACACTGCTGAAGATCATGACAACAAAGATGTTGATGACAACTGTAAGTAACTATTACTCGTTAGGTCTACTATACTATAGGGTTACTATAGGCTAATGTAACGTTTAATCCAGATTTATTCCAGGATCCAGGATCTGGTTTTAATAAATAATAGATGAACTTCTTTTTCAATGTATATCACTATTCATTAACAAATTAATAAATTATTACGCTTATAAATACTTTTAAATTACAATAAAATTACTTAACGAGTTTAATTACAAAATGTTATTGCAAATGTAAAGCTTTGACTAAACTTAATTAAAAACGAAAGATTGCCATTTAATTTGGAATAATTAATTAATCTTGCTTACAATCAATCTGATGTATACAATGTTTCCCGTAAAACAGACCTGTTTTCTAAGCGCACTGGTTTTAACAAAGTAAAAGTTAATGATCACACTTGTTCGACATCCGAATTACTGTTAAACTCACTTATATAACAGAACTGTGTGACACTGTTTCAAATGGCAGACATGCACCTTATTTTACCTCATACACAACTGTCTTCCCAACGAAAGAGCTGGCTGTTTATATACCTGAGGATATAGATTTTTTTTTAGAAAAATAAGAAATATTTAAAAATAAAAGAACCAAAAATTGTTACTACTACAGTTTGTTCAAACAATATAAAGAATAAAAGAAAGTAAATAAATAAAGAGAGAATTAATAATAGGCTCAACAGCATAATAAAAACTTTTACTAATCGAGGGACAAAAATTAAACCAGATCTGACCACCTATTCCAAGAAACATCTGTCAAACCCTATTTGAAAGATGCTTTCATTGACATTTTATTGTCATTGTTACAATAGTTTTATTTTCAGTTAGATTTCATTTAGCCATTTAAAAATGGTTAAATGTTAAGAGTTTTTAATTGCTATTTAAGTGAGATTCTAATTAAGGCTGTTATTATCCAACTACAATTTAAATACAGTTAATTTTATTGTTGTTGTATTCTTTAAGTGAATTATTATTATTATTAGTGTTACATAAATTATTTAGGCTCCTTGTAACTGTTATAAATAAAAAACATCTTTTCATGAGATGATGCATCTCATGGCTGGTGGCAATTTTTAAAAAGGCATATTACCTTCGGCTTATGACAAAAACCATTAGTGATTTCTATATCATCCTTTCAATGGTAAACTCGCGAATGTGCAAATTTTGCGAATATGAATTTGTTAGTGCATGCTGATGTATACAACCCAATGCACGTTGTAGTAAACTCGCGAATATGTATCTTGTTCGGTTAGGGAGATACAGCCTTTGTAAAGTTATGAAAATACACGAAGTGTGTTAAAGAAAAGCATTGTTTTTTGCTCTCCTGTAAAACTGAGAATTTGCACATTCACGAGTTTACCATTGGATGGACGATACCTACTCTTTAAAAGAAATTGAATAAAGAGGAACTATTTTTGTTTCCAAATTCTGACTTTGATTTCTTTTCTTCAGGTTGAAACTGGAACTTCAAACCCAATCCAGGCCCACTAACTTTTTGTGTAGATTACGAATCCGAAAATCGTTTGTTCCTATCTCTTGTAGTTTCTGATCTGGGTGTGACAAACGGACGGACTAAGGAAAATGATAGATGATAATTTAAAAAATTGCCACCAATTATTATCTTAATAACCCGCCGGGTTGGTCTAGTGGTAAAATTGTTGCCACGAATTAGCTGTGTATCAGCAAAGATGAAGGTTCTGTGGTTCAAATCTTGTGAAAGTAGTTACTTTTATACGGATTTGAATACTAGACAGTGGCTAATGGTGTACTTTGATGGTTAGGGTTTAATTAACAATACTCCTCAGGAATGGTCGCCCTGAGTCTGTCCAAGACTGTCTGTCCAAGATATACATATATATCTTATTTACATGTCATACAATCATGTCATCATCATCATCTCATTGGGTCAGGAGTTACTTATTGCTCTTGAATCGAACAGATTGCAACATATACACATTAGGGATTAAAAAAAATTATCTTAATATATTTTAGAAATTTTATCTTATAGAATGTATTTGTAATGATGTTTCAGTTTTGTATTTATTTTCTTAATATAGATTATTTGTTTGAGTCATTTGATTTTTGTTTGTGTCTACAAATTACTATTATTTAAGTATTTATTTTTGTATTTTCCTTAGCAAAATTTGCATTAGTTTTCATATCTGTGAATATGTTTTATGTTGTTATTCTTTAATGGTGTATTCATGCATATTTGTTGTATTCCAGAATCACTGAAAGAGTAGGGTTAATTTTCAAAATTTTTGTGAACTGGTATGGATAGTAGTATTATTAAAACTGTATTTCTTTTGAGATTCCCTGAAGTTGTAAAGATGATTTATTAGTTTGTTTGACAAGAAAATGTTTACTGTAATAACATTTATTTTTCCTCCAAATAATTTTCCTGTATTATATGTATACTCATCCTATTAAAAATAATAAAAATTTGTAAATTTAATTTTTCCCTTAGTTTTCGCCCTAACTGCAGCATTTAAGTCATTCCATGTTTATTAGGTCTTTCAGCTATGAAGTTAGCTTGATGCTCTTTTGCTGCCATATCCACTTCACAAATTTTTGATGTGGTGACCCTCATCTTCTGGGCTATGGTGATGTTGAGTTGTTTTCTTTTCTTGAAAAAGAATCAGGTTACTTAATTTTCTTTCAAGACCTTTTTTTACATTTTTTGATTATTCTGATATGAGGATTATATTTTCTTATTTTCTCTGAATCTCTGAAATTCATTATTCTCAGGAGATAACTCTAACTAGTGTCTTTTAGTATACATCTACCTTAAATGCTCACTAATACTAAAATAATAATAAAAAAAAATAAGAATGAAAATGCTTAAATGCTCTTTTTAAATTCCTCTTCTTCTGCCCCTCAATGATTAGGCATCTCAGCCTGTTCCGAACCTCTCAAATCTGCTCATCTCTTTCTCGGGCGTCCTCGTTCTCTCTTTTCCTCTGGTTTATAGCCTGCTATTTGTTTAGCTATCCTATCCTTCCTCATTCTGCTCACATGCTCCTACCGCTGTGTTCTGTTCTGAGATACCCTGTCGTTTATAGAGAAGATGTTGAGTTCTTTCCTTATCTCGGTATTCCTGTAACAATCTTCTCTACTACACCCAAATGTGTGTCAAAGACATTTCATTTCAAATGCTTGCAATCTACCCTCTTCTTACTGGCCGGCCTGTTGATGTAGTGGTTAGCACAACTGGCTTTTACCCCAGATTCAATTCCTGGTTAGGTCTAGGATTTTTCATATATCATCATTCTTCATCTTCTGCATTAGCAGAAAGTGCAAAACAGTCAGATGTAAAACAAACAAAAAATTTCTCTCTTTGATAGCACTCCAGTTTCACTGCCATAGAGCCCCAACCCTGCTCTACACCAATGAAACTACGGCAGTATTTTTAAATTCTTCAGTTATATATAATTACAATTTCAGTCATATAATTATCTATAACATGGCTGACCACGTGATAAGAAAAAGAACTATTTTTGTAGCCCTGGAACTAGCAGATTGAGTGCAAATAATTTAACACTCCGCCTGCTTGTGATAAGTAAATTAATGATAATGAAAATATTTATGTATCAAAAAATCAAAAAAATTGACTAGTTTCTCTAAATACTTAAACAAGTGCTTACATACTTTAACAAGTAATTATCAGGCGCCATTTGTCAGATAACCATTTTATCAATGATGATTCAGAAACTAATTGAGTGGTTAACTAGTTGGAAATAATTTTATACACACACATAAGATTGGCATTACTTCTTCTTATCTGTGAACTTTTAAAAAGGCCACTTGACAAATTGATATAAACAAAAGATAATTGTTTTTAAAAATCACTTGAATCTTGAGTTTACACATTCATCATGAATTTGTTCTGTAGAGTTGATTATCTGAACTATTTGAATCAAGTGTAGTTGGGATAGTCAAACTGTAAAACCAATCCCTAGCTTTTTAAACTAGGGGTTTAAAATTTAACTTAATAAGACGCACTGGCCTTATATATATATGGTAGTTTAAATAATTTGTTTTCAAGTGGCTGCCCACGCCTTTTGTATGACATATTATGAAAAGAATAATCATTTTCCCCACAGAAATTGTGAAAAATTGTTTTTTAAAAATAACGGTTTTAAGGTGCCTCCTGTAGCATTCATTTTTCTCGATATAATTTGAAAATAAATGAAACTACATCCATTTCATTTCTTCTATTGTGTTAATTTTACCATATTAAATATGTTGCACAACCAAATTTATTAAACAGGTTTCTATTACAATGAATAACAATTTCTAGATGAAAATTTAATAAAGATAAAGAATTTCTATCATAATAACAATAAAATCTTCTTTTACCTTGTGTAACATATTACACAAAGTAAATAGTGAATATTTAATAGATAAATTCATTGCAATCATTCTTATTAATTAAATTTTTTTTAAAATCCCTAATGTTTGTACATTGCAATCTGTTCTATAAATCAGAACAATGAGCAACCCTATGACCCAATGAAATGAGGATGAAGTGTATGACATGTAAATGAGGTGTAGTTTTGTACAGACCCAGGCCAACCATTCCTGAGAGTGTGATTAGTTGAACCTCAACCATCAAAGTACTCCGGTAACCAATGTCTAGTATTCAAATTCGTATAACAATAACTACCTTTACTAGGATTTGAACCAGGAACCTTTGTCTCTGAAAATCAGCTGTTAAACAGCTGACTCGCGGCAACAACTTTACTTCTAGACCAACCCAGTGGGTTTATTTTTTATTTAATGTATTTTAAATAATTCTTGAGAATTCTGAATGCTAAATGTTTATTTTTTTAAATTACTTAAATTAAAGTTAGGAGTGTGTACAAGATCTTGTTTATATCTTGTTCAAGCCCCACTTAAATTTTAACAATGTTTTTTTTACAAGATCATAAATTTCAAAATTTATTTTATTTATTAAATTTAAAATGCTAAACATATTTTCCTAAATGTAAGATTAAACAAAAAAATTTTAACATCATTTATATAATATATTTAAAAAAAATGAAAATAACAATATTTATTACTTAAACTTTCTTGAATTTTAAATACTAGACAATTATCATAATAAACCTGTTTATATGACCGTAATAGTCATCTGCATTCCATTACACCTAATCATAAATGAACAGTATTTTCATAAAAATATGCAATTGTGTTAAGAAAATTTATTTTACATAAATGGTGAAACAAAAGGAGAGTTTCTTAATGCGTCATACTACTGTATGAACAATACAGTTAAAGTAATTTTACTTGTTTATGCAACTTATGATTTTGTTATTGAAAAAATTAAGCAATGTATTAAATTACCAACAAATTGTTTACTTCATCAACAAGGGTTCGTTAGTTTATTGCTCTTGTAATTTAAACTTAGTTAAATTTTATTTGTATATGCTTGTGTGTTTTTTTTGTTTTAAGTTATACGGTATTCACAACTAGTTTTATTTAAATTGTATAATAATAATACTGACTAATTTTATTGAAAATTAAATTAAATAATTAAATGTAATTTATTGAAAATTAAATACTGACTAATTTGTGTAGTTAAATATAGATTCTAAGACTTGTTTTTTAATTACTCTTTCATTCATTTCCAGGCTCATTAATGAATTTAAACGAAGCTACATTATTAAATAACATAAGAATACGTTATAAAAAAGATAAAATTTATGTAAGTATTGATTGATGTTTATAAGTACTTATAATTATTTAATTAATAGTCAACAACCTATTTTCAATAATTAATTTTAGATATTCCTGGAAGCAGTTAAAGTGGTTTGGCCATTTGCAGAGAATGGAGGATGGTAGGTGGCCAAAGAGGGCATGGGAGGGGATGCCAGCTTTTAGAAGAAGGAGGGGTAGGCCAGAAGTGACATGGTTGGATGGGGTGCAGGAGGCAATGTCTTTGCGGCGGCTCTCTGATGGAAGAGACAGAGAGAGGTGGTGCTTAGGAAGCTAGATACGGCTGGGGCTGTAAATCCTGGCCTGAATATGTATAATTTTAGATATTAATTGATGTTACAAATCTACACAAAACTAATTTTAAAATAAAAAACTAGTTTCAAATTTTTAATTAAAAACAAATTGATGAGTGACTTGGTTACAATTTGTTGTAGTTACAGTAATCTGTAAGTGTGAGCTTATAAGAGGATTTCCTTGACCCCTCATTCTGACGTCTGGATGGATGGGTGACTCAGATCAGTCTGTTCTTGACAACCAATTATTCCTTACATCAATTGACTCATAAGATTCCTTGAGTCCATCCGTTATCACATATGATGCATTATCCCTTTAATTTACTAGTGCAGTAGTAAATTATGCTATTGTATGCTATTGAGTGGTCTTTTCACTTGTATTAAACTGTTTAGCATTGTGAAAGGTTAAAAGACATTATTGTAAACATTTAAGTTTGATTTATGAGTTATGTTATAGTGTTTTTATTATAATTTTAAGATTTGTCCAACAACTAATTTCGATTTTAATAAAACTAGTATTACTTGATTAAAAGTAAATGATTGAAATCATTTTAATCTATGTATTTTTAGTATCTATTAGTTGTGTCAGGAAGTAAGTACCATTTTGAAAAGTGAATACTAAAATATTTTTTCAAGACAATTTAATTTTTACATGAAAGATTATACCGTAAACTATTTTTCTACATAGTTTCCACCATTGCTCAGGCACTTGTCATAGTGGGTGACCAGCTTATCTAAAACTCCCTCAAAGAAACATCCTGCGTTTCCTAACCTGAATTCCAGGCTGTTTGTAAGTTTGTCAGTAAGTTAATAAATCTCGTGGCCACGTCACAAGCGCTGCGCCGGTTGAGCTTGATAGTAGGGTTGCTACTTTACTTAAAGCATGCAGGACCTTTTATTTGAGGTGTTTCTAGGTTCTTGTGCCCTTTCTGTCGTTGGGGATTTCTTTCTCGTCCTCCTTCAAGGCTGTTGACAATTTTCACGTAGTTCCCGTACGTAAGAACCCTGACAAGGTACTATCATCCACAGCCAGATGGACCTTGGTTTTTAACGAGGTTGTTACTCCTCCTGCTCCTCCTTCCTCACTGCTTGTAAGATGAGGCACCAGGCTTGGAACTGGCAGCATTGAAAAACACGAGTTTAACATCCAGTTTCGTGAACGGAACTGGATGTTTTCAACCTGGATAGGAAGATTGCAGTATTTCGTAATCGATGGAGGGAGCACGTAGAGGGAATGCCTGAGGGAAGGACTCCCTCAGTGTTTCGCAATACAAACTGGTGGGAAGGAGAGATGTTGGGAGGCCATATATAAGATGGTAATAATTCAGTAGTTTGTCGCTGTTGTGAGTCAGAACAGGCGGAAGCCTAATCCTTGTTTGTGAGAAGAAGAAGAAGAGAAACATCATACAATATTGTGAATGACAGCCATAAATAACATTACAGCGATTTTTGCATCATTGTCTAGTGGTCGGCTACAATCTCAGACAAAACATCTGAAACTTGTGAAAATTCATCTGAAAGCATTGTCACTGTGAATTATCTCTTCTCTTTAATTTTGTCATCCACTCTCCTGACCAAATCATCAGTGACAGCAGAAGGCCACCCGCTTCGTTGATCATTTTGGAGATCTGTCTTTCTTTCTTTGAATTACCTAACCCAATTTAGCACTATTCCATCACTCTTTGCACTTTTACTGTAAATCTGTGAATTCTGCTGATGAATTTTGACTCCGTTAACAGTACTTTCGTTCAAAAACTGGGTAATCTCACATTTGGCAGGTTCTTCAATTGTTTTAAACATTGTAAATAACCACAGTAAACATAAGAGATAAGACTTAATAGCTTGGGAAAGTAGAGTGGATGTGTGGATGCTGACAGTACCGCTGAAGTGGAATTAGAACAAAATGGTACTTACTTTTTGAACATGCCTTGTACTTTAATTTTAATGAAAATTTTAAATCACTACAATTATATTTTTTTGTAGGATCTATGCAGCATTTATTTTCTTAGAGGAGTTGTTAAAATTTTATTTCTTATGACTTTTTTAAGTATAAAAAAACTGGCATTTTATTATTGTTGACAGTAATATTTACTAACTATTAACATTTTTGTATGCAGTTAAAATCACACCTTTAAAATACTGTTCAAGTATTAAATCGCTATAATGTGTATCTACTTTAAAAATGTTATTGTATCCTCTGGTTTTTTTATGTAATGGTATTTTAGGTCACATCAATTAACTTTAAATTTCTTAAAGCTTTTCATGCTGCCAAAATTCTCTGTTTCATTAATTGTAGACGTCTTCTTTCCATTTATCTGCTCATTCAAGTATCTCTCATCCTTTATGGAAGCCCTTAAAGCCTTTAACCTTACCTTGGTTCACTCCAGTAAATATTTTCATTCAAAAATAAATCTTTATAATGCATCCTGCAGTTTGAAATTATTTCTATTTCATATAATGAATTAATATAATAATTTCACTAACCTTCTTTTTAAACTGCGTCACCTTTATTGTAATTTCTACTTACACGTGTTTCGGTGGATCCACCATCATCAGAGTAAATGAAAAATTGAAACTAAAAATTTTTTTCACATTTATTTAAAATTTACAGAAGATGGTACATCTTCAGTCATTTGTACAAAACTGATTTAAAATTAATTTATTTTAATTTATCCCTTCCCATATTTACTGTAGATAGCAGCAGCAGTCAATATCACTTCATCATTCCTAAATTTTATTTGTTCATTCAAAATGTCCTGCTTTTGCTCTTTCAAATATTTATAAATATGGAACATCTCATATTTCTCAATTTTATTTTTATTCTCTATATTACATTGTTCTATTATATTGAAATGTTCATCTATTTTACCAAATTTATGTCTTTCTTCTTTTATATGATTGGTATAGTTAGATATAATGTAGTCACATTTCAGTGCTTTTTTATGTTCATTATACCTCACTTGAAAATTACAACTAGTCATACCAATGTAAAATTTTTTACAATCCTCATTACCACAATCTATTTTATACACACCCTTTTTATTGCTTAGTGTTTCATTTATATTATTTTTAATTATATTTGTGGACAGTAGTTTTTTATTATTACATATGTATGCGATTTTATAAAATTTATTTAATGTTCTGTATAATTTATTATTAATAGTTTTATTGTATTTTAATGCAATAAATGGTTTATGTTTTATTTTATTATCTATTATAAGGGTGGTTCTCAAGTTATTTTTAAAATATAGTTTTGTAGCAATCGGGGAAGAGGTGCAATAGGAAAAATCTGGAGGCTAGATGAGGGTAGACTTACAATAATTTCTCACCACAGCGATTCCACGATAAAATTTTATTGAAAACCAAATT
This sequence comes from Catonia carolina, assembly GCA_035578175.1. Taxonomy (NCBI): domain Eukaryota; kingdom Metazoa; phylum Arthropoda; class Insecta; order Hemiptera; family Achilidae; genus Catonia; species Catonia carolina. The sequence goes on from JAQMRL010000001.1 coordinate 45,151,462, forward strand.
TGATTCAAACTACAACTAATACCTTAAGCCACATACGGGCACAGTTGCCGACCACAACAGATCAATAATAACCAAATAATCGTAGCAAAATTTTGAGCTGGTACCATACTACTGGTCCGTGGGCTAGAACCCCCGTTTTTACACTACTAATGACCGAGCATAGCCCGACCAGTTTTCTAACACAATATTACCAAATAAACTCCAGCAAAAGTTAAATTACAAATCAAATACAGTAAATTACAAAACAAATTCTCAAGATAAGGTTAAATCAGGCTACCACTCATCTAAGTCCCTGTTGTGGCGGACTACTACGATAAACTCATCGTTGCACCATGAAGAGATCACTAAAATATAAAGGTAACTGATGATCAATCTTAACCAACACGTACTAAATTTAATAAGTCATAAAATGAATCTGACAACGGGTCAAATTCAATATTAGGTCCAATCTACGACCTCCAATTCCATAATCATTTTTTGGATTTAAAGCAACAAATTTCCATTAGATCTCTTCATAATACAATGATGCTATTCTATCCTTAAACATACGCCAGAGTACACTACAAATAAAAATAAAAATTACCCATCATTAAATAATTGCCTGGAGCGGCAATGCCAGGATTCCTAGTGGGCACAGGATAAACATATATCCGAATTCAAACATGTTTTGAACGTAACAAAACATCGTTTAATGGTAACGACATAAATCTCGTGCCAATAAAAACTCCCAAACAATGAACCAAGCGTTACCAGCCATAGGCAGTGACAATCTTTACTACACTAAAATAATAATTAAAAACAAACTATTGGCAACAGTGCTAAAGGTAGCACAGTTAAGTACCGCCGCTCCAGGTTTCAGGTAAATAAGAACTCTTAAAATAACGGCCGGCTTAGCCAGGCGGAGAGTGCAATCAGCTTAATTACCACTTACCGGTAAATACCCGGGTTAGGCCCAGCCACAACAATAGGTGGGTTGGATATCCGTGCATTTTCACTAGACCTCAATAAACTAAGTACAAGTCACTATTCACTAAAAACGTACTTCAGTACATTATATAAAACATTTTACTGTTAGTAAGAAAAAACTATGTACTCCGATACATCACATAAAATAGACTCACGCACAGGCTAACGACTTTTTATTACTCACACATTAGATGGACTGACTGACTACAGAACATAAAAATCAAGAATGTCTTACATAGGCGTACATTATAGGCCTGCTGATTGCACTCTGTACTCGACAACGAAACCCGACACTTCCTGCAGTTCTCAGAACTGCATCTCTAAGCCTACAGTATCTACACGTTAATCGTAACATATAAAACTACATTATTTATAATTACTTGCTACGATTACACTTTTAATAATTTGCATTAAAAACATTTTATTTTACTACTACAAGTTTATTTTAACTTATATCTAAATCACCCATTAACTCTCGGTTCAATCCTCACTCTTACATTACCCTCCCTCATAAAAAAGTGGGATTACGCGGGAATCATCGACTTTATGGGACAGCGGTTGTAATCACTCCCAACACTTATCACTTTAGGCTGACCTCACTTTTATTTCAGACGTTCGTTTCACTCCCACCTTCCGCACTTGATCATCGTCGCCTACTGATCGTTCTCCGGGCTGCAGTATCCACGTTCCACCAGGTGCCGTCGGTCCCTCAAGGGCAATCGATGGATTGGACGTCTGGGATCTCGCGTCGATGTTGTCGCTCCCTCGGATGGTCGGTCTTCCCGTCGTCGGCTCTCTACTGGCTGGCTCGTCTCCATCTGCCGCAACTCAATCTCTGGATGCTCCACACTGGCAGTCTCCTCCAAACGGGCGTCTCGAACTCGCCGCCATCGGTACCAGGATATTCCAAGAACTGCTGTCAGTCCAACGAGGACAATGCTTATGCCCATTGTCCAGATGATGGTGCGGTTGTAGGCACGTCTTCGGTCCATAGTTCGAAGCATCTCCGTGTATTCTATTTCCGGACCATGTGGGCCAGGATGGGATCTGCCCTCAGCGGTCAATTCCCCGATGATCTTCCAGCTTTCTTCCCTATCGGCTTCGGGTACTCCGTCCGGAACGTTTAGGGGGTTGGTTGTGAAGTTGATAAGAAGAGTGGGTAGCCGGGTAGTAGTGCTACCTCTCGTTCTTCGTAGTAAGACATACCCTTCACGGGTTTCAGCTGCCCAACTCCATTTAAGATTTGCTCTTGGACAGTCGTTGACGAGCCATCACGACAGTCGGCCACTAATTTCTCCTCCGTGGAAAGGCTGTAGTACCAGACGCGTTCGACTTCGTTCCATACCCAGTATGGAGAGGGAGGCGACGCCAACACTGCTCGTTCACACTGGTCCTCGTAGTCGCTTCTACTATCCACATACAAGGAGTGGAGGCAGGTCCGGGTTCGACGATATAGCAGGGCGATCTCTGCTGGGCAAACCATAGGCTCGCGCCCTCGGCATTCTTGGAGCTCATCTGGGCCCAGTTCTGCATGGAGCTCCCGGTCCTCGCTGATGATGAAGAGGGGTGACGTCACACGGTACAGCACTGCTACACCCGTAGCCGGATCAGTCACTGGGATGGACCTCACTTTGAACATCTGGAACATATGACCTTGGGAGGCCAGAGGCAAGTCAATGGCTATTCTAATGTAATGTCCGACAGAATGAGCGCACACCCTAGTCACCGCGTAATATTTGTACATGTCCACTACCTCGGTACTGGTTATAAGCTCAACGCCTCTGGGTAAGGCCGATTGCACTTTCCTTACAATTCTACTTAATTCTACTGGGGAGATCAGTGACGCGCTGATTCCCTCTCCTACATTAACTTTCTGTAAGCTATAAACTAAATCCTTAATCGCTACAAGTCCCTGGAGTGAGGCTAGACGCAGGTCAGCTAACAGGGTGGACGCATTCATGAAGAGATGAAGCGTAGTCTCCGTATCACGTAGTCGTTCTTCTACGTGGCCCATTCTCCTCAGTATCAGACTTACCAGCTCCGCCACCTCCGCAGCCAATTGCCGTATCTTCTCGCTATTATCTTCCGTCTGTTGAGATAGCGCCCTCGTGATGGTGGTTAACTCCTTTTGCAGTAAAACAGTCTCCGCAGACGCTCGTTCAAGGCCTTGGATCTTCTCGTGCAAATCGTTGAGATCGTCGGCATCCGGATTCCCAAAAATGACTTTTATCAATTTGCCACCGACGTTCAACAGCCCTCGTTTGGTCCGACCGTTCGGCAGCATGTCACGTAGCGTCTGACCGGCGTCCTCCATTTCTTCCAGCAAATCTTCCGTTTCTATCAAAGATCCCTGTAGCACCTGAAGCTTTGGAATCCTAGTGATCGCCTCACTCAGGGCACCCTAGCGTCACCCATCGCAGTTCGTAGTTCGCTAGCTTGATTGGTAATTTGTGTCACGTTCAACTCCACAATGACCCTCCAGAAATCGCCAGTCACCACCATCTCGCCCTGGCCCAGGGATAGGACTCCGTTTCTCATTGCCGTATCTGGTTTGGACAACACACCTGCACATAAAACGCGACCTTGTGAGCCCCTCCACCTCACCTCCAGGGTATACTTATCAACTACGAATATGGCTTACCTATCTTAGCCTACTAATAAATTACCTTAAGTGAATACCATCATGCCACAAAACAAATAAATCCACCTTTTAAGATACATCATATAGGGGTAAAGTATTATATATCTACTTATACATCTTGCTGTCGTAACCTCATCTCTTACATTACTACTACATTACTACTACTACTCATATTTACAAGCTACAATACTGCCTGCTTTCACCTTAATAGTGTTCGGTACGGAACACTTACTATGGTACTTAAATCCTAATATAACATCAATTATTAGCCTACTGATTATCTATCCCTCATCTCACCTCTCCCTCCCTTGTCGTTGATTATCCTTCTTCCAGTGGTCGAGTTCTGCTCCGCAATCCATACGGTGACCGTTGGCTGGGTACTCGGTCCCGCGGTGATGGCTTGTAGGACGGGTCTTCTCTGATCCGGTCAGGCGGATCTGGCGAACTTGCGGGATCGCCGAAAACGCTGTCAGTTATTGTGGGACTCCACGGACTCCAGGGTTCTTCATCTACCCTGGTTTCTTCGCCTGATGCTTCGTTGGCGTCCGCTACCGCGGTCTCCCTGTCATTCCGGGGAATAGTCCGTTCAGGTCTCTCCGGCCTCACAGGCGTGGCTGGCCCCACAGGTCCACTGGGTTCCATTAGCTCACCTGGTCCCATTGCCGTAATTGTTGGTTGTTGTTCCTGCGCGCCATCCCACTCGTCGTACCCGTCTCTAGCTGGGTAGTATACTAACTCTTCATCTTCCTCTTCCTCGTCCCGTTCGTCTTTTGAAGAGACCGCAGGGGCGCCAGTCCCTCTCCGTATTTGTGTAGGTCTGAGTTCCCCTTCCATGGCCGCATTCTCGTGTCCCGGTTTTAATCGATTAACATGCACCACCACTGTCCGCCCCGCAGCTACCTGCAGCCGATAGTTGACATCGGACAGTTTTTCGATGACAGAGTAAGGCCCCGACCACGGACGGTGAAATTTCCTGGCCTCTCCCGTTCGCACCGCCGGTTCGTACAAGTACACCTTCTCGCCAACCTCGAATTCTCGTAGCGTCTTCCCCCGATTATAGGTGCGAGCTCGAGCAGCCGCAGCGTCTCCAGATTTCCGAACAGCTTCAGCGTAAGCCTCCTCCAGTCGCTGTCGAAGAAGAGCGAGGTGGTCCTCCGTGTCAGCGCTGCAGGTTGGAGATGGAACGACGCAGTCACCAGGTGGCACCATTTCTCGACCGTACAACATGTAGTGTGGCGAGTATCCAATAGACGTATGGGGAACACTCCGATACGCCATCAACGCATATGGGACCCACTGGTCCCAATCACGACCGTCCCGCCTAACAAAGTGTGAAATCGAGTCGTTTAACGTTCTGTGTAGTCTTTCCAGTCGGCCATTCCCCTCCGGGTGGTAAGGGCTCGTTTGGAGCTTGCGAATTCCCAGCTGCCGGCATACTTCAGCCATGAACTCTGACGTGAAATTTCGCCCTTGATCGGTGAGTAGTTTCTCGGGCACTCCATGTCTGGTCACCACTTTGGTGACGAACGCTCCTGCGATGACCCCTGTCGTCTGATCTGGTATGGGCACTGCTTCCGCGTACCTGGTCAGGTGGTCGATGAACGTGAGTAAGTACTTATTCCCATCTCTACTCTTCGGTAGTGGGCCCACGATGTCCAGTGATACTAGTTCAAAAGGTCGTGTCGGTTCATACGCCGTCATCAATGGAGCCTTCAGTTTAATGGGCGTTTTCCGTTGCAGGCATAGCCCGCATCCTTGAACATGTTTCCGTACCTCCTCGTGCATTCCAGGCCAATAATATTGTTTCTTGATTCGGATAGTGGTTCGTTCCACACCAGGATGCCCCGCCCAAGGCGTCGCGTGGCACAGCTCAATAACCCTGGTCCTCAGCTCCTTTGGCACCGCGATTCTCCATTGCTCTTCCAAATTTACCCCACCGGTCCAGTAGACCACTTCATCCCTCACGGACCCGCCCCCTACCTCAACCAGACTCTGGCACCATTCATCATTCTCTTGGCACTCGACCAATTCTCGTCGATCAATTCCTTCTACAACACGCGCTATTTCAGTTGCACGACTTAGTGCGTCAGCGTTAGTGTGCTTCCTTCCAGGCTTATGGCACACCGTGTAGTCGAACTCTGATAGGCGTAACGCCCAACGCGTTAGCCGTGAGGACGGATCCCTCAAACTTAGCATCCACCGAAGCGCCGCGTGGTCGGTGACCAGCGTAAAATTTCTTCCCAGCAAGTAGCAGCGGAACTGTCTCGTGGCCCACACAACGCCAAGCAGCTCACGTTCCGTGGTCGAATAATTTCTTTCGGCTGAGTTCAGTTGGCGGCTCGCATACGCTATCGGCCGTTCGCCCTCCTCGGTGTTTTGGGATAGTACAGCCCCTAACGCTGTGTTGGAAGCATCAGTTGCCAGAATAAATCGTTCGTTAAAATCTGGAAACATAAGTAATCGCTCTGAGCACAGAGCCTCCTTTAACGCTTGGAAAGCCGCTTGCTGCTCTTCCTTCCACATGAACCTCACATCCTTTTTGGTAAGTTCAGTCAATGGTTTCGCCACCTCGGCGAAACCCTTCACGAACCGTCGGTAATAGCCGGCTAGGCCTAAAAATCCACGCACTTCTCTTGCGTTCTTGGGCACTGAGAAATTCTTCACTGCGTCAATTTTTCCCGGGTCGGGCCGCACACCATTAGATGTTACCACATGTCCCAAATATTCCACCTCGTCACTTGCAAATTGGCACTTCTCTAGATTGACCTTTAGATTCGCTCTTTTGAAAACCTCCAACACATGACTCAGTCGTTCCGCATGTTGTTCGATGCTGGTACTGAAGATAATTACGTCATCCAGATACACCAAGCACTCCGTCCCCTTAATCTGACTAAGGAGATTATCCATAAGCCTTTGGAAAGTGGCCGGGGCTCCCATCAATCCAAATGCCATCCGTTTATACTCAAAATGGCCTCCGACTGTGGTGAAAGCCGTCTTCTCCTGATCCGCTGGGGCTATGGGAATCTGCCAGTATCCGCTATGTAAATCGAGGGTCGTGAAGTATCGACACTTTCCCAGATGCTCGAGGGTCTCTTGAATTAGGGGCAGCGGGTATGCGTCTGCCCTGGTCACTTCGTTCAGTGCGCGAAAATCTGTACAAAAGCGGTACTTCACGGTTCCATCAGCGGACTTCTTCCTTACTAACACAACTGGGGCCGACCATGGGCTGGTAGATGGAGTTATTACGCCTTTGTCGAGCATTTCTGCCAGATGTTCTTCCACTACCGGGCGAAGGTGGTAGGGGACCCGGTATGGTCTTTTGGCAATCGGTTTGTCATCAGTAGTCCTAATTTCATGCTGCACTCCTCCTCGACATCCTTCCCGATTAGGTTCCTCGAAGACTTCTGCGTAGCTCTTTAACACTCTTCCTAATACCTCAGCCTCTCGGCCCGAAAGATAACCCAGTTTCTCAATTATCTTCCCCTCATTAGTCGTCGCCATCTGGCCGGTACTAACACGTGCCACTCGTCGGCAATCCCGTTTGTCCTGTAACAATTCGGCGACTCCTATCATCTGTTTCTTGGGGACCTCGACCGGAGCCGCTGTCAGATTCACCACGCGCATCACCACTCGTCCGGCTCGAATAGCGTCGACACTTCTGCCCACCCTCAATCCAGCCTGGGGCTGAATTACTGGCTCAATTAACACAGCTTTCCCATCTTCCACGTTCTCAACCTTGCCTTCGATTAATTTTTCGGTATACGCAGGTACGACCTCCCGTCGTACACACCATACGCTCAGTTCAGCTTCTTGCATCAGAGCCCCATCTTTGACCGTCGCAACCGCTCTGCCTATAGCGTCTCTGTTGCCACTGATACTTTGGTCCTCCGCTAGTTTCCCCCTCCTCTCTATTTCAATCCTAGGAGTGGACTCCTGCCTCGATCCCATCTCGTTTTCGGTGCTCCGGGAACTCGGACACCCTCTTTCTTCTACAGCGCGAGTGACCATACACGCCGCCTGGACCTCTTCAGCCGGACCTCCCGTCGCCGCTGGCACTGTCCTTGCTCTCCTACGACGCCTCCCTTGTGTCCTATGGCCGCCTGCTTCACACGGATTTGCCTCGCCATCTTCTCGGGTTCCCTCCTCTGAAGTCCCGCCCGCTTCTGAGGGATCCTCGCCGTTGACGTTGTCTTCAACCCCGCATGTCAGCGCCCTAGCTCCGACACCCCTAAAGGTTACTCCACCGTTCCTGGTATCAATAACTGCTCCTAGCTTCCTCAACAAATCCCATCCCAACAAACCGTCTCTCCACGTGTCAATCGCCGCTATTACGAACGAGTGTTGCACGCTTACGTGAGACACCCGACACTCTAGCTCTTGGACGCCCAAAACTCCTAGTTTTGCTCCGGTAACTCCCTTGGCCTCGACGTTAATTTTCTGAACTGGAACACCGGGTACCGCCTCCCTTAGGATTGAAACTTCGGCTCCGGTGTCCACCAGTAACGTCCGCTGATACTTCTCCACCTCCATGGTTACCGAGATTCCCGCTCCGCTGCTGGTAACATTAGGAATCCAATTGACGCGAGCATCCCCGTCGTGGCTTCGTTGGGGATTTTCCGTCTGCCCCTGTCTCACTGGCTCTGGTTCGGGGCAGGTCCGGAGCCGCTCGCATTTGGGGATTGTGCCCTTCTCTCTGCCTCGCCTCGCCCTGTATCTGCTCTTCGACCCGCCCGTCTGGGACACTTAGCCGCCCAGTGACCCTGTTCGTCACACACGAAACATCGAGTACCCCTGGGCACCGCCCGGTTGGTATTGATGCCTCTTCCAGCACTTCGAGCTCCAGTCTGGTTCGGTTCTCCAACTCCTCTCACGTTTCGTCCCCCTCGCCTGGAGGCACATTCTCGAGAGAAATGTCCTCGTCCGCCGCAGGTATAACAAGTATCCGGGCTCCTCCGTCGAGACCGCTCAACTGCTGCTTCAGACACCACGGGAGTCGGTTCCGCGGCCCATGGTGCCGTAGCGGCGAATATGTCCCGGGGTCGTTTTACTGCCTCATGTGCTTGCTCCACTCGTTCCGCCGTCTTGATGGCCGATTCCAAGTCCTCGGGCGGATAGACCTGCAGCGTCATTGCCGCGGCTCCGTGAAGCCCCCTTACATAGGCGGCCAGTAACAACCTGTCCATATGAGCCCGGGCCCAGGCTGCCTCTTGGGGATCGGTTGGCGGCGGGGTCGCTTTCATAGCTAGCGCGCGGCATCTATCGGCAAAGGCTCGCGCCTTTTCACCAGGCTCCTGCTTCACGGTGTTCAGCGCCAGTAGGAACCTTTCCGGATCAGCCTCCGGTCCAAACCGCTGTCGGAGAACTCGTCGGTAGTCCTCAAAAGTCGACGCTTCGCGCTGTAGCTCTGGATGAGCTTCAATACATGCTGCCGCCGGGCCGGTTACCTTAAGTTGACAGATGATCTTCTTGTCGTTATCTCCCCAATTCCCAGTCGTAGCTACCAGATCAATGGATTTTAGGAAGTCGTCTACCCGAACACCCCCGACATCACCCGACCATGATTTGATCAATGCCTGAAGTCCCAGATCTTTCTTAACCACCGGATTTGGTTGCCTCGGAGGGTCTCTTACGCGTAATTCTTCCATTTGCCGTAACAGGTCCATTTTCTCTCTTTCATGTTGTGCCTGTAAGGCCGCGAACTCTTCGTTGGCCCGCCGCAGTTCCTCCAGCTGTTCCCTCAGCTCATCCCCCTCCATGACGGTAGAGGTATTCCTGCCCCTCTACCCCACACCTGACACCACTGTAGCAATCGGGGAAGAGGTGCAATAGGAAAAATCTGGAGGCTAGATGAGGGTAGACTTACAATAATTTCTCACCACAGCGATTCCACGATAAAATTTTATTGAAAACCAAATTTGATTCAAACTACAACTAATACCTTAAGCCACATACGGGCACAGTTGCCGACCACAACAGATCAATAATAACCAAATAATCGTAGCAAAATTTTGAGCTGGTACCATACTACTGGTCCGTGGGCTAGAACCCCCGTTTTTACACTACTAATGACCGAGCATAGCCCGACCAGTTTTCTAACACAATATTACCAAATAAACTCCAGCAAAAGTTAAATTACAAATCAAATACAGTAAATTACAAAACAAATTCTCAAGATAAGGTTAAATCAGGCTACCACTCATCTAAGTCCCTGTTGTGGCGGACTACTACGATAAACTCATCGTTGCACCATGAAGAGATCACTAAAATATAAAGGTAACTGATGATCAATCTTAACCAACACGTACTAAATTTAATAAGTCATAAAATGAATCTGACAACGGGTCAAATTCAATATTAGGTCCAATCTACGACCTCCAATTCCATAATCATTTTTTGGATTTAAAGCAACAAATTTCCATTAGATCTCTTCATAATACAATGATGCTATTCTATCCTTAAACATACGCCAGAGTACACTACAAATAAAAATAAAAATTACCCATCATTAAATAATTGCCTGGAGCGGCAATGCCAGGATTCCTAGTGGGCACAGGATAAACATATATCCGAATTCAAACATGTTTTGAACGTAACAAAACATCGTTTAATGGTAACGACATAAATCTCGTGCCAATAAAAACTCCCAAACAATGAACCAAGCGTTACCAGCCATAGGCAGTGACAATCTTTACTACACTAAAATAATAATTAAAAACAAACTATTGGCAACAGTGCTAAAGGTAGCACAGTTAAGTACCGCCGCTCCAGGTTTCAGGTAAATAAGAACTCTTAAAATAACGGCCGGCTTAGCCAGGCGGAGAGTGCAATCAGCTTAATTACCACTTACCGGTAAATACCCGGGTTAGGCCCAGCCACAACAATAGGTGGGTTGGATATCCGTGCATTTTCACTAGACCTCAATAAACTAAGTACAAGTCACTATTCACTAAAAACGTACTTCAGTACATTATATAAAACATTTTACTGTTAGTAAGAAAAAACTATGTACTCCGATACATCACATAAAATAGACTCACGCACAGGCTAACGACTTTTTATTACTCACACATTAGATGGACTGACTGACTACAGAACATAAAAATCAAGAATGTCTTACATAGGCGTACATTATAGGCCTGCTGATTGCACTCTGTACTCGACAACGAAACCCGACACTTCCTGCAGTTCTCAGAACTGCATCTCTAAGCCTACAGTATCTACACGTTAATCGTAACATATAAAACTACATTATTTATAATTACTTGCTACGATTACACTTTTAATAATTTGCATTAAAAACATTTTATTTTACTACTACAAGTTTATTTTAACTTATATCTAAATCACCCATTAACTCTCGGTTCAATCCTCACTCTTACAGTTTTTTTTAAATTTTATTTATTACTTTATCTACTCCTTTTCATGATACCCATTCTTTTGTGCTATGAATTTTATTGTTCTTAATTCATTTTCTAGTAGTTTTTTATCTTTTATATAATTATATGCTCTGTGAATCATACTATGGTAAGCTGCCATTTTATGTGAGTATGGGTGATTAGATGACTTATTTATATTTGTTATTGGTAATATACTTTTACGAAATACACCTGTTGTTATTTTACTATTACCCTTGATTAATTGTATGTCCATGAAATTTCATGGACTAGTCGTAATTTTCAAGTGAGGTATAATGAACATAAAAAAGCACTGAAATATGACTACATTATATCTAACTATACCAATCATATAAAAGAAGAAAGACATAAATTTGGTAAAATAGATGAACATTTCAATATAATAGAACAATGTAATATAGAGAATAAAAATAAAATTGAGAAATATGAGATGTTCCATATTTATAAATATTTGAAAGAGCAAAAGCAGGACATTTTGAATGAACAAATAAAATTTAGGAATGATGAAGTGATATTGACTGCTGCTGCTATCTACAGTAAATATGGGAAGGGATAAATTAAAATAAATTAATTTTAAATCAGTTTTGTACAAATGACTGAAGATGTACCATCTTCTGTAAATTTTAAATAAATGTGAAAAAAATTTTTAGTTTCAATTTTTCATTTACTCTGATGATGGTGGATCCACCGAAACACGTGTAAGTAGAAATTACAATAAAGGTGACGCAGTTTAAAAAGAAGGTTAGTGAAATTATTATATTAATTCATTATATGAAATAGAAATCCAGTAAATATATTGGTTTTTCTTATTTTATCAAGATTTTTCAAACTTTTTTAAAACTCTTAAGAAATAATGTTTCTATTTGATTTATATGGTTGATTGTCTTGTATCTGAAAAATTTATTATAATTATTGTTTGTCATCATCCATCAATCAAATTAGTGCCCATAGAATTTTAATGTTAATTTTCCAATAATTTTTGTCAGTTGTTTATTTCTGTTGTACAGTTCTTCGAGTCCTAAAAGCACATATATGGTTCAATCACTTATTTTCAAACTCATTGCCTAGCACCAAATCTTTCTTTAGAATTTCTTTGCTTTTCCTAGCCTGGTTTTCTTAGTTATTTATTGACATTCATTTACATAGGAGCAGTTTTAATTATTGTATTATAATATTTGTATTTTAATGTGCTCTTAATTATTACTGTGTTAATTAATATTACTTTTTTATTACATTTTTCAGACATATGTAGCAAATATACTTATAGCTGTAAATCCTTATTTTGAAATAAAAGATTTGTATTCATCTAAGACAATAAAAAGTTATCAAGGAAAATCATTAGGAGTTTTACCACCTCATGTCTTTGCTATTGGTAAGTTGTTACATGTTTTTTTGTAGCGGAGATTTTATGGTTGGTATTGAGAAATTTGGAAGTAAATTGTTCTAGAAAAGTTGTTTTTATTAGTTTCTGTGCATTTAACCTGTTATAAAGTCATTTACTGCTCTATTAGAAGAGGATGAGTTATTTATTGTAAGCAGTTTTTTCATTTACTAACTGCAGCCAAGTTTTAGACTGTTATTAATTGATCCACAATGTTATTGAGAAACAATTGTTATAAGGAGCTATAACATCTAAGTATAATTTATTAATGTTTACCTAAATTTAATACACGATCTTTTAATGTTAATTGCAATGTTTCTGGTCGTTAATGATCCTAATTCTTAAATAAGAGATTTAACATTGTAGTAAATTCAGGTGTTTGTAATGGATAGAAAAATGGATAGATATTTATTTATTATTTTATCAAACATCCTATTTAGGATTATAAACAGCCGTATTATTTAAAATTGAAATATATGTTTCTAACCATCAGAATATAATAACATAAAACACTTACCAATGTTTATAGCACTTTCATGTATCTTGTACACATCTTCAGTAAATTAAAATTCTTTAAACAATTATTTCGCATCAAAATTTAAAACTTCCTACTCCTACCATGGCAGATAAGGATTGGATAAGGATTCCTTATCTACGAGTAGGAAGTTTTAAATTTTGATGTGAAAAATTTTTTTAAAGAATTTTAATTTTCTGAAGATGTGTACAAGATACACGAAAGCACTATAAACATTGATAAGTGTTTTCTGTTACTGTATTCTGGTGGTTAGAAATATATATTTCAATGGATAGATAATAGTTAATTAATACACATTTTAATGCATAGCTAACAATTTAATCTACATTAATTTAATAACAACCAATAGTGGGTAAGTTCTGGATAATAAAAGTTTCTAAATTGTTTTAATGCTTGATTATTTTTTTAAAGTCATTGTTTCTTACCAGTTGATAGTATATTTATCTGTTAAATTCTAAAAAAAATACTGGTACTGTGTGTGATATTAAAAAAAAATCTTTTGTAATAAATCCTGCTGCTTGAAATCAATTCGATTTTATAAATATTATAAATTTCACTGATGTTTTCTGCTGCCTTGATAGTTATCCTTATTATGGTTATAAAATATGTATCATATATGAAACTAAAAATTAATACCTTCAAATGTTGCAGCTTCAGTCATCTATATAAAATTAAAATGGTTTTTATGTAATTTACTGAATATATAACATCTTCTGTAACTTTATAAACATTTTTTTTAAAAGTTTTCTATGATATTTTATGTACGCTGATGATGGTGGAATCCATTGAAACACTTGTAAATAGATTATAATGATCAAGGCAGCTGAAAATGTTTGTGAAATTTATAATATTTATGTGTGTAATAAATACATTAATATTCAAAAAGTTTTGACCTTAATATATAAAAAGTTGAGTTGGCTTAGGTTGAGGTAAATATTTATATTTGCATATTTTTGGTCAAATATTTTTTATGGTAATACATATCAGTAGCTAGAAAATACACAATAGAACTGAATTTTCAATTTATTTTTGTAGTATAAAGGTGATAAAATATTACTAAACAATGTTTTACTTATGAAGGTGATAGGTAAAAGAGAATGATCCGATTTCTGCATAAATTTGTTTGTATTAGATGTCATAATTTTCTGAGTGTTGGACCAAAAGTCAAACACTCGGAAAAAACTGAAAAGTACACATTCTTAGGGTCCAAAAATTTTTTTGTTTTCAAAAAAAACATTCCGTTTGTTTATAGCTACTATTATTATTTTCCTATTTTTGGATACTATTTCTAACCAACTTCAATTTTACTTATGTTACTTACCATGCACAGAATTGTGCATGGTGAGTAACATGGTAAGTGGTATACCAGCTAGGGAAAGAAGAAGGGCAGTAAGATAAAGGTATGAGCCAGCTCTCTGGAATCAGTTAATTTTTCTGGAATCAGCAAGGAAGGTTATGCATGAACAAACAACACTTCAAAGGTCTGGTTAACTGGATAACTGATTCCAGATATTAGTTGGCTGAAGTCACCCAGAGACAGTGTTCTTAACAAAATACAAAAAGAACAAGCTGAAGTAGAATATATAATATTGGTAGAGTTAAGCTAGGGTGAAAAGTTAAGAAACTGTCTACACCCAGTCAGTAAAAGGTTGAAGAGAGAATTGCTAATGTGGTCAATGTTTAAGAAACATAGGAAAATGAAGAAAATAAAATAGAGTATGTCAGAACTATTGTTTATGTGTGTAAAACTATTGTATTTAAAAAAAAACAAGGGTGTCTTAAATTTAATGCTTTTTTATTTTTTGGATCTAATAAATTATGAACTTTCCAGTCTGCAGGGCTTTTTAAATTTTGGACTTTTCAGTTTAGAATTTTTTTCGTTTAATCTAATTTTCTATGTAGTTGTTACATGTAGGTTGTACAGGGTATTTGCTACTATTCCATAATTACCAAAAGATAAATTCTACAATAGTTTTCATTTTATGTTAAATAATAATCATCAAAGTAAGTCATAGAAAGCAGCTCTCATTAAATAACTGGTAAAATTGATTTAGTAATTTTTTGATTTTAATTAATGATTTTTAATGTATTTTTTACAGCTGATAAAGCATTCAGAGATATGAAGGTATTAAAGATGTCACAATCAATCATTGTATCAGGTGAATCAGGAGCTGGTAAAACTGAATCCACTAAATATCTCTTGCGATATCTTTGTGATCTTTGGGGAACAGCGGCTGGTCCAATTGAGCAGAAAATTCTTGATGGTAATTTAATAAAATACTTTCTTTTAAATAATTTTAATTGACTATGAATAATACAAATACTTTATGACTCACTATACATGTAATACTAAAAGAATGTATTTTTTAACTCCTTTGAATTTCAAAACTCTTTCGAACATTTTAGCAAAATAATTGTTGCGCTATGATTGATAAAACAGAACAATGGATGATATTGAGGAACGAGTAATTGTGAGTTTACTGTACCCATTCAGTGTTTGTTCTTAGTTTTGCTATTCTTGCTTTTACTTAAATTTATTAGTTATTTATTCTTGCCAAGAATTCTGAATAAACCAGTTATTTCTTTAACAAAGTTGTAGCAGCCAGTTATGAGAGCTCATTATTATAAAGCATTACATGATATTATAAAAATAAAAATAATTTAAAATTTTCAAAATAAATGTAATTTAAGTTATTAAAATGTTATTAAATTGTTAAAAATAAATATTATATGTTATTCCAAATTTAAATCTAATATTATGTAAAAGAAGGCAACGGAAAACCACTCCATTAAAGATCCATTGGATATCCCTAGAATCAGCAGCTCATGATGAATGCTTCAAACGTCAAAAATTCCGGTGCTTCCGATAACAATGATTTGACTAATAATTTTACTGAAATTGAGAAATTTCAAGATAACAAATTTAGAGTATGTTTAGGTGAGATAAATAATTCAGATTTTGATGTGTTAAATTTAATAAATGAAAAAGTAGATGAGATTAAAGTGATAAACGGTGAGGAAAAGAACTTATTAAGAAATCTATTAGTTAAATACAAAAGTATTTTCAGTGATAAACCCGGACTTTGTAATAAATATACATATAGATTAAGATTAAAAAATTCTGAAGCTATTGTCAAGAAAAACTATCCTATTTCTCAGAGTTTATTACCAGCAGTTGATGCTGAAATACAAACGATGTTACAGAACAATATTATAGAAGAGTGTTCTTCTGAATATGTAAACCCTATAGTAATTGTTCAAAAGAAATGTGGCCGAATTCGAATTTGTTTGGATGGCAGATTGCTGAATGTACATTTAATTTCTGATAATTTATCCATGGAACAAGCTGATACAATTTTACAGAGGTGTAATGATTGTAAGATACTATCTAATATAGATCTTACTATGGCATTTTGGCAGATACCTTTAGCTAAAGAAAGTAGGAAATATACTAGTTTTGTACACAGGTCTAGACAATACTGTTTCAAAGTAATTCCATTTGGTTTGAAAATTAGTTTAGCTGCATTGATTAGGACCCTGAACTGTGTATTCAGTAATGATTTTGATAATTATTTGTTGAAGTTTGTTGATGATTTCATAGTTAAATCAGCTAATTTTAGACAACATCTTGTGCATCTAGAAACAATTTTTAAAAGATTAAAAGAATGTAATATGACCATTAATCTTAAGAAATCACATTTCATAGCAAGTGAAGTTAAATTTTTAGGTTACATTTTGAGCAAAGATGGATTAAAAGTAGATGATGACAAGGTTAAAGCTATTAAAGATTTTCCAGAGCCAAATAATCATAAAGAGTTGAGAGCATTTCTCGGCCTATGTAATTTTTATAGAAAATTTGTCAGAAGATACTCAAATATTATACAGCCATTATTTCCATTAACCAGTAAAAGGAATAAGTGGTTGTGGACTAATGAAGATAGAGAACAGTTTGTTTTGATCAAGAAAAAATTCTTGGAAACAGTTATATTAGCTCATCCTATGTCAGGTAAAGAGTATTTTTTGAATACTGATGCTAGTTTACAAGCAATAGGTGGAGTTCTATACCAGAAATCTGAAAATGACAATCATGTAATTATGTTTATTAGTAGGACACTAAGGTCAACTGAAAAACATTTTAGTATTTATGAGTTGGAACTACTTAGTTTAGTATATTGTTTAGAAAAATCAAGAACTTATATAATTGGTAATAAAGTTACTGTTTTGGTTGACAACATGGCAATTGTACATTTACAGACTTGTAAGTTTTTAAATAACAGATTAACTAAGTGGATTTTAAGAATTGAAGAATATGATATTAAAATAGAGCATATTAAAGGGAAGAGTAATGTAGTAGCAGATGTTTTGAGCAGGAATAATAGTGAACAAGTTAATTATTTAGAATAATGTTTGTATTATGTGTTTAAGATTTATACGCATGTTAATGATTTAGAATAATGTTTGTATTATGTGTTTAAGATTTATATGTATGTTAATTGTTTAGAATAATGTTTGTATTATATGTTTTAGATTTTCCGTTGTGAACTTTTTATTTTCATGATCAGGATTGATTATTTCTTTTAGTAGTTTTGTTATTTATTTATTAGAATATTTAAGATTTTATTTATTAGAATATTTGGAGATATGCAAATTCATAATATAAATTTTAATTTCATAATTATTACAATTAAATTGATTTTGAAAATTTTTTTTAAGCCAGCAGAATAATGTAGCAGCCAGTTATGAGGGCTCATTATTATAAAGCATCACATGATATTATAAAAATAAAAATAATTTAAAATTTTCAAAATAAATGTAATTTAAGTTATTAAAATGTTATTAAATTGTTAAAAATAAATATTATATGTTATTCCAAATTTAAATCTAATATTATGTAAAAGAAGGCAATGGAAAACCACTCCATTAAAGATCCATTGGATATCCCTAGAATCAGCAGCTCATGATGAATGCTTCAAAAGTCAAAAATTCCGGAGGTAAAATAGTCCCGCACTCGGATCTCCGGGGGGGACAGCTTGAGAAGTCACATCTAAATAGAAGACGAATTGGAACGTGGAATGTAAAAACGCTACTACAGAGTGGCAAATTAAAGAACTTGTTAATGGAGATGGAAAGAATGAAATTAGACATACTGGGTATTGCGGAGATGAGATGGCCGCAGCCTGGAGATTTTTGGAGTGGCAATTGTAGGATAATCCATTCGGGTACAGCAGACAATGGGCATGGATATGGCGGAGTAGGGATAGTGTTGAATAAAAAACTTGGGAACAGAGTGAAAGGATTCGTGCAATATAATGAACGTTTGATCTTAGTAAGGATTGAAACTAAACCAAAGGATACGGTAATAGTACAGGTGTATATGCCAACAACTGATGGGGATGAGGAAGTGCTAGAGAGATGTTATGAGGACCTGAGTGAATTGATTGAGAAAGTAAAAGGTGAAAAAAATCTAATTGTGCTTGGAGATTGGAATGCAACAGTTGGAGAGGGTGCTGAGGGGGAAATAGTTGGAAGGTATGGATTGGGACAGAGAAATCCAAGAGGAGAAAGACTTGTGAAGTTTTGCTTGCAACATAAATTGGTGGTAACAAATACTATATTCCAACACCATCCCAGGAGGAGATATACCTGGAAAGCCCCTGGTGATATCAGAAGAGCACAAATAGATTATATATTAGTTAGGGAAAGGTTCAGGAATCAGGTGAAAGATAGTAGAAGTTACCCTGGAGCTGATGTTAACAGCGACCATAATCTGGTAATGATGCATTGTGAGCTCAAGTTTAAGAGATTAAAGCTGAAAGAGAGGAAACAATGGGATGTATCCAGGCTAAAGGATGGGTCAACCCAAACAAAATATATGAAAGAAACAAACAGGGTAATTGGAGAAACCGAACAGCACTTAGGGGTAGAACAGAAATGGAGTGGAATAAAGAAAAGTATTGAACTATCAGCGGAGGTGGTACTAGGAAGAAAGAAACAAGAAAACAGGAAGGAATGGATAAGTGAAGAGGTTGTGGAAATGATCAAGGAAAGAAGAAAGTACAAGAACTCTAAAGATGAGGAAGGTTCTAAGAAATACAGGAGTCTGAGGAATAAGATTATTCGAAAAGCTAGACAAGATAAAGAGGAGCATCTAAGAGAGATTTGTGAACACATAGACAATAGTGTGAAGACAGGTCAGATGGACATGGCATACAGAGATATAAAGAGGTTCTTTGAATCAAGGAAGGTGAAAACAATGAGTATTGTGGACAAGGATGGAATATTGAAGTATGACGAAGAAAGTATAGCAAAGAGATGGAAAGAATATCTTGAACAGTTATATGGTGCAGACAATAGGGATCTACATCTGGAAGGGGAGACAATGGAAGAGACGGAGGCACCTGTTATGATGAAAGAGTTTGAAAGAGCACTGCAAGACCTCAAAGAACGAAAGGCTCCAGGAGTGGATGATATACAAGGTGAGGTTTTGAAAAAGTCTGGAGAACAGTTGAAAAGGGCACTGTTTGACCTGGTATGTAATATTTATATGACTGGGGAGTTACCTGAAGATTTTGTGAAATGCATAATAGTACCTTTACCAAAGAAATCAAATGCAAGATCATGTGAAGAGTACCGAACATTGAGCTTGGTTTGCCATGCATCTAAAATAGTTACCAGAATTCTACTCAGAAGGATGGAAAAGCAAATAGATGAACAATTGTCTGAGGACCAGTTTGGTTTTAGGAAGGGTGTGGGGTCAAGAGAGGCGATCTTGGCCCTGAGGCAAGTGATTGAAAAGCAAATGAAAAAAGGGAAACGTACTTGCATAGCCTTTGTTGACATTGAAAAGGCATTTGACAGGGTAAACTGGAAAGTGTTGTTCAACATCCTACGCCAAGTAGGTATCAGCTTTAGAGACAGAAGACTCATCTATAACATATATAAACGAGAAATGGGAGTAGTTAGAAGTGGAAGAAAGGAGGAATCTGCCTGCATCCAGAGGGGTGTGCGACAAGAGTGTTCCCTATCACCATACTTGTTCAACCTATACGTGCAGAAAGCAATTGACAGAGTGAGAGAAGAAATGAACCTAGGAGTGACAATTCATGGGGAAAGGATAGATATGCTCAGGTTTGCGGATGACATAGCGGTGATGGCAGAAAGTGAGGAGGACCTACAAAGAATACTGAATTGGATGGATGCAGTAATGGATGAGGAATTCAGCATGCAAATAAACACCCACAAAACAAAAATTCTGGTATGTTGCAGAAACAGAGAAAACAGCACAGCGATAACATTGAGAAATGGGGTGATAAAGGAAGTGAATGAGTTTAATTACCTGGGCAGTAAGATCACAAATGATGGAAGGAGTTACAGGGATGTCGCAAGCAGGATTACCCAGGCTAAGAATGCTTTTAATAAGAAGAAGAGCTTATTCACTTCTAGGAATGTTAGTCTTGATGTAAGGAAACGCATGCTGAAGACATACGAGGTAGGGTCAAAAAGTTCCCGGAATTGGTTATTAAAAATTTATTAAAAATATTTATAACATTCTTACATTATTTCCCTTCAAAATACTCTCCTCCTGCATCTACACATTTATTCCACCGTTCATATAATTGTTGGAAACACTCTTGAAAGCCGTTTTTTGAAAGTTCCTTCAGCCGCTCCGTCGCATTTTCAATCACCTCTGACGAATCAGCAAAACGATGTCCCTTCAATGCCATTTTTAACTTGGAAACAGGTAGAAATCTGGTGGTGCGAGATCGGGAGAATATGGAGGATGTTCCAGAGTGGTAACATTATTCTTGGCAAGGTATTGTTTCACCATTAGGGATCGATGTGCTGGGGCATTGTCGTGCAACAAATACCAGTCATTCTCTGCCCATTTTTCAGGTCGTTTTCGTCGAATTGCATCTCGTAGCCGTTTTAAGATCTCTGTGTACAATTCTTTATTTACTGTTCTCCCTTCAGGAATAAATTCATAATGAATCACTCCACGGTAATCAAAAAACACCTCCAACATCACCTTACCCCGGCTTCTGTCCAAGCGAAATTTTTGTTTTCTTGGTGAAGTTTTTGACTTCCATTCAGCGGACTGCCGTTTGTCTGAGGGTCGTAAAGAAAGCACCATGTCTCATCACCTGTAACAATTTTGCGCAGGAAGCTGTCATCTGCATCAGCCATTTCAATCAAGTCCCTGGACATGGTCACTCTCATTTCCTTTTGCTCAGGGGATAACATTTTTGGAACAATGTGCAAGCAAACACGGTGCATGTTCAAGTCATTATGAACAATGCTGTGAACACTCCCATGTGAAATACCAACTTCAGAGGCAATAGTATTGATGGTTGTTCGCCTGTCCGCACGCACAATTTGTCGAACGCGCTCAACATTGTCGTCTGTAGTGGAAGTGGAAGGCCGCCCAGTCCGAACGTCATCTTCAATTGTTGTGCGACCGTCGCGAAAACGCTTATGCCACTCGTAAACTGCTGTTTTCTTCATCGCAGAATTTCCGTATGCTTTTTTTAGCATCTCAAGAGTCTCCGAGGGTGATTTCTCCAGCAACACACAGAATTTAATATTGCCACGCTGCTCTAATGACGACATTGCACAATCCGACGAAAGACAGAAACTACGATCTACAATATTAAACACCGAACGCACGGAACCAACTACAACTGCCTGCTAACCTCAAAAGCACATTCACTACCAGTTATGCCAACCTCACAAACAAAAATTTCCCTTTCAGCTTACAAATACGTGACTGTAAGCGACCATTCCGGGAAATTTTTGACCCTACCTCGTATGTGTGGAGTATTGCAGCTTACGGGAGTGAAGCTTGGACACTTGGTGTGAGGGAAGAGAGAAGATTAGCTGCATTTGAAGCCTGGTGCTATAGAAGGATGTTGAGGGTCAGCTGGAGAGAAATGATGACGAACGAACAAGTTTTCGGTAGAACGGGGGAGGGAAGGAGCTTCCTAAAATGGATCAGACAGAGAAGAGCCCAGCTGATAGGCCACATACTCCGACATGACAGTATGTTGAAAAGAATAATCGAAGGAGTTGTGGAGGGGAGAAATTTGCGGGGAAGACCCAGATTGGAGTACATGAAGCAGTTACTAGAGGACATGGGATGTGCTTAATATTGCGAGTTGAAGCGGAAAGCAGATGACCGAGGAGCATGGAGAGCAGCTGCCAACCAGCCTTATGGCTGTTAACTAAAGAGAGAGATTATGTAAAAATATATTAAATAAATTTAATTATTTTTTTATAACAATAAAAAGTTGAAGAAGAAATAAAGAAAAGTCGTCGGTGGCTGGTAACCGATAGAGGAAGTTGTGTTTTTATTTGCTCTAGCCTAATTAATGATTTGCTCAAAATAACTGCACGCTACAAAGTTTACATGCATTTTTTGCTCGTAACAGGCAGGTGGAGTGTTAAATTATTTGTTTTTGACCTGCTGGTTCCTGGGCTACAAATAAAATTCTGTTTCTTATCACATGGTCAGCCAATTATATTACTGAAGCATTTAAGAACAGAAGAGGTAGAGGTGTAAAAGACACTAGTCGCAGTTATCTTCTCTGAGAGTAATTAATTTTATTGTAGTAAAGCCAGACCCTCTTTGGTGAATGAAGTGAAGGTGCCATTAGCCGGGTGGAAAGTAAGTGCTTTTCAGAGGGCCTGCACGCTGTAAAGAATACTTTCCACTCAGTGTGGAAGGCAATGGTAAACCACGTCACTCCTTGTTTTACATAGTAAAGCCTCTAGAGGTTCAAACCAGCTTTTTTACTGATGACCTAAACAACACATGCAGTTTCATGGTTTTTTAAAGGGATTGCTATCATATTCTGCCACCTGTCATTTTTCATTTTATGCCATAGAATGGCATAATGTTATGTTTAAGATATAAAAACGTTGTATTCTAACCTCACAGTACATTGATTACTCATAATTACATCCTCCGTTTATTTATAAATATATTATCCAGTCTTCTTGACTGTTGTAGAACAGATTTGTAACACCGTAATGTACCATCATAAGATTGCCTCTGTAATAAACTGGATAATTTACATCATTGGAAACATTTTAATATCCATTAGACAATCTACTAAAGTTTTAATTGAGTATTAATTTCGGTGCTCATTTCAGTCTTTTAATATTAAAACAACTGTGTAGTAAATAAAATTAGTGTAACTTAATTTGTAAAAGTATTTAATTAACAATTTGTTAAAACAGTTTCAAAGTTATCCAAGTGTGTGTGTGTGCGTGCGTGTGCGTGTGTGTGTGTGTGTGTGTGTGTGTGTGTGTGTGTGTGTGTGTGTGTGTGTGTGTGTGTGGTACTGATTTTATGTTTGTCATAAATATTTTAATATCTTTGTTTGTGAGTATTGTCTATGACCTTATTGATTTGTTTAATAAACTGCCGTCAATTATTTCTAAATGCTTATTAACTATGTTTCTGCATCATCAATTTTTACTACAAATGTAGATACATTTGTTATGACATTGGAGTGATGTATTCTTATAACTTATATTCACATATTAATTTTACATATAATTGTTGTGTGTAAAAAAATATAATCCATAATTTACCGCTACGTTCATAATTTCTTTTACTGTAGTGTATTGGTAGCCTGTTAGTACATTATACAAAAATTTGTATTTATTTAACAGATTTCCAATGTTCCAGAAAGCTAAATACTATTGGTTTTTCTTATTTTTTATGTGAATAGAAGATGTAAATAATAATCTTGTTTTAGAATTTAGCAAAAGCTAATCTGTAACGTTATCTTTGATTTGTGGGCAAATTTTTTTTTCAACCTCCAATAGTCCATAAACACTCGTGAATATAGAAAAAATGTTTTATTATTAAAAGTTACATACATTTATAGCTACTTTTTGACTTAATGAACTTGACGATTAAGGCATTTGCTGTACCTGTGGATAAGCTTTCCAATACCCTCTTCGTTTAAATATTGCTGCCTATGAATTTTAATGATGAGTCTTGATGATATCTTGAAGCCCCTTATTGATTTAGCTGCCTTCCTAGTCATTTCTTCAGTTCAGGGAAAAGATGGATGTTACTTTTTTTTGTTTAAAATCCGACTGTTCTACAATTACTGCTAATGCAGATGGTGAAGGATAAAATGAATTTTTTGTAACGTATGAAAATATGCCGTGCCTATTCATGGAATATTCACTTGTTACTGTATGGTGGGTGATGGAAAATGTAGCATTGAAATTTCTCAAGAAGTCATTGGGTTGCACCAGCATGTGAGGAAATGTGTTATCATGGATCAGAACAATTCCAGAGTCAGCTCGCCTTTACTTTTTTTTGAATGGCTCTCCGCCAACTTTATAAGGTTTTACAGTAAACAGCTGCATTATTGTGGTTCCTGGCTGCATGAACTCCACAAGAAACATATCGAGGAGCTTCTAAACAGTATCAAGACTGATTTAAATTCATTGGTGGCAACATTTTATGAAGAGCATGTTGGAAAGTATGTCCGCAGGTACGACAAATGTCTACATCATCAAGGTGATTATGTTGAAAAGTACCCATAAGTATATGTAACGTTTAATAATAAAACATTTTTTTGTATATTCATTCGTCTTTTATTTGTGGCCTATCAGAAGTTGAAAAAAACAGCCCTCATACTTGTAGAATAAAGATCGCAACAAGAAATTTTACACAATATATATTCCTACGTTTTGAATGATGTCATGATATGTAGTACATGATATGATAGTAAAAAAAGTGACATCCATCTTTTCCCTGAATCCCTACTGTTATATTATGAAGGAAATCTATTTTCTTTTCTGTTTTACTGTTTCTCCTTTTTAGATTTTTATTGTAGTAGTGATATGGCGAGTCATAGCAGACTGACACTTTGTACCTGATACAAATGGAGTTCTAGGACAGGTATCCAGTGATAAAAGTACTACATACATTCTGTATCAAGTACAAGTTAATTTGACAAGGCAATTTGACAAGCTAAAATAATTTGACAAGGCAATGATAGATAACATGGAAAAATGTTTGTATTTAATATTTATTACACTACATTAGGATTTCTTCTTCACTTCATGGGTTAGGCAGTTCTGCCTGTTCCGGAAAACACCTTCTCCTTGGACAACCAACACCCCTTCGACCTTCGGCTTATAATTCATTGCCTCTAGGCAAATGGTTTCCTTTCATGCGTTCCAGATGACAACTTCAATTGATTCTATATTTATTGATCTTCGCCAGGCTAAATATTTTGAACTCGTGTCTTATAACGTCACTTCTTATCTTATCCTCAAGAGTACTGCCCTTCACTGTCCAAAGAAATTTAATTTCCGCACCTCTAATACTAGGAATTGTATTTGCAAATCAGTTTTGAAGCTTGTAGGATAAAAAGGATAGACAAAACATAAATTAAGAAGCTCCGAATATGAACAATGTTCTTGATGTAACTAACATTTTTGTTGTTTTTTAGTACGTGCTTACTGCACGCCAGGTGAGGGTGAACAATGCAGTTAATTAGGGGTGAGAGTAAGAACTGTTCTAGTAGTAGTAGTAGTTTCGCTTCTAGTATTCACTTGTACCAGGTCCAAAATACCAGTTTCCTTTGACTTGTCTCATCATTAGTTTCGATAGAACTGAGTACAGCAAGAGTAACTACCTTCATTTGTTCAGTTGATAATTCTGTATTGGTATCAGGTATTAAAAGTATCAAGTACTTTGTATCACATATTGTTCATTACTTGTACCGAGTTGTACTAGGAGAATCCTTTTCTGAAAACCTTGTGGACTTTTTTAGCTTACTTCAATCACAAATCATCTACTTATTTGAGAATATAACAAAAAGTAGTTTACCTAACTTTTTGTGAATCAGAACCTACATCTGAATGTCTGTAGAATAAGCTTATTAAAGAAAAATCTGTGTCCTTAAAAAAACAATGTTAAATTTTTTATGGATTAAATTTGTATTTATTTTTGGTATTTGATGCACTTATGATGTATTGTTTTTTTTTTTTTTTAGCAAATCCTGTTCTGGAAGCGTTTGGAAATGCAAAAACTACTAGGAATAATAATTCATCTCGATTTGGTAAATTTATGGAAGTACATTTTGACTCAAAATGCGCAGTGGTTGGTGGATACATCTCACATTATCTTTTGGAAAAGTCTAGGATCTGCACTCAAGGTCCAGAAGAACGAAACTATCATGTTTTCTACTTATTATGTGCTGGTTCTCCTGAACCACTAAGAGCGAAATTGAATCTCTCGAAACCTGATGATTTTCATGTATGTTATATACTTTGTAATTTTCAGTCTCAAACATTTAAAATTCAATTCTTAAGTTTTTAAGATAAAAGTATAAACTTTTTTAATCCCTAATGTGTATATGTTGCAATCTGTTCAATTTAAGAACCAAGAGCAAACCCATGACCCAATGAGATGAGGATGAAATGTATGACATGTAAAATGAGGTGTATTCTTGTAAAGACCAGGTCGATCATTCCTGAGAGTGTATGATTAATTGAACAACTCAATCACAAAAGTAAACCAGTAACCTCTGTCTATAATAGAGAGCAGAAGAATAGTCATGTGGGAGAACAATAGATTTATCCCTATTCTACTGTTTGTCATTCCCCTTTCGTCAACGCACACATTGATTGTACATGCATTAATGTTATATCTATTGGTTAATGATTTATAATGCAGTATTTCCCAAAATACTGTACTTATCTTGTTTATATTTTCTTTCTTTGCATTATATTTCATATGATGAAATGGTGATTCATTTATTTAATTATTACAAGAGAATAAATAAACAAATTTAAACCCTTATGTCGATTTAACGAAAACTTTTTAACATTTGTGACACGCAAATTCCTTAGCCAAAATTTTTTAACTCAAGATACTGCAGTCTTTTTTATGAAATTATGAAGGGGATTTCTTCCCTAATCTCATTTTTAAAGTCTCTTAAGAATAGAATAAACTCCTTTCCTCCCAATTTAACACTATAATTTAAATTAAAACCAAAATAAGTATTTATGAGTTTAAAGTAGTGAATGAATAAAATAAATGGTTTTGTAATTTTGTTTAAAGGTAAACTCGTAAACTACCATGAACATAGAAATGGTGAACAAATCCTACATGCATCTTTTTGGCATCATTCATACAACATTGATGGACATAATACTCTCACCACTGTCATGTTTACATACTAGCTTAAAAAATACGAGTGGGGATGGTGGATAGTAATTAAGTTTACACACGCCAATAGATCTGCTTCAAATTTTAGTATAAATTTAAAATTTAGTAGGATTTGAAACATGGATTGAAAGAATAAATGATTTTAAAAATTGTTCAGTACATTTGTATAATCCATGAGTATATGTGGCATTCATGAATTAATGAGTGTTAGGTAAAACAAATTTGTCGCATCAGAACTATGTAAATGATATGTTTGACCTGAACTACATAGACAACTGAATTAATTTAATATAATTTAATTTTTGGCAGTTGTCATGTACATGATGATTTCATTTCTGTAGGCTTAATAAGATTAATTTTCTGTGTAAATATAATTAGATATATATTTTTTAGTGCCTAATTCTGAGCTGTAAGAACCTAAATTATTTTTTATCGTGTTATTGTAAATGTATTTCAGTATTTAAGAAATGGATGTACTCAATACTTTACTAACAAAAATACTGAAAAAGAGTTAAATAATGAACAAAAGAGCAAACAACACAGAGATAAAGGAGGACTTAAAGATCCTATGTTGGATGATGTGGAAGACTTCAGGAATATGGATCAGGTAATAATAATAATAATAATAATATTAATAATTTTGTTGTTCAGGTCATCAGCTGAAAGGCTGGCTTGAACCTCTAAAAAAGGCTTTACTAAGTAAAATGTGAAGTGAGGTGGTTTACAGGTGCCTTCCTCACTGAGTGACAACGTATACTTATCAGCATGCCAGGCTCTCTGAATAGCATCTACTTTCCACCCTGCAAATGACACCTTCACTTCATTTACCAAAGGGTCTGGCTGTATAATGAAATTTATTATTTTCGGAGGGGATAAATCTGACTAGTGTCTTTTACACTTCTACCTCGTCTGTTTGTGAATGCTTCAGTCACATAATTGGCTGACCATGTGATAAAACAGAACTATTTTTTGTATCCCTGGAACTAGCAGATCGAGTGCAAATAATTTAACGCTCCGCCTGACTGTTATGGGTGTAATAATAATTTTATGATCTGTAAATAATGTATGCTTAATTAAGTTTTTTATGTTACATACTGTGTTGCCTCTGATACCTCTATGAATTCCTTTGATCATTCTCCTCATGATTCCGTCAAGCCTTAGTTCCTTCCTAATTCTAATATCACATTAAATTGAATTTAGATTTTTCATTACAGGCCCTAAATAGGTTAGGTCTTAGCAGTTCAGAACGCTTTGAAATATATTCGATGGTAGCTGCAGTTCTCCATTTGGGCAATGTGGCTTTTGAGGAAAATATGGAAGGAAGTAAAGGTGGTTCTCAAGTGGCTCCAAGTGGGGAATGGAGCTTGAAAGTATCTGCATCACTGATGGGGGTTGATCCAGAGGAACTGCGTCAGGCTCTGGTTTCTAAAGTTATGATGACAAATAGGGGTGGTCTAAAGGGTACGGTCATCATGTAAGTATTCATTATAATAAATTAGTTACTTGGAATGTTAATTTATTTAACAGATGTAATTTTTTCTTGTAAAATAGGTAATGAAATATATTTAATTTACACTGATAATGACTCTTAAGAGTCAACAGCAAAGCATTGTAGCATATGGTGCAGTAATCAGAAAGAAGTAAAAGTATGATTGCAGCAATACATGTGTTTGTATTTATTTTGTTTTAAGCAATTTTTAAAGATAATAGAAGTTAATTCAGTTTTTGAGCAATTTTTGCTGGTATACGCGGTGTGGCTATTAAATAACGAGACTGACGTTATAAAAAATTTTATTTTCATTTTATACATAATCACTTATTGTCACCTTTAATATACATTCCTCTTCTATCCCTACAACGCTCCATGCGAACTTTCTGTTGTTGGAAACAGTGCTGGAAGTCATCTTCTGTCAGCTCCTTCAGGACACATGCCGCCTTCTCTTTTACAGCTTCCACAGACTCAAATCTTGTCCCTTTTTATGAAGATTTCACCTTAGGGAACAGGTAAAAGATAATAACATGTGATGAAACTTGGTTTTTTAGTTATGATCTGGAAACGAATCGCCAATCCATGCACTGGAAGAGCCGCGAGAGCCAAAAAATGAATGAGCAAAAAATCGAATGAGCAAGTCAAAATTTAAAGCAATGATGATTGTTTTGTTTTATATCCATGGGATTGTGTACCTTCACTGGGTTCCTAAAGGCCAAACAACTAATCAATATTACTACCTTGAAGTACTTTCTAAACTATGTCAAAGAGTAAGGAAAAAAATGCCCTGAAATGTGGCAGGACAAATCATGGGTTCTCCACCAAGACAATGTGCCAGCTCATTCCGTGTTATCTGTCAAGAGGTTCCTAGCCAATTACAGCATCTCAGTGTTAGAACATCCACCTTATTCACCAGATCTTGCACCATGTGACTTCTACCTGTTCCCTAAGGGGAAATCTGCATTAAAAGGGACAAGATTTGAGTCTGTAGTAGCTGTAAAAGAGAAAGCGGCTTGTGTCCTGAAGGAGCTGACAGAAGATGACTTCCAGCACTGTTTCCAACAATGGAAAATTCACATGGAACGTTGTAGGGATAGAGAAGGACTGTATATTGAAGGTGACAATAAGTGATTATGTATAAAATTAAAATTAAATTTTTTACGTCAGTCTCGTTGTTTAATAGTCACACCTCGTATGGCTCTAAATTTAGAATTTAAACCTCTTGGTTTTGTTGCACCTGATAGGTGCGTTACCAGATTATTGCCAGTGCTCTAGAGAATTTTTATAATAGTCACACCTCGTATGGCTCTAAATTTAGAATTTAAACATCTTGGTTTTGTTGCACCTGATAGGTGCGTTACCAGATTATTGCCAGTGCTCTAGAGAATTTTTATAATAGTCACACCTCGTATGGCTCTAAATTTAGAATTTAAACCTCTTGGTTTTGTTGCACCTGATAGGTGCGTTACCAGATTATTGCCAGTGCTCTAGAGAATTTTTATAATGTAGTTAATGGACTGTATAGATATAAATAAAAATGAATTGGCTCTTCTGAATTGATTTAATTGATGTTGTATTAAGTTGTACATATAAGTTTAGTTTCAAATATTTCTCTTGAAAGACAACAATAATAATAATGGTTAAATTTTTATTTTACCATTATTAATTTTTATTTTTTATTTTGCGAAATCAAAAAAATAGTACTATAATCATAGTTAGTTCATAAATAGAGTTTTTTAAAAGGAATTAAAAATCTTTTATTAGCATGAGATAAATTGATTGCTAAAAGCACAAGTTTTTCAGCCGAACATTAATGAAAAATATTCTTTCTTCGTATTAAAAATACATTATTCCTGGCTTTAATTTGGTCAGCTGAGATGGATG
This sequence comes from Catonia carolina, assembly GCA_035578175.1. NCBI lineage: Eukaryota > Metazoa > Arthropoda > Insecta > Hemiptera > Achilidae > Catonia > Catonia carolina. The sequence continues at coordinate 45,181,976 of JAQMRL010000001.1, forward strand.
TTATTAAATATGCTGTATCATATGTTATTCATCTGAAATAACTTGGTTACTTCATGAGTAAAACAATAACTTTCCGCATTTCACGTGAAAAAATAATTGTATAACAAAATACTAAAATATAAAGCAAAATGCAATATAACAATATGGTTTATGAAACGTCTTGTTATTCAAATAGCAGTTTGTAAAGCTTTACTGCTGGTCATGTGTAAAGGCCAGTAGTTGCTGCAATCTGCGCGATGCTTACAATGCCATCTCGACAAGGATATAATTTAGTAATTCTGGGAAGAGGCCAAGTCAGTGCAGGTAAACCCAGCTGATAAACAATCTATGAGATCTCTTGCTTTAATGTTAGATGTCTCTTGTTTCCATTTTGTATTTTAATTCAGTTTTATTAAATATTTCTTTTGCCATTTTGTACAGAATATTAATAATAATCTTTATAGGTTATAGGGTTAAGTTTCAGCCAGTTTACTAATTTGGAAAGATTATTTCAATTCCTGAGAAAGTTGATTACGTTTATTGATGTTGATTATATTAAAAAAAGTAATTGTATTTTTTTTTTGTTCTCAATTGTAATGTGTTCTTATTGAACTTCTTTTTGAGCTTGCAGTGTTAAAATGTGTACATAAACTTTTTTCAGGGTTCCACTGAAAGTTTATGAAGCAAATAATGCTAGAGATGCTTTGGCAAAGGCAATTTACAACAAGTTATTTGACCAAATAGTTCATCGTATAAATAAAAGTATTCCATTTAAAGCTTCTAGTTATTACATTGGTGTTCTGGATATCGCTGGTTTCGGTAAGTTTTTGAGAAATATTTTTGATGCGCGTAATTGTTTTTTTTGTATTTCAAATAGAGTGGAGGACATGTCTGGAACTAATAACCAATTACTAAATGGTTACTTACTTCAATCAGTGTGTCATCTTCTGTTATTTTTCCAATAGCACAGTTTTCTTCCGCCTTTGCATGGCTATCTATTTATTTAGAATTTTGTTAATCCATAATATGTGTATGTTACAATCTATTAAATTTAAGAACAGTAAGCAACCCCACGACCCAACGAGATGAGGGTGAAATGTATGTGTGTAAATAAGGTATAGTCTTGTACAGAGTAAGACCAAGTATTCCTAGGAGAGTATGGTTAATTGAACCCCACATAATAAAGTATACTGGTAACCACTGTATGGTATTCAAATCAACATAAAAGTAACTACCTTTACTTGAATTTGAACCATGAAACCTTTGTCTCCAAAAATCAGCTGATTCACGGTGATGACTTTACCACTAACTAACCCAGTGGGTTGATTTTTTAAAATAAAAAATTACCTATTTAGAAAGGAAATCTTTTACACTATAAAATGTCTCAATGATTTAGTAATTATTTAGATCTTTTAAAAATAAATGCAATTAGCACAGATTTTTAAAGATAAGTGTGGATTTTTAATTATTGTGGTAATTTATGAATGATAAACTGTATTACTATAGAACTGTGATTCTGCCAGAGGCACTATATGGTAGCGAAACCTTAATACGAATTAAAAACGAAGGGAAAAGTGATCAGACAATTAAAACAGAACGTAGAATTGTTAGAACTTGCATTAATAAGAACTACAAAAAGGATGGTGTGTGGAGAATCCCCACTAATGAAACAGTGTATGAAGTCGTGGAACCGATTATCAGTCTAATGAAAAAGCGCAGAATTTCTTATTTCTTTCACATATTATGAATGCCAGAGAATAGGTTATTAAAACAACTTATAACCAGAGGAATCAGTGTGAAATCTGGTGGAAGATACATCTCAGCAATTAAAGAAGATCGTGACGAAGTTGGACTGAGGATTGAAGATGCGACAAATAAACCAAAGGTAAGGGGGTTCTAAATGCAAAATGTTTTAATGTGGACAAGGTGGCTAGAGTTGTGCAGGTAACTGACGAACAACGAAAAGCAAGATCTGAAAACATGAGGAGGTATTGGCAAAAACGGCGAGCCAATGAAGTACATGGGAAGCGAACCAGAAAGTTGACTAGAGTGATCCATTGAGGTCAAATAAGCAAAAAAAAAAACTATTGCCTTTTTCAAATTGTACGCTAATTTTGTTTCTAATTAATTTCCGCTGCTAAGTAAGTCTAAATTAACTACTTTTTAATTAACTTGTTACTACTACGGGCGACTGCTATGGGTTATATTATAGGCCAGTGGATTTTGACATGTAATAATTTTTAGTCCTAATCAAGAATCGAATCTGGAACATCCGCTTTACAGCTTGTAGCACAATCTATCATTCTGATCTGTGCTATGTAGGTGGCCTTTTTGTTATTTACTTCTTCTCATGATTTCATGTATTTCATTTTGTTTCAGAATATTTCACTGTGAATAGTTTTGAACAGTTTTGTATTAATTACTGCAATGAGAAATTACAGCAGTTTTTTAATGAAAGGATCTTAAAAGATGAACAGGAACTATACCAAAGAGAAGGTCTTCAAGTACGAAAAATAGAATTTGTTGACAACCAAGATTGCATTGGTATGTTTTATGTTTTCTTATTGTGGCGTTATATCATTAATTATTTCATGTCTTAGTTTTAAAAATCTTTGAAAAATTGAAACCTATTAAGTAAAAGTTATTAATCAAAAAGTTTTGTTATGACCAAACGAAAATGTTACGTGAAATAAAATTCATCTCTGTTAGCAAAAAAAGATAAATTAATAATTGGAAAAGGGGATAGGGAACAGGGCACACATTGCTAAAAGGGCTGTTTGACTTCGTGGCTTTTCTTTATGGGGACGTAATGAGATTTATTTGTGACAAAACTCAACAGCTCCCATTTCCTAGCAAAAAATAATAATTTTAAAATAAACAATTGGATTAAATGGTATCTTTAAAGTAGTCGTTATTTTAAAAATAAGGTTTTCAAAGTTTCAGTTATAGCCTGATTTTTGTAAGATGAGGACTGCATCAGTATAATCTTGTATGTACTGCAATAGTGCAGTGTATGTAATCAACAATGGAACAGCATGCCTACAAAATACGATGGGTGTTGTCAATTTTCAACAACACTCAGACTGTACATCTAACTGTAGGTCGGAGGGGTATGCAGGGTCAAAGTCAAGTATGTGTATGCGTAGCCCAGCACTCACAATTGGCTTGGTCTTTGTCTTGGTGATTAGTGTTTGTACCAGCCTTGTAGATAGCGTTTCATTTTCATTTACATTGTAATTGACCAAAACATTTGTAATAATGTTTTACCGCGTCAACCATTCATCCTTAATCGTTAGTGGTTGTTTTATAAACAGATTACTGTTATCAAATACAATCGTTTATTGCTTACAAGTAAAGTAGCTACGAGGGTGAATCAAATATAAACGGTAATTTTAAAAAATATAATTATTTAATGATATTATACACAATCTATATGTTTAACACTTCTCAATATAGTCTCCTGTGTTATCTACATACTTTTTCCACCGATTTGGAAGCTTGAATATTCCTTGTTCATACAAAGATTGAGGACAAATTGTCCTCCAAGTGATTATTTCAGGGGTGCGAACAAAAATAGTCACACGGGAACAAGTCTGGACTGTAAGGAGGGTGTTTGAGAGTTTCCCAGCTCATTTTTTCCAATTTATCACTTGTCAACAACGCGGTGTGAGGCCTAGCGTTGCCATGGAGAAAGATGACATCTCTAATGGGCATACCTCGTCTTTTGTTTCGGTAGGAGATTTTTGCTGACTGTAGTAACTGGCAATAGTAAGCCGCATTCACATTTCGTTGATCTTGAAGAAAATCAATGTGTAAAAGTCCCTTTGAGTCAAAAAAAAATCGTTGCAAGAACTTTTCCGGCTGAGAGACGAGTTTTGGCCTTAACTGAGTAGCCTTCTTCCTTCCTTTGCCACTCTTTAATTGCCATTTTCGATTTTGGAGTATAATGATGGACCCACGTCTCATCATATGTGACGATGCATCTCAAAAAATCCTCACCTTCTTGTGCCTGCAATCGAGTAAAAATTTCTGAAGGTTTAACGCCTTCATTAGTTAAAAACATTATGGCGATGCGCTGCGCAACAGATGGATGTACCTCTTGCTTGGTCATGGCTGTACTGACGACTGAACAGAGCGCACTCGCTAACTAAGCTGGTTCCTCCACTCCTAATAAATCAAAAAATAATTGCTCACAACTACACCTAGCATGAAAGTGCGGGCTACCACCAATAGAAAAATTACCGTTTATATTTGATTTACCATCGTATTTTGGATTACCAGTTTTTTTAGTAGGTTTTATATTTTATCATGTATTAAATTTTTTCAGATCTCATTGAAGGAAAAGGTACAGGAATTTTCAGTCTCTTAGATGAAGAATCTAAGCTACCTAAACATAGTGCAGACCATTTTACTACTGAAGTTCACAGACAGTGGGGAAATCATTTCCGTTTGGCTCTCCCAAGAACTTCAAGACTGAAAGCTCATAGGGAAATTAGAGATGATGAAGGGTTTTTAGTTCGCCATTTCGCTGGTGCTGTGTGCTATCAAACTGTAAGTTTGTTACTATTTAAAATTTGAATTTTTTCTGATAATTTGTAACCAGGTATAACATATTCTGATGTGATAATTTTGAGTTATATATTATTGCATATAGGCTACATTTTATCTGCTTTTTATATAACCTGTAATGAATATTACCATGTCACAGAAGAACATTCTGTCAATTAATTTTGACTGGTTTAATGTATATTTTGTAGCTATTTGAAAATTTCTTTTCGAGTTTTTTTGTACAAACTCAACTAATTATCCAACAAACAGTTTATACTTCTTAATTTTGACCAACACTATACAAATAAATGTGTAGATTGTTCATTATTATTTTATTGTTAGTATACCATTTGTTGTTCAACTCTAGGCCATTGATTGCAACCCAAATTGCTTATTATTTATTGCAATTTCAGTGAATAGATCTTTATCCCATAGACCTTTATTCTCTACAGCTTTTATAACTCCATCCATCTACTCCTTTCTGAGTCATCCTTGCTTCCACTGTCTAGTGAAACCCACAGCCAAATCTCCTATGGCAACATATTATCTTTCATTTGAATTGCAGACGAGTGTTACTGATTAGTTGCCTTTCATTAATGAATAAAACTTTTGTGTCAAGTACCTTTAAATCCTTCACTCCTAACTTGACAGCTAAATTGATAACTTCTCCAGAAACTCATTACCATAGCTGTGAGGTTATTCTGCTTTAAAATTTTGGTTGGAGAGTCCAAACCTCTGAATCATATATAAGGGGCCTTTAATTATTATATTTTGTATTATTAATGTTAAAGAATGGTGAGATTAAGACAATGTCATTGCTTTTTCAAAGATTGGCAAAAAGTTTGTGGTATCTTTACAAAATTTGAAAAAAGTTTAAGAATGTTGATGTTGTTAATTGGTGATTTTCCTCACAGATGAATGTGTGTCATTAAGAAATATTTAAAAAAATGTTTGTCCATACCTGGATGACTAACAAAATATTGGATATTCAAACCTTGTCATTATATAACAAGATACCTTGTCGTGACAAGATATTACATGGGCCAAAATTGGCCAGGAGTGGATGGTATTTTTTAATTAAAGATCTTAATATTATTTTGGGTATAGTAAATTGTAATTTTTTCTTGGTGGTTTAAAATTTACAGTATTATTCTTAAATCTTGTGTTGTACTGGTGATCACTCTTGTATAAACTTCATTACCTTATACTGTTATACCTGTTTTATGAAAAGTGAAAACATCAAAAAAAAATTTTTTTTTAACAGAGCCAGTTCATAGAGAAGAACAATGATGCTTTACATGCTTCTCTTGAAGGTCTTATACAGGAAAGCAAAAATCCATTTTTACAAAGTCTATTTGCTGGTAATAATTCAGGAAGTCTTAAAGGAAAACTGACTTTTATATCAGTCGGATCAAAGTTCAAGTCTCAGCTTGGTGAACTCATGGATAAACTTAAAAGCACGGTAAGATATTCTTGTTTTATCTTATTCTTAATTTTAATTTTAGCTGATTTTTTTATACTTAATCTACTGTTTAGTTATGGAGCTAAGATTTTTTTTTTGTAATTCCTAATGTGTGTACGTTGCAATCTGTTCAATGCTGAACAATAAGCAACCCCATGACCCAATGGGATGAGGATGATGTGTATGAAGTGTAAATGAGGTGTAGTCTTGTTCAGACTCAGGTCGACCATTCCTGAGTGAGTATGGTTAATTGAACCCCAACCATCGAACAACCCCGGTAACCACTGTCTAGCATTCAAATCCGTATAAAAGTAACTACCTCTACTAGGATTTGAACCAGGACCCTTCGTCTCTGAAAATCAGCTGTTTCAGCTGATTTTGGCGACGACTTTACCTCTAGACCAACCCGGTGGGTCCTAAGAATTAGCAAAATAGTTTTACTTTTTATTTTAATTCTAGTGTATTTTACTTTAATCATAACCATAAAAGTAGATACTTTTATAGTATCTACTTATTATACCACTTCCATGCCTCACCGATCCCACCACATCAAGTATCATTGGTGACTCAGTACTTCTCTTTTACACTCACGCATGAAAAGTAATTTATGAGTGCGCAACCATGCATTAATATAATTTAACATTACTTCGTACACATTGAGCAGAATATTATTTACAATTTATCCCAGAACAAAAATTTGTTTAATGATTGATATTATTTATTTCAATAGGTGGGCTTTTCAGTATATGACTGTTATAAAAAATGTATGTGTGTGCCAGAGGAAGGGAACTATTCTGAAATGGCTAATAGAAAGTGCAGATGAATGTATGTATAGAAAGTCTCTGCAGAAATGAATCTTACTCTAAGGATCTATACATACATTTGTGTACTTTCGAGCAAAGTTGCTAAAAAGTTCAGTTCTTTTGAAATCTAGAAGTTACACATTTTTAAATCTTTCCATACTTGACAAATTATGAAATTTTAATAAAACTGTTACTGTTTAATGTCCATCTGCTAAAATTATAATTTTCTATATGTAACATTAGATATTATAAGCTGAAAACTTCATCAACGTCAAAGAAAGATAAAAATTAAATTTGATTCAATTCTACCACTACTGGAAAGTTCTACCTGGTACACCGCTTATCAGAATTTTTTTTGTTTTTTTATTTAACGTCGCATCAACTGCAACGGTCATTAGTGATGACATTGGGGTGTAACTGTTCATAATGGAGAATGAAATGATTTTTTGTAACGTATGAAAATATGCCGTACCTGAGTGGGATTCGAACCTACAATCGCATGATGAGAGGCGAGCACGGTACCAATTTTGCCAATGCGGCAGGCAGAAATATTTTTATTTACAAAATTTTTAAGAGTAATGTTGTTGTTGATCGCATGCATTAAATTACTTAGTTTTGAATGAAATAATGTTTACCTTTTTAACAAAACAACTTAAAATTTTTTTAGAGTATTTTTTTATGTAAGTTATAATTACTTAGTATTTATTTACACTGTATAATAATATCATAAATTTTTTTAGGGAACAAATTTTGTTCGATGTATTAAACCGAACCAGAAAATGGTTGATCATCAGTTTGAAGGCGGTTCAATTTTATCTCAGTTACAATGTTCTGGAATGACTAGTGTATTAGAACTTATGCAGCAAGGTTTTCCATCTCGTGCCCAATTTACCGATCTTTATGATATGTATCGTAAATTTCTACCACCTGAACTGGCTCGCTTGGATCCTCGATTATTCTGCAAGGTAATTTTTTTAGTATTTCAATTCTTTAATTTTGAAAATTGAAGAGCTGAATGAATGAAAGTGCTATATGACATTTTTTTAAAACGTATATTTCATGATTGATGAATATTACAAGCATATTTAGTTACTTAGGTGGCATAGGATGGTCTATTTCAACAGTTTAAGGAAATACTAGAGGATCGAGGGGGCATGTACCATATAATTTTGTGTTTTGTATGGAATAAAGGGGTAAAGATCACATTGTTCCTCTAGAATAGAAGACATTATCATTTTAGAGTAACAGTTAACTCTAGTAATAAACATTAAACATCATCGATGAAAGCTGTTTTTAAGAATTTTTTTTAAAAATTCTCTAATGAAAACTTTGTCTTGTATTATTGAAATACACTACTGATCATCCATTCTCAAAGGAAACAGAATTTTTGTGTATAAAGGAGTTATATGAAGAGGAAAGTTATAAAAAACTCTTATAAAAGAATTATGTTGAAAAGCTAAATTTGAAAAATTTTTAAATTCATATACAATTTTTCGTAAGGGACAATAGTAAGTAGGTACCAAAATAAAATCAATCAGTTTTTTAACAAACTCACAAAAAGTTGGAAGCCTTAGATTTTTGATCTCATTTTCCTCAAAACGATAATTTTTTAACATAACACCTTCATCCGCTAAGGTCTTCAATTATTTTAATGTTTATAACGTGGATTGTGGTTGGGTTTGAAGATCCCAAACATGGTTTAAATTAATATCAAATACTGTATTCTATTTTCCAATAAGAATAAGTTTTGTGAAGTATCAATATGGTTGTAATGTTAAAATGTTAGTTGTCGCTATCATCATACAGATTATCTTTTTGTTTGGTGATATTTCAAATTTAAAAAGGAATCTGAGGCCAACTCCATGGCAAATGATTATGAACACTATATTAAGATAAACTTAAAAGCAAAAGTTCAGGTTTGATTTCTGACGAGGGTTTGAAAAATTGTAGCACATTTAAACCTATAGATACTGTAATATAACCTCCTATAGTCTCTAATGATCAAACTTTTAATACAATTCTAAATATAAATAGATTTTCTAAAAGAAAAAAGTAAATTGAAAAACGTTTTTCCAGGTTTATCTGGAATTCACTTTTTTTAAATTTAATTTATTAAAAACTATTGAAAGGGGATGTCATTTATGTTCTAATTTTAGATGATTAGGAGTAAATTAACATTTAATTTATTGTCTGTTTTGTATTGTTTTTATCTTTCGCATCACAAAATCTTAAGAAAGTTATGGAATATTAAAGTGAATATAAACTTCAAAAACTCTATATAAATTTCAGGATTTTTATTTGTAGTTTTCTGTTATTTCTGTTTATTAATCCAACTACATTTATGTATATAGTTAGAATTAATTAAAAATCTGGTGTACAAAACTAGTGTATAATTCAACTAAGATCCTGACTGTTAATGTTTGTTGTGCAACGTACAGTGATTATGTAACTTACTCTGTAGTTCTCTATTTATTCAGGTGATAATGCACCATAATGTATAATATTTAATTGACTCATTTATTTCAAGAATGAAAAACTAAATATTGTGAACTCTACTATGATATTTCTTTGTATTTTTAATTTTGTTAAAAGGAGTTCATTTGTGTATCACTATTTCCTTTCTAAATAAAAATTTTTTATTCTCCAACATGTCTAATACATGGTTTTTGCTTTCAGGCACTTTTTAGGGCACTTGGAATGAGCGAAAGTGATTATCGTTTTGGAGTTTCTAAGGTATTTTTCCGACCAGGAAAGTTTGCTGAGTTTGATGCAATCATGAGATCAGATCCGGATAATTTAGCATTAATGGTTGCAAAAGTGAAAAAATGGCTTCTTCAATCTCGATGGAAGAAAACTCAATGGTGTGCTCTTTCAGTTATAAAATGTAAGTTTTATATTTTAATTTTTTTATTAATAACCTTTGGGTTATTAGTATATTCTTTGTAATAGTTAGATTCAGGTAGCATTCAAACTAAGCTTTCTAACATAACTATTTACACTGTATAATCTAATGTGTATGTTTTGTTTGTTTGTAGTAAAAAATAAAATAAAATACAGGAGGGAATGCCACATTGTTATTCAAAAGAATATCAGAATGTACTTAGCAAAGAAACGGCATAGACCTCGGTACAAAGGAATTGGAAAAATCAACAGCTTACAGGTACTGTAACGCATAGTATATAGTATTATTTAGTGTCATTTTAAATTACTTATCTCGTATCATTAATTGTATGAATGATGTTTAGTTATCAAAATAATTGATTATTATTGTAAAATATACTGTACGATAAGACAGTTTCAGTTAAATAATAAACAGATAAATCAAGTTTCAACCATATAATGGAAGACGTATTAAACTTATCTAAAAATTTGCACTATTTCTTCAAGAGTTTAGTCATGGCGGCATAAATTTAATTGTGAGTTGCTGATGTGGTGAAACTGTCAACTTAGCTGCCTATAGCACCTAAAGAAGTTTTTGTGAGCACCCCTTTGCTCATGGGCATAACCTATGCACAAGAACATTAATTGGCGGGGGTGAAACATGAACGTAAATTAAATAATAACGGAAGCATGACACAAATATGGTTGCTGCTGTGATATGTTATAAATAAACAAAATAATTTGGTCTGTAATAACAAAGTTTAATTATAATAAATTTTACTTAAACAATAATTAACAAATGGCAATCTTAAATTTCCAATATATATATATATATATATGTACTACTATCATTTTCGCGTCCATACATTGACAATTTCCTAACAATCTGGAGTCCGAGTGCAATTTGGCGTCCGTATACGGACGCCAAATTGTAATCCTTAATAAAAACTTAATAAAAATTTATTGTGACATGGTTTTCGGACGTAATTTTTTTAAACTAAAGTACATAGTTTGGGGCAGCTACATTTATTTTTTGAGAATTTTATTGTTACTCAGAGAGACACAAAAAAATAAATAAATTTTGGTACCGGATGCGAAATGGCGGTGTTTTGAAACTATTTTATACACCGTACCTTGGAGAGTTTCTCACCAGAGTGCTCTCGCTACGCCCCTATGTAAAAATATACGTATATTATGTATATTCTTACAAGGACGGCAGTTTCACATCTGCTATCAATTTCGCGTCCACCGGTTAAGAAAATAGACAAAACAAGTTATAAATAGATATTGTGTTGTGTTAAGAAAAAAAGTTTAAAAGAATAATAAAAACAAATTTTTATTAATCATCGAATTACAATTCTTTCAAAACTCACAATCTAATTTACTAAACATTCAAATAAATATTATTCGGCAAATTATTTGATATAAGTAATACAATTAAATTAAAAATAATTATATATTTTTTGATAGAATTAAAAAACTCTCTTTTCCGATAGACGATTTTTTGGGTTGACAAACTATCCTGGAAGGAAACCGGTGCTGCGCATAGTAGTGTCAGGATTAAATTATTCTTATGGCTGGCAGGATATCTTTCTAAACGCATTGTATACACAACGTATATTATACGCAATTTTGAAGAGTTGTTCTCCGCCGTGCTGTCACCTTCCATACATGAGTCCATCGCACACCGCTTTGGTTTCTTTTTTCAAATTAGGCATAAACCCACTATCAACGAATCCATGAACAAATCCTTTAGTAATTTGTTTACGTCGTTCGTTTAGTAACCAACGGGTTGGTCTAGTCTAGAAGAAAAGTCGTCGCCGCAAGTCAGCTGTTTAGCTGACTTTTCGACAGCTTTTCTGACAGCTGATTTTCGGAGATGGAGGTTCCTAGTTTAAATCCTAGTATATAGTATAATTGGTTCTTTTATATGAATTTGAATACTAGACAGTGGTTACCAATGTACTTTGATGGTTGGGGGTCAATTAACCATACTCTCTCAGGAATGGTCGGCCTGGGTATGTACGAGACTACAGCTCATTTAAACGTCATACATATCATTGGGTCATGGGGTTGCTTATTGTTCTCAATCGAACAAATTGCAACCTACACGCATTAGGGATAAAACAAAACAAAAATTTGTTTAAGAATTTTTAACATGTTATTTCACGCTTTTTTTAACATTACACCACCTGACAATTGTCAATAAAATATTTCCTTATTACGCTTACGATGTGTAAAAAGAATGCGCATTTTGCTGTTTGCCCACTCTCACTGCAAAATGGTTCAAGTACACTTCCATAATGCTATTTCGTATCATGTAATATGTCGCCCCAATTACTAGGTTTAGCAGTTTTACAGTAAGTAAATAAAACATTAAAGAGAAAAAACTTTTTCTAAAATATAAAAAATTAAAAATGGACTAGGAGTAGATTATTATTAGCCTTGTTTTTTGCTTAAAAACAATGCGATAAAAAATTAAACTAAGAAATTCGGGAAATAGCAAACTTTACTAGACAGACCTGAACAAAGTAGGCATATTTTAATATTTATTCTGGACCGATTTTCTTTCATTATAAAATTCTGGACAGAGATTACAGATTTCAGAAAAAAAATGTTAAGGGTAGAATAAAGTACACCCATTCAGTTTTTTCCCTTTTTCTCTTACAACATCTGAACAAACGACATTTTTTTTAAATGCCCGGAAAAAACAAGGGCCATCGATTTAGACAAAAAAGTTTAAATATTAATGAGTGGGTGACCTAAAGTGAAGTTTGTACCATCCAGTTCACCTCGATTTTCTCGCGAGTATGAGCTTAACAATCGTAATATTTATGGAACGTTCCAAAACAGCAAAACGACTCTCGATAGGGATAACGATAAAGTTTTAAATTGAATTTCTTAGAGTATCGCCACCATTCCTACGTTTTTCACGATTTTTTTCGCTAATTTCGGCAGACCAAACAAAACAATTTACAGAAGAATCCAGAACAAATGAGAGCTATCATTTAAAGTAAAAACCAAAAAGTATTGAATGCATGGGCTTATACTTGCCACTCCAAATTTTTCTTTGATTTTCTAGCATATTTGAACGGGAAAAACGAAATTTTCGCGAAATGATCCGGTACAAACGAAGGGCTGTCAATCTATGTAAAAAAACTTTAAAATATTGAGTCGAGGGGGATTAGAGTGACATTAGCACCAGCCAGTTCTTCTCGATTTCTCGCTTACTTGAAAGGAACTAAAAAAATATTTTGCGAGACCATCCGAAACAAACGAAGGTCTGTCCCTGAAGTCCAAAAAAAATTTAAAAAGTTGAGCGGGAGGAGGCCAGTGTGAAGTTAGCCCCTCCCGGCGTTTTTTTCACTTATTTGGACGGAACAAACAAAACATTTTCCGGAATAATCCGGTAGAAACGTAGACCGATCAATTTTACAAGTTAATTTTTGAAATTTTTGTATGGGGGCCAACTTTACAGTCCTGGTTTGAACTTCTACAGGTTTAGCTAAGTAAAACAAGGAGTGGGGTGGTTTACAATTGCCTTCATCGCCGAGTTGAAAAGCTTATCAATATGCCAGGCCGTCTAAAAAGCACCTATTTTCCACCCTGCAAATGACACACCTCACGTTATTCACCACAGGGTCTGGCTGCATAATGAAATTCATTGCGCTCAGAGGAGATATAACTCTGACAAGTATCTTTTACACTTGTACCTCTTCTGTTCTTAAATACTTCAGTCATATGTTTGGCTTACCATGTGATAAAAAAAAACTAAATTTTTTTTAGTCCTGAAACAAGCAAATCGAGTGCAAATAATTTAACACTCCACCTGCCTGTTATGTGCAACCCCTTACAGTACTATTATTTTATTAAAGGCAGTTGCCTCTGACAATCAAAACATGCATTTTATTCGTCACTTGGGCGAGTAAATTTAAATCGATAATTCAAAGGATACCCACATCGAGAAAATGTTTCCAAACGGCGAAAATATTTTTACAAAAGATAATAAATTGATAAGAGAGTAGATTAGTCGATTTTTTTAAAGTAAATTCAGTACACTCGCAAATGTCCAACACGAGTCCTGAAAGTGTAGGTCAACAGAGACTGTAATTTCCCGATACTGAAGAAGCTTACTGAAATTAATCATTAGCAAAAACAAACCCCTGTTATTTATTTTTTGTTTTTGTAAAGCTTTTGACCGTGTCCCGTATGATTTGCCCATAAAAAAATTGAGGTGTATGGTATTAGAGGGACATCAGAGGGTCGAATTGCCATCCAATCATTGCAAAGTTAAAACAAAATACACATAAAATTTTATACAAGTTAAAATGGGAGTTCAACGAGTTAGAATTTTAAGACCCTTGCTATTTTTAATTTTTGTTAACGATCTCGCTGAATTTCTTGGCTCCTTCAATGTTATATTATTTGCTGATGATACGATAATATCTTTCGAAGATGAAAACTATGAACAAGGTTTAAAACTAAAGAAGCTTGAAGTAAGGTTATAGACTGGATGCAATAAATAATCTTGTTCTCAACTCAGATAAAACTGTGGCCAAATGCTTCACTGGTCGTAAGGAAATAAGTAACCAAAGTAAGGATATCTCCATTAATGACAATATATCAAAATCTTTTGTAACAGGTAAGTTACAAAATTTTTAGAATTAATATTAGGTAGCAAACTATCCTGGGACAGTTGTATTAAGGAACGTGTCTGCTATATAATCAATTCCTACTGCTACGCCCTAAAACGCTTAAAAATAAGGTACTTAGCGTACCAATACCTTTGAGTATTTATCATGTTTACAAATTCTGTTGGATTTGTTTTTAATTTAGTCACACTTAAACTTATTCAAATGTATGTTTAAAAAATCAAATAATGTTCAAATTATTCCGTCAAATAATTACTTTTTATCTAGTTTTTTGTTAATTATAATGATTAAAATTTTTAATGATTTTTAATGATCAAGTTGACTTATGAATATGGACACTGTTTACTATTAAGAATTCGTTTCTAATCAGTTGGTCCTAGCATATTGTTTGGCTGTCTTGGTCAAGGTTTCACATAGTTTTTCTTGGCCTCTCCAAGTGAATGCCTTGTCTGTCTCCTTTTTATCTTCTGTGCAATAGTATAACCTTCCAGTTCCTTATCCCAAGCATTTTGACTTGTCAAAAATAATGTACATTATTTTACGTAACAATAAGGTTTATTTATTTCATTATTTGTAATATTGATTCCTAGATTGGGTGGTTGGTTGACGATGTAAATAAAGTACTAGAAACCAAAAGAATATCAACAAAAAGTGGCCACCATGGCTTTTACAACACTAAATAATTTAAAAGAAAACGCAGAGAAAAATATCAGGGTTTGGAAGACTGACTGAAAGTTGTTTAGCCGAAAAATAATCTTGGAAATGGCCTGTTAAAGGATAACCTTCAACGTGTACAAAACAGCTGGATACGAGAATTATTAGTGTAATGTATACTTTGTTGAAGATCAAAGATTACCATTACTTGAGGAACAAGAATAAAAATACAAACTATGACTAAGCCGGACTGCATTTCAAATGTTGTAGAAATTTTACTGGCCAAAGTACTTTTGTATAATTTATAAAATCATTTTGATTCAGTCACTAAAACATGCAAATATAAACCTATAGAGAAGCGAGGCTTGGGAAGACCTAAAAAGAGATGAATATTGGAACAGGCCATTGAGCCTAATCCTTAACAGATGATGATGAAATCATTTGAACACCGAAAAGACAATGGGTGAATGGTACTCCATTTGAATATTGAACAAATTATGTCGCTTTACAATTACATAATTTTGTCAACTAAGTAAATATTTTAATTGCATTGTCTACTAATTGATCATATTATAGTAATTACAGTCGAACCTCCCGGATTCGAATCTGATGGAACCGGCTGATTTCGATTTACAGAGGTAAAATATTGAAACAAAAAATGTACTTAAAAATTGCGTTTTAATAAAATTCATGTAATTCCATAAAATATTAAATTACAAAAGTCAAAATTATTAATAGACCACCAATTTGATTGAGGAAAGTTTTTTACAAATATTATTTTACTTGTGTTGTTTAGATCATCAGCCGAAAGGCTGGTTTGAACCTGTAGAGGTTTTACTAAGTAAAACGAGAAGTGAGGTGGCCTTCCTCACTGAACGGAAAAGTACGCGTATCAGGATGCAGGGCCCTTTGCAAAGCACATATTTTCCCCTCTGTAAATGATACCTTTACTTCATTCACCACAGGGTTTACTTAATACTGTGATTAAGAATTAAGGGCATGTTTTGGTATTACAAGCTCCATTAGTACTCAAAAGCAAAAGAATATTCTACTTATAAGAACGATATGACAAATTATTGAAAAAACGACATAAAAAACAGAGTAAAATAAAATCGGGATACGCGTAAACAGTACAACTATACCTACAAACAAAAAGTTAGGTCAGCCTACAGAAAATGAAAAATAAATTGGGTACCGAAAATTTTAGAAATTTTAACGAGTAAAATATTGCTTAATCTGAATGAATACAGCTACGGTATTTTTTACCCTGTTAGTACGAAAATCATACACCAAAGAAGGAAAGACTGCATTACTAATTTAGCCTAACTATTTTTTTTTTTTGCTTTCGTCTGGTTTCCTCTGACTTAAAAATTAACTGAATTTTCAATATTTCCTGATGCGTATTGAAGCTTTGAACTACGCTTGTTATGCCCTTATTTGGTCGTAAGGTTTTGTGACAATAATGTTTTGTAAGTGTAATTGTTTGTGTTTCTGCCTGGTTTCTTCTAACTCAAAAGTTAACTGCATTTTCAGTTTTTTCTAAAGCTTTTTGGAGTTTTGTACTACGCTTACTGTGTCCTTATTGTCGTGATTTAACGCATGCTTCATTAAAAATCGTGTACAATGTGTAAATTGGAAATTTTGTAATTATTTTATTAATAATGTATAAAAAAATGTATTGTTACAATATATATGACCACGAAACTCTCGAAAATTTTCGAATAGGGAGGTAATTTAATTCATATTAAGGACGATTTTTGAAGTGGATAGCATACAATTATATTCGATTTAGGGAGGATTTCGAATGAGGAGGTTTGACTGTATTTGTAACAATTAGGATATTTTAAATAATTAACTCTAACAAATAAAAAATATACTTTCTTTAATTATTCTGGTTTTACATTGATTTAAAATAAGTACCTATTTAAAATACATGTCAAAATAATAAACAACAAATAAATTATTTTGATGACTGGATTGGATTCCGTCCGAGAACGAATTGTTTTCATACGATGGTCTTGTGTGGAGAAGTACTAGGGTGAGATGTGAATATCTAACTACAATCATTACAACACGTAGAAGTGGCAAATGCTACAGTACACGTGCCGGTACGACATGGCAACATCGTTTACACTGTTGCAGGCTATAAGTCATAATAGCGGGAACGATGCCGGACGCGAAATTGTCGGTAATTTGTACGAACGCGAAATTGTCGGTAATTCGAAAGGAGTCTGAATTGATAGCACAGTGAATAAAATTGAAAAATGCTCAATTTTCAATATCAGGACAAACCAATACCAAAACTCAGGGTGTAAGTGTAACAAATACCCTATATACTCTCATCAAAGTTGAATATACTCTTCAAATAAGCGATGTGCGAAATGCACGCTTTTTGAAAAGACGCGGAATTGTTAGCGGGATGTATATATATATATATATATATATATATATATATATATATGATTATGAACAGCCAAAACAAAATAAAATAAAATATAAAACTCACCTCAGAGTATTATAAATAATACTTTATGACTCACGACTTGAGTCATGAGTCATGACTTGAATTGACAAGGCAATGCATTGCCAGTGAAAGAATTTTATAGTGTTTGTGAGTTGACTGATGATGGATCCAGGGATCTGAAAAGGCCTTATTAACTTAACGGTAAGATCATTCTTGCTAATTTTGTGTGTTTACTAGTGGTTTAATATTATCTAAAGTAAATTCAGCACACAGTACAACATGTTTAAAAAATTGATATATATATATATATATATATGTATATATATATATACATCCCGCTAACAATTCCGCGTCTTTTCAAAAAGCGTGCATTTCGCACATCGCTTATTTGAAGAGTATATTCAACTTTGATGAGAGTATATAGGGTATTTGTTACACTTACACCCTGAGTTTTGGTATTGGTTTGTCCTGATATTGAAAATTGAGCATTTTTCAATTTTATTCACTGTGCTATCAATTCAGACTCCTTTCGAATTACCGACAATTTCGCGTTCGTACAAATTACCGACAATTTCGCGTCCGGCATCGTTCCCGCTATTATGACTTATAGCCTGCAACAGTGTAAACGATGTTGCCATGTCGTACCGGCACGTGTACTGTAGCATTTGCCATTTCTACGTGTTGTAATGATTGTAGTTAGATATTCACATCTCACCCTAGTACTTCTCCACACAAGACCATCGTATGAAAACAATTCGTTCTCGGACGGAATCCAATCCAGTCATCAAAATAATTTATTATTTGTTGTTTATTATTTTGACATGTATTTTAAATAGGTACTTATTGTAAATCAATGTAAAACCAGAATAATTAAAGAAAGTATATTTTTTATTTGTTAGAGTTAATTATTTAAAATATCCTAATTGTTACAAATACAGTCAAACCTCCTCATTCGAAATCCTCCCTAAATCGAATATAATTGTATGCTATCCCCTTCAAAAATCGTCCTTAATATGAATTAAATTACCTCCCTATTCGAAAATTTTCGAGAGTTTCGTGGTCATATATATTGTAACAATACATTTTTTTATACATTATTAATAAAATAATTACAAAATTTCCAATTTACACATTGTACACGATTTTTAATGAAGCATGCGTTAAATCATGACAATAAGGACACAGTAAGCGTAGTACAAAACTACAAAAAGCTTTAGAAAAAACTGAAAATGCAGTTAACTTTTGAGTTAGAAGAAACCAGGCAGAAACACAAACAATTACACTTCTTACAAAACATTATTGTCACAAAACCTTACGACCAAATAAGGGCATAACAAGCGTAGTTCAAAGCTTCAATACGCATCAGGAAATATTGAAAATTCAGTTAATTTTTAAGTCAGAGGAAACCAGACGAAAGCAAAAAAAAAATTAGTTAGGCTAAATTAGTAATGCAGTCTTTCCTTCTTTGGTGTATGATTTTCGTACAAACAGGGTAAAAAATACCGTAGCTGTATTCATTCGGATTAAGCAATATTTTACTCGTTAAAATTTCTAAAATTTTCGGTACCCAATTTATTTTTCATTTTCTGTAGGCTGACCTAACTTTTTGTTTGTAGGTATAGTTGTACTGTTTACGCGTATCCCGATTTTATTTTACTCTGTTTTTTATGTCGTTTTTTCAATAATTTGTCATATCGTTCTTATAAGTAGAATATTCTTTTGCTTTTGAGTACTAATAGAGCTTGTAATACCAAAACATGCCCTTAATTCTTAATCACAGTATTAAGTAAACCCTGTGGTGAATAAAGTAAAGGTATCATTTACAGAGGGGAAAATATGTGCTTTGCAAAGGGCCCTGCATGCTGATACGCGTACTTTTCCGTTCAGTGAGGAAGGCCACCTCACTTCTCGTTTTACTTAGTAAAACCTCTACAGGTTCAAACCAGCCTTTCGGCTGATGACCTAAACAACACAAGTAAAATAATATTTGTAAAAAACTTTCCTCAATCAAATTGGTGGTCTATTAATAATTTTGACTTTTGTAATTTAATATTTTATGAAATTACATGAATTTTATTAAAACGCAATTTTTAAGTACATTTTTTGTTTCAATATTTTACCTCTGTAAATCGAAATCAGCCGGTTCCATCAGATTCGAATCAGGGAGGTTCGACTGCAATTACTATAATATGATCAATTAGTAGACAATGCAATTAAAATATTTACTTAGTTGACAAAATTATGTAATTGTAAAGTGACATAATTTGTTCAATATTCAAATGGAGTACCATTCACCCATTGTCTTTTCGGTGTTCAAATGAATTCATCATCAACATCTGTTAAGGATTAGGCTCAATGGCCTGTTCCAGTATTCATCTCTTTTTAGGTCTTCCCAAGCCTCGCTTCTCTCTAGGTTTATATTTCCATGTTTTAGTGACTGAATCAAAATGATTTTATAAATTATACAAAAGTACGATGGCCAGTAAAATTTCTACAACATTTGAAATGCAGTCCGGCTTAGTCATAGTTTGTATTTTTATTCTTGTTCCTCAAGTAATGGTAATCTTTGATCTTCAACAAAGTAAACTAACATAACATTACACTAATATTTCTCGTATCCAGCTGTTTTGTACACGTTGAAGTTTATCCTTTAACAGGCCATTTCCAAGATTATTTTTCGGCTAAACAACTTTCAGTCAGTCTTCCAAACCCTGATATTTTTCTCTGCGTTTTCTTTTAAATTATTTAGTGTTGTAAAAGCCATGGTGGCCACTTTTTGTTGATATTCTTTTGGTTTCTAGTACTTTATTTACATCGTCAACCAACCACCCAATCTAGGAATCAATATTACAAATAATGAAATAAATAAACCTTATTGTTACGTAAAAATATGTACATTATTTTTGACTAGTCAAAATGCTTGGGATAAGGAACTGGAAGGTTATACTATTGCACAGAAGACAAAAAGGAGATAGACAAGGCATTCACTTGGAGAGGCCAAGAAAAACTATGTGAAACCTTGACAAAGACAGCCAAACAATATGCTAGGACCAACTGATTAGAAACGAATTCTTAATAGTAAACAGTGTCCATATTCATAAGTCAACTTGATAGTTGATCATTAAAAATTTTAATCATTATAATTAACAAAAAACCAGATAAAAAGTAATTATATGACGGAATAATTTGAACATTATTTGATTTTTTAAACATACATTTATTTTTATTCCTAATTTGTGTACGTTGCAATCTGTTCAATTTAGAACAATAAGCAACCCCATGACCCAATGAGATGAGGATGATGTGTATGACGTGTAAATGAGGTGTAGTCTTGTACAGACCCAGGCAGACCATTCCTGAGAGAGTATGGTTAATAAAACCCCAACCATCAAAGTACACCGGTAACCACTGTCTAGCATTCAAATCCGTAAAAAAGTAACTACCTTTACTAGGATTTGAACCAGGAACCTTCGTCTCCGAAAATCAGCTGTTAAACACCTAATTTGGTGACGACTTTATAAGTTTAAGTGTGACTAAATTAAAAACAAATCCAACAGAATTTGTAAACATGATAAATACTCAAAGGTATTGGTACGCTAAGTACCTTATTTTTAAGCGTTTTAGGTTTTAGGATATATTGTCATTAATGGAGATATCCTTACTTAGGTTTTAGGATATATTGTCATTAATGGAGATATCCTTACTTTGGTTACTTATTTCCTTACGACCAGTGAAGCATTTGGCCACAGTTTTATCTGAGTTGAGAACTAGATTATTTATTGCATCCAGTCTATAACCTTACTTCAAGCTTCTTTAGTTTTAAACCTTGTTCAGAGTTTTCATCTTCGAAAGATATTATCGTATCATCAGCAAATAATATAACATTGAAGGAGCCAAGAAATTCAGCGAGATCGTTAACAAAAATTAAAAATAGCA
Source organism: Catonia carolina (assembly GCA_035578175.1). Taxonomy (NCBI): domain Eukaryota; kingdom Metazoa; phylum Arthropoda; class Insecta; order Hemiptera; family Achilidae; genus Catonia; species Catonia carolina. The sequence continues at coordinate 45,203,354 of JAQMRL010000001.1, forward strand.
AGGGTCTTAAAATTCTAACTCGTTGAACTCCCCTTTTAACTTGTATAAAATTTTATGTGTATTTTGTTTTAACTTTGCAATGATTGGATGGCAATTCGACCCTCTGATGTCCCTCTAATACCATACACCTCAATTTTTTTATGGGCAAATCATACGGGACACGGTCAAAAGCTTTACAAAAATCAAAAAATAAATAACAGGGGTTTGTTTTTGCTAATAATTAATTTCAGTAAGCTTCTTCAGTATCGGGAAATTACAGTCTCTGTTGACCTACACTTTCAGGACTCGTGTTGGACATTTGCGAGTGTACTGAATTTACTTTAAAAAAATCGACTAATCTACTCTCTTATCAATTTATTATCTTTTGTAAAAATATTTTCACCGTTTGGAAACATTTTCTCGATGTGGGTATCCTTTGAATTATCGATTTAAATTTACTCGCCCAAGTGACGAATAAAATGCATGTTTTGATTGTAAGAGGCAACTGCCTTTAATAAATAATAGTACTGTAAGGGGTTGCACATAACAGGCAGGGTGGAGTGTTAAATTATTTGCACTCGATTTGCTTGTTTCAGGACTAAAAGAAATTTAGTTTTGTTTTTATCACATGGTAAGCCAAACATATGACTGAAGTATTTAAGAACAGAAGAGGTACAAGTGTAAAAGATACTTGTCAGAGTTATATCTCCTCTGAGCGCAATGAATTTCATTATGCAGCCAGACCCTGTGGTGAATAACGTGAGGTGTGTCATTTGCAGGGTGGAAAATAGGTGCTTTTTAGACGGCCTGGCATATTGATAAGCTTTTCAACTCGGCGAGGAAGGCAATTGTAAACCACCCCACTCCTTGTTTTACTTAGCTAAACCTGTAGAAGTTCAAACCAGGACTGTAAAGTTGGCCCCCATACAAAAATTTCAAAAATTAACTTGTAAAATTGATCGGTCTACGTTTCTACCGGATTATTCCGGAAAATGTTTTGTTTGTTCCGTCCAAATAAGTGAAAAAACGCCGGGAGGGGCTAACTTCACACTGGCCTCCCCCCGCTCAACTTTTTAAATTTTTTTTGGACTTCAGAGACACACCTTCGTTTGTTTCGGATGGTCTCGCAAAATATTTTTTTAGTTCCTTTCAAGTAAGCGAGAAATCGAGAAGAACTGGGTGGTGCTAATGTCACTCTAATCCCCCTCGACTCAATATTTTAAAGTTTTTTACATAGATTGACAGCCCTTCGTTTGTTCCGGATCATTTCGCGAAAATTTCGTTTTTCCCGTTCAAATATGCTAGAAAATCAAAGAAAAATTTGGAGTGGCAAGTATAAGCCCATGCATTCAATACTTTTTGGTTTTTACTTTAAATGATAGCTGTCATTTGTTCTGGATTGTTCTGTAAATTGTTTTGTTTGGTCTGCCGAAATCAGCGAAAAAATCGTGAAAAACTTAGGAATGGTGGCGATACTCTAAGAAATTCAATTTAAATTTTATCGTTATCCCTATCGAGAGTCGTTCTGCTGTTTCGGAACGTTCCATAAATATTACGATTGTTAAGCTCATACTCGCGAGAAAATCGAGGTGAACTGGATGGTACAAACTTCACTTTAGGTCACCCACTCATTAATATTTAAACTTTTTTGTCTAAATCGATGGCCCTTGTTTTTTCCGGGCATTTAAAAAAATGTCGTTTGTTCAGATGTTGTAAGAGAAAAAGGGAAAAAACTGAATGGGTGTACTTTATTCTACCCTTAACATTTTTTTTCTGAAATCTGTAATCTCTGTCCAGAATTTTATAATGAAAGAAAATCGGCCCAGAATAAATATTAAAATATGCCTACTTGGTTCAGGTCTGTCTAGTAAAGTTTGCTATTTCCCGAATTTCTTAGTTTAATTTTTTATCGCATTGTTTTTAAGCAAAAAACAAGGCTAATAATAATCTACTCCTAGTCCATTTTTCATTTTTTATATTTTAGAAAAAGTTTTTTCTCTTTAATGTTTTATTTACTTACTGTAAAACTGCTAAACCTAGTAATTGGGGCGACATATTACATGATACGAAATAGCATTATGGAAGTGTACTTGAAACATTTTGCAGTGAGAGTGGGCAAACAGCAAAATGCGCATTCTTTTTACACATCGTAAGCGTAATCAGGAAATATTTGATTGACAATTGTCAGGTGGTGTAATGTTAAAAAAAGCGTGAAATAACATGTTAAAAATTCTTAAACAAATTTTTGTTTTGTTTTATCCTTAATGCGTGTAGGTTGCAATTTGTTCGATTGAGAACAATAAGCAACCCCATGACCCAATGATATGTATGACGTTTAAATGAGCTGTAGTCTCGTACATACCCAGGCCGACCATTCCTGAGAGAGTATGGTTAATTGACCCCCAACCATCAAAGTACATTGGTAATCACTGTCTAGTATTCAAATTCGTATAAAAGAACCAAAATTATACTATATACTAGGATTTAAACTAGGAACCTCCATCTCCGAAAATCAGCTGTCAGAAAAGCTGTCGAAAAGTCAGCTAAACAGCTGACTTGCGGCGACGACTTTTCTTCTAGACTAGACCAACCCGTTGGTTACTAAACGAACGACGTAAACAAATTACTAAAGGATTTGTTCATGGATTCGTTGATAGTGGGTTTATGCCTAATTTGAAAAAAGAAACCAAAGCGGCGTGCGATGGACTCATGTATGGAAGGCGACAGCACGGCGGAGAACAACTCTTCAAAATTGCGTATAATATACGTTGTGTATACAATGCGTTTAGAAAGATATCCTGCCAGCCATAACAATAATTTAATCCTGACACTACTATGCGCAGCACCGGTTTCCTTCCAGGATAGTTTGTCAACCCAAAAAATCGTCTATCGGAAAAGAGAGTTTTTTAATTCTATTAAAAAATATATAATTATTTTTAATTTAATTGTATTACTTATATCAAATAATTTGCCGAATAATATTTATTTGAATGTTTACTAAATTAGATTGTGAGTTTTGAAAGAATTGTAATTCGATGATTAATAAAAATTTGTTTTTATTATTCTTTTAAACTTTTTTTCTTAACACAACACAATATTTATTTATAACTTGTTTTGTCTATTTTCTTAACCGGTGGACGCGAAATTGATAGCAGATGTGAAACTGACGTCCTTGTAAGAATATACATAATATACGTATATTTTTACATAGGGGCGTAGCGAGAGCACTCTGGTGAGAAACTCTCCAAGGTACGGTGTATAAAATAGTTTCAAAACACCGCCATTTCGCATCCGGTACCAAAATTTATTTATTTTTTTGTGTCTCTCTGAGTAACAATAAAATTCTCAAAAAATAAATATAGTTGCCCCAAACTATGTACTTTAGTTTAAAAAAATTACGTCCGAAAACCATGTCACAATAAATTTTTATTAAGTTTTTATTAAGGATTACAATTTGGCGTCCGTATACGGACGCCAAATTGCACTCGGACTCCAGATTGTTAGGAAATTGTCAATGTATGGACGCGAAAATGATAGTAGTACATATATATATATATATATATATATATATATATATATATATATATATATATAAGGCTCAGTTCTGTGACAATAAATTTTACTTGCAATAGAATAAATTTGATTAATATTTAATATCAAAATTTTGCTTACTAAAAATAATTTTAACAATATTCATTCTCCAAATTTTGCTTGCTAACGTTAGCATAATAATCGTTTCAATAAGTAAACATTACTTAGGTGCCTTTAATTAAACCAAGTTACAAAAAAATAATCAGAAGTCAATAACAAAAAAACTAGAATAATTCATTTGCTTTACTGCAAAACAAATGGATAAAGCCTTAAATAAATTTATATTAAATTGCAACTTTTATAAGACTTAAGGTTTTTGAATAATGGCGTAAACATATTACACTACTGTTAGTAGTATCTCAATATACGGTTTACTTACATTTTCAAGGTTAATACAAGTAATAACCATTTAAAAAAAATATTGGTTGTACTAATCGTTCACGTTACATGGATGACTATTTTCAAAAATATAACAATTAATGTATAATTAGTTTTAATAAAGAGTAAAAAAAATTTTTTAAAAATCCAGCCGAAACAAATGAAAACTTGAAGATTGTAGAGTATATTTAATGTTCATTTTAAAATAGTTTGTTGAATGTAAATGTGCAGGTTGGATACACACTCATACTTTTTGTAAGACTGCTTCATCAAACTGTCCAGATGAATTTGGATATTTAAGTATTAAAATAAATAAATTTCGAAACATACCGGAGTGATGTTGAGACAGATTTTAAATAAACATTATATCACCATGTATTCCTGAATTTTTCTCCTTTTTTTAAATGAGCAGCACATCATGATTGTAGTTAGATGGTATGGAACATTATGTTGGTTAAAAGACTGGTTACAGCTTGTTGATGAAATTTCAACCGTTCATTTTATAGCCATTGACATTTATTCTGGTTATTAACGTTCGTTCAGCATTATTTCCTCATAATTCCAGCATCCTCAAAATAATTATTTCAACCGACAAACTTGAACCCAAATTAATAGGCGTAATAATACAAAACATGTTAAGAAACCGAAAAAGACTGAAATAAAAAATTATGAATACATATTAATGCAACTAATCATCGCGGCCATTAAATTAGCACAGACAAAGAAGGAAGGCAGTCAGCTGGCGACAGTACTCGGCATAACGGTACGACAACCAAACAAAAGCCAGAACGAATTCTCCTACACGTAGTACATTAAACTACCAATAGATAGTACCAGCGTACAGTCAAGTAGCAGAAACAGAAATACAGTTCGAATACCAAAATACAATGTAACATATTTTACAGATGTTACATTTTATTGCCATATTCTTCCTGGTATTATTCCATAAGCTTACCAATAAAATTAGCTTTAAATAAAAATAGCATTATTGCAGTTAACCTGTTCATTTTGGAAATTATTATTTTGGAATATTTTAATTGCACATATCCAATCCATAAATACACTTATAGAGATTAAATTGATAACATCATATGTAATGTATTAGAGTCTGTTAATAAATAAATATAATATATAAATCCTATAAAAACACAATATGAGATATCAATATTTGGATGTTGGAAGAATTTTTATGAATTGCCAGTTTTAACAGTTTTTTTTCTTATTGTTTTTCCAGTCTATGCTTGGTCGTATGGAGTCCATTGTAGGGCAACTAAAAAAAGAGAAAGAAGCCAGTATAAATGATGTCAGATGTCTACAAAATGATATGAAATCAGCTATAAACAAAATAAAGGTAAGATTTTTATTTCAAACCAATGTTACTTCAAAACACATACATATAGTATTGTAACACCTAAGCCTGGGTTCATTCGGGATCTGGGTATAATAAATAACAAACAAACTTTCTTTAAATTTATAATAATTATTTATTGATATGATTAATAATTACAATAAATTAAGCTTACATTACTACAATTTTAAATTAGTTACAAAACTTAAAGCTTAAAACTCAACCATACCAAGGGGTACCCAAAAGAAACCAGAATTATTTTTCAAAAGCTATATATTTTCAATTTTTTTGCAAAACAACCTTATCCTCTTCAAAATACTCTCCGTTACAACTAATACATTTATCCCGCTGGTGTTTCCAATGTTCGAAACATTTTTTGTAGTCATCTTTAGAAATGGCTGACAGCTCCTCCCTCATTTTTTTCTTGACCGGTTTAATGTTGTCAAATTGGTGTCCTTTAATGTCCCTTTTCATGCGTAGAAATAAGAAAAAGTCCCACAGAGCAAGGTCAGGCAAGTAAGGTGTGTGGGCCAGCGGAACCATCCCATTTTTAGTCAAAAAATCTTTCACTAAGATGGCTATGTGTGCAGGTGTATAGTCGTGGTGGAAGAACCAGTCTCCTGTCTGCCACAAATCGGATCTTTATTGACGAATATTGTTGCGCAATCTTCTTAAAACTTCCAAATTGTCGGTCAACGGTCTGAGAGCACACGCTCTCAAATTTTTTAAACATTTTTGTCATTTCGGGGAGTTGATGGACGTCCGGGATGAAGTTTGTCATCAATTGACATGTCACCATTTCTAAACTGAGAAAACCACTTGTACACTTGAGATTTTCCTATAGTATCATCTTTGTAAGCTGTTTTCAACATTAAAACGGTTTCAGCAGCACTTTTACCGAGTAGAAAACAAAATTTCACAGCTACACATTGTTCACTTAAACTTGCCATCATAAAAAACGAAACAAGAGCAAAACAGCGTTAGCAAAAACAATCACTGCAGATGAATATTGAACTCGCATTGAGTTGCGCTATACACGTCTGTGCGACAGAAATGTGTACTACACTAGCACCGCCCATGGCAATGCTATTTCGGTTACTTTTGGGTACCCCCTCATAAATAAAATAGTGTCACTTAAGAATCAAAACAATAATTTACCTGTCCACAACCCATCGCTATCACCCATACACACGTGCCTTATTGATGTAATTTAGAACTGGTCCCGTAACGAAGCTATTTCAAAACTAACTGTTTTGAACCTGTGTTCATATAGTTAATTAAGACCCTTCTAACTTTTTCTCCGTTTTACCTGAACATTGTAGAAGGAATCAACATAAAAACAAATGTTTCTACTATTTTTTATTTTTGAGAATTCTTATTCAAAACATTTCATTTATTAAAGCCCAAGCCAATTGCTGTGAGCGCTGGGCTACGCATGCACATACTTGACTTCGACCCTGCATACATACCCCTCTGAACTACAGTAAGATGTACAGTCAGAGTGTTGTTGAAAATTGACAACACCCATTGTATTTTTTAGGCATGCTGTTCCATTGTTAATTACATACGCTGCATTATTGCAGTACATACAAGACTATACTAATGGAGACGCTTGTTTTGCCCAGCGCTCTCCTTACGAAAATCAGGCTTTACAATCCATTATCTTTGTTCAATACTTTTCACGCCATACAATACACACTTTCTTACAATAAACGTTCTATTCCCTCAACCATTTCTAGAATATCAGTGTACAATGTTACAGTATTATAGATAGCTTCAAATTCTGTGGTGTGTGAACCTTTTACAAATTTTAAATGAAACACTAATTTATCGTATTGTATGGGGAAGGATATTATTTGTTTATACAATTAAAACAAATGTGCTACTGTAATCTGGATTTTAACTTAAACATATTGTTTGTTGTGGAGTGGATTAAGGAGAAATTCAAATTATGTAAATAACAAAATTGTTTGTATTAACTAATTTTTTCAAAAAATTATTGTAAATCTTGAATTGTTTTAAAATTTAAAAAATTTGTTTGTATTATTCCTGATTTTTAATTTATTATTTTAACATATTAATTCCCTTATTTCATACCTGTGTTCTTGGGGATCTTTTATTATGCCTAACAAAACTAAATTCTAATGATTCCTTGTAATTTACTATTTATAGAAACATTGTTTTTTTTAGAATATGCTCAATTTATGAAGTGTTTTTATTGTTATCGCTTTATTTTGAGCGTAAGAATAATACCCTTAATTTTACTTGATGGATCAGTAAAATTGTTCACTAACTGAAAAGGCTGAGTAACTGAAACATTACTGTTTAGATCTTTCTGACCATGACTCTTACTATTAATTGTCCTGAAAATATCAGTTTCTCATAGTCATGAGTAGTAAAATGACACAATCTAGTAATGAAATATTACAGTATATATTACAATATTGTTTAATGCAATTAAGGCTCAGTAATTTTATAGACTTTATAGATTGTCATGGCTGTCCCTGGCTGTGTAAATTGAATTATGAAAGTAGAATAAATCACATTAAGTGTGTACCAAAAAACTTTTGTAATAACAATAAAATGGTTAGTAATTTTGGCTACTCACAGGATTCTGACTTGATCTCTTTTGAATGGACCAACTTTTTTATTTTTATTGATTGCTATAATTGACAAATTATTTTCAGAAAGAAATAATTATCAATTTGTTTTTATATTTTGTTCTTAGATGAATCCGTACATTAAGGCCGATGAAGTGAATGAATTGTATACACAGCTTATGAACAAAGCAAATAGTCAAATGGGAACTCTTCAGAAAAAACTACAAAATCAAAAAAGTGCTGATGAGCAAGAAAGATTACGGAAAATTCAGCTTGAAATGGAAAATGAAAGAAAACGCAAGGAGGAGGAAGAAAGGAAAAAGAAAGAAGAAGAGGAATTTAGAAGACAGTAAGTTAAAATAATAACACCTCTACTGTATATTTTATGAGCTTAATTAATGGAAAGAAATAGTGTGTCGTTTATAAATGGGTTTTGCAATTTTTATCTGATTTGTGAATTGAAATATTAACTTGTGTAATCGATTCAATTTTTCTTTTTAGGAAAATAGAAATTGAAGAAAATCGAAAGAAAGAAGAAGCTGAAAGGAAACGTCAAGAAGCTGAAGATAAAAGAACCGCTGCTGCTCTTCAAGTGAGTTGTATTATCTGTTTTTTTTATAAATCTAGCTTTTAAGGAAATTTAGACCAGTGTAATTTACTCAACTCATTAGATATAAAATTGAATGGGAGTATTGCTGATAAAAGTACATAAATAAATTTAGTGAATAATTGTTAGTAATCTTCATGTAGTCATTAACCAAATCTCTAATAAATATTAATTGCTATAAAAAAATTATGATATTCGTAAATAAAAATGTTATTTTTGCGCAATTACGCAATTTACACACATTAGGTTAAAAAATTGTAATCGTATAGCCTACATACTCTGATGATAGGTGGATCCACCAAAACATGTAAATAAAATAAATAAATAAGAAGGAAATTAAAGCAGCATTAAGAAGAATACAGATTGGTGAAAACTAATGGTATGTTGTCATTTAGATATTGCAAGCTGTAAAATGTATTTTAAAAACTTATTCATTTGGATGGGTTTATTTGCAGATGAGGCTTGAAATATATTTTTACTTAATCCAAAATATTACCCTTTTTAAATGTATTACCTTTTCTTTACAGGAACAGTTAAGAAGAGAGGCTGAGGAGGATGCCATATTTAGAGATCAATTGGAGCAGGAGAGAAGGGATCATGAATTGGCACTCCGATTAGCGCAGGAGACAAACAGTCAAGTTGAGGATTTGTCACCACCGATGAGAAGGTATCTTAAATATTTTTATTTTGTACGCATCTCTTCATAACAACACGGATTCTAAGGGTTTGATTTTGTCAGTGCACAGTAATCTATCATTAGCATTTTTATTCCTGCCACAATTCAGTAGAGATTTGTTATATCCCTCATACGTTTTTATTCCCCAACCTTTAAATAGAAACAAATTTGTGTTTTATGAACAACATTCAGATAATTAGTTTACTTTTAGATACCAAACAATATGCTAATGAAGTCCAGTGATTCTTACTTATGAAATTTCCTTACTAAGGAATTATATCTATTTCTTGAAAACTGAAGTATAGGTTTGAAATGATGACACTTATGTGATTCATTAAATATAACATCATGCATTGTTTGGTATTGTAGTTTAGTTTGCCCTTGTGATTTTGAAGTTTTTAATCTTGCCAAAAAAAAAATCCCAAGAACATTCAAAAAATTAACACTAATAGAAAATCAGCTTTAATGAACCAAACGTAAAAATGAATTGATATAATATATTTAAAAAATATTTTTATTGCATTTTTGAAACATTCATACCTAAATTTGGTATGGAAAATAATGTCAATGAGATGATGTCCTTGTTGGATACAAATTCAGAGCCTCTCCTGAAAGCTTTGCATGGCTTTCTCCTACTCATCGATATGTTAAATAATTTCCTGTGACCAGAACTAGAAATCCATTGGGTAAACACGAGAAAAATGTGGTTCCAACATGATGGTGCCACAGCTCACATAGCGAGAGCTTTGATGGAAGTGGTTCAACAAATGTTTCCTGGATATGTCATTTCACAATTCAGGATGGTTCTTGGCCCATAAACTCTCCTGATATGTCAGTTTGTGTTCCTTTTGTGGGACTTTTTGTAACCAAGAGTGTATGTGAGTAAGCCACACACAATCAATGACTAAAAATGTATGTTTGTCAAGAAATTGAAGCTGTATTGAATTAAATGTTGGAAAAAGCCTTGCAGAGCTTTCAGGAGAGGCTCCAGATTTGTGTCCATCAAGAAGGATGTCATCTCTCATCTCTGAAATTATTTTCCGAACGTGATTATGGTATATATATTTCAAAAATGCAAAAAAAATATTATTATTTAATATAAAACTTTTTTTTATCATTAAACAACCAAAGTTATTCAGTACTGAAGAGCATGCGTTTCGTCTGCTCTATCCTTTATAACGGTTTTCATGAAGTACAAAAAAAATTTCAGAAAATTGACCTTTGTGTATTCTTTGAAGATTTTTTTGCAAAATTTGGTTATGGTAGCACATGCATTATGTTTAGCTACACGTGTGAAGATTAATAATGCAGATAAATACAGTGTTTGCCTAGAAAATTTCATATATTGATATGGTATATTGACATAAGTATTTAAAATTTTGTTGATTATTTATTAGAGAAATTGTAAATTGCACTTAAATTATACAAAGAAATCAGTTGTTTAGCTCTACAGTTTTACACAATATGTCTGATCTTACAAGTATATTTTTGGATGTATTGTTTGTGAAAATAATGCCTTTTACGATTTAAAATGTTTTAAGATGGTCAGTTTGTTAATTTGTGTGTAATTTACAGTACGTGAAAAGTTTTATGTGTGTATATAACTCATAAGAAATTATAATTATACTATTAACCACGAAATTGTGAGCTTCCTAGTAAACCAAGCTGTCGGGTACCTCCACCCGTTTTATCCCCAACAAGATCCCATACTCTGTCTAGTCAATTTTTGTAAAACCTGTTTTAAAATAGATCTGTTTGATAGCATTTGTGTTGGATTATAGATGGTAGTTTTTCGTCTCTCTTTATTGAAACATTTTATATTTTTGTAATATTCCAAGCACACTTATTGTTTTTTTTTTATTGTTTGAAGCTTTATTAAAATTGCTTATATATACAAGAATATTCTAAATAAATTAATTACCTAGTTGAAAATAAAAAGAGGTTCATGGTTTTACATCACTTTTCGATTGCTTCTTTGTAAATATATTTCCTTCATGTCTAAACTTACACAGATTAGTTTAATTGTTTACAAATAATTGAAATGAAAAGCTTTGTGGTTTTATATTCCAAGCCTCGTATCTGTTTTGACATGAAATGTGCTATTAAGTGAATGTTTAATAAGTTTTTAATCTTATACAGTTTATGATAATAAGATACTAATAAAAAAAAAAAAAATTTGTTCCCACTCTGCCAAATACAGCAACACTGAATTATTGTCTAACTGCATCCAGGCTTGCAATTTCATGGTTACTAGTATAGTAATACTTCTTCCAACAAAAAGTAGTGATAATAGAGACAAGTTTGCCACAATTGTCATTTTATTTTATTGAAGTTTTCAGTGGTAAATCACAAATAGAAAAACAGTTATAAATTCATGCTAATGAATTAGTAAATTGAAAATTGATTCTAATTAATCATAAAAATCGTTTTTAAACTTGATTGTGCGATAAAACATTAATCAATTAATAATTTTAATCATAATATTACTAATTTCGCTAAATGCAATTTTAATATGTTTAATGACATTTTTAAAATCATCGTCATTTTTAACAATATACTCATAGACATAATTTGGAGTATGGTATAATCCTCCTTAACGTTTAATTACATTGGACTTTAATGATACCCAACAATGTTAGTTTGGTTAGTTAATTACTGCAAAGTTGCTAAGAACATTCAAGAAAAATTACAATAATTTTAAGTAAAGTATTACAGAAGATTGTTAAAAGTAAAATAGAGTAAATACCCTAATTATATTCTTTTTTGTTTTAAATTTTCTGGATATCTTAAAAAAGTTTTTAAATTTTTTATATGACGTAAAAAAATCCTTTTCACGATGCTATTAATTGATAAAAATTGATTATCGACAATAAAAATTGATACAAGTATTATTTTATTTTTTTAGTTTCTTTTAACGCTTTGGTTATTAACGGCTACGGTTGATTATGAATATAGAATCTGTGGGTTTTAACTTGTAATATTATTTTCATATCTTAGCCTGGAATTAAACTCAGGACATTCCTGGATTAAATTATTTTTTGTAGTATTTTTTAATCTCTTACTGAAACTATTTTTTATTTTTAGGTTTTTTTGCTTTTACCCATGTATAAAATCTGGGAAATTAAAAATGTTAATATTTACTGTTTTCTATTTCCCATTGTAGCAATGTAGGTTGTACAGATGGATTTGTATATGTATTCAAAGTGATCACAAGCTGTGATTGCAGCTTTTTGCTTTAAATAATATAAAAAAATATGTATGGCTACATTGCAATAAAAAGTAGATCCTATTTTTAAATCATATAATTTCTCATGCATTTAAAATCTTGGTGTAGAGCAATGTTATGTGTATTGGATACACGTAATTTTTTATAGCAATAAGCGATGCCAATTTTGCTTCACGTTGTAAATAGTTTCTTCAAAGGTTTTTATTGAAAATGACAAGAGGTTTTTGTAATTAAATTTGATTGTTTTTATCAATACAGTGACAAATAATTAAAACAATATCTAATAAGATGTCAGTATTGTTTTAAACACCTATCTTTTGGTTGTCCAGGTATTCTTGTAATTCAAAACTTACATCGGGTGAAAATGTACTTTACCTAATTTTATTTCATACAGAATGAAATTTATTCTATAAATTATTACAATTGTCTATATTTCAATTTCCTATGTTCAGTGTTGTTTATTTTTAGGCCATCAGCCGAAAGGCTGGTTTGAACCTCTAGAGGCTAATTAAAACGACAAGTGAGGTGGTTTACCATTGCCTTCCTCACTGAGTGGAAACGTGTGCTTATCAGCATGCTAGGCTCTCTGAAAAGCATTTACTTTCCATCCTGCGAATGACACCTTCACTTTATTCCCACAGGGTCTGGCTGTATAATGAAATTCATTACTCTCAGAGGCGATAACTCTGTCTAGTGTCTTTTACATCTCTTGGCTGACCACATGATGAGAAAAAACTATTTTTATAGCCCTAGAACTAGCAGATCAAGTAAAAATTTTACATTCCTCTTGCCTGTTATGGGAAAATGTTCAGTGTATATTTCAAGAATTTTTAATTTCATATTGTTTACAGAATGCGCCTTCAGTGTAAGCTCTGTTGATAAAATGCTTATTGCTTCTTTTGTACAAAATTTCTTTTCCCTAGTTTTGTTGTAATATTATTCACATTTAAATTTTTATAAAACGTACATAAAGTTTTTAGTGCTGTTAGTCATATTTATTCTTTTCTCTTTATTAATAATTTCTATGGTAATTGACTCACCAAGTATTTTAAAGTATGCATGTAACCAAGTACTCTAAACCAGTGACTGCAAGTTACATTGTATCTTACTTTATATTTTTTCTTTATGCCATCTAAACTAGTTTCAGCTACCTGCGTGAAATAAAAATTGTTGAGTTCCATCGATGATAAAATCTTATTGTTTATTTAAAAATAAATATTTAAAATAAAATTTAATGACTTTAAATTTTATAATAAGCTTAAAGAAGTTTATTAGCTTTAAACTTTAAGAATGTATTCATTAATGATGCTGAAAATTAATATAACCCTCCAATATATTTTTTCATATAAGATATCTATTTCAACATCAGTAAAAAGAATGTATCTGATAAATTAGATTAAAATTTTGACTGACTTATTAGGTAAACATTCTTCTTGTTACTATAACAAATAATTTCAACATAAAATAAAAGTTTCATTAGTATTCAATTTTTTTATTTACTTAATTTAATAATTACTTTGCTGAAACGTTTCCTACCAAGTTGTGAAATATAATTTGAAATAACTTGGCTGAAATTTAATACATTTATTTGTATGAACGTTATATTATTTAAATGAAATGTTAATAATAATAAATTTGTTAGGGAGGTCAGATTTTATTCATTTCTTTCAAGTATGAGTATATTGAAAAGATTTTACTAAATCAGAACCTATTCTGATTGTCTTTAAATATTTAAAAAATGGTTATTTACAAATATATGTGTACTAATAGTAGTGCAAGTCATAGGAAATAATACTTTGTATCTGATACAAGTTGTGTGCTAGGAACAAATATCAAGTATGCAGCAAAACTGCATACCGAGCAAAAAATTCCCGAGTATGTGGTGGAGCAGCAAAAATCGCATCACTTTAGTACAAAGACTAACTCACGAGTGGTGAATTTACTAATAGAAAAGAGCGGGTAGGGTAGAAGCATTCCTAACTGAGAAGTATGATAGAGATGACAGTGTTGTTAATACATTAAAAAAGGGAATAAAGTAATGCTCAGCTGCCCTCGCATGTGATCTAGTGTTAATGTTTTTTTTTGTGATTACTGCTTATTAGGTTAGGTTGAACAGTACAGTTGATTGGTGATGAGAGTAGGCCAAAGACCTCAGTGGGAACAACTGTAGCAGTAACAGTTGTGTTTGTAATGTTTGCTTGTCATCTTTAACCCTTTCCCAAGTTTTCTTGAGGTGGCCTTAACACAACTTCTCTCCACCTCTTTCTGTCACTGAACCATCTCTTCTAAATTTTTCTTTTGACATTGAATTTTCTTCCCAATTTATCCATTATTGAACCTATCCACTTCACTCTTGGTTTACCAATTGGGTTTTTTCTCTCCATCTCCAAGTACATCATCCTTTTCGGCAGTCTTCCCTCTTCCATCATACTTACATAATCAAACCATCTCAGCTTTGTCTGTCCAATCCTACTTGACAGGCTGTCTATTTCAAGTAGTTTCCTAATTACATCATTTCTTATTCTATCTCTTCTTGTCTTTCCCAGCATACTTCTCTTGAACTTCATCTCTGCTGCCTGGATTTTACTTTCCGCCTTCTTTCCAGCAGTCCATTTCTTGGATTCATAAGTCAAAATTGGTACAAAGTATGCATTACAGATAATTGTCTTACAGTGCGTAGGAACTTGATTCAGTTTAAGCCTCTCTCACTTTGGAAGAAACTACTCGTTTTCTGCACCCTTTTTTATGTTTTTGTTTTTAATAAATAAACCAAGTTATATTTGCTTGTACCAGGTCCAAAGTATCAGTCCCCTATGACTTGCCTCATCATTAGTTCGGATTGAACCGAATTCAGTGACAATAATAATCTGTCTTTGCTCGGTTGATATTTGTGTATTTGTATTTGGTATAAAAAGTATCTATACCATACAGTACTACTTCAGTAAGTACCATACTGTACTTGAACCAAGTTCTACTAGGAACAGAAAAATCCTGTTCCAATCCAAGTCTAATATGAGGGGGGGACCCAAAAATAACCGGACTGAGAGCGCGCTGCCATTCGTAGAAGTGGTAGATAGTTTTCCCACTACATGGGGTTAGTACAGACGTTCAACAAATAACTACCTAGATGGTGTCAGTTTGTATGTTAACGTTTGACCATAGTGTCTCTTTCTGTTGTCATGTTCTGCCTGCATTAAGAATCAAGGCAATCTTCCACTGGCTTGATGCTTGCTTGGTTTCTTGGTGATACCCATAACACCAACTCTTATAACCTTTAATGACTTTGGTCAAAAAGTTTGGATCACTTTCAATTTGGTTTTTTAAATCCTGACTCAAATTCAATCGAATATTTTGTTGATCTTATTTGAGAAAGTGAGGAACAAATTTAGCGGCAACAGGCGTTTCACTTGCAAATCCGCTGGCATGAGCTCCAACTCACGCCTGTCTCGTCAAAAATTTTGTCGATTGTGAAACGATGATCCTCATTGACTTTTTGGTGGATTTTTTCAAGTTTTCATGAATTGAAGATGTTAAAGGGCTTCCAGAACAAACATGGCCTTTGACACTCAGATCACCATTTTTAAATTGCCCAAACCACTTGAAAACTTATGTGCGGCTTATAGCATCCTCCTTAAAAGCCTGTTGAAGCATTTAGTACGCTTCCTTTGTTGATTTTTCAAGCAGGAAACAAAATTTCAAACACACTCTTTGTTTTTTAAATCTGCCTTAACATCGTCGCAGATGAAACACGACAACAGTAAGAGAAACTCTGCACTATGACCAAATGTTAATCTACAAACTGTAGCTATTTAGGCAGTTGTCTGTTGAAGGTCTCTACCAACTCCATGTCGTGGGAGAACTCTCTACTATGTCTACAAACGGCAGTGCGCTCTCAGTCTGGTTATTTTTGGGCCCTCCTCATATATTACTGTTGCATAACTACATTGAAAAATTATTTATGCAGACAAGTTAACAGGTTACTTAACATGAAACTTTTATTTATTGATACGTTGACTTGTACTTAATCCGCTAAAGGCTGGAATGCAAAACACAAACTGCTTACACTTGACTTTACCTGTGTGTCCTGCTTGGTTCTACCAGGTTCTCTGGGGTCCAGATGTCACATTCCACATCCAATAACAAGCTGAACAGGTACTGTATTTTACACAACACTGCATGTCTTTGATTTTTGTTTTTTTTTTGTACTTTTTGCATGTTTGTAATTTTTGTATTTAGTGTCGTAAATTTTTTGTAAATGTTTTACTATAAAAAATAAAATGGTCAACAAGAATGAAATTTAGTTAATTTCTGTGTTACTGACAGACTGATTGTAAAAAAAAATTCTGAATCATTCTGAATTCAGTGTCTCTTAATTCATTAAGTTTTATCACAAAAATAATAATGCTAAAAATTAACAGAATAAGTTTTAACACATTTACACATTTGTACATGATGCTCTGAATAACAGTCATTAAATAATTCATATTTCACCAAGTTCAGTACGTATACTTTTAATCTGTGCTGAAAAAGTACATTAAGTTTTATTAACAAGTTAAGAACTTGGGTAAACATATTGTGAACATATCTGGGTTCAGCAATTATTGAAACCTGTAGTCATAACCAATAAATTGTACAACCTTAAATAATTGTAAATAATTGCTTGTACGCAGAAATTATTATATCATGTACATTTTGTACTTTAAATGTTCTACTATATTTATGAAAAAATGTTTTGTGCTTTTGGCTCTATTCCTACATTCTCATCGCCATTTTAATGCATTGGAAGATTATTTAAAACATAAAATTGTAATAATTACATGTGTTCTTCACCATCAATTCAAATTTAATATCACCATTGTTACAAAACTTTCAGTGTCTCCTTAGTACTAGTATGTTCTTGTATCTGTATGTTTACTTGTGAAACTAGTGATGCAATCATATTTACTATGTATTTTTCCACTTAATATTACATTTTTGTCATCACTTTAAGCTGTATAATTTCAAACGTTACTTCTTCTTATCACAATCAAGGATTAGGCTCACACCTGTTCCAACTCACAACAGCGACAAACTATTTAATTATTGGCATTCTCTCTATGTGCTCCCTCCATTGCTTTCAATATTCTGGAATCTTCCTATTCAGGTTGTAAACATCCTGTTCATTCATATGTCCTGATTTCTTAGTTGGTCCCTACGATTGCAACCCTTTGATCTTTGCAGGAATCGCATCTCTGCCGCCTGTACTCTACTCTCTTGTGGTCTGGTGCTAATCCACGACTCACTTCCATAGAGTAGGACTGGGGCAGCCATCACCTTGTAAAATTTTATCTGAGCTCAAATGTTACCTTTTCTACAAAATTACAGAATTGAGTAGTTTAATTTCTTTGTCTTTATCAGTCCACCATCATCCAGTGTTGGATATAGGCCTCCCCTGTCTGCCTTCACAATCCCCTGTTCTGCGCCATTCCTGCCGAATTAATTCCGCCACCAGTTTTAAGTCATCTCTTCACTGGGTTAGTGGATGACTTTTATTCCTCTTTCCCAGCCAGGGCCTCCACTGCTGAACCAACTTGTTCCATCGATCATCTGCCTGCCTCATTGTACGTCCGGCCCATTGCTATTTTAGTGATGCCACTTCCTGTTTTACGTCAACTAATCCAGTCCTCTGCCGAATATATTTATTTCTTACTTGGTCTTTTAATTTAATATTTAATATCAGTCTTTCCACTGTTCTTTGTGTTTTGGCCAGTATCTCCATCATACCTTTTGTAAAGGACCATGTTTGTGCAGTATATGAGAGAACAGGAAGTACATACAGATTAAAAACTGCTCTTCTTAGTTTTAAGGAAATTTTCTGATTCTTCAGGATTTTACTTTGCCTTCTAAAAGCACACCACACTGATCTTATATACGTCTCTATTTCAGCGGTTCGGCTTGTTTTTTTGCACATATAATGACGTGCCCAAGATAGTTTAATTTAACTGATTTTTTTTATCCTGAGATAAATTTTCAAAAATTAATTTTTCTACCCTCTTTTAATCGTTACACAGCTCAGTATAAATAAATAACAAATTGCCACTTCTGATTTACTGACGCAAAGTGTTTTGATAAGACGGTTTGCGTTTAAGTTTTGTTTATTTGTAAAAATGGGTTTATATTGTGCTACGTTTATTGTATCGTTTCGTTCGACATGTTTTGTATTATATTTTAAAGATTTTTTATTGTTTTACTGTAAGTATATAGGAAGAACTGAATATACAGGATTGGTTTCCACATTGGTTTTTCAAATTAAGCATTCGCATACACTCTATTTTTTCAATTGCCAATGTGGGCTTGCAGTCGACTTTGACAATTAAATGACGTATATTGTTTGCCTTGACAGAAAATACATGATCAAAGAGCTTATTGTAAATTTGTTATTTCATTGAAATAAATTTTATAATTATTTAAGTTACTAGTCAGCATTATAGCAGTAGAATCCATATTAATGTTTTGTTTTTTTATGTATGTATAAAAAACTTTTTGTATTTACCTTGTACTGCTTCTTATACTTTTTCCCCTTACAAACACTTTCGCGGTGTGCACAACTTCTTCAGGTAATATTTTCCATTTATAATTAGTTTGATTCAATCCATTGACAAAGGAGGATGCAATCTTCGTAAATAATTCCTAGAAGGTATTATTATTACCTGAAGAAGCGGAGCACACCACGAAATTGGTTGTAAGGGGAAAAAGAATGCAAAATGCTTCTAAGGGGAAAACTATAAGAAGCAGTTTAAGGTAAATAAAATAAGTTTTTTTATACACATAAAAACAAAACATTAACCCTTACAGTGCCAGCGTCCTAATATTAGGACGCCAGCAGTTCAACCAAAAAATGTTGACGTAATCCTTTTATTAGTACGTCGACTAAAAAATTCATAGAATTTTTATTTTTCACTCAATTTTTACAAACAACGTATGAAAATAATCAGTAAGAAATTTAGATTGAAAAAATACATTAGAGTTTTTTTATGAATGTAATTGATAAATATTGATTAAAAACTAAAAATTGGATTTTTAAAACTTTTATCGCAGTATTTTTTTAATTTTTTACAATACATAAATCATTTTTTGTGATTTGCATAATTAAGTTGTCTTTAAAGTGATACAAGTGAAATCGATTAACATAATTTTTTAGGGTGATTTTTTTTTAAATTACAAAAGAAATTTCCACAAAAAAGTGACTACGTATCACTTCATTTTTAAATTGTGAGAAATGTGTTCTAAGTTGAATGTAATACAACTTCAGTTCATTGTGAACAAAACTAAAATGTCATTAATATACCTTAAAAAATAGCCATGTTATGGGTTGATATATAAAATGCTACAAATTACATAAAGTAGGGTGGCATTTTTCGGTAGGAACTCAAAATTTTCTCCTGGCACTGTAAGGGTTAATAATAAATTTTGTATGTCTGGAGTGGCGAGTCATTATTACAGCGTGATCTTAGTATTATGCAGGTCTAGGGATTGTGTTATGTGCTAATACATATGTATTGCGCTATCGCAATATTGTTAATAGAGCTCTCTTCATTTCTATCGTACATGCCAGTTGTTCTTCCTATATATTTTCAATAGCAATTGTGTATCTTTTAACTGTAATCTAAAAAGTTCTTTATAGTTTCTGTATATGTGACGTATTGTTTCTGTTTGGTGTTTTTTATATTGATAGAATTTATTTTGTGATTTTTATTAATTTTCTGTCTAAATAATGAAAATCTAATGTTTCAAATTAATTTTCAGTAGGATCAGTTGTAGTATCACTTATGTGTGTCAACTGCTGCTGTTTTTTTTTCTTCGAGAATTTATAGTGTAATTATCTGCACAGTTAGCATGCTGGTAAAACTAGTCTTTACAATTATTATAACTGTTCATATTTCGGTCACTTGATAAATCTTGGAGCCATTTATTTTTAGATGGTACATTATAAATTATTATATATATATGTTTCACAGTTGTGAAGCAAAGGAAATTTTAAAACCAGCGGTGTGTTACTGATACAGGAGATTGAAAAATTGCAATCAGTTGCAGTTAGAAGAAATATATTTTATAGCTTGTGATTTGTATTCATCATATGTTACATGTTTTAGTCTAGATGCATACTTGCTGCAAAAGTTATCGGGTTGCTGGGTCGTTTCAATCGGTGTTCCATTCCACACTAGTATAGGATTACACAATTATTTAGGCCACAGTGTCTGTCTCTCATTTACCACCAACGGAGATGAATTGTACCCGTGTCCAAATATTGAAGAAGAAAGTTGTTTTTTTATACTTTGTGTACAAGTGTGTAAATCATGAAAGAGAGATCAGAATAAGGAAGTACTGGGTTCATCCATACAACAGCACAAATTGTATGAAGGGTACTTTTAATGTATGATTAATAGATCTTTGGTAAGACTGTTTTCTATTGGTTTTTATAGTCCTCATGAGTAACATCCCAATTAACAGGCAAGGTTTTACTTCTTTGATGAAAAGTTTAACACATTTTTATCAAACATTATGTTGAGAGACTTCGCAGCCAATTTTTATCAATATAAAAGATAGGACGCCACGGCAGGTGTGCAATACCCTATAGACAGTTGAATACCAGGTATCGAAATATAGGAATGTGAAGTGCATCCCACAAGTTCCTGCAGCAACTTTAATAACTATCAGGAGTGATATTAGCACCAAATTGATATTAATGACCCGTGTGAATAGCAACAGAAGTTGCACGGTATTTCTTCTTAACCATTTGAAAATGATGCAGTGTCCCAATTACTTTTGCAACAAGTGTACTCCGGGGAAGTGTGTATTAGGCTGTACTGTGTTTTAAGCAGTGAAAATGTTTAGTTACAGCATCTGCAAAACTTGTAGATTATCATAGACTAATAATTATCTTGGTCTTAACGTGAAAAAAGGTTTTAACATTTTTTAAATAAAATCAATAGTGTTATTTCATGACTACACGCTGATCTAATTATCTATTTATTCACTGAGGTCTACTTTGTAGTTTGTCAGTTGCTACTTTCAATTATAATAAAAGATGCATCCTGATTGCTTCATTCGTCTAGAAAATGTTTTAAAAACTAGCTTATCGTATTCTTTACATAAAAAAAATGCGTGTTATAAATATTTGGATTTGTTCAATTTTCTTATGCATATTTTTGTAATATTTTAAAAAATTATATTGATAAAATATATCCTTTCTAACACAGTTTATGTTTTGTTTTTATGTAGGTCAGAAAATGTTCGAGCACAGCTTGCTCAAAATAACTCTAAATATGATCTCTCTAAATGGAAGTATTCGGAGCTACGAGATACAATTAATACATCTTGTGATATTGATTTGCTTGAGGTAAATTTGTTAGTTTTGTTATTATACCTTTAGAATGCTCTATGTAGTTGTAATAATATAGAAATTTATTCATGATTCTGTCAACTTGTAATTACGTTACCTCGTAAATGATTTGCATTGCCAATTTTTTTTTATCAAATTAAAGTGTGTTGTTTAGGTTATTAGTCGAGAGGCTGGTTTGAACCTCTAGAGGTTTTATTAAAATAAGATGTGAGGTGATTTACTTATGTGTGTCAACCGCTGCTGTTTTTCTTTTTAGAGAATTTTCTGTGTAATTATCTGCTCAGTTAGCATGCTGGAAAAACTAGTCTTAATAATTATCTTATTAGTTTTTTTTACTTGTGTTCATAGGCCTTCCTCACTGAGAGGAAAGATATGCTTATCAGAATGCCAAGCCCTCTGAAAAGCATGTACTTTCCACCCTCAGAATGGCAGCTTTATTTCATTTACCACGGGGTCTGGCTGTATAATAAAATATTACTCTCTGAGGAGATAATTCTGACTAGTGTCTTTTACACCTCTATCTCTTCTATTCTTGAATGCTTCAGTCTGTATATAACTGGCTTACCATGTGATAAGAAAAAGAACTATATTTTTGTAGCCCTGGAACTAGCAGATCGAATGCAAATAATTAAACACTCCACCTGTCTGTTATGGGCAAAGAAATTAAAATACCCAAAGAAATTAAAGTATCCAAAGAAATTTGGCCGGCCCATGGTAAAGTGGTCAGCGCAACTGGCTACTATGCCGGAGTCCCGGGTTCGATTCCTGGTCAGGTCTGGCATTTTTTTTATCTGTAAATCACCACATATCATTACCTATGCATAAGCCCAAGGCTTATGTAGGCATCATCACTCAATAACAAAAAAAAATTGAAGTCCATCAAAAAGTTTGAAATAAAACTTGTAGGTTTTTTTAAATTTTCTACAACTTTGATTATACACATTTTTGTTCTAGAATGCAATTTAAAGCGACAATCTTAAAAAAACAATTGTTTACCATGAGAGCACATGACCTTGAAAAATTTCAACAGATATGGCGCTTATCTTGTAGATGTAGAGCATTAGAAAAAGTAGTAATGAGGCGATTTTTAGAAAAATCATACAAGCTGTTTTTGAGAAAACTGCAAAAAAGTTAAAAATCGCATGGATAACCTACTACTTTCGATTGACCAATTTTGATGAAAATGTTTGTCAGGTCCCATAGTGGTACCTAGCTTAAGCACCAAGTTGAAACTTTGTACGATATTTTGTTCACACACAGACCTATCAGTAAAAACATGTTTTTTGGGTTCAGGGGGCCTGAAAACGTGTATATCCGGTGAAAATTCGATTTCTAAAATTTTACATGAAAATAATACTTTACTTCTCTTAATATTCATATTGGGCAAGAGAAAGTAAAAATTTAGGAAAATAAGATTCTATTATTATTGTTAATGTCCCCCATATTTGGGTTCTAGTGATGGCTATATTGGTTCAAGTGTTGTCTTACTTTACTTGCTTCTTAACTTTTGTAGATTACAAGATTACGATTTGTATTTATTGTCATTTCTATTTTTCAATCTATTCTATTCAAAGTTACATAAATATACATATTTAAAACTTTTACAACTTTTCTGTTTAACTTTAGGCTTGCCGAATTGAATTTCACCGACGTTTAAAAGTCTATCATGCATGGAAAGCCAAGAATAGGCGCCGAACAACCATGGATGAAAATGAACGTGCTCCTCGTTCTGTTATGGATGCAGGTAACTTGCTCTTTTATTAAATTGGTTTAAGTAAAAAAAAAAAATAAACAGTAAATATTAAGGTTAGTCATTTGAACATTTGTTACTGTGACACTTATATCTAAGGTCCGCTTCGGGATCTGGGTTAATTAAATAATTAACATACTAAAGTTTAAAAATTTACAATTACAATTTAAGTGTCTTAAATTTACAAGTAAATTACTTATATTAACTAAATGACTAATTACAATAAATTGATAATATAAACTTAAGCATTTGTAAGACTATTTTCTCACTTACTTAAACTAAGTCCTATTTATGAAATTAACAACAATTAGCCTATAGCTACGTGTGTACAATATACGCTGGATCTCTTCATGGGTGCACTTGTACACAGATCACTCACTTACTAACTGACAAATCAAAACTCATCGATGGCAGATCAAAGACTAAATAAATCGGCTGTGCTTATATCGATGAATCTATGGTAGTCACAGAAAGGACAGAGATTTTCGAAATAATAATAAAAATACAAGTTTTTACAAAATGTAAACAACTCACTACAGTTGAATAGAATGGTTACAAAAAGAGCCAATTATCTAAAAAGATACCCGTCTCCTTTTTTAGGTAGCCGTACCTAGGCTGACCTATAAGGTACATAACCGTTTGTGCGTTATATTTGTATTTCTTAGAAATACAAATATAACGCTGTAACTATATATGTAATATTTATAACAAATATAAATAATACAAATAAGTTTA
Source organism: Catonia carolina (assembly GCA_035578175.1). NCBI lineage: Eukaryota > Metazoa > Arthropoda > Insecta > Hemiptera > Achilidae > Catonia > Catonia carolina. The sequence continues at coordinate 45,227,626 of JAQMRL010000001.1, forward strand.
CGATGAAATGGAAACAGAAATGTTGTCCCTTCAAGTAAACAGGCACTAGACGCTATTCTTGTTGTTTCCACGTACTGTCATTGCCAATATGTAAATGAAAATTTATTATTTACTACTATTATTTAAGTTAAAACCTTTTAAATCTAAGTCCTTCTCAAGAATTCTTGAACGCACTTTCCCTTTAGATCAACGGTTCCCAAAGTGGGGGGCGCCCCCCCCCCAAGGGAGGCATGAAGACACGTCAAGGGGGGCGCGGGACTTCGAAATAGCTTTACCCTCCATAACGGATCCTTTCAGTGTCAACATAGACTTTCTGCCCGAATTACTTAAAAAACAAGTTTTAGAAATAAAAAATGTTTCTGCTGCGAAAAACGATTTCGATTTGACAAAACATCACTTTGGGTTAAGTATTACCAAGTTTACCCCAGTATATAACAGTAAGCGGCAGTAATTGTAATTATCTTTATCAAGCACCTATCTGTGCGAAAAAGTGTTTTCAGCACTTGTTACAATAAAAACAAAGCATCAGTGCAATGTTGGTTTTATTAATGATTTAGTTGTCCACTTTCTAATAATCAACCTTTTTTTAAAAAAAAAAATTCAAGGTCATCCATCCACTGATTTATTTTGTCTCTTGTTAAAATTAAATTGCAACTTCTAATGCTACAATAAATAAAAAAATAAATGTATGGTTATTCAATGTACAGTAAAATCTCTCTATTGCGGAACTCTATATAGCGGAAATCTCTCTTTAGCGGCATTATTTGCCGACCCCGACCCTTTCGTATAATACGATAATGTATTTAACTCTCGTTATAGCGGCACAAAAATCTCTCTATAGCGGCAAAACAATATCTTCAGGATATAGATTTAGACGCCTATGTAGGGGCAGACAATGACTTAGCCACTTCAGCAGATGTTGGCGATGATGCAATAATCGAAAATGTCTTAGCCCAAAACAACGAGCAAGAAAGTGAAGATGATGATGAAATGGAAACAGAAATGTTGTCCCTTCAAGTAAACAGGCACTAGACGCTATTCTTGTTGTTTCCACGTACTGTCATTGCCAATATGTAAATGAAAATTTACAAGTTTTAAACATTGAAAATGAGATTGAAGACATGTTTTATGAATTGAAAACGAAACAAAATTTACAACTTATTTAACGAAATGAAATGTACTTCACAGTCATTGTTTCCTTAATAACGTAAAAATATATACTGTACTGTGTATTTTTTTTGCGTTTGTGTAGCCTATGTTTTAGGAGATTTTAATTGTATGTATCCTATGTTTATTACTGTTCAGTGAAAAACGAGTTTCAGTGCTAATTAATTTTAGGCTATCTATTACGGTATGTACTGTATGAATGATTATTGAAAAAAGTTCAATACGAAAAGTGAAATTCTATTGTTAAACATTGGTAACACAACATCTAATAAAACCAGTTTGCATCCAAATTACTTGTCAAGTTAATAACCTACACTTTATGTAATTAATTTAAATATCTCACTGTATTGAAGTAATCTACTGTATTAAACATTCGTCATAAAGTTATCTATTCAGTAGTTTTTCAAAAACTTATTCCATGCACCATTTACATGCGTATATAAGTTATTTTGTACAGAAAAATTAGTACTCCAACTTCCCTCCCACCTTTAATTACTCGCTCTCTCTATAACGGAACTCTCTTTATAGCGGCGGTACCTCATGGTCCCTTCAATTCCGCTATAAAGAGATTTTACTGTAATACGTGATTTTTCATTGCCCAATAAAATTATGTAACGGGGGCGTGAGAAGTTTTCTTTTTGGCAAAAGGGGGCGTAAAAGATAGAAGTTTGGGAACCGCTGCTTTAGATATTGTCACATTAGTGATAATTATTAAGTCAGAAAAATGTGTTTTTAAGATAGTCCCTGACAAAAAAGTACATAATGAGAGAGATGTACAGGAAATTTTATTGTTATCATGGTGGCTACACTGCTTTATGTACATGGTAATTATACGAATGTTGTTTTGAACCCTGACCAGTGAATACTAATCACTGCTATAGTTTTTATCTTTAATAATAGTGTACGTTGTAAACAAGCTATAATCAACTCTGATCTTTTTGTTCCCTCCAAAATAAAATTGTGAATTGTTTAGGCTTTTGAATCCCTACAATGTAATGATTCATTAGCCTAAAATTGAATAGTCATGATTAGGTTGGAAATTAGAAAAACTGTTGCAGAATGTGTTGTGAAAAGTCATGTTATTAAAAAATTTTTTTCTTTGAATCTAACGAAACATTGATTTACGGTAAAACTTGGTTTGGTTGAAACTTCCAATGACTGTAACAAACGAAATATAATTTTTTCTAAGTACAGCGACTCATGCGTTGGTTGTTAATCGGTTTACTGTGGAAAAAAATGTAAAAATTATTAGAATTTTTTTACTGCTTTGGGAAGTGTAGAGTAGTGTACTTGATTTACAATTTTTATAACTTATTAAGTTAAAGAAGACAATTTATGAACAGCTTAAATTTTACAACTCAGTATTTATAGTTTACTTTTTTTTGCCCTGTTATAGTGGCTCATATTGAAATTTGGTTTACTCAAAGTTAATTCAACCTCCTTTATTTTTGGTCAGTCATTGATGTAGTTGTCAGTGCAACTGGTTTTCGTGCCAGAGATCTTGGATTCGAATTACCTGTCATATCATCCTTCATTATCTGCATTCGCATTAATGTGCAAAACAGTTGGATGTAAAACAAAACAATATACCCTTTATTTTCTGTATAAGTTCAGCTGTGTGTTGAAGGTACTATAATTTATTCTATGTTTCAGCTACTCGAACGCCCCGTGCTCAGGTAAAAATTCCTGTTAACATCAGTACACAACGGTATTTCAGAATTCCTTTCATCAGACCAGCCGCCCTTGCCAATGGCAGTACTGATAATCTTAATGACTCGACCAACAAGCGAGGCTGGTGGTACGCTCATTTTGATGGCCAGTACGTCGCTCGGCAGATGGAACTGCATCCAGACAAGCCTGCTATTCTTTTAGTGGCAGGTAAATATGGTTTTTATTACATAATGGAACAAACAGACTGATACAATTTATGTTTATTTATGTGCCACACAAAATTCATGTAAAATTAGAACAATTTTTTTAATTTAATGAAGTAGGTTAGATCAAAATTTGTAATTACTTAACTTACAAAATTACAGGACTCTCCCCTTGTTGATATTGAGTAGTTTAAACGTTTATTCATACAGTTTGAAAAATATAAGAACAAACTTAAGTTAGAAAAAAAATTAAAGGTCTATAAAGTTGTGCTAACCCCAGTTATTATGTATGGACTTGAGTCGTGGATAACTATAAAGTCAGATGAGCAGAAAATCCAGACAACAGAGATGAGGTTTTTGTGATGGATGAAAGATTGTACTCGGTTGGATAGAATAAGAAATAAAGATATAAGGTTGGAATTCAGTATCCTTAACTTAAATGAGAAAATAAAAGAATGTTGTGAAGGTTGAAGAGAGCACAAATGGAAATGATGCCTGCTCAATGGGTATCTCTAAAAGTACGATGGTGTGCTCTAATGGGGAAGAGAGATGTTGGCAGACCTAAGAAGATAAGGCATGTGAGTTAGGAACATGCCTAGTCTTGTTTGAAAGAAAAAGGAGAAGAATAACTGAAGCCTATGAATTTTTCAAAGTTTTTGGTTCTGATTCTGTAAGGCATTCCACTTCCTTGTGAAAATAGAATATGTATGTTTACAGTTTAACTTGGTTCGTGTCTGTATCATAGCAGCAAGAGTAAAGTAATATGCACACTTTCTTGCATATTCCTTCTTCTTCCCCACCAAAGGCTCTCAAATTATGACAAAGTTAAGTTCATGAAATAAGCTTGGTTTCAGTAATGTAATGAACTAGCAACCCTCTCCCATCTGTTTTGTATTTGTAAATATTTTATTTTAATTACTGTGATCATACAATACTGTGCATTGGAAATTTTTATGCCTACCTTTTTTTAGTAGTACTACTTTTGCAATGTTTAGTAGGCAGCTAAAAATTGTTCTGGCTAATTTCTTAAATGAGCAATATTGATGCTGGGATACAATATTGCACTTGTATATGGAACCTGCAGAACGTGTGTACTACTGTACCTAAAAACAGCAATTAAAGGAAACAGCTGATATAAATTTAGATAATGTGTCATAGTTGTTATTGTCAGTGTGATGATGTGTAAAAAATCAGCTGTTAGCATTACTATACTAATACGTACTATGTTATTAGAAAGGCATGACTATTGCACCGTGTACCTCACCCGGCCATCACTATCTCTCTCTAGCAGAAATGCAATCTTATACGCTGGTAATAATACACTATTATTTGGTCCAATGAATGAACTGCTTTTAAAGGTGTTTTAATTGGAAGATTTATTTCTGCTAAACTAGGCATCTGATATAAAACCTTAAAATAATTTGTATGCTTAGTTATTTTATTTCGGTTTTATTTATTTTTTACGTTCGTGGCTGTAATTTGAGAAAATTAATTTCATTGCTGTAAATCCATTACAATTTGAAATTTTATAAAGAGACAATACAATTTTGATGGTGAGAGTAAGCTAAAATTATGGTTCTATTTAACTTTTTTGTATTACGGATGTTACAATGACATTATTTTAATAATTGAATGATAATTTGTGTTTTTGTAGGCCTGGATGACATGCAAATGTGTGAGCTGAGTCTTGATGAAACAGGTTTAACTAGAAAGAGAGGTGCTGAAATACTGGAACATGAATTCAATAGAGAATGGGAACGACATGGAGGAAAACCTTACACACGTGCTATTGATCGTGCAAAATAACAACAATCTTTCACTAATATAAAATTTGTGATTATAATACTATTATTATTTAAAAATTGTAGGTACATATACTTAACATTTATATTTATAAAAAGTATTATAAAAGAATTACAATTGGCCTGCAGAGTAATGTGCAATAATGTTATTCTCAGACAATGTACTGATATAATTATATTGGAGATACGTTCAAAGTATTATTTGTTAGGTAATTATATTATTTTAATGTAATAGTTATGTAAATAATAGAATTATTATTATATTCTGTAATATATTAGAATATCTTTATTAAAATAAAAATATTTAATAAATATTTCATAGTTAATATTTGGTTCATATAATTTGAAGTATGTTAACGTATTAAGGCTTTATAATTCTTGTAGTAATTTGGGTTAAGAAATAAACTTTTTAGTAAGTTTATCTATTATATATAATTGATTAGTTTATTAACTCTGGATTTTTAATTTATGTAGCTGGTATTACTGATAATACCAAATTTTCATCTCTTGTAATTCATTCTTATTTCATACATTTATTAAATTTTGTATACATTCCTTTTTACAAATTTATTCAACAATATTGTTTTATGAATTAAAAAAAAAATATTGAACTAATTTCAGTTTATTTTTAATAAGGAATACTATTATTTTAGCATATTATTATTACTTTATTTTTATATAGTTATGTATTATCGTAGTACAATTGTTATGAACCATAGGGAAAAAAATGTGGGTGTGATGACATTGCGGAAGATCATTCCTCATCTCATTGTATTGGAACTCAAGGCCATATTCGTTGTTTATTCATATAGTTCAGCTGTTTATTTTTCTGTGGTATTGAGGTACCTACAGGTGTGTTAGTGAATATTTTTATATAAGCAAGAAGTCTTCTACAGCTTAAACATGGTGTCTTTTGCATCCTCAACTCCACAGCCTGATATTCGTAATGAGGGCTTTTAGTGATGTTAAGTTTTTACCAAGTGATGGGATGCTGACTGCCTTAAACCCCCAACCTGCAGGATCAGAGGATTTGTATAGATTTGCTTTCACTATAGCTTAAAAGAACTTTGTCCACTCTTTATTTCAAATAAAGGTTTACTCCTCTAGGCTCTTCCTCCCTTTCTGCTGACGGAAATTCCTTCCTTATCCATTGTCAAGACTGTTTACCATCTTCACCAAGGCCAAGACTAAAGAGACCACTTGACCAAGGCGGGTTCGTATAATAGGGCATTACCATCCAGGCCAGATGGACCCTGGTTTTTTTACTAGGTGGCTACTCTCCTTCAACTTCTTCCCATGGGTGGATTTACAGGGGTGCTAGGAGATGCGTCACACCCCCAGATTTTTGGGATGATAATAAATTTAGTATCCAAATACCTTATACCTTCTGGTGAGCTCACACCCCCAGATATCAAGACCTAAATCCACCCATGCTTCTTCCCCATCACTTGTACAATGAGGCCTCAGGCTGGCAACTGGTGATGTTTAAGTGAGACCATTGGCTGTGTTGCAAATATTTTTCAGTATTTTTAAAATATTTTTCTGTGATTCTAGTCACAGGTGACATTGTATTCAGTATTATTTACTGAAGCTATCGTAAAAATACCTGCCTCTGTAGTAACACCATCGTCAAAAGCGAACAAACAAAGATGGCATGATACCGTTTTACATGAGTGGCATAGTTGCATGGATCGGACCAAATTGAGCTGTCTGATAAGCACACCCTTACAGTCTTTCTGCTATGAATATGAACAAATTCTTTATAAAGAGCTTATTAAATAAATATTTCTATATCTTAACAATAAAAATGTTAATTTAACATTAAAAAACCTTGTAAGTAAAGAAAATAAGCAATGATATGAAGTGTTATCTATATTCATTAAATTTTGTTACATCATTTGTTGTTATTAATGCTATAAAAAAAACATAAATATTTCATTGACTGTAATATTTTTCTAACAAATTTTAAATTGTGATACACTATTTTATTTTTATTATATTATATTGTATATTGAACTTAACGGTATAATTATGTATTTATATTAAGATACTTTATTATCATATTTCTTTTAAAATAAATGATATTCGTATAAATATCAACCATTGAATGGAACAGATATTTTTATGGTCATAAAAACAATGAAATGTTATTCATAAAACTTTAAGTTAATTAGAATTGTGTAAGATTGTTAAAAATAAATACTGCTGTTATAAATTTGTATTACTTAAAAATTGTTAAATAAACAGGAATAATTGAAGGTAAAAAATGTGGCAAAAAATTTAATTTTTTACTGTTACGTTTATAGTTGAAACAATAAGAATATATACTGTGTTGTTTCTTTGTATTCCTTTTTAATGCAAAACTAAGAATCAGCATTGTTAACAAATATTTGAGTAATAAATCAGTATAAGAACTGAGAGGGAAGACTCCTTTAATCTCCAAGAATCCTAGATTTACTTTAATTATCTTCTGTCTTTGGGTAGAACAAGATATTTTAATAAAAACAGTGCAAATGGTGAATTCTGATACAGAGGCTATTTAGTTAGTTGGTAAGTACAATCTTGCAGAATGCATTTATAGAGTTCAAGTCTTTCTGTACAGATGCAATTGTACTAAAGTTCAGCCATTCTTAGTTTGCTCCTACTGTCAACAAACCAAAGCCAGCTACTACAGGGTGCACCCTAGAGTCCGCGACTTTATGGGTGTCTTATTCCTATTAAGTTAACTATATTTTAAATTATAAGTACTTAAAACATCAGTCATGATATGATATAGGCCTAACAATTTCATTTATAAAAATACTTTTGAAAGTATTTTGTTGTTACTTTTTAATCAGCATGTCCACATTTTTATATAATGCATATGCTCATTGACGTCATTATTTGTTACAGTAGGAGCAAACTAAGAAAGGCTGGACTTTACCTATTTTATACTTGAGAAAGTAAGCCCTTTCCAATAACAACAAACCCACTTATACAGTACAGTGTACCTGTGATTTGTATTTATAGTTCTGTAAAGTTCAGAAAGTGTGAACAATAGATGTGCGGTAGTTCAACCCTTGGTTATATCACTGATAATAGTACAGTGGAGGGGATAAAGTAATAGATGGCTTTGAGTTTTTAATTTTGAAATTTAATTTTTATTAACAGTGTTTTTCAATGCCTTTGTTTCCGCATTTTAAACAATATTTTTCAATAGTAATTCTTCGTTTCTACTCTTCTTAAACAGTAAATATTGTAGGATATTTGACTAATTCTTCAAATCCATGTTTGTAAACAGTATCTTTCAACACTGCTTCTTTGTTTTTAAAGAAAAATAATACATTTGTATAAAAATTAATACAATGCAAAAGGGACAAAATTTTGATAACTGGCTGTATAGATTATGAAAATTGAATATAAAATCATTCATGGAAACATAAATTATTTATTAATTTATTGTACTCAAGGGTATTATACATACCATTTATTTATGCTGACAATTCCTACCACTAGACTATAAATTGTCCCGTACCACTGCGCCAGCAATCTATTTCCTCATCGCACATAAACTAATCTTCCCAAGTGAAACTATAATTTTTTTTGTCAAACAATACACAACTGTTAAAAATTTTTGAGAAAATAGTGAAAATTGTGAAAAATTTAAAATTACTCTAAAACTTTTCCAAAAATCCAATAAGCATCATTGTCTATCAATATACTCCCTGTGTATATTGTGAATAAAAATATTAAATTCTATCAGTTTACTAAGTGAAACAAAATGGAGAGTTTCACAATTTTTACTTAATTCAGAAACTATTATTTATTATAATATTAAAACTTTAATAATTTGAAAATTTAAAAACAGTTTTTGAGTAATACATTTTCCATTTTTTCATTCTTTTTGTAATGATTTTGTTTAAATTTATTTTTATATATATTTAAAATGATGTCATATTATAATTAATGGGCTTGGTGGTTTTTGATTGGGAAGGTTTGGCTGTGAACGGGTGGAGTTTACCTGGACATCACTTGTCCATTGTTACTTCTTGAATTTACTAATTAAAAAATAGTAAATTTACAGGTAATTATTATGTTATTTCTATACATAGTTTACTTTTTATACAATAGTTTTATTGTATTACAGTTAATTCTTATAAAATCATAAGTTTTGTTTGTGTTGTTAAATATGTTGGAATTGACATAATGTGAAATTATAAATATTAATTAATTCTGTTGATTTTGCGGACCAAGTAAGTTATCGTACATGTCTGTTGTAAAAATTATACCATGTTATTGTAATTAAAAATTTTATACCATAGCTGGAACTATGGTTAATGAACAAATATTGAAATTATTAACTTTACTAAACTATGTAATAATGTCCTATGGTGTTAGAGTGTTGTATAGTTTATAAAAAAAAATATTTATTATAAAATAATATAATGTATGTTAAACTGTAATGTATTAAGTAAAGAAATATAATATTTTGCGTATGAAATACGAGTTTAATTTGAATTGCTTTAGCCTACCTACATTTTGTTTTACTGAATTATGCTGTGCTTACATTAAATTTGTTTCATCAGTAATTTAACTGCAGTGGAAGCTTTATTTACAAAACACTACATTTACTGTATAAGAAATCAAAAACCTAAAAAACTACGATTGCATGGGTTTAGATTATTTACTAAAATATGTTAATACACAAAATTTACACTGAAATACATTTGACTGTGAAAAGAAAAACAGTAAAAATGTTTTTTGTGCTGATCTTAACCGATATTAGTACTCGTATATTGTATTTTTAATTCCAATTACACAAAATAAATAAATAAAAAATCTGAAACGACCAAAAAATTATTTGATGGAAATTAGTAGCCCTTAAAATTTAAAAACATTGTAAAAATTGTCCTAAAAATTGTAAACGAGAAAATTTGTCTGTAAACTTTGTTCAGATTTGAATTAGAAGGAATCCTAATATAAAACTTAGTTACATGCAAAATATTTTTGATAAATAATCTCAACTCATCAACTTATTACTCTTTAAAAAAACTAAGTTAGTACATAAAAATTAAATAAATTTTTTTCTACCTTACTTTCAAATGCTTGTCATTTTATTATAATTCAAGAGTTTAATGAATTTTTGTTTCTTTTGTAGAAATAAACATATAAGTTCATTAAATATGTAATAAATGTATTTATATTTAAATCTCAAAAAATTGTTATTCTTGGCCTGACATTCCTGAATATTATAATACTTTTCTACGAGTTTTTGAGAAATTATGAAAAGTTTTTTAGTTTAAAGTACAGCAAAAAGCTCTCTTAACTTGGTCACTGTGAGATAGGAGTTGAAAGGGATAATCAAATGGCCAATTAACCTGATTTATCAAAAATGAAAAATAAATTAATGTGAAAATTATCACATGAACACTGTTAAATTTTGATCACAGATATCATTGCAGTAGTAATAATTAAATGAATGATCAAGGCGTACACAATTAGAGTTGATGCGGCCAGCCTGTTGGCGTTTTTTCCCCCTTGCATCCAGGAGACTCCAAAGGGAGTATAGGACATGTGAAGATAAAACTGATAAACTGAAAGTTTATCACCAATGATAAATTCATCACTTACCACCAGAAAATTGTTTTTGCTACTGCTTACTTCAGTAGGCTTGTCATGAACCCCATTGAATCAAATATCACACAAAATAAAAAATAAAAAAAATCAAACAATGATAAATTCATCACTTACCAATAATTTTTTTCTGCTACTGCTTAACTCAGTAGGCTTGTCATGAACCCCTTTGTATCAAATAGTACACAATATTTGTTTAATTAGAAGTTAAATATTTTTCAATCAAAACTATTTGGAAAGGAATTCGTGCACACTGTAAAATGTTTCATCAATCAAATATTGTTTTAGCTTTTTTTTTTTAAATGACTTAAATTTTCACAACTTTTTAAACCTTGTGGCAATTTATTGATGTATTTTCTACCTGCATAAGTTGGTTTTTGTTCAATATCAGTGTAGTAGTTAACGCAATTGGCTTCTACGCTGGGGTCCCAGGTTTGATTCCCAATCAGTTCTGGTATTTTTTCATGACTCATATTCATATATCATCATTCTGCATCAGCAGAAATTGCAAAACAGTCAGACATAAAACAAAAAAAAAATGATGATGCACATGGAGTAACAGACAAAATTAGACTACTCAAGTTGTGCAATACTTCAGATAAAAAAAATACAATCCATGACTTCATACAAAATTAACGTGTTTGTTGTCTGTTGTTCAAGATTCTTTATTAACGCAACAAAAAAATTGGCTTATTGTAATTGATTGGTTAATCCAATAGCCTATTGACCCTTGGTTGGTTAAGAGAACTTATTACTGTACATCTAATTTTACATGAGTAGGTTACACCTGCGATTGATTAAATGATTTCTGTAATGACCCATGTATAATCGAAATTTATTTTTCATCTGGTAGAGTCTGAGTTGAAAGTTTAAATTATATTAATGCTCAAAGAAAGGTAGTTAATATACAGATTTAGTATTAGCTAAAATACAGTAAAGATTGCTCAGAATTATTACTAAAGATATACATCCCATGAATGTCCAAAGAAATCAAATTCATTTAAATCTATTTCATTAAAACATCAATTATATTATCAACTGAAACAACTTGTGAAATGGCATCCACAAGTATCAGTATGGTAAAAACAAAATGATGAATGGAAAAAACTGTTTTCCTTACTTAAAATTAAAATAGTATTAAAATAGGCTTTGCCTTTGTAAGTTTATGTTTTTGTTCCTGTTGAAGAAATTGTTTAAAATATATTTTGAATAAAATACATAAGGATATGAAAAAGTATAAAATAAATAATTATATTTTTTTTTTTGTTAAACAATGTGTGTGTTAGCATAAATTTGTTAAACTTGAAATTATTTATTCAATAGATTGTAATTTTATTTTGTGATTTTGATCTATTACTTATAATGGTACACTGTATATGCACCTATAAAATATTTTATTGAAATTTATTTATTTTGTGTGCCTTAAATTTGAAATAAATGATAATATATGTTACATTTTCCAATATATATTAATGTTGTAATGTAAAATATAAATGTGTAACATTTTCTAGTTTGTTAATAATATATTATTTTAAAGAATATGTCTTGTTATTATTTCAAATTCCACTAATTCCATTATACAAGTGAATGTGCTTTCAGTCTATTAAATTATTTATTACTGGACTGGACTTTTTTATTGAGTGATGATGCCTACGTAAGCCTTGGCTTGTGTGTAGGTAATCATATGAGGTGATATATGGATGAAAAAATTCCAGGTCTGACTGGGAATTAATCCCAGGACCCCAGGAATAGAAGCCAGTTGCGCTGATCTTTACACCAAAGGTGGGAAAAATTACATTTACATTCAGAAAATTTCACCTAATGTTATAAAGATAAATACAGTTATCTCTCACTATTCACTTGGGTTACATTCTGTCAACTAACCGCAAATAATAAAACTGTGAATAACAAAATAAAACCTGCATGGGAATAGCTGGTTTATGGTTGTCAAATATGGAAAATTGAGGGACATCTTTTTATGATAGTTTTCTTCAACTCAAAGCCTCTATCTTTTGAGTGTTATAATTGCAACACACAGATGTAACTTTTACAAACTGAAAAGTGCTTCTGACAGAATGGCTGTGCATCTTTCATCTTACAGTGACTCGATTAGTCAAGAAATTAATTTCAAAAACTCTGAATGTTATTATAGGGCTATTGAACCTATACAGATTTCTTAGTTTCTTTTAAGAAAATGTTAGTGATATTGTATGAACTTATAGGCCTATATTTAAGGAAATACAAACATATAAGGATTACTGAAAGGTGACAAATTTTATGTTTTTTTTATTACAATATTTTTTATAAGCCTTTGCAGTGACACAAATTACTTCTTTTATTGTTTTAGTGATTACATGTCTATTTCTTATAAGTAATATGCACTTCTGATCATTGTAGATTAAGTTTTTATACCATTTAATGTTTACTTTCTAAGTAAACAGAATTTTAATGAAAAATGATTTTTGGCAGTGAATCCATTTATGCAGTCTAAGTCAAAAGGCTTTGATTGTATTTATAAGTTAGACCTGCTTCTTTTCCGTGACTGCAATTAGAACGGTGTAGTATGAATATGACAGCTTCAAAGCCTGAAAAATTCAATATATTTATTATGATACAGAATAACCTCATAACTGGTCTTAGCATCTCAACTGAATTGTCAATTTTTCTACAGTGTACAAGCCGATTTTATAAAAATTAGACCTTTCTTCTGCCAGAACTACTACATAACGAGTTAGACATAATCAAAAAAGCTGATAATAATTTTTTTTTTAAGAACCGCACCAGAAGGCTTCACAAAAGGAAGTATAGGACGTGTCAAGATAAAACTGATAGCCTGAGTATTAACACTACGTTAAATTCATAAAAATAAAAACTGTGAATTTTAAGAAGCCTTAAATTCATTAATCAAAGCACATTGAAATACAATACAATATTATTTGCGCTAGATCTGTTAGTTCCAGGGCTACAAAAAATAGTTCTGTTTTTATCATATGATCAGCCAATTATATGACTAAAGCATTTAAGAACAGAAAAGGTAGAGGTGTAAAATGCACTAGTCAGAGTTAATAATAATAATAATAATAATAATATGAACTTTATTTACAAAGACAACAGTTTAAATTTTTTTTTTCAAACACGAGTACATTACAAATTTATACGCTTAAAAATTAAACTGTCCCAATTATAATAGCTTTCTAATTCATTAAGCTTGGCCGAGGCCGTCAGCTGAGTTGAACGTCTACTTCTATTTTACTAAAATGTACAGGTAGATAAACAAAGTAAATAAATAAAGGGATTAACTGATAACATTTTACCTAAATAATTACATTTTACAATTTTTAATAAAATTTAATTTCAACTTTAATTTTATTCACCAACTACAAAATAAAACCGCAAATATCTTACATGCATTAAACGCAACAAACTCTGCTATAACAAATTATTAAAAATTAATCTTTTTTTCTTTCTTTTCTTTAAATAAAAAATTAAAAAATTTCTATAAAAAAAAAAGTACACAATGTGGCTGCTTCTAAAAAAATAAAAATAAAAAACTACTTAAAAAAATATAAATATGGCTGCTACTAAAAAAAAAAAAACCATTTCTCATTCCCACACAAAAACACACACACGGTCATAAAACACACGCGTTAAGACACAGACCCACACACACAGACACAGACACACACACACACATACACTGACAGGTACCTTCGGGCTTTTGAGAACTCACGCATACTTTTAAATACCCCTACCAATTAAATTCCCTAACCAAAAAAGTTTCTCATATTTTATGTGCTTTGATGGTGGAGGATCCGCCATAACACATGTAAGTAGACAATAAGGATCAAGGCAGCTAATAAGGAAAATATTTGTGAAATTTATGTTATGTGAAAGAGAATCGATATCAAGCAGCAGGATGCATTATAAGATTTAGTTTTGAATTACTGAATATAACTCATGAGTTCAAGCTTTGCCTCAGTCCTTGAGAGCTGAATGGTTGGGTGGCTTAGGACAGACGAGGCGTGTAGAGTCAAAATAATGCTTGTATTACTGTAGCCACTACTATCAGAGATCTGTCATTCCAGACTACAGTGTAACTATTAATGAGAATGGCTCAAACATATTGGACCAATGTTAATTTATTGACTCGTAATCCAGATAGAGCAGCTCACCAGGGGCAAACCTTCAGCAGAAGAGATCAATAATGAATACATATCAGAATGTAAAACTTACCTTTGCAACTTTAAAACCCATTAAGCAAAATCCTAAACATGAGAAAATCATCTGAACTCCCATAATTGGGTCATATACTGCTTTCAACTTCTGAAACAAACTAATCTTGAGGTAATTAATCTCATTCTTTCATTAATTTTGTGTAAATCTGTTTTAGTACCCCTCCAAACATATAGATTAGAATTTAAAAATGGAAAGGGCTTTTGACCATGAGCTCATTACAGATCACCCCAGCCAAGGTATAAATCATTTCAATGCTGCAGTTGAATTATAAAGTCTGATACTTCTATAAGCAGTATTTTTATAATGGGACATTAGGGGGCCTTTTGTGGAAAATAATTGTCTTATTACCTGGACATGTCGTAGCCAAACATAGCCAACATACATAGCAATATGTTAACGCAGGGTATACCTGAGAGGCTGTACCTGAGCGAACTCTATTTATGAACTGAGTGGTTCTGTAAAGCATTGATGAAAAGGAAGTTGGCCTATTCAGAAATCGATATTATTTTAATTCTTGTATGTTTTCAAATTTTTGCTTAGCTACTAACAAAATGATGTGTTTACGTTAATTTATAATGCATTATTTTAAATTAAAAGTTAACTTATCTGCAAACTTAATGTACATTTATGTAAGAGAAGGAAATTTTGAGTTTTAAGGCCTCACATACTTTTAGATCAAATTTCATGTGTGAAGGATGTTGACATATCAATGAGTAAAATATTTTTTTGTTTTATGTCTGACTGTTTTACAATTTCTGCTGATGCAGACAGTGGAGAATGGTGGTGGATAATGAGTAATGAAAAAATGCCAGACCTGACCGGGAATTGAACTCGCGACCCCAGCATAGAAGCCAGTTGCGCTAACCACTACGCCAACGGGCCAGCCATTGAGTAAAAGGTATTATGTGATGTAACTCGAATATGAGATCCAATTCAAATACAACATATGCTTAAATTATCATCATCCTCTATATCGCTCTTCCAAGTCTCCTTGGGTAAGGGCAACATGCATCTCCACCTCTCTCAATAGCTGAACCATCTCCCCCCTTTGCTCTCTTGCCATTGAACTTTTTCCTAGTTGATCCATTACTAAACCCATCCATTTTACCCTTGGTCTGTTGAGTCCAAACATTTTCGGTGTTCCATGTGAGAGGATGAGAAAAATAAATTTCTCTGTAGGACCTAAATTTATTTTTTCCAGTTAAAATTTTCAATAGCTGATTTATGGTTATGATTTATCAATTACTTGTAGAGTTTTATACTTACATGCATAATTTCTGGTGATCTTTTATTAGTATTCTGAGTGTGTCATATTGTAAATCATATTTATGATGGTCATTAATTTGTGTTGTTCTTCTTCCATTTATAGTCTTTAATTCTTTATTTTTCACAGTTAATTCTTGCAATAAATCACTTTTTGTTTGGTAGCTTTTGTAATCGTGCAATAAATTCTGATTTACATGTCCGAAATCAGTGTTACCAATACTTGTTTTAAGGTCTTCAATGGTATTGTTTTGCTCAAACACGTCTAAATTATTACAGCTCTTTTCTAAGATAATTCCAGTAGATGTTTTATTAATTTTTCTATGTCCCTCTGAAGTTTTCAGATTTGATTTCAAAGTTTTGAGTGTATATTTTAATACAGCTATTTGTCCACAAGTGATGTAAATGAATATATATAAAGTTAAATCTACAGACACTATAGAACTGATTACTGATGTCAATTCTATTATCTCAGTTACAAATATAATTTGGTAAAATGGAGTCACTGAGTGGTCATAAGGGTAATATACGTCGAAAATAGACGGCCCCATAGTTCTATTATCTTTGGCTACTAATAATTTATTTGTTGGAACATTAATAAATCCTTTAATGAACCAGAAGAACCAATTAGTAAATCCCAAGGCAATGAAGCCGTAAATGAATCTGTAATTTAAAATATTTGTGTTACATTTACAAATAAAAGGAAACTTATGGGGGTCGTGTAATGCCCGCTGGTGAAGGAAGAAGATAGTGTAGCGGATGAATAAATTCATCTCCAATTGTTAAAAACATTTACTATATTATAACCTCATATGTAATGTCAATGTCTTAACATCATTAACACATTGAGGCCAACAGACGCCTTAAGGTGGCAAATTGAGATTGTTCCCAGGACCGGCTGAGGCCTTAAGGTGTCATATACCCTACCACATTTCTACTGCTTTCGTTTAATCGCCAGCACACTGGCAGTGTTAGTAAATGTTGTTCAGGCATTCAGATCGATCCTACAAGCGCTGAAGTGAAGCTCATCTTTTGTTACTTACTGCCAGGAATTTTTGAATGGATTTTAAAAGTGTAGTTATTTGTATCTACCAGTGTGGCACAATTATATCATTTGAATAAATTAATTATATTATTTATTCCACAAATTTCTCAGTTCTTAGTTTTTACCAAGAAAATGTTAGAATAATACATTTTTACGAAAAAATAGTTTAATTATTACTCAAATCATTTCTGTTACTTCAAGAACTCGTGACCTCTATGCACTGAATTTCTTACGCACTGTTTTTTATACAGTAAAAAATGTATGCACTTTTTTAATCAAGCAACAAACCAAAAATTGTGTAGAATACCATACTATATTTAGCTGGTGAATAGATGAACAAATAAGTAAGATTGTTTATGTGGCTGACTGATGCCTTGTGGCATGATGGCATTTCCTCACTGCCATGACCCGTCAGCATAGCGACACATCTGTGATACCAGCCTATGGGCTCAACTGGTTAATATGACAATACTGCAATGTTTGAACAATACATGGGTATTTAAAACAATGTCTTTTATGATAACCATAAGTCCTTGCAAATTTGCTACCACTCTCAGGACCTCTCAAGTTACACTATTTGGTACTAACCGCAGAAATCTTAGTAATAAGCGCTAATAATCAACTTCCTTAGAGTCTATATTTGAGTATAACCGTAACACAAACACCATTAACAATGCGTTTAAACATAAGTGTGTGAGAATAAGTCACACGGCAATAGCACAACAAATGGCTGAACTAACTACAAAATTTAAAATAGACAATGATAATACTAATGATAATAAGGTGACCAAAAACAAGAAATACTTTCAGTTGCAACTGCCTTTCATAGGTCCTCAGAAACATTAAGTGGAGTTTGTTCATGAGTAGCTGTCAGCTGGTCACCATACAAAGTATCTTGCCCAACCATTGTTACTTAACAATTAATAGCGACTTTCTACCAGCTGTCTGACTGGGCTGGCCCAAAGGCTCCATATTTGTATTGAAAAAACTAAAGTTTATGTGCATCAGTCATTTCAGAAAGCCTATAAGTCAAGAAATCTAACTTTTGGAAAAATTAAAAAACTGGTAATTTAATACGTTTCAATACAAAGACAATATTAAAAATATAATTTGTTCAAAGGCATGTCCCCTTTAATATGAAATGTATACTTTTGTATTTTAAAAGCCAGTTGTTTAAAGAAAGTTTGAAAATTTAGACTTAAGGTGTTTCTGAAATAAATTGGAGTAAAATGCTGACTTGTGTTGTTTTTTATAAAGTACGTTGGTAGACCAGAAGAAAATTGTGTTGTACAGTAGTATTTATTTATTTATTTCACTAGTTTGCATTAGTGATTTAAAATAGCTTTTCGCAGTAATAAAAATTAAAATTCATTTTTTCAAAAAAGAAAAATGTTGGTTTACAGAATTATTCATGTTTTTCATCGTCATCACAAGCAGTAGTTATCTCCATTTAAATGATTTTTACTTAGAAACTTATACATAGAAACTTCATTTGCCTTTTCCACTAGAAAGTAGAGCTTAAGCTTAAAAAATCATCCACTATCATTTTTTTCATTAGAATGAAGCTCTTTATATCCTTGTGGATAAGCTTTTTCTTAGTGTTATATTACTTAAAGAAAGCTAGACGTATGTGATTTTTGTTGGGATAGTGTATTTGTATTCAGTTAGTCCTAAAATGGACTAAAGAAAATATGTGAAATTTTTACTTGTGGGCTTTCTGAAATGACTGATTCATTTATAATTGTTTTGGAACTTATCGGGTTGATCTAACGGTAGAGGTATTGGGTTCAAATCCTAGTAAAGGTAGTTACTTTTATATGGATTTAAATTCTAGACAGTGATTACTGGTGTATTTTGATGGTTCAATTAATCATACTCTCTGAGGAATGGTTGGCCTGAATCTGTACAAGACTCATTTACACATCATTCATATCATCTCATCTCATTGGATCATGAGGTTGGATCATGGTAACGTGCTCGCCTCTCATCATGCGGTCTTGGGTTCGAATCCCATTCAGGTCCCGCATATTTTCATACGTTGCAAAAAATCATTTCATCATTCACCGTCTGCATTAGCAGTAATTGCAGAACAGTCGGACGTTAAACAAAAAACAAAAAAAAAACATGAGGTTGCTTACTGTTCTTAAATTGAACAGATTGCAATGTAAACACATTAGGGATTAAAAAAATGCTTTGTGGTGTGATTTTTTTTAACAAAACGATTGATATATTTTTTCCAGCTACCTTTCAATGCTTGTTTTCCAAAATCCTGTATTTTTCAGTTTCAGTAACACATATCTCAATTGCTGCTTTAAATTTTTGGGGCATAATCCATGATTTTAGAGTAACCATTTAACAAATAATTTTTATTAAATAAATAAATAAAATTATAGAATAAATAAAATAGAATTAATAAAAAAAATCAATAAAAAATTTATTGAATACATTGGAGAGGAAGAGAAAAAATAAAATTTGTGTATTTCTGTAGACTTTTTCCTTTCTTCTGTCCATCCAATGTTCTGCTTTCATTAATCAAGGAAGCCCTTTAAGCCAGAACCCTAGAGCAGTATCAATAGTCTGTACCCTATATTTGGTTCAGTTATTTTGTTTTCTCCCTTTATTTCAATTTTCTAAATACCCTTTTTGACTTTTTCAAACCACTTATCCAACTGAGGTCAATCGGTGTTAAATAAATTTTTCAACTTTTTGTCATCTATTCTATAAAGGTGTTAGTAGAAGCTTAGTCGCTTTTTTCTGATCGTTGCTACCAATAAAATCATTTTTCTTGTACGGTAGCTTTTCTTTGGAAGTCACCTGTATTGTTCATCTACCTTCCCTTTTAACTTGTGAGGGTTTCGATAATGATCTTGAAGTGGTGTGTTGAGCAGTCCATGGATCTACTGCTTATCAAACACTCACTCTAAATCTGGTTTTGTTTTTTGTACCCAAAAGATCATGATTTTAAATTTTATTATAATTTTAGTTACAGTAATAATTTTAAATTATGAAAACTCTAAGGTACTTTAATAATTTTTATTTCATGACACCATGCTCAGTCACTACAATGTCTATTGTAACACATGAAAAAATATGTAAAATTTACATTTTCGAGAGCTTCTTTATTTATTTTGAATAGGTAATAAATATGTTCTTACCTGTTTGCGTTCTTTACATATGAATTCAATAAATTAATCTTCTCCTTCTTGGCAGTATCACTCATTTCACAGGACTTCAAGCATTGAAAATCCAATAATTGTCTAAGAGCATGTACTTTTTTATACATAAATGTAAATATAATGCCTTTGGAAACTGCATTAAAAATTGGTGTTTCTAATATTAAAAAGTACATAATACTGTTAACATTTTTTACCATAATAATGGCGTTATATAAAGTAACTATTAACCCATGAACGACTATTAAAATGTATACCACCCATAACTTGTAATTTAATTTTATCTTGTTACTATCAACATTTTGAAAATTATCAAATCCCATTCCTTTTAAAAACCCCAAAAATAATTTCTCTTCCATAATGAGATCTTTCATATAAATGTTAGTTTACAATAACAAAAATGGTTTTGCTATTGTAAACTATTATAATTATATAATGCTTCCGAATCTACGTAATGTTTTTCTACGTTATTTATGGAACTTGTTAGTTTTAAAAACCTAACTCAAAACTTACTTCACAAATACTTTTTAACATTTTCGTGCGTTGAAAGTTTGATTCTACTTTGATTCAAACTTTCAACTTTGAAAATTAATAATACAAAACATTATTGATTTTTAAAACTTAGTAATTTAATGAAATATTTTGTAAAACCCTGTGTTCCATCATATAAAATATTCCCTTGAATCATAATGTGGAACGTTAAAAAATACATATTAAAAAAATTGCTTTTTCTCAGAATCATAAGTGGAAGCCAGATTACAAATTTTAACCTTGAAAGCAATTTCTGAAAAAAAATTGACAATAAATCTCTTACCAGAAAACTAAAATAAGACAAAAAATAATAACTGGAATAAAAGAAAATGAATCAAAAAATTTGGAAATAAAATAATATTTTAATGAACTTAAAACTTGGGGGATACAAAATACCCCCCAAACCGCTTGCCTCTCTGCACGATAGCTCCTGGATCTGCCCTTGATATATCCGTAACATTTATTTATGCTGGCAATTCCTCCCTGACCTTAATGTGGACAAGGCCAATTGTGTTCAGTTTGGGCTGTATTCAGCAGTGTACAGTCATCATAGCATCTTAAAATTTTTAGTAGAGTTCCGTCCATGTTTTGTAAATAGTGTTCCGCCCACATGGCATTTTCACAATGTAATTAAATTCTTTCCGGTCCATTTTCCAAGGCGTTGTGAGGTTTACCAGTAGTTAAAAAAAATCCTCTGGCTGAGATACGAGCGCTGCACAGATTAGGCTCATTAGTAGGATTGCCACTTCACTACATATGAGCCTGCAGAATAGTTCGTTCGAGATGTCACTCTAGGCTCTTAACTCGGCCGTTCGAAATATCTTCCACCTCTGCCTTTGGGGCCGTTGACTGTCTTCACTGGTTTTTGTCCACCCTGAGTATTTTATTTTCTCAATACCCTCCCACAAAGTAGGTGAGTGTCCCCATCACCAGGGGAGGCCCCCGATAGAATTTTAACAATAGCAGTTAACTTTATGGCAGCGAAACTTGGGTGCTGGCAAAGACAGAGGAAAGCAGATTGCAGGCATCTGAAATAAATTTTTTATGGCAAACATATGGTTGTATTAGAGAGGACCGTTATAGGAATGAATTGATAAGCAAAGAGCTCAATATTTTCTCCATAAATGATAGGGTGCTGCAAAATAAATTACAATGGATAGAGAATGTGGACAGGAAGGATGAGCGAGGATAAAATACCTAAGCAGGCGCTGGGTTACAAATTGGAGAGAAGGAGAGATCACAGATGCCTGAGGAAGAGATGGGCAGATTTTAGAGGTTCGGAACAGGCGGGGATGCCTAATCATTGAAGGGTAGAAGAAGCTGAAGATTAAATTCTTTTATTTAATAGCGTTACATACTTTATGTAGACGTTTAATATGACTTTATACTTAGCTAATATGCCTCAGTGAGTATTGGGTTCAATAAAAATTGGAATAACAATATTATGTTTCATATTTTATAATACAATATTTTGAGTCAGAAAAAGCATCCGCTAATAATCAAAATTGCAAGTATTAAAACCACAAATGGCAAGCAATTGATGTACTTCTCTTACAGTGACTCAATAGGTCAAAAATTTAAATGGTTAATTTATTACAAAAGAGCTATTTCAACCTACACAGATTTCTTAGTTTTTTATGATGAAATGTTAGTAACATTGTACAAACTTATTTATATAAGGATATAAAAAAAAATATAGGGATTTACTGAAGGAAGACATATTTTATTTGTTTTTTTATTGCAATATTTTTTATAAAAAAATTAAACATAAATTTGCAAGAGATTTACATTGTCATGTGACTACAATACATTTAACTTTTGCATTTACACTAATTTCAACTTTTATTCTTTTAGCAATTGCATGTCTTCTTATAAGTAATATGCTAGCACTTCTGATCGTTATAGATAAAGTATTTATACCATGTTACATTTACTTCGTAAGAAAACCGGATTTTAATGAAAAATTATTTTTGGCAGTGAATCCATTTTGCTTTCGACTTAGATTGCATTTATAAGTTAAACCTGCTTCTCTTCGCTAACTGTTCTTAGTACGGTGTAGTATGAATAAGACAGCTTCAAAGCCTGAAAAATTTGATACATTTATTATAATACGGAAGAACCTCATTACTGTTGTTAGCATCTTTATATTTAAAACACAAAATCGCTTCCAATGTATTTTAAATGGGAATTCTAATTTTAATTCTCTTAAATACAGTTCTACCGACCGGATTTTTACTTTCTCTTGCCTATATGAACATTAGGAAGGAAATTGTTGTTTCCATGTCGATTTTTCGAAATCGAGTCTTCATCGGATATACCTACACGTTTTCAGACCCTGGACCAAAAAAACATGTTTTTAGCAAATGGTCTGCGTAAGTGTGTGTGTGTGTGTGTTTGTGCATTTTCAGCATTTTTTATACAGAGCCTATTTTAGCGTGAAAGAGTGATTTTCCGTATTATTAAGCCAAACTACGGTTGATTTTCATTTTGCATCATTCACTCATGATTAAAATACGGTTCCCTATGTTTTTTTGTTAGTCTCTAATATAGGTAGCCTACTATTATTAGTCTACTAATGTTATGTTATATTATTCATTATTTGCATTGACAAGAGAAAGTCGTGCGAGTGTTCACACCAGATTTCCATAATTTTTAAATGGTTTTAAAGAATATTCTTTCCTGTTTTCCCAAAAGTTCTTAACTTGAAATTCATGCTAATATGAGCTTCACTTTACGAAATGAAATACAGAGTAATAAATTTTGTATTTTTTTATAGAGTAAATTAAGTTTACAACGTAAACCGGTAATACAACAGTAATGCTACTACACGGTAAATATAGGGTGATTCAAAAAGAGCGCCGGTTTTGATATATCAAATTAAGAGATTTATTTTATTGAAAAACTGAAAATAAATACATCAACAAGTTCATCTTACCTTCCGATTTCATGTATGAAAAATGATGTCATGCATGTGTCTTCCTCTACTGCGCTGGCACGCATCAACTCTGTCCATGAAATTGGATATTACTGCACGACAAGTTTCGACTTCCATTTGCCCGATAACCCATCGAATTTCCTCCTTCAAGTCATTGATGTTTCGGGGTTTATTGGCATACACCAATGACTTCAGATGACCCCAAAGATGAAAGTCACAAGGCGTCAATTTTGTTTGCGAAGGTGTCATCATCCTGCCGTTTTCTCAATACCCAGTCAACAAACTGTCGTCTCTTCTGGTGGTCTGCCACTTTCAAATGTTGCGTCAACTGAATTTTATACGGGTGATATTGGAGATCGTACCGAAGAATTCTCCGTACAGAAGAACATCGTAAACCCAATTGTTGAGAACGGTGACGTATTGATTTTGCTGGGCTAACAGCCACACTGTCACGAACCAACGCAACGTTCTGCTCAGTTCGGCCAGAACGACGACGTCCAGAACGTTTAAGGTCGATTGTTGAACCCGTCTCAAAAAACTTTTTCATGAGCCTGCGAACTGTTGATTCATTCGGTGCTTCATTACGTCGTAGAGTACCGCGAAGTCGCCTGACAGTAGCCGCATAACTCTCTCCACTCTGGTAAAATGTTTTGACGATTAACACTCGTTGTGCAATAGTAAACTTCTCCATGGTTAGACACAGACTGCGAGAGTACTACACTGCGAACAAGAGAAACTACAACTGAATCGTCAATCGGAATGTTCTCCGAAATAGAAATGAGGTCTAACAATGTTGCCAACCGATAAACAAAAATTTACTAGCCGTTTAAAAACCGGCGCTCTTTTTGAATCACCCGTTAGAAGACAATTTTATTTAATTCTATAATGAATTTTATGAAATCTATTTACCGTGTGTCTATCTATTTATCTATTGCAGTGGTTCAATAGATAAATCTATTTATCTATTTACAGTGGTTCTTCCACATTTACCCCCTCTCTAGCCGTAATCTATAAGCATACAGAATTTCAGTTTTGTGTCCAACCAATCTTGTAGAACATAATACGTCAACTCTCTTCGTCATTTTATATCACATTCAGTCGGTATTAGACAGTCATTGTGTAGAAGTCGTTCTATCTAGAGTTTTAGTTGAAACCGTTTTTTCAGGAAGAAACTATCGTAAGTACTACAGTGCTTTAGTCGTTACTCACCGTTCTTCTAAGAACGAAGTTTGTTTATTATCAGCTTAAATCAGTTATTTAATAACAGGGGTTTGAAACCCAAGACCACATTTTCAATAACTTAATACAAAAATATTTTATGTGGATCTAGGGCGCAGGCCCGAAATACCTGCTCAAAAACTTTACTGTTTTCGTATCATATAGGCCTACGTTTTAAATATACATTAGTAAATTACATTTTTTTTACTATTTCTGTTCTTTATGGCTAATACAACCGTGAAATCCGAACACTGGTGACAGTGATTGTTTAATTAGATGCTTATCTTTTTTCACAAATAACACTGATTCAGATCACCACGAAATTAGGCTGAAAATCGTTGAAGAAGTAACTTATCATTGCAGCGACTACCAAAATTTCGTTTGTGAAGACCCTTCTTATGAAATTTTAATTACTGATGTCTGTCAGTTCAAATGCCTTATGTCCACAGACGGAGTGTACGCCGGTGATGTTAAAATTACAGCTGTTTCAAAAGTATTTCCCCATTGCCAGTTTAAGATATATTCAGAAAATCTAAATATTATTTCTACATATGGGTCTGGAACAACAATTAGCAATTTAAGATTTTCTGGTCACTGTGATAGAGGTTATGACGTTTTTATTTTTAATGATGAGAAATATTCATCCCCATTTCAGTTGCGTACAGGTCGTCCCAAACGAAAACGTCAGAAGAAAATCCTTACAGGAAAAAAGGAATGTTAAGTCCCTCAATTCTCAAAACAGCCATTTGATTCTTATACAGAGGTAGATAACTTTCCTTTTTTTGTATTTAATTCCTAGCCTTTTCAAAGTTTTAAACATTTTACTCCAGTTCAGATTGTCAAATGCTTTCTCTAAATGTACAAATGCTATATAAGTAGTTTTATTTTTCTTTCACTTTTTATCAATAAATCAATCTTAGAGCCAATATTGCATCTTGAGTTCCCATTCTCCTTCTAAATCCGAATTGGTCATCATCCAATACTTCTTCTACTAGGTATTCTATTCTCCTGTATATAATTCTTGTCAGTATCTTGGATGCATGGAACATTAGGCTGATGGTTCTGTAATGTTAACACTTCTCCCCTCCTGACTTTTTTAGTTTGGGAGTTATAACATTTTTTTAAAAGTCTGATTGTACTTCTCCACTCTCATACATTTTGCACACAAGTTTGTTCAGTTTGTTTTGAGCAACTTCTTCCCAACAAAATAATAATAAATCCTTCCATCTTTCAGCTCTCTCTTGGCCATTCAACAATGTTTTACCATCTGCACTTTGTAAATTAACAGCTTTCTTCTTTTGTTCTTCAAAGTTTTTCCTTATTTTTCTGTAAGCTGCGTCTACCTTACCAACTACAATTTTACTTTCAATGTCCGTACATTTTTCTCTGATCCAATCTTCCTTCGCTTTCTTACGCCTTTTGCTTACGGTATTTCTCAAGTATCAATATTGCCTTTTACCTCTTCCGTCCTTTGCATTTTTAAATTTCCTTCACTCATGCATCAGTTCCAGAATATCATTAGTAATCCAAGGTTTCCTACGTCTTCTTATAGTATGTTCTTTCCATTCTTCTGCTGCTTTCACTACCACCTCCTTGAAGTTTATCCACTCCTCTACATTTCTTGTGTCATTACCTCTTTCTTCTATCCCTTTTAGAACACTCTCCTGGAAACCTATCTGGTTGTCTTGTTCTCTTAGTTTGTCTACATCTCACCTAGCATTTCCTTGTCTCTTCTTCAGTTTTTCAAGTTTAAGCCTGCTATCCATTATTACTAAGTTATGACCACTCCCTATGTCTGCACCTAGATAGGCTTAACAGTTCATAATCTGGTTTCTAAATCTTTGTCTAACCATTATGTAATCTATTTGGTATCTTCCCTTGTCACCTGGCATTGTTGAACTGTATAACCTCATTTTGTGATTCTTAAATAGTGTATTGCCTGTCACTAAATTATATTTGGAGCAAAAATCTACCAGCTGACTAACTCCCTCTGTCATTTCTATTCCCTAGACTATATTCTCCGATTATCTTTCCTTTTTTCCTTCTCCAACTACTGCATTCCAGTCTCCCATAACTATCAAATTTCCTTCACCCTTGACATATTTTATTACTTCATCTAATTCCTCACATACTTATTCTATTTTTCTTCCTCTTTATGCGAAGACGTAGGCATGTAAAACTGCACTGCAGTGGTGGGCTTTGGTTTCGTATCTACTCTAACCACGATAATCCTATCACTACACTGCTTATTGTAGGTCACTCTTTGTCCAATTTTTTTATTCATTACTATTCCTACTCCACCCTGCCATCCGATGGCTCTAGTGTTAATAACCCTATAATCCCCTGACCATAAGTCTTGATCAATGTACCTCACAATGCCTACAATATCTAACTTCAATCTATCCATTCAATTACTACATAACGAGTTTGACATAATCAAAAAAGCTGATAATTACTTTTTTTTAAAGAACTGTACCAGAAGACTTCACAAAAGGAAATATAGGACACGTCAAGATAAAACTGATAGGCCTAAATATTAATGCTGTTTAATTCATAAAAATAAAAACCGTGAATTTTAAGAAGCCTGATATTCATTAATCAAAGCACATTAATAAACTTTCTAATAACACTTAAATACAAAACATTCTGTGGGATTTACAGGCTGTGAGAATGAACAAAATACAAACATGTGTTTCGTTCAACACGGAGAAAATCATCTGTAAAAATATTGTCTTTTGGGAAAAGGAAAGTCTGTTTTACTGAAACCAAGCATCACACATCGTCCTTCCAATGGTATACTCGGGAATGTGCAAATTCTCAGTTTTACAGGAGAGCAAAAACCAACTTCAATGCTTTCTGAAAAATCCATTTTTTTTAATTTCCATTGGGTTTCTTTATATACAAACAACGTACTTAGTTACAATTTTTGGTATGTTAACACAATTAAAAAATGTTTATTCTAATGGCTAAAAAAACACATTCGTTACTTTACTGTAGTAGGTTTTTCAAACTAATGCAGTTCGGTCGAAAACAAAGTAGCGAATTGTTACAAATGATACATTAAAAAAAGATAAAAATACTTACATTAACAATAAAATCTAAGTTTATAAAATAAATTAACAATATCCCATCCAAAATAACTACAATGAATTTTAATTGAACACAACATTATTAAAAATATACATAACATATTTTAAGAATAATAACTTAAAAAGTTATTATACTTTATCTAAATATATTTAATAGTATTAACAATATTTGAACGTTATTGTTTTAAATTCTTACTCATTTTTTGTTTGTCATGAATGTAAATTATAAAAGTTTCGCCCACTTCTCGTAATAATAACTACTTAGTAAGAATCTAGATTAACAGTGCAGTGAAAGGTCAATACAAATTAAATTATGTACATTTAAAAAAATTAAAAGATATTATTATTAATACAAATATGCGTGACAGCAAAGAGTGAGTACAGTTTCTTTAATAATTATTGGAAGTACACAACGTCTGCACTTAAAAATTGAACAAAGTAAAAGTAATACCTAATGAACATTATTTATACATTTAAACATTTGTTTAAAATTATAACCTATTAATTAGCAGACCTACTTACTAATTTTTTTCTGATGTAAACTAAACTATTACAAGTCAGATGCGTCTAACTGATCTGGTTGTGGCAAAGTATCTCTTACACTCTCGCGTGATGGCAAGTTTTTGTAAAGTTATGATGAACTTTGGGTATCAATAATTCATTGCAAAGCTTATTTTAATCATTCATTTTTGGATTTTAAATGGGTAATCGAGAAGTGTAGACTTTTACTGGGTTTGATATAGAAGTACGTCCCCTAAACTTCTTAATTACAAATTTATAAAAAGAATCATCATTAAAACTTGTTTTTATAAAAATTTTCCCTGGTTTAACCAGACTGCATCTCGAAACTTTACTTTTTCGCCTAACACTTACCCCTGATCATCCTGGAAACTACCTCTGGCTGAATTAAAATCCATGAAGTCATCATGTAGGAGCTGAGTAACTTCATACGGTCTAGGATTCTATCGTGTTGCTCTGATAACTTGAGCCCAGCCTTCAGGGGTGTAGACAGGTATATTTTTTGATTTTTGTTGTATCTTGGAATGAATTGAGTCACACTCCATCTGGCTGTCCCCGGGCTCAAAATACTTGTGATCTATCACTTCCAGAACTGGGTGCATCTTTTATGAATGAAGACACATAGTGGCAAATGTAACATTTTTTTGCTGACCTGAGCAACTATCTGACATCATACGAATGTGTTTGACTTCTTGTTTGCCATAATAAATGTATAAATGCATGTTGCAATTTCTATACGTCCTCATTTTCCTTCAGTTTCATCCCAAAGGAAACAGTTCACAGCAGCATTTCCCAAATTGTAAACTGTAAGATTATCAACTGCAAGTTTCCTCACGTAAAAAAAATGGTCCAGCTGCTCCCATAGGTGTATGAAGAACAGACTCTAAATCAAAATTAAATGTGAGGATTGAAGGATCTTTTTTTGCTGCTTCTTTGTCTTCATTTCTACACTCCCTTGCAGTTTCCTTGCGCTGTAAATGATTGCTGTATTTATTTTTTTCTTCCTCACTTAGCTCTACGGTATTTCTGTAAGTCTCACACACTTAACAAAAATCTTTCTTTGGCTTGTGAAAAGTCAGTTTATAGTCTCTAAATACTTTCCTGTTCTTTTCAAGGCTTGCAGGCTTGTTAGAAGATTTCGTACACTTATCATTATATAAGTTGTACGTGGTTTGGATTGTCAGTGACGAATCAAGATATTTGTATTCTGACTGTTTACGACGATAGTGTGACTCTACTGAAGGAAAAGAAAGAATATGCTTTCTAATGAATTGTTCTGACTTGTCACCTAATTTTTGTGGTGGTGTTTTCTTTCCTCTCAAAGTTAGGTGGCAAGTGACCTGTTTCACTAACCTTAGCTAAAGCACCCCTAACAGTACCTTCAGGGATATTTAATGTATTCAAGAAGTATTCTCTGCACACATTATACTTGTTCCCTTTGTAAGTTAAAGAATACACGTTTGGTGCCTTTTTTGATGATTCATGGTCAGTTGTTCTTCTTTTTGGCAGAGCACTAGGTACACATGATTAATAATAAATTCACGTTGTTGGGCTAGAGTACCTAAACTATTCGCAAGTATAAAAAATCAAAGATGTATAAAATTCAGCTACAGTAAACTAACAAATCTGCCCATTCATAGGTTTACAATAGTCACAAAACACACTTCGTGTATTTTCGTAACTTTACAAAGGCTGTATCTCCCTAACCAAACAAGATACATATTCGCAAATTTACTACAACATGCGTTGGGATATATACATCAGCATGCACTAACTAACTCATTTTCGCACAATTTGCACATTCGCAAGTTTACTATTGGAAGGATGACATGAGGGTTGCTGGTCTGTGAATAGAGATGGGTTGGCACATGCGTGAGCCGGCTGGTACATTTCAAGGATTATTTTTTAAATGTTGGTAGCAATGTGTTAAGTACAGGAGGGTTTGTGACAAATATGTATAATCTTATTTTACAATAAGTGAATTAAATGTGATCTTGTTACTTCGTTGTTTCTGAAAAATATTATTTAAAATATTATTACCATTTAAAATAAACTTAAAAAACAATAATTTTTTGCTATACTTACAGTTAAAAATGCGTTATAATCCATATCAAAAAACTTATATGCTGTTAATGAGAGTGGTTTTTGAAGCTTGATCATGAAGAAGCAAAGTGCTTTTTTGAACTTTGGTGTACCATTTAGCCAATTAGTCCCATACAGTGATGAACATAAGCTGGTAGACTGAAAGAAATTATTTCAGTAAAATATAATTTTGAGTTTATAAGTACAAATAAAAAAAGATTAGAATTTCATAATTTTCTTATCCCTAATGTGTATACATTGCAATCTGTTCAATTCAGTACAATAAGCAACTCGATGACCCAATGAGATGAGGATGGTGTACATGAGTGTAAATGAAGTGTAGCCTAATATAGTCCCAGACTGGCGATTCCTGTGAGAGTATAGTTAAGTGAACCCTAATTATCAAAGTACACCGTTAACCACTGTCCGTTATTCAAATCCATTAAAAGTAACTACCTTTACTAGGATTTGAACCAGGAACCTTCATCTCTGAAAATCAGTTGTTAAACAGCTGACTCTTTGCCTCAAGTGACAGTGACTTTACCTCTAGATCAACCCGGTGGGAATTACATAAAAGAATAATTTTTTATATAGGTAATATAATGATTTAAACATTAAGAGAACTTATTTCTTTTTTTATTTTGTTAGTTGTTTTAGTTTATTTAACATTGAATCAACAGCTTAGTTTTTAGCAACTACAGTGGTTTATGTAACTGGAACAATGGATTTTGACTTGTGAAAATTTCCAGATTCCAGCTGGGAATCGAACCCAGGACCTCCGTGTTGTAGGCTAGCAAGCTAACCACTATGGTATGAAGACATTTTGTTACTTTTGTCAGAACATTTAGCTAAGAATGAAAGAAAGAACATTTACTTAATTTTGTATTTTAAACAGTTCATTAATGGTTCATTCAAATTATATTAGTATACTTTTCTGTTGTGACAGAAATTAGCAATGTCTATGTGAATCTATGCACTCTTCAAAAATTTAATGCTATGCTCTGGTCTAATAAAATAGCAGAAGAGGACGAACAAGAGTGGCTACATTTATACTGAAGCCCATAACTATTTATTTATTTATTTATTTATTTATTTCATTTAATTGTTTGCAACAGGCCGAACACGGCCCAATTATAGAAACAATATTTCATTACAGAGCAAAAGACAATACAAAAGTAAAAAGCAAATAAAAAGATAGAAAAATACAATCAGAAATAGTCAATAATGCAAACAGAATTAAATATAACTAAAATAGCATTATATACTAAACTTTTACAAATAATTTACTGATTAACAATCATGATAGAGGTCCAAAACAAAAACAAAAAAAAAATAAATAAAAAATTTAACACACATAATGTGGAATTGCTTGGAAACTTACATCTTGAAAGACTTAAGAATGGCTGACCTATACGATGCTCGGCTCTGGCAAAATGGATCTATTGCCACAATTTTGTCCATGATATTATAATTGACTATCATGCAGTTAACCGGCGAATAAGCTGCATAATTAGTGGAAGAAGATTTCTGATAAAACATATACTTTGAACGGTTACAAAAACTTGGGACGCGAAAAGGAATTTTTCTAAGCGTATAAGGATCATTTATTTCACCACACAATAACTGTTTCAAATACATAAGTGAAGCTAATTGACGCCTATTTTCCAGGGTTTGCATTTGAAAGGTGTCTAGTAAAGTGTTATATGGAATTGTAAAGGAGTAGATACGGTTTTGCTTATAGTACAGATAACGGAGGAATTTAATCTGAAGTTGTTCTATGGCATGAATGTGGACAGCATAATATGGACTCCAAATAACCGAACCAAATTCTAAAACTGACACGACAAAAGAAAAATAAAGGATTTTTAGAGCAGAAATGTTATTTAAATTCCCACAACTTCTTTTAATAAAACCCAACAACCGACTAGCTTTCTTAACAATACTAGTTATGTGGTTATTAAAAGATAAAACTGAGTCGAAGATTACTCCCAGATCCCGCACTTCAGAGACCCGCATCAAAATTTTTTCATTCATATTATAATTAAACTCAATAGTAGTTTTTTTCCTGCAAAAGGACATTACTGAACACTTTGATACATTAAAAAACAATTTATTCTTCGCCGACCAAACTACAAGATTATCCAGGTCCGCTTGTAACAGTAACGCGTCCGCTAAACAACTCACAGAGCGAAATAATTTTAAGTCATCTGCATACATTAGTAAATCAGAGTTATGTATCGAACATTCAATATCATTTATAAACATCAGGAAAAGTAAAGGGCCTAGATTTGATCCTTGAGGAACTCCGGACTGTACAGTAAAAAAGGAAGAAGAAAACCCGTGATAAAACACATATTGCTGTCTATCCACCAGGTATGAGCAAAAAAACTTCAATAGATTATCGGAGAAACCAAAATTCTGTAACTTATCAAGAAGTATTTGGTGATCAACTGTATCAAAAGCCTTGCTAAAATCAGTGTAAATTGCATCAGTTTGAACATTACGCTTCTCAAAATTATCGATTATACATTCTGTGAAATTCATCAAGTTAGACGATATTGAACGACCAGAAAAAAAACCATGTTGATGTTCAGAAATTTTAAATTTCACGTAAAAGAAAATATGCTTATATAAGAGCTGTTCAAAAATTTTCGCTGGACTAGAAAGAAGAGCAATAGGCCTATAATTACTGACATCGGAAACATCACCCTTTTTATGTAATGGTATTATCTTAGTGGTCTTCCATTTATTTGGGAACATACAACTACTTAGAGACAAATTAAAGATAAACGCTAGTGGTTTAGACAGAACATGGGAGCAAGCCTTTAACATATATGGGGGAATGTTATCAGGGCCAAAAGAGCGACGAGAGGGCATAAGTCTAATAGCATCCTCAACCTCCCGTTCAGTGAAGCTCGGGATAAAAATGAGATTAGAGTTCAGCGAATATGAAGGATTGAGCTGAGGTAACTCATCATACTTACCATAAACACTGCTAAAATATTCAGCAAAGGCTGCTGCGCTTGACGCACCACTACCACAGAGGTTGCCATCCGCTGATTTGATCGGACCCCGTGTCACCCGCTCGCGCTTATTCTTAAGGAAACGAAACAATTCATTAACTCTATTATTAGCTATGCTATTTTCAGTTTGACGCAAGTACAAGGAGTAGGCCTTCTTAATTTTAAATTTGAGTTCCTTACGAACGGATTTGAATTGATCCGCATAGAAGTTATCGTTAGCGTTTTTAAGTTTTTTACGAATCTTTTCCTTTGTTTTGATAAGTTTGATTATTTCTACTGTAAACCAAACCGGATATTTACAATTAGGGCGAGTTCTCTTTTTAGGTATTGTTTGATCCATTATAGAATATATAATATCATAGAACGCGTCGACCGCCATATTAGGATCCGCTTGTTCATACAAATGTTCCCAATTTTGTTGATACAAAATGCGATAAAATAAATCAAAATCTGCTTTATAAAAATTATAATTGATATCGCCAAGAATATTATTAGGGGTACTCTTAAACGGTCGCTTCTTATTCACGGTTATACGCAACGCAGGATGATAACGATCGTGAGGGACGATAACAAAAGTTTCCTCGGAAATGACTACATTATAAATATTGCTTAAAACTAAATCCAACGTTTTCCCGTTCACTGAGTTTCTGACGTCGTTTAAAGAGAAAAAGTTACACAGATTAAGGAAGATCAACAAATTTTTACGATTAATCTCACCACAAGAAAGGTCGTCCCCTGTGCCAAAAATTGGCAAATTAAAATCACCGCAAATTATAAAATCAGAATCCCTACCCAGAGAATTCCGATGGAATTCTACTCGGTCATAAAAAAGGTTGTAGTCAGCCGGCGAACTATACAGTGTTACATGCTGGAAAATAGGTTCCACGTAGAAACAAAGGCTGCAGACCTTAGAGTTGAACTGGTTATAAAGGTTATGCAGAATTCTCAAGATACGTGTCTTAGTAGACAGAATAGAAATCAAACAGTTGGTATGGTAGGAGCATATCCAAAGAGTAGCAGTGGACAGATGGCCTCGAAGAGCATTTCTTTTCATCCAAAAAGTAGAAGAAGAGGTGCCTGTGGAAAACAGGGATACAGGGAATCCAAGATGCTATGGTAGCAAGGAATCTTAGGGGGGATGACTGAGAAAACAGTAGGTGATGGTGGTAGATGTTAGAAGCCAAGAAACTGTAAGACCCCCACAAAAAAGTAAATGTAAATATGAAATTACTTCAATCGGCTGTTCTGTGAGAGAAAATAAAGTGATTTTTCCTTGGTTCAACTGTTAATTACACAAATGCAGTTAGTGAAGAGTAATAGTTTAAAATATGTGACTTAGAATATAACCTATTATTTAAAAAATAATCACTAGTCTCTGAGTAAAGTTAATTCATTAAAAGTATTTTAATAATATTTTTGATAATTCAGATAAAATACTTGCCATTGTTTTTATTTTTGTTACTGAGGATGAAATGAAAAACATCTCTGCAAGAAACGCTAATAAGTATGCAATATCTTTGAAATATTCTATGCCACCATGATATTCTATCTGAAACAAAATTTGCAAGAATATTAAATGTTGTAAAGAAGTTTTAAATTAAATAATTTCATTAGATGCCATGAAGCACAGCAAGCAGGGCATTGCTTATAATAGAATTGATATCCTGTTTTTTAATGAACATTTTAAAAGGTTTAACCTCTGAAATATCTCTATGATTGTATTTGAGTATTAGAAAAGAGAAATATATTGATCTATTAGTACGCTCTTAGTACTGCACTAACCTTTTTAGCTACCTTGATCCATATTATCTACTTCCTTCTACACCATCATCAGAGTACCTATATAAAATATCATGTGAAACTTTAAAATATTTCTTAAAACCTTTAGAAGATGTTGCATCTTCAGTCATCCATAAAAACAGTTTTATAATTTTTTTTAGCTTTCTTTTTTTATTTACTACTGTACAATTTAAAAAAAAATACAACTAGTAAATTAGATTATAAATGTTCTGGAATGGTGTGAGTGTGAATCAATCCAGTGATCAATTTCAGCGTGAAGTTGTACAAGAATGTGGTACTAATATATAATGATAATGATTTATAAACTATGATGATGGATGACTTTTTTTATGAAATTATTTTAAACAGCAATGACAAGTTAATTTGAAATGTGTTTTATAGAGGTCGTAGAAGATTCCTATTCCACTTATAAATATTAAAAAAAAGTATTTTGAAGGCAATATTAGTAGAACCCTAGGCAGGAAAACAAGAAAAGAAACCCAGATAAAGTTTTACAAGGTGATGGCTACCCCAGCCCTACTCTATGGAATGAGTCATGGACTGAGTACCAGTCCACTACTCTATGGAATGAGTACCAGACCGTTGGAGAGTAGAGTGCAGGCGGCAGAGATGTGATTCCTGCAAAGAACAAAGGGTTGCAGTCATAGGGACCAGCTAAGAAAAAATGAAGGCGTAAGAACAGAACTGGATGTTTACAACATGAATGGGAAGATTGCAGAATATCATAATCGATGGAGGGAGTACGTAGAGAGAATGCCTGACTGAAGAATCCCCCTTAGTGTTTTGCAATACAAACCGGTGGGAAGGAGAGATGCTGGGAGGTCACGCAAAAGATGGCAATAATTCAGTAGTTTGTTGCTGTTGTGAGTCGGAACAGGCGAAATCCTAATCCTTGACTGTGAGAAGAAGAAGTATTTTGAAGTTCTACATGATATTTTATGTACTCTGATGATCATGGATCCACCAATACACATGTAAGTAGATGATAAGGAACAAGGGAGCTGAAAAGGTTAGTTGAATTTACATAATATAAAATAGAATTGATTTCTAGCTGCAAAATGCATTATAAAGATTTATTTTTGAATCACTATACATTACTCATGAGTTCAAGCTTTGCCCCTGTCCTTGAGGGCTGAATGGGTGAGTGGCTTAGGACAGATAAGGCATGCGGAGTCACAAAATAATGCTTGTACTACTGTAGCCGTTGACATCAGACATCTGTCACTCCAGACTATACTGTAATGATAAATGATAATTGCACAAAGATATTGGATAATGTTATTTTATTGACTAATAAACTCACCTGGGGCAAACCTTTGGCAGAAGAGATCGATAATGAATACTTATCAAAAAACTTACCTTTGCGACTTTAAAACCCATTAAGCAAAATGCTAAACATGAGAAAATCATCTGAACTCCCATAATTGGGTCATATACTGCTTTTAGCATCTGAAACAAACTAATCTTGAGGTAATTAATCTCATTCTTTCTGTAATTCTGTTATTGTTAACTAATTCTGTAGTTCGGTTGTTCAGTAAATCTGTTTTAGTACTTCTCTTAACATATTATATATTACTAATTAAGAATGTAAAGGGCTTTTGAACATGAGTTCTTTAACCCATGTGCTGCGCGAAGCCAATTCAGTGGCTGTAGAAATGGGTAGTGCAGTATGCAATAAAACTTGTTGCAGTGAGGTCAATATATTGACAGCAATGATTATTGTATTTATTTTGTAGAGAATTTTTCAACGCAACTAATAGCATTTGCAGAAATAGAATATGTTGAAAGGTAAATATTTTATTATCGCTTTAGTGTGGAGGGTAGGCTAAAGTGTTGAAAAATGTTTACGTATAAAGATATCGAATGCAGGTCGTCCATAAGTCAACATACAAACACGTTTCTTAGTTTGTGTGAAAGCTGAGATGTTTTTTTTTTATAGGGATTTGCTTTTGTTACAAACAGTTGGGTCTGATGCACATTGTAGCAAAAGGGGGAGGGAGTGGTGTAGGACAAAATACTGCCCATAGCAGTGTTCCCAAACAAGTCACACTCATGTCATTTTCCTGCAACCTACAGAATTGAGAAATACACGTACATGTAGATAAAATTATTCTTTACAAATGGTTTTTCACAAGTAAAATCTAACTATATGAATGTGTGTGTGACGTCATGGGAAAAGAATGTAATACGGCCGCTGTGTATTAGAAGCAGAACAGTATGAAACAACCAGAGCCTTAAGGGTTAAGGATCACCACAGCCAAGTTTAATTTGTTTCAATGCTGAAGTTGAATTATTGTAATATGCTTTGATAATGATGTACAACCAATTGATATGATATACTTCTAATTGAGTTGCATATGATATACTTCTAAGAAAAAATTAGAGGGCCCAGTGTGGAAAATAGTTCTTATTACCTGGACGTGTCATAGCCTACAAAATACAAAGTATATGAATATTACTTTCCTACAAACTTGTATGTGTATAGTGTACACATTAACTTTTTAAAATTAAAGGTATTATGTGATGTAACTCAGATAGAAATCCGAGTCAAATTCAATGTAGTTTTGAATTAATTTATCATCATCCTCCTTATCCCTCTTCCAAGTCTCCTCGAGTCAGGGCAACACGCCTCTCCACCTCTCTCAATAGCTGAACCATCTCTCCCCCATTGTTCCCTTGGCATAGAATTTTTTTTCTGGTTAATCCATTACTAAATCCATCCACTTTACCCTTAGTCTGTTGAGTCCAAACATTTTTGGTGTTCCTTGTAAGAGGATGAGAAAAATAATAATTATTTTTCTCATTAGAGAATTTATTTCTCTGTAGAACCTTATCCTAACTATATTTTTCTAAGTTTGAACTTTCAAGAGCTAAAATATGTGTATGATTTATCAATTACCAAGAAGTTTTATACTTAGAGCTTACTCACTTTATATTATAGAGCGTACTTTGAGCTTTGTACTTACATGCTTAATTTCTGATGATCTCTTATTAGTATTCTAAGTGTATCATATTGTAAATCAAATTTATCATAGTCATTTATTAATGTAGTTCTCCTTACATTTATAGATTTTAATTCTTTATTTTTCACGGCTAATTCTTGCAACAAATCACTTTTTGTTTGGTAGCTTTTGTAATCGTGCAATAAATTTTGATTTACATGTCCAAAAACAGTGTTGTCATTACTTGTTTGAAGGTCTTCAATGGTATTGTTTTGCTCACTTATGTCTAAATTATTACAGCTCTTTCCTAAGATAATTCCAGTAGATGTTTTATTAATTTTTCTATGTCCCTCTGAAGTTTTCAGATTTGATTTTAAAGTTTTGAGTGTATATTTTAATACAGCTATTTGTCCGCAAGTCATGTAAATGAATATATATAAAGTTAAATCTACAGAAATTATAGAATTAATGATTGATGTGAGTACTGTTGTCTCAATTAAAAATACAACTTGGTAAAGTGGAGTCTTTGAGTGGTCATAAGGATAATATACATCGATTATAGATGGTCCCATAGTTCTGTTATTTTTGGCTACTAGTAATTTATTTGTTGGAACATTAATAAATCCTTTAATTAACCAGAAGAACCAGTTAGTAAATCCCAAGGCAATGAAGCCGTAAACGAATCTGTAATTTAAAATATTTGTGTTACATTTTCAAAAAAAAGGAAACTTATGGGCATCGGTGCATGTAAAAAAAATAAATATCAATTTCTGGAATTTGGTTATAACATACAATGTAAAATTCCATCTTTCAAATGATGGTAAAATTGGATAAAACTTTCAATCCTAAGTATAAATTTTTTTCTTAGGTGTTGCTTGAATTTTCCATTTTATATGTACATTTTCTTGTATGTTTTGGTAGTGCAAGGGCAAGTAATTTGTTACTCTATCAGAAATGTTTTTTATTGTTCATTTATACATGTTGATCAGCCTGATTCCACATTTATATTGAAAAAACTAAAAATGATATTTAATTAATTAGTGGTGTGATTTTTTTGAACAAAATCTTTGATTATTTTTTCCATCTAAACTGTAACTCGCGTTTTTTAAAATCCTGTAACCTTAAACTTCAGTTAGACATACTTTAATTACCGCTTATAATTTTTAGGGCATAATTTATGATTTTAGAGTTAACATTTAACAAGTAATTTTTTGAATATGTTGGGCATGGTGGGAGGTAGGGAGGGAAGGAGGAAGGAAGGAAATAAAATTTATGTATTTCTGTAGATTTTTCTCCTTTCTTCCGTCTATCGAACATTCTGCTTTCACTATTCATGGAAGCCCTTGAAGTCACTAGTCTGTAGTCTATATCTTGTTCAATCCATTTTGTTTTTGAACTGTATATCTTTTTTTTTGAATCCTTCTTGACTTCTTTAAACCACTTATCCGACTATCTATTGTTCCAACTTTCCAACTGATGTAATTGTATTGTGTTGGTCCAACTGTCTATTGTTTAGCGTGCTAAAAATTTCTTTTTTAAATATTTGTCAACCATTCTATGAAGGTGATAGTAAAGAATCTTAGTCTTCCTTTTCTGATCGTTGCCACAAATCATTCATTTTTCTTGTACAGTTCTTCTCTTTGAAAGTAACCTGTACAGTCCATATGCCCCATTGTCTTGTGGAGGATTTTGATAATAATCTTGAAATGGTTTGTTGAGCAGTCCACGGATCTGCGGCTTTTCCAACCCTTACTCTAAAATTTGTTTTGTTTCTTGTACCCAAAGTGTATGATTTTAAATTTTATTTCATATTTAGTTACAGTAATTATTTTCAATTATGACTACACTAAGATACTTTAATGATTTTCTTTTATACACTATACCATTCTCATAACTACTGTAAACACATGAACAAAAATATGTAATAATAATAATAATAATAATAATAATAATAATTTTATTTTAGATGGCCTCCACTCACCCCTTACAGCCATACCAACCTCCATGAAAGGAACTAACAGGGAAGTGGGGACAACCTACATGAATTGAAGAAGTGCAGCAACAGATAGAAATCCTTGAAGCGCTGCACTTCCTATCGAGACATAAATCCAGGGGACGTCAAAAGAAATATCTATTATAAATTATCTCATTTTATTGAAAAACAGTAATTCTTTTTTTGTTTTTATTCCTAATGTGTGTATGTTGCAATCTGTTCAATTTAAGAACAATAAGCAACCTCATGACTCAAAGAGATTTATGATGATATGTATGATGTGTAAATGAGGTATAGTCTTGTGCAGACTCAGGCTGATCATTCCTGAAAGAGTTTGGTTAACTGAACCCCAACCACCAAAGAACAACAGTAACCAGTGCCTAGTATTCAAATCCATGTAACTACAAGTAACTATCTTTACCTCTAGACAAACTCAGTGATTCAAATCCATGTAGCTACAAGTAACTATCTTTACCTCTAGACAAACCCAGTGGGTGACAGTAAGTCTTAAGTAACAATTAAGTGTAGTTTTGTGTTGAAAAATTTGAATTTTAATAGTTTGTAATTATTTTTTTACTTAATTACATTTTCTTTTTCAGAATTATATTTTCTACATGTTAATTAGAAAAAATTAATGACATAAGTAATTAAGGACTTTACAAAGTTATTTTACATTAAACCTAAAAAAGTTATTTTCAACCTCCAATTTGTATTTTATGTCTGATATCTTTAAAACTATGCAGAGTACAACTGAATACCAGGCCAAATTTTACATTTGGTTGAACTCACTAATGAAGCATTTCAGGACCTATGTTTATACTCTTATGAAAATTTTTCTTATGCGTATTTAGCTATACATTCACATCCTAGAGTTTGGTCTTACCTTGCAAAGACATTCTGTACATTTCATTTGTTAATTATATTCTTTTCTAATTTTAAGGGCTTTTGGCGAACCCTATGCCATCATGCACTGCTCGGCGTGATTCTAACAGAAATTATCAGAAGATAACATTATGTAGACGAAAACTTTTTTAATAGTGCTAACTAACCTAATTTGAAAATAAAGAACTTAAAAAGTGGTGTGTTGACCAGTTCACTGATCACAATTTTTAACCACTGCTTATCAAAAAATTACTTTAAAATTTATTTGGTTTCATGCATCCATAACAGTAGGATTATAAATTTAATTTTATTTTCAGTTACAGCAATTCTATCTAATTTATTACAACGATGAGTGATGGGACTGGTTTATGTCATTTTACTCTGTACCGTTTTTATAATTTAGTTTTTACAATCTACTGTAGGTACAACATGTACAAAAATACAAAATTGAGATTTAAATAATTAGTAAGAACTATATTCTTACCTGTTAGCATTCTTTACATATGAATTCAATATATTAATCTTTTCTTTCTTGGCAGTATCACTCATTTCACATGACATCAAGCAATGAAAATCAAATAATTGTCTAAGAGCATGTATTTTTTTATACATACATGTAAAAATAATACCTTTGGTAGAGGCATTTAAAACTGGAGCGCATAGTATTGTAAGATACATGAAACTTTTAACATTTTTTACCACAACAAAAACGTTAAATGATGAAACTAGTGTACAATAAATGATTAAGAGAGAGTACAGCACCCATAACTTGTAATTTAAATTTATGTTGTTACTATCAATATTTTGAAAATCATTAAATCCCACAACTTTAATATAACCCAAAAATAATTTTTCTTCCATATTTTATGATCTGCTGTCAAATTTTGTTTAACTGTGATAAAAATGGTTCGATGCTTTCTAAAAAAATATTACATTTCTCTACGTTATTTATTTATGAAACTTTTAAAGTTTTAAAAGAAACTAACTCTAAACTGACTTCAAAGTATATTTTCATCTGTTGTAAGTTTAATTTTACTTTGATTTAAACTTCTAACTCTGAACATTAATAATACATAACATTATTGATTTTTAAATGCTAGGGAGTGGAATGATTTATAAAAACTTTGTAACAAACTAAATTGTAACTTTTTAACTTTGGAACAAAGAGTTCTTTGTTCCAACGTATTCTTGTACATTATTCCGCTGGATAATGAGATATCCTAATCAAAAATGTTTTGTTATAAAGTCATTGTAATTATTCAGTGTGTGAGAACCATTAGGCAGACTTGTCGGTGAAGTTGTCAATCCTACTAGCTTCTATGCCAGGGGGCCTTTGTTCAATTCTTGGTCAGGTCTGGCAATTTGAGATAATTTTTTTCATTTATCACTTTTTCCATTCTGCATTAGCCTTAATGTTCATAACAGTTGACTTTCTTAAATTAAATGGTTAGGGTTTCAAAAATTATACAGTTTTAAACATTAAAAAGTCTTAGTAGTCCTATTTTGGTGATTGACAATGAAATTTTTTAATTTATCAAAAAATAGTATTTTGTATTCGAGTGAGGTTCACATTGCATAATATCTTGAAATTACCCTAACATTCAAAATGTTAAGCCATTTTTGGGGTTTTCACCCACCCTGTATATACGAGGTGTGGCTATTAAAAATAATAACACTGACATTGTAAAAAACTTTATTTTAATTTTATACATAATCACTTATTATCACCTTCAACATACACTCCTTCTATATCTCTACAACGCTCCATGCAAATTTTCCATTGTTAGAAACAGTGCTGGAAGTCATCTTCTGTCAGCTCCTTCAGGACACATGCCGCTTTCTCTTTTACAGCTTCCACTGACTCAAATTTTGTCCCTTATAATGCAGATTTCACCTTAGGGAACAGGTAGAAGAAAATAACATGTGATGAAACGTGGTTTTCTACTTATGATCCAGAAACGAAGCGCCAATCCATGCACTAGAAGAGCCAAACTTCACCGAGAGCCAAAAAAACTCGAATGAGGAAGTCAAAATTTAAAGCAATGAGGATTGTTTTTTTATATCCATGGGATTGTGTACCTTCACTGGGTTCCTGAATATCAAACAATTAATCAATATTACTACATTGAGGTACCCGAAATGTGGAAGGACAAATCATGGGTTCTCCACCAAGACAATGCGCCAGCTAATTCTGCGTTGTCTGTCAAAAGGTTCCTAGCCAAGTACAGCATCTCAATGTTAAAACATCCACCTTATTCACCAGATCTTGCACCATGTGACTTCTACCTGTTCCCTAAGGTAAAATCTGCATTAAAAGGGACAAGATTTGAGTCTGTGGAAGCTGTAAAAGAGAAAGCGGCACGTGTCCTGAAGGAGCTGACAGAAGATGACTTCCAGCACTGTTTCCAACAATGGAAAATTCGCATGGAGCGTTTTAGGGATAGAGAAGGAGTGTATATTGAAGTTGACAATAAGTGATTATGCATAAAATAAAAATAATTTTTTTTATGTCAGTCTCGTTATTTAATAGTAACACCTCGTATACATTAATTAATTTCTTACATGTCATGTATTTATTAAATTTCATATTTTATTTATATATTTTTTTAGTTTTACGTCTGACTGTTTTGCAATTTCTGCTAATGCAGATGGTGGAGATTGATGATATGTGAAAATGTGTGATGAAAAAATGCCAGACCTGACTGGGAATCAGATCCGGGACCTCAGCATAGAAGCCAGTTGCGCTAACTATTCAAAATTAACCATGCATAACAAATATTCAGAAAATTTCAGAAGATTTTGATGTATTTAAAAAATTTGTTTTCATTCATTATATTCTAGAAAAGTAAAAAAACAGATTGGCTTTATAAGAAAATAAATTTAACTGAAAATGAATAAGTAAATATCCAATTTCTATTTTGGTTATAACATAGAAGAAGAAATAAAGTGTAAACAATAAATTTGGCTACACATCATTCCTAAAATATTCGATATGTTAGATTGTTTGAAGCATTAATTTGTATAGAGTAAACAATTAATATCTCATCTTACAGGAAAATGTCAGAAGGCTCCCATGATCCTGAATTGGTGAATCCATAAACCTGTCAAATAGCCCGCACAATTTCAGATCTTCACTCTCAAATTTATTACGCTAAGAGAAAGTATGGTTTTTATATTGTTTTACACTGTACCATTCTCATAATTTAGTTTCTACAATATCTAATGTAGGTACCACATGACAAAAGAAACAAAATTGAGATATTTTGAATAATTAATACATTCTTACCTGTTTGCGTTCGTTACATATGAATTCAATATATTAATCTTCTCTTTCTTGGCAGTATCACTCATTTC
Source organism: Catonia carolina (assembly GCA_035578175.1). NCBI lineage: Eukaryota > Metazoa > Arthropoda > Insecta > Hemiptera > Achilidae > Catonia > Catonia carolina. The sequence goes on from JAQMRL010000001.1 coordinate 45,272,167, forward strand.
ACACGACATTAAGCAATGAAAATCAAATAATTGTCTAAGAGCATGTATTTTTTTATACATAAATGTAAAAATAATGCCTTTGGTAGTGGCATTAAAAACAGGAATGTATAGTATTGTAAGATACGTGAAGCTTTTAACATTTTTTACCACGACAAAAACATTAAATAAAGAATTGTGTGCCACATGAACGATCAAGAGAGAGTACAGGACCCATAACTTGTAATTTAATTTTATATTTTTACTGTCTTTATTTTGAAAATCATTAAATCCCATAACTTTTATATAACCCAAAAATAATTGTTTTTCCATATTTTGTGATCTGCTATGAAATTTTGTTTTACTATAATAAATGGTTCGATGCTTCTTAAAAAGTATTATGTTTCTCTATGTTATTTATTTACGAAACTTGTAAAGTTTTAAAAGAAACTAACTCTAAACTTAATTCAAAAGCATATACTCATCTGTTGTAAGTTTGATTTTACTTTGATTAAAACTTCTAACTTTGAACATTAATAATTCATAACATTATTGATATTTAAATGCTAGTGAGTGAAACGATTTATAAAAACTTTGTAACTCTTTGTTCCAATGTATTCTCGTACATTATTCCCATCAACAATGAATATCCCAATCAAAATTGTTTTGTTATAAAATCATTGTAATTATTCAGTAAGTGAGAACTGTAGGCAGGCTTATTGGTGTAGTTGTCAGCGCAATTAAAATATAATTTCTATGCTATGTCAGAGGGGCTTGTTCAATTTTTGGTCAGATCTGGCATTTTGTGATCACATATTTTCATTTATCACCCTTTTTTATTATGCATTATCCTTAATATTAATAACAGTAGTCTTTCTTAAATGAAATATTTAGGGTTTCAGAAATATACAATTTAAAATATTAAAAAGTCTTAATAGTCCTTTTTTGGGGATTAACATAAAGATTTAGTAGACTATTATTAGAAATATGAAGAAGGGTTTTCCTTGAAAAGGGAAAATTCATCGTCAGATAATAGAGATTTAAGGTGAAAATGCTATGAGTGGTACTGAAAACAAAAGGCAGCGAATGCTGAGACAAGGAAATGTGTTGCTCTATGACAATGCTTAGTACCATGGTGCTGGTAACACTCAAACGCTAATTCAATAATTCAGTTAGAAGTTTGATCAACCAACATACAGCCCAGACCTGGCATTGTTTGACTACCACTTGTTCCTACAGCATGAACTTGGAGGTAAGCGCTTCAAAAGTGATGACAATGTGAAAAGTGCTGTGGAATTATAACGATCATCACTGGCGAGAAGGTTTCTTTAGTTTTTTTCGGAAAGGTTAGGTTTTACCCACTACGATAAGTATCTGAATAATGGTGGAAGCTATGTTGAAAGATAGTTAAGATATACTCTTTCTTGTAAAAAAAAATTGGCTTGAAAAAAGTTTCAGTATTTCTTTTTTCAAAATGGTACTTACTTTCCAGACACGGCTCATATTATTGTAAAAGTATGACTTATTTAAACACAAAAAACACATATAAATAAATCTTTAATTTTATTATCATAAAAATATATTTTGATAACAATATAAAATTGTTTTCAATTTAATTACTGTGAACAATAGATAGAATTTCAATACAAAATAATAAATTTGTGTACTAGATAGGTATTAATTAATTTGTCAGTTATTCCTCGCTAATTCTTCTCATTATTGTGTAATAAGAATAAGTAAGTTTCAAAGCCTAAAAATAAACACAAATTGAAATAAATTTGTATGTATAAAATTTTAACACATGTTTTTCAATCATATCCAATTATTATTAAAATAAGAGACAATATTCCTCTGATTTCTGAAGAATAAAAATGCATTTATAAACAGTAGGTACCAGTTTTGATGTTGTTTACTTGGTAGCATTCTCTGAAGTTAATGTATAAATTTAAAACAATCCTTAATGTGGGTACGTTGCAATCAGTTCAATTCAGAACAATAAGCAACTCCTTAGCCCAATGAGATGAGGATGATGTGTATGACGAGTAAATGAGGTGTACAGACCCAGGCTGACCATTTCTGAGAGAGTATGATTAATTGAACCCCAACCATAAAGGTACACTAGTAACCACTGTCTAGTATTCAATTTGTATAAAAGTAACGTCCTATACTAGGATAATAATGAGATGAAATGTATTATGTCAAACTTCAAAAACTTCATCTTTGAAAATCAGCTGTTAAACCACTGACTCTTGGCGATGACTTTACCACTAGACCAACCCTGTGGGTTGTAGTAACTAATACCAAAGCAATTGAAGTGACATGAAATTACACATTAAATAGTCTAGGGATTACCCTTGGTTTCTTATAAAATTAGATAACAAAACAATAAAATATTAATTTTTCACTATTTCTAAATCTAAAAAAAATGTTTTGAGAACAAAAATATACTAGTATAGTTTGTCCAAACTGAATTGGTGCATCAACTCGAAAAGCTATAGTACAAGTACAGAGTGTTTCCTAAAACCACAGACCTTTTTAAACATTTTATTCTTCTAAAAAAGAAAAATGAATAAAGCATTCACTCATTTCCCGTCATTTGGCTAGTGAGTTATCTTCTACCTGTAGGGGAGGGATGAAGAGAGGTATGATCACAACTCTATAGCTACGCATGCCAATTCAAATTGGACAAACTATAAGTATTTTTACTTTTTACTTACAGATATGAAAGCATTATAATCCATGTCAAAAAACTTAAATGCTTTCAGTGTAATTATTTGTTGAAGCTTAACCATAAATATGCACATTGTCTTTTTGACATTTTTACTTCCATGTAACCAGTTGCTATCATACAAAGCAAAAGTTAAACTGGCTGACTAAAAAGAAATAATATTCAAAGAATAATTAAAAATTATACAATCAAAATTTTATATTAAAAGAATTACAATTAAGTTGTATAGCCATGCATCAAAAATAAGTTAGTACCTACAAGAGAAAAAATAATTATTGTAGCTACAATGAGTACAGACAAGAAAATGAAATTCATGAAAAATAAATTTACAAATAAATACTAAAGTTAAATTATAAAGCATCTACTATACCCTGGTCTCTTGTTTCTGGATCTTTGTCGAAAGATGGTGCAAGGTAGCAGGAGCTCTGTTGCAGGCTAAAAGCACGAGGTTTGATTCTGCATAACAATGAAATGTTGGAAGAAATTATTATGTAAACTAGTGGGAGTAATATAGAATTCTTTTTGGGCATTTCACAGCTCAGAAGGCAAGCTTGAATGTTGCTTGGAAGAATTAGAGTTGAATCTTGAGAAATGTAAGTGCTAATTGTAACTGTTAAGGAAAGTAAGCTGAGGAAGACTGCAAAAAATGAGATAAATAATTTTCCAATCAATTTTTTTTCAAAATATATAAAAGTAGGCCATCCAGTTAATGAGCCTCTAATTCAATGAAAAGCAGCTGTAAATTTTCTTATAATTAGATATATATTACTAATAATAGCTAATTATTATTATTATTATTATTATTATAATTATTAATACTGAGATATATATATTACGTATAATGAAACATGAAGTGAAATATGGGTGATAGGGGCTGTAGAAAGGAAGAGGATAGAAGCTTTTGAAATATGGTGTTATAGGGAAATGTTAAAGTTATGTGGGTGGACAAGGTAAGCAATTTAGAGGTTCTTAGATGGGTGGATGAAAGAAGAAGTATATGGAAACATCTTACCAGAAGAAGGGATACACTAGTGGCGGATATCTTAAGGCACTCAGGTATTGATTGCTCTATCAATCATGGAGGGTAATAGTGAGGGAGTGAATTGTAGGGGAAAGCAAAGGTTATTTAAAGCAAGTTACAAAATATATAGGATGTTGCAGGTATGTTGATATGAAATGACTTGCGCAAGATAGAACAGCTTGGAGACTGCATCAAACCAGTCAAGAGACTGATGGCAAAAAATACTTATTTTTAATTACAATTTACTGTACAATATGTGATGTATTTTTATTTACAGCCCATATTAATTGACCACCCTCTGCATGTCGAACAGCTCCATGTATTGACCACTTTTGATGGAACCATGGTTAGTCAACATACACATAGATTGTAACTCTAAACTTCTTTTTTTGGACTTTTAGGTTAACATATAATCACATTGCTGCAATTAAAACAGTGCCATAGAAGTCAGATTTAAGTCATAACTGTTATTGTAGGAATCAAAATGAAACTGCTTTAACTCGCCATAGTTTTGATTTGTGATATAGAAGAAGAAATGAAAAACATTTCAACAATAAATGATGTTAAATAGGATATATCTTTTATATACTCCGACATAAATTGATATTCAATCTGCAACCAAAAAAATAATACATTTTAGAGTAATTAGGTATAAAATGGTAATAGGAATAATGATTAAGTTAAAAATTTATTGTTCCCTGATAAAAAATTAGACTGACAGAAAAGTTTATGATTGTGTTATTCATAGAAACCTATATTTTTTTGTTAGTTTTCCTCTTAAAATTTAGTGAACAATTGGTTCATTAAGTAAAGTTAATGAAAATGGAACAAGTTTTAAGTCTGAGAATATGAACGCATCAAAACCCGCTCTTCAATGATCATATCAGATAAGTCTTTACGATAAGTCTGTTCGTATGCTGACCTTTTTTGACAATCAGTTAAGTTATAAAACAAATGTATTCCTAAATTTGAATTTTTGTTCCACAGCTCCTGTTCTGATATTTTTTTTCTTATTTTTTTCTTTTATTTTCTTTCTTTTTTCTTATTATCTTTAATCTTTTTTTTTCTTTTTTTCTTTCTTTTCTTTCTAAATTATACTGTAATTTATTTGTAAGTATATACAGTAAATGCTTCTTTTAAATTTTTATGTTTGTTTGTGTGTATTATACTCAATTTTATATAATTATTTTATTACATAATTATATTATTTTTATTATATTAGACTATCATATTAAAATATTATATTCATCATGGTCATATTTTATAATCTTCATATTCATTATTATATTGTAGGTTATGAATGTAAGGTTATAATATTGTAGGTTATAAGCATCATTATTGTATATATTATAAGCTAATTATATCACGATTGTATTGTTATATATGTTTTAAGAGAGCAGTATTGGGTCTTACCTGTTGCTCTCACGTGTAAAATATTATTAAATAAATAAATAAATTATCAGTCGCTAATGGCCCAGCAGCAGATTAAATTATAAAAAAAGGATTTGAAAATCAAAAAACCAATGAGAGCATTCTTGGATATGCCGAACCAAGAACTTATTCCTAGTTCCAGACTTATGCGATCTTAATTAGATGGACGTAGAAAAAATTAAAATAAAATGGATGAAACACTCACATGACTTTCTCTTAACAATGCTAGTAATGAAATACAATGTAATTTTAATCATGAGTGGATAATGCTAAAAATGAAAAACAATCTTTATTGGAAATTAAAGAAGTAAGATAAAAGAATATTATTCCAACAATAGCTTTAGAGTTTTTAATTTTTAAAAGCATTTATAATCTGCTGTACATTGTAAGTTGTTCATGAACTTGTTATACTTACTAAAGAAAACTTTTCTTTTTCAAACTCAAATAATCTTTTAAATAAAATAAGTATTATAAAAGTTCTTAAAAGCTTACCTTTACAATTTTAAATCCCATTAAGCCTAATGCAACACAAGTAATTACCATCTGTAAAGACATAATAGGATTGTATATAGACTCCATTATCTGAAACAAACTATAATGTTTTCCAAATAAATTGAGTATACTACGAGGGTAGGCTGATAAGTAATGCACACATGCTTGTAGAAGACGAACAAAAAGAAATAGCAAGATGGGGTAAATAACAAATTAAAGTACAAATCTTAACCTACCAAATTATCTATTTATTTTTCAATATAGTCACCGTTAAGCATTACACATTTCTCCCAACGTTTAACAAGTTTTTTCATTCCGTCACTGAAAAATTCTTCCGACTTTCCTCGAACCCAGGACGCAATAGCTGCCTTCACCTCATTGTCCGAGCTGTAATGATTACCCTTAAGGTCTCTCTTCAGTAGAGGAAAAAAATAAAAATCGCAAGGCGCAAGGTCGGGAGAATACGGAGGGTGTAAAATTGGTTGAAACTTCAGGTTTCTCAGAGCCTCTCCAGTTGCACGCGAAGTGTGTGGACGAGCATTGTCGTGTTGCAAAATTATTGGCGCCAGGTTGCCTCTAACACGACAAACTCGACGTCGGAGGTGTTTCAGAGTCTGTATATACTGAGCAGAATTTACCGTTGCCCCTCGTTCCAGATAATCAGTCACATAAACTCGGCGAGCATCCCAAAACACAGTCAAAAGAATTTTTTTTGCGGACGGTTGTGTTTTGAACTTTTTCACAACAGGAGAATGTGGATGACGATATTCAGCGCTCTGCCTTTTTTCTTCGGGATCGTAATGATGAACCCATGACTCGTCCCCCGTCACAATATTCAAAAGAAAGTCGTCTCCTTCGTCACGGTAGCGCTTCAAAAGTTGTTCAATTCGCGTTGTTTAATTCTCGTTGACATAGCACCAGAACACGACGCCATACTTCCACTACTCAAAACAAACTGAATGAAAGCAACGCCTTCAAACTGCGCAGACTTGTAGAGGAGAAATAGTACTTCCACATGCCACCAGGCGCGCTACTGAAGTTTATTTAGTTGTCTTCTACAAGCATGTGTGCATTACTTATCAGCCTACCCTCGTATGTTATTTTATCTGCCCATTACAGACAGGTGAAGCGTCAAATTATTTACTCTCAATTTCTTCGTTGCAGGCTAAAATAAATCGTTCTGTTTCTTATCACATGGCCAATTAAATGACTGAATCATTTAAGAACAGAAGAGGTAGAGGTGTAAAAAACACTAATCAGAGTTACCTCTGCTGAAAGTAATGGATTTCATTATACAGCCAGACCCTGTGGTGAATGGAAGTAAAGGTGTCATTTGCAGAGTGGAAAATATGTGCTTCTCAGAGGGCCCGGCATGCTGATAAGCGTACTTTTCCACTCAGTGAGGAAGGCATGGTAAACCACCTCACTCCTCGTTTTACTTAGTAAAACCTCTACAGGTTCAAACTAGGCTTTCGGCTGATGACCTAAACAACATATTATTTTATATTATATTTCAATTTCAATTTGTTCAAAACATAGTATACATTAAAATTTAGTAAGCCCCACGTAGGACTACCCTCTGAGTGGGAATAAGTTGCATAAATTTATTCATATTAGTCTACTATTTACATTTTTTAAATGTTGCATTACATAAATTATTTTGAAACTGAAATTTAAATACTTATGAAAATTTAAATTAAATGAAATAAAAATTAATAAAAAAAGTTATTTTTTACTATATTTAAGAAAATTAAAACTTATTCATATAATAATAATAATAATAATAAAACAAATGCTTATTTAGTCTTCTATGTACATTCTCTGCAGTATTACAATCATCCTATTTCCTATTCCAAAATTTTTTTACTTGTTTTATATATAACGCATACCTTTGTGTCAATTAAGTTTATTTATAACTCTTTTTTTGGAAATTGAAGATTTATAGTATTCTTTCCATTATAATCTTTGAAATAGACAAGGAAAATGTTGTAGATGCTCACGGTAATACTGCTTGAGTCCCAGCTCCGTGTAGTTGCGGGGTGAAGGGTATGGGTGAGGTACAATGAATGAGTGATGCATGCTGGGAGAACAATTGTTGTATTACTCTAATACAAAACATTCATTTTCAAACTTTCTGTATTTAACATATTTGTTTGTATTTATTATCATTATTTATTTACATGTTTTGATATAAAATGGTAAGTTAAATATTATGAATCCGGCCAAGTTAATAACCCGGTAGGTATTTCTTAAATTAATGCGCCGGATGATAGGAATATGTTTTTAGTCTAGTTAGTACAAGCTACCACTACAAATGCATCAGCTGTGAAACACTACTAATTCTTTCATACACTTATTCATTCTCCCTCCACTATAACAATGTACTGCATTCCTCCCAACTACACGGAGCTGGGACTCAAGCAGTACATAAATACTATTTTAATGCTGTGATGAATGAATACAGACAGCTACACCATTATCCCAATAAGATCTAAAAAAATTTAATCTAGCTTTGCTTGTATTCTGTCAATTTTAATGAAATTTGGAATTGTGTACTAATGGGCATACAGAAGATGCTCCATCTTATGTTAAGTTAATTCTTACCTCAAAAGCTTCTGATAATCTTTAATTATTATTCTTAGTTTATTAAACGCAGGATCAGATTGTTGATTATTAATATTTACAATATTTTTAGCCAATTGTATTTTTGCCAGTTCTTTATTCCTGTTATTCAACTTTGTAAATGCAAGTGCATTAATAATGTTTTGATTATCAATTGAATTCTTGTACACGTTTAAGATAGTATAATTGTCTTTGTCGTTATTCAATAAGTTAATGCTTGTTTTAAACCAAGATAGGTTTGAAATTATGTTCTGACTGTCAGAATTTCCAGTATTTTTATCAAAAATAAAATTTTCCATCGAATATTTCAAAACATGTAAGTGTCCACAAAACATATATACCAAAATATATAATGTTAAATCAACAGCTGTTATGGCACACAAACTTGCAGATAGCTTAGCTGTTTCTGTAAGTATTACAAGTTGATAAAGAGGTGCATTTGTATGATCGAATGGGTAATATAGATCTAATAAAGATGGTCCAAGAGTTTTGTTAAATTTTGCTGTCATAATTTTGGTTGGTGTTATCGGTCTAAATGCTCTTGCAACCCATAGTAACCAAGAACTAATTATCAATAAAATAAATCCATAAGTGAATCTAAAATCAAAATGAACCAACAAAGTTGTGAAGTAAAATTTTTTACCAAAGTAAATTGTGCCTCAGAGGTAAGGGGTGTCCTATTATGATAAAATTGAGTTAATGCTACCTTTGAAACTAACAACTAATGCACACAGTGTTAATTCCTTTCCGCCTCTCTTGTATTTTTAAAGCTTGTAATAACCATGTTAATTTCAAATTTTATGGTTAGAACATTTTAATTTTCTACTCTTGGAAGTGTATAAACATTCCGAATCTTTAAATGGTCCGTGAACAGCTTTTAATGGAAAATATTTTCTAAATTTTTGAAAACTGTATTATTTCATCTGAAACAAAGAAAACTTATGCAAATCAGTGCCACTTAGTTTTCCTGGAGTGATCTTAAAGCACATTTATAGAAATCCATAAATTTTTTGTTTTCTGAGTTAATCAGAAATTTGGAAACTATAACGATGAGCCGTGGTGAATTTGCATGCACAGAGATCAAAAATTTAATCTGTAGATCAGAAGCTATATTGGGTGTTTTAATATCAATAAAAAATGTTTACAATATAAGAAAAAAAAATTGGTTTTTGGCTCTTTTATAAAATCATAAAAATGGAGTTAATGCCATTTACTTCTTGAGTAGATAAATAATGGAAGAGGAATGATAAATTTATTATTCAATTTCAGTTCTGTGAATACAGTAAGGTTTCAGTTCTCAATTAGCAATCACTTTAAACTTCTTGTTATGCCCTGTAATTGCTTCTGGAGTATTCTGGGTGCAGCTAACAAACAAAAAAGACCACATCAAATACTAAGTAAGTTTAGCATGTGATGTGGCACGTTAGCTATGGAATGTAAACAAATTAAATCAAAATGATTAAACATAGGTTATACTTTTCATTAAGTAGGGTCATGTTGAATAGTTAACAGCAGGTGTGATAAAATAGTTTGTTAAGTTGTTGTTTAAGTTGTTGTTGTGGTTTCTTCCCTTCAAGGATTAGCATCCCTGCCTGTTCCAAAGCTCTGAAATCTGCCATCTCTTCTTTGGGCATCCTCGGTCTCTCCTTCCCTTCAGTTTTTAACCCAGTGCCTGTTTTAGTAGATTCAGCATCGTAAATAGTACAGAATTTTTGAAGGAATATAAAATAATTTAAATTATTTTAACAAGTGAACTGATTTTTGTTAATGATTATCAGGCCATTGTTGATAAATTAATTAAAACAATTTTTATACAAATGCAAGATATATGATTATAAGCTCAGGTATTTCAATAATTATTAATAATGAAGTGGGGACCAAGAAATTTATATTATAGAGGTTTCCTTGTGTACAAACAAAATATCATATTGATAGACTGTTTGAACAGAGTATTTAAATTTACCACAGAGCAAACAACAAAAGTCAAAAAATTTGTAGTAATTTTTTGTTTTCATAAAGTCTGTTAATTTATACAATTTTAAGCTCAATCCATTGTCAGTATTACAAAATAACTTGAATCTTTTATCTAAGTTTCATTCACAATGACAATTTATCAAATTAATTTAAATATTCTTTTATCAAATGAGTTCTTGATAGCAGATAAGAGTAAAAAAACAAACTATCTTACCTGTTTGCTTTTCTTACGTACTCATTCAAAATATTTTGTTTCTGTTCCCTCTCAATGTTAGTGCCTTCACAAGACATGAGACATTTAAAATCAAACAATTCTGTAAGAGTGTGCATTTCATTTCGTTTGAAGATAAAAACAGCATGTTTTATAGCTCCATTTAAATAAGGCACCAGTACGATTGGATAAAAAATATAATAGCTTATAGTTTTTACTGTAATAATGTAGTTGTATATAAAAGTGAACATTACAGAAAATAAAACTGCAACATAAAACACACAAACTGTATAATTTAATGCAATTCCATTTGTATTTATTTTATAAATATCCTTAAATCCAATAAATTCAAATAGCCCAAGAATAATTTCTTTTCCTTTTTCATGTCCTTCGCATTACCATAGGCTAAATGATATCAAATTGAAAATAACTGGTAATCAATTTTTACTTTATCAAGGTTTCTCAAGTTTAAATTTTAAAGCAGACTTATTTAAAATAATCAATTGTTTGTAAAACTATTTAAACTACTTGTATGTGGGAGCTAAACTTTAAACACTACTGTCATGAATATTATAAAGCCTCTATTGAAACTTTTACCACACCCAATTAACCACAGAATTTTTTAGTAAAGTTTTTTAGAACATTTGGAAAAAATTACATTTATAAAATATTTCAAAAATTTGTTTTATGTTGATGTGCTTAATAAAAAATGGTACTTTCTTGTTTTCTGAAAAGCACCATGTATGATCTGATGATTACTGTTGACTAGCTTCGAGTTGCACTGAATTTGAGGAACGTTTTTTGTAATAAAAAAGTCGAGGTCAGGCCGCCGGTTAGGGTAAGCCGACCAGTACGTAGGTTCTCCTGTTGACAATTTGTCCAAGTTATTTTACTACATTATAAAGTATTCGGCCTCTATGAGTAACGAGTCTGGACCCCCATAGTTGGTGCTTGGCGTTAAAGCCACCACCGGCAATAAATCTATTCCCTAAACAACCAAAGATGTAAGTAAATTCAGCTTCAGTTATTCTATACCTGGGAGGACAATAAATTGCAGACAGCGTGAGAAAACCGTACACGTCTTTCACTGCGACATTAGTAGCTTGCAACGAAGCACTTTCAGACTTCTGAAGCGCATAATGAGTTATAATATTCCTTATAATAACGGCTGTTCCACCATGTGGTCCTCCATCAGGGTGATTTATATGATACAAAGAATAGCCTGGACAACTAAAGAAACTCTTGTTTGTAAAATGGGTCTCTGAAATTAAAACTATATAAATTTTATTTTAATTAATGAAATTGACGAATTCATGATAATGCTGAACTAAACCATTAGCGTTCCATAGAGAAATTTTGTACATAAAATCCTGCATTTAGTTTAATTTTGAAGCGATAATGGCGAGAAGATTCAGCAGTGTGGCCATTTGCTCTGTTTGTTTCTCAACAACTTTCCTCAACTCCTCAAAAGAATTTTGGAAAAACTTCATAGAATCATCCGGCATCGCAAAAGTTGTTGGGTGGCGAGTTGTACTTCGTAGTGCATCCGCATAAATGTCTCATGAACAGGAGTATTTATTTGTGCAGTATCACATGTGGTCTGTTTGCAAAACGGCTCATCCGTCTGTTTATCTTCAGCAGATGTTCGCGAGGATGCGAAATTTATTTTAGGATGTGAAATCTATTTGTAGGTTGCTAAGCTAACCTTTTAATGAGTTCCAATCAGTCAACGCAACACATGCACCTTAAACATTAAAAACATGTCATACGTGAAGAATTTAAATCTATTAAGTACTAATTTAACAGTTTCAGATGCATATGCACCAATTTAAACCTGAACTATATACATCCTTGATAATTTCAATTTTCTATTCTGTCGCTTGGACACAATGTGAGAGAGGATAGGATATTCGGAACGTTGAAGAGGCGATAGTTAATTCATTTATAACGGAATGAGTCAAGTGGGGTACAATGGTAAACTTCGGGAGGGAAGAACAGACGATCAGAAAGAGAATTAAAACTTACCCTCGAATTCTCTTCGTTTATTACAGAACAAGTTAATACTAGTTGGCTGTAGTTACACCTTTTTACAAAGAGGACAATATCAATATACATCATCAGCTAATAACCCTCGGTAGCACCCCTCCTCCTCTCGCCTCACGCCAATTAAGCAATTATTACACCCATCCAAAGCTGCACTTAATACTTGGTAACTGAAAATTAGATGCCGTTAAAAATTTAGTTAATTATTAAATCATTATGGAAATACTTCAAATTGTAAAGGTAGGAAAGCAAGTATTAGACTACATCAATGTTTGTATGTATTTTAACGTTAATATGAACTTCAGACCATTACAAATTCGATCTCAATTATTATATAATAAAATTTCGATTATATCTGTCATAAACGGGCAGGTAGGTTGTCGGATGACCAAGAAAATCGGATTAAAGACAACTTGTTATATATCCAACGCAATTTTTATATTAGCTTATCTTTATTTTCAAAGTAGAAGAAAAATAATAATTGAAAATATGACGGTAAACTTAAAAATAAAACAGATCTGAACATCAAATTCAGAAGCGCGTACTTTTGTACATCCAGTTAAAATAATTCTAAATTCCAAAAAACATGGTTTCCAAAAAAATTTCAAAGCTGTGTGTATTTTAATCTACCGCGTTGGTCTAGAGGTAAAGTCGTCACCGAGAGCCAACTGTTTGACAGATAATGTACGGAGCCGAAGATTCCTGGTTCTAATCCTAGTAAAAAAATGTGTTACTTTTATACGGATTTGAATACTAGACAGTGGTTACCGGTGTACTTTGATGGTTGGGGTACGATTAATCATACTCTCTCAGGAATTGTCGGTCTAAGTCTGTTCAAGTCTACACCTCATTTCCATGTCATCCTCATCTCATTTGGCCATGGGGTTGCGTAGTGTTCTTAAATTGAACAGATTGCCACGTACACTTAATAGGGATAAGAAAATATTTACTCGTATTAAAAAAACAATGGTGCTTGTTTCCCGACTGTATGACTTTTTTGCTATAAAATTTCGCTACTTTTATAAAAGAAATTCATCCATGCTTGTACCTTCTTATTGTCCAATACTTCAAAGTCCTTCTAACAAATTTATTCTATCAACGTGTGTTATGTAAAATACTGTATGACTGAACTGTTCCGTTTGCGCCTTCACGCATTTTAGTTTATGTATCTTTCTGCCCTCAACTGTTAAAGAATTAGTACCTCGAGCTAAAGATTTCACGCATTTTATCGTGTTTGCTGGGTGAGTCATCGCTGAAAAACATTATTGCGTACTTGGATCAACAGCCCGACACCGCACCGGCTGAACTTATATGCGACCATGCTGCCTTTAAAACCATACAAAAATAAAGCAAAGAAATGATTTATTTGTAAAGAAAAACTAAACAGTAGTAAATAAGAAGTAGTATTTTTTTTATCAATTTCCTATTGTTTCCGGTTTAACCGGTCTTTCGATTTACCGGATCGCTTCCGGTCCCAGTAAGTCCGGATAAATGAGGTAGTTTGTAAAACTAAAAGAAAACAACAATTAGAAGTAAAAAGTAAGTAAGAAGTGTTGTTCAGGTTATCAGCCGAAAGGCTGGTTTGACTAACCTAGAGGCTTTACTAAGTAAAAAGAGGAGTGAGGTGGTTTGCCACTGCCTTTCTCACTGAGTGTAAAAGTATGCTTATCAGCATGCCAGGTCCTCTAAACAGCATTTACTTTCCACCCTGCAAATGATACTTCACTTCATTTATCACAGGGTCTGGCTGTATAATGAAATTTATTACTCTCTGAGGGGATAAATCTGACTAGTGTCTTTTACACTTCTACCTCTTCTGTTTGTAAATGCTTCAGCCATATAATTGGCTGACCATGTGATAAGAAACAGAACTATTTTTGTAGCCCTGGAACTAGCAGATCGAGAGCAAATAATTTGGCACTCCATCTGTCTGTTATGGGCAAAAGTAAGAAGTAAAATTTTAAGTAACTAAATTGGAATTCTATTATACTTTTCCTGAATTAGTAATTAAACTAAAGGATAACTTAGTAAATTGTAGTACTAAATAATAACTGTGAGCATTTGTGTGTTGTCTGATATTTTTAATCCCTTGAGACATTTGCAGATGCAAAGAACATTTTTGTACTTAATTTTTTAACGCTGTAGACAGTACATGCAGATCTATGAGTTATAAATGTAATTACCCGATAAGTGCGTGTTGGACATAAGTACAGGATCATCTACAAATGATTAGATTATTAGGAGCGCCGTATACAATTACTCTTACAGATTGAGTTACTGTAATTTATAATCACTCTGATAAAAATTGGTAGGGGATGGTCTCGTGACCTCATGTTTCTGGTATTACCGTTCAAACCTGTCCTAAACGTATCTATCCTGCAAATAATAGAAGGAAATATCTATTTTACTATTATTAAAAATGGAAATCAAACGTTGTTGGTAAGTTTTGTAACACAATGATTTTGAAACGCCAATTTTTTCTATATTTGTTATATTCATTTCAAAAGTGATATTTCTGTTCTTTTCTGCACAAGTCCCCTTCTCTCATACTGGCAATTGTACTCATTGTAATTCAATTACATTGTCATTTCACACTCTATCGATCATCTCCCCTCTTTGGATTGATACGCTACTTCTGGTAAAGTGTTTGGCCATTCATCAGCTGTTGTCATTAATACATCCAAACTAACAAGAAAATGTATTTCAGGTGGTCACCACGAAAAATAGCTCACCCAAGCGGCGTAACTGAACAATTCAAAGTGATATCAGTTTTGAAGGAGAGGGCTTCCATTAAATTCCTTCAGTAAAAATCTGGTGTATGTTTTACACGACTTTTTCTTGCCAATGCAAGTAATTTAAACCATATCTAACTTTAATCATGAGTGAACAATGTAAAATTAAAAAATATAACCTAATTCTAATCATAAGTGAATGACGCTAAATGATAATAAACCTCTGTGGGACTTTATTTTTACATATTTTGACGATAAAAATAGGGAAAATTACTAATTGACGCTAAACTAAGCTCTGTAGAAAAAAATACTTAAAATAAATGTTGTAGGTTTTTTTAATTTTCTACAACTTTTATTATTAAACTTTTGTTCTAAAATTTATATTAAGGAGCCAATCTTTAAAAAGATATTTTTTACGACAGCACAGCTCCCGACGAATTTCAGCAGACATGTCGCGTACTCTATCTTGTAAAGGACCAAAAATATAGAAGAATGATATTACGTATATAAGATATGATACGAATTGATTTAAACAAAATCGTCAAGCCGTTTTTGAGAAAATAGCAAAAGAGTGAAATTTGCACTAATAAACTACAATCTCCGGTTGACAGATCTTGCTAAAAATGTTCGTGTCGGATCCACTTGAGTACCTAACCTCGAAAGTTAAATAGTTATTTATTTGAATATTTATCATCAATTAATGATTTTCCGCATTTTTCTCATTAAAATATAGTAAGTCTAACAGAGGTTGATTATCATTTAGCGTCATTCACTCGTGATTAAAACCTTAAGTTTTTAATTATTTACATTGATAAGAGAAAGTCGTGCGAGTTTTTCAAGTCAGATTTTTTTGGAAAGAATTTAATGGAACCCTCTCCTTCACGTTATTATGTATTATTTCATTTACGTATGGTAACTTCTTACTGATTGGAAAATAAGTGTTATTCAATAAAAAAAGAAAAAGAAAAGTAGGAAAAGGAAAATTAGAAAAATAGTATCTTATAGCTACTTCTTCCTTGAAAGTTTAAAACTAGTAGGTTCCAAAATAGTTAATCAGCTATTCTGTCAAAAAAAAAAGATAAACCTTGTTCATTTCAGCTAAACGAAAAGAAGTAGGGCTATGTGTGTATTTTCAAGTAGACCTACAAGTATTTTATGTATCATGTATTATGTATGAACTGGCCAATTGAAAGTAAATTTTATTTTATTGTTGTTCACTTGAATGTTATTTATATTTTGTTCTTAATTCTGATTGGTAAGGGTAATACTGAAGAATGCTATCTTATGAATAAATAAATTGAGAGCTTAATACAGTGATTTACAATTTAATTTTCTTTGAAATATTTTTTATTGTAATCTATGATAAAAAAATTAATTCTGAAATATTGTTTAAGATTCTGGTCAGCTGATACTACAACTTCATTTTTGGCTTTGCTTTTTGCCAGCAAAGTACTCTTTTGAAATTTGTGTTTGAAGTTAAGTCAACTCTAATGATATAATAAATGTCTGTTGATACTTTTGTTTTGAAAATGGTCTGATTTTTAATTTTTTTTAAAATTCATTTATTTAACGTCGCAACAACTACAAAGGTCATTAGCGACGACGTTGGGGTGTAACTATTGTACAATGAAGGATGAAATGATTTTTGTAACGTATGAAAATATGCCGTGCCTGAGAGGGATTCAAACCCAGGACCGCATGATGAGAGGCGAGCACGTTACCAACTGCGCCAGTGCGGCCGGCGCATTGACGATTTTTAATTTATTATGATCTGGAATGGAGACAATATTGGAATGGTCTTTACTTAAATTAAGTATAATATTCTCAATACTATGAAATATTGTAAGTAGAAGAAAAAATTGTAAGTAAGTACTTAATTCTCTTATTTATGTATTCATGTATATTTGTGTTATGTTCAACATTAGAACTTTTTATTATTATTATTATATTTAGTTCATAATATAAAATTGTGTATTTGTATTTTGTATATGACGGAAATAAATTTATAATTAATTAATAATTTGTAACTAGCTATTGCGCAAATAGGAGAATTAGTGATGAGTGAGTCAATCAGTCAGTCAGTCAGTGAGGGCTTTCCCATTTATAAATACTTGTATAAATACAGATTATTAATGAACTTCATGGAACTACAATAATTAAAACCTACCCATAAAGATTTTTCAGTAACAACGAAATATATTTTTATGGTTTTGAATATTAACTGACTTCTTTAAAACGTACTAAGAATTCAATGGATTGGTATTAGAAAAACTTACATTCGAATAAAGTTGAATTTTTTTCTTATAAAATAACCAAGCACGGGTAAGGAAGGACTCGTGGATAACGTAATGTTTAGTGAAGGGATGGTGAGACTAGGTGGGACTCATGTTGCCGTTGTTGGACCCCGGGTGTTGCAATCGCTTGTAACGAGCTCCAGTAATGTAACTTCCGATAATAACACCTGTGCACTCCAATTCAATATTTCATTCGTTCTACACGACCCACAACAACCAAATTTCAGATTTTTGCACCGCATCTCTCTACACATATTCATTTTAGTTAATACATTTTTTTTTATTTTTACAATATATAATTAATACTATTATTTACTACATCAACAACTTAATATTTGTACTACAAATAATTCCTAATAAGTCTTATTATTCGATTTCCCAGCAAACACAGCTTCGATTTTCCAGCCACATCTCTACACATATATTCATTTTACAATTCATTTATTTTTACAATATATAATTAATACTATTATTTGCTACATAAGCAACTTAATACTTGTACAAATAATTCCTAATAAGTCTTATTATTCGATTTCCCAGCAAACACAGCTTCGATTTTCCAGCCACAATCACAGCTTCTAATACTAACTATAATTTAGTTAGTATATTAGCTGCACATCAAATTAGTTAGTATATCAGTGTACACCAGTTGAATGATGTGATGCAATACTATTACGTATTATAATAAAACATTTTCTAACAATTAGTAATCAACTATTGTTGTTGTTTAGGTCAACAGCCGAAAGGCTGGTTTGAACCTCTAGAGGCTTTACTGAGTAAAAAGAGGAGTGAGGTGGTTTACAAATACCTTCCTCACTGAATAGACAAATATGCTTATCACCATACCAGGCCCTCTGAAAAACATTTACGTTCCATCCCGCAAATGACACCTTAACTTCATTCAACCAGGGTCTGGCTGTACGACGAAATTCATTACTCTCAGAGAAGATAACTCTGACTACTGTCATTTACACCTGTTTTTTAATGGTTCAGTCATATAATTGGCTGACTATGTGATCAAAAACAGAAATATTTTTTATAGCCCTGGAAGTAACAGATCAAGTGCAAATAATTTAACACTCCACCTACCTGTTATGGGCATAGGAATTGTTATTTACTACTTTTATTAATTCATTACCACTACTACTACTACTACTACTACTACTACTACTACAACTATTATACTATTACTATTATAATATCTCCATCTCTGATCAAGATCCATTTTTGAATATTATAGTCCACTCTCCGCTGTAGAGAATCATAACACTAAGTTTTGTGTTTAGGAACATAGTAGACTAATTATTACTGTTTCTTGTGTTGTGATTGTGTAAATTAAAATCTAATCCGACATTCAGTTAAATAGTTCTTGAAAATCTCTCTATTGCTCTTATCACTGGTAGCGACCTTTAAGTGAACATAGCCTAGCTCAGTACAGTTACATTGAAATAATCCTTGCTTTTCATATTTCCTTAGTAAGTAAAACAGAACTTATACTTATACAGAAAAAACAATTCAATAAATTACCACAATGTTTAAAAAGTCTTGCTAATTTGCAACTATTTTAAGTAAAATTGAAAACCTACTTGATCTATGAGACATCTTATAATAATGTACAAGAATTCCTTTTTAAATACTTTTTTTATTAAAAAATAACATTTAAGCGGATGCTGAAGAAACTGCAGAGCTACTAAAGTGATTTTAAAGTCCTGTTACCCAATTGTTAATGTCTGGTAATTTTTTTCTAAGAAAAGGAAATTTTGTTTTGTTACACGAAGTTGGTAGCCCTACTCAACTGGTATAGATACGGCAGTGAGAGTTAATTCTCCTTAAGATGTGTAAAATTTTGTGCCGTTTCCAGTCGTGTTACGAATAAAATGTATTTTACCCTAGAACAATCGCTTGCTTAAATCTGGAGGCTGAAGCTCTTGGACTAATCATACGCGATATGGATACTATTTCAATTTTTTGGAAGCTTTCTGAAATCTTGAATATTACAAACGAACTTGCGAGGAACGTTTTCGTAAACTTTTCCGTGAACAATTGAGCCATCTTGTTTTCACATTCTCGGAAACGTCATCTGTCAAGAGAGTTGGTCGACCACTACGTTTTCTGTAGCAAACACTACCTGTCTCTCGAAATCGGTTTGTTAGCCTAGAAATTTACATTTCTCTAGTCGAGGAACACCAACAAAAATGTAATTTGAAATGATTCTTTTACACTCGTATTGTTCAAGAATGAAAACCCGTTGTTCTAGGGTAAAAGACATTCTGCTCATAACATAACCGGAAATGGCACAAAATTTTACACAGCTCAAGTAGAATTCACTCACACTGCCGTATTTATACAGGTTGAGTAGGGCTACCAACTTCGTGTCACAAAACAAAATTTCCCTTTCTTAGAAAAAAATTACCAGACATTAACAATTGGGTAACAGGACTAAAAAATCACTCTGTATTAGGTAAATATTGGAATATGGCACACTCATTGAATTAAGTAAGTAAGTAGTAGTTGGTTATTTCGTATTTTAAGTAATACAATAATAATATGCCTTTCCTTTATTGAAAAAATACAGTAATCTTACATAAAAACTAACTTAAGTTAAATTAAAATACAAACTTGTAAACTAAAAAACCAAAACCATACGATACGGACGGAGTTGGATTTTGTATTAAAACAACATAGTAAAAAGCAACAAGAGAGAAAAAGAAAAATTACACAAGTAGTATTGTTTTTTACAGATTTTGGAGTTTGCGATACAATTAACCAAAAGAAAGAAAATTAACTTACCGGACAATATAGTTTTTTTATAATAAAAAAAGCAAATAGAAACATTTATTTTTAACTTCAAAATCGCTTCTCGGTCTCTGGCCCCGCCTGTAAAGTTGCAACGCTATATCGCTGGTGCCCTTATCTGCAACAGCAGGGTTCTACGTCCACGTCGTGTGGCTGGAAACGAAGACGAGCAGTAAGTCGGCCCGTATATTGCTCAACCGATTGGAGTAGCAAGCCCCTATTGCACGCCTGCGCCGACGGAATACGGTGTGTCGCAGTAGAGCTCGGAGCGGCTAAAGAACGTTTCCTGTGAGTGTGTGACAACCAACATCGAAGTTCGTGAGGCCAGTTTTTAAAGCTCGATCCTCTGGCAGGTTCGAGGAGCGTTTCGCTCCCGCCTGAACCAGTGGGGCATTTTGGGAGCTCTTATTCGTGTGACTTACTGGCAACGCAGGATTTTGCAGATACGGTCCTGCGACCAGTATAGATTTTCTAAGTTTTGACTTTGCATTTCGCAATTTTAATATTCATACAACCCGTCTAGGTAGTGTTTGGCCAGGCGTGGTGGTGTTTTAGTCTCCATAATGGCTAATAAGTCGGGACTCTTTCCCGAGGTTTTTCCCGATCCGCCGGCTGAGGGTGACCTACTAGACCCCTTCGTGCCGCGGTCCTCTCTTGGCCGGTCGCCGCCTTCCAAAGGGCTTCGTCCCAGCGGAAGTGAGGCCATTCGGTTTACGGTCGTAGAAGACATGAATCCAGACAGCTGCGTGGGGTTCGTCCCCGTAGTGTCTCGGAAGGTAAAGCGGGGATCGAGGGGAGGTGCGAAATCCGATGACGGTGGTGAGGATGCAGTGCCGGAAAGCGATAGCGTGCTTGAAATTAATAGGCAAAAGAAGGTCAAGGCTAGGAGGACTTTGGGGGTCTCTGAGGAGGCTACTGCCAAGGCGGGGGCCGACAAGGTGTCCCCTGAGGCGATCGAGGCCATGCGGTCCGCCTGGGCCGACATGTCCAATAAAAGGGACAATAAGGTGATTGCAGATGTTCGGCGGTTTGTCGACTCCTGCTTGTCATCGATTGCAAAATCGGTTGTCGGACTGGGTTTTAGTATGCAACACCTCCTTGGTGTCAACGAAGGAATGAGGTTCGCCCTTTCCAAAGTTGACAGCAAGATGGACCAGGTCGCGAGAAGGGTGGACACGATGAAACCGGCAACGGATAAATCTGTGGACGCCCTTCAAGTGTCGCTAAAGAAGGTCGAGCAGGGGGTGCTCCGACCTTTGCTGCGATGGCGGCGGCCGCTCCCCGGAGAAAGGCGATGCTTCCCCCTCCGGCCGAGCTGGTCGTCAAGCCAAAACGGGCAGTGGTTAGAGTCCAGCCCGTAAATCCTGGACAGGGCGCTTCGAGTGATGCAACGAAGCTAGCCCTACAGCGCGTCTTGGACCCTAGGCGCGAAAAGATCCTGATCGCCAGGGTCACGAAATCAAGAGACGCGTCTGTTATCGTTGAGGTGCAAAACGAGCAACAGGCAAAGAGAATGCTGGAGGCCCAGTCACTGCAAGGTGCTGGACTGAAGGCTCAGCTAGTAGCCGAGTGGAGGCCGCAGGTTTTGATTTACGATCTTCCAAGGGCAACTAGAGCAGAAGAGGCTCAATTCATGGAAGCCATGCATGAGCAAAACCCGTTTTTGGGTAACAATAAGGGGCACTTTTTGAATAACGTAAAGGTCATTCGTCAACTAGGCAAGCAGGAGGCCTCTACAAGCCACTGGGTACTGGAGGTCTCGCCGGATTACCGGCAAAAACTGGTGGCCAGTGGTAGGATCTTCCTCCGCTGGAAGTCTTGTAAGGTGGTTGACCATGTACTTGTCACCCGCTGCTTTAAGTGTCAGCGCTTTGGACACACATCGCTTCACTGCCGCAGCAGTGTTGAGGTGTGTGGCCACTGCGCTGGCGAGGGGCATCGTCTTGGCGATTGCCATAAGAAGGCCGGCAAGCCTGTCTGCGTGCTGTGCAAGGCGGTTCGGGGAGCAGACCCCGGCCACCGGGCTGGTAGCAGACAGTACGAAGCCGTGAGCCTAGCGCGGAGACGGGTAATCGAGACTACCCACTATGGCCAACACTGAACAGACGGAAGACCGTGGGGGGAACTACCAATTCGAACGCTTGCGCCTGGGTCAGTTGAATCTGCACCACTCCCGGGCGGCCACTCAGGAGGCCTCTCAGTTAATGCAGGAGCGACGTCTTGACGTTCTCCTGACCCAGGAGCCATACACTGTCGGTCAAAGGGTGGTCGGGTTCGTCGATGGGTGTGCGGTGGTGCATACCCGGAGTGCTCGGCCGCTTTCAGCGGTGGTGGTGAACACTGGCATAGAAGTTTTCTGGCTGTCTGACCTGACAGACGAGCATTTCGTTGTGGTGCGTGTGACAAAAGGTACGCTCAGCGTCGTACTTGTGGCGGGATACTTTCAACCCGCGAAAGAAATAGATTTCATGCTCACCAAGCTGGGGCGGATCCTGGACAGCTTACGGGGCGTTGCCCTGGATTGGATTTAAATAGAGGACTAATTCAAAATTTAAGGAGCGCCCAGCGCAGAGCCCTGTTGGTTTGCACTGGTGCTTTTAGTACATGCTCCTATGAGGCTACCACCGTTGCGGGATAGGCTCTCCCGGCGGATTTTAAAGTGTGATTCCGTGCTGCTATGTGAAGACTGCGGAGGGACAGGAAGCCGAGATCATCGGTGAGAGGTTCCGAGTCACTCCGGCGGGTCGGGATCAGAATCCGGGGGGGGGGACTAGTTATGTTAACTTTGTAACTATGTTGCCCTACCCTGCCCTTAAGAAGAAAGTTGAAACTCTCGCTCTTGAAGCGTGGCAGCGTGAGTGCGACACCGTACATAAGGGAAGGTCTCTGTATGATTTAATACAGGACTTGGGGGGGGGGGGGATGGTACGCCTCTAGTGTTACTCGGCGACGATAGCCATGTTTTGGACTCAACATTAAGATTACTTAGATCCATTAGTGTGTACAACAGTGTCTGATAGGGAAATAGGAATATTAGTTTAATTTTATATGTGTACGAGTATTTGTGTATGTTTTTTATTTATTTATTTATTTATTTATTTTATTATTTTTTGTGGCCCCTTTACAGCCTTTTGTTGTTACCGTCAGGTCTGTGATATTAGCTTTTAATTTATATTATTTTTTGTTTGCTGTGATACTAGTTTGTAAGATTTTTATTTGTTAAGTTGTAAATATTATTTATTCTGTCTGTGATATTAGGTTTAAGTTTATGTTCGTATGTTAATGTATTTTCTGTGATATTTCTAGTTTGTAAGACGTTTTATATTATAAATAGAAAATTACTTTCTACACTTGGGCCCTTTACCCCCATGTGTAGAATAACGGGCGTTGATAACCGTCCTGGTTTTTCGCCCAAAAAAAAAAAAAAAAAAATAGTGTTTCATTAAGGACATCGGGTGTCCGAGTCCTCACTGATCACGGTGAGTTTGTGGCATATTTGAAGCGGTTCCGCCTACTGGCTGACGATTCTTGTGTCTGTGGGGAGGTCCAATCACACACGCATTTGTTGTACGATTGCCCCGCTCTTGGGGGGTCCAGACGCCGGCTAACCCTGGAGCTTCAAGTCCAAGGGGAAAATTGGCCTCTCACGGAACGTTCGAGTCTGTACCGCGAGGTGCATGCTCGGGCGGTGTGGGGGTTCCTTGACGAGGTAGCTACTTTCTACCGTCGTCACGTAGTACCTATAATAAGGGAGTTGTCTCGGCTGAAGTCGAAGGTGCTGTATTCTAAATTTATATATGGTGTACCAACACTTGCTGGACATAATTTAAAGGCGACTTTAGGTCCTAACTAATATTTTATTACTATTAGTGACGTGGGCCTTGAGCCTCAAGAGGCATCCCTGACAAGAGGGCGAGCAGTACACACTCCCTAGGTCGGTCGACCTGGAACCTGGAACTCGCCCTCGAACTTTTATATTATAACTTAGATTAGAATTTTAATAAGGTGACTGTCGCCGTCACATTGTTTATTAAGAGTTCTACGGAACGGCCCCAGGTCTATGCCTTCTGGCAACCAATTGGAGGGGAGGTGGTGGGGAAATGCCAGCAAACCATTACCATTAACTTCAAAATAATATTTTTCTTCAAGGAAAAAATCAAGTAAATCAATACAATTAGTAAGGATATTTCAATTTATAAAATTTAGATGGATGCATACATAATAGGCTATTTAGGTTTCTTTTCACTTCAGTATGTATTTTAAGTAATATTTATTTTTAGGTAATATGAAGGCCTATTAACTTTCAATGTAAGTTCTTGATATTTCCTATACTCCTTCTTTCAGGATGCATTCAACAAAAACAAAATCACGAACACAGCCAACGTAGTCCCTATAGCCTGTTATTGTTACAAAGAATGGTTTATTTATGGAAAATCTTCAAGAGAAAACATTTGTAAATAACAATCAATTTAGTCAATACATGATACGCCTGGAGTTTGGACCAGACCGCCTTACTTTGGGTTGATAGATGCGGATGATAGACTTGAGTGGTCATCCATGAAATTGCATTTGGGGTGAAAAAGTAAAGGCCGAAAGAGTAAAATTAAGAAAATCTTATAATCTGTAGCTACTCAGGAGAATTCATTTCAATGTAATACTTAATGGACAATTTAAGTGAAATATAATGAACTTTCGTTTACGAAATTAGAGATGAAAACCTCCTTACAATGATTTTGACAAGCCAGATTGCAGTTAATTACCTCGGGTATAAGACCGTACGTCAAGACAAGGAACAGGCCAAAATAACATTTTAATCTTATTACGACATTCGCACAAGCGTGAGGTGCATGACCGTTTTGTATATCAAGATTAAGCCAGCGTTTTTGAGTATTTGTAACTGTGTGTGTTTCTTTTCAGTTGTTTTATTCACTCTCAAAAATTTTCCTTTATAATAATTTTTTCCTTTAATAATAAAAACTGGCTAAATGTTTGATGAATAAAAAACTTAGATCTATTCAACAGTTCTCAACATTTATACCTAGTATAAAAACTTGAACACAGTTTGTATTTTGAAATATCAGTGTTTTTCCAATCAGTAGCTATGCTACTGTGTCGTAGTACTTTAATTTATATTATTATATGATATTAAATAATTATCATACGTTGGTTACAATAAAAATCTGCCTGACTAAACTACACACATAGCATTCAAAAAGCTACACTCCAGGATAGTGATGGACAAACGTCGGTAGGAGATGGCTAGAGGATAATTTTTCCATTGCAATAGTTTATCTGAGAGGGTTTCAAAAGATTGTTAGAAAATAGAAAAAATATTTTTCTACTAAATTTTTCTTACCACGTTTGTGCTGATTCAGGTTAATAATTTTTATTTAACCGATTTGTTAAACATATTAAGTTATACAGTTTTTCTTCTGTATAGGCTATCTATAAAACTCTTTCTTTCTACAACGTAGGCCAAATTGTTGAACTATAGTATATCCCACAGAACCGTGCAGGAGATATTAACAAATTACGGATTGAAAGTCAGTAAAAAGGATGAGTAATCATGTTTCACTCTACCAACGTCTTCAGTCAAAACAACCCGCGACAGACCGGATGTTTTATAATAGGCCTACTCTATGAATTATTTGTACTGGTATTGTCGTATTTTGTATTTATTATAGGCCTATGTTTCAATTAGTATGTAGCAAGTTTCATCTGATAAGCAAAGAACATTTTTTGTTACTCGAATGGATCGCGCTTAGTTCAAACAAAAATTTAATACATTTATGTTTTGACATGCTGCACGGTTCCGTGGAATAGATTATAGTTTTCAGCTATTTAAGATTCTATTTGTATTTTCAACAATGGCGGAGAATGAATATTGATTTTTGGAGGGATGTATCTTACACATACAGTTTCTTTGTAAAAAAGGACCACGATGAGATCAATTTGGCTCCGCCTCTAAACTGAACAGGTGGTAGGGGGATGCGATATCAGTGGTCGGATTCGTTGTTGGGGGTTGCATCCACTGCAACACCTATTCGTAGTGTTTTATCAGCACATTCATCTGCACGGAGTAAATGCGAGACGAAGGCAAAACATATTATTTTCATGGATTGTGTTTTAAATACTCCTTGAAGATAAGAAATCTTTCTAGTGAGTTATAACGTTTCATTTTCATAGCTTGTGGTTGTTTTTTTAAAGTGGTCATTTCGGTTAACAAAAATTGACCCATGTCTAAATAACTATTAATGGTAAGTGACTTATACAAATATTTAAGCAACTTTTTAATTAATTACTGAGGTTAAATTCATTAATTACCTATAGTAATTAATTTTTTTTAAAATGGTAATGCATGTTGTTTACTAGAACCAGAAAATAATAATATTTTATATAAATTAAATTTTTTGATTGATAAATAAATTTGACTATTCCTTCATCTCTAGTTGTGGTTCCAACAGAAACACCTGAGTTTATTAAAAAGTTATTAAACAAATATTAACTAAAACTCAAGAAAAGCTCTTGTTAAAGCAGCTTTCTGGAACATTTTCTACCAACTGTCCTAATAAAAATGTAACTGACATAAAAATGTAACTGACATAAAAATGTAATTCTATTACTTAGCAAATGACTCTTATCAACGATTGTCTTTTTGTTACTTGTCCCTCTTACAACAAAAGGTATTGTGCCTTCAATAATAAATATTAATATAGAATTAAAAATGTATTAACTATTTAGTTTACTGAATTGGTTGTCAAATAATCTGACGCAGATAAAGGTTTTTAAAATTTTGGAACATCTGCTAACAGAATTGTGTTCTTAAGAGCTGATCACGTAATAGATGGCCAATACCCTCACTTTAATGGAAGATTTTAAAATATCGTACATTTCTAATAAGAAAAAAAGAATACAAACTCATTTGCCTTAAAAACATCCCTTGGTAATTGTTTAGCCGTGGGATTAAAACAGTTTCTTCCCATGATTTAGCCTCGTCTTCATTAAATTACCCTGCTCTTCACGAATTCGACGATGAACTACACCGTGACTTATTTTTAACCGGTTGATCCAATCACAAACCAGTGAAGTAAGTAATCTGTAGCTCATTTACATTTCGAGTGTCCTTTCTGTTAAGATGAAAACACAACTCGCATTACGAGGAAACTAACCGTCAAAGCGGCTGTAGAAGTTGATTGACCTTGATAACGTTGACAATTTTTGTCTGTTTTGGGGATGGAAGGTTGAGTAAGTAGGCTGTCATTTTTGTCAAGAGAAAATTCAGTGTCACTTTTTCTCTTTCTGTCCCTTAGTTTCTGTAGTCTTACTGAAAATATAAATTAACTATAGCAATTAATTATTAGATGTTAGAATTTGTATTTATTGAACAGAAGCGTAGTAAGTGGGTACAGCGCGTATTAAAAAGCTACAAAGTTTTTTTCCATACTTACAAGGACTTCATAAAAAAAATTAGTAGTATTAAGCTGGAAATCGTAATAAGCAGTATTAACGTGAGCGTAATAAGCAGATTTTACTGTTGTTAGATTGTTAGAGATACTATGGAATCTTAACTTACTGCAACTGATTCTTCAATTAAGAGTTGCCAACATTTATTAGTTTTCCATCATATACTTGTTTTAATAGAATATTATAATTCCTTAACAACAAGGTGAAGTGATTTCCTGATTTTATTTTTGAATTATATTATTTTATACAAAAATAATAATGTCAAAGATGTAGCACCTCAAGCACACTGGTAGTTAGATATTATTATAAATCAACGAATAACTATATTGATCTACAGGCTACTACTAAGACGTGAAATACCTGGGTCCAAAGATAGTAGACGGACAATACAGGCTACAAGAACGAGAAGAACTTTACAAGAAAAATAAACGATTAATAGAAAAAATTAGAAAAAAGACTAAAATGTTTAACAAACCTGTTTAGAATGGATGAAAACGGTTGAAAAAACAAATTTTTAAGACATGCAACAGTAGACCTCAACAGTAGAGGTTTCGTATAAATGGTTCATAGATATCAAAAAGTATATTTTTCAATAACTGGAACAAACCAAGAAAACTTAATGAACTGAACTAGATTCAGATAACTAATTACGGACGTTAAGGGCTTCTAAGAAGAGCAAAAACAGAAGATCGGATGGACAGAAGAATGGAGAAAAGTATATATACAGTGAACGAATGCTGAGAATGTGAGCTGCAAAAAGAGCTTTCAGAAACGTCGGAAGTCACCTTGCGTGGTCTAAAATTGGCCCTAAACGAAAAAACTAAGACATATACTAATAAGACTAAAACAACTAAAACATTTATAAAAATAATGACGAATAACTGTGCAAAGAAATATGCAGATGATTTAACATTTGGTTTCCTTCCTGACATATCTTGGGTAAGAATTAATGAAAATTATAGACTAATGGATTTTTCTAAAACCGAATTTAGATTACTAATACATTTCGTGGTTGTAAAATTCAAAGTAGGCTATATAATGAAAAAATCTGCTCACAAATGAATTTCAGATTAAAATTTCCTTCTATCAGAAAGTAGATTTATCAGTTTTATTTTTCCTCTGTTCATGACATAGGCCATCTCACTTATTCCGGTATCATAATGATTTTTTTTAATCATAAAGATGTATTTTTCTTTCATTAGAAAGCTGTAATGAAAATGTATTAGCCTACTCCCGGCGTTGTAAATGTTTTCCCAAGGTTTTTCTTCCCTCAGACCTATATTCCAGAATCCGTTTTGGAATTCCACTACTTTTCTTGCTTTGAAGATGTTCCGTCTATTTATTGTGATAATAACTGATATTTTTCACATCCACTACTTTTTATCTACAAATCCTTGCTGAAATATAAAATAATCGAAACTGCCATGTATTATAAAATTTCATCTAATATTTTTGTGAACCCTGTTTTTTCAAAGAAGGTGCAATCGTTCCGCGTATTCTCTAAAATGCTAAAACTCTATTTTATTGTCAACTTCAAGTTTTTCATCAAAACCATTTGGCAGTTCAATAAATTGAACGGTATGACCTATTCAATAAGACGGTTAATAATCACAATATTGAATTTTTTAAATTCCTTTCTAGAAAAGTCATCACTTTACTTTTCGTGCTAGATAAACATATTGTCAATTTTTTATATTTTTATTCTGTTATACGGTGGTCATATACAACTTTTCCGTAATTTATTAAAATTATATTTTCATTAAACACATTCCACGTTGTGTAGTACTGTATGAAACAGAATTAAGAATCCCGTGTACATCATGTTCATTCGACATTTGTTACGTTTCTCATTAAAATGTTCTTCCTTTTTTTTTAATTCCTAATATGTGTAGGTTGCAATCTGTTCAATTCAGAACAATAAGCAACCCCATGACCCAATGAGATGAGGATGATGTGTATGGTGTGTAAATGAGGTGTAGTCTTGTACAGACCCAGGTCGACCACTCCTGAGAGAGTATGGTTAATTGAACCCCAACCATCAAAGTACACCGGCAACCACTGTCTAGTATTCAAATCCGTATAAAAGTAACTACCTTAGCTAGGATTTGAACCAGGAACCTTCGTCTCCAAAAATCAGCTGTTAAACAGCTGATTTTGGCGACGACTTTACCTCTAGACCAACCCGGTGGGTTTCTTCCTTATTAATGACAAAAACTTATCTTAACTTGCAGCTGTACGCTGAACTCGTAGTCATTATATTAAAATAATTTTCAAATAAGTCAATATAATTATTGAATCCTATTTACAACCAAATACTAAATGATATAAAATAAATAATTAATCAGAAAAAGATTTCATGAATGACGATGGGCGTGATCAATATCATAGTGATTGGTAAAAGGGCTTTCGATACCATATTGTGCTAGAGATTTCCACCCGGACTTAGCAATTATAATGTAGATATAAAGAATGGTTAAGAATGATTGGAATTGACATAGATGTGATGTAGTAAAGCAAGACAGGGGTTTATAGACGCGTGCCCAACTGCACCCTTGGGAAAACTATCGACTATTCTCCCCTTTACTCCTCAATATGCAACCCTGTCTAAAAACTATGTACAGTTACATTCAGAAAACAGGCATAAACTAAAATTAGGGGACTGAGAAAACCACCTATCGTATGGTCGGCTTTTCAAATATGATATTAATAGCTATCCTCGAACAATACATACAAAAGACCGCATTATATTATAGGATTTCATATTAATCTGTTTTTTTTACAGTTTTGATATTTCTATCTATTCGTAATGTAATGTAGCTAGATTTGCTTTCCCCTTGGTTTTTGTTTATATAATTTTTTTCATTTTAAAAACAAATTTTCTATAGTAGTATCTGTTTGTGTATTAACAATTAGTCTTTGTTAGACCCATACTAATGTAATAAATTAATTATATCTGTAGCCTACTTATATTATAAAGAAGTAGGCCTCACGTTTGTTTGTTTGTACGAGATAATCTCAGAAACTGCCCAAACGATTAAAAAAAATCTTTTACTGTTGGAAGCTTAGAGCTTCCTGAGTAAGGTAACCTATATGGTGATACATTACGTAATTTAAAAACTGAAATATAAATTTCTGATTTGGCCTAGTGGTTAGCTTGCTATGTTGCAAAGTGAAGATCCCTGGTATCGAACCAGGGATCTTCCCGAGAATCGATCCCGGCTAGGATCTGAAAACCTATTATAAGTCCGAACCCACCGTTCCTTAACCAAAAACTATTAGTCGCTAATAACCACGCTGTTGATACGACTTGGAATAAAATTTAAAAAAAATTATAATTTTTAAAATGATATCATTTTTTAATTTATTTGTTTGTTGTAGGCCTAAGGTCGTTTTGGATTGTTTTACAAATTAGTTTATTATTTAAGTATACTGGGATTGTTTTGTTTTGATTCGTTTTGTATTGTATTATGAAATCAGTTATAATATCAGATACAATACAGTACCTCCCTATAATATGATATTATCTTTTACTATTTCCTTTTTGCAAAATATTTGAAAATTATTTAAAAAAACAATGTTACATCCAATTTCTGGATATAAAGTTATGTAAACCTTCCAAAAATCAAAGTACAACACAGTGTTTTCAAATAACATACAGTATTTAGTTATTTATTCTCAGGTAGTAAAGTTCGCTTTTAACTGATGATTTATATTGACGTCAACAAAATGACTATTTCCAGTGCTAAATCGTTTTGTTTGTCCAGTAGTGATTTGGCTTTCAATGTGAGGTTACATGAGTTGCCGTGAAGCGCAGGGAGCGGGGATTGGAAGTTTTGTATACATAGAAAATTGTGAAACAGTTCTGTTAAAACAGCTGAACACAGTACAAAATAAATGCTGGAATGCGGTTGCAAAAAGATAGATAAATTAGAAAAATAATATTTTATTATTATTTATTCAAGTAACAAAGGTTAGATTAACTTATTTCCATTTGAAACAGCTCAACTTACCTTAAATATTGATTGTAATTACTCATACAGCTGCATTCCCCAAATGAGGTTAAGCTTCTAGGAACTTCAAAGAATTGTAGCCCAGTACGAACAAACCCAATTTCAGAATCTATTTTAAACTAAATTTTAGGTTTGGGCCAATTTTTTAAAACTTATTTTACGGCGCATCAACAGCTTGATTGTTTGACTGCTTTAGGTTATGGAACGGTGGATTTTATCGTCAAATCCTTTCCAGACACTACTCCGAACGCGGGGCATTCCGCTTTGTCAGGTTCCTAAGCCTATGCTTAACCCTTTGAGTGCCAGGATCCGATCTTGTCGGATGTGAGGGTTTTCTGAAAAGTGCCTGATCCGGTCACATCAGATATCGGTAAACTGTGGCGTAAATGGCTGTAACTTCCCTACACACCAGTTAAATGCGTTAAATTTTGGCTTTGTTAATACTGTAAATTATGAACTTTCATTTTATGTCAATAAATTTTGCTGTTATTTAGCTATGTCTATTTTACGAAGAGTTTTTGTGTACTTCTTTGCAAACACATGCGTCAAAAAGCAGCTTCGTCGTGCGGGTGTATTGGTGATGTTATATTAGTAATTTTAAATAGTTTTGTGTTTTATGTCAATCTAATCTGAACAAAATCGTCTATAAAATGAAATAATTCGCAAATATAAAAATATTTCTAGTTTAAAACATAATGGATGAAGAATATCACATGAACATCAAATTCCGATATATGAATGAAGATATTTTAGTAAATAAAAATAAATTATCAATTAATAAAAACAGTGCTATTTATAGAGCAAGGTTTTCTACAAATTTTGGTAAAAAATTAACCTAATAGCATTATTAGTTCTGATGAAATTAATTTTTAAAGGGAATAGCGTCATTAGCCTGCTTTTGACCTGACATTTTTTACCAATTTTTCACTACAGGGCGTGGCACTCAAAGGATTAAACAGTAGCTACGCCATGTAGGTAGATGGCCAACTTAAACTGCATCTTATTAACGTAAATCTTATCTATAAAACTTAAATTGTATAACAACTTAATTTTATAAGAAAGTCTGTTTGCATTGATTTCGTAGTTTATGTGTCAGTACTAAATCACTAGATCGACAGGCATAGTCCTTTTCTGTCTCCTAACTGCCATACTAGTGCCAGTTGAAGTAGTTTCAAAGGCAATTTTTATGTTACTTGGCAAATCTACGCTCTTCTTAACTACTAAAGTCACTTGGAAATCATAATGGATCCCAGTGTTGCAGACATATCATGAAATGTTAACATTGTTCCTTAGCACCTTATTTTGGTAACTGAATGGCATTTAGGTTGCTTGCTTTGGTGCAGCTGTTGATCTGAAAACAATAAACAATACCGATTTTAGCAATTACTCGAAGAGAAGACTTTTTTGAAGCTCGAAAGTTCGGAGGTCCGACCGAGCAGTCAATATTTCTTTCTATACTTAATTTGTTTAAAAAAACTAAATACTGGTTTGTTTGGAGTGTTGTAAATTATTTTCCTTAAATCTCCGATATAACTTAATCTGATAACTTTAAATTAATAGTCTCTAGAATAAGTAAGCTATAGTAAAAATCAAGAATAAATTATTTAAAGATTTTGTTTATTTATTTTTTGGTTGATGTTTCAGATTGTTTAGCAATGTTACTAATGAAAGAAGAAATAATGGTACTTTTGTGAGTTTGTACCAAATAATGTGTGATCTAGTCGAGATGTACGGAACGGTGGACTCCACCAGGCCCGACAGGGAACCTGTATTACATAGGAAAAGGTAATTAATTTTATAGATTACAATCGTATTAGTAAGATTATTTCATCCGAAACAAAGAAAACACCAACAAATATCACCTCCTAGTCTTCATGGAGAACACAAAGTGTATAAGCAGGTCATCGGTGCGTTAAAAACCGCTTAATTTTCTGCGTTAATTCGGCGTTTGGAAATAATATCCATGAGTGATGGCAAATCTGGACATGGGAAGAGCTTTTATTGTAAAAAAAGGCTGACCAGAATTACGAGGTGTGGCTATTAAACAACGAGACTGACGTAAAAAATTTTATTTTTATTTTATACATAATCACTTATTGTCACCTTCAATATACACTCCTTCTCTATCCCTACAACGGTCCATGCGAATTTTTCATTGTTGGAAACAGTGCTGGAAGTCATCTTCTGTCAGCTCCTTCAGGACACGTGCCGCTTTCTCTTTTACAGCTTCCACAGACTCAAATCTTGTCCCTTTTAATGCAGATTTCACCTTAGGGAACAGATAGAAGTCACATGGTGCAAGATCTGGTGAATAAGGTGGATGTTCTAACTCTGAGATGCTGTACTTGGCTAGGAACCGTTTGACAGATAACGCAGAATGAGCTCGCGCATTGTCTTGGTGGATAACCAATGATTTGTTCTTCCACATTTCGGGGCGTATTTTCCTTACTCTTTAACGTAGTTTAGAAAGTACCTCAAGGTAGTAATATTGATTAATTGTTCGACCTTCAGGAACCCAGTGAAGGTACACAATCCCATGGATATAAAAAAAAACAATCATCATTGCTTTAAATTTTTGGAATTTTTTTCTTGCTCATTCGAGCTTTTTTGGCTCTCGGTGAAGTTCTGCTCTTCCATTGCATAGATTGGTGCTTTGTTTCCGGATCATAAGTAAAAAACCACGTTTCAGCACTTGTTATTATCTTCTAGCTGTTCCCTAAGGTGAAATCTGCATTAAAGGGACAAGATTTGAGTCTGTGGAAGCTTTAAAAGAGAAAGGGGCACGTATCCTGAAGGAGCTGACAGAAGATGACTTCCAGCACTGTTTCCAACTATGGAAAATTTGCATGGACCGTTGCAGGGATAGAAAAGGAGTATATATTGAAGGTGACAATAAGTGATTATGTATATAATAAAAATGAAATTTTTTACGTCAGTCTCGTTATTTAACAGCCACATCGGGCACTCCAGTGGGAGCTGAGTCCGAACTGGGTAAAAATCCCCTTACTCTTTTAAAAATATAGATTTTGATATCGGAAATAAGAAAGGATATCTTTTACGAAGCTCAACATGTTGTGGAATTGGATATTGAATATTTTATTAGTGCTGTATAAGCAATAAATATTTTTAGAATGAGATAAAATATAACCCTAAATCGTTGACATTGGATGTGACGTTCGCCACTCTTCATATTAATATTTGGTGTGTCTTTCAGGGCTACACGCTACAATTTACGTAAAGTATTATTTACACTTTCACAAAAATTGCGATATTTATTCGCCCTTCTTTATTTTCTACCTCTCTTTACACACTTGAAATAACCCCACTATAATATAATTCATCCTCAATCACCCTTAATACTTTCACTGTCAACGATTCCTCCATGCACAGCTCATATGTAATATCAAGATGTACTCTGTCGAATATCTTTTAGCAAACACTGAAAGATTGCGTGACCATACCAGTCAATAACCAAATTCAAAAGTACAAAAATACTTTGTTGGCCTACCATTAGAATTGAGTAGACCTAGTAACTACTTAGGTAGATTCTTAAACTACAAATTAAATGTTTTTTTTGTAATCCCTCATTTGTGTACGTTGCAATCTGTTCAATTCAGAACAATAAGCAACCCCATGGCCCAATGAGATGAGGATGATGTGTATGACGTGTAAATGAGGTGTAGTTTTGTACAGACTCAGGTCAACCATTCCTGAGAGAGTATGGTTAATTGAACCCCAACCATCAAAGTACATCGGTAACCACTGTCTAGCATTCAAATCCGTATAAAAGTAACTACCTTTACTAGGATTTGAACCAGGAACCTAAATTAAATGTAAAAGTAATAAAATTAATTGTGATGAATGTGAAGGTGTCATTTGCAGGGTAGAAAGTAGATGCTTTTCAGAGCGCCTAGTATGTTGATAAGCAAACTTTTCTACTCAGTGAGGATGGCAATGATAAAGAACCTCACTTCTCGTTTTATTAACAATGCCACTAGAGGTTCAAACCACCCTTTCGGCTCACTTAACAGAATTAAATTAATTACCTAATAAGTAATTAATGTAATTTAATACTCATTACACAGTTACTATCCATGTATTCTTACAGTACCATTTTTCTGTGTTCTTACCAATAGTGTATCAGTTACATCGTAGTTTAGATCTCTTTATTTTCCAAAACTCCTCATTTTGTTTCTTTTGTCTACGTTTGCGATTCGTAGTTTTCCTTTTCTCTGTAAATCTAGACTCATCGATTAATTATTTCCTAAATTTGACCGTTCTTTATCAGTTTACTTTACTCTCTTATTAGTTTAAAATATTAAATATTTTTAGGCCTAAATCCTTAATTGCCGTTAACCAATACATTTTTTCTATCTTCAGAATTTTTTGTTTTATTTTATTAAATCTACAACTGTACAGTTTTACACAAACATTAAATACATTTTTAACTTAATTTACACTGCAGTAACACTTTTGAGAAGAACACCATTCATTAGCAGGACCCTCACGTTTAAATGCCATGACATTGATTAAATTGACGTTTAAAAATTACAGGTTAAATTTGTTTTAAGTTGGTGTTTATTAAAGATTAACTTTTTAACAAAATAATTTTAATTTCTTTTAAAAGTGAATCACTTCTATTGATAATTCTAAAGATGTCTGTAAATTTTTATCCGCTTTTCCTTACTATATTTTCCATTTTTACAATCCTTACCCTGTAATTTTTTTTAGATTTTCATATTTAATAATACACTCCATTTTTTATATTGATTCATTATTTTGTTTTAAAGTGGTCTACCTAGTTTACTTAGATCTACTCCTTTCTTTGAAAATGTTTGTTAACATTCTGCGCCATAAAGGGCTTCTGAGAGAACTATGTTGTAAAAACTGATATTAATTTCGAATATTTGGATATAGGTCATTTTGTATTATAAATATTATTCGTAAGATCATAGCTTTTTGAACTCTGTTGTTTATACTGAATTTGTCTATATTTTGTTTTATAATTTATCTCAAGTATCTAAATTTCAGTACTCAATTTTCAAAATAAAATTCAAAACTCTTATTATTTCTACTGTTCAAGAACCACTTTATTTTTACATATGAGATTTATAGTACCATTTCATTTATGGACATCCCAAATTTAGTAATATTAATGGCTTCAAACTACTTGAGTAAATAAAACGGGAAAATGCCACCTTTATTACTTTTTATTTTCTGTTGAAGTAAGAAATATTTTACTGAAAGACACTAGTATTCACAGAAGGCTGTTGTCAATTGTCCAATACCATTAAGAGTTTGAGCATCACACATTTATTTATTTTACGTGGCTTGTCGAAATCTAAGATAACATTCGATTTCGGAAAAATAAATAATAAAAATATTGATGTCTATATTGCGCAATTTGTTTCTACGATGAAGATTTTTTAAAGAGATCTGCTATTACAGTTTAAAAATAATTAACATAAAATTAAATTGGAAATAGGACTAAAAAAATTCGTATTTATATGTTTATGTACTGCCCATAACAGACAGGTGTCAAATTATTTACACTGAATCTGTTAGTTGCAGGGCTAAAATAAATAGTTCTGTTTCTTATCACATGGTCAGCCAATTAAAGGACTGAATCATTTAGGAACAGAAGGTGTAAAAGACATTAATCAGAGTTATCTCCTCTGAAAGTAATGAATTTCATTATACAGTCAGACTCTGTGCTGAAGGTGTCATTTGCAAAGTGGAAAATATGTGCTTTTCAGAGGGCCCGGCATACTGATAAGCGTACTTTTCTTTCAGTGAGAAAGGCAACAGTAAACCACCTCACTCCTCGTTTTTCTTAGTAAAACCTCTACAGGTTCAAACCAGCCTTTCAGCTGATGACCTGAACAACATGTTTTATGGTAAGAAAATTAATGTATTCTACAAGAACAGCAACTCTGATAAGTTTTCTGTTTTTGATAATTCTGTTATTAGCCTACTTTATAACTTAACTTTCGCGCGTGTACCGAAACCTAGGTACAAGCCCGAACTGAGAAGTTCCAACAGAGTTCCTGAAAATGTTCAAAATAAAAGTGTTTGGTTATTTTTACTTTCTCTTGCCTTTATGAATGTATAGGAAGGAAAGTATTGTTTTCATGTTGGTTTTTCAAAATCGAGTTTTCACCGAGTCTACACGTTTTCAGACCCTCTGAACCTAAAAAACATGCTTTTAGCGATTGGTCTGTGTGTGTGTGTGTGTGCGCGCGCGCGCGTGTGTGTGTGTGCGTTCACTTTTTGCGTTTTTCTCAAAAACTGGTACTACGATTTTTTTTAAAATCGCTTGGTTTACTAAATTTTTTATGCTCTACAAGATAGGGTAGGCGCCATGTTTGCTAAGGTTTGGTAAGGCTGTTTTCACGTAAAAAATGTTTTTTTTAAGATTACGGCTTGCATTTTAGCGCAGAAACTTACATATAAAAAATGTAGAGAATTTAAAATCCTACAACTTATATTTTAAAAAAATTATTTTATATAACGCTTAGTTTAGCGGGAATTGGCAATTTTCTGTTTTTTTCTCACGAAAACGTGTGAAAAATCGATTTTATTAAAGATTTCGGCCTTATTATGCATTTTACGACAAAAAATATATAATAAAATTTATAGGAAATTAAAAGATGTACAACTTTTATTTTAAGCATTTTTCTCTACAGAGCCTAGTTTAGCGTGAAAGCGTGATTTTTCATATTTTTAAGCCAAACTAAGGTCGATTTTCATTTTGCGTCTTTCACTCATGATTAAAATAAGGTTATGTTTATTGAGGTTAGTTTATTGTTTATTTCTAATGTTAGGTTTATTGTTAATTATATGCATTGGCAAGAGAAAGTTGTGTAAGTGTTTCACCCCAGATTTTTTACAAATGTTAAGATGTTTAATACAGACTTTAAATTGTGTTTGCTTTTTAGAGAGTCAGGAGGATTACTTACACGGGAAGAAAGGCGACGAAGACGTAGAGCTACTCAAAAATACAGAACGGCACATGCGACACGGGAAAGAGTTCGAGTTGAAGCATTCAATGTTGCATTTAGTGAATTAAGAAAACTATTACCGACATTACCACCGGATAAAAAATTATCAAAAATTGAAATATTAAGGCTCGCGATATGTTATATAGCGTATTTAAATCATGTCCTTGATGTGTAAAATAGAAATATTTCTTTAAAGAACATTTTTTAAATAATTATATTTAACTGCTCCTTTAAATTATCAAATTATCGGAATCAAATTTAAAAAGTTTATAATGTAATTATAAAACAAAATTATAATAATAACGCAATTTAAAAGTTATCTTTCCGCCAGCTTTCCTTGTTTTCTCCTTTCTTTTTTCTTGTGAACTTCGTTCAGGATATCCCCTAAGGGAGTATAGTACCGACCTAAATCACATGACCATCGAAGCGCCAAACGTCTCAGTGTAAATTATCAGAAAAACAAAATGAGGGATGTTTGGTTTTTTATTCTTGCAAAAATACAAGTTAGGAACAATGTAGGCTTTATACCGAGTATTTCTTACAATTAATTTTTCGTTAATGTGACGCTTAGTATAGCAAATTATCTATGTGAAGCAGCCCGTAAATAACTTTTGACTACGTCTTATTACTAAAATAAATATATATTTAAGGGAGTAGGTCTACATATATCAATATTTTACTAAAATAATAGTAATAATAGTAAAACCGTTTGCACTATTTCCTATTTTGTGCTCATTATAATATCAATGATATCTTTGCTTTTATAAAGAGTGAACATTTATTACTATTGTATATAATATTTAAAAAAAGAAAATCTAATAAAATATATATAGTATGACATCATGTGTTTTCCTGATCAACCTGTTATTCTA
The DNA here is from genome assembly GCA_035578175.1 of Catonia carolina. Classification (NCBI taxonomy): domain Eukaryota; kingdom Metazoa; phylum Arthropoda; class Insecta; order Hemiptera; family Achilidae; genus Catonia; species Catonia carolina. Next base: position 45,311,834 of record JAQMRL010000001.1, read on the forward strand.
GTTATAAAGCTAGCGAAATCGTCTGCTGTACTGAAAATGTACAAATTCCATAGGCAGTAAAGACATGTTGTTTAGGTCATCAGCCGAAAGGTTGGTTTGAACCTGTAGTGGTTTTACTAAGTAAAACGAGTAGTGAGGTGGTTTACCAATGCCTTCCTCACTGAGTGGGAAAATACGCTTATCAGTATGCCAGGCCCTCTGCAAAGCACATATTTTTCACTCTGCAAATGACACCTTCACTTCGTTCTCCACAGGGTCTGGCTGTATAACGAAATTCATAACTTTCAGAGGACATAACTCTGATTAGTGTCATTTACACCTCTACCTTTTCTGTTCTTAAATGATTCAGTTATTTAATTGGCTGACCATGTGATAAGAAACAGAACTATTTATTTTAGCCCGGCAACGACATGATAACAATTTTTAATTTTTTTTAGTTGGTGTGAAGATAAGTTTTTAATTTTTTTACATTTTTAACATTAAATTTTCCCCATTACAGGCAGGTAGAGTGTTAAATTATTTGTACTTGATCTGCTACTTCCAGGGCTACAAAAAATATTCTGTTTCTTATCACATGGTCAGCCAATTATATGACTAAAGCATTTAAGAACAGAAGAGGTAGAGGTGTAAAAGACACTAGTCAGAGTTATCTCCTTTGAGAGTAATGAATTTCATTATAGAGCAAGACCCTGAGGTGAATGTTGTTCTGTAACTTTATCGCGAAATAATACGGATGTCCTTTCAATCTTTGTTCGTATGTTCTGCTAAATCATGTAATTTCCTGTCTTGCTGAGGAAAGCCCTACCTGGTTATAAACATAACATATGTTTGTTTCGTATGTACCATGGTATCCTAAAAACTGTACGTAAATTTTTTGTCTGAAAAAGTTCTACAATGTTAATATTGGATCTTTTTTGTTGTGACCCAGAGTTGCATTCCATACGTCCAAAAAGGCTTTAAAATTATCTTCTATAGCGTCAGTTTTAAGTTAGTTGATAGTTGTGACCGTCTCTTAGATAACCAAAACATGTTTCTCAGTTTCAAGTCCAACTTTATTCGTTTGGTAGGTTGGATGAACCCCCTGGGTACTACACAACTTCTGAATGTGGCAGTGCAATGTGGTTCAGAATCACTTATGGACGCGTTCGCCTACGGAACATTTAAAAAAAATAAAAATTTAAATTATCTAGAAGGAAAATTGTATACTCAATACAGTGTTAACACTGATTTTCACATTAAGTAGGGCTGTATTTAGTTGTCTTTTGTTTGGTTATTTGTAGGCCTCCTATTTATAACATTAAAGCTATGGGTGGGTAGCACCGTTATTGATTTCTGTGAATTACATGTTTTGTTCCATAAGGCATACATTTTTATAAACAAAATTTAAACCAGGCAGACGTCTGAAATTTAATTCGAGTTTTATTTCATAAGTCAACCAAATTATAATAATTATGATTGCTCAAAAAGGGTTATTTGAGTTAAAAAGTAGTAGGGGTAAGTTTGGATCTACTGTATATGTAAATAGAGCGAGAACAATAAAGCAAGCGACTAAAAGGGGCGTTCATCTGTTACCATTCTTTAACGTGTTTAACAAGGGAGGGGTTTGTCATATTTCAATTGGAATTATAATACGACATGACAAACTGCAAAGATTTATAATAATTATTGTTTTGCACACATGTGTCTATGGTTAGGGTGTCTTAGTTTTAGTAAGCTTGTTTTTTTACAAACAATTATACAATGTCCATTTATAATATAGCCCACCGAAGTATCAATTTAAATTTATTATCGTAAATATATCCTAGCATGTAATCTTCCTGGATCAACAGAAAGTATGTTTAGCCGTCCTCTTTAACTCTTGGGAATTCTCTTGATTCCGTTTAGAAGGGATGGTGTCACAAGCTGTCCTCCCTCTTATCCAATAAAACATGGTTTTAGGCTTTTGCTAGTTAACTACTTTTAAATCAACAAAGCCAACTTTATTCCGGCTGGACGTTTACTATTCATTTATCAAGATTTGGAAGATTTTCCTCTTGGCGTACTTGTACCAAAGATGTTTAAGTATTGAAGATATAACAGGTTTATATCACAGCTGCTTAACGAACACCGGAGTAGTAATTTTATAAAATTTTATTTTCTGAAGTATTCCGCAATTTTAGTAATTTCTTGTAGAAATAATATAATTTTTTTATTAATATTTTAAACAGTGTTGTTGGAAGATGATTGAATAAATATTTAGTAGTAATTGGGCGAGCCTCAGGAGACTAACAATTTAGACTAGATACAAGTTAGAACTAAAAACAGGTATTGAGTACGCAAAAAACTACCCTGTTCGTTTTGTGTCAGTTATACTACTATACTAGTAATTACCAATATTATGTGCACTGCAAGATGGAGAGTTACTAAAATACTTAACACGACAGTGGGTGAAAAAAACAAAAACTACTTATTTAATGTTTTATTGTGGTAGTAGTAGTTATAGTAGTATAGTAGTAGTAGTGTTTTATAGTAGGCTTTTTAGTGTGTTAATCAGTTTTTAGGATTATAGTGTCTGATCTTGCGTAGAATGTAAAATAACAATATCAAACAAAAAATAATATCAACAAAATATCGCGTTTATCAACAAAACTTTATTAGAATTATGAGGGTATAGATGGTTAAAAAGAAGTGAAGGTATTTCAAATGGACATACAATTAGTTATTCTTAGCAACGGAGCGGCCCCACCATTACATCTTGTTCGCCATTTATGCCTAATCTTACAAAATTTTAAGAATTTAGAAGGTGCTATTCAAAAGTTGGTTGGTGTATTTGTATCCTAACACTATACCAAAGTACAAGTATTTTGTATTTAAACCAGTGATAACATCCCTTTGTATATGTAATAATTATTACCAACACTATGAAGGGGTTGTATGAGAGCGTGCGCCACGTGTGCGCGGATGTAAAGAAGCCACACCCATTTGCCACATGCACATGCGTTCAAGGGTTACAAATGATTACAATACGGCATTGTATTGGTGTACGCGACTTCATTTATTCTCTACAATATTAATATTGAATACGAAACCACAGTATTCGACGATTTAGTTGTCAGTTAATATCTTCATATGAATATATTTGGAATTGTTCCTCTTTCAACAATATGGGCCTAAAATTTCCTACTCAGCCTCATTGGACCACTTGAATCAAATTTACAAATCCTCGTGGTTTAGTTTTGGATTCTTACGCTTTTCCCAATAATTTTTCATATTTTGGGATCTGATCTGTCTGATTTTATCTGTAAAAATCGGTGATGGAGCTCGAGTTTTTCGACGAATCTTGTGTCTTTATCTTTACGACTTAAGCTGTTCAGATTTTTCTAAAAAATCTTGTTTTTTGCAATGTTAAGTACTTGGATATCTTACTTTACTTCGGCCAAACACCGTGGAGGATTTTTCCACAAGTTAATTATAGAAATGGGATGTTTAGTTACTCGATTGACCGGTATTTTAAGAAAATGCCCGAAGAAAGAAATTAGTTTCTTCCGCATTATATCAGTAATTGGCTCGATTTCATGGTAGAGTTCAGACATTAAGATCCAGATATCGTTGAGTTTCCGTTTTTTGTTTATGGATGTCCTAAAGATTCTTCTTTCTATTTCAAGAATTTTTCTCATTTTCGTTTTAGTTTTGAAATTAGAAATATTTTCGCAACAATAAGTGGCTTCGGGTTGTCCTACCGTCTTATAGTGTTACAGTTTAGATTGAATAGATAAGTAGTATGTCTTTCTTGTTGTATGTTCTTGGTAAGTTGTTGGGCTTTCGCTATTTTGTTGGTTCTAATTTTCCAATCATTTCCGTTGTAAGTTATTGTCTCGCCAAGATATTTAAACTCTTCGACAATATCGACTAAGTTACCATTTACATTTGCTCGACCAATGCAAAGCGGTTCGGTGATCATGATTTTAGTTTTTCGTAAGAAATTTTGAGACCAATTTTATTCGCTATTTGTTTTAAGGTTGTAATTTGCGTTCTAGCTTTGGCCAATTTATCAGCTAAGAAAGCTAAGTCGTCTGCAAAGCCAAGGCAATTTAAATTTGTCTCTGCCTATTTTTATGTTTGTAGGATTGAATTTGTACCATTGTCTCATAATATATTCTAAAGAACAATTCAACAGTAAGGAAGAAAGTCCGTCACCCTGTCTTAGCCCAGTTTTGATTAGGAAAAGATTAAAATGTATGTTTATAAATCGGGTTTTAGAAACTGTGTTTGTTAAAGTTAGTTCGATCATCTTAATTAGTTTAGGATGTAGTCCCAGATTGTGTAAGATTTTTAGTATGGAGGGTCAATATTTTTGTCGTAGGCTTTCGGAAAATCAATAAAAGAAATAACAAGTTTGTCGCATTTTTTGTAAATTTCCATGATTAGTTTTAAAGTTATAACTTGATCTGGAACAAAATAATTTTTTTAATTAGTAAGCAAAAGTTTACTTCATTTAAATGTAATTGAGCTAATTTTAAAAATTCTACATAAAGATTACTGTAAAAAAGGCTCTATCAGATCACAGAATGTGAACATGTGAACAATTTAAAAAAAATTACAGCTACAGCTTCTTTAGATCAAAAGTTATGTTCGTTCTAGCATTTAACTACTCGCAGAAAACATAATTTCTTACCGCTATGACAACTATTTATATTTATTTTTATAATGTTACTTATCAACTACCGATGATAAAAAAAATTATACCACCTTTTAAAAAAAAGAATGAAGATTATGGAACAAAGAGTTTTTTTATGTAAAATAAAGGTAGACTTCCCCCTTACCACAGTAAGATTACTGTACACTAATCAGTAACAGTTGTTTAATCAGAGAGTCAGCTGTTTAAGAGCTGATTTTCGGAGACGATGGTTCCTGGTTTAAATTCTAGTAAGGGTATTTTATACGACTTTATGCGGACTTTTATTTTTATACTTTTATACGGATTTGAATAATAGACAGTTGTTACCCGTGTACTTTGATGGTTGTGGTTAAATTAACCATACTCTCTCAGGAACGGTCGGCCTGGGTCTGTACAAGAGTACACCTCATTTACACGTCATAGACATCATCCTCATTCCATTTCTCTTAAATTGAACAGATTGCAATGAACACACACATAAGGGATTAATATATATATATATATATATATATATATATATATATATATATATATATATATATAACTATCTAAAATCTGTTTTTATCAAAATGGAGTACAAGCATTTACTATGTCTATACTGGTGCATTTACATATGTGGGTGTACGGCTGTGGCAACTTCGGGGCCCCAGCTAAGAGCTAACCTTATTTCAAAACTATACATAGGTTGCTCTTACACTACACACAACAATAATACTACATCACACACACCACACTTTTTTCAACACACACATTTACACACCCTACACACAACACATACACCATGTTATCTTACACATATTTATAATGCTGGCGAGGATGGGATGGGGGCTGGTCGTGCGTAACCCTTTCCGGATTGTGGAAGGTTGGACTGTGGTTGTGCTGCTGTGAGCTTGCTCTGCCGAGGCTTTGCGCCATTCTTTAGCCCTTCCAGTCGCTTCGGTACTGTGGTAAGAAGTGGACCATGAGTAGGAGTGTCGGAGCTCTTACTGCTGCATGCGAGCCTCTGGAACGTCGATATTATGGGTCAGGCAGTACCTGACTCTCCGGCCCGAATGAAATATGTGGGAGATGGCTGCTGGGAGTACTCGGCCGGGTACTCCTTTTTACTAGGAACCCGCGGCGTGCGCGAGTCATCCCTCCGCCCACACCTTGCTTTCACGATGACTGGAAAAGCACTACCAAGATAATGTCAAACAAACAATCTTCCCCCGGTATGAAAAGACTATGGTCTAGCTTGTCTGACGATAGTGATAGCAGTGGTGTATTAAGTAACACGGACAAATTTTTCGTTGTTCGTTGTGTTGCAGAAGAAGGGTCGCTGTCAAAAGTTTCCCCCTTCATTAGTAACAGGTCTGTATAGTCAGTTTGTGGCTCGCCACATTCCATTAAGAAACTAAGAAATCGTACTTTGTTAATTGAAACAACGTCTGCGAAGCAAAGTAGCAGCGTTGTTAAAATTACACCAGTAGGAAATATGTCAGTCACCGTCGAACCGCATAGATCCCTCAACTTATCTCGAGGAGTGGTTTACTCTCGAGATATACAAGATATGTCTGAGGCAGAGTTATTGGAGGAGCTTGCCTCCCAGAGAGTGACGCCAGTCAAAAGGATTATGCGTCGGGAAAATGGAAGTGATGTCGGTACCCCAACATTTAGCGTGCAGTGCCCGTACTTTTATGGTTCTGATCCGCTTATGTATTCTGATCCACCTACCCCCATGATGCGAGACACGGAAGCGGCGCAAAGCGCCGCTGGAGTGGCGAGTTATTGTTTAATATTTTTTTCAAAATAACATAAAGTTTTCAGTTAAATATAAAAAGTTTAAAAACTTTATTTAGTTTAGTAGTTCTGAATTCTAAAACTTTAAATATTACAAACTTTTGTTAAGTTCATTCCCACTTTCTTTTTGTGCATGATATCTTCTAGCAAAGGCTGGTCATATTTAAAAAATATTTATTTTCAAAAATGTCACTTAGTTATTTAAATAACAAATACATCAAAGTTTTAAACTAGTATCCTAAGAATTTTTTGTATTAGATATTTTTTAAAAACTATATTTATTTTAAAATGATATTTATAATAAACTATTTATTACAGAAACAAAAACGTTTAGATCACCACATTTTTTTAATTAAAGCCTTAAAAATTTCAGTATGGTCTCATTTCACTGGGGTAACTGAATTTCAGGTGAAATCTTTCGCCAGCTGTAACTCACTAACAAAGCATTTCTAGACCTATGTCTGTATGGAATTTTTTTTCTTATTTTTAGCTGCACAATCACTTCTTAGATTTTGTTATTTGGTATAGTGAAACTTCATTTATAAAATTTTCATTTAATTCTCGAAATCTAATTATTATTTATTAGCCTATCAATTTTCATTTTTGAAATTTTTTTAGAATTTTGTTTTTTTTAAGTTTTGTAAACTTTTGTTACCTTTACAATTATTTATAATATTACATTAAATGTTATAATGGGACAATAAAACAAGACAATTGTAAATGAATTCCTATTTTATTCATCTGTAAACATGAGCTTACATAAAGAAAATAAAGATTTGTTGGCCCTGTCAGTACTCGTAATATTTACTGTTATAATGAACTTAGATTGTAGAGGGCTGTATAATATTTGTATGTCAAATTTATCGCCTGTGAACAAATACAATATGTACACAAATAAAATTAGTTTAAATGGCATTTATGCAATATCATTTTTTTATAAGTATTTTGAAGAGTTTTCTTCATTTATTATAATGGAAAATCTATAGTTGATTCTTGGGCATGATTTCCTAATTGTCAAAATTATCAATAAATATTGCAATAGGTCGTAGATTTTCTTTCTAAAACTTTTAATTGCTGTCTTGATGGATCAGTCAGCAAGATATTTGATCGCAGAGACAAAGATCTGTTTCCATTTTGGATGTGTCTGGAAGATTTCCACAGTCTGATTAATTGATAAAATTCACTGAACTTAACAGAGAACCTGTAATATTTTGTCTTGCAGTCTGGCATGCTGCCCATTGTGGTTCAAAAATACTTATGTTAGAATAAAATTTAAAAATTCTTTATGGTTTTTACTTATTGATTTCATCATCTGAATTTTCTTTCAAAATAATTGTCTTTCCCGTACACCTTTTTCAGTGTCAGAAGGTTTCTTCTTCTCAGGGTGCCGCTCCGGTCCGGAGGTTGGCGATCATCATGGCGATGCGTACTTTATCTGAGGCTATACGAAACAGTTCCAGTGAGCTCTTCTCAAACCAGGTTCTTAGATTGGCCAGCCAGGATATTCTTCTTCGTCCCGGTTTTCTTTTCCCGTCAATTTTGCCCTGCAGAATTTGTTGCAGCAACTCATATCTGTGCTCGTTACGCATTATGTGTCCCAAATACTGAAGTTTACGTGCCTTTACTGTGTTAACTAACTCGGCTTCCTTGCCCATTCGACGTAAGACTTCCTTGTTGGTGATTTTTTGGGTCCAGGATATTCTCAGTATTCGTCTATAGAGCCAGAGTTCAAAAGCTTGCAATTTGTTAATTGTTGCCTGTGTTAATGTCCAGGCTTCTACTCCGTAGAGGAGGACTGAGAATACATAACACTTCAGCAGTCGTAATTTCATTGGAAGTGTCAAGTTATGGCTCTTGAAAACCGAACCCATGTTATTGAAGACACTTCTAGCCTTTGCAATACGACATTTTATTTCCTGCGAGTTATCCCACGTCTCGTTTATACATGTGCCCAGATATTGACATTGTGACACTCTTTCTATTCTAACCCGATTGACTACAATATGATCGTGTGCACCAATCTGTTGTTTGCTGATGATCATCACTTTTGTTTTGTTAGGATTTATCTCCAATCCATATATTGCACTAACCTCTGTTAGCTTGTCCATTACTTTTTGTAGGCCTTGTATGGTGTCGGCAAATACCAGCGTGTCATCAGCATATCTTAAATTGTTCAATCTGATTCCATTTATTGATATTCCCTCCTCTATATTATGTAATGCTTCTCTGAAAATACGTTCGGAGTACAAATTGAACAGGATCGGCGACAAAATGCATCCCTGTCTCACACCTCTCAAGATTTTAACTTCATCTGTGTGGTCTTCTCCACATTTCAGTACCGCCGTTTGGTTCCAGTAGAGATTTGTTATTATTTTGCGGTCTTTTGCGTCTATTCCTATCTCCTCTAGTATCGCCATCATCTTCTCGTGCCTGACACGATCGAACGCCTTTTGATAATCAATCAGACAGGCAAAAACGTCGCAACTCACATCCCTACATCTCTGGAACAGTATTTGCACACTAAATAGAGCCTCTCTAGTCCCAACCGCATTCAGGAAGCCGAATTGATTGGGCGAAATTTGCTCTTCACAAATTTTATACATTCTTTTATGAATTATTTTCAAGAATAACTTTAGGAGATGACTCATTAAGCTTATTGTCCTGTGGTCTTCACACTTCTTAGCACCTTTCTTCTTTGGTAAAGTTATAAATTCTGACTTCAACCAGTCCCTTGGAATGATTCCTCTTCTATAAACGGTGTTGAAAATTGTAGTTAACCATTGCACTCGTTTTTCATCCATCAGTTGAATGATCTCTGCAGGAATTCGATCCAGTCCTGTTGCTTTTCCCTTTTTGAGCTGTTGAATGGCTGCTTCTACTTCTTCCTTTAAAATGTCCGGGCCATCTGTATCCTTGATCTCTGGCTCCACCTCCTGTCGTGCGTCATAAAACAATTTTTCGAGATACTGTTTCCAAGTGTCTTTCTTTTCTTCTTTATCAATTATTATCCTTCCGCTCTCATCTACTAATTTCCCATACGTTTTTTTCCGAAACATTCCCGTTGCTTCCTTGACTTTGCGATGTACATTAAAGTCATCATATCTCTTTTGATATTGTTCTATTTCTTCACACCTCTCCCTTTCCTCCTTCTCCTTGGCTTCACGTATTTTCTTTCTTATAATGTTTTGCATCTTTTTATATTTCACTGGATGTTGTTTCAATTTTCTTCTTTCATCCATTAGGCTCAGAATTTCCTCTGTCATCCACGATTTCTTCTTCCTTCTATCTACTTGTAATTGTTGTTGTTTGACTTCTTCCACAACTGCCTTCAAGTTCTCAATCTCCGTTTCCACATTGAGATCGTGGCTCTCATTTACACAATCGTTTATTATTTGTTTAACTTCTTCTTTTATCACCGGATCATTCAGCTTCCTTATGTCCCATCTCTGTTCCTTTTTAGGTATTATCTTTTTCATTCTAAATTTGAAAGTACCAACCAGAGGCACATGATCGGATTGAATGTCTGCTCCAGGATACGTTCTTACATTTATACATCCATTCCTAAATCTCTTATTAACCAGTATATAGTCTATTTGATTACGTATTATTTGGTCAGGTTTATCCCTAGGTGACTTCCAGGTGTATAGTCTTCTTGGTGGTTGCTTGAACCATGTGTTCGTGATCACTAATTGATGTGTTTCAACGAACAGTTCCAAAGTGTCACCACGGTCATTTCTTCCTCCCAGACCAAAAGCACCCACCAACTCAGATGTCCTACCTTTCCCAATTTTTGCGTTAAAATCGCCCATTGTGATGAGTATTTCATGTTTCTTTAGTTTTTTGATAATGTCATTTATACTTTGATAAAATTCTTCTACTTCCTCATCTGTATGGTCCGCTGTGGGAGCGTATACTTGAATTACATTGATATTAACTGGAGCCGCTCGAAATTGTACCAGCATTACTCGTTGTGATATGGGTACAAAGTTACTGATGCATTTAGCCATTTTGCCCGTCACAATCACTCCGACTCCCTGCTCATGTACTCCTGTTGATGTACCCGAGTACAACACAGTGTGTTCTGCAATTATGTTTACTCCTGTACTCGGCCATCGCATTTCACTAATGCCAAGTATATCTAGTTTCATTCTCGTCATTTCTTGTATAGCATTGCGTATTTTACCCGCTTGACTCATTGTTTTCACATTCCAAGTTCCGATTCTGATGTTTGCCTTTTGTTTAATCTTCTTCACTGCCGTGCTTATAACTGTCCCTCCCGGAGACCCGATTGAGGGACTTACTCCGGATGCTAATTTGGTTACAAGCATTGCCATGTAGATTACGAGGGCCTAAATTCATTTTGAATCTTTAATGAGTTGTCTGGGTCCTAATCAGTCGTACTCATCCCTATGCCGTTGACCGCTTTACAGCTCTTCCGCCTTGGGAGCCCGTTTCCAAACTCCAGGGCAAAGGGGTGCCCTTACTATTATTAGCTCATCCGCCCTAGACCGTTGGCCTCTAATAGTTGATTGTTTCTTCCGACAATCCTTCGGTTGGGTATAGACCCTGTATAAATTCGTCATATCTGACTACCCTCACTTGGTTTAGCCTGTAGGTCAATACAGTTTACCGGGGTGTGGCGCTTGGAGCCAACAAGTGAGAGTTGGTTGTCTCGTGAGGACCAGTTCCAAAGAACCTCCGCCAGTCATATGACTCTTGGAGTGACCGTTCTCAGAAAAAGGTACTACCTCTCCGACACAACCCTACACCCCAAGTCAGAAGGTTTAATGTTTGAAATACCGAGCGAGGCCAGCTAATGGAGTGGTGATCAGTGCAAATTACTTCTCTTCCAGGTTTGCTTCCCATTTAGGCTTTTTTTATCACTCATTTTCATCTATCACCCTTCCATTGTTTACATTAGCAGTAATTGCAAAATAGTCAGGTATAAAACCACAAAAAAAATAAAAAAGATCCTGTTGTAAATTTTGATTTGATATTTTTCTGAAAAAATTTGTTATTTTTCATGAGGCATTCATTAGTGTTGGTCTTAAATGCTTGGAGCGATGAAAATGATTTTTTCAGATAATTTAAAAAAAGTTGAATAATAGACAGAGTATGGAGAATATTGGATTAGTATAACATTTTTATAGTGGACTTCAGAGAGGTTTTATTTATGTGGTTAATGAGGTAAAGGTGCCATTGGCAGGGTGGTAAGTAGATGCTTTTCGGAGGGTCTTGCTTGCTGATAAGCATACTTTTCCACTAAGTGAGGAAGGCTGGTAAACCACCTCACTCCTCATTTTACTTAGTTAAGCCTTAAGAGATTCAAATCAGCCTTTTGGCTGATGACCAAACAACAACAAATTGTTGTTTAACAACAAAATTAAATAATGCAGAAGTTTTCTACTTCACAGAATGTAGACTGACATATATTACATGAACATTTTCTGTTGTTGTAAGACAAACTTTTTAAGTAATCTAATTACTGCAATGATACAAAAATGTATAACTGAACTTACTGTCACCAAAAGAGGAAGATCAAGTTCAGCGAACCTAAATATTTTGAAATGAAGAGGACGTTGCAGTTGTGTTATAAATGTTAAAAATGTTGTTTTAAATTCCTTATTTCCATAAATCCAACCACTCTCATACAATGAATCTCCCATACTGGCAAACTACAAAATTAAATGTCAAAGTTATTAACTAAATAATGTTATTAAATTGTGTTGTTACAAGTTCATATTAAGGTAAATGTTTTTTTAATGTATAATGAAAACTGTATAATATTATAATAACAGACTAATGCAGCAATAATATTGAGTGAAGTCAATAAAGAAAAAAATTACCAAAACATTTTTTTAAACTCAAACCTAAACATGACAAGTTCATTTAAAGGTTTGACAATTCTTATAATGTCATTCTGAAAAAGCAGGGAAAGAGAATAGACATTTTTAACAACAGAACAATTTTTTAGTAACATTTGAACACATTCACATTTCAATCTAAAAAAAATTAATCTGGAACACATTAACTGTCAAGGGGTTCTTGTATTTTCACTTTTACTTCATGTTTGTGAACTACTTGATTTTTGTTATACTTGTCAGTATAAAATAAAATTATTTTCTTTTAGTTAGTAAAAATAAAACAACAATAAGAGGAGATGGAAAGAACACTAAAATTGTCGACCAAAGAAATTGTTAAGTGTGGTAGGAATCCAGCGAGGAAAAAAGTAAAGTGCTGGTGCAGAAGAGATGTAAGGAGGGAAGGCAGGGACATGGAATAAGACAAAATTGTTGGTTGCTGAAGGAGGTTAAAGAATTCACATATATAGCGACTATTTTGTCATTAGATAAAACATTGGAAAAGATGTTTAGTAAAAGGAGCTCTCTATCACTGAACCATCTCTCCTCCATTCCTCTCTTGGTATCCAAATTGATTCATAACTGAACCCATCCACTTCACTCATGATCTGTCCTTTAGTCTTTTCCCTTCATCTCCAAGTACAACATTATTTTAGGCAGTCAGCCCTCCTCTTTTCTACTGGCATGACCAAACCATTGTAGTTCGGTCTGTCCATCTCTCCTTATCAAGGTATCCATTCCCAATTATACCCTAATTAGGCTACATCATTTCTCATTACATCTTTTCTTATTTTTCCTAGCACATACATGAAGGAACTTCTTGAGTCCCTTCTCACACTTTGCAAAAACACAGTTTGCTTTATTCACCCTTTGACTTAACTACTTTTCAAGTTGTTCTGGCTGATAAAAAAGTCCTGAAGTATGTAAATTTTTCACCCAGCATGCTGTCATTTAGCCTTATCTGTCCTTCTTTTCCCTCCTCACTTTCATCAGCACTTTTCTTTTTTCATTGAATTATAAACCACTTAACAAATTCTTTGTTTATCTAAATTTGTCTAAATTAGGTATGTGACAGTTGACAGTCATGGTTTAATAGGAGTTCTTTGGACGGCCTCCAGGTCTATGCTTTTGGTCGACCAATTGAAGCGGAGGTGGTGAGAAATACCAGTTGACCAATTACTAATTCTTTGTTACACAACTCCACTGCGCATTCAAGTGCCAATATTAGTGGTAGAAATTTAAGTGTTATTTTTTGTACTCGTTTTGTACAATGAGTGCATTAAATTAGTGTTCTAAGCGTACATTAAATACTAAATTACGATATTAAATATTTAATGTAATTTAACAACTATTTACCATATCTCGAATAGTTGATCCTAAAAAGCAGCAAATTGTCATTTGTGTTATAACTGAAAACATTAAATGAATATCTCTGGCATTCATTAGTGTTGTCACACCTGTCTTGAAAGCAAAAATATTAAAATTTTAAAAAATTATAAAAAATTGCTGTTATAATATCTCAAGCAAAGTGGTAAAATGGCACTGGTCTACTCATGTGTTAGTTGCTGGTCGCCACCAAGTCTCATCTTGGTCTGTAACGTTGCTTGAGTATAATAATTATGTTCTTACTACAAAACATACAGCTGCTATGACTACACCAAACCTATAAGAAGCAGGAATTTACCATAAAATTATCTTAATATAGTCACTTGAGTCACGAGTTTGCCCTTGTTTGCAACAAGGGGTAAAGGGGGAAAATCATCAGTGCGCATGCCCGACTGCTTTGATTTCAGTACGACAAACTTAACAACTTATACCATACCCAGAGCATATATAGTATATCGTGGAACCTTTTGTAGGTTAACTGTTAGTTACAGATATGTCGGTTTCTCGAAAACGTGGTCGAACTATTCACAGTGTTGAAAGAAATCTAATATGCAATGTAATAATATGCTATGAAGTTGAAACTAAACAATAATGCCAATCCGTGCCTCTTAACAAAAGCCAAGAGCGAGAGGCTAACTACTGTGATGTTTCTCTTTTCACAATTCGAAAAATAAAGAAGGAAATTAAGGACGTGAAGAAACTATTCTTCAATTTTTGTTGACAGCTGGTAAAAAAAATAAAACGGTTAGGTAGAAACTAGAGAGACTGATAATGAAAACGCCGGTGACAGCAATGGTAGGCCTAAAGAAGGCGATTCATTCGTAATTACAGTAAATCAAACATTTCTAGTCATTTAATTAAGCTATTTATAGGCAATATTACAAGTCATATTTATTTCTTATAAGGTTTATGAAGAAAATACTTTCTTGGAATAAACCACAGCTTACAAAATGTTTGTAGAAACTTAACGGTAGTGAAATTTACAAGTAGTGTCTTACTGTTGAGGTTAGCAGCACTGCAAATATATAATTTCCCTTCATCACAGCCCACACAGACGCAAAAGGCAAACTCGTGACTTCAGTATCTATAGATATAAATTATTTTTTATTCCTATTGACTGTCATAACTGTAAAAGTATTTTAACCCTTTATAGGGCAGTACTATAGGGAAAAATATACATCTTGTAAAATGTTAAATTTTGTTTTATAGGGACTTGAATAATGTATTTCTAGTGTCAGAACAGTAAGATATTTATTTTTTTTATGTTAAGCCCTGGTAAGTATACTTACTAAGGAATGTTTATTGAAATGGGAATCACATAATATTTAGTGGTAAGAATGCTTATTAAAACAACTTGTTGCCTTAAATAGCAGAACAATGTGTCAAATAACTTATCTTAACTTTCCCGTAAAAAACTTGAATTTTTTAAGCACTGTACAAAAGTAACATCAAAACAACATGGTAGCGTACGCTGGTATGAATCCTTACCACATTCATGCAACTCACAAAGCAAATGGACGCTGTGTGCTAATTTCAATATGTGGATAGCCTACTTACCAGAGTACATCTATAAAACCATAAAATGCCAATAGGGTTCAACTGCATAGCTTATTCTTAAAATAAATCGACCTTATTGCCAGTGGTATGTATACCTACCACAAACCTATAAAGGGTTAAACGATTGCATTATTATTGAGTGACTTTTGCTTATTGTATTAAAATTTTACATAATCAATTTAGGCTATTAAAGAATAAGTGATCCATGTCTGCATGAATTAACTGCTATGGTACATGTTTGTTATTGTTTTATTAAGTGGCATAAGAGTCCATTCTGCCCATAACAGACAGGTGGAGTGTCAAATTATTTACACTCAATCTGTTTGTTGCAGGGCTAAAATAAATAGTTCTGTTTCTTATCACATGGTCAGCCAATCAAATGACTGAATCATTTAAGAACAGAAGAGGTAGAGGTGTAAAAGACACTAGTCAGAGTTATCTTCTCTGAAAGTAATGAATTTCACTATACAGCCAGACCCTGTGGTGAATGAAGTGAAGGTGTCATTTGCAGAGTGGAAAATATGTGCTTTTCAGAGGGCCCGGCATGCTGTTAAGCGTACTTTTCCACTCAGTGAGGAAGGCAATGGTAAACCACCTCACTCCTCGTTTTACTTAGTAAAACCTCTACAGGTTCAAACCAGCCTTTCGGCTGTTGACCTAAACAACACAAGAGTCCATTATTTACGACTCAACATTTACGTGACCATAGTTTCAGAAATACGACGAGTGTGTTTTGTAACAAACAACATGACGTTTTTTAATCTACGGGTTCACCAAATCACATGAGGAAGACACCAGTTCCAGCACCTATGATGATGAATAAGTAACAGCTGACAATGCAGCTCAGAAATGAAAAGACGAGGTGCTATGGTGGGGGCAGCACCAAACACACTCTAATATGCGATTACTGCCTGCTGATAAATTTTCAAAGTGGTTGAATTTTAGAAATTAAAACACCGAGTATAAAAAAGTATGCCAATTTTGGGACAGTTTGAGGACTGATTGAAATGTTACACATATTGCTTAAACCATTCTTTCTTTTTAAAAAAACTGTATCATCAGAATTACTTCGAAACTTTACTTTAGAAATACTTCTACATCAGAAAAAGCGTAAGTGCTCTACACCTAAATGTTATCTCCTCCTTGCTGTTTGATTACAATCAAGCCCCCTTCTTTCTATTACCTATTTAATATTTAAATTTAAAAATTAAAAAACTTCAAATCTTATACTTGCAGCAAGATTAATTTGTTAATAATTTAAGACATTAATATTTACGGTAATTTAATAAATGTTTAGAAAAGAAGTGCAAATAAGATTGTGAAAGTAATTTTACTTACCTTAGCTATTTTAAATCCTAATAAACATAAATTAGTCATAGCTGTAAACATCAGGATAGACATAATTGGGTTGTAGATAGCTCTCATGTCTTGAAATAAACTGTAAAAATTATTTTTTATCTCTTACATAAAAAATTTACATTATAGCCTAAATAAAAACCAACTGTAAGCATTACCTGGTATATATTCTCTCATTAGGATGATACATGAAACTCAGAGAAAATTTAGAACACGTTAAAGAAAGTGCTAGTAAATGTGGCTTTTCCACAGTAAATATTAAATTTATAAGTAAATTTCCAATCACCATCTAAAAGCCATCTAAAACCAGGAAATAGAAAATGTTATGAAATTTAAATATGTGTAGAGGAGATCTTCCAGAATGTAGGCTTAGAAAAGACTGCTTTGAAATGAAAACAAAACTGGAAAAATCCTTCATGAAGACTAGAACAGTATAACATTGAAAATCATGTTTTTATTCACACAAAACAAAGATTATTAAATACCATCATCAAATCTGAGGTAATCTGTGGACACAAACCCCACACGTTACTAACTAATACTCAGTTAAAGAGTGGCTCTGTTTTTAAGGATACAGAATTTTCATAATAAATAAATACACAAAAGAATTCTCACAAAATCCATAAACAAGTAACAGTAAAAAGAACAGGAAGGAATTCGAGGTGTGGCTATTAAATAACAAGACTGACGTTGTAAAAAACTTCATTTTTATTTTATATGTAATCGCTTAATGTCACCCTCAATATACACTTCTTCTCTATTCCTACAACACTCTATGCGAATTTTCCACTGTTGGAAACACTGCTGGAAGTCATCTTCTGTCAGCTCCTTCAAGACACGTGCCACTTTCTCTTTTACAGCTTCCACAGACTTAAATCTTGTCCCTTTTAATGCAGATTTCACCTTAGGGAACAGGTAGAGGTCACATGGTGCAAGATCTGGTGAATAAGGTGGATGTTCTAACACTGAGATGCTGTACTTGACTAGGAATCTCTTGACAGATAACGCAGAATGAGCTGGTGCATTGTCTTGGTGGAGAACCCATGATTTGTCCTTCTACATTTTGGGGTGTTTTTTCCTTATTGTTTGATGTAGTTTAGAAAGTACCTCAAGGTAGTAATATTGATTAATTGTTTGACCTTCAGGAACGCAGTGAAGGTACACAATCCCATGGATATCAAAAAAAAAATCAATTATCATTGCTTTAAATTTTGACTTGCTCATTCGTGCATTTTTGGCTCTCGGTGAAGTTCGGCTCTTCCAGTGCATGGATTGGCGCTTCGTTTCCATATCATAAGTAAAAAACCATGTTTCATTACATGTTATCTTCTACCTGTTCCCTGAGGTGAAATCTGCATTAAAAGGGACAAGATTTGAGTCTGTGGAAGCTGTAAAAGAGAAAGCAGCACGTGTCCTAAAGGAACTGACAGAAGATGACTTCCAGCACTGGTTCCAACATGGAAAATTCGAATGGAGCATTGTAGGGATAGAGAAGGAGTGTATAATAAAGGTGACAACAAGTTATTATTGTATAAAATAAAAATAAAATTTTTTACAACGTCAGTCTCCTTATTTAATAGCCACACCTTGTACAATACAGATAGACCTTACTGAAACCTTTCCCTTTTTACATGAAAAAGAACAATCAGCAGGTTGTCCAGCAGGTAATAAACCACATCTGTCATACAAAACACATATTGTAAGTAGCTGCTATTGTCAAACAATTTTTCCAAACATCACAGTATAATGTGTATCAACATTTAGTGCGTATTCATTTAGTTAATATACACTAATAACAACATTCTTATACCATATCTTACTTACATCTCAATTCTTCGATGATCTTTAATAACTTGAATCAAATTATTTAATGTCTTTTTATCGAAATGGCTTCTTTCTTGTTCTGTTAGTACCAAGTCCTCTGGGTCATCCTTTTGTATTTTTTTATTAAGTATTACCTTACCAGATAAATTTTCATTTGTACAATTTTTGTCCACATCTACGTACAATTCACTAATTAAATCATAAACTAATCTTTTGATAACATGTTTTAAAACTTCAATTTGACCACAGAACATAGAAATATATATATGAAATGATAAAATAATTGAGCTTATAAGCATTATAGCAGATATCAAGTACATTGCTTCATGTACAAACAACATTTGAAAGTATGGTGAGTCTTTAAATTTACTTGGATAGTAAATATTGAAAATTGATGAACTAAAACTTTTATTGGCATCAGTTACATGCATGTATATGATTTTTTCATGTGGTAAAATTGCAGCAGTTAGAAAGAGTATTATGTTGAATAATATGACAGAAAATATGATGTTTGATTTTCTGAAATCAAACCAATCTAATTAATAATATTCAGTAAAGTTTCTATTAAGTGAATTTCTATCATCTGAAATAAGTTTAAACAAATTAGATCAGGGTGTATAAATCAAGCTAACTTTCTTCACAATTGTGTGGGAGGAATGAAACATTTTTGTGGTATTAAAGGTAATTACTGGTCTGTATTATTTTTAAATTTCCAAAGTGTTTTCCAAATTTAGACTACATAATAACGATTGTTCCTGATAGAACCAAGTACAGTCAGTTTAATAATCTATTTTCACTCAGTTGGTATTTCTGTACCGGTGCATTAAACCCTCATTACAATGAACCTTATTAAACCAGATGTTGCTTATAACAGACAGCACAGAGAACATTCTCATCCAAAAGTTAGCTGTTCTGAGGAAATTTAATTTCCTAAGATGGAGCTTTAATAGTTCATAGTAAGCTCATGTTAGTTATTTATTTTTTGTTGTTTGTTGTTTAGGTCATCAGCCAAAAGGCTGGTTTGAACTCTAGAGGCTTTACTAAGTAAAATAAGGATTGAGGTGGTTTACAACATTGCCTTCCTCATTGAGCGGAAAAGTATGCTTATCAGCAAGCCAGGACCTCTGAAAAGCATCTACTTTCCACTCTGTAAATCACACCTTCACTTTTTTCACCAAAGGGTCTGGCTGTAAATGATGAAATTCATTACTCATTACTCTCCTCTGAGATAACTGAGTAGTGTCTTTTACACCTCTATTTCTTCTGGTCTTAAAGGCTTTAGTCGTATAATTGGCTGACAATGTGATAAGAAAAAAAAATTTATTGTAGCCCTGGAATTAGAAGATCCAATGTAAATAATTTAATGCTCCATCTGCTTGTTACGGGCATGTATTTTTTTATCGAAATCAAAGCATTAAATAAGAACATTTTTTTGAATATTTTTGCATCAATTTTGGATTTACTGAATCTTTTGGAAAATGAACTAAAAATAATTTGATTGAATGAATACCTCCCAGCAAAAAGGTTGCAGACCTAACACATAAAATAAAAATTTTTCATATGAACAAAAACTGTTATGAACATTCCACTCAAGTAAGTAATATGTCTGTGGTATCTGAAAGGAAGAAAATATACATATGATTCATCTCAGAAGCTTTAATTCATTTATCCCTAAATAACCGGGACACAATAATCAGAATAAAACCTTTTTGCGTGAAAATATTACCTTTTCAAAAAATTTTGTTTGTTAGTTAGAACCAAGAGCTTCTTGCCAAGAGCAAACTTATTTATTAGGGCTGTCAGCTGAGCTAAACTTACATTTTTAATGAAACACGTTTTTTTAGACAACTCTACTTGATAACACCCAGACTTCATAAGCTGAGGAAATTACAACAGGTAGGTAAATAAGCAAGAAGTGTGTTACAGGCTTTGTTGTGACCTTAAAATAAAAATGACAGTAATATTATAGGCCTACTTAAATACTTTAATATCCTGATAACACCATTGACTACTAGTATCTATACTAATATCATAAAGACAAAGCGTGTTTCTTTTGCGCAGGCTAATTTCAAAAACTACTGAACGAATTTTCATGAAATTTTGACAGCGTTTTGTATTTATATTCAAAGAAACATTTTATTTTAAAATTTTCAAAAATGATAAACCTAAGGGCCCTAATGAAGATTTTCATAAATATGTATGTGTGTGTACATGTGAATATGTGT
Organism: Catonia carolina; assembly: GCA_035578175.1. Classification (NCBI taxonomy): domain Eukaryota; kingdom Metazoa; phylum Arthropoda; class Insecta; order Hemiptera; family Achilidae; genus Catonia; species Catonia carolina. The sequence continues at coordinate 45,332,479 of JAQMRL010000001.1, forward strand.
TGCTATTGAATTAGATGAAGGGGTTTGATGAAGGCGAGAGACGTATGCAAGGGAAATTATCAAAACGTTGTTTTGTTTGTGTGTGTGTGTGCTATTATTGAAGTACAGTGCAGACATATAGATTACACACAGAGAAGTTCACACCAAGGCTTCCGAGAGACGTTCGCGGGGGAATTAATCAAAACGTTGTATGTGTATGTGTGTGCGTGTGTGTACATTGGGGATTCAGTCGACTAGCAGCTACACAAATTCTGTTACATATTTATTTAAAAAAAGGATTCTACAAGTTTGTGTGTGAAGCCGCGCAGGGTATACTAGTAGTATATAATCAGCCAATACCCTGTTTTATTATGGGTAGTAACTATTGTTTAAAAATAACAACATTCATTGTCTCTAAATAAAGGAAATTTGTCTAGACATGAAAACAAAATTTATTTCTGATTTGTGAATGTTTTGCCTACCATATTGTCTCACAGTATACACAGGTATATATACCTAATACACAGATTTTTATAACTTTAATTCTGATGGTTAAAAAAACCACTTTTACCTTAAATATTTTTAAGAAAAAAATATTTAAATTACAAAACATTTTAATAGTACAACTGAATCATATATTTCAGAAAGGTATCTCGGTGACTTTTATAGAGTTGAAATATCTGCAAAAACTATTTAAAAATTCCACTTTGCAGGTTCATGGTTGGTTTTTATTCAGGAGGATGTCACTATTAGCTGTAATGAAAAATATTTTATAAAAATAATTTATATTTCATACCAATGTTTTCAATTTTGAAAACAGCTTACAGGTATCTTTCTATATTTAAAAAAATTCCTAATGTATGTACATTACAATTTATTCAGTTCAGAACAATAAGCAACCCCATGAGATGAGGATTATGTGTATGATGTGTAAATGAGCTAACCCAATGAGACGAGGATTATGTGTATGATGTGTAAATGAGGTGTAGTCTTGTACAGACCCAGGATGACCATTCCTGAGTGAGTATAGTTAATTGAACCTCAATGGGTTCGAATCCCATTCAGGCACAGCATATTTTTCATACGTTACAAAAAAATCATTTCATCCTTCACCGTCTGCATTAGCAGTAATTGCAGAATAGCCGAAGGTTAAACCAAAAAAAAGAACCTCAATCATCAAAGTACATTGGTAACCACTGTCTAATATTCAAATCCATATAAAAGTAAATATTTGTACTAGGCTTTGAACAACGGAACCTTAGTCTCCAAAAATCAGCTGTCAAACAGCTGACTAGTGGCACCAACTTTACCAGTAGACCAACCTGGTGGTCATCTACATCTTACACAGTTTTATTCATTCATGATACAGCTTCACCCATGTAACAACCAAGCTGAATAACCGTTACAAACTAGGGGAAAGAAAGGAGTAGAGGTATATTATGACTGCAGTTTCGTGCATTCCTGAAAATATTTCCTCTGCCCCGCTACTAACACATTTCACCAAAAAAGTATAACAATAACAAAACGAAAGCATAAGTGCAACTTATTCGTGCACGTGCGTATTTCTTCTTTTCAATGTCATTGTCAATGTCTTTTCTTGTCAATGTCATTATTGTTATATATTCTAACTGTGATATTATGTTTAAGTTTATGTGTGTATGTTTTTTGTGTTTTTTTTAGCGTTTTTTAGCCTATTTTGTCTGTGATGTTACTTTTTTAATGTTCTTTCATTTCTGTGATACTAGTTTATAAGATGTTCAGTATTATATAAAAAAGGCGTTCTGCACTCGGGCTTTTTACACCCTTGTGCAGAACAACAGGCGATGATAACCTTCTTAAGGTTTTTCGCCTTTAAAAAAAAAAATCTTCTTTTCAATTTTTGGAAATAGGTAGATAGATAGACAGACAGAGACAGAAACATAGATCATAGATAGATAGACAGAGATATGGAGGTTTGGAGGTTCTCTCTTTCTCTCTCTGAACCATTCCTGAGAGAGAGGGGGAGGGGAGAGAGGGGGAGGGAGAAAGAGAGAGAGAGGGAGAAAGAGAGAGAGAGAGTACCTAGAGTAGAGTTTCTCATCCACCTGGATGAGAGCAGTGTACGGAAGGGTACATCGAGTTGTGATAAATGTTTTTGTTCATGGCAGTATACTTAAACTATGAAGTTGCATATCCCGGTTGTTATATGGGTCTATCTGTACTAAGGGATAACACACAGTTTAGTCTTCCTATCATAGCTGAATTATTAAGTTCCGGTTCTCTAGATTTTTTTATTAAGTTTTGTTTATAACTCTCCAGTTTTATTATTTATTTTTTTCTTACATTTTTCATTCCTAAATGTCTGTATAGAAAATTTGTTTACTCTACAACATGCATATTTTTTCAAAACACTGTAATTGTGTCTTAACCTCAAAATCTCATCCCTTTCTGAAATACACAATTCAACAATTTATTATTTCAATTGTTAATAAAATAATTTCTATTTATACCAAAATTTTATTACTTGTTAGTCTTCCTTACAAACTGATTCATTATCATATATTTCTCATGTTTTTCACATGATTCAATGAGCTGAAAATCAAACACTTGACTGATTTTATTTACTCTCTTGTACTTGTATGCAAATACCAATGGTTTTGAAACCGATGTGAATGATGAATTCATCAAGATTGTGCACCAAACAAAAAAATATATGTCCTTTTCAGTCACCATAAAATTGTAAATAAAATGAAAAACTGAAGTACTTAGATTAATTACATGCCACAAAAAAACTGCAAAATTTACTGTAAAGCCATCTGCCTCATATTTCATTACCCCAAACAATCCTGAAAATTTTAAATATTCCAAGTTTAATGTCTCCTTCACTAGTTCTGTCATTTTAGTAATGTAAAATATGGTTTGCTTCACATCTACATCTAACTAAATAAGTACTAATTAAATTTTGATTTGCTGTTTTACCAACTTCAAAGTAAATTCAAAATTCATTTGAATTGATGATTGAAAGTATTTTTTCACATTTAAAAAGTTTTCTGGAAGAAAAACTTTTGTAAATAATAAAAATAACATTCATTAAAGTTGAAATAAAGTAGGTTTTTGTTATTTATATACTCAACTTGACCTAACTTTCTTTAATTTTTTTATTTATTTAGTAGAATGCCCACTTTTTACAGATTGTTTTATAAGTTTCATTCTCTTGTATAAAATAAACAAATTTTGTTCTGTGTTATTGTTAATTTATTATCGAGTTTCATTAAAAAAAAAAACTAAAATTATAAAAAATTTTATCCCTAATGCGTGTACATTGCAATCTGTTCAGTTCAAAACAATACGTAACCCCATGACCCAGTAAGACTAGGATGATGTATATGACATGTAAATGAAGTATAGTCTTGTACAGAACTAAGCCAACCATCCCTGAGAGAGTATAGTTAATTGAACTCCAACCATCAAAATACACCGGTAACCACTGTCTAATATTCAAATCCTTGAAAAGTATCTTAACTAGGGAATTTGAACCACGGAACCTTCATCTCCAAAAATCAGCTGTTAAACAGCTGCGGCGGCGACGACTTTACCTCTAGACCAACGAATTTTTGAATTTTCGACCGCCTCCCTCACCCCAACGTAGTCGCTAAAAACTAAGATGTTGATGCGACTTAAAATAAACTAAAAAAAGACGAATTCCATTATCTTGTATTAAGTTTTTTATTTACTTAATTTACACCATTTTTCTCAGAATTTAATCTTTTACATGTTGAATTTAAAGAAATGAATTAATTTAGCATTTACCAACGTTATTATAAGTTGAACAGCTAATATCTTTTCGATCCCTAGTATACGTGTTCTATGTGAGATATTTTTAAACTATAGAAGATACAGTTCTGAGGCTTATTTTATTTTTCAGGTTTGAAACCATAAAGTATAAGACACCACTAAAATTTCCATCTAATTATAACATTAAAAATTTCAATATGACCTCACTTCACCAGGGTAACTGAAATCCAAGTGAAATTTTTCTCTAGCCGTAACTCGCTAACGAAGAGTTTCAGAACCTATGTTTATAGAAAAATTTTTCTTATTTTTAGCTATATCTTTGCTTATTTAACATCGTATCAACTACAGTGGTCATTAGCGACGACATTGGGTTGTAACTGTAAAGGATGAAATTATTTTTTGTAACGTATGAAAATATGCCGTGCCTGAGTGGGATTCGAACCCAAGATCGCATGATGAGAGGCGAGCACGTTACCAACTACGCCAATGTGGCCGGCCATTTTTAGCTATAGAATAAGCTCCGAAGAGATCGTCGTTGAAATTTGAATCACTCTGTATATACCACGAACTGAAATTCTTTTTATATTTTCGGTTTATTTCTCTGTATCTCTTTGGTAACCATTTTTCGTGATAATCTAAACCGGTATAATAAAAATCGTGTATCATATATATTTATATTACCACTACATAATGTACTTTTCAGACATATAATATTTTCTTGTTATTCAGGTATAACTTATCCGCGCTGTAACAACCCGTATAGTTTTTTTTATTAAAAATCGCTCTGTAGGTGATTTTTATATGATTATGCACACTAACAGTATGACCCCAGCTAAATAATCAGCCGTGAAATACTTATACAGAATCTGAGTGGTTTCATTAATTTTCCCTTTGTAACTTCAAATATTATTCTGTATTTTTGTGTATTTTTTTCACCGATCGTACTTTCCTTTCAAAATATTGTAGAAATACAATACAGAACGGATGATTGCAAATATGTTTTCGATTGTGCAGTCAAATTCGATTGTAAATGTAAATTATATATTGCAACAAATCGATTATTGAATGGTTCTGTCAAGGATTAAACTGACCACAACACCCTTCAATGGCTTTAGTCACACAGCCTAGAAATAAAAGACCTTTTTGTCTATTGTATCATAACCATAATTAAACATTACTGAAGTAAAACTCATATAAACTATCATAGCCTACACACAGAACTGTACATTAATAATTTAATTGTTAATCTTAAAGAAGGATTTAACCGATCGCCCTCAATATAGAAGGTCTGAATCCTGTATTTAGCCTTAACCAGGGTTAGTCCTTACCAGATTACGGAAGTAGTTTAAAACATACATAAAATACAATTTTAGCTATCGGTAGTGTATAAAATTAACTAGTTGTAAAATTAATTAATTAATTAATGTAAAATTAATTAATCCAAGTATTAGGTTATTAAAAACTTATTACCTACTGCATTAAAAACGATTGTTTCAGTTTATTAATTAAAACAATAAATAATAATAATAATCGTATTAATCGAACAATTTCTTTTTGATTTTGTTGATTGTATCGCTCCAACTTTTATCACATTAGAACTAATTTCAGTTGTAAGAATTGTGTCGTACTCATGAATTTAAAAGTAAATATTTTTGGTGAGATGGAGATTAACCTCTTAAAGTAAATTTACGTCCTAAGAAATTCAAAGTAATACTTCCACACAATATTTACTGTAAAACTTCACTAATTTGGAATATATATGGGCGAAGACGAGTCTGAATTAGTAAAATTTCGAATTAGGAGAGTTTTTGAAGTACTGTACTATTACTGTATACTAGAACGTATGATGTAGTGGTTAAATTTGTGATTTCACGCTTAATAAATAGATTATTGTAAAATGACGAAAAAAGAACTTTAAAACATTTTAATTTCATTTAAAACTTAATAACAGTATTTATTATTAAAAAAAATAATTGTGTCCAAACATAAATCGTAATGAAGGATTTAATCTACGAAACGAACATTGCTACTATATCAATAAATAATAGTATAAATAGTATAAATAATAGTAGCTACTATGATCAGTTGTAAAAATAATTCAGTGTATATTGTATATGAAATAATATGTACAGTTTAAGAGTAGCTTCCCGGAACGGAGAAGATTAAAAATTTTCACATATCCGGTTTTTCGTACATTATTGAAATTCAGAATTTTCTGCATCCAATGATGTATAATTTTTGGGGTTTTTGCAATTTTTAACCCAAAAAAAATTAAAAATATGTTGAACCCTTACGTTATATTCTAAACGTTATCAGTTTGCATAAACTCATCTATTTTTTGAATGACAAACGATAAAGTCATAAATTTTGTTTTTGTTTTAAAACTTTGTTGGCATTAGACCAGCTGTGAATGTAACAGTTGAGGAATTTCCAGATTATGATCCTGGAATGAATTAGAGGTAACTATTTTGTAGTACTTAAAATGTGTTCTCTTTTACTTTTTTCTTGTTTCCCGTAAACAGTAATTTTTGACACATAGGGAACATTTTCTCAGCCAAATGTGAACGGATTTTAATGAAATTTTTTCACAGCCAAAACCACAATTAAATGCACTATAATTTAAATGTACTTACTGAGTTAATATTACAGTAAAAAAATGTGTCAAAATATTTATTTTTCACTTAAATAGGCAAAAAATTATGCTTTTCAAAAGTGGTAATTTCAAAAATCATTTTATTATCTTCCTAACGATGTATATACAGATGGTACTAATTCTGTAGGTGTAGAATAGCCTGAAAAGTAACCACAAAAAATTGAACAGGATAACTGTGGTAGTTTTTGAGAAAATGTTCCTTACGTTAACATTACGGAGATTGGCACTCCGGGTACCCATAAAGTAGCCTACTACTCACAATTTTCACTGATTTTACAGCAAGTTATTTACTTTTACTAATAGATGGTTGATCGTAATTGTCAGATTTGCTATCTTTTCTTTTGGTAACGGGGATGAAAAAGTTCGAAATTTTAGTTTGATTACATCTGTATTGTTTTTTAATACTAACTTCTGCTTCATTTTTTAAGGTTAAATAAAACTTTTGAAAGTCACTATCGCTTTCCTCAAATTGTATTAGTTCGTCCAAGTGTTGCGAAACTACAGAAAGCTTAATTTTTTAATGTTGATTTCGTCGTCAGAATAATCTTCATTTTCAACATCTGTCTTTTTGTGATCTCTTTGTATCTGGGCTACGATTTTATCTTCATTCAAATTTTCTGCTCGAAGTTTAATTTCATCTATTGCCAACCGTTGCCTTATTTCCTGGACATCCTCAGTACCGAAAGTTCCTCTGAAAGTTTCATCTTCTAGCCCCACAAGATCAAATTAATTCACATTACTTATTGTACAAAAGTTTGTTCCGAGGACGCTGATTGATGACCCCTACCTATTACCTGGTTGACAGTCCAAAATACCACATTCAGAATTAGTGAAGTTTTACTGAATAAACTAGAACATTTGGCTATAGATCAAATTTGGATAAAGCCAACGTCATTATTGGTTATTGGCAGTTAGACAGAGAAAGCGAAGATGACCGATAAAGGAGTGATGGTTTTACAAGAGCTACTGAGAGGAGGGATCTAAGGGATGAAGAGGTATTCAATGGAAATGAGTAGCGTTTTAGGTTGCGGGAAATGACCAGTGCTGTAGAACAGCCGCTGTAATAATAATAATAATAATAATTTTTATTTTATTTATTTTTTCTCAGGGCTCCCACACTTCCCTACACCCTGCCGTCTCCTCCCACAGAACAGAGTGCAGCCAGGTACGGAAGTTCATCAGCAAGTAGAACGGCAAACAGCCTTAATATACTTGCTATAATGATTCATTATTATATTTCACCACTCCTATTTTTTTTGTTCACGAATTGACCTGCTATGGATCACGTTACCAAGTTGTTCCTCTGGCCTACTGTATTTGCCAGCTTCCCTTGCGTTCGGCCCATAACGCCTTCATTCTCGCGCTTTGTTGGTGTCTCCTTTCCTCTGACAATTCGCCGCCATTTCCCCGGCGCATCCTCCTGCTCTCGATGGCCCCAGATTCCCTTATCACTGCTCTATAGTGCTCTCTGTCCTGTGTGTCCCGCGGTGTTAATCCTATCTGTTCCAGATCCAGTTTAGTTTCCTTGGCCCATGTGTAGTTCTTCTTTCCCCGGTTCACAAAGTCGAATACCTGTTTGACCAATCTATTGTTACTCATCCTGCTGAGATGCCGAAAGAATGCCAGTCTGCGCTTCCTCATCCGTGAGATGATGCTCTCTGAGAATTTATACACGTCTTGGTTGTGCTGCAGTCTCCATCCCTCCGTGGTCATCCTGCCCCCCATTATCTTCCGTATTATCTTCCTGTCCAGTCCCTCAATCTTCCTGAGGCCCCTATTGAGAAGCAGCGTTTCACTGGCGTACAGTGCTTCGGGTTGGATAGTGTGATAGTGTCGCTTCTTAGCATTTTTGGAGATGCACTTCTTGCTGTATACGCTTCGTGTTGTCCTAAATGCGTTCCACATCTTCCGTATTCTTTCCTCTATCCCGGGCTTATCCAGACCGTTTGTGTGGATGTGTTCTCCCAGATACTTAAACGATTCGACCTATTGCAATGTTCCTATGTTAGTCTCGATGTCCTCTTGTGTTTTGTGGCTTGTTATGAACTTTGTTTTTTCTGCCGATATATATAAACCCACTGTGTTGGCCACTTCCTCCAGTAGGTTAACCGCCTGTGCTGCCTCCTCCAGAGTGTCGGTTATTATGGCGAAGTCGTCCGCGAAAGCCAGGCAATCTATTGTGAGTCCCTGTTTCTTATATCCAAGATATATTGGCTCTATTGCCGCCTCCCGCATCCGCTTTCTCCAGTCCCTAACTATTTGTTCCAGCACGCAGTTGAAGAGTATAGGGGAGAGTCCGTCCCCCTGTCTCACTCCCGTTTTAATCTCGAATGGTTTTGAGATTTCCTGTCTTAGTTTGACCTCGGATAAAGTCCCCGTTAGAGCGTCCTTTATAATATCGGCTTCCCTGTCTGGGGTTCCTAGATTTCTTATAATGATATCCAATATCTTCCTGTCGACTGAGTCAAACGCCTTCCTGAAATCAACAAAGGTGACCGTTGTTGTTTTTGCTGTGACCCTTCTCTGTTTTAGTACGTTCTTGAGTGTCATAATCTGTTCTGGGCATGATCTGCTCTTTCTGAACCCTCCTTGATATCCTCCCAGATGTTTGTCTAGTATTGGTTCGATCCTGTATAGGAGTATTTTGGAGAGGATCTTGTAGGCAACTGGTAGCAGTGAGATACCTCTGTAGTTGTTCACGTTCCTCTTGTTTCCCTTCTTGTGTAGGGGGTGTATAAGCGCTGTTTTCCAATCTTTTGGAATTTTTCGTGTTTGCCATACTCTTCGAAATATTTCTTGGAGTCCGGTTATAGTGCTCGGGAGTGTCCACTTAAGTATCTCAGCTGTTATTCCGTCCTCACCAGAGGCTTTATTGTTTTTTAGTTCCGAGACAGCTCGTCTGATCTCTTCTTCACTAGGTGAGGGGTATGGGGGTATTTCTGGTCGCTTGAGGAGTTTGTAATCTCCCCCTTGTGGTAGTGGGCAGTTCAGTAATTTGTCGAAATAACCTGCTAAGAGTTCGCAGTTTGCTTTGTCATTTAATTGTAGCTCTCCTTTTTCGTTTTCGAAACAGAGACGCTTGATATCTCATGGGCGCTTGATATCTCATTATCCTACTCCTATTTTATTATTATCATTTCTAAATTTACCAAATCATAAATCAACATACTTATTCACGAAGAACGTCTGCAGACACGAAGACATGAACACAGACACACATAACACGCAGGTACGAAGGGCTTGAACATAAAAACATAAATTATATCAACATACTATCACAGTCAGTTACGTCAAATCACACTCTTCAGTAATTCCACCTTAAAAATTTCAATTTTCGAGTTAAAAAAGTCTACTTCGTTTCCAAAATCATTTGCAATACCAGCACAACGGGCCAGAGGTGAGGCATCTTTAAACTCGTAGATGTAACAAACAATCTACATTTCCTCACTCCTGCATGGGGAACCTTTAGACCCAGTCTAGAAATATCGCCATCAACATATCCATGCAGGACCTTGTAGAGGTACAACGCCGCCGCCAATCCACGACGCTTACTCAGAGGGTGCAATTTCCATGTTTTACATAAACCCTCATAACTGTCTATGTCAGAAAACTTTCTGTACATCAAGTACCTCAAGAAATTTTTTTGAACACTTTCAATAAGGCTGGTGGTGGTAATACTATCGTTGCCCCAAACCACGGGACAGTATTCTAAAATGGGGCGGACGTTAACTTGATAAAGTTTAACGATACTTTCAGGGTTTCTAAAATTTCGGCTGATCCATTTCACCAAGCCAAGATTTCTTCGAGCCTTTGCCGTAACTTTCTCGACGTTCTTATTGAAGTACAACCCTGAGTCCATCAATACCCCTAGATCAGATATCATCGTATCAACCCTTTGAAGCGAACTTCCAAGGGCAGAATATACGTACTTTTTAACTAATGTTTTTCTGGAGTACGTAATGACTGCAGTTTTTTCAACATTTAACGGCATTGCATTATCAAACGACCATTGAACAACACGGTAAATATCTTCCTGCAGCATCTGCCTGTCATTCTCATTTTTTATCGATCTGTAAATCTTGAAGTCATCTGCGTACATTTTAAACTCTGAGGTAATACCCCTGTGTATGTCATGTACAAAAATAGTATAATAATAATAATAAGATATAATAATAATATAAAAAAAATAATAATAATCTCCTAGTTAGTAAAGTTAGTAGCGAAACAGTGGCAGTAGTCTATTTCATAAAATGCTCAAGATAATAAATGTAGTCTTATTTGCGTTTACAAGCAGCCTTGACAGGTGCCATGCTGACTACAACTAGATTATGAAAGACAACGTCGGTAAAAAAATCTGTCGGCATCATAATAAGGAGAATATTATTATCCAAAGATGATCTTTTACTTAAATTAAATGTGACAAAGACTGAGTAAAAAAAGTAAAAAGGAAACTTGGAGGCAGATGAGTTTGAATGGAGAATATCAAAAGAAATAGAAAATAAACAATTGGAATGGTTAAAACGTGCAAAAAATATAAGAGAAAGATAGCCTGGAAAAATATAGGAATGGGCATCTTCAGAAAGAAAAAAGGTTGTGCTGTACGAGCGATTGAGAAAACTATGTAGTGCGAAGAATTAGTGAAATATTCGTTTGATAGAAACTAATAGAGGTTTGGTACAGAGAAACAGAAACAATTGTGTAACTACAGGTAGTGAAAATATAAATTTTAATATTAGGTATTCATAGTGTTAAAATTTGCCCATAACGGGCAGGTGGAGTGTTAAATTAATTGCATTCGATCTGCTGGTTCCAGAGCTACAAAAAATAGTTCTGTTTCTTATCACATAGTCAGGCAATTACATGATTGAACTATTTAAGAACAGAAAACGTAGAGGTGTAAAAGACACTACTCAGAGTTAACGCCTCTGAGAGTAATGAATTTCACAATACTGCCAGACCCTGTGGTGAATGAAGTGAAAGTGAAATTTGCAGGGTGGAAAGTGGGTGCTTTTCGGAGGGCTTGGCATGCTGATAAGTATACTCTTTCAACTCAGTGAGGTAGGCAAAAGTAAACCTCCTCACTCCTTGTTTTTACCTAGTAAAACCTCTAGAGGTTCAAACCAGCCTTTCGTCTGTTGACCTAAACAACAGTGTTAAAATATAGGGTAATTTATAAAGTTCACACATCAACAAACTGAAAACGAACAAAATTACAAAATAAACATTTTTTTGTTTCAAGATAAACAGGTAAAAAAATTTTTTTAGTATTTCCCACTACGCATAATAAAATTGAAATAAAAAGGCAAGTGCAGGTGATGATTTTTTGTGAAGTGCAATTTTTTTTTGATCGGATTAGACATACTAACAGGAATCTTTTTCCCACAATTACATCGAATCCATGGTTCACTACAACAAAACAAAGTTGCGAAGCTTTTGGGGGTTTCCTGATATACTACACTAATGTACTAAATATGAGAAAAAATGACTTGGGTAATTTGTGTCCATCACTACGTTAGAAATTTTACCTACGTTCTGATTAATTTCAGTTTTAACGGGATGAAATCAGTATCTGCACAAATACCGATGTTCTGAAAAAATTTATCAAATGTTAAAAAAAAGTTGCTGTATTATCCCACAAATTATTCAACTTTCTTTGAGTCTCATCATTCGAAAAAATACTTTTTTTAATACAACTGCCATTATACACTGATTATTCTTTTGTGCAAAATGAAGCAAAACAAAATTGAGAAATCATATATGATTCAGGTGCCGTCCTGATGCCGATTATAATTTTTAAATTGATGATTCCTGTGATAATAAATAAAAAAAAATGTAAGATCTTTTATAAACAAAAGATTTAGCAGAGAAAGTAAAAGTTCCGTTCTAATTTTCTACTTTTTCTCTTACCTCCTACCCAGTTTTGTAACGAAAATAAAGCATGTTTTGTGTTCGATCAATGAAAACAGCATATAACAATCTTTATTGTTCATCCAGAACAAAAGGGCACGTGTGACTTTCAACACAGATTATTATTGGATTATATAAGAATTTATCTTATTATGTTTCTTTTTTTCCAATGTATAATAAAAGAATTTAATTACTTCTGCTTTTTTTGAAATGATTTTCCGTTACTTCATATTTATTACCCAGAAAAACACAATTACGAAATATAATATGAATATGCAATAATGTAATGTTAAGGCATATTAAATATTTTAAGAATCTCTCCAAAAAATATATCAATAAAATTCTATATGTTAACGTTTACGGTATTAATATGATTTGTTTTTTATTCAAATAGATTTTTAATGCCCGGCATTCATAATTGTCAATTTCTATCATGTTATTATTTTGAAAACTGAATACTAGAAACAAATCAGTCCAAATGTAATTGGTATTCTGTGTTTACTTTATTTAGTTAACCGAAAAATGTTGATTTTATTTGCATAGACTTGTTGGTGCTAACATATTTACAGCATCCACACGAGTTCCTTTGAAGAAGTTCTCTTGGTTATTGGCCCTCCAGCTTTATCCGCGGATTCTCTGGTATATTTCACAAATACATCTATTGTATATGCGGATTTGTGTGTGTTTAAAGTTGAGTGTAAAATGAATTCCAAAGGTATTTTGCCTAGATCTGTGATGATAACAAAAGTAAATTGTTGTGTAGTGTGTTGTTGTAATAGAGACATTATTAGTATTAATAGTAATTATTATAATTTATTTAGTAAGTATTTAGTTCTGTTTGTGACGGTTTAGCGGAACCCCATGTACTCCGTAAGTCCAGACTGGTCTTACAACTGTTTTTTTACTCGTATTTTATTCGTTAAGGATAATATCGGTCTTTTGTCCAATAACCGTTTAAAAAAAAACACCGTTTTGAATTATTGTCGGTTTTTGTAATGTGTGCAACCCGCGTTAGTCATTTATCGAGATGTAAGCCCAGGTAACGTTTGTCAGCGTTATTGATTGTGACAGATGAACATTGGTTCTGTCTAAGCGTAAAGGTTACTTTTGGGAATTTCAATTTGTTTATTTTGATTTTCCATTCTTTAAGCCAAACGTCAATAAGGTTAAAATTAATTTGAATTTTATGCGAAACTTCAGTTGGATTAGTAGCTTTTAACAGTATTGCCATATCATCAGCAAGCATAGATTATAAAGACCAGATAGAGTTTAGTAATTTTAACTAATTTCAAATTAATAAAGGTTAATTAACATTGGAATCTCTATCTGGGAATTAAACACAACACCATCTGAAAATTATTGTAAATAAATTACAATTTTTTTCTACCAAAATTATCGTTTATTATAATTGTTGCGTAATCTTATAATGTACACGTAATCTACTTTCCGATTTATTTTGGGACAAATCTCTGCGAATAAATTAGTTCTAAACTTACTTCCATCAAGTATATCTAACGATTGATTTTTCTTGTTTGTTTTTTGTTTATTTTAAGTCAAAATAGCATAGTTATTAAAAAATATTTTTGGTTATGAAACAATAGGTTTAAAAATTCAATAATTTCCAGAATCTAGCCGGGAATCGTAACCGGGATCTTCCGCTTTGCAGTCCAGCATGTTGACCGCTATTCCACGAAGGTGGTCTTGATTTTTGTTACAATATATGATTGAAGACTATAACGTATATAAATAAAGATGTCCATTATATTATTTTACCATAATTTTTATTACTTTATCCATAATGAAATGCATAAATACTACAGTATATTTAAGCACACAAAAAATAACATTTATATCGCTACCTCATATAATTATAGTGACATAATAATCATAATTATTTGTTCATTTTCTTGTAAATACTACCGCGGAAAAATAAATGACAATGAAGATAATAACATAGTTATAGTTTCTTCAGTAATTTTAAATTTAATGGCCTTGAAATACCTACATACGTTAGTTTATGTTACATTGTGTTTCTTTTTTAACATCAAATAAATATTTTTTCGGATATTTTCACAAATCTGATTTTGTTGATAATTACCGTTGTTTGTCAGAATTTATTAAGGTGAACATATGGAGTCAGTTAGTGTCTAATGTAAGGAACTACCTAATCTCTGTAAACGACCTCGTAATCTGCAAAGTGAAGGTCTTCCGAAGAGAGGGTGGTTAGTCTGCCTGCATGCAGCGTCTGAGGCAGTTCGCGGCTCACCGACGTGCAGTAGGTATGGATCAGCCGTTGTGGCCACGTGCGGCCATAGTGCACATTATTTTTGTGTTTCTTTTTGTTCAGTGGACCATCCCTACAGCTGGAAGTAACTATTATTACAATCATCCCCACTACCAGCCGCAACAACAACAACAACAATTCTTCCGCCACAACGAATATCCTCAGCAGGATCCACTTTTTTGGCCACCCTTCGGTCAGTAAATTATTCCAATTCAGATTTATTTTAAATGTAAATTTAAAATTTTAATATTAATATGCGTCGTGAATACTGTTTGATGTTTTTAGGGACCACCACAACCATTTATAATTTAAATAATCTTGTACAGTTCTATTCTGTCATTCGCTACGTATATTTTGAGTTATATGGCTCATATTCCACTATATTTCCTTAACCTTGTCGTGATTTACTTGCCGTTTACTGATATATCAGTAGAAAATTCCCTTTTAACTGACGGTTTCAAATTTGTTGATCGGTTACTTCCAAATATATATTGTAAGATCTAGGATAACTAGTAAAAAAATGGAATAAATATAACCTTAAACAACAGTAAATTTAAGAGCTGATTTTCGGAGAAAAAGGTTCCGTTGTTCAATTCCTAGTAAATTAGTTACTTTTATTCGGATTTGATACTAGGCAACCACTGCCTACCACCGGTGTACTTTGTTGGTTAAGGTTCAATTACATACTCTCTCAGGAATGGTTGATCTAAATCTGTAAATGACTACACTTCATTTACACTTCATAGATTTTATCCTCATCTTATTGGGTCATGGAGTTGCTTATTTTTGGTACACACATTTTTCTTACTTAATTTTATTTAATCTACAATTGTGCAGCTTTGAACAACAATTAAATATGTTCGTAGATTATTTTTTTACATCAATTTACAACTTTTGTGAAGAACACCATTCATTAGCAGGACCCTCACGTTCAAATGCCATGACATTGATAAAATTGTTCTTTAAAAATTACAGTTTATTTTTTAACAATTTTTTAAATATTTTTATTATGTTTTTATTGTTCACACGTTAGGGATAAAAAACAACTTTAATCTATTTCTTATCGTTACATTGTTTAGTAAAGAGATACAGGTCACAAAAGTAAATTTCGTTTAATTACTACACAACATTAAATACTTTGTCTTCATTTAAGGTACCTAGTTACTTTTGTACTATATACATCTTATATTTCACCATTTTTGGGATATTTATAAAAGATTCGCCAATGTAACATGAATAGAGGTAACATAAACCGGAAGTAGTAGTTTATTCGTGTAATTTTTCACTTTTTTGTGATTTTCTCAAAAACTGGTCCTACAATTTTTTTAAAAATCGCCTGGTTTATTCAATTTTTTATTCTCTATAAGATAGGGTAGGCGCCCTGTTTGCTGAAATTCTTGGTGAGGCTGTTTTCACGTAAAGAAATTGTTTTTTTAAGATTACGGCTTTAATATAAATTTTAGCGCAAAAATTTATATAATAAAAGTTGTAGAAAATTTAAAAACCTACAACATTTATTGCAAACATTTTTTTGTATAACGCTTAGTTTAGCAGTAATTAGCGATTTTCTGATTTTTTTCTCACGAAAACGTGTGAAAAATCGATTTTTTTTAAGATTCTAAGATTAAGATATTAAGCCGAACTGAGTTCGATTTTCATTTTGCGTCTTTCAGTCATGATTAAAATAAGGTTATATTTTTAGAGGTTAGTTTTTGTTTTTTCTAATGTTTTATTACTAATGTTAGGTAATATGGTTAATTATTTGCATTGGCAAGAGAAAGTTGTGTGAGTGTTTCACACCAGACGTTTTTTGTAAATGACTTGGTATGGTGATTTGTTGTCGGATAGTCATGAAGAAACATTATTGGATGGTCCTTTCAAATACAAGATACTTCACTTAAACAAAAAACAGCTAAGATCAATAATAATTTTAGGTGGTCCTTTCAGAGAAAATAGTTCCCGATTGAATATTAATATTTTTAAATATTTGACAGTTCATTATTTCCGTTACGTTCCGCATTTGAACGCGTTTAGCAACGAATAAGTGAACACCAATTTCGGTTAAATAAATACTGACTGCCGGTTACGAATTGCTAACGATAAACATTTAACGCTAAATTTTCACATTTTATGCATAGGTAAAATCATTTCATTACTTAATATTAAATTTTACATTTTTAAAAACTATAAATACAGCTGTTTATTTGATTCAGAGTAGTTGATAATTTTCTCTATTATTGTACTTTTGTGTCATAACCTATTATACCGAATATTCTCTTTGCTTAACATTTTATTTTTTCTAACTGGCAACATATATTTAAAATGCTAGAGTTACAAAAATCTATCAAAGGAACTCACAACATATTTGCATGGTTTTTTAACTATTTACAACCTAAAATAGAACTTCTAAACACACAAAACTTTGTTAGTGAAATAAAAAATTTCTTAACTAGACAAGCAATCGATTCTAAACTAGACTTTTTAAATTATATTAAACAACAAAGTTTTTTTAGAATTTTATTGATTATTTAGAATCTATTAATGATTTTTTAATAATTAGTACCAAATTGTGATATGTTTCTAAAACTTGACTTTCTTGTTGGAGCTTGGAGTCGTATAATTGGGGCTCCCTAAGAAAACCCCATAAACAGAGGTATTTTAAACATCTTTGCTGAGTTGTGTGGCCTTATTTACATGTTTTGTGTAAAAGGGTTCACATGTGATTCAAATCGATCCTGTATTGTCTTGTTTTAGCGTTTCGTGATGTTACAAACGCCCTTGAAATGCAATTTAACAATGTACCCTTTAAAGTGAAGTAACATAGTAGATTGTGATAAAAGATTGGGAATCGGTCACTAACAAAGATTTGTTGACTTTATTAGTATTTATTAATTAATTTTCAGCCTTTTAAATTACACATTTAAATATTTAATTAATTTTACTAATTTGAAAATAATCTCAAATAAAAAACTAAGCAAGAACATACCCATAAATCTTAGTCAACGCTGTTTAGTATCGATAAGTTCATAATTGTGGATCTAATGATTACCTTTAATGATTTGCGTTTTATAGTCAACGACACTTAACCATTATATGAGTTGAGCGGACTTTAGTTAAGATTAGTCCACTATCCTTAGTAACTGCAAGAGATTTAAGTTAGAACTGGAGTAATATATACCAAGTTCATAATAAACTGAAATTTACTGACTGAATGATTTTTGTGATTTTTAATTTAACGACAAAAAATTGTGGAAATAGTCTTTCTGTAAAAACAATAACTTGATAGCCATATGTTTTATACTCTCAGCTTGTAACACAGGAAACTATTGTAAACATGTTTATCTAAAAAATTTAGCGACTAGTATTACTCTCTACCATCACAAATTTTTCAACTATATTTTGTTTTAGGTCGCATCCTAATTATAGCTCAGTCATTTACAACTACTTTGGGTTAAGGTCATATTGCGTAATAATTTTCCAGACCCTAGCCGGAAACCGAATACGCAAACCTTCCACTTTGCTATATTGCTATGAAATAACTGGGCCAAGAAGGCAGTCTTTTCCATTTTTTTAATTTTCTTTAAATCTTAAATTCTTTAAATCTGAGAAAATTCCTTTAGTAAATCTATTATTATTATTATTATTATTTTATTGAATTCTTGTACCATTTTGATTATTTGGTGTTATAACTGTACGGAATTTTTTATTATTTTTCTGATTTTCCTTTTTGCCAGGAAAATAGAAGTAACTATATTCAAATAACAAATTATGTATTACGAATAAAGCGTTAATTCCGCATTTTTTAAAATTGTGTTTATTATTAAAATAATTCGCAATTAAAATAAATAAAACATTTAATTACTTTGAGAAATGTATGCAAATTAATTTAGCAAAATAACGGAGTTACGTTTTTAGAGAACAAGCAGTTATTATTCTTTACTAACGGAAATATTTCCTTCTTTAGCCTATGTGAGAGGCGGTAACAATAATAGTTAAGCGCAACACTTCAATTACTTAACATTGTTGTATAATTTATTTTTCACGAAAAATACCGTATTTATAATATAAATTATTATCTTCTGAATTATATTATCTATAAATTCAGAAGTTTTCCATTTCACCAGAAAAGTATGTATCCAACACTGTACATTTTATTTTCTATATTACTTGGGGTGGTTTAAATTTCACTACATCTAAACAGGGCTCAAAATAGAATTCATTATAATATATTTCAATACGAGGGACGTTCAATAATTAACGAGCCAAGTTGATATAGAGAAAACCCGTATATTCAATAGCAATGAAACTTGTACTACTTTTCAACATTGTCTCCAGCAACACTTTTTTCACCATTTTGCAAGATTTCTAATTCAAGCAGCGTAGAATTCTTTACCTCGCTATTTGAACCATTTCTGTAGTCTACTACTATTTTGATAACTTTTTTCTCATCAAACTACTTGCCGCGAAAGAAGTCTTTAAACAGGCCGAACAAAAATGAAAATCGAACTTGGCGAGGTCTGAGCTGTTAGGAGGACGTAAAAACTCCCCCAACCCAATTTCTGGAGTGTTGTCTATTTTTCTAAATAGTGTGAGGTGAGAGTTGTCATGCAAGAGAATCACACATTTTGAGAGAGCGCACTTGTATTCTCGCTTTATCGCGGGTCACATATTCTGTTGAATCATGTTAAAATAGCTCAACAAAAGGAAGAAAGAAGAACCAGAAGGAGTGCTAAAAGATGCCATTGAAGATTGTTGAGAATTGAAGCTGCAAAAGAAGATATCAGGAATGTTTGTAGTACTTGAAGTGGTCTATAATAGTCTTAAATAAGATGAAAAATGTCTCCTAGTATTTTAGATAGGCTCTTCTTTAGTCTTAATAAAAATAGAAGTCAACTCCTTACCAATATCGATAGTGTATTACTAACGATTTTTATTGTCAGCATTATGCATTGCAATTATAAAAACTTTGAACTTGAAAATTTTTTGCCAATTTTTATCTCTAATTACATAAAAGCAATTTAATTTCTCAATAATAGATTTTGCTATAGTTTTCGTCGTAAAATTTTACATTTAGATTTTACTTAACATAAATTTTTATCGTGACATTTTTTTAAATGTTGTTCAATCTGTCATTTGATCATCTTTCCATTTAAAACTCATAGTTCAATTCGAGATGACAACTTCAACGTAGCCGATAAAAATGAAAAACCTAACTTACGTTTTTACATTCTTGAAAACTTGTATAAGTTGCAGTGGTATTAAGTTAAATGGTGTTTAAGTTTCGTTTTACTTAACCATCCCATATACGAGTATTTTACTCACACTTTATAGTAATATGTACTACAGTATTACTTTGCTGCCGCTTGACAGCAATTATGAACCTTCAATGTCTGTAAGTATCGGATAAAGGCTTTTTAAATTAAATTACAAGAAGTATGACTTATTGATCTTAACTTTGAAAATCTCAGAAAAACTTAGAAATGATGTAATTAAGATCTAGATTTCTAGAGTTTGTCAAAAATTTATCAGTTTAAAAATTTGCTTCTGGTTTTATAAAAGTTATTTTTAGACCGCGTACTAAGAAATTTTGATCATAAAGGTAATTTATTTTTACTTATGTAACACTTGATTTGGTTTCCACGTTCTTTTTTTAAATAGTTAGACTAAATCAGTAACTTCACTGGATCTCTAGACCCAGAAATTAGGACAACATAGGGCACAATCATTTTGGATCGTTTAACATAATTTTTAATAAACAATATTTTATTATAGGATGACGATTAATTCAATGTCAGTTGTTGAATCAAATCGGTACTTTTACACTATTTTATTTGTTAATACTAGCGTTTATTGGTTCATTTTCTATAATTCCAAAATTTGCTTACATTAAATTTTTTAAATACATTTACGATAAGCGTATTGTATTTAGGACATCTTGTGTTAAATATCCATTGAGTAGCCTATATCAGACTGCAAGAAAATGTCAAGGTCATTAAGGGAAATTAAATTTTTAAGTGTTAAACTTAATATTTAAGCACAGCATCCTTACAAAAACTGTTAACTTCGTCACCATATTTGATATTATTTTTCATTTTGTTCTATACCAGAAATTTAATAGACTTTACAGGGATTACGGATACATTGTTATTTTGTTTGTATTTGTCAACGTGCATTCACTTTTAGGTGTATTTGACAAATTTAAATATCAACGTTTTAATGACATTAAATTATTTCTGCTTTTTAATATTTTACCAAATTGAAATTATTTTTAGCTTATAAATTATTTACTTTAGTATTTTAGAACAAAATCATTTCAGAGCTTTTAAATAAATACTGCTATTTTACCAAATTGAAATTATTTTTAGCTTATAAATTATTTACTTTAGTATTTTAGAACAAAAACATTTCAGAGTGACATAAACGATTTAAAATTAAACGATTTAGTTTGTGATATTAAAAAATTAGGGCTTGAAACCTAATCCGGTAATCCGTAGGTTCCGGTCGTAATGGAGGTATTTTGTAAACGTGCACAACATATTTTAGCCTAATTTTGTTTAAAATTGTACTACGTATAATGAGTGCACAACGACTAATTTAAAAAAAGAAAAGCACCTGGTATTGGTAAATTAAAACTAAAGTACATTAATATAGTTTTAAAATTTAAAAAAAACCAAATAAAATTAGTAATATTTAAAAAAAAAACACTTCTAAGAAAAGTTTAAACAATAGTTGAATATGAACGTTATAAATTTAAAATACATGAAAATAGTGTAGAGGTACGTAAATTGACAATAACTTTTTACAAGTTCATACTAAGAAGTCTTCTGCCCATAACAGACAAGTGGAATATCAATTTATTTACACTCAATCTGCTGGTTCCAGGGCTACAAAAAATAATTCTGTTTCTTATCACATGGTCAACCAATCAAATGACTGAATCATTTAAGAACAGAGGAGGTGGAGGTGTAAAAGACACTAATCAGAGTTATCTCCTCTGAAAGTAATGAATTTCATTATGCAGCCAGACCCTGTGGTGAATGGAAGTAAAGGTGTCATTTGCGGAGTGGAAAATATGTATTTTTCAGAGGGCCCGGCATGCTGATAAGAGTATTGTTCTATTCAGTGAGAAAGGCATCATAGGCATCATAATGAGGAAGGCAAGTAAAACCTCTGCAGGTTCAAACCAGCCTTTCGGCTGATGATCTAAACAACCCAACTAAGAGGTCTCTACTGTACCTACTTTTTATCTCCGGTGTATTTCTCCATATCTTCTTGTTATATTTATCTGAACTAACGGATTTTGATGATGTTGTATTTTTTATATAAGTTTTACAAATTATCATATTATTCATAAATGTTCAGTTAACATAAGTACTGAAGCTACTGTTTACAAAGACCTTTTAATGCCCTTATGAATGTTTTATGTAGAAAGTTTCAAATTTTTGGCTGTGCAAAATCAAACAACTTAAGAAAATTCAACCCTTCCAATAGAAATGTTTTCGTTTAACCCTTAATTTGTGTAAGTAACAATCTGTTCAATTTAAGAAAAATAAGCAACTTCACCTAATGAAATTACGACGATATATATGACATGAAAATTAGTTGTAGTCGTGTACAAACTCAGGCCGACCGTTTCTGAGAGAGTATGGTAAATTGAACCCCAACCAACAAAGTACACCAATAAGCTCTGTCTAGTATTCAAATCCGTATAAAAGTAACTACCTTTACTAGGATTTGAACCACGGAAACTTCATCACCGAAAATTATCTGTTAAACAGCTGACTCGTAACGACGACTTTACCACTAAACCCGGTTAGGTTACGTTTAACATTAGTGCCCACAATATTTAAAACAGTATGTTTGTGTATTACAGACCAGAGTAGAGTTCAAAGGATACAGTGTTTAATTTGTTTAAGATATCGAAATTTTATTTTTTAAAAATCAGCTCTTTATCAAGATTCCAAATACTTGCCTAAGTTTTCCTAAAAAAACTATGGAAAACTACAATTTTTTTATAAAATGTTGTATAAAAAATTAACATGTTATTTTTTTATTAAGGTGATTAATACCAATACAATTTAATGTAATTTAGAATTAATTATTATACGACTAATTAAAAAACAAACAACAGAACGGTTTAAATTTAGAACTCTGAATTCAACAAATTTTTTGTTATCCTTCTCTCGATGGTTTGATGCATTTCTCCAAGTCGTTCTATCTTGCACAAGTCGTTTCATATCTACATATCTGCAACACCCTACATCTTTTGTAATTTGTTTTAAAATATTCTAACATTTTCCTCCCCCTACAATTCACTCCCTCAATATTACTCTCCATTATTAATAGAGCAATACCTGGATATCCAATGCCCTACTAGAATATCCCTTCTTCTGATTCCATATGTTTCCATATACTTCTTCTGTCATCCACTGGTTTAAGAACCTCTAAATTACTTATTTTTTCCACCCACCTTATCTTTAACATTTTCCAATTACACCATTTTCATTATATCCTAAATAAATTCAACAATATAAAACATTTATACACAAATAATTAAATTATAATGAACTTTGAAGAGTTTCATGTAAAATTGTGATAAAAATTTCTATTAATAGTTAGTTTATTGATGATCTTGTTAAAATATAATTAAATTTATATTTCGTTTATTAATGTTAATTTTGACTTCTATTTTTTTTTCATTGGAGGTTTAGAACGGCTAAACTATTTCCGTTAACTTAAATCCATTTTCTAGAATCGGAAAACAGTAGTTACATTATTTTTGTTTAAATATTTCGTATGATCTCGTCACGCAACATCTAATATTCCAGTATAAATAAACGAACGTACTTTAAACTAACTATTTTTGTTTAATATAAATTGAGTTATTAAATAAATTATTAAGGAATATTACAGGGTCTTAAAGTAATGACAACCAGGTCTTATCGATTATTAACACGATTGTATCCACTTTCACTTATTGACAGTTTAATCAACACTTTTGTCTTGCTTCTGACCTTGTCGTCTTCTACATAGTAAAAAATACAGACAGAAATTCCAGACGAAACAAAAAAGGTTAAACGCATTGTATTTTTTAAATTAGTTTGATTCACCCGTTCAAGCCTTTCCATTAATTTAATCTCTTACTAAACAAATAGTATTTATTTAATATTTTATTGTACACAGCAAGCAATTGTATACAATAGTCGAATAACGTTATACAATATTACATAGGCTAGTAATCGGAATTCAGATTGAGCTAAACATTACTAACAATTATAAAATTAACTTAAATTATTATAAAATACTTAGATGAAAATAAACAAAAAAGAAAGAAGAAAATGAGATACAAACTACTTTACTAGAGGCAGACGGCAAATACGGAATATGAAAAATTAAGAGAGAAATTAAAAGAGAAAGGTTATGGCATTCAGAGGGAAGTATCCCACTCGTTCGAAGATTGATTTAGACAATGTAGTATTAGATCAAGTGTCTCACTATAACTATCTGGGCTGCAATGTGAGCTTTGATAGGGACTTGGATGTCAAAAATAAAATAAATTTCAAGCTATTTGTGGTACCATTAACAGGACACTGGGTAACAGAGCTAGAACAGAGACAGTAGTGAAGTTCTACAAGGTAATGACAGCCCCAGTCCTTCTTTATAGAAGTGAGTCATGAGTTACCACAAAACGTCAAGAAAGTAGGATCCAAGCAGCTGAAATGAGGTTTTTAAGAAGGGTGAAGGGTTGCTCGAGGCTGGATCTAATACATAACGAGGAAATAAGATCAGAGTTGGGTGTATTTAACTTGAATAAAAAAATTGAGGAGTACCGGAATCAATGGAGGCAACATTTGGAACGGATGCCAAAGGAGATAATACCTCTAAAAGTGACGGAATATGTTCCAGTTGGAAGAAGGTAGGTAAGAAGACCTCGAAGAAGATGGCAGTAGTTGAGATGTACGGGCTGGAGTGTCTCGTGTTTGTGTAGACGTACAGGATGGTTTGTGAGTTCGGAACAGGCTTATGCCTAATCCTTGATAGGAAGAAGAAGAAGAAGCAGAAGAAGAGAGAAATAAATCAATAGTGTTAATTGACTTACTTAAATTATTAGTTTGAAATGTGCGAGCATCGTGATGAAAGTCGATAACAGCAGAAATTCTGTTAAAAACATTTATTCTTCAGTGGTATATACAGTGAGTAGTTAGTTGATGGACGTCTCATATAAAATACTTTCATGGAACGATTATGAAAGCTCGGTACATAAATGATTAACAATTGCCTAAAAAAAATCGGTTCATCCACTTCACCAGATACAAGTGTCCGTAAATACAAAAGAGCAGCTACACTTCGACGAGACTAGCCTCGCAACACCGAACGGACAGCAAATCGGCATTAGACACCCCACTGCAGGGTAAATTTTAAAAAGTTAAAAGTACCTACGACGTTCCGCAGTAATTTATTTTGAAAGCGCAGGATTATTTTAATGTATACATGTTTTGGTTTGGTACAATTCCACAGCTGGATTCTGTAGGTCATACTGGTTTCAAGATGTGCTTCTGTACTGTGCCTACACAGTACTAAAATTGTCAATGAAAATTGTCATTATGCACTAAACTGCCCCTAGGCAGTTTAGTGCATACTGACAATTTTTTAAGCTCTTCCGAACCATCACTGCCTCTTCTTTTTTTACACGTTTGTGTGAGGGAGTGGGCGTGTGATTTATTCGTAGTATAAATTATATTACTTCGTAAATTACGTTTGTAGATAAATTACGTTACAGCAAAATCTGTTGCCAAAACAAATTGGTTGCGTTTTCAAGGTCACATCTCCTAACGGGATGAAATTGGGGTTCAATAAAACTACGTGTACTTACACTTTATAATGTGTACACGTGTAATACTACGTGTACTTACACTTTATTATCCTCGGTACAAATTAAGATCTATGAATGATTGATTATTTTCTGTTGTTTGGTTCATGAATCATATTCTGCTATCGATCTTATCTTATTTACCATGTTTTTCTTTACGAACGTGTATGTCCACTTATTAGAAACGAAACTTTATCTAAATATCATATGCTTTGAAAATCAACAATATAAACTTTTCGTGAATAAATATTTTACAGTAGCAACTTTCTTAGGAAATTTATTATTCTATAACTGTAGACTAATTAACGGTAATTTCATTAATAAATTAGAGTTAGATAGAGATTTCATTACGTTAGTTCCTTGTTTTGTTGCATTTGTAGTTCCGCAGTTCCGGATGGTTTGTGAAAATAATAATCACAAATTCCTTTCTAGAAACTTAAGGAAAACTTTTTCTTATTAATGTTTTATAATATTAATATTTCACAAAATAATTCAGTTTTTTAATCTACCATACAGAAACATTTTTGTCTTTTAAATGGGGTTGAACGGTAGTTGCCATGTTCTACCACATTTAAATAGGTAGCATATAATTCAATTATTATTCCATGAATTTAATTAATTCTTCAATATATTCTATATTTCAATAAATTTTCTTTAACAGTTTAATTTCAAGGCCAAGAAGATAATTTCAAAATCGTCTGGTACGGAGTTCGTTCACCGACAAGCCAACTTTGATTGTTACTGGCGACATTGCTTAAAATATTTTTAAATAAATAATTGTTTATACATAAACATTCGTGTCATAACATTTCCAAACCGCATTTAAAATATTGTAGTATGTAAAACTTTCCTTAAAAATCTCTACGTAATAAAATAATTATATTAACGGGGATTTCAAGATTAAAATTTATTTTTTCGACAGCAGATATAAATGAATACGAAGGTTTCGAGGTTAAAATCCTAGTGAATTAGTTAATTTTATACAAATTTCAATACTAGACTGATTTCCAGTAGGCCATACTTTGATGGTTGATGTTCAATAAATCATACTTTCTCAAGAATGGTCGGCCTGATTCTGTACAAGACTAAACCTCATTTACCACGTCATATATATCATCCTCATCTCATTGGGTCATGGGGTTGCTTATTGCTCTAAATTGAACTGATATCAACGTACACACATTAGAGTTAAAAAAAAAGAATTTCAAATAAATGTGCTCTTTATAAATTTCAAAAATTAAATAAAATTATAAATTTTGATATTACATTATGAAGTTATCGTATCATTTAATATTTCAGGTAAGTTTTAAAATATTTAATTAATAATGTAATATAATAATACAGATTGTATAGGCATACACTTCGTAAACTTTAAGATACATAAAATTATACCATTTGTGGTTATCACAAAAAGTTTCTCTAGAAAAATGACGAAAATTAAATAATTAGCAGTATTAAATGTATTGAAGGTTACCGTTAGACTATTATTTCAAAATGTTTACTTAAGTATAAGTATAAATAATAAGTTACGTTTCTATTTGTCTATGTATATATGTACTTTTAAACTCGTGAATTGTATCGAGAGATTAGGTAATTCTTCTGAATAGTGTCTAGCATTCAATTATAGAACTACTGTTCCAATAGTTAAACAATATGGCGCGTATGAAGTTTTATAGTTTTTTCATTTCTATATTGTAAAGAAACAAACGATTTATCTAGAATTTGTCATGTCTGGAAGTTTTATTTGTTATACAATAATTGTTTATGACGCGCTAAGTAATGTAACAATGTTATACGTCTTGCTGTGTTGTATTGTAAAGGCCGGTGCCCTAATTCATGTTTCAATTTTATTATAACATGGCTAATTCACAAATAAATACTTTTAAAACTATTCCGTGCCACTGAAACTGTTGCTCGTAGATTAATGTAATCCATTTTCATTGAAAAATTGTGTACTATTACTATAATAACATCAGTTATTATAAATAAAGAATTAATTATTAGCCTATTATATTTATAATTAGTTAAATGTTTAATTTTATTATATTAAATTACTTTTTTTTGTTCACGAATTGACCTGCTATGGATCACGTTACCAAGTTGTTCCTCTGGCCTACTGTACTTGCCAGCTTCCCTTGCATTCGACCCATAACGCCTTCATTCTCGCGCTTTGTTGCTGTCTCCTTTCCTCTGACCATTCGCCGCTATTGCCCCGGCGCATCCTCCTGTTCTCGATCGCCCCAGATTCCCTTATCACTGCCCTATAGTGCTCTCTGTCCTGTGCGTCCCGCGGTGTTAATCCTATCTGTTCCAGATCCAGTTTAGTTTCTTTGGCCCATGTGTAGTTCTTCTTTCCCCGGTTTACAAAGTCGAATACCTGTTTGACCAATCTATTGTTACTCATCCGGCTGAGATGCCCAAAGAATGCCAGTCTGCGCTTCCTCATCCGTGAGACGATGCTCTCTGAGAATTTATACACGTCTTGGTTGTGCAGCAGTCTCCAAAAATTAAATTACTTTATAAAGAACAAAAATTAATTAATTCGGTAACTGAGGATCAAAAGTGGTAATCTCCACTTTTTTGGCAGTTTTTGGGTTATAAGAGCATTTTGCAGAATTTTTTATATTTTACAAGTTGATATAGTCTGTTTGCTTCAAAAGTAGTTATCTGCCCTTGCTTTCATTTAAAAAAAATCTAGCTTTGAATCAAAACTGGGAATCTCCAATACTAATATCTGTTACAAAAGTGGAATTCTTTAAATCAACGAACCAGAGGAGAGGATTTAGTCACATGACTGTGCTTTCGTAGCTAAGTGAAATTATGAGCATTCTGTGTTGTTTTGATTGTTAGTGGTAAAGCTATTCTTATTCTCCATATTACAGTTTAATAATAATATAGATTTCAGTTAAAGCTGTTGATTTTGTTTTTAAAAAAAAATAATAATGTCCAAAAATCCACAGAAAGTTACACCGACTAAAGGTTGGAAAAACTATGGAGACTATTGTAAAACTAGTTTTACAATAGTAAAAACTAGTTTTTGAAACAAAACTATTTTTCTCCATAGCATTTTGATACATAACTAGAAATCTCCACTTTTTAGGATCAAAAGTCGAAACCTCCATGTTCATTATTTAAATTATAAATGAACTATTACAGGCAATAATCTTAAAATTCCAAAAATGATTCTGCACACCATACTACATGATATTAATATTTTGTTTGAATTAAAACTCAGCACTTTGCTTCATACAATTTTTTTGTAATTTACTAAAAAAGTTTGTTCAGACGAGTTTACCAGTTTTGATCCTCAGGTACTGACTTAATGTAAAATTGTTTAAGTAATATTTTATTTTATTACTTTTTATCGCACTTCTAAAATATAATTTTTTCTTTACTTTATATAAGGTATGCCGACATATTTTTTATACCGGGTGTCCCAAGAAGAGGTTGCTATTTTTGAATTAATATGCCGGACGTATTGCAAGCTCTTGACTGGAAACGTTACAATTATAATAAATAGATATGTAAAAAGTACCCTCGAGTTTCATTTGCTTATGATTAATCAAAGCAAAATGCGGAATAAGAAAATAATATAAGAAATAACAATTATCTTGTGGATAAAACCACTTATATTTACAATAGGATTCAGATAGAAAAAAACACCAAGGATGTCACCAAGGATGGTGTTTTATCGTATGACATATCCCATCAGACAATGACTGGAGGCAGATACGCATCAATTTTAACTAATCACATAGCTCGTCATCTTTCTCAGGCAGAGATGCAGGAAGTTTTTTCCAGCATGATGGAGCTCCTCCACATTATGCTAATGTGGCCAAAGCGGTTTTAAACCAAAATCTTCCTAACCTTTGGTCCTGGCAGCGGCCTCATGGACTGGCCTCCAAGATTGCCAGACTTGTCTGTTTGCGAATTTTTCCTAGGGGGCTTTTTGAAGGAAAAAGTATTCTCACACCATCGCAACAGACGATGAGTTAATGAGGCTGATTGAACAGGAACTGCTATTGATACCTCGGCAATTTTTTAAAAACGCTTACGACTCATTTTTGTTTCGTTGCTATCATTGCATAGCTATTGATGGGCATCAGTTCGAATAAAGGTTAATGAAACAAATTAATAATTTATCACTTTCATATTTCTTTCATTTCATTACTTAAATAACATTGTAACAAATCACTAATTTGAAATGGTTATGCAAATAAAACTACTTTCCGCCATTTTGTTTTGATTAATCATATAAAAATGAAACTCGAGGGTACTTTTTCGATATCTATTTATTATAACTGTAAAGTTTCCAGTCTGTAGAGTGTGCGATACGTCCGGCATATTAATTCAAAAATAGCAACCTTTTCGTGGGACACCCGGTATATAAATACACATTTATTTATATTTTATTTGTATGAATTGTAAGATTTTTCTTACAATTATTTTAATGTTAAATAAAAAATGGTTTCTGAGATTACTTCGTACAAACAAACAAGCGTTAAATACTTCTTTATTAGTATAGACAATAGTAAAGGGCCTAGTAACACGTGCGGTATGCACTAAGTAATTGTTCCAATCTAATGAATAGAATAAACAAGGTATAGTTTTTATAGGTATGAGTCACCAGAATTTACATGTTTTAAATTACATAAGATATTGCATTATTATGACGATTTCAGTTTTTATTCATTTATTTTTTTATACATTAACTGACCTCGGAAACTGTGAATAATTATTCTGTAGTAAGTATCTGTTATCATGATTTACAACGAGGCCGGCGATTATGTGGGTGGATGTTCGGAAAATTTAAAGTGTCTGTGTATATAAATAGAAGGCCGTGTAAATAATGTAGTACAAACAGTGTAGTAATTATTTCATCTTGTAAAAAATGAGAGTAGTTATTACACTAGGAACAATTCAGACAAGTGTTCATTAATTACACCTCTGAAATGTAAGGTAATTCACTGCTAAAATTTAAACAACCAGAAATAGAATTTTATAAGGCTTCTTCAACTATTGTTGTACCTTCCTATAACTAGATTATCCATTCACCCCTATTCACTCAAGCCTCTCTTCTGTATCTCGTCCAACCTGTCCCTTCATGATTTTTCCTCCTTCTTCCCCATGGGCTTTATTCCTTTATCTTATTTATCCATCTAGCCTCCACTCTTCTGCCATGTCCATACCAAAGCAATTGTTTTTCTCTACACGTTTAATTACATTCTTTTGCACTTGCACTCCTAATTTCCTCATTTGGTGCTTTGTCTAATCTGGTCAACAACGGCATCTCCGCCAGTACTCCATTTCTGTTTCAATAAATTTATTTCTGTTCCTCTTGTTTAAGATCCATACATTACCCAAACTTAGTTACTGATTCCTTGAACGTTCTAGTAGTTTTTTAAAGTTTTTATTGGTAATAAATAAATTTTTCTTGTTCTTTTTTCAAATAAGGCACGGAATAGCCTGTTCTGAACTCACACGCTTTATTCATGTCCATCTCTTCTTACGTCTGCCAACGTCTGTCTTCCTTTTCAGAGCATACCATTGGATTTTCAGGGTTATCCATTGAGCTGACATTCTTTCCATGTGCTGTCTCCAGCCTTCACGATATCCAATTCCAACTTTATATTTTTATTTCTTATTCTATCCAACCGAACACACCCTTTCGTCCAAAACCTTATCTTCACAAATCGTCATGTCTACTGTTTTGGTTTTTCCGTTCAGGTGATTTTGTAGTTGTCTATTCTATGCCTTACTTCCATACAAAATAACCGGGGTTCCCATAGGCTAACTTTATAGAACTTAATTTCTTTTAACTTTAATTGCCAAATGTCTGGTTATGGCTCCAAATGTGGGGCCATCCATGCATGTGGAGCGATACAAAATTTTTTGTCTTTAATTTTTATTACGGTACTGTACATTGAGCTGCACAATTTTCGTGGGTGATATTTAACGGACGGTGGGAAATTTCACTGTAAGGAGAAGAGGTTCCCTGTACATTCTCCGTTTAGTACTACGCGTGTTGTCCTTTATTCAGACCAAGAGGTCTTTAATTCGACTTTAACTTACTCTCTGCCGCTACTCCAAAGAGCTGGACACCGTAAGTCTAGATTCGTCTCAAATAGTTTTGTACTATATTAAAAATCTGGAACGGAGGTTGAATTTTGATGGAGAGTTAATTACGCAGAACAGTAGCTTGAGGTGGTGGTTAAGTTCTAAACGTTTTGTACGCTTCAAAGTTAGCTTTTGTATGCTTCAAAGTTAGTCGCCTGTCAAGCCACAAGCCAAGATATCGCACCCAGGGGATATGAACGCTATTCAGCACCACAGGTGGACAAGTTTGACGTCGTAAGGTGAACTTAACCTGTGTTGATTTATTTGGGTTCACCTTAATACGCCAACGGGTAAGCCAGTCCTGTACTACGTATTAAAAAATGTCGCTGTGCCAGCATTATCCGTGGTCTTTTCCCTTAAAAGAATTACCGTGTCGTTAAATTTAAATAAATAAAAAAACAATTTTTAACGGTTTACATACGTATAATGTTTTATAAACTTATAAAAGTATATGCATCAAAGGTTTAAGATCTCTATTTCCGCTTTCTTTAGCCTTCAAGCAGGATTGTTCGTAAATCTGTTTGTTTGCATTTGGTGAATTAGAAAAATCTATATCTGTCTAATTTTCAGTGAAATTTTTTATGGTGCCTCGTATATATGGTATATATAGTTGCTCTGAAGTGTTTCTGTTATCTACGTACCAAGGAAAGTTAGTTATGAGTAGCAGAAACCTAAACTGATGATACTGTAAATCAGCAATATTATATGCCTTTGCTGAAAAATAAATTTAAATGTATAAGTCCAAGTTGATTTGGGGAAATTTGTATAATGACAACTTTTGTCTTAGTAGTAGTGAAGAATGGCGTGAAGTTAATTAGTAGCCTAAATGAATAACGCTCAAACAATTCATAGAGATTTTTAATTCAGTAATTACTGATTTTTTCAAAATTAAATCAGTAAAATTACAGTCTGTTCTGTTATAAAGGAACAAGAACAATAAGTAATAAGGTTAACATAGAAAAGACAAATTTACAACAACATTATACATTAATAATAATTGTTACAGATAACCTTTTTTAATTTTAAAAATTAATTTTGAAATGATTTTAAAAAAATAAAAAAATAAAAAAAATATTTATACACATACACATAAAAATATCGAAAATAAAAAGTTAATTGTGTTCAAATCTGTTAAGTAAATCCAACTCATTGTATCTGTTAAGTCTTGTAAACGTATAGTCACTGTTGTCCGGTGAGTTTATCGCGAGATGATTTGGATGGCCGTTTAGTCTTTGTTCGTATGATTTGCTAAATCGTGTAATTTCCTGTCTTATTGAGTTAAGTCGTATGTCGTTATAGATATATTTGTTTCGTATGTACCATGGTATCCTAAGAGATGATCGTAAAAATGTTGTTTAAAAACGTTCTAAAATTTCAATATTGGTATTTTTTTTGTCCCCCAGAGTTGTATCCCGTACGTCCACACCGGCTTGAATATTGTCTTGTATAGCATTAGTTTTGATTTAGTTGACAGTTGTGAGCGTCTCCCACTTAACCAAAAAATATTTCTCAATTTTAAGTCCTATTGTCTTCGTTTCGTCAAAATGTGTTTCTTCCACGTCAGTCGGCGGTCCAGATGAAGCCCCAAGTACTTCACATCTTCTGACTGTGGCACCACAATGTCATTAAGTACTACTGGTGGGCACGTTCGTCTACGTAAAGTGAATGTCACATGGATTGACTTAGTTCAATTACTGATTATACTTAATTCCTGATTTAAAATAATATTTTTAATAATTTACACTGTTTTCAGTACTTTGATTTGTTTACAAATTTAACTCTGTTGAATTTTTATGACAGAATTAAAGAATGCATTATGCTTATTCATGTTTTATTAATAAGGTTTAACGCCCGTTCTTTGTCTTCTAAGTTGTAAGGTGATATTTTAAAAAAGAAGCCGGTATTGTTCTTATTTAAGTTACATATAGTAGTTTTATTATTAATAAAGTTATTGTATCAATATATTTTTCATAATTACGTAACAATTCATTAAAAACATGTAGTATTATTATGGTTGTGCACCGATGCGTACAATCTACTTGTATTTGTTTAAAATGTAATAAATAGCAGTTAAGTTTAATGTAAAAACTTACAATAGCTGTTCTTTTATTTAAATAATATGAACCAAATAACTGAAATTATAATAAAGATAATTCTATATTAATGTCTGTTCAAACACCTGTGTATGACGCATCAGGCCTATTCATTTGTTATATGAACATGATCTTAGTAATAAATGCAATTTTTTTCTCACTGCTAATCCCAATGTCACGAACACTTCTTGTGTTTCCTGCTAATTAAGATGCAATCTTGAAATTAGTTTTTGACCTTCATGGAATAATTATTACATTGTTAGTAGGAGGTTATGTCGGGTTCTTAATGTTGATTTGTAACAATGTACTATCTACTTACATGTTGTTATTCTGACAATTTTATTACAGGATTTATGCTAAATCATAACTCAATCATACTGAAATGTTGAGTAAAGTCGCTACAGAGTATGTAGGTGGGTTATGATAATTTAATTACCTGATTTTTTTAGAATGTTGTCGGTATTATTTTAACATCTGCACAAAGGGTCAATTTTGTTCAAGATCGTTACCTAAGTAGTACTAAATTAAGGAAAACTTACCGGAAATGAAAACTTTAGTACATTTAAGTAATTTAAGCATTGGAGAAGGTTAAGTTTAAGTATTGGTTATTGCAACTTACCTCCGAGTTTTGTTTTCTATCCATTTTAGTTTTAGAAGTTATGTTTTACTTAAATATTTTTTCTGGGATTGATGAAAGAAGCTATTCAAATTATCACACGGACATTTATCGTTCAACTACTGTATCCTCAGTGGGCGTTGGTGATCACATGTCCACTTTTTAATTACGTATGAATAAACTCGACAGCGTAAGCTACTGCGTACACACGGCGAACTTGAGTTAGCGCTTTGTCCACCACCACCTGAACCAGCTGCGCAGCCACGCCGCCGGATGTCTACGTTTAATATCCTGTGAAACCTCGACCCCTTACCAAAACTCCCTTACATTACACCCATCTTCCATCCTGATGACCCCCGTCTACTCAGTTTTCCTAATGCACTAACCGTCATCCTTTCTGCGCCAACCAACGAATCCGAATCTTATTTTAAATGATAAATAAAAGCAAAAAAAAAATTAATGAATAAAAACCCCTAACCACTAGACGGCTAAGCAGCGATACTGCCGCCTTGCCTCTACCGGCCAGTTAGACTAATCCTGGACACACCAATAGTCACTGGGAGGAACCCGTTCTTTTCTCCAATTCTTCCAACTCGGTGTCAAACTGAAGATTTTTAAAAAACTATTGAAGTGAGACCAGTCCATTATATCAGGTTTCTGAGCCAGAGTTTTCATTGTCGTCTAGGACTCAAATTCGATTTTTCCATGCAAATTCAGCTTCAATAAATTGTATTTTCTTCCCCATGATATGTATAAAGTAAACATTTTTCTTTTCTTGACAATGCTCAGAATCTCTCTCTCCCCCTCCTTTTATCTCTTTCCCCATTCGCTTTGATATTCTGTTGTTTGTTACATGGTGCGTCCAGGTAACTCAGCATTCATCAGTAGCATCATAATTTCAAGTGCTTTACAATTCATCGTACGGACTATGCACATGTGGTTCCAAATGTAACAAGCCGTATAAAATGTAGACTCGATTTTTCCCTGAAAATCTAGCTTCAATAAATCATGTTTTCCTCCCTTCGCATTATATGTATAAAGTAAGAATTTTTCTTTCTTGACAATGCTCAGCATTTCTTTCTTCTTCCCCCCCCCCCCCACGGTCACTACATTCTCTACAATATTCTTTTGTTTGTTACATGGTGCAACCAAAAAACTCAGCATTCATTGGTAGCATCACATTTTCAAGGGCTCAGCAATGTCATCGTACGAACCGCACACATTTAGAAGAACACATTGTTCAAAATGTAACAAGCCGTTTTAAATTACGCTTTTTCACAATGCTTGTTAATTAAACGTTTATAAAATTTAATTCGACTTAGCTTTATAACGAACTGTTGCCGTTAAATTACGATTGATCGGTAGCTCATTATTTGTGAAAATTTTCCAACTGTTTTGAAAACAAATTTATGCAAATGGAAAACAATATTTATGTATTTATAAATTTTGAATTCGGTTGATTTATTATGGTAAACCCGTGTGTCTACATAACCGCCAAATGACCTTTACCATTTCTCCATTATCAGAGCACAACCTACCTATCATCTTATCTTTCCCGGTGTGTATTTCACTGACATTTAATTTCGTTCATAATTAGACAAACAAAATTACAAACCGTATAAAAGTAACCGGTTTATTACTTTATGTATGATAGCAATAATGGAGTACAAACAGTATTGTCTGTAGTGTATTGATTATTTTCTGTGTATTAACTTGTTTTTTTCGCGAATGAGTGAGATGGAACGGTGAGTGACTATTTGGAATTTTCCCGTGTGTGAACAAAATGCGGTGAAATTTTTCCAGAAATAGGAAGTACTTGAAAAACGTATAAAACTATATTTTTCATTCGTAAAACAGCCAGTATAATATTCATTCCATTCATTTGTGTAAAAGTGGGAGAAATCAGCAGAATTGGGAGTGGCAATCGGAGAATATTCTATAATGGAAGAAGTACTTAAAAATCTCATTGACATCCTATACAGACCTGATAAACATATCTTCTCTGAATAAAAAACAAAATTTGCAATGGAATTCGAATAAAAGTTAAACAGAAGGCACTTGAAAAGAAACGTTGTATTATCCGCTCTTTCTGTGAACGTTTTTGTTGTTAGTTTTTTAAAAATGTGTTCTAATTATTGAAATTTAAGCATGTTACTCTTATTTTAGGTTGTACGAATTTTATATTCTAATTTTTTATTAATTGTTGAATTGAATAGCGCCTCTGTGTTTGTTGGCCAGAATGTACATAATACACTTTATATTTAAATAAAATGCCTGTGCCGTTTGAAATTACTGTATATGGTTTTGAGTAAATTGATTTGTCTGTGAGATGAAAATATATATGCTAATGCGGTGTTCTTATATTAAAAACACATTCTTGACTAAAACACCTGTTATCTACTCTCCATATTATATTATAAAAATAAAACAAAAATTTCAAGAATTATACTTTTTGGCTCTAAAATTTGCAGATTCCAACTAATATCAAAAAATTGTATTTTAAAGTTATGTCTGATTTATCACGTTTACTTTTGGTCAAATTTTTCGGTTAATTTGAGAAAAATATTATTACATTTGTTAATGCTTGTGTATTTCTTAGTAAATAAAATATAGTTATTGTTGCGAATTGAATAAATTGAATTCAATAAATATACTC
Organism: Catonia carolina; assembly: GCA_035578175.1. Classification (NCBI taxonomy): domain Eukaryota; kingdom Metazoa; phylum Arthropoda; class Insecta; order Hemiptera; family Achilidae; genus Catonia; species Catonia carolina. The sequence continues at coordinate 45,369,428 of JAQMRL010000001.1, forward strand.
TAATTTTCTTCATTCAGACGTGTTACGTGATTATTTTTCAGGTAAAAAATTATCAAGTTCAATTGTAGACCTACCATATAAGAAAAATTTTACAGTTGCAAAAAATATTAGACTACATAAAATTAAAAATCAAACTCTAAATTAGTTTACGTGACGGTAGTTTCCTTTGGTACATTCCACACTCCATTCTCTTGGGTAATTAACCTTCAACGATTTCCTTAAATGCGTTTTTACAAGTAATTTTTCATTAAATAAAGTTTTATATAATAATATATTAATGCCATAAATATTTATGTGCTTTTAATAGTATATTTGTGGTTCTTAAAAATATACGAACACATTAAGAATGTTTTTATGTGAACAAAATTCGAGGTTGAAGATGATCTCGATTACTCTCGTGTAAAATATTTTGACTAGCGACTATGACATTCTGCTACCATAATCTGAGGTTATGTAACCTTCATTTCTTTTTATTACTAATCCTTTACATTGTTATTAGTTAAGAAATTCTGGACAGTAAAATATAGACTAATAAATATTTTAACTACATGTTACATTTTTAATTACAGTATTACATTTTTTATTGACTAAATTATGCGGTAATAAACCTTGAGATCAGTTTTTATTACATTAAAATAGATATAAAATATCTTTGCATGACTGCATCTTTCAGTCAGGGCGTAAATATGCAATTTGCTTAACAAGTTAGAAGAAGTACATTTTCATAACGCATAGTTGCGGTTTTTAATTGTAATAAGTTATTTTTTACTTAGTTTATTTTACTTCCGCTAGATGGCAGTCCATGTACATTATACAGTAGCAAGGAAGCGTGATATCGACAGTAGAATAATACAAAACTGGTGGTACAAATTGCGAATGAAAATAAATGAAACTATAAGCACACGTTGTAGTGATACGAAATTGACTTTACAGCTGGTTCTGTTTATATTTTGGCTTATTGAAGTAAATGTAAATAAACCCAGCTGGTGGAAATAAAATATTAAAAAATAATTTAATTTTAAGAAAAGGTATAAACAAAATCGGGTTGCTAGGTGGCTAGGAAGTTGTTAAAGAGAATTGTAAGAATATTGAGTGGGGCCTGGAGATCTAAAGGAAGGAGGAGGTCATCACATTCATGCGTAATTGTTCAAATTATATATTTAATATAAATACAAGAAGTAATATGAATTATGAATATTGAAATAAAGTAATAATTGTTTGTTTGATATTTATATATTTATATTTCTACGCTTCAAATTTGACATACCTAAAGAGGAGTGTGACCTGGAGATCTAAAGGAGGAGGAGGTCATCACATTCAATCTCATTTATTAAAACAGTATATATTAGAAGATAAATGTTAATATTTAAATGATGATAAATGATAAATGGTAAATGTATAATGTTAAATGTTAAAAGGAATATACTCAATGTTCAAAGATTTGTTGGTTTCATTTTGTAGATATATTTCTACGCTTCAAATTTGGCATACCTAAAGTGGAGGTTGGAGATCTTAAAGGTACGGTACGTAATCTTGTACGCGTAATTAAATAGAAAATGTTTTAATAATTGGGACAGAAAATGAATCAATATGATTGTAAATATAAAGAATACTGTTGTTTTTAAAATAAAATGACAATTAGTTTAATGAGATATATTTGTTATATTTCAACGTGTAATAATTACTCGAGAAAGGTACAAGCCTACCAATTTACAGAAACAATATACTGATACCAGAAGCAGAACTCGCTAAATGTTTTGGCATGCAACTTAACAAACTTTTGAATTAGAAATCACATTATAAAGAACAAGAAGAAACAACTAAACACATAGATTTGTTTTTACTTCTCAAAATACTACTTACAATCAATCGGTTATTTTACTATAAGTAAAGTTTATAACTTTATATTACGCTCAATTGCGTAACTCAATTTAAAAATCAACTGTAATTGGATTAATTTTCAATCTGGTTGTTAATACAAAATTTTGAGATTATTGTCGGCTAATTTGTTAATTAGCCCACAATAATTAAGTCTGAAATTTTGGAACGTTTTAATCTGTGACAGTAGGGCTGTTATCTAAAAGTCTGATTGCCAAAAGATTAGCATGACGTTCAAGTCTGCCTTAATTACCTTCTCTTGTCTATATGAATAAAATAGGAAGGAAAGTATTGTTTTCATGTCGATTTTTCGAAATCGAGTTTTCACCGGATCTACACGTTTTCAGACCCCGTGAACTTAAAAAACATGATTTTAGTGATTGGTCTGTGTGTGAGTGTGTAAAAAGAATATCTCAAGAACGGAACATCGTACGAACTTAAAACTTTAAACTTAAGTTACCATTACTGGACCCGACACGAACATTTTAATCAAAATAGGTCAACCGGAAGTAGTAGTTTATTCGTGTGATTTTTCACATTTTTGCGACTTTCTCAAAAACTGGTCCTACGATTTTTTTAAAAATCGCCTGGTTTACTAAATTGTCTATACTCTACAAGATAGGGTAGGCGCCATGTTTGATGAAATTCTTTGTGAGGCTGTTTTCACGTAAAAAATTGTTTTTTTTTAAGATTGCGGCTTTAGTATGCATTTTAGCGCAAAAATGTACGTAGTAAAAGTTGTAGAGAATTTTAAATCCTACAACTTTTATTTGAAACATGTTTTTGTATATCGCTTAGTTTAGCGGTTATTAGCGATTTTCTGTTTTTCTCACGAAAACGTGTGAATAATAGATTATTTTTAAGATTTCGGCCTTAGTATGTATTTTACGACTAAAGTGTATATAATCAAATTTATAAGAAATTAAAAGATCTACAACTTTTACTTCAAACATTTTTCTCTACAGAGCCTAGTTTAGCGTGGAAGAGTGATTTTCCGTATTTTTAAGTTGTGTGAGCGTTTCACACCAGATGTTTTTGTTTCGTTGTCGTATTTTGTCTAGGACATCTCATTTAACACTGCCACCTTGCAGCGTCTACAGTCGAAAATCTTAGAATTATTACTGACTCCCCTTTGTTCATAACTATTGACGTGATTCACCAAAAATTACATTTAAACAAATCATTTAAACTATTTTATTGAATACTAGATAAACGGTCAATACTTACTGTTAGTTTATTATGTGCGCTCAAGTTTAAAACTTAACCATCCGGCTGATTAAACAAATAAATACGATTTATTTAGATTATTCTGTTTTGCGTTAAGTGAAATTAGTGTAAAATTTTTAACTAATTTTTTCTATAGAAAAATCGCGGGAAGAATGAAAAATGGCACCTTTTTTCAAATTTTGCCACGTACGTGACTTTGCTTGCGTGTAACTAAAACACCACCCCTACCCATCGCGTTTAAATTTTACACATGCTAACCAATTCTAATTATTAATGATCTACAAAATTTCACAATTAACCTTTTCTAAGTTTGTATACAAATTGTGAAACCATGATGTATCATGAAATACAAGCGGCATAGAAGCACTGGATAAAGCTTTATGTCTTCAAAAATTTAAATAGGCCTAGATAAGTTTTTCGGCAAAATGGCTTGTTTACCATACTACAATATTTAGTTGGAAACGTTTATTATTTTAAAAATACAGTACTTTTAATTAAATTAAAACAGTGAAGCTCGCTGTGTCAAATGCACAGTTCTTCCCTCTTTCGTAACGTTTTCATGTTGCCACTGTTCGGATACATTGTAAAATGTATTATCTTCTTTTCAGTTATTTACCTGTTTTCAATTTTTACCAGTTTTCAAAGCACTATTTCAATTTTAAAAACTCAATGGGACCTACTAAACAGGATGAGATAAATAAGACAATTATTAACGTACAGTGAAAATACGAGAAACAGCATCTGTTAGGCTCATTGGAATTTGTTTCTTTTAGCAACTACGGATATGACTTGCTTATAATTACTCATGGCTCAGTGAGTATAGATATTTCAGGGGATTAATCTGTTCTAATTGAATATGTTATTTTTACATTGCTATTTATTTACATTGACACGATAAAGTCGCGTGATTGTTTCACACCGAATTTTTTATTCCAATTAGAGTGATAGTTTGTATTATTACGAATAAAGATGCAATTCATAAATTGTAAATATTGTGCGATAATTAATTTTATATTCAATTTCAAATGTTACGCATAATGAATTTTAAATTACTTTAAAAAATAATAAATTATATTGCGACTTTTATCATGTTACGCACGGTTTTCATAGTATATTTTGCATTTAATTTAATAATTGTCAAAATAAATTATTAAAGTATAAAATAATTGTTATGGGCTTCCCTTCCTTGAGTCATATTCGTTCAAGAAAGTAACAGAAAAGAAGTTAATCAAAATTATCCACATATCGTATATATTTAAAAAATACACATATTCCACACACGCACACACACACGCACAAGCACAGGCACAGCTAAATATCTTGGATTATATTTAGACAGACGTCTAAATTGGAGAACAGACATTCAGCGGAAATGAAAACAGCTAGACTTAAAATTCAAACAATCTTTCGGCTACTTGGACCAAAATGAAAATTATCATTTCAGAACAAACTTGTAATTTATAAAACCATTTTCAAACCAGTCCGGACCTACGGTATTCAGTTGTGGAGCGCATCCAGTAAGCCAAAATTACAAATTATTCAGCTTCTTCAGTCATACGTGCTCTGGGTTCTAATAGCTGCGCCCTGGTACATTACAAATAACCACATTGGCAAAGACCTCTAAATTTCAACAGTTAAAGAATAAATTTTAAATTTTAGTATAGAATATGAAAACACGGCTTCAATATCTCAAAGATTATTTGACAATAAATTTACTGGACAACAGTCGAAGGCTAAAACGGAGGTATCCGATAAACTTATTGGTTTGATAACTTATATTACAACTATTGTTTTTTAACAATTTAGCATCGTTAATTATTGTAATATATATATATATATATATATATATCTATCATTCTCTTAGCATAACTTATTATTTTTTTAAAAAAAGATAATTCCACTGGGAGATAACTTTTCATGGCAATCATCTGTGTAATAAAAATATATTTATTGTTCTGTTAAATAAAGATTGTAAATAAATCAGTAAATAAAAAAATATGAATTAATAGAATAAGTACAATTGCATTTGTTCATAAAAAGATATACCGTTGCGTGACATGTAACCATTCGTTCGTTAATATTTTCCTTATTTGCATTGTAAAAAGTTGTTCAGTAGTCAACAGTTCCTCAATTTCATTCTTAAAAATCTCAGATCTCACTTTCTATAAATGTTTAAAATACATAAATAACTCGTTAGTCTTGTCACACGTTAAAAAAATAACAATAGTTATATTTTTATACATTTTTATTATTAAAATTTCTGTTCTCATAATTTAAACTGTTTAAGTTTTCACGTTATTTAAAAATATAATTGAAACGAAATCAAATGTGATATGTAAATGTGATTAAAAAATTAGCAGAAGTAATTGAAGTGAGATACGGAATTATTATAATACGGATTACGGAATTATAAATATATTGTGATTTGCAGATCACACGGTGTTGTATTGAAAAGACCAGAGGGGTTTTCAATGCAATTAGTTCAGTTTTAAGAGCCATGACCTGACATCGGCCATCAATACACATACGGCTCCTCAGATGCTACGTGTTCTCTGTTCTTCTGTATGGTGTGGAGATTTGTACCTAGAGCAGGGCTACTGCACGCCGGCTTGAGGTATTTGAACTGTGCTTCCATAGGAGAATATTGAGAATTTTGTGGACGTAGAAAGTCACTAACGCTGAAGTTTTGTTGAGAATGAACAAGGGTCTGGAATTGGTCAAAATTGTTTAGTGTTTAAAGCTGCAGTACCTCGGGCATATCATGAGAAATCAAAAAAGACATGATCTACTGCCGCGCAGTCTGCAGGGCAAGATAGAGGGAAAGAAGAATGGGTGTCACAATGGGTGTCAAAAATTATAAAAATGTCACAGAAACTTTATTCCTTGTGTTCTTGTACAACATGACAATGTCATAAATTATGTGCGATGATCAAACATAATTTTTAAGTTCGAACATTTTAATTTTTTTTTATCTTTTATGACCAAAATGGATCACTTTATTCAAATTTAGAAAGCTTCTTCCTTTTCATACTCTTTAGCTTGATGTTCTGCCAGTATGCCTTCATTCGGGCTGATCTTGCTAGCCGAACTTCCTCTGAAACGACCGGTTTCTTCCTGCTTGGGTTTGTTATTCCATCTAATTTTGTTTCAAATCTTCTTTCCTTATTTCTTAAGATTTTTAATATTTCTTTGTTTTCTAAATCATCGAAAGTTAATCCAAGTTCGATCATGTCTTCTTTGACATTTAGGATCCATGCTCCTGATGTTAATATTGAAAAGAGTTTTCTAATCATCTTGTTTAAAATTCTGTCTTTAGGTGTTCTGATAAGATGTCCAAAAAAATATATCCTTTTCTTCCTTATTGTATCTGTTATGGGTTCGTTTTCTTTATAGACTTGTTCGTTTGTTAGAATTCTCCGTTGGCCATCTACTTTGTTTTAATTTTTATTTTTATTATTGTAATATGTCAAATTTCTCTGAGATATTAGGATACAATACATAGATCTAATACAGTACATTAGATATAATACAGAGAACCAAAGACTAGGATGTTTAAATTAATAAGCATTTCAAGGACAATAAAGTTAAATATGACAAAAGTAATGAAATGGCGGAAGTGGGATGGGCAATATTGGAAGATTAAATGATTCTGATAAATTTATTCTAAGGAACGAGAACATCTGACAATACTTAAAGACCAATGTATTAATTCATGTGTGCTCTCTATACGAAGACAGAGTACGCAATTTAGATGTTCACCAAGGAGAATATTAGTAAAATAACAAACACACATAGTGTTAAGGAAAGATCTATGATAGAGTTAACATTGCGACATCAAACACTAAGCTAATGTATTAGATACTTTATCAAAGTGTAGGACATAGTACAAAACAAAATCTGGTGTGACACACTCACACGACTTTCTCTTACCAATGTGAATAATTTAAAGTATAATCTATGTTTCATCGTGAGTAAACATGATTCGTCTATGTCTTCCTATGTTTTGCCGGCCGCGTTGGCGATGTTGGTAACGTGCTCGCCTCTCATCACGCGGTCTTGGGTTCGAATCCCACTCGGGCATGGCATTTTTTCATACGTTACAAAAAATTCATTTCATCCTTCGCCGTCTGCATTAGCAGCAATTTGCAAAACAGTCGGACGTTAAACCAAAAAAAAAAAAAAAAAAAAAAAAAAAAAAAAAAAAAAAAAAAAAAAAAAAAAAAAAAAAAAAAAAAAATATGTCTTCCGAATTTGGACAGTGAAGACATTCCAGAAAAAACAACAAAGCCAAGAAAGAATGATAAAAAGTATATTTTCAATATAATAAGTAAATTTTTTTGTCATTAGAAAATGAAAATCTTGATAGAGATTACACCACCAGCGTAACTCCAATTTAAAAATCAACTTTCGCTCTTGACCAGGTTAATTAAAATATTTTCTTATTATAAATATTTAATTAGGCCTATTATAAAATATTTTCTTTAAAAATATTTATTATCTTTGTAAACAATAAATTGCTTTTAATTATGTATTTACTTAGCTGAGGCGTTTAATTGTTATTTACTCTAAACTGGGACAAACGTTTAAGTCATTATTCTAATAGGTCTAGTAAAATACATAAATACAGTTGTGAACTTAGTTCAATTAAGTACTGCTTATTTATTTTGAATTATTGTGGTACAGAATAAGATAATTAAGGCATTGCAATTCAGTAACCGTACTTTATAACAAAGGAAGAGACAATTAATTTTGCTGATTTAAATTGCATTATGTGAATTTTTAAAAGGAACGTTAAACTAACCGACCTACGGTAAAGTACAACGGTGATTTTCTGAATATCATTACAATAATCTTGCATGAGATTGAAGGCGGAAACAAATTCGCAGTGTTGAGGAGAATGAAATCTTCTGAAGCGAAGCTCCATCTAGTTAAATCTATCTAGTAGATTAGTTACTAGATTACAGTTAACATTTCCAGGCAACCTTTGCATCAGTTATATGAAAAATATACGAAAGCAGACCGTAAAAAATTTTATAAGAAGCGTTGTGGCCCGCGTTGTTACATAAACTGTTATTTGACATCCCTTACATCTAGTCCTGTCTTGTTAGATTCACGCTTTCCCTGTTTTATCGTTTACATAAGTCAATGTATCAATGTTATATTTTTGACATATCTGTTTGTTTTGATTCTTTTTTTTACTCTAATCTAATACGTGTCAATTTTTAAATTAAATCTTTAAAATAATCTAAAATATTGACGGATCAATTGAAATCTCGGTCTTAGTTCAAGAAATAAGTAATTATGCGTTCTAGTCAGTTGGTTTTATAGTTGCCAGGTGCCACGTTTCTCTAACTGACCGAGCGAGAGGTCTTGTAATTAATTACATGTATTTGCATCGTTAGTTCTTCACAATTTCTTACAACATTCAAAAGAACAAAAACATATTACATCGTGAACATTTCGGAATTTCATTTACCTAAAGAATTCTATATTTTAAGGTAAAATTTTTCATGGTCAGTGGCTGATTCCATATTTAGCTGTTCAGGAAATCTAACAGAATAGTGTAGCTTAAGTTTTACTAGTCATTTAGTTATCGGTTACAGAATCTTCGGATTAGCAATTATATAAAATTGCTCAGATTAATTTTGGCACATACCCAATTTGTAATCTGAGATCCAATATTTTAAAAATCATATTTAAAGTTGCATCAACCGATAGGAGTATTTTTTTTTAAAGAACGGTGGGTATAATACTCGTAATTTTCCAGATCCTAACCGAGAGTTGAACCCGGGATGTTTGCTTTGCAGCGTAGCACGCCAACCGTTGGGTCACAGCGGTGGCCGAAATTCAAATTTATTAAGAATTCAGTCTTGCTAAAGTGCATAAAAATCAAAAACTTTCGTACTGTTTTGATGAAGGTTAGATTCTTTTAGTGAAACAAGTCCCCAAGTTCACAAATGTCTGAAGTAAAAAATAATGTTTCGTGTGTATTTTGGTGCCATTAAAAACTAAACTCATGTGTCAGATGGCGTTCAAGTTTCCTGGCTGATTGAGGGGAGTGCTATTTTAGAAAAATAGTACAGATGGATTAATATTGTCAAACGGGTTAGGGAGAGCATTGATAAGTTATAAAAAAATACAAGTGTTAAGAATACAGAAAAATCTGACTGAAATCGAACATAGATTCGAAAACTTTTCGCTAACCGCCTACATTAAGAATCAAAAATTTTCTAGCAATTTCCGGACAGTACTCATTGTGGGGGCTGAGAAAACGGAACTTAAATTTGGTGAATTTAATAATGCTGAGATACATGGTATGAGGTCCTTTTAAAATCAATTTTTAATTTTCGGTGCAACTTCTTCAACTCGTCACTAGTTTTGACAGATACGAGTACACCCAGAATTATAATCTTTACTCGTTCAGTTGGTACGAGTATTTATGTATCGGTATTAATAACTGAAGTATCAGGTATCCTACTTTGTTTTGTATCTTTCAGTACTCCTACCGAGTTGTACTAGGAACATAAAAATCCGATTCCAATGAGAGACTAGTAAAAACATATAAGGACTAAGAGAAGATTAATGATTACTCTTTCAGGAAGAATTTACGTACGAGGAGACTAACATAACACTATAAAAATTGAGGTAAAACAATGGCGATATGATATACTGTTGAGAACAAAAGAAAATTATTACAAACGGTACCAACCTTAAAAAGATGAAGCTACAAGTAAATCGTACATCGCCCTTAACTTTATAATTATTTCGCAATTGGATGGGAAATACTGGTCTTATTACTGTATTATTAGTATATTTATTGAATGAATGCCGTAACATTACACGTAATGTAAGTTTCATAAATATAAAAATGTTAAGTATCATAACTTCGTTTCTTCAGAAGAACTGCTATTTTATTATTTATTTATGATTATTTAAAGTTTTATCCACTACTTGGTCATTAGCTACTACAATTTGGGTAGTGTAACAGTAACAACTGACTTTCAATATTTTAAAATCTAACCTCAGTCGGAAATCAAACCTGAGACCTTTCGTTTTGCAGTTTAGCATGTCACAAATATTTCTCACATGTGGGATAATTTATTTAGTTCTTTTTCTTCTTTGTCTTCACTCGTTTTGTGCTTTACAGTGTCGGAGTATACAGCCTAGTACCTTACTCTCTCCTTTCCAAAGCTATCTTTTCTCACCTCCCTCTTTTCCTTCTTTTTAACTTATTTCTGATAGGTATTTTTTCAGTTAAATCTGGTCTGATGTTTCTCTTTCCACTAGGTCTTGCCTTCATTACTCTGACAGCCTTTCATCATGCGCACGAGTTATGTGTTTCTAATGTATCCAAGAGTTAAATATCTTCTGATGCAGACATTTCGAACTCGATCATGCCTGTTCACTCACTACTCTCCTAAGGAATATCATCTTCAGTTAACTTCACTTTTACAGAAACTCAGTAACTGTAAGAATTGTGATATTTCATATCATTAGACTAAAGATAATAAAAACAATAAAATATAAAAATTAATTGCATCAATATTTTATGAACACCAATTAAATTAATCGTAACTTCTTATCAACAACAAATTAATTTCGAAATGCTTGTTAGAAAATCGGATATTTTTTGTTTTTAATAATTTGTATTTGCTCAATAATATAATACAATGTATTTGTCTACATATCATGTTTCCTGTAACAACCCATATTTAGAACAAACGTATTCGTTTATAATAATTGAAATAAATTTTATACATGAATAAAATAAAAATTTACAAATTAGTTAATTACGAACAAAATTACTACCTGACCTACAAAGAAAATCTTGACTGAAGGCAGGGAAGGAACATTATGCAACTTAGCTTGGCATTCTTCACAAAATACTAGTTTATTAAAAAAAGGGAATAAACAAGAAAAATAAAAGGGAAAATCATAGTCACCCAAAAAAGCCTCATACATCAACACAGAGTACCAATATTTACCTTGGTAGAACCAAATTATCATTGTAACTTTGAATAACGTAAACTGATGACGTGGTACATGTCATCTAATCTTTATGGCTGAAGGGAAAAATCCAATTATTTTTGTTTTCCAATGATTCTAAAAAATATTCGTTCAGCAAATTTTATAAAAAATATTTTTGTTTTTCTAATTAATTGTAAGATGGCTACGGTATCTTTGTTAAATTTTAGATATCCTTGATCTTAGTTTTCCTTGATCTTAGTACAGCCTCCGGATGTACTCGAGACATCGGAAATTAACTTTTTATTACATACGATTACATAAGATGAGATAATTTTAGTACATTAATTTTTAGTTTTATACCATTATACTAACACATTTATTTATAAATAAAGAGTTATTTTTATTTTCTAAATATGCAGAATATCATAAATTACGTTGGAAATTAACCCTGGATACATATCTAGAATCAGTGTTTACTTCATTGAAGTTAATCTGTGTCACAAAGGAAAAAGAAATAATAAACAGTAAAATGTAATGTTTAACTCTAATTTCCGTGTTGCTATAAAAATGAGCTAATTGTTCGCAGAAAAACATTATTTACAGTTTACAAAGTTACTTTTAAGCGTCTAAAAGCATAAAAACATTTGTTTTATTTGTTGTTGTTTAGGTCATCAGCCAAAAGGCTGGTTTGAACCTGTAGAGGTTTTACTAAGTAAAACGAGGAGTGAGGTGGTTTACCATTGCCTTCCTCATTGTTTTATTTATTGCAAATTATTGTGTATTTTTATTTAACATATTATTGTAAATTGATTTTGAGCTGTATAATATTGATATTATGTTTTGTTAATAATTACAACCACTTGACAGTAATTTTACGTGTGGAAATTATTGACGAAGAAAAGAAGAAGAGAATTTCTGCAAAAGAGAACGCCATAGAGTGAATGGTATTAAAAAGCAAAAACAATGCAAATTGATAAATCTTAGTTGGAAAAATTATTCTAAATAAAATTAATACATAATATAATTATAATAATAAATTTCATACTAACCTTTTATTTAAGGTCATACAAACTATTTAAGAATTAGCTTCAACATTGCGCAGTAGAAAAGTAACCTGGAATAGTAAGCTAATATGAGAAAATGCTTTACTGTTTTGTCGGTAAACGAAAATAGAGTCGTCGACTTAACATTAAAGTACCTTCCTGAATGAACCATTGAAGTGATCTCAATTTTGTTAAAATTGATGGGAAGTTTTAGTTTGAAATCTTCGAAAATCCTTAATTTATGTCCCTGTCTTTAAGTGTCTGTAGAATTTAACGTACTCTTGCTCTATATATGAATATTTATGTAAGTATAAGAAAGGAAAAAATGGTTTTCATGTCGATTTTTCAAAAACATGTTTTACCGGAAATACAGGTTTTCAGGCCCCCTGAACCGAAAATCCTGTTTTTAGCGATTGGTTTGTGTGTGTGTGTGTGTGTGTGTGTGTGTGTATGTGTGCGCGCGCGCGCGTGTGTGTGAACGAAATATCTCAAAAATGGAACTGCGTACATGGTGATTCTTGGAACTTAAATACTACAAGCAGTTGTGACATACACATTTTCATCAAAATTGGTTCACCGGAAGTAGTACATTCAAGTGCTACTTGTGGAAGTAGTAACACCGTGCTATTTTTCACTTTTTGCGATTTTCTCTAAAACGACATAATATTTTTTAAATCGCCTCATTAACTTCTTTTTTATTCTCTTCAAGACAGAGTAAGATATATGTCTGCTAAAATTCTTGGGAGGACTGTTGTGCCCTCGTAGTAAAAACGTTTTTCTTTAAAATTGCGGCCTTAATATGTATTTTAGGGCAAAAGTGTGTGTAATCAAAGTTATGAAAAATTAAAAAACTTTAACTTTTATTTCAAGTATTCTTTTGTTGAGGGCCTAGCGTTAATTACTGATATTTTTGTATTTCTAATTTCTACAGAGGTTGATTTTCAATCACTCATGATTAAAATTAGATTATGTTTTTCATTTTAAATTGTTTACTAACGATTAAACAAAGGTTATGTTTTTCATTATTTACATTAGAGAGAGAAGTCATGTGAATGTTTTACAACAGATTTATTTAATTCGGTACTATGCTGTTCATTCTACTTACACGTTTCAGAAAAGAAATACTAGTATAAAAATACACCCCGTGTATTTTTCAACGGTTAAATCGACTGGAAGTATGTTCAATATTGATTAAGCTCAACACAGAAATGTTTGCGGTATATCTTTCACCACATAGTAATCATATGCTTGAATGTCTTATTAATGCATATTAATTTAATTTTCCCGTGTAGTTATTTTGAAGAGTTTTGCAATACAAATTACAGTAATTTAAGTTGTAAGTTTCAAGGCAACCGAAACTGATTTAATAGAAATCAAATCTATTTCTCGATACCCGATATACGTAAATATACTTTACAGTAACTAGCTTTTTTTTGAATTTTATTTGAAAGTTTTTTATAAAATTTTATTTTTTTAAATTTTTGTTCACAATAAATTATTGAAATATAGGAATTTTATTTTATAACACTTTTTTATTTTGGACTTTCAATCACCTCTAATTAGCTTTTAGAATTACATTAAATAATAAAAATTAGACTGATTAATCTCATAGTAATAGATAAGTTTTCGAGAGATGAACTGGTAATTATCTACAGTATTATCAGTATAACTGGGACAAAACCATTCATAATAAATCATTTAAGGCTGTAGCTGCCTTGATGACACATTTCTAAAATTTAACCGTAAGATCAGACACATTTCTATATCATAATAATCCAAAATGGTACGCAACATAGATTCTTCGATTTACAAGGAATCCCACAATGATTACAGCAACGCCAACGGAATAGAGACATGATACTTACATTACACTAGTATTAAAAATTAAATTCAGATTTGAATTAATCAAATTTTTATTTTTTGTTATTTTGAACTAGGTGGGTACATATTGTTATTATTTTTGTTTACTGTTTTTGCATAGTTGCAATATTGATATATAACAAATTACTGTCTGGTTTATAAAACGTACGTTTGGAACCTTTTAGAAACAAAAATAGGTGATTTTTTTAGGGGTGTTCGTTAATATATGGAAAGCCGTTCTGAAAATTCAGAATTGATATTTTAACACTTTTACACTACAAATAACTTATAATAAATTCATACAGATATACTCGTATATTAGATAAATTAATTTATACGAAATTTATGCATTAATAATTTATAAATTTTGTAAATAGTGCTTATTTCAAATTTTCCTAAATACTTTATATACTTACTGCAAAGACAAAATGAACAATAAGAATAACGACTACCACCGACAAAATACCCTTAAATAATTTTATTATAATTAGCGAGAAAAATTGTTTTAATCATTGTAGACCTTACTTGCCATGAAGATAAAATTGAAAATGAACCTTATCGACAATGAAAGCCGATTTTTAAATTGATTTTTAAATTTTAATCCACTGGAGTTACTCGGATGTATTTTCTACTGTTAAACTGTTTACTTATAGTAGCCTACACACCTAAAAGTTAATAATATTTTTTTGATAAATTAGCTATTAGGTATCTCGATGGTCAAAATCGTTTTTAGGTTACCACCGATAAAGCTAATAAAATTTTTTTAGAGTTCAAAAAAACTGTAGACTACATAATTACATTTACACGCCATAGGTATTATTACTTTCTCTTGCCTATATGAATATATAGGAAGGAAAGTATTGTTTTCATGTCGATTTTTCGAAATCGAGTTTTCACCGGATCTATACGTTTTCAGACCCCCTGAACCCAAAAAACATGTTTTTAGCGATTGGTCTGTGTGTGTGTCTGTGTGTGTGTGTGTGTGTGTGCGTGTGTGTGCGTGTGTGCGTGTGTGTGCGTGTGTGTGTGTGTGTGTGTGTGTGTGTGTGTGTGTGTGTGTGTGTGTGTGTGTGTGTGTGAACAGAATATCTCAAGAACGGAACATTGTACGAACTTGAAACTTGAAACTTAAGTTACATACCACTACCGGACGCGACACGAACATTTTCATCAAAATCGGTCAACCGGAAGTAGTAGTTTATTCGTATAATTTTTCAGTTTTTTGCGATTTTCTCAAAAACTGGTCCTACGATTTTTTTTAAAATCGCCTATTTTACTCAATTTTTTATTCTCTACAAGATAGGGTAGGCGCCATGTTTGCTGAAATTCTCGGTGAGGCTGTTTTCACGTAAAAACGTTGTTTTTTTAAGATTACGGCTTTAATATAAATTTTAGCGCAAAAACTTATATAATAAAAGTTGTAGAGAATTTAAAAACCTACAACTTCTGTTTCAAACATTTTTTTGTATGACGCTTAGTTTAGCAGTAATTAGCAATTTTCTGATTTTTTCTCACGAAAACGTGTGAAAAATCGATTTTTTTAAGATTTTGGCCTTAGTATGCATTTTACGACAAAAGTGTATATAACCAAATTTATAGGAAATTTAAAGATCTACAACTTTTATTTAACGTATTTTTCTCTACAGAGCCTAGTTTAGCGTGAAATAGTGATTTTCCGTATTTTTAAGCCAGACTGAGGTTGATTTTCATTTTAAGTGTTTCACTCATGATTAAAATAAGGTTATGTTTATTGAGGTTAGTTTTTTGTTTATTTCTAATATTTTATTACTAATGTTAAATTATATTGTAAATTATTTGCATTGGCAAGAGAAAGTTGTGTGAGTGTTTCACAGCAGATTTTTTTTATTTGTTAATTCTTTTACGTTGATCGTGATTATTTTTTTTAAATACATTATTTTGTTTATTTGCAAAGGTCGTATAAATCACTTGCACAGACTTTTTTGTGTTGACAAAGCTGGAGCAACCACACTAGTTTATATGGAGAAGGTCTCTTGGCCATCGGTGCTTCACCCTTCTTCGTGAAATATCTTGTATGTGTCGCGAATACATCATGAACGAATCTTTTTTTAATAATTTTAACGATTATTACTCGATCTGCTAGTTCCAGGGCTACAAAAAATAGTTATGTTTCTTATTAAATGGTCAGGCAATTATATGACTGAATCATTTAAGAACAAAAAAGTTAGAGGTGTAAAAGACACTAATTAGAGAAATCTCCTCTGAAAGTAATGAGTTTTATTATACAGCCAGACTCTGTGGTGAATGAAGTGAAGGTGTCATTTGCAGGGTGGAGAATGTGCTTTTAGAAGGGCCTGGCATGCTGATAATCATACTTTTTCCCTCAGTGAGGAAGGTATTGGTAAACCACCTCACTCCTCTTTTTACTTAGTAAAACCTCTAAAGGTTCAAACCATCCTTTTGGCTGATGATCTAAACAACAACAACGTTTATTAATACAACGTAATGTACGTGCCCGCCACGGAAGAAATCCATTCCAGGGGTTCCGGGTTCGAATTCCTGTCAGGACTAGAATTTTTCCATTACTAATTTTCAGCTATCACCCTTCATTTTCTACATTAGTCTTGTTACATAAAAACTTGACGTAAAATAAAAACAAAATTTTTAGAGTAAATAGTTACTGGTAAATAATTAACGTGTTGCTGGCAAATAACATCCATTTAATTAAATTTTATTATTTTTGATACTCTTTTAAAAAAACTGTTTTTAAATTTAATTAATGCTTGTTTCTTGTTTTATATTTGTTATAAACAAAAGTAGTGATATTTTTAAGTACGGTCATAAAATTGCAACAAAGTAAACAATTTTTCAAAGAATTCATTAGTAAAAAGCCATTATTTAACATTTGGTTTGAGCAATGCAACAGTTATTACCCTAGTTCAAGTATGTTTTTCAAGGCTAAACAACAGTGAAATTGGAAGAATACAATTTTAATGGATTATTTTTGTATTAGGAGCAATAAAGTACGCACATTTCAAAATAAACCGACGAAGGCTCTGCTCACTGGGTTGGAAACGCTGTCAATGGAAGGAGAAAGAAAGAAATAAAAACCTTAAATAAATAAAACTGAGCAATGAGTTACAGCTCAGTTGGCAGGACTGTTAAGGTACTATTATACTTATTCATTGCACACCCAAGTTATTGTATCAACCTCCCATGTGGTGGTAAACGTTTAGGCCTACCTGAAACTCAGCCACCCAGTCAGCTGAAAGATACTGTAATCACTGAGTGCGGTGCAGTGCAATTCAAGTTAGTTATCAGTTTACATCTGTGGATCTGGATTGGACCAATCATTTATCCTGTTATTAACTCTACATTCTATTCGTAATTATATTATTTATACAATATAAGGGATATTTTTAAATAATTATAATTTTTTTTTAAATTTATTAATTAATTAATTAAATTAACAAACTGGTAATTAATTTTAAATACTTAAATAATTTAAAATCTTATTTTATTTTTAATTTTATTTTTTTTATATTTTTAAGCCACAGCCTATGTTCAATAATACTGGATTTTTTTTAAATATTTTAACGTAGGTAGTTATTTTTAAGTAATACACTTTCGTTTTTTAAAATGATTAAAACTTATGAAAAAATAACATAATAAATTCATATTGAATTTTTAGTGTTTATTTTTTATTTTTGAAAGTTTTTTTTATAAAGTGTTCTTTTTTACGTGATTCACGTGTCACTCCTTTAATTTCTTATTTGAGTTTGTATTTTAAAGATTTTTATATTTTTCTTCATATTTTTTTGTAGTAATTTCAAAATAAAATTCTTCTTTCATCGCTCCACTTCAGTATGTTGGTTTTCTTAATTTTCGTCTGGAAAACCTGTGTATTCTTTTACTGTCATTCTGAATTTATTCTTATCTTCTATTACATATTTATCTGTGTATAGTATTAGACAAATATTTTTCTGTTCTTTTTTAATATTTAAGTTTGTTTGTGTATTCTTTTACCTTCTCAAATATTTTTTTAATTCTTCCGTGGTTCATCCTTACTGATTAGATGTCCGTAGAATCTTTTTCCTCTCTTCTTATTTCATCCGATAAGTTTTGAAATCGTTTTAATAAATATCTTATTGTTTGGATTATTCCTTACCCAGGATTTGCTATCTGAAATTCAATCTACATTTTTAATTATTGGACCCTTTATTTTTTAGTACTGTTTTCTTTCTGCATTATCTAACACTAGCTTTACACATATTTCTTTTAAATTGAATTATTTTAACTAAAAAAATTGATTGCTTATTTATTAATTCTTGAAGTTAATGGGGAATCCCACTCAATCATATTATTACACTTCTTTTAATATAGAAAAAAAATACTAAAAGTTGATTTTATAAATTAATACGTCATAAAAATTATCCTTTTCAGTTGCAGAAAATCAAATCAATGTGGTAAATGTTTTAATTTAAAAACGTACCCTAATCTAAATTCATGTGATTTTATTTGTGATGTGGACGGAGAATTAGTGAAGTTAAGTTAGAATTTTGAAAATTTTTACCAGAACATCTTTTTTGTGTTTGTTTTAGTCTGGTTAACATTTTCACCACCATATCATTCAGTTAAGATGATGAGAGTATTAAAATTTATATAAAGAATCTATTTTCTATAATTTAACTAACTAGGTTAGTAACCAAGACAGGAAATTAATATGGTATTGAATTGTTAATTTTTGACTAAAATGTTTTACCTGGTTAGTCACTGAAAGCTTTGAGGAAATAT
Organism: Catonia carolina; assembly: GCA_035578175.1. Lineage (NCBI taxonomy): Eukaryota > Metazoa > Arthropoda > Insecta > Hemiptera > Achilidae > Catonia > Catonia carolina. Next base: position 45,388,177 of record JAQMRL010000001.1, read on the forward strand.
AACCAAACACTTTCTTTATTTTCTATAGAACACTAAATATGTGTATGTAAACAATTCATTTTTAACGCTTTCAGTGCCAAAACAATATTTAAAAGTTTGATCTAAAGCTATTTAATTTGAATAAGCGTGTACAAAAAGTGCTAGCCCTTATTTCGAAAACTTTCAGGCGGTAAAATGGCAGTAGGCTACCTGCCATTGCCAACCAAAATTTTAACTTTACAGAAAAATAAAATTTCTTGTTAAAAATTCATTTTTATTACATTCTTAACAAAAAGAAATAGTTCTAACACAAACTATTCAAAATAGGTATTTTCTTTTTATTAGTTTATTTTAAGTCGCATCGACAGCTTGGTCATTAACAACTATTGTGGTTACCTTAACGGTGGTTTAACGTGTTAAAATTTCCAGACCCTAGCAGGGAATCGAACCCGGGACCTTTCGCTTTGCAGGCTAGCGCGATAGTCACTACGCCACGCAGGCGGTTTCAGGTGATTTCCATTAATTTTTGTTTAAAAGTTTTTGTAAAAGTTCGGTTATCCGAACGTTGGCACTTTACGCATAACTTACGGGTGTCCGGTAAACCGGATATTGTCACTACGTAAAATATATTGACGTCCTGTTTTCCGGACTTTGTTACTGAAAGGGTTGGTATCTACAGAAAACCCATCTTTCATTACAGTCTTCATTAGTAAAGTAGATTTTCTGTTTTTTATTTTTTTATTATTATTTTAAATCGCATCAACTGCTTGGTTATTAGCGACTACGGTGGGTAATCCATCGAGAACAGTAGGTTTCGACTTAAGAAAATTTCCAGATCCTGGCCGGGAATCGAACCCGGGACCTCCGCGTGGTAGGCTAGTGCATTAACCATTATGCTACGGAGGTGACCTATTTTTTATAAGCAAGAAAGTTTTATTTATGGTTTGAAAAGAAGACGTATTATTAGGATTTATGTCTTTTAAAATATCGTTAAGAGTCGTTAATAGAGCTCCTAACTTTATTTATCTTTTATTATTAATTTATATTATTATTTAAATTTTCTAAGAGTGCACGTCAGCAATAAATATATTTTGAAGAGTATCATATTTTATAGTTCAGTTAGATGGTTTTTAATTTATTTCGTCGCTTAATTTACTTGGAAAGAACATTGTTAAATATAGTATCCTCATTTGATTAAAAAGAAAAAGCCTTATTTCATATCATTTTTATACATGTAGCTAACAGAAGCTATTTAGTAAGTTATGAATATAATATTGATTAATTTCTCAAAATGATTGAAAAAATAATTTTGAAATCTGAGCTGGTTATTTAATACGTATATAAAAATAAAAGTAAATAACGGCATTAAAGAAATACCACAAGGAATTCGAAGAAAATCCATAACGAAATTTTTTCACTTACCAGAATACAGAATTTACCACAATATTGTTTCAAAAGAGGTGCCCATGGAATGTGTAACAAGCGTAGACTACAAACAACTGTAAACACAAAATTATTGATATTTTTAGCTACAAGAGTAGACCTATATTAGGATTACTCAATGGAAGAGTATACTATGGTTTTAGTTAATTTAAATGTATTATTTCTTGATAACAAAATAGCTGTGCAAGTTTGTTAAATTTACTTTCATTTATTTTTAAATAGATATGATTGGTTTAAGCAGATTAGTTTCAAAAGTTTTCATTAAGAATTTTTTTATTTTATTTATTTATTTACAATATATATAATTACAATATATTTATTTAAATTTAAAAAAAACAAAATAACTTAATTTAGTTTGAAATAATATTACTGTGACATCCTTTAAAGATCAGATGACCTTTACGCAGGAGATCATCATGTAAGATCAGATAGATGATCTTCTAGATAATCTCCCATCTTCTAAAAAAACATATATGAATTTAATAGCAAATTATTAATATAATACTTACTTAAATATTACACTTACATAGGTATTTATACATATAATAAAAAGAAACCAAAAGAAATAAACTGTCTTTTTTCTGTAACAAAAGAATAAATCTACTAACAAGGTGTAACATAATAACAGTATAAAAATTATAAATATAAAGAAATAAAACGTTTTTGACAATTTCTGATTTTAACTTATAAAACTACAAACAAAATATACAAAAACAATTTTATTGTTAAAAATACTGCATGTTTTCTCAGTTGTATATTTTGTCATATTTCACTAAAGAGCAGTAATTTTTGTTGTTTCTAAGTAAAATATTTGTGCCGGAGAGAGTGTTTCGAAAACTGTGAACCTAGTGAGTTTCTCGTGAGTAATAAGTGCAACCTTTGAGTACACTCAAAGGGTACAACATATGATTTTTTTCATCATTGGTTAGAGATATTTTTATTTATTGATCCAATTCAAAGGTAATCGATAAGACTGACAGTTGTTCCTTTTACTTTGTCGATCTATAAGAAACTAGATAATGAGATTAGTTACTGTAGGTTGAACAGGAAAAATTCACCATCTGACGATGAATACACAGATAAAAATTCTGCGCTTTTTTTTAAGGCGAAATACCATGGCGGTTATCATCGCCTGTTATTCCATACAAAGGTGTAGAGGGCCTAAGTGTAGAACGAACTTTTCTTATTACAACAATAAAATCTTATTAACTGATATATCACAAGCAAAATACTATAAATTTACATTCAAAAGTAATATCATAGACAAAAAAAAAGCTAAAAAAGGCTTTAAAAGGCTTTAAAAGGTATCAAAAACATACACACATAATTAAACTTAATATCATAGTTAGAGTAAATAACACTTACGACATTGACAACTTATGTAATTAAAATCTTACAAACTAGTATCACAGCCAAAATTTTAAAATTTACATAAAAAAATAATATCACAGACATAAGGGGTCGCAGAACACTGCAAAGGGGCACCATAATAAAAACACAGACATATAAAATATAAACTTATAATAAATAATATAAAATATATACTGCCGGCCGCATTGGCGTAGTTGGTAACGTGCTCGTCTCTCATCATGCGGTCCTGGGCTCGAATCCCACTCAGGCACGGCATATTTTCATACAAAAAATCATTTCATCCTCATTACGCACAGTTACACCCCAACGTCGTCGCTAATGACCTTGCAGTTGATGCGACGTTAGTTGATGTGACGTTCAATTAAAAATAAAATATATATATATATATATATATATATATATATATACTATAAAATATAACTAATAAGAAAAAAAATAAAACATTCCAGATCACCCTAGACTGTCAGACACTGTTGTAAACACTAACGGATCGTAAAAATCTTAAAGCCGCGTCCAAAATAGGGCTTTCGTCACCGAGTATATCCCGTAATTCGAAGGGAATCTTAAATCACCGACGCAATTCTGCGCTGATTCGTATTCTGTGTAATTTTATGGTAAAGGTTTGTGGACTCTGCTGCAGGCAGCATCTAAAAGCCTGAAGCGTTCTAAATGTGGCTCTACCACAGGATGTTGAGAGGATTGTGGATGGACCATATTACAAATGAGGAGATTCTTGAGTGGAAGAAATACTTTCTTTTGTAAAAATCCAACAATTCCATACTTAAGACACGTTGTGCGAATTGTGAGCAGATACCAACTACTGCAATTAATATTATTGTACAAGGAAAGGTGTTCGGGAAAAGGAGTATGGGAAGAACAACCTCATGGTTAAAAATACAAGAAACTGGTACTCAATCACTACGACACAGCTAATCAGAGAAGTAGTCAACATGCTCGTAATAATGATAGCAAATATGGTTGCAAATATCCGGAACGGATAGGAGATTTAAAAAGAAACAGAGACATTTCTTAATTTCGTCCAGTGATGTATTACGTATTGGTCAAAACATTAAAGGAAAAAATATTAATAGACAGAATATTAGTAAACAGAATAGACTGTTTAATTTCTTTGTAAAAACAAGTAAAAACTTTGTCTTATACATTGGAATAATATTGTGGTTGCCAACAAGTATTACGTGAATTAATTTTAAACAACTCCACGAGTATCCGATAGCTTTATTTCGTATATTCATACACATATAGGCTACTATAAAAATGTCGACACATTTATTACCTAAAAATTAAGAAAATACAGTAGTGGTGAGCACAACAGTATTGTATCCCATGGGTCCCGGGTTCGATTCCCGATCAAGGTCATTTTTTCATTTTTATTTATTCGTCTCATATTATTTCCTATACATGAGCCAAGGTTTGTATAGACAACCAACAAAAAAATGAATCGCTTACAATAATGTTTTCTTGACAATTGATGAATTTTGTCAAAAAAGAAATAGTGGTTATTAAAATGTTTCCCTTAGATACAAATTTGGAAATCTTTATGATAAATTGGTGTTACGTAGCAAAAGAGGTCTTATTTTGATTTTCGGCTCAGATATGGAAAATTTACATTATGTTCTACATAAATTCCTCTAATTAACCTTGTCTCTAATTACCCTATAGGTTAATTTTTTCCTCTAATATGACCAATTTTAGACCACGTGAGGTGGCTTTAGACGTTTCTGGAAGATCTTTTTGTATCCCACATACTCAGAACTTGTTAACTGTAGGCTTTTCTTCTTTCTTCTGTCCATCCGGTGTTCTTTTTTTTGTGCTCTTTATGGAAGAGCACTAAAAGTCCGTAATAAGTTGTTGAAATGTGGTTCAGTTCTTGAAGTTTTCTTGGTTGTCCAATACATTAATGTTTTGTAATATTACAAAACAAATTTGTTGTGAAACAATCAACTTGTAACTTGCTGGGATTCCGTAATTAGAATAAGTATCAGGACAGATTTGTTCAATCTTTCCGGGAAAAATAATATATTCCAAAATGGACTAAATGGAATCTATTCTTACTGAAAAAAATTATATTTTTTGCAATTTATTCAATACACAGTCGGTAACTTTATGCACTAAGTTATTTTTATTTTGTTTTATTTCTAACATCTGAGGTTATTTACAATCAGTTAAAAACAAAAACTATAAGTAAATAGCATGAACGGGTTCACATGATGAAGACAATACCCAATGGTATTGCTTCGGAAAGGAAAAAAATTAAATATAATTTTTGAAAACATAAACTAGATAAAATATGAAAAACAGTTACAGAAAAGGTAACAAAATTAATAACGGTGATAGAATGCGTAGAGGAAGAAGATGATGTTAATAGAGATGATGTTGGTGATTTTTATATTTTAAATATCATTTCGTTTGTTTACAAAAATAAATTTAGTGATAATCAGCTATCTGTAAGTATTTTTTCTTTGGAAAAGAAAAGACTGGATTATTTTAACTATTTCATTACACAGAACTAAGTAAATGTGTTAAAATTCAGGGTTACATGAAAAAAAGAAACAGACTCAATTAGTACTACAGTGACACCTAAACATAATAAATCCCTGTAACGCAGGTGTAATAATATTATAACTGTCCGTTAAGGTAACTACCTAATACCTTACGCAAGAGCATTATGTAGGCTTAAATACTTTTTAATAATCAAAAAAAAAAAATTAATAAGGCGCCTGATTGATAAACAGTTTAAAAGATAATATTTACGGGACAATGGCCTTCCCACTTTCTTAAAAAGAAAAACATTAGCAGCCTATATTGGCAACCCTTAATTAGGTCACTCTGTCCGCTGCACCCACAATAATTGATTGTTGTTTGTCTATTGTTATCCCTTTCCCGTCTTATAAATTGTTCATGACTAACTACCCATTCGCCAGGCTCGGTCACGCTTCATAAAAAACAATGTTTAGTGCAAGTTACTATGTCTCAATAGTTGTGACTTTGTTTTTGATAGTTTAAACGAGCAGTTTCAATTTTAAAACGATTTATATAGTGTACTTGGATTTTCTAAATGGATAATTTTCGTAATTCTTTAAGTTAATTTTTACTACAGAATTTATATATCATATACGTTTATTGTTCTCTCTGGTTCTAACCGTTGGTTTCATAATAATTATTTTCATATAACACGAGCTACTAAAAATATTTTGCGCCTAAGGTAAGCTGTGTAGCTCTGGTGAATTATTCTAGGAATTTTTAATTAGATACCTTTTTATTTAGATACACCTTGGTCCGAAATAGGCTCAGTTAAATTTTTATGAAGATATCACTTTTGGTTCAATAACTTTAGGAAGAAACCCCGCTTTGGCCTTGTAGCTTTAAATATATTATTTTGATATTTAGTAAAGTAATCCCAAATTAAAAGTTTTCAGTATTAAAATATTCGCAAGCTCAAAGTTTGCAGTATTGTTACGCCCAAAATAATATCAATATCTTTGTAGTGTTATCAATCCGTTTAATATCAACATAGCTGTAAATTAATTCAATATGAAAATAGTCAAAGGGGCTGTGCTAGTACCTTAAAGGAATTTCTTTATAGCCTACTGTATTTTTCTAAAATCGATCAGTATTTTAGTCATCACTTAATATGATGGATTTTGGACAGGATAGACAGTATTATAAATTTTTCAGAAACTAGCTGTAAAGAAAAACAGGATATTCGGATTTTTGTCACTATCTTAGCCACGAAACGGGTTTCTTAATGGACATCCTAAAGTTAATGTAATGATTGTAGCTTTTTTTTTGTTTAACGTCTGACTGTTTTGCAATTACTGCTAATGCAGACGGTGAGAAGGGTGATAGATGAAATGAGTGATGAAAAAATGCTAGACCTGACCGGGAATCAAACCTGGGACCCCGGCGTAGAAGCCAATTGTGCTAACCACTACGGCAACGGGCCGGCCAATGATTGTAGCGCTTTATTTAGTAATATAAAATATCAGTTTAAAATTTTTACTCAGTTTGTCGTCGTTCTGTCTCCAAAAATATTTTACGGGTAATTATGTTAAAATTGGTTTTCAGTCAGTTTTAAGGCAATTATGGGAATCTGGTAGGGCTGAGTATAAGATGTATGGAATTTTTTTTGTAAGAAATAACAATATTATTATTTTTTCTGCGGTACGCTTGTTTCAATTGACATCAAATTATTAATTATAGGATCAATCTATAAAAAATAAAATCATCTGTAATTGTACAAACTCTAGATTCGTGTCGTGACGGAATGCACGTAAAAATATCTAAACATTGAAAACAAAATTGTTATTTCAAACGCACTGAAATGACATAATACAACATTCTTTTATCAAAGAGAATAGAAAGAGATATTCAATAGGATATCTTATATATACAAAAAATATACTAAAAATTAGGAGTGAGAAAAAACAGATTTCGAAAGAAAATTCAGAAATAATTACTGCCAACGTGAGAGTATAACAGAAGCAGAATATTAAAAGTTTATTTTTATCATTTATCAACTTACAATAAAATTTGTGACAATAATTTACCCATAAAGTTTTCGTTGCGATTATCTAAAGAATCTTACGAATGTGAACGGTGAGTCTGTGAATAGAGTACCAAATTAATATCAAACTTTAATCCAAATTAATTACAGTTACCTTTATTGTTGTAGATGTAGAACTCAATAGGGATTTTATTGTTGTCGGAAATAATAATAATAATAATTTGACGGTACATTTTAAAATTAAATTAATTTTTAAAAACAGGCGACTCAGAATGCAAATAATACACTTAATTATAAATACCCACCGGGTTGGTTAAGTTGTAAATTCATCCCCGTGAGTCAACTGTTTAAATGCTGACTCACGAAGGTTCCGTAGTACAAATCCTAGTAAAGGAAATTACTTTTATATATGGATTTTAATACTAGACAGTGGTTACCGGCGTACTTAGATGATTTAAGTTCAATTAAACACTCTCAGGAATATTCGGTCTGAGTCTGTACAATAACACACCTCATTTATACTTCATACAAGTCATCCTCATCTCATTGGGTCATGGGATTGTTTATTGTTCTGAAGTTGTACAAATTGCAACGTATACAACCATAGGCCTACTGGGGATAAAAATACTTATAAACAAAACAAATAGAATAACACAACACATCGAGATATCACAGAAAGTAGTACAGTGTACTGCAATATGTTTAAAAAATTAATAGATATTAATTTAACTGTGGGTGTAAAATATTTGAATCTACCTAGTAAACGTTCCTATTATTAATAGATTTATATTTAACTGTGGATTTAAAATTAATGTAATATAACCGTATTTAGTGTCAGTGAAAAGAGACATTTCATTCTTCTACGTTCTTTTATCTTTTACTTTTTGGTTTTACGTCCGACTGTTATGCACCTTAAGGTTACTGAAGACGGTAAAGAACCATACATGAAAATGAGTGATGAAAACACACCAAACGTGACCGGGAATCGAACCCGCGATCTCTGGCATTGTAGCTAGTTAAGATGACCTTCTACACCAAGGTCAGTCTTATTACATATCGAATTTCATTACACTTTACATTAGAAAGAAAGTAAGTAACGTGAAAAATCTGGAACCAGAGTTATAAATGGGCTTCTAGTTTCAATTCCTGCGCAAAACAAAATAATTTTTTCTACGGTGACACTTACGTGACGGTTATGTTCTCGTAAAGTAAAATCCTTTACTTTAACACGACTTCATAATAAATTCACACCATCTCATACTTCCGGAGTCACCTAATAATCCTAAAATTAAGAAAGACCTACTATGGGCAAAAAATTAACAAAGCCTAATGTTTTAATTAATATGTTGATATGTTCTTTACAGTAATTTAGTGTTCTCTTTAGATTTGGTCATTCAGTAACACAAAAACATATTTAAAATTCGAGGAGACTCATCTGTAGAAAAAAGTTTGTTACGGTAGTCACACTTCAATGAAATTAATAAGACGGTAGAAGTTATTTGTAGATAATTGGATGTTATTATGACCGATCATAATTAGGAGGATATGAAGCGTTGAAAATTAGATTGCACCTAAAATAACCGTTGCAATAAGGTAGAGCTAATCCTATTATGTAGTTCAAAGGGAAAAACTATCATGTTTTCCTTTTATTAAATAACTACAAACCTATAAAATAACATCTTTGTGTAAAGTTTTACATATAACCTATTCAGAATAACTAAAATATTTATTTTTAATTTAACGATTGAATTGGTGCTCGACTATAAATTTTCGGCACACTTATAACATCAGATGGTATACAACAGAGAATTACATTTTCTAAAAGGTTGAAAGAGGTAGGCGCATCACCAAAATATTACATCCGGTTTTGTGGAGTAATCACTTATCTTGTAACACTAAGAAGAGGATCTTCCGTTTTTTTTTTGAAAGGCCCTCTATTTATGGCTCTCTGAGGTTTGACTCTCCAACCAAAATTTAGAAGCAGCTTAATCGCTACGGAAATACAACGTTTCTTGAGAAGAATTTTTCAGCTGACTTCGCTATATTGAGTTAGGAATAAAAAACTTTAAAAAATAATGGGCAAAATGTTTTTATTAATAGTGATAAAATTGAAGTAAGATAACTCATCTAGTAAAGCCAACTGCAAAGAATGAAAGAGGACAGGGACCACAGAAGATTTGGCTATGATTTTCAGCTTAACTAAGATAGCAAGTGCGACCCAGAAATGAGTGGACGGATGGTGTTATGAAAGCTATTGGGAGGAGGGGTTTAAGGGATTTAAAGGTGTTCAATAAATGAATTTTTGTGTGATAATAATAATCTTTACTTTATCGGCGTGGCGTGAAACTGGACTACCTACGGAGAAGTTCACTTCTCCAAGATCTCTAATCTCTTTGCTTATACTTTATCCTCGCTGCACCATGTTAAATCTCCTTAATATAGACAGAAATTACGCGTTTGAGAAGCTTTGTCTATTTACCCGCGAGTTTATATTCAGACTATTATAGCTTAACAGTATTTTGTTACAGAATAACAGCTTTTTCCGGTAAGTAATTATACAATTTTTCATAGTTAATCTTGTAATGTGGTACTGAACGTATAAAAGCGATCCTCTTAAAAAACGGATAGAAAATCCAGGTTCCGTAATAATTTAGACGCTGAATTAAAAGGTTGTTACAATTTGTATAAAAAAGTGGATTACGTGTTTTGTAGCGTTGGGGAAAACCTACACAAATGTTTTGGTCAATGATATCACGCCGCTTTAAATTACTACCAGAATGTTTATAACATATTTTTGTCACCCTTTCAAAGAAATTTGCTTAACAAAAACGATTAAACTACTGATCTATCTAAAAAAATATGCTAAGTATTTATATAATTACCAGAGAACAAAACTATCTATACTAATATATAATTTTTATTTACTGTCACTACGATTTATTTAAATTATTTTCAGATGGATTGAATTTTATTACAAAAGTATTATTTTTAATAGTTAGACTATATAAAAAATTGTCATGTAAAATAACAAAATTAATGATTTCAACCAAATTCTTGGTTCATTGGTTACCGTGCTAGAATAAAAAGTAAGGGTTCCGGATTTCATTTCCGGCTTAAATCTTAAAAGTGTAACCAACTAATTGATTATGAAAATACACCGAGACAATACAATAAACTTCTGTTGTGCTAATGACCAAGCACGTACATCAGATGATGAATTCGTGACACATATCAGGTAGTCTATGGAAAACTCTCAAGAACCAATACACAACAGAACTAGTGCAACAGTTTGTGCTGCAACAGTGTCAGCACAAACTACTGTATAAAAGTAAATAATTTTAAAATTTTATTCAAAATTTATGATTGTTATTTTTATTAACAAATTTTGAATGGACGAAAGGAAATAATTTAAGGAAAGGAAAGGATTAAAATAAGGAAAGGATTTTGAAATAAAGAAAGGAAATTACAAACAGAAGTGAACGTAGGCCTACTATTAAATGGTTGTCGGTAGTAAATAGCTTGTCAGAAGTTTTACAGTAGCATACATACATCCATGAAGCAAAAATGAAAACTAAAAATACGTGATACTCTAAACATATGTCAGTAGGTAGAATTAATTAGTGAAAAATTCTTAATTTTTTTCTACAATGGATGAAGGTTGTTCAAATTAAATCAACAGTTCAAATTTTCTTACATTTATTTTTATTTTTAAAAAAATCACATTAACTTCTTTCAGTATCAGCGACTACTGTGAGTTTCGGTACGAAATCGGTCGGTTCTAACATGTGTTAAGTTTTTGATTTTAGCTGGGAATCAAATCCGGGACTTCATCCTTAGTAGTGTACATTGCAGGTTAACGCTCTAACCACTGAACCACAGAAGTGTCCTAACCAATTTCTTTATGTTTAAAACGGTATTTAATAAATTACTATATTTGAAAAATTAATTTTTCATTATATAATTTCAATAACTTAATTCAAAATATACTACTATAATTAGTTTTATAGTATTAAAGAAAAACATAACGATGTACGCGAGAGTAGGCTATATAATTCGTTTAATAAGCAGTTTTTGCCGTACTTCAGTAAAGGTAGAAAATTGTAGAGTACAAAAAGACTTGGTGTATTATTAAAGTATTTTAATTGAATAGAATGAAATCCAGTTTCGCAATTGCTAATAATTATTTTTATAATTCGAATGATTATGTACTTTGATAGTGTGATATTTTTTTATTAATGGCTGGAGATTGTGCACGTGCCGCATAGACGCATTTGTTGTTATATAAATTGTTATTATTTTTTTTTTTAAAGTAAACCTAGTGAAGGTAGTTACTTTTATACGAATTTGTATACTATATAGACAGTGGTTACCGGTTTTTCTTTGATGGTTGGAGTTTAATTAACCATACTCTCTCAGAAATGGTTGGTCTGAGTCTGCAGAAGACTACACCTCATTTACACGTCATATAAGTCATCTTCATCTCATTAGGATTGCTTATTGTTCTTAAATTGAACAGATTTAAACGTACGCTCATCAGGGATTAAAAAAACATTTAAAAAAGGTTTTTATTATCAATTGCATCCAGCAGACTCCAAAAAGAGATTATAGTTCGTATTAAGATAAAAACTGAAAAGTCCTAATATTAACATTATGTTAAATTCATGTCATTTATTCATTTCATGTATGTATTACTTCTTACTTTCTACTTTACTTACTAATAATTTGCTACATTAATACATAATTTACCTAAGCGTCTAAGAAATTAATTAATTTTTTCACCCTAATGTGTTGTAACATTTGGTATATTTAATTTTAACTTATTTGACACATAAAAACAAATGACAATCAAAATAAAAACAAAAGAACATCGGTTTTAAATAAAATTTTAATTAAATCTGACCGGCTTTTTAAAAAAATAAAATTTAGAATATTTTAGATATTATTATTATTTAATATATTTTATAAAGTGTATCTTAGCTATTATTGAATTAATATTTAATAGTTTACCTTTATTCTATTTGTATCGTTTCTGAAGTCCGTCGCTCGCCTTAAGAGTTCGTTCAATGTTCCAATGGTATTTAATATATTTCTTGCCGTATTTCAATTAACTAATTTTCTTTCACTTCAGTTTCATTTCATAGGTCTGTCTGTGACTTTATACTATGAATTATAAAACAATTATACTTTATATTTACTTAACACATTCCATAAATCAAACCGCACATGAACACAACCATTCTCTTCAAACTACCCCGGCCAACAGCACACCAAATCAAATATGCATTCACTTATATTAATTACGTTTTGTTAGATAATTTTTAAAACTTTCAAATAAAATATAAATTTGTGTTTTAAATATGTATTTTCAACTTATTTGATGATCTGCGTAGATATTTCTTCATATTTCTTTATTTTAAAATTTTAATAAATGTTTTTTTGTAACTTTTAAACACTCTTTTGATTCGTTTAAACATAAAACCTTCCATCACTAAATTAACACTTGATTTTTAATTATTAGCTGAGATTATTAAGTTATTTAATTTAATAATTTAGAAATAAGATTTTAATTATAATTAGCCAGTTTAATAATTTACAAAATGTAAGAATTTAATTATAAATGTTTACATAATTATCAATAGCAGTCAGGTTATAAACACATGGTTAATACCATCTTGTACATTTTTAATGCTAAGTGTGAATCTTACATTGTATTCATTTATAACAGTAAGTAACAGCATGGTTTTTTTCATAAAAGGGACCCTACAGAACAAATTTATTAGTAATTTCTTATAAAATATTATTTTTCATGTGATCTGGAAAATTCGGTTGGGTAGGTCAAAACTTATGATTTACAGAAATAGTAAAGTTTAGACAACTAAAATTGTTAGAAAAATTAGCGATCCTGGGTACTTTTCTTACATTAAATAGTATTGTATCCTTTACATTCCTTCTATCTTTAAGTAACTCAAAGAACTTACGGCGAATAAAAGGGGCTTCTAAATGATACAGACCACGCTAAAATATTTTTGAATTCTTGAGCGGGTATTTTTTAACCCTTTTGTGTGTACGTTGCAATCTGTTCAATTTAGAACAATAAGCAACCCCATGACTCAATGAAATGAGGATGATATATTGTATGACGTGTAAATGAGGTGGTATTGCATAGACTCAGGCCGATCATTTCTAAGATGGTATGTTTAATTGAACCCCAACCATCAAAGTACAAAGTATAAAGTCGTCGCAGCGACGACTTTGTTACTAGATCATGCTGTCTTTGGTTCGAATCCCATTCAGGCGCGGCATATTTTCATACGTTACAAAAAATCATTTCATCCTTCATCGTCTGCATTAGCAGTAATTGCAGAACAGTCGGACGTTAAACCAAAAAAAACCGGGTATATACTTTATTTTAGAACAAAATAATTATTTAGAAAAGAGGTTATTCTAGAAAGGAGGCCTACTATATTTTTCATCGATTAAGTAAGTATTATTTTACCTTTTTTGAACAAGTAAAGATTACTACAACATTTTTAAAGCTTGTGGTAATTTATTAATATATTTTCTTCCTGCTAAAGTAGATTTCTGTTCAAACAAGTTTTTCATTAGCAATGTAGTAATCGATTCTGTTTCATGTATTAATATTTGTAAGATTTAAAAATGTTGTCTGAATTACTTCCTCTTAGAGTTTATTTCTCCTAACAGTTGGTTATTGTAATACCAATATCGACCTTGGACACCGCTGCTCGGAATATATGTGTAGAAGAAAAGCTACACCACTCTCTTAAGTTTTTTAGCCGTAAGGCTCGTCGTCTTACCGGATTTCGCTTTCCTGATACATTTTACCCCGTACAATCAATTGGAGTAGACTGTATCATTCTCCTGCCATAACATTACCGAGATAAGACAGTTTATAATTTAATTGTTTTTATAGTACGTATTAATAAGTTCTCCTTCGGTATTCACGAGACATAGGACCTCCTTATTTTTTCGTATACATACAGCGATTAAAGTTCAGTAGTTTTTATCCTGTCAATATCTCGTTTTCTTTAGCGTCCATGCCTCTATTTCATACAAGAGAACTGTGTAAAAGCAGTTTTAATTATGATAACCCTATTTAATTAAACAACTTCAAGTTAGAAATTCTTTATCAATCTTCTGCTCCAACAAACACTAAATTGCTACAAATATTACTGAGACTGTTTGTACATATAGTCTACAAATACACGGTTCTTTAAAACCTTCAAACAATCAACAAACACAAATTTTTCTTTTTTTTATCTTTAATTGTTATTACGGTACTGTACATTGAGCTGCACAACTTCCGTATTTGATTTTTAAATGGCGGAGGGGAATTTCACTTTAAGGAGAAGAGGTACCCAGTGATACATTCTCCTTTCAAAACTTCGGGTATTGTCTGTTATCTGTTATTCAGACCAAGAGGTCTCTACTTCATTTTTGCTTTAAACGACGCTTAGTTGGAAAGTTCCTCGTAGCTAGATCACGGGCCAGTTGGTTTGGATGGTCATCTAGTCTTTCGTGAAATGTACTATACAAGGACGCGGTTAGCTCCTTCACTGTAGGAATTTTGAAATCGTCGTGAAGGGTTTTATTTAACATTTTTCTAAATGTTTTTTACAGCACTAATAACAGATGGCCTCCCATATGTTGAGTAGCAAACACCACACTTCACAAAGACTTGCTCATCAAAACAGTTGACGAAACGACTAAGAAAATCATTATGTACTCACAACTAATTTGAATTAATAGAACATTCAAATCTCTAATTCACACACTTTGCTTCTGCATTTACAACACAAAGTACAAGGTTCAAGAGACGTTGGAATAGGGGTTGGTTGTGAAGGTGTGTACTCACTCACATGAGTATGCCAATCGTAACCTGAGGGTTATCATTGAGCGACTTCTTCAGCCACGACAGTACAAGCTGTTACACTTAACTTAAATACAAATATAATATTTCTGCTTGTGCTCTGATACAGTTGTAATTTTTACCTAAGTAAATTCAAAGAAAAAATCTGGTGTGAAACACTCACACAACTTTCTCTTGCCGATGCAAATAATTAACAATAAACCTAACATTAGTAATAAAACATTAGAAATAAACAAAAAACTAACCTCAAAAAACGTAACCTAATTTTAATCATGAGTGAAAGACGCAAAATGAAAATTAACCTCTTAATTAACCTCCGAGTTTGGCTTAAAAATACGGAAAATCACTCTTTCACGCTAAACTAGGCTCTGTAGAGAAAAACGCTTGAAATAAAAGTTATAGGTCTTTTAATTTTTTACAAATTTGATTATACTTTTTTGTCGTAAAATGCATAATAAGGCTAAAATCTTTACAAATCGATTTTTCACACGTTTACGTGAGAAAAAAAACAGAAAATCTCTAATTACCGCTAAACTAAGCGTTATACAAAAAAATGTTTGAAATCTAAGTTGTGGGATTTAAAATTCTCTACAACTTTTATTATATAAATGTTTGCGCTAAAATTCATATTAAAGCCGCAATCTTAAAGAAACAATTATTTTACGTGAAAACAGCCTCTCCAAGAATGTTGGCAAACATGGCGCCTACACTATCTTGTAGAACATAAAAAATTCAGTAAACCAGGCGATTTTTAAAAAAATCGTAGGTCCAGTTTTTGAGAAAATCGGAAAAAAGTGAAAAATTACACGAATAAACTACTACTTCCGGTTGACTGATTTTGATGACAATGTTCGTGTCGGGGCCGGTAGTGGTATGTAACTTAAGTTTCAAGTTCGAACGATGTTCCGTTCTTGAGATATTCTGTTCACACACACACACACACACACACACTCAGACCAATCGCTAAAAACATGTTTTTGGATTCAGGGGGTCTGAAAACGTGTAGATTCGGTGAAAACTCAATTTCAAAAAACCGACATGTAAACAATACTTCCTTCCTATGTATTCATATAGGCAAGAGAAAGTAAAAATTGTGAATATAAAATCAACCCTATTCAGTTAGTTTGTGGGTCCTTCGTTTGATTCCCGCCATTTTTCATCACTATTTTTAATTTATCACCCTTCATCGACTGCATTAACAGTAATGTGCAACAGTTGTAAAAATACAAAAAATCGTATTGCGGATATGGTAAAAAATGTATCTTTTATCGAACATGAATATTTCGATAGATATGAGTAGTCTACATACTTTCCAATTTCAACTTCTTAGGTTCAGTGGTTTGGGTTGAACGTTGATAAGAGACTAAATTACTATTATAATATAAATATAATAATCACATTTGAAACTAGGTTATTTTAATCCTTCATATTTTTTAATGTTATTAATAATAGCACATAACAGTATTAAGTAACCGGTGAGATAATAATATTATTAACTTATATTTGTTTTATAAGTTAATCAATTTGTAATACTAACCAGCTTTCTATTTTATTGGTTTATATCATAAAATTTACAAAATAAAAAAAAATCAAACCAGATATTTAGGTGTTAAAAGAGTTCGGCCTCTTTTAAAGGTCATAATTTACCCAGAAGATTTGAAATTGTTAATACTGAAATATTTCACCTGAAAAACACGGAAGCGTGAATTATTCAACCGGCCTTGGAGCTCACTCGCGTGGAAATAATCTTGAAGCTGTAATTAAACCTTGGGAGAAATCGGCCTAAAACAAACAAAATAAAATAGGAAGCTTTATGTAATAACTTATACCATGGGAAAAAATATTTACAGTTTATTTATTAGTATCACCTTAATTTATTAATTTGTAGTGTCACTATTTTATTTTTAATACTGTTATTATGGTGTAATATTGCTAACTATTATCACAAATAAAATAAATTAATCTAAGTTTCTGCAATAGTAATTGGATCCAATTAAAATAATGATCCTTACTATGCATATTAAAATATAATAACTTATTATGTGAAAACTTAATTCTTTTTTTTTTTGATAAATTATTATTAAAACTACTTATTGTAGCATTATTAAGGCTGTGGCAAATAAAAATTAGTTAATGAATATTTTCATAATTTTTTTTATACGTTGCGCTTGTTTTGTTTCCCATTGTGATAAAAGATCTATCAAATTCAGACGTTTAGTACTTGTTAAATATAATTTCGTTTTTAAAATAACCAGTTTGTTACGTAGCTAGTCGTAAATCATTTTATTTTCAGAAAAAATTCTAGAATACATCGTAATTTTAAATTTAAATTTTATAAGTCGGTAAATTTTAAAATAGATAGCTTACTTTAGCCCAGTTTTGAATTTACAGTAACAGTTAGTAAATAGATAATAAAGAAATGAGATACATTGAATTAATATTATTCTATAGTTTCCTAAAATTGCGCTCTGGTCGTCCACACCTATTGTTTTCCACTATTTTGACCACATTTACCAACAAAAATTCAACTTTATGAGAAGTTTCAACCATGATAACCCAGTATATATGTGCATAAATAAAAGTACATAAAGCCGGCTGCATTGGCGTAGTTGGTAACGTGCTCGCCTCTCATCATGCGTTCGTGGGTTCGAATCCCACTCAGGCACGGCATATTTTCATACGTTACAAAAAAATCATTTCATCCTCTACAGTTACACCACAACGTCGTCGCTAATGGCCGTTGCAGTTGATGCGACTTTAAATAAATAAATATTAAAAAGTTTGTTTTAGAAAAACATGTGTATTATTACACAAACATGTGATATTATTACACAATTTATAAACGACTTATCCAATACCAGATACATAGTTGGTAATCCACCTAGACGTTTGCAACGTTGCTGGAGCAGGACCTCGTTAAACAATTTTTTTTGTAAATATAAAAAATAAAATCTATCTTGTTTTATAAATTGATAATCAATTTCAATATTAACCGTTCATTTTAAAGTATCTTCAAAGCTCTACTATTGAGTCTCGTTCTACTCCAAGTCATGTTGTAATTACGATTCATTTTTTCATCCTATTCACTGTTTATTGGTGTTATACAGTTGTGTACAACACATGAAAAGAACAAAAGAAGAAATTTTGAATTGAATTGATTGAAAAATTAAATGTGGTAAAATTGATATGAATAACGTCAGTTAAAGCAGATACAATTTCAATGAATTTGACTTAACCCTGAACAAAGCAAGACCAGGCCGCCTTCTTGGCGGAATGGTTAAGAACACTAGATTACATTAACTACAAATCGAAAGGTCCAGGGCTCAATTTTCGGCAAGGATCTAAAAAATAAAAACAAATTAAATTAACAATTAAACAGTAACTCACTGATACTACTCTTTAACCTACTGCAGTCGCTAATGACCAGGTGACCGAAATTGGACAGAACAGTGTCAACGTTATAAATATAACGTAACACTTGATGTTAACGACATCAAAGAAATTTTTCAATCTTACAGACGTTTAAAACGGAAATTTCTTGAAAACGAAAACCGACTCATACGAAACCACTACATGCCACATTTACCCGGTAATCCCCACGCAGGCTTCATAGAAGATGGAGTAGAGATATCATATAAAAAAATTAAAAATTACCAATGGAAGTCTCATTAATAAATACTATTCTCTCTTTAGTCATTCACCATCTTATTTTCATTCGCCATTGCAAAAGCAATGTTCATATTTACTACTTGTATGTATATATAATAGTTGTAAATAATATTAATAAAGTAAAAAAAACACAATGCTTAAAAATATCTGATATTCTCATAAACAAAATTAATTACTGCCTTGTGTTATGTAAACATAGTTTATTTTCATAGACTACCCGGGTTTTGATTTCCACGAAATCCGATATTTGTTGGGAAAGGTGAAAATAATAGATTATTTATTAATAATTATTATTGGGTTAATGTGTTTTTATTCTAAAAACTTGAAATTGACATTAACTACTATATCTTTAACAATCACAAAAGGGATTTTTATAAAGTGAGTAAATTCTGATAGATAATGATCATTAGCTTACTGCAGTGAGTTAGTTAATCGTTAATTTAATTTGTTTTGATTTATTAGATTCCTATTACTCAGTTACAATAACACACAAGTGTAAAATAACTTCTAAATAATAGTTTTTAAATAACTTTCAATGAAATGTTTTTAAAACTTTTTCAAATATTGTAACGTTACATTAGGCAGTTCTGTTGAAATAAACTATTGAAATAAAAATTACTACAAAGCGCTGACGTAATCGCGTACATGATGTTTCTATCGTATGTACGATGAAATTTCATTGGTAAAGATTGTAAAGTACAGGATGAAACATTTTTAACATTAATATTTGATGTTCTCAAAATGAAGTAAAACAAATATATCTCAATTTTGAAAAAGGATCAAAACATTTTGTGAGAAGTTCATATTGTTCTTAGGTATCGTATTGTTAATATAATTTGAATACAATTTTCTATAAAATTTTACATTCTTATAATAAAATTATAAAATTAATTTATCAAACGTGCTAATTTTACTACTACATAAATTATTGTCCTGGTTAGGATAACGATTAAATATTTCCTGGTGAACATAATTATTTTTTCAGAACTACTTGATGAACAATTTACGATGTAGACCACAATATTTATTTAAAATATTAAGTAGCAGAAGTCATAAGTTATTAAGATGAAAGAGGAGACGAATTATTGTAGGGGTACACGTACTTCAAAATGAGATGGTATTTTCCGGCCGCTTGAATGTGGGCAACTGGCATCTTGTCGGCGTACGCGCTGATACATTTCAATGGACGTAAGTCTATAATTAGTAACAATGTAAATTATTATGTTTGTAAACAGATACTTAGAAATGTTAACATTAGTATTGCTACAATTATTCACTTTGCACATTGAGAAAGGAACAAATACATATGTGTAATAAGAAGGATGAGATAATATTTTCCTGAGTTGTAGGTATTACTCAGGTGTAGTATTTTTGAAAATATCAAACAAGTACTACGACCGTCTAACAAAATATAGTCACGAAGCTTACTGGTAGCAAAAAATGCAAACGATACTCTAGCGCTCCAAGGAACCACCGAGCTCAGTTTGAAAAATTCGTACCAGTTAAAAATGTAAATTTTTTTCTCTGCTTAATATTTATAAATACTATTGAAAAAATGATAATTTCTTATCAATAATGTAAGTAAACATGCCAACCCTGTAATTGTCTTTAAATTACAGAGAAATATCATGAATTAATGTGATGTGAGCTAGCTGGCTGCTGCGAGCGCTGTAATCGGATAGACAACAAAAAAGAGCGGAAGCTTCAGAACTGCATAACCTACGTTTAAAAAAAACTAATGAAAAGTTTCTATCTTTTTTTCTGTTCTCTTTCGATGAATTCTCTGATAGAATGTTCTGATCAAACAACTTTCATTCGTTAGTTTTATATAAGTTGTTAAACGTGGAACTTATTTTTAAAAAAAATAAAAAAGGATAACGCACATTGAGACTGAAGGATGAGATAATATTTTCCTGAGTTGTAGGTATTACTCAGGTGTAGTATTTTTGAAAACATCAAACAAGTACTACGACAGTCTAACAAAATATAGTCACGAAGCTTACTGGTAGCAAAAAATGCAAACGATACTCTAAATTTTAAATTTTTAAATTTTAAACGTGAAGATTAGATTTATGATTATTCGATGGATGGTTTACTTCAATTCTATTTGTTTTTATTATTGTATTAGTCTCAAATTAATTAGCTTTCTTTGAAATTAGAAATTGGTGTAGGCCTACTGATGTAAAATTTCCGTGTATTTGTTGTTCCTTCGGCTAACTGAAATACTTCGAAAATACAGCAAAAGAGAAGTTTTGTAGAATTTTTTATCAAGTTTGCAATGCTTTTTATCTTTTTTACCAGATACTAAAGTTAAACAACCTCTTAGATGCACTAAGTATTTAACGGAGTTTTAATATCTTCTGTTCCGAAGTTAATATCTGTAACATATTTTACTAATTTCTATAATTCTCTAACACATTTTACGATTTACCATTACCATTTTCTCCATTTTACCATTGTATCATTAGCATAATATTTAGCCAATTATTCCGATCAATATAATTATGTTATTCGTACATTAGGCATGTGGTATTGTCTAATTTTATAGGCTCTCATTTCTTCTAATGCATCTTTTCGTGACTTCTTCTATGTTTAGGAATAATTCAATACATTGTCTTCCTTTTTAGATTTGTGAAGATTTTCGGGCACTTCTGCTTCTTTCCATGCATACGCTGACGGCGTGCTTTCCCTCCTCAAATCAATATTTATTAATTTTCTTCTACAAAAAGAAAGTCTGCCATGATATTCTTAAAAAAAAACAATTTTTTCAAAAAACTATTTACTAGGAATAATAATAATGAGGCTTAGGAGTACTTAATTGAGGCTATTACCTTAATTACCTTGAGTATGTAATCAAAAGTTTTAAATAAGGAAACCAAATTAAAACAAAGGTTATTCTGTATACTTAAGTTTTATTGACAACCGTATCATTGAAATAAAAAATGAATAGAAATGAAATCTGAAATGATTTATTCAGCCTCCGCAGTAAATATTCAATAATCTTCGTCTAATAAATGAATAAGTTTACCACATATAGCTAAGATTTTTATACACTCCATTATTTTTCGTACAAATTATATCGATCTGGATATTTATTTCCGCGAAAGCTTCATGGAGATAAAAGTAAAACTAGATATCACTTCTCCGATGGATTCTTAACTTCTATCATTATATTTCTTTCGTAACTTCCGAAATTGTGAACTGATTCCATAGTATTTATAACGTATTCATAATTTTATCATTAAGAAAATACGTATATTATATAAATATTCCGTAATACGTATATTATATAATACTATATTCCCGAAGTTTAAGTATTTATATTTGAAACTACTTGCTTACGGACGATAATTTATATAACAGTCTGTATTGTACACGAAGTAGAGCTTCGTAAATTGTATTTTTCGAAGTAGAGCTTCGAAAATCGGAACTAACTTGAACTATAGGCAGTTTAAATTATTTTTTATTAGATCGGCTTTTCCTGTTACACATAATACGTGAAGGAGGCCAAAACTAAAACAAGGTCATTCTGTATACTTACGGTTTATTGATAAACCGTATTTTTGAAATAAAAGTGCATTTTCATTAAAATGTATTAAGAGAGCTGTTCACTAATAAAACACTTTGAGACAAAAATGAAGAGGCTACAGCAGCTACTGAAAATCACAAGTAAACTACAAAGTAGATTAATTTTATAGCGTTTTAGACTCATTCACCTAAAAATCAAAAATTTTAAGATAAGTTAGTTCGAAAATTTTCTTTATTACACTCAGAATAGTGCCAATCCTATTCAGAAGAAGAGTATGTCTTGTCTTTGTGTCTGGGTACTCTTTCTGACTTTTTAAAACCATGACACAGCAGTCTCTAGGACAGTAAATATTTCAGCATGTGCAGGACCGGCGTGGTTGCCCTCTTCTGTATAACTCTTTTCCTTAGCTGTATTCCTGAATGACTTGAATGTTAACCGAGTTGTCATTTAAAATTGTATAGCCCATATCGTTTTTGTTTCTTAAAATAAAAATAGTATCATTTGTTCCCTCACCAGTTCTACAAGGCCATTAACAGGGAGTCTCATGTTTAAGCAGTTAGACGATAGAATAGGCTGACGATTTATGCTTAATATCACATATGTAAGACAATAGGGCCATTCGGACATTCGGATTTACGACACACTACAGTACTTCGAATAATTGATTAATAGACCAGGCTTCTGTCTACTGGGTTATGGTGGATATTGAGCTCCTAATTGTGTAATACAGAATTTTTTATATTATCTTAAATTCTCACATTGTATTTACTTTAGAAATTTAGTGATTTATCCATATTTCATTTCAGAATGTTTCGATCGGATAGGAGTTGGAAAAAGGTTGAATGATACGGATGTGAACAGAACAATTGAGGCAAAAACATCTCGAGAATGTGAAATGGAATGTGACAAAGACAAGTGCCAAACTTACTCCTTTGGGTGAGTAACAAGTATTAATATTACTAATGAATAATTTGTTTCATAAGAGTGTATACGTATCAACGCCCAACGATTATTTGTTCTCCATCGATTTCTTTGGAAATGTTGTATATAGACATGAAATATTAATATAAATTCTGTAGTGACACGTATAAAGGTCTTAAGTCAAAAATTGTCGGTTTTGAGTTAAGTTTACTACCCAGTTTAGAAAACTTTTATCTTTCAATTGTTGCAAAAGGCTTAAGTGTAGCTAAATCCTGAAGTTAATTATGTTGACTGGCTTAATAAAAATTTTCTTTTCGCGTGACGGCATAAAAGTCTTAATTGTAAATGACACCTTTAGATTTAGTGTCTCAGTCGTTTTTAGTTGTACAAAAGGTCTTAAGTTGAGTTAACCTTTATACCAATAGTAGTTTATTATTTCACCAATATCAATTACTGAGATCAACTGGAAAAAAATCAAATTGAAATGGTCGAAATGACAAGAAACTAAAGGCAAACTCGTGACTTAAGTAACTATAATAAGAATTTGCCAGGTCGAAAGGTATTAAATTACACTGTAAACGGTAAAGTTCTTATATCGTGAATTGCCCCCCCCCCCCCGAAAAAAGGGCCACAGCGTGGACGTAAACGGAATTTTTATTTTTGTTGTAAAGTAGAAAACAAAAGAAATGTATAACAAATTATAAAAACAATTTTGGTAGATAATTGCAAAAACTATCCTTAAATAATAAAAAATATATAAATTATACTGTCTCAAATTTTCATTTGCTTTTTCTGAAAATTGACTATTTTCAAGTTAAGACCTTTATACCTATCACTACAGAAATCGTAGTGGGTTTATATTAAAATCCTACTTGCATCAACATTCTGTACTGCGAAAAAATAACTGTAAAAGGTTTACATTTCTAAATTTCAAAATAGCGGATAATTGGGTATACATTTATTCTATACCTTTGCCTGAAATTTCTAGTTATGTCACTTTTAGCGAACTAATTATTTTACTTTTTTCATAGTAGAATCGCTGTCTGCTGACTAAGATTTTAAAAGCTCCCTCAAAACTGTTTTGTAGGCGCGATTTAAGTTTTAAAATAATAATTTATACATCTGTTATTTTTGAATTATTACTTATTTGTTTATTCATAATGAATTAGTCTCATTTACCTCATAAAAATTTAGTCTCATGTAATAGAATAACATTATCACTTTATAATTTACAAGAGAAGTACAACGAATTAATATATGAAAAAATTTGTTAAACGTGGTAATTAAAACATAATGTTTATATATTTTAGGATTGGTACCTCGGGTAATGGAACTTGCGAGATATCGGTTGGTATGCCCACGGAGCTGCCCTCAGAAAATTTAGAGTACGATCTTTACACCCGCAATACCAAATGCAAGAACAAGACCACATGTAAGTAATGTTATGTATTTATTATTATTAACTTCTTATGGTCCAATTACCTTGAAATATTGTGGAAAATCTCAAACTAAATGATCCGTCAGCTAAATGGTGTTTTAAAAAGGACGCGATCGTAACATTAAGAAGATGAGAGTAACGCGTGGGTAAATTTCATGTCTTCTTACAGCTGGTAACAACTGAAATTTTGTTATTGTGCATCACTACTATTCCTGTATCACTTCATCTATATTGTGTCAATGATATAGTATTCCAAAGACAAACGTGTGTGTATTCTTGAAACTTATTTCCCTTATAAATCTTACGAACGAGTAAAAGATGAATTTCAGTAAACATTTCTCAATTCTATTGTTGCAAATGAATCGACAATCTTGGGTTTGTTAAAAAAATTATTTCATGAGACTGAGAGTGTACAAGATCGCAAAAGTACAGGTCGACCGTCAGTGATAACCGTGGAAGTTCTGAAGGATGCAAAAAAAAACAAAAAAAAGTGTTTGGCTCGATCTCCTAGAAGATCGCTCAATAAGTTACCTTCACAGGCAGGGATTTCACTACCTACTGCTTTCAAGACTACTAAAAAATTATTTACATGCTTATTGCATTCCTGTTGTACATGAACTGCAAGAAGTAGACCCCGCAAAACGTTTACAGTATTCTCGTTGGTTCAATTTTTATGTCGATAAAAACGGGACTGAGGAGTTGGATCGTATTTATTTTAGTAATGAGACGTAGTTTCACTTGAATGGATATATTAAGTCAAAACTGTCAAATGAAGTACTAAAAATTCTCAGATGTTTCACGAACGACCGTTACAGGCAGGCAAAATCGATGTTTGATATGCGATCTCTCGGCGAGGGAGAATACCTTACACCTGAGACAAAGTTGTAGTAAAAACTCATATAAACACCTTAAGGGTGGCAAAGTGGTAATGAAAAATACAAGGCAAGCCTAAAACACGTAATAGTTTTCAAAGTAAGTGTAGTGAAAAATAAGTCACGTATTTATTTCAAAACAACTCTATAATTTTCGCTAAGTGGTATCAAAACTAGCGTTACAGGTTTAGTATTACTAAACTTATACAAACTATTCATGTGATTTTTTTATTGTTTAAGGAAATATCATTTTATCTATATCCGTTTGGGAAAATTGATTTACCAAGAATAATTAGTTTTAAACTCATAGTAATACAGCCAATACGATTAAATTCAATGTCAAATCAATAAAGCCTTATAAAATTGTAATTTCGTGACAACTGCTTACCACAGACACCGTTTCATAACAATAATTTTACTAATTTTGTGGTCATTGACAATAATCACGTACAATTTTATTAAAATTGCTTAAATTTAGTTCTGGACATAAAAAAATTTCTTTGTTATGTAATGTTACTAGCCACCCACGCTTGATTCGTTTCTAATGTGTAAATCTCATATTTACTAATCGTATTTACTTACCATATTGAATAGGCTACTGAAATACTTTGGAGAAACTATTTATTTTTAATATATAAACTTTTACAAATAAAAGCAGGATTCAGGCAAGGAAACGGCATTTTCCTTATTTTATTTTATAACTAGAGATAAAATCATGAAAGAGTTTTGAAAAACAAATAAAAAAAACAGTCAAGGAGTAAAAAGAAGAAGAAATGCGATGCACAGTTCCTAGCCTATGTAAAATAGAAATAATGCCCTAAGAAAATAAAACAAAAAACACCTGAAAACTTATTACGGTTTTAATTGTTGATAAGTTTAAATAGGCTATATTGAAGAGGTAATTTAACAACATAAACCACACAAAACTCATTATTGAAGAAAGATCCAAGATACTCAAATAACTAACCTTTCACTCAATAGACGTTTTAATAGTTCAAAGAATGACTCAATTCCGAATGTACCCATAAATTTGAATACCTTTTTCCCACTCTCAGAAGAATGTTTTACACAGCTCCAAACTTAGGGACTATAACACATTAATTAAGCGAATAAACTTACATAGTAACGAAACGGTCATGACTACTAGCTGGAAAATCAACTAAATTGAAAGAACTGAAAGAAATTTTTTTTAAATCCTCAAAATCAACAAAGATCGGTACGATGACATTTATAAACGTTTATACGATGGTAAAAAGAGGCGCCGAATTCTATCGTCACGTCGAACGAGTCTAGACTAGAAGCTGCGAACGAGTCTAAAGTAGACAAAAATATTTTCAATATTTGTAACGAAAAACCTTTTTTTTTGACACTTTCAATTGAAATTTAGTATCTGTTATAATATTAATTCAACAATTTGTAAATGTGAAGTTGATGTTCCAAAACTTGATTTAGTTGAAGGAATGTTCAGTCATCACCACAGTCCTACAGTTGGCCAAGAAGATCTCTTGGCCAGAGGCGCTTCAAACGTCTGCTCTGAGCACCCGGTATCGCCCTAGTGTACATGTTTTGTATGAGAGGCTTGTCATGTAATTCAAATTTGTAATGCATCGTTTTGTATAGTTGTTTCGCGACATCAGTTACGTATGGGATTTGTAAGTCTTTGTGCAACACTGAGTTTGTGATTTAAAGCGGCATTGCGTTATCGTTCGTAGAATCTTGTTCTGAATCGCTTGTATACGTTTCGTGTGTAAAGGTTTAGCAGATCCTCAAAGCTGAACTCCATATGTCCAGATTGGTCTTAAAATGTCTTGTAGATTGTTAATCTGTGTGACATATTCAATTTAGAACGTCTATCGAGTAAGCGTTTCAGTTGATAGAAGCGTGTTTTCAGTTTGTGACGATAAACCTAACGCTATTTTCAAACATTACTCATAATATTGTAATGAAAATATTGATATGGTTTTACTATTGTGTTAGTTTCTTACTTCGGAATGAGCCATTTACATACAATGTCGAATGGTTTGCTCTTATTTGAGTATGTTTAATTAATTTCTTTAGAATTCTTGAATGAAATCCTGCGATGAATGAAGTAAAGATGTCATTTGCAGAGTAGAAAGTTGGATGCTTTTCGGAGGGTCTGGCATGCTGATAATCATATTCATTCAACTCAATGAGGAAGGCAATTGTAAACCACCCACTCCTCCTTTTTACTTAGTAAAACCTCTAGAGGTTCAGACCACCCTTTCGGCTGTTGACCTAAACAACAACAGAAGAAATAATAAAAACATTTTATTTATTTATTAGAAAACACATAAAAAGATAAAGTCTTTTATGACTAATTTGCTAACTCCCGCATAAGCCTAGCCTGTGCACGGGAAGGAGTTGTATGCTTAACTTAATTTTTACATATATTTACTATTTACTATTATAAAAAACGTAATATGGTAAGAAAAAGGAAAGAACCTAAAAGGAAATATTATTTAAAATACCTCAGCTAAGATACTAAAATCAGCTTTATTAACATTAAAAAAATGTTGCTTTTATAGTTTTACTAGCTGTCCGTCCAGGCATAATTTACCCTGGTGTAATTCTGGTTTTTTCAATAATTTTTAAATTTTGGTTACAAATAAATCAAAAATACGATTTCTGATTTGGAAAATCTGAAATACCATACTTGGACGCCTCTACCGAGAATCAGCCACCGGAACTTATTAAACAAAAAATATTGGTTCAAGGTTGAACCGTTTTCAACTTTTTAAATGTACGTTTTTTAAATTGTTAAGGAGTATTCTTTTTGTCGCACTATAAATGACATCACCGAAATTCAGCCATATAACACGTCTGGAAACATCTTAGTAAACAATAAATGGTTTAAGGGTTGAACATCATTTTCATCCCCGTAGGGTTACATTTTGGAATTTGCTAAGGAAGAATTTGTATAGTTGAACTACTATAAGTTACATCTCCACCGAGTTACAGCCATCTAGCTTGTCCGAAACTTAGTTTCCGGAAAATATCGTTTTTAGGATTCAACACCTTTTTCAGCCCCTTAACGGTGGAATATAAAAATTGTTTATGTTTAATTTTTCTCTTTACCCTAAAATGAATATTCCCTCCAAATTTCAGCTTTCTAGATATTGTGCAAGTATGATAATTAGTGACTATATTAGTGTCACTAATGACTCAGTCATTAGTAGTGATGACTCAATCATTACTAATGAGTCAGTCATTGAGGACTTTCCCATTAATTGTTATGTACAGATTTAAAGGTAATTTTTAAGTTACATGAAAAGATCGGCTAGTAGTGGTTACAATGAGTTATAAAACGACACCAGTGAGTTTTAACGTGTTAAGTATTTTCAGGATCTAACCTGAATTTAAAACTGGAACTTTCAGATTTGCAGTCATTTTACTGATTTCCGGGTTTAATCTCGGTCAAGTCTGGTATTGTTTTATCTGTATATCATCTCACACGATTACTTACGCGAAAACCTAGGCTTATATAGACATCATTACTCAATAAAATAATAAATAAAAATAAAAATTTTTACATCACAGAATTCATGTATACTATTAATTTATGTGTTCTATTAATTAAATAACAATAAAAACAAACAAAAAATATTAAAATTTTAATTATTTTAGTAGTATTTAGTTCGTCAATTGAAACTAAGCTTTGTTCTTTGACCCAGCAATGAAATATACCACAGAAAATAATTTTTCTTATATATTGTTCTTCTTCTAAAATGCTCTTGAAATCATAGTGTTGTTAGCTCAGTTATTGAGCTAGCCAATAGGCGAGAATTACTGAGCAAAAATCCTCCTACCTGATTATTTAACTGAATTATTTGATAACATTTTAAAATATTTGTGTGTAACTGTCAAGGTAACTGCTTATTACTACAAAGTTGAAACATAAATTTTAATTAAAATCGTCTGCTGTAAATAATCACTAATTGCAGTTGAACTGTATTGTTTATTTTATCACTGATTCGATAACGTTTAAAATTATAGTATTCACAAGTACTGTATCACGAGATGTAAGAGATTATAATAACAAAAAGGTAAGGTCGTTATAGTCTTTGTTAAAAGCAACCGTGAAATTGTTATGAAGTTCTTTTTTCACGTAGTAATACACCTCTTCCTCAACGGAAGCAAATAGGATGCATTTCTTTAACCTTGCTATAAAATGAATGAATTAACACCACACTACAAAGACCGCCAAATTGATCTAGAATTCACAACCACCGGATGTTGTAATAGTTAACTCCTAGCCAGCTCATCGAAGCAATACGATTTTACTTTGTACAGATCTTTCCCAATTTTATTCAGAATAAAGGTCATTTTCGTACTGGATTTATTAAGTAAAATAATTCGCTAATTTTATTGTAGTTCTAAACGTTAATTAGTTTCTTAGATAATAAATTACAACAAATCTCCCACTGTAACAGTAAACTTATAATTTATTAAGACGCATTGTTTTTTTCCGTTACAGCTAACATCTTTTGTTCAACGAGGGTCGTACAATATAAAAATAAGTGTACATTATTAAAAGAGCACAAATTTTAATTGTTAAATAATTAATTTAGTATTGCACCCTATGCTTTGTAATCTTAATTAAACTACACTCATCTCTTAAACTAATCAAAACTCAAAAATTCAGATAACTCCATGAATCATCTTTTTGAATCAAAACTTTACACATTTCTATCTTCTAACTTCTCCTTTTTTAATTGTTTTACTTAAAAGGATATTTAAGAATTTTAAAAACAATATCTGTCGACCGAACTAAAAAAAAAATTAAATTTTTCTTTTCCATCCTTAACCAACATATCCAAAAAAGTATGTGAAAATTTAACTCTATGATCATGGTTTATGCCCAAAAATGTTAAGCAAAAATTATATATAGTAAAATACGTAGATTATGAGTTTACCTGATGTTGAAAGTAAAAAATTTTAAAAAAATGAGGGTTAAAGCTTAAGCGGAAAAAATAGAAAAGATTTCGTCAACAGAAAAAACACGCACCACTAAACAATTAAATTTACCTGTAGTTTTTTCATTACAAAGCACGGAATCAGGTTGGTAAGTACGTACAAAAGAACAGTAAAAAATATTTCTAGAGTAACATGTCATACTTATCATTCTCATCTTAGTGGGTCTTAGGGTTTCTGACCGTTCTAAATTAAACAGATTGCAACGCAAAACACACATTAAAAGCAAAACAAAAAGATCAACAAAATAATTGCCAAATATTACTGTTATATACGGGGAAAATGTACATACCTACAAAATGGCAAATTGAATAAGTACGTTACACCCTAGAAAAAAAATTAGTTTTTTATGTTTAAAATTGTGGGGTTTTCACAATATTACCCTAATTCGTAAGACGGAATTTCACTCTTTGAATCGATGTGTTTTTCCATATTTTGTGCATCGGTGCTCTTAAAAAAGATACTCGATCTTATGTAAGCGAGCCTGTATCCGGTCTTCTTTTTGAATAGATATTTTGATTTCAGAGACTATAATTCAAAATTGATCTCATTTATAATGGATAAAAAAATGTTCAATTTATTATCGTGACAGTGATTATGAAGAGAGTACTCGTTTTATAATAACACATTCTGTACTAAACACAACGACCTTAGTATCTGGAACAAACAATAAATTCATCATTTTTAATAAGGAATAAAATATTATAATCTGGAAAATATACGTAATACGTATTTTACTCGTACTCTGTAAAATAAATGCTATTGAATTAATATACCCGCCAATTCATGTAGTTTTTTGACATTCGTCCCATCAATTTTTTTCTTTTTACACTTTGTTTTGTACTTTGAAAAATTTAAATTTCAAATGTTATTCTCTTAATAAGTTAATGACGAATGACAACAGAACTGTCTTCCAAGTAAACAGTCTCTATCTTATCATGAAGCAATGGCCATTTTATGTGTTCCGTCACAAAATTAATATAGAAAAGCGGGTGAAACCCCACTTACGAAAATAACTTAAAAATACGTAGAGTGAACAAAAAAAATGAAGACCACTTTGCTTCTAATCATGAACCCATTCTGAAGATGAAATAGCTTTGGCATAAAACTAGATCCTAATTGAAATTTTTAGGTGTAGTCCGTAACGAGACAACCCGTACCTAGTAGAAATTTTTATTTATAGCCCTCCGGGACTGAGGCCAGTCGGTAAGTAGGTAAAATCTGAAACTCTCTGATGTTGTGTACTGTATTTTTGACGGTGTGTCGTATGTAGCGTCATGTTTGCGAGGAGGCAATGCATTAGATAATTCTGTTTCTATAGCTCGCGAGACTTGTTCTCTAATGCACGCATTTTTTCGCGTGATATCTTGTGCAATAATAGATAAATAAAATATATTTTTCTGTTTGAAGATCTGAAACGAGGCGTTACATCCATGCACTTTTTGAAAATCTTATTAATGATTCATATCTTACAGCTTAATATTTTTAGTGCAAAAATTTTGACAAACTCACCTATTCGCTTAACTGCCGTTCCTTTCCTTCTTCATAACTTTTACTGATTATAGCTAATAATTTATGTCCAAAAGAAACACGCTTATAGCTCCTATCAACTCTGAGATTTTCGTTGGTACTGGTGAGCAAGCCTAAGAACGAATGATGTATGGGCAATACGCGTGGTGCTACGCATACTGTATGCGCGGCAGTCTATTGTAGTTAGAATTCTACCGAATATAAGGATACCAGCATTAATAGCCAGTTTTATTTGTAGTTTCTTGGGTGAAATGTTTTAGTGAAGTTAAGTTTTATAATTTAAGTGAATTTCTGCAATAGACAATACACAGAAAACGACTGTAAGCTTAGAAGAGTTCAAACGGGAGAAGATAGAAGAGTCGGAGAAAAGTCATGCTTACCAACGACTCGTTATGTGATAATATACTCGCTTTTTACCTACTCATTTACTTGTTTCAGACTTTTTATGGACATAAACTACCTTTTTTGTCATTAGTCTCTCGACTGGTTTGGACTGGTCTGGACGCAACTTCCGGATACGATTCCCTGTCAGGTCTGGAATTTTTCCATCACCCATTTTTTTATATCATCATTCTCCACCGTCTGCATCAGCAGAAATTGCAAAATAGTCAGACGTAAAACCAAGAAAAACCTGTCCAAGGACCTCGTAATTACTTTTTCGACCCGCCTGATCTTTAATATTTCCCTATAAAACTATATTTCAAAAGCTTCTTTCCTCTTCCTTCTTCAGCCCCTATTACCTACGTTTCGCTCCCGTATAATGCTACACTCCATACATAGTGTTTTAAGACTTTTTTTTGAACTACCTATATAATTTATACACTCGTATAATTAATTTTTACACATACATTTTTGTGTATTAACTCATTCATTCCATTTTTCTGAAGATAGTATTCTGTAGAAATTACCGTATTCAGTGGTTAAACAACCATGTGCCAGAATATGTAAATACATCTAATTCACGAAATATTATAGTAAGCTCACAATTGGCTTTCTAATTTACTTTCCCGTGTGTCCCTTCCGACATTAATAATCCAATTTTGAATTTCGTTTATAATTTAATTTCAATTTGGTTTGTTATATTTTGAGGGAGGTTATATATTTGGGAGCCTAATAGGAGAAATATCGCTCGAAGAGCATGTTTCTCGTTTTGTCTGGAAGGTGCAAGTATTTGTTTCTTGTGTCATACATATGGGTTTTACTTTGTACTTTTGCATTCTTATGTAACTTTCTCAAGAACCTCACATAAAGTTTCCTGATGTTCATCTCTTGAAACTCTGCAAAAAGAAGGATAGCGTGGCGGTTTTTCACTAAAATAAATTATTTGATATATTAATTCATTAGTGTTAAAGAAAATAGCCGTTTTAATAATAATGTCTTGACAAAAGTTCATCTTATTTTTATTGTGGATCGACTGCCATGTTAAAAATTCTGTTAAAGAACCCACATCAAAGAAACTTACTGTGATCGGGAAAACTGGTGTTTTCAACTTCACTAAACTTTCATCCGCTTACGCATCTCAGTTAAAATCCAAATTAACAACTATACCATTCAGGCAAGAGTGTAAAGGGCTATTGACATAGAGGTACCTTCTTCATTTTTTTTTTTACTCAAATAAAATCGAGCAAGTAATTGTATAACTTATTAATGTAATTATTGTCAGTCTTATGAGACAACATTTAACTTATTACACTCCTAGGAATAAAAATGACTTGATTCATGTAATTAGTGTCAAAGACGCTTCTGGATGTTATAAAACCTACAGAAATTATTATACCAATGTTATATTTTAATAATTCAGTAAGAATATACAATGGTGACCTTCACTATCAAATGTACAAGATATATTCAAGAATGTCAAGTCCAATTTTTCTACAATAGATAATTTTAAATTGAAGATTATGACGTGTGACATTTCTTATTACATGAAATAAAGCAAAAATAAAAACAAGAGGACTTGACATGTACTGGCAGGCAGATAGACATACAGGACGGAATAAAGCACTACAATGTTTAGAGGACAACAAAGCTATGTATAAACCAAGTGAGAAGCAAATCGAGACTTTGAAGGTAATGAGATAATGATATGGATGGAGAACCGAGATGAACAAGATACAACGATGTAATTACAATGTTGTGGCCTTTGTTGGTAGCCCTGCAGAACCCGGTAAAAACAACGCATACTTCTATGTCATCTTCAGTTACACATACGACCGCGAAGTGGTTGGTGGTTAGTGGTAAATACAACCCTTTCGGAGTGCGCGGGTGTACCGCAACATGTGTTAGGCTATATTTGTGTTTTATTTTATTATAATTATTCCTTTGAAAAAATAATTGCAATAAAATATTGTAATTAAAATTTTTATATTTTAACAGATATTTTAAAATTAATTATACAAATATCATATTGTAAACAAATAAATTATATCTTATTCTACACAATACGATTCATAAATTTATAACTTTTATAAGTTTATGAACGAACAAGTACATTTATATTATTATATCAGAACCAAACAAATATACTGTGAAACCCCGATTATCCGTCATAAACGGGCGGGCCGGTTATTGGATAACCGGGAAAGAGGAATTAATCGGAAGTGTGCAAAGAAAACTTGATATATTTCCGATACGAATTTTATATTAAATCAACTTTATTTACAAATTCATAGATAAAACATTTACTGAAAAAATTACGTTTAAATTTTAAAATGTTCTGAACTCCCTCCTTTCGTACATGCAGGTAAAATTATCCTAAATTCTAATTACACAAATATGTTATCGAAATAAAATTAAATTTTTTTTTGTATTTTTATCGTTTACCTATTTTAAAAACATCGTTTATTTTCATAACTAACTACGTATTCACTCGTATTTTGTTTTTAAATTACGAACTGCAACAATACAATCTGTTATTAAATTTAAAATAATAAGTAGACCTATTTATGTTATAGTGTTTACTGGAAGTTAAAAATTTCACACCCACTTTCAAAAATGCTTGATTTACAGATATTCCAGAGTCTTCTTACATAAATCTTTACTGCAGGTCAAGTATGTTATGTCGTTTGAGTGTACCAAAACCGATGTTAGTGTTCACTGAAAGATTTACAGCAAAATAATTTGGATAATCTTGAAGCCTTCTTTGTTATAGTTTGTTATAAGTTGTTATTTCCTGCTTCACTATTTTTACTGGTATATCAGCAAAGTCTATTTAAACAATTATTATTTCTTGTTTCCCTAATGTTTAAATTTTTCCATAGACTATAAATATGACTAAACTCTTTTATTCGCGCGCACAGATTTTTGTTTTAATAACAAGATCACGCTATTTTCTCACCCTTATCATAAAATTTTCGATTTTCATAAAATGTTTTCTTTATCGTTCACTTTTTAGCATAATAGTTGTGCCGTAGCGGATGAACGGAGCGACGTATAAGCGAAAGCCGGATAACCGGGGTTTTACTGAACTTTTACAATAGGATCTCTACTAGGGTCTCACCTTCGTTGTAAATGCAAATGTAATATCAAATTTTCTGAAATTTCTTAAATTGCGAAAAACTAAATTTGAAAATATAGTTAGACTAGTTTCCTTAATATATTTAAACATTGTTGTTGTTGTTTAGGTCAACAGCCGAAAGGCTGGTTTGAACCTGTAGAGGTTTTACTAAGTAAAACGAGGAGTGAGGTGGTTTACCATTGCCTTCCTCACTGAGTGGAAAAGTACGCTTAACAGCATGCCGGGCCCTCTGAAAAGCACATATTTTCCACTCTGCAAATGACACCTTCACTTCATTCACCACAGGGTCTGGCTGTATAGTGAAATTCATTACTTTCAGAGAAGATAACTCTGACTAGTGTCTTTTACACCTCTACCTCTGCTGTTCTTAAATGATTCAGTCCTTTAATTGGCTGACCATGTGATAAGAAACAGAACTATTTATTTTAGCCCTGCAACAAACAGATTGAGTGTAAATAATTTGACACTCCACCTGTCTGTTATGGACAGATTTAAACATTACAATTTCAAAAATGGAGCTTTTTAATTTTTTATAAGCCTATTGTTTGTATCTTTGGCAATTAGAATAAATATTTTGGAAATAATTTATTTAAGAAATAATATATAAAGAAAATTTATACTGATTTTCTTTAAAAATTATGTCATATTAAAATTAATTTATATTGTATTAAAAATAGATTGCTTCATCTCTCCGGCTTATCAGAAAACCCACGAAAACAAACTGATAAGTCGGTAAAGTATAGAGGATAAATTAAATCAAATTGAAATTATAACAAAAATAAAATTTTATTCAACCTCCGTAATTTTATGGTTAGCGTTCTGTATTTTTAATTGTAGGGTTCTGTGTTCGAATCCTGGTTAGGGTCTGGAAATTTCAACACTATAAAACCCGTTCTTCCATAATCCACAGAAACTATGACCAAACTGTGCTGATGGAAATTTAAATAGACTAAAATAATTAGTCAATCAGTATCCAAGTTTTGATGTTACTGACAATGGATGTTATTCCCAATGCAAGAAAATATTTTTTTAAGACATGTAAGATTTAAATTAGCAATTCTCTTCTGTTGTTTGTAAAGTAGTTGCAAAATTATAAAAAAATCATTATTTTTTTAAATAATGTAGGATTCATAGTGGTAAAACTTAGACACAATAAAATCATAGTTATTGGTGTGTTTGTCTTGAGAAAAGGGCACTGTGAATAAACCATTTGATTTATTAGGCTATGTATGCGAAATCAATTACAAAATGTATCAAGTAAAAGGAACAGGTTAGTGTAATGGAAGCACGGCAACTATACCGGGTATCCCAGATTTAATTCTCTCTCATGTCCGATCTTTTTCATTAGTATTTTTCGTTGGACACCCTTCACCCGTCTTCATTGGCAAATGATGTACTAAACAGTCTGACGTAAAGGAAACAAGATTATTCGGCTTAGCAATCGTTTGAACTATCTACTTCGGTAAAGTAGCAATTAATTTGTCTACGCTTTCCTGTTAATTCGCGATTTTCTTATTACTTCATTCAGTTATCAAGAGTCGGAAAGTCGAAATTAGGAACATTTGGATAAACAAATTTTCATCATTACATATTTTTGTGATACGTTGTACGTGTTTTATGATATCATAAAACGTTTTAAGTAAGTGTGGATAATTCCATTAATTAAAATATTCTATAAAATCCATTGAAGGCGAATAAACTACACAACTGATAAAAATAATAGGCCGAAATTTGATTTATTGCCGAAATTTTTGATTATGAACATCTTAGAACATTAGTTTTTGACAACTATTTTATTTTCTAAGACTGTTTTTAGAAATTATTTGCTATGTAACATTATTAAAATATATCTAGATAAAATGCAATAACAAAACAAATCTAGATCACTCTCCCTTCTTTTCTACTAATTATTAATTTTAACAAGGACTTATCTATGAGCTTAGGACGCCATACTGAATTCAACTTTAAAAATTCCAGGATTAAAATAAAGATGATAAGAGAAACTAATTAAAAGTCACACTCCAAGATAAAAGAGTCATATTACGAATTTTTTAAAACATTTATTTTTTAGTTTTTGCTAAAATTGATTTGAACTTAACAATTTGTCTACCTGAATAAAAGCTAAATTTATTGGTTCCTTCAGTTTCAAGCGTTGTAGAATGTACAAAATGCGACTGGTAATTTCATTTCTTACTAATTTTTATTTTATTTACATCCCCGCCAATCTGCATAAACAAAACGAATATACCTGAATCAGACTCAACTAATTACATTAGTTCTTGATAAATTTAAAGTTTAAAACACACATACATAACAAAAGGAAACAGCTAAACACAAAATTTAAACAATTTTATTGGATTCTAGGAGAACGATCTACACTTACATTGAATAATAATGTACTATTTTATAAAACTATTCTAAAACCAATTTGGACTTATGGGATCCAATGTGAGGAATGACAAGCCACTCCAACGTAGAAATCTTGCAGATTTCAATCTAAACTGCTCTCAAAAATCACAAACTTGGCACACAACAAACAACAGAAATTTAAACATTTCTACAATTAAACAAGAAATGCACACATTCAGTACAAAATACCAAAGAAGACTTGATTCACACACAAATTATCTCGCCATCTCACTTTTAGATAATTCAAACGACACTCGTTGACTGAAACGAAGACATCATAAGGACTTTTTTAAAATGAAAATGAAATAAATTAAAAAGTTCCTCCACTCGGATATTTTTTTTTTGGACATAACATATAAAAAGCAAACTCATATGCTTATTACTCTGGATAAGAATATATTACAGATTTTTTTGCGTTCTATAAAAAAAATTTACCCATACTATATTTTAATGAACATCGTAGTCATTTTAATATTTAAAGCACCTGACCATTTTTTGAAATATAAGTATTCCCGCGTCGACTAATCTGAAGAATTTTGGACTTAGATTTTTAAATGAATTAAATATTTTCTACTTCCGAAGATGCTTTAACCAGTTATTATGGGCCAGTCATGGTCTAACAGCCCATTAAACTGAAAATTTTTAACGAATTCATATCGCGACCAATGGCTTTTGCTCTAAATAATTCAAAAAAAAAAATTAAAAAAAATGATACATTCTACAGCAAATAATTTTTCATGTATTTAGATATTATTTTTGCGATATTTGTTTTTCAATAAGATAAACCCCGTATGTTTTTAACTAAAAAATAAAAATATATAAACTATAAATATAAATGTAGAAACGTCACCAAGTTTCTACAAACAAACAATTGTTTCTAACAATTAAAATATTATTGATAATTTAATTATACAATAATTAAATAATTAAAAACTTAAAAAAGAATAGTAGGATTGTGGAGATGACAACAACTTTTCTTTTCGTTTGTTTAAAAGTGCCTTTTCCCTACTGATGATTTTTTTTTAATAAAGAAGGAATTATAATTACCCTCTCGTAGACTACTTAGACCCGTTTACAACGACCTACTAAATTATAACCATACAATTATAATACATTATTAATTGCATAATTAATTAAAATAGTGATGAGAATTGAGATATCAGATTATGTAACTTATGGCAAAAGCTTAAGATTTAGACAAGCCTTCATATACACGTGTTATTAAAGTAATTTTCGCGCTGCATGAGGTATTACTTTCAAAGTGTACTTACTCTTTGAAAGTGATACGAGTATTTCATGCATTTGATCTACTTAGATCGAATCTTGTACAATGGCGTGTTAGAAAGGTAATGTTCATTGCGGAGTTGATCATTGTACAAAGTGTCTCCTCCTCTCCTAACCAATATGCAATGTGAACGTTTATGGTAGACACGGAAATGAGGCAGCTGACATAGCCGCAAAAGAGGCCATTAATACAAAATCATCTATCAACACATACAAATATCAGGAGCCACCTAAATTACCAAAACAAATAACACAGGAACCAAATTTGGTCTCAATATCCCCCAACAAAGCTTCACAACAGTGACGTAGCCAGGATTTTGTAAAGGGGTATTTATGTATTATGTAGAATGTTTAACGAATTGTAAAAAATAAAATATCAGTAAAATTTTTTTTTTTTATTAGGAGGGGGGTTAAATTGAATATCTTGTCTGTTTTACTGCAGACCTACAAATGCCTCCTCCACATTCCCTCGCCAAACTTTCTAAACACTGCGAGATGAACGTAAACAAATGACGCAATCAGTTATTATAATATAAAAATTCTTTCCCAGTACAGATATCTAAAAAAATATTTCAAATTTGGAATTCGCATATGAAGTTGAGTACAGTGTGAGTCATATAGACTACTCTACATTATAAAGGAGGGAAATGTTATTGGTTATGATGGCATTGATTGATCTATAAAGCGGATGTTTGTGTATGTTTTATGCTAGTAGCAGTCAAAGCCCCATAAAAAATACACTATACTATACTGCTCTGTTGTGTCAACTGAACGTGCTAGCTACTATAGTAGTCGATACGACCTTATAGGTATAAATAAAAACGTCTACGTTTGTAAATATTTCAAAAGTTGTTTTTAGTACTTGCGCCTATACTTTAGTACTTTTTAGTACGTTTTTAGTACTTTTTAGTACTTTTGCGCCTATCGATCGTTGGCGATCATAAAAGTAATCCTTACTTTTAACTCTGCTGCACTAAGTTCCGCAGAAGGATACAAATCTCTCAGGTTTCTTGGCCAGGATCATTTGCGTCTTCTTGTGCTCCTCTCGCCTGCTTCTCTTTCCTGTTTAATCAACTGTAGCAGATGGTATTTCTGGACACATATACCATGTTCAAAATACTTCAGTTTTCGGTTTATTGTGTTAATCAGTTCTCGTTTTTTTCCTGATGTAAGACATTCTCGTTCGTTCTTTTCGTCATACAATATCTTTAATACATAAAAATATATAACAATTTGAAGGCTTGAATTTCTTCATTTTTCATTTCTTAAGAGTCTGGGCTTCCTATTGATACAAATAAGAAATATGTTGTTATGGTTTCTAATCCAAAACAAATGAGTATTGTATCCATAATTTTATATCAGGTAATAATAACCCAGCTTTGAATTTTTAAACATAAGATATTTTCATTGTAATCATCCCTAAAAATAAAAAGGATGTACAATTTTATAAATCTGATTGGAACTTTTGTATTTAAATCCCTGTTACTTAACAAATGTTTCATTTTTATGAATCCAGCCTTCTTCAACATTCTATCCGTGCTCTGATTTCTCGTATTTGATAATAATTCTCATTGATTATTGTCCCCGAATATATTTTTTTTGCTTTTTTTCTTGAAACGTCTAATGGCGATCGTAAACTGAAAAAAATAAAAGTTGTCAGGAAAATTGCAAAAGATTTTATTAGATTTTGAAAAGTAATGTTCATTGCAAAGTTTATCGTCATTCAAAGTGCTTCCTCCTCCTTACTAATAAACTTAAATTTAAAGTTAACATTTCAAATATTTCCAAAATTTTTTACAGTAAGATTATGTTTAATAGGTTTTTTTACCATATAATAATTTTTTTGTGTACAATTGCGCTTTAAAGAGTGTAACACTCTCTTGATGTTACACAAAAATAAAGACAGTTAAGATCGCCTAAACCCAAGTGTAGACTTAGTCTTAATCGGTAGCATTGAACTCAATTCTCAATCGGTAAAATATTAAGCATGTTAAGAAGCATAATTTGGGTTGGATTCCCTGTGAGGATAAGGGACTTTTTGGCGAGTTGTTGCTTACCTCGTTCCATAACAATAACCATTATCTTCAAGAACAAGTCCGTTTCAACCTAAATGCATTTTTTTTTAAATTATTTAGGTTCATTCTATTAAATAACCCACCGGGTTGCTCTATAGGTAAAGTCGTCGCCAAAATCAACTGTTTAACAGCTGATTTTCGGAGACGAAGGTTCCTGGTTCAAATCCTAGTAAAGGTAGTTACTTTTATACGGATTTGAATACTAGACAGTGGTAGCCGGTGTACTTCGATGGTTGGGGTTCAATTAACCATGCTCTCTCAGGAGTGGTCGACCTGGGTCTGTACAAGACTACACCTCATTTACACGTCATACACATCATCCTCATCTCATTGGGTCATAGGGTTGTTTATTGTTCTGAATTGAACAGATTGCAACGTACACGTATTAGGAATTAAAAAAAAAAATTCTATCAATAATATCAACTAATTGTCTTTAAATACGTATTTTATATTAACCATTTTTTAGTTTGTTTTTATCGAAACGGTTTTGTTAATAAAACTTACTTGATAGTATTAGTGTGTTATCGCGGAGTATTGTAATATATCTTAATAGTTATAATTTGTTAATGATTTTTTTACAAATTCTATGTAGAATCAAAATATTTTAAATATTTTGTAGTAACAATTTTTGTATCACACTGGTTTACGTTTTATATGGAAACAAATATTTTAAACTAAATAATACAAAATTAGTCCAAGAAATCGAATTCGTTAATATTTTTTTCATGGAACGTATTACGAAACCGATTTATTACATTTTAAAGAAGGACACGTATACAAAATATTTATTATTTTAAGAAGGTTCAAGAACGTGTAAAATAATTTTTATTAGCTTACTGCGGTAGTTTCAATTAGCAACAGTTGAAACGATTAAGCAATATGTATACCTATAATAAAGCTTTACAAAACTTAACATCTTTTAAATAAAATTTTATATCAGATAAAAATGAATATAACCTTCACCTCAAAGAATTCATTATTGTTTCGTTTCCCTTATTAATCTATTCATTAAAGACTCTCATTAGAGAAATATAAATTATTTTACAATTTAGTAGCCTTATAAAATTATTTTCAAACATAGTTGTTTTCTTATGATAGAATTAATAAATATTTTACAAACAACCTATATTTTTTCAGTATGCGATGATATGCTTGTGTTAGTAGTAGCTACTTAGAAAATGCATCCTGACTTATTTATTCTGAAACACTACGTTTCCTATCTTGAATATATTATTTAACCACTAAGCATTAATGATAAATTAATTTTTCATTGTAATTAGAAAGTAGATAAAAGAAACGAATACCTTATTTAAGGTAGAAAGGCAACTGGAACTTTATCGGTTATCTTTTTTATTATAAACATTCCTTACTTCCTATTCC
The DNA here is from genome assembly GCA_035578175.1 of Catonia carolina. Classification (NCBI taxonomy): domain Eukaryota; kingdom Metazoa; phylum Arthropoda; class Insecta; order Hemiptera; family Achilidae; genus Catonia; species Catonia carolina. The sequence goes on from JAQMRL010000001.1 coordinate 45,430,999, forward strand.
TAAATGAAGAGGTGGTTTTATAAATTCATTAATTCGAAAATTACCAGACCGGCTCGGTGGCATAATATTTGAGTTCTACCCGTTTAGTTCGAAAGAAATTTTCATACAGATTGTATTCACAGCTCACCCAAAACACACCTCGGACGGAATTTATTTTTTAAATTTTATTCTTTATTCAGAAACTATACACTATAGTATAACCATCTGAAAGTTTAACTGGTTTTTTTAAAGAATAAATGTAAAAAAACAGAAAATTTTTTTAAAGATACATCCCAGTGGATAATTTAAGAGTTGATCAATACAATTAACATTTATAAAATTAAAGATTAAACACAGGAAAAATTGTATGATAAATACATGTAACAGGAATAATATAGAATACCTACGTTGAACAAGAAATAGCGTATAAATTAAACATTTTAACAAAATAATACTCTATGTTAAATTAAATCTTATAACATTTAAAACTCCAATTATTTTTGGGTATTTCTTCATTTTTAAGCTTAATGCTAATTTCTTAGCGTCGATAAAAGTTAATATTATATTTTTGGATTCACTCATAGAAGAACTTGTTATTTCTGGAACTAACACTATCGTATATTTTGGTTTCTTCCTCCACACAACTTTACCAAAGGAGCAGCTACGATCATTATCTTGTGATCCGTCATCTTACCTTGCCATACCTTATCACTTCTTATAAAACTGCTATTGCCAAACCCAAAAGACATAATTATATAAAAAAATCAATAAGTGTATAGGTTCCTAAACAAAAAACCATATCTTTTACGTTCATGCTAGTCCTTAAATAGTAGTTATTCAACATTTATCCTACAGGAGAAACTCCTCACCGAATCAGCTGGCTCGTCTTTGGATGTGCCAATAGGATGGTATGTCACAAACACAAAATTATATAATTTTTTTTCTGCTTATATTTTAATAAAACGAAAATTGTAAATATATAGTCTACAACTGGTAGTGCAAATTCTCGTACAATTGTTAAAAGTCAATTCCGATGCTCAACACAAATTTTTTCTTTGACTTTTTTTATTTTTTTAAAGGGAGTTAACTACCTTTATTATATTTGGTTATATCTGGAAGTTTTGTTTTTCCAAACTTTCCGCAGTGGATTTATAAATGAATTTTCCAACATTGATCAGGTCCTATATTCAGTAAAATTTTAAGTAGTTTTTTCGGAGAAGTTTATCTGTCTTTTATTCGATTAAAGTTAAATTTATGCCAAGAAATTTCTGAAATTTGCTGGCTTTTTTAACTTTTACGTCTGACTGTTTTGGAAATTAATGCTAATGCAGCCGATAATGAATGATAGGTTGAATTGGGTGATGATAGAATATCAAAACTGACCGGAAATCGAACTCAGAACCCTTGGCGTAGGAGCCAATTGAGTTGACGTCTATACCAGGGGCAGAATTAGTGTGTATATTGTAAACAAATTATTTTTGTTTTAATTTCAAAAATGAATGTATTCTAGAAAAACTGACTAACACTAGTCACTAATAATGAACTTATTATTTGTACTTTAGAAAATATTTAATGAATTGTAATTTAAAATAAATTTAATCTTGCTGAATTTTAACTGTGCTGTGATATTTTATTGAACGATGAGAATAAACTTTGTGTTTGCGTGGTTATGTGTAATGTGGACGGTGGTTACGTGTAAGCAACACAAGATGAATTTCATAATTATTGACGATGATCCGGGTAAGTTATAGCATTTATAAAATATTAACTCTTTTTATCATTTGAAGTACTATAATATTTGAAATTAACCGAAGCTTTCAAATGTTGATAGGGTAAAATAATATTGTGTATTGCCTAACCTATAACGTCGTAAATCATTCACTCACCGATCACAGAATTCAACAAACATAAGACCTAAAACGGCTTTAGGATTTTCTTTTAGGCAGCCAAGATTTTACTTATACACTCTCAGTTCTGCTTAGTTTTTAGATGGCGGAGGAGTTTTACATGTCTACCTTTTTTTAATACCCAGAATAAAAATTACTATAAGTTCACGCAGGGACAATAATCAAATAGTTTAACAAATGAAAATAACTTTTCAGAAATTTAAATACTTGTATATACACACAACAAAATAAATGAAATAAAAAGCATCTGCCATTTTTTTCAGAAAAGGTCAGAGGGATGAATTTTTTTAGACGTCGCTGAATAGTGTAGCGCTGATTCAACTAAAAAAACATCAGTGTTCCAATTTAATTTTTTTAATGTTACTGTATTTTGTAATTTGTTCTTGTACTGTGCGGAATGACTCACGATTGTTACTACAAGTCATTCTCCAGGGAAAAATTATGGAAAGCGTGGACCTGGCCGAAGAAAGGTGTCGTGGCTATGAAATCTGAGAACTTGGTTTGGGAAGAGCTCGAAAGAGCTATTTTGCAGTGCAACGAACAAAGTGAGAATTGCTATGATGGTCGTCAACATTCGGAACGGGTAGACACCAAAAAAGAAGAAGCAGAACTGTGTTAATGTTCACGTCTCGGTGTAATATGTTGTTTGTTATGTACCGTGGATAGTCGGTGATTGTTCGTAAAAATTTAGATTGGAATCTCCGAAGAATTTGGATGTTGTTAGTGCTGGCTGTTCCCTATAATTGGATTCTCGTACGTCGATATTATTATTTAGCGTATGGCTTTTTAAGACATTTAAAAATCAGCATCATAATTGTTATATATTGGGATCAAATATGACCCTCTGTCTATAAGGATGGGAAATAACATTAATGATTGTTTGGGAAACAAAAAGTCATAAAAAAAATGAAAAATATGTACATACAGTACGTAATTATAAAAACATGCTTAAGTCTATATACAGACATCCAGTCTGTCCAAGTAGGCTATTGATTCTGGAGTTGCCATCAGGAAATCCGCTCTTGTCCCTCCTCTAAAGGCAGTTATTCTGCACTCTTTCACTATGTGATCAATAGTTTGTCTTTGACCACACTCACATAAAAGCGATGGTATTTTGCCCCATTTAAACAATAAATCAGCACACCTACCGTGTTTTGTTCTTATTCTATTTAGAGCTGACCATTTTCTACGAGGTAGTCCAAAACCTGGTGGTATAGCGAGTTTTTTGCAACGTCAGTTGTGTCGCTTCTCGCATCCCAATCGCCATCTTTCCTTATCGATCCAGTCTCCTTCAAAAAGTCCTTTACTTTCCATTTGAATGCGGACGTTGGAGATCCATTCCTTTCGCGGTCTTCCACGCTTATTTCTATTTGCAGGAATCCAGTTCCAGACCTTCAACGGTATTCTCTCCTCATTCATTCTGCGCAGATGTCCATACCATTTTAATTGTTTCTCTCCGATGACATCCATTATCGTGTTTTTTGCGCCCATCCTCTCCCTTATGGTTTCATTTCTGATTCGGTCCAGCAACGTTAAACCTAAGCTTCTCCTCCAGTGCATCATTTCAGTTGAGAGAAGTTTTTGAGATGTAATTTTATCCACACTCCACACTTCCGACCCATACGTCACGACAGGCTCAATCATTGCCTGGTATATATTTTTTTTGTTTTTTTAGTGATCTAATCATATTTTTCCCCTTCCTTATCTTTTCCATGATATCAACTCTATCCTTTCCATCCTCACTAATTACAACGCCGAGGTATTTGTATTTTTTAACGTTTATGATCAAGCCATTTTCCGTTTCAATATCCTGTCCTGTGCCTCCTAACTGCATGTATTGTGTCTTATCTGTATTAACCTCCAAGCCCCATTTTCTGTATTCCTCTATCAGTTTTATTATCATGTAGGTCATGTCCTGATGATCTTCTGCTAGAACTACCTGGTCATCTGCAAAGAGGAATGTATGTATCGTAACATCCTCCAGCTCTATTCCCATTGGGCTATATTTTTTTGTCCATTACGTCGATACAAATCTAAAATAATTTTGTTTAATAATAATTTGTTTTTAATTGATAGTTTTAATTTTCTGTTGAACACGTCTTTAGCTTATAAATCACTTCAATCATAAAATATGTAAAAACTTTACAACTCTACATGTTATTTTAAAATCGGTAAAAATCATTAATATTGCACACAAAAGGCTATAAGATTGAAAAATCAAAGTTTTGGGAAGGCAAACGTCTACTTTACCTGCTAAAGCCATCACTGCTCAAGATCTAGCGAGCTAAAAATTTTCACAAGTTTGATCAGCTGTTTGAGGGTCACTAAGAAATATTTTTAAGAAATTCGGGTTCCGATTGGGTAATGGGTCACTCGAACTCTATATATTATTTTTCGTTATAATGCAATCAATATCAGTGATTCTGTCATAATTTCGGAATTCTTATAGTTCGTCAGGTGTAGAAAACAAAAACGCACTACACCCAAGTCCTTGGTTCTAGCCTGGATGGTGACAAATATCACCTGAAAATGTCAAATCGCTATAATTATTCAGATGTTTACTTTGTCGGCTTGATAACCTCATATTCAAAATCAATGTGAAAAATTAGAGTAGCAAATTGGCCTTTATTTTCTAGTAATTCTGACGCTTATATACCTTTTCTTTTTAGCGATGATATAACACTATGAATTATTTTGTTATTTTTATTAATTATGGTTGTTATTTTATGTTATTGACTAATTCTAATTAGTTTTCGTTATCCCGGCTAGCTTCTGAAAATTTTAAAGCTTGAAATTTATAATCCAAAGTACACGGAATGACTAAGCTGTTGATGTAAATTCGAAAACACTTATAAAATTTCCTGTACAAGTTTTTGCACGTCATATGAAGCCATATGATGTGTTATTACTTTTTTCTTACATTTTTTGTATTATATTTTTCTTACTTTGAATATGATATATTTTCCAGCGTGTTTTCGCCGGATGGCACCGGGACGGAGGTTGCTGGATCGTTACGTTAGGAAGACTCTAAAATGTGAATCTTTAAGGCACTGTGAAGAAGATTGTACACAAGAATGGGCGTTCCAGTGTGAGGGTTTCAGTTTCAGGTAAGGCACTTTCATGAATAATTTTGTATACAACTGGATGATAATTTCTTCTTTTCATAATCAGCAATCATAACGCATTGATTTTGAAGACTAATAATACATATAAAACAAAATTTTACGATTAAAAAACAAATAGACAGGTAAACAAACTGTAAGGAAATATTTTCACACCGCCGAAATACATTTTCCTTACAATAAGGTTGTTTTACAACTTCTAAAACCTTAAAAATTACATAAAATTTGCATTAAGGATTATTTTTTCCAATCAAACTAAATTTATTAAATGCTGTTCAGAAAATAAAATTCAAATTTGATTATCTCCAACTATCTCTTCATTTTGCCAACTTTTTATCAAAAGTTTGAAACTTTTAATAACATTAATTATCTGTTAAATATTTTAAACTTTATTGTTACGAAAAATAACAAGGCTTACATTGTAATATATAACGAGTCAAAATTTGATGTAATTGGTCACAAATTCATTTTTTATGCTTTTAGTAATTATATAGGTATTAAACAGTCAACTTATCAATTTTTCATTAAAAATTTTACACTTTCACTCTTTAAATTTGACAAAAATTAAACAAATGAAAAATAAGGAAGTAACACGATTCACAGTACCTACTGTATAAATATAAATAAACAACTCATTAAAAAAAGTTGAACATAAACTTATAGTTTTTAATATTAAATTTAGGTTCATCTTGACAAACGTATGATATGAAAAACAAATTGACAAAACAAAAAGAAACAGCTAAACACAAAATTTAAATAATTTTATTGGATTCTAAGAGGATCTACCCTTACATTGAACAATAAACTACTTTTTTTATAAAACTATAAAATCAATTTGGACTTATGGGATCCAATTGTGAGGGATAACAAGCTACTCCAACGTAGAAATCTTGCAAATTTTAATCTAAACTACTTACAAAAATCACAGCAATAACTTGGTACATAACAATTAACATACTACACAGAAATTTAAACATTTCTACAATTAAAAAAGAAATGCAGCTAATTCACCATACAAAGTCGCTCACCCAACCAGTGCTACCTAACATTTATCTGTGCAGAAAGTTTAAATTGCCTAGTTGAACATCGGGACTCCTAAATCCCACCTTGTGTAATTTTTCTGTAAACAGATAGTGCTCCAAAAACACACCAGATCGTATCACCAGTGTATTGATTAAAGCCATCACATGTAGTACATGTGCGTTTAAACTAGTGTTCTTATTGTACTTCCCAGATTTTTGTATTGTGCGGCCTAGAAAGGGATAAAGTCAGCCAACTGATTGGTATGCTCTGTAAGGCTTAAATCATAAATAAAAAACTTAATGTTAACTGCGTTTGTTCCATACTGATAATCTACAACGCGGAAGTTCGTGTTAAGCTTTAAAACTAAAAGAGAAAAACAAATCAAAATCATGGATTAGTTGAGTTTCAAGCCTAAATAAATTATCTTTGTAATGATTTTTCACCGGTATTTTTCTGCCGTAATAATAAGAACGCAATGGAATGTAAGTAATCAGAACCAAGGGGAAGGATCGTCCTTACTGATCGTAAATATTCGTAATTTGATTGAACGACGCGTGTAGGAGAAAAAGGTTAGCTTGGAATTACGAAGTATGTCAATGCCGGGGTTGACAACAAGATTGTTGACATCCTGCGTATACCTTCTTCTAAAACAATGAGTAATAATTGCATACGTTTGCAACTGCAATCTATTCCTCAATAAATTGTTAAAATTGTTGTTCGTAGCCAATGGTTATAAAAGTAGGAAATGCAGAAACGTATTAGTTTGATAGTTTAAGAAATAAGTAAAGTTTTAAGTTCTGCGAAAACAAAGCATTACTACTTTATTGTATCTGCAGTCCTTTCTTACCAGTATTAATTTTTTATTACAAATTTTGCATCATTTACATTTTCCTTGTAGGTCAACAAAGGACTGCATAAAATAACTTTTTTTATTATTTTCTGCTGGATGTTTCAATGTTCCCTTTAATTTAGTTCATCTCTTTCCAATGGTTTTCTTTTTCTTGTTCTCACTTTTTTTAAGTTTTTGAACGTATCTCTAAAATTTTTGCTTAGAAATTTCAATTTCTGTAAGATCACTTACTGTTATTCTGTAACCCGTACATTCTTATGGCCTTATCACTAGTGTAAGATTTTGATGGTTTATCTACTTTTGTTTTTATTGTATTTTGTGTATACTTTTTAATTTATATATTTTTATTCGTTAATATTTTCAGTTGTGTATCTATTTATATACCTTTTTTAAAAAAATTAAGTATTGTGTAATCATTCTTTTAACTTTTAATTATCAATTAATCTATTAAAAAAATTAAGTAAACTTAAGTTAAGTACTTGTAAAAGTAAACATTTTGTGAAGAAAATTATTAATTAAAAATGAATCAGACATTTAGTTTTTTTTATTTTATTGGCTGCCCTGGTCAAGTTTTCTGCATAGTTTCCCTTGGCCAATCCAAGCAAATGCCTGGTCAGCCACCGTTTTGTGCTTTGTGTGGTATCATACACTCCTGAATTCCTTTCCCATATTTTGACACGTCGTAATTAATGTATTTATTTGACGTGACACTAAAAATTTGTTTATTTATCTAATTACTTCCGAATTATTGAATTTTATTAAATTTGATTGGTAAAATGTAGTTTTCACTTGAAGGCAGCCTCTAGTTTCAAAAGTCGTAACTCGGGCGTAGTTTGGTAAATGTTAAATGACGCTGGTTTCAGACTAAAAGAAAAATTCTATGCTAGAGCACTATGTTGGGTTGCAGTTGCCTATTCCTTTTCTATTCTAATAAAACCAAAATATTTCTTACTGTAGTAAACTTTTTGATCAAAAAATATATAAAATAATTTTTTCAACTGTTCAAAACACAATGTTACCTTTTTCATACAAGGGACCCTAGAGAATAAAATTCTAAGTAATTTTTCATTTAATATGATTTTTTACATGATCTTGAAAATTCGGTTAAGTAGGTCAAAAGTTATGATTTCCGGAAAATACTAAAGTTTAAACAATTAGAATTGTTGGAAAACGATAAGGGGTATTAGGAACTTTTTTTACATTATATAGTATTGTATCCTCTACATTTATCCTATTTATAAGTAATTCTAAGAGATTACGGAGAATAAAAGGGGCTTTTAAACGCAGCAAACCACGTTAAAATATTTGAGTTCTTGAGCGGTTTTTTTAATCTCTAATGTCTGTACCTGTTCAATTTAGAGTATGGTTAATTGAACCCCAACCATCAAAGTACACCGGTAATCACTGCCTGGTATTCAAACCCGTGTAAAATTAACTACCTTTACCAGGACTTGAACCACGGGACCTCCATCTCCGACAGTCAGCTGTTAAACAGTGACTTGTGACGACGATCTTAACTCTTTATAGGGCAGTAGGCCTACTACAGGAAAAAATATACATGTTGTAAACATTAAAGTTTGTTTTAAAGGGACTTTATTAATGCATTTCTAGTGCCAGAACAGTAAGATATTTCTTTTTTTATGTTAAGCCCTGGTAGGTATACTTACCAAGGAACATGTATTGAAATGGGAATCACATAATGTTTAGCGGTAAAAGTGCTAATTTAAACAACTTGTAGTCCTATGCAACAGAACAATGTGTAGAATAACTTGTCTCAACATTATATTAGCATGAATGCTTGCTTTCCCGTAAAAATTCGAATTTTCTAAGCACTGTACAAAAGTAACAACAAAACAACATGGTTGCGCACGCTGGTATGAATCCTTACCGCATTCGTGCAACTCACAAAGCAAATGGTCGCTGCGCACTAATTTCAAAATGTGGATAGTCTACTTTCCAGAGAACATCTATAAAACCATAAAATGCCAATAGGGTTCAACTGCATAGCTTGTTTTCAAAAAACATCGACCTTATTGCCTGTGGTAAGTGTGCTTACCAATAACCTACAAAGTGTTAACGCTAGACCCACCCGATGTGTTGAGAGAGATTATGAGCTTAAAAATTAAAAATTTCACAAAAGAATTTCAGGTATTGATTTAGTTTTTATTTAATAACTGACTTAAAACAAAATGTTTTTAATAAAATACACATTTTGCCTAAAATAATTTGCTCTACAAAATTACCAAAAACATTTTTTTCGAGAAAATTTTTTTTCGAAGCTAAACCTCCCCTTGATCAAAGTTTACGAACACGGCCGCCTCCGTGGTCCATGGGTCAGAAAGCTAGACTACACTCAATGGCACCAGTTTTGATTCCCGGCTAGGATCTGGAATTATTACTCCTTAAAACCCCCAGATTATGTACCGTTACCCGTAGTAATAGTTATCAGCCAAAGCAGCTTATGCAACTTGAAATGTAATTTAAAATATTTTCAAGTGTATGTATTACAATAATTTTAACAGTACGATAATTGTATATCAATTCCTTACGATAAATAGAACAGTTATTAGAGCTGCGCTACAGAACAAACATTTCTTAATATAAATCATTTTTGATTTTAATAGCAAAGGAAATAATTTTCGAATATACCGCTAACTGTTAAATAATAATAACAGATAACATTTTTGTAATACTGTTTGAAGTAGTTATTAGTAATTATTTCGGTATAGGTTAGTGAATTTATGATAGAATATAATATTACATTATGCTCTGTGTAACGGTAATGATTATTTAACAATAACACTGTTTTACAATAACATACCGTTGCTAATAATTATCCGCCAAAGTAATAAAGAAATGAAACACTTGTCCTGTCTGAGTCAAGTAACCGATGTGTGAATTAATTATTATTCCATGAATTTTTTTATTAATGATTGTCTCTTTTTTAATAACAAGCTGTATAATAAATAATGGGAGTAAATTACTCTCTGTTATAGTAATTTCAGGATCTATGGCGTTGACATTTCTTTCGTTGTCACACTAATGTGTTGCAATAAGCATTCCTGCTATTTAACTCTCCGTCACCAACCGACAATAAGTTAGTTCTTGCGCAGGTTTATTGTCGCAATGAATTTCAAGTTTATTCTATTGTGCATGGTAAAGGATGTGTAATGCAACAATTAGTTTATTGCAAATGAGATTAACAGGTCGTAAAAACTGTGTTTTTAGTACTGTTCAGCCATTTTACTTTCATTTGTTTACTTGAAGTTTAAATATTTCACTGACAGACACATTTCTTTTTGTTGAAAGTGATACATTCTTCATAGTATCGTTTTCACATATTAATATCTAAACAGCGTTCAACGGAAATATGAGACCTGGGAATAACTTTCGATTCTGCCTTAACTTTCCATCAATATGTATAACAATATCGTGAAAAAGAGTAATTTACAAAATTTTAATCGGGTAATAAAACGGGGTTTTAACAAAACACATATTCTTCTGAACAGGAGTTCTTTTTTGAGTTCATTTGAAGTCGCATCAAAATATTGGTTATTAACGACTAATTTGGGTTAAGGAACGGTGGGTATGAACGTGTAATAATTTTCCAAACGTAGCCGGAATCAAACCCGGGATCTCACTTTGGAGCGTAGCACGCTAAGCACTGAGCCCCAGAATTGGTCAGTTTTTAAAATATTACCTTAGAGTACGGTATAGAGTACTTCAAATATAAAGTTATATCGTGGATTGTAAGTGAGATAACTATGAAAGAATAACCTGAATCGTATTTATTTAAATTAAAAGAACAAGTATTAAGTAGGCCTAGATTGTATAGTTTTCCTTGAATATATTAAATTGTAAGTAGGCTATTATTTTTTATAATTGTTTTGAAATACGAGTACATAAACAATATTGTAGGCTATGTGACTATATCAATTCTTATTTTGGGTCGCTGACAAACAAAAATTTATTTATTTATAAAATTGCACTCTTGCAAAGTATTTATCTGCTACCAGAGTAATGGGACGAAAATATTGTATTGAAGATCTTTCCTGATTTATTTACTCTATGTAGTGAACATATTAAATTTTTACTTACTCTTGCCCTATATGAAATGTACGGAAGGAAAGAATTCTTTTCATATCGATTTTTCGAAACCGAGTTTTCACCAGAAATACACTTGTTTTCAGGGCCTCTTAACCCAAAATACATGTTTTTACCGATTGGTCTGTATTTACGCGCGCGCGTGAGAGAGAGAGAGAGAGAGAGAGAGAGAGAGATAGAGAGAGAGAACAAAATATCTCAAGAACGGAATATCGTACGAAGTTCGTACTTGAAACAATTTGTTACATTCTTGCAATTTTCCCAAAAATGCCTCTACGATTATGATAAAAGTTACCTCATTTACTTCATTTTTAGTGGTCTACAATATAGAATAAGCGCAATATCTGCTGAATTTCGTGGGGCCCTGTCCTCTCGCAGTATGTTTTTTTACGATTTCAACCTTAATATGCATTATAGAGAAAAATGGTAGGTTCTTCGTATCTAATAAAAGTTGTAGAAAATTAAAAAAGCTGAAAATTTTATTTCAAGTATTTTTCTACAGCACTTAGTTTAGCGTCAATCAGTAATTTTTCGTGTACTCTCATTGAAATCGGTAAAAATGAGGCTATTTTAAGATTGCGGCCTTAGAAGGCCTATACATAGTACTACATTTTAGGGCAAGAGTAGGCTATACATAACTGCAGTTGTAGCAAATTTAGAAATCTATCACTTTTATATCAAGCATTTTTTCTACACAGCTTAGTTTAGCTTAGTTTATGTCAATTAGTAATTTTCCGTATTTTAAAATTGAACAGAGGTTGACTTTATTTAGCGCCATTTTTTCATGATTGGTGATAATTTAAAAAATTTTCATCTGTAATTTTCCTTTGTCCTTCGGTCCGTCCGTCACACCCAGTTATCAGAAACTACAAGAGATAGCAACAAACGATTTTCGGTTTCGTAATCTACACAAAAAATGCCTAAATTGGGTTTGAAGTTCGGGTTTCGACCGAAAGTGGTCGAAAACTGAAAGTCAAAAATCAAAGTTAGAAACTACAAGAGATAGCAACAAACGATTTTCGGATTCGTAATCTACATAAAAAGTTAGTTGGCTTAAATTGTGTTTGAAGTTCCGGTTTTGACTGGAAGAGACCCAAAACCGGGAGTCAAGAAATAAAAGTCGAAACTTGAACAAAAATAGTGTGATTCGATTTCTCTTAAAGAGTGGTACAGAAATCACAAATGGTTTTTGCCATAAGTCAAAGGTAAGCCTTTTTAAAAATTACCACAAGCCATGAGATGCGTCGTCTCAGGAAAGGGATTTTAATTTTTTTTTTAACTTTACATTGTTTACTAATGAATAAACATTATTTTTAATTATTTACGTTGGCAAGAGAAATTTGTGTTGGTGTTTCACACCAGATTTTTATTTTTAAACTCACCAAAAAAAGTAAAAGTTGGACATAGCATTCCTATTTGTAAATAATTTGGTTTGGTACACACGAAACTTGAGTAGTTCACAAGATCAGTGGAGCATAACTCGGTTATTTTATTAAGATGTTGTCAACAAAAGATAAATTATGTATTCAAAAGACGTGGGAGGAGCGAGAGGAACAGAATTGGCTTATTAGCTCACATAACTAATACAAAAAAAGACAATTACGTAGTACCATACTTTGCTTACTGGCCTTGCGTGTGCCGTCACACCGGATTTCATCTATTCTCCCTGGCAGCTTCCTCTGAAATCAATCTTCTGTGGTCAAATTAATTATAATTTCTTCGTTTATGTATTGTTTACATAATAATAAATTTCCGTATGTAAAAACTGTGCAGTATTATGACAAATACTTTTTGTGTAACTTAATTTCTTTTGTTTTTTTTATTATTACTTGTAACTATTTACAATCAAAATCATTAATAAATTGATTTACTAAATTAGGTTTTTATTAAATGAATTCATCACACATAAACGAAATTATATAATCATAAAATGGGTAAATAGACTGGTGTAATTCACTTTTGTTATTATACTTATTTTATGCTCCGTGCATTACCGATAGTAAGGAAGCAAACATTATTTTATACCTATAAAATATTTTAAAATCTGTTTTTCTTTAATTTTTTTAAAAAACTAGTTATTTACAAGTTATTTTTTGATAGCGAAAAAACAAAATGATTGCTCACACAAAACAATGAACAAATTATTTTCTCCCTCATTTTCTTGTTTTGCTGAAGTTCTTTCGTTCTTTTTGGGCGTTTTCTTCTTTCTTCGTCAGAATATTTAATTTTCTTTCCCAATCTATATTCCCCAAAAATTTCGGCCAGTCTGTTCACTCTTTTCCGAAACTCATCTCTGTTAAAGCAATCCTGGTTTTTTATGCTGTCTCACAATCTCTATTTTACACTCACTACATAAAAAGGTGTTAATTTACAATTTTGTTGTATTTAAATTTTATGTTATATACTTTTTCGAGCCATCGAGGTCCTCATAATGATTTATTTAATACTGATTATCCATAAAATTAAAAAAAATTAAAGTATTTAAAAAGTTTTTCCTACGTTCAGTCTGAACTCTCACAGGACTGATTCCGATTAACGAATGTAACATGGGGCTCTCCACGTGTAGATTTGCTATCACCCATTATTATTGTTTACAAATTCCCGATTGACTCAAAAAATAAAAAATTAACGTTTTGTTATATCCTGGTTTTTGAAGATTTACCACACCGATCACTATGTGGCCTCCATGGTGACTGGTGATGCTGTTTTGTGAAAGTTTTATTTGTTCTTCTTCTTCTTTCAGCCAAGGATTAGGCCGCAGCCTGTTCCAAGCTCACAAACTATATCATCTATCTCCATTTTCTCCTAGGTCTACCGATATCCCTTTTCCCTTCTGGAGCATACCAGTGTGCCTGCTTAGGTATCCTGTGATCTGACATCCCTGCCATGTGCTGTCTCCAACTTCAGCAATAATCCTTTATCTTTTCGTTCAAGTTGTAGATACCTAATTCTGACCTGATTTCCTCATTCCTTATTCTTTCCAAGCGTGTGCACCTCTTAGTTCTTCGAAGAAAGCTCATCTCTGCTGTCTGGATTCTCCGCTCTTTATTATTATTATTTATTTTTTAAGTTTTATCTGTTTCGGATGAAATTAAATATGTTTGAGAAATTTGGGAAACGAAAATGTTGCTGCCGAGCCCGTGTTTTAAGTTCTTACCAAAAAAATGCAAACAAAAATTTACTTTATTACTGATTACTTATAATTTACTTTATTTTTCTAGGTTATAACCTACTTTTTGTACTTTAATACCGTTTGTTTTTATTTGCAGATTTGATCCGAGAGGCAGCATATGTCAGTTAACAGCAGTACCCTCAGATAAGTTAATGATTATAAAAGACTTTAATTCGGATCGAGAGTGGGATTTCTTTGAACGAGACAAAAATGCACCGAAAACTTGTTTTAGACCTTTATCTGGATATCGACCGTGGACACAATATGGACATTCGGGGCCGGGAGGGCCAGCTTGGCATCGTCAGGACAAACCTCCAATACCTCCTCCATATCACCAATACCCGGCTCCAGCCCCAGCTCCGGCACCACCATACCGCCCCCAAAACTGGGGATTCTCTTCTGGGGACTATGGAGCAAAACCTGATTATAATTATGGTGGAGGGAATTCATATTATGGCTTCAAAGATCCTTACGCTACTGGTGAAGGTTTTCCAAATAGCTTGCAGCCAGTGCCACCTCCTCCAATTCAGTCACCTCCAACAAGCGGCAATGGTTTGTAGATAGCAAATTGGTGACAACCGTCTTATATATAAACTGTAGTATTACTTAGTTATTGGACTATCATTGAGAATTCATTGCACAACTTTTTCTTCTGTTTATTTCTTCATTTTTGTGAACACATAAAACACCATTGAAATTGACTGAACAAAAAACTTAAAATAATTCATTGTTTTCATTATTTTAATAACAATATCTCATACATCACATTTTTTACTTTATACTACTAACTGTACACATGACTTAAACCAAACACAATCAATTTTTTATTAATATATTTTTAGCTTTTTAAGTAAACAATATAATTTTTAAGTTTAATTTTTTTAATTTTTGTATTATTATGACAACAAAAGCATCATTTAGCCACTTTATCTTAATATCACTCTTCAGTGATTATTATCTTTTAAATATCATCTATCATGATTTCTGAAAATAATTATAAATTTTGGTTTTAATAAAATAACAGTAGTTATAATTAATTTTTTAAAAGGATTTGATGTGATCCGGTATTCTTTATATTGACAATAATATTAAAAAGGCGTTAATAAAATACGAATACATATTTTTACCAATTTTTTAAATTTTATTTTAATCTTTCAGTTATATAAATAAACTGATGAAGTACTTAATTTTTTAACCAAAAAATTTGATTTCAGTTGAGATAAAATAACTTCTTTTAAAAAATATTTGGTCCAATTTTTAATACGTGAAATTTTTTTATTAGTAATAATTTATAAAAGTAAAGTTCTGGTTTAGTGAAAGATGACAAAAGTTTTCAACACGATATTTTTCTTAAAATTTAAGCCATAATCAATGTCCATGAAGATGACAATAAAGACGAAGACCAAAACCTTCATTTTTACCCTCAATGGTAGTCTACATTTTCCATGATGCACATCAATTAGTACTTGCTATTGCTGATTTGTAGAAGCATTTGTAGTAAGCACAAATTTTAAAAGAAAAAAGGAGAAGAAAATTTTTGTTTCTTCTTCTATTTTTTGCTAAAATAAAAAGTAGTAATACATAAGAAAAATAAAGAATATTTTATTCATTATTTTTCTTAGTACTGTATTGTAATAAGTAACTGTACAGTAGTAGATTTTTTATTTTTAATATCAACTATGTACATTACACTTGGAAAATGTTATAAAATAATTTTACAATATTTTCCAAGATGGCTTTTTTTAAATAAACAATTTTACTGTTACATTATGTCTTTTTATTTTTTGTAAAATATTTTGATTTTTTTTCTTTTTTATATAGGTCTATAGAAAACATTAAATAAAAATTGATAGGCTACAATCTTGAATTCATACTGAAAATTACACCTACATTTTCTAAAAATTTTCGAATTTTCGTGTTTAAAAATTTGAAAAAATTTTAAATATTCTTTTTGTTCAAATATGTCTTGTTAATTGGATTTTTTGAAATAAATAACTAACCTACTTCCTCCAAAAACTATAAAACTATAAAAACTAATATTGATTTTTCTTGAAAAATACAAAAATAAATTCAATGAATCTGGTAAATATATGAATTTTTACTCCTTTTCGTAATGAGACTTTTTTTGCATACAATATTCGTAAATTTTTACAATTTATTTATAGATTCTTTATTTTTTATGCGTGCAACTATTTAGAAGAAATTCTGAAAGAAGCATCTTAAAAAGGAAGATCATAACACTGTTTTTGTAAGAATGATATGTTTGTTTATGTTGTAATAACGTGTTTTATAACTCACTAATCTTTCTCCACCAAATTTTTATATAATATTATGCCTAAAATAAAACATGAATTAATGTAGTTGGTATCGTCTACGAAATAGAAATTGGAGATCGAAAAATGAAGGATTTTTAATTTTTTATCGATCTAATAATATTATTTACAAAATACATATTTTAGAAAAAAATTGAAAATTGAATAAATTCTCTGAGTATAGATATAAATACTTATAAATTACTCCTAATTGATTTTACTAATTATCTATCTAATTATGACACCGTAGAGTTTGGTAGAAAAAAAAGTAATTAGAATTACGGTTTGACATTTTTTCAAAACCGAATTACATGAATCATAAGTCTGAAATATTGACTCACAATTTATTTAAAAAGAAGCAAACCAATATTGTTATGTATGGTAAAAACCAGGAAGAAAATGTATACAAAGGATGATTAGATGAACTTCACTAATTGTTAAATTTATTGGAGAAATGTTTGATATGAAAGTCCATTAAAAGTTATCTAATGGTTTTTAAAGTAACCAATTTTTATAATACTGAAAATGTGATTACAGATAATATTAAAATAATTTATTAAATTTGATTTAATATATGTCTTAAATTTACATGTTAAAAATGTACGCAGAGTGTTTCATAAGGAGAAAAGTTGGCTTCCGAATGGATCGTAACGTGGTCGTTCTATCATTAACGGCACCATCACTTTATCATTGTGAAGTTGAGTGTGCCAATGAGAAAAAATTTCTTTGTAATATATTCAGTTACAGGTAAGAATGTCGTTATTAAATTAGTGATATGTCTTTCTTATCCATTATTCTATAGGTAATTATATTCTTTTTAATAAAAACGGAGACATTTGACTTTTTAGTAAGTTAATTAAGAAAGCTGTTTGAAATACTTGTATGTTTAGTAAATTTATTGATTGTTTTTTGAAAGTTTAATTTTTTTAAGATGAAGGTTCACTTTTTAAATAAAAATAAAATATGAAATATATTTTGGGGGGTCCCTGCAACCTGTTTAGTTATTCTTATACTTATTGAATCCCCCAAAAATGTTATTTTTTAATTGTGCTTATTATTTGGCCTATCAGATAATAAAAGGTATTTTTAGCTGACTCATGGTGACAACGACTTTACCTCTAGACCAACCCAGTAGGTTACACACAACTTAATACATTTTTTTAAAAATATATGATGATTAAATTATTAAGAGGAGTCCATATAAAAGAAACTTTCAAATTTTTTAAAAAAATTTAATTTTATTTGAAATTCGAGCTTTAAAATGATGTGAAATTTATGTATCTACTATGACTAGAAAATTTTAATTCATATTTTGTCTAACCTATTTATGAAATTAAATCCCGGGCTACAAGCAATAAAAACATTGAAGCAACCAGACTTTGACTGAGGTCACAAGGATGATAAAGTTATCTTAGATTGCCAAAAAATTATCCAAAAATAAAACTCAATCTTGCCAGGTAGAAATTAGATGATCATTTTGAAGAAATTGAAAACATAGGCAACCCATCTTATAGTCCTATAGCTTAACGAACTAGAGACTGCAGATGAAAGCGGAGCATAATGATCTAGATCACAGCACTGAACCAATTGACTTTCATTAATCATGTCCTGCGTTGTCACGTTGTGATCCTGGTGTGTATGACAGCCTAACAAAATGTCAGCTGGAGTTCGGTGGAACAGAGTGTGACTTAGCAAAGGGGTAACCTCACACCCGACCTTGGCAGTTATTGGCTAGATCTCATCTGCAGTCTTTAGTTTGTTCAGGTATAGCCATTATACTGGAGGTAATATTGTAACAAATTTTATGTTTTATAGATGTTATAATTTTCTCACAATAGCTTTTTGAAAAGAAAAACTTACATAAATATTTCCTATAGTTTTTAAGAGAGTGTTACAAATGTTATCACAGTATAAGATAGTAATAAAGGTATGGACACCTCTTAAGTAAAACATAAATTAACAAAATTGCAATTACAAACAGGTGACACTCAGTACTGTAGGCAATAAGCATCACAGTAAATTCGATTTAAATAGCAATCAACAGTGTAAAAATGTATAAACGAAGTTCTTTCACTTCTTTATTTTAATAATGTTGCCAGCACCATGTTATGTTCACTTAATAAGTAGCAAAAATAAAATATGCATAAATGTATTGCACATGAAGCTATTGGCACACAAGCACAAGAGTGCATTTTTCGTAGTTTTTAAATCACTGGAATGAATTACAACAGTGTTGTACATTTAAATTTTTTAAAAATTAGATCTTTATATATACTGCACTATTGTTTAGAATATGCTGAAAAAACACACTGGTTAGTTAAAATGTAAACAAGTTGAATATTTTGGATAATAATTTTTCAATATAACTATATTTTGCTTATTTAAAATTAAAAATCTTTTTACTAACAGATCCTAGTGACTACCCTGAATGTTTACAGGTACACAAAGTCATCGAATGTTCCAGGAGACAATTGTCATTTGGGTGAACGAGCTTTTCATACTCTTGATTTTTACACAGATTTATTACCAGATAAAGATTATGATCTCTATGTAAGAAATGAAAAAGGACCTCCAATTTGTGTTCCTCGTCGCAGCAGTGAAAGCGGTATATTTCTTAAAAATACAATATGACATTTTCATGTTACTATTTTTTTTTTTTTTTTTTATATAGTTTTATGGCCTTCATTGGACCACTGTAGTCAGTATCTTCCGGCCCTCTTTCGTCTTCTCTCCGCCCAACATCTCCTCATCCGCTCAGAAATCAATTTCCTTTCCTCGTCTGAAATCACTCTTCCCATTCTATGTCCGACCTTGATCTGAAGTCTTGTCTGTTTATCGTTCAGGATTCCGATGCTGTCTGACTTGTCCTTCAAATCCTCGAATGTTATGCGCAACTCTCTCATATCCTCCCTGAGTTCTTCAATCCATTGAATATTTGTCTTACTTTTCCACAGCTTTTCAATAACTCTTCTGCTCAGTCTGTCCTCCGGAGCTCTAATCAAGTGACCGAAGAAAGACATTCGTTTTTTCCTCATTGTACTTGTGACAGGTTCAATTTCTTTGTATACAGTTTCGTTGGAAGCTAATCTCCAGTGTCCATTTTCATGATAGCTTTTGTTGATACAAGTTCTGATTATTCTTCTTTCAATTTTTAGTAATTTGTCTATTGCGATGGTATTAGTGGTTTTAAAGATGGTTTCACTTGCGTAAGTTATTATTGGTTGAGTAACTGTCTTATAATGATTCAATTTTGTGGCTATTGATAGTGATTTCTTGTTGTAAGTGTTCTTTGTGGCATACTGTGCTCTTCTCAACTTATTTATTCTACTGTCCCATGCTTGTTTCTCATTGAGATTGTACGTTATGACTTCACCCAGATATTTGAAACTGTCCACAATCTTTATTTCTTGATCTCCTATACGGATTTTCTTTGCAAGAGGTGGATCAGTTAGCATAAGTTCTGTTTTTTCAAAAGATATTCTAAGGCCAATTCTCTGAGAAATACTCTGTAGTGTATTTATTTGTTTCTTGGTTTCTTGAATACTGTTAGCCAGCAGTGCCAGGTCGTCAGCAAATCCCAAGCAGTTTAAATTTATGTTGTCTCTAGAAGTTCCAACTTTGATATTCTTTGGATTACTCTTATACCATTCCCTCATTATATATTCCAGGGCACAATTGAACAACAGTGGCGACAGGCCATCCCCCTGCCTCAAACCTGTTTTTACTACAAACGATTTGGACAGTTCTCCTCTGAATTTGACCTTAGATGTTGTATTCGTCAGGGTGAGCTCTATCATTTTTATAAGTTTTGGATGGAGTCCCAAGTGTCTCAGAATTTTCAACATTGATCGTCTGTGGATGCAGTCGTATGCTTTTTTGAAATCTATGAATGCAATTGAAAGAGGTTTACTTCGTTTTCTGTAGTATGCCATGATCAGTTTCAACGTGATGATTTGTTCTGAACAGCTTCTCCATGGTCTGAAGCCGCCTTGATATTCACCAAGTTCCTTATCCAGTTGGTCTTTAATTCTGTTATATATGATCTTTGAAAAAATTTTGTAGGTGCAATCAAGAAGAGAAATCCCTCGATAGTTGTCTGGGTTGCTCCTGTCCCCTTTTTTGTGTAGCGGATTGATTACTGCTTCAGTCCAATGTTCTGGAAGTGTTTCAGTAGTCCAGATCTTTGTGAGGGCCATATGTAAGGAGGTCCGCGTTGAACCGCTAGCATGCTTCCATATTTCCGCACATACTTGACTTTCTCCACATGCTTTATAGTTTCTCATTTCATTTATTGCTCTCTCCACTTCTTGAATGGTCGGTGGATTTATGTATTCTGCTTGTGTTCTTATTGGGGTGTTCGTGTTGATCTGTAGAAGGTTCTTTGGTTCTTCACAGTTCAAGAGCTTATGAAATGCTTCCGCCATTATTTCAGCGTTTTCCCTATTATTATGAGCAAATTTTCCATTTTTATCCTTCAGTATCAATGTAGGAGGATCGTATTTATGTAACTGCTTACTAAATGTCTTATAATAGTCTCTTGAATTCCTTCTGTGATAGTTTTCCTCAATAGAGTTAATCAAATCTTTTGTATACTGTCTCTTTGTCCTTCTGATAATCTGAGTAAATTTCTTCCTGATATCTTTCAGATTAATAAAGTTATCTTCTGTCTTTTTATTCTGAAACTTAAGCCAGGCTTGATGTCTTTCTTCATGTACCCCATCACAATCTGAATTCCACCAGGTGTGTTTCTTACGTGGATCCAATGGGGCTATTTCTTCTGCATTTTGTTTCAAAATTGGTAGTAGTTCTTCAAGGTTATCTGTCAATTTTGTTGTTCTTGTCATTTGTTGGTATTCTTTGCTTCTAATTAATTTTCGTGGGTCATAAGTTCTTTTTTCTTTAACTGTTTTCTGTCTGACATTTTTACGTGGAGTGAATTTTATTTTGATTTTAATCAGGTAATGGTCTGAACCAGTGTCTGTTCCTCGTAGAACTCTTACATTATGTATCTCTTTATGAAAGGTCTTGTCCATGCACACATGGTCCAGCTGCCATTCTCCTCTCGTCCAATCCGGGTGTTTCCAAGTTTTGAGTTTATTCGGTTTTCTTTTAAAATAAGTTGATTTGGAAATTAGATTGTGAGTTCTGCACAACTCCACAAGTCTTTGACCGTTTCTGTTGGTGTATTTCTGAGGAGCCCATTTTCCTATCACATCTCGATACTTCCTTTCCTTTCCCAACTGAGCATTGAAATCTCCAATCAAAATCTTGACATAGTTCTTATTGATTTGGGTTATTGTCTGGTCTAACAATTCCCAAAAGTCTTCCACTTCTTGTGCACTCCTTACTTGAGAATTTTTCACATTGGTTGGTGCATGTGCATTAATAATAGTGTACACCTTGTTTGTTGTTTTTAGAGTCAAAGTTGCTATTCTTGATGAAAGAGCTGTAAAGTCCATTATGGAATCTATTATTTTCAAACTTACTATAAAACCGGTTCCAAACTGTGGACATTGTTTCATGACTCTTTGTCCAGGTTTTCCATTATAGATTCTATATCCTTGAGACTCAAATGGTTGCTCCGTAGTGTTCCTCATTTCCTGCAATCCCGCTATAATGATGTTCTGTTTATCAAATTCATCCGTCAGATTCTTCAGTCTTCCCACCTTCAGTAGAGAGTTGACATTATGAGTTGCAATGTAGTTTATTTGTCTATACTTGATCTTTTCCTTTCGTGTTCGGTCAGACATGAGTGACTTTGAATGTTGCTCTATGTTTTTGTCCTGTAGTTGGCAACCCACCGAATCCGATATTGCCTTCTCCTGCCGTGTAGCACAGGACGGTGGAACATTTTTCCTATAAGACCTTTCCATATCTGACTTTCAAAGGTTGTCCACCTTGTGTGGAGTAGAGACTACTCCGAGTTACAACCACGGTTGTTAACCGCAGAGGATAGTTTTCAGCCGCCACTAACATGTGGAACCGACGCTGTCGGGAAACCGCCACTGACATGTGGAACCGCCGTGCCCTGGGTTGCTAGTTTTGGTCCACCCCGGGTATTTTATTTCCCCGGTACCCACCATATCTGGTGAGCATTCCCCGATCCGCCACCTGGGGAGGCGCCCGGTAGGAGACTAGCAAACTCCCCCAGGTCATGTTACTATTAATATGCAGAGCATGCACATTTCCTTGTTAATTTATTTTTTGCGATTCCATCTATAGGACAGGAGAGGAAGGCTAGAGGGAGAGGAGTAGTGAGTTTGAGTAAGCGAGTGGGTGTGTAAGTGAGTGAGTGAGAGAGATTTAGGGGAAGGGATGAGGGAGTGGTTTCTAAAAGTGTATGTGTTATTTGTACTAAAGCAAAAACCATATCAATTGGAAGAAAACTCGAAAACTAAAATTTTCCTTAGCAACCCCTAAGGAGACTGAAATAGGCATATGGCGAACAACTTTGTTCATCCAACTCTCCATCAGGCTGTCCATCACCAACCATAAAACTTAATTACATAATTTTTTTTTGTCTTTCCTAACATACTCCTCTTGAACTTCATTTCTGCCATCTGTATTCTACTATCAGCCTTCCTTCCATCTGTCCAAAATTAAATATTCTCTATACATCATCATCTGTATTATATAAATGGGGAAGCCCTCACTGAATGACCAACTCACTCACTCATCACAAATTCTCCTACATGCACAATAGCTAAAAAGCGGAAATTTGGAGGGATATACCGTTCAGGGTAAGCAGAAAAATTGAACATAAACAATTTCAACATTCCACAATTAAGGGGTTGAAAAGAACGTTCAACCGATATTTTCCCTTTAATAAGTTCCAAACAAGCTAGATGGCTGAAATTTGGTAGAGATTTTACTTATAATTTATAATTGAACCTATCCACCTAATTGTTGGTCTCCCCCTCTAGTTCTTTCCTTCCATCTCACAGCATTCTTTTAATGAGTCTTCCCTCCTCTATCCTACTGATATCACCAAACCATCACAATTTTGTTTATTCAACTCTCCGTCAGACCAACCATAATTCCTAATTACATAATTTTATTTCTTTTTGTCTTTCCTAACATACTCTTTCGTGAGGCTTTCATGAGACAGTCTCATGGCTGATGGCAATTTTTTAAAAGGCTTACCTTTGACTTATGGCAAAAACCATTAGTGATTTCTGTATCTACTCTTTAAGAGGAATCAAATGACACTATTTTCGTTTCCAAAATCCAACTTTGATTTCTTGATTTCCGGTTTTGTTTCTTTTTGTCTTTCCTAACATACTCCTCTTGAACTTCATTTCTGCCATCTGCATTCTACTATCAGCCTTCCTTTCGTCTGTCCATACTTCTATGCATAAATTAGTATTGGCACACAAATCATGCATAGTTTTTTCCATTACATAGGAATTTCTTGATTCAAACTAGATTTCTTAGACTTTGGAAGAAATTACTTGTTTTCTGCGCACTTAATATGTTTTAACATCATAATACAGAAACATAAAATTTTTTTATCCAATTCAATTATCCAACACTACTTTCATTTTTTTAATCCTGTTGGTGGTATTTAAAGAATGATCATAACATTGATTGATTATTCATAACATATAATCCCTAACACAAGAAAGATCAAAGTCATTTTACTCTCATTTTCTACAGGATCAATTTTTAAGTTAAAATCTTGTGTACTCTATGAATATACGAGTATAAAGTAAAATTTCTTGTACCTTGTACATTTTCATGAAGATTGTTTATTGGCAACAGAATAATAATTAGTTTTACTAATTTTTTTAGTAAAAATTTAAATTAGTAAAAATTTAAAAGGCAACATCCATTGCCTTCTTGATTTTGATTGATGTTCTGTTGTTCACAGCTGACTTTGATCATTCGTGCTGTTTTTCAATTGTAATTTTTGTAATAAAATATGCTACGTTCGTTATTGCTTTGTTCTGTATAAACATGGAAATAGTACTCATGTTGTACAATAGATTCCACCACTGTGTTGAAATTGAGCAAAAATTGACTTTGATTGTTTTTCTCGTGTACTCTTCATTTACTCTCAAAATTTTTGTTTATAAAATACAGTATTAATGTCGTTAATTTCTGTTAAATTCCATGACCTCTTAAATTTGTTCCTTATGAAGTAACTTTACTCCATTATAAAAATATTTGTAATATTTCAATAATATTCATTTTAAAGTATTAATAACTTTTCAAATTCATCAGTTTACTACAGGTTGATTTGAAGCAAGATATTAAAAAATTTAAAAAAATCCCTTTTGTGAGACTCTTCATGAGGCTTTCATGATCAGTCTCATGGTTGATGGCAATTTTTAAAAGGGTTACCTTTAATTTATGGCAAAAACCATTAGTGATTTCTGTATCTACTCTTTAAGAGGAATCAAATGACAGTATTTTCGTTTCCAAAATACAACTTTGATTTCTTGATTTCCGGTTTTGGGCCACTTCTGATCAAAATTGGAACTTCAAGCCCAATTTATGCCCACTGCCTTTTTGTGTAAATTACGAACCCAAAAACTTTTTGTTGCTATCTCTTGTAGTTTCTGACATCTGGGTGTGATGGACGGACGGAGAGACAAAGGAAAATGATAGATGACAACTTTAAAAATTGCCACTAAATATATTTTACTATCCTTCATAAAAATGCAGATGATCTTAGTCCAAGTGCTGATTTAAGAACGTTAATATTTTTCAGATTGTTTTGAAAGAGTAAGAAGTGGATTACGATTGGATAGCTCAATGACAAAAATGAATACGATGACGAATTCAATAAGCGAATGTGAGAAAGCCTGCATCAACTCAAAAATGTTTACATGTCGAGCATTCAGCTACAGGTCAGCTTGTTTTAAATTCAAAACTTTTTGTTTTTGTTTTACGTCTAACTGTTTTGCAATTGTTGCTGATGCAGATGGTGAAAAGGATGATACATGAATGTTGAAAAAATGGCAGACCTGAGCAGGAATCGAACCCAGGACACCTGAATAGAATCCAGTCGCGCTAACTACTAAATTTAACATGCATAATTAAAATCAAACATATCTTTATTAGTTTATTTAAATTTGTGACAACAGAATTGTAATTACTTATTAACTTTTGGTTATGAATGGTGAGTTTTAGCTTGATCAACTTTTCAAAACCTGGGAATTGAAACCAGGATCTCCCATTGGGCAATCTAGCAAACTATCTAGCCTACTGCAATAATTTTGCCAAATTTTATTTATTTTTTAAAAATTACATAATTTTATTCTTTAAAATTTTAAAGAATAAAATTATGTACTTTATTTAGAAACTGTTCTTTAATAAAGTGGATATTTAAAAAAAATATTTTTGGCCACTTCTGTGGCCCAGTTGTTATTGTTCTATGTTTCAAAGCAGAGGTCTTGGGTTTGATTCCAATCAAAGTCTGGAAAATTATTATAAGTTCAAATCCTCCATACCTTAACCTGAAGTAGTTGCAAATAAGCAAGCTGTTTATGGAACTTAAAAAAACATATTTTTAATTAGCTTTAGGGGCCCCAAAATTGACTGTAGATTATGTACAATTTCATAAATTAAAAATACTCATAAAATAGGAAATTCCTGATTACTATGTTTGTAATTTTTGTATCTCCATCTAAAACACATTGGAAAATATGTGATAATATACTGATTGTGTTTCAGATATGGTTCACCAACAATTGGCCAAGAACGAGAGAACTGTCAACTAACGGATCATCCAATACCAGAATTGAATCCTTCAAAGCACTTTGTAGATGATCCAAACTGTGAATTATATCACCGGGGCAGCTACGGACATGGGTGTGAGCTTGATAAATGGAATTATTATCAACCCCCACCACCATCCTACAATACACCGACCGGTTCCGGTTCAGCATATTATCCGCCTCCAAAATACGGAAATAATAATCCAAATTACGGACAAGGACATTGGCACGGACAAGGATATGGAAATAACAACTACAGACCACATTACCACAATTATAAACCACCCGGGAGTAGTTACTTACCACCAAGTTATTATCCCCCTACATCTACTTACGATCCTTCAACTATGGGAACTCCTGTTACTGGGGGTGGTTATGGATATCCTGATTATTCATCATTTAGTCCACCACCAACAAATTCGATCCAACCAACATATGGTCCTTCATCAAATGGACCTCCATCACCAGCACCCTCTTACATACCAGCAACAGGTCCACCTACAGGAACACCAGACAACATGTATCTACCACCATCATCATTTGGTGGTTCTTCTTATGGTGGTGGTGGTGCAGCTGATTATGGGTCAAGAGATAAAAGTAAGTCCAACATCCTCAAAATCCTTTTCTTATATTTTGGCATTGTTCATTTCATCTAACGGGTGTTTTATTAAGGACGCAACCCTGATTATAAGAAGATCGAAGTAATACATCGGTAAATTTTCTGTCCCCCAATCGGTATGTTGGCAACAGTGTAGCCTACTCAAGGCCAACTACCTAAGACAGTTAAAATGTTCCAGTCAAGCATTAGTGTGGGTGACAGCAGTCGTTTCGTTATATTGTTTCAGCAGTGGTTTTTTCCAAGGAAGAACGCGTGTTTATTGTAGAGGCTTACATAGCGAGTAAATCTTACAAATGCAATGCTAACGCGATAAGGTTGCAAATGTAACTTTATCATAGCTCTGAAAACAGTAGTTAATGTTAGCCCAGCTTGCGATGATAATCTTCTAAGCAATTTTTTAGGTGATTGAGTCAAACGATTTTTCAAATCTTCGAGAACTTCCGTGGTTAACTTGGTTGGCTGGCGAGGTGGTTTCTCATCGAGTACAGTCCCAGTTCTACAAAATTTATTTATCAAACGCAATATTGACGATTTATTCGGAATGGCAGAATGTGGAAATTTCAACTGAAACTTATCTTGCACACATTTGTAAGATTCACTCGCTATATAAGTCTCTACAATAAACACGCATTCTTCCTTGGAAAAAACCATTGCTGACGCAATATAACGAAACTACTGCTGTCACCACACTAATGCTTGACCGGAACATTTTAACTGTCTTAGGTAGTTGGCCTTGAGTACACTGTTGCCAACATACCGATTGGGGGACAGAAAATTTACTGATGTATTACTTCTACCTTCTTATAATCAGGGTTGTGTCCTTAATAAAATACTCGTTATTAGCAAACTTTGGGTCTACCTCTCTTGCACCTTTCCTCCACATTACAATCTGTTACCTCCACTACCCATCTGCCTCAGTCCACCCTTCTTAATTGCTCATACCATATCAGTCTCTTTCCTTAATGTAACTCAAAACATCGCTCTCCACCCCATTCTTTTTCTTATTTCTCTAGTCTATTCTTATCAGCCCACAGCTTCAATTTCCACAGCTCCATCTCAATTAAACTGTTTACTAATTTTAATAATAAAATTATCATTAGATTATTTGATATCTGATTTTATTTTTGTATTATATTCGCAAGAATTTTGAGAAAATGAATGAATTTATAGAAAAATAAATGAGTAAAGTTTTACAAGATTTATTTTCTGTTTATAGAATTCAAATCTATTATTTTTAGGTGTTTATAAATATTTGAGGCTTTCCTATGGTTGTCGCCTCCTCATCCCCTCTCGTAAAATTAGCCTCTAATTATCTTGATCCATCCAATCCTCCTCTCAAATTCCTCCTCTCCACTCCATTGCCTCATTCCATTTTACCTCTTAAAGACCTTCGGGTACTGTCTCTATTTCATCCTCCCACTGGGCACAAGACTGTTACCCATGCTGTCCATCTGCTTCTGTCTGCTCTTCTCACATGCCCACACAACATTAGCCTCTTTTCCTCATTGTAACTCAGCACATCACTCTCCTCCTCCACTCTTGTCAGAGGTGGATTTACCATGTTGCACATGTCATAATTGCGAGGAGTCCCCAGTTCCCAGGGCCCCCAAAAATACTGTTAATAGTACAGTTGGTGCTATTCAGGAGCTTAGCTGTCAAGTTCCAGTTTTAAATTAAATAGGTCAATATTAAAATAATATTTCATTATGTAAGCTAATTGAAAGTATTTCATGTTTGATAGTTTATGACTTAAAAAACATTATAAATTATTACAACAAATTATTTTTATTAATTAAAATTTATCCCTAAAGATTCTTACAATAGTTCAGCGGCAGACAGGGTTGCCATACCTCCTGACAAACATTGCGAGGGCCCCCGAATGTATAAATTCGTGCCGCTGATTCTTGTTAATTATCCCCATTGGTAATTCAATTCTTCTTGTTAACCCCCAACTTTGCCTCCAGAACTCCATTTCGATCACATTAATTTTACCCCTACGTTTTTATTCACCACCCACTGAGTCCCATTAGTCACTATGCTACATATTTTTGTGTTAGTATTTTTTATTTTTATATATTTTTTTACCTGCTTATCCTATAGTACTGAGTTAAGGGCCCTATGGTGGATGTTCTGGCTTGCCTCTATGTGTTTTTTTACTTACTTCTTTATGTTTCCATTCTTTGAGATTATAAATTCCAAATATTTATATGGTTCAGTGCCTTTTATCTCTCTAATATCATTAAATTCCATGCCTTTCACCTCTTCTTTTGCAGTTGCTAAATGTATTCTGTTTTCTCAAATTTATTTTTAATGTTTAACTATTTTCTGCAATCTTTGTCCAATTTCCATATCATAAAATTTAGAGCGTCATCATCTTGTATGGGTTATAACAATATGGTCATCTGCAAAAGTGAGTGAATACGTAACCTTAATATTCAAAAATATTCATTAAGGTGACTTTTAACATTCAGATGTGATATGCTTTACATAATCATGAAAACACAATAATTAATCGGATCATATTTTCAGTGTGTTACTTAGGATATGGTTCACCAGCCCGACTAACACCATCTGCAGTAAGAAGTTCCCTTATGGTTGGAAATGAATTAGAATGTAAGGTGCAGTGTTCTCAAGCAAGAGAGATGTCACACTTTCGTTGTGCATCTTTGAGTTTCAGGTAATGTGTATAAACGTCTGCTACATTTTAATTAATCCTAAATTATATAAGACTAGGTACCAACAATTCTATAGTTATGATTTGAGGGTTTTTAAGTGGATGATTTAGTGTACAAGAGAGATGATTTTTTTAGATCAGACTGTTTGCATTAATTCTTATATAGATGATGAAGAGTAACATTGATGAAAAAATGCTAGACTTGAATGGGAGTCAAACTGGAATAGAAACCAATTGTGCTGACCAGTACACCAGCGTAGGGGTATGAGTTTGACAACAATATATTTTAACATGAAATATTTATTAATATAATTTAATTATGACAAACAAGTGCTTGTCAACATGAAGTTTCCATAACTACATTAGGAACTCAAAGAAAGTAAAGTTACTTGTGATATGATGACTGATGTTAAAATAAAATTCCTCTTCTGGAAGTACTAGACAACTTCAGGTAAATGGGATGTCGAGTCAAGTGAACAAAGATTGGAGTAACACAGCGGCGATTAGATTGGGTATTGAAAACCCAATACTTCAATAATTAAAAGAATGAGTAGAAATTTGTGTTGTCTTCTTGAAATCCAACTTAAAATTAGATTGGTCCTCTGTTATCTGGTTATGTTGTTATTGTATGGGGTGGAAACTTGGATGCTGAACCAGAATGAGTTAAGAAGACTCGAGACTTTCAAGATGTGTAACAGTTGGTTTCTACAGATACCATGGACAGACAGAATCAGGAACATCGAAGTGTTGTTGAAGTTAACTAAAATTTAGAAGTAATGATTACTGTGAAACATCGAAAACTGAAGTACTTCGGTCACATGATTAGAGGCAAGAAATAAAATATACAGCAGAATATCATGCAGGAAAAGACAGAGGGTAAGCGAAACCAGATAGATGGTAGCCAATGTTCTCAGAAGACAGGGCACCTGAAGAAGATTAGGTACTCAAAAATCCTTCTTAATTTTCGATATAGTACATATTGGACCTTTTCAATACATACGCACAAATAGAATCAATAATGTTGTAAAATGAAAGTTTGTGAAATTGAAGTAATGTATAAACTTATCTTTGGAGGAAATAATCAATTTACTCCGAATGAACATTGTGTTTTATATAAGTCAAAATCAGATATGTTTCAAGAAATTACAAAGTATATATTTTTTAAATTACTGCAAAATAAAAATTAACTTTAAGTTACTTTACAATGATTATTTCTGTTATGTTAGATATTAATATAATCATTTTTGTAACATATTTTTCAGAGGAAATAATTGTGAATTAAGTGACATTGAACAAAGAGATTTAAGGCCAGGGGTAGATTTCAACCATGAAGCAGGATACTGGCTATTTTCTTGGGATTTCACTGATGCACATTGTTACGCTCCTCCTCCTAAAGGAAATGTCCCTCTTCCTAGTGGACCTAATACTTTTAGTAAGTAAACCAATACTATTTATTCAGATTAGTGATTTTCTATTAATTATATTAATTTGATTTATTATTAGTTCGTTCTTAAAAATATGCTTATGGATTCAAAATTTTTGTCGTAAGAATGTTTAGATGTCTTTAAAATTGTGTTACTGTTGACTAAATCACTTTCATTGACTACTAAGAAATTTATATACAATCATTATGCTTAAGATAAGTACTGTTTTGTTCCATTGTTCCTGACCAAATCATAAGTGGTTTTTGAACTTCAGAAGATTGTAAATAAAGTAAAAGTTTAGAATTAATTGAATTTATATCAATACATCGTGTATTGTATCTATAAGCAATAAAACATACTTATTACTGAGGGCTTTACATTTAGAATTGTGTGTATAAGCCAAAAAATTGTAATGAACCCATAATCCAAAAATTGCAAAGTTTAACTTTTAAATTAGTCATCATTTCAAGTTTTTTGGCTTGCCAACGACTGAACTTGATTAATCACCAGGATGGTTCAACCTTTTTGTAGGCTTCTTACAAGAATAAATAAAGAAAAATTTTTGTTTTCAAGTAATTTTGAAAATCTCAAAAATTAAGGAAATTCAAAATAAATACAAACTTGGTTTGTATGAATTATCAGTTGTGTTTATAATAGAGAAATCAAATTATAGCCAAATTTTTGAATTTTACCTTTTTGTGAATTTTGTTTGTTTTACATTCAACTGTTTTACAATTAGGTACTGCTGATTAAGACAATATTTTTTGTGGGAAGGGAGGTAAAACATTAAGTAATAATTAAACAATAAAAAATTTGTTGTTTACTGAGGCCCACATAAGACCAGTGTCTGGGTGCACTTCTCAAACATAAGGACATTATTATGATACAAATATTTAGTTATTTAAAATATTATTATAACTTTTATTATTTCAGTGTCTGGAGGAATGGAAGGTACATGGCAGAAGTTTACAGTTTCTGGACAACCCTGTAAAGCTGGAACTGTATGTACTCAAAATAGAGATGTCGGTATCTGGTCATGCCCAGTTGAAGGATTGAATGGTGACTGGGATTACTGTTGTAGATCTGGACATCAGTGTGGATATTCTGAAGGATACAGTTATCCATGGTGTGTAGCAAACTACGTTACTTTCTAATTTATATATTGCTTGCTTAATAACCTAGGCTTATTTCATGTAATAATTTAATTAGTTATAAATATCATTTGACAAAGTTTAAAAAGCTCAGTAGACGAGCAATCGTGGCCTGGTAGGAAGAATTGTCAGCACAAACAAATGCTATGCGCATACCCTTGTGTGCAAGGGCAGTAAATATTTGTTTCCATGGATGACCATATACTCTACATTTTCTATTGTTTTACACCTTCTTCCATCGGAAACCCATACTTCTTAAAATTTTCTTTTTCTTAAAAGTTTCATGCATACAATTAATTTTCAGTTCAGGATACTATACTTTTAAAACACTTAATAGCTTCTTTAATGTCAGCAGTGTTTTGTGGTGTATGTGAAAATTATAATATTTTTTAATGTACATCTCTGAAGGTTCTTCATTCTTATTCAAGATTTCCCAGATGTACTGCATTTTCGTTTTCGCTAACTTATTTTATTCAGTTATAACTTTATATACCATTTGGACAAACACACCACAGATATCCATTACATGAGTTGATTCCTAATTGTAAAATTTATGAATTTTTCTTCAGTAATTTTCTTATAAACATTCATTATTTGCTTTATCTTTTCAAAGGCACTCCTCATCCTAATCTGGTATTCGGTCTTGGCTGAGGCATTACGATGGTAAACATGACTGAACTCATGTATTTAAATAAATCAATATAATAGTATTTGCAAATAGTATATAATTTATTATTATTTTGCACCTGTACAATAAAGTTTGATAAACTGTGAACCAAAATAACTCACAATCAATTTATTAAGTCATCAAACTTTTGCTGAAAGAGTTTTCAAAAATTGTTCTTTATTAAAAAATGTGGGTTCATGACAAAGTTCTTTGTACCAAACTCAAGAAAAATAAAACTGGAAAAATGTGTAATAATACTGCTGTCAGTATTACAAGCTGCTAAATTAAATAAACCAGCATACTGCTGTATTTAAAAATTACCTGCAAATGTTTTGTTTTGATGATTCATTTTTAATTACAATTGTAATTTTTTTGTAGGTGCTATGTTGGCAGTGCTGAAAAAGATCAGTGGCGTCCATGCAGTGAACATTACTATCCATATCCACATTCTAATCGTCCATTACACTGGCCAGTTGCTTACTTGCACAAAGAAGGGCCTCCAAATATAACAGTAGAACATCAACCATCAATTGTAGATAACTTTTTGGAGACATTAAGACAAGATTCACAGAAACCTATCAGCCCAACGAACGCTTCAATACCAGATTTCCAAGTTGTAGATGTCAAATCGGATCCAAGAAAAGACTCAAAAACTGACGAAAGTGCAATGACTAAACTCTGGATGTGGGGACAATCCAAATTCAATTTAACTGAATCAGGGGAAACAACAGAAAATCCAACTACAACGACTGACATAATAAGCACTACAACAACAGTGAATGATGAAACAAGCACACTTAGTATTCAAAGTCTGTGATCAGTTTTAGTCTATTGTCCGAAATAGGTACGCGACTGGTTGTTTTCAAATAAAAAAATAACGGTACTGCCAGAATTTGAAAGCTTTGTAAAATGTTCTCACTGCCGATAAACTGAGAATAATATCTAATAAAGCATCAGTAAAGAACTATGATCAATAATATAGTCATCTGTGCAAAAAAAACTTATAAGACAATATGTCTTTGACATGAATAACTCAATGATCAAATCTTTTGTTAACAAATTAATATTAACAAAAGATTAATATTTTTGTAAACAAAGTTAGCTACTTTAGAAGTGCATGAATGCATGTGTGTATTTTAGATATTTATGTTATGTGTAAGTAACTATTTTTAACATAATTTTAAATTAAGCCTTTTTCTTTCATTAAAATTTTATTCGTGTTACAAAATAATATAAGATAAATCTTACTTGGTTAGATTAAAAATCAGTGTTTTTATACCATTATAAAATTCTTTTCAGTAAAACCAGTTTATAAATATTTATAAGAAAACTAAATTTAAAAAATAAGAATATCAATTGGCTCTTGTAGTGTAGTAGACCTTAACCTTCCATTACTATGAACTAATGACTTATATACATTAAAATGTTGTACACTACTTTATTTCACATCACATAGAAAGATTTATTACTTTGGGAAACTAAATTAGCATACATATTTTTATCTGAATAGGCATATAACGCAAATGCTGATTATTTAGTAATTTAATGTGTACACATGAATGCCAAATTTAATTTCAAAAAATACAAAACGTTAAATAATCCAAAGTAACCCACTAAGTACAAATTACATTACACAAAAATGTTTTAATTATTTTTAAGTTAAGCAATTTCATCCTACTTAATATTGTAGTTGGATGTATTATGTAGTTGTTGAAGTTACAATTATAATTATTGTCTCTCAGACATATTTCCCACCTTAAACAGATTTTGTATTATCCTATATCTGTGTATGTATTTTTAGAAAGATAATCTGACATTATTTACAGTACATTTATATACCCATACATTACTTTCCATTTTAATAACCTGTATTAAATTGAATAGTTATTTGAATTTTATATAACCTTGAAATCTTCTTGTTTCAAATAAACTAAGGTAAAAATGTTCATTTTTTATTCCCTAACCTAGATAAACACATAAGAATACTCCTAACTAAAAATAAACAAAAATATTTAGTTTTAATTATTAATAAGTAATATTTAAGAGTTTTATTTTCAAGTAGATAGTTTATTTTAGGATTAAAAATTTGAGAGTTCCATTATGCAGAAAGATGTTAATATGAATTTACTGAAAATTTTAAAATGTTAACAATGGAGACCAGCTAATCACAACTGGACTTATTATAAACTCCACAAATTTTAATTATTAGTATATCATATTTTTGTGTATTAAATTGCTACACAGATAGATTATACATCTTCAGATATATTTATATAACATATAATTACTTACTTTGACCCCTTACACTCTATAAACACATTCAGCTTACATTTTCAACTCCTGCTCCACAATAAAAGCATCTCTAAGACACCAAAGAAATGTTAAAACAACTGTCATTACATAGTTTTGAAATACATGGTTTTACAGAAAAAAAAGCTTGTTTTTATTTCATGGGGGTTAGTTTTATTTTAAGTAATCAACCAATTTGTTTGCAGTGTTACGGCTTGCATGAAACGAAGTAAATTTAAGTGCTGTCACCCATTGTTGTTTGATCATGTAAAGCTGTCACTTATCAGCATTCAAAGTCACATATTGGGTACCCAACACTGTTATTGAATAGGTAACTCAAAGTGAGTTCTATTTGAGTGTTTGGCTGGTCGACCTGGAGATAATTAAAATGTTTTTTTTTAATTTTAGTAAATTTATTTAGAATTTAAATGTATTTCTGTTAAGTAACAAAAGTATTTTAAGTAATTACGTATTTTAATTTTCATCCTCTAGAATAAGTTAATTATTTATTTTTCTTTTAATTAAGAAACAAACTTGTAAAAACAACTTCTGCTAATTTTATTATTTAAACGATTACAATGTTATTATAATACGTATTATAATGAAATAATTTATGTACATGAATATTATGTAAAAAGTTCCATATGCTGTGATAATGTATACAAAATAGTATTGTATTTAATAAAAATAAATACAGTGATTCTGTTACAATTTTTCAATCATTCATGATTTATTCCTGTAAACATTTGAATCATAATTTCTGGTTTTTTTGGGAGGTTTACATCCAACTATTCTATTTATTAGCATTTATAATATGTTAATATTTTGCACAAATTCTATTACAGATGATTAAGAATGATAGGTAAAAAAATAAGTGATGAATAATTGCCAGACCTGATTAGAAATCAAACCTAACACTCCTGAACAATTTTTGAAAAGTCAACTACCTTCAAAAATAACTAGGTATTCAAAACCATTTTATATGATTAAGTTTTTGTTAAAGTATGACATTTTTTAATACACCCTTGATTGTTTTTTGATTTATTAAAGTATTTAGTGTGTGGAGTTTTTTTAATAACTGGGAAACAAAACTGAAAAAAAGAATTTTTTATTAATTCGTACACAGTTCACATTTCTGTCAAATTATAATTATTATGCCTTGTTCTCTTCTAATAAGTTACAAACAGATTTATGTTTTGGCCAGGCCTTGACTTGACATTCTCTGAAAAAAAATTAAAGAATTTTTAATTTGTGATACTAACATAAGATAAATTGTGTATCTATTGTTAGTTCCGGTTAAGCTTACATTAAAGTTAAAAATCATTTAATAATATTTTCACAAATAACTTTGAATTTTCAAAATAATCATGCAGTCAAATTTAAAATGTCTTTTGAATGAACTGGTTTATGGTAAATGAAGACTCAATTGCCTGTGTGTTTTCCAGTTAATTAATATAATATGTAACACCTCAATGTAACACCTCAAAAAAAAATGTATAGTACTTTTTAAATAGTCTCTTATGATTCTTAAAGTTTTCTTGTCACAGACACATTTAATTAAGGGTTGGGGTTAACAATCGTTTTTAGAGAAGTATGTTTTCCTTGATAGAAAACTGCTTTTAAAGGCTCAGAATCCACACAAATTTCATCACATATTGTTTTCTTCACATTTCTCAATAATAATGGATGCAGTTGTATCCATCTTTAGTCCTAAGGGACGTGATGTATGAGAATGTATTCATAAATTGGAATGATAAAAAAAATTATTTGTGTATTGAATTGTAGAATAAAAGGAGAAAACAATTATTGTTTAAAGAAATATGATTAAATTGAACAATTTTAAAGTATTAACAAACAGAGGAAGCATGACTGATATGAAACACTGACCTCGTGGCAGCCAGGAATCACTGCCAGTGCTGTCAACCCAGCTTCTGCAGGTGAAAATTTCCTGAATATTTAGATATTCTGGCATGATTTAAATGACTACTAAGACAAGTTTTGTCAAAATATTTTTTGAATCAATTTGATGTGCAGCCATATTCGCTAAACATCCACAACCATTCAAAACCATAATATGGTTTTGAAGATATATCCACATATTATGTGGATATATCTGCAAAATGACCTGTGGGAAAAAATTTTTGGAAGATATACCCATCAATAGTCCACAAAGGGTTAATGCAGACCGTTAAGTATACCAGAAAAATGAAAAGTGATAGATACCCTCAACGAATCAACCCAGATTAGACAAAATTTGCAAATGTGGTAGTCACTCACCATTAAAATGTGAGCACACTGAATAGGCTACTTCTTATGTAAAACAGTAATTAATTATCCAGACTCTTTTAAACAAAATTATAAATTTTCTTTTAGAATTTTTTGTCATATTCATGAGTAATGATTATATTACGTAGACTAATCTAAGTAATGATGTCATTGAAATTATCTTCTGTTTATTGAGTACTTTGCCAACATTCAGTAGCAGTTCGACAGCAGAAGAAGAAGAGTACTTTTACTTTTTTTTTAATTTATTTTAATAAATTAATGTATGAAATGATTAATGCTTACTGTTACCTTCCACAATAATATTCATTTTTGCATTTAGAGCAAAATTTAGCAGCTGGGTCACCACAGAAACTGCAGTTTGGAACATCAGGATCAATACGGTCTAGTGTGTCGTAAGCAGAAGCAAGACTGTAATATAAATAACGGGTTGTAATTATTTTTATTACAAAAGTAAAAATCCATAATCTGTTCCCCATGGAACAAAATAAATAGATATTATGAAAGAATAAGTAAAAAACTGGTGTATGTGTCTTGAATGGAGGATTCATCCATCGATGCAACTCTTCTTGAACTTGTGTTAGTTAATGTTTTCTTATCTTCAAAAAAGTTCTGTTGAGTTTTCATCTCTTTTCGATATTTCTGCATTACCTAGGAGGTTCATTGCCAAAAAGTTGGGATGATTTCTAATTTTGTGTGACATGTTGAGGAGTATTTTAATATTTTGTGTTTTACAGTTGGTATGTTTAATCTGTATGTCAAATTTTTTTTTGATCACTGTTCCATAACTATAAGACAATAATAAGTATCATTACAAGTATATAATACAAGCCTTGAAGTTCATTAAAATACAGTAATAAATTACGTATATTTTTAAAAACAAAAAATCTCTTGAAAAACCAAGAACTTTGACTTTGTTCACTCAGGCAACAAACCATCCAGTTACAAAAACAAACCAATTAATTTTATAAATTTTTAATGATTTTCTAATATGAGTAGTTGGTACCTTTTTGCTAATTGACGTAGTTCACAATCATCTTCTCTTGAAAATGTATTCACTAGGTTCCTAGCCAATTTCTTCCAAAATTGTTTTGGTCTGTCCAGTAATTGTTCTCGAAACTGAAATTTTAAAGTCATTAACTCATTCTAATCAACCCAAAAATATCAGCTAGAACAAATATGTAATATTTAACAGCTTTTATGTGTTGTTATTGTTTCAACACAATTACAAAACATACTTGAAAAATTTAGCTAATTTTAATTAAAGATATTAACAAACAAAAATTAGACAAAGTATTTTGCTCAATCTTTATTCATTAAAAATGAACAGAATGTAATGAAATAAAATCTGAACTACAAAACACAATATACAAAGTCATCTACAGTATCTATGTTTTAAAAATGATTCTGTACATCAAATAAAATTATCTTAAAATTTATGATCTTAACAATGTAATCATGGGCGGATTTAAGGGGTGCTAGAGGGTGCACTGCACCCGCAGATTTTTGGGAGTTTGAATTTAGAATCCAAATACCTCATACCTTCCGGTGGGCTCGCACCCCCAGGTATCAAGCCCATGAATGTAATCATTGACTGTAAATCTATTTCTTTTTTCAGTGTGTATATACATCCACATACTTTCTCACATAATAGGTGTTACAGCTACTAAACTGGCTTTGTTGCTGTATACATGACTAAAATTTTTCATTCTAAAATAAACATTTTGTTAAGACAGTTAAAATTTTATCCTGTTACTATGTGTAGTATTAGAAAATGATGAAATTAATAATTATATAAATGCCCTAACAGGCAGATGGAGTGTTCAATTATTTGCACTCGATCTGATAGTTCTAAGGTTACAAAGAATAGTTCTGTTTCTTATCACATGCTCAGCCAGTTATATGACTGAAACACTGAAGAACAGAAGAGTTAAGAGGTATAAAAGAAAAAAACTTGTAAGAGTAATGAATTTCATTATACAGCCAGACCCTGTGGTGAATGAAGTGAAGTTGTCATTTGCAGGGTGGAAAGTAAATGTTTTTCAGAGGGCCTGGCATGCTGATAAGAATACTTTTCCACTCACTGAGGAAGGCATTGGTAAACCACCTCACTTCTCATTTCACTCAGTAAAACTTCTAGAGGTTGAAACCAGCCTTTCGGCTGTTTACCTAACCAACAATATTTTATCATTGACTATACCAACCATTTACATGATGATGGTAAAGTACTACTAAACCAATGTAAACTGAGCATTAGAAAGATGAAAAACATGCATAAATTAATGTACAGTTTTGTAAAACTAATCAATTTCAGTAAAATTTATGATCAAGAGGCAAACAAGAGATTTCAACAACATTTCTGTTTGTTATATAAACACATGACATTCAAGAATACAGAGTATTCTTGGAAGTAACATCTGAACGTCAGGAATTAATTTATTTTGCCTGTTTCTTGAGCTTTTGTAGCAGAAATTTATGCCTTAGCAACTACTTTTTGAAAATTTGGAATTTTACAATTTATTCAGTAAATGTAAATAGAAAAACATCTCTATAAAATAAACTGCAGAACATTCTTAAATTTGTATAATTATATCAGTCACAGTTGTTTAGACATTATTATACCATTAATTATACAAAACTGATAATTTTAGAAAAAAATCAACTGTGAATAATAATTACACCACTTTTTCCTTACTTTTCTAGTTATTTACTAATTTATTATTTACCTGTGCCACTACTTCTAAAATGAAAGGTTTCTTTGAACTTCCTGTACTTGGATTGCTTAATTCCATTCTACTAAAGCAGTACTTTAGATCCACCAGTGGAGAAATTTGATCCAAAAGGAAATCTGTTAGATGGCGTTGAACCTGTATAATTTAAAATATTTTTAAAAATTAGTGGTTGAAAGTGCTAGGTAACAAAAATTTAATTTTGAGAAAAATGTGATAAAAGCTTCCATCTTTTCACGAATTATCATATTTATTTAATCTTTGTATTTATATATTACCCCTTCATGAAATTGTACATGATGTTAAAATTCTTTAAACTTTACATTACAACTTCTCAATATCACCTTAATCCCATAGAAATACATATTGTCCAACATACCCTTTAAGAATTTTTTTTTTTTGTTTAACGTATGGCTTCTGCAATTACTGCTAATGCAGATGGTGAAAGATGAAATGAGTTTTTATAACGTATGAAAATATGCCTTGCCTGAATTGGATTCAAACCCAAGACCGCATGATGAAAGGCGAGTACATTACCAACTACGCCAATACGGCCGGCTCCTCTGAGAATAGATGAATGGCATTTCAACAATACCATTTTTCGGTTTTACATCAAACTGTTTTGCAATTACTCCTAATGAGGACAATGAAGGATGATTCACAAAAAATGCCAGACTTGACTGGGAATCGAACTCAAGACCCCAGGTGTAAAAGCCAGTCGCACTGAGCACAATACCACGGGCCAATAAAAATAAAATAATACAAGACAATGTTTTTCATAAGAGAATTTCTTTTAAGAAACACTTAATAGCAACTTTTACAGGTGAAAATAAATGTCTATTATCACAGTAAATGTTATTCTAAAAAGAAATTGTGATGCATTCTGGTGGAAGGTGTCAATTAATCTTAACACCTTCGATAACTACAAAACATAAATTTTAACAGTAAATATTTTATAACAGTTATTTTTTTGCCATCAGTCTCTTGACTGGTTTGATGCAGTTCTCTAAGCTGTTCTATCTTGGGCAAGTCGTTTCATATCTACATACTTGTAACACCCTGCATCTTTTGTAATTTGCTTTAAATATTCTAACCTTTTCCTCCCCTACAATTCACTCCCTCAGTGTTACTCTCCATTATTGACAGACCAATACCTGGATGTCTTAAGATATGGCCCACAAGCCTATACCTTCTTCTAGTAACATGTTTCCATATAGTTCTTTTATCATCCACTCACCTAAGAACCTCTTAATCACTTGTTTTGTCCACCCACCTAATCTTTAACATCTTTCTATAATACCATATTTCAGAAGCTTCTATCCTCTTCGTTTTCACAGCCCCTATCACCCTAGTTTCACTCCCATATAATGCTACACTCCAAACATAGTGTTTTAAGAAAATTTTCCTAATCTGTAAGTCAATGCTTGTAGTCAGTAAGCTGTTTTTCATATCAAAGACTTTTCTAGCTTGAGGAATACTTTTGATATCACTTGTGCTTCTACCATCCTTTTTTGTTTTACTCCCTAGGTAGCAGAATTACCCAACAGTTATTGTTGTTGTTTAGGTCAACAGCCGAAAGGCTGGTTTGAACCTCTAGAGGTTTTACTAAGTAAAAAACGAGGAGTAAGGTGGTTTACCATTGCCTTCCTCACTGAGTTGAAAGAGTATGCTTATCAGCATGCCAGGCCCTCCGAAAAGCACTCACTTTCCACCCTGCAAATGACACCTTCACTTCATTCACCACAGGGTCTGGCTGCATAGTGAAATTCATTACTCTCAGAGGAGATAACTCTGACTAATATCTTTTACACCTCTACCTCTTCTGTTCTTAAATAGTTCAGTCATATAAGTGGCTGACTATGTGATAAGAAACAGAACTATTTTTTTTAGCTCTGGACCAAACAGATTGAGTGCAATTAAAATAACACTCCACCAGCCCGTTTTGGGCATCAACAGTTATTATAAGTTGTCAAATAAATTTACTTTGCTGGTTTCCATAATGGAGACCTGTAAAAGGCCATGTTATTTTCTAAATAGTAAAGTTACTGGCACAGAGGTTTCTTAGCAAAGTAAATATAAAATAAGTACCCTACCCTCAGTATTTGACTTCTTCTGCAATCATCAACTGCATAATGTTGTTGTGCTCTTTGGTCCATTAAGATGTGGCGTAATGCCAGCCAGACTTGACCTTCTGTCACAGTAATAACATGCTCTTGATGTAGACCAATTTTTTTCCACTTACTTTCTAAAAAAAAAAATAATGAAAATGATAAGACCCCTGTTACAACTTTTATGTGCATATTGGTGGCAATATTTAAAATTTTGAAATAGCAAAATTTAAAAATGACAAATCACTCTTAGGGAAGCTTTATATTTTTATACACTGAAATGTTTATTTTTTAAGTTGTTATTTGGCATCTAAATTACAAAATCCTATTATATTAATTCTTTACATAAAATGCATTAATAAAAAATACTCATACAATGTTGTATATTTAAAAATTCTTGTGAATTTCCTCTTTATTGATGATTTTTCTTCCCATGTAAATGTAGGTACACCTACTTAACATGACTGCTTAGTGACCCAAATATGGTACACACTTGTCTTTAAAAATGGGCCACGTGCATCAAAAATGAGTCACAGTAAATTATTCATTTTTAAGCCATGTGTTACTAATGTGGTTTCAAAAGCTATGGCTTCAGAGAGTGACATTGTACACTTTATGCTTTCAAATACTTGGCCTTTTTTAAATAACAGGACA
Source organism: Catonia carolina (assembly GCA_035578175.1). NCBI lineage: Eukaryota > Metazoa > Arthropoda > Insecta > Hemiptera > Achilidae > Catonia > Catonia carolina. Next base: position 45,473,788 of record JAQMRL010000001.1, read on the forward strand.
TTGCATATACAGGTATTTGTTGTCCTGTACTAGAAAGCTGCTATTATATTTAATTCTATTATTTCTTTTGCTTATTTTGGTTGATTAAAATAGTGTAGAATAGTTTGCTACTTAACCCAGTTGTTTATTAAATTTTTATTGCGACACAAAATGGGTCACATGGCTCTAAAATGTAAAATCATTCCAGCAGGTCATGTGACCCAAAAGACGTGTGTCAACTTTATTTTACAAAAAAATTAGTATTTTTTATTAAATAAAATAAGTAATATAAGAAGAAAAATGAATAAAATGTGAAAAAATAAAAAAGTATGCCCCACTGTAAGTGTCTCAAAATTTAGACAACAGTTAATAACAAACAGCCTATCTGGAATGTATTGATTAAACAATAGAAATTTAATAATAAATTAATATTCAAATAATTTATAATAATTTATTATTACCATTGAATTTGAAAATTCTTCCTTTGTCATCTCTTTTTGTCCATGGTGTAATTTCTATAAGTTGACACAAAAGTAAAGGTACATCATGATGTTCATAGATACGAGTTGTAACACTGAGAGGAAGGCTGAAATAATTCACAGTAAAAATATGCACGAACAATTAAGTATTTTAATAATGTTACGTTGTTGTTTAGGTAAACAGCTGAAAGGCTGGTTTGAACCTCAAGAGGTTTTTACTAAGTAAAAACGAGGAGTGAGGTAATTTACTATTGCCTTCCTCAATAATTTTATATTATTGTAAATTACAGAAGGTTGCCTCATTATTGGCACAATAGTTTAGAAAGCTACATTATACTGCACTGCAAAGCGAGAAGTTCCAGATCCAACTCCTGGTCTGGATCTGGAAAACTTACACTTTAAAACCCACTGATACCATTTCTCAAACCATTGCAGTCATTAATAATCAGTTTTCTGACACAACGGTAAATACAGTCTTCTTCTTCTTTAGGTGCCGTCTTCGTTCCGAAGTTTGGCTATCATCAAAGCTATGCGTATTCTTGATACTGCAGATCTAAACAGTTGGCAGTTGTTGCAATTGAACCATTCTCTTAAGTTCTTCAACCATGAATTCCTTCTTCTGCCTATGGATCTTGTGCCAATTATTTTTCCCTGGATAATAAGTTGCAACAACTGGTATTTATCTCCCCTCACAACATGTCCCAAATACTGCAATTTGCGCTTCTTAATCGTTAGTATCAATTCTTTCTCCTTTTGCATCCTTCTCAAAACCTCCACGTTTGTCACTCTCTCTGTCCACGATACTCTCAGTATCCTACGATACATCCACATTTCGAATGCCTCTACCCTCTTGGTATCGACCTTTTTCAATGTCCACGCCTCCATTCCATAGAAAAGAACTGAGAGCACGTAGCATCTCACAAGGCGAATTTTAAGCTCAAGGCTTAGATCTCTTCCACAGAACACCTTTTTCATTTTAGTAAATGTGACTCTAGCTTTTTCCACTCTGATCCTGATTTCTTCAGAACTATCATTATGTTCGTTGATAACAGTTCCTAGGTAATTATACTTTCTCACCCTTTCAACTTTTTGACCATGTATAGTTATGTCAGGAAAGGTTTGTGGTGATTTAGATACCACCATTATTTTTGTTTTGTTGATGTTAAGTGTTAGTCCGTATTCTTCACTGGATTCTACTATTCTGTTAATTAGTATCTGAAGATCTTCTGGAGTTTCTGCCATTATAACCGTGTCATCAGCATACCTTAAGTTGTTTATTGGAGTGCCATTTATTCTAATACCTATATCTTGCTCTGACAGTGCTCTGTTCATGATATCTTCTGAATATAGGTTGAACAGGATTGGTGAGAGTATACATCCCTGTCTTACGCCTCTCTTAATCTCGATTTCCTCCGTTGTCTCTTGCTCTATTCGAATATTCGCTCTTTGATTATAGTAAATCTTTGAAATAATCCTGATGTCCCTCCTATCCAATCCTTTCTCCACCAGCAGTCTCATTAGATGATCATGACGTACTTTATCAAATGCCTTATTATAGTCAATAAAGCACATATATATATTTTGATTCACATCTAGACATCTCTGGCACATGACATTAAGCGCAAATAGTGCTTCCCTTGTTCCAAATCCGTTCCGAAATCCGAACTGAGTAGCACCAATATCCACGTCTAGTTTTCTGTGAATTCTTGTGTGAATCACTTTGAGGAGTACTTTTAATGTGTGTCCCATTAGGCTTATTGTGCGATAGTCCGTGCATTGTTTTGCCTTTGCCTTCTTTGGTATAGGGACAAAGGTTGACAGGAGCCATTCCTTTGGTATTTCTCCTGTTTTGTAGATGTAATTACAAAGGTCAACCAGAGTGTTCACTGAATCACCTTCCACAAGCTTGAGAAGTTCCGATGTAAGCCAGTCTGGACCAGGTGCCTTACCATTCTTCATTGTTTTTATAGCGTATAGTACTTCTTCCTTAGCTATTTCTGGTCCTTCATCGCCTTGTATGCTATCCATATCATGTTCCTGTCTTTCATCGTCGAACAGTTCTTCCACATAATCTCTCCAAATCATGAGCTTCTGCTGTAAATCAGTTATTATTTCTCCATTTGCGGTGTATAATGGATTGGGCTGCTTCCACCTCCGTATGCCCGCCAATTCCTTTACTTTTTTATGTAAGTTAAAAGTGTCATGTTTTAGCTGCAGTTCTTCAATTTCCTCGCACTTTCCCTCATAAAAAGCTTCCTTAGCTGTCCTTATTTCATTTCTGATTTGTTTATGTAACTCCTTATACCTTAGTCTGCATTTTGTCCTACACCGTCTGCGCTCCTCCATGAGTCCCAAGATTTCTTCCGTTATCCACTCATGTCCCTTCTTGTTTTTCTGTTTTTCTCTGGTGAGCAAACTCTGGGCAGGTTTTATTATGGCCTCTTTTAACTCTTGCCACTTGTCTTCCACATGCGTATTCTGTGTCCTTGTAGACAGCAATCGCAAGTTGTCATTGATATGTCGTTTTAGATCTGCTTTAATTTTTGGATCTTGTAAGCGGCTGGTATCCATCCGTTCCATTCTTACCTTTTGTGAAGGTTTTTTGAATTTAATGTGTACTCGCGCTATCAGAGGATTATGATCTGAAAATACATCTGCGCCCGGATAAGCCTTAACTGATCTTATTGAGTTTCTGTAACGCTGATTTACCAAAATATAGTCTATCTGATTCCTAACTGTCTTCTGACTAGTGTGTTGAGGAGATGTCCAAGTGTACAGTCTCCGCTTGGGTAGCTCATAAAAAGTGTTTGAGACTATCATGTCCTTTTCTTGGCAGAACTGTAACATTCTGTCTCCTCTGTCATTTCTTGATCCGAGGCCATAGTCTCCCACATATTTTCCACTCTTCCCTTTCCCAATTTTAGTGTTGAAATCTCCAAGAATGAGTGTGACGTCGCTTGACTTTATAGACTTTAGAACTTGATTGAGTTGTTCATAAAACTGCTCAGTCTCCTCATCTGATTTCTCTGCAGTAGGTGCATATATCTGTATAATATTAAGTTTTGCAGTTTTAGTGCGCATCTGCAAAAGTAGGACTCTATCCGATATTGGTGAAAAATTAATGACAGACTGCATCATTCTTTTTGAAACGACAACTGCCACGCCATATCTATGCTGTGCATCTTCATTTCCCGAGAAATAGATCATACCATTGCTCGTCGAGAAGCTGCCTGCACCCAACCACCTTGTATTACTGATGCCCAAGATATCGATGTTTAACCTTTGCATCTCCTGTATGACGTTGTGCATTTTTCCAGGCACATACATACTTCTAACATTCCATGTACCAATATTTATTGTAGTATTGGTTGAATCTTTGACACAGGGATTTCGCCGGATGACGACCTGAGAGGCCCTGCTGTCTTGAGATATACCTCTCCTGCCGGATCTTGGCTTCCGTCCATGATCAGTACCAGAAATCATTTGTTTTTGCACAGCCATGATGATTGTACTAGAGATACCCATTAGGATCTTTAATGCAGTGGTTTCTCCTTGCCTTCTGCATCCTTATGCCGTTGACCATTCCTTGGCTCCTCCGCCTTCGAGGCCGATTTCCCAGCCTCTGGACAAAAGAGTGCCCTTGCCACTTACTAGCTCATCCGCCCGAAGCCGTTGGCCAATAAGTGGGAGATTGCTTATACCGGCAATCACTCGGTTGATAAGTTTAATAGTCAATTAAATTATGGAAGAAATTATCAACAACTATTTTTCGGCAAGTACTACACACACACATAATAAAATTAGCCTGTTGCTTTAAATAAGACTTGGATTCACTCATTTAATTTGTTTAATCTTCTTCTTCATCATCCTCATCTTCATCTTCTCCGTTTTCTTCTTCATTGTCACCGGAATCATTCTTGTCATCTTTCTTCGGACATCCACGACCTCTGCCAGATTTTCCCTTTGGTTTACTTGCTGCTTTCTTTGTGCCCTTAGGCCTACCTCGGCCTCTTTTAGCTGGTGCCTCGCCATCATCTACTTTCTTGGTTTCCTTTTTTGTTTCTTTAACAGCAGCTTCCCTACCTCTCTTCTTTGCTTCTTTTACTACCTCCTTTTCTACTGCCTTCTCTTCAGTTTTTGTTGCTTCCTTACCAGGACGACCTCTGCTTTTCTTCTCTACAGTACCGTTATCAGCCATTTTAAAAATTTGTTTAAAAGCCTACAAAAAAACTGCTAACACAAGCGTACACAACCCGCAAACGTTACCAGAGAAGGAAATACAGTAAACTATAATTATTCAAAACCCAGGTTACGTGAGACTTTGGAAAATACATTATTAGCAAACAATGAAGTAATTTTCAATGTTGTAACTTAATAAGGGAAATAAACAGATTGAGATAAATGCAACATATACAGAATATGTCTGGTACAGTAGCCTATAGAAGCAACACCAAATGCAGCCAATAACAAATGACATTCTGAAACCTTAATTAAGTTGATGGTCCTGAAGGAAGACATTTATGTGTTGTTCTGCTGGAGCAAATACTAGCGTAGTCCTAAGAAAGACTGTTGAGGACAGCATAAATATGTAATGGTAGCAGCTGTTTCAGCTTGCCATAATGAAAACATTACCTTCTCTAATAGTCAGCTATATGGCTCACCCCAAATACTTCAGGTAAATGGGAGTTCACAGAAGACTTAGACAAAAAAATCAAAAAGTACCAATATAATCATTAACACCCAAAAAAAACTATAAAATCATATAAATTATTATCATTTAAAAAACGTATTACATAATCCTGTCTCTATGATGTGGTGGCAGCGTGATACAAAGTTGAATGTCCAACATTGATTCCTGGTTAGGGTACGAAAATCTTTAACGCATCAAAACCCACTGTAGTCCCTAACAGTTAAGTTGTAGTGGCTTTAAATCAGATAACTGAAGAAAAAAAGATAACACATTAAAAAAATTGATGCCAACCAGCATAGAGTTTTCTACCAGTGGAAACTTTTCCATTGTTCATCAACCTGGTAATCAATATTCAGAGTTTGGCTTGGTCATTAAGTGGCATGTTCAGTAAAACTGACTTATTTGCCAGAGGTTCAAGGTTCAATTTACCATTTAGGTCTGGCATTTCTTTACCACAAATTTTCCTCTGTAACTACTGTATTTATTTGCCATTTTCAATAGTATTGATGTGCAAAACAGTCAAGACATAAACTAAATTAAATAAATAGTTACTCTGTAAACAATCTGAAAGGGCTCCTCATCAATACACTACATTAACTAGCAAACACAGTCAATGAATTGTTGTCATTGAAATAAACAGTAATAGTAGTACCAAGATTAAAAATTCCTTTAGGCGGATTCAAATGTGTTTATTAGATGTCACGCATGTTAAATTAAGAATGTGGTTGAAATGAATTTACACATACAGTTTATCAAATGGAACTAAAGTAAAACACAATATTGAGAGATACCCCGCAAACGGAAAGATTTAGATAGAGAAATACACAACAAAATTAAACATCCAAAAGTTCAATAGGATGAAGAACACAGAAGATCACACATCCAAAGAATGAAGAAATTTAGAAAAAAAGTAATTTTTATTCATTGTCCTCAATAGTTTAGAATAAATAAAACAAAATCAGGTGTACACAGATAACAATTCGTTTATACAATTTTAAATTCTGATAACATCTTATTTCTAAACTATTTAAAATGTGTTTTGCCATGAAACACTGGAAGTACTGACCTTATCCTAAAAGATAATGATTGAATGTTTTAAAAATGTTAAAAGGTATTGATAGAACTTGCCTTTCTAAGTTTTCAGCCACATATCGTAGAACTGACACACATCTTGTTCCAATATCAAAAACAATTGTCTTTTGTTTCTTTTTTAAATCATCCACAGCTGATAAGTCTTCTACTTTGAAGTCAAGGTCAATATCATTGTAACTGAACAAAAATTCAAACCAAATTATTAAAATAATAATCTTAATTTTTTAGTAAAGAATAGATAGATAAAAAATGTGCTTGAGGATTATTATAATTAGTAAGCCACTGTTCTTAATAAATTGTAAATTGCTACACCAATTCAAAATCAATGAAATTGGAATCTAGTATTATAGCAAGCTGAACTGAGCAAAAAAACTTCAAAAAACTACAAAAGTGAGCTAAATTAATTTGTATGGTAATCTTTGTTCAAACAACTTTTTCTTACATTACCATGAAACCAGCCAATTTGCATATTCTAGTGTGTAGTCTATGTTCTCAAACAATTATCTTTCTGTTTAAGATCATTTTATGTTAGATAAAGTAATTATTTATTAATAAGGAAAAAAGTTTTAATAATTTACTAACCAGCTAATAAGCTGCAGAATACTCATCACACAATAATCAACTAAGTCAACTGCAGTATCACCAAGTTCCTCTGCACTGTCTTGATGGAAAAGAATGTTTTGTAACAGGCCAAGAGCCGTTGTCTCATGGTACAGCTGAAGTCAAGAAAAAACATTATTCATTTCATGACCATTCAACAAACTGGTTTATAAGTTATTTAAGCCCTACATATTGATGGAGCGTAATACACAGTGCTACTATCATTTGCAAAACATTATTGCTCAATTTAATAAAAATATAAAAGTAATTACTTTGGTTTTTCTTTTAGTCAATTTAAGTCACATCAACAGCTTGGTTATTAGTAACTCCAGTCACTACTGCACTACTGCAATCAGCAGTAGTGCAAACGTGTATAGTAAACTGTACACGTGAAACATGTACAGTAATTTAATGAACTTAATATCCTCTATATTTAATCCTTGATATTTAATATGTAAAATACTTCACTCTCTATACAATTAAATTACTCATGCACTATAGATATGATTATTTATGAGGAGCTCAAGGAGAAAACAAATTTCAGGATTTGAGAATCAGAGTTTAATGTCAAAAATTAGAAATTAAAAAATTATTAATTAGTTTGAAAATGATAAATTGACTCAAGTTTAAAAGCAAGTCATTTTTTTAATTCACAGAATAAAATTTACAATCTATCCACGCATGGACAATAATCAAATAGTTTAACAATCGGAAATAACTTGTCAGAAGGGCACCCACGGCATGTCTTCTTCACAAAATAAAATCATTGCATGTGTGTGTGTGCTTATGACCACACAATAGAAGTGAAAACTTATCGGATTTTCTATTTAAAAATTTATATATACATGTATTATTATAATACAATGTTATACAATATAAATATTAATGTTATATAGTGGATTTTAGTTAGGTGAATCAGGAACAAGGTGATATTATTATTTTATTTTAAAATAAATATAAAACATAAGTCTTAATAACAGTGCACTACTTGTTAAGACAGTAAACATGGCTGATGAAGACAGGAGAATTACAGCTCAGATGTGAACTTACTTGCTGATATCGACTAAAGCTGAGTATACCCAATTCAGCATCACCGACCCAAGCATGATGGTTCAGTTTTGTTCACTGTTCAGAAAGAGCACAAGGTGCACCTAAAGAAGTTTTCACTTCAAAAAATGTTTAACATAGTAGGAAATAGTAATAGAACTTATTACAGAGTAAGTTACATTTACTTCATGTAAATAGATGTTTCCAAAAGGTAACAAAATTGTAATTAAGTAATAATATACATCTAGTGCTCAGGAACATTGTAAATGCTCCGTGGTATGCCTGCAACAGTAACATCCATTGTGACTTACAAGTGAATACAGTAGCGGAAGAAGTGTGTAAGTCTGCTAAGAAACATGAAAATCATCTTCATGATCATGTCAACATTGAAGCACTTCAACTGTTGGATAATAGTGAAACAGTTAGGCGATTGAAAAGAACAAAGCCTGTATAGATTTAGAGTGTTAAGAAAGAGACTAACAAAAGTACTGGTAAACTATAAATAAGAGTAAATAACATTTAAGGCGTGTAAGTTACTAAAACTAATGGTTAACTATAAATAATATTAAGCTACTTTTAAGTCATATATTTACCCAAGTTAGTAAATTAATGTTTAAATTAACAATAGGATTAAAGTTAGGTATTTAAGAAATGAATATGTTTATAGAACACTGTGTAAGTGACATTAGAAAATAAGTGCTAGCACCAGTGGGTGACTGCATAATTATACATATGGGGGAGGGATAATATTGCTAAAGAAAAACTGTTTGTTAGTTTTAAGTTACTACTTGCAATAAATCTACAATAAAAAATGTAATATACATCTCACACTCACTATTATATAAATAGGAAATGTTATGTTCGGATTAATATCTTCCTTTAGTATTCTAGGAAAAACTTTTTCTCTCCAGACTGATATAGTGATTACTTCATGCACCAATGAAACCACCTGAAACGAAAATTTTATTGTGGTTGCCATTATAAACAACATGTTTTTAAAATAAGAATCATATTGTAAAAATAATTAAAGGGTCTCATAGTTACTCCATCAAAAATTGTTACCGTACTTTCTCTATATCGATACACTTACTGAATTTTATTGGGAAGACAGAGAGAAACCATTGGAAGGCTACCTGATGCGGAAGGGACTACCTAAATTAGATACCTGGGTACAACAGTTGTTGATGATGGTCTTACATGGACACCCCACTTCAATTCTCTATGCAGTCAACTCAGCACAGGGCTGTATGTAATAGAGAATGAAGAAAATAAATGACATGAATGACAGCTAAGATTAATTAAGTACAGTAGATTCCGCATATTTGAATCACTGGATAATTGAATCAGCTGCTTGAATCAAATTTCCAAGTCCCAATTCATTTATACAATGTGACTTAAGAATTTCTCTTGTTATTAGAATCATAGTTTCATTTTATTGAATCATGAAATAACAAATACGTAAAAAGGCAAGATCGCTCTTATCTTAGGTAACTGCACCGCTCATCCACACATTAAAACAGACTGTATAAAAATTGGTCTTTTTACCAGCGAATACCACAGCTCTAATTCAACCTCTTGAATGGGCATAATAAAAACAGTGAAAACATTATACAGAAGGGACATGAGAATAATGATAATTCACATAATTATGAAGGTAATCAAGACAAAACAGCAAATGACAGCAAATATCATTCTTGATATTCCTATACCCTAATTCAATATTATACACGTAATAGTGTATACTCATATTAAAAGCATCGTTTCTGACCCTTTCGGAAAATATCGGCTTATTGAATCAGCCGCTAATTGAATCAAATTTTGTTTTCCAAACGTGATTCTAATAAGTGGAACCCACTGTAATATTTGAGTTATATCTCTAATTATGGAATTGTAGTATGGGGAGGCACTTTAGGTGGAGACCTACAAAGAGTTTTGATCCTCAAAAAAAGAGTACCGGTACCATAAGAATCTTGCGAAATCTAAGCTTAGAGAATCATACATACAACTAAAAATCCAAACGGTAATAAACCTGTGCACTCTAGAAGCCAAACCTACATCAACATCAAGGACTCTGAAAGACTGAGGATATGTGTACAGGTTTGTGATCATAATACAGAACATGAAATCAACTACTGCTGTCTGGTGCATAATTTCAGTGTAGCTGAAAAAGACCATTTTATATGGAAGCCAAAATGTGGTGGAAGACTTCAAAAGAACTCATGACAAATGCCATTTTTCCCAGCGACTGAAAACGTGGCTCCAGAACAGGCCAATCTATACATTGGCAGGATTTTTCTACTGGGAGAAACCTTAAGCATAGAAGAGAAAGATTAAAGTAAATTTCAACAATACACATATATTAATTATTTAAAAACACTATATTAATATTAACTCTGTAAATTTTAACAATAACAATGCACCTACATTAGTTTCAATTAGACATGAATAATCTTGAAGATTGTAAATGAAGATGATTCTGATTTTTATGTAACGGGTGATTCAAAAAGACAGGCGATGATAACCTCGCAAAGGTTTTTCGCCTAAAAAAAAAAAGATTCAAAAAGAGCGCCGGTTTTTAAACGGCTGGTAAATTTTTGTTTATCGGTTGGCAACATTGTTAGACCTCATTTCTATTTCGGAGAACATTCCGATTGACGATTCAGTTGTAGTTTCTCTTGTTCGCAGTGTAGTACTCTCGCAGTCTGTGTCTAACCATGGAGAAGTTTACTATTGCACAACGAGTGTTAATCGTCAAAACATTTTACGAGAGTGGAGAGAGTTATACGGCTACTGTCAGGCGACTTCGCGGTACTCTAGGACGTAATGAAGCATCGAATGAATCAACAGTTCGCAGGCTCATGAAAAAGTTTTTTGAGACGGGTTCAACAGTCGACCTTAAAAGTTCTGGACGTCGTCGTTCTGGCCGAACTGAGTAGAACGTTGCGTTGGTTCGTGACAGTGTGGCTGTTAGCCCAGCAATATCAATATGTCGCCGTTCTCAACAATTGGATTTACGATGTTCTTCTGTACGGAGAATTCTTCGGTACGATCTCCAATATCACCCGTATAAAATTCAGTTGACGCAACATTTGAAAGTGGCAGACCACCAGAAGAGACGACAGTTTGTTGACTGCGTATTGAAAAAACGGCAGGATGATGACAACTTCGCAAACAAAATCATTTTCAGTGATGAGGCGCACTTCCACTTAAACGGTTTTGTTAATAAACAGAACTGCCGTATGTGGGGTTTAGAAAACCCTCGCGTGGTTAATGAAAGGGAAATGTATGCACAGCGAGTAACAGTTTGCTGCGGCTTTTGGTCGGGCGGTGTCATCGGCTCTTACTTTTTTGAAAATCAAGAAAGACAAGCCGTGACAGTAAATGGAAACCGATACCGTACGATGATTAGGGAGTTTTTGTGGCGTCATTTGGATGGAATGGACATTGACGAGTTGTGGTTTCAGCAGGATGGTGCCACCTGTCACGCTGCACGAGAAACAATGTTGTTGCTCCGTGAACGGTTCCAGGATCGCATCATTTCTCGTAATTCCGACCATCAATGGCCACCAAGGTCGTGTGACTTGACGCCTTGTGACTTTCATCTTTGGGGTCATCTGAAGTCATTGGTGTATGCCAATAAACCTCGAAACATCAATGACTTGAAGGAGGAAATTCGACGGGTTATCGGGCAAATGGAAGTCGAAACTTGTCGTGCAGTAATATCCAATTTCATGGACAGAGTTGATGCGTGCCAGCGCAGTAGAGGAGGACACATGCATGACATCATTTTTCATACATGAAATCGGAAGGTAAGATGAACTTGTTGATGTATTTATTTTCAGTTTTTCAATAAAATAAATCTCTTAATTTGAGATATCAAAACCGGCGCTCTTTTTGAATCACCCTTTAGATCCCTTTAAAGATTACTAATTTAACTTACTTAGTTTGCGTTGTATTTTTAAAAACCTAACTGAACTTAATTTGAATGTTTTTACCATACAAGTTAGTCTTAAGACTTATGAGTAATGGTATTCTAACCTATTCTAAATTATATTTACAATATTACTACTGCAGAGATCCTCAGCAGAACGCTGTAGTTTAACACTATTTTATATTTGTTAATGATTGGTGGACAAAAATATGAAAATACTTGTTTCATTCTCATTTAAGCATGTAAATTTGTATAAGACAGGGCTTTTGCTATAGTGAATTGTGTAGAAATGTCTAGTGTCCATTTCTAGCCTCATTTGTTTCAATGAATCTGTAAAGACTCATTACTGATCCAATCTATTGTATAAGTGTCCTAACATTCATATTCCAAATAATCTCGATGCAATAACATGATGATACGTACTTGTTGAGTTTGTATATATATTTTTATTTAAGGAAGGTATACAGAAGCAAAAAAAAAATTACCACAGCCATGCGCCATATAAGCTACCAACTCATTATTTTTAACATGTTGACTGCCACTCTAAATTTTGTGACACTTACAGCTTGGCTATCTTACATTTTTTTTTATTTTTTCACATTTTATTCAGTTTCTTCTTATTTTAATTAATTTTTTAATAACTATTTGTTTTTTTGTAAAATGAAGTTGTGACACACTTTTAGGTCACATGGCCTGCTGGAATGATTTTACATTTCAGAGCCATGTGATCCCTTTTTGTGTTGCAATAAAAAAATGATGGAATAAACAACTGGGTTAAGTTACAAAGTTCTAGACTATTTCAATCAACCAAAATAAGCAAAAGAATAATAAAATTTAAATAATAGCAGAATTCTAGTACAGACAACAAGGAAAACTACCTGTATATGCAATATCCTATTATTTGAAAAAGGCCAATTATTTGAACAGTTGTAAGTGTACAATGTCACTCTCTGAAGCCTTAGCATTACACAGCTTAAAAATAAGTCATGTATTGTTACTCATTTTTGATGCACGTGGCCCATTTTTAAAGACTAGTGTGACACATATTTGGGTCTTATAGCAGTCAATGTGTTAAAATGACAAGGATTTAGCCTTCCTAACTAACATGTCAGTATTAACTATTTAACTGGGTGAACCTGTGCGGGAAAACCCGCACAAAAGTGTAAATTTGTTCTTATAGAACTTCTCTGTAAACAACATTTTTTGTTTTATTGTTGTATCGAATCGAATTTTTATTACCACATCTTAAGATAATTTAAGCTTATTATTCTTAAAGAAACCTTAACAACGTAAATCTTATTCAGAAATTTCAGCGACTCTGCGCATTTGACACTTGGTAGCATCGGACCTCCGGTTTTATTGTTGTATGGCATTATTTGAACTTTTAGGCTATTAAATTATCTGACACTTGACATAGCAACGTAAATTGTCCATGTGAAAATACCAGCTGTGGCAGACAAAGGCCAACTTTGTTGAATGTTTAGCCTTGGGATTTATTTATTGTAATCGCAAAAAATGCTAAACGGATGGGGAACTATCTTCTCTTAAATGTAAATGGCAAAGTACCATCTGAAGGGGTTAGATCTAACCGCGGTAGTAAAACCCTTCTGCCTTTGGCTACCCCTGTTATGACTTCTAAATCAAGAAAAATTTTTGTACATTCTTTTCACCACCAGTCTTGTGCCATTCATTAACCCACTGATTACGTTGATGTTACGTAACAGAATTACTATGGCACCAACATTTAATTTTAAAATGTGAGGAGGCAGGCCAATCAAAATGAAGAAAATGATAGTGTGATTGCCTGAAGAAAATAGTGTTAGTAGCCCCCTCCCAAACTGAAATAGCTGTGCGAGATGTGGGAGGGATAGATAGAGAAAGAGAGAGGCCTATACTTCAGTTTGTTGAACTTGCCCCTCTCCAATCTATTTTAGACCTCCTATTTTACGGTCATAAATCGAAATATTTGATTTTGGATAGTTTTCTGCAAATCTACCTACTCGAACAGACGATTCATTTGAGCCCACTTCGGGGAAAATCGGTAAAGTTTCAGGTGGTTAAAATCGTGTTGAAAAAAAACCTGCTCGCTATTAATAAATATATAGAATAGATTCACTAATAAATTTTTAGAAAGTCAGTAAATCAACAGCTAAGGTTTTATTTCAAAATCAACTTGTGTGAAGATGCAACATCATTGTTGGGTTGTTTTCTAACATAAAAATTATCATGAAAAAACCTTCAAGTTAAATTGTAGGATTACAAAGTTCTACATCAAATGATTTTATTCAAAAACCCAAAACTGCTTTACCTTTTTGTCAAAAACAAACATCTCTTTAACTTTCTCTATATTTGATTCATTTGCTTCCAGAATACTTTGCTGATGAAGTTGCTGTAAACGTTTATGTTTTTCAAACCATCTAAATCAAAAGAAAAGTAATATTTTTACTTTTACAACAAATTCATGTTTACAGAATTAATAAATTAATATTCAATTTTAATAAGTTTATAAACAGTATTAATAAATAATCTATCCACACAGAGAAATGAACAGTAAGATTAATACGCTAATGCTTTATAAACGGAAAGAACATTAGCCTTGAATTGCTATTGTATACTAAAGTTTCATAAACAGAGTGTTCTTGAAAATTGTGTCATCTCAATGGAAAAAAATGAGGAAACAATTTTGCACCCTTGCCAACAAACTACATTGTGTAATGTAAGATCAGAGGTTATAATATTATTTTTTCAGTTTTTTTATTTTTGCATTCATATTATTGATTTTATAAAATGGTGCCCTATGAAAGAAATGTATTTTATATGTAGAGTCCATTATTTTAAAAGGAACAGTTTTTCACAACTATTTTTAACCCAAAGATACATTAACCAAAATATTGTATATAATCATACAGAAGTCAGACAACTGAGTCATTAATAAGTAAAATCTTTACTGAAGTACAATAGCAGCAATCTTAATTTTTTTAAAACACTGTAAAACTATAGCTAATATTTTTGATTTTCTTAAGTTTTCAAAAACAAAAATATTTTACTACAAACTGTACAAAATTTGGTTTAGTTAGTGGTTGATTAACTTTTTTATAAACTTTGATACATGTAGTTTAATAGGTCTCACTAATACGTATTTTGCAGACACATGACCAATGGTGACATTATGATGAATGGCATAATAGTAATGGAAAATCTTATAATGGTTATGGTATAAATGGAATGATGTATGACAAATAGTGGCATTATTATGATAATTTTATGAAGTTACATTTCCAATTACAGAAAAATAAACTCTGTAAATACAGGTTCAATTCCAATCATAATATACATGGCTAAAACAACTAAAATTCTACTTTATAGTACTAGATGTTTTTATTCTTAAAATGGTCAACATCAAAATTATAAATAACCTTTGCTAATTTAAATGCAAATAAAAAATATTATTCAAGGAGAACAAAAATGCAAGTCTAATTCATTAGAAACCACTCTTAACAAATTTTGATTCACCACTCTTCACAAAATTTATGAAATTAGTCAAAAAAGTGCATGCTCATTTCTAAATATAATAATTAGTGCAATGATTAGTGGATAAGTGATTCATCTAATGAAATATAGCTTAATAAACAATGACAAAAAAAACAAATAAATATAATTAAGTATTTTTCTCCCACCCCAAAGACCCAATATCTTCGAGAACTGAAACATTAAATTGGGAGATGAAAAATTCAATTTCCCCTGGATGTAAAATACAATCAGAATCGGACATTACAAAATATATTTAAAAACACACTT
This sequence comes from Catonia carolina, assembly GCA_035578175.1. Classification (NCBI taxonomy): domain Eukaryota; kingdom Metazoa; phylum Arthropoda; class Insecta; order Hemiptera; family Achilidae; genus Catonia; species Catonia carolina. The sequence continues at coordinate 45,489,404 of JAQMRL010000001.1, forward strand.
CAACACTTTCAGCAATCAGTAACTTGACTGAGTTACATACAGTTTAGAAGTTGCTAAGCAACTGTTGCCAATGGAAAGATAAACACACCCACAGTCTTCAAGCCTATTACATCTCCGTTTTATAGATAATCTACCCACATTATTGACCATTAATAATTCTATATTTCAAAAAAGTACTATAATATTAATAAATTTATTCTTTAGAACAGATACCAACTGCAAGATTACCTAATTCACAAAACTTAGGAGTTCATGTAATGACTATATATGCTCATTTTATATATGAAGAAATAGCTTCCACTCAACTACCACTTGCTTTTAGAATATTTTACACTATCATAAATACATTTATTCAAATTTTTATTTTTTTTATGATGATAATAGATGAAAATACAAATATAGAGTTTATTCGGAACGTCATAACCATCACAGTACGACGGCCTTTCTTTTATGAGGTTTTCATATGTGTCGTAGTCCTTCCGCACTAATTTGATTATGCCTTTGATTGCATTGTTATTGTTTACGTTAGCGTTTGTTTGAATAAGAGAAAAAGTATTTACTGATTCATCATTAATCTGTTGAATTTTACTGCGTTTAATGATATTTTACGATTTAATAATAAGTCTTATTCTTATTTGGAAAGTAGAAACGACTGTTCTTTAATGTAATTGGCTTAATCATATACGGATATTTAAGGTTAGAAAGTTTTGATACAACCTGTTGTTTATTTTTCCGTATAAGTGAATTATTGATTTATTTTGTGCTTATTCAGTGATAAATCTGTGTCATTTTATTACGAAAATATATAATTTTTTAGTAAATTAAGAAAATAGTAATTTCTATAGGTTTTAATGTCTTGCATTTGATTCTGGTGAACATTAATATTACTTCATTGCAAACGTTTGTCAGATATTTTTGTCTTAACAGGTAGTTTTTATATTAGTAAAATGACGCCTAGCTTATGCAGCTGTGAAAATCTTTACATTCGTCTGTGTCATTTGTTTTCTATGGTTTTTAACAGCTTTGAAAAATATGCATTGCTGGTGGAAGTAAATTTGCAGTTTATTTTAATTATCACTTTGAAGAGTTAGCGTTTGAAGACATGTTCTTAAGCTTTTGGTTAATAACAGAAATATTGAAAAATTAAGATTCTGTGTTTAATAATATCCACTGAGAAGTTTTCTAATTGTGATCTCTCATTTACTTGCATTAATTTTGTTGACTACTTAAGGTTCTGGTTTATTTGAACAGTTCTTATCGTTGCATGAAGTTTTTGCTAAAGCCAAACAAATCTTAGTTAAGAATTTCATATTTTTTTAATGCCACTACAATTTTGACATGGTACTGTGGACAAGCACCTTAGATCTGTAAAATGCCATTAGTAAATGAGGAAATGGTTGAAGGTTTACTAAAGAAAAAATAAGAATTTAGTCTCTAAAGCCCTTGGATTATTTTAATTGGTACATTTATTAAACGTTTGAAAAATCAATAATTAGTATGTTTTCTTTTTAAAAGTATTAGGAAGTTAAATCTATTAAAAATATATACTCTCTATAGAACATTTTTAGTATCTTGGTGAATTTTGAAGTGGTTGTTAAATTGACAGTCTTTTTTATACATTGTAAAAATTTTCGTAGAAGTACAAAACAAGTTACTTGTTTTTATATGTAATGAGCTTATTCCTGGGTTTTGTAACATTGCACACCAAAATACATTAAATACTCGCCCCAATTTGTAATTAAAATTTAGACTATTCTGTCATTAATGAAGAGACCAAGCAGTGAATTTTAATTTTTTCTCTTTTTCCTAATAAGTGGCTTAATCTAATGAACACTTATTGATGATTTCTCTGAGCTGGAGGTTTCCCAAGATCTGTAGAGTCCCAGCTGAAGTTGCTCCCCATTTAACTATTCCAAAACAGATGATATACGAGGTATGTTCGTAAAGTAAGTTCCGTTTTGAAATAAAAAAAGAACAAGTACAGATACAACAATGAAATTTATTTCATAAAAATCTACAACTCTTAAACTATTTTTCGACATAACTCCCGTGATATTCCAGACATTTGTCATAGCGTGGTACAAGCTTTTGTATACCCTCTTCATAGAATGCTGCTGCCTGTGTTGTCAACCAAGAGGTAACATGTTCTTTCAGCTCTTCATCGCTGTTCAACCGCTGACCACCAAGGAAAGACTCCAGATGCAGAAACAAATGAAATTCGCTAGGAGCGAGGTCAGGACTATATGGAGGATGGTCGAACAAGTCCTAGCCAAAGCCCTGAAGGAATCTTTTTGTCTCATTCGCAGTGTGTGGTCGAGCATTGTCATGAATGAAAACCACGCTTTTCATGAGCATTCCTCAGCGCTTGTTCTGTATTGCGTGGCGCAGTTTCTTGAAAATCTCGCAGTAAACGTCTTTACTGATTGTTTGACCTGATTGTCATGTAAAAAAACTGCTGAAGTTCTTCATAATTCACCAAATCTAAACTCAGCAATATGGGAAATAATTAATAAGAATCGAGGTGTAGTTAGCAACAAAAGTTTTACTGACATACCTAATATTGTTAACAAAAACAATGAACTTATAGAGAATGGTATAGAAATTTGTAATTATTTTAACAAATATTACCAGGAAGTAGCTTTAAAACTTAAACAACAGATTAGGGAAACAGTGGGATGTTATGATCCAAAAGGTAACAAGGTAGTTAATCAATTCTTATTTAGCCTAGTTTCAAGGGAGGAATTAGAATCAGTTATTGATAGTTTGAAAAGTAAGAAAACATGTGGGTTAGATGGGATTTCTAGTATAATTGTTAAAGAATGTAAACATCTTTTAATTACTCCTCTCCTTCATTTGATTAACTTCTCACTTGAAGCAGGTGTATTTCCAAACAAACTGAAGGAGGCAAAAATATTGCCTATATTTAAGAATGGAGATAGCCAGTTAGTTGAAAATTATAGACCCATAAGTATTTTAAACACAATCAGTAAAATTTTTGAAAAGGTAGTATTTATTAGGTTAATCAGTTTCTTGACTGAAAACCTAATCATCTCAGAGGATCAGCATGGTTTCCAAAAAGGTAGATCAACTAAAACTGCAATTGTTTCACTTGTGGAGCAAGTAGTTGATATATTGGACGCCGGGGAGAAAGCATTGGCAGTGTTTCTGGATCTGAGTAAAGCTTTCGATTGTGTTGATCATGAAATTTTATTGAAAACACTAGAGTCATTAGGCGTTAGGGATGTAGAGTTGAAATGGTTTCAATCTTACCTTATTAATAGATTACAGTGTGTGGAGTTAACTAGGGTTGTTAGAGGGAAACTTACAAAAGTTGTATCTGGAAAGCTTGAAGTCAAAGCAGGCGTTCCACAGGGGTCAGTTTTAGGTCCAATTCTGTTTCTATTGTACATTAATAGGTTACCAGAAGTCATACCTAATGGCAGAGCTTTGTTGTTTGCTGATGATACTTCAGTAATCAGTAACAGTTCACTGGTAGATGCTCTTGAAGTAAATACACATGTTAACATAGAGTCCGTAGTGCAGTTCTTGAATCAAATGTTATTAACAGTTAATGGGAAAAAGTGTCAGTACTTGCAGTTCAAAAATAAACATAACGTTAAAGAAAGTAGAGAAGTGGATGTATTTATTCATAATAATAGTTTAGAGCATGTAGAAACAGTAAGTTCCTGGGCGTATCTCTAGATAGATCTTTGTCTTGGGACTTCTATATCAATCAAGTTTGTAGTAAAATATCATCTGGGGTATTTGCACTAAAACAAATCGCCAGATTAAATGATAAAAAATTACTAATGGCAGCTTATCATGGCCTCATTCTGTCTCATATCCGGTATGGTATTTTAGTATGGGGTAATTCTAGCATGGGTAATATGAATAGGGTTTTTAAAATTCAAAAGAAAACTATTAGGTGTATGGTGGGAGCTAACCAGCTAACCTCATGCAGGCCACTATTTAAGGAGCTTAAATTGCTTACAGTTCCCTGTCTCTACATTTTTGAGGTGATTATGTATGTTAGGCAAAATAATTTTATGCAGAATTTCAATGTTCACAATCATAACACGAGAAACAGGAATGATTATTATGTGGCTAATCACTCCACAAAATTGTTTGAACAAAAACCTACTTATGCAGGGAGAAAATTCATAAATAAATTACCCCAAGCTTTAAAGTGTTGTGAGGATTTGAATTCCTTTAAAAAAAATTTCAAAAATTACTTGATCGGTGAAACTTTTTATAGCGTACAAGAATTTCTTTCTTGATAGTAGTGATACATAGTGTGTTTCTTATATGTATTTCAGGTGTTACATCTGACGACATGTCCTATACTCCTCCTGGAGTCTCCAGAACGTAAAAAAAAAAAAAAAAAAAAAAAAAAAAAAAAACCTCGCGGCAAAAACTCAATCAGTAAAATTCCTTTTCTGTCCCAAAACACTATACACATGGCTTTCCGTTATTCTCCGTGGTAGCACTGTGATTGCAGTTCCGTGCATGCGCGGCCGTCACTCTGTGTCAAGCAGAATGAAATGACGTCATTTTGAGGTTACTAATTGTTGTGTGCACTTTGTACCGCTTGTTGGTAATGGCTGAGTTTATCAAAAATACCGCTGCTCATCGATCGGTGATTCATTTTCTGAATGCAAGAAACATTAAACCAATTGATATTCATCGACAAATCTGCGAGGTTTACGGGCCAAATGTGATGAGCGATTCAATGGTGAGAAGATGGGTTAGCCAGTTCAAAGAAGGGCGTGATACAGTCCACGATGAAGATCAAAGTGGATGTCCATCTTTGGTTAGTGATGAACTGATTCGTGCAGTTGATGAGAAAATACCTCTTGGTTGACTACAAAGGCGGCAGCATTCTATGAAGAGGATATACAATAGCTTGTACCACGTTGTGACAAATACCTGGAAAATCACGGGTGTTATGTCGAAAAATAGTTTAAGAGTTGTAGATTTTTATAAAATAAATTTCATTTTTGTATCTGTAATTGATCTTTTTTTATTTCAAAACAGAACTTACTTTACGAACATACCTTGTTTAAATAACAAATCAAATGTTGCATATATCTGCTCCACTCACCATATTACGTACAGAGCTGACTGCATGAAGAATTGATATAGTGTGTAAGACCATCATCTACTATTGTATCTAGGTATTTAGTTTAAATAGCCTCCTCCAGGTTGGATAGCCTTCCCATGGTTTCTTTCTACCCAATACTAGCTGTTTCATCTTCAACTCATTCACTACCAGGTCACAGCTGTGACAATATTGAATATCCAGTTCAGGACTATGTATGCAATTTATTAATACATTTGAATGCAATCTCTCTTATCCTGAAAGGAGGTAAACTCTTAAGGTGGAAGTGTTGATAGATACATTGGTTTGTATTAAAAACCTTACACGAACTGACATGATATGATGGAAAGAAAGAATAACTTGCATTAGAAATTACCTGCTTGGAAATTCCAAGGCTACCTTTCTCATTGAAAAAATATTACTATCCAGTATTACTCCACTATTCCCAGTTTTAGTGGGTCTATTGCTCAACTAGTAAAAATCAAAATTGTAGAATTCTTTTATGTTTTTTCAGTTAGCCAAAACTGGTTTCTGCAGCATCTTTTGGAACATAATTAGTTATCTTACTTTATTAGGTGAATAGTTTTAATTGGTAAGCACAAGCCAGTCACTTTATGTTGTAGGCTTTCTATTTCATTTAATATTGAAGTTGAATGTTTATTACTAACGGTGTGTGTAATAGCGTGCTTCCCAACAAATTTGATGTATAGGAAAATTAACAATGGACAATGTACTGTCAACGTTAATCTTATTATAAGGGTGTAATCTTACTTTTTTCTCCTGTCATTTGGAAACAGAATAAAGATGAGTCTCCAAATGATTGTATTAGCTAATAATTTAATTATTAATAAATAAAGACAAAACGTTATTCAATTTCGATATATAGCGGGATACTTACGTAAGAAAAAATTTTGCATCAATTCTCGGAACAATAGCTGTGCGAGTGTAGTGGTCACTTGAAACATTATTTTTGATATTTTATACAAGAGGTCGTGAGTTTGAATCCTACACTATTAAATTTTTTTGTTTTATATTTTATTTTTTATTGTATTTTTTTTTTGTTAAATTATTGATTAGTTTAATTAAATAATAAAAAACATTTTAAATTACAATTGTAATTTTTAATTCATTAAATATTTAATTTAATTAATTTAACAAATCATTCTATAATGTTTTTAATAAAATTATTTTAAAAAAATATATATGTTAAATGATTTTTTTTGTGTGCGGGTTTCGAATTGAAACCCTCTTGCATGGTAATATCAAAAGTTAAGCATTAACTGACCAAACTTAGTAAAAAATATTTTCTACTAATCTTGTTAACTGACCATTAATATGAATGTCTTGTTCACGCAACAATTGATGCAAAAAGTTTTCTTATGTAGGTACTACCGCACTATATCGAAATTGAATATTATTTTATCTTTACTTATTAATAATTAAATTATTAGCTATTAAAAACTTTGGAGACTCATTTTTATTCTGTTTCCAATCAACTGGAGTAATAAAAGTAAGATTAATGTTAATAGAACATTGTCCGATGTTAATTTCCCTGTATGTCAAATTTTTTGGGAAGTACAGTATAATGATTGTTTCCAGAATTATTTGTTGTAATTTGTTTATGTGTTAGTTTAGGTAAACTAGTGATAACGAGCTGAAATAGATACTTCTGTGATTATCAGTTTCTAATCATCTTAAGCCTATGTCTCTCTTCAGTTGGTTACATCAGTCTCCTAATTACAATCAACTTGTTGGTAGGTAATACCATTAGCTATTGAATACTGTGTTTTTCCATTGAAATGTACACTTTTCTTTGTAATTTCTTGAATGAAATTACAAGTTGATCCTTTCCTTGTGTTCCTTTTCTGCGATTTGTCCGTGTCTCATGATTGTTTGTAAATATTGTTTTTAATAGTTTATAAATTCTTTTTGTTAATGTTATGAATATTAGTCTCTAAATTAGATTGGACTTGACTTTTTTTTAATCTTTTAATAATGTGACTTGTGTTTCTTGCTTCTGTAGTAGTTAAGAAGCAAGATTCTATGTATATTCTATGTATCGTTAATAAATTCCGGGAAATTTTATTAAAAATTATAAGCTAAAGATATACCCATAATAGGCAGATGGACTGTTATTTGGACTTGATCTGTTACTTCCAGGGCTAGAAAAAATAGTTCTGTTTCTTATCACAGGATCAGCCAATTAATATGCTTTTCACAGTTGATGAGCTCTGCTGTTCCTTGCATTTAGACCAATGAGAACGTTTGCCAGTGTTGTCAGATTGTACCTGACAAACATTATGCGCCCATTCATATAAGAACCGCAATAGTTCACTCACATCTTGCATCTCATACTGAACACATTGATTATAGAGCACGTTGACATGCAATACTTTATGTATAATCAGCTGATTGTATGTTTATAGATTATAATTGTTATTGAAAGACCAAAAAAAAATGGTTGACAAAGTATTTAACAGAACTACAAGAGCAAGTATTGGCAGCGTTGCTGGCAAGTGATTGGCTAGCTATAAAGTGGCTAGGGGGAAATGCTTACGTTCAGAGCTCATCAGCATTGAAAAATAGTATATATGACTGAAGAATTTAAGAACAGAAGAGGTAGAGGTTTGAAAGACTCTAGTCAGAGTTATCTCCTTTGAGAGTAGTAAATTTCATTATACACCCAGACCCTGTGAATGAAGTGAAAGTGTCATTTGCAGGGTGGAAGTAGCTGCTTCTCAAAGGGACTGGCATGCTGATAAGCATACTTTTCCACTCAGTGAGTTTGGTGATGGTAAACCACTTGACTTCTCATTTTACTCAGTATGTTTTATAATCGTTTTTATATGAAATAAGAAATGCAACTAAATAAATAATTTTCATCACCGTAATGACCCTTCAAAATAAAATGAACATCACCACCAGAATTGTTGACTCCATAAAGACTATAACTCAGTTATTTGTTATTTTTTCAAAAAATAAATCTCGTTAGAGTTTTTACCAACTGTCATTTTCAGTTTTTTTTGCAGAATCCAAAAAGTGTCCTCTTTACAACTATATAAAAATGTTTTAAATCCTGTTGGTAGAACTCTGTATTTAAGGACAAACAACATCTCCATTTAAATTACATAGGACCAGATTTTTAATTTTAAAAATATAAGATTATGTTTATGTCTGCTTCTATTACAGTAATACTTTGGTGCTTTTTGTGAGCAGTTCAGTGCTTTATTCTTCCGTGGACAACATTCTGTTTTGCAATTAAATACTCTCGTGGAGCGTCAGTTATCCGAACTAATTGGGACCAGAGCGGTTCTGATAATCAAATAGTTCGGATAATCAGATACGGTAAATACTGTAATTTGATACACTGTACCGTAACAATGTTATACAACCTAAACGGTAACAAAGTAACCGAAATGTTTAATACGTTGTTAAAGGCTAACATAAACTTTAGTTTACGAGTACTAAAGACTATAAAAACAAATGGAAAAATTCAGAATTTCAAAACAGAATAAACTACAGTAAAATCCTTTATGAAATATTTTTTAACGCATGTACAGAAATTAAAAAATAACGGTTATTTATTATACATACTACTCAGTTATTTTTAAAAATCTTGAATTTTGCTCTAAACAGTCTTCACTGTTGCCAAGTTGAACAAAGAAACTAAACTGTAGAAAAATTTTTCATTGAATTGTACGAGGTGTGGCTATCAAATAATGAGACTGACGTAAAAAAAATTTTTTTTATACATAATCACTTATTGTCACCTTCAATATACACTCCTTCTCTATCCCTACAATGCTCCATGCAAATTTTCCATTGTTGGAAACAGTGCTGGAAGTCATCTTCTGTCAGCTCCTTCAGGACACACGTGCCGCTTTCTCTTTTACAGCTTCCATAGACTCAAATCTTGTCCCTTTTAATGCAGATTTCACCTTAGGGAACAGGTAGAAGTCACATGGTGCAAGATCTGGTGAATAAGGTGGATGTTCTAACACTCGCGGCAGAACGAAGGGGAACCTCCATTTTGTTCAGTTCGCTACTGACGCCTGCTCAGTTTGTAGCAACCAGACCAAGTGCAAGCGCTGCCACTACACCCAAACGAAAATTCCCTGCATGTGAAAACTGCCCGCTTCACTCATACTTTGATATGAAACTTAGGGAAACTTATTTTTGGAATCCCCTTTGTATATTTATAGAAAATATGTAGACATTTACAAAATTTTGATTTATTTTTATGTTCATAGAACTACTTTTTATAAAGTAACGGGGTATTTTTTTAGATTTAAGTGTGTTTAAATTAAAGTATAGTTATTTTTTCTTATAAATTTGAAAATCACAAATTTTTTTATTATTTTGTTTTCAGACAATGAAGATGAAGACGGTAATACTGGAGAATTTAGAAGTCTGTGTGAAGATAATTCTTCAGAAATAAACAGTAACCATACTGACATGGCTTCACTAACTCAGTATGGATCTTTAATGAGAGCAAGTAAGTATTAGTTGGTGATGTGAAAATGAACCAATCTGTCTTTTTTTTTTTTTTTTTTTTTTTTTTTTTTTGCGCCCTGGAGACTCTAGGAGGAGTATAGGACATGTCGTCAGGTATAACACCTGGAATACATATAAGAATCACACAATGTATCACTACTATCAAGAAAGAAATTCTTGTACGCTATAAAAAGTTTCACTGATCAAGTAATTTTTCAGATTTTTTTTAAAGGAATTCAAATCCTCACAACACTTTAAAGATTGGGGTAATTTATTCATGAATTTTCTCCCTGCATAAGTAGGTTTTTGTTCAAACAATTTTGTGGAGTGATTAGCCACATGATAATTATTCCTGTTTCTCGTGTTGTGATTGTGAACATTGAAATTCTGCATAAATTTATTTTGCCTAACATACATAATCACCTCAAAAATGTAGAGACAGGGAACTGTAAGCAATTTAAGCTCCTTAAATAGTGGCCTGCATGAGGTTAGCTGGTTAGCTCCCACCATACACCTAATAGCTTTCTTTTGAATTTTAAAAACCCTATTCATATTACCCATGCTAGAATTACCCCATACTAAAATACCATAATGGATATGAGACAGAATGAGGCCATGATAAGCTGCCATTAGTAATTTTTTATCATTTAATCTGGCGATTTGTTTTAGTGCAAATACCCCAGATGATATTTTATTACAAACTTGATTGATATAGAAGTCCCAAGACAAAGATCTATCTAAGAAAATATGATTATTTTCTACATATTTTTCTTTGTTGTAAATGTTACACCAAACCGCTGTGATCACGGTTATTGTGTTCCTTGGAGGTTTCCTGCTTTGCACGGAACACATTTGTTATAATGAAAATATGTGAAGTGTTCCTGGGCTAACAAAAGTAATACATGGTCTATCCAATATTTATCCGTAGTGACTTTTTCCTGCCAGGGATAAGAGGTGGAGAGCGGTTGCTATGGGAAGGATTGGTAGTGGGGGTTGTCAGCAAGTGTAGAGACTTGAATCAGCTACCCCCGAGCCTCCAGAATGTGTAAATCATATGAGAAGTGAACCCTTGTTTTCATCACTTTCGGCAGTCAAAATGTAGCAAAACCTTGTACTTCTGCTGTTTTATGTTAAATTTAACAAAGCCCTCACTGAGACTCTTTAAAGGTTCAGATGACTTTTGGGATGAGGCCATGAAGTGTTTTTGAATGGTAGAAAAATTTAATTTTCTGAATCAGAATTACCGAGGCGGGAGGAGTGTTAAATTATTTATACTTGATCTGCTAGTTCCAGGGCTACAAAAAATAGTTCTGTTTCTTATCACATGGCCAGCCAATCATGTGACTGAATCATTTAACAGCAGAAGAAGTAGAGGTGTAAAAGACACTAGTCAGAGATATCTCCTCTGAGAGCAATGAATTTCATTATACAGCCAGATCCTTTAGTGATTGAAGTGAAAGTGTCATTTGCAGGGTGGAAAGTAGATGCTTTTCAGAGGGCCTGGCATGCTGATAAGCATACTTTACCAGTCAGTGAGGAAGGTAATCATAAACCACATCACTCCTCGTTTTAGTTAAAGTATCTAGAGGTTCAAACCAACCTTTTGGCTGATGACCTGAACAACAACATGTTTGCTGTATTCGGCTTATAAAATCTGTGCCAGGATCATAAATCAGTGTTTGAAACTTGGTAGCAGAAGAGCAAATGGGATTTAGAAATGGAGAACCTGCATGGATGCTATTGCGCTGTAGTTAATAATTTTTATTAATAATATTATATTGTGACACTTATTGCTAAGGTCCGTTTCGGGATCTGTTGTTGTTTAGGTCAACAGCCGAAAGGCTGGCTTGAACCTCTAGAGGTTTTACTAAGTAAAAACGAGGAGTAAGGTGGTTTACCATTGCCTTCCTCACTGAGTTGAAAGAGTATGCTTATCAGCATGCCAGGCCCTCCGAAAAGCACTCACTTTCCACCCTGCAAATGACACCTTCACTTCATTCACCACAGGGTCTGGCTGCATAGTGAAATTCATTACTCTCAGAGGAGATAACTCTGACTAGTGTCTTTTACACCTCTACCTCTTCTGTTCTTAAATAGTTTAGTCATATAAGTGGCTAACTATGTGATAAGAAACAGAACTATTTTTTTTAGCCCTGGACCAAACAGATTGAGTGCAATTAAAATAACACTCCACCTGCCCGTTTTGGGCATTTCGGGATCTAGGTAATTAAATAATTAATACACTTAAGTTGACAATTACAAGTATTTATTAAAACTAAAAGAGTTACAAAATAAATAACAAACTAATTATAATGAAGTAATACAATAAATAACTTAATAATTTACTTAATACTACTTACAACAATTATATAGAATGCACATAGAAAATGAAACTGAATACAAAATGCACATACACAAAAACTGTATAACAATAGTTGACCAACACAATGCCCGGAACGTGCTTGCACTACGCACCGATAGCTCACTCTATAAACACTCGTCAAAGATCAAACGGATACTAACTAACTGACCGCGCTCGGGGTTCTATTTATATAAGCGGTTCAAAGAATCTCCCCGAAAGACACCAAAATTTGATGTAAAAGTCCTTTCTAGAGAAGTCGTATTTAATGTAAACAGGTAATCAACCGACCCTTCATAAATAGTTGTACAACAAAGACCTTATCATACACAATAGCGCAGTCCTTTTAAATAATTTTTATGAATAGGTATCCTATTATAACTAGCCCTATTGTTACTTTTTCACTCTATTATCTACTCTTTACCATTTTATGAATTAAGTACTAGAAATTTCGCAAACCATGCCCTTCTTCAATATTGTCACAATATTATTGTTACATTTATGGATGCCTTTAAGAATATTTATTGATTTTAAGTTATTCATTTCATTTTTTATCCAAAGGTGCTGAGTTCTTGAGTGGATTCAATTTAAAAACGGAATAACTGGAAAATAATAATAATAACATACACATACGTCAAAATACTGCTTATAATATACTAATATATAATATATATACTAATATACTAATATATATAATATAATATACTGATATAATTTTAATAAAAACAAAAAAAAATAAATGAAAATATGACAATTAACAGACATCAAAAAGTACACATTGCAATGATTTTAAATTTATGCACAGATCTGTGTTACAAAAATTATTATTAATACCTATTACAATAATATTTAAATATGTAGATATGGACCTTGTAATCTGGATGACATCTTATTTAACATTCTTTTACATACTTTAATCACTAATAGTGTTAATACAAAAATACATATTTTTTTAATGTATATACAGAGTGATCTTTTTGTCCTGTTACTTTAACTTTTTGACAATTGTAATTGTCTGGTAATTTTTTTCTAAGAAAGGGAAATTTTGTTTTGTGTTATGAAGTTGGTAGCTCTACTCAACGAGTTTAGATCTGGCAGTGTGAGTTGAATCTCCTTGAGCTGAGTAAAGTTTTATGCCGTTTCTGGTCGTTTTACGAACATAATGTCTTTTACCGTAGAACAATCGCTTCTTTAAATCTGGAGGCTGAAGCTTTTGGACTAATCGTACGCGATATTGATACAATTACAATTTTTTAGCAGCTTTCTGAACACTTGAATATGACAAACTAACTTGCGAGAAAAGATTTCGTAAACTTTTCCGTAGAGAATTGAGCAATCTTGTTCTCACGTTCTCTAAAATGTCATGTGTCAAGAGAGTTGGTCGACCACTACATTTTCTGGCGTAAACCCGACTCTCGAAATTGATTTGTTAGCCTAGAAATTGACGTTTTTTCTGGTGGAGGAACACTCACAAATTTAATTTGAAATGATTCTTTTACACTCGTGTACGATTTTGTAGCAAAATATTGTTCAAGAATGAAAACCTGTTGTTCTAGGGTAAAAAATTCTGTTTTTAACATGGCACAAAATTTTACGCAGCTCAAGGAGAATCAACTCACATTGTCAAATCTATACTGGTTGAGTAGGGCTACCAACTTCATGCCACAAAACAACATTTCCCTTTCTTAGAAAGAAATTAAGACATTAACAATAATTGAGTAACTGGGCTAAAAATTGACACTACAATTACATTACTATTGTTTATATTGATATACACTTGCCAACCTATGTTACTATTAATTACTGGTTACTAATAACACACTACTACAACAAACTACATGTATCCACTTCTCATCTCTTGTTCAACCGACTCCTCTCCTGTTCTTTTCCATAATCACAATTTATCTCATTTGGTGTCACACTAATTAGCCAATCAGAAATCAGAATTATTCTCCATCTCACTTCTACTCTCTCGTTTCAACGAAACTTCCAGAATTCTCTCAAAGCTTTTATACATCTTTCTCTTTGTTCCTCTCTCTCTCTCTCCTCTCCCTCTTTCTATCTACCTCCCTCCTTCCCCCTCTCTTTCTGTCGTTATTTCTTATTATCTCGTCATCTTATTATTAATGCCATTCTAATACAAATCAATACCCTAGACCAGTGATTCTCAACCTGGGGTTCGTGGTGATATTATAGAGGGGGTCGCAAAATAATAATGAAATCATTTAATCATTTTATGAGAAAAAATCATTTATTATAAACTTACTTATAAAAATTTTACATCCAATAAGTACACTTACTTGTAAAGAAAAGAAATTAATCATTAATTAATTATTAATGTGATGGTTGCATTTGTTTTTCATTTAAAATTTTCTTCATACATGGATCTTCATTAGAAACATATAAAAGTAAATTGTTTTCGAGTGATAACATACGATTCCTATATTTAGTTTTTAGAGCAACCATAGAGGAAAACCCGGCCGCATTGGCGAAGTTGGTAATGTGCTCGCCTCTCATCATGCGGTCTTGGGTTCGAATCCCATTCAGGCACGGCATTTTTTCATACGTGACAAAAAATCATTTCATCATTCACCGTCTGCATTAGCAGTAATTGCAGAACAGTCGGACGTTAAACAAAAAAAAAAGAAAATAGAGGAAAACCCCTTTTCACAGTGATAAGACGTGGAAAAAGGTATTAATATTTTCAATGCTTCTGTGACTAAATTTCCATTTCATGTCGTCAAGCAAGCCGAAACGTATTTAAATCTTCAGATGCAAATGGCAGTTGCTATTGAAATATTATAGAAGGAGATTAAATTACGAAGAGCACGTACACATCAAGCTGGAACTTGTATTGCTCATGTATGTGCACGTTATACAAGCATGTTCATACACGTCGCTTCTGTAAAAGTATAAATGCAGCAATATAAAATAATAGCAATAGTTGTATTCCATTTTTTTTACTGTCTGTATTTTCTTTAAAGACATAAAAATTAGTGCAGTTTGATTATATAATATTTAAAAATCATTTTACATTTATAATTATTGTCAAAATTCAATTATTAATAGTAAGGCTTATATTATTATCGTGGGGGGGGGGGGGTCGCAAAATATTCATTTTACTTATTTTTACTATTTGGAGGTCCCGGACAAAAAAAAAATGGTTGAGAATCACTACCCTAGACTAACCATTCCATATAAATAAAAAAACTACATTTATTTTTAAATAGTGATGCAATATTTTTTATGTTTGTGACTTTATTTTTACAGCAAAACAAGAAATTGAGAAAAGAATTTAATAAAAAACTCCATATTGTTTTTATTGACATAAGGGAGCCATTTGATAACATCAGTTGTTTGAAACTATTTAGCATTATTTACATGGGTTTTTGTTTGTAGCTAAATTTTCATTTACAGGTAATCCAGGGGATTATTCGTCTACAAAACATGTCAGTACATACCTTCTTACCAAAGAGTTATTTAAGCATTCAGAGGCTGCTGCTGTTGGTGTTCATAAGAGATTTTATTGTCTGTTTTTACTGTTTGAGATGGCACTTGTTACTTTTTTATGGTTGATTTGTGGAAGGGTAATTACTTTTTTTATTTTCTTACAGTAGAACCCGCATTATCTTTCATCCTGCTCTATACAAAGCTATTTTTACTAAAAATATTTTATAGTGCTTCGGATTAATTTCTAAAATATGTCTGGTGTATTTAAGGGTATCTGGAAACTGCGTAATCTTTTAAAAAAATTTTAATTTTTTAAAAAATAAATATGTAACAGACATTGTGTGAATTGTGTTGCTGTTAGATCGACTGTCCAACATACACAAACACAAAATATTTTGATAAATTCCCCTGAGTACATCTCTTGCTAGTCTTTAAATGTATGTACTGTACTTCAACAGTAGCACACACACACATGCATGTACGAGGTGTGGCTATTAAATAACAAGACTGACGTAAAAAATTTTATTTTTATTTTATACATAATCCACTTATTGTCACCTTCAATATACACTCCTTCTCAATCCGTACTACGCTCCATGCGAATTTTCCACTGTTGGAAACAGTGCTGGAAGTCATCTTCTGTCAGCTCCTTCAGGACACATGCTGCTTTCTCTTTTACAGCTTCCACAGATTAAAATCTTGTCCCTTTTAATGCAGATTTCACCTTAGGGAACAGGTAGAAGTCACATGGTGCATGATCTGGTGAATAAGGTGGATATTCTAACACTGAGATGCTGTAATTGGCTAGGAATCTCTTGACTGATAACACGGAATGAGCTGGCGCATTGTCTTGGTGGAAAACCCATGATTTGTCCTTCCACATTTCGGGGAATTTTTTCCTTACTCTTTGACGTAGTTTAGAAAGTACCTCAAGGTAGTAATATTGATTAATTGTTTGATCTTCAGGAACCCAGTGAAGGTACACAATCCCATGGATATCCAATAAAACAATCTTCATTGCTTTAAATTTTGACTTGCTCATTCGAGCTTTTTTGGCTCTCGGTGAAGTTCGGCTCTTCCGGTGCATGGATTGGCGCTTTGTTTCCAGATCATAAGTAAAAAACCATGTTTCAAATCATGTTGTTATATTCTACCTGTTCCCTAAGGTGAAATCTGCATTAAAAGGGACAAGATTTGAGTCTGTGGAAGCAGTAAAAGAGAAACCGGCACGTGTCCTGAAGGAGCTGACAGAAGATGACTTCCAGGTGTTTCCAACAATTGAAAATTCGCATGGAGTGTTGTAGGGATAGAAGAGGAGTGTATATTGAAAGTGACAATTAGTGATTATGTGTTGTTGTTGTTTAGGTCATCAGCCGAAAGGCTGGTTTGAACCTTTAGAGGTTTTACTAAGTAAAACGAGGAGTGAGGTGGTTTACCATTGCCTTCCTCACTGAATGGAAAAGTATGCTTATCAGCATGCCGGGCCCTCTGAAAAGCACATATTTTCCACTCTGCAAATGACACCTTCACTTCATTCACCACAGGGTCTGGCTGTATAATGAAATTCATTACTTTCAGAGGAGATAACTCTGATTAGTGTCTTTTACACCTCTACCTCTTCTGTTCTTAAATGATTCAGTCATTTAATTGGCTGACCATGTGACAAGAAACAGAACTATTTATTTTAGCCCTGCAACGCACAGATTGAGTAAAAAATTTGACACTCCACCTGTCTGTTATGGGCAGAGTGATTATGTATAAAATAAAAATACAATTTTTTACAGTGTGAGTCTCATTATTTAATAGCCACACCTCGTATGTACGTCTCTCATCGTCATCAAACCGCTTTCATCTACTTCAATAACAATACTTACTCACATGTACACACATACATATTTATGAAAATCTTCATTAGGGCCCTTAGGGTTAAAATATTAGAAAATTTACAAATAAAATGTTGCTGAGAATATAAATATGAATATGCTGTCAAAATTTCATGAGAATCCGTACAGTAGTTTTGGAAATAAGCCTGCACACAAAAACACGCTTTGTCTTTATAATATTAGTATAGATTATTTATTTTATTTTTATTAGTTAACCCTACTTTTTACGGACATAATTTGGTGGATCCATAATCATCAGAGTACATAAATTTAAAAATTGAACTAAACTTATAAAAATCTTTAAGAGATATTGTATCGTCTGTCTTTCTTTTAAAACTAATTTGTAAAGTTTTATATGAATGACTGGAGATACATATTCTAAAGTTTTTAATAAGTTTAGTTTCAATTTTTTTAAATTTATGTACTCTGATGGTGGTGGATCCAACAAAATGTGTTAGTAAGAAGTAGGGCTATGTCATGAAAAGGTAAAAAAATTAGTGACACAGCAGCTGTAATTGGTCAGTGGAAAAATTATTTTACAATAGAATTTGATACTAATACTGAAATTATTTTGGTTACCTAACCACATTTGGTTTTCAAAACTAGCATCTTCTTTAAGTATGTTCTTTAAGTTACATTAATCTATTTTGCAAAATATTTTCTGCCTTCTAGACCGCATTGTTTTGCTGCCTATATTGCTCCGTGATGAAACAAGGTTATTATTCTAGTCTACATATTTGGTGTTAAGTGTTACAAAAAACAATATTCCAGCAATCAATATTTAATCAGGTGTAGAAATAATTTGTTTCAACGCATGTAGATTACTAAAGTTAAATAAATATATTTATTTATATTTAATATATTTTGTAGAAAAACAAGTGTTTTTAGCCATTATGAAATTTATATAAAGCTTTTCAAACAAAACCATAGAAAATTTTAACAAAATTTAGTGTATCTTATAAACTTTATGACAAAGTATATGACTACACATTTATCAACACCTATCAAAGTTAACAAAACACGAAAAAAAAACAATTATTGCTATATTTAAAAGTACTGATTTTTCTTGAATTTTTTCTGTCCCATTTAACTCATAATCTTTTAACTGTTACCATCATTTATGGCTTATTATTTATGTGACTTTTATTTTCAGTTGGACGGAATTCCTTTTCATTCGATGGGGGATGAGATAGCTGATTTTAATTTTAAAGTTTCATTTTTTGATATAGTGGTAAGTATTTGTACTACTAAACAAACACTTATGATTTTTAGCTTTTGTTTTCATGATATTTTCTCGCATATTATTTCAAAAATATTGAGCTTTTAACAACAAAGAAATTTTTGTTTCCGAGATTTTATTTTTATCAGGTACATGAAAGATTATCACAAGAACTTTTTAGTGGGTTTCAGTGACGATTTGACAAGATTATTTACAAAAACTTTATAAATTGCTTATCTTAAATAAATTAAGACCTGTATTTAAACTCCGTATTTAAGATGAAGTAGGAGTAAGTAGGAGTTAAGATGAAGTAGGAGGAGTTTGTGTGTGCTACGTGAGGTGAAGAGCAGGAAACTGCAATATCTCGGCCACATCATGAGAGGTCCAAGATACAGGATTCTGCAGCTCATAATCCAGGGAAAAGTTGTAGGGAGAAGATCTGTTGGAAGGAGGAGAATATCTTGGCTTAGGAACTTGAGAGAGTGGTTTAATGTCGGGTCATCTGATCTCTTCAGGGCTGTGGCTTCCAAAGTTAAAATAGCAATGATGATAGCCAACCTCCGAAATGGAGATGGTACATGAAGAAGAAGAAGGAGTTTGTGTACGTACTGGCCTGGGTGTCTCATTTGATTTTTGGAGTTGTTGATCGTGTACAATCCAGTTTTATAAAAGATAGACCTTCCATCTACCCTTGAGAACTGCTCCATACCAGTTAAACAGAATCAAAGGAACTTATCAAAAAACATCCTTCTCATGAGACAACGTGTCTCATGGCTGGTGGCAAAAAATTTCCAAATAAAGATAAACGTTCTTTACTATCCGAATGACTGTCGTATATTAGATTTAGGCAATACAGTACTATACTCATAATTCAATATAATGGACTTTAGCATTCTCCTAGTGGTCCATTATAATGGGTACCTATTATTGCAGTATTATTAGTGTATTATTAGGTATGGGATGCAGTTTGTTTCTCTATCTGCTACATCTCAAATGAGATGCTTAGGACAGTACATACTTTATTGGTGTAATATAAAGCATTATACGAGGGCCATCCGGAAAGTAGTACCTGTTTCCGCCGCATGAGGCGCTGACGAGGCGAGCAGCCGCCGGTCAAGGTCAGATCGCTTCAGTGGCTTGTCTGCCTTCTCTGTTGCAAGTTCCGCGACGCTAGCATTGCCTGTCTTGTTTCTGTGACCGTTCATAATGTTTAAAAAAATTGAGAACGCCGCCAGTTGTGAAGTGAGGGCTGTAATAAAATTTCTCAATTCAAGAAACGTTCGACCTTGTGATATTCATCACCAATTAAAGGAAGTGTATGGAGACGATGTGATGGATGAGTCATCTGTTCGGCGCTGGTGTCGTAATTTTAACTTGGGGAGGGGGAACACACACGACGATGAGCGTTCAGGGAGACCATCTGTCATTACAGATCAACTGCTGAGGTCAGTAGACGAATTCGTGAGGCACGATCGGCGCGTTACAATTGATGACATCTGTGAACATTTCCCTAATGTTTCTCGCACAATTCTTCATGAAATTGTCAAAGACCATCTGCATTATTCAAAAATTTGCGCAAGGTGGGTCCCTCGCATGCTTACAGATGAGCACAAAACCAAGCGTATGGCTGCTGCATTAACATTTTTGGAACGTTATTCTGATGAAGCAGACGCGTTCTTGAATCGCATAGTTACTGGTGATGAAACGTGGGTTTGTTATGCTTCACCTGAGAGTAAACGACAGTCAATGGAGTGGCATCATCCTCATTCACCAAAGAAACCAAAAAAATTCAAGACTGTTCTGTCCACCAGGAAACTTATGGCAACCATTTTCTGGGATCGACGTGGTATACTGCTTTTTGATTTTATGGCCCGTGGAGACACTATTAACGCTAATGCGTATTGTGAAACATTAAAGAAATTACGGCGGGCAATACAAAATCGACGGAGAGGTCTATTGTCTGATGGCGTCATTCTCCTCCATGACAATGCCAGGCCTCATGCAGCGGGGATAACACAACAACTTCTGCAGCAATTCAATTGGGAAATTTTCGACCATCCACCGTATAGCCCGGACTTGGCCCCTTCAGATTTTCATCTCTTTACAAAACTTAAAGAGTTTTTGGCGGGAAAAAGATTTGACAGCGATGAAGAACTTAAAGAAGGTGTGACTACGTATTTCGATCGGCTGGCGGCGGAGGAATATGATGCTGGAATACAAAAACTCGTCACACGTTATGACAAATGCTTCAATTTGCTTGGAGATTATGTGGAGAAGTAGTTTAAGGTATGCTCTTTTCAATAAAAATGTTTACATTTGTTAATATTTACTTCTGTGTCTTTATTTCACAAACGGGTACTACTTTCCGGATGGCCCTCGTATCTATACAAACAAAGTGATCGCATTTATAATAATTACCAAAACCTGTTATTGAATTAAAAAAAAGGCTGATGGTAATAATATTTATATCAACTGATAATAAAAATATAAGTAATAATATTTTTTATTAGATTGATATAAGTTGATGAAGGAATATGTATTTAGAGAATATGTGTTTAATTTTTGCAGACCTACTTCAATTTGATATTATTCTCAGTATTGTGTTTTATTGCCTCAAATAGTCAAAGTTTTTAATCCATTCTCTATTAACTCTGTGATTTATATTCGTTCTGTGATTTCAAAACAATTTGTTTCTTAACTAAATATTTGTTAAAAAATGGTATTAATTAATGGAGTTTTTTTACAATTTAGGGCTAGTGAAGATTATGCTTATTAATATTGCACATTTCTAAAAGCTTTATTTTACTGTAGCTTTTTAGTTGTTTTATCCATCTTTAGTTCTGCTTCTGCATTAGATATAAGGTTTTAAATTCCGTAGTCTAGTTTATTTGGTTCAAATGGCTTTTATTCATCATCTATTCCATAAATTTTTCAATTGAAGAACTATCATGGTTTTCTAATTGTTTTGTCAATCATCCATTTTTCTATTAAGGTTTATCGTTCTATAAACCTGTACTTTGCATTTATGATCCTGTCTATATTTTTTTAATTTGATCTACAAGAGCCATAAATAAAATTTTAATTTTATGGTTCCTGCTTTGTTTTAGTTATTACTCTTTTATTCTTAGGCTGTGTAATCTGTTATGTTATTCATTATTTTTTGCTTGTCAACATTCACTACCATACAGGTACAACTCTAAACTCTTTAATTTTCTTTCTATATTAATCTTTATTTTTATGTCTTCAGTTGTGATAATTATCAATTGTTCATCCTTCTTTATGCGTAATAGTTTGCAGTCTGTCATTAAAAATCAAAAGTTCTTTCGAAGAGACTTTCAGGACTTATACCACTAAGCGCTTCAAAATCGAGAACCATAATCAATCCATATTTTTTTCTTAAAACATTTTAAAGGTCTTGTGTAATGCTACTCAATTTTACTTGATAGCGTCTGATGTCTCCTCTACATTCTTATTAAGTTGTTCTCTACTTACTCTCATTTCACCATATTTTGGACCAAATATTTGTCTTTTTTCTATATCTTCTGTAGTTTTGAACTAAACATAGCTGCATGTGTGCAATCTAGTTGTATACATTTCTAGATACCTGAGTTTCAATATTTTCTTATGTTTTGTTGATGTTTTTATTATTAATTTTTGTTCATATATTTTTCTATTTTATCTGTTTGATTTGTTTTACTTTAAAACGTTTTTGTTCAAGATATTTATTTGCCTCTCATAATAACAACAACACGGCATAAAAATAGTTTTAATTTTCTTTGTGTTTAAGGTGATAACACTTATTCGTTGCATTTTACTATTAACTTGTGTTGGAACAGATAAATTTGAGGTTATGGTATTTGTAAGTATATTCAAATGGTTTGTTGATCACTATTTAATTTTCACATTTTCTGAATTGAGGTTTCACCTGTAAAAGTATTACATAGTATTTATTACACCTATAAATTATATAGTAGTACACCTATAATAAAGTATTGTTTATTGGATTCAGGTCCCTGAATCTATTACTTATTCATATGAGGTTTGTTTAGAAAGTATCTTAACCTGTATCTGGAGAAGGCTTATTTTTTCATTAAAATACTTTAAAAAAGTGTTCTCCTTCAAAATACTCTCCTTGGGACTACACACACGCACGTGCGCGCATAGTGCAACACTCCTCCCACTTTTAAAGCTAGTCTGGAAGACTCTTTCAGAATGGATTTTAGGTGAACAGTCAAGTTAAAAAATAGCCAGATGTCGTACAGTGCCGTATCAGGTCGGTAATCCGACGTAACATGTGTATATTGCGTTTGACCAAGAAGAGCAATTTCAAATTGCAGTTCCTTCTGTTCTGCTGTCAAATTATTTGGCAGCAACTCTTTGGATAGTCAAATATTCCATCATTGAATGAACTGAACCAATACTGATCTTTACTTCTGTAACTAGCTCATGGACAGCAATACATTCATCCTCCATCACTAAACCACAAACTTCATCATTTTGACTTGTTGGTCTGCAAGAACGAGATTCACTGTCCACTGAAGCGCTGTCATTTTTAACCCTAGAAAGTTTTTTTTCTAGAAACGAACACTGAAGCTAATGTGTGGTCTGAGCGACTTCGATTTATTTTTACCATCTACGGTGCTTCTTTTTGAGTATTATTGAAAAATACAAGCCAGTTATAATGTTATTTAATTGATTAATGTCTGAAAGTAATAAAAAAATATCTCTGATTTTTGTGTTATTTTTTTATCAGTCTAATATAAAAAATAGCACTTTTTTGTCACATTACATGTAATACTTGATTGGATCTCGGCACACCTTGTCAGTGCCGACAGGAATATCTTGTAATTCTTCTTTCTTATTTGGACAGAATGCATCGAATAAAAATCCCTTTCTTGAGACCAAACGTCTCATGGCGGCGGCAATTTTTTTAAAAAGGCTTACCTTTGACTTATATTAATGGTAAAAATTATTAGTGATTTATGTATGTTCTCTTTTAAGAGAAATAGAATGACACTATTTTTGTTCCCAAATTCTGACTTTGATTTTGTGACTTTCGGTTTTTGGCCACTTTCGGTCGAAACCAGAACTTTAAACCCAATCCAAGCCCACTAACCTTTTGTGTAGATTATGAATCCATAAACCATTTGTTGCTATCTCTTGCGGTTTCTGACATCTGGCTGTGACGGATGGATGAAGGAAAATGATAAATGACAACCTAAAAATTTTGCCACCAAAAAAATATTTCGTGTGATGTAAAACTGTGGTACAATTTGTAGATCTTGAATGAACATAAATTATTTTGTACTGCCGCATTGGTATTATTAACAGTGTGAGGACTTGAAGACCAATGATGATATTTATCCCAAACAAGTAATTGTTAGGCCAAAACTATTATATGTGGATTAGTGGTATCAGCAACAGGTATATTTTAGAACTTCATCTATGGCAGGTGCAACTTCTTCATTACCATTATTACTGGAACATGATTGTGCTTGAAGACTGACTCTTCTCAGGAGGCTGATTGTGTTCAACATCATTTTTAGAACATGATGGGTCTCCTACATTATCTTCTTTATCTACATTCTTGCCAATTTTATGTTAATTAGAATAATAATGACAAATCTAACACTTCAGCTCAAAGAAGGCACACAGTACTGGTTTATGTCAAACAGCAGCAGTCTCAACAAAAACCTATTATTTTACGTCACCTATTCAAGGTTAATAGTAGGAAATAGGGTGGAAAAAGCGATTGGATAAAAGGAAAGAAGGGTGAGAAACAAA
Organism: Catonia carolina; assembly: GCA_035578175.1. Classification (NCBI taxonomy): domain Eukaryota; kingdom Metazoa; phylum Arthropoda; class Insecta; order Hemiptera; family Achilidae; genus Catonia; species Catonia carolina. Next base: position 45,513,691 of record JAQMRL010000001.1, read on the forward strand.
TACCAGTAGTCACATAGTCTCCCAGACAAATTGTTAGCTTTGTAGGGTTAAACCTGTTGTAACAATCCTTTAACTATGTGACACTCAAAGCATACTCTCTGAAAGTGTGTTGATTTTTTCGAATGATTTCAACTTTGAATATGACCAAGTTTTTGAAAAAAATTGATCCAATACATATTCATCTTCAACTAATTCTATCATACTGCAGGAGACAATGCTTAGTATTCAGCTGTACAGCTGACTGACACAATGTCACGGTCATGTAACCTACCTACACATGCACTCCATATTTGACTGCATCGGTACACCAACGCAAAAACGTACTTCTGTCATTTGTTTGCATACAATATAATAAGGTTGGATACTTTTTGAACAAACCTTGTTGTATATTCATTAGAAATTAATATGTGCTTTCGTATACACAGCAATTGTCATATAATAATTGGTGCAGCAAAATATAATTCCTTTTTCATTTGCAACAGTTCTGCATTTTAATTATTCATTGACTGATTTTGATGATGTAGCTGCAACAAAATGTTGGATGCCACAATAAATCTAAATAAAGTGCTTCTTATGATGTAGCTTATTTACAAAAGCTGTAGGTTTTTAATGGCAGCAATATTAAATGACTCAAACAGAATTAACTGATTTTAATGTGGTTTTTATCAGACAATCTTAACTGTGTTACTAATCCAAGCTCTGGATGAAAATGTATTACACACAAGAGTTTTAGCATTCTTAATTTTGTTTTCTGCAATATTAATGATAAATGCACTTTTAAGGCAAGATGAATAACAAACAAAGGCTAAGTGAGAGCTTGTTAGTCTGAAACAACATGGACAATACCATATCTTAAAAAATGTAATTATCTTAAAACATTCCTTTATGAAGTTACTAAACATAAAAAAACCAGTACATAGTAAGACTTATTCTGCTCTAAAACTTTATTAGGATTTATAATATGCTGAAACAATCACCAATTATGTTTTTCACTCATAAAGTTCAGAAATTTTAAATAAAAATGTTTAAAAAAAAAATAAAAAACTGGTGCATCACATGGAAGTTTCAGGGTGTTCAGTATACCAAAATTTAACTGTAATTATCTTTAATTTACAGTATTAGGTACACCTTAGGACTTATGTCCATGTTTCTTTGATATTCTGTGCCCATAATGACAACAAACTATTTCTGTCCACAAAATCACACCTTTACAAGCATGATAAAAACTTTCATCCGTTGAAACAATTTTGGGTGTTCAGCAAATGAATTGCAATTTTAATTACATTTTATTAGGTTTAAGTGTTTTTTTAAAAGACTAAAAATAAATTACTACTCACTTCAAATTTTAACACTGATATATTTTTTTATTTGTTTAGGTGGGAACCGTGTTTACTTCTGTATACTTAGTTTTTAAAGTTTTTAATAGTACGGTAAGTCTTCACACCAAGTTCTGAAAGTAATTATAACATAAGTAAGATTTCTCCAATTGAGAAGTAATTTTATGTGTTCAAATATTTCATTTAACTGTAGTAAATATTTGCTGATCTGAGGTGACTGGGACCGCAGATAGAAAAAACTTAGTAAACTAAAACTATTAGAAAATTACAGCTATATACAGAGTGTTTGAGAAAAAAAAACATCCCAAACTTTGGAATACGATTTGTCTTGTCCATTCAAAGGCAGTATGTTTAGTAAAGTGCTTAGTTTACCTTCTGGTGCCCATTAAAAAATATATTTCAATGAAATCAATTAAAACCAATGATGAATAGTCATGAACCAACTGAGTTATTAAAATAAAAAATTTTGCACACTGTTTACTGTTTCATATTCTTTAAAACCAATAAATTAAAAACAAACCATTCCATTAAGAATTTCAAAATGGCAGCAACACAAATTTTTAATTTTAGTATATATCTGCAGCAGTCACTTTTTAAATACAGTAATAACTTTATAAACAAAAACCCAGTCAGTTTATTTTGAACAGATTAACATATTATTTTTATCAAAATCTATTGAAAAGTAACAAAATTATTTGAGTGTTATAACTGAAAACTGTTAGATTTGACCTGTGGACATGTATTTGTTTAACGGACAGGAGGAAATAAAATTCGGATAGAATATCAAAGTATCAATTTTCAGTTATAATACTGAAATTTTTGCCATAACTCGAATTTTGAAAAATGTGGTTTCGTTTTTTCCGTAATAAACTGCTTGGTTTTTTTATTTAAAGTTAGTATTTAAAAATATGTCTGCAGCCGAGATATTCAGAGTTTTAACAATTTGCATGACACCATTTTTGAATTTTTTTACTGTTTTTTTTTTTTTAATTTATTGGCTTTGAGTATGAAACAGTATTTTGCTAAAGTTTATTTTAATATCTAAGTTGTTTCATGGCCTACGTGATTTTATTGGAAAAAATATAATAGGCTACAAGAAGGAAAACTAAGGATTTTGGGTGTAACTTTACTAAATATTTTTCTTCAGCGTGACAAGACAAATCATGTCTCAAAGTTTCGTACGACCCTCTTCAAACAGTGTATATGTAAAAAGATAATTGTTTTGTTGCCAAGTTTGGTCTCAGCTCCCACTGGAATGATTCTGGTCAGGTTTTTTTTTAAATGAAGCTCTCATTGTGCAGATTTTTCACCACTCATTGTTATTATTTCCCAATTAACACAGAAAATAAAAAATTAACAGTTTTTTTAAAACTCTGTTTTTTGAAGTTTTATCACATTGATGTCTTTCTTAATCAATTTGTGGACTCTATATGAAGACTAATGAAGTTTTAATGATTTGAAATTTTAAAGATTCTGTGAATGCACCCTTACGTGACAGCAATTGGACTTGTCTACATGAAGGTCAGTGACACACATCAGTAGGGATCCAGTTTTATTTTTGAGTATTTTATTTAAAAGCTTGAACTTTTCATCAGCTCAAAAGTAGCAACAGTGCTAAGGGTTTAGAGTTAATAAGCAATTCTTTACATTAAAAAAAAAAAAAACAGTTTGGAAAAGTGCAAAAGAAAGCACTTTCAAATATGTAAAAGTTATGTCTCTTAATTACAATAGTTGACTTGATTTTTTGAGAAAAAAACAGAAGTATTGTAATATTTGGATTGAAAATGGTAACTCAGTTCTGTTTTACTTCAGAGAGAAAACACAGCTTTTAACTGTTTTGTGAGAATACCAGTATTCAGAAATATGTGAGGTGTGTCTGGAAAGTAATCCAATTTTTTTGCTGGTACTTAAAGTGGCCGCATATGGTTCTGACCCGTAGGGTTAGGTGGAGGGAATCTCAGCTTCATAGCATGCCTTCGCTGATCTTTTCCAAGCAGTTGGGGCGTCAAGATAGCTGTCTCCATCCACTCCCGTTTAGTGCCTGTGTGTAGAAACGCGATGGAATCATCTCTCAAGCAACATCATGCAATAAAGTTTTGTTTGAAACTAAACAAATCTCTTGCGGAGACCCACCATATGATTGTGCAAACTTACGGGGACAGTGCTATATCATATTCGCAAGTTTCATGATGGTTGAAAGAGTTTAAGGAAGAATGGGAAGAGGTGGTCAATGAACCTCATACTGGATGACCGTCAACCAGTACAAGTGTTGAAAATTTAACCTGTCTGCGCAATCTGTTAAATTCTGACCGTTAGTTGAGTATCCGTATGATTCCAGAAACTCTCAACATTCCCAAAACAATTGTACACAAACTGGTGACTGATAAATTGCTCATGAGGAGAGTATGTGACAAGCTGGTTCCCAAGCTTTTGACAGACGGATCAGAAAGATTCACCAGGACTTGGAGGAAGCACAATTTACCAACCTTGCTGCAACCCCCCTACAGTCCAGACGGCATTTTTAGGCACGGCATTTTTTCATACGTTACAAAAAATAATTTCATCATTCACCGTCTGCATTAGCAGTAATTGCAGAACAGTCAGACGTTAAACAACAAAAAAAAAAAAAAAACAGTCCAGACATTGCTCCGGTTGACTTCTTTTTCTTCCCGAGGATCAAGACGACCCTAATAGGAATCCGATTTGGGTCAATTGAAACCGTCCAAGGCGCCATGACAAGGGCCCTAGCCAAGATCCCCATTGAAGCCTTCCAGGACACGTCCCATGCGCAGCAGAGCTGCTAGAAAAAGTGTGTTGGTGCCCAAAGGTAGTACTTTGAAGAGTATTGAACATTTGTAACAATATCTACAATAAATCTGTTGCTTAAAAAACAATTGCATTACTTTCTGGACATGTCTCATATTGAGTAACAGATTACGATAGTTTGAAAAATTACTAAACACTCACCTTTATTTATTTGTCTGTTTTTTAAAATACTAAATTCCTTTTTAATCGGATAACTGAAGAAGGAACTAATTAGTTTTTTTATAATTGTGGTGATGCTGAAAATCTCATCATTTTTCAGTTAATGGTAATAAAAATCTTTATTATAGTATTATTTTTATTCGTTATTAGGTGACATGTGTTAATATGTTGCATACTTTGTTTTATAGAAATTAGATGGAGCCCATGCTGCAATGTATGTATTTTTGATTGTGACTTCATTTTTCTCTTGCTGGATTGAACTCATTTGGCCTGACAACAATAAATTTAGGCGGAAACGTAATAATTTTTATAATATACTTTTATAATTTTTCCTTTTTGTTAATCAAGGCTGTATTTTTATTCAAAAAATATTAATTTTATCATTGGGAAAACTGATTGTGTGGTTATTAGAGGATCAGGACACAATATGCAGGGTGATTCGCAACGGTTTACTGGCGCTTTCTAAGCTCACACTACAGGCCAAAAGAAAAACTAAACTTTATATAAACATATGTCCTAAAATGCTTTGTTTGCGAGTTATGGCTAGCAAAAATTTCGCTAGGAACTGAGTACCCTCGGTGAAATGAAGACTTGCTGAAATTCTGAGAAGGTAAATTAAGGAGCAAATCCAGTTGTTTCTCATGGTTTTTAACCAGAAAAATCTAATAAAAAAACAGGTCCCACCACTGTATATGTCTTGGTTTTTAAGACACTTGGTGTAAAACAGAAAAAACTGTGCCTGAAAACATTTTTTTTTTTTAGGTTTCAACTATCATTTAAGTTTGTTAAATGACTAGTACACTAAAGTTATAAACAAAACTTGTAAAAAATCTAAATCTGAACAAATTGATATAAAATAAGGCAAGAAACAACCAAATATAAATGGAAAATATTATTTTTTTATTTTAAACATAAAATATTAAAGCATACTAAAAAATTACAAAATTTTAAATAAAACTAAGTATCTACTTGCTGATATTTAAGTATACCTGGTGAACTATTTCATCTAATGTTACAATAAATGTTCAAAAATTTGTCCTTCTCGTTCAATACATTTGTCTGCACGCTTGTGGATTGCATATGTTGCTCTTCAAAGTTCTGCAGGGCTGCCCTTAAGTTGAGCAGCGACATCCATAATGCGGGCTATTAATTCCTCAAGGGTATGAACGGGTATGAATTGGTTGTTTCATACCTTATTTTGTACCAATTTGTTCAGAATTAAATTTTTTACAAGTTTTTTTAACTTTTATGTATTTATTAGTCATTTAACAATGTTATTGTAGTTCAAACCTAAAAAATGTGTTTTAGGTACAGTTTTTTCTGTTTTTTGTTGAATATCTTAAAAAACAAGAGATATACAGTTGTGGGCTCTACTTTATTTGATTTTTCAGGTAATTGTAAGACAACTGAATTCACCCCTTAATTTACCTTCTCAGAATTTCAGCAAGTCATTTCACCGAGGGTACTGGGTTCTGGGCGAAATCTTTTATTAGCTGTTAACTTGCTACCAAACGTTTTAGGGCACGTTTATTTGAAGTTTTTTCTTTCTTTTGGCCTGTAGAGTGAGCTCAGAAAGTGCCAGTTAAACTTTGTGAATTACTCTGTATAAGCTAACAAGGGGATAATTAAATTGGAGCACAGTTATAAATATTGTGGCATATTTTAACATGAGATGGTACACCAGGCAATGATATTTTTGAAATAGTTGAAAGTTGGTAGGGTAGGGCCATCACAATAACGTTACACCCTGTTTTGCGGAGTAATCAAATTTCTTGTAACACTAGGAAGAGAATCTTCTGTTCTTTTGTTGAAACCTCCTCCATTTATGACCCACAGGTTTGGACTCTTCGACTAAAATTTAAAAGCAGAAACAGTTATGGTAATAAGTTTCTAGAGAAAAATTTGTCAGTTGACTGTACTAGATTAAGTTAAGAATGAAGAAATTTTAAAGACAAAAAAATGTTTATTCATTGTCGTCTTCCATCATGGATTAGGCTGTAATTGAGCGTGTTCCAGTGTCTATCTCTTCCTTGGTCTCCCCACTTCTCTTGTACCCCTCTGTTCATAAAGCCTAAATTCAAAGTTTGTCGGTCCTGTGACATTCTTAATAAATGATCTGTCCATTGTACTTCATATTTCGTGTAAATCTCATTTAGTGGTTGAATTCCACATTTGTCTCTTATCACCTTATTCCTGATGTGGTCTTGTTTCGTACATCCTTTAACATACCCAAAGAACCTCTTTTTTCATTTCATTTTTTTTTCTAAAGAACCTCAAGCAGCAAAATGAAGGTTCCTTAGAAAAAAATGTTTATTAATTGACAAAATTTAAGAAAGACAACTCATCTGGTACAGTCGACTGTAAAGAATGGAGAAGTGGTTGCCACACAAGATTTGGGCATGGGTTCCAATTAGATAAAGGAAGTGAGAGTGATCTAGAAAGTTGTAGGCATTTGGTGTTATAAAAGCTATGGAAAGAAGGAGTCTAAAGGATGAAGATGTGTTCAATAGATATGAATGGTGTTTTGGGTTGCAGTAAAAATGGCCTAGTGCTATTTAGAACAGCCATGTTCCAAAAAAAAAGTTGCATTAACTGCTTGGTCATTAGTGACTAAATTATTCCAGACCCTGACTGGGAATCGAACCCTGGTAAGATTGGCCTTAGATAAATGAATTTATTTGAGAGTGTGTTTTGAGATTTGAACATTCACTTTACAACGAAAAACACGCTGTTGCAAAAGGGTTAAAGATCATCCGGCATCAACTGTTGTTGGTTAGGTTATCAGCCAAAAAGGCTGGTTTAAACCTCTAGAGTATTTACTAAATAAAACGAGGAAGGAGTGAGGTGGTTTACAATTCCCTTCCTCACTGAGTAGTAAAGTATGCTTATCATCATCCCAGGCCCTTCGAAAAGCATATACCTTCCGTCCTGCAAAGACACCTTCACTTCATTCACCACAGGGTTTGGCTGTATAATGAAATTCACTACTTTCATAGGAGATAACTCTGGCTAGTGTCTTTTACACCTCTACCTCTTCTATTCATAAATAGTTCAGTCTTATAATTGGCTGACTGTGTGATAAGAAACAGATCTATTTTTTGTGGCCCTGGAACTAACAAATTGAGTATAAATAATTTAACTCGTTATGGGAAATTGCATTGATTACAGAAGAAGACAAAATGTGTTTTATACATTTTCTGGCCAGAATCACCTTATTGTAGATAAACAACACCGTATTGTTCTTGTAGACGTCACCACCATTAGCATAAAGACACAGATTGCCATGGCTTGTGTTATGTCTATTGACATATAAATGAGTGCTGTTGACCATATTAGTTAAGCATTTATATAGGAATTTTTTGTCAGGGTTAAAATATATACTCTGGTACTACAATTTGCTATAGATTTGATAATGTAACATTTCTTTTAAAGATCCAACTAATTTTGAACAAGGCCCCTTAGTTATTCATGAAACCCGTCCTGGATTTTCAATTGGAGGGATTTCATCAAAACGGTCTAGTATATCAAGTACAACATCAGCATTTCGTGGTGTAATGCCAGGTAAGTGAAAATATTATTAATGTTTTGTAATTGAGTAAGTTAGAATTATAATTGACACAAGTGTGGTGACTTAAGATGTTACTGGAAGCTCTTTTCCCAACCCACATTCTCAGCATTTGCTCACTGTAGGCTTTTCTCCTTTCTTCCGTCCACCCAGTGTGCTCTTCATGGAAGTCCTTAAAGTCCATTATTAGTTTCTGAATTTAATTCAGTTCATTAAGTTTTCTCGGTTTATTCTGGTTTTTTTCAATATCCTTATTGACTTCTTTCAACCATTTATTCGACATCTTAAGTCTATTGTGTAGTGTTTTAAAAATTTATTTTGTCAACCGGTTTTTATTCATTCTATACAGGTGTTCATAAAATTTTAGTCTTCTTTTTCTAATCGTTCATTTTCTTTGGAGAGTTCTTCTCGACCTCATAACCTGCATTGTCTATCTGCTATGTTGTGGACGATTGTTCTCACAATTTTCTCAGCTTCTTATAGATCAGGCTTCCCAATTATTCTAAGGCGCTCACTTATGTACAGACACACCGGTTTTATCACAGTATTATAACATCTAATCTTGGCTTTTCTTGAGTGCTTTATTTTTATATAAGTGGTGAGTTCCTCGAAGTGTGCTAGCCATTTTTCTTTATCTTTTGTAAATCGCTTCCTTTTCACTGATCTTCGATTGTATTATCTCCCCAAGCTACTTGAAGCTATCAGCTTTCCCAATTTTTCCTTATCGAGTTTTCAGGTGATACGGGGCGGCTGTTTTGATGTTAGTTATGTATTTAGTTTTCTTGTAGGAAATTTGTAAACCTGCGTTTTCTGCTTGTTCTTTTAACATATTGATTTGTTCTATTGCTGTTTTCATGTTCCTAGAAACGATTGTTAGGTCATCTGCAAAAGCTAATATGCTTTTCACAGTTGATGAGCTCTGGTGTTCCAAACGTTTAGACCAATCAGAACATTTGCCAGCATTGTCAGATTGTCCCCGACAAACATTACACGCGTATGTGTATAAGAGCTGCAATAGTTCACTCTCGTTTTGCATTTTATACTGAACACATCGATTATAGAGCGGGTTAATATGCAATACCTTGTAACATAATCAGCCAACTGTATGTTCATTTATAATTGTTATTGAGAGACCAAAAAAATGGCTGATGAAATATTTAACAGAGCTACAAGAGCAAGTGATTGGCTAGCTATAAAGTGGGTAGGGGGCAATGCATACGTTCAGAGCTCATCAGCCTTGAAAAATAGTATAGACAATTTATCTTTATACCATTCTTTGATCCTCCAATGTTTACTTGGTTTAACAATCCTTTATTGCCGAGTTCCATTTCCCATTACTAAATAACTTTCCCCAGCCCACTCAATGCTGAGTAGTATATACGTATATATTGTGACACTTATCTCTAAGGTCCATTTCGGGATCTAAGTAAATTAAATAATTAACAAACTACCGTTTAAAATCACAAACAAATATTTATTAAGCACTATAAATTACATTTAATTATGCTACTTTAATCAACAAATGAATTATAATATTACTACAGTTAAATTACTTACAGTAAATAACAAACTAATTACAATAGATTGATAACATTAAATAAATTAAATCGTACTTACAAAGTTAACAACAATTATACATGTCTTAAATTTACGCTCTCTCTCTCTGCAGAGGTACACAGTATAACTCACTAACAGATCAAGACTCGTCGATGGTAGATCAAAGACTGAACTCCAAAATGGCATGCTCCCTTATGAAGATGAAGCTACGGAAGTCACGAGATAGACAGAGATTTTCAATATAATAAATAGTAAAAATACAAGTTTTCACAAACCATAAACAATTCATTATAACTGAATAAAATATGGTTCATATAACCATATTTACTGATATAATATATGGTTCATTATAACTGAATAAAATATGGTTATGGTTACTAAAAGAGCCAATTATCTAAATAGATACCCGACTACTTCAGTTTGCCGCAAACAATGGGCTGACCTGTACTATACATATAGTTACTTGAGTCACGAGTTTGCCGTTGTTTGCAATGAGGGGTAAAGAGGGGGAAAGCATCAGTGCGCATGCACAACTGCTTTAATTTCAGTACGACAAACACGACATATACTATACCCAGAGCACATGCAGTATATCGCGGAACCTTTTGTAGGTTAACTGTACGAATATAACTGTTTGTTACCGTAAACAGAAATGTTAGTCTCTTGAAAATGTGGGCAAACTATTCACCGAGATGAACGAAATCTAATATGCAGTGCAATAATGATATGAAGTTGAAGTTAAACAAAAATGCCTTTCCGTGCCTCTTAACAAAGGTCATAAGCGTATGTTTATCTACCGTAGTGTTTCGGTTTCCACAATTCGAACAAATAAAGAAGGAAATTAAAGATGTGAAGAAGCTATTCTTGTACAGATTTGCTGACACCTGGTAAAAAAAAAAGGAAACGGTTAGTTAGATACTAGTGAGAGTGACAGTGAAGAAGACAGCGGTATTAAAGAAGGCGATTCATTCGTAGAAAATTTTGTTCTAATGGAATAAGGTCTGGTAATTACAGTAAATCAAACATTTCTAGTCATGTGATCAAGCTATAGGCAATATTACAGGTCACATTTATTTCTTATAAGGTTTATAAAGAAAACATTTTCTCGGAATAAACCGCAACTTACAAAATGTATGTAGGAACTGCACGGTAGTGAAATGTAAGAGTAGTGTCTCACTGTTGGGGTTGGCAGTACTGCCAAATTTTTAGTTCCTTCCCTCACAGCCCAACCATACGCAAAAGACAATCTTGTGACTCCAGTATCTATAACAATTTGTGCGTTATATTTCTGTTTCTTAGAAACCCTATTTATATTTACTACTATTATTATTTACATTAACACCTTTTAAATCTCAGTCCTGCTCAAGAATTCTCAAACACTCTTTCCTTTTAGATATTGTCGCAATATATATAAAAAAACTTTTGACATAATATCAATGAACAGAAACCATAAAAATTATACAGAGTGATGTTCTAAATAAATATTGTTAACAGATTTAACTGGTTTGTGTTGCACAACTGACAGTATGTTATATTTTTTATTAATTTTTATTTACTGCATCTAAGAGACAAAAATAAAGAGTATAGGACTTGTCAGGATAAAACTTATAAGTCTTGATAATATTAACACTTTTAAATTCATTTGTTACCTTTTTATTACTATTAGATTATTTATTCCTAATCGCTACTTACTTCAATAAGTTCTTACCCATCTAATCTAATACTTTTTACCCAGTAATATATAATTTACTTTTGGTGCTTCAATTTTTTGAAATTAAAGTTACATCAACAGCATGGTTGTTAGTGATTACATTGGGGCCATGAAGACAATCTATTTAGAAAATTTTCTTTTTAATTATTTAAAGAGGAACTCTTGTATACTACAAAATGTTTCACCTGTCACTTTTTAGCTTTTGAGTTGTTGCTTTTAAATGTTTCTTTACATACAAATTATGAGTGTCCATCACCAGAAAACTCCACCAGTGTATGTTGCTGCATAATATTTCATAATAGTTTACATACTATTTTTGAAAAACTACAAATGTTTTATTTACTTAAGGAGACTAACATCAAAAAATAAAAAAGAGTTCAGAGTATTAAATATTTTGTGATATAACTATGTTTGAAAAAGCTCTCTTGATATGGTTATAATATTATTTATAGCCGGCCGCATTGGCGCAGTTAGTAACGTGCTCACCTCTCATCATGCGGTCCTGGGTTCAAATCCCACTCAGGCACGGCATATTTTCATACGTTACAAAAATCATTTCATCCTCCATTGTACAAAAGTTACACCCCCAACGTCGTCGCTAATGACCGTTGTAGTTGATGCGACGTTAAATAAATGAATAAAAAAAAAATATTATTTATAAATTTTATCGAAACTGATGTGATAGAAATGGAAAAATCTTTACTATACTTCATGCATTGTAAAATACTTTTTGTACTAGGGTTTCTGTTGTAGAGACCTTACTGCTGACATTTAGTTCTTAATAATGAATTTTAGGGCTGTGGCAAAGTCTCAAGAAATATCTTATTAAAAGCCCTAATCTAATGATTGTTTTTATGTATTTTGGAATCTCGGTTTTTGTGATTGTGATTTTTGAGTGAATTTTCTGTTTTAGTGTTTACTGGTAGTATCAAATTTTTATGTATTGTGGTGAATCACAGTGCCAGGTCTACCAGAGACAGATCAGTATAAATATATTTGAATACTAAACCACTTTAATAAAGTTTGCTATAATTTAATGTATAAAGTTTTATTGAATTGAAGGGGTTGGGAGAAGAAATTGCTAACCCATAAAATTCCAGCATGATTTTCTAAAAATGTTCTGTAAAAATAAAATGTACATCACGTTTTAAACAAAATGATATATTTATAGTCTTAAGAACCTGAATAAACAGAAAGACAAATGCGTAACAAAACATTCAGAAACATTATTTGTAGATTTTAGTAAACATTTAATATGACATTGCATAAAATTTTGTTGATGTGAGTTAGCACTGTCTTCTCCCAATCCTTTCAGTTATTGGTATATTTTTATTAATTATGGGTTATGTTTTTTTCTGTAGAAGAACCTGATGATGATGTTTTGTCTTTAAAAGCTGAGGTAAATAAATTACTTATCATTGTAAATTGTATAATAATAACTAACTAGCAATGCCATCCTTGCTTCATTTCACGGTTTCTAATGAAATAAATTAAATTAAGATTTAAAACTTCTTGATAAATAGTGTTTGTGGTTTTGTTGCCTGTTGCAGCAAAATAAATTAGTTTTCTGCTCTTCCAGTTCTAGACTAAGTGACATAAAGTTGTTTTAGGTATAAGAATCGACTACTTATCTACCATGGTAGGAGTAGGAAGTTTTAAATTTTGATTGTAAAAATTTTTAAAATACATTTCTGAAGATGTGTACAAGATACACGAAAGCGTTCTAAACATTAGAAGGTGTTTACTGTTACCATATTCTGATGGTTAGGAATATATATTTCAATATATACATACAGTTTTAGTTCATTTAATCGCATCAACATTTTGGTCGTTTGCGACTAATTTGGGTTAAGGAGTGGTGTGGGTTTGGGTGCTTCTCCACTCGGCTTTTTTTCTCATTAGAGTCGCCCAAGAATACAGGGTAGCAATTTGCATAATTTGGGGTTTCAATAACAAATGTTCCATTAATTAAGGGTTGTGTGTAATTTTAAATTATGGACTGAATGATTTGACTGAATTTTTTTGATAAAATTTTGGTCAAACTCATATAAATAGTAATATAGGTATAGAAATATCTGACTTGTGTTTTATACTGGTGTTTTTTTTTTAATCAATTTTAAACAAATTTTATAGAAATGATAATTTGTTTGCAGGATCTTTTTTTCGTTAAGAAAGGACAAGAAGTAATGCTTGTAGCTCTTGAAACTCTTTTCTCAAAAGGCTGGGCCAAAGAGATATCAAAAGACAATGATCTTGTAGAGAGTAAAACATTGGATGGGACCAAAATATATAGATTACTGGTAAATATTATTATTTATAAACCATTAATTTATTATTTTTTTGAGTTGTACAAGGGCGGTTTGGAAAGTAACCTCCGTTTAGCTGTAAATAAAAAAACATGCATAAAAATATATTTTATTATATAGGCCATACATCTTTTAAAACTACAGCTTTTTATTATTTTTCAAAGTAGTCACCGTTAAAATTTAAGCATTTGTCATAGCCTTTCACTAATTTATAAATTCCTTCTTCATAAAATTCAGTCGTCTGGGCACGTACCCAATCTTTCAGAACATTTCGATGTTCGTCGTTGTCATCTAAGTGCTGCAATGCAAGCCACTTTTTCATGTGATAAAAAAAATAAAAAAACCTTCCGCATCATAGCGTGAAAGGAATTCTGAGACAGATCCCATTTGTTTGATTTTGTGGACCTCTGTAAGGAACGCAGTTTTTTGGGATAAAAATCGTTGTGGTACAACGATCACTTCAGATGTCTACTGTGAAACTTTGAAGAAACTTAAGAGAAACATTTAAAACAAAAGTTGCGGTTTGCTGACATCCGGTGATGTGTTTTTGCATGGCAATGCTTGTCCTAATAGTGCTTGAAAAGCTCAAGAGTTTTTGAACTAATTTAAATGGAACTTTTTTGATCATCACCTTACAGCCTCCACTTGGCGCCAAGTGATTTTTATCTTTTCAATCACTTGAAGGACGTTTGCATCGCAGCATTTCAATGATGATGAACTTCAAAATGTTGTGAAAGATTGGCTACATGCCCAGGCAGTTAAATTTTATGAAAAAGGAATTTGTAAATTAGTGAAAGGCTGTGACAAATGATTCAATTTAAATGGTGACTATGTTGAAAAATAATAAAAAGCTGTAGTTTTAAGATTTATGTATATAATTTTTTTTCATTTTTTATTTAAGATGCATTACATTACAGAAATAATGTACAAATTAATGTTTAAAGTGTGGTACTCAAAAAGTCCTATTCAATACTACCAAATTATCCAAACTAATTGAGACTGAAAGTGATGTTTATATAAAAATATTTACAAGTATTCAGTTTATCTTTACTTTTCTTTTATACTGAATTTAAAGGCAGCATGCTCACATAATATTCCATCATCACAAGTTCAGTCTGTATGGTGTTGGGCTGCGGCTCCATTTACGCCAAGATGTTATCCAGTGATGACTCACCAAGCAAATACAGTAATGCTCATGCAATCTTTATCTCAAGGCACTAATTCTTTAGCAGTACATACTGTAACTGTGCACTTTGATAAGTTTATAATAACTTATAATAGTACTAATAGTAACTTATAATAGTTATAATAAGTTGTATAATAGTAGGTTATACAGAGTGTAATGTTCTGTAATGTTGTGTAATGTACTGTATCTAGATTGTAGCGTTTGTCTAATACTGCATGTGATTATCACAATATTGAGAAGAAAGAAATTTTCTCCCAATCCAGATTGGTTGGATATTCTGGGCATGCAGATAAATGAGGTAATACTACTTAAAATTACCTAGTCCAAGCCCATGAAAATTACTCAAATTGCTAATCACTGAGCATTTAGAAAGTTATCGTTTCTGTCTCCAACAAAGATTGAAAACACATAAGAATGTAGTTAATTTAATTCATCCTCATAAATGTTTTGTCAACCCATCTTTTAAGCAGTATGTTATTAAAATACAGCACTCATTTTGTAAGTAATTTTTATGAAATATATTAATTTCTGTACGAACAATAAACTCCCAGTATTTTCTTTGAGCTTTTTTTACTCTCTCTTTTATTCATCCGAGGTTGTAATAAATAAGTGGCTAATATAATTGCCTGATTCAGACCACTCTGATTGACCCACTCTTGTCTTCACACAGCTCCTACTTTCCTCAAGCGTACAGTTTACCACCTGTGTGTTGTTGATAGTTATGTAAGCAGACTGTACAATGTTTTTTTACTTCTAATATCTGTACATTGCAATCTATTAAATTGAGAACAATAAGCAACCCCATGATCCAATGAGATGAGGATGATGTGTATGACACTTAAGGGAAGACTGTACTTCCCTCATTGCCAATGTTAAATTTGCTATTTTTAGGTACATTTTTCACAAGATTGGTAAATGAAACCGTACTTACTTGTAGTTGTTGGGTTGCTCAAGCTACTGACATTTTCACAACTTAATCTGTTAAACCATAAAGTTAAAAACAGAATAAAAAAATAACATAAAATTTTTACAAATTTTTTTTATGGTATTTTACATATTAATAATTTGTGTAGCATTTGAGGAAGTCATTAAAGTGCCAGAATATGTGAATGTACAAGATAAATAACTGGTAAAAATTTCAGCCGGGTAGGTTTAATGGTTTCCAAGAAAAATGTACCTAACTGTTAAAAATCTAAATTTACGAGCGGGCAAAAACACAAAAAGGCACAAATCAAAAACAAAATGTACACAAACAAGTAAATTTCCTATCAACATTTGGTTAGAAAGCTGAACCAACAGCTGCGAGTATTAAATACAGTAATGCAGATATTTTAAAAAACTAAAATTTCCTATTTCTCTAAAACAATCGATATAAAATTATGAAAAATATTCGTTCTTGGTGACACAATAATTTTTCTGTGTAAACCTAAAAACTTAATTTTTTCATTCAAATAATTATTTTTCACGTAATTTAATGTTTTTGTTGTTGATCTCGGTCTGAACTATTGAAAAACATAAAGAACTGAAATTCAAAATTTTCAGTTAAAACTATGGTACAGTCTCGCTTTAAATGAGGTGTAGTCTTGTACAGACCCAGGCCGACCATTCCTGAGAGAGTATGGTTAATTAAACCCCAACCATCAAAGTACCACTGTCTAGTATTCAAATCCGTGTATAAATAACATCCTTTTTTAGGATTTGAACCTGGAACCTTTGTCTCCGAAAATCAGCTGACTCGCAACGATATTACCTCTAGACCAACCCAGTGAGTCAATTGATAAAGTGGACCATATAAATAAAAGCCTTAGAGTTTGTACAATGGAATGTATTGCATTTTAGTATTTTGAAAACGTGTACATATTTCTATTGAAGATAAATGTAATGTGTGTGATAATGATAGTTGTTAATTTCTTCTTACATGTTTAGTGACTTTAATTTTGTCAGCTGAACAGAATTTTCTTTTAAAAAATTGAAAAATGTGTCCTACTCATAAAAGTTCCATCTGGTGGGACGGAACACCATCTGCACTGTCTCCTTGCCTACACCCCTCTTCCCCGCTCTTAAGGCTTTCTCTATATGACTCCTTTATCTGTGCTGTCATATGCCTTCATTACGAGTATATCCAAAAATATAAGGCCGACCTTTTATGGTGGAAGTCACAATTCTTTTCATAAACTTGCCTCTGTGTAAGTATCGCAATGTTGTTGCTCTCCCAAGTCTAAATTCAATTTGCTTCGCTTCTGGTCCTCTTTCTTATCCGTTCTCTGATCCGGCTTTTCATTCTTTCAAACAGCTTCATGGAGGGAAGTTAGAGATACGGAATAAAGTTGTATAATTGTCAGTGAAACTGGCTTCTATGCGAAGGGGTCCTGGGTTTGATTCCCTGTCAAGTTTGTGTGTTGACCTGATTTTCATCTATCACCCATCATTGTCTGCATTAGCCTTAATGTTCTCAACAGTCAGGTTTATAACCAAAAATATTATTTGTTTTTTTTTACTTTCTCTTGCCTATATGAATATATCGTCCTTCCAATGGTGGACTCGCGACTGTGCAAATTTTGCGAATACGAGTTTGTTCGAGCACGCTGTTGTATACAACCTAATGCATTTTGTAGTAAACTCGGGAATATGTATCTTGTTCGGTTAGGGAGATTCAGCCTTCATAAAGTTACGAAAATACATAAAGTGTGTTAAAGAAGGAAGCATAGAATTTGTTTTTTGCTCTCTTGTAAAACTGAGAATTTGCTCTTTCGCGAGTTTACCATTGGATGGACAATATAGGAAGGAAAGTATTGTTTTCATGTCGATTTTCGAAATCGAGTTTTCACCGGCTCTACATGTTTTCAGACCCCCTGAACCCAAAAAACATGTTTTTAGCGATTGGTCTGTGTGTGTGTGTGTGTGTGTGTGTGTGTGTGTGTGTGTGTGTGTGTGTGAACAGAATATCTCAAGAAAGGAACATCATGCGAACTTGAAACTTGAAACTTAAGTTAGATACCACTACTGGACCCGACATAAACATTTTCATCAAAATCAGTCAACCGGAAGTAGTAGTTTATTCATGTAATTTTTCACTTTTTTGCGATTTTCTCAAAAACTAGTCCTTCGATTTTTTTTTAAATCACCACATTTACTAAATTTGTTATGCTTTACAAGATAGGGTAGGCGGTCTGCTGAAATTTTTAGAGAGGCTGTTTTTATGTAAAAAAATTATTTTTTTTAAGATTGCTGCTTTAATATGCATTTTAGCGCAAAAATTTATATAATAAAAAATGTAGTGAATTTAAAATCCTACAACTTTTATTTCAAACATTTTTTTGTATAATGCTTAGTTTAGCGGTAATTAGCGATTTTCTGTTATTTTTCTCACAAAAACGTGTGAGAAATCGATTTTTTTAAGATTTTGGCCTTAGTATGCATTTTACAACAAAAGTGTATATAATCAAATTTATAGGAAATTAAAAGATCTACAACTGTTATTTGGAGCATTTTTCTCTACAGAGCCTAGTTTAGTGTGAAAGAGTGATTTTCCGTTTTTTTAAGCCAAACTGAGGTCGATTTTCATTTTGCGTCTTTCACTCATGATTAAAATAAGGTTATGTTTTTTGAGGTTAGTTTTTTGTTTATTTCTAATGTTTTATTACTAATGTTAGGTTATATTGCTAATTATTTGCATTAACAAGAGAAAGTTGTGTGAGTGTTTCACACCAGATTTTTTTCTTTTTTTTAATGCAAAAAGAAAAACTTTTACATTTTAGAAGTACAAAGATAATTAAAATGTCTCAGATCTCAATGTTAATAGTTCTCTTAAACATTATTATAGTTATATTTTTTAAATTTACAGTAAAACTTTGAACATTTTTAGTTTATTTCTCTGTTGTACTTTTCAGGCACATCTAAACATAAATGTTTATCAACTTATGACATTATTGTATGATGATTTTGAGACCCAGCCTTCTTGGAATTCTGGTGTTATAAAAGCTCAAGTAGTTAAGGTAATAAGTAAACAAGCATTTACATAACTGTACCATATTGTAGCATTTAAGTTATCAAAGTAGTAGGTTTACATTATTATAGATTGTTGAATTGTTTCAGCAATAATGTTATACATGAAAATATTAATTCTAAATGTACTGCCTTAAGAACTCTGAAATTTTAAGGACTTCTACAAAACCTAATTAGGAAGTTTTTTTAACTTCAATCAGAAAAATTTAGAAACTTACTTACGAGCTTACATCAATGAGTGTGTCATCCAACCATTTATATCAAAAATAATACTCAAGTCCCTCAACATTTACTTAGAAGTTTATATATTTTTCAACCAAAACTATTTAGAAAGGAATTCTTGTACACTGTAAAGTGTTGCATCAATCAAGCATTTTTTAGCTTTTTTTGAAACAAACTTAAATTACTAAAAGTTTTTTAAAGCTTGTGGTAATTTATTGATGTATTTTCTACCTGCATAAGTAGGTTTTTGTTCAAACAATTTAGTATTGTGATTAGCAACATAGTAATCAATTCTGTTTCTTGTGTAGTGGTTGTGCATATGTAGATTCTGTAAAAAGGTGTTTTTCTTTTTGTAGATTTTCATTTTTAGGATGTACATAGAAGGAACTGTAAGCTGTAAGCAATTAAATTGAATAATGGTGTCACCTCCATGATACGGTTCCTCAAAAAATCCTTTAAATATCCATTGATCCTATATCAGAGATGGCAAAAGTAAGCCCGCTAAAATTTATATAACATAAAACCTTGAATATAATGTGTTGTTATTTTTGTCAGAATCAATTGCAAAAATTTCAGTGGGAATTAGAATCGATGGCACACTCCAATCAATACACAATAGCTAATAAGGTAGTTTTAGTCACCAGCAGTAATAGCCCCAGTATTTTATTTTTAAACATAAAACACCACCTAACAATAAAACAAATGAGCACCTTTTTCCATCAGGTGTAATTACAGGATGTCAAGAAAAGGTTTGGATGACATTAGAGTTAATAATTGACTAAGCAAGAACATTGTCGTTCTCTAGGTGTTGGATACACAAATTAAATGGTGGTTTAATAAGGCACCAACCGAGGTGTAACGTAAAAATACGTATAGTTTGAATGGTAGATCAGCCTTAAGAACATTTAATCCACGATGGCTTTTCGACGCAACCATTAGGCGTACGCAGATTGTCATAAAGGAACAAATAAAAGGAACACAAAGTAATAACAAAGGAAATTGCTGCACTAAATCTAGAACAAATTGTTGCAGAACTTACTTGAATTAGTCTGATTTTGTACCGATTACACATGGATTAGACACTTGTAGAGAACACTTTCGTAGAACACTTGTTGAAGGCATAGCTATGGCGTGATTTTGACTGAGTATACACAAATTTCAGTTTAGTATAATGTACAAAACAGTTAATGTACACAAGAGTATTTGCCGTGATGATACAGTTCGCACTTCACACTTAATGTTTAGATCAGTGCAACAAAGGAAAGGCAACAAGGAAATGATCGGAAAATGACTGAACAATACTGGGATGGCGTTTGCATAAGACTTATAATGTAATTGACAAAGGTGTGTAGCTCGTTTGTGAAAACTCAGTTATTAATATGGACAGCTCGATGATAAATATGAATTGATGATAAACAACTCATAATTGTTAACAACGAGAACGATAAGTAACATATTTTGATTGAAACCGCGTACAAACAAGGTTGAATAATGTCCACAAATGCAAATCAACTGAATGTCACAAGACACAACTGGCGTGTACAAGAGATGAAACAATACTGAAAAAAAAATGCCAAGCCAAACGTAGACTTGCGGGGGCACACAAGCGCGGGATACAGTCGCGAAGAAGCCTAATTGCCGTGCGCGGGGATCTATTAATTGATTGTAATTAGGCGATCGATAGCCACGTAATTAGAAGCCCCACACCGAGTACGACTAAAACCGAACATGATTGATCCTGTAAAGTACAAGTTTATTAACCTATTTCTGAAAGCAGGAAAACAGAACTTCTAGAACAATTTGCGGTTATTACCAGAAGCGCATAATACAAAATGACATTGTAGTACTAAACACTAGGTATTCAAAATGTACCATTGATGATTATTTTTAGGTCCATTTTGAGGTCATGTAACAGATGAGGTGAAAAATAAAGTATCCATTTTGAGCTCTGAATTTGTTATTCTGGGGGGTTTGATTCCAATAGTACAATCACTGGATATGAGCATTCAAAGCTAAAGTCCAAAAACAATACGAACAGGTGGCTCTCTGATTCAACCAGGTAACTGACACCAACTGGAAAAATCAAGTGAGTTTTTTCAAAAGTTGCACACTGTGTTTCAATCGCTTGGAAAAATATCTCAGACATTGATAGAAAAATTGTTCAAAAAATGTAGTACATATTTCAAATGTAAATCTTTATAATGCATCCTGCAGTTTGAAATATTTCTATTTCATATAATGAATTAATATAATAATTTCACTAACCTTCTTTTTAAACTGCGTCACCTTTATTTTATTCCTACTTACACGTGTTTCGGTGGATCCACCATCATCAGAGTAAATAAAAAATTGAAACTAAAAATTTTTTTCATTTATTTAAAATTTACAGAAGATGATACATCTTCAGTCACTTGTATAAAAGTTTTATACAAGTGACTGAAGATGTATCATCTTCTGTAAATTTTAAATAAATGAAAAAAATTTTTAGTTTCAATTTTTTATTTACTCTGATGATGGTGGATCCACCGAAACACGTGTAAGTAGGAATAAAATAAAGGTGACGCAGTTTAAAAAGAAGGTTAGTGAAATTATTATATTAATTCATTATATGAAATAGAAATATTTCAAATGGTTTAAATAAGACAGAAGATGACACATTATGGAATGATCCAGTCACACCAAGCAAGCACTCACAGTTAGTAGTGATTCTAAAAGGATTAACTCAGATTTTTCAGTAATCTCTGATGACTGTTCTTAAAATGAAGCAGCCAGTTGGTATGAAAATACTATATTTTCTTGTTTTTAATCCATCGAATTATTAAGTAAAAAGACTGATCTTAATTCTTTCATTTCTATTATCCTCTTATTTACATTTTCAATTCAATTCCTAACTACCCATGTTAAAAATTAGCCAAAGTTTCTTTATAACTGTAGTGAACTGTATACTATACATGTATACTTGACATATTAACGATAGTACAAATATAAAAATAGTTAATTCAAATAACTTGTGATATATAATTTAAATAAGCTCGTATTAATTAATAAATTCTATTCATTTTCAGATTGTAGATGCAAATACTAGTATAGTGTATGTTATATCAGCTGCTAAAGGACCTGTCAAAAGTAGAGATTTTGTGAATTTAAGACATAGAGCAGCTGTGGGGACCTCATTAGTTATTGCATCTATATCAATTGAAACCGTTTTAGTTCCTGAGGATAAAGCATATGTCAGGTAATAAATAAAAGTGGTAATAATTTACAATGTATGCTCTCTTAACCAGCCACTGGCTGGATGAGTCACGTAAGATAACACTTGATGCTCTCAGGCAATGAACTGTTTTATTTGACACAAATCAATCTCACGATTCATTTTGTAAAGTAAAAATGTTTCCCTTATAATTCATAGCAAAAAATTTCCCTGAAGTATTCTTAAACCACATTAATGAAACAAAATCATTACACAATAAAAAGTGTAAGATTGTCTGTCAGCTCGAATCGGTTTTAGAAATAAGAGGAGCAGTCTATTTACATACACACTAGAGTTCGGTTCTAAAGTGCTAGCAACTTACAAAGTGTACTATCACTTTAATATGTTGTTGTTCAGCTAACCAGAAATACATACAACAAAAAATGTTTATTGATTGCCACAAAATTGAAACATTAAATAGCTTCTCATCAAAATAATCGTGTATGCCAGCAAAACAATGTTCAACATAAAACACACTGCAGAAACCAATAAAATTTCAAAATTAGACCGAAGGATAATCACCGTAAATAATATAACACAAGAAAATGGGTATTTTAAAATCTTTTCAAATGAATCAGTTTACAACGAAATAGAACCAATATTAACCGTGTTCACACTGTTAATATAATTTTAGATGATGCCGAATGGATTGCGGTTGGGGCGATAAAACGCGCTTCTGCAAGGTCAGTATAAGTCGGAAATCGGTAAATATTGTACTGTTCTAGTAGCGAATTTTTTAATGCATCTATAGTATTTACAGAAATAAAATATCATAACAGGAAAAATTTTTATTCCCTCTATAGTGTGTAGATATTGATGGTTTTGGAATTGTTTGTTTTGAATGGAAATCCGTTTAGCTCGTGTGTAAGTTAATGTACATGCATGTTCTTTAGTTTGTGTTGAAGCTATAACGATTCTGTTACAGCGTTTGCCCTTGAAAAGGGAAGATGAGTCCATTTTACTTTTTAGGAGGGGGTTTTTCATCACAGAGGCAAAAAATTTAACACTTTGCTGGGTTGCAAAGGGCGTGTAACGGCTTCCTTCTAACCACACCTACAGAATTTTTCAAAACACGTGGTTGTAGGGAAAGGAATTTTCTACATTGCTTTGCTTACAGCTGTGGCTCTGTGACATCACCGTAAAGAATGTAAAATACCATCCCTTCATGCTTCCCTGTGATGTGAAAATGGACTAGTATTGAACATTTTGTAACTTCATCAAATATTTACGGAAATTTAAATAAAAAATAACATTATTCCAGTAAACTCTTGCCTACAAAACATGTTTTATAAATTTTTTTGCTAAACTGAAATTTAAGCCCGTTATAGTAAAAAATATAAAATAAACACCAAAATTTTCACGGTTGAAAATTTCGCTTGCCTAAACACAAAGAATTATCAAGCGATTTTGTTGTAATTATATTCAAAAGGCGCGTACGTATCATATGAATCAACTGTAATATTTTCAGAATTTTTCATTGATAGTGACATAAAAATTTTGTTTTGAGAGCGTGTTTTGAATTTTGCAATTCTTCTGTTTAACGAATAACAGTCCGTTTCCAAAGGGTTAAAAACAATGAAAAAGAGAATATCTTCCTTTGAGCATTTAATCAGAACTTTGCAAAATAGAATAATTAAAAATTTTTTGAATAATTAAAACTTATATTAAATGGATTATAAACATAAAAAAAGATATGAAAGAATTACAAATTCCATTGAACCATCTAAAAATTAAAACAGACAATTTAAAAAATAATCCTGTTTTGTCAGCGTTAAACACATCTTCTGAGCTGTAACTTTCAATTAGTAAAGTCTTCATTAGAAACTGGAGGCACCTCTGCCACAAATAACCTTCTGAACAATTCCATGACAATATTTTAATTTGTCAAGCCATCCACGGCTGGTTTTCAATTTGGTATCACCATGTTGCATTGCTAATGGATCTCCTTTTTTTGAGAGCATTACACCTGATTTAGGAAGATTTATCCCGCATACTTCTTGCTGCCAATTAAATACTCCTTCTTCTGTTCCAGGCAGTGTTGGATTAAATCATTTCTTACTCTTTGTGACATAGTTCTGTTCTACTTCTTTAATTTAATTTTAATTTTTTTAACACTTTGTAGGCTATCGTTTTTCATAAAGTAATGACAACAAACCCATGGCATTTTTAGTTATTTTCAAAAGATCATAGTAAATTAACTTGATTTACCTTTTTAACATTGACATCTTTTTAAAGCTCTAAATTTCCTCTTTCATTAAATTTAAATATTAACATTAAAAAAGCAATCATAAACTGAAATATTTGTTTCTAAATAACATGACTTTTTGAGTAAAAAAAAATGTTTTTGTAAAATAATAATGATAAAAATAACCATAAGCCCTGTTTTACACTATAAAATACATTTGATATAGATCTTTTATAAAATATTTTATCATAGTTTCTTTAAATAGGTAAGTTTTTATATAATATTTGATGGAACATACTATTACATTACACTACTTAAAAGTTTTCATCTCAGTTCATCTTAGTTTTCATCTTTCTAGTTTTCAGGGTACCTGGCCTTGAAGCCAGTTGCGCTAACCACTATGCCAACAGGCCGGCTTGACTGAATAGATTAATTGTGTGTATTTGATTATTTTAACTTAAAACTTCTTAAATTTTACATGTCATCATCATCATCATCTTACAAGGATTAGGCTCTATTGGCCTGTTCCGGCATCCATTTTTTCCTCGGTCTTCCCACATCTCGTTTTTCTATAGGTTTGTACTCCCATGCCTGCAATGGAAGTCTATTGGGTGACATTCGGAGTAGATGACAAGACCAGTTATCACGACTTTTTTTCAAAATACTCAGTAGAGGTTCCACTTGTAATTCAGCTCTTATGTCTTCATTCCTTATCTTGTCTAGTCGAGTGCAACCTTTAACCGCTCGTAAAAACCTCATTTCAGCAGCTCGTATCCGAGACTCAGTTCTCTTCATAGATACCCATGTCTCGCTACCGTATGCTATTAGCGGTACTGCCATTGCTCTATAAAATTTCAGTTGGGTATCATGTCTTGTTCTCCTACCCAAGGCTCTCCTTATACTACCACAAACAGAACTGAATCTCGCTATTTTTTCACCAACATCATCATTTACATCAAATGAAATGTGGCATCCCAAGTAACTGAAACTTCTTACTTGATCCAGTGTGTAGTTGTCAAGCACAATTTTCGATCTAACTGGCCACTTCCCTCTGAATGCCATTATCTTGGACTTTTGGGGTGAGATCGTCATGCCAAAGTCTGCTCCAATTTTGTTAAGTTTGAATATTCCATATTGTAGTTTCTCTTCTGTGTCAAAAATGATTACAGTGTCGTCTGCATAAAGTAAAGAGTTTACAAAGGCATTATTGGAAAGTTCAATGCCTGAGTCAACATATCGATTCCAAATATCTAGAATCTCGTCAGTATATATATTGAACAAAGTCGGGGACATTGGGCAACCTTGTCTTATACCTTTATTTATTATAATTTTCTCTGTTTTCCTATTGTTTCCAAATGTGATTATAATGTCTGTATTGATGTATGCCCCCGCAATTGCAGCAACGAGATGTTTGGGGTATCCTTTTTTGAGCATTATATCCCACAATTGGGCTCTTGAAACATTATCGAATGCTTTCTGCAAATCTATAAAAGCCATGTGAGTTTCGCAATTGTATTCACGATTCTTCTCAATAATCTGTTTTAATGTGAAAACAGCATCCATACATGACCGACCTCGGCGAAATCCCATTTGTTCTTCTCCTATCAACGTCTCGGCAATAACTCTTAAGCCCCTGTTCAGTATGGCAGCATATAACTTGTATGCAATGTTCAGAAGGCTTATTCCCAATAGTTCTCTGGATTAGTTCTATCTATTTTCTTGTGAATGGACACAACTTTAGATGTTCCCCACTCTGCAGGTACTCTATGGTTCTTCCAGCACATATTGTACAACACTAATAATCTCAAATGTAGGAGAATACCTCCATACTTAATGAGCTCCATATTTACTCCATCGAGACCACTTGCTTTTCTATTTTTTGATAGTTTAATCACTAATAGCAGCTCATCAATGGTAATGTCGTCCACTTGGCATTCAACACATTGTACCACATCTGTGTCTTGCACTGCTTCATCGAACCATAGGTTTTTATAGTGTTTTACCCATTCTTGTCCAGATATACAATCGATTTTTACATTTTCTTTTCTTGATTTGCTTATTGACTTGAGAAATTTATAGGCAAATTCTTGTCTTCCATGTAAATCGTTTTCAACGTTTGATATGAAGACATCCCAAGCTTGTTGAGTTGCTTGCCTTGTAACTGTTTTTGCATTATTTCTTGCCTGCTTATAGATTTCTTTGTTATTATCTGTTGGGTTATTCAGCCAATTCTTGTACAATTTTTGCTTTTCATTTATTGCGTCCCTAATGTCATCATTCCAAATATTTAATCCTTTACGGTTTTGACGTTTTATTCGAGTACCAAGTGCTTCTGTGGCAGCCTGTTTGATTATATTTTGTAGACTTTCCCATTCCTCATCTATGGTGTCCATTGTTGGGGTTCTAGATAGGTAGGTGATTAATCGATTCTGGTACAGATGTTTGATACTCTCCTCTTGCAATAGACTAACCTTGAAAACATTTTCATCAGTCAATGTTTTTGGAGTTGAGGTATGATACCATTTAGCAAACAAATCGATTTTTCCCACCAGCAAGTAGTGATCAGAGTGAATATCTACACCTCTGAAAACCCTGACGTCTCGTACTTGTTTTGCTAGTCGCTGATTCACCATGATGTCAATTATCGATCTACTTCCTCTTGCTGACCACGTGAATTTATGGATATCTCGCTTTCTGAAAAATGTGTTAGTGATTTTCAACTGGTTGTAGGACACAAAATCACGAAGTTTCTCTCCATTCTTGTTCATGACCGCTTCCCCAAAGGTGCCTACACATTTGGGCAATGGCTGATTTCCCACTCTCCCATTCATATCACCCAGCACAAGAAGATCATCTTGATCTTTTACCTTATCGACAACCTTCTGTAGCTGTACATAGAACACCTCTGTCTCTTCTTTTTTCTTAGGGTCTGTGCTGTCTTCAGGAGCATACACACCAATAATTGAAAAGTGTCCTCTGTCATGTTTAATTCTCACTGTAACAATTCTCTCATTTACAAACTTATAATCTTTTATCTTTGATTGCAGATCTTTAGCTATGAAAATGGCAACTCCCTTGCTAGCTCTCTGTTCTTTATCTACCCCGCTGTATATTACAATATAGTTTCCAATGTATTTGGGTCCTGATAACTTCATTTTCGTTTCTGTTATAACAGCTATTTTTATACCAGATTTTTCTAAAACATTTGCTAGTTCAACTTCTTTTGAAAAAAGTCCTCGCACATTCCAAGTAGCTATTTTAATTGTTTCCGTAATCCATTTATTCTTTAAAAATGATTTTCCAGTATATCTATTCCTTAAAGTCCGGTCCCGATCCGAGGCTAAATTGTGATGCTTGCCAGTAGTTGAAGATATCCCCTGGCCGCGGTACGAACGCTGCGCAGGTTGAGTTCAATGGTGGGGCCGCCACCTTGCTGCGTCTGAACTCACAGGATTTGTGTAGGGTTTTCTCCCCTAGACGAGTTGCTTTCACTACAGCTACGAGCCTTGTCTACCCGTTGATTCTCTCTTCACAGTCATATTTCCTTCGTGCCTGCTACTTCCTGAGACGCTACTGGTGTTAGGCTCACTCATCTTCATAATTCATGTTTCTTAATTAATATTATTATAAAATGGAGACAAGACAAGGTTCCACGTTAACTCGACGAAGATCTTCATTTAAAATTTTACATGTTTATCAACAAATTCTACCCTAACTTAAAATATTTTTTTTGTTTTCATGAAATTGGTCATATGGTGTACCCCTAATAGAAAAATCATTGGTCAGCAAGTAGTTTGCTAGGGCTTTATTATTTAAAAAAAAGTACAATATCATTCCAAAATTGTTATGCAACAACTTATCTAAATAGTTTACCAAAAGAAAAATATTATTATTTTTTTATTGTATGATAACATTTGGAGTCATCCCCTTGGTTGTCTTAAACACGTGTTTTGAACAAAAATAGAAAATGAGCACTGAATAATTATTTTAAGCTCATGGTAGTGAAGCCAAAAATCAGATCGATTGAAAGTATTAGAATATATGTCATTAAAACCAATTTTAATGATATCAGATCATATTTATGTTGGAAATATTATTAATAGTTTCCAAAAAAGCCACAAGTTGGCAAAAGCAGCTAGAAAGTTTCAATACAATCTTACAACAATTTGTATTATGTAGTCAAACTGAATGTTGGCTTAGAGCCTACATGTTGGTGAAACTGGAATTTGTGAAGTCAGCTGATAGTCGACATCCTTAATGGAAAGATTTAAAAGATTGAGTGGATGGCGTAAACTGAACTCAAAATGATGACATTACATAATGTCTGTATTGATGTATGCCCCCGCAATTGCAGCAACGAGATGTTTGGGGTATCCTTTTTTGAGCATTATATCCCACAATTGGGCTCTTGAAACATTATCGAATGCTTTCTGCAAATCTATAAAAGCCATGTGAGTTTCGCAATTGTATTCACGATTCTTCTCAATAATCTGTTTTAATGTGAAAACAGCATCCATACATGACCGACCTCGGCGAAATCCCATTTGTTCTTCTCCTATCAACGTCTCGGCAATAACTCTTAAGCCCCTGTTCAGTATGGCAGCATATAACTTGTATGCAATGTTCAGAAGGCTTATTCCCAATAGTTCTCTGGATTAGTTCTATCTATTTTCTTGTGAATGGACACAACTTTAGATGTTCCCCACTCTGCAGGTACTCTATGGTTCTTCCAGCACATATTGTACAACACTAATAATCTCAAATGTAGGAGAATACCTCCATACTTAATGAGCTCCATATTTACTCCATCGAGACCACTTGCTTTTCTATTTTTTGATAGTTTAATCACTAATAGCAGCTCATCAATGGTAATGTCGTCCACTTGGCATTCAACACATTGTACCACATCTGTGTCTTGCACTGCTTCATCGAACCATAGGTTTTTATAGTGTTTTACCCATTCTTGTCCAGATATACAATCGATTTTTACATTTTCTTTTCTTGATTTGCTTATTGACTTGAGAAATTTATAGGCAAATTCTTGTCTTCCATGTAAATCGTTTTCAACGTTTGATATGAAGACATCCCAAGCTTGTTGAGTTGCTTGCCTTGTAACTGTTTTTGCATTATTTCTTGCCTGCTTATAGATTTCTTTGTTATTATCTGTTGGGTTATTCAGCCAATTCTTGTACAATTTTTGCTTTTCATTTATTGCGTCCCTAATGTCATCATTCCAAATATTTAATCCTTTACGGTTTTGACGTTTTATTCGAGTACCAAGTGCTTCTGTGGCAGCCTGTTTGATTATATTTTGTAGACTTTCCCATTCCTCATCTATGGTGTCCATTGTTGGGGTTCTAGATAGGTAGGTGATTAATCGATTCTGGTACAGATGTTTGATACTCTCCTCTTGCAATAGACTAACCTTGAAAACATTTTCATCAGTCAATGTTTTTGGAGTTGAGGTATGATACCATTTAGCAAACAAATCGATTTTTCCCACCAGCAAGTAGTGATCAGAGTGAATATCTACACCTCTGAAAACCCTGACGTCTCGTACTTGTTTTGCTAGTCGCTGATTCACCATGATGTCAATTATCGATCTACTTCCTCTTGCTGACCACGTGAATTTATGGATATCTCGCTTTCTGAAAAATGTGTTAGTGATTTTCAACTGGTTGTAGGACACAAAATCACGAAGTTTCTCTCCATTCTTGTTCATGACCGCTTCCCCAAAGGTGCCTACACATTTGGGCAATGGCTGATTTCCCACTCTCCCATTCATATCACCCAGCACAAGAAGATCATCTTGATCTTTTACCTTATCGACAACCTTCTGTAGCTGTACATAGAACACCTCTGTCTCTTCTTTTTTCTTAGGGTCTGTGCTGTCTTCAGGAGCATACACACCAATAATTGAAAAGTGTCCTCTGTCATGTTTAATTCTCACTGTAACAATTCTCTCATTTACAAACTTATAATCTTTTATCTTTGATTGCAGATCTTTAGCTATGAAAATGGCAACTCCCTTGCTAGCTCTCTGTTCTTTATCTACCCCGCTGTATATTACAATATAGTTTCCAATGTATTTGGGTCCTGATAACTTCATTTTCGTTTCTGTTATAACAGCTATTTTTATACCAGATTTTTCTAAAACATTTGCTAGTTCAACTTCTTTTGAAAAAAGTCCTCGCACATTCCAAGTAGCTATTTTAATTGTTTCCGTAATCCATTTATTCTTTAAAAATGATTTTCCAGTATATCTATTCCTTAAAGTCCGGTCCCGATCCGAGGCTAAATTGTGATGCTTGCCAGTAGTTGAAGATATCCCCTGGCCGCGGTACGAACGCTGCGCAGGTTGAGTTCAATGGTGGGGCCGCCACCTTGCTGCGTCTGAACTCACAGGATTTGTGTAGGGTTTTCTCCCCTAGACGAGTTGCTTTCACTACAGCTACGAGCCTTGTCTACCCGTTGATTCTCTCTTCACAGTCATATTTCCTTCGTGCCTGCTACTTCCTGAGACGCTACTGGTGTTAGGCTCACTCATCTTCATAATTCATGTTTCTTAATTAATATTATTATAAAATGGAGACAAGACAAGGTTCCACGTTAACTCGACGAAGATCTTCATTTAAAATTTTACATGTTTATCAACAAATTCTACCCTAACTTAAAATATTTTTTTTGTTTTCATGAAATTGGTCATATGGTGTACCCCTAATAGAAAAATCATTGGTCAGCAAGTAGTTTGCTAGGGCTTTATTATTTAAAAAAAAGTACAATATCATTCCAAAATTGTTATGCAACAACTTATCTAAATAGTTTACCAAAAGAAAAATATTATTATTTTTTTATTGTATGATAACATTTGGAGTCATCCCCTTGGTTGTCTTAAACACGTGTTTTGAACAAAAATAGAAAATGAGCACTGAATAATTATTTTAAGCTCATGGTAGTGAAGCCAAAAATCAGATCGATTGAAAGTATTAGAATATATGTCATTAAAACCAATTTTAATGATATCAGATCATATTTATGTTGGAAATATTATTAATAGTTTCCAAAAAAGCCACAAGTTGGCAAAAGCAGCTAGAAAGTTTCAATACAATCTTACAACAATTTGTATTATGTAGTCAAACTGAATGTTGGCTTAGAGCCTACATGTTGGTGAAACTGGAATTTGTGAAGTCAGCTGATAGTCGACATCCTTAATGGAAAGATTTAAAAGATTGAGTGGATGGCGTAAACTGAACTCAAAATGATGACATTACATAGGTTCTCATGTTGTATAATACAACTTAACTTAATTTAATAATACAACCTCTATGTAATAAATCACATAGAATACTACAAATAATCATTTTCTTGATTTTGATGTCTTTTGTTTTTAATTTTTAGAGGAGAAAATGGTCCCGGTTGCTTTGTACTGACACCATTAGATGATGATGACAGTAGATGCGAATTGAGGTGGTTGATAAATTCCAAACTTAAGGGGTGGATTCCCCAAAGAGCAATCGACAATGCTTTCGGAGCCTTTATAATCACGTCTATTGAGGAAATGCGTAAGCGCATTCTTTCCATTCCCAAAGCAGTACCGATACCACATAGTTTCTCATTAAGAACATTATCGAATGCAACTAGTGAAAATATCCCTAATTTACCACCTTCCATGATTAAATCATTAAGTGAAATCCCGAATGCTCCTAGTACATCACAAACTCAAGGTATTAAGTCGGGTGGGGGAAATCCAGTTCCAAACCCAAATGTAAATCCAGCTCGAAAACCAAGTGGAAACTCAACAGCAGTACGACCAAGTGGAGCCTCAGCTCAAAAACCATTAAATGCATTAAATCCAACCAATGTTGTAAAAAAAAAATAATGTTAATTGCTATTATTTTTTAACAGTACAGTTGAATAGCTTGTTCTGTTATTCAGTACTTCCATTTTCTTCTTACATTTCCTTATCCATCCTGCTGCAATCTACTTTGTAAAATGTCATTGCAAATAACAGTACAAACTTTAATTCTTTACAGATCTGTTTGAAGTACCATTGATATATTTTATACTTTTTTATCCTGTCCCAATTATTTGCATGAATTTGAGTTCTGTAAACACTCCAGAATTGTTTTCAAGACGGAATGAAAAATTACATTGTTGTAACGTTCTTTCAAAGAATCATTCAAAAATTAAATCATACAAATTTTGTGGTAGGCCCTTCCACTTTTTAAAACTCTCTAATATCAAACCTCTCTAATTTGAATCTCAGGGATTTTTTTTTAAAATTTACTGTGCCGAAATAATGATACTCAAACAATGTGCTCAACGTTCTCGCTCATACTTTCTATTTTCAAATCATCTTTAACATCCACATTTATCACCCGGTCTCTTCTTGTTTGACTTTTCATTGCTCGAAGGAATTTTACGTACCCAGCTTGAAGTCTTGACCTACACACGTGACATTTTCCAACATTCTACACCATACAATACAAATCCCTTGTATTACATTTCATACATTACAATTTTAGCCTTCTCTGGTACCCTTCTACTCCATACTGTATGTTTCACTGCTTGATACTAGATTGTTTTACTTGTCTTCCTAGGGCCTCATAGATTGTTCATTGTCTATTTCTCCCATCTTTCTAAGAAAATAACAGTACATCCTGGGACACACTAGCTTTACATTCTTAGAATTAACACTTGCTATGCCCTGAACTGTATTGATTGTATTGCATGCATCATTAGAAATTGTGTGTACAGGATGTAAATTCTTAAATAATAACTCCTTAAAAAATATCTCCATAAAATAAATATGTCCATGAAACTCTCAAAATTTTTTGAATGAGGGGTTAATATAATTCAAATTAAGGAGAATTTTCAAAGGGTAACGTATATATTCGATTTATGGAGTATTTGAATTATGGAGGTTGAATTAGAGAGATCCAACTGTAGTAAGTATTTTCGTGGGATTTTCTTCTGTTATGTCTTATATTATCACACGGTAAAGATGATCCGACATCTTGCTGTTCTTGTGTATAATGAATTTTTATTTTCTCTACAGTCTTTGTGTACTTCAATGCATTCACTTAATTATTTTTACCTTACTTACACAAAATGTTTTATTAAGTTTTTTGACTGGGAAAGTTTTTAAAAATAGAATCATTGGTCTATCATAAATAAAAACAATCTCTTTCTCAATGAAAAAAGTTATGGTTTTTAGTGGTTAGAGTTTAGTGAGTTAGTGGTTTTTTTATACAATGACAGTTTTTATATATAAGACTTGTAATTACATGTTTTATTATTTGTTCCTGATGAAAGGAAATATAAATTTATTTAATAAGAATTCAATGCAATCTTGTTGTAATTGTCTGGTTTTATGAAAACTAGTACAATTTATATGTGATATACTGACTCTTAATATTTTAAAATACATCCTACATGAAACTGTTAATGTGTAACTTGTATAATTGTAATGTTTCCTCAGGGATTGTAATTTACTTAAACTATAGCCTAAAACAAGTACTGTTATACAAATACTTCATTAAGTAAAGTTTATAAAAAAATTATTTTATGTAAATTAATTTTTTTTACATTCAGTATAAAATGAAATGGTATATATATATATATATATATGCAGGGTCTGTCCCAAAAATTATAGTAATGAATTTCCACAGCCGGCCACACTTACGCTTTTTTGTGGTGGCTTCTGGCAGAAAAAGTGGTGGGGTCTTAGGAAGAGCATGCTACTGTCTGCAGTCACCTGTGGGCAGTGGTCAAGTGAAGATAATGCTAAGCACAAAGTGTATCACCATGCCCTCATTATAAAAAAGATGGCACCAAAGTTGGAACAGCATTACGCAATTAATTATTGCATTAAACTGGGTAAAAAAGAAATCTGAAAGTACACCACCACAGGACGCTAGAGAAGGTAAAAGAAGCTTCAATGGCCTGTCTACGAGAGGTCCCCATTGAGGCCTTCAAGGGAGCCTATGAGGGGTGGTTGAAATGTTGGAAAATATGCATAGAGTCAAGAGGAGAGTACTTTAAAAAGTTCTAAAGAGATAGTAAATTTATGTTCAATAAAATGATAAAAACAAGTACTGGAACTTTTGAGACAGACTCTGTATACATACACTCATGTAAATTACACATTGTGTAGTTAATGATTAAGGGTAATGGATTTTAAACAGTGCTTTGAATAATAACAACTGTAGTAATCTTTAGGTTTATAAAAGATAATTTCTTAGAGGAAAAAATGTTTAAATCAAACTGTTAAGTTAGATAACATTGCTTTACTACTAGCACCCTAACTTGGCAATGGCTGCCCAACCACAAAAGGGACAGTGTACTGTTCAACCTACTTACACAGTATGTTCAAAAAGTTTTTGGACTGATTTTATAAAAAATGTACAAGTGGCGCTACCTATGTTTTACTGTCGGAGCTATGACTAGTTAATGTACTGACTATTAGTTCTTTCTTTAGCTACAATAAAAGTTTCTACGTGATAACTCGTTTTAATAGCCAAGCGTACTCATTTGAAGTGATTGTGCTTCTTTCATTGTGTCACATTTTTTACAGTGAAACAAGGAGGTGCCATAAATTTTGTTTTAAATTGGATAAAACCACCATGTAAACGTTCCAAATGTTGAAAATTGTTAAGTATTTGAATTGTATTATGATTAAAATATGGTCACCAATCATTGGAAGATTATCCATGAGAGGTATACCCCTCCAATTTCAGTAATGGATAAGAATCTTGAACGTGTGCAACTCGCTCTGTCCTCTAATCCACAAGCCACAATTAGGTATTTTCTACTGATTATTAGTGATGGAAGCAATCAGCATTTTATACAATAAGTTTGGCAAAATTAGGTTTTGTGAGATTTGTTCCACTCATGCTAGCTAACAGAGACCAGGATTCTCATTTCATTGGGTCCATGGGGTTAATTATTGTTCTAAACATAACATATTGCTATGTATACACATTAAAATATTATTACATGGTTGCTCTAATACTCTGAAACAGATTGTTATTTTATTGACTTATTTATTTTACAATGAATGTCACTTGAAAGACTGATGAATTGTTTCAAAACAACGAATAGTTTTATCTTCTGTATTAATATTGTATTAATTACTAATTTGTTTATATCCCAACGAATAATTATATTAGTAGTGGTTTTCTAACTGTATGACAATCTATTAAATGTTTATACGCATTTTGTAATAAACTCATTAAAAAATGTAGTAATTTTACTAATATGTGACTAATATTAAAATATTTTAGTAAATTTTAATTAATATTATTAGGAAGGTTCTATGATTGTTAAAATTTGTTGAAAGTATACCCATTTAACTGATATTTTTTGAAAAAAATCCTTTAATTTTTTCTCTTAACATGTTAACATCTGTAACAGTACTCATTTTTACCTTTTTATTACATAATTTTATTTTTATTGATATGTTTCGGTGGATCCACCATCATCAGAGTACTTAAATTTAAAGAATTGAAACTAAACTTATTAAGATCTGTATAACCTTGGTGTACTCTGATGTTGGTGAATCCACCAAAACATGTTAGTAAAAAATAAAATTATAAAATAAAAAGGTAAAAAACAAGTAATATAGTGAAAAAGTATAGTGAAGGTATACAAGTGATATCAGCAAAGAAATGAAAGATTTTCACTATAGAATTTATTTATTTATTTATTATTATATTATTATTTTTATTAATTAATTATTTATTTATTTTATTTGGCTGCAGGATGCATTATAAATACTGTGTTATAATATATACTAATATATAAATGCTATAATTATAATAATGTGCTCCTATTCCAATTTTGTCATCTGCTACGTTCTATTCACAAGGAATGCCAGTGTTTACTTTTGTCACTCATATGTGAGAAACATATTTAACAAAATTTCTTAACCTTTGCGTGTACACTGTTCTTTTTGTGACTCTCCAATCATTTTCTACCATTTTTTTAAAAATTGTTTTACAAATTTTTGGTAAGTGTGATTTATTTTTATTGCTTGTTACCGATAATTATCATTTCACTGAGAGAAACTAGCAAAAAATTAAAACTTAATGGTGTATTGCCAAAATATAAGTAAACTGTTACATTTAATTATTTCATAACTTATAACAGTTGTACAACTGTTATACATATCCAGTGCCCGTGTTAGCTATCGCCAGGTCTGGGTGTTCCAAGCCTCTCCATCTTCTTTTTTCCACTCACCATTTCTCCTCCTTTATTCGTTCCCAGTTGTATCCCCATCCCTCCACTCTTCTTAACTTCATCCTTCCATCTTTTTCTTGGTCGTCCTCTTGATCTCGTTCCTTCCACCCTTCCTTCTTCCATCCTTCTAGGCAACCTTTCCTCCCTCATTCTCTTCACATGGCCTTACTTTTTTCTCTACCCTCTCCCTCATACCTTCCACATTTAGCTCCGCTCTAATCTCGGTATTCTTTATTCTGTCTCTCCTTGTCCTGCCCTTTATTGCTCTGAAGAACTTCATCTCCCCTGCCTGTAACCTACTCCAATTCCTCTCATTATTCCCCCGTGTTTCCGCTCCATACGGTACTGCTAGTGCATTTATAGTTAATGTATAGGTAAATAATTAATTTGGCCTTCTCTGGTATCGTTCTGTCCCATAACAAGTGTTTTACCGCATGGTATATATTTCCTTCTTTTTGCAGCCACTTTGTTATCTCTCCATCTATCTTTCCATCTTCTGAAATCTCACTTTTTTGATATTTATAAATTTTCACCAACCTCAGTGTCTCTCCTTCCATTGTAATGGTCCCCTCGATACCCCTGTCTCTTCCAAAAACCATTACTTCACTCTTCTCTCTACTTATTTTAAGCCCAAAACTCTTCATTATTTAATTCCAAGCATCCAGCTGAATTTGCACATCCTTTACTTTCTCTCCCCAAATCACCATAGCATCCGCAAAAATGATCTTATTCTCCTTACATCCAACTATTTCTTTTACTTTTCTGTTCATTCCTTCCATGACTATGGTGGAACCTATGTTCCACCATAGGGACCTCCTTGTTTTAGGCCACTCCCAGTACTAAACCATAAAATTCCCGTACATTGTTTTCACCCTACATTCATAACCCTTATACATCTCTTTTTTAATTTCAATATACCCTTTCTCAATTCCTATCCGTTCCATTTCCTCCCACAGCCCTTTTCACTGTACTGAATCATACACTTTTGATATATCTATGAAAATCATTATCACCTTCTTAAATTCCCAGCTATTATCAACAATTGATGTATCGCAAAAATGAGAGTCACTGTACTTCTGTTTGTTCTAAACCCATGTTGTTCTTCGCCTAGCTCCCTCTCAATGCCTCCCCTAATTCTATTATATACTATTCTCTGTAATTTGAGTAACAGTAATTTATAACAAGTTGTAATTTGTAACTCTGTAATTTATAACAGTTGTACATCGTTATAAATAACTATTGTCAATTTAAACTTAAAAAAATGTAAAAATAAATAATTACTGGTGAGATATACAAGTATATGACAAACACACAAAGCTTTAGAAATTTTGTTAAAATATATTTCTTACATACAACGGACAAAAATTGAACCAACATTCCTTGTGGACAGAATAAAGCAGACAATAATGCTCTTTAGTTTTATCAAGGGTTCTAATTTTCCCGACTGTATTTTTCTTTACTAGAATATTATGCCATAGGAATTGAATTTTACCTTTTTAAATGTAAAAAATATGACAATATTATTAAGAATACACAAATAGTATTAATACTTTCTAAGTATTTTTGTTACGGGTTGAATTTAATGTATACACCAGAAATTAAATTCATGACACTTTCTTTTATTGTTTTAAACTTGATATTTTATTAATGTAATGACTGTGAATCCAGTGAACATGTGTTCATAAAATAGATGAGGCAAATTGTTTCAGATTTTACTTAAGTGTGATAAAACGATTGTATAGTTTTTAATTTTAGAAAAAAATTGTTTTGTTTTTATTTAATAATATACTATTATTCCCGCCTTTCTAATTTAGGTACTCAAAACCTTCTGTGATATAACATGAGGCTGTATTATGTACATATATCGAATACATGTTATGTATAAGGTATGTCCAGAAAGTAAGTACCATTTTGAAAAAAAATACTTATATTTCGTCGTCTTCATGGATTAGGCTATTCAAGCCTGTTCCGGCGTCTATCTTTTCCTCGGCCTACCAACATTTCTCTTTCCGATTGGTTTATAGAGCAGCGCAGATCGAGGGAGGCGGTCTTGTGACATTCTTACAACATCAAGATATTTGTTTTTTACATGAAAGACCGTACCTTAAACTACTTTTCTACATAGTTTTCATTATTGGTCAAGCATTCTTGTCATTAGCGGGTGACCAGCTTATCTAAACCCTCCTTAAAGAAACATCCCACCAGTGAAAACAGCCATAACTTTTCAGCAGAAACAGAGCGTGTTACGTGGGATTCGGCATGTATATCTAAGTTATTTTTTTATACTAACCTTAAGGACATAATAAACAAATGTGTATTATGCGGGAAATCATATTAACCGTGAGCGTTTTAAATGAATTTTACTGTATCCTTCTTTTTCTGGAGCTTTTTTCTCCAAAGATCTTCCCCTGCAAAATACACTGAAGCTAGGCATATCTGAGTTGCTTCAGCCAAGCCAGACAGACAAGACTAATCAACCGTAATGACATCAGTACAGGGCTAATAAACTAGGGAATGTAGAATGCCAACAATAGCACTGTGGCGGCATTAGAACAAAACGGTATTTACTTTCTGGACACACCTCTACATTTTTTAGATTATCATTTTGTCATAGCAGATTATTTATTTATTTTCAGTTTTATAAATATGTTACTTTAATAATGTTGGTACTATTCATATAGTTTTTGGCGATAAGAATTTCTTATAGTTTAGTATTTTTTAATATACCAATTTATATATACAGTTATATTAATATTAATTTAGATAAGTATTAATTTATTTATAATTTGTTATGTAACATTGACTAAATTATATAAAACAATAATTAATATGTTTTTATATTAACTGGTTGTTAATAAATTTTCATTTAAAAATTGTGTTTCTACTTTAATATTTCTACTGGTAAACCCCCATGCTCTGGGCTTCACAACATATTAAACTAAACTTAAAGTGTTAAACTTCTCACATAACTTTACATGTTGAAAACTAGATCATGACCTCAAAAGACCAATTAGTACTGGAAGCAGGAATTTCATTGACATCAGTACAAATGACCAGTGGAAAGGGAGAAATATGACCTTAAAAATAACTGTATGTGTTATAAGAAAGTGTAGGTAAAATCTATCTCTTTAAAAAAATGGTATGATCTCTTTGATTTTACGAAGGTTTACATCATTTTCAATCCAGAAATAGGATGAACATTACTTTTTGGACATCTGTGTCACAAAAAATATGATAAAAAAGAAAAGTAAAGGATAGTAACATGTTCTAGGATGTTTTATTTTATGATGTCATACTGAATGGTAGAAGAACTTCCCAAACGACAGCAAATAAAGAAAAGATCACTTTATTTTACAAATCAAAAGTCACTTTTAGGTAGCAATTACAATATTTTTCAAAATGTTAAAATTAATAATGCCATAGAGCCTGTGTTAACTCAAGAAGATGTAAGCTTCCAATGGTGGAAAATTTTTTGAATTCAGTTGGCTAGCTGAGATTACCTCATACAAACAAACAAACATTACTTCTTTATAAAAATAGTTTTTTTGTCATCAGTCTCTCGACTGGTATGCAGTTCTCCAAGCTGTTCTATCTTGCACTTGTCGTTTCATATCTATTGCTTGAGTCCCAGCTCCGTGTAGTTGGAAGGAATGCAGTGCGTTGTTATAGTTGTGGGAGAATGAATAAGTTAGTAGTGTTTTATAGCTAATGCATTTGTAGTGGTAGCGTGTACTAACTAGACTAAAAAAATATTCTTATCATCCGGTGCATTAATTTAACAAATACCTGTAGGGTTATTAACTTGGTCGGATTCATAATATATAACTTTCTAATTTATATCAAAATATGTAAATAAATACCTAAATGTAATTAATACAAACAAATATGTTAATACGGAAAGTTTGAAAATGAATGTTTTGTATCAGAGTAATACAACAATCGTTTTCCCAGCATGCGTCACTCATTCATTATACCTCACCCGTACCCTTCACCCCGCAACTAAACGGAGCTTGTAACCACACAATACATACCTATGACACCCTGCACCTTTTGTAATTTGCTTTATATATCCTAACCTTTGCCTCCCTCTACAATTCACTCCCTCAATATTACCCTCCATTATTGATAGACCAATACGTGGATGTCTTAAGATATGCTCCACTAGCCTATCCCTTCTTCTGGTAAGATGCTTCCTAAACTTTTTTCATCCACTTACCTAAGAACCTCTAAATTACTTATTTTGTCCACCCACCTAATCTTTATCATTTTTGTATAACACCACATTTCAAAAGCTTCTATCCTCTTCCTTTCTAACAGCCCCTATCACCAACGTTTTACTCCCGTGTAAAATGCTACTCTCCAAACATAGTGTTTTAAGAAATTTTTCCTAATCTGTAAATCAATGTAGTCGGTAAGCTGTTTTTCATTTCAAAGCCTTTTCTAGCTTGAGCAATTCAACTTTTGATATCACTTGTGCTTCTACCATCCTTTGTTATTTTACTCCCTAGATAGCAGAATTCCCGAACTTCCTGTATGTTTTCATTGCCTACTTTTATACAATACAGCCTTTTCTAGCTTGAGAAATTCAACTTTTGATATCACTTGTGCTTCTACCATCCTTTGTTATTTTACTCCCTAGATAGCAGAATTCCTGAACTTCCTGTATGTTTTCATTGCCTACTTTTAAATTTCCCATCTCTTGTAAACCACTCTTGCTGCTGCACAACACTTAAGTTTTGTTCTTATTAATTTTCATAAGTAATCCTTTCTTATGGTCTCATACATTCCATTTAAGATATCGTCTAGTAGTATAGAATTGTGAAATTGTTTCGCTTATAAAATCAAAAAATTAAAATGGAAAAGTGAAGAATTTGACCAAATAATAGTCACCATGTACATCATGTTACAAAATACAGCAGTTGTAGCGAGGTGTTATTTCAATTAAAACAGTTCCCCTCGTCAAACATTTTAAAATAATGTATTTTCAACATGATCTCCAGGCTAGACAGTTCGGCTTGGAAAAGTCACTACAATTGTTAAAAGAAGGCATAGAAAACCCAGTGTAGAGGGTTACTTCCATTAAGCACTCCTCTATGATGTCATCAGTATCAATGGATATTTCAATATTATCCATGCGCGTAACCTATTCTTTTGCCCACAAAATTTTGGGATCTGATCATCTAATTTTGTGAGTTAACAAAACATTAACGATATTGTTTGAAAATAAGAAATAATCAATTGTGCATTAATTTTGACACTCAGAAAGTAACCCCAAGCCAACTTTAAAAGAGGCAAAAATTTAACTCGCATAATGACTACATATTAGCCCCCTTTTTACATGGTCAGTTCAGTCCCCATTTCAGTTAAAATGTCAATTAAAACTGATGTGTAAACATCAAAACTGAAGGTTTGGACTGAAACTGAAAGCTGGCTCAATGGGAAAACCACCGAGCCCACTTGTCAGTTGTCCGTTATCAGTTCAGTTCTCAGTTCAAATGGCTGTGTATAGAAACTTCAGTTCATTTCTTATTTCTGTCATAATCTTGTCTGTACCTGATGTCATCAAATAACGATTTTGTGATTGATTTTGTTAAATTATATACAGTTTTTCAAGTCTGTGGAATAAGAAGGACTCAAGTTATAGTTGCTTGAGTCACGAGTTTGCCCTTGTTTGCAACAAGGGGTAATCAGGAAAAAGCATCAGTGCGTATGTGCGACTGCTTTAATATCAGTGCAACAAACATAACTTATAATATACCCAAAGCATATACAGTGTATCGCGGAACCTTTTGTAGGTTAACTGTACCAATATAACTGTTTCTTACCATAACAGATATGTGTGTTTCTCGAAAACATAGGCAGACTATTCACAGTGCTGAACGAAATCTAATATGCAGTGTAATAAAATGCTGTGAAGTTAAGGCTGAACAAAAAACCTTTCCCCTGCCTCTTAACAAAAGCCATGAGCGAGTGGCTAACTACTGTGATGTTTCTCTTTCCACAATTTGAAAAATAAAGAAGGAAATTAAGGACGTGTAGAAGCTCATCTTTAACAGTTTTGTTGGCACCAGGTAAGAAAAGGTTTAGGTAGATACTAGTGAGACTGATAGTGAAGAATCCAGTAACAGCGATAGTAAAGAAAGCAATTCATTCATAAAAAATTTTGTTCCAATGGAATAAGGTAGATGGTAATTACAGTAAATCAAACAATTCTAGTCGTGTAATTAAGCTACCGTATAGGCATTATTACAGGTCACATTTGTTTCTTATAAGGTTTATGAAGAAAACATTTTCTCGGAATAAATCACTGCTTACAAAATGTAGGTAGAAACTAAAATGTAGGTAGTGAAATGAACGAGTAATGTCTGACTGTTGAGGTTGGTAGCACTGTCAAATTTTCACTTCCCTTCCTCACAGCCCATCCATACGCAAAAGGCAATCTCGTGACTTTAGAACCTGTACGTACCATAATACATTCAAACGAGAAGATGCGTGTAATAAGTTGTTAATTAGGTATAAAGAACACAATCCATCACTATGAAAAAAAAGTGCTAGCAAAAATGAGACAGGGATTGTCTTTTTTGTAACCACCTGTTACTCCAATGTGATCTCTTTCTCCTTTGGTTTGTTAATGCTAATGACAGCCCAATTGCAATAAGTAAATTATTGTCCATTACTGAAAAGAGTAGAAGCGTATTTTCATTGACTGAACTGAAACAAAAACTGATATGAGAACTGAACTGATCGTGTAAAAGCGGGCTGAGGCTATATTAGTCAGTCAGGTATTGAACTTCAGGGTTTATTTACCCCTCTATACTTGCATTGCATTATCATCATTGTGGTACAAATCAGAAAATTTATTGTTTAAGCAAGTAAGAGAAATCAAACAGACTAAATTTCTTAAAAAAAGATAAATTTCTTGGATGCATCGTTCAGACCATTTCAAGATGATATAGAAGGTGTAAACTGCAAGTTAGGTATACCAAAAAATGGTTTAAAATTAGCTTTTGTATTCTACGAAAATTACACCCCTAAAATTTTCCCTGAAGGCGAAAATGCAAACAAT
Source organism: Catonia carolina (assembly GCA_035578175.1). NCBI lineage: Eukaryota > Metazoa > Arthropoda > Insecta > Hemiptera > Achilidae > Catonia > Catonia carolina. The sequence continues at coordinate 45,557,306 of JAQMRL010000001.1, forward strand.
GCAAACTTAAATAAAAATAAAAGTTGTGAAACTTTTGGCATTTTTTTATCTAAAGGAAATTTAAAATCTCCTTTAGGAAACTATTTTTTCCTTAGAAAGATGTTGCGGTTTGCCTTTTACAAATTTCCCGCGTTTACGTTACTGCACTACCTACTGACTGAATTCAAAACAACGTTATTGTGCAAAGGTTGTTCGACGTAACCTATCTTTGACAGTTTGGTTTATTATTATTTTCTCTGGCTATGAAGAATTCAAAACTATACCAGTTTAACTGAACACATTGTCCCAGGTAAGGTGTTGTAGCTTTGTTACGTATTTTTAAAGTAACTGGTAAATGCTCAATTCCATTTTTGAGCTCGTCAAGTATCTAACTTGGGTCTATTATAGATACGAACAAAAGTATTAAAGTTCTGAGGCAGGATATCGCTATTCTCTGTAGATTAATATTGGCTCTTTAAAATTCTGTCATTAATTTACGTATAATATAAATATTTCTAATTCTTTTGAAAAAAGACCCACGAAGTTAAATAGCCTTTATGTTAGATAGGAGTCTTGAGGTCTTTGCATACTAAACCTAGATTTTTTTCATGTATTTATTTATAGTAGCTACTAACCGTTTCTACATGTTAGTAAACATTGCAACACTATGTACTACTGATAGCTCTGTTAGCATTTGATAGGGACAAATTGCTGTGTAATGATTGCTTTCAGTTAGAACAATTTTGTGGCTGTCAGTTGGTACATATTAAATTAATTCATGGGTCTAAAATTTACCATACCTATAGTTGATGTATGTAGATTCCAGGCCTTATTAACAGTAGTTAAGGCTTTTCTCAAGGTATTTGATCTATCAGGTTTAGTCGTAAGCTTGAACAGAAATCCAGGTTAAGTGAGGTAAGGTCTGTTTGCCCAATCTAAAGTTATCATAAAAACACTGAAATAGTTCATTGAGTTAAAACAAAATTTATTATTTCATGAAATAGCAGAGTATTAAGGCAAAACCATATTGTTAATAAGTACCCGTTAATAAAGTAGTAATGTTATTTAAGGAGTAATGGTGTGGTTATGCATTTTATAAATATTGTTATTTGTATAACTTTAGTTCAGGTTAGTTGTTGTGACTAAGTTAACATAAAACATTTTATTTGTTTTCTGGTTTTTTCAAAAATGATCATTTCTGGGAAGTACCTACGTTTCCTAACCTATCTTCGAAGGTGTTTTAAGTATAAATTGCCAACATGTGAGAACATATTTTATTTAAGATAGAGTTTCCAGTGCACTTATTCAATATCTGATAAAATAGTAAAGAATATGTGTGTTTGACAAATGTCATCTTCATCTTCACCCTCATTATTTTTCCCTCTTCCAAGTTTTCTCAAATTGGGCCCAACACAACTCTACTGCTGAACAATCTCTCCTCCATTGCTCTCTTGGCATCGCATCTATACCTGAACCTGTCCACTTCACTGTTGATCTGGTTATTGGTTTTTTGCTTTCCAAGTACATAACCTTTTTAGGCAGTCTTCCTTTTTTATCCTACTAATATGATCAAACTATCTTTGTCGGTCCAGCTTTTGTTATCAGGCTGTCTGTCACCAATCATTTTTTAATTACATCATTTCTCATTCTATCCTTTCTTGTCTTTCTGAGCACATTCCTCTTGAACTTTATTTATGCTGCCATCATTCTACTCCTGCCTTCCTTCCACCTGTCCATGTTTTTGGTGCATAAGTCAGAGTTGGGACAGATTATTATGAAAACTGTACATCATTTTCTTACAATACATAGGGACTTCTTGGTCCCAGACCGTTTATTCTTGCATATTGGTTGGGTTCAGTAGTGGAGCGTATGTGGCAGCTTATTAATGGTAAATAAAAAGTTGATTCTCTTCACATTAGATGTCCTGAGACTTACCAGCTGGTACCAGTGGCATATAGATGAGTATTGCTGCCAAAGATCTTGTAGAAGTTGACTGTATTTAGCACGGTCGGTTTCCTGGAGTTTCGCCGGTGCATTAATTTGTACCGGCGCATGAATAACGTCAGTTAACCTATGTAGCGATTTAATATTATAAAGTTGTGGTTTTAAGGATGACCTTAGTGATCACGGATATGTCCAGATAATACAGCGAAAAAAGCGTTAAAAACAAGATAGCACCCATTCGCGTATCTAGTTAGTGAACGACTGTACTAAATCAATTTAAAACCTGGTTAGTATATGCGCAAGTAAAATCAATTGTCATTGATTGAGACCGATAACTTTAAATTATATACAAACAAACTGATAAATTATTAGACATACAATTTAATAGTCCCAAACACATATGAAAGAAAACGCGTGGTTTTACGTGACTCCTTTTTTAGTATTCCAACTGATTAGAAAATATGTGATGTTTTTAAAATTCCTTCAGCGTCCTACCATTTAACCTTATTCCTTGTACCTGCCCTCCTTACATCTGTGCTCTGGACCAGCCTTTAACTTTATTCCTCATCACTTTATATCGAACCATTTTTAACACTATCTATTCATTCCACAACTCCTGTGCCCTTTCCACCTTTTCCTCTAGCTTTCCTCATATAACCAAGGTATCTGAAAACCATAAACCCCATGTTATTTCTTTGAACTTCTTCACTTTGTTGTGTATTCCATGGTTATGACAGATTCAACCAAAGATATTAAATGTTTGCACAATGAATTTTTCAGAATGAAACTGTTGTATAGGTTTCTGAAAGTAAAGTAAAATCAGCTGACCAACGGATTATTATTTTATTTTATTGTTATAAACATTTAATTTATTTTATTGTTATTTAGATGTCTTTTTAAGTATTCCAACTGATTAGAAAATATGTGAATTTTTTAAATTCCTCCAGCGTCCTACCATTTAACCTTATTCTTTGTACCTGCCCTCCTTCCTCACATCTGTGCTGGACCAGCACTTAACTTTATTCCTCATCACTTTATATCGAACTATTTTTAATACAATCTATTCATTCCACAACTCCTGTGCCCTTTCCACCTTTTCCTCTATCTTTCCTCATATAACCAAGGTATCTGAAAACCATATACCCCATGTTATTTCTTTGAACTTCTTCACTTTGTTGTGCATTCCATGGTTATGACAGATTCAACCAAAAATATTAAATGTTTGCGCAATGAATTTTTCAGAATGAAACTGTTGTAAAGGTTTCTGAAAGTAAAGTAAAATTAGCTGACCAACGGATTATTATTTTATTTTATTGTTATAAAAATTTAATTTATATAATTCTTAAATTGTTGCAGATATATTTTAACTGAGTAGTGGTGTAATAATAAAGTTGTTCTCTCCTGTACCATCCAGTGAACTGGGCAAATTCATCATGACTGACATAACTACTAGTGATGACAATTGTAAGTCTGTAATGTAGTTTATGACTTTTTCTCATATTGTAATGATCATGCAGATCATGATAAAGGGTATTGTGTAAATATATTGTCAGATTTTATTTTCTTCTTTTTCTTTAATTTAGGTGTTGATGGATTCATTGGTGATGCTGAATGCATGTCTGGTGTATTTGATGATGACAGTAATACAAGACATTTCTTTTTTGAACATGAAAACACTTATCAAAACAAGGATTTTGATGGTAACAATAAAACACAGCTTGATGGTATGTAAATTTCATGTATATCTCTTTCACAGTTACTAAATTTTAACTTCATTTCCTTATAGAGTTCATTCGTGTTGAGAGGTATTTGAATGACAATGAAAACATTTTTTATATGATCTTTTCAGTCTTGTAACTGGACCCTGATAAAATATAAATTTGAAGTTACATTGTGAAGAGTTGATAAGTTAATTCAGTAGCATCATTTTAATTCTTAGTAACTTACTTATGCGAATAAGTTCACACAATAAATCTAGAATGACATCATTATCTATGGAACTTTTGTCACCGGATGTCAACATTAAATGGCGAGATAACACCTTTACTTTTTGGTGGCCCTGAGTTTATGTGTGTTTCTGTCGGGATGGACAGAGTTTGTTGATGGCTCTGAAAAGAGCCAGTGAAAACCTTTATGAGTTGGCCCTGAGAAGGACAACTGTGTTGGTTTTAAGGAGGCCGGTATAGGCTGCGGCAAGAGCCGCTGCTCAGGTTGGTGGCCTTGAAAAGGGTCGGTTAAAACCTTAGTGAATTTGTCCTGAGAAGGACCGATGAAGGCAGCGCATGGCTGCGGCGACTGCTGCTGAGTTCCTTTCTGCTGCACGCCCCAAAACATCTTCCTTCTTTCTCTCGTAGTTCTCTAATAGTAGCTCTCTGGTTGGAGTCGTAGAGCACAATGATGAGTGGCTCAGTGTGGTGTGCTTATGAGAGCGCTGTAATAAGGGGCGGTTATTAGCCTCAGCATTGGCGATAAAGGCCTCTGTGCCGCGTCGACAAGGGTCGGGAGAAGTATTGAAGTCGAAAACACAGTAAATACAAGACAACACAAGTCATCGTGTGTCCAAATTATTCCGATTTCATTTTTTAATAATGCCTATAATTTCAGTGCTCTTATTTGAATGATGAGTATCTTGGAGTTGCAGACTTTTCCAAACCAAGAAACTTTCATCATTTCATTTTAACACCACATCTCAAATGCTACTAATGGTTTCTTGTCATCATAGTTCAAAGTCTCGACACCTTATAACAAAATTGAAAACACATAGCAGTGAGGTCTCTACTACACAAAACGCTGCTCATTTTTCTGAATCCTATTCAAACTTTTGGTATTCTTGATATTATTTCTATTTGACTCTCATTGTTATAAAACAGACATGATGAACTTGCCCCAGTTTTGTGCCCTCACATTCTGATGCCTGCTGATACAAGGACCGTGGTCTTTTTAACATTAAGATTTAAACCAGTTTCTAAATGCATCTTCAGACTGTCAAGTATGTTCTGCAAATCTTCATGACTGGATGCCAACTCAGGATTGCATCATCTGCATATCAGGTTGTTTATGACATAGTTGTTATGATGGCACTTTGGAAACTGAATACTCAAGCTTCAGATTTGTGGATACTGTTATCAAAATTGGTCTTAGAATTTTAAGATTGTGTAGCACAATGAAAAGACTATTCTTAGATCATTCTTCATGAAGCTTTGAAGATTGACTTCATCAGATTAATTATGATGGTTCCAGTCATTATACAGTATTATAAATCATGGTATGTGTTATGATGTTTCAATATGTACTTCAAGTTTTATACTCAAATTTTTTAAAACCAAGTCTGTACTGTAATATAAAAAGAAATGTGCACATCCAGGTAGGTTAGTAATAAGTGAGTCCCATCTGAATCTCATATCTGCTTTCAGTTTGGCCGAAAATAGTATATAAGATTTCTTCAAAAAGTATCTAACCTTATTTTGTTGGACTCAAAAAAATGATAGGTGTACATTACGCGTTGGCATATTGATGCAGTTGACTCCAGTGCGCATGCATAGGTAGGTCATGTGACCATAATGTTGTGTCAAGTGGATGTAGACAGTGGAATATTAAGGGTAGTGTGGAATGAAAAAATAAAGAAATTATCGATTTTTCATTTTTTCGTTAAAAATATAGTTTGAAATGTGCGCTTTAAACTGGTGTTAGTCATGTTGCTATGCCAACTAGAAATAATTTTATTAATTTTTTTGTGGTCTGTCTTTGTTTACACTCGTGTTTATGTTTCTCAAACTTTAAACGCGAATATCTCATAACGTCATTTTTAGAACTATATATACCTTTTTCTCAGCTTCAACAAAAGTTACAAGGCTGAAATTTTTATGGAGTGTGTTAATCGTTTAGTTCTATTGATTGAATGAGCCGTTTTTAAAAATATTGAAAATTGTGGAGAAAAATTTTTTTTTCCGGTGAGTATTCGATGAAAAAAATGGTTTCTTTTTAAAAAAATTGTGAAAATCAAAACTCTTACTATAATTAAATGCTACCCATTCTAATTATGTACCAAAGAGTGGCCTTTCATACAAATAAACCATTGTAGCTCTAGGTGTAGTGGTTGCTGAGAAAAAGGTACAAACATTAACATTGCTTAGGGTAGGGATCCACACTCCCCTTAAACTTAGTCTCATACAGTATGATGGAATATGTGGAACAGCAATATCGCATCAAATTTTGCCAAAAACTTGATTCTAAAATTGAAACCACTAAAAATCCAACTGGCCTTTGGAGACCATGCTTTGAATTTATCACTGATAAAGGAGTGGTACAACTGGTTTAAAAATGGCTGCATTTCAGTAGATAGTGAACCTCACTTTGGCAGACCAACAAGAAATCAGAATGATGAAGTTATCAATCAGGTTCCGTTTTAGTAATGTAGGATCAATGCATTTCTGTCTGTGATTACAGAGTTAATAATCAATATTGGTTCATTTCATTCAATTTTTGTGAAAAATCTGGCTATGTGAAGAGTTGCTATCAGATTTCTGCTTAATTACAGAATAGAAGAAACTGCGACTTGAAATTGTTTAAGACATGTTAGACTGCACATAAACTAACCCTTAATTTCTTAAAACTATCATAACTTCTGGCTATTCTCTCATTTGAAGATTTAGCATAATAAAGGGTCCTGATTTGAGTCCAGAAATGATGTTATACAAAATATGGCGGCTCAACTCAAGTCCTTTCTAAAAGAGGTTTTTCAGACTGCTTCTAAAAGTTGCAGGGGTACTGGGCTACATGTTTGGAGTCCAAAGGAGACCACTCGTTAATGAATAAATATAAGCTTTTACCAAATGAAGGTTGGATACTTTTTGAACAAATCTTGTAATTATTACCAAATTAGAATTCAACATTAATTTTTTTAAGTGTTGTTATTTAATTGCAACTAATATATGTTTATAGCAACACAAGAAGTAGATTCAGAATTATCCGAATGTGATGGAACTTATCAAAAGTCAAATGGTGATAGTGACAATAAAATTAAACGACAAAAACGAGTCTTGTTAAAAAATGAGCAGTTGTCATTACAATGCAGTTGGGATACTTGTGATTTTCAAAACCATTCACTTACTAAATTTGTTTCTCACGTGAATCAACATGTCACCGAATTAGCTGTGAGAGAAGTTAATGACGGTACTGGTAAGTTTCTAATATTAATATTATCCATTTAAAAAGGTAAACCCACCAGGTTGGTCTAGAGGTAAAGTCGTCGCCAAAATCAGCTGCTTAATAGCTAATTTTTGGAGACGAAGGTTCCTGGTTCAAATCCTAGTAAAGGTAGTTACTTTTATAAAGATTTGAATACTAGACAGTGGTTGCCGGTGTACATTGATGGTTGGGGTTCAATTAACCATACTCTCTCAGGAGTGGTCGACCTGGGTCTATACAAGACTACATCTCATGTACACATCATCCTCATCTCATTGGGTCATGGGGTTGCTTATTGTTCTGAATTGAACAGATTGCAACGTACACATATTAGGAATTAAAAAAAAAGGTAAATATTATAGTTTTAATTACCAAAGTAGTTGTTTTCAACTGGTGGCTCAGTACGCTTTTCTAAAAGTAAGTTACAACAAAAAATGTTGTTTGCTTTAATTAAGGTTGGAATTAAACAATGAATGGTGTGCGATAGTCATAAAATCATACTCAGTCGTACTTCACTGTACAAACTTAATCTGTTCTGAAATGGAGTTCATATAGCGAAAAGTTTGTATAGCGGGTTGCACCCCTGCTATGTAATCATGAATTACATTTCTGTGTTTGTCAATCATGGTTACACCTTTTGCAACAGCAGTTACCTTAATGATTTCTTTGTTCTTAATGATTGTGGCAGTAGTAGACTTACTTGTTCAATCCATACGTTGAAGCCAAATCCACCTGTCGCTCTCGATGTTCAAATTTAGCAACAATTTCTTTTTTATCTCTATTGTCAGTGGTTTCCTTTTCTTTGCTGACCCAGACATACCTTTCGAATACATTCTCAAAATTAAAATTCTAAATTGTGAAGTACGGTAGCAAACAAACATGAAACACTAAACTGAAATTAAACATGAAACATAAAAACCAGGCCTTCAAAACTCCGATGACAACATGGTTGTTCACGGTGTAAAGCAGGATTGAAACTGAAAGCAAGACGGTTGAATCTAAATTGATTTCTAAGAAAGAGTATGAACCAAGCGGAAATATAAGAAATAAGATTCGGTGCATAATGTAAGGACAGTGGCTGGATATTAGAATTTTACTGATGAATCAAGCGAAACAATCAAGAACCAATTTTTGTAGAGTAGCGTACGTAGTCTACAGTTAAATAGGTTTTACTGATAACTATGCATGTGTAAGCATTATTAATTATATTCTGAACTAAGAGCATTAATAATGACATTCTAATAGAGTAAATTCTAAACTGGATCGCTTTTCTAGAAAACAAAACATATATAACAATGTTTGTATTGTAAAGAAAAGTTTGTAATATGAGGTGAAAAAAATGTTACAACCAAGTTTCTAAAGTAAAAAGTTTGTATAGCGGGGTATGACTGTACATTAGTTTTGAAATAACACACCAACATAGAAAAGCATTGCATAAAGACTTTTATTGAATGGTTCAATTTGGAATTAAAAATTGTTTACAATATGGAAAACTGATATTCCTATTTTATTCCTTGATAATTTTACTTTTAATCCATTTATCTCTTATTTTTTTCATTCCTAAATATTCCTGTTTTACTGCTTATTTGTGGGTAGTGGACTCTTTTTCAACATTAGCTGTGTACGTGGCTGTAGGTATTTCACGCTCCTTTCCCCCTCAAACTGCATTTGAATAATTGACCGAATTAATTTCACATTTCTAGTCCAGCTGGTAGGGCTGGTTAATGATTAATGAGGGAATTGTGTAATCATGTAATGTGCAACTCTAATTTATCTGTACTGTTTTATAACTGTTTGTACATTGTTGTAACATCACAAATTTTATAATTACATTTATTTTACTACTTTCAAATTTTCCAATAATTTCTTTTCTTTTGTTATATTGAAGAGGAATATGTGTGCTTATGGCAGTTCTGTGATTTTAATACTGCGATTCCTGATGAAGCAAAACGTCATGTTAATTATCATGCATATCATACGAAATTAAAAGCTCTTGGTGTGAATGTGAAAGCTCGGGTTAACTTACCTGTAAGTATAACTGTTATCTTTTATCTGCTAAGTTTAATTTGTCTGTCACATAATCTGTTAATTATTTGTCCCAAATGTTAAAATTCAATCGATAACAAAGTTTTTCAAAATAAATTAACATGCCCATGCATACTGCTTTATTAGAAAAAAAATTTATCTGAAAAACTCGCATGACTTTCTTTTCCAATTTAAATGCAAACCGTAATATAACTTATGTTTAATCATTAGTAAACAATCTAAAATGAAAATCAACCTCTGTAGAACTTGAAAATACGGAAAATCAGTAATTACCTCTAAACTAGACACTATGAAGAAAAGTGCTTAAAATAAAAGTTGTAGGGTTTTTAATTTCCTATAACTTAAATTTTATAAAATTTTGTTGTAAAATGCATACTAAAGTCGGAATCTTAAAAAAATCACATTTTTTTAACTGATATTGGAAACAAATAGAAAATCACTAATTGCTGCTAAACTAAGCGTTGTATAAAAAAAGTGTTAGAAATTTAAGTTTTTGGGTTTATAAATGTTCTCTACAACTTTGATTATGTTTTTGTATTGTACTTTTGTCCAAAAAAGGAGTATTACCGCAGTCATAAAAAATGAGAGCACAGCCTTCCCTAGAATTTCAGCAGACAAGGTGCTTACCTATCTTGTAGAGCATAAAAAAATGTAGTAAATGAGGCAATTTAAAAAAAATAGCTGTTTTTAAGAAAATGCAAAAAAGTGAAAATATATGTGTCGCGTTCTATTTTGGTACCTAAGTTTTAACTTCATACACTAGGTATTCTATTCTTAAGATATTTTGTTCACACACACAGACCAATTGCTAAAAATGTGTTTTTTGGGTTCAGGGGTCTGAAAACATGTATATCACCACTTTCATCTATACATGACCTTAGTTTTTGTTGAAGTTAAATAATTAAATAACATTTTAATTACTTCGGTTTTCTTTTCTAGGATTGTTTATATGGCGATATGAACACAAACCAAATACCTGATGTATTGGATCCATATAAATGTAGCTGGTCAGATTGTACTTATGAATCTTCTTGTATTCAAAAGTACTTGTTTCATGTAGCTGTACATGTTAATCAGACTGATAACTTCAAATGTTATTGGAAAGGTTAGTATGAATAATCGTTTATAATTAAACAGACATATTGTCTGCAATTTTAATAAAAAAGTCTTTATTGATTCAATCAGCTTACTCTTTTTAAAAGATAATGTAATTTGAAGGAAACAGTATATGACGAACATTTAGTTTATTAACAAGACAGATTGGTGTTGAGAAAACTGATTAATTCTATGACAATGAAACTTACGTTACTTTTTGAAATAGCCCCAGCTATATTTAGACACTTATCCCTCTGTTCTGTGAGCTATCTGATTCCTGCTGCTTAGAAGTCTTTACCTTACTGCCAGAACCGCTTTATTGTTATCAAACTTCTTACTGTGTTAAAAGCTTTTAAGTTTGCCGAACAAATGAAAATCAGATGGGGTAAGCTCTGGGCTGTAAGGAGGATGTGCAACACCTCCCAACCCTACTTTTTGAGCATTATGCTTGTTTTCTGAGTGCTGTGAGAGCCCATGTTAGAGCTTTCACAGTGGTAGCCTTGAAAATGGGTGTAATTATTCAATATTGGTTTTAAATCATTAATCCGGAAGACCAGGGTAAGTTTAGTGATGTCTATTCCCAAGACATAAGAAGCGATTTGATAGTAGAATCAGGAAAGCAAATAACGATAGGTAAATGGGTAATTACAAAGAAATAAGAATAACTTCCAGCACAAGCATGCAGTACAATAGGACAAATTACTTACAGTACAAGTCCAATAGGGTTAATTATTATTTTCGTAATGCATAAGCGTCCAGGTTAAGCATGCGCATGTTGTTGAAGACTAATCACTTTAACTGAAAGTGTTAATGCAGATTAAATACATAAATTACAAAATAAGCACATACACAATTAGTTAGCAACATAAATTTACAAACGATTTAAAACCTCAGACCGAATAATGTATGCAAAACTGGTAAAATCAATACATTACACGGCAATGCGTCGGCAGCAGAAAATGTCTGTGTACGAGACACACTTTAAAAACAGGGAAGGGAAGTGGATGTTGATATACAGATTCTAAAGCAAAGAAACAGAGAGAGGAATAGTTCAAGGTAGGGAGGTTGATTACGCAGATCAATAATGAATCAATAAAGTGCTCGGTAGATAGGGCTCGAACATAATAGAAAGCGAGCATTATATAAATGTATATTTACTTAATGACAGTAGGGTTTAACAGCCATTAACACATGTTCTCATTCAAGAGAATCACACTTAAATTGGAGCATTTTTGCCTTACCGCAGATCGCATTTTCTGTTGGATCATGTTAAAGTAAATAGTCTCTATTCACGTTACATTGTTCTTTGAAATAGTCCAGAAAAGTTGGGCCTTGTGAGTCCTAGACGATTCAAAATGTCTTTTCCAACTGATGTGTAAGTTTTAATGTCTTTTGATGGGCCAATCCATTGTTTCCACTCAAGACTTTGTCATTTGTATTCAAGCTTAAAATTAAGAATCCACGTTTTATCGTAGGTTATTATAACATTTAAGAGGAAAAAATTACCTTCCACTTTAAACCATTTTTCAAACTCGGAGTCAATGTGAATTTAAGTATCTTTATGGGCTTGAGTCAACTGTCTTAAACATCTCAAACATTTTTGCGAAAATTCTGCATGTCATGAGTGATTGAATGTGTGGTTGTAACACTAATATATTACACAAACTAGCCAACCAGTAGTTGAAAACTACTACTGGTCTAACAAACTTGTGTTTGTTGAAATGAATTGTATTTTCAGTAATATTTTGTTTCAGGTTGCGGAAACACTTTTGCCAATACAAATAAATTAAACTGCCATGTGCGTGTCCATACCAAAGAAAAGTTAGTGGCTTGTCCAGATTGTGGAGGAATGTTTGCATCAAATACAAAATTTATAGACCATTGTAAAAGACAGTTGCCATTAGATTGTAAGTAAGAACATTAATAAGTACAAGCAATTGCGCCTGCACTACTACAAGCAGGCTTATTGCTTACATCAGAGGGGATGCACTAAGGTTGTTGTTGCTTGTGTTTGGGGTTAAAAATATCAAATAATTAGTAAGACGATTGTAGAACAAATTTTATTAATATGACAAACAGAAGAGCTAATCCACGAAAAAATAATCAAGACTATAAAAATATATCCTATATACTGTTAACCCATAGGTTCGTAATAAAGAAAAATCCAAAAAGGCTTTATGTTATCGAAAATTCAACTTCTTTAATTAAAAATCGCTATTAGATTTTTAAAATATTTAAAAACAATTAAAAATCTTAAAACTCTTTAAAACTTCTTAAAATCGTTGAATCTTCTTAAAAATAAATTGAAAATTCTAAATCTTCTAAAATCTATTTTTTAAATTCAATATAAACTTTTAAATGAATAAATTCTTTAAATTGTTTTTGTGTTATTATAAAAAATTGTATACGGTGACCTTTTCCTTTAAAAGTTTTAAAAACGAGTGATCCAACAATCCAAATTTTATTAGCTTAATAAAATTTTCTTTTTTCTTTTTTTTTTTGTTATTCTCACATCTGTATGTGAGGTCATCTGGTTGATGTTGATGCTGTAAAGGTATGTTTATGTTTACGTTTGAATGTTGTTAATGTGTGTACAGTCTGTTGTGTGTCCGTGTAGGTGTCTCATATTACAATCTTCCCCCCCCCCCCCCCGGAGAGTAGACAGAAGCACAAGGCACGTGTAAGCAAAATAAAGGGGGTGAGTGCTTAAATAGAAAAAGAGAAGGTGAGTATGTAGCAATTGTCGGCCTGAGATGGTAATATTCATTCATTCGGGGCCCCTTTCAATAAAACATTCAAATAGCATGCAAACAGCATAGTTTTCGGTTTGTTACAATCATCTCAAGCTCGAGTATCGCGACAGACATCACCTAAAAATAAATTATGTAAATTATGAGTAAATTATGTAACTTTTTTAAGGTTAGAAATATGTTCTTTAGTTATTTCTCCTCCAATAGACTTACGAAGTAAGGCTGTAACTGGAGTAGAGAAGCCGATGATATAAAAAGGTTCAGACCATCGGTATGCCATTTTTGCACAAATATTTTTCCGTTTCGAACTTACGGGATGAGTTTTAAGCAAAACTTTATCTCCCACCGAAAACGGATTGGGGTGGCGTGTAGCATTATATCGGCGTGCCATATTATGATGGGATTTAATTAGTTTTCTTCTAATGTCACACATCATGTTACTGGAACGTATAGGATTTCTATGGAGGATATCTTGGATATTCCATGCTCTATCCAACGGTGTGTGAGCTGGAAAAGTATGCAATATGTCAAATGGGCATTTCCCATGAGCATTATGTCGAGCCATATTGAAAGCTAATTGAAACCAAAATAGAGATTTGTCCCAGGTTGCTTGAGTCGTTGCATGATATGCAATAAGGATAGACCTAAGATTTCGATTTAATCGTTCGGCGTGAGATGGTTGAGGATGATAGGGTGAGAGGGTGGTCCGTTTTATGCCGAGATTGAAACAAAAGTTTTTAAACATTATGGAATTAAAATTTTTAGCGTTATCTGTGACAATTAACCTCGGGATGGAGTAATTTTGGAAAATACGTTTTAATTCATCTATAATGGAGGATGTATTAGTGTTTTTTAATGGGGCTAACCATGTGAATTTTGAAAAACTATCCACTATCACTAGAATATATTTATAACCTTGATTGGTTTTTGGCAGGCTGCCTACAGTATCAACAAACAGTGTGTCAAATGGCGCTGTCGGAACTCTGGAACTGAGATTTCCCCATTTATAATTTATTCCAGGTTTGCTGCGTTGGCAGGTTGTACAAGCATTCACCTTTAAGGGAATTTCTCGATATATAGCTGGCCAATAAAAATATCGTGTGATTTTGTGTATGGTTTTATCAACACCTAAATGTCCGCCGATTTCCGAATCATGAAAATATTTAAATACTAAATCTTTTAAGGAGTTGGGGAGAACGATTTTGGTTGGATTATTGTTTTTATCTTTTAAACATAGGACTCCTTTGGATAAACAAAATTTACTATCTCTTTGTTGTTTTTGTTGTAGGATAAAAGTATCCTGTTCCTGATGTAGTTTGATATCTGTAAAAGATAGGGGGAACTGCGATAATAAAGTATTAATATAAGTTATATCTTGTGGGATATCTTCATTATTTAAATCATACATCCTCGATAATGCGTCGGCTACATTATTATCTGAACCACGGATATGATTAATTTTAAATTTAAAGACAGATAATCGAAGTAACCATCTAGCCAATCTACCTAACTGTTTTGGTCTGGAAAGAAGCCAGGCTAAAGCTTGATTATCAGTTTCTAAAAGAAATTCACGATGCGTTAAATAGGTCCTAAAATGATCTGTTGCAAAAACAACTGCAAGACACTCTCGCTCATATGCAGAAAACTTCCTTTCTGCTTCCGTTAATGTTTTAGAAGCGTACGCTATGGGTCTTCTAGATCCTTCCTGTTCCTGAAGTAGGACAGCTCCTAGACCTGTATCAGACGCATCCGTCTGTAAAATGAAATTTTTGGAGAAGTCTGGTATCGCCAATACCGGGGGATTAGCAATTGCTTGTTTGAGATCTTCAAACGCAATTTTTTGTGAGTCTCCCCAGATAAACTGAGTGTTTTTACGACGTAACTTATTTAGGGGTTCGATTCTATCAGCATAATTTTTGATAAATTTAGAAAAATAATTAATCATACCACAATATCGATGTACTTGTTTCACTGTCATAGGCTGTGGGTACTGCAATATTTTTTGTGTCCTAGTTGAGTCTATAGAAACTCCTTTGTACGACAATGTGTGTCCAAGAAACGGTATTTCATTTACAGCAAATGTCACTTTATCAGGATTAACTGTAATGCCAGCTTTCCGTAAAATTGACAATACTATTTTGATGTGTCTGACATGCTCTGTAAAACTTTTAGAATATATTAATATATCGTCCATGTAATTAAATACAAATTTATATTTAATATTCTTGAATAATGTATTCATAAGGCGTGTTAAAACTTGTGCTCCAGTCGACAAACCAAAAGGTAATCTTTCATATTCGTATAAGCCGTCCGGTGTGCAAAATGCGGTTATTTGACGAGATTTTTCTGTCAATGGTATTTGATGGTACGCTTGCGCTAAGTCTAATGTGCTGAACCATCGTGCATTGGAAAACCATTGAAAAGCGTGATTTATATTTGGTAAAGGTTGGGCTTCCGAGTCAATTATTAGGTTAACTTGGCGATAGTCTACGACTAGACGACTAGTGCCATTTGGTTTCGGAATTAAAAATGCGGGGGATGAATAAGGTGAAACACTTTCTCTAATTACCTTATCTTTTAATAATTTATCAATTTGTTGTTTCATTTGGAGTGGTTTTATTGGATTTAAAGGATAGGGCCTAGATTTTATAATTTCACTATTTTTAAGTTTAATATCATATTTCAATACATGGGTACAACCTAATTTAGTAGTGAGTACATCAGGAAATTCCTTGCATAAATTATTAATTGTATTTTTAATATACTCACTTTGTTCTATGTTGTTTATCTGCTCTGGATATAGATTCGTTAGATGGAATTGTTTATTTTTTGCCCAATCAAAGGTTATGAAAGATCTTGTAGCATTAAATATTGCTTGAGTTTTTTGTAAAAAGTTCATTCCGAGTATCATTCGGTGTTGTATTTTCGGTAATATTTTAAAATTTATTTTCCACGATATTTTTGGAAGAGTAATTTTAACCCATATCTGTTTATTTATTTTTAGAGGAAATCGATCAGCTGTAAGACAAATTGTGTTAATGTTTTCTTCCTTTATAATCGCTTTTTTAGTTTTTAAAAATTTATAAAGTTGTTGATTAATAATGTTATGGGTGGAACCAGAATCGATGAGGGCATTAAATATATTATTTTTGATTTTTATTGATAAGGTTTTTAAGGTATAATTACAATTCGACCTGTTTTCTTTTAACTTTAAATGTTTACTTGAATCATGTTTACAAATACACATCATATGTTTATGCTCAGTGTATTTGTAAAGATTTAGTTTTTTGAAACATCATTATTTCCTTTTTGATGTAAAAGTTTACAATTCCTTTTGATATGACCTAATTTATGGCAATAAAAACATTTTAAAGTGGTTGCAGGCATTTGTGATCTGATTTTGTTGTAAGTTGCATCTTTCAATGTATTTTGTTTACCTTGGGAAGGTACTATGCCATTTACATCTTTTATTACACTTGTATTATTTATTTTAGATAAACCGATGTCATTCAGAGTCCTAGCGTAAACTCTTTCATAGACATAGGCATCTAATTTATTGAAATCTTGTAAGTTATTAGGTTTGCCAATTATACCTATGTGCGTGGCGTATATCTCATTTAAACCGGTTAAAATTATATTAATTAACTCACCTTCTGTCAGATCTAATCTTAACACCTCATGGTTTTCTAAAATTTCTCTTATATATTCAGTAAGGGTCTCCATTTGTGACTGATTTCGGTATAACAATTTGAGTTTTAATATTTCTTTCATTTTGGGCGTGATTAGTTTGTTTACTAAATCTCTATGAAATTGATCGAAATTATGATTATTTCTAATAGAATTTTCAAAAATTTGTTCAGTGAACCCAGTCATAAACGGAGTCAACAATACCAAAGGTAAATCTACTGCATAACGTTTCTGAATTTGTTTAATAATTTTGATATTTCGTACTAACATGTCAATATCACGTCCATCAGTTATAGTTAATTGTTTTAATTCGTTTTCAATTGGATTTGCAATTTTTGTCCAATTGAAATTTAACTCACGATGAAAATAGGCGGGATTATGATTACCTACAGGATTCGGTATTAATATGTCAGGAGTTTCATTTCTAAGAACTGGATTTTGCATTACTGGGGGATGTAAAACATTAACATGACCAACACCAAGATTTCCTTGTTGATCAGGTAAGAAATTATTTCCTAAATGTGCATTTTCAAGATTTACATTGTTTTGCTCGAAATTAGGTTCGATTTCAAAATTTTGTAACCTATTAAGTTTCCAAATATCAAATCCTTCCTTTAAATTTTGAAATCCTACAAGTTTATCTGGTTTGTTGGGTAATATGAATGTTAATAGTTTGTTAAGTCGATCATCAAATATTTCAGCATTATACCTTTCTAATTCAGTTACATTTTCTATGTTTTGTAACTTTACTAAATAGTTTTGACATTCAGCCAGTTGTTTGTCTATGTCAAATCTATGTAGTGTAGTTAAATCAATTTGTCGTCCATTATCTAAAAGTTTTTGTAATCTTTGCCTTTTTTGTCTTACGTTTCCTGTCGTTGTGCTTTTTCGTATTCGTAGTTGGAAGTTAATGTTTGTTTCGTCTAGTTTAGTGGGGTCAAGAATTGGTGCTACTTGCCTATTCATGTTTCTACTTGTTTTTGTTCGGTGTTGATGATGGTGGTGAGATGATTTATGTGTGTGTAATAGATGACTTACCAGATGACTTCAATATACTTGCCAGATGTGAGTTGTTTATAATTTGTAACCGTTATTTATAATTTGTTTTTGTGTAAATTTTAGAAGATTTATTTTGTTTTGTTATTAATGAATTTTGTGTGATGAATTTTGTTCCGGTTCGTCCTTTGTTCTTGTTGTGTTATCCTTCCAAAGTTTATTGTTGCGTTAATTTATTAATATTTTTCTCGAAATTGTCCTGAAATCCTGGTTTATCCTGGTTTATCCTGGTTATTGTGACTTTTGTATCCTGGTAAATCTCGGTAAATCCTTTTAAATAGTTAAATATCCTGGTATTAAATCTCCTGAAATTAAATATCCTGGTCACGGCACCATTTTGTTAACCCATAGGTTCGTAATAAAGAAAAATCCAAAAAGGCTTTATGTTATCGAAAATTCAACTTCTTTAATTAAAAATCGCTATTAGATTTTTAAAATATTTAAAAACAATTAAAAATCTTAAAACTCTTTAAAACTTCTTAAAATCGTTGAATCTTCTTAAAAATAAATTGAAAATTCTAAATCTTCTAAAATCTATTTTTTAAATTCAATATAAACTTTTAAATGAATAAATTCTTTAAATTGTTTTTGTGTTATTATAAAAAATTGTATACGGTGACCTTTTCCTTTAAAAGTTTTAAAAACGAGTGATCCAACAATCCAAATTTTATTAGCTTAATAAAATTTTCTTTTTTCTTTTTTTTTTTGTTATTCTCACATCTGTATGTGAGGTCATCTGGTTGATGTTGATGCTGTAAAGGTATGTTTATGTTTACGTTTGAATGTTGTTAATGTGTGTACAGTCTGTTGTGTGTCCGTGTAGGTGTCTCATATTACAATACTATAGATAGAAGCATATTAAAAAATAACTAAAACTAATATATAAAACCAAACACCATAATCAATGGACTGAAAGTTAACTCACAAACATTATATGTTAGAATAAACTCCAAACACAACCTAGAAAAAAACAAATTAGACAAACTAAACATCAGAAAAAAAATAAAACAATTTCACTTTGATCAATTAATTTTTGACACGGATTCTGAAAATGAGGTCACCGAATCAATACAGGTTACCCTCGAATACGGTAATTTAAAAATTTCGGGTCACATTTTTTATGGATAGGACTGTAGACACAGATTTGACTGAGATATTTTCATTTTCTATGGCTAAAAATCTAAACAAACTGTGAATCTCTGAATGAAACAGCTAACAACTAAAAATTTTCAGAACGGCATAATTTCATGTGAAATAATAGTGAAAAACTCATAACACTACACCAATTATTCTTCTTGAAGGCTGCAAATTGATTAAGCAAGGCAACTGTTTGGTAAATTTTCAAAGAACCGTATTATAAAAAATTTGTTATTTATTTATTTTGTATGTCCTGGATTAACCAGGTATTTGGAAAAAATAATGACATGTGATGGGAAATCTGAACATGGAGAGCTAAATTTTAATGAAAGGTTTTTAATTTTAAAAAAAGGTTGACCAAAATCAGTCCGTGAGAGCTGAGACCGAACTCGACTAAAAACCTACATTCTTTTAAATATATACAGATAGATGGTTTCATTGAAAAATAAATTTTTGGTTCTTGGTTTTAAAGTTGGTTTGAATTGAATCTCAGGGATTTGGGGAATACATAAACAATGATTAAGGTAGACCAGGTAACTTCTTAGTCATGGTTGTGCTGGTGAACGAACAGAGATGTATAATGTGCTGATTACGTTCCCCCACTTTTTATTCACTAACCTTGAATGTGGCGCCAGGACATCTGTCCAGGTAAACAGAAAAAGTCTGGTCTGGCAGGGGCGGTTCCAGGGCTGATTTTCGGGGGGGGGGCTATCTTGTTTTTATGTAGCTCTTACTGTTTGTAATTGAGTCATTGAAAAGTCCTCTTTTATGCTGTATTGCTGTAACCACAATATTAATTCATTGAGAAATTTTCGCTACGTCAAAGTCCTTGTAAATCAAGAAAATTTTGAAAAATGAAGGCACTGACTGGATGCGAGTGGCTTTTGGCTACTGACACTGATTGTTATCTTAATACTATTTAAAAATAGATACTTTCTGTTTGACTCATTTTTATACTAAAATAATATATTGTTAATTGATAGGTACGAGTATTAGGATTCAGTTTTGTTAGAAATAATAGCTTATAGAAAATATTAAACTAAGTTTTCCTAGTATTTTGGGGGGGGGGGCCATGGCCCCTTCCCTGAAACCGCTCCTGTGGTCTGTTTTATATTTAACTCACCCTTGTATAGATCTGCCATGTTTACAACCTATTGTCCAATTACTACACTTATTCTACTTTTACTGTACTGAATTCTAAAAATGGGTTTTCCACTAATGTTATGAATTTTGGTGATCAGGGTTTATCATATTTGTTCACTGTTAGCTGCTACTGTACCTTAGAATGGTACAATCCTAAAGAAACATATATGGCATTATAAAATAACATATAATGGCAATGATAATGAAGCATGATACATGAACATGTGTATTGGTAAATTTTGTTGGTGTATTATTGCATCTTGAATCTTTTCACAATGTTATGTTGTTATATACAGTATCTCATTAACTGCACTTCATAATTACTGTACATTCCTTATGTTTTCCTTACTAATACATAATTTAACATTTATTTCTCTGTGATTTCAGCTCAAGGTTACCAGTGTGCACATTGTTTCAAACATTATTCGACTGAACGTATTTTACGTGATCATATGAGATCTCATATTAATGTTCATAAGTGTATTTATTGTGATATGACTTGTGCTAATAAGTTTACTTTAGCTGCTCATATTCGATTTCGTCATCTTAAACTTAGACCTTACAGCTGTACATCTTGTGATTATAGGTAGTGATTTTTAATATTTCTTTTTATGTTTTGCTGTAATAATGAGGGACTTTCGTTAATGTTTTTTAAATTCTAAAATTAAAAATTTTATCAAGCTTATTTGTTATGAACATATTTACAAAATATAAATTTATTAATTGCCTTAAACATTAATTTTTATATGCAGAGCTGTTTAAAAGATTTGGGCATTTCTCCTCTTTATTTTCCAGTCCTTCATTTTGCATGAGTGCTCTACTCACCTCTTCTGGGTCCATTATGTCCGTATTCTCTTCCTCTGGAACCCAGCCGCATTGGCGTAGTTGGTAACGCGCTCGCCTCTCATCATGCAGTCTTGGGTTCGAATTCCATTCAGGCATGGCATATTTTCATATGTTACAAAAAATCATTTAATTCTTCACCGTCTGCATTAGCAGTAATTGCAGAACAGTCGGACATTAAACCAAAAAAAAGGAACCCTTCAAGTTTCTTTATTTTCTGTCAGAATGTATCTCTATCCATGATTTCATGAGTTTCTATTTTTGTTTCTTCCACATTTCCTTGATTTTTTTGAACCATTTGGTACTAGGTTTTTTACCGTTTTCATAATCAAACATTTTTGTGCCCAGCCTGTTCACATTCATTCCTGTGATGTGTCCATAGAATGCAAGTCTGTTTTTTTTTTATTCCATCTGATAGATGTAATACCTTCCAGGTGCAGACAGTAACTGGGGTCTAACGACTGTTGTATAGTGCCTCAGTTAAGAGCCGTTGAGTCCCTTGAAATCCATTTCTTGTATATGTTTTTTGTCATCCCAAACATTTTTAAAAGTTTGTTTGGTCCTGATTGGATCGGCTTCTTTATCCAACCCTTGGGTTTTATTCCATTGTTAAAAATTTATAAATGAAAAATTATTGTTGTTTAGGTCACCAGCTGAAAGGCGGGTTCGAACCTCTAGAGGTTTTACTTAGTAAAATGAGGAGTGAGGTGGTTTACCATTCCCTACCTTACTGAGTGGAAAAGTATGCTTATCAGCAAGCTAGGCTCTCTAAAAAGCATCTACTTTCCACCCTGCAAATTACACCTTCACTTCATTCACAACAGGGTCTGGCTGAATAATGATGAAATTCTTTATTCTCGGAGGAAATAATTATGACTTGTGTCATTTACAACTCTAACTCTTTTGTTCTTAAATGCTTCAGTCGTATAATTGGCTGACCATGTGATAAGAAACAGAACTATTTTTTGTTGCCCTGAAACTAGCAGATCGAGTGCAAATAATTAAAATATTATAAAATTAATTCCTAAAAATTTTCTTAAATGCTTTAAAAACTTAATTTTCTTGAAATTTTGCATTTTAATTAAATCTACCAAGACAGGAATTAAAAGCCAATATTTTGACTTTATGAAACTGGTGTGAAATTAAGGACCATAATGCTTTCACCATTGATGAGCTCTGCTGTTCCATGCGTTTAGACCAATCAGAACATTTGCCAGCATGGTCAGATTGTATGAATGTATCAGCATGACAAATATTACGCGCGCATGCCTATGAGAGCCGCAGTAGTTCACTCGTGTCTTGCATCCTGAACACTTAAATTATAGAGCGCGTTAACATGCATGTATGTTCGTGGGTTATAATTAATTGTTACTGAAAGATCAAAACTGCCGAAATTTTGCTACGATCAGAATTGATCAAAATCAAAATTGCAGAAAATTCAACAGAGCTACAAGTGCAAGTATTGGCAACGTTGCTGGCAAGCCATTGGCTAGATATGAAGTGGGTAAAAGGCTATGTGTATGTTCAGAACTCATCAACTTTGAAAAATATATAAAGTATAATGATAAAGATTTTTAAGTACACTGTTACTGAATTTTAGCACTCAGAATTTGTTTCTTTTTTCATAAGTTCTCGTTATTTATAACATTTTTCTTCACTAAAACTTTAATTTAGTTACTAAGCTAACCAATAATTTGTTTGCATTGCAGGTGTGAAACAAAACAAGATTTGGTTAATCATCTGCGTACCCATGATGATAAGTATAGGTTGTGTTGTGAAGAAACGGGGTGTAGTTTTTCGTGTCGATCTCAACAGGCTATGAAGAAACATATTCTGCAGGTATGTATGTGAATAATGAATATTTAATTTTGTATAAAATATAATTAGGCATATATTCTATATAAAAAATGAATAATTATGCACTGATAATTTCGTAATTTTTTTCAGGGGGTTGGTTTGCCCATTTTTTACTTTTCCTTCTCTATTGTTTTCTATCCTGGGTCTGTTTCTCATCCATCGCTCTTCCTACACCTGTCTCCCGATTCCGTATTCACTGCCGTATGTATTTTTCTTCCTTTCTCTGCATCTCCAAACCATATGCAGTAGACTCCCAAACATTATTGCCAGTAATTACTGGCATATGGGCGCTAAGAATCGAAATCGCCAATAATCTGCACTGGAAAAGTATGTTTAAAACCATGCCAGGCCCTCCGAAAAGCATATACTTTCCACCCTGCTAACGACACCTGCACTTCATTCGATACAGCGTCCGACCCCTAGTTCTGTAACAATATTTTCCTATACAGTCCTCTCTCTCTCTCTCTCTCTCTCTCTCTCTCTCTCTCTATAACGATACCACAGGGGCATTTTAATCGTTATAGAGCGAAACCAAAATTTGAATAAATAGGGTTATAAAAAAAGTAATACCATAGGGTCATTCCATGTCAAATCAACCAAAAAAAAAATTATTTTCAACCCGACCATCTCAGATTTTGATGAAATTTGGCTTAACAGTAGTGTTTTAGGCCCTGAATCCAAAAACATTTTAAAAAAAATTCTATCTCTTATATATTTTTTGCTAATTACATTCAAAAATCTGAAAATTTCACTTTTTTGTACGTGTGCCCAAACGTAAAATATGCTATAAGTCAGGTTATATAAGTCATAACAAGCTGCTCAAGGGCTCATTTTAAAGAGGATAAAATGGGCTTTAATTTGATACCACACTTAACATAGTTTGGTGAAAGAAATATTTTTTTGAAAAACTCAAAATGTTGTTTTTGAAAATTTTGAAGGAAAGTGTTTTTTGAAATTTTTGAAAATTACATTTTGTTTTCATTGTAATTTGGTTAACACATCATAAAAATTTCAAACTGGGATGACTATGGGATCAGTAGTTTTAATGACAAATACTTAAAGGTTGTCAGCATTGTGACCCTAAATATTCGAGACTATCTGAAATTTATATATTGCCTCTAATAGAGTAAGTGCAAGGAGAGAATTATTTACACCTGTAAATAAATTTACCCTTGAAATATGATTTGAAATTATATTTCTTTAATAACCTTAAAATTATGTTTATTAAAAGAATAAAAACTTACGTAATGTTCCATTATACACGCATATATCGTCGTAAGTTATGTAATCACTTAAACTTAGACATGTCAAAAATGTCTTGACATATTCTTCCCCACAAAATGAATATTAAAAACTCACTTAACAGTTAGAAAACCCTGTTTTTAAAATCACTCTTCACAAACAATTCAAATTTACGTGCTTTACTTTTAGGTGAATTAAACTAAATTTTGAATAAAAAAAACTATTTTTTTCTATTTAATTTGGATAGGAGCTTCTTCGTTGCTTTTGATCCTTCTAAGGGAGTTAGATGATATACCCTTCCAGTTTGTGTTGTAGGGTCCACTTTAGTTAAAATATCACTTTTGTTGACCATCAAAATATCTCTTGACTGAGGGTATTTAAATGATGGAGAGGGTCCATGTGGTTCTAAAAAACTTATTGTTACGCCATCATTTTCTATGCCCAAAACACACCCTAACCACCATTCCTTGTCATAAATGCATGTTACAAAACCGACTATTTTAGTCAATTCCAAGTCACTATCAATATCATTATTCGAAACTATTTCCTCTTTTGAGTCATTTGAAAAGGAATAAGTTTTGACCAAAACTCTGGTTTCATTTTTGGGTTGGTAACTATGAAACTGCTGCGTTCCTTTTACTGTTTTGGCTTCTTCCAATCTTTCTTTTAACAATGCCTTTTCATGTTCATAGTTTTCCTGGGTAGAAAAAATGAAATTTATATTGCTGATATTCGCATTAGCCCAGTCAAACAATTGGCGAGGGGTCATAATTTGTTCTTCGTATACCAACCTCAGACTAGCTTGTGCGGCCAAACGTTTAACTGATCCCCCGACACCATCACATGCATTTTTGCCATGTGAAGAAGCAAAAAAATTCCATTCTGCATCAACAGAAAAGTCTTCTTTGTGATGGCAAAGGTTAAGGAAATTAGATTTGTTTTTGTACTGCGATGCTGCTCCATCTGAAAAGTAATGTATTTTCACAAGTTTGAAGTGAAGTTTCTGCTTTAGAAAATCTATCATGGACCGTTGAAACAAGTGTACAGCAATTGTATCATGAGTCATACAGTCTGAAATTATGACAAGGCTTAAATGGTGGAGTGTTTCATCTTTTATGAAGTAAATTACAAAAGGATGTATAGTAGCTTGGTTGTTGTTCCAATGAAACCCTTGTGCAGCATCCTGCAGGACAAAAGCATAATTTTCGGCAAAGTCACATAAAACTATACATTCATTAGGAGGAAGATTTTCTTTCAAGTGTTTCAAATAGCACGATTGCTTTGTCGCTATAAAAGAATGTTTTAATAGCTTTGGTAAACTGTCAAACAAGGACTCCAAAAAATCACCTGTGGGTTTTGTCATAGTTTCCAGAACACATTTATTTTCAACCTGCACCCATTTTTTAAATGTCACTTGTTCTATGCTATTGTCTTCAAAGGCATCTTCAAATAGAGATTTAATGTCTTTTATGTCGGGACACTTTTCACACTGTTTAAAATAACATTTATCAGTAGGAATTTCACAAATCATTTTTTTTGTTAAGTCTTTGTAGGTTTTTATTTCTTTGTTTATTAGCTCTGGCAGTTTACATTGTGCCATCATTAATTTGGCATTTTGGTGAACAGTACACACACATACTGAATGTGTTCCAGCAGATCCTGGAAGAACACAATGTTTTGGTCTCAATTCACTGAATTTTGAAAAACCTACCTTCTGATCAGAGTAATGTTCTTTAAATAAGGTGAAACACTCTTTCAATGTATTTAAAATTAAAAATTTTTGGACATGCTCACGTTTGCCATTTATTTTTACAGAAACGAAGTCTTTTTTCCCAGGCATCTGCCGACTTACCTCATCGGACTCGTAAAACTTTTTAACTAAATTTACTGTCTCTTGGTTTAATGATTTTCCAGGTTTTGGGTCGGGAGAAGACATTATACCCTTTTCTTTGACAAGGTTCTTTGCTTTTCTAGCAATGAAGTTAGTCACTCCAAATTCTTCTTCAATTTGTTTTATGGTCCAGCTTCTCGGAAGTGTTGTCAGAATTTGCATCTGTAAACTTTTATTTGTGGTATTATTAAACTTCTCTTTTAATTGGTTGATTATTTCACTATCATAGTTATGGGGCTGAACTGTATCTTCTGATTCCAAACCAAGTAATTTGGTTCTAAAAGCTTCTGTGACTTTTTTCAATTTTATTTCTGGATATTTCTTTTCACTCAGTCGTTTTTTCTTTACTGGGGTTTCATCAATCAGAGAAAGACTTGTGTTTAAGACTTCAAATGCTTGAGTTTTTTCTGGCGTTGACAATTGGAATTCATGTTCTTCTTCAATAACATCTTCGGGTTCATAGCTAACTTCAGGCAACTGAAGCACAGCTTTACGACAAATATCACATATTTTATCTCCTTTAACTATGTCTTTGTGCCGATTTACAATGTTATCATTTACACTTCTTAAATTTTTTTTATGAAAATCATGTCCTAACTTTTTGAATGGATTGCAACAATATACTTTAAATTTTGATGTACTTACCTCTAACATTGTATTTATTAAATGTTAACTGGTTTAAAAACACTCACTTGAAAATTACCCATCACTTCAACAATAAATTACAATTAAAAACAAATAAAATTAGAAAAACAAATTAAATAACAAAGCAAACTTAAACTGAGCCAACTTCTCTACTCAAAAGCACTAGCTTACTCTTCACAAGACACAATTTGACTGAAGCCTGTGTTGTATCAAAGGACAATGGGCATCAGTCTTTCTTGTTGTGACAAGAAACAAACAAGTTTGGACAAGCATCAATATTTTGTTTCAATGCCTCTCCACTGATATGAATGAAACATCTTTATCTTTACAATTAAATCCCAAATGGGAAACACATTACTGTTTTCAAGAAAGAAAGAAATCATATATTATTTACAAAACGTTCTCTATATTTTGCCATTGTAGGCGTTTACAAGAGTAGAAAGAAAAAATACTTAAATTATATAATAGCAATAAATAAAAACATATTTATATTTATTTATATATTTTAATTAAATTTATTTACATTCTTATCTACAATGACTTATGAAATAAATACATGTTTTACAGTAAATTTAGTCTTGAAGGTGTGCGAGACTACTCTAACACTGAAACCACTGTGAAGTATTTTTAAATTAACTACAGATCCCATAGTCATCCCAGTTTGAAATTTTTATGATGTGTTAACCAAATTACAATGAAAACAAAATGCAATTTTCAAAAATTTCAAAAAACACTTTCCTTCAAAATTTTCAAAAACAACATTTTGAGTTTTTCAAAAAAATATTTTTTTCACCAAACTATGTTAAGTGTGGTATCAAATTAAAGCCCATTTTATCCTCTTTAAAATGAGCCCTTGAGCAGCTTGTTATGACTTATAGAACTTGACTTAGAGCACATTTTACGTTTGGGCGCACGTACAAAAAACTGAAATTTTCAAATTTTTGAATGTAATTAGCAAAAAACCTATAAGAGATAGAATTTTTTTTAAAATATTTTTGGATTCAGGACCTAAAACAATACTGTTAAGCCAAATTTCATCAAAATCTGAGATGGTTGGGTTGAGTGCTTTGTTGGTTTCACATGGAATGACCCCATAAATTCATACTGAAGTACCCAGCATCACAACCCTCTCAGTTACTTAAAAGTCAGCCATGCCAAGCTTCAATGAAAATAATTTTCTGCTTTTGTTTTGACTAGTGACCCAGAGAGTGGGGTATGGTTTATACGCTGCAGTTGAATCCACTGCAGCAACCACCCAATCCAAATTTTCATGTTGAGGTGTCCGGAATTTCTTTCTGCTGCCTCCCTTTATTTCCGCATTAAGCCACTTCTTCTTATCTTTCCAGATGGTAGCCACAGTTGATTAGGTGAGTTCCGTTCGCCAAACAACGGCTGTTTGTTTCTTGCCTTTCTCTATAGCATTGGCATAGTTGGTAACGTGCTTGCCTCTCGTCATACGGCCTTGGGTTTGAATCCCATTCAGGCACGGCATATTTTCATACGTTAACAAAAAATCATTTCATCCTCCACCGTCTGCATTAGCGGTAATTGTAGAACAGTCAGACGTTAAACCAAAGAAAAAAAATCTATGCTCGAATTAACGATAACTTTTTTGAATGGTGAATTTTTTAGGCTTTTTAGAAAACATGTTGGCCATTAACGCACCAAAAAACAACTGAGACTGTACAGTAGCAGCCAACACATTAGTGTGAAAGTAGAAAATGAGGCACTGGACAATAATAGAGAAGTTTTACGCTTGACATTCCTCAAGCGGGAAACAAAATACGCTAAACAACAACCTTGGTACTCAGGTAGCCTGCATGCGTGCTTTAAAAACAATACGAAGTGAACAGAAACGCGTTGAACTATTGATTTACCATCGTTATAAAGAGAGTGCAATATCGGTAAAGAACAAGTACATTAATGTCATTGCAAACCAAACAATCCCCGTTTATTCCATCGTTTTTGAGAGAGTCATTATAAATAGAGACTACTGTATTTTCACGTAGGACAAGGGAAAGTAAAAATTATTTACTGCCGATAATCAGCATTGCTATTGAGTCATTGATAATCAGGATTTGACTGTACGCACTTTCTTAACTAGAGTCCTTTACCTTTATAAGGACCTTTAATGAATTTAAATTAGAATTTGTTGTATTGATGTGTATATTTTTATTCCAGGTTCATGAAAATGTATCTTATCCATACAGAAATTATGAATGCCATGAGTGTGGTAAACAGTTTACTCGTGGTGTCCAGTTGACTAACCATTTAAAATCAAGGCATAATCTGCATTGGCCATCAGGACACAAAAGATTCTCGTAAGTACAATTATTGTTTATGTTCTCACCACATGAAAAACTCATCACTTTTCTTGTATGTTTTGTATTTTTAATTCATCCAAACAGTTGTTGCTCAAGTTATTTGTCTAAAAAATGCAATATTAACACTAACAATTTGTCAGTCTCTGATGTAATGTTAAAACTGCTTTTTCCCATTGATTGCTATTTAGTTTTACTATTTTCCACAATTACATAAACCAGTAATACTGATGGTTAGTCACAAAATGAACTTTGTCTGAGACAAAGTGTAAGAGGGGAACAATCTACTGTGCAAGCCCAGTTTCTTGATTACAATCCTAAAAACATACTGGCACTTGTAGTTCATTGGAATACACAGTCCTTATTTTATTACATGACGAGTGGTACAGGAAATATTGTTTTGATTTGGCTATTCTGTTTATACGTTTTAGGCTACATTTATACAAATAAAAGTATTTTAATTCGTTAAAACTCATTCTGTTTCTTTTCATTTTAATTCTTCACATTTTATTCATTATTCTGTAGTGATGTTAATAAATTAGTTATCTATTCGTGTATTATACGTTTATCATGTTGACCGTTCGACAGCAGGGTAAAACAACTCGAAGTGCGGAACGGAATGTTATTTTAAATGTTATTAAGGCGGAGTGCACACCTATACGATACGATACGTAAGATACGATATTTATCTTATACGATGTTTATCTTATATCTTCCAGTGGGCGATACGATTTTATTTGTACGATACAATCTTACAATTTCCTCAGTATATAATGAGTTCTTCAAGCGAAGAGGATGCTGTAATCTCCTGCTGGTATTTCCATACAAGGCAAAATAGAAGGATAAACAGAAGGTTTTGGGTTCATCCATATAATTTACACAATGCACACCACAGCTCAGCTATTGTATGTATATAAAGAACTATCGCTGCATTCACGGAGATGTACAGAATGAGACCTGAGAATTTTTATTTTATTTAAAATTTAGTTTCCTCCGATTTAGAGAAAAAGGATACTCGGTACAGGATGGCCATCACTGCAGCCAAACAACTGTAATTTTTTAATTGGTAATGCCATATACACGGATATTGTTGTACCTCATTTACAAAGAATATCATAAAAACAGGATCGTCCTTCATATTGTAAAAATATAATTAAAACAAATTTTAAACAATGAAAATAAGAACACGCGATAGTATGATGTTTTAACAGGGGTGTCAGGGCGACTAATGTCTCAAGATATTTATCGCATAAGACAAGCCGAACATGTCGTATGCTACAAATATCTTACGATAGATGTCGCTGTATTACTGGTGTGCGGCAAGTTTTCACCAGCAATGTGTTTTGTATTGAGCAAGCAGACATTTATCGCATAAGATAAATATCGTATCTTACGTATCGTATCGTGTAGGTGTGCACTTCGCCTAAGTGTTGTAAAGAAGAAGCAAAAAATAAACTACATACTGCACAGTTGCTTGTTTTTAGAAATGTACGTACTACGCTAGCAGCAGCGCGATGCCCACACTTGAGTCCTGGGTTCATCTCGTCATTAGTTATTATCGAAGTACTCTATGAACATTATCATAGGCATGAAATGACGTGTGTTTTTTTTGTTAAGTTCATCATAACAAACTTGTTTTATTGTGATTATGTTCAATCACAATCTATTTTTTTCCTCTAATATTTTTGTCTATGTAGGTATTTCACACTATTTAAAAACTATGGTCTAGTGTAAGTGTAATTAGATAAGTAAATCACAATACTAAGTTAAAAGTGAATAACACTAATGTACCAAAAACTTAATTGGATATTGGAGTTTTAGATTTCAGTTTTGTTAACACAATAAATTTGTTTTGCATTCGTATCAACTTTTTACCACTTACTTATCTAAAAAGACTCAACATATATATTCAAGTGAAGAAATGTTTCAAAATAACTGCTTGGGCAAAAGAAATGAAACAGGCTAGGGGTTAATTACAAAGAGTAGTTCTCAGTTTTAAGCAATAACAAGTAAATTAACTTATAAAAATTTACGATATGCATTTCTCGTAATTTTATTCGGGTTATCAAAGGTAATATTTATTTAATAAGTGTACAAAAACACATACCATAGAAAACACTGTGTTTTACTACAGTTTATAAAAAGTCCTGATTTCTTTTAACCCTTTGAGGAGCATTGATGTTCCAGAACATCATCAACATGCAAGAACATAATGGTGACCATGTTTTCTGTGCTTACTTCAGTTAATTGGAAGTTATTATGCATAGTAATTATAGTTGGTAAACATTATACTAGGCTAATAACAGATTTATTTGTACATTGAAAACTTTTTTATTTTTCTACTTTGTGTACTGTCAATTATAATATCACGATTGTCGGATCAACAGATTGTCACGCATGATGACCCAAGACATGAAAACAGTGATACTGAAATATTGCATAATACACGAGTTATAAATTTAAGAAAATCTTGCTCCCATGGCAAAGGGAGGGTCTAATATATCGCTCATTACATGGTTAGATTTTCATTAGTTACAATGGTTTAGAATTCCCATTGAACCTATAAACACTTGAAAATTTTGAGCAGTGTTTATAATAGTGAACATGTTTTGTTTCAGAATAATTTTATGTTTTGTAACATAAATATTTTCAGTAAATAAATGTATTTCTTCCGATGAGATTATCTAAAAATAATAATTGGACTTCGTAGTATGTTTTTAAAATGTCTTTAATCCTTTGAGTGCCAGGATCCGATGCTTTTGAATGTGTGGGTCTTCTGAAAAGTGCCAGATTCATTCACATTGGATATCCATAAAGTGTTGCGTAAATTGATATAATAACTTCTTTATACACCATTAGAATGCGTTGAATTTTGGCTTTGTTAATAGTGTAAATTATGAACATTCATTTTATACCAATATATTTCGCTGTTATTTAGTTATATGTATTTTACAATGAGTATAGTTTGTGTACTTCTTTGTAAACACGCGTGTAAATGGCATCTTCGTCGTGCAGGTGTAGTGGCAATGTTATTTTTTGTTATGTTAGTCATTTTGAATAGTGTTTTATTGTATATCAATCTAATCAGACCAAAATTGTCTACAAAATGATAACTCGCGATTGTAAAAATATTTTTAGCTTAAAACATAATGGATGAAGAACTTACATGAACATCAAATTCCAGTAAGTGAATGAAGATACGAGGGTAGGCTGATAAGTAATGCACACATGCTTGTAGAAGACGAACAAAAAGAAATAGCAAGATGGGGTAAATAACAAATTAAAGTACAAATCTTAACCTACCAAATTATCTATTTATTTTTCAATATAGTCACCGTTAAGCATTACACATTTCTCCCAACGTTTAACAAGTTTTTTCATTCCGTCACTGAAAAATTCTTCCGACTTTCCTCGAACCCAGGACGCAATAGCTGCCTTCACCTCATTGTCCGAGCTGTAATGATTACCCTTAAGGTCTCTCTTCAGTAGAGGAAAAAAATAAAAATCGCAAGGCGCAAGGTCGGGAGAATACGGAGGGTGTAAAATTGGTTGAAACTTCAGGTTTCTCAGAGCCTCTCCAGTTGCACGCGAAGTGTGTGGACGAGCATTGTCGTGTTGCAAAATTATTGGCGCCAGGTTGCCTCTAACACGACAAACTCGACGTCGGAGGTGTTTCAGAGTCTGTATATACTGAGCAGAATTTACCGTTGCCCCTCGTTCCAGATAATCAGTCACATAAACTCGGCGAGCATCCCAAAACACAGTCAAAAGAATTTTTTTGCGGACGGTTGTGTTTTGAACTTTTTCACAACAGGAGAATGTGGATGACGATATTCAGCGCTCTGCCTTTTTTCTTCGGGATCGTAATGATGAACCCATGACTCGTCCCCCGTCACAATATTCAAAAGAAAGTCGTCTCCTTCGTCACGGTAGCGCTTCAAAAGTTGTTCAATTCGCGTTGTTTAATTCTCGTTGACATAGCACCAGAACACGACGCCATACTTCCACTACTCAAAACAAACTGAATGAAAGCAACGCCTTCAAACTGCGCAGACTTGTAGAGGAGAAATAGTA
Organism: Catonia carolina; assembly: GCA_035578175.1. NCBI lineage: Eukaryota > Metazoa > Arthropoda > Insecta > Hemiptera > Achilidae > Catonia > Catonia carolina. Next base: position 45,590,203 of record JAQMRL010000001.1, read on the forward strand.
CTTCCACATGCCACCAGGCGCGCTACTGAAGTTTATTTAGTTGTCTTCTACAAGCATGTGTGCATTACTTATCAGCCTACCCTCGTATTTTAGCAAATAAAAATAAATTATCAATGAATAAATTTTGTAAAAATAAAGTTTTCTGAACATTTCAGTAAAAGAATTAACACTTTCGGTGCTGAGCTTGTCGATTGATGTCGTCACAAAACTTTTCTCTTTTGCAGATCCTGTCATTTGGCATCTTCGGATTCCTCCCATTGTATTAAATGATTGAACATCTATGGACGGCATTTCTTGTGTTGAAAACATTATTTTAAATTTTTAGTTATAAAATGCACCACTAAAGTGCTTACTGAAAGTTTTTATTTCCTATATGTGGTTATATTAACATGTTTACTAAGCGTGTTTATAACCTACAATTGTTTGTTTTGTACAGTTCGTGCGTTGTTCATAATTTTGCAACATGTCTGAATGATTGATTGAAGTATTATTATTGTAATATAGTATCATTCTTACATTAATGTTGATATTATTTGAGTTGTGAATAGGTTTTATAATCATATATTTTTAGTGTAATACAATATAATTAGGCTGCCTCCGTAGCGTAGTGGTAGTGCTACGGAGGTCCCTAGCCAAGTTTGATTCCCGGCTAGGGTGTGGGAATTTCCTAAGTTAAATACCATTGTAGTCGCTAATAACCGTAGCTGTAGGTGTGACTTAAAAAAAAGTTAAATAAAACCAATATAGGTGTAATTTAATCATTTTAATAATATTTCTAGTACGGTTCTATTTGTTAGCGTATTTTTAACCACAAAAATTATTTTGGTTAATAACAAATAATGCATTTTAAAGTTAAAGATTAGAGCTTTAATTTGAGGTAAGTAACAATGAAATTGGTTCAAAAATAAAATTAGATTAAAATCTTGAAACAGTCATAAATGGCCAGCACAGTGCATAAATATTGAATTAAACTCCAAGCAGTTAAAGTGTTAAGCTAATAACATTATTAGTTGCGATTAAATTAATTTTTAAAGGGAGTAGTGTCATTAGCCTGCTTTTGTTTTGAAATTTTTCACCAGTTCTCCACTAAAAGGTGTGGTACTCAAAGGGATAAGGTGAAAGTTACTGTCTGTTTCTCACACTATGAGAGTGATTCTAACACATTAGGAACCTTTAATTCAGACTGAGGTATATTCAATCACAAAAAAATTATCAGCATGGGACCTGCATAGAGTAAATATGCAGCAGCTACCTACCCCCTCACCAAAACAAAACTCAAATTGTTATTTACATGCAATTTATTCTTCTATTAACATTTCTGTGTTAATATTTTCTTCAGGTATCGGTCTGATGAAGATGGAAAATACAAGCTTCAAAGAATTCGTTATGAAAGTTTGGATGTTACAGAACAAATGAACACAAATAATATAAACGTTAGTGAAGAGGTAATAGCATTTACAGTACTTTAAACTAAGAATTTTTAACATCAACTGAAATGTTTAAATGCACTGCATTAACAGACTATATTTTAATTGGGCTGCTTTAATCTTTCAGTGTGACTTTATCATTGACACTTTTAGAATAAATTGTTTAATTAATTTCTTGTTCCTATTAGCATCATGTGTTAAATTTTAATACATTTAGGTCTCTAATAAATCATTTTTTATAAAATTGTTCAGTTTTCTACCAATTTTAAAATGTGACATACATTATATAATACTAGAGGTAATGTATTGGGGTATTAGTGAGTAAATATATAATTTCCTTCAATTTTGTTTTAGAAATTGCTTTCCTGAGAAATTATTTTATGAAATTTAAGAATGGAACTTCTTTGGATGCCTTCTCCTATCGTAGGTTAGCAATCATAACAGCAATTCTTACTTTTGTCACTGTTGCCCTAAATAATTCCACAGAGGAGCAATTATATACTACCTCTTTTGCAGGTTTTTTGACACTGAAGCCTAAGCCCAAGTATACCTCGGGCCACCAAATTAAATTCTGTAGTAAGATTCAGACGAGGTTAGGTTCCTTTGAACAGATCATTCAATATTTTATTTAGTTTAATTTTCTATGCTTGCAGCGAAATCTACCAAATATTTTGTGAACTACATATGTAGAAAAACATTGAGCCGTGTTTGAGGTTATGTTTTTTTTGTTGATGTACATGTGTACTTTGTCGTGATTTTTTCGTAGTTATATGAGGTTTGTAGTTATTCTGTATTTGATATTTGTAAATAATATAGTTATTTCACTTTGTAATAATTGTTTTCCTTTTGTATTTTGTCGGTAATCGTTTTCATTCAGTAAATCGTTCGGTTGTATACGTCGTACTGTTTTGTATTCCAGATCACTTTGTTTGTGCGGTTATTTGATAGTAATATTTATAATTTCTTTTTCATTTTATCTGGTAAGAAGATGTTAATAGAACTCTGATGACTTCATCAGAGTTGTAGTGTGTGGTTTTGGTGGGGCTGATTGCACCTACTTTTATTCTCAGTTAGCTAGTGTTTTTTTTTTTACTAAGGAGAAATTTGTACCTTTTCTAGTTGATCAATGTCGACAAATACTATGATGCTCTTGACTGCTCAGTTTCTTTTGTTGGGAAGATGTAGCAATTTGTGATAATGTGGCTAGCACCCACCAGTACATTATTTATGTAAAAAAGGCAGGTTTAAATTATTGGAAATCTTCCTTTTTCTGTTAAAGTGTAATCTGTAGTCGCTACGGTATTGCTGGTACTTAAAAACTGTTCAACTTTTGTAAGAATATATGTACTTGAGCATTGACAGCAGTAACCAAATACCAATTTACTTTTTGTTTTTTTTAGGAAGATCTAATGGAAACTGAAGATGATCCTAAAAATGACGAAAATAATTGTGAAAGTGGGAAAGTTGTAATAACTGTTCATGAAGTCAATGAATCTGGCAAGAAGATGTTAATAGAAGTTTCAACGATAAATGCTATAGATAGCCTTCCAGATGGAGCAACTGTGTTAGCCGAGTGCTATGACAGATGAGAATCCATTACAGGTTCTTTATAGTCTTCAAAGAACTACATGAAATTACTGGCCATGTGAAATTTGGTCACAATAAATGACGCAGATGGAAGTTTTCGAAGTAATACAGTATAGTAACCACAAAGAATTATTAGATTTTCTTTGAGAAGACTTGTGTTGTCAGTAAAATACAATAAAGTATTGTCCAAAAATTAAATTAAATATTATTTTTTTGTAAAGTAATTATGATTTGTCCTTTGAATGATTCAAAGCTACTGAAGTATTTGATATCGTATTGTTTTGTTTACAGAATTTTATTTTAATTTCTTTAAGATTTGCTTAATGTTAATTTTCTTGTATCAAGAAATTATGTTTGTAATAAAATATATTTACCACTAAATTTTCAAAGCATTACAATTAAATTTATTTTTATGGACCTGAACATTAAAATGTGGTGTGAAACAATGACACACAAGATGTTTCTCTTACTAATATAAGCAATAAAAAAATAACCTACTTTTAATCATGAGTGAATGACGTTTAATGAAAATCAATCTCTGTTGGACTTGGATTTTGATGAAGGAATTATAAAAAGTTACTAATTGACGTTAACTAAGATGTAGGAAAAAATGCTTGTAGGTTTTTTGTAATTTTCTGAAACTTTAGTACATGCCAAATAATCGACATGCTAGGAATGGGATTAAGAAATTTATGAGAGGAAGACCAGTTATGTGTTGCAAGTTACACTATACAGTAGCAAGGATTTTTTTCAAGAAGAAGAAGGTCCCTCTACACAAAAAGTTTTTATGGATTTAATGAAAAAATTTACTGCTAGACAAGCAATACCATTTATTGATGGATAACTTTTATATTAAGTTACCAGTGAAAAAGCTTTTACTTAAACTTATATTACTGGTCGGTCCTGTAAATAAGAATACGAAAGATCGTTCAAAAAAAGTTGTAAGTTGACAACTTGGTATTCAAGAAAGTGGGTATTTTAAGCCCGGTCCAGATGCTACATTTTGTCCTACGGTTTTAACTGTGCAGTCGAAACGTTGCATATAAGAGGTAGTGTTTGGACAACAAAACGAACGTTTTGCGCGAACGTAATGAAGACGGAGAGTCGTTCACAAAACGAAAGATGAAAGCATCGTCTTACCGTACATTTTCCCTTATCGTTGGACAAGTCGTAACATGTAGACACTTGTTACGTTTTGTCCGTCTTCTTTCACTGCAGTTTGAAATTGTTGAGTGCGTACTGCTTACTGTGTCTTTTTACTACTACTAGTTAAAATTTTTTATTAGTTAACTATTAAAAATTAAAATATTAATTAGTTAAAAATATCAGACCTACGCCAGTGTACCCGTGAATTTCTTACTGAACTAATCGAACTCTACCAAAGTTATACTTGTCTTTGGAAAGTAAAATCTGAAGAATATAGTGATCGTGATAAAAAAAGAGAGGCGTACGACATTCTCGTTACAAAATATAAGAAGTTTGATCCTAACGCCACAAAGGATACTGTCGTAAAAACAAATAAATTCTTTACTATCTGTTTATCGAAAAGAATTAATGAAAGTTATAAAATCACAACGCAGTGGAGCCGGAGAAGAACATGTATATGTGCCATCACTGTGGTACTTTAATAAACTAGCTTTCTTAAACGACCATGAATTGCCACGGAAGTCTTCCAGCAGTCTAGATGACGACTCAGAAATTGTTGAGGTAAGACAATTTTTTTGTTATTTAAAGTTTCAGTTGAAAACAATTAACATAAAAGCTGTTCCAACACAATAGGTCTTTTATCAATAGTTTGAAATTTGGAAACGCCTATTATTTTATTTGCTACCAGAAATAAGTAGCCTATGTTATGTCTTATTATTCTACGCACATTTTATTGTGTTTCATAAATAAATACTATATAAATTTAAGTAAACTAATAAAAAATAACGAATCGTATTTTTTAATGTGAATAATAGGTCTAAATTTAAATTGGAAATTAAAGGGCAGCTTCGTGTTGATTGTAGTCTACTGCGTTCGTAATAGTAAACAGTAGGATTTATAAATACACATACTACATAATCATAGTTACGAGTATATTTATTTCTTAAATATAATAAAATGAAATGTACATTGACATTTGTGTGAAGCTAACATTAGAAACAACTATAGACATATACCTTAGCACTTATTGTATTTAAAAAAGGAATTAAAAAAAATTTAATTTAAAGAAGAAAAGAAAAGAAAAAATTAAGTATTTATCTTATTAATCATCTTATCAACTTTTTAAGTGTTTTGCCAAATTACACGACCTTTATTATTGAAATAGTTCTTGAATTTATCCCTGACAACTTTTGCATCATTTAAAACCGGGCATCTTTTTCCACGTTGGAGACTATGCATAAAACCTGGGCATTTCTCCTGAAAGTAATGAATCATCAAACCTGTTAGAATCAAGTTCATCAGGAGTATAATTTTGGGAACATTTGTTTCTTAAAAAGTTATGCAGCACACAACAAGTAAGAACAACATTATCAATATTTTTCAAATCTAAGTTAATAGCAGTATGAAATATCCGAAATCGAGAGGCCAAAATTTCAAATGCATTTTCGACTACGCGTCTAGCTCTACTTAATCGATAATTAAAGATTGTAGATTCAGTATCTAAATTCTCCTTTGAGTAAGGCTTTAAGAAGTCAGGACGCATACTAAAAGCTTCATCCCCCACAAACACAAACGGGAGTAGTAGGTTACTAATACATGTTTCTTGCGGTTCAGGAATTTTAAGAGCACCATTTGTTAGTTTTTCATAAAAAATTGTGTTTGAAATGACGCCTCCATCAGATATTCTTCCATTTGTTCCAACATCGCAGTAAATAAATTCGTAGTTGGCATTAACTATAGCCATAAGAACAACACTGAAACTACATTTATAATAAAAAAGAAAGACCCACTTCCTGCCGGTGGTACTATATTTATATGTTTTCCATCGACGGCTCCAAGACAACGTGGAAATTGCCACTTCTTCTCAAATCCTTTAGCAATAGTAAGCCTGTCAAGTTCAGTCTTTGGAAACTGAAAATAAATTAAAAGAGCATAATTTATTTCATGGAAGAAATTATAAAATTATAAGGAATTAAATATATTTTGAACTGGTTTTGTTTCCGTTTTCAGAATTTGGAAAGTATAAGTGACGAGTGTGTACATGAACAGGTAACACCTGAAATTAGGATACAGTAACCCAAATACGCCTTTAAACCGTGAAGGTCTACAATCTGCAGCAGGTTCGTCTTAGGACTCTACATCCTCAAAATGTAATTCAAACATTATCTGTAGGGAGAAGAAACGAATATACAGCGATGAGGATAAGACGTCAGAGTTACTTGACTTAGTTGGAGAAAAGCTGAAATCGCAACGCCCAGATGACGCATTTGATGTTTTTGGCAAACATGTTGCCAACAAATTGCGCAGCATTCAAAACAGGCAAAATATATTCGCCCAAAAATTAATTAATGATGTTCTGTTTCAAGCAGAAATGGAGAATTCAACCATTGATTTCAAAATTGTTGATTCTAAAGAACCTAAACATTATCGTACAGAACCCACAGCTGTTGCCTCGGGTTACAGGTATCAACAAATCCCACAAGATATTTCAAATCCCCATCCAGAAGTGTTTAATTATGGTGACCCAAACTCCACTTCCGTTTCCACTGTGGTTCAATACATTAACAATTTTGAAAACAATGCAGGTTAAAGCAAGAATGTTTGTTTCTGTATCGTATGTTTTTTTTAAATACCTAATCATTTAAAATAATAAATACATTCAGTTTCAAAAATTTGAAGTAAATTTGTTTTTCTTTTACTTACCTTTAAGTACTCTTTTTTGAGGACGTTGTAGATAGCTTTACAGGTCTCAGGAATAATGTAGCTTAACGACTGCTTTGATATTATTGTTGAAAATTCCAGGTCCTTATAGCTCCTACCGGTCGCCAAAAATCTTAATGTAGCAGTTAGTCGTTCATGCGGTGTAATTGATCTTCTCATTACAGTATCTTTTTTTATAATTATTGGTGACACCAGCGACAACAAATGCGAATATGTTTCGCAACCCATACGTAAGTAATTACACCAATCTTCATTTTCATCACGTAATTCTCGAAGTAATGTAACATGAGACAATATTTTATTTTTTAACAACCACTCCCTACACCAACAGGTACGATTCACACTCCTTTTATTTGTCTTTAGACATAAAACAAAAGTCGCAAGAAGTAGAGATTCTTCCATGGTTGATTATGAACTAAACAGAGTAGGGAAATACAACTGGTAAAACGTACAATAAAACATAATGATGTGGACACAACTTTTTATAATGTTTTATCTGCAAGGTCTTCACTGCACAGTGAAAACGTAGCATAAATCGTGGCGTCTGGACCGGCCTTTAGACAGGGCCCAATCCTACTTGTTGGTTACAAGCAAAAAATAGACTTCTAAGGCGATGTATTTGATTACCACTGGCCGTCATGCAGAATACAAGATTATTTAAAGTTAATCCATATTTTTTATGTTGATAATAAACACAAGAAGAAAAAAAATGAAAAATTTATTTTTATTAACAGAACAGCTACTTACCCTGATCCTCTCTACTTTTAAATTTTAAATAATAACAAATTTTAAACAATAACAAATAAAAATTTACAAATTAGAAATGAAAATAAAGTTTTTAAAATAGTAAATAAATTACTATTATAACTAGTATAAAATTTATCTTAATTAGCTTACATCTAATATAAATAACAGTAAAACTTATTTAATTAATTTTTAACTAAACTAATTTAAAATTTGACAACTCACTTGCATTTGTTTTCATGAAACAGTAAGTTTTATGAAACTAAATTATTTCTTCTGTGGTATATGTTACTGAATATTTATCTAGACAGTGATATGTTCACTGGAGGTACTTCTGTAGCTTATATACGTAACTTTGTTACTATAAATCAACATATATCTGTCACTACAAACACTGTAATAGATATCAAAACAGCCAAAAACCAAAAGAGCAAAATAAAGAATTTATCAAACATTGGAAAAGACATTTTTTAAAAGCCAAGCACAACACATTAATTCTAAATTCATCTTAACAAAATCCCTTTAACAGAAAGTGAAAACCAATTACCTAGCCTATATTAACTTGAGATAAGTTCAACACCGCAGTAAGTAAATAACAAACCATGACCTTATAACCAAAATACACAAATAAATTAAAAAATATTAAATATTTTTACTTTTTCTTGCCCCATATGAATATATAGGAATGAAAGGATGTTTTCATGTTGATTTTTTGAAATTGAGTTTTCACCGGATATACAAGTTTTCAGACCTCCTGAATCAAAAAACATGTTTTTAGCGGTTGGTCTGTCTGTATGCGTGTGTGAACAAAATATCTCAATAACGGAATATTGTACGAAGTTCAAACTAGGAACTTAAGTTAGGTACCACTTGAGGACCCGACAAACATTTCATCAAAATCGGTTAACTGGAAGTGGTAGTTTATTAGTTTAATTTTTCACTTTATTGCGATTTTCTCAAAAACAGCTCATTTACTACATTTTCTATGCTCTACAAGAAGATTTCGGCCTTAATATGCATTTTACAACAAAAATATACATGTATAATCAAATTTATAGTGAATTAAAAACCTACAACTTTTATTTAAAACAATTTTCTGTGCAGAACCTAGTTTAGCGTCAAAGAGTCATTTTCTGTTTTATTAAGCCATACTGAGTTTGGTTTTCATTTTGCATGTTCTTTACGTTGTTTACTAATGTTAGGTTATATTGTTCATTATTTACATTGGCAAGAGAAAGTCATGTGAGTGTTTCACAATAGTTTTTTTTTTATATATATAACAAATGGTTATAAAATATAAATTTATTGTACTACATTCCATTCTTGAGATGTTTTGTTCACTTACAGACTCTTCGCTAAAAACATGTTTTTTGGGTTCAGGGGGTCTGGAAATGTGTATACCAGGTGAAAAATTGACAGGAAAACAAAACTTTCCTCTCCTTTATAGTCATAAAGGTCAAGAGAAAGTAAAAAATATACGATTACTCCATTGCCTTAAAAACTGGAAACACAACTTCTACTAGAAATCAAACACTAATAACAACCAAACTAATAAACAAACACTAATAAAAGTAAACAGTACAAACATGCCAAATTGATTTTATATAATATATATATAGATTAGGCTGATAACAACTGTTACATTTTTTTATAATTTAGATGAGAAATTCAATGATACGGTACAAAGAAAAACTCCAAGCTTTACAACACACAATTAATGTTCATTGACCATCCTATCACAACTGGATGCACAGAGAACTTACATCATGCTAAGAAGCCAAAAACTCAACACAATCACACCTAAACTTAAAAATACAAAATGTAAAAGCATAAGCACACTTTTTGACCTTTTGGTACACAGATGCACAGCCTACTTTTCCAAACCACTTAACTATTGACAATGATGCTTTCAACTAACCAGGACTTGTCACCATCATTGTAAATATTCATTCCAGGACAAGATACCACAAAAGAAGAAACTAATTAGTTCCAAAATTTCTATGATATCAGATTTTACAAATTATTTTGTATTTTTAATACTGAAAGCCAAATGGTATCTGTAACAATTCTGAAGAAATATATTAACTACTGACATTAATAATTTACAACTCATAATTTCACAACTTCTTAACAACTCAACGTTTGAGTAATATAATGGCAAAACTTTTCAAAATATCTGAAGACATTGTTTGTGATTCAACCAACATTTTATAAATTATGAGATTTTTAAAATACAACCTTCATGTTTAGCACCTATAGTTTATAAAATTTAATTCCTTAATAAGTAGCTTGTTGTTTGCTTCGTTTCCAAAATGCTAAGAAACCAAGCATGTGTGAAAAACAGTAAATCGCACCAAGGCCTAACAAATCAAAACCAAAATTTGATGAGTCATATCCATAATTGACTAGTACTCCTTCACCAGATGAAATACATGGTGCATCTCTTATATGGGAACAAGCTAGAACATAGAAAAAATCAGTATAATTTTATTTATTGCCAGATTACGTTACAAAAAATTTGTTGAAATTACATGAGTATGATGTTTGTTTAAATTGTTTTTATATAGACTATTATTATCTTTTGATTAATTTAGTTTGTAAGGGATGTAATATAATTGGATGGATCTAATCTATCTCTACCACACAAGCTGCTTCTTTTGATTGTACTTTAAAAAGCTGTTATAAATTGGATTAAGTCCGTAGAACAATGGTGGCGAGCTCTAGAGGATAATTTTTTTGTATGCAATCTTATTTTTGTGGGTGTTGTGAATTTTTTTTATGTTTAGGCTGTGCGCATGCTGAGAGCAACTAGGGCAACATGATATGTTACCCTAGTTTCTTTGTAGAGAGTTGATGCTCACTGGACAAGTTTACAATCGCAATCAGGCTGGAAGCAACTTGCGATAGTGCCGCACTACAAAAATACAAAAAAACTACAACTTTTGTACACGGGCCTGCAGTAGTTTGAAACTTGTAACTTTTTATTGCTCAAACCTTTTCGAAATCACCAATTAGTATTAAGATTTAGCATGATTGCCGTATCCATATTTATAACTGTCGAAAAGGTAGGTCTAAGTAAAAATTTGGCTGGACTGTTGCAGTCTCATAAAAATTTTAAATGGACCTTGACCAAATTCAGTTGATGACCACTGCCGTAGAGATTTACCCTTGCTGAGTTAATTCAGCCAATTTTACGTTAAAATGTAATTCATTTTTAATTCTTTTTAATACCCTGTGTATTTAGAATCTATACTAATTATAAAGACAAAGCGTATTTTTTTTGTGAAGGCTAATTTCCAAAACTACTGAACGGATTTTTATGAAATTTTGACAGAATATTCATATTTTTATATTCACAGCGACAATTTCTTATTAAATTTTCAAAAATGATAAGATTAAGGGCCCTAATGAAGATTTTCATAAATATATGTATGTGTGTGTGTGTGCATGTGAGTAGGTACTGTTGTTGAAGGGGTTTGATGATGACGAGAGTCGCACACGGGGGAAATTATCAAAACGTATGTGTCTGTGTGTACACTAATTGTTGAAATACAGTACCTACATTACATAGTTGAAAGTGTAGAATAGCGAGAGACATACACGGTGAATTCATCAAAACATTTTATTTGTGAGTGTGTTTACGCTGGAGTATACAGTCCATCTAGCAGCTACGCAATTTCTGTTACGTATTTTTAAAAAACTGATTACACCATTTTTCACATGCAAAGCCGCGACGGGGCATGCTAGTATGATATATTTACGAAAAATTGCAGAATATTATTGATCAAAACTTTATTGGTTCACCAGATGGCAAAAATTATTGGTTAATCCCTGAAACCTTACAAAATAGGTGGCTCTAAAAAGAAGCCATGACTTTGTCCGTTTCTGCTTCACTTCTCTCAGCAAGATTCACCTATTTGGTGGTACAGTGAAGCATTGCGCAGTATAGTGCTCTAGTGGTAGGAGCAATAGTGACAACTTCTCCCCATCAGCAATTGTGCCTGCAAGTGAACTTCTGGGAGCAGCTGGCATGAATGAGGCTGTCCAGTGTTGTGATGCTGCAGAGGATCTTTCTCCTCAGAGGGTTGTTGCATTGGGCACTCGAATGTCCTTTATCTCAGTTGGTCCTGTATAAAGGTCCACTTCATACAGGACCAACATTTGAGATAAGCGACAGATTGGCAGCCATCGTAATTATTCCTGAGAACAGATCCCTGCAGTTCGATAAGGCTGTACCGCTTCATTCAAGCTTGTCACCACTAGAATTTCAACCTGCAGCACAGATTTTAGTGCAAAGGAATGGTCACTATTATGCAGAAAAATTTTAATCAAAGAAAAACCAAAACTCTTAGTTAAGCCCACCAATGGCAAGAAAAGCTTAGAATAAACTACAGTCCATTTGAAATAGCATGAGAGTATTACTTAAATGAAATGATGAACAGCGGGAATTTTGTATTGTGCTCATGCGTCAGTGCTACCACTTAAGAGATTTTTTTGTGTTAACTTTCCCTGTTAGTGAATGAAAGAGTTTTAAAAGATAAATAATAATAATGATAATAATGGAAAAGAAAAAAAATAAAGATTTTTCTTATAACACATGGAAAATATAATAAAATTATTATATTATTATTAATTTATTAATTAATCACATCTTGTGTATTGAATACAAGGGTTACTGAATGCAACAATAACAAAATATGCCAGTAAAATAATTACGATGAAAATTCAAAATTGCAAAACAAAGATTTATATTATATTTATTTTGTAAAAATAATTAAAAGGGAAATTTTACTTTTGAAAAGGGACTTTTTTCAGAAAAGTTACCTCCATTCAGACACTTACTACAAGCTATTTCAATTGACTGTACAGTCATTAATTAAACATTTCATGTAGTATTGCCTTTTAAAAATGAGAAAATAAATATTTGGCACTAGAGCTTTGCCTATTTGCAAGAAACAATACACTGCCCCTTAAGCAAAACATGATTTATTGAAAAATATGTCCCAAAATAAAAATTAGTAAGAAATAATTTTGGGAAGGTATGAAAGAGATTCAGATTGATCATGCACAACAACAGTTGGGCCAGCCAGTCCACCATTCCTCTCTACATCTTTCACCTTCCTTTCCTAGGCACAGTGTGGTAACCAAGCTCCAGTCAGAGAAAAAAGTGAACAAAGTACACTGTCACTGCATGGCCTGTTGGGCAGCACCTTATTGTTTTCCCACCACTGTTTATGGTTACAGTAATTGTTTTTTATTCTGTTATATCTAAATTTTCAGAGGCGAAGGTTCCTGGTTCAAATTCTAGTAAAATTAATTACTTTAATACGATTTGAATACTGGACAGTGGTTACTGGTGTACTTTGATAGTTGGGGTTCAATTAACCATACTCTCCCAGGAATGGTCAGCCTAGGTCTGTACAAGACTACACCTAATTTACACTTCATACACATTATCCTAATCTCATTGGGTCATGTGGTTGCTTATTATTCTGAATTAAACATATTGCAACATACACACACAAGGGATAAAAAAACATCTCATTAGTACTTACGAATGTAGTCAACTTGAGTCCACTGCAATATTGACACAGCTTCAATTCCATAATAAAACATTGATGCGTATTTTATCAGAATAAAAGGAAACGGTACATCGCTGAAAAGAAATGAAAGTTAAAAGTTATCACTTAGTATCAAACACGCTAGAAAATTATTTATGGTTTTCACCATAAACTGCTAAGATCTTTCACCTGAATTTTTAACATCATGTTATCTCGCATGTTATATGAGGGGCACTATTTATATTTTGAACCTTGGCAACAATGAGTGTTTAAGGTGCCATCTGATGTTTCCATTGGAAAGTTTATCATTTTTGACCATAAACTTATTCAGAACATTTTATCATGTGAGCGTGATTTGCATAGTTTACAGTGACTTGAAAATTGTGTCACAGCAAAAAATGGAAATAACTCGTGAAAATTTTTGTGTGATGATTTATTACGATTTTTGATGTGGATATCAAGACAAGAATGCATCGATCATTTACTTTCACTTTTGGCGATGAACCCCCATCCTTTGCCACTATGAAATGCTAGTATAACGAGTTTAATTACGACCGCCATTTTCTCACCGACTAAAGTCGTGAAGGTTGTCCAAAATTAGTTGTTCTACCAGAAAACATTGATGCTGCACAAAAACTGATAATGCAAGAGATTGAGGCGACCTGAGGCATTACTTTGGCCAGCATTTATATAAAATATTGCACGAACATTTATCCGTGAAAAAGGTTTGTTCTCGTTGGATCTCACATAATTTGAAAAAATCTGAAAAGGATGCTCGTGTTGATTCGTCCAAACAAGCGCTCAAGATGTACAATGGTGGAGCTTTAAAAGATGTACATAACATCGTAACAGATGATGAATCATGGATTTATGGGTATGAGCCAGAAAGTAAACAGCAGTCAACAGCAGTGGGTGTTTCAAGAATGAAATCAAATCCAACTAAGGTTGTTTGCACTTGAAGCACTTCGAAGCAATTGGTCGCCTGTTTTGTCAAAAAAACTAGTCATCTGGTAACAGTGTCTTTACAGGAACTTAAAACAGTCAATTCAGAATGGTACACAACCATTTTTGTTTGTTGGATCATTCTTCATCATGACAATGCAAGTTCTCACACATCCCATTTAACAACCGACTATTAAAACACTCAAAAAATTGAATTAATGGGTTATCCGCCTTATAGTCCTGATTTGGCACCCAATGACTTCTTTTTATTCTCGAATGTCAAGAATAAATTGCAGGAACAATGATTTTTGTCGGCACTGATGCGTTCAAATACCATGTTTTATGTCTCAAGCGAAATGGAAAAAGTGCTTTGATAATTGGCTCGAATGCATGCAAAAGTGTATAAATCATAAAGGAGAATATTTTTAAAAACAATAAATCAATTTTCATTGACAAATTACTGTTTCTTTATTATTAGGCTCAAAATATAAATAGTGGCCCTCGTACACTCTGCCAAAAGAAGTTTAATACCAACTCCCAACAGTTTACATTAACAGACTTCATGAATAATGTACAAATAATTCAACATTAAAGTCCTTGAATGCTCAAGATTTTCAAGGACGTAATATCTTAAGGGATAATTTTTTTATCAAACATCCTATGTAGGATTATAAACAGCCATATTATTTAAAATTGAAATATATATTTCTTACCACCACAAGAACCACCACTTACGAAGTGGTAAGTGTTTTCTGTTACCGTATTCTGGTGGTTAGAAATATATATTTCAATTTTAGAGATAAATATTGTCTTAAACCCGCTTAACTGAAAAGTATCCGAAAAACTTGTAATACTCAATATCAATATTGTTGTATACATGCAAAATACACTATTTAAATCAGTGTAAGTACAGAACAGTGTCCACTGAAATAAATTACGAATATAAAGTTTCACTATTCTGGTATAATAGTTTCACTATTCATTTACTCGTTTTTCACCTCCAGGACATGTTTCTAATAAAATGATGGCAAGATATTGCCAAAAAAAACAGTTTCATCAAAAATCTCCCACTTTTTTAAAAAGGCTGTAAATAATATTAAAAAATACATTAAATATTACATTTGTTCTCTTGAAACTGCTGTATTTTCATTTATACATATTAAAAAACTGTCAAATCTTTTTTAAACCATAAAAGTTGTAAACTAATTTTAAACCTTTAAAGTATAACTATGTATGTTATTCGGAATTTCAGGTATCCAAAATTTCAGTTAAGTGGGATTTAACAGTATATTAGTAATGACTTCAAAATACATTCTATTTCATTAATTTTTGTTATAATGGAGCAGCTTCTCTTGAATTTCTAGAATTTTTAATATTACTTGAAGAATAATAACATCTATTAATTTCATTTGTTACTACAAAATTAGCAATATTACTGTATCGGTCAGAACTTATGCCACTGCATCTGTAGTAAAACCTCTACTGACGGGTTCCAATTCAGATTCAACCAATTCTGTTATCTCTAAATAAAATACGAGGGTCATTCGTAAAATAAGGTTCCCTAAGCTGCCGAGACAGAATGCGATGTGCTGGGAGAAATCTGGCAACACTGTCTTACTCGTCAGCTCTCCCTCTCTTTTTCCGCACCACTCCCGCCTTGCTACGTCGATCAGTGCCGGCCTAGCAGCCTTCCAAGATGGAGCTCCCTATCACTGTTACCGCCAAATGCGAAATTCACACTGTGATACGTTTTTTAAATGCAAAACGGATTTCACCTATTGACGTTCATCGTCAGTTAATCAAAGTTTATGGCGAAAACTGCATATCTGTTCAACATGTTCAGAAATGGTGTAGAGAATTCAGTGAAGACCGTATGGAAATTCACGATGAAAACCGAAGCAGACGGCCTTCAGTTTCAGATGGAATTGTCGAAAAAGTTGAGACAATATTGCTTGAAGATCGGAGAATCACCATTAATGAACTTGCTTTGCATATTCCTGAGACTTCCAACACCACAATCCATAAGATTTTAGCAGAAAAATTAGGCTATCACAAAGTGTGTGCGCGGTGGGTACCACGAATGCTCACAGAAAACCACAAACAGCAACGTGTCGCGTGTGCCCAGCAGTTTTTGCAACAATGTGAAGACAACAAGGAAGAATTCTTGGATTCCATTGTTACAGGCGATGAAACATGGGCGTTTCACTTTACCCTTGAAACCAAGCAGCAATCACGTGAATGGCGTCACTCAACTTCGCCTAAGCCGAAGAAGTTCAAGCAAACGCAGCCTGCTGGGAAAGTCATGGCAACCGTCTTTTGGGACAGGAAGGGCCTGCTTTTGATTGACCTTTTGCCTCATGGAACAACAGTAAACTCTGACAGATACTGGGACACATTAAGAAAACTGAGACCTTCGATCCAGAACCACCGGAGAGGAAGATTGTCTAGTGGTATGAGGCTTCTCCATGACAATGCTCGACCTCATGTCTCACATCAAACTCAAGAACTGCTGACAGATTTTGGCTGGACTGTTGTGCCCCACCCTCCCTTACAGCCCGGACCTGGAACTGGTAACTGATAAATTCCTCATGAGGAAGGTGTGTGCCAAGCTGGTTTCCCAGCTTCTGACGGACAATCAAAAGATTCACCAGATTGCAGGAAGCACAATTTAGCAACACTGCCACAACCCCCCTACAGTCTAAACATGGCTCCAGTTGACTTCTTTCTCTTCCCCGAGGATCAAGATCGCCCGGAAGAAATTCGTATTGGATCGATTGAAGCCATCCAAGGTGCCGTGACGTTGGCCCTTACCAAAGTCTCCGTTGACCCTTCCAGGACGTGTACCATGCATGGCAGAGCCGCTGGAAAAAGTGTGTAGATGCCTAAGGGAACTACTTTGAAGAATATTATGATATCTACAATAAATCTACAGGTTAAAAAAATTGCATTACTTTCTAGATACACCTCGCATTCAGACTAAACATAACATTGTTGAGATAAGTATATTTTATTTTTGTGTGAAGGTTTGGCAATCATATCTTAAAAGTGTAAAGCTGTATAGATCCTTTTACCACCTCATTGCATTTAGGCCTTACAGTAAAAATATTTTCACCTTCGTTTTTACATGTCTAAATTAAATTTGTGCATTAAATAATTCAAACTGTAGTTCCTTTAATGCAGACTTAATTCTTCTTCAGGTGCCTTCTCCATTACAAAGGTTGGCTATCATCATGGTCAGTCGCACCTTGTCCACTGCTGCTCTGAACAGGTCATGCGACGAGCAGTTAAACGCTTCTCTCAGTTTTCTTAACCAGGATATTCGTCTGCGTCCCACCGAGCGTTTACCAACGAATTTCCCTTGAATTATGAGATGCAGAATCTCATATTTAGGCCCCCTCATGATGTGTCCAAGGTATGTCAGTTTTTTTATCTTTACGCTCTGCAGGATTTCCATCTCTTTCCCCATTCTTCTGAGGACCTCCATATTTGTGACCCTGTCTGTCCATGGTATTCGAAGCACCCTCCGGTAGGTCCACATTTCAAACGCTTGTAGACGGGTCTCACACTCTTTGGTGAGTGTCCACGCCTCTACTCCATACAAGAGGATGGGAAAGACGTAGCACTTCAAGAGGCGCGTCCTAGTTTCGAGGCTCAGGTCGCGGGCCGATAGAAGAGGTCTCATTTTTAGGAATGCTGCCCTGGCCCTTTCAATTCTGATCTTTATTTCTGGCAGGTGGCTTGCACTGCAATTGACTCGGGTTCCCAGATAATTATAGGCTTCCACTTGTTCAATCCTGTCTTCCCCAGCAAAAAGTTGTTCCTGTGGATTTTCTCGAAAAAAATCCACAGACTAAATAATAGTAATTAATTAATTAATATTTATATTAATAATTTAAATTTATAATTAATATATTAATATTTACCTTAGTGCCATATAAATTCCACAAAATACCAGGCTTATTTGTTCTATTGGAACTGACATCAGTGATCCAGTTTCAACTGACTGAAATGCAGCTGATATAAGACAACCTAAAGAAATAGAATAAATATTTGTAACTTAAGTTAAATCTACTTAGTATGTACTGATTAAAATTTCTATTTGTATGTTATCACTTGACTTGAAATAATTGGATAAAAGTATATTATAAACTGATGAAATTTCAGCTTATCTATAGTTTTATTCCAAATTTAAAATAGTGATTTACTTGGTAAAGCATAAAATAAATGGTAATACATTTAACAATGCCCTATATCATTTGGTTGTAAAGATGTAAACACAAAATTTTACATTAGAAAATTTTCTTCTTTCTGCATTCATTGAACTATTTGCCAGAATTAACTTCAAAAATTTTCAGGATATAGCTGCGATAATAGGATCAAAGTGTAATAGGGGTATTCTTAAGTGGATATGTTAAGATAAAAGAGGTTGATAATGTATGTTAGGCAAAATACGTACTTTTATGCAAAATTTCAATGTCCACTATTATAACACAAGAAACAAACGATTATTATGTGGCTAACCACAACACTTGATTGTTTTAACAGAAACCTACTTACGCAGTAAGTAACTCAATACATCAATAAATTACCACGATTTTAATTATGTTATGCTAATTCGCATTCATTTAAAAAATCTGAAAAATTTACTTGATTGATAAGACTTTTTACAGTGTACAAGAATTTCTTTCTAAATAATATTTATTAAAATGAAACAAAAGAAATAACTCAAAATAAAAAAAAAAACACCCTGAACACCGAAGCAAATGCTAAGAAAATTGTGTATTATTGTATGAATATTAGATGACACACTGTAGTAGGTTTGCAATAGAAGGTAATGTACAATTGAAATAATCTTATCAAAAATCCTATAGAGGTATTTTTAACAGCCGTATTATATTGATAATCAAAATTTATATTATTTATTTAAACCACCAGTAATACGGTAAACAGTAAACACTTAGAGCAGATGCCAAATAAGCTTGCCGGTGTAGCTACACGAACACTTTGGATTCAGTCGGTAAATTTTGTGTCTTAGTACCGAATTGCCTACTACATTACAGGCACTGAACGATGTAAATTATTATGTATTACCGACGGTAAAAACATTCAATTGTATACATCAATTAATGCCTACCACATACAACATATTACAGACTAATGTTTTCAGGTCAGCTGAAATATGATGTTGTGAGAGCGACGTGATTATGATCACAGTTAATACAGCACTGACCCCCACCACTCGCTGAGGCAACCGAGCGCACCATTATCAAAATAAAACTTCTGCGCACTTCAGAAAACTGGCAAGCTTATTTGGCATCCGCTCTACCAGTTATAGCACTTTCGTGCATAAAATGCACATCTTCAGTAATTTTTCATGTAATTTGTATTTCATTCATGGAATAGGATGTTTTAAATTATAAATAACATGAAAAATTACTGAAGATGTGCATTTTATGCATGAATGCACTATAATTGATAAGTGTTTACTGTTTATCATACTACTGGTGGTTTAAAGAAATAATAATATATATTTTGAATTAAAATAATATGTATATTCAGGTATTATGTATTACTTATAAGTTCTTGACATGTCCTACGATCATGCCACTTCAATATGTCGTAACCCTCATTTCTGTTAAAATCGAGATTTTGCGCTTTACTGCATTACTAACCTCACATACAGGCTCTAGCAAAATGTTGTAAGCCACAGTGCGATATAAATAAATAAATAAATGTACAGTAACTATTACAAATAACAAAAATCATAAATTTTAATAACAAAAAACTGCGCTCTGTAAAATTTCTATTTCGTGGCTAACGACATATTGAAGTGACAAAGTCGCTATACTTCCTCGGGAGTCTCCAGGAAGCAATTAACAAAAAAAAAAACAAGATATACGTTCCTGCCTATAAAATAGCAGAGAGACAGAAAATTCATTGAGCAGATGTTTACAACTAAAAATTTTTGACACTTCTAGGACATTGCATTACCCACCTAAATTACAATTTTTGATACTTACCATCTGTTTTATATACATGCTGAACACATTCATTAAATGTAGTACTATGAGTGTGTGTGTACACTTACATATATTAAGCTAAGTTATAACTGCAGACTACCTTCGTGTTGACTAAAAATATATGATAAATACTCAAAGAGTACTGATTAATGAAACAAAACGTTATGTAGGATAAAATTCCAGGTCAATCCACCTCTTTCATGTGAAATAACCATGTAAAGGCCAAGCCAATTGCTGTGATTGCTGGGCTACGCATACACATACTTGACTTGGACCCTCCATACCCCTCCGACCTACAGTTGATGTACAGTCAGAGTGTTGTTGAAAATTGACAACACGCATTGTATTTTTTAGGCATGCTGTTCCATTGTTGATTACAAACACTGCACTATTGCAGTACATACATGACTATACTAATGCAGACACACGTTTTGCCCAGTGCTCTCCTTACGAAAATCAAGGTATAACCTTGTTTTGTCATTAACCGATAACAATCAGTAAACTTATGTGCAATTCTAGTAGAAAGGTTTCTACAATAAGTAGAAGTCTTAATAAATGGTCATAACATCCGAACACCTATGCACTCCATTTCACAATTCTTTTAATAAATTTTGAAGTGATAATTACCATAAGCTGTAGCTGTAACTGCACAAGCTATGATAGGTACGCAAAATTTAATGCATCCTATAATACCTCCAAACAATCCAGCTATCCAAAACACAAGTGCCGAGAATAATATTGGCTCCAATAACGCTCGAGGTAACTAGAACAAATTTAATAATTATTAATTCAGAAACAACTATTAATTTTCTTAGTGAATGAAGTTTGTTAATTAATTCTAATTAATTCTGATTAATTCTGTTTTGCACAAGTCCATTCCAAATTATTAATTCACTTTTAAGTGATAATTTAGAATTGTTAAAAATGGAAGAAAATCTACTTATTCAAGTAACTGATGTTGGGTCAAACCAATATCAGGTATTATAATTTAGAGATAACACCTGTGTGCCTGTATGTAAGTGAATGCCTTAGAATGACTGGGAAGACTAGAAAGACTAGATTATTTAATTATTTTAAAACTTATGTATAAATATGGTTTTATAAGTATAGACAGTTTTATGGTTATTAGATTTTGTAGCCCTGTGGCACCAAAAAAAATTGGTTTTCTGCATTTCCAGCTCTAGAAACTCCGCCATAAAGTTGTCCACTTGTGAAGCACTCTGGTTTCAAATCGATACCCATCACTGGAAAGTGAGACATTTAAACAGAAATGGAAGATCCGTGGGTATAATTAATATCCGTGGAATGTGCGCCAGCTGCCCTGATGCTGGACCAGTAATGATAGTCGCCTCAATTATGTCATTGCGCATATTTTTAATTTGAAGCCTTGTGCCATTATATAAAAATAGGTGGGCTCAAATTACATAACATAATTCATGCGTCTATTTTCAACTAAAGGTCATGTGGCGGCAGCCCAGATTGGCTCAAGGTATTAAAGAATTTCTGTGGATAATTCACAGTGTCTTCTATTTGAACAGTGTCAATAGATTTATACTGCCTTAGCTCGCCAGGTACTTTTTGCAACATGATGTTGTTTATTTCATTTACAGCACTATTTCTTGGACAAATAATTGCTCACAAGCATAACCAGTTGAAGTCCTTTTTGTCAAATTGAGTTAAGTTGTTGTAAGCATAAGCTAGATTCCGTAACACGGACCTGAGTTGTGCGCTCATTTTGACTGGCAAGACGTTGTGATTGTTCGACGCTAATAAAATTAAACTTACTGAAATTAACCACTTCTGAATATTAGTTCAAAAAACAACTACTGCATGGACGCAGTTAGCCATGAAAATTGCTGTTTAACTTGTTTCAACTAATAAGTGTACATGAACAACTAAAGGGTGATTCAAAAAGAGCGCCGGTTTTTAAACGGCTGGTAAATTTTTGTTTATCGGTTGGCAACATTGTTTGACCTCATTTCTATTTTGGAGAACATTCCGATTGACGATTCAGTTGTAGTTTCTCTTGTATGCACAGCGAGTGACAGTTTGGTGCGGCTTTTGGTCGGGCGGTGTCATCGGCCCTTACTTTTTTGAAAATCAAGAAGGACAAGCCGTGACAGTAAATGGAGACCGATACCGTACGATGATTAGGGAGTTTTTGTGGCGTCATTTGGATGGAATGGACATTGACGAGTTGTGGTTTCAGCAGGATGGTGCCACCTGTCACGCTGCACGAGAAACAATGTTGTTGCTCCGTGAACGGTTCCAGGATCGCATCATTTCTCAAAATTCCGACCATCAATGGCTACCAAGGTCGTGTGACTTGACGCCTTGTGACTTTCCTCTTTGGGGTCATCTGAAGTCATTGGTGTATGCCAATAAACCCCGAAACATCAATGACTTGAAGGAGGAAATTCGACGGGTTATCGGGCAAATGGAAGTCGAAACTTGTCGTGCAGTAATATCCAATTTCATGGACAGAGTTGATGCGTGCCAGCGCAGTAGAGGAGGACACATGCATGACATCATTTTTCATACATAAAATCGGAAGGAAAGATGAACTTGTTGATGTATTTATTTTCAGTTTTTCAATAAAATAAATCTCTTAATTTGCTATATCAAAACCGGCGCTCTTTTTGAATCACCCTATACATACGTTGAAAGCCAAATCACGACTGAACAGAATTTAACAGGATACATACAGGAATACCAATGGAATAGAAAGAGAGAATAGATGGGTAAGGTACGCAGAGTAACATGTGCCTTACTGAAAATATATGACCACTTCCTGTCAAATGAAAAAAAAATAAAATCTATATAGTATAAAAATACAAATTTTCAAATTTTTAATGTTCTTGAAATCAAATGTTATTCTTACTTTTTCTACAAAATATAACACTTGAATCATAGTTTTAGCCCAAAAAATACACCATCCTGAGGACTCAGAAAAAATAAAAGTGCTATACACCCTATAGACTAAAACATATGACATTGTCACAGTTCAAGTAGTTTAACTCACTTAATTAAAGTTACTTAAAGTTCCAGCATAGCCTATATCCCTCAGAAAGCTCTAAGCTATGCAACAGTGAAAGATTTTTTTTAATTAGTTAAGTAGTTTCTAAGATTACCTCATACAAACAAACAAAGAAACAAACATTTCTTTTTTATTACATTAGTATAAAGTTAAAAAATATATTTACCAATATAACCATTTTTGACACATAATATGGTCCAGGTGAATAAAGACCATTTCCGATTTCCCTCAGAAGAACGGGCAGTTCTGCTGGAAAAGTATGAACAACACTGTAGCTGAATGTAAAAACTGTTTCAACAACGACCAAGTACAAAAACCCTTGCATATTCTGAATTCCTTTCTGATCAACTGTTAAACCAGTGAATGGTGTAGATACAAGTAGTGCAATGAACTGAAAGGAACAAAATTTATTTATTTTTTTAATTAACTAGGTGATAAGTGAGAAAGTACAAGTACAGATCAAAACATTTACTCCATACCTTTGCTATTTTGAAGCATGAGGTTTTTAATTTGTAGATAACCTTTTTACTTTCTTTTGTCTTATATGAATAGAGAAGGAAAATATTGTTTTCATGTCGATTTTCCCCTGGATATCATGTTTTCAGACCTCTGAACCCAAAAAAAACATGTTTTTTCCAATTAGTGTGTGTTTGTGAACAAAATATTTCTATAACAGAGAACGAGTTGAAACTTAAAAGTTAAGTTAGGTACCACTAGGGGACCCAACATGAACATTTTCATTAAAATCGAAACGTAACTTAGTAGTTTACCCGTGCAATTTTTCAGTTTTTTGTGATTTTCTCAAAAACTATGACATTTTTTAAAAATCTCCTCATTTACTACATTTCTTATGCTCTACAAGATAGGGGGTTAAGATTGTGACCATAATATGCATTTTAGGGCAACAGCGTTAATAATAAAAGTAGTAGAACCTACAACACTTAGTTTAGCGCCAATGAGTGATTTTCTGTATTTTTTCATCAAAATCTGTATAAAAATAGGATTTTAATATTGTGGCCTTAGTATGCATTTTACAACAAAAACGTGTACAATTATTTTATAGGAAATAAAAAATTCTACAACTTTTATTTCAAGCATTTTCTTCAACAAAGCCTAGTTTAGCGTCAATTAGTGATTCCTCGTATTTTTTAGGTTGAACAGTTTGATTTCTGTTTTGCTTTATTCACTCATACTTAAAATCAGGTTATCTCTTTCATTTTATATTGTTTACTAATGAGTATTAAAAACAGGTTATAAATACATTTTTATTTACATTGGCAAGAGAAAGGCATGTGCGTTTCACACCAGATTTTTTTTTATTCTTGGATATTCCAATATCCAGCAGCAGTTACTGGGCAACAACTTCAGAAAGCTGATTTTTTTTTTACAAAGCGATATCTACTCCTTTTTTGATTCCTTTATTTAAAGTCCCATCTACTGATGGTCATTAGCGACTACATTGGAGTATGTAATATTAACTGTGAGATTTGACAAATGAAAATTTCCAGACCAAGGCCAGGAATCGAACCCGGGACCTCCACACAGCAGGCCAATGCAATGACCACTACACTACGGAGGCAGCCATCTACTCTTTATTATGATCCAAAATGAGAACAAAACCATTTTCTTTTGCATACATTGTACGTTTTCAGTTTCTTATTTTTTAGATGAATTAACACAAATAAAATTTGTGTAAACACTAAAGTTTTAAGTCATTAACAAACAAAATTATTATACCATTATTAAAGTATTCCTCATAATCTAGCAAATCTATATTATTTGAAATTAATTTCCCACTTCATCAATTTATATGTTAGTCAATTCAGTGGAATTGTTTGTCTGCTTTAATGATATGGCTTAAGTCACTGAACTCTCAAATAATAATCATTTTAATGTGAACACAAAAAGTATACAATGAACTCAAAGTATGGAGATCACATAATTTATTCAATTGTACGTAAATAAGAAAACACTTACCATATAGAAAGCAAGACGAATTAGCTGATCTTGAGGGTTTCGTTTAATTTCCATAACAGATCTCCATACTAGCCAATACATTTGTGTGAAGTAATTGGGAGGCTGACTAGAAAAAATTTTAAATGTTATATCACAAAAATTCTAGCATTAATTAAGTAATGAATGTTAATAATGGGCGAAGTCAAAAAAAACATTTTAAAAAAATTTTATACATAAATAATGTACTAAATACATAACGAACATCAAAACAGCCCCATATCACCTACTTTACACAATACGGGAAAATTGGGAAAGTTCATTGCTTCAAGTATCTCAAAGATATAATCCATCCAAAGACCAGCATAAAGGAAGGGAGCAACAAAAGACGAGGAAAGATGGCTGGTGCACTTCGAGGAACTCACCACTTGCAAAAGACACGCCAAGATTAGACTTATAATACTGTGATAAAACCTGTGTCTCTGTACATGAGTGAGTGCCTTAGAATGACCGGAAGGCTGGTCTAAGAGAAGCAGAAAAATTTGAGAGAAAAAAAATCCGCAAGACAATGGGCATGAAGATACCAGACAACAATACTGGATTAAAGGTCGAGAAGAACGATAAGAAAAAGAAGGCTGAAATATTACAGACACCTGTAGAGATTGGATGACAACACAAATTTTTAAGACACAAAACAGTAGACCTAAAGTCTCAGATAAATGGTTTAAAGAAGTCAAAAAGGATATTGAGAAAACTGGGATAAACTAAGAATAATAATAATAATAACTGGGATAATAAACCGAACCAAATTCATACAACTAATTATGGACTTTAAGGGCTTCCATGAAGAGCAGAGGCAGAACACTGGGTGGATAGAAGAAAGGAGAAAAGCCTATAGTGAGTGAATGCTGAGAATATGGGCTGCAAAAAGAGCTTCCAGAAATGTCTAGTCACCTCATGTGGTCTAAAATTGGCCCAATACAAGA
Source organism: Catonia carolina (assembly GCA_035578175.1). Classification (NCBI taxonomy): domain Eukaryota; kingdom Metazoa; phylum Arthropoda; class Insecta; order Hemiptera; family Achilidae; genus Catonia; species Catonia carolina. The sequence goes on from JAQMRL010000001.1 coordinate 45,616,327, forward strand.
AAAAAAACCACAAAAATAATGTACAAAAAGGGCTTGGCAACAGAAAATATTAAAGAAGTTCAAATAGTAAAATGGGGCAAGTGCTAAATTACAGAGCTGATATGTAAATAACCAAGATACGCAGTTAAATTTATATGTGGTACACACAAGATTGAACAGTGCCATGTTGCAACTATTCTAATAATGGGCTTAGCCCGTTATTTGTGTAGGAAACAGTCGGTGGTTCTGGAATCATTTTTGCCTCTAAATTTTTAACAGTTTTGTTTTCCAAGTATAGTATTATTTTCCTTTTAAAATTAAAAGAACTACAATAGAGTCTCGATTATCCGACACAAACAGGACCAGAAGATGGTCGGATAAGTAAAATGTCAGATAATCCGGCACCAGAAGATAATTTAAATACATAGTACACTAGCTGAATTTAAAAATAAATTTACTGAAACAAATATGAGTTTTGCAAAAATTACGATAAATAATTTTAAGTTGTAAATACTGTAAGTGAAAATAACAAGTGAAAGTACATACAATCAACGACTTTTTTTTTAATATGACTTAACAAGTAAAATACAAAGAATATTTAACACATTTATTGTAATATTATAATGTGAGAAATAAATAACAGACAAAATGAAATTGAAATTTTGGAAAAATATTATATTTATAAATACAATAACAGGGAAAAATTAATGAACACACAGATTGAATGTGACAATCAACTGATTAAGTTGGCAAGATTATTTTAAATATAAGAATCGACTATTCCTTATCTACCATGGTGGAGCAGGAAGTTTTAAATTTTGACAAAAATTTTTAATTTACTGAAGATGTGTACAAGATACATGAAAGCGCTATAAGCATTGGTAAGTGTTTTATGTTACCGTATTCTGGTGGTTAGAAATATATATTTGAGTTTTTAATAATACGGCTGTTTAAAATCCTACATAGGATGTTTGATAAAATAATAATCATAATATATTATAATAAGAATACTTTCATCATCATTCAAAACATGTTGCAAAATGACGAACAACGCATGTTGTACAACACAAATAATTGTAGATTATAAACACGCGTAGTAAACATACATTAAAATAACCACAGACATGAAACAAAACTTTCAATAAGCACTTTAGTGGTGTATTTTATAACTAAAAATTTTAAATAATATTTGTAACACAACAAATGTCGTCCATGGATGTTCAATCACTTAATACGAGTACAACGTGGGAAATTCAAAGACATCAAATGACAGGATCCGTAAAAAAGAAAAGTTTCATGACGACACCAATTGATGGGCTCAGTAGCAAAAGTGTTAACCTGTTCGAAGTATATTTTTCCACCAAATTAACACATGCATTTTAATCATAAATACTTGATTATCTTAAATTAAAGATTCTGGCGTTTGACCCATTATTAACATTCATCGCTCATTCACAGGAAAAATCAAAAAATTAAATGATGTGTCCTAAGTACAAGGTCTATTTTTATTTCTAGACGACTAACTTTTATGAGACCACCTCCAAGGTGCAGTGGTTGAACACTTTCCATGTGTCAAGCCAATTTTAACAAAAAAGACAACCTCTATTGCTGTTAGAGCCATTTTGATTGATAACCATGAACCACCTAAACGGATTCTTATTATCCAATTCATTTCCCAATGAATGTGTGAATGTGACCTTTACTTTTATGAACAAATACAGAAGTTATAAAAGTTGTAGTATCAAAAAAACAAGCAATTTTTTTTATTAATTTAATGTCACATCAACTGCAACGGTCATTAGCAATGACATTGGGAAGTAACTGTGTGAGGATGCAATACACAAAAGATTACAGTTAAAATACAATATTAAAAGATTACAGTTTAAATGATTTAAATGATTACAGTTAAAAGAGTAAACAATATACTTACATAGAAACATAACTTTTAAATTCATCTTCTGTTTTACCCTGAAAAAAAGCATAATAACATTTTATTTCTCAAAATTTTTTACAAATAATTTTTTTAATTTAAAAATAATTATCACATTATTAACGTATGTGTAAATAACTAAACTATTAAACCACAAAATTGTGAGCTTCCTAGTAAACCAAGCAGTCAAGTACCTCCTACTGCCCTGTGTTACAGTGTTGCCAATCCAACCGCCCTACCGTGGCATTGGAATTGCTTCACTCAGTCAGTTCAGTGCAATCGTGACATACACAATGTTTTGTAACGTTTGTGGGCTGGTTTGTTTAAATTCATTTTGTTTTAAAAATTTGTTTATTTTATAGGCCTATTGTTTAATTGTTTAATACAGTCATTCGTTAAAAGGTTTTAAAATTTTATTTGTTATTTTTCAATGTATTAAATGTATGTTTAGTTGTAAGTATGAATGAATTCAGTGATTTTGACAGCCACGCGGTAAATCAACCCCGAACAGCAACCGTCGTTTTCAAAAGAAAGACCTTAGAAAACAAAGTAAAGAAATAATCAGCAATTTTTATAAGTTTTTTTATAATTTAGGCTAACAATCCTGAAGCAAGAACAAAATTAAATTTCTAATTTTTATGACTATAAGATGAAAATAAAACATAAAAAGTTTGTTCGCACTCTGCCAAATATGGTAACACTGCATTACTGACTAACTAGATACAGGCTCGCAATTTCACGGTTACTACTATAATGGACTACTGATACAAGTTTGTTATGGTCAACACCAGCATAAGCAAGCTTGTTCGCTAGTGTCGCCAAAAATAAGAAAGAAAAATAAACATTTTAAAACTACATTGCACAATTCTAACACTAGTCCACAAACTAAATGATTTTAACAAATCCAACAGTAATCCATCTTACAATATAATTTTAAACACAACAATAATTATACTTCTATCATATAAATTCTGCAAATTACATTTTTTATTATTTTATGCATAATTTTTTACAAATTATTTTTTACTTCATTTACTAAAACACATACTAAAATATTTGCTTTTACACTTTTAATTGCTACTTATTTTTAATTACAATATTTGTATTTAATTAAAAATAAATTTCATTTTTTATCCAAGCCTCAATTATTTTTATTTGTTTTTATTGTTTTATTTTCAACAAGGTGTTGGTTTGTTTAAATGTTGCATTAAAATCACTGTTATTAGCATTAGGATTAGCATTAAATTATTATTATACATTATTAGCATTACATATCACTGTTATTAGCATTACATTAGGTTGAGGAATGGTGGATTTGAAATTAATTGTAAAAATTTTACAGATACTGGCTGGGAATTGAACCCGTGACCTCCGATTTACAGCGTAGCACGCTAACCACTGGGCCTGTTGGGGTATTCTATTCACAAGCACACACTTACATAAGGAAATTGCCACCTGCGTGCAGTAAAATGGACTTGAACACTATTCATACCCAAACAGTGTGTTAATACTATTCGAGATTTAATAAAATTCTTATTTTTATTTAGGTGTAAAATAACTCTTTTAATAAATCTTTGTCTCAAGGTGAGAACATTTTTAGCTCTTGAAAAATTAGCATTAATAGATAAATATTTAACATATTGTTTTAATTTATTATATAAAAAAATATATTTAAAACCACTGTTTGTAATTCAGAGGATTATTTATTTACAAAACTGAATAAAATATATTTCTTGAAAAATAGCATTAACATTAATAATTTACAATTTGATAAAATACCATTGAAGTACAAATAAAATATTCTGTTTAAAACCCTGAAGTTTTCAAAATTCTGAAATTCCGCTTTTCAAGAGATAAACAACCACTTTGTCATTTTCAGCTCAGGTAGAAAATTACATGAAACAATGTAAAAAGTGCTACAAAAACATGAAAACAAAGTTCAGAGACATCTTGATTTATACTACATACAAACACAAAGATTGAAAAACTTTATTCATTAAGAACAATTGAAAGGATACTTTTAAAATTGTTTATTTGCAAACCTTAATGTCATCTGATTAGGTAGCTACAGTCAATCTGCAAGGTACATCCAGCGAGAATCCAGAAGTTGGTGTTTCATCTCAAGAAATTTAAGGAGCAAGTTTACATCCATGATATATTTCAATCATGAAGACTTTTATACATCTGTATCAACTGAATAATTTATACAGTAATGCAAAATTATATTTAGTTATCAGTGGAAAAACATTATTAAGTGCGCAATACTTGTAACAAAATTTTTTTAGTTTATTTAAAGTCTCATCGACAGCTTTGTCATTAGCAACTACTGTCGGTTTCCTGCTGCAACGGTGAGTTTTAAGAAGTAAAAAATTTCCAGAGCCTAGTCAGGAATCAAACCCAGAGCCTTTCACTTTGTACGTTAGTGTGCTAGTCACTACTCCACTGAGGCAGTCAAAAAAATTTAATAAAGAGTAATTTAGAGAATCTCATGTGTACTTACTCCTATACTATATCCAAGTATAACCAAACAAAACTATGCTGCAATTGTATTAATGGCTAGACCCAAAAACAGAAATATTCTGAAAATTATTATACATGTTTTATGTTTAAAAACTATATAATACTTACCTTGAAAAGATAGTTATCTGTAAAACATGTTGGCATATGTTGATTTTTAGTTAACTGCATTTGTAACTTTTTCGCTAATATTTGTCCTTGTTCTGATGAACTAAATTGATCGCATATTCTGTCAACCCGCTCCAGACTTTCGTCGCCATTATTCACTGCTAATTGAGAGACGAGGAATTCAGAAATATTGTAAGTTGCAGGACACACTAATCCAATACTGTTGAAAAATAAATACATAAGAAATGCTACATAATTTTATTCTAAAACCATAATTTTTAAGAATTACTTATTTTTCCAAACAGTAGGTGAAAGCAGGGTAAAACTGGCCCTTTAGGCTTTATATAAATTGAATACCAAATTGCGGAAATTTCTTTAATAAAAATGCCAGTATACTTTCTAATAGGTTTTAGAGATTTAATAAGGAAACATTAGTGTATATAGATTTTTTGTTAAATCAATTTTTTCCTAACCTCTCTGCAAAATGCCAGTTTTGCCCCTTGGGTAAGGTAAAACCGGAACCCATATTTATTATACTGACGAAAATTCAGAATTACTGAAAAATTTACTAAAAACAAGGTATTATAGAAGGTAATACAAAATAATTACAATTAAGTAGCTAAGACTTATTGAAAAGTTTATGAAAACACAGTATTGTACAAAATAATTAAGATCAGACCTAAGTAGCTACAGGTTATTTACAAATATCACACACAAAAGTCATCTTCACAACTTGAAAAAACTTCATGACCCATTTGTAGCATCTAACGCACTGGATCCAATCTTCACTGTTTTTAGAATTAATGCGCAAGTCATAACAAAAAATACCCACTTCATTTCAGATGTAGAATAATAATATTGCCACCCCAAAATCAAAAAAAAAAAAAACTGAAAACCTAAAAATGGTTAAGCCTAAAAGTTTAATAAAATATTAGACACAGGAGTAACAACAATAAAACATAACTCTAACTGCTTGTAATGGCTACCCTTTTACTACTTGAGGTCATTCCATGCAAAAAAAACTATCAATGAACACCTAGAGGGGCCACTTTTACCCGCCAGGACAGTTTTGCCCCACTCTCCCTTAATTCTGATGGTCAGGCCTAATAAACAGGATTTCTCAATAACTTGTATTTTTTGTATTTTCTTTGTTTTAAAAGTGGTATAATTTTTTATAAATAAATTTCAACTCGTAAAACTAAATGGTGTTTACCACTGTTTGCAGAGTTATATAATTGCTATCTTCTTTCATCCATCTATTACTGGATGTCAGGGAAGATGACAGTTTTAAACTTTTCATCTGTAGCTAGAAACAGATCAATAATAATTTATCATATTGTTGAACCTTGTCGTAAAATTTCTCACCTAAAAAAATCTTACACAATATTGTGTTCTTTCAAACCTTATACTTAACCCTTAAACTGTACCTACACAACTGGATGCTTCATTATACACCCAAAGTATTGACCCAATTTCTTTACTCTCATTGTTTAACCTTTGCTGCATAATCTCATAAAGACATAATCCAACAACTACAAAACCTACTCCAGTAAATTTTTGTTTGATATACCAACAGCCTTTGTCAAGGTCCATGAATCGAGCCCATACTTTTTTATATAGAACAAGCCTTAATCTGGGAACAATTCTTCAAAACTGGCATTATCATAAAAAAATGTTATTCAAGTTTTTTTCAATTCGAAACATGATCTCCTGTGAATAATCAGATTGTAAACTAACTAGACCTCCCATTCAGGAAGTCTATAAAAAGTGCCATGTACAGGAGTATCTACTTGTTAGAAGTCCGATCAGTGTTCTTGAGCTGTGAGATGCATGAAAGAATTCTAATTACCCCCACTACTTCACATTATGTATTAGTTTCTCCTACTATTTCACTGTTCTGTAAAATCTCGCCTTGAACAGAGGTCTTGGTTAACTACGCATCTTTCAGTGAAGGTCCAAAAATGAACAACCAAGGTATAGTGGCAAACCACATGAAATTAATGCTTAAGGAGCTGGATGTTCCGGTCAGCTGTGCTAAATCACAGTGGCCATCATCTCGCTGTATGACGAATCTGTCCATATCCTTCCACTTTCCACTCGAAAAATTTTAAATTTATAAGATACTTTCAAAAAAGTTTAAAAAAAATTGTTTTTTTTTTAAATATTCCATTGTTTTAAAAAAATACCATTCAAATTGCTTTCTTTACGTCTGCTATAGTGATTTTTCAAAAAAAAATTTATTTCATGCACATTCTCGCGATTTTGGCAAAATGTAGGACTAAATAAATTTTATTTTTGTTTTTGTTATTTTGGCATTATAGACAACAAACACACATTCATATAGTTAGATATTACTAGTGAAAAACCATTTGTAAAGCATAATAATTTTATCTAGAAATATGTATATTTCACAACTCTGCAAGTTGCAAGTATGCCACTGCAGGCAGTATTTTTTCGTGCGTCTCTCTCTTCCCCCCTTTGCTACAACGTATGTTAGATCCAACCGTTTGTGCCAAAAGCGAATTCCAATAGAAAAACTTTACAGCTTTCACACAAGTTAACAAACATATTTGTATGTTGACTTACGGACGGCCTGCATGCGATATCTGTTTACATGAAAATTTTTCAACACTCTAACCTACCCTTCACATTAAAACGTTAATAAAATATTTCCCTTTCAACATATTTTATTTCTGTAAATGCTATTAGTTGCATTGAAGAATTCTTTACAAAATAAAAACAAAATGATCGATTTAAGGTGTATATTGACCTCACTGCAACAAGTTTTATTACGTACTGCACAACCCATTTCTATACCTACTGAAGTGGCTTTGCGTAGCATATGGGATAATTATGATTTTTTTTAAATTTTCTAAAATGTAATTTTATATCATGAATAAGGTACCTGTTGAAATATGCAATGGCAGAAGTAACTTCACCTTGGTAAGCAAGTCGTCCGCCTTTTACAAGAAGTATAACACTGTGAAACATATCAAATATTCCTGAAGCTGGCTGATGGATTGTACAAACAACAGTTTTTCCCTGAACTGCAAGTTGTCTTAGTTTCTCAATAACAGCACTAGCATTGTAGCTATCCAGTCCAGTTGTTGGTTCATCACAGAACAATAGAGGAGGATCTGTAATCAACTACAAATACAACTCTGTTAAAATATGTGATACTTTATTAGATATTAATAACAATATAAAAGATTTACTAAAATGCTTTTCATGGTTGATGAGCTCTCTGTTCCATACATTTAGACCAATCAGAACGTTTGCCAGCGTTGTCAGATTGTATGAATGTATCAGCTTGACAAACATCACGTGCACATGTGCATAAGGCCGCAGTAGTTCACTAGTGCCTCGCACCTTGTACTGAACACATCAATTATAGAGCGCGTTAACATGCAATTGTTTATAATAAAACCAGCTGGTTGTATGTTCATAGGTTTAATGTTACTAAAAGAACAAAAAAATGGCTGACGAAATATATAACAGAACTACAAGAGCAAGTATTGGTAACGTTGCTGGCAAGTCATTGGCTAGCTATAAAGTGGGTAGGGGCAAATGTGTACGTTCAGAGCTCATCAACTTTGAAAAATAGTATACTGTATAAGCCAGTGATTATTTTTACTTGTTTAATACGTACTTAGTGATTTTTGATGCTATCATCATCATTGTCTTCAATTAACATCAAGATGAAATTTCAAATAATTGGCTGAAGGTTTAAACTTGACCTCAAAACATTATTTACGGGTATTTACATTTTTTTTAAAATTACGTACGCATTTTGTTTACTGGTGAATACCACCGCAGGTTATAGATGAGTGGGTTTCAACTTGTTGAAAATTTTTTCACACCCTAGGCACAAATTGAATCATTCCCATTTATATTCTACCACAATAGGCACTATGTTGCAGAGGCGGCCTATACTTTTACTTTCTCTTGCCCTGTATGAATATATAGGAAGGAAAGTAGGTCTATTGTTTTCATGGAAAATTTTTGAAATAAAGAGTTTTCACCTAACATAAATGTTTTCAGGCTCCCTGAACTCAAAAACATGTTAGTGATTAATCTGTGTGTGTGTGTGTGTGTGTGTGTGTGTGTACGTGTGTGAACAAAATACCTCAAGAATGGAATAACTTACACAGTTGAAACTTAGAACTTCAGTTAGGTACCACCAGGGGACCTAACACGAACATTTTCATCAAAATCAGTCAATCAGAAGTAGTAGTTTACTTGTGCAATTTTTCACTTTTTTGCGATTTTCTCCAAAATAGCTCACGTTCTTTTTTTAAATCGCCTCATTTTAAATGTTTTATGCTCTACAAGAAAGGGTAAGCATCATGTCTGTTAAAATTCTTCCGGGGGGGGGGGGGGTCTGTGCTCTTGTGGTATAGTGTTTTTTTAAGATTGCAGCCTTAATATGCATTTTAGGGCAAAAGCAGTTAAAATAATTAAAGTTTGATACAAAAGTTAAAAAAAGTAAACATATTTGAAATAAAAGTTGATGTTTTAAATTTTCTACAACTGTGATTATATACACCTAAAATGCACATTTTATTATTTTTATTTTACCCTAAAATCCATTAAAACTGCAATAAAAAAGCCACTTTTTACCACACACAGTTGAGCACAGATCCTCCCCACTAAAATTTTAGCAAACATGGTACTCACCCTACAATGAAAAACATATAACATTTAATAAAATGAAGGATGATAGATAAAAAATGCCAGACCTGTTTCAGGAATTGAACCTAGGACACCTGGCATAGAAGTAAGTTGTACTGACCACTATAAGGCCAGATATTACGATAAATAATGAAATATGATTTGGCCTAATAAAACAATCAGATCAATGATTTTCAATGGTTAATGCATTTTATAAAAATATTCATTCATAAATATTCGTATATTAAATTAAATAAGAGGGTCATTCACAAAGTAAAGAATATTTTCCTTTATTATGAAATTTTTTTTATTACAGCCAAACGAAACTTTTTTTACAACATACCTGATACTTACAATTTTTTACATAATCGCCGTACAAATTTAAACACTTCTACCATTTCACCAATTTTTGCTAAGCCCTCTGCATACTCAGTTGCCACAAAGTTGTTTAACCACTCACTAACACCCTCCTTCAGTTCGTAGTCACTTCCGTAGTGGTTCCATAAAGGTTCTAAAAATTTCATAAAATTCGTGAAATTTCAAGAAAGAATGAACTGAGTCCATCTATCATGAAATGTCTGTCCTGTTGAACTTTTTCCTCAATCCTTACGATTTGAGTTCGTCAGTCATAGCTGAAGGTTGGCCCGAGTGCTCTTCATTGTGACCATTTGTCTATCCACTATTAAACTTAATGCACCATTTTTGAACTGAAGCTTTGTTCATCATGTTACCATAAACCTCCTAATTTGTCTTATTTGTTATTTGTCTGTAAATTTTGATAGGTCACACTCATTTAGTATTCAAAAAGTGTACTACATATACATAAAAAATATGAACCTCACACTTGACAAGATCGTTAATTTTGTCACACACTTTTAAGACTTACAAATAGTTAATACAAGACTTATTGTTAGCGCCAGACTGGCCCAAGGTGAGTGGAAGGTCAATGGTTTGCCAGCGGAGGTGGTGGGGGAACTGCACAGCTCATCAAAATGTTCTTTACTTTCCGAATGACCCTTGTACATTTATATTTTAATAAACATAAGTGAAGTTGATATCAGTTTTGTCTCCTATGTACAGAGGATATCCTATAGTTGTGAAATTCAAAACACCCTAATTAGAGAAATTCAGGTTTATCCATGATCTATTGTATCTTTTGCTTTCATAGAAAAATTGTGGAAAAATTTTGGATACGCTCCTGCAATTAAGTAATTCAAGAATTTCTTGGTTTTAACTATGTATTACAAAATACAAACAGACTGATAAAGATAACAAGAGAACTAAAAATAATTTGTGAAGCAACTTTTTAGTTGCTTCACAAGTCCACTGAGGTGTAATGAACTGGTACTTAAACTGTCACCACAAAAACTAGATTAAATTGCAGTAGCTGTTGTGGTTTTATCTACAACATCTTCCGGTAAATCAAACTAACTTGAATTACTGAATTACTGTAGTGAAACCACAGCATAATCCACAACACAACACACAATTTTTTTATGAAAAATAAGTCAATGTAGTAGATAAATGTTTATGCAATATAGCAAATGTTGCTAATAAATCCAGACAAATTAATTTTATTTCTCACCTCAACACCAAGAGAAACTTTTTTTAGTTCACCTCCAGAAAGAGCAGAAAGTCTAGTGCTGCTGCACTTAGATAATCCTAATTCAGCCAGAAGAGAAAAGACTCTCTCATTTCTTTGAATAGTACTAAGATTGCGATCCATTTTTAGACGAGCCTGAAAAGATGGAACAACAATTTTATACACAAAATTAACAGTACCTAACAAAAATAAATAAATAATTATTTCAGTAACAACATTAATTGCAGTAATAATTACTTTAGTAAACTAATTAAGTAATTATTTATTATACGACTGCGTAAATAAAAATATTACCTTCACTTTTCTAGTCGGAAAATGTATTATTGCTTCACTAAGGTGCTCTGTATTAATTGTTTACAAGAGATTTAAGTTTAGGTTTATTATTTATTAAAAATTATTTAATAATAGCCGGCTGCATTGGCACAGCTGGTAATGTGCTCGCCTCTCATCATGCGGTCCTGGGTTCGAATCCCACTCAGGCACAGCATATTTTCATACGTTACAAAAAATCATTTCATCCTATATCGCATAAAGTTCCACCCCAACATCGCCGCTAATGACTGTTGCAGTTGATGCGACGTTAAATTAATTAATTTTAAAAAAAAATTATTTAAAAACTGATCAACTGAGAAATTATACAAAAATCTGTACTAACATAAAAAAGTAATGTTTGTTTGTCTAACGAGGTGATCTTAGAAACAACTCAACCAATTTCAAAAATTCTTTCATTGTTGGAAGCTTAGAGCTTCCCAAGTAACATCGACTATAATGGCATTATGAAAATCTAAATTCTGAAAAAATGAAGTTATCAGCGATATCATGACTCACTGGATGGTTTGTTTTGAGTATTGACTTGCTTTAACTTGCAGACACCTTTGTGGATGCATAGCTGCTGACTTCTTGGTTTGATGTACAATTTATAGTAACTATAGTGCCTTGCTGTGAAAGATACAGTGCGACTGGCCACCCTTGTGTTAGTGAAAAATTGCAGTTGGTTCGCCATGGTTGTATTTGATACAGGAAATAGTGTTGTTTGCCTTAACTTTGTGTTCGTGAGAGATTCAGTGAGATTTGCCACCCTTGTGTTTATAATAATAACAGTATTATAATGTAGTTAAACTTGAAAGTGGTGCTATTAGACAAAAAGGTTATTGATAACTTTATTATTTTTTTTTATTTAAAGTCGCATCAACTGCTTGGTCATTAGCGACAACAGCAGGTTATGAAACATTAACTCTGGGATGCGACACGTGAAAATTTCCAGACCCTGGCCAGGAATCAAATCTGGGATTTCCGCGTGGTAGATAAATTTATTTAGTTTTAACAGTCTTATACTGTTATAACAGTCCTTACTGTTTTAACAGTCAGACAAGCGTTATTCATACATCAGTTTATAAAACACCTTTGAATCAGTGTTATAAAGTAATAGCTAACAGGGTGTTTTTAGTAACCTGATATCATGATAACTGGTTCAATCCAGTAACCATGTTAATTATCCTGCATTACCTTTGCTCTTAAATTTTTCAAATTTTTGAAAATTATTTATGGGACAAACACCCAAAAAATAATGTCACATCCCATTTCTGCATAGAAGTTATAGACACCTTTCGAAAATCAATGAGATAACCACACCACTTTTTTTTAAGAAATAGATTTTATTTTCATTGTTTATCTTCTTCTGTTGGTGCCTATCCTCTGTGGATGTTGGCAATCATATTAGTCCACATGACTTTATTTACAGCTGCTCTGAATAATTGTACGCTCGTCATTCCTGTCCGTTGCCTGATGTTCTTTAGCCACGACGTCCGCCGACGGCCTTGAGATCGACTACCTTCAATCTTGCCTTGCAATATAAGTTGAATTAGCTGATATTTTCTGTTTCTCAAAACATGCCCTAAATAAGCCATCTTCCTGACTTTTATGTTTGGCAGGATTTCCATGGCTTTTTGCATACGTTGCAAGACGGTGTTGTTTGTGACATGGTAGGTGTACGATATCCTGAGCATTCGGCGGTAGCACCACAGTTCGAAGGCCTCGAGTCGTCTAGATGTTGCATCGGTTAGGGTCCAAGCTTCCACTCCGTACAGAAGAGTCGAAAACACATAGCATCTCAGAAATCGTGATCTTATACCAATGTTAAGGTGCATATTACACAAAATTTTCCGGAGACGATTGAATACTGCTCTTGCCTTCTCTACGCGGCACCTAATTTCCTGCGAGTGGTCCCATTCCTTGTTTAAATTACATCCTAGATAGGCAACTTTGTGTACTATTTCAAGCGTCTCATCATTTGATGTAAATCGATGCTGTATTCCATCATTTTTGCTTACTATTAGTATTTTGGTTTTCTTGCTGTTTAACTTCATGCCGTATCGTCGACAGGTTTCCTCTACACGATTTATTAATGCTTGCAACCCCTCTGCACTATCCGTTATCAAAACCGTATCATCCGCATACTGTAAATTTTTGATGGTTTGACCATTAATTTGTATGCCTTCTTCCATTTCGTCGATAGCTTCTCTGAACAGCATTTCCGAATACATATTGAACAAGGTCGGCGACAAAATGCACCCCTGACGAACTCCTCGCTCGCTTCCTCGTTGTAATCTTACCATTTAAATTTAATCTTTACATAATTTCATTTGAAGTCTTGGAAATACAGTATTAAAGAAATTCAATACAGAAAATTTGAATATAAATATTCAATTTCCTGTATGGATAATAACCATGACTTCAGTTACTTTTTAAAATCATTAACTTAAGGGAAGATTTAACTTTTCCAGCATTTTTTTTATGTAACTGCATCCAGGAGACTCCTGGTTGGAAATAGTTTTTCCCAACTAAAAACTATTTATAAAGTAATTTGTGTACAATATAAAATGTTTTGGCAATCAAGAGTATTTTTTAATTTTAACTACCACAACTTTTGAAAGCTTGTGGTAATTTATTATCTCCCAGTATGTTTTTAGGTAGTTAGGTTTGTGTTCTCACAATTTAGTGTTGTGATTAACAACATATTAATCAATTTCTGGTTCTTGTATAATGATTGTGGACTTTAAATTTTGTAAAAAGTATTTTGTTTTATCAAGCAAACAGCTTAGGAGCAAAAAATGTAAAAATGAGTATAATTTTACATGTCCTACTTGGTAATTACAATGATTTATGATGAGTATTATAAACAAAAAGTAAGTAAATCGTTAATTTTTAATTTTTAGCTCAATAAATTTATTTTGATGTCTATTTGCATAATGAAAATTAGACACAGTACACAATATATTTTCATCTGATTTTCCAATACATGCAAAAACTGCAAATTTTGAAAGGATTTTTTAACATTAACATAACTGTATTAATGTTACAATGAATATATTTTTAATTATTACTTTACTAAAACTTATCTTTGATAGAATATTATGTCTCTTCTATCACTGTTTACAAAACACATTAAATAAATTTAATCTAAACCAAATAAAAATGTTAAATTTAAACTAAAATGCAAGATGATTATGACAAAGAATATAATGATAGAACATAGGAATTTCAATGAAAACCACAGCTGTGGTTATGTAAGTTAGAAGTAACAAATAAGATAAAAAATTGTATCAGGCTAACAAATGCAGAGACTGAGTAAAACAAATACAAGGTCAAAAGGATTCAACAAAAAGCTCCTCATTCAAAATATTACTTCTTCATGAGTGACTTTTACTTTCTCTTGCTCTAAATAAAAGTAAAGTCTTGCCAAATAAGGAAGAAAAGAATTGTTATCAGGTCAATTTTTCAAAATTGAATTTTAAAACAAGTTTTCAGGCCTCCTAAATAAAAAAAACCATGTTTTTAGCTAAACAATAGCATGCTAATTAATTCAAACACAGATGTTATGTAATGAAAAGTTACTTTATTTTTGAAAAAATATGTATACATTCTATTTGTTAATGTTTAATAACTAATATGGCCACTTTTATTGTTTATCAGTTCACGTATGTGATTTGGCATAGATTCAATTAGTGTACTGCACATTTTTTTAATTTCTTCGTCACGAAACCATTAGGATATTATTACTGCAATGAGGTTATTTTTTGTAGTACAATCCATTTTTGAGAGTAGTTTTTTCACTATTGCTCAAAGATTTTCAATCGGGCTTATACCTGGGGAATTACCTGGCCATGTCAACACTTTAACGTTTTCTTGTTCGAAAATTGCTTTCACTTTTTTGGCAGTATGGCATGGTGCTATATCTTGTTGAAACACTCCATTGCCATGTGGAAATTTTTGCAGTTGTGGCACAACCTTTGACTTAAGAATTTGGATATATTCATCGCTTTTTAATATACCATTTACTGGGACTAATGAACAAGGACCTTCAAATGTGAAACAACCCCAAAACACTTTTTCTGGCGATGTTTAACTGATTGCTGGATATGAGCTGGTGATTTTCTTTCATCTGCTGATTTCCGAACGTAAGAAACCTTTTGCCCCTGAACGTAAAAATGGGATTCATCGGAGAACATTACATTTTTCCAGTCTGCAACAGTCCATTTAGCATGTGCTTTGGGCCACAATAACCCTTTTTGCACATTGCTTGGGTCAAAAGTTGTTTTTTAGCCGGTTGACGAGCTTTCCGTCCAGCACCAAGAAGTCAGCGTCTAACAGTTGTCACATGCAAATTCATTCCACTGGCTGCAAGCTGTCGATTTAAGTCCACAGCACTTAATTTTGGATTCACTTGTTCTCACTAATAACCGATCTTGAGTTGCAGTGGTTTTTCTTTTACGGCCACATTTTCCTTTCCTTCGAGATGAAAAGGAACGAGTTTCTCAAAATTGTTTTAATATAGCATTCACTGTCCCTAGTCCAACGCCACACTCTGAAGCTATTTGTCATTGTGTCATACCGGTATACTAAGAGAGAGAAACAATTTTTGAACGTTTTCTTGGAGTTACATCCATTGTTACAATATATTACGTAAACAGACACAATAACAATATATGAATTTGTCATAAAAAATGAAATACTGCACAGACAGCTTACAGAATGTGTGTGGTTAGTAGTGCAGCCACAACATAGAAAAAAAAACAAAAAAATTCCCTGTGTTCGGATTAATTTACACGCTACTGTCGGTCTGTGTGTGTGTATGAGAACAAAATATCTCAAGATCAAATATTGTATGAAGTTGAAACTTGAAACTCAAGTTAAATACCACAACGAGACTCATCACAAACATTTTCATCAAAATCAATTTACTGGAAGTAGTATTCGTGGAATTTTTCACTTTTCTGCAAATTTTTTAAAAACCGTTGCTGCACTTTGTTTAAAAATCACTTCATCTACAAAATTTTTTGTTTTCTACAAGACAAGTTAAGATTTATGTCTGCTGACATTCTCAGGGATCTGTGCTCTCATGGTAAAAAATTGTTGTTTTTTAAGATTGTAGCTATAATATGCATTTATGATAAAAGTGTTTATAATTAAAGTTGTAGAAAATTAAAAACCAACCACTATTTCAATTATTTTTTTCTACTTTCACTAGTTTAGCCTCAATTAGTGATATTCTGAATATTTCTCATCAAAATTGGTGAAAAATGGGATTTTTTAAGATTGCGACCCCCGATGAAAGTTATTGGAAATAAAAAAATCTATGACTCTTATTTTGAGCATTTTTTTACAGAGCCTACTTAGCATCAATTAGTGACTTTCCTTATTTTTAGGTTTTACAGTTTGATTTTTTATTTTGTGTCATTCACTCATGATTAAAATTAGGTTATATTTTCCTCATGTACAACGGCAAGAGAAAGTCAAGTTTTCCTGACAGATTTTTTTTTTTAAATTAATATTGAAAAACAAATCTTAGAAAAGTTACCAAAACTAAACACTTAATGGTTTAGACTCACCATAAGTTGCATGTGCTCCATGACAGTTAGACTTCCAATGGTTAGATCTTGCTGTGGAACAAACCCAGACAATTTTGCCATTGTTCTATTTTGCATATTTCTGCCATTTACCAAAATTTCACCAGTAATATCACCTAAAAGTAAATAAAATAATCAGTATATTTTAAACACTACTATAAATTTCTTCTATCTTTTTATTTAGTTAGCATGAACTATTAACACATTCCGTGCGGATGTGGTATACCTACCACGTAAGGATTTTTGTGAGTGACGGGCGTGGTAGGGATACCACGGCAGTCCTTTTCATAAACTCTCTGTCCTTACTAACCAATTCAACGTATCAAGGAACGGCTTTCACACACTCTCAACTCAATATGTTATTCTAACTATTACTACTGAACTACTATTCTAAAAAATCAGATCTACCAACCCTACTGACAAAAAACTTGAATAGTGTTTTTCAAATATCCAAGTAGTAGTCCTACCACATCCGTCAGTCACTAAAATCTCTGCGTGGTAGTCCTACCACGTCCGTAATTCGGTAAAGTCGTTTTACGTCTCATTTAATTCTGTTGTAATCGATATTTGTCACGTGTATTGACACCACACTGAATGTGTTAAACACCGCCCAATTTATTTACTGATTTTTTTTTTGTAGGTATTTTAACCAAGACATTCAGCAAAGTTGGTTCAAATATGGCAGTCAGATGGTTTCCATAATGCCACTCACCCAACTAATAGGTGTTTCAAAAAGGACAAAACTCGTTTTTAGGTGACACGAATGTAGTACTTTTAAACATTAAATTAATTAAATAAATATTTGTTTAAATGTTCACTATAATTGAATGTAACAATATTTAAATTACAATGAAACTTACCATTAACAACTTTATGATAGATGTTGTTGCCTATAACGGGCAGGTGGAGTGTTAAATTGTTTGAACTTGATCTGCTAGTTCCAGGGCTACAAAAAATATTTCTGTTTCGTATCACATGGTCAGCCAATTATAAGACTGAAGCATTTAAAAATAGACGAGATAAAGGTGTAAAAGACACAGTTATCTCCTCAGAGAGTAATGAATTTCATTATACAGCTAGACCCTGTGGTGAATGAAGTTAAAATATCATTTGCAGGGTGGAAAGTACATGCTTTTAGAGGGCCGGGCACGATGATAAGCATACTTTTCCACTCAGTGAGGAAGGTGATGGTAAACCACCTCACTCCTCGTTTCATTTAGTAAAGCCTCTTTAGAGGTCCAAACCACCTTTTGGCTGATGACCTAAACAACAATAGATGTTGAAAATGATTCCTTGTGTCTTGAATGCAGGTTTGCACAAATTTTATAATGTTTTCTCATCAATTTTAGAAATCTCATGTTCAATGTCCATCATGTGTCCACGTTCAATGTCCGTACATTTGTCAAGTGTCCTTTTCGCATCCGAAGTTTTTATAACCGTTCAAAAAATATGTTTTATCACAAATCTTCCTTTACTAATTATGCAGCTTATTCGCCAGTTAACTGTATGATAAGTGTTTAACAGTGACTTTCTACCAACAAACTTACTATGAAGTTATTGTATACACAATATTTTTTTAGCAGCGATTTTCATTTCGTAAGACGGTCATTTTTGAAAGATTACTACAGCTACAATTACAAAAATATTATTTTCTACTCTATTCTTTTATAATTATGGTGCAGTGAAACATCACCAAAATGGCCACCAAAGGTGATATGAAAAAGCGGAAAATTCATGACAAAATTAAATTTTAAATGTAATATATATTTATAGACCAGAGTATGGTTTCTTGAAATTCTTTAGTATACAACAGATACGCATTTTTTCATAGGAACTGATCACTTTTAAATTCTTTTTCATTGGTCACAGTTGGTTTGCACAGTGGATGCTTTACGAGGGTAAAAATGTACAGAGAATTACGGTAATCTTTATGGTTACTAAAAAGAGGAGTTGATCACTTTAGAGAAGCAGTCTTTTCTGAAAGTTTTATTGTATCATATTATCTGCATCTTATACATACAATAAAGACCATAAACCTTGCAAACATAAAAACAATTATCAATTAATCATTTTACCTCTAAGCCTTTGACTGATTGTAGCCATGAGAGTAGTTTTACCAGCCCCACTGAAAATTAAACAAACAATTTGACAAATTAAAATTTTTGATAGAAATACATTAATTTGTAATTCCTCTATGTTAAGTTACTTTGCATATCAAAGTCTTCTCTTTACAAGACCTTCATCACAAAAATCTGATTTAAGAGAGTCTGAACTGTTTAATTTTCTGTTATTTTCTTATTTTATTTGGTTTCTACGTCGCAGTACCAGGTTTGATTCTTGATGAGTTCTGGCATTTTTCATCACTCATCTTCATCTATTATCCTTCTCACCACCTGTATTAGCAGTAATTGTAAAACACTCGGACGTAAAACAAAAACAATCTTAAATTGTTTAAAATTTGGACTTCAAATGTATAAATCGTACGTCTTTACAATCATTAGAAACATTTTAATTAATATTTTTTGAACATACTTAAAATGAAATATTGGGTTACAAACAACAAAAACACTCGGTTACCTTGACTTAAACTAAATTCTAAAAGTTATAATAAGCTGCCTCGTAAAACCAAAACATCTGGTGTGAAACAAACAACTTTCTATTGCCAATGTGAATAATGAAAAATATAAACTATGTTTAATCATTAGTCAACAATAAAATGAAAAACGTAACCGAATTTTTTTCATGAGTGAATAACGCAAAATGAAAGTCAAACTCTGTAGAACTTAAAATAGAGAATATTACTAATTGGTGCTTAAATCGACTGTAGAACAAAAGGTTGTGGTTTTTTTATTTCCTATAACTTTGATTGTACACTTTTGTCATAAAATCCAAACTACGGTCACAATCTTTTACCACGAGAGCACAGCCCCCAAAAATTTCAGCAGATGAGGCGCTTACCCTATTTGGTATAATATTATATTTATTATACTATATTTATAATATTATATTATATTAGTATTTGGCATAATAAATATAGTAAATGAGGTGATTTTTTTTTTACAATATTGAACAAACCATTTTTGAGAAAATTGCAATAAAGTGAAAAATCACACAAATTTACTACTACTTCTGGTTGAACTATTCTGATGAAAATGTTCATGTTCAGTCCTAATGGTACCTAACTTTTATGTAGGTATTTCTAAAAATCATATTAGAATTTATTATTAAAAATATATAGTTTCTTAAAACCGTCAATAATATGGAAAAAAGTAAACACTCACAAGCATATTAAAATAAGTTACATAAAACTGTGAGCAATTTAAGAAAACAAATGCATCTATCTGTTATGAATCTTCTCAGTTTAAAATCATTCTATAAAAAAAATCATCCATCATCATAATTTATAAATCACTATCATTAAAAAATTTTGGCACCACCTTGTATAACTTCACGCCGAAATCAGTTACTGGATCAATTCACATTCACACCATTCCTGAACATTTATCATCTCATTTACAAGCAGTGCTTTAAAGAAATTGTACAGTTGTAAATAAAAATAAAGTTGAAGCCAAAAAAAATCTGTTATGATTTTTCAAAAAAGTTAACAAGGTGTAAGATAGGAATATAGATTTCCTCTGAAAGACATAAAATTAAGTAAGTGAAGAAACGACTTCTTAAACTAGACCTACCTTATTTTCCATGGAAAAATTAATAGTACTATAAATCCTAAATAATAATATGTAAATGATAAATAAAACTAGGGCAAACTTCAATAATGTATTAATTTCACATACCTTGGTCCCATAATTGCCAAAAGAGAGCCAGGCTCAGCAACTCCACTGACTAAAAATCAAATTAATTACAAGAATATTACATTCCAATAGGTAAACTAATTTTGATTTATTTGTACACTTTCTAGTGTAAAGGGATTCATCCAAAATCCTTTTTGTATTATTAAGAAGACAATAGTTAAAAAATAATGCGTAATTTTTTTTTTTTTTTGGGCTCCCAAACTCCCCTACACCCCGCCGTCTCCACCCACTACTATGGCTGGTCTCAAGGATGCGAGATGGTACAGTAGAACAGTAATAGAATATCACCTCAGTATACTGCACCAGAGTATTTGCAAACAGATTAAACGAACATCATATAAATAAGTTAAGTCTGTACATATTTGTTGTTTAGGTCATCAGCCGAAAAGCTGGTTTGAACCTCTAGAGGTTTTAACTAAGTAAAACGAAGCGTGAGGTGGTTTAAAACTGCCTTTCTCAAGAGTTGAAAAGTATGCTTATCAGCATGCCAGGCCCTCTGAAAAGCTACTTTCCACCCTGCAAAAGACATTTTCACTTCATTCACCACACGGTCTGGCTGTATAATGAAATTCATTACTGTCAGAGGAAATTAACTCTGACTAGTGTCTTTTACTCCTCTACAACTTCCGTACTTAAAATGCTTCAGTCATATAATTGGCTGACCATGTGATAAGAAACAGAACTATTTTTGTAGCCCTGGAACTAGCAGATTGAGTGCGAATAATTTACCACTCCACCTGCCTGTTATGGACAATATAATACAGTGTAAGTGTTGGTGTTAAATTTTCCAGACTCAGCCAATAACAGAGTCCAGGATTTTTTGATTTGTAATAATTCTACTGTAAAAATATTTAATTTTTCACTGATCTGTTACACCTGCATTATCACTTGTTTTTTATAATTCTACTTTCTACTGATGTGTTTCGGTGGATCCACCATCATCAGAGTACATAAAATCAAAACTAAACTTTTTAGGTTTGAATGTAGGATTGAATATAGGTTGCAGGATGCATTATAAAGATTAGTAGATACTACATAATATTATATTTTCAAAGTGGAATAAATAAATATTACTATTTATATATAATAATTTAAAGCTCTAAACTACCACATCCTGGAGGCAGCAAATGTGTATTAAAATATTACTTTCAACAATTTTTTGACTTTAAGTTCATAATTAAAATTGTTTTAAAAGATGTTAAAAATTATAATCATGTCAAATGTAAAAATATAGAATCTTAGTGTTATTCTGATTATTATGATATTATACCGATATACATTTCTGATTAGATGTAAAACAAAACAAATTTTTGTGTAATCTTTTTGGTCGTGCACTATTCAAAGAAAACTTGGGAATCAAAGAAGAAAGTTATGTAAAAATATTTCTAATGACCATTCTATATCTATTCAAAAACCCTTGAATTATATTAATTAAAAAAAGGTACAACGTTTTAATTTCTCAGTGTTTTGAGTGTAAACGGTCAAATCTTTGATATTTTTCTTGTTAAACATATTGAAAACAATTTCTAATCATTTTTTATTTTTTTTATTTTTGTACGTATTACATAGTACAGTACATTACGTATTTACAGATACAGTGCTGTATTGCATGATCTTGTTCAATGCCTTATCTTTCAATTATTATATAATTTTTTTTATTACGTGATACATACCTTTATTTATAATTCTTTCATTTTTTGTACGTTTATTATACCATGTACTCTTTACTTCATCTTTTTTTTTTACCCAGACTGATAAATCATGCCATGATAAAGTTAGTCGGGTATCACGCACACAACAATGCATGCTGCCATAATCCACTGACGTATCTTGATTCATGATTTATGAATTCACCCCAATTTTTATGAAAACCTACAATAAAAAGAAACAATATGAATACATTTAATATGTAGATTAAGGTAAAAAAATTATTGCGGACAATATGGTTTATTTTTTTGGTTTAACGTCTGACTGTTCTGCAATTACTACTAATGCAGACGGTGAAGGATGAAATGGTTTTTTTGTATGAAAATATGCAGACAATATGGTTTAGCTATCTGATAACATTGGCAATATTAAACCAATTCTTCAAGAACTTTATAATGAATCCCCAAGCTAAGCTTGAAGGTTAATTTCTAAAAAAATAAATTTATTTCTACATGAGGAAAATTACTACCAACAACATTGGATAAATAAATTAAATTTGGTCATGCAATTTGGATTGCCAGAAACAACCTCTTTTCACATTTCTCAAATGTGAGCTGAAGAGAAGAATAGAACTCTTAAGTGCTCTATTGATATCTTAGAGATCATCATGCGCAATCTGCCGAACTGTTTAAAATGGAAAGTTTTCAACCAGTGTGTTCTGCCAGTTTATAACATATGTTGCTGAAGCACTGACCATCACATCTGCTAGGAAACTTAGAATGACCTAACAAAGCATGGAAAGATCAATGCTTGGCATGTCAATACAGAACCATATCAGTACCAAAGATTTACATTGCAGAAAAGGTGTCACTGATGAAACAGAATGCACTGTTAAAATGAAATAAGGGAGGACACATGGCCCGGACAATGGGTGGACAAAAAGCCTGCTTGAATGGAGACAGAGAGCAGACAGGAGATACAGAGAAAGATTTCCCACATGTTGGACTGATAACGTCAAGACAATGGCTGGTAACTCAATGTGGAGAGCTCAAGAGTAGGATAGAGTGGAGCAATGATGAATGTTTAGCAGTGGATGCAACAGACTACTAACTAGTCCGTCATTACCTTTATCATTCCCAGTAAGCATGAGTCATCATACCTTAATCACATAAAACACCTAACATAAATCATATAAAGATAAATATCTTATTCACTTTGTGTATTACCTTGTTAAAATATGCGTAAAAATAGTACTGTGATGTTGAATTACTTTGTTCAACTAGTTTAACTTTATTTAATTTAATTTAAGATGTAGAGTCATATGTAGTGGTCTAAAAAGTAAAGAAAATAATTATTAATGCTACTTCGTAATTAGCCCATATATTTATATGTGTAAGTTGGCTGCACTGATGATACATTCATAAAAGACGCGGGTTTGCCTATTTTCATTGATGATAGTTTTCTGAATTAGCAGCAGCATCATCCCAGGTCCATCAACAGTGGTAGCCAACGAATCTACCACTGTTGTAAAGCCCAGGTGCCATCCAGAAGACGGGAACAATTGGTATGTAAACTACAACTCATTAAATGCTGTGACACCTAGATCTATGTCATCTACCCTATCATAACCCCATTATCCAAAACCTTCTCCCCACAGTGCCAGGTGGCACTACAGATATGATAATCTGCATTTAAATTCAAAAGTAACAAAGCAGCCTTTACTTTGAAAATTAACTAATGTTCATATATTTTATTGGTGTTATTCCAATAATTTGATTATTTTATATAATGCTACATTTGTCTGATTACTATAAGAAAACATAGTACTAGGGTTCTTAGGGATTACCTAGTTTTAAATTTCCTAAAATAACAATTTTCATATTTCATGTCAAAGAAAATTAAAGGGAAGTAGAACAACAGCCTCTTTATTTTGATAATCAGAAGCACTGACTTTTATAACCAAGAATTTGATTGTAATATGAAACTATAAAAATAATATCTGCCCATAACAGACAGATGGAGTGTCAAATTATTTACACTCGATATGTTAGTTGCAGGGCTAAAATAAATAGTTCTGTTTCTTATCACATTTAAGAACAGAAGAGGTAGAGGTGTAAAAGACACTAATCAGAGTTATGTCATCTGAAAGTAATGAATTTCATTATACAGCCAGACCCTGTGGTGAATGAAGTGAAGGTGTCATTTGCAGAGTGGAAAATATGTGCTTTTCAGAGGGCCCGGCATGCTGATAAGCGTACTTTTCCACTCAGTGAGGAAGGCAATTGTAAACCACCTCACTCCTCGTTTTACTTAGTAAAACCTCTAGAGGTTCAAACCAGCCTTTTGGCTGAGGACCTAAACAACAAAAATAATATTGTTAACATTATTAAATTTGCAAATTTTATCAAAAATCTATAAGAAAATATTGCAAATATAATTTTATTTTAATGTAAATTTAATAAAATTGTATGTAACCATTTTTAGCAATGAATGTTATGATAAACGCAGGTAAAAAATTGTTGGGAAATATGATTATTATTAGCTATTATAAAATATTGTAGGTGTTCCTTCTAAGTAAACTTTTTACATTGTAACTCATAAAACGTGAACTAGATAAGAGCAAACAATAATAAACAAACATTTGCAATTGATTATCCATATGAAATTGAACATAAATATGTTAAATTAAATACATTATCGGTGTATTTTGCTGCTAGTCTTATTGAAACACATAATTTAACACTGCTATGATAATTTAATTTTATGTAAATAAAAATTAATAAAATTTTAATACAGTTACCTAACTGACAATTACAAAAAAGTACCTTAAACTTTTAACATAAATTAACAAGAAACAAAATCACTACCAACTGAGAAATGTTGACACAAACTTAAATTTTTTACAGTAAAACCCCACATCATGGATTTATGACAATAAAATAAAGGTTGTAAACATTTTCCTACTTTAGTCTACAGACCTGTTTCCTTCCACACAATTGATTTTGCAAATAAATTCTTGCTAATTGCTGGAGATATAACCGACTACTAATAATATAATATCATGTTGTAAATCAGTCTGTCAAAATTATTTCAAAGAATTAAGTAAAAGTTACCATAATGTTAAATCTTATTATGTAAGACAGTGAACCCTAATGTTTTTTAAGTTACAAGGCCTAATTTATTTTAGTGATTTCCTTTGTCAAAATTCTTGACCTACAATTATTACAAATATGTAGAATACATGATTTACATTTTCTTTTCATTTGAATAACCACCTAATTGAAAATATAACAATTTAAAAATGACAACAACTTTTCAAAATATTTTTCTTAAGTGTTATGTAACCACAAGTTGTCTACCATCTACCTGTGCTGTTAACAAACAACCCTAATAGTTATGATAATTTATATACACACAAACGTACTTACGACTTATATTATTCAATTAAACAGACGATTCAAAATGGTCTTATCCAACAACTTTAACAAAGTTATAGTATTAGCAGATTCGGATTACCTTATTTGCTATTACCAATACGTAAACGCATTTGAAAAGACGGTATGTAACACTTCAGTAAGTCCAGTTATACCAACAAACCCCTATAACTTAGACTTTTCTATTAGAAAATATCGTGCTTTTCACGTTGGTAATCAAACCATGATGAATGAACTTTGAGATGAACCCGTCAAGCGCTTTCTTGAAATGGGCGACCTTACAACAAATTAATACAGAATTAATGTTGGTTCCACAAATAGTAATTAGAACAATATATGGTATCCAATATATTATGTACCATCAAACATACGATCATCTTATTCTAATAGCATATTTTTGAGTATTCAAGATTTTAGTAAGAAATTTCGTTGTCATGTATGAGTAAAAGCTGAAATACTTAGAGGAGGTAAAATATATCTAATTAGACTGGGCTTACATTCAGTTTTCCAATACAAGTGATTATGTTTACAACCATTGTCAAGTAAACTTGAGGGGCGGGAATTTAAAATATGTATTAAAATACACTACTCTAATTTCGTGCATACTAAGACATATGGTTAGAGCAATTATAGGTTGTACTCTACAAAAATTTATAAGATATTAATTAAGATCATAATATTGGTCCTAGCCACCAAAAACTGTTGTCAACAACAACATGAACTTTGCAAGCGATTTAGTCAATTTGCAGTTACCGCCGCCATTTTATTTTCATTGACTACTTTTAGGTTAGTTAACTAACTTCACAAGTAGTGAAACTGTAGATTGTTGTATCGGTAGATTGTTTTTAGAATGTCTGAAGATTTAAATGCAAATCTGCAAAATTACAAACTTCAGTTACAACAAGTAAGGATCTAACTTTTCACATATGTATTTCAAGTTAAGAAATTATTTAATTTTGGGGAATTACTTTAAAGTAAACGTCGTGTAGTTTTCAGGATACCATTTTCGGGGATTTAGTTTTCTTAGATAGAATATAATATAGTTTACTTCAATTAAGAAATGTAATAGTTAGTTATGTTCAACGAAATGTATAATCTCAGTTTTGTAGCTATTTTTAATCGACTACGTTAGCGTTAATTACGTTTTCACTAAGTTATAGTTCTAGTAGCTACTTAACCTGAAAATTATTAATTAAAGTTATTGCTCTGAAAATAAGTTGCATCTTCGAAAATGTGTGCACATTCTGATCTGTGTATTGATTGTTGAAACATACAAATCATATTAACCTTTTAAATTCTGGTGAGACGATTGTGCAACAGTCATAGGTTAGGTTTAGGTTAATTCTATTACTGTTAGAAATGTATAACTTGTTTTTCTGATGATAACACATAAGGAGATATTATTAGCTTTGTTTTTTACTCCTGTAGTTCTTAAAGCCACCTTAGAATTGTTAGGACAGAATAACACTGAAAATGACATTTTCTTCAGTTAAGCTAATAAGCTATACAAATAAAAGAGGTTTACTAACTGTTAATTAATTGCCTGCCTAATCTGATTTGAATTACTAAAAATGCAGAAACCCTGCGTCCTCTTAAGAAAATCTTTCGGACCCAAAAAAACTGCAATTAGTGATAAAAGCTCTGCAAAAATGTTAATTGATCACTTGATGTAATATCCCCTCCACTTTTTTTAATTTGAGAAAGATGTAAATATGTGTTCCATAGTAGATAGTAGATCTATTCTCAAGGTGGTAACTTGTAGCTACATTACTATAAAAAAGTATTTTTTTTTAAATTGACATGTCGGCTTTTAATATTTATTGGTTCATTATCGTTTCGCTGGTTGTAATTTTTATAAATTTGTACCGATTTAAATCTTAACTGCATATTCCACGCAATACACCATTTTTGCTTTTATGCGTGTAAATATAAGTTATCATGTTGATAAATTATTCGGCCTATAAAGTAAACTGTTATAATTTTCTGGTTTTATTGTATTTTTATAGGTGGAAGCAGCTTTAACTACAGATCCAGAAAATGAAGAATTGGTAAAGTTAAAAGTCGATTTAGAAGAAGTCATTCAACTGACATGTGAACTGATAAAAACTCAACTTTTAGAAGAACAAGCTGTAGGTAATGTTCACTATTTATGTCCATATTTAAGCACTCAGCAATTTGTCAAGTATAATAACTTTATCTTTTAAGGGATGTTGCTTAAGTTGAACAGACAGAAAGTTGAAACATTTTTTTGCCTAGACAGTGATCACTTGCGTTTATGCTAAAATCCTATCACTTCCCTTTCATCAGGTACCATAATGCAGTTATCAATTATTTTTTGGATTCTGCATTACATAAGTGATGTATGTAGTTGCTCAGATCTGACCAAATTGAGAAGCTGGATCAGAACAGCTTACATATTCTTTCCACTATGTATCATTACCTACATTCTTGTCTAGTTATACATAGGCATCATCACTAAATAAAAGAAACAACAGTAAATATTTTTAAGGAGGACAGGTATGCTGATTAACCCTTGAACCGGTGCATTTATTGTTCCATAAAATGTTAGCTTAATATTAACGTAAAGTCAGTCCTGTTTTAATCGGTCAATTGATAATTTATTTGTAACATAGACCCCTACATATTATATACCAAAATAATCAGAAAATTCCAAAGTTTTTACTCATGTTGCTGTTATTACTATTATTTTTATTTAGCTAAACCTATATTAGACAATTTTATTCAAAACAAAACAAAATTTAAAGGAATATTTTGTGACCACACATTTTTTGTACTTTTTTATGATAAATATGAAAATTTCAAAATACAGGTTTTTGTAGAGAATTTCTTTTTGTTGAAGACTGTCTTTGAATCATAGTAAAACATGAATAAATAATAAAGATATTGAAAAAAAATTGTCAACAGATACTCGTACTTAGCCGCTGATTTAGGTTCGACATGTTTTATAGCCTGTTATTTTTAGTCTTACTATTGCCTTTATTTTCCGTTGATAAAAAGATAAAATTAACTTATTACTATGCAATGAGAAACTATTATGAAAACAAAACAGTAAAGTAAGCACTATGTTATAGACATAAAGAATGAGTAACCTGAAATTAGGCTTTAATACACAAAAGAATTGTACTGATAAATGTACTAATACAATAATGGTTGTCAATGTATAAACAAATCATAAACATACAAAAACAAAAGTAAATTATAAACAGCTGTATGAGATTGTTCACATGTAAAGAAGAAGTAGTTAATTATTTTAGTACATTCTTCCCCTCCTAGGTAACATAGTCATTCAAAAACGATGGTGGGCGCCGCTCTCTTGAACTTCTTCTGAGAGTACCTGAATTTGTAATAGGACCTTCACTTTCTGGATGAGGGTCTGTTTGTGATGAACTATGATCAGCTTCATGAGGCGTTAACTCTGTTTCATTTGGTGTAGTTTCACACGTTTGTCCTACAGGGGCCAGGTGTCTAGAATTTATTGTTGTTTCTCTCCCATCTGGAAACCTTATGTGGGAGTATTCGGGATTTCCCTCAAGAAGAAGTACCTCCTCAACAATGGGTTCGTATTTTGAAAGCCTTACTGGACGTTTCATAAGGACAGGTCCGGGATTCATCAGCCATGAAGGTGTGGCATTACCATTACTAGATCTACGAGAGAAAAGAAACAGTCTCTCGTGAGGTGTTGCATTCGTCGATGTGCATAGAAGTGAGCGAATGGAGTGTAAAGCTTCTTGGTAAACCTTTTCCCAGTCAGAGATGTGAAGATTCTTACTTCTTAGAGCTAGCTCAACAGACTTCCAAATTACACCTACATATCTTTCAGCTTGACCATTCCCCTGTGGATTATATGCTGTCGTACGACTTGTGGAAACTCCTAGTTTACATAAAAATGACTTCAGTTCGTGAGACATAAAACTTGTTCCTCTGTCTGAATGCACGTAAGCAGGTGTGCCAAAAATCGAAAAGAGTTCTTTAAGTTTGAATATAACAGTGCTAGCAGTCATGTCTTGAGTAGGGAAGGCAAACGGAAACCGGGAGTATTCATCTACAATAATTAATAGATAACGATTTCTAGTAGATGACGGAAGTGGACCTTTAAAATCTATGTTGAGTCTCTCGAATGGTTGTGTAGCTTTGATAAGTTGGCCTTCATGTTTATAAAATCGAGGCTTGACTTCTGAACAGATTCGGCAAGAAGAAGAAATTTTCCTTATCTCTTCAAGCGAGTAAGGGAGATTTTTACTTCGCGTCCAGTGATACATCTTTGATACTCCTGGGTGACATAGTGCTTCATGTAATGATATTAGTTTTGATAAGTTTCCTTGTACTGATGAACATATTCTAGATAGCGTGTCTGCTGCTTTGTTTTCCTTTCCGGCCCTGTAAATTATTTCATATTTATAACAAGACAACTCTACTCTCCATCTCAGGATTTTATCATTCTTAATTTTTCCAGAGTGACGGTCACTAAACATAAAAGCTACCGATCGTTGATCAGTTATCAAGCGGAAGTGTCTGCCAAGAAGGTAATGCCTCCATTTTCTCAGTGCCTCCAAAATTGCATAGGCCTCTTTCTCAACAGAGGAATGCCTTTGTTCTGAATTAGTGAGAGTTCTTGAGAAGAAAGCAACAGGTCGGCCTTCTATAGACAACGCGGCGCCTATAGCATGATCGGAAGCATCAGTCTCAACTGACAGCATTCCTTCATCGTCAATAGAAGAAACAGCAGCATTTAAAATGTTAAGTTTAAGCTCGTTAAAAACATGTTTAGCTTTGTCAGACAATGGAAATGGGCTTCTGTTTAGACAACTTACCTTTTCTGAAAACTTAGGAATGAATTGTGAATAATGAGAGAACATCCCAAGAGCTCTACGGAGGGAATTTATATTGCAAGGAATTGGGAGATCGCGAAGTGGCTGCAGTCGTTCCGGATCCGGTCTTACAGATTTATAGCTGATTACAAATCCTAAGAGATGAATAGTAGTTGTAGAAAAACGACATTTATTCTCATTCAAGGTAAGGTTGTACTTAGCAACAGTTTTCATGAAATTATTTAAGTTCTTGTCATGCTCAGACTGGTCACGGCCACAGACTGTTATGTCATCCAAGTAAACTTGGACACCTTCTAAGTTTTCAGAAGTGATTATATTGGTTAAAGTACGTTGAAATGCGGGAACACCGTTCCTAACTCCAAAAGGTACACGTGTGAATTGGTATAGTTTTCCACATGCCTCAAAGGCGGTATACGGTTTGTCTGATTCTTTAATCGGAATTTGGTGGTACGCACTCCTTAAATCGATAGAACTATAGATTTTATAAGAAGCTACTTTGTTCACAATGTCATCAATCCTAGGGAGAGGAAAAGCGTCTAACTCTGTAAAGCGATTTATAGTCTGTGAATAATCGATGACCATTCGTCGTTTATGGTTCTCGGATGAGACAACAAGGACTTGCGCACGCCAAGGAGACTTACTTTCTTCAATTATGCCATCTTTTAATAATGATTGTATCTCACCTTCAATGAATTTAGCATCAAAAACAGATCGCCTTCGTGATTTCGTCGAAATAGGATTACAATCTGATGAAAGATTCGCAAACAATTCAACAGGTTCTACGTTTGCTACGGCTACACTACAAATGTTAAGAGGAGCCTCTTTTCCACCAAACTGCACTTGCAGACTGGAATGTCTTTTTAGAATGTCATGGCCCACAATTATGTCAGAACATAAATTTGAGAGAACGCCCAATGTTACACTCGTGTAGATGCAATCCTGCAATTTCACATCGACTATACAATGGCCTTTTATTGAAGAGCGTAAAGTAGTGGAAGCCATAGAAACGTCTTCCCCCCTTTTACATGGAATCACAGGAATGTTGAATCTGTGAGCTGAACTTTGATTGATAAAACTCCCAGAGCTTCCTGTATCTATCAAGGCAAATGCCTCGATTCCATTTAAGGAGACTGGAACAACAGCTTTACTTAGACAGGAAGGTACTGAAGCAATACAGTTCGATTGATGAATTGAAACATTAGATTTTAATGACTGTTTACTTCTCCTACATACCTTTTGGTAATGGCCTTTGATGCCACATCCTCTGCAAATTACTTCTTTAGCGGGACAAACCGATTTGTTGTGTTTACGCAATCCACAGAAATAACATTTTTCATTAATTGACGATACAACATTCTTCTCAGATGTAGGAGGTCTTGATTCGGATTTTTGTATACTGGATTTCAGAGTTTTGTCATCACAGGAGTCTGAAGTCACTGCGTTTACTGTAGGTTGGGAAAACACTTCTGCGTATTGTTGAGACTGATGCTGTGCGAGTTCCAGCGCCCTAGCTTGAGAAACAGCCTCGTCCAAAGTTAAAGTGGAATTCTCTAATAACCTTTGACGAATCTGTGATGCTAGTAAGCCGTCAATGAATGCATCTCTTATGTATTCATCTCTATTAATTTCTGAACTAACAGCTTTAAAATTACAGTCTTTCGATAAACGCTTTAGTGACTCTACATACATGTCAATATTTTCTCCGGGTTCTTGTCGTCTGATCTTGAGTTTATGACGTGCAAAGATTTCATTAACAGGTTTTGAATATAGTTTCTTTAGAATATCAATTGCATCCGTATAAGTTTCACAATCATAAACAAATTCGTAAACAGAAGGTGTGATGAAATTAATTAATACTCTAAGTCTGTCTTGTTCACTTACTTCTGCAGAAACTACAAAGTTTTCAAAAGTCTTGTACCAATGTTTCCATTCTTGTCTTGCATTCACATCATTGGGATGGACACCGAATCTTTCCGGTCTGAGTATACGATCCATGACTTGATAAATTATATATAATTTTGTGTATTAAATTGTTATAGACATAAAGAATGAGTAACCTGAAATTAGGCTTTAATACACAAAAGAATTGTACTGATAAATGTACTAATACAATAATGGTTGTCAATGTATAAACAAATCATAAACATACAAAAACAAAAGTAAATTATAAACAGCTGTATGAGATTGTTCACATGTAAAGAAGAAGTAGTTAATTATTTTAGTACACACTACAAAACAAATCAAATAAACACTAACTTATCGTTTTGTTTCAACCCCGTTTTACAGTCATTTACTAAAAATTAACAACAAAATATGCTGTAAATTTGTAATAAAAATAATTACTACAACATTAACTTATTTACAATTGCAAACAAAACATGTACAGCACGACATTATACATCACACGGGAACTCAACAGAGGCACGTGAGCACAAATGGTTCCTTGATAATCGTCGCCTAACGAAGCAAGAACAGCGCTCTAAGAAATGAAAGCGGCACTATTGGAAAGCTTAGAATTTTGTGAACAAAGCGATATGTAGGTTAGTGTAGGTTGCCTATAGTGAAGATTCAAAAACACAGCAGGAAAAACTGTCGGTCAGATCGACAGTTGCAACTGATGGGCGTGCTAGCTGTCGATCAGACCGACAGCTACCGCTTCGAGGGTTAAAGAATTCAATGTTGGGATTAAGACTACCTTGTAGTATTTACCATTGCAAAATAAAATTAAATGAATTAAAACAAATTAATTTTTTATTAATTAAAAAAATTATTGGCATTATTTTACAATTTTTAATTGTTTACTTTTAGGAAATTTTAACAATTATAATTTTAAAAAAAATTGATTTTAGCATTTTTTGAAAATTTAAAAAAACTGATCTGGTAGATTTTTAATACATTACTTTTTTATGCTGTAGATTCTTTTACTAATACTAAATGTTTCACATTATTTCATGTACTTGGCTATCATAAAAGAATAGTGGGGTTTTAAACGTGGATTAAATGAAAACAGAGTACTTACATTTGATGTTTATTTATCGAATTTGTCGTCTCAAACAAGTTTTTTTACGTAACTAATAAACTTTTATTTAACTTTTATGTAACTAATGCACCATTGGTTGTTCAGCAAATGTCCAATCGATACTCAGTTTCTGACCAAACATTAATTAACATCTTCTGTTATGGTTGTCTTTGCTTCATAAATTTTTGCCTTTAAGTGATTTAGATCACAAATATTTTTTGAATAAACAATGTTTTCGATATACCCCCACAAGAAAAAAATCGCAAGGTCTCAGGTCCGGACTTGTTAAGAAGGCAGGGTATAGGTCCTTGCCGGCCTAGCCTTTGATATCCTTTTTTTAACAGTGAACATAGTTTAAACACTATAATCCCCAATTGGCGTTAGTCAGATTCGTTTCTATCTTATTTTTTTTGAACCTGATTAGCACGAAAGGACTTTCAGAGTCAATTCATTATTTATTTGCTGGGTTGGCAAATAAAGTGCTTTAAATTTAGAATTTAATATCGTAATTAATTTACATTCAGTAAATGTTATTTTCTGTTGTATTTTTAATAATTTTTATTTGGGCAAAGCAACGTTACAAAACCTTAAGTAGAGGTTAGAAGTGCTGTTACACAAACTTTTGGATTAGAGGCTGTCAGAGCTACCAGTATACGAGATTTGTTAAAAAAATAATGGGAATTTTCGTTTTTTGAAAAAAATATTTATTTATTCATCTACATTAATATTGTCGCCTTCAAAGTAGTCCCCTTCGCATGCAATACACTTGTGCCAACGCTTTTTCCAATCCTCGAAACACTTCTGAAACTCGATCTTTGTGATAGCTTTTAGCTCTTTCACCGATTCGCTTTTAATGTCATCTATGCTTGTAAAACGACGGCCTTTTAATGTTCTCTTTATTTTTGGAAGTAGAAAAAAGTCACATGGAGCCATGTCTGGCGAATATGGAGGCTGGGGCATCGTTACAGTTTTGTTTTTGGCCAAAAATTCACGAACAAGCAATGAAGTGTGAGCAGGTGCATTATCGTGGTGCAAAAGCTATGAATTGTTTTGCCACAAATCCGGGCGTTTTTTTCGGATTGCTTCACGCAAACGGCGTTGAACTTGTGTGTAGTACTCCTTATTGATTATTTGACCTTGTGGCAAGAATTCATGATGCACTATGCCATTAAAATCGAAGAACACAGTGAGCATAACCTTCACATTCGACCGCACTTGTTGAACCTTTTTCAATCTTGGCGATCCAGAATGCCTCCACTGGGACGATTGAGCCTTAGTTTCGACATCGTATCCGTAAACCCATGTTTCATCACCTGTTATAACACGTTTGAGTAGATCCGCATCGTTGTCGACTTCATTTAGTGACTCCTGAGCAACTTTCATTCGCCGCTGTTTTTGTTCGAAATTCAACAATTTTGGAACAAATTTGCTGCCACACGTTTCATACCCAAAACATCCGAAAAAATTTCATGGCATGAGACAATCAATATGCCAACATCATCACTGACTTCTCTGATTGTGATTCGGCGATCGTTCATAACCATTTCTTTCACTTTTTTCACGTTTTCATCGGTTGTTGATGTGCTTGGACGTCCGGGTCGTTCGTCATCTTCAACGATTTCGCGGCCATCTTGGAAACGCTTATACCACTCGTAAATCCTTGTTTTACTCATAGCAGACTCACCATATGCCTTTGTTAACATTTCACACACTTTATTTCATTTTTCACGCAAAATTTAATACAAATTGTTTGATCCGTTTTTTTTAACAAACAAAAATAGCCGTGCTCGAAAAACACGTCTAACCTTAGCGGCTTCCACTTAAGAACTAAGCAATGAATATTGTTGAAAATTTTATCGTACGTCAGGAACATGTGTACCAACATAATAAAAAAAAATTTTACAATCTGACTATCCAAACCCGCGAAATTTAAAAATTCCCGTTACTTTTTGAACACACCTCGTACATCGCAAATTAAGATTGTAGCAATTGAAACCAGCTTATTTAGTCTCATTAAAAACTGACATTCAAATGCTCAGTACAATTAAGTGTTAAGTAGCTCATATGTGATTCAGAATTGTAATGTTATTAATTAACATTTTAATCTCTCTGTTTTTTAGAAGATGCAGCTGCAGCAGCAGTTCCTACCAATTCGTATAACAAAGCAGATTCATCATCTCAACAAAATGTTAGGGAGAAGCAAGACTGGAAGGCAGGTGACAAATGCCTTGCTCTTTGGAGTAATGACGGACAGTAAGTATTTTCGGTATCAGTCCTCTCAGAAAATGATTTTGAAAAATAAAAATCCAAGCTGTCTCTATTCTTATTTTGGTCTGTTTGAAAGGTATTTTGAGAAAATCTGTAAAGAGACGTGGTGACTGTCAACGTGGATTGAAAGCATTGTTGATTAACTTGCTGAATCGGTTATGACATGTCATCCTTGTAACTGAGCAATGTATATTCATATAGGTAACATTAGATAAGTTAGATTGTTAAAAATTAATTTTAAAACAATTTTTGGTTGAGTTTGAAACTGCTGAGTTTGGTTCGTTGAAAACAATTTCAATAATGTGTGATCCTTAGCTACAAAACCCAATAGAAGATTTTTTGTTTCATTTATGATTCTTTCTTTGCAATACCTCTCTTACCTGATGATTTTTATTTGTTTTAAGATACTTCTGATCATTTAGTAAATCGTAGTTTGTAGTAAGTTTCATTATGCCCGTCTATTATCTTGCCTTCATTATTAATCAACCCATGACCTTCGGAAAGCCACTTCAGTGGCTATAGAAATTGGTAGTACAGTTCATGATAAAACTTATTGCAGTGAGGTCAGTAGAAGCCTGAAACCAGTCATTATTATATTTATTTTGTAGAGAATCCTTCAACACAACTAGCAACTTGAGAATCAAGTTGCTAGCACTTGAGAATCAAGTGTTATGAATTTTCGTAGAATGGTGTCTCCTTTGGACAAATCATTGTTGCACAAACTTAGTAATACATCAAACGATGCGATTGACATCCACACATTGTTAAAAAATTTGTTTCACAAATCATCGTACAAGGTTGAAATTTCTCCACTTATAAAACGATTAGCAATAAAAGGATGTACCCAAAATTTCCTCTTTTTCTCTAGCATTTTTTGTCACGTATAAAAGCAGTGCTATCTGTATTGTAAATTAATACAGTAAATTAATCCAACCTGCCCTTAACAGAATGTCCGCAGACTGGGAAAAATTTTGTTAAGGTCAGGATTCTGTTGTATACAAGTTGCTAAAACAAATGTACTTACAGAGTCTTACCTTTACAGAGTCCTTCGATGTCTTATAGCCTTTTCGTGCTGAAAGTAGTGAAATATTTTTGGGTTTTGCCGTAGTTATTAAGTATTATAATACAGAAAAGAAAGTATAGTACAATACTGCTACAATTTAAAAATTTAGATACATTGCATTATCGAGAAATAGAAGTACATGTCTATTTTGGTTTTTCATTTTTTTATTAAATGTTGTTAGCCACTCTTCATGATCAAACACAACTTTTTATTTGATCTCCACTCGACTGGAAGATTTTTCTTATCTACGTTTTTGAAACGCATTGCAGTTTGTTGGCTTTTCCAATGACTAAAGGTTTTCAAGTTCACTCAACATAAATTCACAAATAAAAACTGTGAGCCGCTCTTTGAAAGGTTTTCCACCTGCATTCTCTTTTTAAATAACTTCTTTAATAAAAACTTTTC
The DNA here is from genome assembly GCA_035578175.1 of Catonia carolina. Classification (NCBI taxonomy): domain Eukaryota; kingdom Metazoa; phylum Arthropoda; class Insecta; order Hemiptera; family Achilidae; genus Catonia; species Catonia carolina. Next base: position 45,653,539 of record JAQMRL010000001.1, read on the forward strand.
CATTATTACATTATTTGTTCTTTACATTTCCGTTAAGTGCAGGTAAATTTACAGTGATGTCCTATAGTATGTTCGTGGGACCGGTAGAATTTTCCGTTACAGACAGGATTCCATTATTTCCAGGGTCCATTAAGGACAAGTTAAGACAGTTTATCAACAGCACTGCTGGTGTTTCTCTTGGTTGCTGCAGTAACCACGGTGTTAACGCCACTTAGTACTGTCAAAATGCTTCCGTAATTCCCGCTTATTAGTATTTCAAATTTGCTTGTTTCCGTATGACCTAACCGATCACGTCATTTTTTCTCCCTTCCACTTTCCTGCATTTCCGTCTTGTTCATTGTTCACTATTGGATCAGCATTCATGATGAATGGATGCGCGCTTTTCGGCTGCGAGTAACGCATGGCGTGGGACGCCGCCACGCTTCCAGCGTTTACAATCTTGCTTCGTTCTTGTATTCGTTTCGTTCGCTATGAACTTAAGTCGTTTGTTACTATTTAATTTGTGTAAATTATTATATTCGATTGCTCATGTTTATATATTGTGAACTTTTGCGTTTGTTCTTTGTGCTGTTTGTTAGTGCTATTCCGCATGCGTTTTCTACAAGCTTGAATTGTCATTACTGGATTAAAGGTAAGTGCGTATTTATTTATTATGTATTGTTGACCAATAGTGTGCGTTCCTATGTAATTCTATGTCCTGTCGCTTCGTTTCCTACCTATTGTGTCCGTTTTGGCTTAACCGTCTATTTAATCATCTCGTTTGTTCATTCAGTCGTTTAGTTGTGGCTGGCAACTACTTAAAAACTAGCCTGGTCCTCCTGGTTAAATCGTTTAATCGTCTATTATTTACGTTAGAAATTATTCATCTCGATTTTGCTTTATTTTGTTTTTCAAAAATCGTATCTGCTTTAACACACGGTGTCACCACTGGTTGTGCCACCTATTGGGATATAGCCCTAAGAACGAACGTGTAGGAGAATGCACATAGTGCTGCGCATACTGTATGCTTAACAGTTTTTTATGCATACTCATTTATTTTTTTTGGAAGTGTACTACCTGTACTTTCAGACCGATCCTATAAGTGTTACAGTGAAAAGTCATGTATTATTTTTATTATTATTATTATTATTATTATTATTATTACTGAACAAAGATGAAAGCTTGTTAACCTGAAACTACATGGATGGACAAATTATATCTTGAAAAATCCATTGAATTATCATAAAACCTTCTTTTATATTAAAGTAATAATTTTAAGTAAAAGACTTTCATTCTGCTATATAACATTAACATGTGTATCTATAATACACTGTTGCTGGGAATTTTTTTGACAAATTTTGTAAGCATCCATTCACATCATATTATAATTATGAACAGTGATTTTTTGCTTCCATGCTTAATAAGTATTGACAGTTCTTAGCATACAATAAGTGCATTTTACTTAATTATCTGGCGTAATATAATTAAAGAATATCCTTCAAAGTTTTAAAGTTTTTGTTAATTGTGTTAATATTTATTGTTTTTTTTTATATCCTCAGGTATTATGAAGCTGTAATTGAATCAATTGATGGTGATGAAGTGTCAGTAATGTTTCATAATTATAAAGCAATTGAAGTAACATCTTTAGAGTTCATTAAAGAATTACCTAGAGTTCAAGAAACTGATACAAAATCAAAGTAAGCTTATTCATCTATTTCATGTTGCTATGTTTGTTTTCTGTATTTCGGTAATTCTAGTTTCATATTTTTTTCTGTTGTGGTGATGTGTTTGTATCAACTGTGGAATTTACTGTCAATGTTATAATTTTACATTACTTGTTTTATTGTTCACGCATTCAGTGCTAGCAGCTCGCCGAGCGGGTTATGGGTAGGTGTTACCACCAGGTTGCCGTCTCACCTAGCGGGATCTGTTTTGTTATCATTTTAAGTAATTCCGGAGGGACACCGCCTGTCGGATATCAGTTTGTTGCAATTATATAGCCCTCAGAAAGGTGTTTTCTTAGTAACCGTGCAGTTCGTTTTTGAATTTTTGTCATATGATCTTTTACCCTCATATACTGGGTGATTTTTTAGTCCTGTTACCCAATTGTTAATGTCTGGTAATTTTTTTCTAAGAAAGGGATATTTTGTTTTGTGACACAAAGTTGGTAGCCCTACTCAACCGGTATAGATACGACAGTTTGAGTTGATTCTCCTTGAGTTGCGTAAAATTTTGTGCCGTTTCCAGTTGTGTTACGAACAGAATGTCTTTTACCGTAGAACAACGGGTTTTCATTCTTGAACAATATTTTGCTACAAAATCGTATGCGAGTGTAAAAGAATCATTTCAAATTAAATTTTTTGGTGTTCCTCCACTCTATTCTAGTCAATTTTTAGGCTAACTAACTGATTTTTAGAGGCAGGTATTGTTTGCAGCAGAAAACGTAGTGGTTGACCAACTCTCTTGACAGATGACGTTAAGAGAATGTGAAAACAAGATTGCTCAATTCTCCATGGAAAAGTTTACAAAAACTTTCCTCGCATGTTGATTTGTCATGTTCGAGTGCTCAGAAAGCTGCTAAAAAATTGAAATTGTATCCGTATCACATACGATTAGTTCTAGAGCTTCAGCCTCCAGATTTAAACAAGAGATTGTTTTAGGATAAAAGACATTCTGTTCGTAGCACGACCGGAAATGGCACAAAATTTTACACAGCTCAAGGAGAATCAACTCACACTGCCATATCCATACTGGTTGAGTAGGGCTACCAACTTAGTGTCACAAAACAAAATTTATTTTTTTTAGAAAAATATTACCAGACATTAATAATTGGGTAACAGGACTAAAAAATCACCCGGTAGTATACTTGTTTAATATTTTTAACAAGTTTTCAGGGTAAAGTTGAGCCGTGAATTTAGTATCTTTGCAGGTATCAATTCAAAATAGCTTACACTAATATTTACTTTAAAAATTCTGTATTATTTGTAGTTTAAAATTATATAAGAAATTACGTGTAAATTGTAACGGTAAATGGAAAAATTCAAACAAGAAATACATTTATTACAACAGGTGAAAATAAACCTAAAAAGAACATTAAATTGTTCACTTTTATGTTATTAGCAAACTTAAAGCCATGTATAGGTTGGAAATAAAATAAATCTCTTAAACATTAGTAACATAAGTTGTAGGCCCTATATAAAGCACGTGGAGAACACACTGCATGAGTAATCATCCCGACTCGAGAGATACCTCTTAATTGCTCAGCAATAAATGTGTTAAAGTAAGTTGTATTTAGTGATTATTATTGAATTTTTTATAGCAGTGGTGTATATATCTTACAGTTTCCTATAGGATATCTTTGATTTTTTTTAATGAAAAAATCATAAAAAATTTCAACAAAAAAATTATTCAAACAAAATTTTTATGTTGTGAAGAAACTGGTCTTGATGATCATATCATGTTCTTTTTTAGGAATAATAAAACACGATTTCATGCTGTGACTCTCATGGTCACACTACCATTGTTTCCATACAGTTCTGAATTAATTCTTTTAATACTGTGCTGGAGTTAAAAATGGGGTTGTTCATAGAGAACAACCTCACATAACAAAATGCATCAAATCTTGGTTAACATCAGAATGGCTGGCCATTTTAATTTATATTTGAAATGTTTTAAAAATAAAACTGTAAGGAATATTGAAATAGTTTTTACACGACTGGAAATAACAAATCTTTCAGTTTTTAATGGTATCATAAGTTGTTATTATTTTACTAAAAAAAATACTAGAATTTATTCCCTAGCATTTTCATTTATATGTTTAGAATCATTTTCTAATTGCATCACATGCCAAGGGATTTCATCTAATAATGTGATCCATGACCTGTAAACGTTTTGTCATTCCATCAAATGACATGATTAGCTCTTAAAATGTTAATAGTATTGTGGAATTTAACTTTGTGTATTAATCAGATAATTTTGTTCAGCATAGGTAATGGAGTGAATGCTGAATTCTTTATTTATCATATGGTAACAATCAAACTGAATTGTGATAGAGCATTGAAAACTTAACTTTGTTGAAACGCTTGTGTTCAGTGATGAGAATTGATCAGTTTTTCACCTGGCTGTCACTTCTTTATGATATTGTTAAACTGACTTCAAAACCCTGTGTTAGAGTAGTCTCAATCCAAACACTTTAGCCAAGCATTGGATGAAATTTAATGATTTATTAAGAAAATAGCTAATATTAATAAAATTAGAATAGTAATATTATTATTTGATATAAGTGGTGAAGGTTTCCTTGAAAGTGTTTTGGAGTTGATCTGAAAACAGCAGATACGTTTTGTGGAAGGATTAGTAGCTAGAGCGTGTTTCATAGCATGTCTGTCAATAAATACTTAATAAGAAACTTGAAATTCATATTTTTTCTCATCTCTTGCTCACTTATCTTTTTTTTCTAATTTATGTATTGTTACCCCATGCTTAATAAGCTGTAGGATGCATTATAAGAATTTTTTATAAATGTAGATTTTTTTGTTTGTTTTAATGCTATGAAGTTATATGATAAGTTATTTTACTAGGGCTAATTTAGGTGTATAGTCAGACTTGAGAATCTGTTGATTGGTGTCAACTTTTGTGCTTAGCATTTAATAGCATTAACAAGATTTTTCCCTTAATTTGTTTATGTTTGGTTATTCATGTGGTCTTGTCGATTACAAATTGTTTGTATTTTTGCAGGAAACAACCTATTTCGAAATTAAGAGAATACCAGAAAAAGAAGAAACAGAAAAAGTTGCAGAGATATAAACAATTAGAAGAGGAACGAGAAACAGAAAAGAATAAATGGCTTGCATTTAGTTCAAAAGTAAGTTCTTTAGTATGGAGAATACCATTGCTTAATACACTAATGATTTCGTTGTAAATGATTTTTTTTTAAATTATTTTGCTGTTATGGAGTGTTAATCTGGTAGAAGGAAAGAATTTTTTAGTTTTAGAGAACTCCAATAAATACATACATACATATCCTATGCCCGTTTTAGCTATCGCCGGGCATCCACCATTTCTTCTCTATTTGTTGCCAGTTGTATCCCGATCCCTCCACACTCCTCTTACCTTCATCCTTCCATCCTTCTAGGTAACCTTTCCTCCCCTATTCTCTTCACATGGCCGTACCATCTTATCCTCATTTTCTCCACCCTCTCCCTCATACATTCCACAGTTAGCACCACTCTAATATCAGTATTCTTTATCTCTCCTTGTCCTACCCTTTATTGCTCATAAGAACTTCATCTCCCTTGCCTGTAATCTATTCCAATTCCTCTCATTCATCCCCCACATTTCCGCTCCATACTGCATAATACAACGTATAAATCATTAATTAGCCTTCTCTGGTATCTTTCTGCCCTATAACAAGTGTTTTACTGCTTGGTATATTTTTCTCCCATTTTGCAACCGCTTTGTTATCTCTCCGTCTTCTGAAACCTCACTCCCTAGATATTTAAAATTTTTCACCAGTTTCAACTTCTCTCCAATTATTTAAAATCCAAAACTCTTTCATTATTTCATTCCAACTATCCAAGTAAACTCCAATAAAAAACAAAATCTGGTCATGTTTTAATGCTGATACTTTTCTGGTGTTAACAAGCTGCCATTTACTGGACATAATAATTATCAAATTCATTTATTTACAGAACAGAATATTTTTGGTTCTATTAATTCTAGAGTTATCTAATATTTTGTTATGATTTTAATCAAAGTAAAGTATTTTTATCAATCAGGAAAGAACATAATGTAAAGTTATTTTACTCCTTTGATATGTTTTGTGTGTGTGTGTGTGTGTGTGTTAAAAGATTAGAAAATTTTAATGATTCAATAATATTGGGTGTAAATTTAAAATGTTCACAATGAAAGTAGTTCCATTTTTTGTAAAGTATTGTTTGTTTTAACAAAAATATCTATTGATAATAAAAACAAGATCTTTACTTGTGGTATGGTTTCATAAAGGGGCTGAAAGGTAATACAGCCATGTCTGTGTAACCGAATTACGTCTTTTATGAATTGAGATGTCTCTTTTGTGCATATCTTCAAAAGTAAAACCTTTGATTTTAAAAAAAGGCCTTTGATATTCATTGGATGGCTAAAAGAACACTAAGTGGTATTCCATAACATAATTTAGCCGCCCAGAAAAGGGCCATTTGGCTGTTGCTCTGTTGGGCCAAGTAAATTGCAAGATTGCTGCAGCAATGACAATTGAGGCAGTGTATGCCACAACATCTCGTCCAGTGGAGACATCTTCTTTACTTGCAGTATTTTGTCGGGGTCTGATAAGCATAATTGATTGTTGGAGGACTGCTGGGGGCATCACTCGAGGGCTTTAACTATTGAGACTGTTGTTGTGGGTAGCATTTGTCTATTGTGAGTTGTTTGTTTTTGTTGGAGTATGGGAGCCTTGTGCTGATGGTTGTATTACGCTTGCCTTTGTACAAATTTGAGGGGTCTTACGCATGTGTTTTGGTGTAGTTGAGCACAGGCAGTGCTGTAATGATTTAGAATGTGCTTTGGGGGTAATGTTATCAGAAACTATTATTTTTTATTGTGTAGATCAGTAATTCCCAACCCGTAGAAGTCTGCGAACTACTCCCATTTCTGTGGGGTGGGGCAATCCTTCTGGTGGGTGTGGGAGATAAAAATAAAAACACCTCCGCCCCAGCAATACAGAAGTGCCTTGAAAAAAAAATTTAATTCAGCACTTTATAGGCATTGAATATGTTAACCCAATTTTATTCAATCAACATTGCTTTTAAAATCCCCATTTATTGAGCAACTTTTTTATATGTACTACCGAACACCGACGGATCTCTCCCGAGGCTCACGCAGATCATCGGTTGGAATCATTGGTTTAGATTTATTATTTAATGAAGTGAATTCTGTGTAAAAAGCAATATTAATTTCATGTAATGTATGTTTCATGTGAAGACAAGCAAGAAAGGAATCATCAAGAAAAGTATATTTGCTTCACCTGATAACGTTAATGGACGAGTGGGTATAGGCACCTGTGGTGTTAGTGGAAAAGGAATGACTGAGTTCACTTCAGCTGAGAAATGGAAGAAAGGTGTTTAATAAATAGTTGAAAACAGTACGTGAACATTATATGACATTAGAAATTACTTGACATTTTCAGTTCAGTTTCTTGTTATTTATTATTACTATACTGTAAATTAAATTGTTTAAAGATAAATTATCTTAACAGATTATACTTAACTTAAATATTGTAAATATATTAATGTATATACATGTTTCGTGTAAGTATGTATTTTTGTTTTAAAAACGTAATAAAAATTACATTTTATAAATTTTGTGTTAAAATGTAATTATTTATTTATCTTTGGCACATTGAGCGTTTCTGAATGTTCTTGAGGCAGTCTGACTGGTCCTTTCAGTGCTACACTTGTTGAAACATGTTGGTGAATAATAATCAGATGAAGGTTGGATACTTTTTGAACATAACTTGTACATAATACAACTGACAGGTTATTCTAATTGTTGCCAGAGAAATTGGAAGTGGATGCTACAGTACACAATCAAGTAAAGTTCCACATTCTTTTAAGTTTATAATAATATCAACTACTGAAGTCATCAGTGAGTAGATTAAATTTGTAATGGTTTGATATGATTATGACACTGAGTTATATGAGTTGTGGTCATTAAATAACGAGACTGACATTGTAAAAAATTTTGTTTTTATTTTATACATAATCACTTATTGTCACTTTCAAAATACACTCCTTCTCTATCCCTACAACACTCCATGCGAATTTTCCGTTGTTGAAAACGGTGCTGGAAGTCATCTTGTGTCAGCTCCTTCAGGACACATGCCGCTTTCTCTTTTACAGCTTCCACAGACTCAAATCTTGTCCTTTTTAATGCAGATTTCACCTTAGGGAACAGGTAGAAGTCACATGGTGCAAGATCTGGTGAATAAGGTGGATGTTCTAACATTGAGATGCTGTACTTGGCTAGGAACCTCTTGACAGATAACGCGGAATGAGCTGGCGCATTGTCTTGGTGAAGAACCCATGATTTGTCCTTCCACATTTCAGGGCGTTTTTTCCTCACTCTTTGACATAGTTTAGAAAGTACCTCAAGGTAGTAATATTGATTAATAATTGTTTGACCTTCAGGAACCCAGTGAAGGTACACAATCCCATGGATATCAAAAAAAAAAACAATCGTTGCTTTAAATTTTGACTTGCTCATTCGAGCTTTTTTGGCTCTCAGTGAAGTTCAGCTCTTCCAGTGCATGGATTGGCGCTTCATTTCCAGATCATTAGTAAAAAACCACGTTTCATCACATGTTATTATCTTCTAGCTGTTCCCTAAGGTGAAATCTGCATTAAAAGGGACAAGATTTGAGTCTGTGGAAGCTGTAAAAGAGGAAGTGGCACGTGCCCTGAAGGAGCTGACACAAGATGACTTCCAGCACTGTTTCCAACAATGGAAAATTCGCATGGAGCGTTGTAGAGATAGAGAAGGAGTGTATATTGAAGGTGACGGTAAGTGATTATGTATAAAATTAAAATTAATTTTTTTACATCAGTCGTTATTTTATAGCCACACCTCGAATATAGGCACCGACCAGGAATTTAATCGTAATACAAAACGATTATTATGTGGAGATGTCACAGTTAGCACAGAATGTCATGATAGTGATTCTTACAGAAAATGTAAGCAAACTGGAGGCATGATAGGTAACATCACCTACTCACTGGTTGTTAAGAAGTTGCTTTTAGGTAGCACTGCTTATAGCAGCCAAATTTCACCAGGAAATAAAAATGCAATACAGCTAGTTGCGCCTACATGAATGCTAACTTCCAGATCAAAAATTTTATTATCATCCTTTCTTCACCCACTGCCCAGCTTGATTGCTGCATTTTCCATAGACCTATATTCAAAACACTCTACCACTTAATAGTTATGTAACATCTGCAAAGTACACACATAATTCTTCAATCATAAAAATTGCATTCCATTGTCCATTACTGCAGTACTGCCCAAGAAGTGTTATAAGAATGACACGAATTGCACCCACGTAGTTGCTAAGGGCTGCAATCCTATGATGTTGCAGTGGCTAAATTGCATAAAGTGGCCAACCATATATACAAAGCATTCTCACACAATGCTAATCATACTTATGATATAATTTCAAAACATGTAATAGATATGATGTAATTGCTTTACACATTCAATTTCTCTGTTTTTCATATAGATATTCATGAACATATTTTTAAAAAAATATTTCATTTTTCCTAATATTATTACCTATCAATGTTAAGAAAGCGTGATGACATGATGCGCAGTAGTTCATTTTACGTGTTGTTGGCCAATCTTATAGTATAGTGGAGGGGGAATGTTGGGTCTCCGGCGTGCGGCCCTCCCTCCTTCCACGGAAAAGAAACGAGTTGCTCTGTGCACTTACACTATTTACTTGTGTTATGGCCTAGACTTCGACAGTTTTCATAAACAGTATTTTTCAATACTCTTCGTACTTTCTTAAATAGTATTCGCAATGCCTCAGCCAAGATCGAACTGCAGGTTAGGACGGGGAGTGGCTTTAAAAAGGCAAACTAAATGTGTAATTGTGAATGTCTACAAAAAGAATACTGAAAAAATGGAGAAATCCTACGGTTAGAAATTCAAGCTCATGTAGCGTGGCTGACCTTTGCAGCATGTCTGTCCATACAGTGCGAAAAATTGTAACAGAAGCAAATCAACTGGGTGAGAATGAAAATTTCAGTACACTGGGAAAATCTCGCAAAAGATTAAAGAAGAAAGTTAATATTGATAACTTTCAAAGATGCGCGTTGAGAAATAATGTTTACAATTTCCACAGAGAACATAAGAACCATTAAATTAAAAATCTCCATACCTACTTCCTTGCTACTTTTCCTTTGTCATTAAATAAATAAAATGAAAAAAATGCAAATACAAAAAAATGTAATATACCATAAAAAGAACAAATTGTTTACTATCGGTAAAACAAACGAGACTAGTCGCTACACATGCGTTTACGAGCGTAGTGTGTTGGTAAATGCAAACGTGCGTACATGAATATGTGAACATTCCCTCTGCCTCCCCACTATGGCACCGTCCTACAGAACCTAACAACCTCTGCGCTTTCTTAACATTGATACCTTATACCTTGGTTTTTAACATTCATTTTCATGGGTGATGATATCTACATGAACTTTGACTCGTGAATGATATGACATGATACAAAGATTAAAACATGCCAGGTCTGACCAGAAATTAGACCTTGGAACCTTGGACCTTGGTATAGGAACCAGTTGCGCCACTACAGCAGGCCGCCCAGTATGTTGATAAATATCTATGTTTACCCCCTAACACCATATTATTTACAAATATTTTTTTGTTAAAACATCCTGTTTATTGTTTAGAATTGTACAATTTAGAAAAAAATCAAATACGCACTAATGACTATCACATGATTTCAATAGTTGATAAGTCGTTTCAGATATCATGTATCCATCAACAGTTGCAGTATAAATATTTCAATGATGCTTTTGTCAGCTTGTCATGACAATGAAAGGCTCTATTTTTATTTTTTTATTTAGGTGAGTCATCTAGTGTATATTTGGTAGTTTTTCCCATAGTGTATAATATTTACTACTCATATACAACTAATTTGTTACCCAAAGCATCCTTTTCCAGGCCTTTTTTTTTAAATCATATCTTTAATATACATGCCACCAAACAATGACTGTTCTTAGCACTCGATTTACAAATCTTTATTTTCACAGCCACACTCTGCTTCAGGTACAATTCCTCAGTCACCCTTTATACTTTCTGACCCACTTGACACCATTTTGTTCTAATTTTTTATGTTTATTAACAAGTTCAGCACTATGGATGCATATAGGAATCCAATACAAACCTTCCTGTCGGCCTACAGAACTGTTATCATGTCATATTCATGTATTATTTTATGAATATTTGCTAGCCAGCGAGCAGCAAGTAAATTTATTTACCTACTGTGTTTTCAAAGCAAAAAATTAAATATTGATCAGTTGTCATAAATGATCAATTATAATTTGATTATTAACTCTTTCTCAGTGATGTACAGACAAGTAAGACACAAATACAACTAAGATTCCTTTGTATATGTAATTTGAAGAAATTTCTTTAACAATGTTAATATTTTTAAAACAGAAAAAGTATTAAAGTTCTTAATTTTCTGTGTAATTCTACAAAACTCTCTAGAAAGAATTGAGATTATCTAAAGAATAAATAAAAGTTTACGAAATGAATTCAAACCACAGTTCAAAATCAGCGCAAATTTAAAATTCCACAAAAAACAATTTGTCAAGATACTTCAGGATTACAGCAACCTAGAATATAAAAAGGCCTAGAAAATGAACAATTAGCAATTCAAGCTGCCTGCCGGCTGGAAAATAGTCATGAAATTATATGTGAATAGGACGTTAATGAGTTTGTAGGCCAACAGAAAGGTTTGTATTGGGACTTGTATATGCACCTGTAGCACTGAAAATGTTTAGAAATATAAAATTCATAACTAGTTGTTGATCAAGTAACCAGTTAAAATTTTTTTGTTAATTTGATAGAACAATTTAATAACACCAATTGCTTTGACAAAACAAAACAAACAGTTTAGGAATTAGCAAGGAATTGACAAAATAAAAAGCAGCAGACATAACACAAAATACAATTTAATAAGTATTTTTAGTTTTTTTACTTTTGTTCTTTAAATTAATTGAAAACGAAAAACTAATAAATAATTATCAAAGGCAGATCAAAGAACTGCAAAAATAATTACCTTTCTTTAATGACACTAAGTAAATGAATCATGAAATAATGCCTTGTTTTTTCATATTGTAGTAAATAAGAATACAACAGTACAAATACCACAGTCTTTTACAAATAAAGTACTATCATATCATAAAGTTTTAACCTAAATATTAACAACGCATTTAAATTAACCTTCTAAAGAAATGAAAATCTAAGCGTATTCGTAATAACCATATTTTTATTACTTTTTAATTATTTGTTCAATTAAAATACATATAAATAAAATTAACGTAACATTTTTTTTATTTTATAAATAATTGGCACTTCAATAAAAATTAATCAAATTCAAAATTATACTTTGAATTGATCAAAAACGATTATTATAAAAAGAAACAGATGAAGTAATAGATGGTGTAAAGTAAACAATAAAATCTATAATAGATATAACACAAATAAAATAAGGCTGTAAATTTTTTAAACACATAATAATATAATAATAATATGATAATATTATAATGATTAATATATAAATCTAAATCCATAGTTGCGATTTAAGATTACGAGCAACAAAAATAAATAAAATCTAAAATAAAACAATTATAATTATAAAATGGCAAATTGATAATAATAATTATAATAATAATAACATAAATATATACTAATTGCACTTAATACAAACACATTTTATACTAATAAATATAAACCAATAAAAATGAAATATTACGTTAATATTTCAACATACATTACACTGATTTGTTCTTTAATTAACACTTTGATCATGGACTAACTAACATTAATTTTAAAAAATATGTTTAAAGTACCCTTTTTATAAGCTCAGTAAGTTTCATATGCATGAGAATTAATTAACTGAAATACAAAATATAAAAAGAACATGTGACTTAAAGCTGACTAATTTGTCACTAATTATAATTAGGTATTTCAATTTCGACAGATTTTCTAATTTACCATTACCACTGATTAAGTTTGTTTTCTTTTGACTCACAAATTTTTAAATCAAAAAAGTACATAAAAGATTATTATTAAAGAGGCACATGGTGGGATATATATTAACAAAAAATTTTTGTTTTAAAATTCAATAAAATTAGAATAGCCAGATAGATTATGACCGAGAAGAACTGTTTAAGTAAAATGAACGATTAGAAAAAGAAAACTAAAATTTGTGGACACATTTATAGAATGGATGACAACTGGTTGACAAAACAAATTTACGACACTAAACAATAGACCTAAGGTGTCAGATAAGTGGTTTAAAGATGTCAGAAAGTATATTGAAAAAACCGAGAAAACTTATGAACCGAAAAAAATTCAGATAACTAATTATGGACTTTAAGTGCTTCTATGAAGAGCAAAAACAGTACACCAAGTGAACTGAAGAAATGAGAAAATCCTACAGTGCGCGAATGCTTAGAATGTGGACAGCAAAAAAAGATTCCAGGAGCAACATCTAAAGTCTCCTCACATAGTCTAAAATTGGCCCTTTATAAGAAAATAAAATAAAATCAGTGGATACATAATTTTTATGAAAATAAAACTAAAACTATTGGTTTAAGGAAATTGAAAAGGGCTTTCATATTGAATATTCCAAAAGAACTAATCAGCAACAGGGAAAAATCTAATTTTTTTAGTGAAAAAATAATAAAACTATGAGTTACAAGAATGGAGTTTTGGACAAAAAATCAGAACTATGTAAAATGATTTGTAGCAATACAAACGTAAAAAAAGAGTACCCATATAATTTATCTTGTATCAAAAAGAAAAAGGTATGGAAAAACAAGATACAAAATAGAAGCTACCAGTGAGTTTTACACACCGTCATATTAAAAGAAATGTAGCAATCAGCTTGTCATAAGCAAATTTAATCAGTAGAAAATTCAAGCTATAAAATAATTACAGTCAAGTTAATTTATTTAATTTAAAGAAAATAATCTGACAATTTGTTTTATTTACAAATCCATTAAAAATGAGAGGCAACAAACTTGATAATGTTTTATTTTTGTAATCCCTAGTTTGTGTACGTTGCAATCTGTTCAATTCAGAACAATAAGCAACCCCATGACCCAATGATGAGGATGATGTGTATGACATGTAAATGAGGTGTAGTCTTGTACAGACTCAGGTCGACCATTCCTGAGAGAGTATGGTTAATTGAACCCCAACCATCAAAGTACACCGGTAACCACTGTCTAGCATTCAAATCGGTATAAAAGTAACTACCTTTACTAGGATTTGAACAAGGAACCTTCGTCTCCGAAAATCAGCTGTTAAACAGCTGATTTTGGCGACTACTTTACCTCTAGACCAACCCGATGGGTCTTAATAATTTGAACTAAAAAATTTGAAGAAAATACGTACTCTTGTTCTCTTGATTTTTGACCACAAAAATATATTTTAATTTTGATAAAAAATATATTTATAATAATGAACATTTGTATTCATTTAACATGGTATATACTTTTTAAGGTTTTTCAACCGAAGTATAGTAGCTTTATTACAAATTAAGACACTACGTTAGAATTATCACAAATTATTTGTTTCCCATTATACTCTTGAGAGCAGTTAGAGAGCTAAAGGAATAGTAAATTACAAATGACGGCCATAATAAAATAATTGTAAAATTACATGTTGAAACAGGAAAATACATTTTTTACAAGTAAAAATCAAGAAAATCTTATTTATATGTTAACTACACTGTAAATTAATTCAAAAATGACTGAAACACAAATCAAATTATTGAAGTTTCTAGACTATCAGGAAACCTACGTATTCGATGCACTACCCCTTTGTTTCTTTTTTGTTACATTTTTTACTAACAAGAGCTAAAATTAGTTAGCAAATTTTTAACTGTAATCACAAAATTGATAAAGTGTCCATGAACAATTAAATAGAAAAAAGAATACCATGTAAGTTCTACAATATCTATTGCATCACTGATGTTAGTTAAATAAGGATATTTAAATTATGTATTTCACAAATCATATTCTTTTAAGATAAAATGTGTCCTTTAGAGTAAAACAAAAAACTTTTCAGCCTGGATTGTAATACAATTATGATGCTATTAAATGGACAGAAGTGATAACAATATACAGTATAACCTCAAAATTCAAACTCCAAGTGACTGTTAAAAATTTCTGATATACCGATGAAGGTTTACATATACCAGTAATGTTGTCCTACAATGCTTTTCACGGTTGATGAGCTCTGCTGTTCCACGCGTTTAGACCAATCAATCAGAACGTTTGCCAGCATTGTCAGATTGTACGAATGTTTCAGCCTGAAAAACATTATGCTCGCATCCGTATAAGAATTGCAGTAGTTCACTCTTGTCTTGCATTTCGTACTGAACGCATCAATGATAGAACGCGTTAACATGCAATACTTTATAATATAAGCAGCTGATCGTTCATAGGTTATAATTGTTATTGAAAGACCAAAAATATGGCTGACAAAATGTATATTAGAGCTACGAGAGCAAGTGTTGGCAACGTTGCTGGCAAGTCATTCGCTAGCAATGAAGTGGGTAGGGGGCAATGCGTATGTTCAGAGCTCATCAGCCCTGAAACATAGTATAGTTATTAAAATAACATAGTTGCAATGTAACAAAAAAGACTTCTAATATATGTTTATAGAAAATGTAATAAAAATACGCTTCATAGTTAACTGTAAATTCAACATGTTTAATTTGGTTATCTAACTTGTTTGATACCTCCATCATTATAACAAATTATTATTGTCCATCATTATTACTTACAAAAATTTTTTTTTATAATTTTTAAATAAATTGAAATCTTTGAAAAAAGTTCAGTACTCTTTAGTGATTTATGGTGTTGTTTTACCATCAGCTTGGCTTTAAAGCTAAATATTCTAACACCTGACACTTAATTGCACAAACAACTCTTAGATAAACAAAAAGAAAACAGTTAACCATATTAAAATGCACATGTATATAAAATTCTCAGCATGCTCACAAGGAAATCAAAACACACTGCTGTACCGTACACTTTTACAAATTCGACTAAACAACAAAACTGAATAACAAAAGAGTTGGTTTGGAAGACACATGTGGTATTTTACATGAAAATGTAAATGCTCTAAAGGGCTTTCTAATGAACACATGATAAATGTCAAACTAAAATGTCAAAAAAGGATTTGAATTAACAAACTTTTTATTTATTTTTTTTTTTGGGGTGCTGATGCCAACATATGTCTTGACAAGTGTGTTGGTAATGATATGAGGTGGTAATTTAAAGATGAAAAAATGCCAAACTTAACTGGGAATCAAATCCAGAATTCCAGGTGTAAAAGCCAGTTGAGCTAACCACTTAACACTAATGACAGGAACTAAGAATTCTTTTGAGTAAGCAAAAATTTCAAACAATGCTAGTTTGAATTAACGAGGCCACACTGTACTTAAAAAAATTTAATTACAATTTAACAAGTCTCCATAAATTATAACACATAACTCTCAACAAAATATAATTATTAACTACAATAACTTTAACCTTATGGACATCGTGATAAAAATATTGAAAATAATCTCGATAATATTTTTAAGATGAAATAAAATTGTTGATAGGTTAGATAACAATAATTCATTACCCCCGTTAAACAATACATTACATACAAATGTATTATTAATTAATCCAAATAAGTAGCTGCACTAATAAAACAATAAAATATTAATAAAATTAATAATTAACAAGACGTTAATAAATATAACAATAAAAATAATTGTTAAGTTTTTACCATTCATATTTTTGTTCTAATTTGATCATTAAGTAATATAGATTAGTTATTTTATTAAACTATATAAAAATAAATTGATAAATATAAATATTTCTCCATGCATCTTAGCAACTTTATATACGTTTCATATAATATTAAATATGATTTTTTTTAGTGTTTTACTAACAATAAATAATTTTGCACAACAAACTGGAAACTATCACCAGAAAATACCCTAACCAGCAGCTTTTGTACAGGTTGTGAAAGAATCAACTAACATTTTAGATAAATTTATTTAATTTGTCGATTTTATGTAATGCATAAAAGTAACTTTTATTTTAGATCAACTGAGACTGGAAGCTAACCACAATGCTAAGTGCCATACAATTATTTATTTTCACTTAGTTACCAATATATGCATATTTAGTTGGTGCTACTGTAGTACGTGGCCTACCGTGTTATGTTTAGTGAAATTTGTATTTCTTGATGTGGTAGCACTTTTGGCACGTAAATATTCACATATTTTACAGTATATGTGAACGACATAAGGTTATGTGAACATTAGGTTTTAATAAATATTTAAATATTTTACTATTTATATATGAACTACATTAGATTATGTGAACATCTGGTTACCTGCATTCAACGGTTAACCATCCGCGAAATTATGTACAAACAGGAGCCAATACACAAGCAATTTTATTGAGAGATCATGGATGGACACAATAGTAAACATTATTAAACAAAAAAGAGGCGTTCTGAAAGAATTATTTCATTCACGCCTCAACCATATGTAAAAATAACAGGGTGAATCCTTATCGTATTATTAATTATAGTATTATTTGCTATTGTAAATTTTTGTATGTAATATTATCATAATAATTAAAAAAGTATATTATTATAATTATCGTATGTAATTTGTCTTTTTTTTAATATCACATAACCTGTAAAATATGTAAATATTTACATACCAAAAGTGCTAGAGGACAGTGCTACCACATTAAGAAATACAAATTTCACTAAACATAATGCGGTAGGCCACGTACTATAGTAGCACCATGTAGTCTTATATGTATATGCGTATGCCTTAGTTATATGATGCATATTTCGATTCCACATGTTGCTATGACATCAATGTGGAAAATAGTTCATCTCACCATAACAGAACTCAATGTCATATTGTTCTCTCAGCATAATTCTATCATTAATTTTCTTTGATGCCGAGTTGTATTTGTATTCATGAATATTTTTTAGTGATTAAATTCACAGTTGACATAGGATTCAGTATCGATTACTGAAGCTGACCTAAAAATACCTTACCTGTGCAGTATTTGGTTGTTACACCATTGTCAATAGCAGACAAGCTTACATGACTGAAGTAGTTGCATGGATCGAATAAAATTGAGTAACAAGATAATGTAGTCTTTCCAAAATGGCTCATGTTCAGCATCTAAGCTGACTTTTCCTCATGGACTTATGGACGAAGAAAAGAAACTGGTTCACCATGTAATTCATCTCGTTAAAATTATTAATAATTACCACTTAACACATTATTAATCCTCAAAATTAAATTTCAAATAACTTTAATAAATTTTACCAAATTAAATCAGAATAATCTATCCATCTTTCTAATATTGTTGGTGGTCCAATCATAACTCATTGCTTCAACTTTATTTATTAATTAAAAAGAAACATTAAAATTTAACTGAAATACATTCACTTTCATTTTACTATTACTGTGAAATATATTTGATTTCTCACAAAAATAAACATTTCATACAAATAAATTCTTCTAAATTGTTTCCAATTCATTTGTGATACATTGATCCAACAAATATTGGTTTCCTCAGTGTCAAGATGCATACTGTTTAAAAATTACAATTATTATTATTATAAAATAATAATGACATAAAAGCTACTTGAAAAACTATTGTAACTATTTTCAGCTCAATTAAACTATTTCTGAAATCATCAAAAACATAAAAATGTATTCAAATAATGTATTAAGAAATAAATTATAAAAAAATTTCAATATTTTTGCAGCAATAATTATTAATTAATTACTACAATCAATAAGAATTTGTAGCTTGATAAAATGTAATTAATTATTATTTTGAAATCCTTACAAGAAGCCTTTCTTTGAGTTTGTTTGAAATCTGTTATCATGCCGCTTACAACTAGATATTTAATAAATTCATATTTAACAAGCATTCCTTATTACTGAATAAAAAATGTGATTTTCAATGATTTAAATAAATTTTACAATAAATAAATTTACAAAAAAAAAACTTGAATACCAATTTAATATTTCATTCACTGAATATAAGTATTGTATCATCAGTTAAAAGAACTTTATCCTGTCCATAATCTTCAATACACATCAGATTTCTTTAATAATTTCTTTCGCCACTCCGATATGAGTACAGAAACTCTTTTTCATTTATTCCTTACAATGAAAATTATGATTCTAAATCTTTGTCCCAAAGACAACTTCCTCATGTAATGATTGGATAGAAATAAATATGTTGATGGCTAATTCTGTTTTAATACTGTGATGTTCTGTAGAATTTTGCTCAGCAACAAACAGTACTAAATAAAATTCATTTAATAATTTTTTCACAAGGGTAGTTTTCTTGAAAAAATATATTAATGAGATTTATATAAATATTTTAGGACAATAAAACAATACTGAACTGACAGTTGCACACTAGCCCAGTGGAATCAATGAATACTGTTATTTTTATAAAGAAAAATTGTAATAGAACATGAAATAAACAAATTGAACCGTAAACTATTGTATATACTGGAAACAGACAAGATTCATACCCCGTAGTTGAACCCTTAAAAATACCAACAATCTTTTATCAACCCATTGAACTAATGAGTTCTTCATGCCTAATTAACAACAATGAATTTCTTTTTAAAATTCTCTATAAACTTCATTCAATGATGAACTGCGTTTGTAATGGTCCATGTAGGCATATCAATAGCACAGCAGCGTGATAAAAACATATTTCTAATTCATGTCCCACTGACACATCTGGTGATTTTATTCAAGAGATGTCAGCAAGAAGTACAAGTAGTTATTTAATTGATATCATAAGTATAAGAACCATACGAGGGTGGTCCCATAAATACCCGGCCTGACCTAGAGATGGCGGTAGTTGTTTGAAAAATATCATTGTATTAGAAAGTACACAATCTATAAAGCATATGTTTCAAGTTTGAAGACACCATGTTGTTTATTATTTATTTGGCAGCCATCAATAGTGAACGTTTTCAGTGAATTTGTGAAAATGGAGAAAATTGGTCATCGTTATGCGATACAATACTTTCACTTGAAAGGCCTCAGCCCAACCAATATAAAAGCTGAACTAGATTATACTCTAGGTGAGTCTGCTCCTTCGTTAACAACAGTAAAATATGGGATAGTAGAGTTTAAACGAGGCCATTTGAGCTGCCAAGATGAGCATCACAGTGGTCGACCAAATGAGGTGAAGACTCCAGGAATCGTGAAGAAAATCCACAAAGTGGTACTGGATGATCGTCGATTGAAAGTGCGCAAGCTAGCAGACATAGTAGGCATTTCGAAAAGTGCGGTACATCGCATATTATCTGAAAATTTGAACATGAGAAAGCTGTGTGCAAGATGGGTGTCGCATTTGCTCATACTCGAGCAAACAAAGTGTCGTGAAGATGTTTCGATTGAGTATTTAGTGAAGTTTCACAGCAACAAAGCAGAATTTTTGTTAGAATTCATAGCCATAGATGAAACACGTTCATCACTTCACACCAGAGACAAAAGAACAATCAAAACAATGGACTGAAAAGGGAGAACCGGCTCCAAAGAAGGCAGGTACTTTTAGGACCACCCTCGTATTTGAGAAACCTTGAAACATTATTAAAATATGTGATTTAAAAAATGTAATTTTTTGTGGAACGAAAAAATGGATATTAGTTAGGTTGCACATACAATATAAACTTGGCTGAAATTAGGTACCAATGAGACTTAAAGGTTAAAATAACTACATAAAAAACAGTCATTCCTGAAATAAGTTCATTCAACCAAGAAAAAAATTCCAACAGAAAAGGAAATACGAAACACCAAATGCTGACTGGTAATTATAATTGTTTAGATCAACAGCCAAAAAACTAGTTTCAAGTCCTACGGTTTTATTAAATAAAATGAGGAGTCAATTACTGTTTACCATCTTCCTCACAGGTCTGAAAAACATGTTTACCCAAATCAATTTTCCTAAAAATTTATTAATTTCCACTACGCAAATGACATCATCACTTCAGTAATCAAAACTTCTAGCAGTAGTACAATAAAATCCACTATTTCAGAAGAGGTAACTCTGTTTCCACTCACTTTACCATTAACTTAATCTGTTCTTTAATAATGTAACAGATTGGTTATGTAAGAAGAAACAAAACTATTTTTATAGCATTGGAACACAACTAACATACTAGTAATTGCATTAGTAATTGTCATTAATGAGGCTACAATCTTATTCATAATTAGGCTACTTGAAAAAAATAAATAATTATTCCTCAAAAGTATAGTACGGATCCAATAACAATGATTCAGATTTTAGAACTACTTTCAAAGATATTTCAAATAAAACCAAATATCAAAAATATTGTATTATTTCTAGTTCATTTCTTCTTATGTACTTTAATAATTTACAAGGTATGTGCAAGTCAAACTCACGATAGTACATTACATAATCCAGCTGACAATTAAAAGGAATAACATAGAAATTGTACATACAATAATGATTAAAATTTAATGATTCTAAATAATAGAGCAGATAGTAACAAAAGAAAAATTTTTCCAGTGGACAGGACACTATTTTTTCGATATGATATCACACATAAGTACAAAAATTGCATGTGAAATAACTGATTTGTTCGAGGCGTATCTACAACTATCAACATCACAAAATTCAAATAAGTATTATATTGTTAAATATTTGAAGAAATTTGTGGTAGATTATGTACCTATGTGCCATATATACGAAGGTTATTCAGAAAAGTACGGTCCGAATCGCTTTGGATAATCAAATGTCATGCGAACATTGAAACATGCAGGCTCTCAGCATGCCTAGCTCGTCATACGATGCCATTTGCATTGGTATTGTTGTGCAGCGCGCTGTTTACAGAGTCAGTTCAAAATATTTCAAACAATTTGATCAGCCCGCCGACAGTGAAATACGGTAAGTGATTCAGTTTTTGACAGCAAGAAACATTTCAGCAGCCGATAAATTCATCAATAGATAAGTGAAGTGGATGCCTCCAACGCAATGAGTGACAGCAAAGTCCATAAGTGGGTGAGAGCTTTCAAAGACGGATGGGAAAATGTCCATGATGACTGCGATCAAACCGACTATCTTTTGGATGGGAACAAGTTGACCAGCTACCATACAGAACAAGTCTGGTGCAAAGCGATTTTCACTTGTTCCGCTAACAGAGGTGTTTATCAGTGGCAAGTGCTTCCACCACAGATGAAGAGGTGAAAGGAGCAGTTAAAGACTGGTTATCCTCATAAGCAGCAGACGTCTATGAGACTTCAGCATACAAAAACTTATAGAACGTTATTATAAATGTTTAAACAAATAATATGTAAAAAAAAAAAATAGAGAAACATATAAGGAATTAATTTAAAAAAGTTTTCTGAAAAAATCTGTGATGGTTTATGTTTTATAAAAAAACGGACCTTACTTTCCAAATAACCCTCGCCATTGTTGATTACAGAGATCAGGACTTACTTGAATAATAGTTGTAAAAGACAACGTCTACAGTAAAATTTAGTGGAAAAGAGGGATTGAAGGTTTCTTGATTTACAAATGGTTTTTAGGAACCAATTACGTCATTTTAACAGGGTCCAACTGTATTCAAAAATTATAACTTGATTTCAAAAACATGTAGTTTGAAGAACTACTTTAAAAAAATTAGAAAATAAATTCAAGAATATAAAATACTAATCAACAATGTCTTTTTCTTTAAAACAATTGCTTTGGCGTTTAAATAATTAACACATGATAAAAAATTACATTTTATGACCCAATAAAAATTTTTTTACGGGTATTCGTATTGTTTTGTTGCCATGAACCAATGAACATATTTGATTGTAAAATTAATTTTGCTTTTACTGATTTATGCAATATAGCATTATTATTTGATAAAAATAATAGGAGATATTATTAAGTAATTAATAATAACGTCCATTCTCATACACACGATTTAAACGAACAAAAATAAAACCATAATTAACTAAATATTATTGCAGCACATTTACGATAAGGCACTTACATTGTGTTTGCTTAATTATTTATTATTTAAATTAACACTTGCCAATGTTATGTACAAATTTTACAACATTACTCATTAAAGTTAAAAAAAAAAACAAGTAATCTATAATTTTGATTTTAATGACACAAATGATTGTATTACTTTATTAATATTGCTATATATAAATATATTTTAATAAATTCTATATATTTATATAATATTTACTAAATTAAAGCTGATAAATCATTACCTTGTACTTCATATATAATTATATATACAAAAAAGTATATTTACGAAAATAAACCCTGCAAAATATATAGATATATTATATTCAATAAACATAATTATCTAAAAAATTTTAACAACAATGTTTATATAAACAATCCAATAAAATGCGTAAAATGAATTCTATAAAAAGTATATTTACAAAAATAAAATGTATTTATTATTTTGTGATTTATTGCTTTATAGAGAAAATAAAATCATGTGAAAATGACTTATTTAAAAAAAATGTTTCAAACATATCTACCGGGAGGTCAAAAATTATTGAATGCATTTCTTAGGAGATAAAAAAATAACATACAAAACTAGTGTGCTTATTTTTATTTCAAAAATTAGTGTAGATGATCTGTAGTGAAGTTGTAGAGAGCATCAGTTTAACAATGGCTATCACATCATTATAATTTTGCCGTGGATTCCTTAATAAAGTGGACAAAGAAAATGTATGTTCAAAAAAGAATAATCGTCTCTTAATAAATCTACTTTTCATGTTTCTTATTATTGTCAGATTTGGGGAGTGAAAGCCCTCACATTCAATCATATTCAAGAGGAAGAACGTGATTAAAATCACAAAAATTAATGTTTGTTGTGATTTGACTGCATATGAAGTGATTGGACCATTCTCATATGCTAAGCCTGTGGTGTCTAGTGTTACATATGCCACAAGCGAATGCAGTAACATGAATTGAACATCCGACAATCCAACGTTTAGTTCCAGCAAGATGGCACTCCTCCGTACTGCACTGTACATTTTTTAGAATACCTACACAAAGAAATTTTAAAATATTGGATTGGCAAGGATGGACTGTTTCTATAGCCACCTCAATCTCCTGATATTACGGTGCTCAATTTTTTCCTTTAAAGTTTCGCCAGAATGGCGACATCAATGTAATGTATAGTGAGAAATTGAATGTCATACAGATACCTTCCAAGCTACAAAAGGTGCTCATAAGCTTTGACTGCACAAGAAGTTAATTCAGAAGAAAAACAATTCTTCTACATCGAGCCTATCGTGACTAAAAGCAAAATATCTTGACATGCTACAATAGTACGCAGTACTACAAATTTAACATCAACAGTTCAACATTTACTTCCAGCAACATGCCGCCCCTCCATACTGGGTTTGCTTACTGGGTTGTGCCTGAACTTCAGATGGACCACGACATATTGAATCTCCTGATAAAACAATGCTTCATTTATTCTTTCCAACTACAAAATGAACTAAAAATGTCAAATATTTCATTAATTAATTAATTCCAGGCATGATTGGTAATGTATGGTGCAAAATTGAATGTAGTTTACACATTTTACATGCCACAAAAGGTGCTCATTTTGGAACTAATTTCACCTTATCAAATGTTGCAAACAAAACTTTGAAATTGCTTTTTTTAATGAATTAATATACCATAGATGAATGTACATTGCATTTTTTCACCAATGAAATGTTTTCACCAATAATTTATTACCACCCAGTATATTACACTTTAAGTATACTTTTAATAATTTTTCTATATTAAATTCTAAATAAAAAGAATATAATAAATAACATTAGCAAATTTTTTTAAAAACGTATTTAAATTTATAGATCAAGCTGCAACATTTTTTTATACACTAGACTAAATAAACAAAAAATATAATATAAATAAATAAGAAAAGAAAAAACAATATAAAAACTGTACATGATAAGTTTGTAATAATAATAATAATAATAATAATAATAATAATATAGTATTCTACATTTTAATATAGTAAGAAATTCAGAAAATAAATTTGTGAAACTGTACTAATATACGAGTATTTTTACCTAACAAATTATATTTGATTAACAACATTATAATACATTCTGATAAATAACATACAAATATATATAAATATATTTTTTAATAATAAATGCACGAATATTACAGTGACTACTTACAAAGTGCATATACTAACTCTATTGAACAAAGAATTGATATTGTTCTAAGATTTTTTTTAGTACTGTACATATCTGTAAACTATTATAAATACGCACACAAACATATGCATAAAAATATATATTATTTTACTAAAATCATATTTTAATATATATTTAAACTCATGATCTGAGTTTTCATCAGGTAAGCAGATTCCAAACATGATTACTTCTTTACAATAAAAATAATGAAAAATTGAAAACAATAATGAAATAATAAATGTATATATAATGCTATACAACAGCTAAAAATATTAATTTTTTTTAAATAAATAAAAACATTTAATTATCAGATGATTTTAATATTTATTTTATTAAATTTTATCAACCAGTTTTTTTAATTAAAATGTAATACCATACTTTTAACAAAAGTTTTGGTAAACCAAACTTTCGAACCAATTAAAAACTGAATTACATAAAAAATTATTACTTATTTTATAGCTGCCATCAGGCTTAAAAGAAAAAAATTAAAACAATATTTAATAAATAACTGATAAGTTATAAAAGCTGTCTCAAACCTAGATTCCATGTGAGAAAAAGTTTGCAATTAAATTAGCTACAATACATGTCAGTAGAATACAGATACCATATTATTAAACACCATACTATTTCAAATCTATTTCAAAAACTAACAATGAATGAAAATTTTAATATATCTTCAACTATGATTTCTGATTTTGTGTAATAAACATTGGCTTTAAAAAAAAACAGTGGTAATACCAATACTGGGTATTGATTAGGTAAAAACAAGTACGGAAAAGATTTTTCCCTAAGACATTAATAACATATTAATTTGAAATCTACAACGTACTTTAAAAGTTTAATAATTCATTGATCTAAAAAATATTGAAATATAATCTTTACTTTTGATATGTTATTTGGTTTAATTTTAATTTTCACACACATATTGCCAACAAAAAGAAAGCCACTTTTATAAATGTATAAATTTACCTGAGATATAAAAAAATAATATCACACTTGTTTTTACATTACGTTAGGTTAGTATTACATTCACTTTCATTTTAGTTTATATAGAAAGAAGCTTTTTGTTAATAAATTAATTTCTATTATCAAATAATTATATTTTTTATGCATATGTCTATATGCTTAATGTTACTAAATCAACAAAGTATTATTTATTACAAATAAATATTATCATTTAATATTAAAGGTATTTCAGTATAGCACATTTCTTCTTTTCTCTTATTTTATTAATTTATATCAGTATACATAATTTTTTAATTTAAATAAATTATGTAATTAATATAATTTTATTATTCTGTTAGCATTTCTTAAGAAATTAATATTTAATATTTTTTAGCACGTTAAATAAAATAATAATATATTACTTTTGAAAACCCCAATAATCCAATTTTTTAGTTTTGTAAGTACACATTAATTTGTAATATTAGTAAAATACAAGGAAAAATATTAAAAAAAAACTTTCACCATTGTATTATCATTAAGTAATTAAATTTATAAAGTTACAGATACAAAATTAATTTACAAGAATAACAAAGTTAGGTGCATTTCAGTTTCCGTGTTGAGTATTTTAATAATACTGTAAAACAGATAATAAGAAAGCATTCCAAGTTAATTATAACAAAATACAAAGATACACACTATTTAAGAAAATACTATAATATCAATTAAAATATATTATATAATACGAACATGTAATTAGTAGAGCGTTGTATGAAAATCTAACAACAGGTCAGTTTAAAAATTTGTAAAAAAAGAAATGGTGCTATACAGAAGAGATCCAAAACAAAAACAAAAAATTAAACAAAACACTGTATTATTATACTGTAGGTACCAAATTTAGTCGCTTATGATTCTCTCATTAATTATTGGAGAGAGACAGTTAAGATAGAGAGAATCAGGAGCAGAACTGAAGAGATGGCGAGCCCGCACGAGCTAGTTGCAACTTGTTAGAGTGAGCCAGCGTGCAGAGATGTTACGAGTTAGCTCCAAGCCTAGGTACGTACCAGGACATGGTTAAACAAGAAAAAAAGAAAAACAGAATGTTAGTAACCTTTCTCTCGTTTATGATCAGTTTAATATTATTAATAAAATTATATATTAATAAATCATAATTATTTAGGTAGCTTGCATTCCCCAAACATAGCCCACTACCTAGGTATCGAAATCTGTGTCATGCAGGCATTTGTAAAAAATTAAAAACTCGATATACTTAAGAAATTTCAAGTTATGTATGACAAACGTATTAAAAATATATTACAAAAATTTAATAATAGAATACTAATATAAAAAAATACTACAAAATTAACTACTTGTATTAATTTAATCAAAAATTAGTTAAATATATGTTAAAAAATTTATTAAAACCAATTTTACTAAAAATTTGAAATAAAACACGAGTTAGTTATTAATAAAATAATTATTTAAATAAATACTCATTAAAATACAATAATAATTATGTTAAAAATGTTGTCTTCAAATTTTTAACCAAAAATATAACATTAAATAAATATCCTCAATAGTTTTAATTAATGCACAAAACGTTTATAAATTATGTAATTTAATAGTACGTATTGATCAATTCACAAATAATTTTTTTAAAAGAAATGTAATACATAATTTCCTATATAAAAAAATGCACAACACAGATTTCAAAAATACCACAACACCTTAAAAAAAAAGCGAAAAGGTAAAAACAGGTATCCAAAAATGTATAAGTTTATATATTATACTGTTAGAGAAATATGTTTTAATATTCTACTTGATTTAATCTAAAAGAAAAATTAAGTGAAAACAATTTATTATTGACACAATATCATATAATATAAAAATGTACATCGAAGCCATGCAAACGTGTTATAAGTGCTAAATGAACAAGGGCGGGGGGGGATGGAAGCACAGCATTTTGATACACAAACTTGGTTGATAAGATTATTATCAGTATAAAGCAATAAACTGATCTTTATTAAGCATTTTATCAATTAGTCAATACAAAAGGCTGTTGGAACTGATGGCAAAATAATTTAAATGTTAATAAAAATTCCGTAAAACAAATTTGCATGGCTTCTGTTAAAACTGAAAATTATACATAACTTTTGTGAACTCAAAAGTTATATAATCTTCAGCTCTTTGGAGATTATGGAGTAGTTAAAAAATATTTATTAATAAAGACTACAGGTTACACAAAACATAAGAAATTGTGTGTCAACACACTATAAATGTGGAATATCATAACCTCACTTCATGAATTGTTATAATTCAAAGGATGATTAAAAGGGTCGTAATAAAATTCTTTGAAAAATATCAATAAAGAAATAATAGAAATCAAAGCGCAGTTTCATTACAGTAGATGATTTTTTTTACAAAATAAAAAATGTTATAATTATCTCAATGTATTGCTAAGGATGGAAAAATCTGGAGAGGATAATTAAGCAGGTACCTAAAGTAGGTACCAATCATTGCACTTTGTTTTGCAAATCATTAAAATTTACTACTATAATATAACAACCACACAAAATAGTATGTAACGAATGTAGGCCCAATAATAAGATAACCGAATATTATACTCTTGAAGAAATTCTGGGAATATTTTTATATGACCCTTCAAAAATAAAATTCAGTTTTAAAAAGTATGCCAAATAATACATTTAAAAACATTGAGATATAAAAACAAAATTCAGGTGATTAAGATTGAGATTTAAAAAAGGCCAAAGGGATACATTATTTAAACACAAAATAGAAGAAATTTGCACTATTATAGCTTTAAGGACAAGGGTTTCATGGAATAATTTCTACATACATGTAGTAGTATTATCTGTGCCTTTTACACTGAAAATAAATGCCTACAATAAAACATGATAATTTGTACAACATGAGAAAATTTAAACAGTTGATAAAATTAAATTTCTTCACCCAACTAAAAAGTTTGACTAATTTTTAACAGTAATACTGGCAGAGTGGACATTTGATTCATTTTACTTTTGAAGAATCTTAGTGACAGGGAGCCTCGAAAATTGAAAACAAATGATTTTTTTCTAATTCTGGCGCCGTTGCCTTCTGTATCTTTTTCCGTGTAATTAGATATAAAAATTATAACTGTACAATAGAAATTACGGAAGCTATGCAGATTTTTGTTAAGTAATGTTTTGACCAGAATTTCTTTTAATTGATTTAATCTGTGGAAACCATTAAGAGTTGCGGTATTCAAATAACACAGAAAGCTGAGAAGGCAATGGAAAGTGTGTCAAAAGAACAGTCTGGTGAGGATCAATATTATGGTGCAGGCCGATTTTAGGGTAAGTAAAACTTTACAGCTCATTTTCCAAAAATTCACTTTTTTCCAAAAAAGGTACAATTTTCTCAAAAACTATTTGACTTTGAAGGTTGAAATTTTTTGAGCATGTTTCCCAGTATAATTGAGACATATGGTACTAGAATCATTGCAGTATTATTACTAAGTTCAAAATAAAATAAAAAATTCTACAAAAAAATTAAATTGTTTTTGCATTTTTCAAAAAAAATTCTTGAAATGGTATTAGATCTATATTAATAATTCTAGTACCAGAGCTTAAAAAGATGTCATAGAAAAGGAAAAAAAATTAAAGCCCTAACTCTTAATGATTTCTTAGAAACGTGTACCTAAAAAAAGAGGTCAATTTAACATGGGTTAGATAGGAGGTATAGTGCTCCCCTCAAGTTAAAGTTCTGAAGTTCAATTACTGCCAGTAAAATCAACAAGGGTTAAAATCCACCGTATGTATTTATGATTAAGATTATAAGCTACATTAAATTGGTTTCCAATACACTTATTACATGAAATGAAAAAGATAGATTTACTGATTGTACGATTGTCTAATGAGTACTAACAAAAACTTTAAGTGTGTAGTAAATTTATGACTGTAGTAAGTTAGATATAAACATGGAAACACAAAGTATGATAAACACTCTAAATTTTCAAAATTCACTGCAGGTATAAGAGTTTGTAAAAACTTTTGTATTCTATTCAATTAGAAATAACAATCACCTTGTAAAATAAATATAATTATTTTACAAATTTCAGTTATTATTCCTTATGAACAAAAAACCATTTTTCTAAATTGTACTATCACAAAACAATGGTGCTCTTGAACTGCAGTTTGAAAATTTTTAAATGATCGACAAACAGAATATTTTACTGAATGATTGAAGATTGTAATTAATTAAGGGATACATCATTGGTGGCAATTTTTAAAATTGACATCTATCATTTCCCTTTGTCCATCCGTCACACCCAGATGTCAGAAACTACATGAGTTAGTAACAAACGGTTTTCGGTCGGATTCATAATCTACTCAAAAAGTTAGAGGGCCTGGATTGGGTTTGAAGTTCTGGTTTCAACCGGAAGTGGCCCAAAATTGAAAGTTAAGAAATCAAAGTCGGAATTAGAAACAAAAACAGTGTCATTCGATTCCTCTCAAGAGTATATAAAGAAATTACTGGGTTTAACCCTTTCAGTACCAACGTCCGGAAGACAGGACGTCGATATATTTTACTTAGTGAACACATCCGGTTTACCAGAGGTCCGTAGGTTATGCATAAAGTGCCAACGTCCTGATAACCGAACATTTACAAAAAAACCTTTTAAACAAAAATTAATAGAATAATGTATTTTGAAACCGCCTTCGTGGCGAAATGACTAGCGTGCTAGCCTGCAAAGCGAAAGGTCCCGGGTTTTTTTTAACACATTAAAACCACCGTTAAGGTACCAAAACCCATAGTAGTTGCTAATGACCAAGCTGTCAATGCGACTTTAAATAAACTAAAACAAAAAGTTTTGAATATTTTTATTGTTAGAACGATTTTTTTTTATGGACATAATAAAAATTAATTTTTAACAGGTAATTTTATTTTCTGTAACATTGAAATTTTGGTTGGCAATGGCAGACTTACGCCTGCAAGTTTTCGAAATACGGACTGGCACCTTTTGTACAAGCTTATTCAAATTAAATGGCTTTAGATCAAATTTTTAAATATTGCTTTGGCACTGAAAGGGTTAAAGTTCTGGTTTCAACTGGAAGTCACGAAATCAAAATTGGAATTTGGAAACAAAATGGTGTCATTGAATTCCTCTTAAAAAATAAATCAAGAAATCATTGGGTTTGAAGTTCTGGTTTCAACCGGAAGTCAAGAAATCAAAGTTGCAAAAATAATGTCATTAGATTCCTCTTAAAGAGTAGATTACATAAATCACTAATGGATTTTGCCATAGATCAAAGGTAAGCCTTTTTAAAAATTGCCACCAGCCATGAGACGCATAATTTCATGAAAGGGATTTTTTCTTGTAGGAAATTATAACAAGAGTAAACTTTTTCGTAAAGGGTTTATGTAATAGCTTGTGATAATTAAGTTGAATGGATGAAAAAGACATTAATAAATATTCCGTGAAAAGGACTGATTAGGCATGAACGGAGGACAATTAATAAAAATAAATAAAACAATAAATTTAAGATAAATATATTTCACTTTATTGTGCACAACTTTCGATTTCTGTGGTTCATTTAATGCACAAATATGTATATAATATATTTACAATAATATATTCATCGCTTTCTAACGGCACAAATTATAGACCTGATCTAACAATATAAATATAATACAGTATAAAAAATATATTTACAACGATTTTATAATAATAATAATAATAATAATAATAAGTTACAGGTCAATAATAAATCTAACATATTGTTTTCTCCCTATAAAATACTTTTTCAGAGGAAAAAAGGACTTTATAAATGAATGTAATATAAAAATAAGTGTAACTTTACTCTTTCAAGACGTAAAAGTTAAATTTCTATCCAATAACAACAGATCAAATTAAAACAATAAATGCAATTGAGTATTCTAAAGAATTCAGAAAGAAAAAATGCACTACATTTTATTTTATCCACTTACAAACATATTAAACGACTGCAATAAAACACACGTAATTTATGCTAAAAATCTGAATAATTACTTAATACTAAAAATTGGACGGATGAAATAAGGGTTTGATTTAAATAAAAAAAATTCTATAAAAAAATAGATCGACTAGTAAGAAATCTGTTTCAAAAACAAAATTATACATTGGTAAATACCTATGAAAGGCATAAAATTAAAGTCATCCTTCTTTCCTCAAGATATTGCATAAAATGTTCTGCTTTACGGCAAATAAATATAAAAAAATCATTTGAGTTTCAAAATAATTAAACACAGGGCATACTCAATGAACAAGTAGAAATTTTACAAAATTTCGATTGATTTCAATAATAAATCACTGGTTCAGAAATACATATTAAGAAAAAAAAAACAACAACAAAATAACGATAACTAACCTTTTTAAAGGTCACTGAGACCATGATTGAGTATTTATTCACGAGAGTGCCCCTGCTCTTTGATACGGATGATCTCGAATTTGACCCAAATGCCTCCGTTGCTTAGCAACAGCAGCCGCAGCTGCAGCACCTGCTGTGCAGATAATTCAAACATGTCTTTTCATTAAACTTCCAGTTCTTATAACAAAATACAACATACTAAAAATCTGCAAAGCATTACACTGGTAACAGGTTTGTAATGTAGTAAATAAATATAATATAATATAATAGTATGACTACAAGCATAATACAAGTTGTCACTTGCTTCATAATACTGAAAGTGACTTCAACATTGCATAAACAAAAAATAAAATAATATAAACTATATAACAAAAATATATCTTACATCTAAATTACACTTAACAAGGTGCACTGCAGTGCTATATACGTAGATTTACTATTTCATTAAAACTTTTAAATTCATGACTAAATGATTGTGTGCCATAAGACAGTAATTGTCAAGCACTGAATAATGCTGCTCCATGAAGAAATATTTGAGTGTGTTTTTAATTAACTTGGATGGATTTTAATTTTTCCCAAAATGTTTTGAATCGAAAAATAATAATGTTTAATTAATTATTACGTTTTTTATTTTTAGTTTTACGTCTTAATTATTATGTGCATACAAATTAATTTATAAAGTGGTACTGATACAAGCATAATTTATATGACATTTACATTATCATTGGTATCTAATACTTTTGTTAATAAAATTGTACTTCAAATCGTTTTATTAAAATGATACAATAATTAATTAAATGTAATCTTGGCACAGAAGTTTACAAAATTGTACTACAATTATTATATTAAATAACACCAAGATTGTACCATCAACTGAAATAAAGGTTCATTAGGCCACCACGGTACAATGGTTACAACTAGATTGAGCCGCACACTTAAATGCAATGTAACAAGAAAAACATACAAAATATATTCAAAACTAATGCATCGCTGAGTTTTTATTTATACTTCATTTTTTAGGGTTTGACTCTCAGCTAGGGTCTGAATAATATTGACGTTAAAACTTACTTCTGCACCATAACCAATGATAGTCGTAAATAACCAAAGCAGTCAATGTGCCTTAAGTTCACTTATATGAACTGTGATGAATTGGTTACAACAGATAAATATTTATCCATAAAATTAAGAGTGAAGAGCATTGAACTGTATGCATACTGGGAATAAAAAGATTCATTAGTTTTTTGAAATGTCATATTGTAGTAAATTCCTTAAAACAAAATGGATCAATAGAATTATTGAAATTGATAAAAAATGAGAAAAACTAAATTGATAGACCATATTTTAAGCATGAAACTATCAAAATAATACTAAAAATTAAGTGGAGGGTGTCAAGGTCAGTGGAAGACCCTACGTTGTAGTAATTGCTGCAATTTATAAAGGATGTAAGATGTGATAGTTGCCAGGAATTATTGAAGAATACAACTGGTGAAGCAGCAATGTGGTGAGCTGCTACCAAGAAATCCTAGGATTGATAACTAAAGAAGTAGAACATTCAACTTAACAGACTTATTATAATAAAAAAATAACTCAAACAAAGGAAAAATTAACAATTTAAAGAACGTAATTCTCCTATTCAAAGGGAGGTAATTATTAAAAATAATACCACATCAAATCTCTTCTTTCATTTATTATTATTATTTTATCGGTTATTTATTACAAAGGTGAAAAATATTTAAAAAAAACAGGTATTTAAAAAAAAGGTTCTTCATGAAGCAGCAAACAAATACTAATCAAAATACAAATTTTAAATTCTAACCTACCTATTTTTTCTTCTTCAAAATAAATCAATCTAATAACACCTGAAATATACATATTTATAAAAAGCTATTTTAGGATAGAGTAACGTTGAGATCTGAAAGAATACATAAAATAATACTTTAGCAATGAAATATGCAGACACAATTATCAAAAAGCAAATGATAAAAAAATATTTTGGAATACTGATAAATAATGCATACTGACAATTACAAAAACAATTCATAGAAATATAAATAAATATATTTTATGAAACAACAGATTTAATTTACATAGAAATTAAGCACACACTTTGATAATAGTCAATGAAAAGTAAAAAAAAAAAACACATAAATTTAAAAACAAATTGTAAAATAAGCAAAAAAAAAATTGTATGAAGTATTAAATCAAATTCTACGTGAAATTAAAATACATTATAAAGAAATACACTAATTCAGTATGTCTATTTTAAGATCAATTACTCTCAAATCTCAACTCACCATATCTTCCTACAAATGCATTCCAAATAATTCATGAAGAATGAAAAGAATTAGCCTATTCATTAAAAAATATACTCCTAGTTTTCTAACAAAGCTCTTTTTTCACGAAAGAACTACGTATAATACATGAACGAAATACTGATGATTTAAAAATTATAAATAGTCCTTTTTTATGACTTTCAAATCCTAAATGATACAGTTCATAACCTCATTAATCTATAGATTGAACTAGATAAATTAACGCAACTTAAAACTGACAATAACATTTTTTACAATATTTTGTTATTTCAACGGATTATTTTATGTTCATGAACAAGAGTTACACAAATAGTAATAAAACAAATAGTGGGTACCAGAGTATGTGAAAAAATACTTCTTATAAATTCCTCCCAAATCTTCAAAATCATTTTAATTTATATTATTTAACCTAGATTGACAGTTGTGATCAGCTGAATAATAGTCAACATAAAAAATGAACACTTTCCATTCAATTTTAAACTTGCACTCAACAAACAAGTGAAAAAATAAGGTGATAGTAAAAAATAAACAATAAAATTACTGGTACAAAACTTTTAAATTATATTAAATTTGTATTATCAAAACCCAGCCCACACAACTCGTGTGTTTTATTTATACTTCTACTCAATATTTATCTAGAATATTGTTCTCACAAAACTGCTTTTGGTTCTGTGTAGGTATGTGTTAATAAGTAGTTTTATTATTTTAACTGTTTATTAGTTCATTAACAAAAGCCTATTAAAAAATAAGCTTTCAAGTTTATAACATCTTTGTACTATTTCAGAGTGTACTAATGTTATTAACAATCTGCAATCTTCAGTCAAATTAACACTTTAGTTTCCGTAATCCAGATTAATAAGGTTTCACTGTATCACCAGAAAGGATCCTGTGGTAAAAGTTTGTTTTATAAAACAAAAGACAAAACTCTGTAGAAACATGGTTCACTGAAAAACAAAGAAATTAATATTGAAGTTTATTTATTTCAACGTTTTACTAGATGTGTGAAATTCTAGAAAAATCCCTGAGTAACAACATTAAGACAAGAAATTTTAAACTTGTGAATTGATCTAAAATTGTCATTAAAAAGTTTTGTCTTAACTTAAATAGGTATTACGGGTTTTGTTACGATAACACAGTACAATATTACATAATAAGTTTCACAGCCTGGTATAATAAAATTAAAAAAAAGAACCTAACTTAACAGATATATGAATCAAATAAAACTTACGATGGTTTTATATAAAAAAAAAAAATTAAAAAAAATTTGAGCTCGAAAATTATATTCTGGAAAGTACAACCATTTATAATAAAAGGATTAATTACGAAAACTTGTATTAAAAAAAGATTGTTTATAAAAAGAGCTTTGCAGAAATAACACAACCCTAATATAAAATTCTCATAAAATACCCGCTTGTGATTTTAGGCTTACCATTGCCCTAATTTATAATACGTATATTAATAATACATTTTGATACCTATATAATATCACTTTTGTACAACATTATGCATACAATAAAATAATCAGTAATTTATTTAGAAACCCATTGAAAATAATGGATTATACAAATATATAAATGGAAAATTGTATAAAATACTATTACGCCTTATAAATTTTCAAACAATCACACACTTGCTAATTTTTCGTCAACAGACTAACTTCACAACTCAGGAAGGTTAGTTATTCGATAAACCCTTGATTATCTAGATTACAGAAGAGAAGAACTAACAGTGAATGAACATGTTAAAATTATTAGAAATATAAACCTAAAAGTAAAAATAAGAAAGTAGAAATGGTGGGTGGTACTACAGTACGTAGCCTACCACGTTATGTTTAGTGAAATTTGTATTTCTTGATGTGGTAGCACTGTCCACTAGCACTTTTGGTGCGTAAATATTTACATATTTTATAGGTTATGTTATGTGATATTAAGAAAAAAGGACAAATTACATACGATAATTATAATAATATACTTTTTTATTATTATGTTAATATTACATACAAAAATTTACAATAGCAAATAATACTATAATTAATAATACGATAAGGATTCACCCTGTTATTCTTATTTAGTCTGCACATGGTACACACTGTGGATGTCATTGAGAAAAGCACTAAACAAATCAGGTTCTATTTTTCTCATAATTTTTCTTGATATATGGTCGAGGTGCAAATGAAATAATTCTTTCAGAACGCCTCTTTTTTGTTTAAGAATGTTTACTATTGTGTCCAACCACAACCTCTCAATTGCTTGTGTATTGGCTCCTGTTTGTGGATTTACATCATTTCGCGGATGGTTAACCATTGAATGCAGGTAACCAAATGTTCACATAACCTAATGTAGTTCATATAACCTATAAAATATCTAAATATTTTTTAAAACCTAATGTTCACATAACCTTATGTAGTTCACAAAACCAAAATATGTGAATATTTACGGGCCAAAAGTGCTAGGGGACAGTGCTACCACATCAAGAAATACAAATTTCACTTAACATAACGCGGTAGGCCACGTACTATAGCAGCACCAAAATGGTGACCTACAGACAAAAATATTAAACAGAGTTATAACTATTCGAAGTAATTCATTTTGACACAAATGATAAAAAGAAAAAGTATGTAATCAGGTACAATCGACTTTTTATAATTAATACCAACTATGAATTCATAACTAAATGTAACTGAAATCATCCAAGATTATCCTTGGTTCATTAATAACTATTAATCTAAATTAATAAATGTGACTACGTTTCACTCATCTGTATATCTCTTAATGCAGTTTTCATTGGAGGTAGTTTTTAAAATTGTGAACTTTCATTTTCCTTTGTCTGTTCGTCCATCACACCCAAATGTCAAAAACTACAAGATTGGAACAAATGGTTTTCAGATTCGAAATCTAACAAAAAAAATTTGTGGGTCTAAATTGGGTTTGAAGTTTTGGAGAGAAGTGGCCCAAATCCGGAAATTAAGAAATCGAAGTCAAAAACTACAAGAGATAGCAACAAACGGTTTTCAGATTCGTAATCTACACAAAAAGTTAGTAGGCCTGTTTTAGGTTTGAAGTTCTGGTTTCAACCGGAAGTCAAGAAATGAAAGTCAGAATTTTGAAACAAAACTAGTGTAATTCAATTCCTTTTAAAGAGTAGATACATAAATCATAGTTTGAAGTTCCAGTTTCGGCCAGAAGTGGCCCTAAACCGTAAGTCAAGAAATCAAAATTGGAATTTGGAAACAAAAATAGTGTAATCTGATTCCTTTTTAAGAGTAGATACAGAAACCACAAATGGTTTTTGTCATAAATCAAAGGTAGCCCTAAGCCTTTTTAAAAATTGCCACCAGCCATGAGACACGATGTTTCATAAAAGGGCTTCTTATTTATTATTTGTTTATACTAACACATTTTGGTGCTAATCTGAACTTACTGGGACTGGGACTTATTCAGATTTCATAATGTCTGGATTACCCGAAAAATGTGCATAATAACAAAAATAATCTAAAAACTGATGAAATACATTACGGAGCAACTTATTTCACACTCAGAAGCAGCAAAACTATAGGAAATAGTACTGCAATACATAGAGCAGCACAACAACGGTACATACAAAAAATTAGAAATCAGTTCACATTATCCAAAATTTTGGACTGATAAGTATAAAAATCATTAAAATTGAAAATAATTATTAAACTTTTCTACAAGATGTAATCTTTTTTGTAATATATATAAAAGTTATACACAAAGGACGGAAGATATTAAAACTAATTCTTCTACAATTAGTTTTGATTTTAATAAAATGCATACTCTGATTATGGCGGATCTACCAAAACATGGTATAAGTAAATACAAAGAAAATTAAAGCAGCACAAAGAGGCACACATTAGTACACTAGAGTACACATTAGTGAAAACTAGTAGAATTTCTTCTATTTAGATTGTTTACAAGCTGCACAGGGTGCATCATAAGGATTACCAAATATTAATTGGTTCAAGATAAAGGTTTTAAGGACTGTCCTTTAACCACCTTACAATTCTTAAACAAAATCAAAACATATGTGAAACTGGAATGAGCAAGACAAGAGTAAATTTTATGTTAGATAAATATGATACAATGAAATCTCATCTATTAAAATAAGGCAATTGAAATTTAAGATAATCAAGGGTTTACAGTAGCAAGAATATTTTAAAAGGTTATAATAAAATATTAAAGGGAGCTAATAGTACCATAATATTAATGATTAATAAAAACTATTTTTGACAAAATTTGTCATTGGTCCCCTCCGCTGAGCACTCAAAGATTTTAATTGGTTAGTACTTTATTATTTGTTATTAATTTCTATAAAGCGAGGGATTCCTACGTCTTCAGTTAATGGCCGATCAGTCTCATAAAGCTTGTAATTTATAGTTAATTAAACAATTGAATTACTGAATAGTATTAATTTCTTTATAAGATTTAACTACGTAAAATTTTATTAGTTTTTAACATTTTAGGATCAGTTCCATTTCATTACCCACATGTGCTCAATTAACACGGTTAATTGATAAGTTCTATCTTTATTCCTTGAATTTATCACTGTTTAATTCATCTCCTATAAAAAAAAACTTGTACTTAATTCTGATTATCCTACTTCAGTAAATGATTTATGTAGCCTACTTAATAACAGATGTACTCAGTAGGAGACATTTTATTTGTTTAAGTAGATGATATTAATTTTTAATGAAAAAAATATTTTCTTTACAGATATATAAATAAATAATACTAATAATAATTATTATTTTTATATTATAATTATAATTCTGTAGCTAAAAAGTAAAAGGTGTTTAAAATTCCATTTTTGTGATTTTTCAGGATAGCCAAAAACAAAAACATTTTCTACTCATTTTTGTAATAAAAAATTTCTGTAGGTATCTCATAAGAAAATTGAAATTTATTCCCAATATAGCTTCTGGTGTACAAATTTAAATTATTTCATAACTTCTTAACTTCTATGAATCCCGACTCCCACAGGAATTGATACTCTATACCTCTTTCTGTGTTTTGTTACTTTCTACATTAGTGCTTACTCCAATGCACGTTAAGTTTATTAAAAAGAAAAAAAACTACACTGAAATTTTTAGTGCCAACACTATTCTAATACAGACATAGAATTCTATATTCAAAAATGTTTTTAATATTTTGGCTTGAATTCTGTTTAGAGGTAAACATTACAATAATGGAGTTAACATTTTTTTTAAATTAATTTATTTAAAGTTGCATCTACGGCTTGGTCATTGGCGACGATGGTGGATTATATAACATTAACTGTGGGATTTGACATGTGAAAATTTCCTGGCCGGGAATCGAACCCAGGACCTCCGCGTGGTAGGTCAATGCACTAACCACTACACTACAGAGGTGGCCATTAAAATTATGGAGACGGAGTTAACATTATATACATTTAAAAGAAATCTGAAGTTAATATGGCACTTATTCCATCCAAGGCATGTAAGGGAGATAGAAGTTAAGATTTTATACCATTAAATAGAGCATTTCTTGCTGATTTTAAAAGAGTGTTAATTCATTTTCACTGAAATTGGAGTTAACAACCCCTACCAATAGCGCACAGAATTATTATAATTATAATACACAGAAGTAAAGGCTTATACACACTTAGAGGAAAACACTGGTCAGTAAAGTGTGAAAGGAACCCATTTTAAAGTTTTATCACACCTTGGTTCAGGGAGTTTTAATACATGGTCAGAGTGTCAAATGCTGCCAGCTCAGCAGATATAAAGAATAGAGGCTGCAGCGATGAGATTTACTTAAGACCTTTAGCAAAGTATCGACTGCTGGACTATCGAATAAAGATATTTTAGACATGAACTTAATGTGCCAGGGGTGATATTAACTATTTGGAAATACAGACAAGAATGGTATTGTCGTTTGTAGCGAATACCAGTTAATCAAATACGAAAATAAGCGATTACTTATTAGCCGATGTGACTACATGATTTTGGACAATGTCAAAAGAAAATTATTAATATCCCAACTTTTCTAAGAAATACCTGATTACAAAAATTGAAGTTGTTCATATCATCCAACTTCAAGTTAGGATAACTACAAATTAATTTTTTTTAAATTTAATAATAACTAAATGGTTAATACTTTGAATTTTATTTTTCAAAACACATTTAAAGGAAAAATCACTTTAAATATTAAGTTACAGTATGACTACTCTCTAATACTTGATATTTTAAAAAATTCCTCAACAAAGTTCTGCAATAGTCACTTTTTAAAGCTTGGATAATACTTTTAATTGATTTTTAAACCATTTATAACTGTAGATACAAACCTATCTCAGCCAAATAATGAACAGTTATTTGTTCAACCAATCACAGCAAGTGGGGAGTGTTATTTTTCCCTTGTGTAACCAGCACGAAATAATCCATTTTTTAAAATACTGTTTCTTTAATAATAAAATGTCTTTATTAACATTTTCAGCACAGTCAACATTTTTTTTAAACAGGTCTAAAAACAACTGAAAAATTAAGTATCAAGAAAAGTTGATAAACTTAATAAATATTAACACCTCGAATAATAAAGAATCAGAAATCTGGTCAATGGGGCGCATGAATTTCGATTATTTTTAACATCAGTCATTCCATAAAACTGAATTTCCAGAATTCAGAAAATTTAATTTTCAATTTTCGTAATAGAACTGATCCAAATTGTGTTATAAATTATTGCAAATTAAAAGAAAGAAAGAAAGAAATAATAAGAAAACTTGAAGAAAAAGTTGAGATCTAACACAGTAAAACTTCACAAGAAAAAAGCCATGGCACACGAGATAGATGAAATCATACAATCTAGCGACAATTGATATTAAAAAAAGATATATAAAAATATACTAATATAACTACCCAAATAACAGCTCAAACATCAAAACTTGCATACACTTTGATTCTTGCAAAAAAATTTTAATAAAATGTTGAAAAATACTCTGGCAGTCAAAACACTCACAGACACACACACACACACAGACACACATTTACAGTACGTAATAATTTCATTCATCCACGGACGGACCCATACACATACCACATATATACTATATTTATTTAGGTTAACATCAATATATAATTGTATTTAAAACTCTAAATACTCTACACTCAATATTTAAATATAAAATATCATTTATATATAGGTAGAATATATATTAAATATATATTTAGGTATATAACGCTAAGCTAAAATGCTTATACAAAAATTATAATTAAACTTTAAAACAACCTTACATAAATATATTTACTATTATATAAATAAATTCTATTATGCTAACCATAATCCCAACACAGCAGAACAGCTCTTTCAGAGAGTCGCATTTCTAAAAATAAAAAAATAAAAAATTTAAGGAACATTTCAGATTTTTTTTAAAAACTCCTAACAGAAATAAATCTTGTTTTACATTTATAAAATATTAAAAATTCATAGATTGTAATTTTGATAAATATTCAATCTGGAAATCAATTTATTTAATAAAATTAATTTATTCAAGATGACTCTATGGAAGAGTTAGCTGTAATGGGATTCAACAGATAGATGAGAAGAAAAAAATGGTGAATGGCGGGAAGTCTCCTCTAGCGTTGATCAGGCCAATGGCGTAGATTATGGCTGTGGTTTTGTAACCAGTGGGTTACACCCCAACCGCGAGCCACCGCTGCTCTGGAATTAGCAACCCAACCGTACAGTACCAAAACCAAAACACCATCAACCAAACACTTTAAGTTTTCATTCGTTTAAATTTTTTAAATTACCGCATCAAATACCACATGGTAACAAAAACTTAAAAAATAAGAATATAATTCTGAATGCAGGAAAGAAAGTTATTATCTTTCTTTTCATTGTATGAGTAATTAATAAATTTAGATCAGTTATTCACAAATGATTTTTATTTTAAATAGAAAGCTGTAAAAAAAGTGATTCGTAGTATATAATTAAAACCGATTCAAAAGCTCGATCATTCCTGACTACAGTGAGTTATGGATTACTATTATATACTTTAACACATTCAAGTTTCCAGATCCATGAAAGTGGCAAAATCGCTGTATTAATTGATGAATACATAAACAAAATTCCGTTTAACA
Source organism: Catonia carolina (assembly GCA_035578175.1). Taxonomy (NCBI): domain Eukaryota; kingdom Metazoa; phylum Arthropoda; class Insecta; order Hemiptera; family Achilidae; genus Catonia; species Catonia carolina. The sequence goes on from JAQMRL010000001.1 coordinate 45,696,367, forward strand.
CATCAATTTAAACGTACAATTATTATATTCCTTGCTTTAATTGTGATATTTAATTTATTTATTTACTGCATACTTCATAGAAATTTTGACTTATGCAGCCAAGAGATTGACTGAGGGGAAATAAAAATAGAATTCTGGTAGCAGAGATGAAGTTCAAGAGGAGTATGCTGAGGAGGACAAGAAGGGACAGAATAAGAAATGATGTAATTAGGGAACAAGTGGAAATGGACAGTCTGTAAAGAAGGGTACAACAAAAAAAGCTGAGATGATTTGTTCATGTCAGTAGGATAGATGAAAGAAGGCTGCCGAAAAGGAAGCTATGCTTGGAGATGGAGGAAAAAAGATTAAGTGGATGGGTTCACTTATGGATGAGTTGGGAAAGAGATGTGACGCCAAAAGAGCAATAGAAGAGAAGAGATGGCTCAAAATAGAAGTAAGTGGAGAGGAGTTGTGTTGGGCCCGATCTGACGAAACTTAGAAGAGAGATAAAGAAAATGATGATGAAGTTAAATTTAAATTAATCAATGAATATTAATCAATAAATAATACACATTGTTGTCGAACCACAGTCAATCACATGTCACAAATAACCAGAGACCTAATAATTTACAAGAAATAAATACAGGAATTTCAAACAACTAAATACAATTTATTTTTAAACATTGGAATAGTAAAATGTAAACTGACAACAATAGATAAGAAAATAATAAATATTTAAAGAATGAAAACTTTAAAATGTTTTTTTAACATAAAATAAAAATATAAAACTAAAAAGTATTTTAAAAATTTCCTGAAAAATCAACATTAAATAAAATAATAAATCGCAGGAAACAATATTATTCAACAATACCACAGGAAAAATTTATTCCTATAAAATATATTGTTTTAACTGACTAGAAATATTTAAATGCAAATAAATATCATTATAAATAATAATATAAATACAGGGTGATTCATGAAGTTCTCCCCCCACTTCTACAGCACATTGTACTAGTAAAAATAATGAAAAAATGTTATATAAACATAGGTCCAAAAACGCTTCGTTAGCGAGTTACAGCTAGCGAAAGTTTCGCCTGGATTTCAGTTCACCAGGTGAAATGAGGTCTTCCTGGAATTGTGGTAAGGTAGATTAAGGGGCGAATTCAATCATTTCTTATGGTTTTTGATCTGATAAATTGAATAAAACAGGTCCCAGAACTGTAAGTTAAATAGTTTTTGAGAAAACCAGTGTCAAATGCAAAAAATGGAGTGAAAATCACATTTTTTCATCTTTGGGCAAGAATAACTTTGTTATTTCACCAAGAAACAGTTAAAATTTTTCAATAAAAAATGTAGAAAATTTTATTCTGAACAAACCGGTGTAAATAAAGTACACAGAAAGCGAATAGTTTTTGAGAAAACCAGTGTCAAATGCAAAAAATGGAGTGAAAAAAACACATTTTTTCATTTTAGTTTTTCCGGTTAATTTTACTTTGTACTCTTATGAATAAAAACTCATTTAATCAAACATCTATTCGCTTTCTGTGTACTTAATTTACACCGGTTTGTTCAGAATAAAATTTTCTACATGTTTTATTGAAAAATTTTAACTGTTTCTTGGTGAAATAACACAGTTATCCTTGCCCAAAGATGAAAAAATAAGTTTTTCACTCCATTTTTTGCATTTGACACTGGTTTTCTTAAAAACTATTTAACTTACAGATCTGGGACCTGTTTTATTCAATTTATCAGATCAAAAACCATAAGAAATGATTGAATTCGCCCCTTAATCTACCTTACCACAATTCCAGGAAGACCTCATTTCACCTGGTGAACTGAAATCCAGGCGAAACTTTCGCTAGCTGTAACTCGCTAACGAAGCGTTTTCGGACCTATGTTTATATAACATTTTTTCATTATTTTTACTAGTACAATGTGCTGTAGAAGTGGGGGGAGAACTTCATGAATCACCCTGTATAAATAAGCAAAAATATATAAAATGAAATTCATATTGAATAAAGCTAAATCATCCACAAATACTGTCATAACGATCTAGTAATTGTTGAAAAATTTTCATAACATACAAATAAATGTTCTTTTGAACACGTACTGAGAATGTTGAAAATACTAATATAAATAAAGAATAAATATTTTTGTATATATATATATAATATATTCATCAATAAGTCATGCAAATTACAAGCTAAGATAAAATAAATATAATTTAAAAGGTCACCGAACAAAAAACCCACCCGAATGGTCAGCTGCTGCATACTCTGTTAGAAGTGGAGTACCAGCAAGAGCAGCGTAGTCCGTGTATCCGGCATAAGGTGTGTAGATAAGACCATGAGCATCAGCTGGTGAAAGTAGTGGGCCGGGTGGTGCAGATCCATTCAGAATGGATGCCGCTGTGGTCGGCACTGGAATCCTTGGTGACAGGATAAGTGGAGCCCCTAATGGAGTAGCTGCTGGTGTCCTCAATGGTGTAGCAAGACCTGGGATGCTTGGCGACATCAATCGTTGTGTTTCTGCTGCAGCCGTCAACGCCATTCTCCTCCATTCTTCATCACAGGCTGCAATTTCAAAATCAACTTTATGCTTCAGTTATCATTTCTCTAACAAAAATAGCAAAATAAATTTAATAGTAAGTATTGCATAAAATCCCCCACAATGTTTTACAAAAACAAAAATAAACAAATCATAAAGTAAAATTTGAGAGAAACACAAGTAGTCATAAAACAACATTTCTTGAATGAAATAGTAGAGACATTAAACTACTATTTGGAATTTGATTAAGGTATCTAAAGGTACCTTAATCAAATTCCAAATACAGTAAGTCCTGGAAATACCGTACAAAAGTCTGGTCAGACACCGACTTTAAATCAAAGCGACATTAAACCCGAACCTTGAAAAAAGGGTTGGGGGAATTTGTGTACTTGTACATATACAGTGTCCTATCTACTTCAGTAGGACTTCGTCTTCTTCTACAGGTGCCTATCCATTCTGAATGTTGGCAACCATTATAGCAATTCTAACTTTGTTTGTTGCACTATGAAATAGCTCTTCTGAGCTCTTCCCAAACCAATTCTCATATTTTGAAGCCACAACACCCTTCTTCCACCAGGTCATTAAGACTTATAATAGGATATTAATCATAAAATAGATATGTTACTAATAAGATGGAAATATTACCAGGATATTTTATGGAATATTTTATATTTTTCTAATAAAATAGGGCTGTTAATAGGCATTCCTATGGCTCACTCTTGATTTAAAAACTGGACCAAGAAATTTGGACTTATCCAAATTTTCATGTTAATTTTTTCATCGACTTATAATTATTCAAATTCTGAGTTGAATCAGAAGAACTTGTAAAAGATAAAATATTCTCTCAAACTATAGTTACCCTAATGCCATTCAATACGGTATCAATATCGCAAATCAATTTTTTAATTGACAGCACAGTAGCTCCTTTATCCAGTTATTTAATGACATGAAGTTTGTCCTCGATAGTAGTTCATTTATATTTATTAATTACTTTTTTAGATATAGTCTCAGGAAAATAATTATTACCACTCGACCAGAAATGGCCGAAGTGAATAATTATGTAAGAGCAAATTTTACCCTTATTTATGCTCATAGGAGAATAAATAATTATCTAATAAAAACTCACAAGAAAGAAAATTACATAAGAGGTAGGGGAAAAATTTTTCTTTTCTCAATGACTGGTGAATTATTTTCTCAAGACTGGTGAATCAAGGACCAACTATATTTTTCAAAAACTATTCGTTTGATGTTGTAACCCTACATTCCAATAAATTCATTAGTAAATACTTTCTGTTTCATAATAACAATTGCAAACGCATTAAATGTATTAAGAAAATTAAGAGAATATCATTAAAACTTAAAAACACAATTGGAAATCTCATATAAGTAAGTATTATAAAGGAACATTATTTGAATTCCAGATTGCTTGTTACTTAATTAGGTTTACAGCAATTATATATCACCTGGGCAATTAAATATACAATCATTCACAAAAGACTAGTTAAGAAAAACTTTAAAAAACATTCAGATCTCAATACTTATTATTTGACACACTTTCAACCCATAAAACAAAAGTAATGTTAATGTCACTTGTTACAAATTATATTTTTGATTTGTAATTTAACAGAATGAATGATTACAAGTTAAATTAAATGCTAAATAGATTAAAAAAACTGATTCACCTGCAGCTGCCAGTGCTTTCGCATTTGAATCACGATATGTTCCATTGATAATTGCAAGTTCCATTAACTGCCTCTTCTTTAACTCATCCTCACCATCTGCTTGCTATTAAAAACAAAAAGAAAAAAACCATTAAAAACAAAACATTAATACATAAGTATGTATTCAATGTCGTATTATAATTTTACTATTTTTTTAAATTTTTTTTTAGAATTACCTAATGTAAATACACAAAAATTTTAAAAAATATCTGTTTACAGATTAGTATGCAAGTGATGTTAGTACAATTACTTAAAATAAAGAACATTCATATATAATAAAAATACACCCTTTATGGGCTTCAATAAAGAGCATAAACATAACACTGGGTGGACAGAAAGAGAAAAGCATACGGTGAAAAATGCAGAGAATGTAGGCTGCAAAAAGAGCTTCCATCTGAAGTCACTTCAAATGGTCAAAAATTGGCCCTATACGAAAAACTAAAGCATCAAATGAAAATTAATAAAAGTACATATTAAATAGGGTCAATTTTAGACCACTTGAGGTGATCTAAGATGTTTCTGGAAGCTCTTTTTGCAGCCTACATTCTCAGCATCCGTTCACTGTAAAAAATTAGGTATTTGTTAAACAAATATTTTATTCTTCCCATAATTTTTTTGTATTATTGTATAGAATCCCCAATTCACGATGGACTTGTGCTTTTCTCCATAAAAATTTCAATTTCTGAATTTCCTTCACCATCTTCCATTTTGAGCTGGTTACACTCATATGTCAAATTCAATTTAATACAACACTTCACCTTCCTCTGACAAGTAATACTCTTTATATTATTCATTAAATACGATAAATAAATTCCAGTTTTTCTTATTCTAATGTAATGATGCTACAAAAATCCCTTTCATGAGATGATGCGCTGGTCTCATGGCTGGTGGCAATTTTTAAAAAAGCTTACCTTTGTGACCTTTGGTAACACCATTAGTGGCATTATGGCAAGACCTTTAGTGATTTATGAATCTACTCGTTAAGAGGAATCTAATGAGACTATTTTTGTTTCAAAATTTCAAATTTGATTTCTTGACTTCCGGTTTTGAGCCACTTCCAGTCAAAACCGGAACTTCAAACCCAATGATTTTTAAATCTACTCATTACCAGGAATCGAATGACACTATTTTAGTTTTCGAATTCCGACTTTGATTTCCGGTTAAACCAGAACTTCAGTTCCAATTCAGCCCCATTAACTTTTTGTGCAGATTACGAATCTGAAAACCATTTGTTCCTATCTAGTTTCTGACATCTGGGTATGATGGATGGACACAGGAAAATGACAGACGACAATTATAAAAATTGCCACCAATTAGCACACAAAACAAGCAAAAAAATCAGGTAATTAATTTAAAATAGTATATCATACAGGCACAAGTAGTTTCTTGACTTCATCAACAGCTCTCTGTAATTTCAATTTGGCTCTGTTTTCTGTGTCTTCGACTGATATTAGAACATGTAGCTCTTCACTTAAGTGTTCCCAATTTGGCTTCCCCCTATTTTGTTCTTCCTAAACAGTCAAACACAAAAAAATATTTTAGAAAATGTTGGTCAATGTAATTTTCACAATGATCTTTTAATTTAATTAATAACATTTTTCTAATTTACTTAACTATTTAATTAATATAAATTACATTAAGTAATCTTTTATTAATAGATAACATACTGTAGATAAAACTACTCATAACAGAACAAGAAATATGCATAAAAACAAATTGACTGCACCTAAATATACAATACATTTTCAAACCATGTGACTCTGAGCAATATTAATGAGTAAAGTAAGACAAAAATAGTTTACATTCAATGAAATATGTATGACATGCATTAATGCATACTGCATATAATGTGAATTCACATTACTTACGAAGTAATGTTCTTGTTGAAACCTCTTTGAAGTGCTTTATGTAATGTGAAATAAAAAAGAAAATTTATTTAAAATACAAGGACACAGAACTAGAACAACATAAAACAATACAAAACACATTTATAAAGTTTATTTAGTTATATTAACTGCTTCATTATTAATGGCTACAATGGTTTATGAAACAGTACCATTGGTTTAACATGTTAAAGTTTTCCATGTACTGGATAGAAATCAAATTCAAGAGCTTCCTCGATGCAGTTTAACATAATCTAGTGTTTTGAACCACTGCACCACCGACACCACCTAAGGTACATTTATGAGATTCAGTACCAAAAAATAATATTGGAATACACTCAATTTAATATACTTTATACTCAATTTAATATTTTTTCTTTAAATCAAGAATTTTAACAGATAGGATGTATTATTTAAATTGCATTTTAGACTGTACAGTTTACCAAAAATTAAGCATAATAATATTGAACAAAACAAATATTTGGAACCACCTGAACTAAAAAAAGGTTTATAATCAAATACAAAACATATTCAACATATAAGAAAGAGAAGAATCATTTCTAAGGATAAACTGAGATAGACTTAACAAAAACAAACCAAAATTGTTCAAAGAAACAGAAAAAGACCTTATAACATAAAATATAGATATAAATGTAATAGAAGGTAAAAAATTAAATTCAGAAAACAATTTAAGAAAATCATAAGGGTCTTCCAGGGGGAAAAGGTAAGCAAACCAACACATTTAAGTACTACACCAATGAGAAAATAAGCATTTTCAGAATTAACAAAGAAAAAAAAAGAAAGAAAACTGAGCAAGAAACTTTATGATTATCATATTCCTAAGTCAACTGAAATGAAAAAGTAATTACGAACATAAAAAATATAAATTACTAAAGCTTTATTAATAAATAAATAATCAGGAAAGAATCATAAACTTAAGAGTAAAAAAATAAACAATCTTTATATCAGCAACTGCTATCATAAAAACGAAACTAGATATTCAAACATTAACATTGTTTCTAAGCTAATTTCACAACCTATCCGTACATGACAACCTACATCGTACATGAAATTTTAAAGTTACTTTCAAAATTCCCGATAAAAATTAAAAGTTGAAATAATAATGGTTTAAGATTTTTTTTGTAATTTTTGGCTATTCACAGATAAATGATTTGTACATAGATTCACTATACCTTTAAAACAGTTATAATGTTTTGTTTTTTTTAACGTCAGACTGTTCTGCAATTACTGCTAATGCAGACGGTGAAGGATGAAATGATTTTTTGTAACGTATGAAAATATGCCGTACCTGAATGGAATTCGAACCCAAGACCGCATGATGAGAGGCGAGTTATAATGTAAACTAAAGCAGTGTTGCCATTGATTCTTTTCTTAACATTTAAATTTATAAATCAAAAGATGTTTAAGCATATAATTTAAATATATAATGTAAAAGTAAATAAAAATATCACAGAATACAGTACAAGAAAGATAAATCCAGAACAAAGTTGGTCCGAAATCAAAATAATGAAAATTGTGGAAAAATATGTAGTAGTGTCATAACAATTAACAAGTAGGTGATAATCTCTTTTAATTGAATACAATAATATCATACAAAACAAATAAAATAAAAATTAATAAAAAAAAACAGTATAATTATAAAAACATTTCAGTGCATACCACTTAATAAAACCACAATGAGAAATACTCACTAGATCACATCCATCAGCTACCATCCTTGAAGCAATAAAACGTGAGATATTTTCATTAGTAATTTTTTTTTTGTTACAAGAGACAGATATTACCTTCATTGATATTAGCTACAAAAGTAGGGCCTATATAATAATAAAAAAAACTATTCAAATTATAAATTATTGTTAATAAACAAATTAATTTTCAATCATTTAAACAGCAAAATATGACACATTTTCAGCCGCCTATCCTTAAAAAATTAATTATCAAATTAATAATATAAACCTTTTTTACTAAAAATTAAAAATAAAGTTAGACCCTATCAATGATAAGAAAACAAAATTATTATTAAAATAATTTTATTTAATTATAATTTGAAAAGAGCTGTCAAACAGAAACGTGGAATGATCAAAAGTTTTTTAATCTACTAGTTTTATGAAAAACGAGAAACTCATTTTTACTGTTCTAAACAGTTTATCTAAAATAGATATCTAAAACTTAAGAAACTTAAGTTTTTATCTTTCTATTTTATTTAAAGTCACATCAACAGCTTGGTCATTAGCAAATACAGTGGGATTCAGTACCATAATGGTGGATTTTGAAATGTTAAAATTTCCAGACCCTAGCCGGGAATCGAACCTGAGATCTTCCGCGTTGTAGGCTAGTCACTACGCCACAGAGGCGGTCTCTTAAGCATTTATTTTGATATCTGGAAATGCTATTTTCAGTAAACAACTACCTGATTGATTTTTGCATTGTGCTGGATTTCATTTTTGTAAATTTTAACAGGACTACCTTGTAATGTTCACAATCAGCTGATCAACCTAAGAAATCGTTTGCTCCAAAGGTGTTACTTAACAATTATCTTAATAGTGATATTTTTATCAACTGACTGGCGGGAGTGGACCAGGAAAGAAGAATACTAAAAATTATGATCTCAATTTTTGTATATGAGTATGGTTAATTGCACCCCAACCATCTAAGTACATTGGTAATCTCTGTCTATTATTCACATCCGTATAAAAGTAACTACCATTACTAGAATTTCAACCACGGAAACTTCGTTTTCGAAATTCACAGCTTTGTTGAACAGCTAACTCGCGACGACTCAAATATTTTAACACGCATCAAATATTTTATATTTAACACGTATTTTACAAAAAATTACCAAATTTATGACAACGTACTGTTTTTAGTAAACACCTCAATACAGGACGGGATAAAAAAATTAATTCACTTCCGTTTCGTGACAATGCACTGGGCCTAACAAAGACGTGTTAGTATACTATACAAGTTTAAGCGACAGCCGCTTGCAGCCAAATTGCACTCTTAATTTCAGCTTGAAGTACAAAATTTAAGTATTGACTGGCTACTAAATACCTGGAAATCAAAGCTTAACTTACATATGAAGACATTAATTTGATAAGTAGTTTGGCGGCACTGCTCTTTGCAAAGGAAATAAACAAGCTGCTGCCAAAATATAAGAACTAGAATTTGGGCAGGGAATACTAATGTCGAGAAGTTATGTAATAACTTTCATTTACAATATTAATTGTTTTTAAATTATTTTACTCAAGTCTATTTCTTGACCGAAAATTAATTTCTGAATAGTCCTCGTATTATAGTCAATTTATTGTGTATTTATTGGTACTTCGAAATACATGAATATTCAGATAGATGAAACTTGCAATCTAAATTTTAAAAATTTAACAAAAAACAGTGTCTTTAAATGTAATAAGCTGTAAAATTTCTCAAACGTACGAGGTAAAATACATGCACTATATACAAGCACTAATAAAATGTAAAGCGGAAATAAAATAGACACTTGATCTGGAAATCGCAAAAATAGATTATAAGTAGTAGCGTGTATTAGTAATATCACACCGTTTTGTATTTTTAAGCGACTTTTTTTGGGAAACAAAAAATTAAGAAACAACACAGATTTATTGAAACATCCAATCACCAGACACGGTTGAGAAAACTATTCGTAAGAGTGTTGTGACATAAAAAATGTGACAGAAAACACTGACAAGAATTTAATATTATGTTAAGAGTTGAAAAAGTGGTATGAGATGACCCAAATAAACACATAAATAAATAATGCAGTGTAGGAGAGGTCATCGTCCGTGTTTCCGGCTACTTAGAGAATCTTTCTATACCTCCTTGTTACTGATCAGTTTCTTATCAATCTAATATTAGACACCCTCTACTCGGTTTTGCTTCCTTCCATCCACAGTAAAACTGTTCCGAATTAGACCTAACGATTGCAGCAGTTGGTGACGTTAACACACGACTCCCGACTCCAGTCTACTACTAGGCTCCCCTCAACGACTAAAAAAGACACCAACGTTTCACCCTTCCTTGGCATGAAAACCACGTTCATAAAATAACATTCCTTCGATCTTGTGTTTGAACGCTAGTCATATCCGACAGAGATTCACAACAAAGAACATCAACACTTACAAAACAATTTACTGATTTAGAGATTTGGAACAGAAATAATAACACCAAAACAGATTTATTTTCTACTACTAAAAATCTGGTGTGAAACACTCGCATAACTTTCTCTTGCCAATGCAAATAATGACCAATATAACCTAACATTAGTAATAAAACATTAGAAATAAACAAAAACTAACCTCAAAAAACATAACCTTGTTTTAAACATGAGTGAAAAACGCAAAATGAAATTCAACCTTAGTAATACGGAAAATCACTCTCTCACACTAAACCAGGCTCTGTAGAGAAAACTACAACTTCCGGTTGACCGATTTTGATAAAAATGTTCGTGTCGGGTCCGGTAGTCGTATGTAACTTAAGTTTCATGATCGTACGATGTTTCGTTCTTAAGATATTCTGTGTACACACACACACACACACACACACACACACACACACACACACACACACACACACACACACACACACACACACACACACAGAATAATCGCTAAAAACATGTTTTTGGGTTCAGGGGGTCTGAAAACGTGTAGATCCGGTGAAAACTCGTTTTCGAAAAATCGACATGAAAACAATGCTTTCCTTCCTATATATTCACATGGGCAAGAGAAAGTAAAAATTGGAACATTATTCAATTTATGTAGTAATTATTATTACTATCGAAAAATTGAACCATTTCATTCCTTCTAAATATGTTACTTTCACCGATTCATTGTCTGTTCTGCAAGCAATGGGAAATGTCCAGTGTCATGTACCAAGAAATCCTAGAGCTAATTTGCGAGTTAACTGCAAAATTTTTGAAATATTGTTTACCTGGATCCCGTCTCATGTAGGGATTCCAGGCAACGAAAAAGCAGATCTTGCGGATTTTTATCCGGTCTCTCATTTTGACCTAAAGACTCACGTCAACAGAAAATTATTTGATTTCTGGAACAATAGGTGGACCGAGATACCACCTGCGAAACTCCACGTGGTACGAAAAACGTTACGAGAATTTCCTCTACCCGAATTCAATAATCGCAGGGAACAGGTTGTCATCTGCCGATTCCGGATTGGGCACTCACTTATATCACACCGCACCTGCTCATAAAATCTACGCCAACAGTGTGCCCTTTCTGCGTTGCAAAAGCAACGGTTTCACCCATCGTTTCAGAATGTCAAGAACTTCAAAGCGCCCGTACACTTATTGGAATTTCTGCAATATTTCAAGACAATGTTAGGTCTAAAGACAGTGGTGACAAAGTTTTAAAATTTCTACGTTATGTTGCTGTTGAAGACAAAATCTGATAGGCCTACTAGTTTTCTCTTTCTTATGTTTTAATTTATGAAATTATTGTTATTTGTATAATTCCTACTGTGGTCGCTAACAACCATTAGCAGTTGATGCGAACTTTATAAATAAAATTATTAAAAAAAAGATTTATTTTACCACTAATAATTTCCTTCTGCAAACTGTTTACTTCAAACACATATTCGTAGTTAACAGAATTTTACCGTTTACTTAAAGTTGCAACAAATACATTTTTGTTAGCGACTATTGGTTACATAACAATTACTCTAAGTTTTAAGAATTTTCAGATTCTTATCGTGAACTGAAGCCAGGGCCTTTCGCTTCAAAACCTACAACGAAAAACGAAGACGGACTGTTGAATTAAGATTTTTATATTTTTTTACCAAAATTAGAACAGAGCTAAAAACAAAGAAAATTGTTAATAAGCTGATTAAAATTTAATATATTCGATCCTCAAAACACGACTAATTAAGTTCATTTCTAAAAAAAATCAGCAAAATACAATAAACTTACCTTCTTTTTATCCCTCATTGAACCTTTGCCACGCACCATAATTTTGCAACCAGTTTCCTGTTCTAACTGTTTAGCTGTCATACCACGAGGTCCTAATATCCGACCCACAAAATTGAACTGAAAAAATAAAACATTATTATTAGTACATTATAGTTAAAGTATAATAATAATTACTAAGAATGAACAATAAATCGAATGCAACAAAACAAAAACACATACTGCATGAAAATAAATAAACGCGTCTTAAAATACACCGGTAGCTATCACCTGGCAGAAGATAACTGTGCAAACGCAGTCATACCGCAGTGTGCATAGATACGAGTAAAAGTAAGTTACTACTATAAAAAAAGTTGGCACAGGATTTCGTTACAGGTCAGTTTTAAAATTTGCATCCATACAGAGACTCATAATAATATATTTAAATCAGGATTCAAAATAAGTACATTTTGGCTTTACAAAATCAGTTTTTTATTTGTATGTATTCTATCTCCCGATCCCTTGTCATGTACAGTAATGTAGAGGTTGTCGTTTTAGTACGAACTGATATTAACAAAAATACGGTGTGAAACACTCACGTGACTTTCTCTTGTCAATGTAAATAACGAAAAATATAACCTACTTAATAATGAGTGAATGACACTAAACTAAGAAAAATTCTTGAAATAAAAGAGGTAAGTTTTTAATTTTCTATAACTTCGGTTATATAAAGTCGTAGAATACATACTAAGGCGCAAACCTTCTTAAAAAAAAACAACTTTTTTACCAATTTCGATGAGAAAATAAGGAAAATCACGAAACTAATCCTCGAAGAAAAAAATTCTTAAAATAAAAGTTGATAAAAGTTGTAAGTTGTAGACCATAAAAATGTAGTAAACAAGACTAATACGAATAATTTTTAAAAAAATCTTTAGACCTGTTTTTGATAAAATTGCAAAAACGTGAAAAATTACACGAATAAACTACGACTTCCAACTGACCAGTTTTCACGGTCGGGTCCCCTCGTAGTACGTAATTTGAGTTCCAACTTCGTATGATATTTCGTTCTTGAGATATTTTGTTTACACGTGCACGCACGCGAGCACAGGCAATTCGGTGGGTAGAGGATCACATGGTAACATGTGCAAAAAAAACTTATAATAAAATTGAAAGTTAACTTATATTTTATTTAAAAAATTAGGTAAAGGATGTTTCAAAAATCTTATTTAAATTTAAAAATAAAAAAATATTTTTATTTGAAATTTAAAATAAATGTTTAATTATATTTAGATATTACGAAGAAAACGTAGGCATTGTTAAAATTTCAGTGGTCCTTAAACAGGAAAGAAATAAAGGCCTCCTGCACCGCACCACACCGCCATCATAACATCGTAAAATAAATGTCATAAATTAAAAATTTAAACCGTACGAATAAAATTATATTATTATTTATGGTTGTAGCTGAATGCTACAGATAAAATTTTTTTGGGGCATTCAGGCGTCCTGAAAAATTGTATTTTTAGTGAAAACTCGATTTCGGGAAATCAACATGAAAACAATACTTCCCTTCCCTGTATATTCATATAGAACACGAGAAATGAATTAAAAAAATTAAAGTATTTTTATGCAAGATACCATTGTAAACTAAATTTACAACAAAAACATGTAAACTGAACGAAGTTGAAGGCAATAAATGCAGTTCAAAGAACTGACACAATCTTTAAAATTACTGTGTGAACCTAAACGAAATACTATTTACTTGTTATATTAATCGATTAAGAAAAACACGCGCAGACCCTAAGGCAATGGTTAGCCATTCATTTCATATATTTTTGTTTTCTTTTTACCATTCACTTTTGGTGGACGGTGAATGGAATTGCAGATAGAACAAACATAGTTCACAAAACCGAGCTTGAATCTTATAAATTATATGAACAATGGACTGATCTGGTAATAAAATATAAAATCGTGATCCGTATTCAATTACGCACCGCTCTGGGCAACAACCTGGCTCAGTTACAATATTTGTCATTCAGTTATATTACACTGAATAAACGAGCGTTCAGCATTTCTAAATGTAAATTTTTAATATGAATTTCACAAGAAAAATTTAGTTGTATAATATAAAATTGAATGGGCTTAAGTAACTATTGTTCTTTAAGTCATCAGCCGAAAGGCTGGTTTTAACGTCAGGAGGCTTTAATCAGTAAAGCCCTCTGAAAAGCATCTACTTTCCACCCTGCAAATGACACCTTCACTTCATTCACCCCAGGGTCTGACTGTATAGTGAAATTCATTACTCTCAGAGGAGACAACTCTGACTAGTTGTCTTTTACCTCTTCTTTTCTTAAATGCTTCAGTCATATAATTGGCTGATCATGTGATAAGAAACAGAACTATTTTTTGTAACCCTGGTACTAGCAGATCGAGCGCAAATAATTTAACACTGCACCTGCCTTTTATGGACACAAAGAAACTATTATTGCTACTTTCCTTACTTTCTAGTTAAGAGAGAACAGAGATAAAAATTTGGCAATTTTGGTTGAAAATAAGTTCTGGTTTAGTGTCTGGTGGTTTAGTTCTGGTTAATTTTGTAAATTAGGCCTAAATGAATAGTTTTTGTAAATTTTAAAAAATGGTCGCTCATGCCCTTACGACCAAAATAAGCTCTGTGATGACAGTTTTTGTACAACGTTACTTTAAGTTTTCCAATCTCGAAGTAAGTAACATGTAAATTTACTTTGTTTCATTAGCTATATATTTCGTCCAATTCATTATTTTTAACTCCTTAAAAATGCTTCTACTTCTACAAAAATTATTTTATCAGACAGAAATTTTTAACGAATGTTCAGAAGAATGTAGTTATCGAAAGGATTTACTACATAGTTTTTACTTCTTAAGAGTCGAAATTTAATTTTCCATGCCAAGCTATGTTTTTATTTACATATTACCCCTAGATTTTTATAAAATGTTATAAATTTATTGACTATACCCCAAATAACTGATAAAAGGTTGAAATCTTTAGGAATAGAACGCCTCTTTTTAGATTGCAACTGTGAATAAACAAATTAATTATAATTACAGAAGTTGATATTTTAATTTCAGCCCCCCTTTAAATTTTTCAGTGTTTTCATAACATTATATACAACTTGATAAAGCAAAGTAGAAAATCTATACGAGATACGATAATCTCTAACCAAGTTCAACAAGGGAAATATTTAACACACACCTACAACAATATGAACTATCTTTCAGTGTTTGCTCATAAAAACTCGTTTACTGTTAGAAAAATTTTAAAAATTTTCAACACGAATTTTTCTTTCATCATTAAATCATATTAGGCTATAGTAGTATTAAATTTGTTATAGCCATTAAATTGTAATTTTTTTATGTATCTTGTTTTTATTTTTTTTTTTAACAATATTGAAAATATTATAAACATACCAACCATAAAAAAGTATAGAATGGGTTAAAAGTTTTTTTTATAATTTTACCGATCAATTTTACACATTTTATTGCGTACAAAATGATTAAATGTTAACAATTATAACAAAATTCACGCCCTTTTTACACATCTGTAAGAACAGATTAAAAATTACTACCTTAAGAACTGGATTTCTTTTGCTTAAACAATATTTAATTGGATTCGTAAGCAAAAGAAACAAATAAAGAATAATTCTTTTAATAGTAATTGCAATAACATGCACATTTTCTAATAGTTGTGATATCTTGCAGTTGAATAACCAATATCCTTAAAAATAAACAGAAATACAGAAAACCAAGAATAATGTCTTTAAGATAGTGGGTGAATAATACAAAAAGAAAATGTAAACATATTTATTTACTTTTTATACATAATCAGAATAGAGAAGACAATTTTAAAAGGAATCCTTATAAGGAAATATTATGAAACTAATGTATAATTTTATTTCAAAACACAACACAAATTCACAAATACGAGTATTTGTAATAAATAAAAACTGTTTTAATTTGTTACAGGCCTATATTTAAATATAAATAAGACTTTACATCCGTTTTAAGTGAAGTGTTGAGTAATAAAATTATAAAAGAAGTTATAACCATTTTCGGGTAAAATATGCGCCAAAACGGCGTTTATTTATACGTTGTTTTCGAGTAGAACAAGACATGTTAAGTGGTTTAATGAAATCAAAGCAATAAATATTGGTTTAATCATTAATATATTGTACCAGGGAGCAAATCAAATAACTAAAGCTCAGTACGATTAATATTTTACAAAATTACTCTACAACAATGAACATGGGAGAAAGAAAAATAACACTATGGTGAATATAGAAAAAGTTAAAATACCCGGGTGATAAGGCACATTCCAGTGACATATTGCGCATAATTCGGTCTTATTGTCGCCTCATTAGTATTACAACCATGTATGGTCATCACCATCTTTCAACGGCGATGAAGTATTGTCCACATTCAACAGAGAACAGTTCAGAACAACATCTTTCTTTCGGGTCAACTAACCTTTTCCCTCCTAACAAATTTATCTAGTTAAATTACAATGAAGTCTACTGAATAAAATACACTTCTATTTTATTTTGACCTACTAAAATGATAAAACCTCAGAATTCATACACCACTTGTGGTTTTATTTCAACTTTGGCGAACAATTGCACATGATTAAACAATTTAAAATCGCAAAACCCCACTCGGCTACTTTGAAAATCTACTTAAAGTAGGTGAGTAACTTACATTACTAACAATGTTTACAAAATATTCGTTTATAATATTTATCAGATTTGGAATTTCAATCGATAATTAACAACCTTTATTTTCATAATGAATAGTTAGAAAATTAATAAATAATTACGAAAATCATTAATAAAATCAACTATTAAGAAATGTTGCTCGAGTGAAAAAAGATGGATCCAATAAAATCAAAATTAGGATGGAGAAGTGCATTTAAACGTTAAAGATAAATTAAAAATGTATAGCTTACATACTGGGCAATTTTCCATTAAATCTTAACAGAACAAGATTTCTCCGATACATCATATTATAAAGTTGAGGCGAGGATCCTACAGAATGACGTTACTTGAATGCTCTCGACATGTTGTGCTGTTGACAAATAAGTCTCCTGGATGCATAATGTTACAAACTAAAAATTATTAGAAGAGAAAGAAGAGAGAGAAAGAGATTCTAAGATTTCTGCCAAAAGACGAAAAATTTCGTACTTTGGACACACCTATGAGGAAAATGCTGAGAAAAATTCGAGTTATTGAGGCTGTACGGAAAATAGAAGGGAGAATAGGTCCTGGCTGAAGACGAACTTTTAGCTCAAAAACCTGAGACAATATAGAGTTCCTATTTTAGTCAACCGTATCCGGTCTGTAATGTAAAGGATTAAATGGACCATGAATGATAGCCAACGTCCGCTGAGGATATGGCACTCGACGATTAAGAGAATAATATTTAAAATTTGGAGAACTACAACAATAATTATTACAGTACTGTATATTACTTGGTCGCGTTGTAAGCTAACTCCAAATTTGAGCACTAGAAACGACTCTTTAATGAAAATTGACAAGCACTCTTAATACAATTAATTGTACCCTAAGCCAATTAAATACATGTTAGTTTGACACTTGACTAACTTAATTACAATTTGCAAATATATTATAATTAGGTAAAAAAATAATGTACCGATGTCGGGAATATTGTTTTGTGAGTTTAACAACCAAAAAGCTGGTTTGGGAGTTTTACTAAGCAAAACGAGGTGCCAATTAATCCACCACTGTTTTACATAATAAGTTAAAACGTATGACCACTTTTCAGTACGCCAGTCTTCTGAAAAGTATTTACTTTTTCACAATGTAAATACCTACCATTATTTCTAAAAGTATGACTACTTATCAGTACGCCAGTCTCCTGAAAAGTATTTACTTTTCACAACGTAAATGATACAATTATTTCTAAAAGTATGACTCCTTATCAGTATGCCAGGCTTCTGAAAAACATTTACTTTTCACAACGTAAATGATATAATTATTTCAAAAAGTATGACTGCGTATCAGTATGCCAGCCTTCTGAAAAACATTTACTTTTTCACAATGTAATGATATTAATTTTTTCCATAATGATACCAGTTTTTTTTTACCACAGATTCTTACTGTATACTTTTATTAATATAACTTATGAGACAACAACATGATACAAATAAGTCTAGACAAATAAGTTATTACAGGAGGCAACTATGATCACATGCTAGCGCCACAACTATGTGTCGCTAGCATGTAAATATCTTTGATTTTAAGGTTTTGAGAAAAAATTAATTGATAATTTTTCACAGAAATCAGGAATATCATGATATAATTACTAATCATCGGGAACAGTTTCATTAACTGATATCAAATGATAATAGGAGATACAATTACAACAAAGCGTGATTATTTGTAAAGTATAATGTGCCTAATATATGAAATAGATAAAGCAATATCTATTCTGTACCAAAAGATATTAGTTAAAATCATATCCTACGATAACTTTCAACTCCAGGAACTTCAACAAAAATTTAAAAAACGATTTCTCACAGGACAATGAAAATAAGAAAAGAACTTCCTACCTTCAGTGAGGACTATTAAGTGTAGGTTGCAAACGCAGGATGTAATATTGATGAAACAGGATATGACAGCGAAACACATCACATATCAATGAACACTAGGCTAAACAATGATCGTAAAACCGACATGAAATTTATTGAAGCACATAATACGAGAATAATATGTAGAAGAGGATCAGAAATATTTCAATTAGTATTTCGAATTTATTTGAAACAAGTAACCCACGCCTAATTACTACGAATAGAACCAAAGACATTTATTTGAAAATTATTTATTATTCGAAAATCCGAAAAAGTGTATTTACTTCTTAAATACTGCTCGGAACTAGATTTTTTTATTGATAACTTACCGCAGATTTTTGAACTTTCGTATAAATTTATTTCAAAATGTTACCAATTGAAGCGTTGCAGCAGTTCACATACTAAGAATAAGCGCCTTACGTCTCTTTATCTCTGTAACAATTCAAGCTGTGAATAAAAAAAACCTACCGATTGATCCAGCCCGCAATTATTCTGGCAACACCACAAATGTAAAAACAAGCGTTTATCGAGCGCATTGTTATTTGTATATAAAAGTACTTATAAAATCTACAATTTAACCATTTATTTATATCTGAACTTTCTGAACGGATTTTAAGGGCTTCCATTAAGAGCAAAAACAGAATACCGGATGGATAGAAGAAAGGAAAAAAGGCTTCAGTGTGCGAATGCTGAGAATGTGGGCTGCAAAAAGTTTCCAGAAACGTGTAAAGTTACCTTACGTGGTATCAAATTGACCATATTGGAGGAGAAAAAATATCCGAACTTTCTTCATATTTAAAAAGGTTAGAAAATATGAAGCACAATAATAATTTTGATACAAAAACTAGTAACAGTACTAATAAAAATTATCCACATATCAGAAGATGTAACGAATACTGTAATAATTGTCGAGTGAACGTGACAAAAGAGCAAGGTGAGTCACTGTTTATTATATATCTCAACTGAGTATCTAATTCTTACGATACCATACATATCTACAGTGAGCTTCACAGAAATTTACAGGTCACGTTAACAAAAAAAAAATGATTTTAATAACTACAGACAATTAAATAAGATAAACCAATTAACTTAATTTCCAGGTATCATTAAATACAAGTATAATTTATACTGCAATTAAATACAATACAATTTAAAACATTTAAAAAACTCTTTGTTACGTTGACCAAATAGGGAAAAATAAGTATTGTTTAGGTCTGAAAGAGAGAGTGAAAAATACATAAAGTACGGATGGCCTTGCGTTACCTATATAAGTGCATAACAGTTATACAATTCCCTATAATTGGCCGAGTTTATTTACATGTTTCTAGAAATTGTCACAAGACATAACTAACTATTATCAGAAGAAAATAACGTCAATACCGCACCTTAATATCCGATTATTTCAATTGGCCATTATAAGGCAGAATATCATCGGATGTTGCTGTAAATTATTTGATAGAACAGCTTACAAAATATTAACTATAGTGTGGGTCGCATCATTGTGAACTTGTAACATCTATCATTAGTAACAGTTATACATCAAGCCATGTCTTTTCTACGATGCCACGCTCGGAAAACGTACTTGTACAACAAACACTAGAAATTATTCTACTTAATGCCTCGCTACTGTGACGTAATATCAAATATTACTCATCTCGCGTTATAATTGAGCTTTTATTTGTTCAAGTAAATAAAAATATTCTTATTAGTTAATAACCTATAGGGTTGGTCTACAGGTTAAGTCGTTGCCACGAGTCAGCTGTTTAACAGTTGATTTTCAGAGACGAAGGTTCCTGGTTCAAATCCTAGTAAAGGTATTTACTTTTATACGGATTTGAATACTAGACAGTGGTTACCGGTGTACTCTGATGGTTGGGGTTTAATTATTCATACTCTCCCAGAAATGGTCGACCTGGGTCTGTACAAGACTACACGTCATTAACACGTCATCCTCATCTTATTGGGTCATGGGGTTGTTTATTGTTCCGAGTTGAACAGATTGCAACGTACACAAATTAGGAATAAAAAAAGTTAATTATAACCTATAGGGTTGGTCGACAGGTAAAATCGTTGCCACGAGTCAGCTGTTGGTTTAACAGCTAATTTTTGAAGACGAAGGCTCCTGGTTCAAATCCTAGTACAGATTTACTTATATATGGATTTCAATACTAGACAAAAGTTACCGGTGGACTTTGATGGTTGGGTTTCAATTAACCATACTCTTTCAGAAATGGTCGGCCTGAGTCTGTACAAAACTATACACCATTCACATCGCATTGGATCATTGTTTATTGTAATGAACTAAACGCATTACAACCAGCAAACATTAGGGATTTAAGAAAAAAATTATTTATTAATAGTTTCATTGTAAATTATGTTACTTTTACGGTTACTTTCAGTTAAAAAACAAAAAAAATAATTTCAACTCTTTAATTAAACCTCGTTACAATGAGTGCTGTCTCGATGAGCAGCTGTTAAAAAGATGTTATCTGTAATCCGCCACAGCCTTCTAATAGTGGATGAATTGGAAAAAAGACTTAAGAAAGCAAGAAGTAATAATAATTCCCATTGTGTATAAGTTTCTTCAAAGTACTGTCGATAATCCTGTTAAAATTGGAAATGTAAATTTTAGAAAGAAAACAAGAACAGTCCAAGATGCGGGGTGAGCCGAACAATTATTTTTTAATATAAAGGCCATTTGAAAATGGGCGTAAAGTGAAACAAAGTTTCTCACACCAAGAGAAATAAATGATAATGTACGTAAAGAAAAATACCTTTTTACAGAATTTAGATGTTCACAACCACTTCACAAGAAACAGAATCGATTATGTTGCTAATCACAACACTAAATTGTTTGAACAAAAACCAACTTATGCAGGTAGAAAATACATCAATAAATTGCCAGAAGGTTTAAAAAATAGTGACAATTTAATCATTTTAAAAAAAAAGCTAAAATAATACTTGATTGATGACACATTTTACACAGTGTGCTCGGATTCCTTTCTAAATAGGTTTTGGTTGAAAGGTATTTAACTTCTAATTAAACAAATATTGTGTACTATTTGATACAAAAGAGTTCATGACAAGTCTACCGAGTTAAGCAGTAGCGGTAACAAATTATTGGTAAGTAATGAATTTATCATTGTGTTTAGCTTTTTAATTTTGTGTGCTATTTGATGCAAAGGGGTCATGACAAGCCTACTGAAGTAAGCAGTAGCAGAAACAAATTTTTGGTGGTAAGTGATGAATTAATCATTGTGATTCATTTTTTTTATCAGTTTTATCTTGACATGCCCTATACTCCCTTTTGGAGTCTCCTGGATGCAAAAAAATAACGCTTTAAAAAAAGTGTGCTTGAAACAAAGAACGTTTCAATAAATCTGAAAATAGAAAAAGAACTATAATATAACAATAACGTAGCGTATTTATAGATACATGCTCGCAGTTTCATTGTTTAGGTTACTTGTGTGCGTGAGGTATCACGTGGAAAATTCACGCGGCTTAATCCATCGATCTTTAAGCTCACAATGATATGCCACATACTATAACAAGTTTAAAAAAATTTCTGAAGAGATCACATTTAAAAACCCCTTAAACACAGTGGATAAAAAATTTAATTAATTTTCACCTTCAACGAGAACACGAAAAGTTTTAGAAATTATAACTCATCCTAAATTAAAATTTTTAAATTCGTACAGAATGAAAAAATAAATTTATTACAACAAAAAAATAATGATTTTTTTGTCATGTTTAAATAAATAGTTGAAATAAAATTGATGGCGTGAGGTCGGTAATGATAATATAACAACGACGACCAATTACAGGATTAATATAGAGCTTACATCAACCAAACGTAATTATTTAAAAGGAAATACCTAATAAAGTAAAGGCGCCATATGGTCTACTTAACAAATTATCACTCGACCTACAATCTTGTCTGGATTTAAGTCTGTATGCCTAATTACACAATAAACTTAATAATATGTTAACCTACATCTCGGTACATCGTACTTAACTGAACGTTCGTACAATTTTTATAACAAAATTTAACACCAGCCAAATCGTTCAGATGATAAAAAGTTACTACAAATTAAGTAACACTAGTTGAGAGGAAACTTAGTACCGTGACTAGCTGACAGCCACATTTGAGGAAAATTCCAATCGGGGCCCCTGTTCTAATTCCCGTCTGTTCCACACCAATAATACAAGAAAATCAGCAATGAAATTGGTAAATAATGTATAGTTCTCGATAAAAAAATAAAAAGTAAAAAAGAAATTAATACGGTAAAATAATAGTTATCCATAGCCACTAAAATAAGGCATTTTAAAACGGCCACATTACCACGGATAACATATACAAGTGAAACCATTTTCAACACGAATCACTCAATTAAAGTAAAAATAATTTTTAAGTTAAAAAGAAGAATAATTAGAACATATTTGAACAAGAAAACATGGGGAAATGGCCACTTGAAAATAACATCCAATGAATCTGTATATAAAGAAATAGAATTAGTAATAAGCACTATTAAGAAAAAGATATCTCCTTCTTAGGACATATTATCAGAACACAGGAAAATAGAGTACACAGAAAAATCATAGAGGCAATTTGTAATAAGAAATAAGAATTAAAATGGATCAAGGAAGTTAAAAATATATGGAGGAAATGCAGATTACTGGAAGATTTAAAACGTAAGTCAGAAAACCTACGATACTAAAATACAAACACACTATACTACAAGATAAAACTAGAAAATACACGGAAAGGATGTTTCCAGACAATGACAGAAAAAAGCAAGGTTAGAATGAAAAAATACTGGAAACAAAAACTTCAAAAGAGATCCAAGAAGTAAGTCAATTGACTAAAGTGATCCTATACGGTCAAACAAGAATAAAAATAAATACGGTAAAAGAGTCCAATACGTAAAAGACTTCTTAAATAATGTCTACCAAAACAATACTGTATAAATGAACAAAACAATACAAGATTAAATTCCAAAATATCTCTAATTATAGCGAATAGTATAGACCCTATCAACACTTACAAAATTGTCTCACTTTTAATAAAATCAAATTCAACGAAATTCTACCTGAAAAGAAGACATAAGCCAACTCAAATCCTTAAATAAAAAGAGGTTCAACTCAAAGGTCGCAAAGCCCTACAAAAAAATGTAATGCGATTTACAAAAACTATGGCATATTTCTATTTGAATCGTATCAGTTATAAAATAAATTATAAAATTGGTGTTACTTTAAAAGTTTAATAAAATTATGTCACTATCTCTGTTTTCACTATTAGAATTAAATTTTAAATTACTGGTTTCTTACAACTTAACATTCAAGTACATAAATTTTAAGTCTTACAAGATGAACAGTGAAGGTGTCACATAATATAATCAATCTGCATTATTCCGAATAGTAAACAAAACTCCAGAATGCAACCGTGAAGTATACAACGATCAGAGACCTTTTATTCCCAGAAATCTCATTACGTTTATAATGTATTAATAAAGATATGACAATTGACTATAGCGATATATTCTTTTCAAGAAACTCGTATAAACCCAATAAGACTTAATAATGCCTTAATTTGCCCAAAGCAGGCAGGTGGAGTGTTAAATTATTTGCACTCGATCCGCTAGTTCCAGGGCTACAAAGAATAGTTCTGTTTCTTATCACATCGTCAGCCAATTATATGACTGAATCATTTAAGAACAGAAGAGGTAGAGGTGTAAAAGACACTAATCAGAGTTATCTCCTCTGAAAGTAATGAATTTCATTTTATAGCAATACCCTGGGGTGAATGAAGTGAAGGTGTCATTAACAGGGTAGAAAATAAATGATTTTCAGAGGGCCCGGCATGATGGTAAGCATACTTTTAAACTGAGATAAGAAGGCATGTCAACTACCTCTCTCTCCTCGTTTTACTTAGTAAAACCTCTAGAGGTTCAAACCAGCCTTTCGGCTGATGACCTAAACAATGCCTTAATAACAAGGCAGACTTCATATTTAAAGTTGCATAATTTTCTTTAGTCTTCTTAAAATCGCCTCAACAACAGTGTCAACTGTTGACATTAGATACAAAAGTGGGTTATATAAAATCACCCAATACAAGAAAATTTAAAAAAAATTTATTAACAACTACGTTCGGTCAGTACCTAAGAACGGTGTCAAAGTTTTAACACAGAAAATTTCCAGACACTAGCCGGGATCTAACCAGGGACCTGTTAGCTTTGCAGTTCGGTCTAGTTCATTAATTTTATTAAAAAAATTAATAATAATAACAGTCAACAGCTGATTTTCGGAGACGAAGGTTCTTGGTTCAAATCCTAGTAAAGGTAGTTACACATACGGATTTGAATACAAGACAGTGATTACCGGTGTACTTTAATGGTTGGGGTTCAATTAACCATACTCTCTCTGGAATGGTCGGCCTGGGTCTGTACAAGATTACACCTAATTTACACGTCATACACATCAAACTCATCTCATTGGGTCACGGGGTTGCTTACTGTTCTGAATTGTACAGATCGCAACGTACACACATTAGGAATAAAAATTTAAAAAAAATAACAGTCTAGCACCACGGTAAGAGTACAATACGAAAACTCTTGGATAACGATGACAAAAAAAATGGTAATAGATAATTATCTGACATTACATGCCTGTGTCAATTACAATACTGGCCAATGTCAATTATTTTTGTAGCCACTCTATAACTACAAATAGCATGACAAGAGCGGAAAGTATTCTAATAACGTAAGACACATTGTGTCAATGGATATTTCGAATGTTGGAAATATGTAGACCCGTGAGGTATAAAAAATATTAGTGGGCGTACATGAACTGTACAAAAAAGTTAAACAGTAAAAGTCCACAGAGATACAACTAAAATAACGCTGGTTAGTTAAACAACAATCAAAAGCAACATTCAGGCTTGTTTTATTTTAAACAATAGTTACGAACGGAAGAGAAGGAATTGTTCCACCCACAAAACATTTCCTTGCTAAACACAAGAGGTCTACTTTAAATAATAGGCTACGTTATTGTATGTCTAGTAGAATTTCTTTTTTAATTCAGAAATTTTTATGAAAACTAACGACTTCAAAATATAATAACAAACATTACTGGGGTTTACAATAAAATTCAGACTAGACTATAAGTTTATAGTTTATCTTACAGAAAAATATTAAGCTTTAATAATTTTTATTTTATTTCAGAAGAACATTTGTAGATATTGCTGGACTAAAAAGAATGTCCAAAGAAAGAAAATTTTTAATGATGCTAAACGCGATAATAAAATTTTAAAAAAGTCTGTTTATCTGAACGGACATTTATTATTTCAGTGTTATATGTCATTAATTACAATAATTGAAATAAAATTCTATAAAGAAAATAATAAATCTTCACTTGACTTGACCTTTTAACCCGATCAACTACGTTTGTTACCAGAACAAACAGATTTGTTCACAACATTATGATCCATTTTCTTCGATTACCTAATCTTAAAAAAATGAATTTCTTGATTTAAATGATTCGGGACCTTAACAAACAATTCTCGATTATTATTTAAGAAAAATCGATTGTACTACAAGTTCAATGTATGCTAAAAAATATTCTTCATTTTCTTCTTCAGCTGTTCTATTCGGTCCGAACGCTAACGTCCAAATCATGATCGCGATGACGATCACTAACGATCATCAACGCGATGGTGCCGGAAGTAGTTTCACCGAGATAACGCCAAACCATTTCTTCAGATTATCAAGCCAGGAGTTCCTTCTAGTAGGTCCTCGAATGGCCACAAAAGTGATTTGAATGGCGATTTAATGGAGTCTGTACTAGTTCCCATGTCTCATGACCGATATCCAATTATTTGAAGGGCTTTTTCATTAGTGATGTATTACATCTATACACCAATACAATAAATTCTCCGAAAACATCGAAATAACCAAGTTTAAGAACCTGAATCTACTTTACAGTAGCGTCAGATAAGTTTCATCCTTCAACACTATACAATACTAAAGAGATGACATAGCACTAGATGATTTTCTATTTCATGTCCAGGTTGAGATTCCTGCAGAAAAATAGCGATATAATAAAAGTAAATGCTGTCATTCAACAGAAAAAAAACTTTTTCTCTCTTTATTTAGGAAATTCACAATTTGTTGGAAACAATCAGTGAATGTGATAACATAAATTTGGGAAAAATTAACATGATAAACGTGAGTGGAGACAGTCCAGTGACAGAACTCCGACGTGAATATATAAGTGTAGCATTCAGTGCAGCAGTTAGAACACTGTAATGGATAGTCAATTACAGTACTACGTTAATTGATGAGATCCCGGCTCCATCGACGTTTTAATCGTCTTATTGGATTGTTTGGGAGAGTCTACGTAACCAGATTTGAGACCAATGGGTTCTGGTGGTTCACGAGTATCTTCATAAATTTTGTATATTGTTTTAAGAAAACGTCATTTATGTAGGGTGTTTAGGTCTGAGTGTACCGTTTATTGGTTACATAATAGGGGGCGTTAACTATCCTCTGCAAAAGCTTTGATTGAAAACGCTGAATTTTAGCTAATACCGATGGTTTTGCACAGCAGTAAAGCTGACTGGCATAGCTCCACATTGGTCAAAGGTAGAAGCTGTAAATGGTTCATTTAGATTTAATTGGTAACTTGGATTTGCGGTGAAAAATTAAAAAATAAATATTTAAAAAAATACGATTGCAATAATTAAGAAATTGTAATTTATACGGCCATTCTATTAAAAATACTGCTTATGAGCTTGTTGAGAATGAAATTAACCTATGAACCATTAAATATTTACCACGAATACTAAGAGACGGCACGGAGAAAATTAACAAGGATCTCATTTAGTTTACAGTAGCGTAAAAGCACGTGGAAAAACGTTTTTATAAAAAAGCTGTTTATTTCCAAGACTAATTGAAGATGTAATGCATGGGAGGCCAAGTAAAGTATTATACAAAGTGCGTGTGCTTGTACTATGTAATAACACTTAACTGTTTGCTGATGTTATCGGCCTGACATAACACAAA
Source organism: Catonia carolina (assembly GCA_035578175.1). Taxonomy (NCBI): domain Eukaryota; kingdom Metazoa; phylum Arthropoda; class Insecta; order Hemiptera; family Achilidae; genus Catonia; species Catonia carolina. The sequence goes on from JAQMRL010000001.1 coordinate 45,724,104, forward strand.
TAACAGTCTCGCTCCGGCGGAACCATCTCTTCCGTGTTCTTTAAAGGACATTACAATACAGTATACCTAGTTGATAAACAGTACGGGATTTATATGGGTTACTCACTGTAGAACTGTATCACCAGCAACAGGAAAAATAAATAAACATGTAAATTAACATTAAATAAAAACCACATATTTAGTATAAGTGGGATGGCAGCAGGAAGACATATACTGCTTATCTGTGCCCAGATAAAAACGTACGGTAAAAACTATTTCATTATAATTTGCAAATGTTACAAATTCCTTTTCGTCACTGTCATTTAATGCACTATCAATTTCAATGGATGTTAATCTACAATGGTAATCTTTCATACAGCAGTAAAATCTTCTATCTATTCTGATACTGCTACAGGATATACCTAATTCCATATTTTGTATAAAACTCCTATTTTGTTTGATTTAATTTAATTTCGTTTCATTGTTTTTGATTTACGGTGCATTAGTGTAATTTTTGCCCATACGGACAGGTGGAGTGTTAAATTAATTGCACTCGATCTGTTGGTTCCAGGGCTACAAAAAATAGTTCTGTTTCTTATCACGTAGTCAGCCAATTATATGACTGAACTATTTAAGAAAAGAAGAGGTAGAGGTGTAAAAGACACTAGTCAAGAGTTATCTCCTCCGAGAGTAATGAATTTCACTGTAAAGCCAGACCCTGTGGTGAATGAAGTTAAGGTATCATTTGAAGGGTAGAACGTGGGTGGTTTTCGGAGAGCCTAGCATGCTGATAAGCATACTTCAACTCAGTGAGGAAGGCAATAATAAACCACCTCACTCTTCGTTTTTACGTAAAACCTCTAGAAGTTCAAACCAGCCTTTTAGCTGTTGACCTTAACAACAAGTGTAATTTTATTTGGGTTACACTTTGTATACTGATTTGTGTATTTTGCCTTTATGTTGCAGACTATTATAATATATGGAATAAAGATTATTATTATTATATATAAAATAATGCTTATTAGATACGTTTTATTTTTTACATATCTTGAGTAATGAACCACCCAATAGTAAAATTTGTTAATTTATTACTTTAAATCATTTCTTGTCACTAAAATAAGTTTGCAGTAAGATATCTTATCCGTAGATTAGGTCTTATTTTTTTCTAAATCATTTGAATATGATTCGAGTCTTTTTCAATATTTTATAGCTACTGTTATGTATTTACACCTCGAATTGTAAGAATGTTTAAATCTCTGTGTAGTATGGTTTTTTTGTGTATGTTGTGGTTGTTTTGCGTGATTTTGACAGAACCCTTTGTAGAAATTGTATGTTTGAGTGGTTCTTCGAGCCCCACAATTAAATTCCATACATTCAAACTAATTTGAAAACTCTTCTGTGTTTTAGTAATTTATTGTTTAAATTGGAGATACCCCTCGTATTATAAGTACTAAGTGAGGTATGGGCACTTTCTAAATGGAATCTAGATTAGGTTACAGAGGACAGATAAGAAGTTTCTGAGAGCAGTGTAGAGGGCTGTATCTGGGAGGACAGACTAAAGAATTAGGCTACATTGTCGACCTAAATGATAGAATGAAAATTCACATGAGGAACTAGTGCAGCCATTTGGAAAGGATGGGGGAGAATCGTTTTCCCCACTTAGCACAAACGTACAAGTCCGCGGGTAAGAGGAGTGTTGGTCACCCGTGAAGGAGATGGTTTCCGAACCAGGCAGAGCTACCTAATCAATGACGTTTAGAAAACGAAGATTCCTTAAATTGACTGTGTTACCTAACATATTACAAAAATGTTTTACGTATTCACGTTTAGTACATTGTTTGTATAAATCATAGGGCATGGTCTTAGTGTACATATTACATTTTTTAGTAATTTTTATTTCATTTATACGTTTATATTCGTCAGTTTTTAATTTTATTTAGACGTTCTAGATGCTGTAGTTGGGTTTTCATGACTGAACGGCAGTATCATCGTTAAAAAGATGTTGTTCTATTGTTAATAAGTAATAATTATAACTAAAAACAAAATTAAAAGAAAAGCAACCACAGTAATTTTAAAAATAAAGTAATGCAAATCCTTAATAACGTCTACATTAAAATAAAAAATAAAAAGCTAATTCTATAAGATAGTGAACGCAGCAAACCGTTCTACTGCCGGAAATTCTCACAGACACTTAACTGTACTTTATTCAAATACATTTATCGGAAGGTTTGCATTAAAACCAGAATTCTACTTTTAGAGATACTTAAAGCAGGTATTTTACAAATTAGACACGACTTCTTGTTTACACACGATGTGAGAAAAACTTATAGATTCTATTCCATGGATACAACAGAACACAGCTGGTTAATTGCAGCCATGTTTGGTCCATTTAAAAATACCTGGTAACAAAACACATGTCGGTTACAAGACAAGTAAAATAGGAAGGAAGGAATGAATCAGGGAAGAGTTAAGCACGTGGGCGGGGGTGGCCTGGCTATTTTGGGGGGATCAAAAATAGAAACACGTCTCGCAGTGGGGAGCCTGTACTCAACTGGATCTGTAGCTGGCCTATAAGTATGAAAGTTCCAATTCGAGAGGCGCTATACTTGCATACCAATCCAAACCAAACAACGTTCACAAACAATCATTTTTTATAAAATACACCAAACTAAATAACTGCTAACAAATATCGATAACCTAACAACAAAATTTAAATTAAAGAGTTAATTTCATCACATTATTTCCAACAACTCGATTTTATAAAATGACAATAGAAACTACAAATACATATATTAATTATATTAATTATTATTCAGTTATTACCCTCCTGAATAAGTCCAATCAATTATCTAGTATAAGGTCGCTTGGAGGTCAAGTAACATTAACTGTTCAAGCGGAATTTTCAGGTGACCAGTTAGCTTAGCTGCTCGCCATGAAGAAATTCCCTTTTCAATTTCACGCCTCAACGCCAAGAAAGCAGAGCATCATCAAACAGTCATTAAATCGAATGGCTCTCTTTGATAAAAATCAGTTACCAACAAAAAAAATCTTTAATGAACGATACCTCCTTTCCTTTATTACCATGGCATTGGTATTTCTGGTAAGTACTCATATACGAAATAGTTTATAACAAATAATGTATACATTATATTTACTTCCAGTAATACTTTAAAAAATATAATGAACCTTTTTTAAAAATAAACTAATCATACAATAAGCAAGATGTTTTACTAGATTTCCTTAAACATCTGTTTTTGATGTAATACTTATAAAAAATAAACAAACGTTTATAGCCACGTAATAATTCACATTATATGATATTATGTCAAATTTTAAAATTAGGATTGGGAAGATACGCTAAGAAGGGGATTGACCATGCATTCGCTTGGAATACTCATGGTAAACTTTGAAAATAAACCTTGACCAAGACAGCCATTTCTTTTACTAATTAACTAAAGTAAGGAAAATTTTAGTTGCAGAAAACAGATTTTCAGTAATTTTATTTTAACTTAGTAGAGCAACATTAAAAAGATGAACTATAAGAAAACTATGCAGCTGATTTCCCAGAATTAATGGGAACACTCTCCTAAAAAACTTTAAAAAATAAACTAACGATGAATAAAATAATTGCATGATGAAAGGTTGTCGTAATCCCATCAAAAATATTGTTAAAATTAGTATTAATAATCCACTTAAAACTTCAAATAAAACTGTAATTAATTATTGATTTAAATGTTGCCGGAAAAATACGAAATCCGCACCAACTATTTTGCCTACTTGTCTCTACAATTATTACATCTGAAACGGAAACTCAGCCAAAATACGCAACCTGAGCTCACATGTAAGCCGATTCGTTGGCTAAAATCATTTACTTTCTTTCCGATTCATCAGAGGTCATTTTTTAAGTAATTATACATATTACAAATAAAATATGTAGCTACATTATTGCAAAGCATAAATCGATTCCAGTGTGGGATGTAATGTACCGTAATATAACCAAACATTATCAGATTTTAAATTTAATCCTCCACTGATACACCATGTATCTGTACACACTATTTCCTGTGGTATGTTTCTTTTTTCAGTAATACCCTCTTCCGGTATTAAATCGTCGTACATTCTATATTTAAAAATGTCTTCTATTTTTTTAATGTCCTCTTATTTCCCTTTACAAATTGAAGTTGTCGGGCGTTTCCCTTGTGTTACAAGCCAACAACACTAACAACAGGGGAGGAGTACCTTATAACTTTATTTTTTATTATCGGTTGTGAAATACTCTTTGTGAACCCAAAGGCGGCATACAGTTTCCGTAATTTAATCATATTTTTGGGCATCCTTTAACAAGAAATCGACAGCAAAAAGTCGGTGTACAATATTATTAAGTATAAAAAGTACAATTCTTTGAAAATAGCGAAGTATCTGTTACATATTGCTTCAGGGTTGTCCGCACGAACATACATCTTTAGGCTATATATAACTTTTTAAACTTTATTTATTTAAATTCAAAACTTTTTACAACCACTGAATACGTTAAAAATACATGAAATCTTGACATGAATGATTTGTGTGAAGAACATCCAACATCACTAAGAACCCGGCAAGAAACAATAAGGAATTTACCAAGTTATTTGCGTAGAATTAAATTTGTCAACTCTGAGCGTAATACTCAAGACTTCTTGAAGAGTTATTTGGTAATAATTAAGACAGAAGTTTTATCAGAGAGTAAATGCAACTAAAAAATTAATATTTTTGAAATCAGTTATTGTGATGTTTAAATTGTCACCAGAATTATAAACAGTTATGAACCAGCCAAAAATTTCATAATTTTCCTCCTCGGAATTGAAACTTTTATATTACCTACAACAAAATATTTGTGATTTTAGAATGCGGATTGCTTTAAAACATATTGCAAGTATACGAAGACAGCAAAACAAAATCTTATGAGTTATAAAGCCAAATCCTCAGACAGAATTCCAATTCCTGTTGAATATATAGGCTCAGTAAAATTTTAAAAGATAAATACAATTTAAATAGTATGAACATTTTAAAGACCCTAGCCGAGAATAATTTCATTTTGCAATATAGCAAATGGCAAATGTGTCAAGCCGGCGGCTTAGTTAATATATTTCCAAATTAATGTTTACATTCAATGTGACTCAAGTATAGAGAGTAGATTAATACATGTATTTCGGAAGTATACTGACTGAAGATTGCAGAAATTAAAGCAAAAGAAAGAAACAAGAGCAAGAACAAGAATGAAAAAACACGCGTATTAGAAAGAAAAAAATACCATGTAGCAAGATGGAATTACAACTGGAGAAACGATAGGTAGAATAATATTAATTGTATTAAATTTTAAAATAATATGTGTATTGTTTTACGGATGCAAAATATAACCTGGAAAGAAAAATATAAAGTAAAAGCTAGAGGTTTTTGAAATTTGGTTACGGAAACGATAAGAGAAAATCGAATGGGCCGACAAAAAATGAGGAAAGTATAAATATTACGAAGAGTGGATGAGAAAGTTGGTGGCAATCATTCAACGGTGAAAAGCTAATTCTCTAGAACATAAAATGAGAGGACCCAGCAACAGGAGAACGGAAAGGAGGATGTCGAAGGATAAAAAAAGTAATAGAAGATTTAAAAGGAAACACGAATTATCAAGAAATTACTCCGAAAAGAAAAACAGAACAAGTTGGAGACAAATATGGTACAAAGGATCTATCTGAATGTAGAAAACCTCAAAATGACGAAGAACAATAGTATTGTGATCGTAAAAAAATAAATTCACAGATTTCGAATAATCTTTACATCCCACACAAACCAATCTATAAGTAAACCTATGTTCACACGTTATTCATCCAGGGACAACTTCAGTGGAAACCCAATTTTTCAACAAAATTGTACAAACGATTTTCATTGATTTACCACTAGTTTACATTTGTTGTACTCAATAAACGACATATGGTACCTCTGGAAAACCGTTCAAATGTTCTAATCTTAAAAAGAATCCTTTTTCTTCGACGCTACAAAGTTCAAGATGAAAGATTAAAGGAAAATTATAAATTTAATAATTTTAATGGGATGCTTAGTTTAAGAAAAATTTTACTTTCGTTAACGATTTAGAAGGCATGAGTAGTAATATAAGTGCAGTTTGGCATTTATTAATAATTTTACAAAATACTTTCAACTCGAACTGCTTAATAGAAAAAAATATTTGAGAAAGATTATGTGCACGAGACAGGCGACTAGTTATTTCAATGAACGGGAATGTTGACAAGTGAAAGAAACCGATGGAATTCTTGTCTCCAAATATTTCATTACTACTAAAGTATCATACAATATATAACGATACATCACCCACACATAAAAATTCTGTACACAAAACTTATAAACGGGACACCCACAAATACAATCAATCAAAAAATATAGACTTTACAAAATTACCCAATTGAAAAATGCAATAAAACATTAACTACTACTGTTTATTACTTAACTGTCATTAGTTTTTCTTTTTTTATAATGAATGACACTCATCTCTGTAAGATCCAATTAAAGTCATTTGTTCATCTGGGCGGTCACATAATTACATAAATTCCAGTCAATAACTTAACTCAGTAAACATCAACAAAAGTCGACCAGCAATTAGATCAAGGTTTTTATGTATTTGTTTTTTATACATTTACCGTAATTCATGTAGGCGTGTTCATACTAAAACCACCCATAACTGTTAGCTAAAGAGATCAATGTGATATTATCAATCTTCTGAAAAAGAAAATCAATTATATAAACTTGTAATTCTTATTTTGTAAATTTTCTGTTTTAATCCACTTTTAAGACACAAACCACTACGTACAGGAACTGTATGATGAATTATAACATTTTTTAAAGTTAAATATAACAAACTAAGAGTTCTGCAATTGAGTATTTGAAGAAAAAACATGCTTTAAAAAAGAAGCCCGCTTTTGAGGGATGTAAACAGCAAAAAGTAGTCACTACTTATGCAACTCAAAATCAACAATAAATAAAACGATTTGAGTTATTTTCCTTTTAATTTTTTATTGTTTTAGTCACATCAACACCAAAGGTTACGAGAGACTATGAAAATTATTAAATTATCGCAATATTTAGAAAAATTATTGACACATAATAATTACAAACGGAACTAAATATATTACACAGAACAAAACAGACAAAACAGTTTTTAAAGTTCATGAACACAGTTAAGTTTAGAAATTCATAGTTTCTCAAAATTTAAAAAAAAATTTCAACACAAAATAAAAGAAAAGGACACCGAGTTTATGAAAGTAATTAATTTAAAAAAATGATAATTTAAATCTCAATTGCATTGCACTATCAGCAGATATCTTGATGTATTACTGTTACAAAAGTTACGTTTAGGAGGGTCTGTTTTTTATAAAATTTGTTAAACTGTACGTTAAATATGAGTATCTTATGCTATTTGATAAAACGATATGTCGTATTCCATTTCTTAGAAATTTAAAAGAATTTTCACACTCGCAAATGATCTACAGTTCCGTAGCTACATATAATAAAGATATACAGTAATATCCGTTTAATACGCTCGCTGCTAAAATGATTTTCTGCTTAAAAAGAAGTTTTCGTGAAGTACCTTAATAAAAAAAGTAAAACTTGTGTATATGTTTCCGCTTAATAAGCTACGCATTCAATCCCGCCTAATAGGTGCTCAAAATTGATGACTATTTTAAAAATAAGTAATGGAAATTTCGTAACTATTTACAGTATTTATGTACATAAATGTACAATTAGTGGTGCTATTTATTGTTCTTTTTTTAATTAAATAAGATATTCAAAAAAGGTATGTATCTTTACGTTTATTTATGTAAAACTATAATATATACATTTATTTATATATACCTATATGTAATTATTGTTATTAATATTTTCTCACACAACGTAGAATGTTTCTGCATTCAAAATGGTTTCTTTAACCCTAGAGCCGGCAATCGTCGATTTTCAGACGATGTTACCGCTTCTTGAAATGGTCGCGTCGCAAAATCGGATCTGCTTCATAGCATTGCAATGTTGTCGTTTTAGTTTTAAATTCAACTACAGACAGCATTGCTGTTTTGTACAGTAGTTTAGTAATGTATAAAGTTAATTTTTATGTATAATACGATAGTTTTAGTTGCATGTTCTGCCTGTGTTTCTCTGTTGAAACCCCGCAATTTAGAGCTGAATTTGATTATTTATTGGTTTACATGATGTTTTTTGTATATATTTTCTTCAGTTGAACATAGAATCGTTTTTTTATTTTATTTTGAAATAAACATTATAAGTAATAGTTCGTATGTAATGAATTTTGAAAGTAGAGCATAAAAAAAGTTTTAAACAAAAGTGTAATCTGAAAGTTTTGATAAATATTTGTCTAAAAATTATTTTCAAATAGCTGTAGCATCTCTAACTCTCAGATTGAAATTTCAGTAAGTATTTATTATATTTTCCTAAGTTTTTTCGTTATTTTGATACGTTACATGGTAAGGTGTGTGATTTATAGCATACTTTTAATGATTTCTTTACGGTTCGGTGACCCATATGCTAGAAATTATCTGCCGGTCTAGAAAAATGTTACTTCCGGCTGTAGGGTTACATTCTTTTAAGACTATTTTGACCGCTTTTCTGCTAATTTGATTTTCTGCCTAAGGTGCTAATTTGTGTCGGACCCATGGAAATCGTCTTAAGCGGATTATACTGTATACGTACAACGCCTAGGATCCCAAGTTTAATTCTCAGTAATATCTGGGATTTTCTACTCATTTTTATCTATTACCCTTCACCGTCTACAATAATATTTTAAGAAAAACTATTACCCAAAACAAAAGAAAAATGATGGAGATTTTATAATTTATGATCACTGTACTAATGTAATTTAGATAATTCGAGTGAAAACGAACAACATTTTTAATAAAAGTAAAACCAACTAGGTCTTACGTTTGTTACAAGTTTACAAAGATCTATAATACTTGAGATGCGGATAATAAATAGAAATGATCCAATAGAGAAATAAATTACATTGATTCTCATTCAGCAGACATATCATATTTCATCGTAAAGTAACTATATAAGTATTTTGAAATATGAAGGTTGCACAAATTCCAATTTATTAAATATCTTTAAATATTAATCATCTAGTTGAAAACAGTAAAAAATGAAAAATAACAAGAGCAGGGGTCTTGGCAACGAGCCAACCGCAGTAAATTCTCATCTACAAAAAAAGTAGAGACAATGCACTGCAAAAGATAGTACACTTATTTTACTAATTGTGTAGCAACATGTGCCAGAATTACTTTTATACTTTGTATACGTATGCACGAAGGCAAATGAATATCTTGCACCCCATCACGCCCACTTTAAACCAGGTACCTGACCTGCATTAACAAAATTTAAGATCAAACGTACAGTACGGCAGAACTGGAATTTTAAATACACAGAGAAACCGAGTTGGAAATCTATTAATACATTTGTAATGTAAATACTACACGATTTGTCATATAAATAAATTATTCTATTTTAAATTACTAAATTCCATCTTCCGACATTATAAATTACAAGTATAATTATATATAATATTCCATACGTTTAGATAGGTGAAACCACTTGGCAAACGACGCACAAAGATACGACAGTGAAATAACTTAATCCTTATAAATTCCATTCATCTCCTCAACGCAAGGAAGTAATTTGAGATAAGTAGGAATAGTTACGTTTACTAACTAGATTATTTTAAGTGGATAAATTTAAAACTTACGATAAATAAAATTTTCAGAAAAAACTAATTTTCTCCATGGTACAGAATATTTTGGTCACCGATGAACTTAAGTGTTCTGAAGACTAAACGTGTTCACAATTGTTTCCGCTAATATATAATACATATTTATTATTACCTACAGGATAAATTCCACATAAATCTGAAGCCATACATCATGTCAAAAATTTACGAACTTGAGTTTTCGGTGATCTCTAATTGTACTTTGTACGCTCATTCTAATGGTATATAAGACACCAAGTTAGACCCCTATTAGTAACGAAGTTAGCTCATAGTGAGACAGGGGGCACGCCTCAGACCACACAGAGCGTGCCCATAGAACTGCAGTTTAGCTACCCAATCCTCATCGCTTTGAGGTAACGGGCGCTGGCTGTAGCACCTCCGTATGCTATTCGTAGGACACGGTTGTGCGCAGAATATCCATGTGTGGTAGAGCCACGTGCAAAGCATTAGCTGCGTAACGAGCTCGACGGTGACTCGTCCAACGTTTACACGAGTACTGAGGGGAGTGGGGCGCCCTGCGGACGTGACCGCACCTACTCATTTGGGTTGGCCTCTCAGGGGTTATGGGTTCCTGGAGCCACTAGGCTGCTTAAATTACTTCGGAATGGGCGTAGCTGGCCGAGGGGTGTCCAGAAACGGATAGGTGACGCATGTAGTGTAAGACACTATAATGTCTATAACAAACAGGTGGATTGTTAAATTATTTTCAATCGATCTGCTAGTTCCAAAGCTACAAAAAAATAGTTATGTTGCTTATCACATGGTCAGCCAGTTATATGACTTGACGAATTTAACACCAGAAAAGGTACTTAATTAGTTCGTTTTTATGTCTAGCTAATTTTCTGTGAAAACGTTGATAGTATTGTTTTATTTTGTCGAATACGTAAGGAACGTTCAGGTCATTGTGAATAGTCTCGTTTCGTACGTACCAAGGGGAGTTCCCAATAACTCGAAGTACTTTAAATTGACAGGACTGTAATCGAAGCTATATTAATCGGTTTAGCGGATCCATAAATTTGGTAACCGTATGTCCAGATCGGTTTTAGAGAGTATTGATATATCTTTAATTTCTTTGATAAAGGGAGAGAGGAATGTCCACCTATTAGACTGTATAGACATTATATTCTGAGTGTTATTGTTTGTTGTTTAAGTTGAATGTGAGGTTTCCATGTTATTCTTTTGTCGTGTGATCCCTAAATATCTAACCGCGTCTGTCTGTGGAATGGGCATATTGTTTATGTAAACCGGGAAACATGTTTGTGGCCGTAAGGTGAATGTAATTTTTAATATTAAGAAAATCAATTTAAAAAGTATTCTTTGCTCTAATGTAAAATTTTGGACATAGTGCCCTATGCCCTATGCTTTTAACCCACTTATTTAGCCTAATCCAAAGCAACAAAAAAGTGGGTTAACACATTGATTTCAATTAAAAGAATATTACGAATACAGCATAAAGATTAATGATCTACCAAATCTACTTTAATTAGAAGTTCAATTTCAAAGTCATAACTGTATCATAGCGAGTACTTTATTATAGAAGACAAAAATGTGACCTTCTTTAAGTACTGAAGTACGATTCTTTACAGTGCTTATGGCACAACAAATTTGTTCCGAGTAAATTGCAAAATAGAATGTACGACTGTCGTTGCCAGAATTTTAATGGACAGCTAGTTTGAAGAGGTAATTTATTATCATGAAATTAGCGTGTTACTTTTTTATCAATACTACGATCAAACATCCTAATTGTAGTATCAAAAATTCAAAGAAACTCGACTAATGAAATATTTCCACCAGGAAACCCCCAATTCCGGACGTTTTCAAAATATAAATTAAATCCGACAATCAAAGAAACGCGCAATTCAACGTTAATGCAGAGCATTAAAACGTGAATTTTAAACAAGACTACATCGAATCATACAATCTATTTCTAGAACTATTAAATGGTACGAATTTGAGCCAACTCAAACTGAAACAATAAGTTAAAACGAAAACAATAAAATGTCATGTTATTCTTCAAAATTATTTAGGACGATAGTAAAATACAGCCATTAATAAAATGAATTGTTTCGAAGATTTTATGAGGCATTACCAACACTACTGCATACAAAACCGAAATAAACCCGAAACTAAATCAAGAAATAAATTTATTAGAATGAAATTTTAGGTATCCTCAACGAATCTTACAAAACATTTTCAACTATTAGTGAAAGCTGTGCACGCTGAACTATCATATCAGACAAACATATCACATGAATTTACAATTGTGTACACTTCCGGAACAAATGAACGACGAGTTTCCCAGACGCAGTAAACATTTTGAAGAGTTTACACATGAGGGTTGTTGAGGGTGGGAGGTAAGGGTTGTTGGGTAGGAGATAGCTACAAGAAGATGACGCAAAGAAATCATCCGATAAAAAACCTCAGCATTAATGAATGTATTATAATAGACATTTTGTCATGTTTAAGAATACACTGCATAAAAATACAACATAGAAAGTTTATCCAATATTGTTAGTGCATTTCAAATATATTACGTTGCCGTAGGGGATATTTACTCATAACTAAGACGGGTTCAGTTTATTTCTCGGTTTATTCCAGTTTTCAATATTCCCTTCTGATTTCTTTACAACTCTTTTCCGATATTTTAGGTCTATTGTTTAATATTCGTAAATATTTTACATATTAATATTTAATAATAATATTAAATATTTTACAAAATCATTTTTGTCAGCCGTTCTGTATTCCGAAGAATTTTAGTCTTTGTTTTCGAATCGTTTTGTTATTTCTGATTGATAAATGTTTCGTACTTATAATTTTTGTTGTTTAGGTTATCAGCCGAAATGCTGGTTTGAACCGCTAGAGGCTTTACTAAGTAAAACGAGAAGTGAGGTGGTTGACCTTACCTTCTTTGCTGAGTGGAAAAGTATACTTATCAGCATGCCAGGCCCTCCAAAACGCACCTACTATCCACCCTGCAAAAGACACCTTCACTTCATTCACCTCAGGGTCTGGCTGTATAATGATGAAATTTGTTACTCTCAGAGGAGATAACTCTTGACTTGAGTCTTACACCTCTGCTTCTTCTGTTCTTAAATGGTTCAGTCACATAATTGGCTGACCAAGTGATAAGAAACATTACTATTTTTTGTAGCCCTGGAACTAGCAGATCTAGTGCAAATAATTTAACACTTCACCTGACTGTTATGGGCAAACAAATTTTACCTTTTTCAACTGAAAACATCTTTTAATCTCAATCAAACTACTTAATGTGATCTCAATGATTTTTCAGAAATAAAAGCACTATTCTTACTGGAATACTTTAAACTTTTCATAAAAATTGTGTATGTTATTAAATTATGAAGCTAAAGGGAAACTGAACTTTGTTAACTGCGATTCGCATAAATAACTTATTACTCTTTAAAGAAGTTATTAATTGCATTCAACTTTTAAGTTTATTAGTGTACACAATACTATTCATTAAACAAACTACATGAGCAAGTGAAACTAATTTTGCAACTGTATACCCATTACAAAATAATGTAACCTACTGATATTCCGATTTACAGCAGATAAATTTGACATGTGAACCTGGACGGGAGCATTAACAAGATAATCGCAGAATGATAATAATCACTGTAATCAAGTGGATACAAATACTAAATTTAAGAACAGGGAAGATAAACAGTAGAAAAACTTATAGATTAATCTGAATAATGGATTCGTGGACCCCACTCAGAGAAAAACTGACATCATACAATTTCTTATAAAGATTATAATATTATAAAACCGAAACGAGTTTACATTTATAAGCATGTTACGTTTTGAAAAAATCATAACACCGTACATTTAAGGTAAATTAATGTTGCATTTCAGAATTTTAATGAGATATTAATACAAGTTTTAATATTTCAGATTACCTCATTCAGTGCGTACTTGTATAATGTAAATTTTATCTAAAAAATGATCTAATAATAATACTTACATCAGGGTGTTCTTTAACAGGAACAAAAACTTTTTCGGTGAGTGTGGTTGGCGCACCTTGCGCCTCAGGCAATATTAAAGGTTCTTTTTTCACTCCATTTACTTGAAATAAACTCGATCTCACTTTAGCTATTTCTGAAACACACAAATTAATTACTTCAGTTAACATTTTTAATTTTTTTTTCAACACTTCATTAAATCTTTTCTTTAATACTTAATATTTTTAAAGAAACTTTACACTCGCTGAGAAACATATTTAGATGCAAAATAATAAACAAATGGTGAGGAATATTAAAGTGTGAATTTTTAATGTAATTTTGTTTTACAAATTTCATTCAAACGTTACATATTCAGAATTGTTAACAAAATAGACAACTTACATTATCTTCAAATATATCAATGTATTTAGAAGAAACGGTGAATCGATATAGGATACTATCCGAATTATATAATACTGAATAAATAATTTAAGAGCTACGTGGATGAATAAGCTATGTGTACATTTAGTCATACAGACGACACAGAATACTCTATTTCTCTATATTCTAAGAAAACAGTAGTGGATTTATGTGCTATGTACTGCTTAATTTATGCTTTTCAGTGAATGAAGATGTTATGATTACGTGGCACTTCTCTTCCTTCATTATGCAAGAAATTTTCGTTTTAGAATAAAACCATTAACTATGGTAATAGTTATTTATCTTTATCAGTAAAAGTGTGAAGTAATGTATTTTTTTTTAATTCCCTCATAAGAAACTTGTTTTGGGTTATTTACAGTAAATACTGTTCATCACACCTCGGCGGAGATAGTGCGCAATACAATTGTTTAATGGGAGAAAGCATTACAATCATAAGAAAATTATAAAAAAATTAAGAAGTAAAGTTGAAGATCTTAAATGCAATAATACAAATTTTCATTAAGAGGCAATAATATGCGAGTTCCAAAATTGAAGTCAGACAATTCACAAAATGATGGAATCCTTAGAATTTTGATCGTACTTTTCTCAAAACTATTTTTTCGTTACATATCACCTTCACCCACTGACCCCTTCAATTATAAATTAAATTACTTTAGTAATGTAATAATTATCAGTTATGAGTACAATAAATACATTGAAGTCATAGGTAAACCTAACAAACCGAACAAAAATGTTCGTACAAATAAAACTGTATTAAAATTCTGGTAGTACCAATCATTTTCTATAGCTCAGAGCATTGGTAACTAAGGCAAAGAGACATTACGAGTATTCAAAGCGTAGAAATAAGGTTCTTGAGAGCGGTAAAGGATGTCGTTTAAGAGATAAATTAAGATGAACCGATAAGAACAGATCTAGATGTATATTCTGTTGGTTATTTCACTGACAAAAGAAGATCGAAGTGATTTTGTCACATTAGGCATGTGACGAGCAGCCGATTTCCAAGGATTGTTTAACAGTATCAGCCTGTAAGATGAAGGCGGGTGGAACGGCCATGGAGAAGATTAAGGGATTTATTGGGACTGGAACAGGCTGTTGCTTAATCCTTGGGAGCGGGAGAGAAGAAAAAGACGAATTGCTACCGACAATCGAAGACTTACAGCAACTGAATTACTATCACAAAGAAAATGAGGACCAATATTTTTTGTACTTCGAACTATTTATACAGTCGAACTTCTTATATCACTCGAATCCTCAAAGGATGGGGAAAACAATTCGACTTACAGAAATTTCGAGTTATGGAAAAATCAAACACAGAACATTCCACATTCGCTAATACAGTACCCTACAATATGTGTAATATGTAGGCCTACTGGACATTCGTAATTTTGTAAAACAGGACTGTACGTTGAATTTAGCTTAGCTATTGGCTGCAGTGTTAAGTACTCAGTACATATTGCATACAGTATTCAAAATTATGCAGTACATGCTGAATATTGTACAAGGTACCGACAGACTATGGTTCTATTGTTCTGTGGCCGACCAAAGATTTGTCGATTCAAAGAAATTCATTGTTTTGGTTTACGCCTGTTAAGGCCAATACAAAGGCAACCAAATGTCTTTGAGGGTCTGTACCCTTTTATGGTCGAACATTTTCTCGTATAGTTAATGAAAGAAGCAGCACTGTACCTACATTTCTCAAAAAACCAAAACCGCTATTTTGAGAAATAGTACTACAAATTTTGTCCAAAAAAACGAATAAATAGTTCGATTTAGAGAAATGGCGGAATTTTAGTTATAATGACTTTTTAATGGTAAACGTATGGAAGGTTGAAGGGGACTGAAATTCAATTCGAGTAATAGAAGTTCGACTGTATAAAGATAATTAAAATTTTAGATTGTACCAAGCTTTTTACAAAAAAAAACCAATATATTAGTTATTCTTGATTTGGTAATAAAACGTATAATCTCATATAATAGGTTACCATAAAAACCAAAAATAGCTCGTTGTCCAATCCTATCTGATCACAGAATTATCCAGAAAAACTGATCTGGACGTACAATAATAATTATGCAATATCGTGCAAAAACGAAAGTAAAGCAAATGAAATTAAACCATTAAAGCATTAAAGAAATAACCAAAACTTAGTTCACAAAAGTTAGTAAAAACCAACTTTTTATTGAACTATTCGCAATAAGAAAATTTTGTTATAAATTGATATACTTATTATATTTTTCTTAATCTTATAAAGTCCAGTCAAGGAAAATAAAAATAATAATAAAACAAAACAAAAAAGACAATCTTACGAAACGCCATAGAAATCATTTGTAAAAAAAACTTTATATAAAAAAAATCCAGTAACACTAGTTTCATTGATCGAAATGTCCACTAGCAACAATTTATACTCAGTCGTTTATGGTAGCGTACTTTCTTAGCTGAACTGGTTCTTCTAGTAACACCGCAAAAGCGTTTCGTGGGAAATCTAAAAAAAATCTCTAAAAAAACATCCGTCGGCTAATAACCAGTAATATCCGCACTTCAGAATTCTAAATACGCTGTGTTTTGAAGGTTAGTAGCGAAATAAAAAGTGTAACACCGAATCATTTACAGTAATACAAGCACCGTTTTTACATTTAATTCATTAAAATAAAACATATCCACAACAATCAAACATGTTAGAACAATTATTCAGTAGGCCAACCGTCAATGTCCATTCCAATTACGTACATGGCCGCATTTTGGAATGCGTTAATATTTTTGAAATCTGTTTCACAAAATGTAGAAAATTTTTAAATAGCTTTACAGTGATGTACTGCAACACAACAAGTGTTTACGTTTGAAAATATTGAGATCGAAACTAATGCTTAGTTTAGGGCACACCCCGTACGAGATCTATTTTTTTTGTCAGTAGTCTCTCGACTGGTTTGATGCAGTTCTCTAAGCTATTCTATCTTACGCAAGTCGTTTTATATCTACATACCTGCAATACCCTAAATCATTTGTAATTTACTTTAAATATTCTACCCTTTGCCTCCTCCTACAATTCATTCACTCAATATTACCCTCCATTATTGATAGAGCAATACCTGGATGTCTTAAGAAATGCCCCACTACTAGCCTATCACTTCTTCTGGTAAGATGTTTCCGTATACTTCTTTCATCCACTCGTCTAAGAACCTCTAAATTACTTATTTTGTCAACCTACCTAATCATTAACATTTTCCTATAACATCACATTTTAAAAGGTTCTATCCTCTAATTAAAATATTCGCTGTCCATATAACATTTATAAAATAATTTAGTGTACAACTTTTTATTATTCTTAAGGATACAAATATTTTTTAAAACTAATACACTGCGTCTATATAAAAAATCATAAAGTTTCTTTCTTTTTGAGAAGTCTTTCGGAAGTATACACCTTCATTGGGGAGGTACGCTGAACTACAGACAAATAAAAGGAACTGGAGGAACTGAGAAAACAACCCCAGTAAAAACTTGTTACAACATATAACTTAAAAAATACATGTAGGTAACATACCAACGTACGTAAAACTATATTTCAGTTCATCTTGATGTGCTCTATCTCAAATGGACAAATTATGTACATGAGCTACATACATTTAAATACCCATTAAATTATTTACAACAAAACTTAAGTCATACAAAACCGATCAGTAAAACAAATTCTGACATTATTTCAAATCCTTCAAAAACTTACATAAAATTAAAAGAATTCTTTGTTCTTTCCACTAATTTTGCGCACAGCTTTCCAAACAGTAGTCGTTTCCAACTCAAAACTGAATGATTTTAACAAAATACTACTTATTCCTGGGTATTTTGGTCTTTATAATCAGTAATAATTAAGAAGTATTTAATAAATAATCAGAAATAATTTTAACACTGTCAGAAGCTTACAAATAATACCATATAAAATAATATAGATATTATACAGGTAAGTGCACTAGATCCTAGGCAGATCCTGCGCTTTATTGAAAGTGTGGGTCTTGCATAAATAAGGAATAGGGGCAATCACAAAAGATCTTTTAGGTCGCGGTGAGGAGGGGCTGCAGAAGCCTGAACGCCCTGGTTGTAAAGAAGAAGAAGAAGATCAATGCAATTTTTTAGGTTGTGAGATCGGGTTTGATTTGGACATAGAGAAGAAAGCTGGCAAATTCCAAGCAGTGTGCGGAAATATTAGAAGAACCCTAGGCAGAAAAACAAGAAAAGAGACCTAGATAAAGTTTTAAAAGGTGACTGTTGTCCCAGTCCTGCTCTATGAATGTGAGTCGTGGATTAGTACCAGACCATAGGAGAATAGAGTACAGGCGGCAGAGATGCAATTCCTGCGAAGAACAAAGGGTTGCAGTCGTAGAGACCAACTAAGAAATGAAGCATAAGGAAGAAACTGGATGTTGACAATTTGAATGGAAAGAATCGCAATCGATGGAGGGAGCACGTAGAGAGAATGCCTGAGGGAAGGATCCCCTCAGTGTTTTGCAATAGACCGATGGGGAGGTGAGATGTTGGGAGGCCACGCAAAAGATGGCAATAATTCAGTAGTTTATCGCTGTTGAGATTCGGAACAGGAGGAAGCCTAATCCTTGATTGTGAGAAGAAGATTTGTTATAATAAGCAGGGCTAAACCATTATACTAGTAATACATTTCAGAGATTCAGATTTTAAGTAGTGTAGTCACAAATAATTATCTGTTATTAAATATTTACTATCCAGTATGTACATTCTAATAAAAATTAATCTTTCTAAGAGGTAACGGATATTAATGCTCTTGTACTAACACTAAAGTGGATAGAAGGCGTGTATGGACACGAAATTCTCTCGTTGCTAACTATCATGACACTATTTAAGACCCGAAGTTTAGGAAACAATAGGAAATTAAGCGTACACATTAAAAGTAGACTAACAATTTAAATATCTGTAATTAATTGTCTGTATAAACACCGAAGCTTAAATTCTGTATAATTATATTTTTAATTTTGAGTTAGTTCCGGGTCGCAAAACTTTTAAAACCTAACAATTCGGTCGTTCATACATTTATTACTGTTATAGACCGTAGTATAGACCTAATACTTTTTTGACACACGGTTGGAATGGACGAGCCGTTAAACAACAAAGTATCAAAAAATTGAGTTTTAAATCAGTTCTGGGATCTTCCAAAAACAGAAAGTTAAATTGCATAATTAGGAATAACAAAGAAGGAGTGCCTTTATCGTGAAGGATTCAGGGAGAGAATTTGCAGTTTGAAAGTTAAATACATAAGAATTGAGCCCCAAAAAATAATTTTCTCTCAAAAAAGGGGAAAGAAAACCTACATTAATGAAAGAACAGTGGGAAAAGGCTAAGGAATTAAGAACATTTTGGACAAAGAAGAAATGAATGTTTGACACATGCCTTGACAATGTTCGACAAAGAGCCCAACAGGGCTCATCCGCAGAAAAAAGTAGCTATTATTAAATTAACAAAAATGTTCGACTTCTTAAAGGGTACTGACTACCAATAAGTATGAAGGAGAGAGTCCACCTTCATAAATGTTTTTTGTAGAGTAAATTATTTTGAACAAAACGGTATATTTATTTGATTTATAACATTTCTTTTGTAAAAATATAGATTTTTTTTTATTTATTCAAGGAATAAGATACACTATCATGTTTCAGAATCACTTTTTGTCTTAATCAACCGATTTCCAAGATTTTTTTTATAAATTATTCTTTTATTAGCTAGGTATTTTTTAACAGAAAAATAAATATAAAGGAAATACTACAATATGTACGGTGGTGCTCTGAAAGGGAGTTTTCCTTCAATTTGATACCAACGTTATTTAAATTGTCCCACGATACACCCAAATTCTGATTTCTGAATCAAGTGGTAGCTTTTCAAACTAGTTTTATTTTATAGGAAGAATTCAACCACAAACAACTTTTCATCCCTCTTAATATTTAAGAAAGAACCATAACGTGTTCATAACATTGTTTCATTTTCAAGCAGCAATTGTTAATCAAAATAAAAAAATAAATAAAATTTAGATTACAAAATATATGCTAATTAGTGGTTTTATCCCATAAAAAATAAGATAAAAGTATAGATTTTCTTTCCGTACTTTGAGATTATGACTGAAATATAAACCCCTAAACAAGAAGATTACTAAGTGATTATCATGATATTTTTTGGCAATAATCCATGCCTTATGTCCAACTCTTTCTCCTCCTTACTGTTTAAAGAAAACAAGGCATTAAAACTTTGCTAATAAACAACTTGAGCCGCTTGCCATGAAATATTAGAAGGACAGTTATCACGCCGACTAACATTATCATGCGAAACACTTATAAATTTCAATCTGAATTTAAATATTTAAGCGTATTTATGGGCGTTGAAGTCAATTAAATGTGTTATAACCGATATAATGTCTTTATCTCAAAGGAGCAAAGGTGGCGATAAAGACTGTAATGGGTGTCGGATGAGTGCACATCCGCGCTCTTTGGCAGTCGCAACCCTGCTAAGTTATTCTTGTCTGCACAGGTCAAGGTAGGATCGCCTAGACTGGAAGGAGCCTCCTAATGGCCAGCATTTTTTTCTATAATTTTCGTTAATTTACGTACGACCGTAAATCCGTACCATAAGAATACAACACAGAAAACTGATAAACAAGCTAGTTAGAAACGTAAAAAGGACATTAACCTCAAAGAGAAATTAAGATGTTACAGAAAAATATATTCTTACTTTATAACACAGTAGCAACCCCTCGCTCGCTGCGCTTCGCGGTAAACTAAACTTTTCAAACAATCTTACACGTTGAAAGCCAAATCGCGACAGTACTTTTAAAACCAATCAGTACTAGAAACAGGAATTTTGTTGAAAGCCGCAAGAATCGCCATTGGAATGGGAGAAATAACTGATTATTATGTTACAAGAAGTAGATTTAAAATCTATTTTTTAAATACTGGTACGATTTCTTTGATTATTGGAAAAATTGCATAATTTCTTTTGCAGAATTTGAATGTCCATTTTTTGGATACCTGTAAAGAATGTAGTCATATTGTAGGGCGGTACGGTACCGTACCTTCATAATACAAATACATTGTATACAATAGATATTATAATACAGATGGATAAAAACAATTACATTCCAAAACCTTAAACCTAACAAATGAAATAAAAGAGGACTTCATTTTGCCAATTACAATTTTTCCCCTAGTTTAAAAATTACGTATTCCCATTCATCCTATTTTACTCAGGAACCTGTAAAATTCCCAACAGTGAAAGGTTTTTTTTTAAAAACGGTTCAGTAGTATCTGAGATTATCTCGTACAAACAAAAATTAATTCCTTATAATATTAGTATAACAATATTGTTATACACCATTAACAGGGAGAAGGAGTGTTAAATTATTTGCACTCGATCTACTAGTTCCAGGGCTACAAAAAATAGTTCTGTTTCTTATCACATAGTCAGCCAATTACATGAGTGAACATTAAAGAACAGAAGAGATAGAAGTGTAAAAGACACTAGTTACAGTTATCTACTCTGAGAGCAATGAATTTCATTACACAGCCAAACCTTGGGGTAAATGAAGTGAAGGTGTAATTTGCAGGGTGGAAAGTAGATGCTTTTCAGAGGGTCTGCTATACTGTTACGCATTTTTTTCCACTCAGTGAAGAAGTCTTGGTAATCCACCTCATCCTCATTTTACTTAGTCTTTAGAGGTTCAAACCAGCGTCTTGGCTGATGACCTGAACAACACAGTATTATGTAACTCTACCTAAGCACTCATTGAAATACATATGCTAGGTATGTAAATGAAATGCATTCCTTGACTTCGATTGGGTGATGACGGGGGGGAGGGTTAAATTCTTTGTCCGGAGCCCAACAAATCTGCCTGTAGTCTAGCTACATTGATAATGAGTTCCAAGTTCTACAAACATAATACTGTACCGATGTCATTAATTTTAGTTTACAGCGAAACAATAACTTTCAAATAGGAAGTCTTATTGTTTAATATCTGATAAGAATAAATTAAACCACCATTGAAAATGCTGATAAACAAACTATTTCTAAGAGAATACAAAAAAAAAATACCAAAGGATGTATTCCGTTATCATAAAATGTAGAATACAAATTATCCTCTGCAAGTAGTTATTAAATTTTAATCCTGTCTTCTATCTTTTTCTCTCATACGTAGTATTTATCATCATTTCTATTGGTCGCATTCTCCAACAATCGTGCAAGTCTTTGAAACCTGTTATTAGATGATAGATCTAACAGGTAATGCACGACAAAACTATTCACAATGTACCACGGTATGAGAAGGACAGTTACTGTACTTGTGCCAACTTGGCTAGTGCCCTATCAATACGCTCAACTAACCGTTAAGAGGAAAATTCTTTCTTGACTATCACAATGTAAACTTAAAAAGAACACAAGAAACTGATCAGTAATTTCCGGGGCATAGTATACTTTAGGGACATGTAGGTACTGTTTTCTAGGGGTAAACAATCATTAAATTTTTACGTTAACAACCGAATATATTTTGTACCTTTGTGGTTCAATTGTTACTAATTTTTCCTTTCTCTTACCCTGTATGAATATATCAGGAAGGAAAGTATTGTTTTCCTGTAGATTTTTCGAAATTGAGTTTTCACGGGATATACACGTTTTCAGACCCCCTGAACCCAAAAAAACATGTTTTTAGTGATTGGTCTGTGTGTGTGAACAGAATATCTCAAGAACGGAACATAGTACGAACTTGAAACTTGAAACTTAAGTTAGATACCACTAGAGGGACTCGACACGAACATTTTCATCAAAATCGGTCAACCGGAACTAGTAGATTATTCGTGCAATTTTTCACTTTTTTGCGATTTTCTCAAAACGGATCTTACGTTTTTTTTTTAAAAATCGCCTCATTTACTAAATTTTCAATGCTCAAAAAGATAGGGTAGGCGCCATGTCTGCTGAAATTTTTGGTGAGGCTGTTTTCTCGTAAAAAATGTTTTTTAAGATTGCGGCTTTAATATGCACTTCAGCGCAAAAACGTATATAATAAAAGTTGTAGAGAATTTTAAATCCTACAACTTTTATTTCATACATTTTTTGTATAACGCTTAGTTTAGCGATAATTAGCGATTTTCTGTTTTTTTTCCTCACGAAATAGTGTAAAAATCGATTTTTTAAGATTTCAGCCTTAGTATGCATTTTACAACAAAAGTGTATAAAATCAAATTTATAGAAAATTAAAAGATCTTCAACTTTAATCCAAAGCATTTTTTTCTACAGACCCTAGTTTAGCGTGAAAGTGTGATTTTCCGCATTTTTTAGCCTAACTGAGGTTGATTTTCATTTTGCATCATTTACTCATGAATATAAAGTTATATTTTTTGAGGTTAATTTTTGTTTATTTCTAATGTTTTATTACTACTATTAGGTTTACTGTTAATTTGCATTGGCAAGAAAAAGTTGTGTGAGTGTTTCACACCAATTTTTTTACTTTCTCTTACCCTGTATGATTGAATATATCAGGAAGGAAAGTATTGTTTTATTGTCAATTTCTTAAAATCGAGATTTCACGAGAACATACATGATTTTAGACCCCATAATAAAAAAAAAACATGTTTTTAGTGATTGGTCTGTCTGAACAAAATATCTCAATAACAGAACAGTGTACGAAGTTGCAACTCGGAATTTCAATTAGATAGTACCACGAGAAGCGACTCGAAAGGAAAAATTTCATAAAAATCGGTCAACTGGAAGCTGTAGTTTATTCGTACTATTTTTCACGTTTTTGCGATTTCCTCAAAAACTGCTTTTTTAAAAAAGATCTTTTAAGAGATTTTTTAAAAGTGCGACGAAAAGTTCTTGTATCCAGGAATTGCCGTACTGGCAGCCTTTGAGCAAGAAGGTAAATTGGATTTACGAGGTTACAAAAGAATTCTAAATAATAGTTTGTGATGACATCTTCAACGAAGTGAATTTGAAGTCTGAATGTATCTTTATAATTAGCGTTCTTTGGCGCACCCGCTTTTAATCCTAAAAATCTTTATTGAAATAATTGTATGACTTGTAAATTAGAACGTTTCGCTGGCTTCAAAGATTTGTACTCCATATGTTCAGACAGATTGCAATGCAAGAGACTTTTAAAGATAAACAATTCTAAGTCAAGACTGTATTTAAATATTACATTTAGATGTAAAACTAAAAATAAATAATAAGATTTTAAAAAAGTCATTGTACTAGAAACTAGTTGAACCAACACTTGTAATAATCGACCTTATTTTTAATACGTTAGCTTACAATACATAGATTTCATTGTAAAACTATTCATAGTAAAACAACACATAAAATGTAGAATAAATATTTTAAGGTGTCTAACCCGTGCTAACAAACTATGAATAGCATCACTAAATGTAAACCGGTATTAAAGAGCCGGCTGTAATAAAGTTTATGTATTTATACCACGATAAATTATTTATCACGATCCTGTAATTATCTCCAACTAATAACAGGTGAAATTAGCGAAAGAAATTTTAAAACGGTAACAGTTGTTTACAATTAGTAATTACATCGAAAAAAGCAAGGTAAGCAACTTAAAAATCCTAGCGTAAAATACCAACTAAACAGAAAACAGATATCAGTTAACAACAGACCGGAACAAAGACTTTTACATGCTTCTTGGAGCATGAGCAGCATGATGTTCTTCCGGTTCTGACGTTTTATGTTGTGTCAAATTTCTAGGACGTGTTTACTATAGTATACGATTAAGGAATTAGCCTACCCGCAATTTATCCCTAAATTAATTAATTAACACATCATCCAATTGTAGTAATGAAATATCTTTCATCTTTTAATATATTCTGTACTAAATATAGATTACAATGACTATACATTTACATTGTACTAGTCGCGCCAAGTGCATCTGGCGCGTGATTCTATCTGTACTCACTTAAAGTGAAAATTCAAAAATCCCTCCGTTGACTTCAATGCATTTGACAACTCGACTAAGAATAATTTTCCGTTCTTTTATTTCATCAGCAACATTGCACATACAATTTATCAGTTCCTCCTTCGAATTATTTTTTTTGATAGTACACTTCACTCCTTATCTACCCATAAACAAAAATCTATAGAACAGAATACAGATAGCTCCCATCTCCACGGCTCATAGAGAGCTGGCACGATCAGTAATAAAATGAAAACCGCTTCCGTCATAATATTTAATTAAATTACAATAACTGTTGGTGGCAATAGCATCACTGACGTAATATCGGCTAACATATCGCCAAAAATTAAGAACCACAAGCAAATGGATATGTTTTTCACTAAGACAAACACTTTTGTAAAACTAAAACCGAAAATAACTTTTTTAAAACTACTGATATCCTTATTAAAGTGGTTTATTATTTAAAACTACTTTTTTAAATATCGTATTAAATTTTTGGATACTAATGCCACATAGAAACAATGATTTTTAAGTTAAAACGTACAAAAATGTCACTCTATTTAGGAATCAATTTCGGTATTTTTTGGGACTTTTTAATCTGGTGTCCATCGACATAGCTACAAGTAAATTATACCACAATAAATAAAAAAAACTAATGAATAATTAACATATTATAATATGTTTATAATATATTATATTGATAAAAACCTATATTTATAATGATGATTTCAGTTATTTTAACAAATCGAGTATGAAAAATTTTTACATATAAATACAATTTATAAATCTTAGCCTAGTAAACTAGTAAAAAGTTGTTTTCAATTCGTTAAGTTACAACAGGCAGGCGAGTGACTTACTAAGGTGCCCAGCTGACGGCGATATGATACTAAACCTTTGTAATTGCTAATGAGCTACAGCGATTGATGAATATTATAAAAACACAAATATAAACTAATCAGTCATATCAGAAATAAAAAGTTAGGCCATTTTTACTTTCTCTTGCCTATATGAATATATAGGAAGGAAAGTATTGTTTTCATGTCGATTTTTCGAAATCGAGTTTTCACCGGATCTATACGTTTTCAGACCCCCTGAATCCAAAAAACATGTTTTTAGCGATTGGTCTGTGTGTCTGTGTGTGTGTCTGTGTGTCTGTGTGTCTGTGTGTCTGTGTGTGTGTGTGTGTGAACAGAATATCTCCAGAACGGAACATCGTACGAACTTGAAACTTGAAACTTAAGTTACATACCACTACCGGACGCGACACGAACATTTTCATCAAAATCGGTCAACCGGAAGTAGTAGTAACTTAGTTTATTCGTATAATTTTTCAGTTTTTTGCGATTTTCTCAAAAACTGGTCCTACGATTTTTTTTAAAATCGCCTATTTTACTCAATTTTTGATTCTCTACAAGATAGGGTAGGCGCCATGTTTGCTAAAATTCTCGGTGAGGCTGTTTTCACGTAAAAACGTTGTTTTTTTAAGATTACGGCTTTAATATAAATTTTAGCGCAAAAACTTATATAATAAAAGTTGTAGAGAATTTAAAAACCTACAACTTATGTTTCAAACATTTTTTTGTATGACGCTTAGTTTAGCGGTAATTTGCGATTTTCTGTTTTTTTCTCACGAAAACGTGAGAAAAATCGATTTTTTTAACATTTCGGTCTAAGTATGCATTTTACGACAAAAGTGTATATAATAAAAGTTATAGAAAATTAAAAGATCTACAACTTTTGTTTAGAGAATTTTTCTCTACAGAGCCTAGTTTAGCGTGAAAGTGTGATTTTCCGTTTTTTTTAAGCCAAATTGAGTTCGATTTTCATTTTGCGTCTTCCACTCATGATTAAAATAAGGTTATGTTTTTGAGGTTAGTTTTTGTTCATTTCTAATGTTTTAATACTAATGTTAGGTTTATTGTTAATTATTTGCATTGGCAAGAGAAAGTTGTGTGAGTGTTTCACACCAGATTTTTTTTATTAATTTTACGGTTTATCGAAAGTACAATTTTTTTGAATTGGATTATTCCGTTATTCTTAATATTCCGTTTATAAGTGAAGTAGTTAAGTCCAGCTACAGCGTTTTTCACAGAAAATTTCATGATCACCCCAACGAATTTGATCACCAAACTATCGGATGCATCACTACCAGGGAAACCGCAACGCAGGTTGAAACGTCAATGGGCCCGAGATCAACCATAAAGTGATTTGATTTATTTTATTTTTTAATTACTTGTAATGTTGTTATTTATCAATCATGGATTATGAACATTAGCTCATAGAACATATAGGGGGTACCAATGGGTATCATTGCTCTTTTTCATTAATTTTTCTCGTCATTCTTTCTTCACTTTTATCAACTTTGCACATTGTATCTTAGTACAGCTGCAAATAAAGTTATCTAAAAAAATCTGATTAAAATAAAATTGGATTTTAAAAAATAGGTTTAAAAACAATTAAAATCGGTGTACTTTAATGGAAAATACGAACATATCGTATATTTTTAATAATAATTACATCAACAACAGACGTATTGCAAAATACATTAAGTAATACAGAACAGAGCAAACGGTACATCTGTCATTCCTATAAATACGCAGAAAATATACCTCGGAAGCATGAGCTAATAAAAAATAAATAAAAAAATCAGATAAAGCGCAACAACGTAAGCATTGTAAAGAGCGTAGCTACAGCACACACATTAATGGTACTCTATTACGTACAATATCAAATGTTCGTAGTGAACATTAATTTAAATACTAAAAGGGTAAAAGAATTGTCTCATTGTGCTGTACCATGAGGCATCGGCGGCACGCGTACTCAATTACTTCACCCACATTATATTAACTGATACAAATAACATCGCTGGCCCACTACCCATATATCCATCCATACCATCCATATTGTACTTGCTCTTAGGAAGGGTCGAATATTTCATCCCGCACAAACTGCATCTAAAATTATAACAAACAACTGACGGACGGTATTCAACCATGCGTACGGTTTCTTCACATCATTTAGAGCCATTATAGACCATGTCTAGTAATTCTATACACTTCTTGATGTTTTTCACAGCCCACATTACTAAAACTCCTCAATACGTTTTTCTCGTTCTCTATATTTCTCTGATAATCTGTTTTTACATTTCATGGAAACCCATTAATTCTGTCGTGTAACCTGTACTGCATTAGAACGTTTATCTCTCATTCGAATTTACTCGAGACAGTTTCTGACATTTAAACTAATTGTCAGACATCGTACATCTACAGTTTAAAATTATTCAAAATTTCGTTAATCATTATTTATGATTTTATTGTAGTTTTCTATCAAAATAAAGGTTTCAGATTTCAAAATTAATGTACCTAATTCAACCTTATTGGTATTAATCAAAACAAAAACTTATACTGCCCTTTTATCAACAATTTTTTTAAATTAATCGTAACACGTTTTGGCCAACTTCAGGGGAAGAAACATTTCATTATTCCCTACATGTAGCCCTATAATAATTTTTTTAATACCTGATTTAATTAAATTCACACGTAAATCCAGTATAAAACACGTCAAATATCGAATGCACTACTATCAATTTACGACAGGCACTTCAACAACGAAAAATAATTCAAATAAACATTTTTTTTCAACTTCAGTAATAACATGTCGGGGTCCCACATCGCACTTCTGCCAGAAAACTAGTACTTTACAGTGCTATAACCTACTTAATTCCACCTACTATAATTTGTACAAGCTTCGAACCATATGACTAGTTTAGAAGACATTCATAGTTTATACTTATTTCTATTTGTTGTAGAAGAAAACAATTTCCTTTCAAAACACCACTGTTAAAAATTCTGAAGAAACCCTAAAAACTAATTTTAGTTTGTGGAATAGCAAAACATGGACAGGGCGAGTGATAAATCAAAGAGAATAGCTTTAAATAGTTTTATATAAAAACGTATAGCATAAAACAATACATAGATAGGCGATTTGAAGATTTCAACTATTTGAAACAAAATGAAATATTAGTCTAATATTTAAACCACACACTCGTAAGTTCAGAAATAAATAAACAAATACAAAACAAAAAGTAGAATAGAGTTCCACGATAAAGTGTAGATAGGAAATGTTAAATAACAATTACCTAAGAACGTACCTAAGTTGTACGACAGACCTACATCAACGCGAGACCTATCTTAACATTAGCTGACAACAGACATCAAGCATCGTTTAGTGTAAAATAATGTTACACTAATAGGTTAGACAGGAAAAAGAAAATGAGGTCACGTGTTTCTCTAAAAGTACGGACGAGTGTTTAATGACCGGTAATCAGTAGAATAGTTAACTTCAATTAAAATTGTCCGTAACATCACAGTAACATACATTCTAATTCCTTTATGAATTTTATTAATTTTTAGCACAAACTTTCTTTCGAGTGCGGCATTAAAGCTTTGCTTCAATATTTTCCTTGTACTTGTTAAAGGAAATTGTATATTTTGACTGTAACATTACCTATTTACCAATTCCTCATGGTATTTTTTTGACTTGCATTCCCTTTAATTTTAACGGGAACTCCACGAACCGATTTTCCCAGCTAAGATTAAGTTACGTACAAAAATAAAATCATGATAGCACAATAAAATTCAAAAACTACATTTATAATTGGAAAACAAACATTATCAGGTTTAAGTTAAATTTACTTCGTTATTTTTGTCAACAAACAAAAATACTTTTGAATAAAATTTGCGGAAAATTAATTTATCGAAAAATATTTATTGAATAACTTTAGAAAAACACAAACGCAAGTTACAGATTATTATCTGACTTAATTTTACACAAAATAGGATGAAAAGTGGGAGAATAAATGAATACTAAAATAATAAACACAAATCTTCATGGCTGTAATAAATTGTTACACATTAAAAAAACATTACTTATTGCTTTGTTTTTACGTCCACTTCTGCTTGACTCCCCAATTCCAACACCATTACGAAGTTTATTTTAGTGTTGAAAACTATGGCTAACTGAGCTATGTATACAGCCCCAGTGGTTCCAAAGATACTTAGAATTAAAATACTTTAATTTATTAATGCTTGGACTTAGGCTACGTGACAATGAGGACCTATCATACTTTCTCAATACATTTGAAAAAAAAGAACTTTATTGCAATTATTTGACTTCTTCAGGTTTGACTTCTGTCGATGGTTTTGAGTGAAAATTTCGATTTTCGGTGTTTTGTGTTTTTCAGTACTTCAGGCCTAGATCTACCAGAAAGACATTAAATTACATAAAAAAATTATTTTAATGAAAAAATTAAGTATTTAGCAGGTTTGACGAGCAAAATTATCATAAAACCAAGAACGAATATTTTTCGTAATTTTATACTTCTCGTTTTAGTGTAAAGGGAATTTCAGTTTTTTAAAATATCTGCATACTGTTTTTAATATTCTAAAAACTCTTGGTTCAGCTTTCTAACCAACTGTTGATGGGAAATTTGTGTGTTTGTGTACATGTTGTTTTTGATTTGTGCCTTTTTGATTTTTATCCCGGAAATTTAGATTTTTAACATTTGTTGTTTAGGTCATCAGCCAAAAGGCTGGTTTGAACCTGTAGAGGTTTTACTAAGTAAAACGAGGAGTGAGGTGGTTTACCATTGCCTTCCTCACTGAGTGGAAAAGTACACTTATCAGCATGCCGGGCCCTCTGAAAAGCACATATTTTCCACTCTGTAAATGACACCTTCACTTCATTCACCACAGGGTCTGGCTGTATAATAAAATTCATTACTTTCAGAGGAGATAACTCTGATTAGTGTCTTTTATACCTCTACCTCTTCTGTTCTTAAATGATTCAGTCATTTAATTGGCTGACCATGTGATAAGATACAGAACTATTTATTTTAGCCCTGCAACTAACAGATTGAGTGTAAATAATTTGACACTCCACCTGTCTGTTATGGGCAGTTTTAACATTTAGGTACATTTTTCTCCGAAACTATTAAACCTACCATGTAGAAATTTTTACCAATTATTCTTCTTGTACATGCACATACACTAGCATTTTAATTACTTCCTCAGGTACTCCTAAAATTAGTAATATGCAAAAACACGTAGAAATAAATTTGTAAAAATTCTATGTTATTCGTTATTTTATTTTTAATTTAATGGTCCTACAGATTTAATTGAAAAAATGCCCGTTGCTAGAAAAACCCAACATCGATAAGTTTGTAAAGTTTCATTTTCTTATCTAAAATACCAATCCTATGAAAAATGTACATAAAACTTGCAAATTTTAACATTGGTGGGATACAAAGTACAGTCTCACCTTAATATAATGATCTTCATTCTTTGAATAGATAATAAAAAATCTGAAAATACGGAAATATGAATAAAACCAAAATTTTTGTACATTTTATTTTGTAATATAACAAAACTCAAATGCCAGAAATCGAAAATAATAAGAAAAACGTTTCAAATATTTATATATAAAACTTAAAACTGATATACAATCAATCAATGCTCGATTTAAGGAACTTTCAATTTAACGGACTAGCCTTTTAAATGAAAATAAAACGGTTCAATATTATAAAAATCTACGGTTGTTGATTTTTTTGAAGAAAACCCTGTACCTTCCTGAAAGGTAGTTTTATGAAAGTTACAAAAATAAGCAAATCCATGTTTACTTCAACAGATCATAGAAACATGACTGATTCTGTTACAACTGAATGACTTTCAATTTAACGGACTTTCACAACAACGGACATCGTTATCCCCCAATTAGTTCGTTAAATCGAACATTGACTGTAATACTTTTTTTGCATACAGCCAAGAAATGTAAGGTGTTACCGTTATAGAATAGTACGTTTATTTTTAGTGCCAAGATGAGATAAAAGTAAAATTGTTAGACCTACCACATAATACAATACAATATAGTGAATAATCAGCTCATGGTTAGTGTTTGAACCGACGTACGGAGTAAATACTACAGAAGGAAACATTCTATAGAATAGTACAGAATAAAGCCAATCAAAATACACCCACTCTACTTTACTTACATTAAGGTCCCATGCTTTAATGATTCACAATATCTGTCTCCCTACTGCTCACATGTCATACAATCTATCAATCCCGCATTGTTATACTACGAAATGTGTCCCTGTTCACAAGTATAACGGTCAACCCGTATTGTAAAAGTTTAAGCGGTCATTCTGGCACTTCACCAAAACTTCATAAAATAGTCGAAGTACAATAAATTACTTTTGCATTTAAACTAATTAATAACCAAATGGTATGACCTTTATATAAAAAAAATCTTATAAAATTAAAAAAATATAATATAACAAAGCTGAAATTAATGAAATAACTTCGAAACAAGAAACTGAAACTCGTTCATTCAGTTAACTGAATGTTTTGTTAACGTAAAGCAAACAAGCAAATTTAGATAAATATTTTCAACTAATTTTTACCATCTGCTCAATGTGTACAATATCATTCATTGTTTCTTTCTGTTTTATTTTAAATTGAATTTCTATTTCGTTTTGAAACATTTATTTAAAACTCCCAACTAGTCCAAGGCGATTAGTAATAAATGAAAAGAATCGAAATATTTCGTTAAAAATTGGCTAAAATTTCTCGTTTCATTGTAGTACTACTTTGTTGAAATTCCCCTAAAAAAGGAAAACCTCGATTTATATTCCGTTTAATAGCTAAATAATCTGAAGGGGGGGAAATTAAATTAAATTTTTTATTTCGAATATTACTATGCGCCATCCACTCGTGATTAAAGAACCCACCGTTTCTAAATTCAAAACAGTCGCTAATAACCAAGATGTGCGGTTCTACAGAAACTAAAACAAAAAAAAATTGCTTTCATGAGGCTACACGTCTCAGGGCTAGTGGTAATTTTTTCGAAAGAAAATAACTTACCATTTAGGTTTCATAAGAAAGATATGACAGACGAACGTACAAAGGAAAATGTTAATGACAATTTTTAAAACTGCCACCAACAACTAAAATTTGGACCTATTTCATTATTTCACATCACATCACCTGTAACCTTAACGTCGTCTCGTGTAAACGCATCTTTACTATTATTACTGATGACTCCCATTTAATATAATTACTAGTAGATAATTATTGTTTGCATGTTTATTAATACACATTAGTTGGTTGTTTGCTTCGCACGAGTTCTGATCAATACATAATGTTTTTTTTTGGAATTGGTGCCTATTATTTCTACTAAGGAAAGAGATATAGGTTTCCTTCAAGAGAAATGAATATTGCATAATCCGAACATTTGTTTAAATGGACACGATATGATACTGAACATCACTGGCCAGGAT
Source organism: Catonia carolina (assembly GCA_035578175.1). Lineage (NCBI taxonomy): Eukaryota > Metazoa > Arthropoda > Insecta > Hemiptera > Achilidae > Catonia > Catonia carolina. The sequence goes on from JAQMRL010000001.1 coordinate 45,757,575, forward strand.
CGTTGGGTGTATAATAAAGGAATTTGCAGAATTAGTAAACCTCTAAGATGCGACACATTTCTCACTAATACGAAGTTAGGTTATCGAACCATCATTCTCTACATTTACACTTACACTTAAATAATAACATACAGTTACAGTTAAATAAAAATGAAAACAACCGAAATAAAAGAAACAGCCGATTGCTAGTCGAACAGTAGGGCTACAGAGCACGCGCTGGCGATTGCTGGGTTGAACAGTAAAGGTGCATTCACACGATATTTTGATAATTAGAAATAACAGAAAAGGTCCTACAATTGTACAACAAGGGGGCTAGTTGCACTACCAACAGTGATCTACGAAGCATTCTATGTTTATAGTACAATCAACATGAGATTATAGTAATGCTAGCGGCGTTAGAACCCCACGTTCTAACCGGTTCAAAGACAGCTGTGTTAAAAAATTAATAATAATCTATTCGTAGCACTTAAGTCATAGATTAAATGATATCAATAATCTCCGTGAAATAATTCTACACCATATGAATTGGAAAGCTGGCATTCAGTCGATCAAGTGAACAATAGCATAAACTTCCAACACTCGATGAATATAATATAATAGTAATAGTTACGTTGGAGAGTCCTTATTAAGAAAAGTACAAATAATGTAACTGAGTTTTTGGAAGATCCAGACATTCGATAAACTATTAAGAGTAATATTTTCTCGAGTTCCGGTTCCATATGGGTTGGTGTTTGTATTTCTTAGGGTATTATTAAATAAGTTTTATTATACTATTTTTCAAGGCTGATGAGCTCTGAACGTATGCATTGCCCCCTACCCACTTTATAGCTAGCCAATCACTTGCCAGCAACGTTGCCAATACTTGCTCTTGCAGCTCTGTTAAATATTTCGTCAGCCATTTTTTTGGTCTTTCAATAACAATTTTATAACCTATAAACATACAATCAGCTGATTATATTGTAAAGTATTGCATGCTAGCGCGCTCTATAATCGATGTGTACAGTACGAGATGAAAGACGAGTGAACTATTGCGGCTCTTATACGCATGCGCGCGTAATGTTGTCAGGTACAATCTGACAACGCTGGAAAACGTTCTGATTGGTCTAAACGTGTGAAACAGCAGAGCTTATCAACCGTGAAAAGCATATTAGTGTTACAAGAGGCGTATTTTTAAAGTAAGTACCGTTTTGAAATTCTGCCGCTTCAGCGCTGCGGACGTTATGACACATGCGCGCAGTATAGCCTACCGCTATCTATTGGCTAGCCACAGAAGCCATTACAGAATCATTCAACCATTTTTACGTTTGTTGGGAATATTTGAAATGTCTCCTCCGATTAAGAATCCCGCCGACTGTGATTCGTTTTCTTAAAGCTAAAGACATGAAAGTGGCTGAAATTTATTGTCAGATCAGTGAAGTGTATGGAGAAATAGCTACGAGCGATGTACGGTACGGAAATGGGTGCGAGTTTTTAAAGATGACCGCACGAATGTGCATGACGAGGAACGAAGTGGGCGACATTCCATCATTACTGACGCAGAAAATTGACGAAAAAGTGCTTCGATTTCGTCGTTATCAAATGAGAAAATTCATATCCGTGGTCAGCGCCAAGACGATGCTTAAGATATCAAAACGGCCATGCCGCAGTGGTTGTCTAATCAGGCCGCAGATTTCTACGAGGATGGTATTCAAAAGCTGGATGTACGATACGGTAAGTGCCTTATTGTTGGTGGGAATCATATAGAAAAGTACAGTAGATTAAAATACAGGCTTTCATGTAAAAATAAAATAAAAAGTCTACTAGTTTTATTTTTATTTTAAAACTGTACTTACTTTAAAAATATGCCTCCTTTATTATCTCATTAGCATATATGTGTCAGTCATCTACAATATTACTATTACTTTCCCATTTGTTTTACCATATGCATTGCATTGATAAAGTCAATTGCACAAAAAGGCATATCATTAAATGTAGGCCTACTGTTTAAATTTATAAGTATTGTCATCAGTAATTTAAAAACTATTTTATCACAGTTATTATTGTTTATTTTAAACATCTCAATATATTTTCTATAAGACATCGGTTTTTTATATGTCTCTTTAATTAAATGTTCTATGACAATAGAGTTCTTCTTTTTCTTCTTCTTCACTCCACGGATTAGGCAGTACTGGCTGTTCCGGAAATCACCTTGTCCTCGGACGACCAAAACACCCCTTCAACCGTTCGACTTATAATTTATTGCCAATCTAGGCAAATAGCTTCCCTTCGTGCGTTCCAGATGACTAATCCAGTTGATTCTGTACTCATTGACCTTCTTCTCCAGGCTAAATATGTGCAACTCTTGTCTAATAAAGTCACTTCGGATCTTCTCCTCAAGAGTGCACCCCTTCACTGACCGAAGAAATTTCATTTCCGCAGCTCACACAATATAAAGTTTTATTGTATTATTATAATTAAAAATATAAAAAAATACAACTAAAATATAGTAAGAGTGACTATTGTTTAAAAAATAATAAGATTATAATCGACTTACATAAGCTTCTTTATGTAAACAAAAATATTCATTCTAAATATATTTTAATGTAAGCGTGACCTAAATTGTATTTAGCATAAAATTTAAGTCATTCTACTACAAATAATAATTAAAAGATTTTATAAGTGACGTGGATTATGCATTTATACTCTAAATTCCGTTTAGAAATATGTAAAGTTTAGTGCCAAGAAGCCTTGCTTTTTCTAATTACACACTTTTTAAGAAATTATAAACACGTAGCTAATTTTAGTAGTCTAATAGTTTTAAAACATTAACTTAATACTATTAAAGAAAAACAGATAAACCCCAAATTAATAAATTTAAAATATAAGTTAACATAAATTACACATTTTTTTAGACTGAAATATTTTATCGAACTTTTTTAAACTTTTAATCAACCATCGTGGTAGATTAAAATAATACAAAATGTCTAACTTGTTATCGTAATAAAGTAAGTCGCTCAAGTACGCCGTAATTTTTCATTTTTACAATAAAGAAATTCATTTGATATGAGGCGAGGTTATAATTTTTATTTACCGTTGAATTTAATAATCGATCATACTTTGGATTTGTCTAATTTCAAAATATACGCTTAATTTATTGATAATACAAGATAAAATAAATTACAAATACAATTTTAATCCATTGAGTACAACGGATAAATATTTATTTATTCAATTTACTGACACTCTTATAATCCGACCGAGTCCCATTCCCCATTGAAAAAAGTTCTCTTTTTATTTTGGCATTTTAAAAATTTAGGTTTTTCTAAATCGATTGATGTACAATATTTATTATTTTCTACAAGAGAACATTAAAGTACGGATGCTCTTAAAATGCTTTACTTTCCTTTTGTCAGATCAGTGTTGAAATTCGGCTCGGTTGTGTGGGCTGCTTATTACGCTACCTATATCCATGCATTAGAACAGGTCCAAATTAGACTCCTTCATTGTTTATATTTTTAAAACTGCCAAGTTTATTCGTTTTCAATACTGCACAAGATATGTTTCAAATGCAGTCGCATGGGAATAGGCGTCATCTGGCCTCAGTAACCTATTTGAAAAGATAGTCTCTGCTGAAATCGTTGATCCCCACACACTGGCAAAGATTTCGTCCTAGTCCTTAAGTTTTAATAATCGCTCCAAAAAAGTTGTTTTATCGAAAGACCTTTTCAACTAGTTATTCTACCCATTCTCCGTTGAATACCACGCTATTGAATTTTAATTCAATTGATGAAATTATTTTGTTAGATCAAGTTCATCAGAGGCGAGCCTCGTTTAGACTAACAAGCTTCAAGGCTTTAGAAATAATTTAATTTTTAAATGTATTTTGTTCACCCGAAATTTTTTTTTTTAGTATTTTTTATGCATTAAGGTTTGTCTCTTGAACCGTTCTCTTACGAAAATTAATGTACGTTAAAATTATCTCGTAGTAAGATAAGAGTTCCATGGTTAAAAGAAACGACTGAACTACAAACATTACTGTAATTAATTTATGATAATATTTCAGTTTTGTAAAAGAAAAACTGACCTATTGGTAGTACTGTAATACAACTGTGTCAAATTAAAATGAAGTTGCAAAACATCTGCAATTAAACGCTTTTTATTATATAGTACAATTCAATAGTAAACATTTTAGAAAAAACTAACATTAAGATTGCTGTAATCGTAAATTATATAACAGATTAATTAACATTATTTCTGTATTGCACAATAATTCATTACTAAAGGAACGGTAATAAAATAAAACTGAAAAACAATACAATACAATCTGTTAAAATATTTAACAGAAATTCAACAACAGATTTAACTAAGATAAAAGAATTTTAACATTTAAAAACGAATGACTAAATAAAATAAATGAAAGTCAATTCCTGACGGGATAAGTAAATTTAAATAGAGTTCTCTCCGATTTAAATACTGCAGAAAATGAAAGGAACAAATACAGACTGATTGTGCAATTCTGTACGCAACTAAACTACTTGAGTTCAATAGATAACCATAAAGTTAGTTTATCTAGCGTAACATTATTCTTATACTTTCATGACCAATACTCTTCTGACCTCTATTATAATTATCATTAATGTAAAGTTTATTTCGTTATTAAAGTTTACTGTCAGAATGACACTGGAATAAAAACATTAAATTAATCGAAGGAAAAATTTATAAAAAAATCAAATCGACTTTCCTTCTTGCATAAGTTATGTACATAAGAAAAATAATTTATTCGTAGCTAATTCAAACGTATTAACCTAAAATGATTTTATTTTATTTTTAAGATATTCACATTTAAAAATTATTCGTTATTTTAGTTTGAGGCACGGACGACATTGCTAGGCGCTGGCATACCTTTAAATTGTGGTGTTACCGACGAATGCTCAGTCATCTGGATACACCACGTAACTAACGATAAAGTATTGTAGTTAATTAAAAAATAAAAAGAGAAAGAGAGGGAGGAGATTCCTTACTTTGAACAGATCATGAGGAGGGAAAGAACATAAGTTGCTGAGACACTGTAAAGAAAAATCGAAGGGAGAAAATGTGCTGGCCGAAGATGAACATTCTTTGACTTCAGTTACCATTTCCGACCAGGATAGTAATAGCAAGGAACTTGATAGGCCGAAATCCACTGAGGATATGGCACTAAAAGAAGAGTTACATAAACACCAAAAAAGGTGTTTTAACCACTATTGACCTTTCACAAAGTAACAACAAAAGTGAGGTTAGTTTATCATTGATGGAAAAGTATGACAAGTTTTTAGTGTGTCAAATCGTATTGAAAGCATTTAAGTTCCGCTATGTAAAAACTAGCATCTTGTATCAATCACCGAAGTCTGGTCGTATAATAAAATACTCTACTTTTAGAAACGATTAACACAAATTATTGTTGCCGTTTTATGAGCAATAGTAGATAAATTTTAAAACAGTTGACATAAGAGCATAACGGTACTTACCACGTAATTCACCGAGAAGACAAAAAAATACATATGGACACGATACCACAGACAAATTACTGAAGACGTCTACTGACCAGAACGACTAAATAAAAAACTTACTTGTTTTCATTAATTGAAAACAAGTATTTTTATTATCAAGATTTAGCGTCCTGTTAACTGTTATGAAAATTTAACATTTTGAAAGTTTCAAACAAAAAAATTATGAAAAAGAAAAATATTTACAAAGTTGTGTAATTAAGGACAAGTACTGTTATCACTGCAGTTAATTTATGACAATATTTACGTTTTATAAAAGAAAAAACTGACCTATTCGTAGTACAGTAATACAACTGTGTCAAATTAAAGTGAAGTTGTAAAATATCTGCAATTAAAAGTTTTTTTTTATTATATAGTGCAATCCAATAATATTTTAAAAATAACTAACATTAAGATTGTTGAAATAATAAATTAAATAACATTAATTAACATTATTTCAGTTTTACTGTTCAATTTTTATTCATTGTTTCAGTTTTTATGTTAAACAAAATTCAATAAAATACATTAAACTGTCGAAAATTAAATAATTCAAATACAATTAGAAATCCCATTCGAATGACGAATCCGGATCATTGTAATGTAACATATGTATCAGAAACACCATCAATTAAAACAAAACAAAAAGTTTTGAAACTTGTTACTAGAAAAAAATGGAAAATAACTCATGGCGGGAAAAATGATAAATAAAGAGGAATTAATGAAGGAGTAAATACAAATATTTGAAAGTTTCTATTAGAAGAAACGGAACAAATCATACAAAAGAGAACTCAAAAAAAGAAGTACAGGAAATCAGCTGTCTTAAAATCTTTTTTTCAACAGTTAAGAATTATTTACAAACAGTTTAACAAAACTTTTCAGTAAATGTGTAAAAAGTATTAGAATATATCTTGAAGAAGGCAGCACTCAACAGCGTTGCTGCCGTGTAATCGTTTGGTTTTAAGTGATAAAGGGTTTCTTCTTAAGTCCTGACGATGTAGGCTACAACTTTCCATTAATACGGAGAAAAATTATTATTAAATCGACTATTCGTACAAACCAACAGTAACACAAAAATGTACTATTTAAAAATGGACTTTTAATATTCAAACATCAAAAATTTCGTTTAATTATTTATTTTTAGTGACGCCTAAATAAGTTTGGCTTGTGCGAAGGTATCAGGTAATGTAAAGTTGAAAAAATTTCAAACCTGACCGGAAATCGAACCGAGACCCTTGAAATAGGCATCCGATGCGCTGACCAAAGTGCCGGCCTAGTTTTGAACAGAATGTAAACCAAATAGCCAAATTGTATTGTACTGAATTTGCCTAGAAGTCTACAGTACTGGTTATTATTGAAATGACAAAAGTTTAGACTACATAATACAGTTTTCCATTAAGTAAACAGACGAACGAGGGCGATTGATGCAATATAAATACGATAACCCTAACCTATAGTTTCAGTATCTAACTAAATCAAATATCCTGTTTCAGATCACCTTGAAACAATGAATCTTGCGCAACTTAACTTTATTTAAATCGTTTTACATAATGTGATATTGGGTTTTACGTGCAAATTTAAATTTAATATTCAAGCATTTATTATTTCTTGTAAATTAAAGGCCGTCAATGCATAGAATAACATTATGAATACAAATTTAAATAAATATTTTTTATAGTTATTTATATGCTTCTATAAAAATCATCAAATAGATTAAGTAATGAAAACACCAGCATATAATTACTACTTTAACGTAAAATATTCACACCTGACTTAATTTTATGTAAAATTATAATAGTACGTTACAACTTATATAATAAGTTTAAGCATACAACAGTAACGATAGTTACATTAATACTGCATTCTGTTTCTTTTAATATATTTAGTTTCTAACTCTAATCCGATTTCGAATATTTTGGTTCAATAGTTTGTAGTCTTATCACGAACTAGACCACCGAAACGGTCGCAGTTGTTCTTTACATTTTTACTACAACGTAAACAAATAATTTGATTAAAAATAATTTTAATTTTTTTATTCCTAATTCGTGTACGTTGCAATCTGTTCAATTCAGAACAATAAGCAACCCCATGACCCAATGAGATGAGAATGATGTATATGACGTGTAAATGAGATGTAGTCTTGTACAGACCCAGGTCGACCTTTCCTGAGAGAGTATGGTTAATTGAACCCCAACCATCAAAGTACACCGGTAACCACAGTATAATATTCAAATCCGTATAAAAGTAACTACCTTTACTAGGATTTGAACCAGGAACCTTCGTTTCCGAAAATCAGCTGTTGAGCAGCTGACTCGCGGCGACCACTTTACCAACCCGGTGGGTTTTTTAAAATAAAATTTAAAAAAAATAATTCATAACAATAAGTCATAGTAATTTTTTATGGTGTCCTCAACGATGACGGTAGTAAAAATATAATAATAAGACCGCCTTCGTGGCATCGTGATTAGCGTTCAGAACTACAACATCATAGCGTTGGGTTCTATTCGTACAAAAATGTCTAAAAATTTAAATAAGTTTAAACCCACAATCCCATTACTCTTGAAGTTGTTTCAAGCTAATTTTCCTTAAAAAAAATTCTACTTTGTATCATTATTATTATTTAGGACCTGCTTTTAAAATTTTCATCCAGTTTACTTAGATTTGAACAGTAAAACATTGCAACACAATTAAAAAAAAACTTTTTTATGAAAAATTACATAAACTGAAAACCAGAATTGTAGTTTTTTTTTCATACATTAAAAACTTCTTTCAGAATTGCAAGTAAAGATAAAACCCGGTGTTAACATTTTTCAAGGCATTAACTATTCCATATTTTCTTAAGAAAATTAAATCTGGACTTTAGGTTAAAGAGAAGAAATCAGACTGCAAAAAATACAAATGAACAAGCTTCGGAATGAAAATATTCTACAAAATCTGAGAATCCAAGCACTGACTACAAAAATCAGCGAGTGAGGATGGAGGGATCATATTCAGTGTATACTCCCAAGGAAGACTCTTCCTCCTCGAAGAGGTACCTGGGGAAAATTTTGATTTTGTTTTGTTCAAAATTTTACATTCTTATTCTTAAAACTAGCATTTATTAATTTATACATTTATCTCTTATTATAATAGACAAAACTTACATAGATTGTTACAATGTTAACAAAATCATGTCAAATTTTACGAATTTTTTGTAATTATTAGTAATAAAAATAAATAACCAAACAAAGATTTGAGCACGTACACACAATTAGCATACTTCAACAAAAAAGTAAAAGTAATACACCAGTACAACAAATACTGACTTAAAATTTATTTGCGATTATAAAACTAGACATATACATTTTTAACCAAACGTAAGAAAATAATCAGTTGATTTATACAAAATGATATCACTCATAGTAAATTTTGTAATTAAAAGGGTTCAAATAAGCACTATGAACATTATTTTTCAGTAAATAAAAAACTAAAATTATCAAAATATAAAAGTTTAACAAAATTGTTTCCACAAATAGGATATGGGTAGACCTTGGAGAAGATAGCCAATCTGTTTTCTGATAAGTGTTGACGGGAACACGCATGTTTTGCTTATCCCGAGGTGGAAGAATAAGAAGATAATAACCAATTATTAAGTACACTTAATTTCAATTTAATTTAATGCGTAATAAATAGATACATTCCGTAAGACTAGTAATAAAATCCGGTCATGAATTGTTAAGTATTACGTACAGAATTAAAACAAAATAACACCAACAGAATTTCATAACGAAAGTTATAGTAAAACAAACCACAAAACGGATAACATCTGATTAGTTATGAAAAGTGAGGCATCAATCTTCTTCTGATCCCATTCAGGATTCGATAAAACTCCGACCAGAGGTTACGGTTACGGTTAAATTGAATCATGGCTGTCAGTTTCATCATGCAATGTTAACCTGGTAACCAAATAAAATAACAAGTAAATTGCTCAGAAAATTAAATAGATACACGCGTTTTTAAAGCTGGAGGCTTAATTGGAATTCAAAATATTGTGGTCGGCTTTCTGAACAGAACATTTAGAACACAATTTTCCTAACACGAGATACATTCTACATCAACCTACAATTTAACATGAATAATAAAACAGAGATTTTATTGTATACGTCAACTATGAAGTACAAAATACATCAAGATAAAAATCACGGAAAATTTATAGCTCCGGAATGTAGAACAAAACGACTAACTCGTATTTCTTTAACAAAAAATTTTAACTGATTTAATTAGAACATATGCTACTATTTAAATTAATTTTAACTGTATTTATATATTCTATTTATATTTAAAATAATTATGTAGCTACTTAAATGATTTAATTTGTTAAAAAAATTATATACCGATGGAAAAACACTATAAACACGCTAGAACACGAGAAACACACGATTAAACCATGATTGCTAAACAAAAATTATACATTATAAATTTAAAATTGTTTTATACTAATAATTCCCATCTAAAAAATAAATGTATCCTTCGGTGGAAGTAATTTTATGTTATTTTCAATTATGAAATTAACGAAAAACGTAATACTAATTATAATTATAATTTAACGCTTAACATTCGTAGATGATGATGATGTTCTTATCATAAAATACACATTGTGCTTGAAAACTTCAAGCACGTGGTAATTTCAAGAAAGTATTGGTAAAATTGGCATACAGGTTTTCGTGGGAAAAACTTAATTTATGAGTTAACTAACAAAATAACAGGCCATTTAAAGCAAGATAATAGAGAAATCGATAGTTATGAAATTCAAATATCTAGTAAATATTAACAAGGCACAGGCCTCGAAATGAATGTCCTGAGAGAAAGAAAAACGAAGCTGGAAAAATCCTTCACAAACACTATTAACAGTCAAATTCTTCACAAACGCAAAAAGAACATGAATAATAGGATAAAGGGATTCGTGCAAATCTAAGACATATCAAATCATAAACCCTTACAACAAAGGGTTGTCAGAGAATGTAGAGAAAGCAGAAAACAAAATTTGGAGGAAGATTATGCGAGCGAATGAGAAAGGTGGGGTAAAGATTGGAACTATCCAAAAAAAGTGTGCTCATATCTGGAGGCTCTTTTAATCACCATGAAGAATAAAAGACTTTTGTTTTATAAATACATCCTACTAGAATGAATGGCAAAGACTCAAAAAGACAGAATTAAACAGTATAGAAATAAATTTATAAGTAAAATAATAGGATAAAGGGATTTTAGATAACACATACATACAAGAAGAATGTCTTCGCTACATCCTCCGAAAGAATGTTTGCGTACTGGCCAGGGATTAAGAAACGTCATGAAAAATTCAATAGCAACATTGGTTCAAAATGGCCGACTCGAAAAAATATTAACGCCATGGTTATTTCAACAAAGCAGTTCACTTAGACCACCACATTTTAGCAAAACAACCACCAATATGTATTCAGCTGGATTTGCCGGTTGGTTCACACATTTGAGTATTCTTAAGAAAATATGCGCATTAATAAACAAAATGGATGCCAATTAATGACAAAATACATTACATTACTTTCAAAAGAATAATAAATACTTATCTTGGTAGCACAGCTGGTTAGCCAAGTTCAAACAAATATCAATCTTAATTACATAAAACAATTCAATTATAAATAACATCAAAATTACCCATCGATACCGGGTAACTTTTTAATTTTTTTTTTACTTTATTCGAGAAAAACTAAAATTGTGTAACATTTATACACAAACAAGCATTAAATTGTCTTGCTGTCACTTGTATGACAGCGGAGGTTCCATTGCCTCTTTAGGCTTCTAGGAGGGCTGTGTGGTAAATGAGGAGTGAACAGTGATTGAATTAATGGATATTTTTATGATAGTGCAGTTTGTTGTCAACAGATTTTTTTATTGTTTCGTGTAATGTTTTGATGTTATGACCTCTGTGTAATGTTTTGTCACCAACGTATGCTGGACAGCCTGTGATGTGAAAACAGAAGACTGAAATGGCACTCGCATAACCGATAAAAAAAGCCAATCTTTTTTAAACGCGCGATTTACACGTCTCTCTAAATTAACCAAAAATCATCCCTTGCAATAACTTAGTAAACTGTTACAAGTAACTTCTATGTCCTATTTGGGCCAAGGTTCAGCTAAAAAAAATCTAACACAAAATGTATTCAGACATTATAGAACAAAACTATAATGAAAAATTAAAGCACAAGGTATTGACATTTTTAATGAGTATTAAAAATATATTCCAAAGGTGTAATATGACTTTCTTATAGAAATTAAATATGTACATGATGTTCTCCAACATAACCGCTAATGGTCACATCGTTGTTACGACTTAAATAAAAAGCGTTAATGCCGAAGACCAATTTTAAAAATTACATTAAACACAAAAGAAATCAACAACCTACTAAAACGTAAGCTGTTACAAAGAGAAAGAAAACAAGCAACATTTATAAAACCAACGGAATTTATAAACTAAAATGTCAAGTATGCGACGATGTCCATAAAGTATAATAAGTACATAGGAAGAACATTTAAAACATGTTCCTTCAAGGGAACATAAACAGTATACGAAACATTCACCAAACAATTCACAACATTAAACAATTACACGGCATTAAAATGAAACCAGATCCGGGTAACAAACTTGACTGCACAAGAAATACACTTAAACGAAATTTAAAAAAATAAATAAAAAATGTACACTTTACTAAATAACGAGTGTAGTTACGTGTTATTCAACATTGTGCTTTGTACAACCGAGAAATTATAAAATTACAGTATACTGAAGATACCAATCTATAACTTTAAAAATATAAGTTTTTTTGGTCGAGTATGATTTCAGCTCCAACTGGAATGATTCCGATCAACCGTTTTTATCCATTCTTATCCGTTATCGTTTTTATCCGTTTTATTCTCCACGTGCGGATTTGCCATCACCCACCTTTTTTCCTCCGAATTCCCAATTAATCCAGAAATAGAAAATTAACGGTTTTTTCTATAACCCGGTTCTTTCAAGATTTACCCAACAAATGCTTTATTGAGTCATAGCCTCCATAAGGAGTAATAGGTAAAATTATGCCGTTCAGGAAAATCTGGAATCGTCATCTACTGGTCGATACTTTTGGAGATTTGGGTGTTAATCGATTTTTAGGCGTACAAAACGAAAAAGTCACCGCCGAGTCTGTCTTGAGTTCCTATCGTAAAATATGCGACCAGAAAATTTAAAAATCCACTATTAATTCCACCCGTTGACGGATTTGTCATATATCCTTGCCCTAAAACCCCGAAAACCTGTTACTTCATGTATTAGGAAACGGTTCATGGCAATTCTAACCCAAAAGATGGCCTCGGAATGCAATAGCGATGAGGACGGTTTTTGTTCGTCTAGTTCACAAACCCCCGGGAATAATCTGAAATCTTATGTACCGGCTCCCTTACACAGGCTACGAACTCCGAAAACTTAAAAAATTTAATTACTTTTATTAATAAAATAAACACTGTTTTACAAGCATGTTGTTTGGCATTAAAAATTACATAAATATATTTAAATCCAAAATTCTGGGGTTGCAATTACCCCGAAATTGAGTAAAAATGGTTTTTATCCCGTTGCGACGGCAAAGTAAACTTGTTTTGGCGTACCTTATTCATAACAACGTAGGCGCGCCATGAAACAGCTCGTTTGAAATATCCGATCCATTTTGGGAGGAAGGCAGAACCAAAATATTTTTTGAACCGATACTGTGTATCGGTTCCGCGACCTAATTTTCAGAATCTAGTCTACATCAAAAATTAATGAATTAAAAAGAATTATTTTTTAGTTTTCTTAAGATAAGTATTCTAATTGTTTTTTTCCAAGTTGAATTCGGAACTTACATTAACATGTAATGTATACGAATTTCCTTCCGGTCGATTGGTTATAGCTTTTGATTTTCTAATAATATACCTAGCCTACATTTGGGTTACTAACAGGAATCCTTTTCAGTACATATATGTTTTTTTTTGTGGATTAGCCGAATACTACAAAGGTCTAACCGACCACTTGAATTTTTTACCCCCTAACTTAGTGCAACTCCTCAGATGTCAGGAATAACCACGAGCGTAGCGCGGAGGCATCTACTAATGGAATATATAAAAGGTTAATAGACTAAAACTCAAGCTAATAACAATAACAACAGCCTAAAATTTAACTAATAATTAACAAGGTCTTTTCATAATACAAAGTTTTATATAAATACAGACTACAGACGCAGTTTTTATATTTATACCGTCACGAAAATCAATCGCAGAAAGATCTCAAATAAAGATTTGTAAATTTATTAGACTTTTCCATTAGCCACAAACTAACATAACCGCATTAAATGACAACTTAAGATCTAAAAAGAAAAAACATATTACTATGGAATTGCCATTTCAAGAAGAAAATGGATGGATATCAGTTAACACTTTACGATCAGACATTCCTGAATTTACAATAATGCTCTTGAGCTACAGTAAATATAAAAAAATTACGGCTTTATAAAACGTTCTTTTAAATAAATCCCATTATTTAATAGAAATTTAATGCATTTAGTTAACATCTGTTAATTTTGGCTGAGTATCTAGAATTGCTATTTGCTTTTCTCAAATTACAAACGTATGACTTTACTTAAGTATTTCTTATTATTTGTTAAGTTTACAAACCTTTACGTAATAAGTCGTTTAAATTTTACAAAACGTGTAATAAAAACACTTCGTGAGCTGTTAATTTCACTACTGGGTCACGATTGCAGTACAAGTAAATCTATAACGAAAGTAATGAGTAGTAGTAGTAATAGTAGTTAAAGAATACTGCTTCACGTAAGAACATTATTCACATTAGACTTGTACGCTAATCATCTAAAGCATGAAAATGGTGCTTTATGCAAAAAATACTTCACCATTATGCCATTACATGCTAACACTCTGTGAACAGAATCTGCAATAAAATGTTCTACGTATCGAATGATAAAAACTTATAACTACGTACTTTTTTTAACTGTTAAGAATTATTTACAATCAGTTTGATAAAAAATTTACTAAATATGATAACAACTTTCATCTTGAATAAGACAACACTCAGCAGTGTTGCATTCGTGTGAACGTTTGGTTATTCCACATGCTAAAAATGATTTTCGGGTCCTGATGATGTTCAATTTTCCATTATAGAGAGGTGTATTTTACGTTCCACTACTCTCCGCCACCATCGAAGAAAATTTATAGCCAAATGGGTATAATGAATATCTAACGTGTTCAAGTACTGCCTGTCTATAACTTCATGGCCTCCCGCACAGAGGAGCTATGTACGGATTGTAAAACCATTTCAGAAAACATTTCTAATTTTCTTGGTTCGTCCAATTTAAATAATTCTTTCACTAAAAATTAATTGAAAAAATTTTCTCTTTATTTCGTTCCTACAAGTGTACAGTTATCTAGACCGAAAAGTTTCTCACATGCTAACTTTTTATGTCGTTTTACAAAATTTATTTATGAAAATACTAACTACTAGTAACTTAAAAAGTAATGATTTTCTGTTAAATTTTATTGTATCATTGTTTTCCATAATTGTTACAGAAAAGAACCTGCCAAATTTTATCTTAATCTGTGAAATAGTTATTCAACAATGACGATGTGTTTGAAAAAAATACGGGTTTTTACTTCAAAAACAAAAGTTTTACTCAATTATACATTAACCACTCAGCGTGTATTTTTCGAAGTAATTTTATAGAACAAAAACATGCGAAATACTTTGATTATAAAAATATAAAATTGTATCATTTCCGACAAGTTTGTCACTTAAAAAAAATAGATGTATGTTTTCTGAAATGATTTTAGAATTCGCATATTGCTCCCTCCGCCGGAGGCCATCTAGTTACAGACAGACAGTACTTCATACTTCTTCGACTTTTAATTTTTACGAGTAAACATTAGAATATTTTTTAAGCCCAGTTTCGGTTAAAGTTTGGACAATAAGGGTTAAATTTGTTAAAATGACCACTTCCGTGGCGTAGTGACTAGCGCGCTAGCCTACAGGTCCCGGGTTCGATTCCCAGCTAGGGTCTGGGAATTTTAAAACGTTAAAAACCACTGTTGCAATACAAAAATCCACAGAACTCACTAATGACCAAGCTGTCGATGCGATTTTAAATAAACTAAAAAAAAAACATTTATTAACAATAGATAATGGGTTATTGATAACATTTCCCTCTTTATTCAATAACATTTCTATATTATGAATAATGTCTTATTGCAATTCCTAATGGAGTACACAAGAAATGAATACACAAATAGATACACGAATATACGTACATATTCGAATACACAAATTCCCCTCCTTTTTTGCAGGTTCGGATTTAACGTCGGTGTCCGACCACACTTTAGCACGGTAAATCGAGGACATAATATATTTTGTACGATTATTATTTATAATTATTTACGATTTTATTATTATTATTATTTTGATATATTTTGTACGATTTAAGAATTTACGGGAATATTAAGTTTCTTTTTAACTACCCTCCCACCACAAATTAATATTTGATTCGAAATATTTGAACTGTATTTAACATATATTTATTTATCATTTAGATGAAGAAACTGTTCTGCTGCCGAGATTTAAGCCTTGAATTAAAAACACGTCTCCTAAGATGCTATGTCCTATCCGTACTGTACTATGGGATGGAGGCTTGGACAATGAAGAAGATTGATGAGAAGAGACTGGATGCATTTGAAATGTGGCTGTACCGGCGAATTCTGAGGATTTCATGGGTGGAAAAGATGACAAATGTGGAGGTGTTGAGACGTATGCATAGAGAAAGAGAAGTACTATTAACAGTGAAGAAAAGAAAATTATTGTATATGGGACATGTCATGAGGGGAGAAAAATATAAAATATTACAAGTGATTGTCCAGGGGAAAATCCAAGGAAAGAGATCCTTGGGAAGAAGACGAAAATCCTGGCTAAAAAACCTAAGAGATTGATATGGTTGCAGCAACAACGAATTGTTTAGGGCTGTGACATCAAAGATAAAAATCGCTCTGATGATTGCCAACCTTCGAAGCGGAGATGGCACCTGAAGAAGAAGAAGTAATCCGAAAATCATGAACCTTATTTTCAAACATATTGAGAACTCATGAAAATATAACCATTACATTTTGGGAGAGAACATTTTTATTTTACGATATTTCTAACGGATTTTAGACTCTAACGTTATATTTTTTAAGACCTGGGTGCATTCCCATTAATAAATCTCATAACAGGAACTCATGAGTAGACTGATATATACAACAAAAATTGAAATTCAATAATTTATAGGTCTTGAAAAATATGACAAAAAGTTGAAAGATAATAAGAATCTTTTAAAAATTAAATACGTATCTACTATCATGACACTGTTTATGCATTTTCTATATCATTACTAAATAGTAACACTTATTAGAATTAAAAAAGACAGTTTCTTCAAAACCGTTTAGTAGAAAGTATTTAATCCATGTTTTACTTATTATACAGAGAAAACATTATTACCTACCTATATACGCGTATTTACGTATTAATGACGTTAATACTATTAGTAATTTATACAACTATCAGACATTTAAAATTGAGAATAGAAAGAAAATACGTACGTATAAAAAACATCGATCAGATTTTACTCTTAGGTTAAAGAAAAGAATAAAATAAATAATTCATAAAACAATGGTCACACAATATTTCGTTAAAACAATTTTTAAGAACTACTAATTAATAATGTTAGTTTTATAAAAAATAAAGTAAATAACGACGGTATTAGAAAATGATTAGGATTTTATTAAAAAATATAAAATATTGTAAATTCGTATGACAAAGTAATATAATCAATTTTAATTGAAAACAACTTCCTGTACTTACACGAGACGATAGAATACTTTAAAATAAATACGAACGCTAAATTAAATCAATTAATCCTTGCTTGTGAAACTGACGTAGAATACTGTTTGCGTAATGACCACCAACATACCTGGAAAAAATAAAACAAAATTAATAACGTTAAATATTATAAAAACTGAGGATTTTTGAAGGGGTTCCTACCATATTTTTCATTAATTTTGTAGAGTACATATTTCTGATAAAATAAAATAGTATAAATTTATTTTACACCAAAAAATAAATACGTCAGAGAAAAATAAACATTTCTTTTGTAAAAATTTCAATTATTTAACAACTATTCAACTAAGTTATGATTTCTGAAACTAGTGGCTGCTATTCAACCCCCAACCTTGATTTTACGGGATAGCAATAAAATTATAAATAATTTTAATTCAGAATTTAATTGAGAGGAAATCAGAATTTAAGGCAAAAAGATTTTTAAATAATTTATCAACAATTCAAAAAAAATTATTGAAAAAATAAATTAGTTGATGTTGTTACCAACAGGCAAAAGCCAGGTTTGAGCCACAAGAGTAAAACTTTAACTTTAAAGGAAAAAGGAGAGTTGAAGAGATTTACGGTGATTTCTTCACACCATTGAAAAGAACTTATTAATAAGCCTTCCGAAATCATTATTTCTTTATCCTTACAAATGACACCTTGACTTTTAACCATAAAATCTGTCTGTGTCAATTACATCATACCTCATACGTTTTAAAAATGCTTAATACATTTGAAGAGCTTAGTGGAAAAAGGTGTTGTGTAACAAAAATATAGTTTTGAGAAAAATGAAATCAAAATTTTAAAGCTCCCAACTTTTTATGAATTGACAAATTTCTTTCACTTTGGTAACTACATATTACCTACCTCTTTATAGGCTGCAATTAAAATTTGTTTTTAAATATCACTTTTCTTATATTTTTCTTATGCATTTAACACCTTCGTCCTCTAAAAATCTGTATCGTACACTACATTCTCTGAGAATGGATAACCGGTATTTCAAAAATAAAGACAAAATGTTTCATAACACGATTTTGTTAAGAAATACCAAATAACAGCTTTTACTGGTGATAAATATATTTAATACCACAGTTAAATGTTATTCTTCCAAAAAGGTGTCTCTAAGACTGCAGTTCATTTTGCAACAACTATTCTTAAATTTAAACGGAGTTAGTAAATACAAGTAAAACTTAAAACTGTCTACAGCAACCGAAAAGCAAACTGAGAAGTGAACACACGTGAAAAAATACAAAACTATACTTTATAACACTGAAACCAGCAGTTTACGAGAAGTTAGTTTATACAAGAATTAAAATTTTCTCCAGCAGCCCAGGAGAAATTAATATGTGCTCGCGTTATCAAAGAGGTTTTATTTAAATACAAGAAATTTTTCCCAGAAGATGTTTTGTTTTTCACAACAGGATTAACGCGAAAATAACTCTTTTATGAGATCGTGCACAAAATCAGCTGTAATGCTGCCAACATACAGTCGAAAGGCACGACCGAAACTGTAGGTCAAACTGAATTAGAAGCAATTAAATTTATGTGTATACTATAAGTTTTTTATTCGCTTGTTTGACACGGTAATGAAACTACTGAATTTACAATGAATAGATATTTTCAACTACCTACTTTGTCAGTCGAATACACTTACATTATCATTTAATAATCCTTGACACAATACTTGTTAAGTAAAAACAAAATTAATACATGTCGTAAAGATTAGATCGCTACAAAGGACGCAGAGGTCCATGGTAGAAAACCGTTGCATGGTAGTTAATACCAATCAAAATAAATGTAGTTAATAAAAAATCAAATAGAAAGGGAATTTAAAACACAAATCATGGAATTTACGGCTTCCAAAAAGAGTAAAATCAGAAAAACGGATTAATAGAAGAAATAGAAACTTCTAAAACGAAATAATAATGAGAGTGTTGTGTGAAAATACTTCTAGGATTATTTAACAGGTTAAGATCCACAATGATCCTAAAGATAAAGAAAACACCATTAAAAAATTAATTCGATTTGAATTTTTATGACAAATTAAGCCCACACCAAAATGAACGTAATTTTCACAAAATAAATAGTTTAAATATAATACGTAAGTACAGAAGTAGTATTACTGCCAAAAACTATAAAACCCTTTAACGAGTTTTTACAAACCTTTTCTTAAAACGTTCTAAATAAAGGTTTTTAGACACTAATTCACTTGAATAACTTTAAGAATTAATGTCAAGACTTTTCTTAAAAATGTTCCGTATAATGAAATTTTTGACCTATATAAGTAGTAATATATAAAATACGTGGTATGTGTAAACGAAAAAGAGAAACAAATATTTTTTTTAGGTTTTAAATTTACCTATCCATTCTCAAGATAAAGAAAATGAACAAAAAAAAACAAATTACTATATTTAGAACTACCAGTTCTGAACGCTGATACTAACATGTTCAAGAGGACTTTGTAATACTGGTTAGTAAAAGCAACTAATCACAAATGAATTTTAGTAATTTTTTCGTACTTGGTCTCCGATTCAAGTACTTCTACATTACATCATCAGCTAAGTTTTTTTTACATGCATTTGGATATAAATATCTCAAATAACGAACACATTTAAAAAACATTTTAACTTCTTTAATAAACCACCGGGTTGGTCTAGAGGTAAAGTCGTCACCAAAATCAGCTGTTCAACAGCTTATTTTCGGAGACTAAGGTTCCTGGTTCAAATCCTAGTAAAGGTAGTTACTTTTATACGGATTCGAATGCTAGACGGTGGTTACCGGTGTACTTTGATGGTTGATGTTCAATTAACCATACTCTCTCAGGAATGGTCGCCCTGAGTCTGTACAAGACTACACCTCATTTACACGTCATACATGTCATCCTCATCTCATTGGGTCATGGGGTTGCTTATTGTTCTGAATTGAACAGATTGCAACGTACACACATTAGAAATTGAAAAAAATTTCTTTAAAAATGAATTATCAAATACAACAACTCTACTGGATACTCGGTAAAATAACGAAGCATGCATTTGCCAACAAAATTCTCGTATTCAAAATTACTCTAAAATCCATGTAGAATTATAGAATTCAACTTTGGGGGAACAACCCCAGTGGATCCAAAATAGATATCACTTAAAGATACCAATTCAAAATTCTTAGAATACTTTATTTATTAGCATGGTACTTCTCTAACAAAATTCTACATTTAGACTTAAACATACCAACAGTAAAAAATGTAATATTAAAATTCTACCAATAATATCAACCAGAAACACTCATAACATTACTGAGAAACCATCCAGTAGACCTTTTATTTTAAAAAAATGCTTTAACATAATTCACCAAGGGAAGACGCACTTTTCCGTGAATAAAAAGAATCATCAGTAATCTTACAAGAAGGTATCCATCCATAGAGCTTAGTAATCCTTGTCAACAACACAGAAGTACATTTTGTACGGTTATTAAAGTATTGTATCAACACGAACCACACAATGTTACGTTTATGAATAATGGAAGCTTATTGTGCCCAACCTCAGTCAGTATTGTAAACATGTCTCACCATTATTATAATTTGCACTTATACGTAGGTTATGTATAGTGGTCATAAACTACTTCTTATGCTACTGGCTTTATATCCGCCCACGTACTGTGACGTAATATGCTAATGTGGTATTACTTTAATAATGGATCAATGCTAATACAACGTAAAGCATTAAAAATATCATGGTTTCCAGGTAAATAAAAAACGAATGAAGGAAATACTATAAATATTCTATGAGTTCCAAATCGAAAGTTTGTAATGTACAACGTTTTCTTAATCTTTCATAATCCATAGATAAATTGTACAAACATCTACATACGATTAAAGAAATATAAATGGTGATTTACGAAATAGAATGATGCACTGTTTTAAAATACAATGTATTGAGTTAAGTATTCAGAAAATATATACAGCCATCTAATGAATATTTTAAGAAGTGTGCCTAGATGAATAAAGTAATTAAAAAGAACCATGAGCAGCTAAACAAAAAATAAATTAAGCTGCATTGTAAATGTTTCTGTAAAAATGTTAATTACTTATTAATTAATTATAATAATTTAATTACATTCTTATTAATTCAACAGATGTAAAATTTTACGTAACAATTGATCTCATTTTCAATTATTCTTTTGTATTTTACTATAGTCTGCGTCATATCATTGTGAGCTTTAACAACAAGCACAAATAACAGATCCACCTAACCGCTCGACTACCAGCGGTGCCTCATAAACTGATACGTAAGAATAAAGTTAAATATACATTTATTTGAAAATAAATGGGCAAAGTTAACTATATAATAACGAAAATTAAAATAAAACATAAATCAAAACAAACTATTTCAGTAACGCATGACATTGATTAGTTACATACATTCGTTTTAATGCATTCGTGTGAAATAATCATACAATAACACGAAGAAATCCGATCCGGCAATACTTAGACTAATTCCACCAGCCTTCAAGCTCACAATGATATGACGTGTAGTAGGCTATAGTTTAAAAACACTTCAATTTGTAGAAAAATCAGATAATTACAGCTATAGATTAATGTAGAAAGAAAATTAAAAACGAACTATACGAAACAAATAGCCAAACTCTCTAATTAAGGGGGGAAAATAAACTGGATCCCATCTGTGGCGTAGTGGTTAGCGCACTAGCACACAAAGCGGAGATCCCTTAGGTTTAATTCCCGGTTAGTGCCTGAAAATTATTACCAGTTAAAACTGTTCCAGATCCATAACTCACCGTAGTAGCTAATGACCGAGCAGTTCATAAGACTTTAAGTAAACTATATATACAACAAACAAAGGAAATAATGTTTAATAAAATATGTAGGCCTATATATAACTCCATGATGTAGTAGTGGTGTGTTAATGACCAAGTGGAGGTGTCCTGGGTTCAATTCTTCAAGGGTACCTAAACGTTCCGATACGTTAAACACCGAACTTGTGTCATAACCCATTATAATCACGAATGACCAAAGTTTCAAAGTGATTTTACAATAAAATAAAAAAAACCTTTTGAATTACTCGTAACGTTATGCACGTTCTTTTTATAATGACGCTGCAGCGAGTAGCAGCAAGATTTTGGTTTTTTTATAAAAAAGATACTGAAATACCATTTGAATATACGTATTAGAAGTCCGATAATGATTTTTAATTAATAAAGAATAAAAAAATATTAAATCAAAATCAGACTTAATTGTAAACAACTAGAATGTAAATATATCGTTTACATTTTAATATTACAGTTCGTTACGGTTGAAAATATATTTGTTGAAAATATATTTGTATGTAATTTGAAGGCAGTTGACCCGTGGAAGTAAAAAAAGGAAAGGCGTGGCTTGAATACGTACGTACATGACACTAGTTCATATTACAATAATAGTTAGTAAAACTGTATGCTTGCCAACATTCAAATATACAGCGACAATAAAATACCTTCTAAAAATCCAGTACAAAGGAAAGAGGAGCATCAACTCAGATTTTTTCACAAACTGACCCTACGTAGTAATTATTACAGTATCAAAAATCTGTAACTAGTGCAACTAAAAAATATGGTGTTAATTTGCAAGGTGTTAATCATTTTTACATGTACTGTATTACAATTGGTTCACGTGTACGTCATTAAGTACAATATCCTACTCACCGTAGACCTCAGGAGGGTTACTCAATTTAAAAAGACAGGCCGTCATAAGAACAACTCCTCAGTCACTTTAAGTCCATGATGAAGTTCGTTCAGTTAATCGCTTATTTTGGGGCTCATTCTTATTGATTTTTGTTGGAGCGAGGAGCTACCCCCAATTCTGATCGTTACAAAGTGATTTTCGAAAAACGTTTACGTCCTTTTAAAAATGATGCATAATTTTCTAACATTATACGCCCGCACGTTTCAAAACAGTATCATTTTACACAATTTTTGTTGGGAGATTATGAATCATCCTTCACTCCCAACCTAGCCCAATCCGATTTTCATTTATTACAAAAGTTGAAGGAATATCTTGAAGAAATCCATTTGTCAAAAAAAAAAAATTCAAACACCGTTAAAATATTTTTACTAAATTTGGTAAATTATAATTTCAAGGATAAATCTGCGTACTTTTGGGAGAAATCCTTATAATATTCTGGAAATTATGTAAAGAAGTATGTAAATACCATTTACTTTATTCATTTTTCAATTTATTTTCATATAAACATTTTTAAAATAGTAAATTTTTTTCGTAAAAAAAATTATTCAATACCCAATATTTTTTTTACAGGAAGTACATGATATTTACGTCCAGAAAAATAAACTCTTACGTGGAAAAAGAAACAGAAATTGCAAGCTGTAGAGATGCGTTTTCTACGAAGGGTCAAGAGTGGTACGAGAGAGGACAGAATTTGAAATTGTGATAAAAAGATAGAGAAGCAGACAGTAAGTGCAACAGAAAATCCACTGTTATCGAAATAAATGGATGAAGAAGCTTCGAAGAATAAAGGAGAGAGAATTCCAAAACGGGTTCTGGAACACAGGCTTGAGGGAAAGAGACCTTTAGGGAGGACCTTTACAACGCAAGAAATAATTTATTTAATTTAGTTTTCTAAGAATAAAAGATGGATGTCAATTCTTAAGCATAATCAATGAAAACTGGGATTAAGAAATACGTTGTAGAATTGGAAAAGTCACAAGCGTTTTAATAACAAGAGGCCCGTTTTTACCTTTACATGACGACGCTCGGGACCAAATTAAGCTTCCTGGAATGTTATGTTATGTAGATTCGGTACTTTTGAACGGGGTGGAAACGTGTACCCACCCTCAATACAAAAATTACAAAAGTATTGAAGCCTTTGAACTGCGGCTCTACCGAAATATTTTTAAGATACTGTGGAAGCAGAGTATGACGAAATTGGAAGTGTTGCAAAGAATTAATAGAAACTTAGAACTTGCCAACACAATTAAATGCCGAAAACTGTCATACTTGGACCACATCATGAAAAATGAAAACATTTACATCTTGCTTCAGAAAATACTCCAGGGTTAGGTCGCAGAACGGAGAGAACCAGGACGAAGAAGAATATCCTGCCTGGCAAACCTTAGAAGTTGGTTTGAAAAGAGTTGGATAGAACTGTTCAGCGTTGCAACGAATAAGGTACAGACAGCGATGATGTTGCCAATATTCAGAGTCTGATTGACACCTAAATTTTAGAACAATAAAAAAAGGAATATTGTTACCAAAACAGGAGAAGTGGGCTACGCCGTGAAAAAAGAAGAGGAAAAATAAATGAATTTGGAAAATTAATTCAGAATGAAGTTTTAATTAATAAAAAGCCCACAGCAAAATAAAAATAAACTTAATTCATGCAATACGACGGTGTATAACAATACTACAAATGCAAATGAATACAGTAATGAATGAAATAACCGAAGTACTGTTAGTCAGTCAGTAGTACCAGTGTTAAATAAACACCTGCTAAGTAATCATTTAATAATGAACCTCGTGAACATAATTATTAATAAATATTAATTTATTCCTGCATAATAATTTATATAAGGAAATAATTAATGCAATATAATTTATAATAAAATGGTAAAATATTTCGTTCATGAACATGTTTATTAACCGAACAACTGATTACAGTTTGTAACAATGTACAGCATAGATTTTAGTCGAGCAGCTTCTTATCTTGACTATAATTAAACACGGCTTTATTTAAATTCAGAGTTAGAACAGCAAGAGGTCAAAGACCAAGGGCAATGCCAACTCAAGACACTTTCTTTTATACACGGACTGCTTTTCTACTTTTGAATGCAATGCAACTTCGAGCCAAATTCATGACAGATCGAACCAAATAAAAATATAATCAGTACTTCGATTTTTACGTAACGTGTCTTGCACGTTTAAATAAAACAATAAATCCTCACAGTTTAATTTACAGAATAAATAAACTTTATTGTCACGTAATATGTTTCTAACATGTCAGTTATGTTTACAGAGTTTATACTTCCAAATCCAGTTATTAATACTGTCCATTAAACAGTTTACTCTTTCACTAACAAAAAAATAAGACAAAACAAATGACAAAGAATTATTTTTTAGTTTGCTTTAAATCGGATTAACATTTACGTCATTAGCGATTACGTAGGGTTAACAAACGATTAAGTTTACCATGTAAATATTTTCTTGACTCTGGCTGGGAATCCAATTCGCAGTCTTCCCCCTCAATGTAACCGACTGATCACTTAGCCAAAGAGGTAGTCGAAAAATATTATGACACAAATGTATTGTCTACTTGGGATGTGATTTGTCACACGAAGAATACAATGATGTACCACAAAAGTACAAATATTTAATAGGATTTGTGGTGCAATTTCTCGGCATTTAAAAGAAAAGGCCCGAACTAACATGAAATGAAATTTTATAACACAGTGGCTGTCCCAACATTGGAATATGGTATTGAGACCAGGGTGTGAAAGAAGTATTACGAAAATTCAATCCAGTCTGCACAGATGCGCTTTTTCAAAAGCAGTAGGAGCTGTAGAAGACCGGGTTGGTTTAGAAGTTAAAATAAACGGTTAAAATTAGGTGTTAATTCTCCTAAGAAAAAGTTTATAGAGGAACCCCGGATATGGACCGATCGCCCTCAAAGAATCCAAATAGGATTCCTAGACTGGCCAACAGTTATAAACTAACAAGGTTTGTCCAAGGTGTAATGCAAGGAGACCAGTAGCTCGGTCGATACCGGAACAGGTCCTAATCCTTAAAGGAAAGATGAATTTTAAAAAATTAACAAAATTTCGTACATATTTTTAAATTTAAATTAAAAGTAAGAAAACGAAGTAAGAAAAATAACTCCTAGAAAATGTGAAAATATTAGTTGTTTCTTTCATAATATTAGAAAGAAAATACTTTGTTACCACAAACCCTAACTTACTAAATGAACAAGTACACCCGAACGAAACAGTTGAGCCCAGTTTCTCAGAAATTTATTTCGTTACCAATAATTTTGTGAAACAAAATACCGTGTGCTAATTTCAAAATCCTCAAACTCTTAATGTCATTAATAATAACAATAAAAACAATCGTATTGTTCAGTTAAGATAACGGATTTGTGGTACCGGAACTGCGTACCATCACAAAAAAATAATGTGTAAATTGTATATAAGTACTTAATTGTTTTCTTCAAATGAACAATGAGTTTTTAAGATACGATTAGTAATTATTAGATAGTTATCACACAACGGATTGGTTGATCTGAAAGCGCTGTCAAAACTATGATAAATCATTTGCTGATTATAATTGTATTTTGTTATGCTTCATTCATAAGTACAGATCAAAACAAGGTTCCGCAGTTTTCGTAAAACTTAAAAGAATTACTTCAATCAGGATGTTAACTCGGCTTAAAGATTTAATAAACAATTTATGATTTAACCGATACAGTATATGGAAATATAATTTTATAAATTGTTTATTATTATTGATTTAAAGATAATATTGTAATGTACAAAACTAGCACTTAAAATGAGACACAATTCGTATCAGTGGACGAGAAAAAATTCAGTTGATATACACGTTTGCTTAATCATCCGTTCCCTCAGCTATATTTAACTAACGTGAGTTTATAAGTTGTGTCAGTTGATGTCATAATAAGATTTTTCTACGAAGTAACCGAATATCTTTAAAAATAGTCATTCACGACAGGAATTCTCAATTCGTTATGAAACCTGTACTACTCACGATTTATAGTTAACAAAAAATAAATAGTAAACTTTCAATTCAAAAAACATCTACAATTACACCTTTGCTCACAACAGGCCCCGTTGGCGTAGTGGTTAGCGCAACTGGCTTTTACGCCGGGGTCCCAAGTTCGAATCCCGGTCAGGTCTGGAATTTTTTCATCACTCATCTTCCTCTATCATCCTGGCATTAATCTATCAGCCTGGAATTAGCAGCAATTGCATAAGTCAGACGTAAAACAAAAAAAACATAAGCAGATGGAGTCTTAAATTATTCGCACGCTAGTTCCAGGGCTACAATGAATAGTTCTATTTCTTATCATACGGTCAGCCATTTATATGACTGAAACATTTAATAACAGAAGAGGTAGAGGTATAAAAGACACTAGTCAGAGTTATCTCTACTGAAAGTAATGAATTTCATTATACAGCCAGACTCTGCGGTGAATGAAGTGAAGGTTTATTTGCAGGGTGGAACGTAGATACTTTCTCACAAAGCGTGGAATGCTGATGATACTTTTCCTCTCAGTGAGGAAAGCATTGGTAAACCACATAACTCCTCGTTTTACTTAGTAAAGGCTCTAGAGGTTAAAACCAGCCTTTCGGCTGATAACCTAAACTAGAACAATTAAGTATGGAAAACTGAAACAATTATAGGCCTAAGCAAAATAAATCTCCAGGGTAATAAGCAACAAAACCACGATGCTCTGATAAGTAGTATCTATAAGAAAATTAAGGACTTATGAAGAAGTGGTATACCTAAACCGAAAATACATGTTGTACCAATCAAGTGTAGATTACACTTGATAAGACTTCTACGACCTGCATGAAGACCAAAAGATAAACTTTTTTGGTAGGGTAACTACCTAATCGATAATTTTTGTCTTATCAGCTTAAAAGACTTTATCGGTTATTATCAGTGGAGAAACCGAAAAACACCACTGAAAAAAATATAAATTACGTGAACTGCAAAAACGCTTCCAGAGGAGTAAATTTCGTTATATTTTCTAAAATGATTATAAACGTTAAAAATTTTTTTTAAATTATTAATTTTGAAATACGCGAAGAAAATGTTAATCTCAAAATTACAATAAAATTGTAAACTGACCGGTAAGAGTTTTGCAGAAACTGCGTTGTAGTAACAATTCAAAGGTGTAACAAAAGGTTAAGAATATCTGGAGTAGGTAAGAGTTTGAAAATATGGCACAAACATCACAAAAACGTATAAATTAAAAATCTATATATTTATATATAGATTTTTAATATAAAAATTGTATAAATCGTATAAATTATCATATTAAATTATCGTATAATCGTATAAATCGTATAAATTAAAAATCTATATATTTATATATAGATTTTTAATTTATACGTTTTTGTGATGTTTGTGCCATATTTTCAAACTCTTACCTACTCCAGATATTCTTAACCTTTTGTTACACCTTTGAATTGTTACTACAACGCAGTTTCTGCAAAACTCTTACCGGTCAGTTTACAATTTTATTGTAATTTTGAGAGGATATCATAACGTTTTGTTGAATATATTATATAATTTCTAAAAATAAATTGACTATTGATGCGACCGTTTCTGCAAAACTCTTACCGGTCAGTTTACAATTTTATTGTAATTTTGTGAGGATAATTATGTTCTATCATAACAATACGCGAGATGATAAGTATGACGTTAAAAAATAATTTATTATTTATAATAATAATAATAATAATAATAATAAAAATAATAATAATTTATTATAGTTTTACATTTTTTGTAAATAAATTGTTTGTATAAAATTGATTTTATGAAGAAAAAAATTAACCGCCCAACGTGGGGCTCGAACCCACGACCCTGAAATTAAGAGTCTAATGCTCTACCGACTGAGCTAGCCGAGCATGCCAACTCACAGCAAAATTATAGCATATAAGACAGGGCAGCCGAACCGTAACATGTATACGGTGCTGCCACCTAACGTCAATCGGAGGAGGAGGACATTTTCCGAGATCCGATATAAAAAACATACTAAATCGGGTCCCGCGGCATTAAAATTATTGAAAATAAATGTTTGCAGTTTGTTTTTAATACTGAAATGAAGACTAAATGTCGTTTAAAGTGAAACAATGTTATACTAAAGCATTGGAAACATGTTTTGATCAATAATTAAAAGAATAAAGATAAATGTGAAATTCGATCAAAGTTGTTAGCGCTAAATAAGCAGTTCGCTTGCGCCGGCTGCGAAAACTCTTACCGGGCGCATTTCAAGCGAAATGCTTAATACAGGAGGCGTAATAATATAAATAAAAACAATTTGATGTTTACGAGTGGTTCTTAACACTGCAACGAAATAATAAAACTATTTTTGTTTGGATCATAAAAGATACAGTACCTCAAAGTTGAATTGTTTAGAAGAGGATATGGCAACGACCTTTTAAGTTTAGACAGACTTATTTAGAAAATATCTTTACTTCATAAGAAACCACTTCAATATCAAATCAAATATGGCCGGCCCTTGGTGTAGTGGTCAATACCACTAGGTTCTAAACCGAGATCCCGGATTCGATTTCCGATCAGGACTGGCATTTTTTTATATTTACATCACTTCATAATCATCACATACGCCCAAACAAAGACTTATGTAGGCATTAAAACGCAAAGAAAAAAAGATGCTAAATAACTTTAACATAAATAAAAATGACAGTGAAATTTGTTCATTTTAGATCCAATTTCTTATTTTACTTTATTATTTTTAAAGCAGGACAATGTCCTACTCAACCTGTAAAATTATGACAGTTGTGACACTGGTAACCTGTCTTCCCATGTTTTTACCCATAATCTTTTAGTTTCCACATTAGTGATTTAGCCTAACTGCCAGATGCTTTGTAGCCATTCTGTTCACATGATGCCTTCAAGACCTTTATCGTGATCTTACCTCATTTTATAACATCCTCTATGCCAAGTCTTTCTGATAATAATGTTACCGCTTAGCCGAGAAGTGCAAAATCCTGATTAGCCTCAATATTTTTATTTCAATTGTTTGAACCATTCTTTTAGTTTTAGTAGAGTCTGCTCTTGTCTCGGATACTTCCGCAAAAGTAGACCATATCAGG
Organism: Catonia carolina; assembly: GCA_035578175.1. Lineage (NCBI taxonomy): Eukaryota > Metazoa > Arthropoda > Insecta > Hemiptera > Achilidae > Catonia > Catonia carolina. Next base: position 45,787,872 of record JAQMRL010000001.1, read on the forward strand.
TGTCATAAATCTTAAATTTGCTTACTTCAGATATAAATTTGATTTCCCAAATCACTTCTCGGAGGCCGTTACTAAGTCTGTTCAGTTTTCTTGATAAATAGATACAAGCCTAATAAATGAAATCGTTGGATTATTTTTGTGTTTAGTCAATTAAACCATAAAATAATAATAATAACTATATTTTTTTACTTGATCAATTTGTTAAAAAAAATTAATAACAAACACATAAGATATAATATAGAAAGCATTACATAAAAAATTACGGTTTATTAGATTAAAATGTTACCTGTAAGATTCTAAGTGACAGAATAATGAAGACAGATAGTCCGAACGGACAAGATTTCATGGTTGAATTATATTCTACCTTTTGTGAATGATTTGTGTCGTGAGGTGTTTTATAATAAAAGAGCATATTTTGTGGAACTAAGACAGTTTTTCATAAAATTATCTATTTCCTTCAATTCTGGTAAGTTCCGCTGAGGTCAACAGACTAAGTTTTTTTATATGAGTGACAAGTAACAAGCGTGATATACAATCGGTCTATCTGTTTCCTTCGTTATCAACAAAAAAAAGCCGGTCAAGGTGTCAATAATTACAAGAAAGAAGACACCAGTAACGACATAACATTTAAATAAACATTTGTCAACAATACTGCGGAGGACAGAAGAAAACGTTTTCTAACTATTGTAAGTAAAACCCTGTTATTAATAACTACAGTACTATGCATATTATTACGAAAAAATTCAAAAATAAATGCCGATTTCCATAACATTATGACTTACACCATCCTTCGACAAAGAAAAAATACAAAACACAAGAAAACATTTACGTTTCTTTTCAAAACATTTTTGAATAAGTTATGTAAATAATAAACAGTTTGATATTTTCTATTATTTATTTCAGAATAAAATAGCTTCCTTTTCATATCTTAACAAAGTTACTTTATCTACAACAGAAAAAGAAACAAAATCTTAGTACTAGACGAAGAATAAAACTGTACTTTACTAAACGAATTACCGGTTTTAAATCCTTTTATTGGACACAGATATCAAAAAACAAACTGTAACATAAAACGCATCTTTGAATAAAAAAGAAACAAATGTCGCAAAATCATTACGAACAAGTTTTTGAGAATGTACATGTAGAACAATGTAAAAACTTTATACAACAAAATTAGAAACTAAAACAGAAGTACAACAAATTTTACCGCAACTTACTTATATAAAATAGAATTCTGTAAACAGAATTTAAAAAAGAAACTTAAAATGATTATCTATGAACTCATTCAATGCATCAAAAAAAAGTAGTTTAAGACACCAGTCTTTTCGGATATAGTAGAATTTTCGGACAATTTTTGAGGAATTCATACAATATAATTAGGGCCTATACGAAATGATTGTTTTTCAAACAGTTTTCAAAATATAGCAACTAAAACATATACATTAATTTTAAATAACTGAAAATATGTGTATTTGTACGTTCTAACTAGTAAAATTTATGATAACAGACAGTTAGTTACCAGTAATTTAAACTTTTTAATTGTACTATTGTAATAAATAATTTCAGTGCATGAAATTTGTAAAAACTGAAGGACTATATGAATTAGAATTAAAGAAAAATCCCATTAGGAGAAAATTAAGAAGAAAATAAAAATGGTTCAAAAAATTTAAATTGGGAATATTGATTAAGAAGTAATAAATAAATCTTTGGGAAAAATAGAAAAGAAACAGATCCAGTTTTAGAAAAAGAACAATCTAATTTTATAAACATGTTTATAGAATGAACCAGAAAATATTTATGAAATAAATATTGATAGATGAAAAAATTAATGGTTCATAAAAACTGAAAAAGATATAAAGAAGAAGATTTTAAATAAGACAGAAGTCAGAAGTGAATTTACAAGAAATTTAAAAAATTGAGAGGGTCAAGGAGAAAAATAAGATAAATAACTATATAAAATGATCAGATGGAAGGAAAAAAGTTTAGTGAAATAATGAAAAAGGCTTGGAAGTATCGAAAAATAGTAAATGAAAAAGAGAAAACATCAAGTGCGTAAAATGATTTAATACTGTTTTTAATCAGCCGCAACGGTAAAAATATAGAAGGAAACTTCAGTAGGCTACATGTATACACTGCTGTACTACAAGTGTAATCATCTGAAATTCATTCCGTTGGGGTTAAAATATTTAGGTTAAGTAACTTACTGATTAGCCAGAAGACAAACAGGCCGTGAATTAAAGAAAAACCTTCAACAGAAATTAATTCTCTGGATCAACCGCCCACACATAAAGTTTCATTACGATTAATAAAACAACTTAAATAAATTCAATTAATTTTCATCTTTCACGTCGTATGATTCCTAAACGTTTACCGTCCACCATAATACCCACAGCCAAATAAATATCAAGATGCAGCCAAGTAATGTAGTTGCAACGCCAACTTAGACATGAATGCTTTATTAATTAAGTCCAGATGATACTATTTGCAACTAACTACATGTAACTTGTTACATTAGAATATTACAGATACGACATATTAGAAAATATAACTTAAGAAACAAAGTTAATCATACACCAAACGTTGCACAAAAATCTTGTGTAAAACACTCACACGACTTTACCTTAGCAATGAAAAAATTAAAATCAACCTTTGTTAGACTTTGATTTCGATGAGCAAAATACTTAACACCAATATTTTACGTTTAACTTAGATAAAAAAAGTTTTAGGATTTTAATTTCCCATGAATTTAATTATTTTTGGCCTAACATTTTTTAGGTCATAATTATTATAAAAATTATATATTACATTCCAGAACAAAGTTCTGAGAAGCATTGTCAACGCTCCCTGGTATGTTAGGAACGACGACCTGCACCGGGACTTAGGAGTGGATACCATAAAAGAAGTAATTTGGAAATTTTCCAGGAGTCATGAAGACAGACTTTTTCGCCATGTGAATGTCGAAGCTATACAGCTACTCGACAAGGCAGATCTGAACAGGAGGCCTTCTAGTGTGAAACCATGTGAACTGGTGTAATGAACAATACAACCTTATTAATTTGTTATTTAATAGTTACTTGTATTATATTTTGAAGAGTTAAGTAAATATGAATGATTAGTAAATATTATAAACAGTGTACCTATTAGAATATATCGAAAATAAACTAAGAACTACTTGTTGGTAAATTCTTAGATTAAGTACTTAGATCAATTAAGTTAGAACAAAATTGTTAGTCTTAGTAGATTTATCACAATAGATATCACAATCTAAAAAAATAAATATATATAATTATATATTTATAATTATGTATTATTATAATATGTACATTATAATTATGTATTATTACATGGTGGATGAACAGACGAAGATGGAGAGGCTAGGTGAACACCCAGACCCAGCGATAGCTGGAACGGGCATTGGATGTGTATAATGTATTATATATTATAATATAATTATATATTTTAAAATTATATAGGCCAAAATACGGCCACAATAATCTTAAGAAACGACATTTTTTTACAGGTTTTAACGATCAAAATATGAAAAATCATTATTTGACACTAAACCAAGCAAAAAAAACCCCTTGAATTAAAAGTTGTTGATTTTAAAAATTTTCTGTAACTGATCAAATACACTTTTGCCCTAAAATTCACTTAAAGACCACAATCATAAAAAGTATTTTTTACCACGAGAGCACTGCACCCCAAATTTCAGCAGTATCCCGCTTACCCCATCTTGTATACAAAAATGTAGTAGACTAAATGAGGCGATTTTAATAAGAAGCGTAAAACCACTTTTTTAAATTTTTAAAAGGTAAAAATAAATATCCGAATAAACGACTACATCCTGTTTCCGATTTTGAAGAAAATGTTCTTGCCGTATACCCTTATGTACCTAACTTAATTTACAAGTTTTTCCGTTCTCAGTTATTTTGCCTGTGTGCTCCTAATCGGTAAAAAAACCATGTTTTTTAGCTTCAGGGGACTTGAAAAAGTGTGAATTTCCAGTGAAACTAAATTTCTAAAAATCACCATGAAAACATAATTATAATTTCATAAATGGAAGAGAATAAATATAGAAAAAACAAACAAAATGCAAGGAAAACGTAGGAAACTCAAGATTTTATAAAGAAATACCAAACAGACAAGTTTATACGTAGGCTTAAAAATAAATAGTTATTAGCTTCTACGTCTGAGAAATGTGTCAGAAATGCACATTCTGCATTACATGACATATTCAGAAATATACTTATTACATGATGCACAACTTCATGGTTGCATAACTATGTGAAGTGCAATTCTATTACGAAGTCGGTGTCTTCCTGAGAACCTGGCGGTAAGCCTGAGAATTCAAAATTCATTCTGAGGTCAAACCGAGTAGAATGAACTCAACTAATGTCTCCTATATTACGTCATATTAGCTGTAAATGATAGCAGTGCTTGTGTTGTAACCGTGCCAAATATTCTTAACGTCAATAACCAATAAAAACAGAATCCAAATAACACTGAATTTTACCAGTATTAATTACAATATCACACCAATCGTAAACGCGTTTATAAAACGTTTTCGCCTCTTTGTTATTTAAAACGTAATACGATACTCATTAACCGACCTTTTAATTCTAAACATATTTCTAGTACAGTGGAGCGGCAGTTTTGCGAAATAACCGGGAACAAAACGGTTTTGATAATCTAATACTTCGGATATAACCTAAACGGTAACAATGTAATATAACCTAAATGTTTAATAGGTTATTAAAGGCTAACAGAAACTTTAATTTAACTGCATTTATTGCAGATGTATAGTACTACAGATTATAAAAACAAACGGAAAAATACAGAATTTCAAAACTGAATAAATTAACGAAACAAACTACGGTAAAATTCCTTCGGAAATATTTTTAACGCACTAATGGACACATTACACAGTAATTTTCAAAAAATAAACTGTAGTATAAATTTTTCATTGAATTGTATGTCCGTATTTTGATACTAGTAAATATGTTGTTTTCTTCCTATCGTTGGTGGTTCGGATGACTGACGTTCGGATAATTGACGGTCCTGTAGTTTTATTAAATCATTAACAAACCCCACTTGCTGTACTCGGCAAACTTAACGTAAACCGCTTAACTTCGCACAAAACCTTACAAGTTGAAACAAAACCACACTACAAATAAAACCACTTACGACTGGAAACAGGAATTTTGCCAGAATCGGTATAAATCACCAGTGGAAGGAGAGAAATACAACCTGAAGATAATTGAGTATACGATTAACGGAAAAGTCATTGAAATATCATATTTCTTTTCTTTTTTTTAACAGTAAGAATTATTTACAAGCAGTTTAACAAAAACTTTCAGTAAATGTTTTGATGATACATGTTTTGTAAATGTTTTGATGTTTTGCTTCCATGTGATCGTTTGGTTGTAAGTGATGAAGGGTTTCTTCTTGGTCCTGGTGACGTACAATTTTTTTTTTTATACGGATGAAGTGAATGATGGTGTGAAAAGGAGTAAATGAAGACGTGATACTGATGATCTGTGTATCTGATGATTGAAAATTTATTAGATGATTAATTTTAGATTAATGAGAGTTATCAAGATTTAGTTTATTGATAAATAAGAGTTGACCATCCGCAATATAATTTTGTGTTTTTAATCTTAATAGGATGGTTAAACATTTTTGATCAGGTGAAACGGAATGGAAGATCTAATATTCTCGCCTTCTTGAGTCTTTGATTTTCAATAATGTCATCGAGAAGATTTATAGCCAAATGATTAAAATGAGTGTCCAACTTGGTTAAATACTTTTCACTCCGACTGCTAATTTCTTTTCTCACCGTAGGTATGCCCAGGTCATGATGGTCATATTTCTTTAAAAAAAAAACGGTGATTTTACATAACATACGTCTTATTCCAAATAAACAAATTAATGCTTCTGTTTTAAGGTCTTATCGTTCAGAATTACTTTGATTCTGAGATGATCAGTACCCCTGAAGCCCATCATCTTAGTCTACTCAAGAAAACAAAAACTATATACACTATAATACACATTAACGTAAAACGAAAATTTAACGTTAAGAAAAGTAAAAATAATGACACAATAAATTTGTTTAGGTTCTAATTTCATTTCTAACAATTATACTTTTTAATTTATGAATTATTTAATCAAAGTATGTTAACACCACTTTTTATCTCTTTATCTCATACGTGTCAATTCTACAATGTACTTATAGCAACCTGGTTAAGCCTATATCACTAATTTTATTGTCGCTAAAATTTGCACAAGGATAACTCCCTACTTAATCATCATTAATCATAATTTAATCGATTCATTTTTTCATGAGAAAATTTTAAAGAAAATAAACTTGTTAGTCGATGTGATAACCTGTATATTAAACATTATATCAGGCTACTAATGCTAAAAAAAGTACCTAACGACACAGACTACTACAGTAAAAATAAAGATACATTTTTATTATACAACGATTTGTATTATAATTTAACAACTCTGATTTCATACTTGGAATAATTCCAAAATTTCAAGATCATACACTCATTTCCAATTTGTTATTTAGCAATGCAAAGAGAAACAAAGCGGTTCGTCCATCCAAATCGCGAAAAAACAACACGATTATTAATTTCATGAGCGTATCCACAAAGGGCATGTGCTGAAATCAGTACCAAGTCATTTGAACAATATAAATTACAGTTAACTTACTTTTATATTTCACAATTCATTACAATATAAGAACTATATAAGTTGTGCCATGTATGTCAGTAACACACGGTGCGCTTCATTACAATGTAAAGCGATCAATCCACAGTTAACTGTTTATATGCTAAGTAGGTCCTATAAAAATAAATACAATTTTTATTTATTTTTTATCGTTCCATCTTGAACCAAGTAAAGACTACATTGTGATGATTATTATTCAACTTTTTTAAAACTTTTCCCGAAACGTTCACTGCATCAAAAAGCAACTTATATAACCTACAATTTTGTCATTTTCTGTTTTCTTCCTAGTCTTAATAAGTCCCAGGAAACATTTAAATTTTTAAATTTTCATTAATTCACACATGAATTGAAAAACTCAAAGGATGAACGTGATATGTAATAAAATAGTCTTGAAAAAAATGCGATTTAAGCTCTAAGGCTCCCTTATTTTTTGTAAATAGTCTTTAATTTGGAACTATTCCGTTATTTCACATCACATCATCTGTAACCTTTAAGTCGTCTCGTGTAAACGCATCTTTACTATTATTACTGATGACACTCACTCACTATAATTAATTATAGATATTTTTTGCATGTTTATTAATATACATTCGTTGCTTGTTTGCTTCGCACGTGTTCTGTAGAATCCATAATGAATCTTTTGGAGTTGGCTCCTATTATTTCTACTAAGGAAAGAGCTATATGTTTCCTTCAAGAGAAAGAAATATATTGCATAATCCGTGCATTTCTTTAAATGGACACGATATGATACTGAACACCACTGGCCAGGATCGTTGGGAGTGTAATAAAGTAATCTGCAGAATTAGTAAACCTTTAAGAAACGACATAATACTCGCTAATACGAAGTTGGATTCTCAAAAAATCATTCTCTTCATTTACAGGTTGGTGCAGAGTTCACATCAATGAATTAGTGCGAAGATGTAATTTTTAATAAATTTGTGTTCTTTTCTGTATTTTTAAATTTTATTGTTTCGTACATTGTTTTATCTTAATTGTTTTGTAATTTGTAAAATAAAGCTTGTAAATAATTTGTGAAACTTGTAAAAGAATAAAGGAAAACCAACCGAAAATAAAAGAAACAGGCGATTGCTGGGTCGAACAGTAAAGATGCATCCACACGATCTTTTGATGATGTGAAATAACGGAAAAGATCCTTTAATTTTCTTAAACTGTTTCTTTAATTCTGGTACCTACATACTAAATTATCCATTAATGAAAATTTATAATATGAAATTAAAAGTGCTTCATACTTACTTTTCGAAGGCACTTTTCTTATGCACTTTTAACTCCACAATCCACTTAAAATTTTATTGTATTTTGTATCCCTTTGAAAATTGATTAACGGTATTTCAATAACACAAGACAAGGTTTTACAGAAAATAAATATTTAACACGTTTTACTGAAGAAGATATTTATCTTCATAATTTTATTACCATGAATAATTATTATTATTTAAAGATGAAGTCCGTGAGATTGTAATGGACTTTGGTGGAAGGTGTCAAAGGATTTAAAAATGTTTATCCACAACATAACATAAAATTAAGCAGTACAAAGCACATTATTGTTCACTAGTAATTCCTCAATCTACAGAGTTAGAGCATTCTACGTCATCTACGTTTCTAAAAACAATTTACATAGCACCTTCATCCACTCAGCTCTTCAATTGTTTATTCGCGATAATGTCGGAAACCAGTCAGGAAAAATATTGACATTAACAATAGTAGTAGTTCGTGATAGGCAGGAAATGATTAGGGTGAGATAGTTTCATTATATGAAAAGGTGTTTTGTTGTGTGACTAGCCAAAGAGGAGAGAGGGGTGGTGTGATGGAATATCATTTAAAGTCCAGCCTTTCTTAGTTTGCTCCTACTGTAAACAAATAATGACGTCACTGAGCATGCGCATTATATAAAAATGTGTACACGCTGATTAAAAAGTAACAACAAAATACTTCCAAAAGTATTTAAATACAAAATACTTTTAAAAGTATTTTTATAAATGAAATTATTTGGCCTACATTATATCATGACTGATGTTTTAAGTACTTATAATTTAAAACATAGTTAACTTAATAGGAATATGACATCCATAAAGTCGTGGACCCTAAAGCGTACACCCAGTAGTAGCTAGCTTTGGTTTGTTGACAGTAGGAGCATACTAAGAACGGCTGAACTGTAGAACACTGATGGGCAAACTTTTGTAGTAGTGGGCCAGAGTAAAATGAAAACTATCTAAGCAGGCCAATAGAATTTATTTAAAATAAATACAGCACATAGAAAAACTGTAAGTTTTATAAATTTATTATTAGATGTTAACGTACTGTTAAAAAACTCAATAAATTATTATTGAAAGAGCATGAAAAGGGTCGGCCTAAAAGACTAAAGGGTACAAAAGAGTTAACTCCTTGGTATGAGCCGATTATCAAAAGTGAAGCTAAATGGACATTTCTCAAACTCTTTTTGACTAGTTTTTCGAAGTTCAGGGCAGATAAGCTTAGTTCACAGTCATAGTATGATGAAAACATAGTAATAATCTTCTACGCATGATATTTCAAATTAGGAAAACTTGATTTTCATATCAACTTATAAAACTACTTTTGGGACGTTAAGAAAACAACTGCCGTAACTCAGTACACTGTAACTCAATTAGTTCAAGCAGAAAATTTATTCTGGATGTTTCACAATCCAAATTAAATGGCACGGGCTACTGAAAATACAAAAAATAAATTTTTGTTTTGGTTAATAAAGCTGAACACTAGTCTCTCCTAGGAACACAGTAATAATGTTTGTAAGTAGGTTGTAATTCAGGACTCAGTCACTGGTTAGATCTGGCCCGCGGACCGTACTTTGCTCATTACTGATTTAGAATATCAATCATCTCTTATTGTCATTTCTTGTAATCTTTGTGGATTAAGTTTTGTACAACATCTAGTGTGGTTTCTAATCTTTGTATTTGTGTATAGGCCGACCCTTTTATGATTTATTAACAAATTTTCTTAGAATCCTTTTATTTCGTTCTTTCTCGTACAATCTACTATTTAATTATTACTTCCAAAATTCGGAACAAAGGTTTTGTATTTCTATTCTGTTCTAAAAGACTAAAGGGTACAAAAGAGTTAACTCCTTTTCTTGGTCAGTTAATCGAGTGGAGTCATGTTCAAGTTGCCACACGGTTGTGAATGACTGAGTGCTATTAGGAAGTGTTTGTATACAAAATAAAAGTAGTACATTAGAAAAAGGTCTTCATACTGTAGATGATTATAGATAAGAGACTACAATAATTGTAAAAAACAGTGTTATTGTTAGTTAATTAATTTAAGATTAAAATTTTGTGGTTAATCTAAGCACAAAACTTACTTTGTAATTTATAATTTTGTGAATAAGTAGCCTAATTATGATAGGTTTAAGGAAGTCTGTTTGTTGTTTATTATTTATTATACCTAAATCCCAAAAGAACCTAGATTTTACAATATTTTTATGTACAAATTTCGTACCAAAAATTTCAAAACAGAAAAGAGTGTTGGATTTTAAACAAAGAAACCTATGAACCAAGTCTTGCCACTGAATTTCTTGCACAACAGATTTTAGTACAATAAGATTTACTATAATCTCCTGAAAGTTTAAATAAACCAGTTTTTTTTAAAAGCAGAAAATATTGGTTTGAATCACAATTTTTTTAAATTTTATCCGTACATATTTATCGGATAGCAGACAAACGGGTAGATTAATTATTTCTTCTTCTAAATCTATATAGAAACAACTCTCTAACTTCATCACAAAAGCAGGTTATTAAAAACTAATAATAAATACCAGAAAACGCATAAATTAAATATACGTTTTTATACTTTTCTTAGAACTCAAAAACAATTAAGTTTTTTGTTATTTTTAAATAAATTTTCTCGTTAACAACCACTACACACACAAATTATCGTTTCATGTTTTCTTAACAGAACAAAATTTTAGTTACGTTTAAAATCACAAAGTGATTTTAGTGATTGCATAATTAAGTCTAACACTCGAGTATTACGTTTAATTTAACGTCTTGTCAATCAAAAATCATAATTTCCGAAACCTAAAAATACTACCCAATTAATTTTTTTTAAAAACAATAACAATTTTTTACAATGCATTGCGAAATGCACGTGATGTCAGAAATCAATGAGAGCATAGTCATTGTTTTAATGGATGACTACTAGTGCAATTAATCTCCCGAGTCCTAAAAAAAACACTGGATAATTAAAATATCAAATAATAATTTTAAACTAATTACTTTATTAATTTAATCTTTCAATTTTATTACATATGTGACATCAAACATAGTAATTATAATTATAATATGATTTATTATCACAATACAAACATAATTAATAATCAGTTAAACAATTCAGAAAATACTATTTTAAATTTAGAAAGAAATTTCAACATACGAAGGACACTTAAAGCAACTGCAGTTAAGTAATAACATAATATTCTGAAGTGTTATTCTGAAAGTAATAAGTTATTGCGGTACTAAAAGTTAACGTTATTAGTTTGAAAATTAATAAGTTTAGTTACGAGGATCGAAATCATAGTTTAAGGGGAGACTGTACTTAGTATCCCGCCAATGATAAATTTTCTCTTTTTAGGTACATTGTTCATAGAACTGGTAAAAGATAGGGAAATGAAACTTTACACACTTATAGTGTCGTGTGTTTTCAATTTAATCTTTTTGACCATAACATTTTTAAAAACGTAAAAAATAATATAAAATTTTTACAGATCTTTTTGTACGTTTATTGCGTATTACTAATTTTTGGACCACCTAAGGAAGTCATAAAAATGTCGGTATATGAGGATAGATATTTAACTGGTAAAAATTTCAGTCTGGTAGGTTTATTGGTTTCTGAGGAAAATGTACCTAAGTGTTAAAAATCTAAATTTACAGGTAAAATCAAAAATCAAGATGACACGAAAATCAAAAACAAAATATACACAAACAAGTAAATTTTCCATCAACAGTTGTTTAGAAAACAGAACCAACAGCTGGGAATAATAAGAACGGTGATACAGATGTTTAAAAAATAATAAAATTTCCTTTGCACTAAAACGAACAGAACAAAATTATGAAAAATATTCGTTCTTGGTAACATGATAATTGTTCTGAGTATACCTGATAAAAAATATATTTTTTGACGTAATTTAATTGTTTTCTGGCAGATATAGGCCTAAACTATTGAAAAACATAAAAAAAAAAAAAAATTTTCAGTAAAACCATCGTGAAATCTCCCCTTAATGACAATGACATGCAAGTTTGTGAGAAAGATGGTAAATTTCTTAATTTATAAAGTACCATTTTTTGCTCATAATACGCAAGAGATATTAACAATTATTTGCACTCGATTTCCTAGTTCCAGGGCTACAAAAATTAGTTATGTTTCGTATCACATGATCAGCCAATTGTATGACTGAAGCATTTATTTACAGAAGAGGTAGAGGTGTAAAAGATACTAGTCCGAGTTATCTCCTATGAGAGTGATGAATTTTCTTACACAGCCAAACCTTGTGGTGAATGAAGTGAATATGTAATTTATAGGGTGGAAAGTAGATGCTTTTTGAAGGGCTGGGTATGCTGAAAAGCATAGTCTTCCACTCGAAGAGGAAGGCAGGTAAACCACCTCACTCCTAGTTTTACTAAGTAAAGCCTCAAGAGGTCCAATCAGCCTTTCGGCTGATGACCTAAATAACAACAACAAAATACCATTTATAACCTGTAACAGACTTCACGGGAATGCGAGCTCCTACAATTGCGGGGTAGTCAGATTTATCACTTAAGGTGAGACTGTCGATGGTTTTGACTGAAAATTTCGATTTTCAGTGTTTTATGTTTTTCAGTACTACAGGCCTAGATCTACTAGAAAGACATTAAATTACGTAAAAAAATTATTTTAATAAAAAAATTAAGTATTTAGCAGGTTTACTAAGCAAAATTATCATAATACCAAGAACGAATATTTTTCGTAATTTTATACTTTTCGTTTTAATGTAAAGAAAATTTCAGTTTTTTAAAATATCTGCATACTGTTTTTATTATTCTCAAAACTGTTGGTTCAGCTTTCTAACCAACTGTTGATGGGAAATTCGCATGTTTGTGTACATGTTATTTTTGATTTGTGCCTTTTTTGTCTGTTCCCGGAAATTTAATTTTTAACATTTAGGTACATTTTTCTCGGAAACCATTAAACCTACCATGTAGAAATTTTTACCAGTTATTCTTCTTGTGCATGCACATACACTAGCAGTTTTATTACTTCCTCAAATGCTCCTAAAATTAGTTATATCCAAAAACACGTATAGGTATCAGACGAACTAATGTCCCATAGCCGAGCGAGTGAGAGTAAGATATGTGGCATAACTACGCATGCGCTCAAAGGTCTTTACCATTATAATCCAAATCTGAAAACATACTACAGTCGTTATCTTACTTGTTAGTTTACTGCATGCATAAGCGCTTGCTCACAACAATGAGTAAAATGTTATAAATCTCACAACCATAAGACAATGTTATTGGAACGGCGCGTATGGCTTGTATGAGTGAGAGCGTTATGCATTCTTTCACTCCCACGGCTAGGGGACATTAGTTCATCTGAATACTGTAGGAAGAAATTTGTAAAAATTCTTTGTTATTCGTTATTTTATTTTTCATTTTATGGTCCTACAGATTAATTTGAAAAAATGCCAGTAGCTAGAAAAACCCAACATCGATAACTATGTAAAGTTTCATTTTCTTATCTTTAACCAATCCTATGAAAACTGTACCTAAAAATTGCAAATTTAACATTGGCGGGATACAAAGTATAGTCTCACCTTAACCCGATTTTTTAGAGTAGTCAAGGCCGTTTACAACTCTGGTCGATCATTGTCGCGCCTGTTTAATATGCTGTTATGTGTACAAGAAGTTCAGTTTATAAATATTCTACGTTGATTCCTTTTTCCCGGTAAGTACAACTAATACTAATTTGTAATTATGACAGCAGAAGTAAACAAATAAAGATGATATTTAACAAACATTAGAATATAACGTAATAAATTTAGTTTCACCCATGACTGGAAAATTAGTATAAGTTATGTCAACAATATTACATTAACAATAAAATCACAGCTTCATATATTAATAAGTATGGAAAATAAAACAAATAGTAAACTAAATGTCTTCACGTAACTCTTACCATGTATCAGTTACAATTAGGAAACAACTGCATCGATACGCAGGAATTTAAAATCAGCAGTTCAATAAAGGGGAAAATAATATGAGTAAGGTAATGTTCATTATCGCTTAATCTCACTCAAAGCAATTATAGTATACACTGCTACTGTGTGACAAAAGTCGAGTGTTACGTGCAAGTTCGCATTCCTGTGATTTTTGTTATAGTTAACTTGCAGCTACTTAAAGAATTTATTAAGCTTATCCAATCATGGTAATAAATCTTACAGAACCCACCAAACACTAGATAATAGTTAATAGTTTCTAGGAAATTAAAACAGAAATAGCTAGTTAATAGTTAGAAGCTAAAGTTACTGTCATCACCACTTCAATTTAATTTAATAGCAAAGCTCAATCAAAATTTCCAATGAATAAGATTAGCAGAGTTTAAATCAACCAGTAAATTAAAATAGCATAATTCGAATAAACTACTGTATTAACAAATTTATAAATACTGTTAGACTAAAATTTGCATAGAATAAAGTTAAGAAGATATCTGCAATGTTTATTTTACAGTAATAATAACCACAAAAACATTTTTCCATAGTACAGCAGCTAATTAAAAATTATCTCCAGTTACTTAGCCAACATATTTAACATTACTTCAAGTTTAAAAGTACATTGACTTAAGTTACTTGTGCAAAAGAGGAAAGATAACGGTTTTTGCTCACGACACTTACAACATTTTTACAATTTCACGAAATGTTACTACTGAAAAATGAACGAGACACGTAGAAAAAATATTAGAAACCTATCCCAAATATTACATTTTTTGATTTGATCATTTGGAAGTAAAATATTTTCACTGTACACAAACGTTCATGTGAAATATTTATACTAAATATACTATTGTCCTGAACTTACAACGACAAAACAATATTGTATTAGATATAAATAAGTTTCAACTTACCAAAATACTTTACAGAAGTACCACGAAAATATTAAAATACATTAGGTACTATCAACAGGATACGCAGTATGATATCTTACCTGAAAAAAAGATATAAATTAATTAACAAAAGTAAAAATATAGATAATTTACAATAGGAAAATATGTATAATATTTATACATAAATACACTAATTTCAGGGGAAGATAGATGTGGGAAGAAGAAGGAAAATCTTGGTTGAAGAATCTTAGCGACTGGTTTCTTTGTACCTCAGTGGAGCTGTTCAGAGCTGCGGTGTTCAAAGTCCGGATAGCCATCATGATTGCCAACCTCCGGGCAGATAGGGCATGTTAAGAAGAAGAAATATTCTTAATACTTAACTCGGTGAAACAGCAGAAAACAAATCACAAACGCAACCAAGTAGCCAAAATTACGCTTACGGCTTTGATTCCTAACCAGGAGCTACAAAACTTTCACGTATAGGATAAAGCACTTAAAACTTTTCAGATAGAGGAGACCGGAGCTAGTAGGCGCAGGGGCAAGTAGGCGCACTCGTGATAAATCTGTTGTTTACACGTTTTCGATCCTGAAACTTGGATCACTGTTTCCGGCAGTCACTGTGAGTATTTCGTTGTGTTTTGAGCCGTTTATAAAAGCGTAACAACATTTCACATTAATTGTTTGTTTTTTACCACAGGTAAGTAAAATTTCGGTTTCTCTGTTATTAATATTTCATACAAAAGTGTCGTTAAATAACAATATTTGTATCATTAAATTCACCAGTTCTTTGGGATTTTTACTGAGTCAAGTTTAAGTAAATTGATTGCTTAGTTTTTTAACGATGCCATCGCTTTTCCAAAACGGTGAGTCGGGGCTAGTTGGCGCAACAGTTTTAAGGAATTTGGTATCAAAATTTGGTATTCAGGAATTTGGTATTAAAATATAGATTTTTAAAACTGTACATTACTGGAAAAGTTAATTTTGTTTTCATTACATGTACTGGTATTCCAGTTTTATACTAGTTTATCAATAACATTCATTAAAATAATTCGTTTTATATGTTGTTTTCTTTTATTTGCAACGCCACACACCTATACAACTGTTTAATGAATGAATAATAACTTACGCCAACTTACCCCAGGTACTGCGCTAACTAACCCCGAGGTTGGGGTAAGTTGGCGCATGGGTTTTAATGACTTGAAATGTTCTTAACTCACAAAATATTTAAATTTTAAAAAATGGGACTTTAAGGCTAATATGTTAAGACATGTCATCAGCATAAAACAAAATCTCAAATACTTCACAAATTGCTGCAAAAAAAATGTATTTAAAAAGTGCGCCAACTAGCCCCGGTCTCTCCTGCAAACGCTTATGACCTAGTTGAGGCTGATTTTCGAAAAATTGAAACGATACACCCCCGACTTTAGTAAATCATGGACAAGAATGCCTAAACCATAAAGTTTTAAACCTAAATGTCATTCACCGCACAATTTAACAATAATTTTAAAAAAATCACAACAGATACATAGACTAAATAAATAAACTTGTCAGTGGTTTTACTCTTAAATAAAAACGTAATATTTCATCATTACCAGTACGATGCGGTAACTTCAGCAGTAAATATTAAATCAAAGAAAATAAATGAAACATAATGCAACACGCCAACGATTTAAAACGATTATTGCTCAATAAATAACCTGATCAGACAGAGTGCAGTTACGGGACATCTACAACACAAATTACATTTTGGATGCAGTAAAATTGCGTCACATCCGCTAAGACATTACGTAAGTGTACTTATTATAAATTCTGCACGCAAATAATACGTAAAAAATCTATCTGTAAACATTATTATTTTTCGTTTTAAAGTGTTAATTTAACATAACCCTTATAGCTAGAAGATTCATAGGGGCAAATATTGTTAAACTTCGTTTAATTATAATTCTAGAAGATTCTTACGAAACAGACCAGAATTGATAAAACAATAAGAAATACAACAATAACAAATACAGCTCACCATTATATTAAGTAAATTACTAGTTTTTTTTAACAGAATTGAGATAACAAGCCTTAACTTTTATCATCAGTAATCTAACAGCATATTAGTAGATGATCAAAATGGCAGATGCATTTTAGTGACGCAACTATCAAAATAATATTATAAATAAAAAACGTTTTAGTTTTCTTTACACTCTAGGTTTTTAAAAGACTCATAACGTACCCCAGATTACTTCATGAAAATTAATAAGAACAAAACGAAAGTGTTGTGCAGCAGCAAGAGTGGTTTAGAAGAGATGGGAAATGTAAAAGTAGGCAACGAAAACATACAGGAAGTTGGGGAATTCTGCTATCTAAGGAGTAAAATAACAAAGGATGGTAGAAGCACAAGTGATATCATAAGTAGAATTGCTCAAGCTAGAAAAGCCTTTGAAATGAAAAACAGCTTACCGACTACAAACATTAATTTACAGATTAGGAAAGATTTCTTAAAACATTGTTTGGAGTGTAGCATTATACGGGAGTGAAACGTGGGTGATAGGAGCTGTAGAAAAGAAGAGGATAGAAGCTTTTGAAATGTGGTGTTACAGGGAAATGTTACAGATTAGGTGGGTGGACAAAATAAGTAATTTAGAGGTTCCAAGGCGAGTGGATGAAAAAAGAAGTATATTGGAAGTATCTTACCAGAAGAAGGGATAGGCTAGTGGGGCATATCTTAAGACATCCAGGTATTCGGCTATCAATAATGGAGGGTAATATAGAGGGAGTAAATTGTAGAGGGAGGCAAGATTAGAATAAATAAATAAAATTACAAAATATGTAGGGTGTTACAGGTATGCGGATATGAAACGACTTGCGCAAGATAGATGCTTGGAGAACTGCATCAAACCAGTCGAGAGACTGATGACAAAAAAAACGTACTCCATGTGGTATGTAAAAAAAAACAACGCTTGACAACCTAAAAATACCATACATACGACAGAGATATCATATAATATTTTATCAGAAATTCACCGAAAGTTTGGCAGACATTAAAAAGTTTTAGATATGTACACAGACTAGCTTCTAGGTAGTCCTCCCCAACGACTAAAGAGAGCGAAAAATGGACATCTTCTTGGCCAATAGTCACACATACTACTTTATTAATTAAAGATGCAAATAAAAATATTAGATAAGTTAAATTAAGTTACAGAAAATACAATTTTAATATATTTTGTATCGGGAGTAAATTTTAATGGCATTTGTACAATACTGTTCACGTTTGTTGGAGATTATTATACAGGAACAATCAATTTTTTCGTATAGGGTAATTTAAGACCACTTTAAGTAACTTTAAACATTTCTGGAAGCATTATTTTCCAGCTCACATTCTCAGTAGATGTTCTTTCAATGCACGCTTTTCTTCTTTCTTCCGTCTATCCAGTGTTCTGATTTTGTTCTTCGTAGATGCCCTTGAAATTGGTTACCAATTATCTAAATTTGGTTCGGTCAATCATATTTTCTCGGTCTATTCCAATTTTCTTTATATCATTTCTGACTTCTTTAATCCATTAATACGAAACCTTATGACTATTGTTTAAAGTCTTAAAAGTTTGTTTTGTTAAAATTACATTTTGTCAAAATCGATTCTACACCAGGTGTCCGTAGAATTGAAGCCTTAGTTTCCCAATCGTTTTCTTCTACAATTCTTCTCGCCCACGTAATCTTAAGTGTCAGTTTACTGAGATCCAATTTCTTGCAAAGGATATTTCTCTAAAATTTCTCTGTTCCTCCCAGACCAGCCTTCCAGGCGGTTCTAAGATATTCACTCGTTCTCCTGCACCGAAAAGAATTTGCAGAGGTAAAAACTGACAAAAGCTTGTAACGCTACCTTACATAACGACTTCAACATCCCTCGTAACAGATGTTTTCATTCAATTTATTGAAACTTCCACGACAGACTTTTCGCTCATCCAAATGAACTGATACGTAAACTTCCTCCCTTCATCTACCAAACAATGTTCAAAAAACGACTAAGGAGGAAGTGGAGTAAGGATCTCCTGTTATAAAAACGGTTAATGTAATTAATGAATGAACGAATTTATTAATCGATGACTTAGTAAGAAGTAACAAGTAACATGTCGAAGACCTGTCAGTCGATGGTGCTCTTCATGGACGTCACTCATGTAATTGTATTCATTCTTTCACCCACCATCATATTCACTGGTTGTTTATCTTGTAAAACTTGTAAATTTCATAAATAAAGATAATAAAAAAAAGTAAATTAATACAGAGAAAAACTTTTTAAACACGCTCTCAATAGTGCACGGTCATAGGGCAATTTACAAACCCAATACGTAACAGAATACGAGATTTCATAAAAGAGTTCAAATAGGTTTAAGCAATCTCACAAACAAAAGCATAACATGATTATAAAAAACAACAGTTTATAAAAAAGTAACCTTCACATTATCTACCTTATTAATAAATTTAAAAAATTATTTAATATAATTTCAGTCAGTGATAATTTTGAGATTTGAAATGAGCAATTGTATAATCATGAATACTATTTAGATGAAGCTTAAATGTAGATTTCAACAAATTTTTGTAAATTTTTTATATCACTTCAAAATTATTCAAATAAATTAACAAAATCTTGACCTAGAATCGAGTTAACACAAATCATTCCTACGTAATATTAGATAAATAAGACTATGCGTACGTTGCTAAATAATCCTAAAATAAAATATTTATTAAGAAATGTATTCTATTATTTTACATTATTGTAATGCAAGCCCTTGATATTTATGTTGTGCTTATACGCAACGACGCTAAAATAGTAAGAGAAATTTCATAAATATAGCCTACTTTATCTTAGTAAATGAGATCAGCAAAGCCTTCATTAACGCCGTATTTATGTGGTTTACACAAGCAGTAAGGAATTCTGTAATATCATTTAACATACGAATGACTTCAACAAAAAGTTATGCATCATATGTTCAACACATTATTAATACAACCCGTTAAAAAATATTAAGGGCTAGGGTTTTTTTTTACAGTACGTTCTGTTTACAGTCAGAAGTGGGGATGAATATGAGTATCGTAACCCCACCACTGCCGAATGAATCAGAATAAGTTTAATAGCTATTTCTTTTGGAAATATTCCAAAATGGCATAGAAGAAATAACGCGAACGAGTAAGCTATCTAACTGTTCACTAAAAAACGACCGTCACACAGATTGTGGTCAATTATGTTTCGCCAAAATATTTACATTGGCTAAATATAAATTCTTAAATCCAATATTAAAAGAAACTTCCGGTGTTACAACGAAACCCAAGTATTTATATCAAAGACTATAGAATATGCGTTCTGAATAATTATATCTATTTGTTTCCTACTAGACTGTAACGAATATTAAATAATGTTAACATCAGTAAGTACCGCCGAACACCAAGTTCCATCGTCTCACTTAATCTACTTACTTAAAAACTACGTATCGTCTCACTATACTTTATTTCACGTTCAGAAAGCAGTACGGGAATATTTCATAATGGAAGTTTGGGCGCTACTACACAAACTAAAACTATCAACTCCACGCCACAACACGTTCTCATTTACAAACTCGTATTGAATAATACGATGATATGAGTAATACGAAAACATCAGTGATTTATTTCAAACTCGTTTAATATTTATTATATATGATTTTTTTTTAATTGTATAGCCCTTTTAAGAGCGCACTAGTTATGTAATTAAATTCATTTTCCCTTAAGCTGTTTTGGGAGCTGTCGCCTCCTTGCGTGGTACTCCCTCATCCTCCTACTCACCACCTGTCTCTCCTCCTCTGTCCAGATTCTAGTCTTGGACTCAGCAGAATGTAAATTCCCGAAAGTCTTAATCTTGTGCCTAAAAATGTCTCTGTTCATAATGTCGTTACCCGAGATGTCCAACGTTATGAGGTCTTCCTCCACTTCCTTCAACCATCTGTCTCTGGTTTTAAGTCCTTCCTGGCTTCTGATCAACTTGTAGGTCTCATTTTCTATATCCCTAAACCTCATTAGATGTCCGTAATATTGCAGTCGTCTTTTCCGACACTTTGTTGCTAAGGATTCCCCCAGAAAATTCATTATTACTATATATGACTTATCATATACCAAATTACAGATAAAATTCTATATTTTATAAGAAAATAATAAACACATATGTCGACATTGAAAAAAAGTTATATCGGTCATCCAATGGTAAACTCGCGATGTGTAATTTCTTAGTTTTACAGGAGAGCAAAAAACAAATTCAATGCTTTCTTCTTTAACACACTTCGTGTATTTTTGTAACTTTACGAAGGCTGTATCTCCCTAACCGAACAAGATACATATTCGCGAGTTTACTACAACATGCGTTGGGTTGTACGCCAACGAACAAACTCATATTCGCAAAATTTGCACATTCGCGAGTTTACAATTGGAGGGACGATATGATGTGAAACGCAAAAAATGTGACGATATTTAAACGTCCACTTTATACGAGCGTATATTATCTAAATATCAGAATATAATAATAACATTTATAGCGTAATTTTTTCAGAATTTTTTGATTGAAAATGAGCTTGTTAAAGCGCCGTAAGTGAAACTCTAATTATTTTTGCCCGTGACCTCCGGATGTTGTTCGCGGTGGAGGGTTATTGGGCTGTGCCTGATATTTCCGTACGCCTGATAACGCAACGGGTTCTCATAAGAGCTGTACTGCATTCTGAACGTGAAATAGAGTATAGTAATATCATTGGTGATGTACGCTAAATCAAAGGATGGCATAATTAATACACTGCGTTCTGAAATATGTAAGGTAAGAAAAACCCTTATATTTAAGAGAAAATGCAATTCGTTTTTTTAAATCTCCATTATTTTCTATTTGATCTGATAAATAGGCTAACAGTCAAATGTAGGATGTTTTAAACGGCGTCGTGCCTTAATTTATTTCTACGTGAAACTGAAGTACCATACTTAAAGACAATTCGGTAACAAAAAACATTCATAGAATCTATATTTATACCTTTATATTATTGCGTTCAGAATTTAAAACAAAATCGTACCTAAAAGAATCAATGAATAATCAAAGCTTAACCTACCTATTAATTAATAATGATGAAGACCTCACCTGACACCCGCTCCGTTCAGACGAGGCCAATCACAAAATTTTGTATCACAGAAACTATTCTCTAAGACAAGTTAACGTACACCAACCTAATTGTACTTTGAGATTCAATAGAAATACTACTAATAAACATATTAAATAAATTACCTTAAAAACTTTAGCAGCTTATTTAAATTAACGAACAATAGAAAACAATAAAAGAAACGTGTATTATTCTATAATATTGCTTATGCCAATGAAATACAAAGCACCCACCAAATTTTAACAACACAGGATCTGAATGATTAACACAATAGTTAATTTAGTTGTACAAGACACGATGTCACACATCACGATTTCAGAAACTCGTGGATAAAATGGGATTCTTTGTTACCGTAAACGGGTGTTACTTTGGTAAACTTTTGTTAGTTACCTTTTCTTTAATTAAAATTCTGATACGGCTATTGTTTTAAAGCATTTTTTTGTTACTCTTATGGGAGTCACGGCTTTCAGCAAAATTCACTCTATGAACTCATCAGAATTCAAATAGTACTGATTACAATTATAGGCCTATACAACATAGTTTCATATCAATATGAATCAGCTAGAACATAGAAATTATTCAGTCCATTTAATCTCTTTTGTTTGTGTTTTATGTCTGACTGTTTTGCACTTTCTGCTAATCCAGACGGTGGAGAATGATGATATATGAAAATGCGTGATGAAAAAACGCCAGAACTGACCGGGAATAGAACCCAGGACCCCGGCGTAAAAGCCATTTTAAAGTGGTTCAGTGATTTACTGGCCTCTCAAACACTTTCATCTTTCCTAAATTGAATGATAAAAATATAATTAACTTTTTTGTTTTTATTTTTAACCACTTTAGTAAACTATATTAACTGTTACTCTAATAACTGCCATGCTGATTTCGGGGAGTAATATTTGTGAATAAATGGTAAACTGTTTAGACAAAATTAAACACTAATTAGTATAAACATGTTTGTTTTTGGGTTCAGGGGACCGGAAAACGTGTATTACAGTGTAAGCTCGATTTCAATGAAGGTGAAAGCTCGATTTCGAAAAATCGATATGAAAAAATGCTTTCCTTTCTTATATTTGTACAGGGCATGAGAAAGGGAAAAACTATGAGATTTAAGTTATAAATGAAATTTAATTTACACATAAGATTTAATGAGTAACAAAAAGGACTATTAAACTATAAATAATATTACGTAACATTAAAGTCTCATAAACATAAAAGTTACTAAAATTAAGTTTAAGCATAAATAAGATAAGCCAGTTTAAGTCATAAATACGTAGCTAAAATCACTGTGTAAGTGATATCATATGTACTAGCGCCAGCGGGTGACTTCATATAGAGGGGCGGGGAAGAGTATCGCTTAAGAAAAAATTGTTCGTATTTTAAATAATTAGTTGCAGTAAATTTTAAATTAAAAAAAATAAAACACATTTTTAATTAACACAAGTGAGATACAAAAAAGAAAATTTATACAATATAAAAAAAGAAGTGAAAGACTTTACACAATCAGTTACTGTGAAAATGACTTAAAGCTCGTGTTACTAATATACTCAACTACATAATTTCATTGAAGTAACATAAACGGTGAAGAAAAGTTTTTATATTTCGTAAGATTTTAATTATTTTAATATTTCTTGTCTCATCAAGATTTTAAAAATTAAATTAATACATAGATTATCTCTTTAAACATTTCTTTCCCCAATCCTCAAACTGAGGCTAAAAATTGAAATTAAATGTGAACTCACGCAAACGATATCCGACTATGAATGCTGCATACTACAAATAAACCGAATTTATATTCATTAATTTACTAGCTAATTAATTAGCTTAGCTAATAAAAATTAAAAAGTTCATAAGTTACGTTACGTTAGTCTTTTATTACAGAATAAAAATATCCTGATTAATTAAAACATTTACATTTTTTATAGTATGAATTGAAAATTAATTTTTATGACACAAATATTTAAAAATCTAAGAAAATCCAGCTATTTTGTTTTAATCCTGGAACTAACAGGTCAAATGTAATTAATTTACATTCCACCTGCCTGCCACTGGAAAATATTTAGTTAAGAGTTAAAATTTAGAACAGTTACAACAATTTCAAAATTTTTAGAATACAATTTTAAAAACCTATTTTTTGTTTCAGAGGTTAAAACCAACTCTCGAAATCTTTTCTTTTCATTAAAATAAATTTCTTTTCAATACAATGAAAAGTAATTCTGTTTTCATTGTGAAACAGAAATCTCTTTTGAAATTTCGAAAATTTTAACCTGTTAACCGTGGTACGCTTCTAAGGCTCAAACACAATACGAATAAAAACTTCCGCAACTCAACTTAACCGAAGAACATCAATATTAATTCTTACTACTGCATGATAGTAAAAATATTTCAGTATTTATTGTTAACAAACAGAGCGTGTCAATCAATTATAAGTTTTTAGTTGTTTTTTAATGCACTGTCAGTAAGCCAGCAATACAATTAAATGAAGGCTAAAACATTTTATTACATTTAAGTTAATTATCTTTAAAGAAATCGTAAATTATAAAATTTTATGAATGAATCACGAAGTAAAGGTCCTTAGTTTTCCTCTCCATATTCACATTCGTAGAAAAATTGAATTTTATCCTTTTGGTAATTTACTATTATTAAAGAGGAAAGGAATAGAGAACTTATGTCAAAGTATTCTGCATATTTTTTATCGAGTTACACGGTTACCTAACTTTTATTTGCACAGAACTACATCAATAATTAATTGCATAGAGTTAATTAGAGAGAGAGAATAATACTGAACAATCCTCTAAAGTATTGCGTGAGCGAATACCGTTAAATAGCTATTAAATACTTACTTGTTCAATATAAGAATACAACTATTTACACGGTTACATAGCAAAAAATACTATTTACACAAGTACTATTAAATCCTTGGGGCTTTTCTTCAATTTTTTATTATATTGACTAAAAACTGCTACATCTTCACATACACAAACGTGAAACCCCCTCACCGAGTACCTCAAATGGCTTATCAATAATTACCTGAATTTTACAGAATAATCTATATACTTATTACACACAAAACAGAGAGCTAAAGTTTGGTACATTAGTTCCTCATAAATATGAAAGCTAAATCATCTGAAATTGGGCTATTTGAATCTACGGGGTAAATTAAAGAAAATCGGTATCTGTATTCTCAAAATGATACAAAAAGTATTTGTAGGGTATTTAAATTTCAACCATTTGTTCTCCAATAAGTAAAAGTAAAGGTAACTTTCCAAACGCAGTAGATGTTTTCTACCCAAAAAGCAGTAAATGAGGGGAGGTACATGAAATATGGGTTATATTTGTTAAATTCCCCATTTTCAATAAAAATCTTTAAATATTAGATCTTAGCGAGCACTTTCGGAGGAGTAAGACAAAATTGTTCTACCATTCATGAGATACTTCCTTTGTAAATGTAATATTTATTGCTTAGTGTTCATAAAATATAGTAATAAAAAGATACGAATGTATTCTATTTTAAGTATTCCACTGTCTCAAAAAGGCTCAGAATAATCTACTAATTGCTTTAGAGTATCATAATAAGCATTGCATTTAATGAAAAACAATATTTATAAAAAAAATTTAAATATGTTTTTTGAAACTAATATTTTGCAATATTGCACCCTTATTCCACGAAATTTTTCAATTATGAAATCTGATACACTCATTCTTAAAATGATATCTAATAAAAAAAAGTGTAAAGTCAAATCGAGAAAACCTGGAAAATCAGTATTTAAATCAATTGGTTTATTAAATCCATAAAAGGCTAACAATAAGCCCGGGTGCAATTGTCAGTTTACTGGAAAGCAAAACCAATAAATTT
This sequence comes from Catonia carolina, assembly GCA_035578175.1. Taxonomy (NCBI): domain Eukaryota; kingdom Metazoa; phylum Arthropoda; class Insecta; order Hemiptera; family Achilidae; genus Catonia; species Catonia carolina. Next base: position 45,813,741 of record JAQMRL010000001.1, read on the forward strand.
GGATATTCTGTTACGTCTGTTATGCGCTAGATAACATTTCATCAGTTACCTAAAATAGTGGTGCACAGAACATCCACCCTTCTTACAAACCCGGACAGCAATTGTGTCTAGCGCTGTCCATAGAAATCTATGACAATACCTTGTCATACATAAAATTTTACAATTTTTTTACATTGAAATGTTATGTATGACTTATAGTTTGTAACTGGAAAAAAATAATACAGTTTTGCTCGTATCTATCGCACACTAGAACGACCTAAGTTTAACATTATAGTTCTCTAGTAATATAATTTACATTTCTAGATCTTCAACTCCCTTATTCGCTTTGAAGGTACCTGTTAAATACGTTTACAATTTTTAACAGATAAATTTGAAATGATAATTCACCATTATTTTCAAATCCCTAAGAATGTAAACGATTTCAATCATTCAAAGTGTTGAATTATTCCAGAAAAGATCTTAAAGCATCACTTAAACAACGACCTTTTGGGTATGCCTGAAAAGTTTTAATAACAAACTCCTCGCTGTTTTTAATGAGTAATGTCAATAGATTTTTAACTCCCACTAAAACTCCGAATTAATTTAATTAACTATAAATAAAAATGTATTATAAATATATAAATAAAAATTGGCTCTGATTGGAAGCTAGACTTCTAAACAATTCTAGCTATAACTCTGTAATTTTACCATGTAATATTCGGTAGAAATGCATTTAATATATTAGAATTCATAAACCATTATGATTTAATTTTATCTTCAAATATTTTTATCCTGAAATATTCGGTTCATGAAACACACGAAGTATGTATACGTACATGTTTTAAGTACAATCATTTACCATTTCGCAATTTTTTAGCTAAATGCAAATTATGCATATTTCACTAATATTATAAACTTGTGAGGAGAATAAAAGATTTTTCAAGAACTGTACTTCTTTTTAAAAACAAACATAATTCAGTTGTGCAATGAATGACTTCATATCAAAACAATACTTGAACGTGTTGTCTTGTATCGCCCAGCTAGGGTGGAAGCTTTCTCTTACAACAATAGAACATCTGTTGTTGATCTAACTTCGATAATGCCAATCGGGAACTTTTACAATTTTTTACAAGTTTATTACAATTCCAAATCATTAAAAAACAAGTGCGATTCGTAAATTTATTCATACTCTATATGATTTTTAAATAAAAGAAATTTATAGGTATTTATTTGTATACTATATTTATATTTTCGTAAATAACATCTGTTACATACTGTATGTACCAGAATACAGATGTCGATTTCTCACTGTATACGTGTAGGAAATAGGTACACACGTTTCAAGCAAAAACAGAGTGAAATCTACATGGTTTCATAACAATTTTCACATCGTCACACGCTTACTGCATATTTAAATGAACTTGTAATAAAATTCTATCGTATTTAAGTTAAATTGATCCTTGTTATCTTATTTCCTATTTTTACTTTCTCTTATCGAATATGAACATATATGGGAAAGGAAAATATTGTTTTCATGTCGATTTTACGAAATCGAGTCACTGGATATACACGTTTTCAACCCCTAAACCCAAAAAAAACATGTATTTACCAATTGGTCTGTGTGTGAACAAAATACCTCCAGAACGGAATATCGTACGAACAAGAAACTTACAACTTACGTTAGGTACCACGAGAGGAACAGACAGAAAGATTTTCATGAAAATCGGTCAACTGGAAGTAGTAGTTTATTCGTACGATTTTTCACTTTTGCGATTTTCTCAAAAATTTCTCCTACGAGTTTTGTAAAAAAAAATCACCTCAATTACTTCACGGTTTATGTTCTACAAGAAAGGGTAAGCGCCATTCTGCTGAAATTCTTGGGGGAACCTGTGCTCTCGTAGGAAAGATATTTTCTTTAAAACTGCGGCCTTAAACTCATACCCATACTTATACTTATACTTTTGCCCATTTTAGGGCAAAAGTGCGTATCATTAAAGAACATTTAAAAACCTACAACTTTTGTTTCAAACATTTCTTTGTATAACGCTTGGTTTAGCGTCAATTAGTGATTTTGTGTATTTTTTTCATCAAAATTGGTAAATTTTTTATTATAAGTCTACCTAATCAAAAATATAGGAAATAATAAACCTACAACTTTTATTTTATACATTTTTCTCTACAAAGCCTATTTTAGGAGCAATTACTAATTTTTCGTATTTTTAAGTTCTCTGTGGTTGATTTTCATTACAGGTCATTCGCTCGTGATTAAAATTAGGTTATGTTTTTCATTTTACGTTGTTTACTCATGATTATACATAGGTTATATTGTTTATCATCTACACTGGCAAGATAAAGTCGTGTGAGTAATTCACACCATATTTTTTAAATAGATTTTTACATGTGATCAAAAATTAATAATAATTACTTATAATTACACATAACTTTTAAAAAATGCTTATCTATAGAAACAAAATTTAAACACTATAAAACGGTCATACAACCACAAGTTACATACATGGCAGCGAAACATTAGCAAAAGTAACCAAGACAAAAGCAATTGACTATGTCCTAAAACTCGAAAGACGAATCGTAAGAACCTGCATAGGAAAGAAAAACTAAGCAGATGGGCAATGGAGAATTTTTACAAACGAACAAGTCTATAAAGAAAACGAACCCATAACAGATACAATAAGGAAAAAAAGGATATCTTTTCTTGAACATCTTATCAGAACACCTAAAAACAGAATTTTAAACAAGATGATCAGAAAACTCTTTCCAATGGTAACATCAGGAGCATGAATCCGAAATGTCAAAGAAGCCACTATCGAACTCGGATTAACTTTCGATGATTTAGAAAACCAAACAGAATATTAAAAATCTTAAGCAATAAGGAAAGTAGATTTGAAATAAAATCAGATGGAAGAACAAACCCAAGCAGGAAGAAACCTGTCGTTTCAGAGGAAGTTCGGCAAGCACGATCAGCCCGAATGAAGGCATACTGGTAGAACATCAAGCTAAAGAATATTAAAAGGAAGAAGCTTTCTTAATTTGACTAAAGTGATTCGTTGTGGTCATAAAAGACAAAAAATACACATAACAGTTACATTAACGAATACGTGAATACAATTTTTTTTACACAAGCGTCATAACAGAATTTAACTGCCATCAGTCACAATAAATAGATTTGTGGAAATAGAAGGGCAATACTGTTAATACTGTTCACAAATCTGTAGAATTATACATTTATTACAAAAATATAAGGTCAATTTTGAAAAGTAAAAGGTAAAAATTAAAATTAATAAACAAATGTCTATGGAATACCTCCGTTTTATATCACCATTGTCCAGTGAATTGATCGTCAAATGATACTTTTGTGCGATCCGAGCCTGTTATCGTACAGTAAATTAAATTTAAAAATTTTTCTTCAACTGTTGAAATAAGACAAATCATTGCAAATGTATTTAATTATATGTCCAGTACCAGAGCACTTATTTTAAAGTATGTAGGACTTCTGACAAAAAAAAGCTACATAATTTGGGGGTACATGAGTTACTGGACGGTCCAAGAAATGACGTAGATCATCAATGATTTAAAAACTGTTTTGTATACCAAAAATTTTTTTTAAAGCAGTAATTTTAATTTCGGTCCGAGTACCCAAAAAAATATTACAATTTTAGGTCTAGCTGTTTTGTTACAGCAGAATGTGAGATTTGAAACTGTAAGACGAGAATTGCGTATGTTTTAAAGGCTACGCTAGCGTATGGTTGGGGCGTATTTGATTGGCAAAGATGAAGCGTGTAGCATATCTCAACGTCCCAGTTCTAATAGAATAGCATCTTATAAGAATGCTAGAATGTTAATGCATCCATTTATTTTAACCAAGACACAAAATGGATAAATCACAACACAAAGTAAAAACACAAAAAAACAAACTCCCGATAAAAGAAAAATATATATTTTATTTTCGTATTATAGGCTACTTCAAAACGATCTCGTGTACAAGAATTCGTAAACGTTAAAAATTCTCGGAGAAAATTAATAGCACTTGAAGAACGTCCTTGAAGTAAAGACTAAACAAATAACAGCTAACTACAACAGTGCTACATTGCAGAATTGGAAACAGGAATTTATTAAATACAGAGTACGAACACCAACAGACAGTTTTGTGCCCGTTGAATTAACAAGTCCTGTACTAGTGCATAAACCGGACAAGGTTTAATGACCGTAAAAAATACCACACATCTCACCACCGCTACTGTGCATATGTCTTGATTTACGAACGTTTAATTAAGTAATGTCAATCCTCTCGCCATTAAAATTGTAATTATTTAGTACCAAATAAATTTCTTTTAATTTACACATAATTACATCCTCATGAACCATCCGACATTTCGAAATGCAAAAATCTGGTGTGAAACACTCACACGATTTTCTCTTTCCAATGTAAATAAAGAACAATATAAACCTACGTTTAATGTGATATGAAAAACAACCCAATTTTTACTCATGGGTGAATGACGCAAAATGAAAATCAACCCCTGTAGGACTTAAAAAAACGTAAAAACCACTAACTGACACAAACTACTGTTCTTTTTTAAAACATGCTTGAGCCAATTCATATGACTAAAGCATTTACGAACAGAAGACGTAGAGGTGTAAAAGACACGAATCAGTTATCTCCTCTGAGACTAATGAATTTCATTATACAGCCAGACCCTGAGGTGAATGAAGTGAAGATATTATTTGCAGGGTAGAAAGTAGATGCTTTTCAGAGGGGTTGGCATGCTGATAAGCATAGGCTACTTTTCAACTCAGTGAGGAAGGCAGTGTGTAAACCTTCTCCCTCCTCCTTTAACTTAGTAAAACCTCTAGAGGTTTAAACCAGCCTTTCGGCTGATGACCTAAACAATACAATAGTACATTCTTTTAAGAACTCTGTACTTTAATTTTTAATAACTGGGTTTCAGCCAATTATATGATTGAAGCATTTAAGAATGGAAGAGGTACAGATGTTAAAGACACTTTTCAGAGTTATTTCCTCTAAAAGTATTAAATTTCATTATACAACCAGACCCTGTGATGAATGAAGTGAAGGCATCATTTTCAGGATGGAAAGTAAATGCTTTTAAGAGGGCCTGGCATGCTGATAGGCATACTTTTCTACTCAGTGAGGAAAGCTGGTAAACCACCTCACTCCTCGTTTTACTTAGTAAAGCCTCTAGAACTTCAAATCACCAGCATTTCGTCCAATGACCTAATCAATATTAACAATTTAAAATATAGTTGGTTACACAATAAGACTAGACATGGTCGTCCCGCTATTAGAATCGGTCATTGGTTTCGAATCTCTTCAACCATCGCCTAGATCTACGGTAATTAAGTTTTTGAAACAGACTAAACGGATTTCGCTCCAATAAACTAAAACTTATTGTACGTTTTGAATGTCATATCAAATCCATTGACGTCATTTGCAGAATTTAAGGCTACGAAAAGGTTTACTGGACTTAAAATAAGTTACCAAAATTAGATCGGAGTAAAATAGGAAAATTAAGCTTGCTGTACACATCCATAAATAAAAGTATCTTAAAATGTTCTATCGCGTCGCAAATAAATGAAACGTTTTTAAAAAGAATATTGTAGTTCATTGTTTGTTAGAAATTATCAAATAAATTTTTATGCATATAAAAATGATAATGATATAATACTTTCAATTCACAACGTTAATATGGCAACCCTGGAGCGAACGCATGAACAGCCGTAGTATTTTTTATTGTTAGGTCACACCCATTTCCCACAACTGAGTAGTTAAGTGTTCTGGTGGTCTATGATGCCCTTCCCCTCAATGTTTCTCACCGAGACAGAAAGGAACACGAAAGACAAAAACATGATTCAAAAGTTTCATAACCAGGACACAATCAAACATTATGGAATTATAAAATAACGTGTACATGTTTAATATTCATTAAATAAAATTAACACTATAATATTTTTGTAGTACAGTGAACATTTTCATAAGAAAAGACTAAATTACAGATGAATAAAATAAATAAAGGCCGCCCCCGTGGCTTAGTGGTTAACGTGATACGCTGCAAAGGGGATGTTCTCGGTTCTGATTCCCGGCTAGGGTCTGGAAATTGTTAGACTACACGATCAAACCCAGTTTCTTATTCTAAAGTAGGCTAGTTGGTAATTACCAAGATGTTGAAATAATTTCAAATAAACTAAAAAAAATATTAAAATAAAATAAAGTTTAGTTTTCTAACACAATAACAATAAAATGCAGCGAACTTGTACTGCATTTATTTACATTAATAATACTGACATCATAGCTGTTCTTAGGTATTGGACAAATAGGAGAAAAGTCGCAAAGAATATTGAGGAAAATTGTAATAAACCACGAAAGCCTAATGGATGATTTCAAGAATTTTTGTAAACAGCAAAAGCAAAACGTTGGATTGATGAAAAGAAGGAGAAAATCCAACATTAAAAGAATGTGAAAGTGTGGGTTGCAACGAAAGGTTCCAAAAATGTCGAAAGTTACTATGTGTTCTAAAATGACCCTACACGAGAAAGAAACAAAAGAATTGTTTACTCTTTCATTTTAAATTTTTAAAAATCGTTAAACATTTTTATTAAAATTGTAATCAGATAATACCAGTTAATTGGAAATATTTTTCTACATTAAACCTTAAAATTGCAAAAATTTGTCTTCGTTAAGTTTTTTTACATATACACAGTTAATGTGTCTTTTTTTGTACAGTTCGTTTTTCAAAAAATATTTTACCTATAACCTAATAGAACATTCACGAAAACCGGACCTCGGAACTGACCTGTCTTAATTTACCCCAATTCCGTCTCGCATCATGAATTGACAAAGTGTAGTACTTATAAAACGTATCACAATACTGTTAAAATTATTTCCTGTTCATGTACTGTTACTACACAATATACTACAAAGTATGCAACTAAGAACTCCGTCAATCAATGTCCCAGATACCACTGTCGTATATATTTTTTACAGAAATTATTACTTTACCAATGTTATCAAAACCGCTTAAAATAACAGTAAACTGTTTAACATAGTGCTTGATTTAAAATGTATGAGAAAAACTCGAGCACAACAGACCCTAAAAAACAACACTGCTGATTAAAATGAAACAAAATTTCTTTTAACTACTTCTCCTAACAAAGTTTAAAAAATAAAAACATTATACACAGGAAATTTTCTATAAAATTTCAATTAATTAATGAATTTTTATTCAAACACACTGGGTCCATGTGCAAAAAGAATCGTGAAAATACTTCAACAAACAATAATCGAATAGATCGACAAGATGAAGGTCAAAACCTACAAAATTAATAAACTTAAATCAACGTTTAAAGAAAAAATTTAAAAAATACAAAAATGTCACAGATCATTGAGTATACCGAGTACTTTTTATAGATAGATCGTTACTGGGATCTTGTAAACGTAACAAGAAAAATTCCTAATTTTCCCCCTACATTAAAAATACAGCTTTTTTAAATACCTCTCATTTTTCAAATACGATGGAAACTCCATATTTAAAAAGCAACCTCTACTCTTTATAAGATTTTGATCGAATACATAATTTTACGGCATTTTTGTTCCATTGTATTTCCGCTGAATCCAACCATTTATTAGTTTTAGGAGCTACACAGCCACTGAAATGTGAATTTCAATAATAATAATAATAATAATAATAATAATACCTAATATTCTTATTGTTTACAACATCAAATTTATGTGAATCCTTTCTAAAAACTATAATATTGAATTTATAACAATTTACATAGTACGAGATAAAGTAAAACTGACCTACCCATATATGGTTAAATGTCAAGAGGAACGCTTCGGGTAGGCGTTCTGTTCTTTTGTCTGGCATACTGTACGATTAAGATTGCAAGGCAAATTTTTTAAAATTATTAACTAATGAAATACTTCAACAAAGTATAATAAATCTAATTAACTAAACAATATTGTATAATCAAGAATAAAACCAAAATTTATTTGGTTGGTATTTATTTAGTTATTCATTTATTTTCTAGTCATCATAAAAATTGGAGATTGCTATTCAAAAATACGAAGTTGTCTGTCTGGCATATTCTAAAAATTAACCTACTTAAAAATTCGTATATCTCATTTTTATGGGAGAAACGTAGGGATATTTTCCCATTTAAAAGTTTTTGTTGTAACTTATGTATTTATTAAGATCCTATAGCCCTATACAACAGAAGACATTGAGTAAGAATAAAAACACCCTGTATATCTAGCAACACATAAACGACAATTTGTTTTACATTATTTTTGACTGCTCCCATCGTATTACTCCAAGTGCATTTATTGTTATACAACGACAATAAACTTGGCAAAAGTGTACGTACACAAATTACGATTAAAAAAAATTCAAGATGTAATTACACTGACCTATTAACGAAATTGTCAGAGAAAAAACCACCTTAGTATTTCTTGGATAACAATAGAGATAGTTTTGCTGCGGGAAATACACGTCAAGGACGTTGCCGGTCCGTTAAAAAAACAAGTTGCTTCTAGCTGTCGTGTATTAAACAATTCGTAGTTCTTTTGACATGATTCAGTAATAGAATATTGTTAAACAATAGCAATTGTGATATTCTAAGCTAAAACATGTATGACCAAAATATTCTTACATAAGGACTATTTTTTTAAAAATCAAGACCACGTGTTGGTAAATTCAAAGATAACCAAACGAAAACTTTATGATAAAACTATTATTGCTGGCCTACTAGAAATTAAATATTTCATCTCCAAAACAATATTAACAATGAACTTCACTTTTGTAAATTGTTGTTCACGTAACTACACATATCCAAGTATTCTAGAGTGACATGAAACAATAGAACACCAACATAAAATTTGCACAGTCCATCAAAAGTTAACCTATTTCATATACCTTACTGACCGGTAAATTTTAATGAAATTTAATAAAAGATTCTATTGTTCAAGATTATCAACATTAATTACCGTTCTAGCAAAACTAACTCAATCAATACACGAGTTCAAGATCAAAATGTTTTCGAATGGTATCTTGCGATTTAATTTTAAATGATAAATATGTAATATCCCGGGGCAAGTCTCTTTGTCCGACTCAGCTGATGAACGTTAAACATAGCTCTTTTCTAGAACTGTTTATTAAATACTCTTAAACGTAAAAAAATTAGTATTTTACAGTACTTTTTCACTTACTTAAAACTAGAGTCTCTCAATTGTTAATGCTACATTAAACCACCTCTTGAACGTATAGTAAACAGAAATATTTATAAGCAAGTATATTTTTATGGGCATTGTAGTCACAAAACAGAACAGTTGAAAGTAGTAAAAAAATACACGAAATAAAGTTAGATGCAGACATGTTGGGTTTTTTTTTTTAGGCTGATGACCACTGCTTAAGTGGTAAAGAGCCGGCCTATGGTGATGTCAGCGCAACTGGATTCTACGCCAGGAGTCCCGGGTTTGATTCCTGATCAGATTTGGCATTTTTTCATCACTCATTTTTATCAATCGTCCTTCTAATCGTCTGCATTAGTAGTAATTTCAAAACAATCACACGGTAAAGTCGTCACCACTTTTCGGAGACGAAGGTTTCGTGGTTCGAATCCTAGTAAAGATAGTTACTTTTATACAGATCTGAAAATTAGACAGTGGTTACCAGTGTACCGTGATGGTTGGGGTTCAATAAGGTTTCTTATTGTTTTTCATTTAAAAAAATATATATGTTAATCATATTAATCTAATATTAAAATGTATTAAAACACGGATTGTGCGAGCTGCATTCAGAAAATATTTCTTTTAAATATAAAGGTTATTTCATAATTATAAATAAAAGCTATTTACAAATGAGAAAATCTTTACAGTAAGAATTATTTTACAATTTTATTGTGGTCTTAAATAAAGTAAGTATACATATTATTTATAATGAGGCGTGTGAGGTCTCTGGGTCATTTTAATACCACACCTCTGGGAGAAGCGGAACAGTTCAAGATGGGTGGGAGTTCCACAGTCCCAATCCCGCGGCCCAGACCTACGCGGTCAAGGTTCCTGAAGGACAACGACCCAAACATGACAATATAAAATTGTGTAACGAAACATATAAAAAAAGTAAAGATTAAATTGTAAGTACGGTTCAATACAAAAGTAACATAAGAGCAATATTGTTTACAATTATGAGGATTACGTACCCACTGTTGTTAATACAGGGTAATGATTTCATTAGGCGAGTTCTAGTACTGTAATACGTACAAAAACAAGAAAAATAATCAGAAAACACTCCAGAGGAAAAACATTGATGTACATAACAATGGTACTGTAATATAGAGAAATTAAAAAGAATTATTTTATAAGTTTATTTTATAATGGATAAATGAACGTGTAAGTGTAGTGTACTTTAAGAAGACAATTTCTTACATAAAACAGAACAATATTTAACCTGTATTAAATAATTGTATTGTATGTTTTAATCCTATAATATAAGCTAGTAGGTTAGATAGTTTTAATCTCATTCGGCCAATTCCTAGAAACTGTAAGTTGGTGTCGGATTACCATCCGCTCGTGCTACGGCCGGGGGCGGTGCGTGCGGGCGGCTGGTATGCTCGCGACTGTGTGTCGAGTCGAGCGATGGAACAGATGTGTTTTCATTGCGGGAAAAAATGATTGTAAATTTTCATACCTAAAGTTCATTCAGGATGAACCGGAAAGTATTTCGTGTTTTAGCGACCGCATGTGTCGGGAATGTGTATCAGTTGTAGATTTTGTGAAGGTTTAAGATAATTGATAATAGTTATAAAATTCTATAAATATTAAATTTTGTGCGTTAATGGTGTGATACGGGGTGAAGTTATGATGTTCACCGCTGTTCGATCGGGATTGTTTCTCCAGTTATGGATAATGACTTGTAAGTACCCCCCTTTTGGGATTTTTCTGTTCATGAGGTTCGAATTTTGAATTATGTTTTAAGTGGTTTTACTGGAATTGGCCGCATTAGAATTGGTTCCACTGGTTTTTCTTTTTAGGTTATAAGTTGTTTAGTAAATTAGTAAGGCTAAGATTCTTATTGTCTACAATAATTGAACTATAATGTTTTTAATTTATAACAACTATAAATTAAACTACAGTAACCTTAATAACTAAGGTATTAAAGTATTTAGGGTCACAGCTGTAGTGCGGTGGATAAGTTTGTGCTTAGATATAAGGTATTCAGCTGTCATGTTTCTAGGGAACCTTGTTGGTATAATTTAGTACTAGTTAGGGTCAAATTTCTGAATAAGAATTTGGGCAGACAAGCCACGTATTATTTTGTAGTAATTTATAAAAGACCGTACTGGCTTTAGAGGCAGTCGAGTGGCGATAAACTGTAAATCTTAAATGTTGAATTTAAATAATAGTTTCAGTGTATTCATTAATTAACGTATTAAATACTAATTAATTACTTACTTAATTTTGTCGTCGGATATTATGGTATTCTTCCGACCATTTAATATGGTATAAATATTATTATTGTTCTTGGGTAGGGTTATGTACCTGAACATTTGGTGAAGTTAAAAATTAAAATACTTACTGTTAACGGTAAAGTTGTTAGATATAAAATTGTTTTGCGATGCAATTATATTATTTCTTATGTCCTTGTTGGCGTCTGACTATTTATGGTTATCGTAGGTGCCTATGCATTGGGAGTAGTGTTATTCCGTTGTAGTTTACGTAGATTCGCCAGTGTGAACCAAGTCTAAATTAATAGTCTAGGTTAAAAATTAATTGTTTTATTTTTGGTAAATTTTTATAAAAATTTTGATACCAATTGGCGAGTAGTGACAAGATGGGGATTCAGGGTCGGGACGTGGAGGAGTCGGTGGTCTGGTCAGGTAGTGTGACAATGGGGGTTCGGAGTGAGTGTTGAGTGAAACCCATTCCAGACTTATTTGATCGGAGCCATACCGGTGCCTACACCCCTCCACCTCGTACGGCGCTCAGGAGCCTTGGACAGCGCTTCTCGTCTTTTGGTACTTTGCTTCCTAAACTTGTTTGGTAGTACTTTACTAGTGTTTTTGGATGTTCTTACTCCACGCACCGCCGTGGATATAATAAAGTCTGTTTTACTGAATTTATGCGTCAGTGTGGTCAATTTCCGTATCCCCACAGTTTCTATATTGTTACTTAGTATAAGAGGGTTTCCCGGGGTGTCGTTGGGTTGTTCACCTCGCTTGGCGGGGGTTACAAATGGTGTCAGGTGTGGGGTAGGCAGCGGCAGGAAAAGCAGCCTACACAAATTTTTGGCCAACTCGAAAAAGTTGGGAAAACCTTGGAAACTCTATAATATTGTTGTTTTGAATATTTGCTGTGTATTTTTGTATATCGATCGTGACGTATAAGCTATTATTCGAAAATGGCTACATCAGAAGAAAATGATCCCAGTGTGGAGGAGCTGTTGGATGCTAATCGGGAATTAAATCAATACAAAGCGCACATGGAGCGGGAGAATGCGAAGTTGCAGCGGGAGTTAGCCGTGCTTAGATTAGGAGCCGGGAAGCCGGATCAACCGAGAGACAAAAGCCCAGCGGTGCGTAAGGATCTGGGATTGCAGTCGATGATTAAGACCTGGTCAGGAGATTCGTCAGGGCCAACCGTTGACAAGTTTTTACGTTCTATGGATCTTGTAGCACAAACGGGACAATGGACGGAGCAGGATAAGAAACTCATCTGCAGATTGAAGACCACTGGTGCTGCGGCAGCCTGCTTAGACGCACACCCAGAACTGCTGAGGGCGGACTCAACATACGCCGAATTTGAAGATGCTTTGAAGCGTAGATTTAGTGGAACGCGTGATCCCGAACGAAACCTGATGGCTTTGAACATGGCAGTTCAGGGTCCCGGAGAAAACGCTCGTGCTTTTGCTGACCGATGTCGACAGTTGGGTCTGAAGACGCTACGACCGACCAATAACGCCCAGGAAGCGTCATGGGCTCGAAAACAGATGGATCGCAGTGTTCTGGCGGCATATGTGAAGGGACTTAGAGGAGCCGCGGGGATCCAGTTGCAGTTTTATCCCCCTACTGATCTAGAAAACGCCATGGAGAGTGCGGCGAGAATTGAGGAGGTGCAATCACACAGTAAGGCTTCCCACAGGGACATATTCTACATGGAGGCCAGTGATGAAGATCATGCCCCGTCGAAGGCCACAGTGGCACAAGTCAAAGCTGAACCTGGGACTAGGAAGGACGACTGTTACGAGTGCGGTGGCAAGGGACATTTTGCGAGAGATTGTGCAAATCGGAAGGAAACCAGACCGAACACGAGAGGCAACCCTGGGAGGAGGCAGACTACCAGTAGATTCGGTCGCCAACAAACTGCGACGCCGAGACCAAAAGGATTTTGTTACATCTGTGCCGATCCGAGTCATTTTGCTGTCACGTGTCCGAAACGAGCAACTGAGCCACGAAGGGAGGTGAACGTTGTAGAAGCTAACCAACAAGCACCACCCCCAAAAGAGAACGGTTCGGGAGTAGCCCCGCACCCGAACCAGTAGACCAGGGGCCTCGACACAATTGGATTCCCAATATAAGAACATTGGGAACGGGAGGAATAACGGTTGCTGTTAGTCTTGCTGGCCAGGAACTATCTTTGCTCGTTGATACGGGAGCCGAATTGTCCATTCTTCGGAAACCAATTTCCGGCGTTACCGTACAACCAATAAAGATAAAGGCCAGGGGTGTCACGGGTGCTGCACTGGCAGTAACGGGAGCCCAAGAGTTGGAGTGTAGAGTCGCTCACCTTAGGGTGATGCACACTTTTGTTATCGCTGATGTTGATACATGGCGAGATGGACTGATTGGATGGGATTTGTTGGAGAAATTGGGGGCGGTTGTTGATGTCGCCCGCCAAGGCGTTACCTTCATGGGAGTTGGTATTACGCCGCGTGCTAATTGCAGTTCGGAGACGCTAGGAGATGTCGCTAGCGTGAGTGAAGAGACGACGTCAGGTAGGATGCCTGAATGTGGCAAGGGAGATGCCTTGCAGCCAAGCACTTCAAGATGTACTGGAAGACAGACTGTTCGATCCAAGGATAACAGTGGAACTTTCCGAGTGAGATCTTTAAGGGCGTTGACGGTACCACCCTATTGTGAGCAGGTGGTCGAAGCTCGTTTGGAGACGAGGATCAAGGGAGATGTCATGGTGGAACCGATGACGCAGCCTCAAGCGGGATTGAGGGTTGCGAGAAGCGTGAACTCTGCCGGAGAAAATGAGAAGTTAATTGTGAAGATTGCGAATCTGACTGCCAAGCCTATCGAGGTGCAGCGTCGGCAAGTCTTAGGAGTAGCCGAGCCACTGATAGACGAGGATGCGTTGCCAATGATGGATATCGAGCGAGGACAACGTATTTCACGAAAAATGTTTTCGGAGAAATTGGAGCATCTACCGGGGGTAGAGGCTAAAGTCGTGGAAGATGTGTTATGGAGATTTCGAGATGTTTTTGACGAACCCGACAGAGATGGTTGTAAGTCGGGAGTAGAGCATAGGATTCCTACCGGGGATGCCAGCCCCATCATGAAGAGGCCATACCGAGTGCCGCATCATCTGAGACCCGTCGTTGAAGAGCATTTAGCGACCATGTTGGATAAGGGGATCATTGAGCCATCGAGTAGCCCGTGGTCAGCTCCGGTAGTCTTAGTTCCAAAGAAGACTTCGGATGGCAGTACTAAATATAGATTTTGTACAGATTTCCGGGCACTGAATGAAATAACGAAAGGGGATGCATATCCGTTGCCCTTGATTCAAGAGACGTTGGAGAACCTAGGGCAAAGCCGATATTATACCACTCTTGATTTAGCGTCGGGTTACCATCAGATACCTATTGCGGAAGCTGATCAGGAAAAAACGGCGTTCACCACAGTGGGTGGACACTTTGAATATAAAAGGATGGCGTTTGGGCTCATGGGTGCCCCTGCTACTTTTCAGAGGTATATGGATAATCTGTTAGCAGCGCTGAAGGGAAACGAATGCTTTGTATATCTTGATGATGTCATAATTTTTAGTGTTACTATACGCCAACATGCGGAAAGGTTAAGTAATATTCTTACGTGTTTTCAAGAGGCCAACTTGAAGGTGAACTTAGAGAAATGCAGGTTTGCTCAAGAGTCCGTGGAATATTTGGGACATGTAGTTACATCCGATGGGGTCAAACCTGACCCAAAGAAGATCGATGCCATTCGAAACTTCCCTAAACCGAGCAACGTAAGAGAAGTCAGGGGATTCCTAGGTTTAGCAGGCTATTATCGGCGGTTTATCGAGAACTTTGCTGAGATAGCGAAGCCAATTACGCAACTGACTAAAAAGGATATCGAATTCCGATGGAGCCATGAACAAACTGAAGCGTTCGAGAAACTGAAGGGATCATTATGTTCAGAGTCCGTGCTGGTATATCCTGACTTTCAGAAGCCATTTATACTTGCCACGGATGCCTCAGGGACAGCCTTGGGTGCTGTACTTTCGCAGCTGTATGATGAAAGGGAAAGACCTATCGCATATGCCAGCCGTCAGTTGAACGCCGCTGAACGGAACTACTCTACGACCGAGAGGGAACTTCTAGCCGTGGTGTGGGCCACACAACAGTTTCGTTGTTATCTTCTGGGAAGACCTTTCACCTTGGTGACGGATCATGCCGCCTTAAGGTGGATGCTCAGCCTTAAAGACCCTTCGTCCAGACTTACCCGTTGGGCCTTAAGATTAGCAGAATTTAGTTATACTGTGGAGCATAAACCTGGCAAGCGCCATACTAATGCCGATGCTCTAAGTCGCGCCGCAATAATTGCGCCCGTGCACCGAGGATGGAGCCGTGAGGAGATGAAGAATGCCCAACTGGACGATGACTGGTGCCAGGAATTATGGGAAAGAAGAGGTAATGGAAGAGCTGTATGCTCAGGTGACTTATTATACTGGACCAATGGGGATCCGGAGAGGAAATCATGGAAGCTAGCTGTTCCGACTAGTATGAGAAGCTCTGTGATCGAAGGTTGTCACAGCACCTTGTGGGCTGGACATCCAGGTACAGAGCGGACACTACGGAAAGTGAGGGAAAATTATTACTGGCCAGGAATGAAACGTGACGTGGAGAATTATGTGAGGCAGTGTCACTCTTGTGCGGAGAGGAAGACTCCACCAAGATTAACTGCGCCGTTGTCAGAGGCTTTTGAGCCAAATAGGCCATTTGAGATGGTTTCGCTAGATATAGTGGGCCCACTTCCAGTGACTCGAAGAGGCCACAAGTACATCTTAACGTTTATCGATCACTTTACGAGATATGTGGAAGCGATACCGTTACGAGAGCAAACTGCCGAAGCCACTGCGCATGCCTTCGTTACTACAGTAATAGCGAGGCATGGAACACCAGAGAGGCTACTTACGGACCAAGGGAGAAATTTTATGTCCGAGCTGTTCACCGCTACTTGTAAATACATGAACATCAAGAAATTGAGAACCACTGCTTACCACCCGGAGGGTAACGGAAGATTAGAACGTGTTCACAGAACTCTCATGGAGAGCCTGAGTCATTTCGTGAAAAGGGATGGAAAGGATTGGGACCGATGGTTGCCCTTTGCTGTCATGGCCTACCACTCTGTCCCACATGCCTCTACCGGATATTCACCCTTCTACTTACTGTACGGGAGAGAACCAACCTCGCCGAGTAGTTTCATGATGCCAGAAGACATCGACAGTGTAGAGGATTATATAGAAAGATTAAAACAGAAGTTTGAGGAAACTTATGAGGAAGCATTCAAACGATCAACGGCTGCGGCCCGAGATAGGGCTAAAACACGCGATAAATTCAAAGTACTTCGAGAATTCCTGCCTGGAGACGCGGTCTATCTGTTGGATCCTGTAGCGAAGATAGGAGAAAAGAAAAAGTTTAGTCGACCATGGAAGGGACCCTATGTGGTCAGGAAGAAGCTATCCGACGTGAATTACGAAGTGGCTGATTCACTAGGTAAACTGGTGGTGACCCATGTGAATCGATTGAAACGGGCTTACCAGAAGGTAGAGTTCGGGCTAGACATCCAGAGGCCTGAAGAAGATGAAGCCGTTGAAGAATCAGAAAGGACAGCCTCGGAAATAGACGATGAAGACTGCCCTGGACAATGGAAGCCCATGTGGGTAGATGAATACGATGACGATGAAGAAGGAGGACTTGTAGCTGATTTGGACACGCAAGACGAGGATGTCGAGGAAGAGAACCGCGAAGAAATGCCGCAGGCTAGAGCGGATGACGTGGAAAATGAAGGAAACGCGCTAGATGCCGATGGTGGTCTAGAAGAATTGCCAGAGGTATTTAGTCCACCGGAAACGAGTAAGTCGCTGAGAGCTGACCCTATCTACCGGCCTTCTCCATCTGGGAGGAAGCCTCTACAGAGGTCACCGTACGCACTTCGTAGCAGATTGGCTACAAAGAGCGAGTAACAATGTAACTAGAGGTAACTTAATTTCCTCTTTCTACGCTTTAGGTAAGAGAAATGATAAAGTAATATAAAAATTTAACTGAACGTGTGATCATGATATGATGTTAGGATTAATGTAGTGTAGGAGAAAGGCGCCGTTAGAAGGAATATACCCAGTCCGGGTGCGGGCCAAAGCTGAATTGTAGTAGGTGGCGGTGCGAACTAATCCCGGAACGGTCCCTGTTCCCGACGACGGACCTCTTTAATGTGATTTTGAGAGAGTGATGGACTTTCTGCTCCCTTACAGGTACGTCTGTTGTATGCGGGTCCGAAGTGGCCAAGAAAGAAGGCGTCTGGTTTGTTCAAAAGGAGGACGTCCTGTTGTCTGGAGAATGCTGGCGAGTGGTTATCGAAATCAACGTGACGGAAGCCTGCGGAGAATTTAGTGCTTTGGAGGTCACTACACGTGCCGCTAGAGATAACATTTTGAGAGCTATGGGGGCGATGCCCGAACTAAGAGCCGTAATAGAGACGACCGACAGGATTCTTGACATGGAGAACGAGCTAACCGACTCGGGACGAGTCTTAACTGAAATGTTGCCGCATGGTCGGATTCGCCGAGGCCTGTTGAACGTTGGAGGGAAGGCGCTACGTGTCCTATTTGGAGTAGCCGAAGACGAAGAGCTCCAGGAGGCAGAGAAGCACTTGGAAGCTGTGAAGACCCAAGTAGCAGAAGTCGTCCATATCCAGCAGTCCCATTTAACCTTGACCCGACGATTAAGCCAGAAGGCTGGCTACACCAACAGACAGCTGATGTCCTTGGCGAAGGACGTGAAGGAGGCCGCGATGAATACGGAACGTCACCTTGCTGAGTTGGACGGACGAGTCACTAGTCTAGAACAATTGGTGCATACTTTCGTGAATGTTTCAGCGAAATTGCAAACTTTAGAATTAGCAGTGATGAAAGGGCTGATGGATATGAGGAGCATGTTGCGAGCGATGGAAGGATTAGCCAGGGGTAGTTTAAGTGTTAGCTTGATAAGTCCCCTAGAATTAAGTAATTTAATGTCAAAAATTCGAGCCTCATTGCCCATGGGTACCAATATTATTTCGGGGACTAGCCCCGCGGAATTGTATGCTTATTATAAGGTGTGTGTTGTGCGAGCGGTGTCCGTTGGGGACTCAATTAAAATTCTAATTGACCTACCTTTAATGTCCGAGGGACATAATTTTGAACTGTTCCAGTTAGTAGTGACGCCGAGTATGGACCAAAGGACGGGATTGTATTCCGTATACCACCCGGAGACTTCATTTCTGCTGATGAATAAAGACCGAGCCAGCTACGCCTTGCTGCAGATGGAAAACCTAGCCAAATGTCGAACGGGACGCTTGATGGTGTGCAGCGTGAATTTTCCTGTCTACACTCGATACCATCCGAGTTGTGTGTCGGCCCTGTTCTTTGGGGAGTCCGACAGCATTAAGAAAAACTGTATCAAGAATGTATTGGTTTCTACACCCACTGCCATGTGGGCCTTTGATGAACGCCGTGGGCGTTGGTTATTCAGCCTTCCTTCTCGACAGAAGATCACATCCCAATGCCATCAAGGGGAACGAGTCGTGGTGACAGAAGAAGATATTGAGGGCAATGGTGAACTCGAGGCGATGAAAGGGTGCCGACTAAGGACTTCGGATTTGATGTTGCTACCCAACACCCAGAAGACTGGTTCCACGGAGCTGAACAAACGCTTGACCTCGATCCAAGTTCCCAGTCGACTAGATATCAATCCAGAGGGAGTGAACATCGTGTCCAATAAAAGGGAGCTGCTCCAACTAGCCAGAGAGAGGAAGCTGATTCATCGTTTTGAACCTGGCGACGATGAAATTGAAGTAGATGAGCTATTGCGCCTGAACAACGAGCTACAGTCCGAGCAACCCACCGGAGGGGTTACGAAAGTTGTCATCTGTTCGGCAATACCGCTATTGGCTTGTATTACCATTGTTGCTGTCTGGTGGATGAAGAAGCGCAGAACGAGACCAGTGATGTCTGACGAGACCGAGGACCGAGCCATCCCGATGCAAGAACGAACAACTGCTCCAATCGCACAGCCCAGGCTGCATCGGCTGTCCCCTGCAGAGGCCGATCTACTGAGACAATCCATGGACAACCTACACTACAGCGTAGTCCAAATGCCAAATGTGTCTAGTGACTAGTGAAGTGTATACTGTGATGTGACAAAGTCATTATAGTGACCTCTTTTTCAAAGGAGGAGGTAATGTAATATAGAGAAATTAAAAAGAATTATTTTATAAGTTTATTTTATAATGGATAAATGAACGTGTAAGTGTAGTGTACTTTAAGAAGACAATTTCTTACATAAAACAGAACAATATTTAACCTGTATTAAATAATTGTATTGTATGTTTTAATCCTATAATATAAGCTAGTAGGTTAGATAGTTTTAATCTCATTCGGCCAATTCCTAGAAACTGTAAGTTGGTGTCGGATTACCATCCGCTCGTGCTACGGCCGGGGGCGGTGCGTGCGGGCGGCTGGTATGCTCGCGACTGTGTGTCGAGTCGAGCGATGGAACAGATGTGTTTTCATTGCGGGAAAAAATGATTGTAAATTTTCATACCTAAAGTTCATTCAGGATGAACCGGAAAGTATTTCGTGTTTTAGCGACCGCATGTGTCGGGAATGTGTATCAGTTGTAGATTTTGTGAAGGTTTAAGATAATTGATAATAGTTATAAAATTCTATAAATATTAAATTTTGTGCGTTAATGGTGTGATACGGGGTGAAGTTATGATGTTCACCGCAGTTCGATCGGGATTGTTTCTCCAGTTATGGATAATGACTTGTAAGTACCCCCCTTTTGGGATTTTTCTGTTCATGAGGTTCGAATTTTGAATTATGTTTTAAGTGGTTTTACTGGAATTGGCCGCATTAGAATTGGTTCCACTGGTTTTTCTTTTTAGGTTATAAGTTGTTTAGTAAATTAGTAAGGCTAAGATTCTTATTGTCTACAATAATTGAACTATAATGTTTTTAATTTATAACAACTATAAATTAAACTACAGTAACCTTAATAACTAAGGTATTAAAGTATTTAGGGTCACAGTTGTAGTGCGGTGGATAAGTTTGTGCTTAGATATAAGGTATTCAGCTGTCATGTTTCTAGGGAACCTTGTTGGTATAATTTAGTACTAGTTAGGGTCAAATTTCTGAATAAGAATTTGGGCAGACAAGCCACGTATTATTTTGTAGTAATTTATAAAAGACCGTACTGGCTTTAGAGGCAGTCGAGTGGCGATAAACTGTAAATCTTAAATGTTGAATTTAAATAATAGTTTCAGTGTATTCATTAATTAACGTATTAAATACTAATTAATTACTTACTTAATTTTGTCGTCGGATATTATGGTATTCTTCCGACCATTTAATATGGTATAAATATTATTATTGTTCTTGGGTAGGGTTATGTACCTGAACATTTGGTGAAGTTAAAAATTAAAATACTTACTGTTAACGGTAAAGTTGTTAGATATAAAATTGTTTTGCGATGCAATTATATTATTTCTTATGTCCTTGTTGGCGTCTGACTATTTATGGTTATCGTAGGTGCCTATGCATTGGGAGTAGTGTTATTCCGTTGTAGTTTACGTAGATTCGCCAGTGTGAACCAAGTCTAAATTAATAGTCTAGGTTAAAAATTAATTGTTTTATTTTTGGTAAATTTTTATAAAAATTTTGATACCAATTGGCGAGTAGTGACAAGATGGGGATTCAGGGTCGGGACGTGGAGGAGTCGGTGGTCTGGTCAGGTAGTGTGACAATGGGGGTTCGGAGTGAGTGTTGAGTGAAACCCATTCCAGACTTATTTGATCGGAGCCATACCGGTGCCTACACCCCTCCACCTCGTACGGCGCTCAGGAGCCTTGGACAGCGCTTCTCGTCTTTTGGTACTTTGCTTCCTAAACTTGTTTGGTAGTACTTTACTAGTGTTTTTGGATGTTCTTACTCCACGCACCGCCGTGGATATAATAAAGTCTGTTTTACTGAATTTATGCGTCAGTGTGGTCAATTTCCGTATCCCCACAGTTTCTATATTGTTACTTAGTATAAGAGGGTTTCCCGGGGTGTCGTTGGGTTGTTCACCTCGCTTGGCGGGGGTTACAGGTACCAAAAAACCACTACAAATATAACGAAAAAAACCTAAAAATTAATTTGGTTAATTCTGTTCACATAAATAAAATATTATTTCTATACATAACATTTCTAAGAATATTTTTTCCGTAATTAGTACAATATTCAAAAATTATATAATGTTACAAGACTTTTCATACTACTTGAGTCTCGGATCAACGTATATATTTTTAAACCAAATCATTATTAAAATCTTATTTACGTTTATTGTTGAATAAATACGTAGTATAAATTCATACCGTTTTATTTCTAGTAACTAACTCCTAAAAATGTTAAATGTTAGTATTAAAACAGAAGGACCATCACTGGGTGACCTCCTCTCTTGCCATATTTAATTCAAACAATTTACAAATTTCCTTGGTAATTTTTAGTCAAAAAAGCTAAGTAATTATATCATTTGTAATATGCAAATTACTGAACTTGTATTATGCCAGAATACGGCATTAAAAAAATCCTCAATGATTGAGGAAAAAACCGTGACATTTAAAATAAACAGTAAGCCAAATCATTAATGGATAAACAAATGATAAAAATAAATATTTCTTCGATGTTCCGTTATCCCAATAGAGTTTATAATATTTCGTGAAGAATTTAGTGGTGCATTGTGTCAGGTCAGGAGATACTGCAAGTAGGTATCAGACACCAGAACTTGACCTATAAAATTAAGTGCCAGTTACATAACCAGTTTATAACTTAACAAAAAAAAACCATTTCTTCTCCTCACATTTTACTTCATGTACGACTAATTAAATTTTAATCATTTTAAAAATTTCGTTTATAAAAACAACATCCTGGATTTTTAATGAAAATTTAAATTTGAAATCGTTCTAGATAAACTTGGCCCCTTAGAAAGTATTTCGCTAATTTCAACATAAATTTAAAAAAACTTAAAATTTAATCAGTTATCCTGGTCAAAAAATTGTGCTTTTAAACAGAACATAAAATGTCCTACGTATCAATTACTACAACAGCTATTGTAAAGAATAATGACAACATTTATTGATACAGGATTGAAAAATTAAATACCACGTAAATTTCATTAAACGTTTACTACGCCTAAAATTTCCTGGATTAATAAGATTTACAACAAAAGAGGGATAACAATACGGAGCGTCAAAAGAAAACTTAATATTAAATTCAAATACAGATTTTAGCTAATACATCTTTATAAATAACAATAAAACAAATAAAACATTTTTAAAGGTATGTGAAGTGAAATTCTCTAAAAAAATAATAATACTAACTAAGCAACATATTTTGTACAAAATTAAATACCTGCGTAAGTAATCTACAAAATAAATTTATAAGAAGCTAACAATACGAGGTGTGGCTATTAAATAACGAAAATAACGAGACTGACGTTGTAAAAAATTTTGTTTTTATTTTATACATAATCACTTATTGTCAACTTCAATATACACTCCTTCTCTATCCCTACAACGCTCCATGAGAATTTTCCATTGTTCGAAACAGTGCTGTAAGTCATCTTCTGTCAGCTCATTCAGGACACGTGCCGCTCAAAAATGTTTGAAATGAAGCTCGCAAAAATGTTTGTACTAACACTTTGTACGTGATTGAAAATGACCCAAATGTTTTGGAAACGATAACAACATGTGATGAAACGTGGTTTTTTACTTATGATCCGGAAACGAAACGCCAATCCATGCACTGGAAGAGCCGAACTGCACCGAGAGCCAAAAAAGCTCGAGTGAGCAAGTTAAAATTTAAAGCAATGATTGTATTTTTTAATATCCATGGGATTGTGTACCTTCACTGGGTTCCTGAAGGTCAAACAATTAATCAATATTACTGCCTTGAGGTACTTTCTAAACTACGTCAAAGAGTATGGAAAAAACTCCCCGAAATGTGGAAGGACAAATCATGGGTTCTCCACCAAGACAATGCGCCAGCTCATTCCACGTTATCTGTCAAAAGGTTCCTAGCCAAGTACAGCATCTTAGTGTTAGAACATCCACCTTATTCACCAGATCTTGCACTATGTAACTTCTACCTGTTCCCTATGGTGAAATCTGTATTAAAAGAGACAAGATTTGAGTGTGTGGAAGCTGTAAAAGAGAAAGCGGGACGTGTCCTAAAGGAGCTGACAAAAGATGACTTTCAGTACTGTTTCCAACAATGGAAAATTCGCATAGAGCGTTGTAGGGATAGAGAAGGAATGTATATTGAAGGTGACAATAAGTCATTATGTATAAAATTAAAATAAAATTTTTTAGAACGTCAGTCTCTCGTAGATATGTAATATCTACTGCTTCAGAATTGACACCCTTTTTTGACCCCGTAAGGCCTATTCCCACGACGCTATTACTAGCTGCTAGTTGACTATCAGCTAGAAACGAACAACTAGCAACTAGTTTAGTTAAAGCGCTAGTGAATTTAAACATGTTTCATTTTACTAGCGCTAGTTGGGGGGAAAGGTCACGTGACTGACTAGCGCTAGTAATCTAGCTCGGTGTGAACGTTTGGAAACGTTGCTATAGCCGTTTGCACGTTCAGCTGACACAATGGATCTTATGTGAATCGTCACTGCTATTAGCTTACTCTGTAAGAGCCACAAAATTTAGTGTGGCAGTCAACGTGTTAAATATGATTTTAAACAAATAGTAAACAAGTAGAAAGAAGGAAAAAATAACCAAGAGAAAAGAGAAAATGAAAAACAAGTAAAAAATGAATGAGACCACTGAAAAGACAGATAGGAAATGAAAGTGTAAACCCTTATTCCTTAATTACTTCAGGTGGTCTTCAGATAGCTAAATCGAAATAAAAATAATTGCCTCTAAGATAAAATTACACGAACATATTATAAAGAATAATTTAAGCCATGATTAATAATAAACTATATTTACAAAAATCATTATCTATTTCGTACGATTCATTATACTTATTACAACGACTATAATAATTTACAATAAACATACAAAATTATTATTAAGTTTGATCATCAAAACTGTCTAAGAAATATTTTAACTGGATTTAAACTCGTTTAATTCGGAATTAAATATAAATAATGAAGACGTTCTTACTGGCATAAATAGCCGAACAACCACTACAGAGTGAATTATAAATAATGGATTCTCCTATTAAGTCTAACTACATCAATCATTTCTGAATTTGGCCACATCAGACAACAGTAGATGATAAAATTAGACTCGGAGAAAGTAACATTTGAAAATTTAGCCGCAGGCGGTACTTGTTCTATTCCTACCGAATACCATATAGTACAACATATATGAACAAGGTAAAATAACTACTGAAGAAGCAAATATGAATAAGTAATTAAATAGTATACGGTAAAGCTGAATCATCCGTGTTACAAACACATGGCAAACATGTCTTACCAATTTACATTGATTATACTAATGAACAGGAAAAAATGTAAAATTTAACGAGTTAAAATTCATTTCTCATGGACCAATCAACGGAGAAGTAAATATTTTTTACTCAATTAGTATACCGAAACTCAGGATCTTACATAAAAATCATTTTATGAAATCAGTGGGAATTTCACTATAACATAAAATAAAAACCCAACTAACTACTGACTTTTTAAAAAAAACATGACTCATAAAATACGACAGAAATACTTCGAGAAAATATATTAAATCATAAACAGAATAATAATTAAAAAGTAATTAATTTCAGTATACATTCTGAATTTAACGCTACGATGAAAACATGAAGTTCAAACGTAGGAAACATTGTGTTTAGATCAAACGCTCCAACTTTGCTTTCCACGTCACTAGAGATGGGGTGATTCGCAGGAGGCATACCTTGGACCAAGCACGAGCGTGTACTAGGTGGTACACAGAATACGCAGCAAAACTATCAAAAACATTCTGTATCAGTTACACGTAGGTACACTCCACTTCGGAGAGTTACAAAAATAATTTATCGAAGCTATAAACGACAAGAAAAAAAATTCATTTATCAATTATATTAAAAAAATGTAATATATTTATTACGATTTATATAAATATAAATAAATACAAATTTATACATATTTATATAAACGATTTATTCATACATCGTCAATAACTAACAAGTTATAAGTATGTACCTTTTTATTGTTAAATGCATCCAAGAGACCCCCGAGGAAGTATAGGGCAAGTTAAAAATACAAACCGTACGTACGCAGTTCATTCATTATGTTTAACAAAATAAAGATTCCACATTGAAAAAGAATACGGATTTTTTTGACACTTTCAATTGAAATTTAGTATCTGTTATCCCGGTATCGCCCTAGTGTACATGTTTTGTATGAGAGGGTTGTCATGTAATTCAAATTTGTCGTGCATCGTCTTGTATAATTGTTTCGCGACATCAATTACGTATGGGATTTGTAAGTCTTTGTGCAACATTGAGTTTGTGATGTAAAAGGGGCATTGCGTTATCGTTCGTAGAATCTTGTTCTGAATCGCTTGTATACATATCGTGTGTGAAGGTTTAGCAGATCCCCAAAGTTGAACTCAATATGTCCAGATTGGTCTTAAGACTGTCTTGTAGATTGTTAATTTGTGTGACATGTTTAATTTAGAACGTCTATCGAGTAAGCGTTTCAGTTGATAGAAGCGTGTTTTGAGTTTGTGGCGTGTGTGTATAACAAATGCTTTTAAAAATGAGAGTAAAATTATAAAATATCATCAAAACTGAACGGCTGAATCTAATACAATCTTAATAACTTATTTCGATCAGCTGGTTCCAGGATTACAAAAAAATAATTGCATTTCTTCTTTAAATGATAAAACTTTTTTTAACGCTAATGAGTGCAAGTTGAAATCTGTTCAATTTGACAACAATAAGCAACTCCATGACCCATGGTGATGAGGATGATGTATAACGTGTAAAAGAGATAGTGCTATAGTATTGTAAGACTCAGGCCGACCATTCCTGAGAAGAGCATGGTTAGTTGAACCCCAACCACTAAAGTAGCCTATACCGGTAACCAATGCCTAGTATTGAAATCCGTATAAAATTAACTAACTACCTTTACTAGGATTTGAACCACGAGCCCTCGACTCCGGAAATCAGCTGTTAAACAGTTGATTTGTGGCGGCAACATTACCACTAGACCAATCCGGTGGGTTTATAAGTAAAATAAATGATAAAAAAATTCAGTGCAGTAGTTGAATGTGTAAATAACAATAACCAAAGTTATCTTCCATCAAAGTAATTAATTTAGGTAAACAGCCAAACCCTGTCGTGAATGAAACGACCGTGTCAACTGCCAATTAAAAATATTTTTAAAAAGGCATACTGAAAAAACCATATGTTTTAGTAATTAAAGAGTCAATTACTTTACTCCATTTACTTACGTAGTAACACCTTTAGTTATTTAAATAAGCCTTTTAGCTTTGAGCCAAACTGCAATTTCTCCTCGCAATATTTCTCAAATTTGTTTCTTTCCCCGAGCACAATCATCAGTGTTTCTTAATTATGCCCATAACAAACAGGTGGAGTGTTAAATCATTTTCCCTAAATCTGTTAGTTTTAGGGCTATGTTTCTTATCACTTGATCAGCCAATCAAATGACTGAATCATTTAAGAACAGAAAAGGTAGAGGTGTAAAAGACACTAATCAAGAGTTATGTTCTCTGAAAGTAATAAAGTTCATTATAAGGCCTGTGATGAATGAAGTAAAGGTGTCATTCTCAGGGTGAAAAGTAGATTATTTTAAGTGGGCCCGGCATGCTGATAAGCATACTTTTTAACTCAGTGAGGGAGGCAGGTGTAAACCAACTCACTCCTCGTTTTACTTAGTAAAACCTGTAGAGGTTCAAACCATCCTTTTGGCAGATGACTTAAACAACCGGTATTTTTAACAAATCACATTAATAGCCTCAGATTTTTGCTAATATACTCCAAAAATATTACACTTGCATATAACGACAATCCATCAGCTATAAAATGAGTACAGAAATAAATCCGCACGATTCAAGGTAGAATGAAGTACATGAACATTTTCCATAATACGTTTGAGATAATGGAATAACTTAAGAAAATAAATAAATCCGCTTTTAGGAATACGCTTTCAATGCGTTAGAATCGTTCCTTCTTGATAATGAAACCCATTTAATGGAATAATAGTATTCCGTACCTTAACGGTTTTACCTTAATTACTTATTCACGTTCTGTACGTAGTTCTTAATTATTTATTACTACAGAAAAGTCATCATTCAATTTGTGATTACTGTGATTGTTGCTTTCACAACAATTACCTTAAAACTCTCTACATCTAATACAATATTCACCAATTAAGAAGAAAATAATATATTAAAACTTATAAATTTATAGCAATAAATAAACATAAAACTTTCAATTGTAACAATATATAATTGAATTTACTTATTTATTTAAGTCAACAATTCCACATTTGATCATAAAAACCAGATTGAAGGTAATATATGTTTATGCAGAAACTGGTATTCATTACGCTGGTAGTAATATGATCTTTTCTCAGCAAAACTCCCCGTATCATTTATTCTCAATTACAATTTTTTAACTCTTTACAAAAAAACAGCTTTCATAATAGAAATACACAAATAAATAAATAAAATACCTTGTGTTCACACTGATAGTCAACACAAAAACCTTGCATAGAAATTAAGAACTTTAATAATAGGAACAATAATAAAATAAATACCTGAATGAACCGATTTACTTCATTTTTATGTTGTTCATTGTAATGAGTGTTAACAAAAAATTCAACAAATGTGATTCAATAGCAAAAACAGAACAGGTAGCGAATTCTAAAATAATTTTAAAGGCTTATAACGCGCTTCAAATCTATTAACATTAATATAGTTATCGCTATTAAAATATTAAGTCTATAATAAAAAAAATATACGCTGACTGAGGTACATTAAAAATATTAATATTTTATAAGATAAGTGAAAGTACTGAAGTTTACCTGTCGTAAATCATCTCTACAATCAGCACTTCAACCAGCCAAAATTTGTATGCAAAACGTTCTTACCTAAAAACAAAACAAACAAAAAATTACTCACACATTTAGACTTATATATTAAGCGTATTTTACAGCCGTAATGGCCGTTTTCTGCATCCCATCCTTCAAACTGACTCATCCCTCCAACCGTTGGCGTAGTGGTTAGCGCAACTGGCTTCTACGCCGGGGTCCCGGGTTCGATTCCCGGTCAGGTCTGGCATTTTTTCATCACTCATTTTAATATAACATCCTTCTCACCGTCTGCATTAGCAGAAATTGCAAAACAGACGTAAAACCAAATAAAAAAATTTTTTAAATCATCCTCCACATCTGGTACTCCATCCCTCTGACTCGAATCGTCTCCTCTACGTCATCGATTTGAAGCCTGCCACTCCCAAACTCTCCACGGCAACCACTACTCCGCCCTAAGCCGCATAACATGCCTGCACTACGATAACTGTCTCGCCGATACCCGGGCTGTTATTGGAATCAGACTCCTACTAACTCTCTAACAGTCTGATTTCTTACACGATCCAACAAGGTAAGCTTACAGAACCATCTCCAAAATATCATCTCCGCTGCAAGCAATCTCCCCTTCATCCTTTCACCCAACGCCCAACCTCCGCCCCACCAAGAACTTATAAATGTGTTGCTTTGTCGACCTCGACAAAATTTCATTCCATAATACCGGGTGCAACTTCCGGGTAACAACTTTTGCTCTCCTAATCTTCAAAACATCCTCATAGTCTCTACCATCCACAGTTAAGGTTACCCCCAAATACTCAAACTCCATCATAGCCTCAACATTCAGATCTAATATTTATGTTAATAAACTTCCATAAAAGAAATTATGAAAACCATTCAATAAAATTTCAAGAATAATAAATAATATTAATGTTTTCTTTACCAGAATCTATTCAATTGGTAAGCTATAAGTCATTTCTCTATCTTGAGAGGCGATTCGTTAATGTACTTCCACCCCATATACACAGTATTATGTCACCACATCTATTAAAACATAAACTAAAATATCATATACTATCGATCTACGAACAAGAACTTGAGAAACTTTTCCAGGTCTTAAAATAACTGTTCTTATTAGTTTTTACTTTTTTCGTTGCGATAGTTTAACTGTTTCTTTATGCTCATTTGTTGAATTAATTTCCCATAAAGTTAAAATATTTACATTGTGTTAGTTACAATATATTATATTATTGTAAAGTAGTTATAGTTATAAAATAAAAGTTATAATATTTTTTTTCTCTATTACAAAATATACAAACATAATCTTAAAGTTTTTTTAAAAACATTTTATTGTTATTAAAATTAAAATATAATATTGATATTTCATGTAAAATGTTATTGAATTTATCATTTATTTTATTTATTTTTTTTTTTAAATTCTGTTTAACGCAATCTCTGTAACCTATTTAACTGTAGTAATTTACTTAGTATTTAACTAAGTAATTTTACAGTAGTAAGTATTTAAGTGATTTAATTTTTTTGTTCTGTATACTCCAATGCGCGGACAGAACTCTTTGTGAAGAAGAGTTTTTGCGCATAAGTATATTTAGTTTAAAATTTTGTACCTAGCTTAGTATAGTAATAAATTGTAATTTTAATGTAGCTATATTTACTAAATAAAATTAAAATATAATCTGAGCATTTCTAGTACGAAAGCAAACGTGATAGCTTCTGTAAAAAAATACTACAGGTAAGATCATAGATTGTGATAGAAAACTTTTACTGTGCAAGCCAGGAACTTTATTACGTTTATTACTTAAGCTGCCACATTGGTTATGACGGAGAGCTTGATGTTGACAAAAAATTAATCTCGAGCTCTTACAGGGAGAGAAGAAATCAGAAATTTAAGCTGCGAAAATGCATTTTTTACATAGCATTTTTACCTGCATTTTTTACGTAGGGTCAATGATTCGAAATTCCTAAACAGAACAAAATATTTAGACAATAAGACGTGCAAACGAGAGAAAAAATCCTACGCAATGAATTGATGGATCATCTTTAGAGAACTATGCGGGATAAAAGTTCCAAAACAGGTTCTGAGATAGAGGAATGAAAGAACAAGAAGCTTGGGAAACTCCCAACAATGCTGGGAATAGCTAGGAACACTCAATAAAAATACTCTACCAAAAATATTAGATAAATGTAAGTAATCCAATATTTACGCTAATGGGTATTTTTAAAGGTTGAAATTACAGTAATAAATTTTTTTTGTAAATAACTAAAACAGCCACGTGGTTATGAATTAAACATCACATTTATAATAAGATAAAAGATACCAAAGAAATCCTTTAATATGTAATGAATAACAATAAATGTAATAATAAGCCTATCATCCCCTTGCCTCATCAATATTGTTGATTCTGTACCAAGAAAATACAACTTCTAATCTAATATCAACAAAGTAAATTGGTTTACTAACTTACCATTCAAAATTTTAAAATAAAATATTAATATTAAAAGGAATAAATTTCGCGTTCACCAATTAACTAGCTTTTGAAATAAGAGTTAATTTAGTTGTAAGAGTAAAGTGTTTTCAGAATTACAAGCTAAATCTGCAGGTATGAATATAGAGACAATAATGCTGTACGCGATTTGTTTCCATCTGTTTTAAGTCAAAGAAACAAATCTTAGCTTATATCTTGGAGTACTTAGTTTGAGTTGGCATGATGTTTAGTGGAAGAAGACAGGGACAGCAGGTTAGCAGATTAGATCTAGGAATAGAACGCGTTAACGGTAAAAGGCGGAACGATTCGCCACCATTTAAATAGTAGTGTTGTACTGTAGTTGGTAGCGGCAGTTAAACAATAATGTGTTTTACTTGACTATGCGTTGTTTTTAACTTGACGTCAATACGTTAAGATTCATAATCCAATTTAAACCAAAAATTGGAATATAACATTTCATTTAAACAAGTAG
This sequence comes from Catonia carolina, assembly GCA_035578175.1. NCBI lineage: Eukaryota > Metazoa > Arthropoda > Insecta > Hemiptera > Achilidae > Catonia > Catonia carolina. Next base: position 45,845,306 of record JAQMRL010000001.1, read on the forward strand.
CAGGCTACGTAGAACACACCCACGTCGGTCATTGGCTTAACAACAATACTAGAATTGTTCCCCGAAGTACATTAAGTAGCTACAAACAAGCGCATAAAGCTCCGAAGTAATCAATCAAGAATTATTAACCTATTAGGAAAGCTTACATTACAAAACTGTACAAGCAAAATTCTAATATTGATAATTCATACAAAAACATTAAAATTTCAAATATGAATCTTGCTTAGTTAATTCTCTCTTAATTAATGGAAAGATTGGTTAGGAGAAAAACCAAAAATCGATATTTTACTGAATTTTTGTTATAATAAAACAGAATATGACAAACAGTGGTTCTCCTAGGAATCCACTATTCCAGCGAAACGTTATTCGGGCCATATCGTTTAGGAGACACCGATAAAATTGAGAAAATAGAAAGAAAAATACTTCGGAAGTGCATGAACAAAAGGCACATGGTGGAGAGACAGTGGCGATGAATCCCAAACAAAGAAATTTACAAACTAATCCCCTCACTAACAAATAACTTTAGAAAGAAAATAATATCATTCCTAGGACACATATTCAGAGCCGAAAAGGCCAGACTTGTGAACCGGCTGATCAACCATTTTTGGAATAAGGTGTCGAGACCTAGGTGGCTGAAGGATGTACAGCGGGATATGGAGGAACTTGGAATCACTCAACAAGCTTGCTAACGAAATCAGCTAAGTACAACCGACAAGTCAAGACTAATATGGTAACATTCGAACCAAAAACCAGAAGAGTGTACAACAGGGTGTTTACCGACGAGGACCGGAAACAGACATTGGAACGTTTTAAGAAAGTGTGGGCCAAACGAAAGGAAGCCACGCTTAGGAGAGCGCGCTTTGCAAAGAAACCAAACACTGGAACAGACCTTAAAGTCTCAAAAGTAAAAAACTAAGATTACGAAGTAGACTAAAGTACGAATAAGTTCAATGTATATTATATTTAATGAATATTTAGTTTAATATTTAATATTATCTATAGTAATATTTATATGTTGGTACAAAACTTATTAATCCACAATTTGAACAGTTATTTCACTTCCCACGACCATGATTAATATTAAATTTTCGTAAATGTCAATTCAGTTCGTATTAAAGATGAATCTCTACAAGTAAAGTAAAATCGCACTTTAACATATTTAATTACAATGGTCGGTTTAGAGAAACCAACTTGGAAAAGGTCAAGGAGTCAGTTAATAAAACTGTAGCGCATGTACAATGCAATTTAACCCTAATGTATGTACGTTGAAATCAGATCTATTTAAAACAATAAGCAACCCCATTACCCAGTGAGATGAGGATGATCTGTACACGACGTGTAAATGAGTTATGAGTCTTGTACAGACTCAAGCCTGTTATTTTGAGAGAATATCATTAAATGAACACCAACTATCAAAGTACACCGGCAACCACTATCTATTATTCTAATCCGTATAAAAGTAAATAAAGTAAATAAGATTTGAACCACAGAACCTTCATCTACGAAAATCAGCCAAGAAGTAGAAAAAATAAGAATTGAAAAGCAAACTACTTTGATAAGACATCATTTAGAAAGAGTTTTTAATTTAAAAATTCCTGCAAAGGCAAGGTGGAATTCAAAGTCCCGATTAAAAAGAGAAAAAAGATTCAGTAAAAATATAAATAGCTGTAAAAAATTAGGTAAAAATAATACTGCTAAACTTAAGATCTAATTTCAGCCAAATAACGTTTAAAAATAAATCAAAATAACACTTTCGTACTACTTTCCGGAAATCCTAGCGATTGATTTCATGGACAAAAGAAAATTACATATTAAAACAATACAAACAACGTTCAGGGTACATAACACATCTTAATCATATGAAACAACCAAAAATAAGAAAATCACTCATTCGGTTAATGGAAAGATCGGTTAAGAGACAGGCCGCTGTGCTTAACAGTTACTGCTATCAAAAACCAAAGATCGTTATTTTACTGCCACTTTGTATTATTAAACACATATTTAATTATTTTTATTATGTAGTAAGCTAAATTAGTATATCGAAGCGTATTCGATTTAAGTACAACGCCGAAAATCCCGGATTCAATGCACGGCTAGTTTTGGGGAATTTGCTTCTACTGATTGTACCACTACCTGGCCTTGCCCACCCAACACATAAGTTATACCTAATTGTTGACTTCGAACCTTAAGGTCAGGTGCCAACTTGAGATTTCATCGCAAAAAATAAAACGTGCTGTTTTAAAATAAAGAGCGCACACATGCGACCTAGAAATTTCAGTGATTTCTCGGTCGCAAAATCGCTAGTAGGCGCCTAGGCTTAAGGACACTTGCGCAACCATGCACTGATACACATTACATCACTTCGTAGATATTGAGCAGTATGCACTTTACAATAATTAATCCCAAAACAAAAACTTTTGTTTAATGATTTATTATTTATTTAAAATACACTATCAGAATATATGAACGTGTGTCATAAAAATGTACATGCAGTGATTTGTAATCACTGGAGAAGAATTTAGATACAGCTAGTAAAAAAATGGGGATGTATGTTTGTATACCAGATGGACAGTTAATAAAATAACGCAGAGTCAATTTAAATCGATACTGTTTATATAAGTAACAGAAAATAATAAAATTTAAGTAGAGAGGAAGATACAGGATTATATTTTAGCCATAAACAATGTCGCTAAAACGGGATGGGAACTTGCTTTCTAAAATAACCTTTGACATAATTTACATATCCTCCACTTTCACTCCATCTTTTCCCACTTATGAAACATGTTACACCTTACACATATGACAAGTGCAGTAAATAAAATTAGTATCAATCCAAATTACAGTCACAATGCAATATAAAAATTAGTTATAATTTACAATATTTTTTAATAACACTACAACAAATGTTAGCCACTTACACAATTCTTGGTCGTTCAAAATAGGTTGAAATTATAAAAATAATAATAATAAGCAAGTATTTGATAAACTGTAACTATATAAAGTCACAAATAAAATGTAATCTGTTGACAACAGATGTGGACAAACGAAAAGTGTCACGAAATTCTAAATTTCTAAGCTAGTTGAAATTACATATTCATGAACATCTTGTTTCTAAATAATTTTTTCTGGTTTACATTAGGTTTACAATTATAAAATTATTAAATAAGATAACTGCGAATAGAATTTCATATTAAACCGCCTAATCATAAGTTTTACAAACGTCTTTATACAATTAATTAACAATAAATTCCTAACATCTGTCGAATTTCAAAATTTGACAACTAAATTTTGGGACCTACATATTTTTAATTTTCTATTACGCATTGCTTAAATCGTGCACCAACTGGGAAACGTGACCAATATTACTAAAACAGTACTACCATAACTATATATCAGTTTAAGATAACATAAAACATTTTACAATAAATTAAGAAATATCATCGGTGCCCATAAATTAAACGACATGAATTCCATACGAATGACAAAAAAATTTTTAATGTACGAATCTATAAAAGGCAGTGAAAGTACAGATAGGTGTCAACATTTAAGCCTGTACTGAAATTAAAACCTTTTATTTATTATGAAACAGATCGGAACATAGATTTGATAAAATAATATCAACTAACTTACTGAATAAATTAATGGATAATGTTAATTAAAACTTGGTTTTCCTAATGAAGTGAATTCAGACCAAAAAATCTTGTTTTACCGGCGCCATATTTGATGTCTTTCTGATCCAAAATAAGGTAAACCATTTCACCGGCACTAAAGAAATTAGGATCAAACCACCCGATCGTAAAAGAACTGACACTAAAAAATAGGAGAACCAAACACCAGGTGCTACCAATTTCTGGTTTAACAATAAGGAAAAAGTAATAAAATTTATGTTTACTATTTAGAAATTATTCTTTAACAGTTGCGCCTCGATATAACAAAATTAAGAATCCCAGAAAAAAAATCGTTAAATCGAAGTAACAAGAGTTCCACTTCAGTTCAGAGTTCAGTTTTAAAGTAGACGATAAAAAAAAGGCTTATAGCAGCTAATTTCATGGTGATTTGTGGGCAAAAATAAATCCATATTCGGATTCAGCACACAAAAAGTATCAATTTCAAAAAATTGTTATACAATCAGTTACGGAGCCCTGATTCTCTGTAATTATGAGCAATATGAGTTCAAAATTTTTCCGTTCTTGAATACTCTTCTTAATACAACATAATTTCTGGTTCTTATTTTACAAAGAATAAAACATTAATAAAAATAAGGCACCAAAAATAATAATTATTCTTATACTTCCATTTTGGTGGTATGAGAATAATTATTTTTTACATTTTATGTAATAAACAAATTATGTAATAATGTCTTTTAACGATATTCAAAAACAAAATTGACAAAAATGAAATAATCATCTGTTAAAATAATCGAAACATTGAACTCAAAATAAATAAAAAATACTATAACAGCTGACACTAACCAAAAAATAAACATATGTCTCGTAATAACTAACAATAATACACAAGTAATTTCTAACACAAGAAAACAAATGAAATAAATCAACAACAAAAATAATATGTTTTACATGGTGTTAGTTCACTAAACAAAACACAACACGTTGAATTTATCAATTTATTTAGCGATCACCAATAAGCAAGCATGTCAATGTTGAATTTAATGGTGAACCGCCTCAGGTGTACACGTATCACGCACTTGGATCGTTATTTTTAATGGTACCGCATGTACACAAAAATCATCTTCAATAATTGAAAAACCGACATTACTGAGTATGACATGATAAAACGAAACGCAAATAATGAAAAATTTGGTTTACTCACAATTAAATTAAGGAAACAGTAATCGTCTACAATGTTAGAGTAATACTTTCAAAATCGGCTTTTATAATTCACATGAAACTGTCAATTTATCTCCTGACATTACCGTTCTATTTCAATTTACATACATAAATATTCACATAATTCTACGAATAAACAGACTAAAACTTATCAATTTGATTTCCTGACATAATAACTAAAAAAAAACTTAGTATTATACACTGTAGAAATATTTTTACTTTCACTTCCTATATGAATATATACGAAGAAAAGTATTATTTTCATGTCGATTTTTCGAAATTGAGTTTTCACCGGATGTACACGTTTTCAGACACCCCTCCAAACCCAAAAAACATGTTTTTAGTGATCAGTCTGTGTGTTTGAACAAAATATAAATATCAAGAACAAAACATAGTACGAACTTGGAACTTAAAATTTAAGTTAGGTATTACTAACGGACCCGACATGAATATTTTCATCAAAATCGGTCAACCAGAAGTAGTACTTTATTCGTGTAATTATTCACTTTTTCGCGATTTTCTCAAAAACTGCTACGATTTTTTTTTAAATCGCCTCATTTACTACATTTTTTTATGCTTTTCATAATAGGGTAGGCGCCATGTCGGCTGAAATTCTTAAGGAGGCTGTGCTCTGGTAGAAAAAAATTGCGTTTTTAAGATTGCAGCCTTAAAACACCACGGCCGGCCCGTGGTGTAGTGGTCAGCGCAACTGGCTATGCCGGGGTCCCGGGTTCGATTCCCGGTCAGGTCTGGCATTTTTTTCAGCTGTAAATCACCACATATCATTACCTACGCACGAGCCCAGCCCAAGGCTTATGCATCATCACTCAATAAAAAATATTTAAAAAATATGTATTTTTGGGCAAAAGTATTTATAACCAAAGTTGTAAAAAATTTACAAAACCTACAACTTTTATTCCAAACATTTCTTTCTATAATGCTTAGTTTAGCGGAAATTAGTGATTTTCAGTTTTTTATGAAAATCTATAAAAATGGATTTTTTTAAGATTTCGACCGTAGTATGACATTTTACAACAAATGACATTTTACGACAAAAATGTGTATATATAATCAAATTTATAAGAAATCAAAAGATCTACAACTTTTATTTTAAGCATTTCTCTCTACAGAGCCTAGTTAAGCGTGAAAGAGTGATTTTCCCTATTATTAATTCAAACTAAGGTTGGTTTTAATTTTGCATCATACACTCATGAATAAAATTAAAATGGTTTTTGAGGTTAGTTTTTTGTTTATTTCTAATGTTTTATTACTAATAGTTAGGTTATATTGTTCATTATTTGCATAGGCAAGAGAAAGTTGTGTGATTGTTTTAAGCCAGATTTTTAATATTTACTGCAATAAACATTTTGAATGACATCGTCTAAATCATATTAACATCAAGTGTAGAAAACCCATGTGTGATATTGTTATTACCTTGTTAACACGTTTTATAAGCGTTGCAATTGAGTTAATAAGTAGCATAAATAAATAAAATTTTCTTCTCCCACCAAGGATTAGGCAACTGCCAGTTCCGGTCTCAAGAAATTCCTCTTCTTCTCCATTGCTGATCCAACCACCACCATCTCACAGGCTGATATTCTTCAGCAATTCTTGGAAAACGGATACTCGCCATATGGTCCATATAAAAAAAACCATTTCGATCTTCTTTCTTTAATGAGATATTCAACAGAAGATACATTTAGGTCAATTCTTATCTTGGGGAGTCTTAATTTATCCTTCAAACTACATCCTTCTACAGCTCTAACACATCTCATTAAAATCTCAGGACATTCGAATATCTCTTTCTCATAAATAATGTAATAATTATTTATTTTCGTATAGGACCAATTATAGACCACTTAAAGTGAGTTTAGACATTTCTGAAAGCACTTCTCCCAACTTACACTCGTAGCATTCGTTCACTAAAGACTTTTATCCTTTCTTCTCTCTATTTGAAGTTCTGCTTTTGCTCTTCATAGAATCTCTTAGTCAATAATCAACTAACTGAATTTAGTTCGTTCCGTTATGTTTTCTCTGTTTATTCTAGTTTTCAATATTCCTTTCTGACTTTTTTATAACACTTATCCGACACACCTTAGGTGTACTGTTTATTTTTGTAAAAATTTGTTTTGTCAACCATTCTATATTCCGTAGAATTTTAGTCTTTGTTTTCGAATCGCTTTGATATTTCTGATAAATGTTTCGCACTTACAATTGCTGTTGTTTAGGTCATCAGCCGAAATATTGGCTTAAAAACCTCAAGACGATTTACTAAATAAAACAAGGAGTGAGGTGGTTTACCATGCCTTCCTCATGGAGTGGAAAAGTATGCTCATCAGCATGCCAGGCCCTCTGAAAAGCATCTACGCTCCTCCCTGCAAATGACACTTTCACTTCATTCACCACAGGGTCTGGCTGTATAATAATTAAATTCACTACTCTCAGAGGAGAAAACTCTGACTAGTCTTTTACACCTCTACCTCTTCTGTTTTTAATTGATTTAGTCATATAATTGGCTGACTATGTGATAAGAAACAGAATTATTTTTTGTAGCCCTGGAACTAGCAGATCGAGTGCAAATAATTTAATACTCCACCTGCCTGTTATGGACAGCTAATTATAATTATATAATACAATAGCTATAAAATTGAAAATTTTGGAGTAGGGAATGGGATGGTAGGTATTATTACAACATAGGACGCTTAAATACGATCGAACGGGTATCAGCTTGGAATGGCAAAGTAAAATAGCGAAAACCTTGACCAGGACAGCCAGATGTTCAACGAATTACCAGTTAATATTATATTATTTTGAACAGTTAAACAGTATTCAATTTCACTTAAGAGTACTACTTTATTGGTAACCATAAACTTAAAACTTTATTGCTGTTGCAACAACCTCCTCATATTCATATTAGAATTAGCAAAATACTATTGAATGAGGTTACTTAATAGAGTTGTTATTTGAATTAAATCTCTTGGTGTGTTACAAGATTAGTTTGAACAATTATGCTACGAACTTGAAATATGTATACAATTTTACAATCCATTAACGGCAAATATTTATCTTGACCAGTAATTCTAAACCTTTTTTACTTTCTCTTGCCTGTATGAATATATAGGAAGGAAAGTATTGTTTTCATGTCGATTTTTCGAAATCGAGTTTTCACCGGATCTATACGTTTTCAGACCCCCTGAACCCAAAAAACATGTTTTTAGCGATTGGTCTGTGTGTGTGTGTGTGTGTGTGTGTGTGTCTGTGTGTGAACAGAATATCTCAAGAACGGAACATTGTACGAACTTGAAACTTAAAACTTAAGTTACATACCACTACCGGACCCGACACGAACATTTTCATCAAAATCGGTCAACCGGAAGTAGTAGTTTATTCGTATAATTTTTCACTTTTTTGCGATTTTCTCAAAAACTGGCCCTACGACTTTTTTTAAAATCGCCTGGTTTACTACATTTTTTATGCTCTACAAGATAGGGTAGGCGCCATGTTTGCTGAAATTCTGCGTGAGGCTGTTTTTACGTAAAAACATTTTTTTTTTTAAGATTGCGGCTTTAATATGCATTTTAGCGCAAAACGTTATATAACAAAAGTTGTAGAAACTTTAAAATTCTACAACTTTTATTTCAAACATTTTTTTGTATAACGTTTAGTTTAGCGGTAATTTGCAATTTTCTGTTTTTTCTCACGAAAACGTGAGAAAAATTGATTTTTTAAACATTTCGGCCTTAGTATGCATTTTACGACAAAAGTGTATATAATTTAATTTATAGAAAATTAAAAGATCTACAACTTTTATTTAGAGCATTTTTCTCTACAGAGCCTAGTTTAGAGAGAAAGAGTGATTTTCCGTATTTCTAAGCCAAAATGAGGTTGATTTTCATTTTCCGTCTTTCACTCATGATTAAAATTAGGTTATGTTTTTTGAGGTTAGTTTTTTGTTTATTTCTTATGTTTTATTACTAATGTTAGGTTTATTGTTAATTATTTTCACTGGCAAGAGAAAGTTGTGTGAGTGTTTCACACCAGATTTTTTTTAGTCACGGCACACTAACCTACGTAGAGAGTATCTGCGGCACACTAAAGTACGAGTTACAAAGGAAGAGAACCCAATAATAGCAATGAAAGCAGTTAATACCCTGTTAATTTTTTAACCACCTACTTGTGCGAGGTGGGCTTTGCAACACAAACTAACATAAAAATTACCGCGAGAGACTTCTCTCAGTTGAACAGTAAAAGCGTGTGTGTTTCTCTTCAATTACCCGACGAATTGAACTTTTACGTAAGAAGCGGCAAGCTCAAGTTTCTCATTAATAACTCTTAACTAATCTTTTGTTGTAAGACGTAAGCCATTAAATCCCCTAGAAAATAAGTTTTAAGATCTTAAAACTGGTCGACCTGGGTCTGTACAAGACTACACCTCATTTACACGTCATACACATCATCCTCATCTCATTGGGTCATGGGGTTGCTTATTGTTCTAAATTCAACAGATTGCAACGTACACAAATTAGGAATAAAAAAAAGTTCTTAAAAATGTTCTCTTGTTCTTTTTTTAAATTGTTATAATGAATTATTGTTATAATGAAGCGGCGGAAAATGAAATCAGCTGTTCATAAACAGCTGACTGATTAATTATAAAAACGATACATTTGGCGGAACATAAAATCAGCAGTTTATAAACAACTGACCGATTAAATATAAAAACGAATAATTTGATTGTTGGAGCCGCCGACGCCGCGGTTTGAATGGCTGGTGGTTGTTAGTAGGCTAATTGTACGGGATTTTTCGTTACGGTGAAGTTTGTTCTTTTGTCATAAGACATTGTATTTAGTGATTAATTTGGTACGGGAAATTGTTCATTTTATTTTATTGTTGATAAATTGTGTGAATTGCGTTGTTTTAAATATTTATGACTTATTTTCATTGTTGTCATTTTTTGAAGGTTAGTTTTTTTGTCAAATAATTTTATTGAATAAATATATATATATATATGAATTAATTAAATTAAAGTTTACAATTTTACTTTACTATAACGAGTTGTAACAATATTGAGTAAAATTATTTTAATTTTTTTATCACAAATAATATCATAAAGTCGAAGAAGTTTCGCGGCACACCCGTTGAGAACCACTGATCTAGATAGTGGTTAAAAACAATTTACATTCAAGGGTTTTAAGATGTGTTCAAGATCTATTGGTCTGGTTTACAACAACCTACAGAAAAAAGTAATCCGGATGAAGTTGATCGATATAACTTTGAATTCAAAAGAACAAAATAAATTGCAAAAAAGGGATAATAGAAAAGCCATTTAACTATAGAGTTGGCCTCCGGGCCAGCCCAGTCACTCAGCTGGTAGAAAGTCGCTATTATTTTTTAAGTAACACCGGTTGGGCAAGCGACTCTGTATGGTTACCAGCTGACAGCCATCCATGAACAAACTCTAGTGATGGTCCCTGTTCACACTCATGCCTAATCCACTTGAAAAATACAGTGAAAAGCAACAATCAAATTGGGTAGTTGTCAATAATTTACAGTTCCCAATTACATATAAAAGCTAAAAAAAATATATATAGTTGCTATAAACAAACACAACGGACTAGCGGTGGCATGATTCATATCAGCCTAAGTGATCATCTTGCAGCATCATGTCCGTTGTTTTTACTCCATAAATGCAATAAGGCCTGCACACCCAGTACGGATAAAACGCAGTTTATAGTTTTGTAGTTCAGTTTGATCTCAGAATTTGTTCTATATAGGCCTACTACCATTCTCTGCTACTTGCGTGTGCGTGATAGGGAGCCAGTTTTTAACAATACGGAGAATTTTCTCCTTCCCTCTAAACTACACTTATTTCTGTTTTTACAAAACACACACATATTTCTGTTTTACTGCGAATTAAGCTTCAAATTAATTAAATTGTTACGCGGATTTTGTGGTATTCAGTGTTTTCTTCTTGTCGAAAATTAAATTTAGGGTATTTGTACGAGCGGTATTAACTATTTTTATATAATATGGCTAAATATGTAGTGCAACACATAAAAAGAAAACCTTTAAGGAGTGGCGAAAACAGGCAATAAAAAATATTTTTGTATCGTTAAGGAATGAAAATCCGAACGACAGCGAGTTCTAGTGTTCTCAGAAAAAATATTAAAAAATAGTGCTATAGTTTAGTATAGTAAAAGTGAATTAGTATGGATCGCGCTAAGCAATCTGGGTTGAGTTCTAGCCAATGAGAGAGTACAGTATTGTTGACGTTTACTTTATAGTTAAATTGCTTTTATTATAGATTTTAGTGATTTATTTTCGGTGTAGTCTGTAGAAGTATGAAACTTTAAAACGAAGAACATATTAAAGAATGCCGCTGTATCCAAACTGAATCGGGTACTTTGGTTTGTAATGAATATGAACCGAATCTATTAAGTGCCACTAGCATTTTTCCTTGAAATTCTACAACGTGCAGGTTATAATCTTAGCGAACTAAACTCAAACTATGAGGTAAAAATAAAAAACCATTTACATAAAGTACCACCTTCAAACAGACATTAACACGCCTAATCAACATTTTTAGATGACTTCGTCATGTATGTTCATATACACAAAATATTTTTACTAATCCCTTCACATTAGCCTAAACAAAATCTTAGAAACAATGACTCACCAGTCCTTTAAAGAAACTAACAGTATTATTATCTTAAAATCAGGTTTTAATCTGACTCACTAAAACAACAAACTGATACGTAAGTTGCATAATAAATCACACAGAATCCGTGCCATATGAGTAACAACGTGAGTAAACACGTCCAACGTTAATTTTAACCAGCAAAATTGCCACTTATTGGAGTTGGCATTATTTATCTTCTGCATTAGTAAACAGAAAATATGTAAAACCCAATTTGAAGAAAATAATTTTCTTCTTTCGGTGCCTTCTTGTATTAGAGGTTGGATAATAACAGCAATTCTTACTTAAGATACTGTTTCTCTAAATAGTTCTACATATGATAAACTATACCAATCTCGAAAGTTTTATAACCACGATATTCTTCGTCTTCAAAACAAATTCTAGTTCCAGCACTGCTTTCATGTACCTACTTCAGGAAAATCAGTCAAAAATAAATTACTAATATCAGGCCTCCGGGACCAGCCCAGTCGTTCATTAAATAAAAATTGTTCTGAATCTTAAAGTTACACTGATTGAATAAGCGACATAGTACTGCGAACATTTGATACAAAGATAAACACTTTCTTCAATTCACGCCACAAGAATTCACAGTATAACAACGAACAATTACTTATTAAACTTAAAACACCCCAATATAATAAAAACTTAAAAAATATATAATTTATTATCAGACTGTGTGAAACTATAGTAGGTACACATGATTTTCAATGTTATGTTTATATTTAATAAGATTTATGTTTAATCACAAGATTTATGTCTTAAGTGTTATGTTTAATCATCAGATTACCTCATTTAACATTTTTCTTACTTCTACTACTAATCATCTTCATTATTATCATTTCCATCATAGTAATCGTCATCATCAGCTTCACCTACTGCATTTTTCAAAAAATTAATGCGTGGTTCAGTCAAGTTTAGTTCACAGTTTAGGTTTTTTAACAAACTACTGAGTTTTTACATTTTCATTCTAAGAACGTTATTATTTAGAATTTTTATCATCTTTGTTTTAAGTTCATAATTACATTTACAAAAAACTGATTGCAAAAGAATTTATTAAAAAAGTGTATTTAAAAAAAAGAAAAACAACGATAATTGAAAGCGAAAGGCAGTGTTCTGGACATTCATTACCTATAAATAATACCTAACAATTTAGGAACGAAAAATAAACATAACAATACATAAAACATAAAATTCATGCATTTTTCATAAACTGCATATCAATCCTGTAATAAAACAAAATAAAATACTACCTGTAAGATACAGTAAATTATAAATATAACAGGATTACGGGGAAGTTGTCCCTGAAAACACCGTAATAGGAACTACAGTAATATTAGTTAAACAAAACTAACTGAATCTTAAGTATTTTAACATGATCGTACTGTACAATAATACTAAAAAGAATGAACCGAAGGAATGTTTTATTTCGTCATAAAAATAAACAGAACATGCTGTCGTAATCAACAAGCAAGAAAGGTACCCTCCTGACATAATGAAGGCTGTTGTTGCTTGTGTTAATAATAATAATAATGATAATGATAATATAATAACAAAAGACTCACTCTCTAAACAGTTTATTATTTTATTATACATTCAGTATGAGTAATGATCGTAGTCATAAACTGAATAATATTATAATGTAGGCTAATAAGTAAGCACTCGGTTCATGAGTTAACTTTAAATAGATATACGGCAATTGTTTGTTTTTTTTACTTAACAACTCCGTAAAATCTTTCACAATACGTAGGTTAACAGATAAAGAAACAGCTTAAGTGAACAGCAACTTGATTGAAAATCAATTTTTACCCTACTTTTACAAAACATATTAGGATTACATTACAAATTTAAAAAGTTAAATTATATTAAGATAATAAAAAGAGCTGAGCTGGGCCTCAGATATAGGAAACTATATGGGTTATAATAATAATAATAATTTATTTATTCCATAATACTACACATTACATAAAAAATAAATTACAACAGTACAAATTTTCTTAAACTACTATCCTATTACGCTAGAGGTGGAGGATATTATCCCATCCAACTATGGACAAAACCGTGTACTAGGATGGGTTACTGGGACGTCAATCGCAGCTGCCTCTTCATAATAAAGTAACAATCTTTAATCAAATTTTAAAACCCATCAGGATTTATGGTATACAATTTTAGGGTTGCGCCAGAGAAAGTCAGATAAGAATTATACAGACGTTTCAGAACAAAGTACTGAGAGCTATGGTTAATGCCCCTTGGTACGTAAGGAATAGTGATCTGCAAAGAGATCTTGACATCCCTTTTGTGTCCAGTGAGATAAGAAGATTTGCTGTCAAACATGAAGCTCGCCTACATGGCCACATCAATCCTGAAGCAATTCAACTTCTTGATAATGAAAATGTTCTTAGAAGCCTCAGTCGGAAGAAGCCCTTCCTAGTTAACTAGTGTTAACAGTGCAGTGTGATGTGTTAAAGCAGAGCAGTGTGAAGTCCAAAAGTAGTGAATAGTTTTACGTATATTTTATTTAGTGTTAAGATATAAAAATTGTTGAATGGATTATATAATTTAAGTATTTAGTTTTTAAGATAATATGAACGAAAAATTGATGGTTGGTCTTTTAGGCCAGTTTTAATCTATTATATGTATAAAAAAATTGATAAATTAGAAGTTAACACCCTTTATATCTAGGTCAAAAAATTAATAAATACAAATGACAGAATAACTACGGGGATGATTTTGTAAAGTTATAAACAAATTAAAAACAAAAGAGAAGAATCCCAGGAAAACCTAAATTTCAATCAAGAACGTATAATGTTTTTTTAAACCCAATGTGTGTATAGTAGTTCAATATGAATCGGCGCAAGTAGCTATACAGTTGTAATCATACCGCTCTTCGTCTCTCGCCTATATGTACAAGATAAACAAGCAACATGGGAGAAAATGAGTGAATTGTTAATTTATTTTTCGATTAGAAGGATAAATGTTCGAAATGTTTAAATGTTGTCTGTAGCCTAGGAAACACCCTGTACTAGTATAACTTTTAGAGTTGATGCGCCAGTTCATTTTGGAGATACTATACGTTGCAATCTGTTCAATTTAGAATAAGCAACCCAAATAAGATGTGGATAATATGTATGACATGTAAATAAGGTGTAGTCTTGTACAGATTCAAACCGACCATCACTAAGAAAGTATGGTTGACTAAGCCCCAACCATCAAAGTACACCAATAACCACTGGCTAGAATTCAAATCCTTATAAAGTAACTACCTTCACTAGGGTTTGAATTACCGAACCTTCGTCTCCGTACATCAGCTGACTCGCCGGCAACGACTTTACCACTAGACCAACCCTGTGGGCTAAGGATAAATATTGACATAAATACGTAATAGAAAAATCATGAATTCTGAGACAAAGCAAATACCACAAACAATAAAACTTAAAAATATACAACTCATGAACTACTGAACAGGAATAAAAACCAACCTAACTGATTTTGTTAAAAGTCGATGGATTTTTTTATAAATGATTAGTCGTATTAACATCTTGGTCATTAGCAACTATAGGGGTGATTCAAAAAGAGCGCCGGTTTTGATATATCAAATTAAGAGATTTATTTTATTGAAAAACTGAAAATAAATACATCAACTAGTTCATCTTACCTTCCGATTTCATGTATGAAAAATGATGTCATGCATGTGTCCTCCTCTACTGCGCTGGCACGCATCAACTCTGTCCATGAAATTGGATATTACTGCACGACAAGTTTCGACTTCCATTTGCCCGATAACCCGTCGAATTTCCTCATTCAAGTCATTGATGTTTCGGGGTTTATTGGCATACACCAATTACTTCAGATGACCCCAAAGATGAAAGTCACAAGGCGTCAAGTCACACGACCTTGGTGGCCATTGATGGTCGGAATTACGAGAAATGATGCGATCCTGGAACCGTTCACGGAGCAACAACATTGTTTCTCGTGCAGCGTGACAGGTGGCACCATCCTGCTGAAACCACAACTCGTCAATGTCCATTCCATCCAAATGATGCCACAAAAACTCCCTAATGATCGTACGGTATCGGTCTCCATTTACTGTCACGGCTTGTCCTTCTTGATTTTCAAAAAAGTAAGGGCCGATGACACCGCCCGACCAAAAGCCGCACCAAACTGTCACTCGCTGTGCATACATTTCCCTTTCATTAACCACGCGAGGGTTTTCTAAACCCCACATACGGCAGTTCTGTTTATTAACAAAACTGTTTAAGTGGAAGTGCGCCTCATCACTGAAAATGATTTTGTTTGCGAAGGTGTCATCATCCTGCCGTTTTCTCAATACCCAGTCAACAAACTTCGTCTCTTCTGGTGGTCTGCCACTTCCAAATGTTGCGTCAACTGAATTTTATACGGGTGATATTGGAGATCGTACCGAAGAATTCTCCGTACAGAAGAACATCGTAAACCCAATTGTTGAGAACGGCGACGTATTGATTTTGCTGGGCTAATAGCCACACTCTCACGAACCAACGCAACGTTCCGCTCAGTTCGGCCAGAACGACGACGTCCAGAACTTTTAAGGTCGACTGTTGAACCCGTCTCAAAAAACTTTTTCATGAGCCTGCGAACTGTTGATTCATTCGGTGCTTCATTACGTCCTAGAGTACCGCGAAGTCGCCTGACAGTAGCCGCATAACTCTCTCCACTCTGGTAAAATGTTTTGACGATTAACACTCGTTGTGCAATAGTAAACTTCTCCATGGTTAGACACAGACTGCGAGAGTACTACACTGCGAACAAGAGAAACTACAACTGAATCGTCAATCGGAATGTTCTCCGAAATAGAAATGAGGTCTAACAATGTTGCCAACCGATAAACAAAAATTTACCAGCCGTTTAAAAACCGGCGCTCTTTTTGAATCACCCGTTACTTCAGTAAAGGAACAGTAGGTCTGAAGTAACAATTTTTCCAGGCGCTAACCGGGAATTAAACCCGGGACCAATCAAACACGGAAGCGACCAAAATGTTTTAATATTTTCAAAAGTATTCATAAATTGTTTTTTAAATAATATAATTTTTTTGTTTGCTCCTTATCATATTAATGGCCACATATAGCATACGCAGTATGTGTATTTCTGTAAGTCAAATAAAAGTAGAGAAAAACATTCAAGATCATTAAGGAAATTTAATAAATTATTTTCTGTCATCTTTAATGAAATTAAATAACGAATCGCAATACAAAATTTTTGTAAAGCATTCCTATTGTTCATAATTTAAAACTTTATGATTACGAAGTAATTAAGCCTAATACACTTGATGTTATGTATATAGAACTAAAACCTTAATTGAATTACCAAACACATTTTATGAAATTCAATTACAATGAACGTAAAAGTTTCTGAAACCCCTAGTCATTATTAATTTGTAATTACATAAATAGGTAATTTATTTAAAGAGTTATACAAAAATTATCTTGTAGAAATTTGTAATTTTTACCTGTTATAATAGGAGCAATGCAATGTGTGGTTAACAATATCAATGAAGGATTAAGTTAGTAACAATGTCGTAACATTTTTGCACTAAATTATAATTTTAACTTAAAAGATTACAGAAACTATCTTGGCTCATTCAAAACAGACACAAATCTAGATAACTTTTACTAGTTTAATTTACTAAATTACAAATTGCATAGATTTTAATTGCATAGATATGGGTACAAACAAAAATTAGTTCTGTTTCTTATCACATGGTCAGCCAATTATATGAATGAAGCATTTAAGAATAGAGAGGCAGTGGTGTAAAAGACAACAGTTACAGTTATCTCCTCCAAAAGTAATAAATTTCATTATACAACCAGATCCTGTGGTGAATGAAGTAAATGTCCCATTTCCAGGGTGGAAAGTAAGATACTTTTCAGAGGCCCGGACATGGTGATAAGCATACTTTTCCACTTAGTGAGAAAAGCACGGTAAACCACCTTCCCTCGTTTTACTTAGAGAAGCATCTAGAGGTTCAAACCAGCCTTCCTTTCTGTTGATGATCTTTAGGTCATCAACAGAAAAACTGTTTTTGTTATAACAAAGGTATGAACAAGGTCAGGGGGAAGTACACCCTAGAGTTGAACCCAAATAAAACAAAATAATGATTATAATGAAGAAACAACGCAAACGAACGTTTTTAAGTAAAAAGTACAAGTGCTACCGCGTATCATAAAATATTACTGATCTTGGTTGCTACTTGATTGTTAAATGGAACAGATCCAAGGAGATTAGAATTAGGATAGAGAAATCTACTATAGACCCATTAACATGGCACTGCGTGTCGTTAAATATTAGAACCAGAACACTGCTCCTTCGATTCTGTTTTATCAATATTATATTATAAAGATAAGGCATGGATCATAACGGAGGATATTACTAGGAACTTTCGAAATGCGATGCTACCGAATCCTCAGAATCTTCTAGATGCGCACCATGAACAAACGAAAAATATTGGAGATAATGAAGAAAGTAAATTTCTAAACAATATCAGAAGAAGATAAATCTCTTATTTCAGTCGCATCATGTAAGGGGAAGGAACATACCACTTATTGAAGTGGCGCTGTAAGTAAAAATCGAAGGGAGAAAGTGTCCTGGTCGAAGACGTTTGATTAGATAGAACAAATATATGTAGTTTAGACTTATTTTTAAAGATCTAATTATAATATTATATATGTTTTACGATTACAAGTAAATAGTAGAAATTAAAAAGCTGGTGAAATCGAAATACTCAGTAGAAGGTAGAAAGTGTCCTGGCTAAAGACGAACACCCTGGCTTAAAACCCTAAGACAATGGACTTCTCGCTGAAATGAACCGTCTCCAATATGTTAGTGTATTGGATTAGATGGTGCTTACGTACTATTCGAAGAAGATTTATAACCAAGAACTAAAATTTTGTTTACAATTGAAATAGATTTGTAGTAAGTTACATTCACAATTACTTTTCCTCAAGATGAGGGTCTGAATATTAAATTCATTTTACAGCCATATAACACTGTCGAAAAGATGTAACATCGAACCATCCTCAATATCAGGTCATGGCTCAAGGATTTATCTATTAAAACGTTTTTAATTTTAACAAATAGTTGACAAAAATAGTTGAACAAATAATCAACTGTAAGTTAATCATCTGTTAATTACAATAATTTCCGTAATGTAGCATAAGATTAAATTTTTCCTTAATGATTTTTGGAATCGATTCCAAATGAATGTGCTATGGTCTGTCAACAGTTTATTTTAAGGGGAGCAAACAGATTTTAATAAAAAATATTGATTTTTCAATTTTACCATATACTGTATTGATAGATCGTTTTACCCTATTTAAATTGATATGTAACACGACATTGGTTGCTCTTTCTGTTGAGAAAAAATTAAGGTTTTACGTTGGTGGGGTACGTAGTATTTATTTCGATATCTTTCACGTTTTTCATTCTAGTAAATTGGGATTAATATAATCACGTTACTGCTCTAACATTACGGAGATCGCGTTTACGTAAAAACAATAATTTCTAAAACGCATAGGAATCAGCAGTAACGCAAGATAAATATTGGTGTGTTTTTGTTTGGAAGTTAATTCCAGTTGTCAATAGGTATTTCTGTTGCGGTATTATGCTTTTACTATATCCGCATATTGTGTTTTTTGACTTAAGGTACACTTATTTCAGGAACAATCCCACAGAGGAGTGTGAAATTTCACACACTGCATTTTAGTACTAAGGTGTGTATTTACTCCAGAGGTATTTAAAAATTTTTGAGTTTTTATTTTTTGGGTGACTTTTGCATTGAAAAAATGTAGGCTACATTTGAAAAATTTTTGAGAAAAAAATAATTTTTAGATTGAATAAAGATAAATTAAAAAGCTCGGGTGTAAATTTATAAAAAGGTACTGTACATAGGTGTGCCTAAGCTAAGCTTTGTAGCTTTAACAGTTCCTACAAAAAAAATCTACTTAAGTTAGTATTACAAGTATAGGGATAATGAAAATGGTCTGGCCCCCTTAACTTTAATATTTATTTAAAATGATTGTCTATCCGAAAATCCAGACAAGTAGGCTGCAGTGTTGTTTTTTTAGTTAAGTAATATTCAAGTAGCTTCAACTGAATTAAATTTTTATTAATATTTTGTTTGGAATAAATTAATAATTGGAAAAAAGATCGGAGATTATGATACAAATTATAAATGTAATAACTATTGTAGTTATCGATTTGCAGTTCACACCCTATATGAAATACTGAAAGTCAGGCGAAGGCTATTCGCTAAATTCGATTAGACCTACTTTATTTAATGCGTAACAAAAATAACCGTGTTTAAGTGTTTCGTATATTCAAGTTCTGGTATGGTCGCATAATTTACTAATGTACTACATTTAAATAATTATTTAATTTATTAACTCAGGGAAGTGGTCTTGCATAGTTCTACATCGTTTGAAAAGATGTGTGAGTTATTTAATTAAATTTGAGTGTAATTGTCTGAACTATTAACTTTAGTTTAAAATTTATGTTTCATATCGATATGGTGGTCGGATTACATAGTCATTATTCTCTCTTGTATGTTAGTTGTTTTACGTTCCGAATTGTCATTGTTGATTTTTATGTGTTGCGCGTGCGCTCGGCTCAAATAAGCGAGAGTTTTGAATGCGTATGCGTGTGTTAGGAACGTGGACATTACTATGTAAGTAAGAAGAGATGTTAGTTATAGAGTGGTGGAGCATATGGCGTGCAGGGCTTTGACCGTGCGGAATGCAGAGAAACGCACAACACCTGTGATTTCCATTCGTTGTTGCACCCCTTTAGTGTACATTCTGTCGTTATGGTTTCGCGAGTATTGCCATCGATATGTGAAAATTTTAATTACCGATCCTTATCGTGATTGAACGTATGATTTTCGGGATTTCGGCAAATTTGTACGCCGGCTGACCACTTCCTGGTGTCGACCTTCCAATGTCGGTCAATCTCCCTCCGGGCCCTGCGCTTGGGAAAGTTCCGGACCGGCTTTATCATCGTCCTTCTCTTTCTCCCTCACGATCTCACTGTTCTCTACCGACCGACCGACTGCTCTTCTCACAGTGTTCGGCGACATCCTCCGACTCCGTTATGTGTTCACATTCACCGACCAATTGACATCTGTCCTCGAGCTTCTTAACTTGTTTCTATTTAGTCATTAATTATTTTAAATCGATCTCGTAACTCTTTAGAGTTATTAATTTTTTATAAGTTACTGTGTTGACAGCAGGAATTTCGTTACCGTATTGCGAATGACTTATGGTGCGATTATAAGTCCGACTTTATGAAAAATAAATTCCATTTAAAAATAACTTTCTAATTTCTTTTCACTTGTTGCCCATCTGTTGCAATAATTATAGTTAAACCCTTTACAAATGAATTTAATTACAGAATTATTAATGTTGAAATTTAAATTGTTTGGGGCGAGAATTTTTATTCACAACGTTTATGGTAAACTACGTAATATTTTTCCTAGAAAACGTTGTTGGGATTTTTTCTTATTATAAAGTGACATTTAAGAAAATTATAACCATGACGTTAGCTTTTATTTCCGTTTTTTAACTGTTTACATAACGAGAATAGCGACTGAGTGAAATTAATAAGAACGCCATTAAAGTTTGATGAAGTCATTATATTCATACCATCCCATCCCTTTTCAAACGTTTGACTCGCAATGTATTTAATTTTCAGGCCCTCATCTTAAGGAAAAGTAATAGTGAATGTAACTTACTACCGATCAATTTCAATTGCAAAACTTAATAACAAAATTTTAGCTCTTGGTTATAAATCTTCTTCGAATGGTACTTTAGCACCATCTAATCCAACCCACTACATATTGGAGAAGGTTCATTACAGCGAGAAGTCCATTGTCTTACGGTTTTAAGCCAAGGTGTTCCGTCTAGATAGAATATTTTCTACCTTCTACTGAGTATTTCGATCTCACTGGCCTTTTTAATTCCCACTTTTTACTTGCAGTCTTAAAACATACATAATATTTTAATTACATCTTTAAAAATATGTCTAAACTACATATACTTGTTCTATATCTCTATTAAAGCATGAAGAAAAAATTCGAAATTTAAGGTTTTCAAAAATAAATTAATTTGAAATTCTCGATTAAAAAAGAGTTAAAACAAACTGTATGTGAATCGCATAATGAATTATAAGCAAAAGTTCTCAACCATGAGAGTCTTATCTAACATCTAAAGTTCCCAACCTTAAGAAAATTTCAAATTTAAAAAAAAACTGAAATCTTAACATTAATTTACTAAAATAGTGACAGTAATAATACTCACCCATTAATATTATCTGTAATATATATATTTGAACAAAAATGTTAACATGTTGACAAATACCTATGTAACAGCTAACACAACAAGTTTCTACAATCAAGTCAAATATACCATAAATGGAAAAAGAAAGTATTAAAGAATGATTTTAAACAACTCAAAGTTAAACGTCATCCAGCAGAAAAAAACAACTGTAAAGTCGGTAAAATTACTATTATCGGGAGTTATAAGAAATTTCTCACAGCATAAATTCGGTCAAATTTTCAAATATACTTGTTTATCAGTTTTACACATTCTATTTCAAAACGACTAGTGGTTACAAAAAAATTGGTGTGACTCACACAACTTTCTCTTGCCAATGCAAATAATAACTTAAAATTAGTAATAAAACATTAGAAATTACGTAACCTAATGTTAATCATGAGTGAAGGACGAAAAATGAAAATCGACCTCAGATTGGCTTAAAAATACGGAAAATCACTCTTTCACGCTAAACTAGGCTCTGTAGAGAAAAATGCTCTAAATAAAAGTTGTAGACCTTTTAATTTCCTATAAATTTTATTTTATAGCTACATTTTTGTCGTAAAATGCATACTAAAGCTGAAATCTTTAAAAAATCAATTTCACACGTTTTCGTGAAAAATAAACAGAAAATCGCTAATCACCGCTAAACTAAGCGTTAAACAAAAAAATGATAGAAATAAAAGTTGTAGGATTTTCAATTCTCTACAGCTTCTATTACATACATTTTTAGGCTAAAATGCATATTAAAGCTGCAATCTTAAAAAACAATTTGTTTACGTAAAAACAGCCTCTCCAAGAATTTCAGCAGACATGACGCCAACCCTATCTTGTAGAGCATAAAAGATTTAGTAAACCAGGCGATTTTTAAAAAAATTGTAGGACCATTTATCAGAAAATCGCAAAAAAGTGAAAAATTACACGATTAAACTACTACTTTCCGTTGACCGATTTTGATGAAAATGTTCGTGTCGGGTCCGGTAGTGGTGTCTAATTTAAGTTTCAAGTTCGTACGAGGTTCCGTTCTTGAGATATTTTGTTTACACACGCGATCGCGCGCACATACACAAACACACAGACCAATCGCTAAAAACATGTTTTGGGTTCAGGGGGTCTGAAAACGTGTAGATCCGGTGAAAACTCGATCTCGAAAAATCGACATGAAAACAATAGGTACTTTTCTTCCTATATATTCATATAGGAAAGAGAAAGTAAAAACCTCACAAAAGATAACATAATAGACCAAAATTAAATAATCCAGAAAGAAAGTAATATTAAGAGCGCCAACGTACTATTACCTACATCACTGAAGTGTATTACTTGTTGTTCAGGTTAACAGCCAAAAGGCTGGTTTGAACCTCCAGCAAGAGGTTTTACTAAGTAAAAACGAGGTGGTTTACTATTTCCTTTCTCACCGAGTTAAAAAATAATGCTTATCAGCATGCCAGGCCCTCTAAAAATTACCTACATTCCACCCTGCAAAGTGAATGACACCTTACTACATTCACCACTGGGTCTGGCTGTATAGTGAAATTCATAATTCTCAGAGGAGAAAACTCTGACTTGTGTCATTTACATCTCTACCTCTTCTGTTTTTAAATAGTTCAGTCATATAATTCGCTGACTATGCGATAACAACGAGAACTATTTTTTGTAGCCATGGAACTAGCAGTTGTTGTAGTTGTTGTTGTTGTTGTTGTTTAGGTCAACAGCCGAAAGGCTGGTTAAAACCTCTAGAGGTTTTACTAAGTAAAAACGAGAAGTGAGGTGGTTTTCTATTGCCTTCCTCACTGAGTTGAAAGAGTATGCTTATCAGCATGCCAGGCCCTCCGAAAAGAACAGCACCCACTTTCCACCCTACAAATGTTACCTTCACTTCATTCACTACAGGGTCTGGCTGTATAGTGAAATTCATTACTCTTTGAGGAGATAACTCTGGCTTGTGTCATTTACACCTCTACCTCTTCTGTTTTCAAATAGTTCAGTCATATAATTGGCTGACTATGTGATAAGAAATAGAACTATTTTTTGAAGCCCCTGGAACCAACAGATTGAGTGCAATTAATTTAACACTCCATCTACCTGTTATGGGCAAAATATGTACTTATCACAATACAATTCATATAATACATCACAATACGTTTTTTAATTAATGCAGAATATAAATTACTGGTAATAATATGCAATTATCGGACTCCTTTCAGATTACTAATTTTGTTCTTAATTGATATATTAGGTGTGCTACATTCGAATCTTAAGTTCATTTGCGCGCAAATCACTTTAAAATTATTTATTAACCGATTTACATCGACCGATATACTCTCACTTTCCCGCAACTATTTAATCTACGCCATTGTATTTCACTTTATTCACACATTTTACGACGGAAAGTAATTAGTATTGATAGGATATTAATACTGTATATATG
The DNA here is from genome assembly GCA_035578175.1 of Catonia carolina. Lineage (NCBI taxonomy): Eukaryota > Metazoa > Arthropoda > Insecta > Hemiptera > Achilidae > Catonia > Catonia carolina. The sequence goes on from JAQMRL010000001.1 coordinate 45,869,612, forward strand.
AAGTAGTAAACAAAAATTAATACAATTTTTTACGATTCATAACTGAACCTTTTAACATACTTACTTACTTATTTTAACATACTTGTTCACCATTATGTAATGTGTTGTGACGCCATTGTTCCTTCCACAAAATTAATATGCTATTACAACACGTTACTATAAAATTTTACTATTACAGGTCACTATTTTAAAACACCACATTAACCTGTTAATACTTTGGATGGTACAAGGCAGCGGCCGCTCGGTAAGATTGGTCAATTCCCTCTTCATGTTTGGTACACTTCTTTTTTATCCCTAATGTGTGTACGTTGTAATCTGTTCAATTCAGAACAATGAGCAACCCCATGACCCAATAAGATAAGATTCAAGTGTATGACGTATAAATGAGGTGTAATCTTGTACAGAAATTACTTTAAATTAATTAACACTTAAAATTTAATTAATCCAATCAATTTTTTGGACAACAGTGGTACAATTCGAAAGCATCAAACAGAATATTTAGTAATTTAAATAATTACCTTTCTTCTTCTTCTGCCTTTCAAGGATTAGGCATCTCTGCCTGTTCCGAACCTCTCAAATCTGCCCATCTCTTTCCCGGGCGTCCTCGTTCTCTCCTGCCCTCCGGCTTATAGTCCATTGTTTGCTTAGGTATCCTATCATCCCGCATTCCGTTTACATGCTCCAACTACTGCATTCTGTTCTAGGATACCTTGTTGTTTATAGAGAAGACGTTGAGTTCTTTTCTTATCTCGGTATTCCTGTAACGATCTGCTCTACAACACCCGTTCGTATGTCGAAGAAATTTTCTTATTCATTTAATTCAATCAGGATAATTACTTTTGTTTTTAAAAATTTAGCTCCATTTAATTGTAGTCTAATAAATCTCAAAAATGTAACAGTACTATTTATTTTTTAAGGCATCTGCACTGGAGAATAACTTTTCATGATAATTAATTTTTTAACAAACCTTTATATTGTTCTTTAAGGACATATTACAGACATAGGCTATTTGTTCATTTAAAAATATATATAGTCTATATATAGAAAATTGACTTTGAAATTTTGGTCGTTAACTTGGATCCGACATACTGAATAAAATTATTTTTTTATTTAAAAATGAAGTAGACATAACGATGTACGATTTTATGTAAAATGTAACACTGAATACTGTGGCGAAATTCATTTCTCAATGAAACAATTTGCATTCGCGTTATAATAAGAATTCGAGTATCTTTTATGAAGGATGAAGATGATGATGTAACGAATAAAATCAATTAATTTAGGCTCATTTGCGGGACGATTGTTCACAGAACCCTACAGCACAAAACAAGAAAGGAAACGAAACTAAAGTTCTACGAAACTATGTCGATGCCAGTTAAAATGAATGGCAGCGAGACATGGGTGCTTGTAACAGAGAGCGAAGCCAAATCAGAGCTGCGGAAATGAAATTTCTTCGGGCAGTGAAGGACTGCACTTTTGAGGACAATATCAGAAGTGACGTTATAAGGCAAAAGTGGCATATATTTAGCCTGGAGAAGATCATGAGTACAGAATCAACTGGAGTATTCATCTAGAACGTATGAATGGAAACCGTTTCCCTAAATTGGCAATGAAATTATAAATGGTCAAGGGGATGTTAGTCGTCCGAGGGAAAGTGGTTTCTGGAACAGGCAGTACTGCCTAATCCGTGAAATAAAGAAGAATTAAGTATTCAAAGTTACACGTTACGACAGAAAAAACGCTGTTAAATTTTTGCAGTTTTCGTTCATAATTCACTCAATAAAAACATTATACAACAATAATAATAATAATAATAATAATAATAAATTAATAATTGACAATAAAAATGTACTTATTTAGTTCAGAAACTTTTCTGTATACCTCGAGTAAATATTAAACATTAGAAAGTAAAATATTCCAGCAATAAAATGCATTAATTCATTCAAAAACATACGTTTGTTAAATGTACAAAAAACGATTAATAAAAAACTAAAACAGTATTTACACATCCTTTTTTTACACAGGAACAATTTATGTAATACACATAGCCTAGATATTGATAAGCAGCAGTCGGTTATAAAAAATTGACTGCTATTGTTTACATTAATGTAATACCGTTGCTGCCCTACTATTTCACAGTAGAATAATCATGACGTAATTAGTCGGATAAGAATAGAACAAAAGCAATGACGTCATAAATTAAAGAGTTCATGACGAGTTGTAATATGGAAAATATAGACCTTCACAGTACTTCAAACAAATTGCATGGAATAATCCAATAATTGTATTTGCTATGGTCTTCACTTCAATAAAGAAAAATACACAATAACACTGACAATTGTGATCATATCATAAACAATTTTTAACACTAGCTACTGCAGTATTAAATTATGACAATACAATCAAATTATTCTTGTATCGAACGGTGTTTTACGTAAAATTTTATCATTTATTATACATCATTACACAAACTGAAAAACTTAGGAACTACCAGAAATAAACAATTTAAATGCACACGAATGCAATTAACTCACAAAATAGCCAAAAAAAAAACTGCCGTACACTTGGCGGCTGCATCAACAAATTATGAATTCATTACTGACTACAAGTCTCTTTATTACGTCTCTCATTACCAACTACAAGACGCTACACAATTTTTCACAAAAAACAAATTCCTAGAAAATACCTCATCTATATAAATAAAATTGCGATTTTGTCTGTACAATTTTTCAAAATGCCCCAAATTTTGTTTCTACGCCAGATGTACCACGTATACATCGAAAATAAATTTAGCTGAATTTTTGTCTGTTTATCTGTTTGTATGTTACGGCATCACGCAAGAACCGCTGAACCAAATACAATGAATTTCGGTATCTAGGTTCTGGACATAATCGAAATGAAATAAGGCTATACATTTTTTTAATATCACAAAGGGATTGGGAAGTTCAGAGGGAGGGGTAAACAAAAAAAACTACAATATCTCCGTTAAAAGTCAATGTATCAAAAAATGTCATATGATCGAAATTACGAAACGTTTAACGACCAATAAGTTTGATTATGTAAAGTTTTTCATTTTCATGCATAATAACGGAGATATTACCAATTTAAAAGAAATAAACTAATATTTTTAGAATATTAACATAAAATTAACAGAACAATAAACACAGGCCTATGCGCCGGTAAAACCCGCAGTCATTCAGTCAGTTACCTGCCTGCCCATTCCACCGGTACCCTATACACCTTTTCTCTGTCACATTGTCAAAAATGAATCAGTCGTCTTAATAGTGGTCACCATCGTGGTGTTCTTATCGTGGTACCTTTCATTTATTATGAAAATAATATAACGCTGCATATCTTAATTTAAAAACACCAAGATCTCGCTTTTATTTTATGTTGAACTATTTTTTTCATAAATAATAATGCTGACGTTGAAAGAAGGTAGATAACAATGAACAATTAAAGAATATCGGACCTGACAGGTATCGAACTCGGTACCCCAACCGACCGTCCACGACACCAAGGAAACCGCTCGAAGAACGGGCACTTAAGCTAGTTGTAATAAATAAACAAGTTCATCACTTTCTTTTAGTTTATTTAATGTCGCATCAACAGCTTGGTTATTACGAACTACTGTGGGTTTCGGTACTGTAACGGTGGGTTTTAACGTGTTAAAATTTCCAGACCCTAACCAGGAATCGAACCTGGGACCTTCCGCTTGGTAGGCTAGCGCACTAGTCTCTTAAGCTTCGGAAGCGGCCAAGTTGATCACTATTACCCCTAATAATAAAAAAAATCAATGTACCCTAATGAAATAGTGTAACGCCTTATCATTAATGTCCTTCCGGAAAGGAAATTTAACGAATTTCCTAAAAACAATTTTTGTAATAAAGTTAAAAATATAATCCTATTATTATTTTAATTGTTCTTTCGTGAGACAAACGTTAAATGAAGTTCTTTGCAACTACATAATATAAATCTTAAATTTATAAATAAAGATTATTCTCTTTTCAAGAAAAAATAAAATTTATTTTACTCTGTTTTTTCACACTTCTGTCCATTTTTGCACTATATAGTTTAGTTTCTACACAGATAATCTAACCTCATCAATTTCCTATCGATTTTTAAATCTTCAATTTCCGTTAACTAAATACTTTCATTTTAAATTGATTTTCATGAAAATCAAATACATTTTTTTATTAATCTGTTTTCATTCATTCTAAAACCATTCAATAAAATTTTTATCTTCATTTCCTTACGTAAGTATTCCGTCTTTTTTCACAATCTTTATTAACTTCTAATTTTCTTAATATTTTCTTTTCTACATTACTTATTCCTTTCTTAAAACATGCGTAAACATTCTGCACTATGATAGCCTTCTGGTACAAATACACCATAAGCAAATTTTTTTTATTCTATTTAGGAAATTCACAATCTGTTGGAAACAATAAAAAAATTAACATGGTAAATAAACGTGAGTGGAGACACAGTCCAGTGACAGAACTCCGACGTAAATAGTTAAATGTAGCATTAAGTGCAGCATTTAGAACACTAATGGATAGTCAATTACAGTATAATGTTAATTGATGAGGTCCCGGCTCCATCGACGTTTTAGACGTCTTATTGGATTGTTTGGGAGCCTCTGCGTAGCCAGACTTGAGATCAATGGGTTATGGTGGTTCACGAGTTTCTTCCTAAATTTTGTATAGAGTTTTAAGAAAACGTCACTTACGTAGGGCACGTTAAGGTCTGAGTGTAGCTTTTTATTGGTTACATAATATGGGGCGTTAACTATCCTCCGTAAAAGCTTTGATTGGAAACGCTGAATTTTTGCTAATACCGATGGTTTTGCACAGCAGTAAAGCTGACTGGCATAGCTCCATATTGGTCGAAGGTAGGAGCTGTAAATAATTAATTTGGATGTAGTTGGTGACTTAATATTTGCGTGAAAGCAGTCTGTACAACTGTTTGAACCTATCCTGGAGTGCCTTTCTCGTTTTATTCATAAGCTAATTTAGAATTTTTAGTTAATTTTTTTATTATGAATATCTTTAGTAAGATGATCTGCGAATTCCATTTTCTACACTCTTGCTTTCTTTCTGGTATAGCTACATGGTATAACTATTCATCCTAGATATTAAAATCTGAGTATTTGTTTTATTTCTTTATTTTCTTATAGTTTATTACTTCGTCTATTATTTTTTATTGTTCGAGAACTTAAAAATATTTTATTATACGTAATAATAAAGAACAATACCTTTATCATTTTCCAGTTCCATCCTATATATAAAACTCAAATTATTTTCTGTCCAATAAATTATTAATATTTATAAAAATAGTAAATGAATTGTTTTTCTGTAAAAAAATGAAAGAATTTAAATAATATTCCTTTCCAGTACATCAGAAAGTAGATTATTTTCAAGGTTTACTCAGCCAGAAACATAATTTTGTTCAACAGGATTGGTATATATAAAACGGCTGTTCATTTCTGACAACAGCTTGTCTACAATAAAATATGAAAGGTTAAAGAGGGAGTATCAGGTCAGGCGAACACGTGTGAACCATGTGCTTGAACTTTTTATACCAAGTGTAATTTGAAAGTCACTAGTTTGTTCACATTTTCATAATATAGCTCTTGTTTTAAAAACATTAGAAATCTGATTTGAAAACTAAACATTTCCGTAAAAATCAAAAGAAAGAAAATACGTTCTAAAGTGAAAATATTACAAGATTAAATTTTTTCTTCGAAAAAGCCTGAATTGTAGGACTACCGGGAAAATTTTGAAATGCAAGAATTAATATGATAATCTATTTTCATTTCACATAACAGAGGTAAATTCCTATGACAGGTAGGTGGAGTGTTAAATTATTTGCACCCGATCTGCTAGTTCCAGGGCTACAAAAAATAGATCTGTTTCTTATTACATGGTCAGCCAATTATATGACTGAAGCATTTAAGAGCAGAAGAGGTAGAGGTGTGAGAGATCGAGTTATCTCCTCTTAGATTCATGAATGTCATTATTAAACAGCCATACCGTGTGCTGAATGAAATAAAGGTATCATTTGCAGGGTGGAAAGTAGATGCTTTATGGACGGCCCGGCACAGCTTGCTGATAAGCATACTATTTCAACTCAGTGAGGAAGGTAATGGGGAACCATTTCACTCGTCGTTTTACTAAGTAAAGCCCCTAGAGACGTTCAAACCAGCTTTTCGGCTGATGACCTAAACAACACACGTAAAATGAACCTGGAAAAATAAATAATGTAATTTTTATTAGCGAGTAAAATAATGTATCAGTCAGAATACATCCTCAATGAATTTTAAAATTTACAAAGTTAAAATAAGACAGAGATCGTAAAACAAATCAATGAATCCACTGATCGTAATTAGATTTAGCTGTTAAACGGAGAAATAATGTCTTTATTAACAGCGGAAGCATTAAAAGAAAGATAAAATCAATTAATAAAGTAAATTACCTAATGAAATCCTTGAGTACTTAGCTACTTAGTACTTAGCTAGAGTCGAGCTTGTCTGTCAGCTCGAGTCGGCTGCAATGTGAATGAGATAACGCCCTTACCTCGTCCCTCATTAATCTTGTACAGTCTAGGATTGTTTAACAGGGTTCGATTACCGTTATTCCAATAGTTTCTTTTAGAACTCTAATGAGTAAGTACATAGACTACCCTCACTGTTCATGCAGAAGTCTCAAGCCGTTTAACAAACTCTACTCAGATCGTAGATTGCATAAATAATTTAATAATAATTACAAACTGTTATGAAATCACAAAAGGCATTTTAAATAATACGATTAATGCTTCAAATGTATTTAATACTTCAAATCTTTACTTGAGCATTTATTGAAAGTGTTATAACTTCTTGAAAAGAAGGGAATGATTTTCATACAAGTGGTGAATGAATGAAATAACTGTATGGTTGAAAGGTGAACTGGGGGGATAGTTTCGAGGGTCGTCTATTCAACAGGTAATCGAGTATAAAAAAAAATGTGTGTTGTAGTCGTTCTTTTCCGTCTCTACAGAACAGAGCATCAGGTGTTTGCACCTGATGCAATTCAACAGGTGAAACTATACATCCACCCCATTATGTAAAAAAATGGAATTCACCCGGTTGAAATCACAGGTATTTTATTTCAAAACAATAAGTTAAAAATCTAATTCACTTCCATTAATAATTAAAATGTAAAACCAGTTGAAAATATTATACAAACTTAATTTTTCTTTTTAAATTTTACCTCACAAAAATTTTTATTGGCGTACTTCATTTAATTTTAACAACGCATTAAACTCAATAGAAAAACGTTGCAAGAAACAAAATTTACAAAAGTGTGGTTTCAGTGGAATACTTCTATAAATCCTCAATTTGATCATAATAGTGAATTCTAACAGGTAGAATTGTTACTAAAATCTCGGAAATTCTTGAAACTAAATCGTTATACAGCTAAGAATCCGATGGTATCTTTCACTTTCAGTAAAAATTTGTTTTTCTTACTTGCAACGTTTATCCGTTGACCCATTCAAAAAAGCTCTGGCCCTAAAATTCATATTAAGGCCGCAATTTTTAAAAAAATCCTACCAAGGCACAGGCCGCCAAGAATTTCAGCAGACAGCACTTTCCCTTACCTTGTAACGGATAACAGATGTTAAATGCGGGGATTTTACAATAATCGTAGTAGCCGTTTTTGAGAAAATCGCACGAATAAACTACATGATTATGTAGTATTACCTAATCAAAATCGGTCAACCGGAAGTCCGACTGACCAATTTTGATGAACATGTTCGTGTCGGTCCCACAGTGGTATCAATTTAAGTTTCAACTTTGTAGGTACAAAAAGTTCTTGTTTTAATGGTAGCCCTGACCTTGAGAACACCGCGTGGAGTGGGTAGACGTGCGGGGTCATTATCGCACATTTCTACTATCATCGTACACATTACATTAATTAAAATATACGTGTAAATTATCCATTTAACTGAACAATTTAAAAAATTTAAATTTTAAATGGTAGTTTTACACACAGCCTATATCTATTTTTCATGAAATGTTATTTTCAATTTCGAATTTACGTAGTGAGTGTATATACACCAACGCGGACAATTTTTTAGTTAATTTAGACTAGTAACGGCTCGGCTCGGCCTTTCGAGAGACACCGTTTAACCTCACGGACTATACTATAATATATATTCCGTTCTTGAGATATTTTGTTCACACACTGAACAATCGCTAAAAACATGTTTTCGGGTTCAAGGGGGATGAAAACGTGTATATCCGGTGAAAATTCGATTTTAAAAAATCAAAATAAAACAATACAATACTTGCCTTCTCTGGATATTCATATAGCGCAAAATAAAGTAAAACAAAACTTACTTTAATTTACTACAGAACAGGCCAGGGGGTGGTCCAATTAAAAAATAAATTTTATTAGAATAATTCACTTTTTCCTATTGTTATTTTTATTTTTCGGATGATTTCGGGACTATATCATGTCCCATACCTGCTTCAGCGCCATTTTAGTCTTCGTTGTACACTCCCCGGATAAGAATTTAGATCCCGAATCGGCGGACTTTAGTTTGAGTGTTCATTTATATTTAGCCGCTGATAAAACTATAAAGAGAATTCGTTAGTATAAGGGTTAAATTTCGTTCGATGGGCAATGTACAGAGCGTCAGTAATTAACCTTGGAAATTTAGGTTGGAATTTTAGAATTGGTATAACGGAATTTTTTGCTGACCTGTACTATATGTAGTATTATTGCCAACGTCAGCACTACATTTTGAAAATATTATAGTAATGCTGTAATAAAATTAGAGATTGATCGATTTCAAAAAATAAACAAATAGATTTAATAACTATTATTTATGCGGCTGTATATTTACTATATAATTTAACAAACGTAACTTTAAAATTTAAGTTTGATAAATCAATATTAAAACTTAAATAGAAGTACAATACTTTAACGCTGAAAGCGTTTCTGCATTAAATTATTACAAAAACTGACTGCTAACTAAGTAAAATAACGGTAGTTCTATTTTCACATTACTGTACAACGTTAACTTAACGGCATTTTAAATTACATATTTATCGTTAAATGTCTTTCTACTAATATTGTAAAAAATATTGTCGGTAAGCTATTTTACAAGACAAACAGAAATAAGATTTTTTCATTCTATTCCTTGAAAAAAGGCAATTTCGAACATGTAACCCATAAAAATATACTCGTACATAGATTATATACGTCAAGAATAGGAAAAGTACAACAATTTGTTATACACACAATCTTATCAAGTGAAAGTCACACTGCCTGTAACACTATTTCCATTTATTTAGTAGCTACAGAAACCTTAACATAATTTTTTTGGTCTTCCCAAATTCTTTCTCCATCTTGGGTTGGACCCTTCGATCACTTCCCAATCCGTCAATTCAATCAACCAAACAGAGAAAAAACGATTAAGCTGTTTTTTTCAATCAGGAATACTACACACAAGCTTAGAACACCTCATTTACGAACTCTGTAACACTTTTATATAAGTATTACTGTCTCTTTCTATATTCGCTTTTAAATTTGGGTGTACAAACGTCCCGGATATCCACTATTATTTACGTCATGCCAAAAAAATGTTTCAGGACGACGTATACTATACTATAACTATATGGAAGTGAAGTGTGGACACTTTCGAAGCGGGAACGAAATAGGTCACAGGGGTAAAAATGAAGTTTCTGAAAGCGGTGAAGGGCTGTACCTGGAAGGATAGGCAAAGAAATGCGGAAATAAGTGACGAGCTAGGCATTATTAAACTAGATGAGAGAATGAAACTCACAGGAAGTATTGGTGCAACCATTTGGAACGGATGAAGAAAGATCGCTTATCCCGTTTAGCCCACGAATACACACCCACTGTTAAGAGGAATGTTGGGCGCCCAAGAAAGTTTCCGGAACAGGCCGAGCTGCCTAATCCATGAAGTGAAGAAGTAGAAAATGTATATAATTGTTTAAGAAATTTCTCTCAATCACACCGATCAAACTGGGCAATTTCACTATAGATAAAAGTAATTGTTTATAAAAGTAAATAAATCTTTAGATATTTTTTTTTAACTGGTAAATCTGCCCATAACAGACAGGGGGAGAGTCAAATTATTTACTCTCAATCTGTTCGTTTCAGGGCTAAAATAAATTGTTCTGTTTCTTATTACATGGTCAGCCAATTAAATGACTGAATCATTTAAGAACAGAAGAGGTAGAGGTGTAAAAGACACTAATCAGAGTTATCTCCTCTGAAAGTAATGAATTTCATTATACAGCCAGACCCTGTGGTGAATGAAGTGAAGGTGTCATTTGCAGAGTGGAAAATATGTGCTTTTCAGAAGGCCCGGCATGCTAATAAGCGTACTTTCCTATTCAGTGAGGAAGGCAATGGTAAACCACCTTACTCCTCGTTTTACTTAGTAAAACCTCTACAGGTTTTAAAACCAGCTTTTCGGCTGATGACCTAAACAACAACAACTGGTAAATTGTTAACATAAACATGCCCATCATTGTTTATACTAAATTATACTCTCCGTAACGAGTAACGGTTTATTGTGTAAATTAATAATACAGCAGTTTTACGTCAGATCCCTGAGAATATTCCATACAATTGTATCAAATAACAAAACTCCTTTAAAAACCCCTTTGCATTTATACTATTCGGAAGGCCTGAAAATCCGTTTGTAAACCCAGAAATTTCAAAACCCGAATCCCCGCTGCTATGGGTTGTTCCATAGCTACTAGACTCCAGAACCCCCGGATAGATTTATAACGTCCCGTATTTCTTCAGGAATAATTTGGTCATCTATTTTAGACACACAACAAAAAATAAGCAGTATCTAACGAAATTTCAGGGGTTCTGGGTTCAAAACCACCCACAACACAACGTTTAAAATATATAAATCAATATATTAATTTTATCAATCTTATTTAATGCTATTTTCCTTAAAAATCAAACCTTTATTGTCGTAAAGAAATTTATTTTTAATACATAATTATGCGTAAAACTATATTGGGACTCGTTTCTATGCCAGGAGTTTGGGTTCGAATGCTCGTAAGGTCTGCCATTTGGTATCTTTAATTTTCTCCTGTCATTGTAATTAGAAATAATGTGCAAAACATCAGACGTAAAACCATTAATACCTTCATATTTTATAAAACCCCAGTAAATGAACCTAATAAACAGTTATCAGTTGCTAACAAATATTACTACGTAGTTATTTGCAACAACTAATGTAAATGTAAGATGTGTCACTGTTTAAAGTGTTCTTAATTTAAAAAAAAAGTACTATGAATGATTGTATAAACTGTACTACGACAGTAATTTACAACTTAACAAAAATCTTATCAACACAAGATAATTTACAAATAAAGATGTTATTTGAAAGAAAACTAGTAAGGTGTGAAAATGATCAGAAGTAGAGAAAATGTCAATAAACATTTGGAATAAATTTATCAACAAAAAAAGCCAAAAATAGGTTAGCTCGGCAGGGATAAAAAGATGTTTTCCGATAAGTATCCTCTTGCACGAACAAACGTAGTAAAACCGATAAAATGTTTCCAGCAAAACGAACGAACATTCTGGTTCTCTTGTTACAAATCCCTTCCCTAAGCGCAAGCCTATCATTAGCCTATTTTTAAACCGACGAATGCGTCGACTGCAGTCGCGTTACATAAATAGGACTTATAATCCACCCACAGTCTGTTTTAACGCCTTCAGTGGAGCGTATCAGTAAAATACTCACGGGCAGAAGAAATTAAAATTGCTGTGAGATGAATTTTTTACATTAATATACACACATACACAAAAAAACAATGAAGTACAGTAAAGCTCTGATAATCCTTTTTTACCCGGGTTATCCCGTACCCTACATTAACCGGCCCAAAAATAAAAAATTATAATTACCCGAATTCGTATCTTGAGAAACTGCAATAACAACCTACTTAACTGCAATGGAAAGTAAAATTCCCATCAAAATTTGGTTCGAAATGTGAACCAACAGCTGAAACTATTAAAACCAGTATTGCAGATATTTTATAAAACCAAATTTCTCTTTGCACTAAAATGAGAAGTATGAAATTATGAAAAGATTCGTTCTTGTTGACATGATAACTTTTTTGGGGAACCTGATAAAAACTCAATTTTCTTTATTGAAATAATTTTTTGGCGGATTTTAATGTGTTTCTGGTAGATCTAGGCCTAAGCTATTGAAAAACATGAAACCGGAATTTTCAGTCAAAAAAATCATACATACAATCTCCCCTTAAAGCCATCACAAAGAAATTGGAGACATTTGAGACATAACTGTACAGATGAATGATGAGGGTCCCATGGATTGCTCAAATGCCGAATGTAGAGGTTCACAGGAAAATAAAGAAAGACGTGGAAATCATTTCCGCCATCTAGTGAAGGAAGCTCCAATATTTGGGACATATCATCCGGAATGAATCAAGATATTCATTACCACAAGGGAAAATAAACGGAAGAAGAGAACCTGGTCAAACAAGGGTGTTGTGGCTTCGAAATCTGAGAACTGATTTAGAATAGGCTTCGAAGAGTTACTCCGCAGTGCAACGAACGAAATGAAAATTGATGATCCTCAACATTCGGAAAGAATAGGCACCTAATAAACTTATCGATCGAGTATTTTATTTTATTACTCTATTAAAAGTATCATCGCAGCTTTTGTGATTAGCGACTACAATTAGTTACAGTACACTAACGATGGGTGCTTTACAGAATAATATTTTTTCGAATTCAGCCATAGATCACACCCCGACTTTCTGATTTGTTGTCTGGAACGCTAACCAGTTCGAAAGGAGTGGTTACTAAATTATTTTATTAAATTATGTAATTATTCTCTTAGAACAAGCTAATCAGTACCTAAGTGAACTGCTTATACAACAAAAATATACAATAAATGGACTGGACGAACGCTTAAGAATACTCGAACACTATTGCACGATCATATATATGTATTTTATTTTTTACCGAATATCCGGGATCTATGTAATCCGACTCAGCCGACCATCGTAAAATGCCAGATAATCGAAGCTCTACTGTGCCTACAACATATTATTTTATGACTAAACATACACACTGTACACACGGGCTTTATTAAACTATGGACGTGTTAGGTTAGATTTAGAAAACTTTCAAACTGAGCGATAGATAATTAGGTCTTAACAAAGTAATACAGTAGATATTGATTTCATACCACTCCTCTTATTGTCCTAATAGAAAACAACTGTTATAATTAGTCGAAATATTCTTGCAAAATCATTTGTCAAATGACCTCCATTGACACTTAATAAACTGTACAGGCACATTGTTATTTTATTGAGTCTAGTAAACGCTGCCACAAATTTCAACGTCTACCATAGTTATTTTTAAGATTTAAGTGAGATACAGGGAAAAGTAGGTACACCATTCTAACTGTATCTGTTATACAACGGGTTTATTAGAAAAATACTCTTTATGTAAACTAATAAACAATAGAAAATCAAATAATATACGAGGTGTGGCTATTAAATAACGAGACTGAAGTTGTAAAAAAATTTATTTTTATTTTATACTGTACATAATCACTTATTGTCCCCTTCAATATACACTCCTTCTCTATTTCTACAACGCTCCATGCGAATTTTCCATTTTTGGAAACAGACCTCTTTTTTGGAACAGACAGAAGTCATCTTCTCTCAGCTCCTTCAGGACACGTGACGATTTCTCTTTTACAGCTTCCACAGGCTCAAATCTTGTCTCTTTTAATGCAGATTTCACCTTCGGAAACAGCTAGAAGTCACATGGTGCAAGATCTAGCGAATAAGGTGGATGTTCTAACACTGAGATGCTGTACTTGGCTAGGAACTTCTTGACAGCTAACGCGGAATGAGCTGGCGCATTGTCTTGGTGGAGAACCCATGATTTGTTCTTCCAAATTTCGGGGCGTTTTTTCCTTACTCTTTGACGTAGTTTAGAGAGTACCTCAAGGGAGTAATAGTGATTAATTGTTTGACCTTCTGGAACCCAGTGAAGGTACACAATCCCATGGATATAAAAAAAAACAATCATCATTGCTTTTAATTTTTACTTGCTCATTCGAGCTTTTTTCGCTCTCGGTGAAGTTCGTATCTTCCAGTACATGGATTGGCGCTTCGTTTCCGGATCATAAGTAAAAAGCCACGTTTCATCACATGTTATTATCTTCTACCTGTTCCCTAAGGTGAAATCTGCATTAAAAGGGACAAGATTTGAGTCTGTGGAAGCTGTAAAAGAGAAAGCGGCGCGTGTCCTGAAGGAGCTGACAGAAGATGACTTCCACCACTGTTTCCAACAATGAAAAATTCGCATGGAGCGTTGTAGGGATAGAGAAGGAGTGTGTATAGAAGTTGACAATAAGTGACTATGTATAAAATAAAAATACAATTTTTTACGTCAGTCTAGTTATTCAATAGCCACACCTTGTATTTACAGTAGGATCAAAGTTCTGTACTGTAACACCAAATGTTTCGGAAATCAATGTTAAATGTCATTTGAAAAGTATTACAGATTTCAATTTGAAATTTTTTTAGACAGTGCATAATTAACTATTGATGTTCTAGCAGATGCACATTGGCATTTAAAATTTTAAAATTATTTTTCAAGTGACAACCAAATCAGTTGGTTAACATTTTATTACGAACACCGTTCAGGACTACTGAATAGATTAAAAATATGTTATTAATTACATAAGTAATATGTTTTGAACTTAAAGAAGACACCGTTTCAAATAAGGAAAAGAAAGAGGGCCCGAGCTGAACAACACTGCCTCAATAAGAAAAAAAAGAAGTTGCTGGTTTGATTGACTGACTTGGTTAGCTGTCAATATTGATCAAATTGATGAATGCTGACCCGTATGGATATATCAACCTTTTCCTTAACTTCATTCTTCAATATGACCTCGAACATCCGGCATATTAACGCTCAAGTTGCGATGCGCTGATCCTAGTCGTGCTTGAGAAACATCACGCATATCCTTAGGGGGCTGCGGCTTAAAAACTAAATGATATACCGCAGATGCACAGATGAAATTAACTTGAACAATGTCATGTTCGGCATAATGCGAATTAACAAACGAGTACGACTTGCAATCTTATAAATCATTAATACTGTATGTTCTTAGAAAATAATAACGCTGCAATATTTCTTCTGATCGCAGTGTAACAAGTCGGAAGGCTATTTAAACCTATCAGACTCTGCAAATCGATTACAGAACTGGTTATGGAATTACAAAAATGTTATAAACAAACCATAACTGTTATTATATATTGAAACATCTCACAATCTAATAAGACTGAAAGACTTTCTGTTTGTTAATCGTCCTTCTTTTTTCACACATAAAACTACAAAAATGAGGGTCCTGCTCTACTTATTCACGGTTTATTGCAAAGAATAAATATACAAAAACATTTATATGCTACTACAAACTACCATTGTTTTAAAAACAAAAAATTAAATTCATGCATCTTGAGCAAGTTACCATGATGTTACAGATACCAAACTTTTACGTAAATGAATAAAAGTTTTAATCAAAATAACCATTTAATCCATGGTGCTAATGAAGACAATCAACTACAGTTCATGCGAAATAGCATGATAGTATCACTTAAATGGAATTTTGTGATGTGCTCATGCGTCAGTACTACCACTTTTTCTTTGTGTTAACATTCCCGGTTAGTGAATGACAGCGTTTTAAAAGATACATTAATAATGGAAAAGAAACATACAATGAATTTTCAACAACACGCGGAAAATGGAAGTAAAATTTATTAATTAATCACGTCTTAGGGCCTATGTATTGAATGCATAGGTTACTGACTGCAACATTAACAAAATGCCAGTAAACAATCAATTCCAAATGATATTTTCAAAATTGCAAAACAAAGATTTATATTGCATTTTGTAAGAATAATTAATTAATTCTTTGTAAGAATAAAAGGGAAATTTTACTTTCGAAAATGTACTTTTTATTTTGAAAAGTTAACCACCACTCAGAGACTTACTATCTGCTATTTCGAATGAATTGTACAAGTATATTGTCAGAAATATTTAAAAAAATTCTTACGATCAAAAATCAAACAATCGTAACCTCTAATTTAAACAAAAATCTCAACATGAGAACCAAATGATATGTTAATTAACTTAAAAACACAACAGTATTTCAATTTCATTTTATTATTATTATTATTATTATTATTATACACTACACTGACTACATAAGATCACTCTTAGTTCTTGGTTTTTTTTTTGGATTTTATATGCCAATAGGCATTAATTCTATCAGATCTCTGTTTTTTTACTTCGTCTGAAATCACTCCTTTTCCTGTTGATCACTTATCTATTTTTACTTCTAATACAGTATATTTATCTTTAAACATTTTTATTTTTCCCGTTTTATTTTTTAAATCGTCCAGCGTAATTTTTAGTTCTTCCATATCTTTTTTACAATCCATTCTTTGGGTAGGAAATGTAATTATATGAAATGATGTGTGTTGTTTAGGTCATCAGCCGAAAGGCTGGTTTGAACCTCTAGACTAGAGACTGTACTAAGTAAAACGAGGAATGAGGTGGTTTACATTGTTTTTCTCACTAAAGTAGGTTTATCAGTATGCCGGGCCCTCCGAAAATCATCTACTTTCCATCCTGCAAGTGACACTTTCACTTCATTCACCACAGGCTGAATAATGAAATTAATTACTCTCAGAGAAGATAACTCTGACTAGTGCCTTTTACACCCGTACGTTTTCTGTTCTTAAATGCTTGTCAAATAATTGGCTGACCATATGATAAGAAACAGAAGTAATTTTTGTAGCCCTGGAACTAGCAGATCGAGTGCAAATAATTAAAACACTCCACCTGCCTGTTATAGTCAACATGAAGTGATATAGATAAAAATATTCCAGCCCTGACCAGGAATTCAACCCGGGACACCTACTTGTTCATTTATCTGGTTGTTTTATTTAATCGATTACAATCAATACTTTTCCTATTTGTTTTCCCAGATAATCTGCATTAAATGCTGATCATTAAAGCCCTCAGAATGGCAGCTGCAAGAATAAATTTTAGAATTGTCTAACCAAAAATTATTAAATGTTAGTTGGAACCTTGTCATTTTACGGGGTCGATTATAAAATTAAGCTTAAACTTTAATGTTAAATACATTATCATACGTGACTGGTAAACCATAGTTTACGATTGAACAAGCTTTTACTTAATGCAGGTGTTGATCGAAACAAGATTAAACTTCCTTTAGACACATTTGAAGCTTATGCAGTAGTACATAAAGCTTCGTATGAGAACAAAAAGTACGGTTTTTCGCCTGTACAACTAGTAGATCTCTTGGTACAATTTAAACACCTGGTTTGCAGCAATCAGTAGTGGGGTAGGATTTAAGGTTGTTAAAGAATCAGAACTTCATGAAAATTAATAAGAATAAAACAAAGGTGTTGTGCAGCAGCACTAGTGGTTTAGAAGAGATGGCAAATTTCAAAGTAGGCAACGAGAACATACAGGAAGTCGGGGAATTCAGATATCTAGGTAGTAGGCCTAAAATAACAAAGGATGGTAGAAGCACAAGGGATATCAGAAGTAGAATTGCTCAAGCTAGAAAAGCCTTTGAAATGAAAAACAGCTTACCGACTACAAACATTGATTTACAAATTAGGTAAAATTTCTTAAAGCATTATGTTTGGAGTGTAGCATTATACGGGAGTAAAACGTGGGTGATAGGGGCTGTACAAAAGAAGAGGATAGAAGCTTTTGAAATGTGGTGTCATAGGAAAATGTTAAAGATTAGATGGGTGGACAAAATAAGTAATTTAGAGGTTTTTAGGCGAGTGGATGAAAAAAGAAGTATATGGAAGTATCTTACCAGAAGAAGGGATAGGCTAGTGGGGCATACCTTAAGACATCCAGGTATTGGGCTATCAATAATGGAGGGTAATACTGAGGGAGTAAATTGTAGGGGGAGGCAAAGATTAGAATATATAAAGCAAATTACAAAAGATGTAGGGTGTTACAGGTATGTGGATATGAAACGACTTGCACAAGATAGAACAGCTTGGAGAACTGCATCAAACCAGTCGAGAGACTGATAACAAAAAACAGAATCAGAGCGGTTTGCCACCGTAATTTTTGTCCTTACATGAACCTTTATGTACTATTTTATACGAATTACTTAAATAAAAAATATCAGATATAATATTTCACGCTAAAAACACTTTTAACAAAAAATTTGTATCTTGAATAGAAATATTCTAAAGAATTTACTGATTCATCAAATTACCCGATTCCTTGTTCCAAACACAATAATATTGTATTGTATTGAGAAACAATCGTTCAATACATTACTCTGCTGTTATAATAGCTTAAAAATACCTTTAAAAAATCAAATCGCACGGTCTGTGGAAATACAAACACCTAATATTTACGTCAAGTTTTGGTTGATTTCTTTTTAATTACGACCGGAAATAAATTAAAAACATAATTTTTCATGATCTCCTACTTTAAACATTGGGTTTTAGCCAACTCAACAAACAGATAAAGGACAGATTTACGATAGAACAAGAAAAACCACGTCATCTGCCTCTATTTCTTCATTTTTTTTTTTATTTACTTCATTATAGCGCTTAAGTAAACATTAAAAATAAACATTTCTTTTCGTTACGAATACTTGAAGATCTTGGAATATGGATTACAAATTTATACACTAAATCATAAAGCAAAAAATAAAATGTTATTAAATTTCTAATATGCATTTTCAAAGTTAATGCAGAATTCTTGTACTTTTAATAAGTTAAATAAGTGCGTTTAAACATTTAAAAAAACGTAACTGAATCTGTTTGAAATGAATATCAATAAAACTTAAGAACGACAGTGTTTCATAATATTCACTTAACAGTTTTAATATTCGCCAATTTGAAATAGCAATGAATAAACTGTAATCATCTTTTTGTGCCACTTATTAAGAAACGCGGTGAATTATAGTCTAGTATTTTATTACCTTAATTTATTATGAAGGTATTCTTTAGACAGTTACTTACATAATTTGAAGTTAAATAAAACACTAAAATTCGATAAAAATTGTACAGGACACCAACCTGAAACAAAAAGAAAAGTAAATACAATTATATTAACAAATAAATTACCAATGTAAATAAAAAAATAAAATTAATCTGAAAAGGAACTGAATAACCAAAAGTTTTAAACAGGTGAAATTATATGATGACAGGTTATACACTCCGTGTGACTAAATTTAATCGAGTTGTGTTAGCATTAAGTACTTGCACACGGAGAAACATTTCAGGATATGTTGACAGTCAGAATTACGCCTGCGTAAAGTTCTACATAATTCAGACATTAGAAAATGTCAGAGGATGTTTTATGTAAAAGGAAAGTTATTAAATGATGGACCTACTTACTTCGCGGAGTCGTAAAACTGCTGAATTTGACAAGATAAATTTTTTTTTTTTTAAATTAGGGGTGAAACACTCACACGACTTTCTCTTGTCAATGTATATAATGAACCATCCTATGTCTAATCTTAATGTCTTTTTTATTATCATAGTGTCTTTTTTATTTACATACTAAAATGAAAAACATAGCATAGTAATTTTAATCATGAGTGAATGACACAAAATGAAAATCTACCAATGTTCGACTTGAAAATACGAGCAATCACTAATTGAAGCTAAACTAGGCTCTGTAGAAAAAAAATGCTTACAATAAACGTAGAAGTTTTCTGTTTTTTATAACTTTCATTATATACAATTTTTAGTAAAATGGATATTAAGGCTGCAATATTTAAAAAAACCCATTTTTATACCGATTTTGATGAGCATATTACAGAAAATCAGTAATTGACGCTAAACTAAGCGTTGTAGAAAAACAACGCTTGAAATAAAAGTTCTCATACTTTAATTTTCTACAACTTTGACTACATACACTTTTGCCCTTGAATTCAAATTTAGGCCGAAATTTTAAAAACAAAATGTTTGCTATGAGAGCACAGGCCCCTTATGATTTTCAGCAGACATGGTGCTTAACCTATCTTGTAAAGCATAAAAAAAGTAATGAGGTGATTTTTCTTTAAAAAAATCGTAGGAGCCATAAATAAATAATGCTGATGATCGCATTGCCACTTTAATACACTTTTCAATCTTATAAAAATCTTACAGTATTAATTAATAACAAGACTATTCCGGTTGTAACCGAGTACAGAAAACTGATACGAAGCTTTCTACAGACAAAAAAACATGAACTTAATTTCTAAGAACGAAGAGAAAATTTTATTTAATTTATTGAAATTAAATATATCAGATTCTCTTTTCATGAACAATACTATTCAAGAAACATGTTAAGAACAAAGACAAACTAAACGTAAACGTAAGATTTTTAACAACAAATAAAAAAATCCTCCTAATATACCACTTCAAACAAAGATAAATGAAAGTAAATAATAAAAATTAATATTTATTTAAGTTATTATATTATTTCATAAACACATATTTTATACCATAAACGTGTTAAAAGCATTACATACAAGAAACGGAACAACAAAAAATATCTTGGGCTAGACAAAACGCCAACACTGAATAGGATTCATATTAAAGATTTGTGCCTTAACAATATATTAAAATACTTTACGAAATAAATTATCGTTTATATTAAATCATTTACGATTACTGCATACCCAGAAATGATTTAAACGAAATTATACATCATGAAAAGCGGCGTTTAGTAGGAAACAACCAATAATAGTCTATCCAACATCTCGTTTTCTTAACAATGTATAGCCATTCGAAATAGTATGACAGTATTACTTATATGGAATATACAGAACAGACGGAATTTAGTATGTTCTCATGAGTCAGTGCTACCACTTAAGAGATATTTTGTGTTAACTTTCCCTGTTAGTGAATGAAAGTGTTCAAAAGATACATTAATAATGGAAAAGAAACATTTTTATTGAATTTTCCAATAACACACAGAAAATATAAATCAAATTTATCAATTATAAATTAAATATTAAATATTAATGTATTATTTAATCACATCTTGTTTATTGAATGCATGAGTTACCAAATGCAACAATAATCAAATGCCAGTTAAATAATTATGACAAAAATTTCATCTGATTTTTAAAATTGCAAAACAAAGATTTATATTATATTTTGTAAGCATAATTAAAAGGAAATTTTATTTTCGAAAAGGGAAATTTTATTCTGAAAAGTTACTACCATTCAGACATTTACTAGCGTGCTATTTCGAATTGAACGTAGTATAACTCGAAGGAGAAGATGATATTTACATCAAAATTTTCAGAATATTCTGTAGATTATGAAAACCGCAACATTGAGAAATGTCTCCGTAGCTTTCAACACTTCTTGGAACATTAGTTACCTCCAATCGTACCTTTGGTCGTTTCAGCTTAAGCCCACCATTCACTGTCGAACCGGTCGGCTGACGAGCTCGTGATTCTGGTTCGCTCGAAGGTGAATGGTAGGAGCTCGAAATCGAGCTCGAGGGTGGTCGTTTGTAAGGGAAACCTACGAGCCCGACCAGTCTACCGAATCGTTCGAACAATTAGTGTACAATCTCTAATGACTGTACGAAACTGTTGTCATCCATACGCAAAAAATCTTGTAATCTCCTATCTCTTGGACTTACAGAAATCGTAATAAATTGACGTGGGAAAATCAAGATTTTTTTTCAGTCATTCCTTCATCCAGACGACGTGTTTCTGTTTGCTCCTCACAAAAATGCATAATAATGCTGCGACCGCTATGCACATTTTCACTTTCTTTTTACTTGGTGACATTTTTTGAGAAATTATATCTTGCTGCACATGGACTAGTTGAACGATACTACAAGACTAACGAACCAGTCGGGCGGTGTATTGTTAACAGACGAGACGGTCAAGTCCCGAGCTGGGGATTATAATCCAAGCCGGCTCACCAACCGGTTCGACATTGAATATTAGGCTTTAGACTAGCGAAATACTGAATTTTCTGAATAAACCCAAAGAAAAACGTTTATATAGGTTGCTGTTGTTGTTTAGGACATCAGTCGAAGGGCTGATTTGAACCTCTAGAGGCTTTACTAAGTAAAACCAGGAGTGAGGTGGTTTACCATGCCTTCCTCACTGGGTGGAAAAGTAGCCACTGCTTATCATCAGGCCAAGCTGTAAAGCATCTACTTTCCACCCTGAAAATGACACTTTCACTTCATTCACCACAGGGTTTGGCTGTATAATGAAATTCATTACTCGCAGAGGAGATAACTCTAACTAGTGCCTTTCACACCACTACCTCTTCGGTTCTTAAATGCTTCAGTCATATAATTGGCTGACCATGTGATAAGAAACAGAACTATATTTTGTAGCCCTGGAACTAGTAGATCAAGTGAAAATAAGTTAGTTGTGGGTTTAATAACTAAGATTATCCAGAACTAATTATTAGCCAAATTAATAAGCCAGAATTTGTTACCAGAAAATCAGTTTACAAAATAGTTTTGAAAGATTTACAAGCCCTTACTCTAAAACTAACGAAACGTGAAATGAAACGAAAACATAAATTCGTAAGAGAATATAACCTAAAAATCGATAAAACTTACGCACTGTTCCCCCAACAAATAAAAATTTATATTAAAACTATAATAAATTTAGAATAATATTGGTGCTCTGTTTATTTCGGTTCATTTTAATCTAAAACTTTTGTCAGAATATGGTCATGTAATTTTATACAATTATACTGACTGATACTTTGTATTATTATTTTTATTAGAAGACAATACCTTTTTACTCTATGTATGAGAATAGAAAATACAGTCATCAGCTGTTATTATTAATAATGATACAATATATGCAGTATACTTAAGCCTACTAATACGCTAATGATCAAAACCAGCAACATACTCTTTATGAGGGTGGAGAACAAGTCTGGCGCCTCATCTCTCACTCTACAACTAAACGAAGAACAGCCCGCTCTGGTCTGTTAAGACGGTTTTATTCCATAGATAGTTATGAATCTCACTTCTTGAGTGCTGTCACTGCTCGTAGACCGGTTTACAACGTACTTAAAGTTAAACCTACTCACAATTACAATCTAGTTGCATAACAACGATTTATTGTGTGTTTTTAACTGTTTTAATTAATCTAACATCAGTGCATAATGTGTGACCACTCAAGCACGTATCCAGAAATTTTTTTTGCGGGTCGGCAAAATAAAATATTGTACATAAAAGCGCTCGGACACCCACATATATTTTTCTTCGTTTAGAGCCAATTTTAGACCACGTGAGGTAGTTTTAAACGTTTCTGGAAGGTTTTTTTAGCCTCATTCTCAGCATTCGCTTAGAGTAGACTTTTCTCATTTCTTCTGTTCACCCGGTGGGTCTGTTTTTGCTCTTCATGGAAGCCCTAAAGTCTATAATTAGTTGCCAGAATTTAGTTCATTTTACTAAGATTTTTTGGTTTATTCCGGTTTTCTCAATAGCCTTTTCACCTTCTTTAAATCACTAATGCGACACCTAAGATCTATTGTTTAGTATCTCAAAAATTTGTTTTGTTAACCAGTTGTCATCCATTCTATACTACAAGAAGTGTCCGTAAATTTTAGCCTTCTTTTTCAAATCGTTTCCATTTTATCAATCCTTCTCTTTGTACACACTTTTGGGGGGGGGCAAAGAGGGCATTTGCTTCCTTCTGGGTACATGTCTGCCACTGAAAAATAGCTGCAACCTATTTGGATAATAATTTATGCATAGGCCTATTCAGCCATGAAAATAAGTCCGAGAATAAAAATGATCTCCACTACGAACTAAACAAAAATCGGCTCACAAAATCTCAAAAATTTTACTGAAAATAAAAATAATGAACTTGACAGTTTTTTTCCGAATAGCCCTTTCGAGAGAACGCGCCAAATAAAAATATTTTACGAGTAATTGCTTCTTCATGTTTTGGAAAAGTTTCCATTTTTCCCACAATCGCTTTATTCTTTCGGACCTTCCCTTCTTAAGTTGTTCTATATTGTAAGGGTTCACATCTATTCTTTTCATTCTCTCCTCCCAAGATCTGGGTTTTTTCAATTAACGTTTTTCCCTATTCTGTATGGTCTTCTGGGTCGATTTCTGTATCAATAACTTGCCAGTCTATTACAATCATTTCTAATGTATTTCAACTGACTAAAAAACAAGGCAGTGAAATTTCCAACTAAAAACTCTTAATTTTAAAGACAAGTGGGTTATCTCATTTTAAACAGGTTAATTCAAGATATTTTTCATATATTCTTACAAACGCGAAATGAAAATTAAAAAATAATGAACTTCATAAACGAACAATCAAGCCCTTAATTTATGTTGGCAACGATACATTTTTAAAGCGCCTAAACCTTTCCTCCCTCTTAATTTACGTAAACGGTTGAACGCCATGTAGTTCGTAAGATTTACGCCATATTCCTGAATATGAAAACTGAATTATACACACTGAAAATTGGCAATTAGGCTAATAATACAGATAACTGCGTAAAATCAAACTACAAAAATAACAGAACTAAATATTTTTGGTCGTATCAATGTTAGTCATACGCGACTACTAGGGACATAGGAATGTGGAACGGAAATAAAAATTGAAATTTGGATGTGGAACGGTTGAAAGTGTAATAATTTTCAGATTCTAGCCAGGAATCGAATCCGGGACCTTCTGCTTAGTAGACCCTACGCCACGGAGACAGTCATAAGTTAAAAAGAGAACAGTAGTTAAACCATAAAACTTAATTCAGTTAAGTGAACTGAAATAAACTGAAAATTATGTTATTTAGAATACATTAGCATAACTTATTTATCACTTAAAAGTTATTTTGGCCTATTCATATTAATTATAGAATCTATTTTATTTTACATCTAACAAACAACTACAAAACAACAAACTAACACAAAAAAATAAATACATTTGATTCATCGGGATATTAATTTTTTAAAACCACCGACAATACATACAGAAGTATGCCAACAATACTTATAAAATAAAATACAGTCGCGCATCGGATTACACTTTATTGAAAGTAATAATTTCCATTCATCCTTGTGGAGCGAATGGATGCGGAAAGTTGGCAACACTGCAAGATTGTATTCCAGAATCTGACATGACGTAGTCTGACTCATTCTTTTTCATGCTAGAAGCGACGGCACTCCTTCGTCAGAGAACGAGACTTATCGTGATAGAAACTAATAGACCTAATGCATGCGTGTGAATAAAATTGTAGAAAAATTAGACTATTGTTAAAATACAGATATCAGTTCTAGTAAAATCGTTCTTGTTTATTTACTGCACAGTCAAAAGAAAGAAGATTAACTTATTCAAGCACGTATACGTTATTTTCTATAGGATTTTATCAGTTACGAATACTCATCGCAAATAATAGTAGCAGATTTCAAATTAATTGAAGTTTAATCGGGGGAAAATATTTGTATTTCATTATATTTTGACCTACTGAACTCACCAACATTGTAACTTAGAATTTGTGTACACCTGCATTATCTAGTCCTAAATAGAAGTGTTAAAGAACATAAACATGTATTAAAATTTTAAAAATTACAGTATTTTTATTACCTATCACAAAATCCGGGAAAACACAACACAATGTACGAATTATTAGACAACTGGCTGCTAAAATTAAAAAATCTCAAGGTTTTGAACTATAGAGGCGAAGTTTTCCCAAACTATTAAATTTAACGTTTTTAAATATTTCAAGATGTTTAAGAAAAGCGTGAACTCTTGTTCCCATTAACATCTGAATTAAGGGGGATTGCATGATGGTTTCAACTCAAAATTTCGATTTTTGGTTTTTTAAGTTTTTTAATAGTTTAGGCCTAGATATATTAGAAAAACATCAAATTACGTCAAAAAATATATTTTTTATCAGGTTTTTTATAATAGTTTAGGCCTAGATATATTAGAAAAACATCAAATTACGTCAAAAAAAAAATTTTTATGAAAAAATTAAGTTTTTATCAGGTTTATACAGAAAAATTATCATGTTACCAAGAACGAATATTTTTCACAATTTTATACTGCTCGTTTTAGTGCAAAGAGAATTTTAGTTTTTTAAATATCTGCATCACGGTTTTTAATATTCTCAGCTGTTGGTTCAGCTTACTAAACAACCGTTGATGTGAAATTTACTTGTTTGTGTACATAGGGCTATTGTTTTTGATTTGCGCCATCTTGTTTCTTACCTTTTCCCGTAAATTTAGATTTTTAACACTAAAGTACATTTTTCTCAGAAACCAAATAACCTACCAGGCTGAAAGTTTTACCAGTTAATTATCTTGTACACCCACATATACCGTCATTTTTATGACTTCCTCAGGTGCTCCAAAAATTAGTAATACGCAAAACAAAAAGGAAAACAATTTGTAAATATTTTATGTTATTCGTAAATTTAAAAAAAATTGTATGGTCCTAAGATTAAATTGAAAAAAATGTCAGTAGCTCGCAAAGAAACCCGACACCTATAGTTTGTAAAGTTTCATTTACCTATTCTTTTACCAATCCTATGAAAAATTTACCTAAAAATAGCAAATTTGACATTGGCGGGATACAAAGTACAGTCTACCCTTAAATAAATTACAGAGAAACATTCTGCATTTAAAACACCGTTTAATTTCTAAGCAAGTCGTTCACAAAAAAATCGCAACTAACAAATCGCTTTCTATAGTGAACCACTCTCAAAAAGTTGGTGTACTCGTATTTGTCCAGTTTAATATTCTTCAACCATGAGTATTTTCTTGAGTCCAGGCTGCGCCTACTAACTTTACACTCTGGATAAGAAGTCTAAAAACTAATCTTCACCCACCTTCTGATAACGCTCTTTAACTCACTGGCCACCCCTATACTTCTTAAAACATGAACGCTACTCCACGTAATACCCACATTTTAAAAGCTTCTAAACGATTCATGGACTTAAAGTCCATGTTTTTATACCAAAGAGCTGGGTAGAGTAAATAATATACATCTTGACAAACTTATATCTTTCAAGAAGCCAAATTGTATTATTAATAAGTTAATTCTGCATGTCAAGAAATTTCGCCATTCTAATGCGAGTAATTATTTCCACTGCAGCTTCAGATTTTCTTAAATTTCTTAAATTTCTGAACCAGCTCAATAGCTTGAACCCCTCAAAGCAGTTTAAGAGGAATTACGGAAACTACATAACTACTAAAATTACAAATATGCCTAAAGCCTTTTGTTTTTATTTTTATTTTTGTATCCCAGGTAGCGAGATATACACATTTTTACACCCCCACAATGACGAAGTAAAACTGGACTTACTTAAGGCGCCCTCATCCAGCCCAAGGAGGCTGCAACTGGCTACCAACCAAAAACCTGCCGCCTGGCCACTTGTTCCGAAAAACTGAAGAAACCCTCCATCACCATCGGAACTACTAATACAAGGGAAATATACATATCTGTTTCTTCAAGAGAAATGCTTATTATGTTATATATGTTACCACGGAAATACCTAACATTCAGTCTAAGTTTTTAATCAATCTATAAACTGCCTTGAGGAGCTGTCTCTTCCCTATATTTTCCCATTGATAACTAGACTACATTAAAGAATTCTTTTAGCTTGCTTCAAATGAATTAAAAAAAATTAGTGTGAAATATTCACATGATTTTCTCTTCCCAATGTAAATTATGAACAATATAACCTAACATTAGTAATAAAACATTAAAAGTAGACAAAAAAACTAACCTCAATAAACGTAACATAATTTTCATCATGAGTGAAAGACGCAAAATGAAAATCAACTTTAGTTTGGCTTAAAAATGCGGAAAATCACTCTTTCACGTTAAATTAGGCTCTGTAGAGAAAAATGCTCTTAATAAAAGTTGTAGATCTTTTAATTTCCTATAAATTTGATTATACTTTTTTGATGTAAAATGCGTAACGCTGAAATTTAAAAAAAAACAATTTTTTTACGAGAAAACAGCCTTTCCAAGAATTTCAGAAGACATGGCGCCTACCCTATCTTGTAGAGCATACAAAATTTAGTAAATAAGGCAATTTTTAAAAAAATCGTAGGACCAGTTTTTGAGAAAATCGCAAAAAAGTGAAAAATTATACGAATAAACTACTACTTCCAGTTGACCGATTTTGATGAAAATGTTGGTGTCGGGTCCGGTAGTAGTATCTAACTTAAGTTTCAAGTTTCAAGTTCGTACGATGTTCCGTTCTTGAGATATTTTGTTCACACACAGAACAATCGCTAAAAACATGTTTTTTGGGTTTAGGGGGTCTGAAAACGTATAGATCCGGTGAAAAATCAATTTCGAAAAATCGACATGAAAACAATACTTTCCTTCCTATATATTCATGTAGGTAAGAAAAAATAAAAATTAACAATTAGATATGAAAAATGTACGAATTTTAAAAGAATCGACAATTTGTTTACGTACGACAATATTAGGATTTTAATACTCATTTCTAAAACAGTGCCCATAAACGGTTGTTACGGTCAGTGAATACCATCACTCAATGAGTCTGGCTGTTAATACAAATTCTACCTATTGCACACTAATCAATACAAACTGAATTCAATAAAAATGAGAAAAACTCAAAAATTAAAGGAATTTATCATTTGGTTTTAAAAAAAATGTTTTCTAATTGTTGCTGTTAATTTGAACACTGAACGGCCTTCCTTTTATTGGAAATTACATGAAAAGTAACTTTTAAATAAATTTATATTATTTACTGAAAGGTAATAAACAAATGAAAGAAATAACGACGTTGGCACGACTTCTAGGCGTGGCAAACAAGCGCACTACACTACAATAGCAAGCAAAGCATTCACCTTCATTTTTTCCTTCTATAAAACAAATCAGCAACCGAAATAGACGAGATAACTGCAAACAAATTAACATAAATAATGCATCTACACGTACGGCAGTTGCGGATAAATACTATATGATAATAGAATAAATTGACTCGCTGAAAAGTACAAAAATAAATGACTACTTATTTGAAAATTTCACATTGAACTCAATACCTGAACACATATGACTTTTCAATAACAAATGTGCTCCTATGAGCACATACCCAATAGATTATTAGCAGATTATTTCTTTTGAATGACTAAGACTTAAATCAATGACAAAATTAATTTAAAAAATTACATAAAAGCAAAATGAACAGATCATTTGGCTCGACAATACTTAAAAAAATCTGGTATGAATCATTCACACGACTTTTTCTTGCCAATATAAATAATGACCAATATAACCTGGTTTTTTTCCTTTTGGTTCATGGGGTCTGAAACCGTGTATATCCGGTGAAAGCTTCATGAAGCGACATGAAAACAATACTTTCCTTCCTATATATTCATATAATGCCCATAACAGGTAGATGGAGTGTTAAATTAATTGCACTCGATCTCTTGGTTCCAGGGCTACAAAATATAGTTCTAATTTTTTATCACATAGTCAGCCAATTATATGACTGAACTATTTAAGAACAGAAGAGGTAGAAATGTAAAAGACACTAGTCAAGAGTTATCTCCTCTGAGAGTAATGAATTTCACTATACAGCCAGACCCTGTGGTGAAAGAAGTGAAGGTGTAATTTACAAGGTGGAAGATGTTTTTCGGAGGGCCTGGCATGCTGATAAGCATACTTTTTCAACTCAGTGAGGAAGGCAAAAGTAAACCATCTCACTTCTCATTTTCACTTAGTAAAACCTCTAGAGGTTCAAACCAGCCTTTCGGCTGATGACCTAAACAACAACAACCAATGTTTTATCATGTGTTAACAATGTAAAATGACAAACATAACCTAATTTTAATCATGAATGAATGACGCGAAATGAAAATCAAACTTTACTCGAATTAAAAATACGGAAAATCAGTAATTGCCTCTAAATTATGTTCTACAGGGAAAAATGTTTAAAATAATAATTGTAGGTTTTTAATTTTTTATAATTTTGATTATACATGATTTTCTCATAATATGCATACTACGGCCGCTTATCTTAAAAAATCCCTTTTTAATGAAAAAAAAAACAAAAAATTGGCATTTTATTTAATGATAGTCTAATTTATCCACCTCTGTGGTATTCGAATAAATCCACAATTTTCATTTTTTTTCCTCATAACCTGTCACATGGGGGAGAGGTGTTTAACTAATTTAATTGGAACTTGCTTTCCGGGCAAAAAAATAGTCCAATTTCTTTTCTAACGTAATGTTTATAATAAATTACCGAACAGTTTAAGAGCATGTACTGTAGATATATAACCGAAAAACTACCAGTCTAATATTGTTTGAACATAATGGGTTTCATACACAGCCAGACTATTAGGTGAATTAAATATAAATAGTAAGACATGCTAACTGCAAAGGAGAAATATTTTTTTTATTAAGTTCTGATATAAATAAGCGTAACTACTAAATATAGTGAGAAAGGTCATAGTTAAACACACTGGTCGTAAAGTAATAAAATATCTACTTGTTCAAACTAGCCTATTTTTGGCAGTTGACTTTGAGACAAAAATCAACGATAGCTTTACAATTTTATTTTTGAATTAAGTTATCGAAAATATAGCATTAAGTTATTATTTATAATGACTTTCTCTTGTCCTAAATGAGTATATAGGGAAGGAACGTATTGTTTTCATGTCGATTTTTCGAAATCTAGATTTCGTCGGAACTATACACGTTTACAGGCCCCCTTTACCCAAAAAACCCTGATTTTAGCGATTGGTCTGTGTGTGAACAAAATATCTCAAGAATGGAATAACGTAAAAAAAATTGAAACTTGAGTTATGTACCACTACCGGAACCGATATGAATATTTTAATCAAAAGCAGTAGTTTATTCACGTGATTTTTCACTTTTTGCGATATTTTTTAATACGGCTCCACAATTTATTTTACATCGCCTCATTTATAAAATTTTTTGTGTTTTGTGATAGGGTAAGCGCTATGTTAGCTGAAATTCTTCGGAAGCCTGTGCTCTTCTGGTAAAAAATGTTTTTGTTTTATGATTGCGGTCTTAATATGTATTATAAAGCAAAAATTTGCCCGTAAGAGACAGGTAGAGTGTCAAAATATTTTACTCTCAATCTGTTCGTTGCAGGACTGAAATAAATAGTTCTGTTTCTTTTCACATGGTTAGCCAATTAAATAACTGAAGCATTTAAGAACAGAAGAGGTAGTGGTGTAAAAGACACTAATCAGAGTTATCTTCTCTAAACGTAATGAATTTCATTATACAGCCAGACCCTGTGGTGAATGAAGTGAAGGTGTCATTTGCAGAGTGGAAAATATGTGCTTTTCAGAGGGCCTGGCATGCTGATAAGCGTACTTTTCCACTCAGTGAGGAAGGCAATTATAAACCACCTCACTCCTCGTTTTACTCAGTGAAACCTCTGCAGGTTCAACCCAGCCTTTCGGCTGATGACCTAAACAACAGAGCAAAAGTGTACACAATCAAAGTTTTAGAACATATAAAAACGTATAACTTTTATTTCAAACATTTTTTTGTACAAAGCTTAGTTTAGCATCAATTAGTGTTTTCTGTATTTTGCTCATCAAATTCAGTAAAAAAATGGAATGCATTAAAACAACAAAAGTGTATATAATCAAAGATATATAAAATTAAAAAATCTACAACTTTTATTTCAAGCAACCATTATTTTATTTATTTATTTTTATTATATTATTATTAATATTATAATTATATAATACTAATAATATTATTATAATTAATAATATCTATTATAATTATTATATTATTATTAATATTATATTATTAATATCTTTTTTATTTATTTTATTATTTTTTATTTTTTTATGTTTTTCTACAGAGCCTCGCTTGGCGTTAATCAGTGATTTAGGTCATGTTTTTTTTATTTTGTTTACAAATAATTAAATATAGGTTATATGGTTTATTATTTACATTGGCAAGATAAAGTCGTGTGAGTATTTCACACCATATCTTTTATTATTTAAATTCTCACATGGTAAAAAAAAAAATACATGGCTTCAGAAGTTAACCTTTTACAAGTACTATAAAATTATACCTAAATATAGATCTGACCGATGCGATGTGTAGTTTATACTTGTTACAAAAGACAGATGAATCACATTGTTCAGAGTAAATCGTAGTCGTAGTCGTACTATAGTACACACATGTCCACACGTCTGCATTGAACTATTACGAAGCTGAAGGATACTCGTAGGCGAACGTAGTTCCATTGTACAGCAGTCGGCTTATGTAGATTCTTACGTATTTAATAGTGCTAGTACTATACATATAGTTATGTATTACATAAATAATGAATTGCCGACTCTAGTCAATACCATTTATGGAAAGAAACTCGGGATAGACTTGGAAAATTGTAAGCAACAGCACACAAGACGAAATGAATCCTATTTATAAACAATCTAAGGGCCTAAATTACTTACTACAAGCTATTCATAACTTAATACGGCAATTATTTATTAAAATACTTTTTATTGCAATTCGAGTATCATACATTTATAAATATTTTTACTTTCTCGTGTTTATATAAATTATATAGGAAGGAAAGTATTGTTTTGTCGATTTTTCAAAATTGAGTTTTCACCGGATATACACGTATTCAGGCCCCCTGAACCCAAAGAATATGTTTTTAGCGATTGCTCTGTGCGTGTGTGAACAAAATATCTCAAAAACAAAACATTGTACGAAGTTCAACCCACTACACAACCCGCCGAACATTTCTATCAAAATCGGTTAACCGAAAGTAGTAGTTTATTCGTGTAATTGTTCACTGGTTTTTTGCGATTTTTTTTTTGAAAATCCCCTTATTTACTACAGTTTTTAAGCTCTACAAGATCAGGTAGACACCATATCTGCTGAAATTCTTGGAAAGGCTGTTTTCTCGTAAAAAGATTCTTTTTTTAAGATTGCGGCTTTAATAATATGCATTTTAGCGCAAAAATGTATATAATAAAAGTTGTACAGAATTTAAAATCCTACAACTTTTATTTCAAACATTGTTTTGTATAACGCTTAGTTTAGCAGTAATTAGTGATTTTCTGATTTATTCATGAAAATCTGTAAAAAATGAAATTTTTTAGACTACGGCCTTAGTATGCATTTTACGACGAAAGTATAGCCTAATATATAATTAAATTTATAGAAAATTAAAATATCTACAACCTTTATTTTAAACATTTTTCTCTACAGAGCCTACTTCAGCGTCAAAGAGTGACTTACCGTGATATTAAGCCAAACTAGATTGATTTTCATTTTGCGTCTTTCACTCATGATTAAAATTAGGTTACATTATTGAGGTTAGTTTTTTATTCATATCTAATCTTTTGTTATTAATATTAGGTTATATTGCTCATTATTTGCATTGGCAAGAGAAAGTGTGAGAGTTTTCACACCAGATTTTTAACTTTATTACACATTTGTGCCTGCACATTTTTACAATTTATAAAATACAACAGATCTGGACATACGGTTCCTAAATTTATGGGTCCGCTAAACCGAGTAATGTAGCTCGATTACAGTCCTGTCAATCCAAAGTACGTCGAGTTTTTACGAACTCCCCTTGGAAAGTAAGAAACAAGAATATCCATAATGACCTGAACGTTCCTTACGTATTCGACACAATAAAACAATACTATCAACGTTTTCACAGAAATTAGCTGGATACAAAAACGAACTAATTAAGACGATTAGCTGAGTTACTTCACCGGACAACCCTCCCAGAAGGCTAAAGAGAACTTGGAACAGAGATTTGCTGTTACCCTAATAAAACAATTAATTTAAAAAACAAATCAGATGACTGTAATATAACTAATATATACTGATTTAGAATTTCATTAGTAAAATAAAAACCAACAAGCTCCATCAATAGGTGATCTGCTTCCTGATGTTCATTTTATCATCTGTATCATTGCCACCTTCACACATCTCTAATTGTAATTCATTATACAGCCACAAATAAATATTGTATTTAAAAAAAATGGTGACGATAATATACTAAATATTTACATGTACAACATGAGGAAACAGATCACTTATTGATGGAACGTTTTTTTATAACTTATTTCAAATTTGGAACTATACAATTCTGTAGACTACCAAATAATTTAGTTAAACGCTTAAAGCAAAGTAAAAAAATCACGTGTTTTTTTATCTTTATTTAGCTGAAACTAACTATATATTTATTCAACCAGCAGTATTTTATGATGTACGTGTTTAAAATCATGTTTTCGTCTTGATTGAGGAAATCACCCAGTGGCAAAGCCTCGTCGCTGTTTTATACAAGATCCCTATTTCAGCTTTTTTTTAATCACCTTTGCGGATTTTGTGGTAAGTGTGGGTGTGACAATGTTTGCACCACTGGATTTAAAGCAAAGTAAAACAAATCACGTGTTTTTCTGTCTTTACTTAGTTAAAACTACAACTGTATATTTTTTTAAACCAGCAGTATTTTATGATGTACGTGTTTAAAATCATGTTTTCGTCTTGATTGAGGAAATCACCCAGTGGCAAAGCCTCGTCGCTGTTTTATACAAGATCCCTATTTCAGCTTTTTCTAATCACCTTTGCGGATTTTGTGGTAAGTGTGGGTGTGACAATGTTTGTACCTCTGGATTCTTGTGATTTATTAATTTTGAATAGAAATGAGTATATAATTTGTTCATGGTTGAGGTCTACGTTGAGGTCTCACAATGTATGATGACAGAGTTTCGTACGTAGTAGGGACAAAACATGTGATTAACCTGAAGTGTCAAAATGGAGTAACTAACTCAACGAGATAGTACTATTTCTACACTCCCCGAATAATTACAGTTCTCGAAATCGGGATGCGTATACTCTTGAGTATTCCGTAAGTAGTAGCCCGCGCGCATTGGTACTAAAATGTAGCGTACACGATTTTTCGGGCTATGAGAACTTTCAAAGCTTAAAACACTACTTGTACAAAAATATAACTACAGAACGAACAAACAAATAAAGATATTGAGGTGAACGTACTCAATCTTTTTAACAAATTCAACAAATTTTGAAAGAACAGTCAACATACATATTTTCATAACCAAGAAAAAGTGGATTAGTATATTATTGTACGCGTACCTACCAAATTTTGAAAAACTTAAACACAGTTATCACTACATCAAATAAAACTGTATAATAAATTACATGAATTAAAACAAAGAAACTTAAAAAATAAATTATTGAACACTTTTATTACCATTATTACTTTTCATTTTCTATTGTAACAATTATTTGTGTTATTATCTCGGTAGAAAACCAGTTTCTGCAGACGAATTAAGTTTGAAGCAAGCGAATTCAATTATTTACAACGAAACTGATTGTAGTAATGGAATGAATTCTTTAATTAAACAACATGAGCACACTTTTATGAATCTAGGTTAATAACTAACTGTTCTGAAAAAGGAAACTGTCAATGAACTTATCAATCGATCAAATAATTTCACAAAAACTAATGAAAACATGGGTAAGAATTAAGCGGGTTTAAAATAAACGAATTGCTGTACTAGTACACTTGCTTTCATCAGTTTTGTTCTGATCATACAATCAGCACACGAAACATCTAATAATATTTTAAAACCCAACATTTTTTATATCTTGGACTCCATATGGGCAGAAGGCTTACGTGAAAAAAATACGTCAGTAAGAAAACAAAGCTTTAAATCCAACATCTTAAAAACAACATCTTTAAAGCCAATATCTTAAGTCTTCTGTACAAATATCTAAATTACGCCTTATTTTGAAAGTACTTCTTTACAACACCAATGTGAAAGTACAGATGCCAGATCTGTGGCTCAGCTAAACCTTCAGTTTTGGCTAAACTACGTTTCAGTTGAAAAAACTACGTTTCAGTTGAAAAAAGTTTGCAAACTGCAAACTTATGTACAAATATCTAAATTACGCCTTATTTTGAAAGTACTTCTTTACAACACCAATGTGAAAGTACAGATGCCAGATCTGTGGCTCAGCTAAACCTTCAGTTTTGGCTAAACTACGTTTCAGTTGAAAAACTGCAAAGGATAGTCGTTAACCCTTTATAGGTCTTGGCAATAAGGTCGATTTTATTTAAGAATAAGCTATCCAGTTGAACCTTATTGGCATTTTACGGTTTAATAGATGTTCTCTGGTAAGTAGGCTATCCATATTTTAAAATTAGTGTCCACCAACCATTTGCTTCGTAAGTTGCACGAATGTGGTAAGGATTCACACCAGCGTACGCTACCGTGTTATTTTGTTGTTACTTTTGTACAGTGCTTAGAAAATTCGAGTTTTTTACGGGAAAGCAAACATTCATGCTAATATAAAATTAAGATAAGCTATTCTACAATTTTTTATTGTTATATAGTACTACAAGTTGTTTTAATAAGCCATCTTACCACAAAAAATTATGTGATTTCTATTTCAATAAACGTTCCTTGGTAAGTATACTTACCAGGGATTAACATCAACAAAAAAGAAATATCTTACTGTTCTGGCACTAGAAATACATTATTAAATTCCCTAAGAAGCAAAATTTAACATTTTACAACATGTATGTTTTCCCTATAGTACTGCTTTATAAAGGGTTAAAACTCCTTTATATAGTGCCAATCATACATTGTAGACAGATTTTAATATTACTTCCATTAATGAAACAATTCACCAGACATACCAGAGATCTAAGATCAAAATTTAAAAAAAAAACAATAACAAACCACATCCGCGTTCTGAACAGTCCACATTACAATATAACTCCAATCGTCGGCTCCGCAGAAGGTGGAGCAGAGATTTCGGATAAATTTTACAAGTCATCTGATATTTTTCTGCTAAGAAAACAAAAAAATTAAAGTATTTTTCCCTAGTGTGTGTACGTGGCAATCTGTTCAATTCAGAACAATAAGCGAACCCATCACCCAATGAGTTGAGGATGTTGTGTATGACGTGTAAATGAGGTGTAGTCTTGAACAGACCCAAGCCGACCATTCCTGGGAGAGTTTGGTTAATTGAACCCCAACTATCAAAGTACACCGGTAACCCCTGTCTAATATTCAAATCCGTATAAAAGTAACTACTACTCCCTTTACAAGGATTTGAACCAGAAACATTAATCTCCGAAAATCAGCAGTTAAACAGCTGACTCGCAGCGACGACTTTACATCTAGACCAATCCGGGCGATCAAAATATTTTTTTTTTGGCTTCAATTTTTGTTTTTTTTTTTATTTAACGTCGCATCAACTGCAAGGTCATTGGCGGCGACGTTGGGGTGTAACTGTGTATAATGAGGATGAAATGATTTTTTGTAACGTATGAAAATATGCCGTGCCCGAGTGGGATTCGAACCCAGGACCGCATGGTGAGATGCGAGCACGTTACCAACTACGCCAATACGGCCGGCTTTAACTTTAGTTTTATTTACAACTGTACAATTCTTTGAAGCACAACTAGTAAATGAGATGAAATGAATGTGACGTGTTGAGAATCAATCCAGTGACCGATTTCGGCGTGTAATTTTGCAAGGAATGTGGTGCCAATATTTTCAATGATAATGATTAAGCTGTTAAGCTACTTTTCAAAATAATTTAAGCTGTAATTTAAACATCAATTTCATTGATTTCATGGCATTTAAACGTGAAAGTCCAGCAAATATAGCAAATATCTGGTGTTTCTCTCAAAAGTGGTAAAGAGTAGTAAAATAAGCTAAAAATATATTTATTAATTGTGCGGAGCTGTCAGTTGTCAATTTAATTAAATAAAGTGGAAAACCCCTAAATTAGACTTTTTAAAGAGATCTCGAGGGGTTATGTATTAATATATTAGATCGCTAATAAAAAAAAGTTCAGGGTTTGATTTCTGGATTTACCAACAACCTTGCCTGGAATTACAGAGTAGATTTTTCAAAGACCAATGGGATTAACACGTTTTATTCTGTAC
The DNA here is from genome assembly GCA_035578175.1 of Catonia carolina. Classification (NCBI taxonomy): domain Eukaryota; kingdom Metazoa; phylum Arthropoda; class Insecta; order Hemiptera; family Achilidae; genus Catonia; species Catonia carolina. The sequence continues at coordinate 45,907,641 of JAQMRL010000001.1, forward strand.
TGATTTATGATTTGTTAAAAAATCCAGCCTAGTTTTATACTATCAGCAGGCTGCCTAATCTATAAACATTAGGTTCCCTATAGTCAAATAATTACAAACAATACGCTTACTTACAGAAAAACGTTTAAAAATACAATTTCAGTTCGTCTAAGTAATAATTCACTCAGATTAAAATTTTCACCCCAATTATACGGTGTACCCTATAGTATACAATATATCAATTTTATTAAAGCAGAATTACGATCCGATTTCGTTAAACTTAAGCTTATTTATCAGATGGAAAGCACTTACAAGGTAATGAAAACAAAATATTTTCAATTTTTTAACTTTTTTATTATCTATATAATGTAGCTATTAAATATTAGAACAATAAGAGTGAAAAAGTATGTACATTGACAACTACAAAAATGGTCATTGATCCACGCGGAGAAGGTGTCTCGGCCGTTGGCGTATACGCCTTATCGCGGAGTAAACTAGGATGAATCCCAAACGCATACAAAAGAATTGGCGCGTGTGCCAAATTTTGAGTGCAATTTTTTTTATAAATACAATATTGCAGTGCTACGTTTAGACGAGTGGAATGTGTAAGTTATTGTAAAGCGTGTGGTAAGTTAGTACAAGGACACTGTGTTATCGTTTGGGAAATTTTATTGCGTATTGCTAGGATACATTTCGTGGGTGGGGTAGCTTTTCAGACACCTACAGTTAAACGCAGTAAGTAGGTAAATAATTGATCTTACGCCTTTTCTAAATAGTCGATTTGTGCTTTTGTATAATTTCAAAAGTCTGTCAATTACAAGTTTTTTTTTTATTTAACGTCGCGTCAACTGCAAGGTTATTAGCGACGATGTTGGGATGCAACTGTATGAGGATGAAATGATTTTTGTAAGGTATGAAAATATGCTGTGCCTGAGTGGGATTCGAACCCAGGACCGCATGATGAGGCGAGCACGTTACCAACTACGCCAATGCGGCCGGCATTAGTTATTTTCTTAACGAATCTTCTAATTCTATTTGAACTAAGCGTTCAAATGAAGACAAATTAAAAATATTATTTACAATTTCTTAATTCATTAATTTTAAGATTTTTTGAAATCACTTCAACTGCTTGATCATTAGCGAATACCAAGGATATGGTATTTATTATTTTACAATACCTAGCGAAAATTGTCCAGACACTAATCAAGAACCGAATCTATGATGTTCTGCATAATAATCTAGTATTATAAACAACTATATAGGCTACAATATTACATCACAAATACTTATTCTAATAAAAAATTAGTTTTATAACAACGATTAAGAAATAATTTAAACAAACATGGACTGCACAACTGCATTATGAAAATGGGACACGAAAGATCACGAACTCCACGTTAGTGTATTTGTGTATAATTAAATCAACAGTCCAAGATGTAAGTGGACATCTTTACAATTTATGATGTACAACGTCATATATCAAAGAAAAAAGAAAGATTTTTCTAGAATTAACGCGTGAGTTAATTTAACTGTGAAAAGAGATAATATTTGTTTACCATATCGGGATATCTCGCACAAAGACACTAAATATAGTACATAATTCATCAAGTAAGCCTATATATTTAATACGGTACAATTTATAATACAATTTGATCCTTGCAAAATAGTATAAGCAAGTAACTAGTGTAAATATTCACACACTATGTACCCGTGCTAGGCTAGTGTTTATACAGGTTAACAAATGTTACTGGTTTAAGGTTACATTCTAAGTCTTAACCTCTGCACTTTTATACATGGCACTTACAAAGATGGAACGCCGGATATTAGCATAATGCAATAACTGCATAAGATTTAACACTTCAATAACTGCAAATGAAGGTAAAGGTATTAGTTATAATAATCCACAGCTCACTTAACTTTCTATTAAGTTATGACGCAATCTATTAACTACGTATTAGTTCGTTCTATATAATTTTATTGATCAGAAATCAAATTTAATCATGTCAGGCAATATTAAACTTATTTTTTTAAATATATACGCAAACTATTGATACATAAATCGTCTCATGAATAATAAAGTAAATACGGTAGTCAATAAAGATTTACATTTTTAATAACAGAAGGTTATTATGTGGTCTGACACTTTACTACAGTCCGGTACATCCGGTGCTGGCTCGATACTGCCGACTACTGAAGTTTCATTTACCACTAACTAATAGGTGCGCAGTAGAGAAACAGATGTAAATAACAATAAAACTTTATTTCCATATTTTTTCACAATAGTAACTCAAACACATTTCCAAAAACTATAAAATGCATTTACAACAATTTACCATGTACGACGTGGAGGAAATTCCCTTACCCAATTAAGGCTAAAAGTCATGTTCTAGAGTAGGTGTTCTCTTCTTTTATTTAGTAACACAATACAAAAGAGATTTAAAAACTACGCTAGGGGACTTAACACAATGGCATTAAAATACATATATATTCTAAAAATCAATTTAAAAAATAATAAAATCATGCGATTAATGTTTGCTACAAATTATTAAAAGCTCAGTTAAATATTAAGTGCAATATAAAATAAAATACCTGTTTTAATTTGACATTATAAATTTAAGAAAGGAAATAATAAATACACTTTATTGTCACGTACTTATTCATTAAAAAAAATGACATGTCAGATTCTGGAATATGGAATAGAAAGATTATGCTATTGCACACATTAAAAAGGGGGATAAAGCATTCACTGGAAACGTTCCAGAGAAACTGTGGAAACTTTAACCCGGGGTCATAAGTATAATTATTAAATAGGCCTATAACAAAGATTGTTCTAGTATCATTGATTATTTTCAAAAGATAATCACTTTCACAAATCATTTTAACTATTTCTTATAAATTAATTTACAATTTGTAAGCTAATAACTAATTTAAAACTATAATAAATACAAAACTGAAAAATAACCAATAAAAATATAAAATAAGGTATCATCAAGATCTCACATCTGTGGTAAGGCCCTGATAAATTAGAGTTAATGCTACATTAGGGCAAGTAAAAAGAACTGTTCCAACAAATAACACCTGGGAGGATTAAAGAAAATAAGGTTTAAACTTGAACAAATAGATAATTATAGTAAAAATGATAGAGAGAGAGAGAGAGAGTAAATGATTGTACGAATCATGAAAATACACGAATTGCAACATGCATGAATGCACGAATTGGGACGTATGATACGAGGGGATAAGTACAGCTTACTTCTTGTTATAATATATAATTCATGAGAAATTTTGGGTAAAATAGTTCGGGAAAAAAACTTAAGAATGTGGTCCAGGTTCAGCTCCTCTGCTTTGTTTAGAGCTCCAGAATCAAATGTCATGGTTGTCCAGATGATTGCCAGCCTTCTTAGAGGAGAAGGAACTGAAAAAGAATAATAAATACATTTTTCCTCGTACAGGGAAAATTAAAATTTGACCACGAAGTGACTAGATATTTCTGAGCCCGTTTTGGAGCCAACATTCTCAGCATTCGCTGTAGGCTTTTTTCCTTTCTTCTGTCTACACGGTGTTCTGTTTTTCATCTTCATAGAAGCCCTTTAAGTCCCGTAATTAGTTACGTATAGTTAAAAAACTATAAAAAACTTAAGTTACCCATAACGGGCAGGTGGAGTGTTAACTTAATTGCACTCGATCTGTTGGTTCCAGGGCTAAAAAAATTGTTCTGTTTCTTATTATCACATAGCCAGCCAATTATACGACTGAACTTTTAAGAACAGAAGAGGTAGAGGTGTTAAAGACACGAGTCAAGAGTTTTTCCTCTGAGAGTAATGAATTTCACTATACAGCCAGACCCTGTGGTGAATGAAGTGAAGGTGTCATTTGCAGGGTAGAAAGTAGATGCTTTTCGGAGGGCCTGGCATGCTGATAAGCATACTCTTTCAATTCAGGGAGAAAGCCAATAGTAAACCACCTCACTCCTCGTTTTTACTTAGTAAAACCTCTGGAGGTTCAAACCAGCCTTTTGGCTGTTGATCTAAACACAAAAAACTTAGGTCATAAAACATTTCTTCGTCATACTGTGCTGTAGTATACAAAGTATATACTGTATGTACTGTGTATACAAAGTCGGATAACCGAAACTAGATTGAACTAACTATTGTGATTATAATTCTGACAGACCGAATCCGTAACTAATCGAAATTGTTAAAAAATCTGATGAATTAAAAAAGGCTAATAATGCAGAACAATAATCCTAACAAATCGATAACCTCCAAAAAAAGAAAATAATAGATGGTATTGTAAGACATCTGATAATGTATTGGTAAATAGTGGACGAACGTACTAATTAATACAAGGGCGATGTTATTACATATTGTATTATGTGCATTTACGAGTATATAGGTCAGTAAAAGAACAATAGACTGTGGAGAGATTTTAATTAGCATTAAAATACCGGAACACAAATAATTATTACGCAACAATAGTTTTAATCAAGACTCATTCGATTCACAACTGCAAAACATATCCGTTGCAATGATGCATCTTGCACATCGTTCCTTAAAACCGATTAACCAAAAATTTTATTTACGGCAAAATACTTTTCAGAATATTAATGAAATATTTATTTTTTATATTAATCTGTTAACATTTTCGCTGTCATCGTATAGATAATACAAAAAAACCTTGTGATAAAATAAATTCAATATTTTAAGTTAAATTTCACAGCACCAAAACCAAATAAACAAAATATGTCTTTTTACAATTTACATTCATAGCAAAATGTAATTACATGCAGGTTGTATTGAAAAATCACGGTATTTTAGATAAATGTATTATGTTATACATTACATACGCTGTAATTTAAGAGAATTACGAAAGTTAATAATTTATAAAATGAACATTATCAAATTCCGTAATTTTATTTATCGAATTATAATTTATAATGGTCTAAGATTCCTGCCTTACTTCTTTTTTTATAAATAGTAAGTTACTACAACTTTAGGAAAAATGTTTGAGAAGATATCCAAAAATAATCTGGGGTTGATTTCGAAAGTAACAGACCCTTACTATAATTTTTTAAAGTAAAAAATATAATTCAGATTTTTTAAGAACAACCTGAACCAAATTTTTCCTAACCCCTTCGGGTGGTAAACTATGCATAAACTCAGGTAGTTAATCTTTCAAACTGACATTTTTAGATTTAAAGACCCTGAAAATGAGGACATTCATCAAAATATAGACCTTTCTTCAGAAAAACTGCTCTAAATATGTGATGTACAATTTTTTTGAAACCGGTTGAATTCATTTAATTTATTCGATTTCCAGTAATATTTATATTACTACCTACTTCCACACTTTATATGAAATGCTATTTTGTTTAATTTAATTTAATTTACGTTTGTATACTGAATTTCTGCATTATGTCTTTATGTATTATATATGTGAAATAAAGATGATGATTATTATTATTAAATAATAAACAGAATAACCGTATAAATATACAGAAACCCCTGGAAATTTAATTATACCCAACAACTTAATCAGAAATCTATGGTTAAGAAAATGTATTTAAAAATATTAAGGGTACGTGTTTCCTTGTTACTTTACCGGTGTGATTCAGAAACACATCAAAATTTTGAATTTACAATTAAGAAAAAATCAGGATATCTAAAAACATTTGGTTAATTCAGTGTCTGAAAATATGATAGTCGACTGCATTTACATACCACAATTTAATGATCTAGTACAACATGTAGGCGATACCGGCCGTTTAGGTGACCACCATGTTACATAAGTGCGTATGAGCGGTTAAGCGGTGTATTCATCTTTAATTAAATAGGTAACGTAGAATTATATTCCACTACTGAATATAATATTTAGTACGTCATTATAGACAGAATCGACCGAGATAATGGGAACAATCATTATTTAACCGATAATAATACTAGGCCTGCATCAATAAATTACGAAGAACGGAATGAATAATCTGAGATTACTGAATGAATAGAACAAGACGAAGAAGAAGAAGAGGCGTTAACACAATACCTACATTGTACATCAGGTACACTATTGAGGGCCGTCGAGTAGGAGATGAAGGCGAGGCAAAGCGCGGAACCTGTCCGCAAGATGGCGCTGTGGAATGCGGCCAGAGAGGGAGTGCCACATATGTGGTTCGGTAGCGCCCTGGCAGGCTCACCTCTGGAGCAGTAGGGTATTCTTTCGAGACACGGATTAGGGATGAAGGAAATCACTGTCTGGAAAGTCGTCAATCTTCGGCGACCCCAAAGGCACCCTCTATAAGTAAAGGAAAACGATAACCGCCGTGCCGCCCCCATACAACACACCACCTACAGGAACGGCTCCTAAAATTTACGGATCATTCGACCCACAACTATTGAAAACTACAACCGTTTATTTATATGCTATCTCATCACTACCAAAATATAAATATAAACTATACGTGGATACTAAAGAAAAAAAACTCAATAACCTTCCTCGAAAATACCTTAACGATAATATATTTCCACGTAAAGGTCTATTTACACACATCAGTGACGTGTCAGTGAAAAATAAAATATCGTTGCTTTTGTTTCAAACGAACATGTTTACACATGTCCGACACAGTGACGTATCAGTACCATCAGTGCTTCAGTGCTGTCCGTTCCGTGATTAGGTAATACAATCGCAACGATATTTTTTAATTTTCACTGACGTGATTCTGTAATTAGAAATTGTATTTGTTGTAAAATGGATGAAAAATTAATCGAGTGGGTGCGAACTTTTCCTGTTCTGTATGATTTGTCACATAAAAAATACATGGACAACGGTTTTAAAAATAATATTTGGACATTCTGAAATATTCAAAAAATTTTGTTTCATCCTCAATTAATTCCTTATATAAAGTGATAAATTCGCCTTCACTTTCTCGTTTTAACCATGCCTTGTGTACTCATTTTCGCTTTTCTATGGTTTTCTTCCTCATCTAGGGCAATGGCAATAATTGCCAATTCATTATCAGAAAAATCTATCATCTTGCTGCTATTTGACTGAATTACTGAACTGAATTATTATTAATAACACTGAAGGACTACGGATAGAAAATATCGGATGTGTGTGAACTGACATCACTGATCAACCACGGACACTGAACGGTGAAGATAATACGGCAATGATGTGTGTAAATAGACCTTAACTCTTTAAAATTTATTTTAAATTTTTATTACGATAAATTATTTTAGAATCTCCCTTAAACTGAATATACCGTAACCAGGTACATGAAATAGCATTAGTTTACCTAGTTCACAAATACCAATTTAAATACAGAATAAACAGTAACAACTTTTTATGGGATGACATGAGAAGTTTTCAATGTTAACAAAACTGTTAAATGAAAATGTTTAAATACAACTGGTATTTATTATCGTGCAACGATGTAAAAAATTATGTTTACCCGAAACGCTGGTTTGAACCTCTAGTCTAGAGGCTTTACTAAGTAAAACGAGAAGTGACGTGGTGTACCATTGCCTTTTTCACTGAGTTGAAAAGTATGCTTATCAACATGATAGGCTCCCTGAAGAACATCTACTTTCCACTCTGCAAATGAGACCTTTAATTCATTCACCACAGGCTGTATAACGAAATTCATTACTTTCAGAGCAGATAACACTGACTAGTATCTTTTACACCTCTACCTCCACTGTTCTTAAATGCTTCAGTCGTAAAATTCATTGAACATGTGATAAGAAACAGAATTTTTTGTAGCCCTGCAATTAGCAGATCAAGTGCAAATAATTTAACACTCCACCAGCCTGTTATGGAGAAAAATGATATAATTTTATAAATCTCTTAACTTATGACTAGACAATTTTATCACAAAATAATAAAATATATAAAATTTATCAAACTTATTGCAAAATTATTTTTCCCAACCACAAAGAAATCAACCATGTAAATTTACTTGTTACCATAAAAATGTTTTATAATTCTTACAATGATGTGCTTAGTTATAATTTTAATTTCAAAAAAGTGTATTTTATAAATTTAAATTTATAAAACCCTACAGTAAAACGATGTAGAGAAAATTTTAATTTAATACTCATTGATCTCAAATCTGGCTACGCAGACTCTCCCACACAATCCAATAAGACGACTAAAACGTCGATGGAGCCGGGATCTCATCAATTAACGTAGTACTGTAATTGACTATCCATTGCAGTGTTCTAAATGCTGCACTTATCTACTCACGTCGGAGTTCTGTCACTGGACTGTGTCTCCACTCACGTTTATCATGTTAATTATTTCCAAATTTTGGGTAATCACATTCACTGATTGTTTCCAACAGATTGTGAATTTCTTAAATAAAGAGAGCAAAAATTTAATACTATGAAATTTTCTTTTAAAACACCTACGTAGATATTTATAATTTATGAAAAGAAGATAATGGAAAATTTTTATCCGAAAAATTAATACCTTAAAGATTATCGACAAAAATATTATTCTAATAAAACTGTGTAACATTACTTTAAAAAAATCCATTCATAAAAACCTTAAGAAAACGAAATAAGTGCTTCATTATCACAACTACTGTACTATGCATTATCACAATAATAGTGATTTGAGTTGAAGTATATTAAGTTGCCATTTAACCGAAAGAGAGATGAAAAAAATAATTATAAATAATAAGGAAAAAACAAAACTGGCAGTTAACAAAATAGCATCACGACCTTGACGAACAGCAACGAGACCCGACTGTCCATTATAATCCAATAGCCAAGCAATACAAGTCCAACCTGTCGTTGTCGTCGACTGACAGGTCAATGAATCTGGACTAATGCTATACAATAAAAGCACCCCGCACACTACGAAAAGCATGCCTACTCACCTCTGTCCGACACTTTTTGAATAATTTTTACTTTCTCTTGCCTATATGAATACATAGGAAGAAAAGTATTGTTTTCATGTCGATTTTTCGAAATCGAGTTTTCACCGGATCTACAGGTTTTCAGACCCCCTGAACCCAAAAAAACATGTTTTTAGCGATTGGTCTGTGTATACAAAATATCTCAAGAACGGAACATCGTACGAACTTGAAACTTAAGTTACATACCACTACCGGACCCGACACGAACATTTTTATCAAAATCGGTCAACCGGAAGTAGTAGTTTATTCGTGTAATTTTCACTTTTTTGCGATTTTCTCAAAAACTGGTATAACGATTTTTTTAAAAATCGCCTGGTTTACTAAATTTTTTATTCTCTACAAGATAGGCTAGGTGCCATGTTTGCTGAAATTCTTGGTGAGGCTGTTTTCACGTAAAAATAGTGTTTTTGTTTTAAATTACGGCTTTAATATGTATTATAGCACAAAAATTTATATAATAAAAAATGTAGAGAATTTAAAATTCTACAACTTTTACTTCAAACATTTTTTTGTATAACGCTTAGTTTAGCGGTAAATAGCAATTTTCTGTTTTTTCTAACGAAAACGTGTGAAAAATCGATTTTTTAAAGATTTCGGCCTTAGGATGCATTTCATGACAAAAGTGTATATAATAAAATTTATAGAAAATTAAAAGATCTACAACTTTTATTTAAAACATTTTTCACTACAGAGCCTAATTTAGCGTGAAAGAGTGATTTTCTGTATTTTTAAGCCAAACTGAGGTTGATTTTCCTTTTGTGTCTTTCACTCATATGATTAAAATATGGTTATGTTTTTTGAGGTTAGTTTTTTGTTTATTTCTAATATTTTATTACTAATGTTAGGTTATATTGTTAATTATTTGCATTGGCAAGAGAAAGTTGTGTGAGTGTTTCACACCAGATTTTTATTAGTGGATTACTTACAAGACAAACAATGTACGTCATATCACTAGAAAACGTAGATGCAGTTCAAAAGATAGAAATAAAAATTCTAGTTGTTTACCTGTAACAAAAAGAAAAAGAACATTAGTCATTTTCATTTACACAGATAATCTACAATCTGTACTTAAACTAGTAGTACTTATTATAGTGCGTTACTAGATACTTAATAGTGAATTATTTCTTAGAATAAGATTACTTAATTCAAGAGACAACTCATTTATTAATTAATCGGAGAAGAATTAGACTCCATTCCCACCTAACCCGAAATCAACACGTTGGTTCTTTAAAACTGAATAGTATACGATAGATATTAAAAGTAAAATTCAATAATTTTTAATAAACCTGGTATCTTTTTTAATCACAATAAATTTGTCTGCCCATAACAGACAGGTGGAGTGTCAAATTATTTACACTCAATTTGTTCGTTGCAGGGCTAAAATAAATAGTTGTTTCTTATCACATAGTCAGCCAATTAAATGTCTGAATCATTTAAGAACAGAAGAGGTAGAGGTGTAAAAGACACTAATCAGAGTTATCTTCTCTGAAAGTAATGAATTTCATTATACAGCCAGACCCTGTGGTGAATAAAGTGAAGGAGTCATTTGCAGAGTGGAAAATATGTGCTTTTCAGAGGGCCCGGCATACTGATAAGCGTACTTTTCCACTCAGTGAGGAAGGCAATGGTAAACTACCTCACTCCTCGTTTTACTTAGTAAAACCTCTAGAGGTTCAAACCAGCCTTTCGGCTGTTGACCTAAACAATAAATTTGTATAATAATGAAACAGAATGGGATTTTTTTTTATTAATTACTATAACTTGGTAAATTTTTGCATTGCATTACCATGACTAAATAATAAAATATATTATATAACAAGCATAAGGAAGTTATCATTAAGTTGTTTGATAATTTATTTTCTTATCGAGAAAAAAATTTTAATTTATTTGATTAATGGGGTTACTACACACAGTAGTAACCACGACAAATTTGTACTACACAATTAATTATAAATTCCATGTATTTAAGACCGATTAGTCTTAAATTTGCCCATAACGGGCAGGTGGAGTGTTAAATTAATTACACTCGATCTGTTAGTTCCAGGACTACACAAAATAGTTCTGTTTCTTACCACATAGTCAGCCAATTATAGGACTGAAGTATTTAAGAACAGAAGAGTTAGAGGTGTAAAAACACTAGTCAGAGCTATCACCTCTCAGAATAATGAATTTCACTATACAGCCAGACCCTGTGGTGAATAAAGTGAAGGTGTCATTTGCAGGGTGGAAAGTGGGTGCTTTTCGGAGGGCTTGGCATGCAGATAATCATACTCTTTCAACTCAGTGAGGAAAGCAATAGTAAACCATCTCACTCCTCGTTTTTACTTAGTAAAACCTCTTGAGGTTCAAACCAGCCTTTCGGCTGTTGACCTGAAAAACAGTCTTAAATGTATGCAATAAATTGTATATTAATCTAATTTGTTGCATCTGTGACTCCCTTTTTAAACAATTCTTCTTTTTAAAGAATTGAATTTTTCATCAGAAACATATGGATGTTGTATCGACTACAAAAGATACTGGATTTGTAAATTTACTCAGTATAGAATGTCGGCGAAGAATCTCACCCTCAGGCCTTAGTGCGTCAATAGCTGTTTCTGAAAGTTCAAATACGTTCCACGAAAACAATCCAAAAATGTACCCAGGGTAACTATTGTAATTCTAATTTAAATTAGCAAATAATTTAGTAAAGGCGGAAATTTAGGACCATAGCTTAAGGGCTTATGAAACCATTTAAAAGTATAATGTAAGCCACGAAGTAGTTAAATCGTGACAATTGTAACATCTGGTTTAAGCCTGCGTTGCTCTTTTGCTGCGTCCATCCGCATCAAGCAAGCCTTAAGGGTGGCCTTTCACTCAACCATTTAACTGGAATTCTGAGTTTATACGCAACGACAAGGAGATCAGTAATCCCGCGCGGTGTAGAATTTCACACCATACACGGCAGTGGAAATTATGTACTCTACATTTAGTTTGATCGCAAACACCATTTAAGGAATTTCACATTATAACTGTTACACGGTAAGCGCGATCGACAGACGATATCAGCGCTAACAACAACAAAACAACAACGTACGGGTGGGTGAAGGTGTGGTAGGAAACTTTATTCTACACTGCCTGCTGGTAATTAGACATTACTATCTGATTATGGGTTCTGTAAATTATACATGTATCTATTCAATTTTTATTCGTAACAAAACTTGTATAAACAGATAATAATATTTAAATACACATTTAATCTAACTCTCTTTTGTAAAACAACTTTAAATTAAATAACATTACTTTATTTAAAGTAAAAGTTCCAAACAGAATTCTGATCAAAATATACATAATGTTCACTGCAGAATATTTTAGAACAATAAAATGTTTATTGTATTTTATAAAATACCTCGTGACTAACAGAAAACAGAACTTCCAATTAATATACAGCCTAAACGAAATATCTAGAAGTACATACCGATTTCGCGCCAAACATTTTTTAGGTACATAGTATAATATTAAATTATTTAGTAATAGCTAACCCTGCTTGCTTCATACTGAACACTAATAGTATGTCTATTGTTAAATTTTTTTGTTTCCGAGTTCACCACCAGCGGGTTATGAACCAACCAGCTTGTGGAGAAAATTTTAATTTATCGTTTAACTTAGTGTGTGTTTAACTAGTACACATGTTTAAATACTACATGAATAACTTGTTTAATATTTAAAAATAACATTGTGTTTTTAAGAAAGTGTAATTCTTTAGCAATCAATTTATTTTATGCGTAGGCTTAATTACAAACTTTTAAGCAAAGATTATAAAAATCTGAATAATAACGTTATTAGAATGAAAATATAAAATTCATTCAGTAGTAGCGTATTTAAAAGAAAGATTAAACTCTAAACGAAATATTAAATCATCAAACACATAATCACAGACTGCCAAACTACACAATCCACGTGAACACTATTCAAAATTAACAACATTTTAGCACTTAATTTAGTAGACCAATTAGCGGTTCAAAACAGGATAAATTTTTTAAAATTTCAGATTTGATATAATCGCATATTTAATTTTTCATTGTGTCATTCTATTTTTATTTTATATTTTTCTGTTGTCTAAATTTTAATTAAACCTAACTAATTTTTCATTATGTTTTTATATAAATGACCTAATTTTGTTTGTTTGTCTTCTTTGGAAATTTTATATTACATGGTATTTATATGTAACGTGGTCGCTAATGACCTCGTAATCAATGCGACCTTAAATAAATAAATAAATAAATAGTTGTAGTTTAGGTCATCAGCCGAAAAGCTGGTTTGAACCTGTAGAGGTTTAGATAAGTAAAACGAGGAGTGAGGAGGTTTACCATTGCCTTCCTCACTGAGTGAAAAAGTACGCTTATCAGCATGCCGGGCCCTCTGAAATGCACATATTTTCCACTCTGCAAATGACACCTTCACTTCTTTCACAACAGGGTCTGGCTGTGTAATGAAATTCATTACTTTCAGAGGACATAACTCTGATTAGCGTCTTTTACACCTCTACCTCTTCTGTTCTTAAATGATCCAGTCATTTAATTGGCTGACTATGTGATAAGAAACAGAACTATTTATTTTAGCCCTGCAACGAACAGATTAAGAGTAAATAATTCGACTCTCCACCTGTCTGTTATGAGCAGGAAAAATAAATAAATAAAATATTAAATAAACTTGACTCTGAATTATGCAATAATATTTTGAAATATCAAGTAGCTGAAGCTGAAGATGACTAAGACCGTGATGGAGTGTTGTTGTTTAGGTCATCAACCGAAAGGCTGGTTTGAATCTCTAGAGGCTCACTAACTATAACAAGGAGTGAAATGGTTTACAAATTGCCTTCCTCACCGAGTTAATATGTTTATCAGTATGTCAGACCCTCTGAAAATCACATAATTTCCACCCAGCAAATGACAAATTCACTTTATTTATATGAAATTCATTACTTTCAGTGGAGATAATTCAAACAAGTATCTTTTACACCTCTACCTCTTCTGTTCTTTTATGATTTAGTCATTTAATTGTGGCTGATCATGTGAAAGAAACAGAACTGTTTTTTGTAGCCCTGGACCTAATAGATTGAGTCCAAAAAATGTAATATTGTACCTGTCTATGGGGAACCATCATGAAGATGTTAATGAATACTAATATAATGATGATGGTTAATGGAGTACTAATTTTGTTTGTTATTAAATTACTCTGCTCAGACAGACAGGTGGAGTGTTAAATTATTTACACTCAATCTGTTCGTTGCAGGGCTAAAATAAATAGTTCCGTTTCTTATCACATGGTGAGCCAATTTAATGACTGAATCATTTAATAACAGAAGAGGTAGAGGTGTAATAGACACTAATTAGAGTTATCTCCTCTGAAAGTAATGAATTTCATTATACAGCCAGACCCTGTGGTGAATGAAGTGAAGGTGTCATTTGCAGAGTGGAAAGTATATGCTTTTCAGAGGGCCTGGCATGCTGATAAGTGCACACTTTACCACTCAGTGAGGAAGGCAATGGTAAACCACCTCACTCCTCGTTTTACTTAGTAAAACATCTACAGGTTCAAACCAGCCTTTCGGCTGATGACCTAAACAACAATTAAATCACTAACATCTCGAGAACGGTGAAGTCAATTTTTATAAATAAAACAAATTGATTTGGGGAAATTTTTGTCGCAGATTTAAAATTACATCAAACACAAAGTAGCGATTAAAAATTACATGATGTAGATCCAGTGAACTCAAATGGACCACAACTTTACGATGTAGCCCACAATACTCCCATGATTATGAAAAAAAACATCACCGAAATACATCAAAATCGGTTCGCTAGTTTTTGTGTAATTACAAATACAACAGCAATCTCTATAAACTTTATAACTTAATGAATTTACAGTACCAACTGACGGTATTGATTGGTACACGACGGAAATCTAAAGAGCGTGAAATAAATTAGTTTCACAATTAGAAATACTGTACTCAATGAATACCGAGAAGCTATTGAATGAATTCAACAATTATCGATTTAACCACCTTGTTTTGACCTCCAAACTAAGACAAGTTTAAGGTTACAACTTATCGGTTCATAATCGCTTAGTAACGGAAAGAAACTAAAAAATTACAACTATTACAGAATAAATGTGAAATTATGAATTTATACAAGAAAAAAATACGGTCTACGAGATGACACCAAGAAAAAAAAATTCATGAAAAATATTTATCCGTGTTAATGAAGACCAATAATTGGCATAGACTAATAACATAAGCGGAGTGACATGAGAAGCTGCCTGCTGGCACTTCACTTGTAGGCCAGCAACAACAGTGCGTGTGCATGTGTGGGTAGCAGTGTTGCCATACTGACCATACAACAATACTGTACTATACACAAAGTGTGTCGTCGTATTCGTTATTACATATTATTTTAATTCTTTCGTAAGATCTATTTACAAGAATGACTAAGAAAACTTTTAACCACCATATTTTGACATAATTTAAAATTTTAAATTTTAATCCTTAAATCGGTTTATAATTTTCAGTAAAATAACAGCAAGAAATATATTAATAAATCGGAACAGGAACAAATTAAATTTACACAATGTTTACAGTTAAAAAGTGAACAAGAATATTATAAACCAAATATCCCACAAATTCCACGGTGAAATTTGTTGATCATACAAACAGGAAACTTGTGCATTAAACCGACCAACACCTCAGGTTGCTCACGACCTCAGGTTACTAGAATAGTTTAAAGGACTCTTCAGTCGACTGACTAGTCATATCTTAAATCCGTCCACTCCACCGTAATAAGAGGGGTTACAAAACGGACGAGTTAGTTAATGCGGGTTTTCAACACATAAATATAATTTTGTTGACCCTGGAACTGGAGCGAATACACAGTGAGTAGAACGTATGTATGTAGGGATCAGCAAAATGGTGAAATAAGAAACATAGAGGTATCACTTAGATTCTTACCTCGGAAAATACATGTGCTAGTAGGCAGCAGCAGCTAAAAGCGGAAATCGCTACCTAACACTCCTCGATGACATTGCTGCATTCTGGGAGTCACAGACATGCAAATTCGTCATAAACTCATGTAAATTGTAGTACATTATTAAACTTTTGTTCAATATAGTTTGTTTTGTTATTTTATCGTAGAAAATTTCTCGTACAAAGTGCTCGGTTTAATGCATAAATACCCAAAGCAGGCCTGCATTCAAACTACAATTCAATATTTAGTAATCCATTTCATTCATTTAAAAAATAAAGAAGCTACAGTACTACAACCGACAATAATTAAGCAAAAAAAGACAGGCTATAAAATTGAGTATAAAAATTGAAATTACTACAAAATTTCAAAAGGTAATTTAAGAAGGTTCAGAATTTAATAAAAAAAATTGGTTTGAAGTTCGAAACTTTTTGGTAAACACAGTAACTTCCTGTTAAACTGAAAAACCCACGGGATGCTGTAAACGATGGGCCCGTTCCCTGTCTAGGTGACCGAAAATCCAAATAAATAAGAAAACAGTTTTCATTTGTTTTTTGTTTTACGTCCGAATGTTGGAGAGATGAAGACTAATGGAGATCTTGAAGGATGGAAATGACGAAAAAATTCCTGACTGACCGCGAATCTAACCCGTGACCCCTGTCATAGAAAGCAGTTGCGCTGACCACTACACCTACCAAAAAAAACTTTGTAATGAGAAAAAACTACAGTAGGCCCTACTAAGTATTACACAATACAAAATATTACAATAATTAGAATAAAAGAATACCAGTAAACAAGCCTACTCTATTTATAGCACCCAGTTTAACTTATGTGCTCCTACACATTCTCACAGGAACCAACAGAATTGTCTGTTCACCGACTTTTAAAAATATGAACTACAATATTAGAACTCTGATTTTTTATTAATCCAATAAAAGCTGGCGGTAGGTACATTACTGTCATAATTTTACGTTATCTTATCATTTAAATTATAACCTTAAAGAAAATTCCGTTTATTGATTGTTATACTAATGTAACTATCTTTCTGTATAACCTAATTATACTATGAAAAACCTTACGGCTAAAACTACTGGTGATTTCTCTATCTCCTCTTTAAGAATCGACGACACTATTTTTGTTTCCAAATTCCGAATTTGATTTCTTGACTTCCCGTCGAAACCGAACTTCAACAAATCCAATGATTTCTGTATCTATTCTTAAAGAGGAATCGAATGAAACTATTTTTGTTTCCGAATTCCGATTTTGATTTCTTGACTTCGGTTTTTGGGCTACTTCCGGTCAAAAATGGAAGTTCCGGTCAAAACCAGTTTGAAGTTCAATCCAGGCCTTTTAACTTTTTGTGGAGTACGAATCCGAAAGCTGTTTGTTGCTATGTATTGTAAGTTTCTGACTTTGATTTCTTGACTTCCAGTTTCGGGCCACTTCCAGTCAAAACCGGACTTCAAACTCAATTTAAGCCCACTACATTTTTGAGTAAATTATGAATTCGAAAACTGTTTGTCGCTGTCTTTCGTAGTTTCTGACATCTAGGTGTGACGGACGGACGGTCAAAGCAAATAATAGACGACAATTTAAAAAATTGCTACCAACAAAAATAATTTTAAAACTGTTTTTTTGAAATTTTCAACAGTGTACAATATACAATCATAAAATGTGATAAACGTGATACAATTACAAACAAATAACATGAAAGAAAAACAACAAAAACAAAAGATTGAGAATTTACTAAAAAATATATATTATATAAATTATTAATTACATGGTTAATGTTTACTCCACTGTTTTTATAAAAAGATGTACACTGAAAAAATATAATATGGAAGACACATTAACTACATTAATTGTGATCATCGAAACAAACTAAATTGCAAATTCAGTAAGAATTAGCGGAACTATTTCAATAACCTTAATTACAATAGAACAAGGAAAATAACATTTATTTTATAAATTATTTAGAATAAATAAATTATACAAACAGAACTTATACAGGTATACAGGCCAAAATAATTTTTAACATAATGCTACATATTAACACTATAAACGTTATGAATTGAAATTGTAGCCTTTGAAGAACTCTTATGAATCAAATGAATATTGTAGAGTTTAGATTCCCAAATACGATTTTGAGGAAACTTTTGATTACGTTGAAAAACTTTGAACAATTAACAAAACTAAGTCTCTCATAAATTGATTAACATCAAAGATTGTTAGTTTCAGGCCCATACAATTTGTTAAGTCAGGGAATTTTGAGCAAAGTAGTAGGCTATCAATGGTATTCAAAATATTTTATCGAAAACTACATCATAAAAATCCTTTTATGTGAGGACGTGTCTCATGGCTGGTAGCAATTTTTGAAAAAGCTTACTTTTGATTTATGGCAAAAACCATTAGTGATTTCTGTATCCACTCTTTAAGAGGAATCGATTTCAATTTGTTTCCAAATTCCGACTTGGATTTTTGGATTTCCGGTCATTTTCGACCGAAACCGAAAACCGTTTTTGATACCTCTAGTAGTTTCTGACATTTGGGTGTGACGGACGAACAGACAAAACAAAATGATAATTTTAAAAATTCCCACCAAATACTTATGAAGCATCCAATCAGGATTTATGGTAGCCAGAGGTTTATCGTAGCTACTATAGAAAATCCATCAGTCATTTCATGAGTGCAGCCTTTTTAAAGTAAATCCTCGCAACTCGTTACAAATTCCATGACTTAACGCGCCATTTACGTCAACGACACGTTTCTTAAATTGTACTGTGGTTCAATCCCAGTATTGTTTTTTGTTTTACGTCCAACTGTTTTGCAATTACTGCTAATCCAGAAGATGAGAAGGGTGATAGATGATAACGAGTGATGAAAAGATGCCAGACCTGAACGAGAACTCCAGCGTAGAAGCCAATTGCGCTGACCACTGCACCATGGAACGGCCATTCCAAATAAATAAAGCCAACTAAAAATAGCATTGCAGTACGTAGAGCACAACAATGATGCGCACAAAGATGCCATGTTTTATACGCGCTGACCAAATATTGCGTCAACACCTACGTTTTCAGCATTGCGGCAGTAAAGAATTATACCCCCAACGAACTAAAGCCTGAAAATGAGATCTAGCCAATAACAGCCAAGGTCAGGTGTGAGGTTGCCCCTTCGCTAAGTCACACTCTGTTCCACCAAATTCCAGCATACTTTTTGTTAGGCTGTCATCCACAGCGTGACAACGGCTCTGTGCTATAATAGAGGTCACTGCTCCGCCTTCATCTGCAGTCTCTAGTTCGTTAAGCTATAGTGATTTTATGCAGCCAAGCAGTAGTGAAAATGTATAATCTTTTTGTAATTACCAGCCAGTACATCATGTATTAAGAACTATAAACTTATGTTCGTTTTATATTTCCAACAACTCTATCATACTTTGTAAGTTTAATTAATTTTTTAGAACCAATTAATTTTTTTATTAAAAATTTACTTACTTTTTATTTTAAAACCATGTTTAAAAAAATATAAACACTTCGGATTATCACGTTGGTTATTTATTTAAAAAAACCTTGCGGATTTTAAAGTATCGTTTTTATAAAATCACGTTGAACTTATTTTTTATAAGATCTGATATTATTTAATAATTACATAATCTGCCCATAACAGACAGGTGGAGTGTCAAATTATTTACACTTAATCTGTTCGTTGCAGGGCTAAAATAAATAGTTCTGTTTCTTATTACATGGTCAGCCAATTAAATGACTGAATCATTTAAGAACAGAAGAGGTCGAGGTGTAAAAGACACTAATCAGAGTTATCTCCTCTGAAAGTAATGAATTTCATTATACAGCCAGACCCTGTGGTGAATGAAGTGGAGGTGTCATTTGCAGAGTGGAAGATTTGTGCTTTTCAGGGGGCCCGGCATGCTGATAAGCATACTTTTCCACTCAGTGAGGAAGACAATGGTAAACCACCTCACTCCTTGTTTTACTTAGTAAAACCTCTACAGGTTCAAACCAGCTTTTTGGCTGATGACCTAAACAACAACAATTATATAATACTCATTTGGTAGTAACATAATCTTAAATCATAAATCCACAGATATTAATTATAAGGAGAGTAAATAGTATATAACAACAGCAATAATAATTATTAGTATTGTAATAAAAGTCGAATAAATAAAGTATTCAATACATGGTATACTTTCATGTTTGTAAAAGCAATACTAATTATATTATACAATAGGTACTTAAAGATATTATGTTCTATAAAATATAGATAATATTATCAACTATTCATAATAATTTGTTTTAACTTGTGCGACGACATTAACAGAAAAAATAATCAGCCTACTTTTTATTGACTAAAATAGTTACTTTACAATTACTACTTATTATTTTATAATTTTAAAATTGCATGTAAAATAATAATTGTCAAAATTAATCAAAAAATTCATGGCCATGATAATTCAGATTGTTTTATTATCAGTTTCATTAGTTTCGGTGTTAAAATTTAAGACTACATAAACAACCTACGAACGGCACACTTTTGCACTTTAAATTTAATAGTTTTAAATAAAATAAATGATTACATATGAACAATTTTGTCTGATGATATTGTATGAAGTGGAGTGAATAATAATAATAATAATAATAATAATACGAGATGTGGCTATTAAATAACGAGACTGACGATGTAAAAAAATTTATTTTTATTTTATACATAATCACTTATTGTCTCCTTCAATATACACTCCTTCTCTATCCCTACAACGCTCCATGCGAATTTTCCATTGTTGGAAACAGTGCTGGAAGTCATCTTCTGTCAGCTCTTTCAGGACACGTGTTACTTTCTCTTTTACAGCTTCCACAGACTCAAATATTGTCCCTTTAATGCAGATTTCTCTGAAGCCCGTCCCGAACGCAGAAGTCTACAGAAATTCAGAACCTCTAGCACACCAGATGAGGAAAAAAAGAATTTCTTTCTTTGGTCATCTCTTTATGAATGACTCCGCCAGAATCTCCACACAAATCATAAACTATTTCCTAAACAGTAAATCTCAGCCACATAGGACACACATGACTGAAATACAAATCTCACTTGAGGATCTGAAAAGAAAATCCGGAAATTACCACAAACTGAGCAACACAACACTTGAACAGAAAAGACTGACCAAACGACAGAAAATCGTGTACTCCGACGAAGAACGCCAGAAGAGATCAGAAAGGTTGAAGGAATACTGGAGAAGAATCAAGGAAAAAGACATCAGAAAAAGTACTCCAACTCAACAAAAATTGAAATCAGATGTTTCTTCTTTAATGAACTTATGTAGTACTTGTGGTTTAATAAAAAAAAATCCGATCGTAAAATTAAAAGTGTTTCAACGAAACGCGTTATTTTTAACCCGAAGTTGGTAACATATCTTACAACAAATGAACTTCAAATGTAATATGTGTAAAATTTAGAAAATTAAGAAACATTGCAATTGCAACTGAAAAAACTACGATAATCTAAATTATTGAATTTATTAGAATAACGTATGCAAGTAATAAGCCATAAATGTAACTTACATACATATTATTTCGTGAATAAAATTTAATCATAAATTGTTTTTTAACATGTATGAGTTTACTGTATGTGAAACCCATTCCTGTATTGGTTAATTGATAAATAAATATTTATTTATTATTCAATACATATTCGAAATTGATTCCTGATAATTGTCAAGAAATTAATACGCTAAAACAAGTATATAAATTATACCAGTCACTAATGGCAAAGCAGTTGATGCAAATTTTAACAAAAATATTTATATTTTAGCAACATATTTTATAAATATTCTTTGAAACTCTCTTCATGAAAGTATTTTTAGAAAAAACAAAAAAAGGTAAATAGGATGTTTAAAACTAAACGGTTGTAGTCTGGAGATCACGCTTCCAGAAAGGTCAACAAGATTAGTTGGGCTTGATGAAATCCAGTATGCTACGTATTTAAGATGAAAAGTAGCCATTATGTAAATTCAACAGTTTTCTTTTCTTTATTTAAATAGTTTAACTTAATATTTAAAGAATATTTGAAAATTTGGTATAAATATACAATCAGCTTACTTTTATGTTAATATAAATTCATGCGAGTAATATAACACACAGGAAATAATAACTATTTTCATAAATTTAGTCTATTATAATTATTATTATCAAACGCAACCGATAAACACAATGTTTTTTTTTAAATTCAAATATTAAAAATATCTAAAAATTCCATAACAGTTTAGAGCTTTGAAATTTCAAACAATTAAATAACTTTAAATAGCTTAGATAATTTATAATAATTACGTCAAGACTAAAGTAATTAAACATAGGAATTTCATTAAATCATATAGCTTATAAAATTTTGTATACAGAATTTTATGGGTTGTTTTAATAGTTAAATAAAGTATTCATGTAGGGTTGTTGAATTTACAGGCTCAGCAGATGCTAAATTACAAGAAATAATATATCACATCCGAAATTAATTAAGAAGTATCAACTATAAAGAAGTAACGTTTGTTTTTTTTATATGGTAATTAAAAATCTACCCAACCGATTTCAATTTTTTTTAAAGTTAGAAGCTTAGAGCTTCCTGAGTAACATGTGCTATATAGAATTATTCATTTTTTAAAGTTTAATCTGTGTACATGCCCATAACAAGCAGGTGGAGTGTTAAGTTATTTCCCTCTTATCAACTATTTCGAGGGCTATAAAAAAGTTCTGTTTCTTATCACATGGTCAGCCAATTATATGACTGAAGCATTTAAGAAAAGAATAGGTAGAAGAGTAAAAAACACTAGTCACATTTATCGTCTTTTGAGAGTAAGCTAATGATTTTCATCATTATGAACCTTTGGTGAATGAAGTGAAGGTGCCATTTCTAGGGTGGAAAGTAGATACTTTTCAGAAGGCCTTGCATGCTGATAAGCATATTTTACCACTCAGTATGGAAGGCATTGGTAAACTACCTCACCTCGTTTTACTTAGTAAAGCCTCTAGAGGTTCAAACCAGCCTTTCGGCTGATGACCGAAACGAAAAAATGTGTGCACGTTGCAATCTGTTCAACTTATTAAGAACAATAAGCACAACCCCAAGACCCAATTAAATGAAGATGATATGTACGACATATAGTCGTGTACAGACTCAGGCCGATCATTCCTGGGATAGTATGGTTATTTGAAACCAACTATCGAAGTAAGCATACACCAGTAACCACCGTCTGATATTCAAATCCGTATAAAAATACATACCTTTACTAGGATTGAACAAAGAACCTTCGTCTCCGAACGTCAGCTGTCGACTTTGAGACTTCTTTAGTCTTGGGTTCGAATCCCATTCAGGCACGGCATATTTTCTTACGTTACAAAAAATCATTTCATTCTTCACCGTCTGCCTTAGCAGTAATTACGGAACAGTCGGACGTTAAACAAAAAAAGAGACTTCTAGACCAACCCGGTGGGTTAAGTACTTATTTTTAATTTAAATAACATTGTGATTGGAAAATGAAAATCTTTTTTATTTTATTTCTTCAGTGCAAGATTATTTTGGACATTTTTTTGATATATACAAAAAAAAATAATACTATCAAATCTGATTTCCGCTTAGAAAGTTTTGCAAACTTCTTAAAATTGAAGAGATCTTATCATTTTTTTAAGAAACAGATTTTACCTACTTTTTCTTTCAATGCACATTCAGATATTCTCAAATTGTGTTCTCTTTCCGTTGACGATTTGTACTGCTATGGAACAAATCACATTTTCAGTGCAAATTGGTTTGTACAATCGTAATTTCGCTTTTAACGTATATGATTATAGAAGAATTTACACGCTTCAAGTTTGTCAAAAACCACAGTGATCGGGAGTTGATACCTTTCAATAAAGTACAAATTGAATACTTCAACAATTAAACATTTATTACTATTAAGTTCTTATTAATCCTACAAAATCATATAAAATATTACTCTAAAATTATTCGAAACATGGAGCACTGAAAATAAATAAAGTAATATAAAACCGATAGATATAATTCCTTTAGCTACGTGTACTAAAACCATTCATAAAATTGTAGTCTTACAAGTACGACATCTAATTAGCTAATTATGTTATTCAACGTTCTGAGTTAAACTTTCGAATACTGACAAATCAACATTTTAGATGCCATGTAAGAAATGAAGAACCGATGTATTTTTAAATGAAATCTTATCTACGAAGAAATCTATCAGTCGGTAAATTATTTTATAATTCTGTCTGCTGAGCGTATGAATATTTATTTAAATTTAATCTGTCATGGCTATAATTTATTTATTGATTTGTATCACATATATCCGACCAATTAATTACCGATCTGTCAATTCACAATAATTACATTGAGAGATGAGTAAAATCTAGATAACCGATAACAGATTATTCCGTCATCTGGAAACGTAAACACTGAATTGCGAACAGAAATAAATATACAATTTATAAATAAATTACGAGTACCGACATATTTTCAAAGATATTGTGCAACTTTATGTTAATCAAGGATATTTACTACGCATTATTAACTTTATCACAATTCAACTACACTCCCAGGTCATCAACGAATAACAGGAAAAGGGTAATTTTGAATCCCAGAATGGGCTTGGTCTTACACGACTTAATGGCTTTGCGGTTTCTAAAGTTATAAGTGAATCTACTTTATTCTAACATAAAACTATAAAACACTGCAGCATAAATCTGTTGTTTATAATGATAATAGTGTTGCATTATTTAGTTTCAAGAGTAATACAACTACAATAATAAAATAAACTGCCTTAGTAAGTGGCAACAAATGTTAGAAAATGTACAACTAACTCATAACTATTGATTAGAATTTTCTACAGAGTACTACTATATTTTATCTTCTCTATTAGAATATTCTATTAACTTAATCTATAAAATTAGAAACTTAGTAAACCACAATAAAATGTACCATATGTGTAAAACACGTAATCACGATATTGAAATCAATTCAATAATCGGATACGAGCAATAGTTAAAATAGAAGGAACGCGGAATTTCAAGTTGTTTCTACTAGTATCAACGTACTTAAAGCAAACTTCCAAAAACAAAATAAAAGCAAGAGTAACTTATTTTATAAATGGAGGGGCTTATGCCAGAGTGAACCATGTACAAATTCATGTTTTTTCAGTATTGGACTTTTTAATTTAATTTGAAATTATAAATTCCCATTTTACAAGAAAAAAACTATCATAAAAAATTCCCTTGCAAGCTACTGATCTCCTGGTTCATAATGACATATGAAAATCAGTAACACTGGCTTTATCAATAATAAAACCGTCCACGACTACATCCTCACCCCCAGCCTGGAGGCTGAACCAGCCATTTACTGAACTTCAAGAGTCCTTCATGATGCTGGTTAACGTTCTGTACAGCCAGCTGTCAGAGAAATCTACACGACACCTCGCTTGCCACAAGTAAACATTAAACAGTCATTCCATGATTTTCAATAGACTCCCTACAAACATCCCTATAAATATTTCCTACTAAAAAATAAATAAATAAAATCCCCTCAAAATTGAGTACTATACGCCATCACCTGTAAATTTACTCTTCCTTCTCATCAATATCAAATCTCCTCAATTGTTTACAAATTCCCCCAACAAATTACTTCCGACTAGAAAAAGCGTCCCTTCCCAACACAATGTTCTTGCTGTTATTCCGATTCCGAGCTAATCTTTCCCCCAATTATTCATCTGTAATTCCAAATAAAGAGCAATCCCAAAAAAGTTCCTTCTATCCAATTCTCCGAAAGACAAGGTAGCCTAACTACGACGTCGTCATCCTGAGCGCAAGCTCACTTCTTCCAGGACTCGGACTCGATGAAAATCAGCTACTTTACATTTTCGTAATGGCATATTCCAAAAGTAAAATTTTTTTAGTTGGTTCACTATGGCATAAGCCCCTCCAAATATAACGAACTAACTGATCAAATAAGGCGTGTAATCTTGCGAAACCGATTGCAGTTGCAACTGGGATGGACCAGCTTCAGTTTCAGTCTAACTTAAAATACAAAAATTTACAGTTTCAACTATGTAGTCCCATTCATTGAAATAATTTATTCACATACAAACCATTCGTTAAAAAACATGATTTTTGGGTTCAGGGGCCTGAAAACGTGTAGTTCCGCGGTGAACACTCGTTTTGAAAAATCGACATGAAAACAACTAATTATTTTTTTACCCTACATATCCACACGGCAAAACAAAATAAAAATAACTTTATAGTGCCTTTGTATTATTTAAATAACTATAGCAAGTAAATCGAAGTACGATATTTTGAAAATGAAGGTATAATTTTTTTTCATTTTATACGATAAATTTCTAAAAGCTAATTTTGTTTGTAATAAAACTGCAAGTGATTTAATTTGCAACTGAAGTAATCATTCCACTAAAAAAACTAATTAAATAAGAAGATAAGTCGAGTAGAAAAAAAACGCGAATAGTAGTAGCCAATTTTGAAAGCCCTCAACCGTTTCTTAAAGAGTTGACATATTAAAACAAAAAGTCATCATTCTGAGAAAGTTCAAAAGTTATTTCCGCTCGATGCAACATTATTAATATAATGTTGACTAAACTAATACAGCCCTGACTAATACACAGTGCCCAGAATACTAAAAGCCAAGAAAAATACACAACTTTAATACAAGATAAACTTCACTATAATAATGTGCTTGTTAGTCATATTAAATTTAATCAGGTAGTGTAAATTTGTAGAATAAATCCGCAAGGTATAACGGCTGTGTTACAAATGTCAGAAAGAACATTTTTTATTAACTTAATTTACACATCTGCAACTGTAAAAAAACAATCAGTGAATTTGATGATGTTATTTACAACAAAAATAGCATTATGGCATAAAGGAGACCGCTATTCAATAGCGCCAATCCAACAGCGGATTAAATTTTAATAACAAATTGATATAATTTAGAATATTACACTACGTTATGTCTATTTCCTCGTCGTTTCAGTCTGCGCAGCGGATTTTCGGGTAAGTTTACAGATGCCAACGTTCTAACGAGATAATTTTTATGACACTCAAGTTTGTTTTTTAACCGTGAATAGATGTGACAAAATGTGGCGTTGATGTATGGAACACTTAAATCACTGTGCTATGTGTGATCAATAATGTAGAAGAGTCAGTTACATGTCTAAGTAACTTAGATCGATATCGTTCGATTCTTCTAGTGTGGAAAGTTTTACTGCGCCGTAAATTTAGCCGAAGTGGTTTCAGGAAAGATGTATATACTGTATTTATAGTTTTAAGTGAAGTAGGAGTTTTGATTGTCGCGATATCAAGGAAAATACAGCTGTTTTCGTCTATTGCCCCGAGTCTGGTGTTTTATTTGAAAATGCCTACACTAGATAAAGCGTCTGTCGATGTGCAGGCCAAGTAATCGAATTGAATCTGTTTGCGAAGTAATTGGACGCGCGAGAAAACAAAGGGACAGATATTTTCATGAGAGTAAAAGTATTACTTTGTTTTTGTAGCATTCACATTTATACGCCAATTTATTAAACCACGTACCACGAATGTATACGTGGTGTAAATTTAGGGTAGTTTCTATATAACTTAGGCAGAAAAAATTTTAAAAATTGCACAAATTCAGCACAACTTTTATTCTTCCAACAAAATGACAATTTCTCACTACTGCACGAAAGACTGAAAAACAACAATAAACGGAATGTCGTATCAAAATTATTCATTCAATTTTCAAATAATCACAGACTATTTAAATATGCAATAAATATTTAGAATAGTAAACCAATAAACAGGATTCTAATCCTTAAATTTGGATATTTTAGCATGAAAATGACTTCATTTGTATGAAAATAACAGTACTTATTAAAAATCGACACACAAGTACTTTTTAAGTGTTACGAAAGTCAAATGTAAAAACATAATAACTGTATTTAAATCATCAGAAATAAGAGTTATCCATTAAAATTAATAACTCCAATCTATATGCTAATAAGTTAAAACTAACAGATTAAATAAAGAACGGTACAATTAGTGCAGTCAACAACGATTATCACAAAATATTTCAATTTAAAAACATTCAATAATATGAAAATACCAACGTAAAACTCGTACTTTCCTCATTTATCATGCTTCATTTCCTTAATACTGCAGTATCTTATGGACCACCTTAGTATTACTGATCACGGTGGCCAATGAACAGCAACTGCAGTTCGGAACCGTGTAATAAAAGCCTGGAACCGAACCTGGGATCTTCTGCTTTGCACTTCATCACTCTGTAAATGGACCACTGTTTGTGGTTCAAATCATAGTAAAGGTAGTTACTTTTATACATATTAGAATACTAGACAGTTATAACCGGTGTACTTTGATGGTTCGGGTCAACTAACCAAATTCTCTCAGTAATGGTCGGCCTGAGTGTGTAAAAGACTACACATTATACACTTCATCCTCACCTAATTGGATCTAGGGGTTGCTTATTGTTCTGAATTGAAAAGACTAGAACGTACACACATTAGCGATTAAAAAAAAATCACATTTTACTAAAAGCCAGAAGTAAAGGAAAAGTAGATATCACACAATGTTGGTTATCAGTAGAGTGGAGCCCATTAACAAAATAAAAGCTAAAATAAAAATATTTTAAAATATTACAGCTTTATTATAAATTTCATCTCCGTAGTAAAACCGAATACAAATTCTTGGATACACATCGCTTACGTCACAGTTCACTAAGTGAACTTGTTAACATGAATGAACGGAGTTTTATATTAATTCTGAATCAACACAAAATATACTGTACTAAACATAAACAGGAATACAGTACATATGTACATAAAATGCAGAAAAAACAAAACAATTTAAGAGTTTTACGACAAATAAAAATTATGTTTCAATAAGGTAAGATGAAATAAGAAACCGAATAGAACACTGCAAACATCTTTATTTTTATTGACGGTTACCAAAAGGCATTAAAACGCTTTCATCATACTTATGTTTACATTAATTACAGAATAGTTTTCCGATATGTGTATAAGAGTCTACGTATAAAAATAACTTTACATTTACGGAGTGAAATCAATGCCAGATAACATTCCATACAACTAACTAACTCAAACAAGAATCCACAGTATTACTTTCACCCTGTTATGATGTGAAAGGGTGAATACATTCGTTCGTTTATACACGTATGTACAATTTTTATTTGTACCTATGTATCAGCGATAATATGTTTTGGATTAAACCAAACATAGAGAACCAATATGAATAATTAATAACAGCACAATTAATACGATATAAATGTATACTACTTCTCTAATAAACAAGTGGTAATATTACATTACGATTAAACAAAAATATTTCTTTTCTTAATTATTCAGGATAGTTAAAACGTACCTAACTGAATCTTTTCTATTTATTTTTAACCCTTTCGGTGCCCAAACAATATTTAAAAGTTTAATCCTAAAGTGCCATTTAATTTGTATAAGATTTTACACTAAGTGCCAGCCCTTATTTCGAAAACTTGCCTTTGGCAAAACAAATTTCAACTTCGCACAAAAATAAATTTCCCCTTAAAAATTAAATTTCATTGTGTTCATAAAAAAAAATCATTCTGTTATCACTAAAATTATTCTAAATAATTTTTTTAAATTTATTTAAAGTCGCACCGACATCTTGGACATTAGCGACTACTGTAGGTTTTGGTACTGTAACGGTGGGTTTTAACGTGTTAAAATTTTCAGATCCTAGCCGGGAATCGAAACCAGGACCCTTCGCTTTGTCAGCTAGCACGCTAGTCACTAAAATAAAAAATAAACTGTGGCGCTAGAGCCACGGTGGCGGTCTTAAAATAGATTACTCCATTCATTTTTGTTTAAAAAAATTACTTTTGTGAAGTTCGGTTATCCAGACATTGGTACTTAACGTAAAAGATATGGACGTCCTGTTTTCCGGATGTTGGCACTGAAAGGGTTAAAAAAGATTTTTTATTGTTTTATAACCTTCATTCAAGAAATTCACAATTTGATAGATACAATCAGTGAATATGGTAACACAAAATACGAAAAAATTAACATGGTAAAAAACCGTGAGTGGAGACACAGTCCAATGACATAAATAAATTAGTGCAGAATTTAGATCACTTAGTCAATTACAGTACTAAGTTAGTTGATAAAATCTCGGCTGAAACTTAACCATAATTCAGTTATGCATTACATATACCAGGTGTGTAAAAAATTGGGTGACTGGTTTAATACAGGGGTCGCCAAATATTTGATTTGGCTACCGGTAGCTCGCGGGGACATTTTCTGCAGATCACGGCCCGGTTCTGGATTGAAGAAATGTTTCTTTGTTTCAGGCGTAGAATAATTATTACTACATTCGTCAATAGTGCCTTATCGACACGAGAAGTATTTATATTTATTAACACGACTGATTGAAGCATTGAATTAATTCTTGCGTGACACGTACGTTTCGATCACTGTTTCAGCCATTAACACAATAGGTGTTTGAGGTTATATTATTGGTGCGCGTTTCTTTTATTAGTTAATGTAAATAATTTGTTTTGCGTATTTTTCTAGTCCTGTTTTAATAATAGAAAGTTCGAGCGAAAAGCCACAAATTTCTCACTTTCATTCAGAATGGGAAAATGATTTCTTCTTTACTACTGCCAAGAAAAAGGTGTTTGTTTACTGTGCAATGCACGTATTTCGGTGGGGAAGAAAGGGAACATCAAATTGTCGGCTTCAAAACTTCACTCAGGGACTGAAAAAGATTTTCCACTGAACTCTTAATTTTAAAAAAGATACGGCTACTAAAAGCTCACTTAAATGTCTAATAGTCTATTTTCTTCCAAACATTGGTAGCTCAGGAAAGGTTTCCAAATGGCGGGAGTTTCTGAGTGCTTTATTAAGTTAGGCGATCACTGGTCTAATATAATATCGGTATTCAACACTTGAAACAAGGTCTCGCATCCGTAGGCATGCATGGACATCTCTGGACTTGGTCCTATGTCCGGGATTACACGGGGCTCCTCGTATCGTATTGCTGCATTCATTTCAACTGAGTATTCCGAGCAGAGTGCGACGAAAAGCCATGGAGCAACGACACAATATGATCAGCTTCAAATGTGTATAACGGGTAAATGAGGCGTAAACTTGTACAAACCCAGGCCGACAATTCCTGAGAGAGTAGGGTTAATTAAACCCTTACCATCAAAGTATGCCGGTAACCACTGTTTAGTACTCAAATCCGTATAAAAGTAAATAATTACCATTACTAGGATTTGAATTAGGAACCTTCGTCTCCGAAAATCAGCTGTTAAACAGCTGACTCGCGGCGACGACTTTACCTGTATTTGTATTACTTTATTTATTTTGAAAATGTATAAAACAACCACCAAAATTGTTAACAAATAAATTTAAAAAAAAACTAACCGCGTTAATGGCTATGAGGAGGATACCACCAAGTGATAGCTCACCAGTTAACGATAATTGTTTTCATTTTTAAATTAATTTTTGTATACGTGATAAATGTTAGAGTTGCGTTAATGTATCATGTCTCTACTCCATCGGCGTTTCAGTCGTCTTTGTGCGATTCCTGAAGAATCAAATTGCATAAGGGATATTATAGACACATATATATAGATATTATAGACTGTTATGATTTTGAAGTTCGTCTCTGAACCTACGGTACAATTTTAGATACGTGTCGTTGACGTAAGGGCGTGGCGTAAGTCATCGTGTAGTATTCTATTGGATACGTAACTCGGTCAATACGTAAATCAGTCGTAAGATTTACTTTGAAAACGTTGAATTCGTGAAATGACTATGGCTTTACTACACCATAAATTTGACTACCATACAATTAGATTGGTTGAAGCATCGCCTTGTACGTCAAGAGTTTTGAAGTTATAGGTAGTTTTGACCGATTGGCTAATAGCCTGTATAACTGTTTCAGTCTGTTATCTAGTAGTTGACTTTTCCTCTGGACCAACTCGGTGGGTTGGAAATAACTACTAAAATATTCTATAATTTTACAAATAATAAACTTACTCGTTATTTTTCTAATTTCACTCGGTTTTTACGTAAAATTTCGTAACTACAGATTAAAGGTCGTAAAAGAAATGCTATTATAAAAATACTCTACATGTTTAAGAGGTTAATTTAAAGCACAAAAATAAAAAGACAATTTACAATACACATCTAGAGATAAATAAATACTAACAAGAGAGTTCAGTTCACGGCCCTGATATTATATCACAATTAAAACGTGAGCTAATTGAACTAGTATGTAATAGTGGCAAGAATTTTTTTAAATTATTTCTTCTTCATATCTCTGTTCTACGAAATTGTACTTTATTCAGATTTTTTTTTATAATAAAATAAAGTAACACTGTATCAGAAAACATACGTTTTACGATAAACAAATGGAGTGAAAAATTTTATCATTATAAATAAGAGCATTATAATTACGTAACTTTCTCATTTTTAACTTTAACACTTAAAACACTTTTTTCCAAATTTAGAACCACGTAAAACTTTGTAATGTTTTTGTAATCACTCAAAATAAAGAGGAGGGTAACACAAAAATAGCTACGAAATTTAATCATCACACAAAAAACCTACCTGGAAAATGTTTTACACCAATTGGAGCTAATAAATTAACTTACCGAAATTTAGGTATACGAGAAATTCAAGGCATAGCTTGAGACATTAGTTAAGATTTACCAAACACCTCCGTCACAAACTGACCCAAAATTTTACATAATTTTATTTTTTTAACAGTCCATAATTTATACTTTAAAGTTTAAAATACGCAAAAGAAATACATCTTACCTGAGTAAGGTTAAAATTTTAATTTGATGGAAATTTAGAATACAAAAACATAAACGATTAATCAGGAACTAATACCACGTTATTTTACACTTTTGAGAGGTATTTAAAACACTTAAATCATGTAATCAACAATGTTATCCACGTTCTGCTGATATTGCATGTAAGTACCGTGATACATAATTAAGCAATTTATGATAAGTGCAATGATATAAAAAACAAATTACCGGTGCTAAATGAATAGGAATATTTTAAACAATAACAATACACCACAACTCATAGAATACTTGAAAACAATACGAATCTTCATTTTTATTGAATGTATACGAGGTGTGGCTATTAAAAAATGAGACTGACGTAAAAAATTTTATTTCTATTTTATACATTACGTATCACTTATTGTCACCTTCAATATACACTCCTTCTCTATCCCTACAACGCTCCTTGCGAATTTTCCATTGCTGGAAACAGTGCTGGAAGTCAAGACTGACGTAAAACATTTAATTTTAATTTTATACATAATCACTTATTTTCACCTTCAATATACACTCCTTCTCTATCCCTACAACGCTCCTTGCGAATTTTCCATTGTTGGAAACAGTGCTGGAAGTCATCTTCTGTCAGCTCCTTCAGAACACGTGCCGCTTTCTATTTTACACCTTCCACAGACTTAAATCTTGTCCCTTTTAATGCAGATTTCACCTTAGGGAACAGGTAGAAGATAATAACATGTGATGGATGAAACGTGGCTTTTTACTTATGATCTGGAAACGAAGCGCCAATCCATGCACTGGAAGAGCCGAACTTAACAGAGAGCCAAAAAAGGAGCAAGTCATAATTTAAAGCAATGATGATTTTTTTTATATGCATGGGATTGTGTACCTTCACTGCGTTCCTGAAGGTCAAATAATTAATCAATATTACTACCTTGAGGTACTTTCTAAACTACCTCAAAGAATAAGGAAAAAAGCCCCGAAATGTGGAAGGACAAATCATGGGTTCTCCACCAAGACAATGCGCCAGCTCATTCCGTGTTATCTGTCAAGAGGTTCCTAGCCAAGTACAACATCTCAGTGTTAGAATATCCTCCTTATTCACCAGATCTCGGACCATGTGACTTCTACCTGTTCCCTAAGGTGAAATCTTCATGAAAAGGGACAAGATTTGAGTCTGTGGTAGCTGTAAAAGAGAAAGCGGCACGTTTCCTGAAGGAGCTGACTTCCAGCACTGTTTCCAACAATGGAAAATTTTCATGGAGCGTTGTAGGGATAGAGAATGAGTGTATATTGAAGGTGACATAATTAGTGGTTATGTATAAAATAGAAATAAAATTTTCTACAACGTCAGTCTCGTTATTTAATAGCCACACCTCGTAATTAAGCAATTAATGATAAGTGCAATGATATAAAAAACAAATTGCCGGTGCTAAATGAATAGGAATATTTTTAACAGTAACAATACATCACAACTCATAGAATACTTGAAAACAATACGAATCTTAATTTTTTGTTGAATGAATATTATTAGTGAATATAATATTTGACTAAAAGGAGATAATGAATGTAAGATGTTTTAACAAGTTGGTTCAATTAATGTACATGGTAGTTATATTCAAAAATAAAAAAAAAATACAGTAACATTGCCTGTAGGCTTTCTTCATCAGAGCAGTCAGGTCAACAGAGCTAGACTTGATAAGCCGGTTCTGGTCATCGACATCGCATGTACCATCGCCATGTAAAATGATCCTACCCTGATTATGGACCTGTTCATCCTTATCAAACAAACTCGGTACGTTCTTAATACCATTACTGAAAAAAATACAGCGTGACTACGTTGTTGCTCAGTTTTCGATTTAAAATAAGCAACAATAATAATTCGAAGACGTAACCACAAAAGTTTACCGAGGGGAAATTTTACCGTACACTACAGGTAGGTATTCTATAACCCCTAAAATTAACACCGTTTACTAGCCTCAGAATTATACAAGAAAACAGTAGATCTTAAATTCTGTAAAAAAAATAGAACGGATTTTAAACAAAAATCGTTTTACTGAATCTTACCATTAAAAAAATTAATACATAATCATTTTATCGTAAAATGAAAGTTTCTTTAGGTTTTTAGCCAAAACGCTGGTATGAACCACAGATTTTTTTATGATGATGCCGTAACTTCAGCCTTGACTGGGCGTAGGTTATGATAAACGGATGAAAAATTTCAGAATTGACTTGGAATCAAATCCTGGACTCCGGTATAGAAGCCAGTTTGTGATGAACACTACATCAATGGGCCGATCAAATTTTACTAGAGAAAAGTACTGCAGTTCGAAATAGCCTTCCCCACAAGGTTGAAAAAGAGATGACTCCTTGTTAACAGGTCAGGCTTCCTAAAAACCATCCACTTTTCCTCCTTGTAATATATTTTTATTTCATTTCTATAAGATCTGGCTGTATAGCACAATCCATTACACTTAGAGAAGATAACTACGATTAGAGTTAATTAATTATCTCTTTAGTTACAATGTGTTTTAGCTGTAATTTCGTTGTAATGCGCAGTGTTTTAGCTCTTTAGTTGTAATTCTACTGCTTCAAGTAATAAATTATTTAGTTGCTACATTGAACACGAGGAAAATTGAACTAAATTTTATAACTTAAAAAAGAAACTACGGGTCACGTGCACGCCTACAGTATAGACTACTGTAAGTTTCGATTGCTATTGTCACTAGCCCTCATGAAATTCTGTTAAAAAACCTACCAAAGAAACTTACAGCGACCGGAAAAACTAATGTTGTCAACTTCAAATTATATACGTTTACAACTCATAAGTTACAATACAAACTTAACAACACCCCAACGCCACGGGTGTTTAATATACAGGATCCTTGACAGTTTAAAACATATTATATTTAAATTCTTAAATAAATTCTGTCAAACATTTAAAATACATGTTGGGTGTAAAGGGTCCGCAACATGTATACAAACACACAATAAATATGTGGAATTTGGAAGAAGAATCAGCTATTTAATTTTAGGAAAAGGAAACTTTCATAACTGTACTTAAAATTTTGTAATAATATTAAAAAAATATTTTTCATTTGTTTATAAATCATAAAAATTCAGTATCACAGGCTGACCGCGAAAAATAAAAAATAATTTACACACAAAGTAACATAAACACTCAAGTATGCTACATTATTCCGTTCAATTACAAGACAGAAGTACTGTAACACCGTATTTGTAAATCACACAATTACGTAGGCTATAACGAAAAATCGAAAAAATTAAAAGGAATCGCCTTTTAAATTAAAATTTTTATTTTACATAAAATTAAATATTATTACCATTATTATTTAAATCATTACGCAAACTGGACAAATGTTTAGATTAGAAACAATTTTTAAAGCTTGAAAACTGCAATTAAGCAAAAAATATTTATTAGCTAATGAAACAATACAATTAGAAAAGGTCAGCTGAACAAAATTTAGAATATGCATTTATTTGCAGGTCGAGATTTGTATACATTGTAAACTGTATACATTATACCTACCTCTTAAATTACCGGCTCATAAATGATTTTGTCATGAACGAAATTCAATCTACTTAAAAAAAACTCTGTTCAGCAAGACAGACGAATACCCACCACGTAAGACCTCTAAACTGGATTACTAAATTAATGCGATACTGAGAAATATAGTGATGTTTAAGAAACATCCTGTACGTAAAACGAATTTGGTGTTCCTTTTTATGTAACCAGTAATAAAAATTTTGGTCGGAAAATAAATTAAATACATTTTAAGGAACAGACCTATTAAGCCCCTGATTGAAATAACCATACACCAACACAAAAGTAGTTATAATAAGCTCCAATTTCAGTTTAACTTTAACTGACTGGTACTTAAATCAATCAGGCTCTTTAGAGATTATAAGGATATTAAAATTTTCTAACTACCCTACTACTACTAAGTTCACAATGATTTCGTCAAATACCAGGGACCCTTCAACTAATTCCGTTGAACAATGTGTGTGTGTGTGTGTGTGTGTGTGCACGAACAAACCCATAATACGAGAAATTTACAAATTACCAGTTTCTTTTGAATAATATGTTAAAAATATAATGGTTCAGACTTGCAAGGAATAATTAAACGTTTTAACATAATTAGATAAAGATATGGCCTGAATCAAAGCCAAAATAATTTATAGCAATTTCCAAAGCACCTGTTCCAGCATGTTTAATAATAAAAAAACTTCATGCAAATTAAAAGAGTTAGTTATTTTAAATACTTAGGGGCAATAATGAATAAGAATTATAATGAATGAATTAGAATTCTAGTTGCCAACAAGGATTTAAATTTGAAAATTCGAACCAGACTTGTGGTATGTTACGTCTTTGGGTGTACAATTGCACGTTGAGAGTAGAATGTACAGTAAAGAAAACAACTGAAGAATTCCTACTCCAAATGAATAAAGAGAGATAACTTACTACAACTACGAAAACCATCAAACGGTAATTTTTCGAATGTGTTAATGTAGGAAAGCGATATGACCTCCGATTATAAAGGAAAAACTAGTAGAAAGAAATTTGAAAAGACGAGCATACTCGCTGAAGAACTTGAGAAATGTGAAAATTTCTCCCGTAAATATTGTGAACACCAATATCCAAGGATGAAATTGCCATTAAGATAGTCAACTTCCATTAGGATAAGAAACTCTAGGACGACAAATACGATGATATATTTTACGGGGTAGATCAGAAGGTGGTTATTAATAAAGTTATCAGAAGGGAATATTATCCTAGTGCAGTCACGTCTGGAATGGCACTTAACAATTGCAGTAAAGACCTGAACCTTCTAACCCACAATTTTTTGATACACTTTAATTTTACAAAGGCATCTTCTGAATCCTTAACTTCCAGAAATAGTGACTACAAGAATATTCAATTGCATATAAATGATGTCATCCTTATCCGGAAACACTTGGAAAAATGATATCCAATTCTAGTATACTTCAAGTGAGACTGTTCCATAATAGGTTGCAGTACTACATATCATGTAAGTAGTGGATTTAATAGTAAATTTCAAAACCTACAACTTTTACTTTGCTAATTTTTTCAAAATATTGAGCCGTTTTGGTGTTATTTAAGTTTAAAACGAATTCTAGAAGGATTTTTCGCAAAAAAATTCAAATTTGATCGTACTTTTCTCCAAAGTTTTGCAATTTAGAAACTGTTTTTTTTGTGTTTAAAATGTTTGGCAACTCTTTACTTTTAATTTGGTGTGTATAAAAAGCCTGAACGGTAATTATAACGGAAGATATAATCAAATAAACGAATTAATGCAGGCACGCTTGGCGGCCATCTTTAATCGCCATTTTGGTCATTTCGCAGGAGTTTTTTTTGGGGAACATTGGATATTCTTGATCAGGAGGTTGAAACGAACACGTCGATGTATAACAAGTTGGGATGTGGGGGAGGAGGGTGCACGGTAACCCTATCAGAATATATAGTTAATTCAACATTATTCACGAATTTTGATTAACATCAATTTTGACTAGATAATGAATGACACTATTAATCAAGACCAGACCGAATCGGAACACATACAATAAAACAAAAGTAGAACTATATAAATGTATGAACAGTAACCACATTCTTCAGGTGATTATGCAATTGAATTACATTCAATCGATAGTTACAATAATACAATAATTATGAATGAATGGATTTACATACTGTGCTACTAGATATACGTATAAAATTACTTGCAGAAATTTAACAAAATATTTTTACAGCTAGTCAACTTAAGAAATATCTTTGATAATAATAATATTTAACTAACCGCCTGGTTAAAATATTTTCTTTACAGTGCATAATTAATCATAACTTTAAATAAATAACAGTTGGCATGATACATTAGTAATAACGGCGTCAAGTTGAAATGAAAATATGATAAAAATATAATTGGAAATTGAGTTGTTATAAAAAATTCAGAAATTAGGGCAATGTTTTACAAAACTAGCAGACTATCTACCTAATAAAACAAAAATAAATTTAGCTTGTTTAAAAATTCTAGACCACCTGGCTTTCTTAATTAACATAAAAAGTGTATATTTAATAACACGAACGCGATACAACCAAATCACGACGAAAAAGAAAATACTAATTAAGTCAAAATTGAATTTCCAAATATATAATAATTAATGTTTTTCTTAATAAACTTATCTGCCTATAACAAACAGGTGGAGAGTTAAATTATTAGCACTCAATCTGTTAGTTCCAGACATACAAAAAATACTTCTGTTTCTTATAACTTCTTCTTCTTCTCACAATCAAGGATTAGATTCCTGTTCCAACTCACAACAGCGACAAACTACTGAATTATTGCTATCTTTTGCGTGGCCTTCCAACATCTCTCCTCCCCACCGGTCTGTATTGCAAAAAACGTTGGGGATCCTTCCCTCAAGCATTCTCTCTACGTGCTCCCTCCATCGTTACGATATTCTTCCCGTTCAAGTTGAAAACATCCAGTTCGTTCTTATGTCCTCATTTCTTAGTTGGTCCCTACGACTGCAACCCTTTGTTCTTTGCAGGAATCGCATCTCTGCCGCCTGTACTCTACTCTCTTGTGGTCTGGTACTAATCCACGACTCACTTCCATAGAGTAGGACTGGGGCAGCCATAACCTTGTAAAACATGGGCCCGGTATGCTGATAAGCATATTTTTAAAATCTGTGAGAAAGACAATTGTAAACAACTTAACTCCTCGGTTTACTCAGTAAAACATCTAGAGGTACAAACTAGCCTTTCAGCTGATAACCTAAGCAACAATAATGAAATTACACTACTTAATTATTGTAAATTATCATTTACGACAAAAAAACAACTAATACCTTTAAATAGTTTAAATGAATTTTTTTAATGTACAAGAAGCAAAGTGTTAAAAATGAATGACTTTTTTAATCAGTTGTAGCGTAACTAATAGAGTAAAGGGAGTGTATTAAGCCTACTACAACGGCGACGTAAGAGAACTAATGGGTTAAACAATACCTGTAATGTTATAAAGATGATAGTCATACAATTTTATAGGTTTCAATCATCAGTGAGGGTAACAAACGGACAAAGTATTTTGTGGTTTTTACTTCACTCAAGATCCTTCAGTAAAAGAGAGAAGGTAAGCTCCTCAACCAGGTGTAAGTGGGTTTTGTACACTACAACGTTAATAATGTAACACATGATCAAACCCGTAACCATCGTTGTCGTAAACCCCTGCTCTGTCATTGACGACATCAACATTTCATTTCCTTTGTAATTACACGTAGGCTACATATTATCCTTTATGAAAGTGAATTATTTCTGAAAAATTATCTGCTGTAAAACACACAAATAATTTTTCTTGCCGAAGTAAATAATAAAAACCAACCAAAATTATCAACCATCATTTTCCTTTGTCCGTCCGTCACACCGAGATGTCAGAAACTACAAAAGGCAGCAACAAATGGTTTTCGAATTCATAATCTACACAAAACCTTAGTAAGCTTAAATTGGGTTTGAAGTTCCGATTTCGACCGGAAGTGGCCCAATAAAACTGGAAATTAAATCAAAGTCGGAATTTGGAAACAAAAATAGTGTCATTCGATTCGTCTAAAAAGAGTAGATATCACTAATGCTTTTTGCCATAAGATAAGCCTTTTTAAAATTTTCTACCAGCCATGAGACGCGTCGTGTTATAAAAGGGATTTTTTCACTTAAAAATATGAAAAATCACTGATTGAAGCTACAATTTTTTCTCCGTAGAAAAAGTCTTGAAATTAAAGTTTCCGGTTTTATGATTATTTATAACGTTTATTATTTATACGTACGTTTTTACCCTAGAATGTTAAGACTGCAATCTTTAAAAATACTCACTTCTTACCGATTTATATTAGCCAAATACGGAAAATAACTAATTAACGTTAACAAAATGCTGTAGAAAAAAATACTTGAATTAAAAGTTGTAAGTTTGTTATTTGTCTATAACTTTGATAGTATTCATTTTTGTCCAAAAATACATTATAAGGGAAAACTGTACTTTGTATCCCGCCAATGTTAATTTTTTTATTTTTAGGTACATTTTTCACAAGATTGGTAAACGATAGGGAAATGAAACTTTACTTACTTGTAGTTGTCGAGTTGCTCGAGCTACCGACATTTTCGCAACTTAATCCGTTGAACCATAATGTTAAAAACAGAATAAATAATAACATATATTTTAACAAATTCTTATTTCGGTATTTTACATAGGTATTAATCATTTTTGTAGCTTTTGAGGGAGTCATAAAAGTGCCGGAATATGTGAATGTACAAGATAAATAACTGGTAAAAATTTCAGCCTGGTATGTTTAATGGTTTCCGAGAAAAATGTAACTAAATGTTAAAAATCTAAATTTACAGGAACGGGCAAAAACACAAAAAGGCACAAATCAGAAACAAAATGTACACAAACAAGTAAATTTCCTATCAACATTTGGTTAGAAAGCTGAACTAACAGCTGAGAGTATTAAAAACAGTAATGCAGATATTTACAAAAACTAAAATTCCCTTTGCTCTAAAACGATCGGTATAAAATTATGAAAAATATTCGTTCTTGTTGACATGATAATTTTCTGGGTAAACCTCCTAAAAACTTAATTTTTTCATTAAAATAATTTTTTTTCATGTAATTTAATGTTTTTGTGGTTGATCTCGGTCTGAAATATTGAAAAACATAAAGTACCGAAATTCGAAATTTCCAGTTAAAACCATCATACAGTCTTGCCTTAAAGCTGCAATCTTAAAACCCCATTTTTTACCACGATAGCAAAACCCGGCGAATTTCAGAAGACATGCCGCTTACCCTAAGATAATCGAAGAACAATAATCGAATAACATAACATTCAAGCTTTGTATTTTTCATTTAATAGATCAATGATCCAGAATAATCGTGTGGTAAAAATACTAAAATGTACTGTTCAGTCGTGATACAAAACAAGCACAGTCACAAGACTCATGACAACATGGCGTGGCACGATCTTCTGGTATGAAACCGGCAAGGTCAGTTTTCACCGGATTTAGGTCATTTTCTAGTATCACATTTAGTTTATTTTAGCTGGCCGGTCGCTTGACCACATTCAATTGTTTTATTTTAATAATCCTCAAAATCATTTAAGTAGATAATTTCATAAAAAAATCTATACAGTATTATATCAACAAGTACAAGTCGTTATTTTAATGGTAATTATAAAAATCAGCAGTGAATTTCACAGTTTTTAGTTGGCAATTATTCCGCTTTTAATGCACTCAAAATACTAAACATATGCCAAGAGTTAAAGTTCAGTAAACTTGGACACGACACTATTTTTTTTCAGTTAAAGAGTTTTACGAAAGATATTGAGGAAAATGCAATCGGCTAGAGTAACGAAGCTGATTTAATTTTGAAAGGGTTTTTGATCTATATGAAATTTAATGTAGGCTACAAAATTTTCCGTGAAAAATTAACATAAATGCATATTCCAGTGAATGAAAATGATATAATGCTAAAAGGAAAATTCTAATACAATTAAAATGGCTCATTATCAGAAACGGAAAGAGACATTTGCAGCAATGGTAAATGTAAAATTAACAGCTGAACTACTTTTGTAGCCACAATAATACATCTGGAAAACTGAACAAGATTTCCAACGAATAATAATTTTCAATTCAATATCCTATAACGGATTTTTAGGCATGGTGTTTTGTCGTTTTAGTTTATTTTATTTAGCAACTATTACAGGTACTGAATTGAAAAGTGTGTTTTAACGTGTAATATCTGGTGTACTGGTGAGCGCAACTGGCTTTTGTCCCAAGGGTCCTGGGTTCGATTCCCGGTCATGTGGGAAATTTTTCATCACTAATTTTCATTTATTAATGTGTAAAACAGCCGGACGTAATCCATTAAAGAAAAAAGTCCAATAATTCCAGACGCTAGCCGGGAATCAAGCCCAGGACCTTTAGCTTTCCAATGGACAGCGCTCTAACTACTGGGCCAAGGAATTTCCTTTTGTCATTTTAATTTTGATTCGGCAATATAAATATTTTGCTTTAGAACAGATTAATTGCATACAGACATTAAAATACATACAGACATATGACTAAAATATGAAATAAATAGTACATAAGACTTGGGTTGTAGTAGGTATTGTTAATAAAGCAAGGGAGTAACGGGAAACAGCTGTTTACACAAATACTGTAGATAACTTTTACAAAAAAAAAAAATCATAAAAGATTTAGATGGCCGTGGCATAGTGGTGGAATAGTGGAGTAGTGGCGTAGTGGTGGTAGAATTCGAAAAGAAGGTTCAATTCTAATGGAAAGCTAGTTCCTTCACCCAATATAATTGCTAATAACCAAGCTGTCGATGGGACTTATAATTAAATAAAAGAAATAAAAGATCGTATTTGACGTCAAAAGAACGAAACACCAGAAAAATTATAACAATATCAATTTTTCGAAAAATTTACACAACCCATTTAATTTCAGTGGTTAATGGCATTCAAAACTACCATAAAAATACAAAACTAACAGAATTAAAAAATTAAATTATTATGGAAAGGAATTTCAAGAAACAATTTTGTGCAGTAAAATTATTCTTAACTAACATATATTCCTTTAACAGAATCCTGAAGAAGACACAAACGCACAGGAAATTTAAAACAACCTCCTTTATAACTAATAAATTATTTTAAAGATTTGCATCGAAAAATTATTATTTTCACAAGCTCAAATTTATTCAAACAGACGAAACAAATGAATGAATGTATTGTTTATGAACTGTACTAAGTTATTGTTATTATAATATTTAAAAAGTTTTCAAAAGAAAACACTACCAGTAAAATGATACGAACTGTGGTAAAAAGCAATGACAGTGAAGTAACAAAAGGCACGTGTGTTCCTCATACATATCGTTATTTACTTGCCAATTTAAAAATAGAACGGTTCTCTTCTCGTGAATAGTTAAGAAACGTCTATTCTGCCTGCCTTTGCTCAAGTTATCATTGCATTAACCACCATAATTATAATTACGACCAGTTTCAACATAATCGTTTATTTATGTTATCATCTAACTGAAATAGAATCATAAAAATAGGTCTATAAAGTACAAGGTATAATTAAAAATTAAAAAGAAATAATTTATGAACTGCATTTAGATTTAACGTCAGCAATGTGATTAATTATCCTATTTAAATTTAATTAATCTACGTTATCACTGATTCATTTTTAGAATTCATAATTAGACTGAAATTCAATCATTAATATTCGGTACCAATATTGAAACGTCCTATAATTGCAATTTATTTAAGTAAAAAAGTTAGAAAGTTTATCATTCAAGAAAATACCGATTATTATATCCAGTAACATCCCCAGATGCAAATAAAAATCTTGTGTAAAACACTATCACGACTTTCTCTTGCCAATGT
Organism: Catonia carolina; assembly: GCA_035578175.1. NCBI lineage: Eukaryota > Metazoa > Arthropoda > Insecta > Hemiptera > Achilidae > Catonia > Catonia carolina. The sequence continues at coordinate 45,951,867 of JAQMRL010000001.1, forward strand.
AGTATACAATGAGTAAAGAATGTAAAATGAAAATAAAACCTAATTTCAATCATGAATGTATGACGCAAAATGAAAATCAACCTCTGGTCAACTTAAAAATACGAAAAATCAGTTGGCCTAATTGCCGATAAACTAGGCTCTAGAGAAAATTGCTTAAAATAAAAGTTGTAGAGTTTTTAATTTCCTATAACTTTCATTCATAAACTTTTCTCATAAAATGTATACGAAGGCCACAATCTTAAAAAATCCCAAATGTTTTACAAATTTCTTGAAAAAAAAACCCAGAAAATCACCAATTCCCGCTAAACTAAGCGTTGTACAAACAAATGTTAGAAAAAAAGTAGTAGGTTTCTAACTTTTCTACAACTTTGATTATATACACTTTTTCCCTAAAATGCATATTAAGGCCGCAATCTTAAAAAAACCATTTTTCACGACAGCAAAGGCCCCCAAGAATTTTAGCAAACTTGGCGCTTACTCTAACTTGCAGAGCATAAATAATGTAATAAATAAGGCGATTTAAAAAAAAATCGTAGCAGCTGTTTCCGAGAAAATCGCAAAAAATCAATAAAAAATTACATGAATAAACTACTACTTCCGGTTAACCGATTTTGATAGAAACGTTCGTCCGGTTTTCTAGAAGTAGGCTACCTAACTTAAGTTTTAACTTCGTACAATGTTTCGTTCTTAAAATATTTTGTTCACACACGCCCATCGCTAAAAACATTTTCTTTGGGTTCAGGGGGCCTGAGAACGTGTATATCCTTTGAAACTGCTTCGATACTACAACACTACTAAGCCACATGTCAAAAAGTCAATCCAACCAACCTTTTCTGAAAAAACCCGGCAGATACTTTAAATTTTATTCATTTAAAAAAACATTTTTTTTGTAGGTGCGTACGATTTGTATTTATCACACTTCAATTCCCTATTGAGTAAAACATATTATTTTTAAAGATAAGCCTAATGTAAGATAAGGTGCTCTTCTGACAAGTTATTTCCGTTTTTCTAACTATTTGCTTATTCTTCCTGGACAGACAGATTGTAAATTGTATGCTGCGTAAGAAACAAAAAGTTTTGCAGATGCTATCCGGCAATCGAATCGAATCCCCGTCAATCAACTTACTCCTTCGTTACCGGATTTAAATATAAAAGGAAGCTACAAAATTAGATAAACAATTGTATAGTAATTAATTTTTTCCGAATGAAAATACAATAATTCGCAATTCAGCCATTTGTAAGATTTCAAAAATACAAAATTATTAAGTCAAGAACAATTTTTAATAGTTTCCCCTATTAATTTAACACTAAGATTCATATAATATAAATGAAATTACAACTAGCTAGATTATAAGCAGAATAAAAAATTGTAGAGTTAAACAGTAGATTCTATTAATTCTAACTATTATTCTAACTATTTATTCTACACGGGAACATGACAGCCTAATGAAGAAGAATAGCAATAGTAGTAATAGTACAGCGGAAGATCAGAAACTTCCTGGCCGGAAATCGAGCGTTGCTTTCTTGACCAGGGTCTAGAAAATTGTAACATTTTTAAAGAGTCCCCACACTATATTTCCCACCGTAAACGTTAATGACGAAGGTAATGCGGCTTTAAATTTTAAAACGATGGAGCCTGTCCCAATACAACACTAAATATTCTTCTAATACACCTGTCAAAATCACTCAGCAACAACAAACGGACCTTTTTATGTAACCAATAACACTCTTCACGAAGACCTCATTGCAAACAACTCATTGCCTAAAAAAACAATTAACTATAAATATAAATCCAAAGATAAATCCAAATGTCTAATCTCTTTCAATTAATGATCTCCCTGTTAACATACGACTTAAATGAAGGTGGAATGGGCATCTTTTCCGACCACCATAAAACACATTTCAACTTAACTTGTCAAGCCTTTTTAAAATCATTTCACAAAAATATCATCCATAATCATTGCTCGTAAATCATTATCATTATAATATTAGCACCACACTCCTTATACAATTTCACGCTGAAATCGATCACTGCATCTCATTTACTAGTTTTGCTTTCAAAAAAATAAAAGCGTACAGTTATAAATGCAAGTAAAGTTGAAGTCTAAAAAACTCACAACACAAACCATATCACATTATAAGCCAACTGTTGATTTTTAAATAATAAACGGAAGCAAAACCCAAAATAACTAACTTTTTTTAACACCAACCTTATCTTGTAAGTTTAAAAAATAACAAATTTTAAATTTTTTTTACAAGTCTGCAACATTACAATCTGTTCACTTGAAAAAGAACAATCCGTAATTTTGATAAATGTTAATTAACATAATTACAATTTCATTATAATGTTAATGAAATTGAAAATAGTAATAAATTAATATTTTTGATAAAATACAATGACGACTTTGAAGTATTTTAGTTAAAAAAAAGGTAATAAGTTCAACAATGTCCTTTAAAACCTAAAACCTAAATCAAGAACACTATATCTTTTTAGTCTTGAAAACCCGGTAACAATGTCATTTAGTAGATTCAGAGCCAGGAAGTTTAGATGACTGTTGTCTTTTAATATTCACGGCTTAATTTTGATATACTTTGTTTTACTGAGTCAATATTAGGATCGGCATAGATATAGGTGTTTTTGATGTACCACGGAATTAGCAGGGCCCGCCGCAAAAATTTTGAGTGGAAACGTTCGAATATGTTTATGTTTGAAGTGCTGGATGTACCCCACAATTGAAGCCCATATAACAAATTTTAATTAATGTACAATAACAAAGATATATATTTTAATTATATTGACGGATAGGTGTGAAGATATTATGATGCCGTCCAGTAATAAACACAGTAATTGACATCACATACATACATGACTACTTAACAATCGGTCCGGCCTTTAAAAAATACTTAAAAATAACTGAATGTAAAATAAAAGTAAAACCATCATTAAAAATACAAAATAAACCGTGCAAAAGACTGGACCACCAACTCTAGTAAAGAACCAATCAGTTGGGATGATCACGATTACTGACCAAGCGTGACCACCGGTAAAAAATTTGAACTTGGTTAACATCTATCCAACAACGAGCTATCTATCTTCATATCTAATCCTTAAAAAAACTTTCCTGTCAATTTACACATAAATAATCATAAAGATTAAGGACTGATAGAGATTTAAACAGTGAGGTCTGCAATAAACGTTTCCATACCTGTATAATCATAATGAAAAGGAAATTTATAAACTATATTTCAACCTCATATACAACCAAATGTTTTATTTTTAGTAGCCTAAAATTATAAAAAATTTATTTCACAAAACAGAAGACATACTATACATATTTTTACTTTCTCTTGCCCTATATGAATATACTATAGGGAAGGAATATAATGTTTTCATGTCGATTATTCAAAATCGGTTTTTACCGGATATACACATTTTCAGGGCCACTGAACCCAAAAAAAACATGTTTTTAGTAATTGATCGGTCTGTGTGAGAACAAAATATCTCAAGGAATATCGTACGAAGTTGAAACTTGGAACTTCAATTAGGTACCATAAGAGAACCTCAGACGAACATTTTCATCAAAATCGGTCAACCGAAAGTAGTAGTTTATTCGTGTGATTTTTTTAACTTTTTTGCGATTTTCTCAAATCGGCTACTATGATTTTTTTAAATCGCCTCATTTACTACATTTTTATGCTCTACAATATAGGGTAAGCGCCATGCCTGCTGAAATTCTTGGGGAGGCTGAAATTCTTGGGGAGGCTGCTCCCCAAGAAAAAAAGTAAACAAATATGTTTTTTATAAGATTGTGGCCTTATGTATTCTAGGAAAAAATGGTAAAATCAAAGTTGAAGAACATTTAAAAACCTACAACTTTTATTTCAAATATGTTTTTGTACAACGCTTACTTTAGCGGCAATTAGTGATTTTCTGCTTTCTTTTCCATCAAAATCTGTAAAGAAAATCGAATTTTTTTTAACTGAGGGCTTAGTGTGCATTTTACGACAAAAGTGTACATAATCAACGTCATGGGAAATTAAACAATACAACTTTTAATTTCAGCATTTTTCTCCACAGAGCGTAGTTTGAGACAATTACAGATTTTCGTATTTTTAAGTCGAACAGAAGTTGATTTTCAATTAGCGTCATTCACTCATTAAAAAATTACGTTATGTTTATCATTTTACATATTTTTTTACTTACGATTAAACATAGGTTATATTGGTTTTATATACATTGGCAAGAGAAAGTCGTGTGAAGGTTACACACGAGAGTTTTGTAAAATAGAAACTAAGAAAATTTTAACCACCTAAAAATAACATAAAACAATTAATAATTTTGTAATATTTTTAAATACTGTAACAAAATTTTATACCTTCATACAAAATAAAGTGCCCATAATAAACAGGTGGAGTGTCAGATTATTTGCACTCAATCTGTTCGTTGCAGGGCTAAAATAAATAGTTCTGTTTCTTATCACATGGTCAGCCAATTAAATGACTGAATCATTTAAGAACAGAAGAGGTCGAGGTGTAAAAGACACTAATCAGAGTTATCTCCTCTGAAAGAAATGAATTTCATTATACAGCCAGACCCTGTGGTGAATGAAGTGAAGGTGTCATTTGCAGAGTGGAAAATATATGCTTTTCAAAGGGCCCGGCATGCTGTAAAGCGTACTTTTCCACTCAGTGAGGAAGACAATGGTAAACCACCTCACTCCTCGATTTACTTAGTAAAACCTCTACGGGTTCAAACCAGCCTTTTGGCTGATGACCTAAACAACAAACAACAAAATAAAATTTACCCGATCTATAAATAATTTAAGTAAAATAACCATTATGAATAGGGGATACCAGTTGACACAGTTAACTCCTTATCATTAGAAATTTGAACTGTAAACAATACGTAAAAATGTGAAGCAATAAACCTATTAAAGTCTCAAAATACTTAATGTATTGCTCGGCATAATAATAATCAAAATATGTACACCGTATCTTAAACGAAGATAAAGTAAAAGGTTATGTCTACCACTTTATCACTAAAACAGGGCAGTTACAGAATATACAAGCACAAATTAAAGACAACTGTTCGCTTTTGTAAAATCACTTTTACTTTCTCTTGGCTATAAGAATATCTAGAAAGAAAAGTATTGTTTTCATGTCGATTTTTCAAAATCGAGTTTTCACCGGATCTACACGTTTTCAGACCCCCTGACCCAAAAAAACATGTTTTTAGCGATTGGTCTGTGTGTGTGTGTGTGTGTGTGTGTGTGTGTAAACAGAATATCTCAAGAACGGAACATCGTACGAACTTGAAACTTAAGTTACATACTACCGGACCCGACACGAACATTTTCATCAAAATCGGTCAACCGGAAGTAGTAGTTTATTCGTGTCATTTTTCACTTTTTTGCGATTTTCTCAAAAACTGGTCCTACGATTTTTTTAAAAATCGCCTGGTTTACTAAACTTTTTATTCTCTACAAGATAGCAGCGCGTAGGCGCCATGTTTGCTAAAATTTTTGTTTAGGGTGTTTTCACGTAAAAAAATTATTTTTTTAAGATTGCGGCTTTAATATGCATTTTAGCGCAAAAATGTATATAATAAAAGTTGTAGAGAATTTAAAATCCTACTACTTTCATGTGAAACATTTTTTTGTATAACGCTTAGTTTAGTGGTAATTAAAATTTTGTTTTTTTTCCTCACGAAAACGTGTGAAAAATCGATTTTTTTAAGATTTCTGCCTAGTATGCACTTTACGACAAAAGTGTATACAATCAAATTTATAGGAAATTAAAAGATCTACAACTTGTACTGAAAGAACTTTTCTCTACAGAGCGTAGTTTAGCGTGAAAGAATGATTTTCCGTATTTTTTAAGCCAAACTGAGGTCGATTTTCATTTTGCGTCTTTCACTCATGATTTAAATAAGGTTAGTTTTTTATAATGTTTTTTGAGGTTAGTTTTTTGTTTATTACTAATTTTGTTAGGTTATATTGGTCATTATTTGCATTGGCAAGAGAAAATTGTGTGAGTGTTTCACACCAGATTTTTGAACATATATTAGGATACGAACAGAGTTCAATTTAAATGTAAACTGCAGCCCTAAAACTGATAGTTACGATTTATACGCAACAAATGTAAGTCGTAATATTTCGAGTTGTTTTATTTTGCAAGAACGCACACACTTTCGACTAATCTTGTAAAGAGAGTATCACAAATAGACGTTGTTTACATTCTGTGAAGGAGATTGTTTACAATTACAGTAGAACGATGACAATTTCGTCACGTAACACAGTTAAATTCCATGTTTTTGAGATCTGAACTTTTATTATTCGTAACTATACTTGTAAACAGTATGTAGGCTAGATAAAGATATTACAGAACTCTTAATATTGGGATTAAAATCATTAGGATAAGAGAACTGCAAATAAAATAACAATAAGTGACACGAAATCAACAGTGGAGCTTAAAGTTCAGGTCTCGTATCTTTCATAAAAATCTTACTTTTCGTACGGCGTTTTACTTACGGTAAAAATTAAACATAAAAAATTCAATACGGATTCCACAATTTTTCTCTCTCTGCTGTTTAGATTTAGTCATAAATCCAATAAAACAAATAACAGACATGGACAGAGTGACCTTTTCGATAGTGTACCATTCTGTCGGACTGCATATCGGTCTATATTTGTCGGAATACAACCAAAGGATCCCTACCAAAACATTGACCCTTTTTTGTGTAGTAGTCCATTCGGTCGTAGGCTAAACGGCATGTTACCGTAAGGTGTTATAGTGTACTTTTTGGGGAATTAAAATTGTAATATTACAGTGATATAGTATACTCTGTCGGTAACATGCCGTTTAGCCTACGACCGAATGGGTTAGGTTCCGAAAATTCGTCGCGAATACGGAAATGAATTATTAAATAAATAAGCAATTCCTATACGTAGTACCTACATACATACTGTAGTGTACATACTACATTGTTTACTGTATTTTTGTAGGTAAAAAAGCACGTAATTCACGGATGATGTAACAGAATATTTTACGTTCATAATCATTTTTATTATTGTTTTCCAAATTCTTTTTCATTCGGAACAAGCCGTGAATAAAGAATCTAGTTCACCGCGAATACCGAAAACGGTAACAAAATATTGATCCGCGAATACGAAGAGTTGACTGTACTTGATATTGAAACACGCTTTAAAAAATATATAGGCTACTCTACCTTGCAAGTCATCAACGTAAAAATAAGAAAATCGCCAAGATAAAATACTGAAAATCCGTTCGAAAGGATAAACAAAGCTTAGGATACACGATTATACAAATTGAAGTTCCGTTTATGATGTAACTGAATCAGAAATTGAAAGCGAAAAAATAAAATAAAATTTTGACTTAACTTTTCACCCTCGTATCACCAGTACTTCATTAATAAATAATATACTGTCACGAAAAACAAATATCCAAATTTTTAATTTTATTTAATTAAATATACGCTATTAATGCACTAACAGATTCAACATAAATACCAACTTAAAACTATTGACGAAGAAAATATGTTTACGAAATATTGAATATGTAGTGAAAGAAAATCATGTGTGAACCTTCAAAAACCATTAGTCAGCAATATAAACAATCCGTGTACACAAATCGCTGTAGCTTTCCAAAACTTTGGTCAAAGTCGAAAACAGAAAGTACACTGCTTCACGGAAAATCAAGCTTTATTATTATTTTGTACTCACTTTAAAAGTTTCATCAAAAATAATAAATAATCTAATGAAAATATTCAAAACTTTAATATTTGTTTGAATTTAGAAAATTTCAAAGATCATATTAAAGGTGTATTGAGCAATCGTATCAGCGTAATGTTTTCTTTGTTTCAGAACAGTCCAGGTAATTTTGAATTGAAAGTACCTACTAAAAAATATTAAATAACATCGCTAGAACAATTGACTTAATGTAATAGCCAAGCGACGTATTAATGCACAAACAAAAACGCCTGTTTGTTAACTCACTCTGCGATTGGCTTAGGTACCTAATTAATAAGATGGTTACTCGTAATCATTATTCTGATAAGAGTATTAAATAGGAAACTAGTTTTATAGCAATGCAATGCAGTATCTTTGAATTATTATACTTGTACACATTCTAACTTTCTAGCGACAGACCAAAACGATTCGGTACACGATTTATTTGAAATGTTTATAGCAAGTCTATTTGAATTAATAATAACAATCAATGATGAAATAGAAATCGGATTAATTACTATAAGACCTTTGAACTTCAATAGTCCATAATTACTATCGGCACACAATAAACTTCATGTTAAAAAACGAAGTAAACAGCAACAGGCTTACTGATAAGAAAGTCAGATAACAGTAAAACAGTTAACAATATAGCATTAATAAGCTTTATATGAACAACAGGCCCTACATTTAGCGTATTTGTTTTATTTACTTCATCACAGGTTTTGCATGAAGTTTTTCGTAAAGTTAGCAGACCAATGTGACAAGAATATAAAACGTTTTTAAACCTCTACGATTCTTAGATCAACCACTATTATAGGTTTGTGACTTGTACGCCTCAGCCTTGGAATTCACAAGCGGCGAGGCAGCGCCGGCCCGAATATAAATTAGTGAAGAAACTAAACTGTAAATACCTTTCTCAAAACCTGTTTTCAAGTGGATACCAAAGGCAGTTTCCAACAAAAACAAGATAAATATCATGTGAGATGGACAATTTAAAAGAAAACACAAAAAGAAAAATATTCAACAACGATTTTAAGAAAATCAAATAAAAAAAGCTTAAACCACTTTAAAAAACACGACCATGAAATCAAATTCATACAATTTCCAAACCCTGATACGATAAAAAATAACTTTCGGTATGAAGTAAAACTACAGGTAGTAGTAATTTGAATCTTTCACAATTTTATTTTATTCATGCAACCTTAGTTGGAAAAATATTTAAATTGGCAAAAACTGTAAAACAAAAAATTATACTTATTTCCCAATTAAATAAAACCAGAATACTTTCAGACTGATAAGCAATATTTCACAACATGCTGGAAAATCGTCCAAATATTGTTTTAACCAAACGACACATTAAATTTTTCCTACGATAAACACATGTCTTATTCTATAAATATATGAATAAAATTCCAATCTACCTTCATCAATGAGTCGTTCCACGTGCATAAATACATTAGGAAAGGCCGTCACTTGTTTGCGATCTTTTAATAGCTGGGCTAGATAGTCCGCTATGCTCTGTGTGTTAACGCTAGAATTTTCACTCATTTTAAAAAGTGTTTTTTAATAATATAAATAAACAACGTCGATGTAGCGCGTTTGTTCGTTGTGTAACTTAACCCGAGTAAAGACTAAACTATAAGCGCGAACTCCAGACAATCATTCACTGCGGAGTTGGCGGACACAACTGAACAGAGAAAATGGCCGGCTGACTGGCGACAGACTGAAACACGCATGCGCAGTCAATCCCTGGGCGAGTCCATCTGAAGGAGTGTGGGTAGTTGGCAGCACAGGCCTTCATACCATATAGGGCAGCCGTAATCGCGCAGACTAGCGCAGTCAACTCAACGTAGTATCATTGCCTATTCCCTACAGCTGCGGTATTTTTCTTAAGCTCTTGCTGGACAACTCTTTTTACTTATTTTATCATAAATTGTCTCAAACATAAGCAAAACACTTCCCACAATATTCCATTTCTGTACATCAATCCATTTTAAAATAGCCTGCCAATTTATTCTGTGATAGCTACTTATTTTGATTACATTTGTTGTTTAAATAATATTGTACTGATAACAAATTTATGAAATATCAGTCTTGATGAGTTTTGTTACTCCAGAATAAATAATTCATATGAAAATCTCTTGAAAATTTTTATAAAATTCTATTTAACGGGCCAGTCCAAAACGAAACAATCTTGTCAAGGGAAAACTAATATCTTTCATGTTAGGGTTTCTCAAATCCTACAATATCCACTGTCATGAAGTCATTACAGTATTATCTACACTAATATTATAAAGAAGTAACGATTGTTTGTTTGAACCAGGTAATATCAGAAACTTCCCAACCGATTTCAAAGTTTTTTCACCGTTTGAAAAATAAAACGTTCAGCGTACAGGCGATTTGGCATTACGTAGTTTTTTTTTTTTATTTTGGAAGAACATTTGTGATTGGTAAAAAGAAATATCGTTTATTTATTTATTTATTTTTATTTTTTCGGCATGGTTTGTTCTCGAATCTATCTATTCTATTGTGCACAATGTATTGAATTATACATGTATTAGTTACAATACCGTGCCGCTCTATATTACATCGTATACCTTTTTACAAAATTTTTGAAATATTTTGAACCACAGATATCCAAAAAATAATATTACATCCGATTTCTGCATAGAAAGTTATTAAAATCTTCTTAATATTCAAGAGATCTAACAAATTTTTTTAAGCAATGGATTTTACATACTTTTTCTCATCATATTTTCAGTTATTCTCAGATTTAATTTCTCCCTTCTTGGTGGTACATACTGATGTCAACAATATTCCAGTTTCCAGTTTGTTACTAATTGGTTATAGTTTGTTTTCAACAGGTAAGGTTGTACGAGAAATTAAATGATTAAGTTTAGTATCCCGTAAAACGCAGAGACGGGGTTTGCTAATTTATTAGTAGGCTATAAATACAAAACTAACCGAATTCTCCAAATTGGTAATTAGGTAATTTGGAAGAACTACCTATTTGACGTAAAATTAAAACAATATAAACAATTTTTATAAATTTGCCGGCCGCATTGATGCAGTTGGTAACGTGCTCGCCTCTCATCATGCGGTCCTGGGTTCGAATCCCACTCAGGCACGGCATATTTTCATACGTTACAAAAAAATCATTTCATCCTCATTACGCACAGTTACACCCCAACGTCGTCGCTAATGACCTTGCAGTTGATACGACGTTAAATAAATGAATTAAAACAAAAAAATGTATAAATTTATTGGTGGCAATTTTTAAGGTAAGACGACTGTATGATGGTTTTGACTGAAAATTTCGATTTTTCGGTTTTTTATGTTTTTCAATAGTTGAGCCCTAGATTTACAAGAAAAAACATTAACTTACGTCAAAAACATTATTTTAATAAACAAATTAAGTTTTTACCAGGTCTGCCCAGAAAAATTATCATGTAACCAAGAACGAATATTTTTCATTATTTTATACTGATCGTTTTAAAACAAGGGAATTTTGGTTTTAAAATATCTGCATCACTATTTTTAATATTTTTAGCTGTTGGTTTATCTTTCTACCCAACTGTTGATGGGAAATTTACTAATGTGTGTACGTTTTGTTTTTTGTTTTTTGCCTGTTCTCGTAAATTTAGATTTTTAAAATTTAGGTACATTTTTCTCGGAAACCATAAAACCTACCGGGCTGAAACTTTTACCATATATTCATCTTGTACACGCGCATATACCGGCATTTTTATGACTTCTTTAAATGCTCCAACAAAATAGTAATATGCAAAAAACGTACGAAAGAAATTTGTAAAAATCTATATGATTCGTTGTTTTTTTGTTTTAATTTTATGGTCCGACAGATTAAATTGAAAAAAATATCAGTAGCTAAAGACACCCGACAATTATACGTGTGTAAAGTTTTATTCTCCTATCTTTTATCAATCCTTTGAAAAATGTACCTAAAAATATCAAATTTAACATTGGTGGGATACAAGTGCAGTCTCCCTAAATTTGTCATCTATCATTTTCCTTTGTCCGTCCGTCCGTCACACCCAGATGTCAGAAGCTACAAAAGATAGCAACAAACGGTTTTCAGATTCGTAATCTGCACAGAAAAGTTAGTGGATCTGGATTAAGTTTGAAGTTCCGGCTTTGACCGGAAGTGGTTCAAAAACGGAAGTTGGAAACAAAAATAGTTTCATTTTATTCCGTTTTAAAGAGTAGATACAGAAATCACTGATGGTTTTTGGCATAAGTCAAAGGTAACCTTCTAAACATTGCCACCAGCCATGAAACGCGTCATCTCATGAAAGGGGCTTTTAAAAGCTACCATCGTTGTTTAAAACGTACCTACTTAATTATTGTTAGATAAGGCATGCTTGTTTTAATTAATTAATGTCTTTTGCCTCCATCTATTTGTTCAGTACATAATGTAAACGACCATAATAATGTCAACGTACACTGCATTCTTAAACAATTTTCTCCCCGTAGCTGTTCATTGGTCAAGTCTGCCATTCTTAATGCTAATAATAATAACAATAATAATAATAATAATAATAATAATAATAATAATAATAATAATAATGGTTTTTATTAACTTGATATGGATTGTAGTTAATAAAATAAATAGGACTACTTAATAGTTGATGATTCAAGACAAATAGAGGCTCTTATTGAATTTTCTGCTGAAAATGGATACGTAGGCCTAATCAAACTAAGATATAATTAACAAAATATGAGAACGTTAGAATTTTTACTGTAAATAAAAGTTTAACGATTTAAAGAAAAGTTTTCTCCTTACGATGCACTTTAATATGCTTAATTTTCTTTTTATTTATTACATACTACAACCTCGCTTCATAAAAAAGTTATTTTTGAATTAACGTAACAATAAGAAGCATTTGGAGGGATGCCTGAATTTATATTCAGAAATGAATTGTTTGTGCTGTGTTTCACAATTCTTAGATGATAAAAAATAAAAAGGGTCAAAAAAATCAGTTCGTATCTGAAATATTGTATTTTAAATCATAAGAAACAAGAGAAGAGTTTTCACAATCAGCTTCTTGGCGTGACGAAGTTTTAGTTTAAAAAATATATTTTTAAAATATCGAACAATTTTTATTTTATTTTAATAAAATAAAACAACATCTTATCCAATCTTTTTGGTTGAATCTTATCGATGATATTTTATACAAAATAACAACATGAAGAACTGTTTGTTGTTTGTAACACTAATCCTAAGTTCGTTCGAGATCTGGGTATGATAAATTATAAACAGACCTACTTTAAACTTATAACGTTAATTATTATATTTTGACAAAATTAATTATTGAACTTAGCCTACTAACAAATAGTACAATTAGATTAATTACAAAACTTAAAACTAAACGACTATAAGTAAGGTAATGCCACTTAACAAATCAAAAAAAAAAAATTACCAGTCCACAACACCTTGCTACCACCCATACGTAACGCACTATTAACGTAATGCAGAACAGGTCTCGTAACGTCAGCATTTCCCGTCCGACATCACAATTTAACCACTAACTTACTGCTAACTGTTTTTAAACCTGCGGTCTAATCGTTTCTCCAAACAATCGAAACACTTACTCGTTTTACTGGAACACGGTTGAAAGAATCAAAATAAAAACAAACGTTTCTACTAGTTTCGATTTCCGAGAATTCCTATTCAAAAAATTTCTCTCATCGCAATTAATTTTCCTTGTTCAATACACGCCAGTTCATACAATACACAATTTTTTACAATAAACATTTTATTCCATCAACCATTTCAAGAACATCAACAATGTTACTATATATTAAGAAGGTTCCTCGTATAAAACACAAACGAATGACACTTTAAAACTTATTTTTAAAGTTATAAAATACTGCAATTTGAAATCCTGGCCACAAAATGTTTTTAGAACTATCCATTAAAAAATTACACTAAACTACTAAAATTGTCAATATGTAAACCTTATGTGAAAAACACGTACGACTAAATCTCTTCATGAACTCAATTTTTCAATCCTCTTTTACAGAAGTGCAGAAAACACATTGTTGAGGCAGAATACTACTTATAAGTTAAGATTACTTTCAGTTACATCATCAGTACTGTAAATCCTTACTTCCCAGTTCGGTTTCTTCGCTTCAAAATTGTATTCCAAAAAAATGAAACAAATTGAAGAACGAAAGCGATATTATAAGTTTAATAAACGCTTTAACTAATTACGATTAGAATAGGAAAAATACCTTAATAGAGCTAGATCACATTTATGATACATATACGTGTATATTATGATACATTAAATTATATTATTATGATAAATTATTATGATGCATTAAAAAATATGTTGATACATTATTATGATACATCAAAATAATCTTGGCCGCTTCTGAGTCGTAATGGGGTGCTAGTATAGACTGCGAAGTGAGACGTCTTGGGTTTATTACAGGCTAACACCTTATAATTACGTTGTTAAACGTAGGCCTATAGTTTATCTGTTATACATGGTGCGTTAGCTCGAAGAAGAGTAAATGAAATGGGGGCTTCTTATAAGTACATAAAGAAAGAATACCACAGTGTGGTTGGAATTTCTAAAAATTTTTAGAAAATACTGAGGTCGGTTATTGTGACCAATATAAATAACTCAGGTTAATTTGTTCGTCTGAGGGAAAGTATTGACAGGATATTAGGACCATATTAATCAAGGTAGAGCTCGTCGTCAAAGAGTAAATGCTATGCTCTGGTCTGATAAAATACAGATGAAGACGAAGAAGTTGGTGGCTAAATCTCTGTATTGAAACCCATAACTACATATGGTGCTAGGTGCTGGCAAATGAGCTGCAGAAAACAAAGGTTGGCGGCCTTAGAGATAGATTGGTTATGAAGATTAATCAGGGTCTCCAGAGTAGAGAATGTGAGAAATGAAGACAAAAGTTAACAGACCGTTCTGATGGTATCATAATAAACAGAATAAAGAATAAAACTGGTGTTATATGGGCACGAACAAAGAATGACAGCTCCAAAGAGCATTCCTTTTCCATCAAGAAAATAGGAGAATAAGAGGTCACCCTAGAAAACACGAATACAGGAAGTTCAAGAAGCTATTGTGCGAGGAATCTCGGGGAGGATAACTGGGAAGACAGAAGATGAGGCTGTATAATGTGGAAATTGGAGAAAATCAATCTTTAATTAGCCAGTCACTTATGCAACCAATAAGGAAAATCAAATACGGACAATATATAGTCTCGCTGTATTAATATCTAAATACTGTATTTTAGTGCTTTGTGTTGAAGTGGTCGCCTCTGTGGCCCAGTGGCTAGAGCGCTTGATTGCGCTGCACACACCTCAAAGCGGAAGGTCCCGGGTTCGATTTCCGGCCAGGCTCTGGAATTATTTCACAGTAAAACTCACCAATTCTGAACGGTAACTCATAGTATTCCCTAATAATCAAAGCAGTTGTCAAATACGTTGTTATGTGTTTGTTGATTAGGTAATCAGCCGAAAGACTGGTTTGAACCTCGTGAGGCTTTACTAAGTAAAACGAGGAGTGAGGTGATTTACATTTCCTTCCTCACTGAGTGGAAAAGTGTGCTTATCAGCATGTCAAAGCCTCCGAAAAGCACCTACCTTCCACCGTGCAAATAACACCTTCACGTCATTCACCACAGGGTCTGACTGTATAACGCAGTTTTAACGAATATGTGTTATTGTTTTGTATTAACGTTATATATTTTCTTTTAGTAGTTGAATTTTTCGATATATCGTTCTCATTACCAGAGTGTGGTTACGAAAAATATCCACAAATATTTATTACGCAGTAATTTTTATAGGAGTTATTTATGAACGTTTGTAATAAGGATTTTAGTAAACAGCATTTATCCTCTATTAAGCTGTAAGAGTTGTTTCACGATTTCGTTATAAATTCTTGTATAATTTTTAATAACTTTACTATAACATCTGTCCGAAAAATATATTTAAATGATCAATTCAAGGTTAAAAATGTCATAAAAATTTGGGAATCACTGGTTCTTCAATAAGGACGACTAATATTAAATGAATGAACTTCTTGTTTAACAATTTAGGGATGGCAAATATTATTGTTTTCATATCGATTTTTTGAAATCGAGTTTTCACTGGAAATACACGTTATCAGGCCTCCTTAACCCAAAAAAACATGTTTTTAGGCACAGTTTTAGACATTTTTACAAAACATATTCTTAAAATTATTTTTGGAAAACTTGATTTTTATACACATTATGTATTTTTTCCAAGAAGTCAATCCAAGCGGATTACTGGTAAATTTAGGAAAATTTTGGTTTCTACTTTCTCATTACTTTCAGAAGAGATAACTCTGACTAGTGTCTTTTACACTTCTACCTTTTCTGTTCTTAAATGCTTCATTCATATAATTGGCTGACCGTGTGATAAGAATCAGAACTATTTTTGTAACTCTGGAACTAGCAGATCGAGTGCAAATAATTTAACATTCCACCTGCTCGTTATCAGCAGTTATATATTTAAAAATATTATATTACTTTAGATAGATTTATGATAAAATACTAAAAAACCGGTCTCAAAAAGAAATACAAACCAATTTAACGTTTGGGTTCACAAAAATAAATTGGTTTCTATACAGTGTTTGTATTTAAAGCACCTTTCAGTCATGCGGCCTAAAACTATTGGGTTTCCTGACAGCTACTATGTCCTAGGGGAAAATTAATATTATTAGGTTATCGTTAAAAAAACAAAAACCGTAAAATATTTTTGTTTAGTTTGTAAAAATTTAACGCTTTTTAACGCTTCGTGCTCAAACTATCAATCTAGTCTTCTGTTTTCACACGTCTTTTGCAAGGTGTCTTTCGTAAAGTGATCAAGAAAGTAAGAGTTGAACAAGGTAAACATTTAAGTTCTTTTATGTCACAAATAATGACTCAAAGCTTACACTTTTTTTAACGGAGAGAGAATTATTCAGGAAGAACGAAAACTGATCCACGGCCAAGATAATTATGCTGGCACTGATTTGAAAGTTTGAAGTGACCTTTTGGCGACAATCTGTCCATTCCGAATATCTCTTGTCATATTTATTTAACTATAATCTGAAGAAAACAAAAACTCTGTTAGCCGTTGTAGAAACCTATGTCAAAAATAAAGTAATGAAGATATGTCGTAATGAGCAATTTGCTTCTGAGTCACCATGTAGACCTACCAGAAATTTCTTTTCGTTTTAAGTGGAAGAAAGACGCAAAATTATCATCACAATTTTCGAGGTTGAATTATCAAATATTTGTAAAAAAAGGAAATATTTTTTTAAAAGTAAAATGATTAGGTAAAAAAATTAAAATGAGTATTTTTTTTATTAAAAGAAATATTGATAATCTGTTCTTGAACAGATTGCCAATCGATAAAAAAATTCTGTGACGTGTTTTAAATCAGTCGATCCAACCAATGACACCAGGGAAGTCAGTAATCAGCAGTTCTATTGCAGTTTCCAGTACTTTAGTACTTTGGTGTGTTAAAACGAACGAAAAACTCGCATTAAGATAAAAACTAGCCTACATTGTCAAAACTACCATACGGTTGTGAAAACTAATTTTTTCTTGATGATGGCATATATTTTTTTCTATTTCGGGAGTAGAAGATTTTTTAACAGTGTATTTATTTTGTAATCAGTTAAATATTAAACATAAAAACTTTAAGCAAAAATTATAACAGCGTGTGAATTTAGCATTGAAAGTACACAAATACAACACCCAAGTAGTATAGGCCTACATTAAAAATATTAAAAACTATATAAAAACAAACTTAGGATTTAATTAAATTTTGATCTTTTTAAAGAGAGAGACGATGATTAAGATGACTGTGATGATTGTCGGTTAAGCGAATCGAGTAGGTAAATACAATATTTTGAAACTTTTTAGTCTGCAAATGTCGTCGCTATTGTCAAAAAGATTGATTGCAGATGGATTTTTATGTCTTTCCAATTTTTTTAGATGTTTTGTAATACGGGTTTTAATTTCATTCTTTAGAAAAGAGATGTTTAAGTCTTAATGTATGATTTCGTTGGTAACATACCATAGAGCTCCAATGATCAGTCGCAGACATTTGCATCTTGTATTTGTAATCTTTATATCATGTCGAGGTTGGTTGTACTACCTGCAACCCGTAACTCGAGACCGTCGTTAATACAACTTTATATAACAGAACCTTATTTTCCAAAGAAAGTTAGGATCTACTAAGAGCCAAAATAATCCGGAAGTAGAAGTAACGTAGATTTTTTCAAGATATATGCAGTGGCTATTTTCTCTCTATATACCTGGGGGTTATACTTAAAATAAAAGTAAAGTACAGAATTATATTAATTATTCGTTAGAATTATTTATTGAATTATTATTTTATTTAGTAGACGCCTTAAAATACTTTAGAGTAGAAACTTGATAATTTTTTTTTGTAATTCCTAATTTGTGTACGTTGCAATCTGTTCAATTCAGAACAATAAGCAACCCCATGGCCCAATGAGATGAGGATGATGTGTATGACGTGTAAATGAGGTGTAGTCTTCTACAGACTCAGGTCGACCATTCCTGAGAGAGTATGGTTAATTGAACCCCAACCATCAAAGTACACCGGTAACCACTGTCTAGCATTCAAATCCAAGCTGTTAAACAGCTGATTCTGGCGACGATTTTACCTCTAGACCAACCCGGTGGGTTGGTCCACCGGGTTTACAAAAATAAAAATTGTATTAATATACAAATTTTATTCTTGGGGAGACACAAATGGGGGTCCTACCCCTCTCATGCCTATCTTTGTATCATTTACACAATTATCGTAATCATCACCTTTACTTGCAAAATTTTACAGTCGTATATATAGAATTGCACTAGCAAAAATTAACCATACACTCTCAGGAATGATAGCCTAAATCTGTATCAGACTACACCTAATTAACATGTCATACAAATCATTCTCATCCATTTCGTCATGGGATTGCTTATTTTTTTGAAATTGAACAGATTTCAACGTACACAAATTAGGGATTAAAAAATAAATAAAAAGCTATTGTTGTTGTTTAGGTCATCAGCCGAAAGGCTGGTTTGAACCACTAGAGGTTTGCAAAGCATTTGTAAACCACCTCACGCCTCGTTTTACTTAATAACATACTAAGTAACACGAGGCGTGAGGTGGTTTGCAAATGCCTTCCTCACTGAGTGATATTGTATGCTTATCAGCGTGGCAGGCTTTCTGAAAAGTATCTACTTTCCACCCTGCAAACGACACCTTCACTTCATTCACTACAGGGTCTGGCTGCATAATGAAATGTATTACTCTCAGAGGAGATAACGCTGACTAGTATCTTTTACACCTCTATACCTTCTGTTCTTAAATGGTTGTCATATAATTGGCTGAAAATGTCATAAGAAACAGAAATATTTTTGTAGCCCTGGAACTAGCAAATCGAGTCCAAATAACTTAACACTCCATCAGCTTGTTGTTGTTTAGGTCATCAGCCAAAAGGCTGGTTTGAACCTGTAGAGGTTTTACTAAGTAAATCGAGGAGTGAGGTGGTTTACCAATGCCTTCCTCACTGAGTGGAAAAGTACACTTATCAGCATGCCAGGCCCTCTGAAAAGCATATATTTTCCTCTCTGCAAATAACACTTTCACTTCATTCACCACAGGGTCTGGCTGTATAATGAAATCCATTACTTTCAGAGAAGATAACTCTGATTAGTGTCTTTTACACCTCTACCTCTTCTGTTCTTAAATGATTCAGTCATTTAATTGGCTGACCATGTGATAAGAAACAGAACTATTTATTTTAGCCCTGCAACTAACAGATTGAGTGTAAATAATTTGACACTCCACCTGTCTGTTATGGACAATCCATCGGCTTATTATAGGCTAAAAAAGCTATTGTGTTCGACAATTTTTTGAATGTAAAATGCTAACTGCCATCGTTTTAATACGCTGATGACATCAACTATGAATATAATTAGATACCATGTCTGGTTGCACAGCAGGTTGTGAACATCATTTTAACGATCAATCTTAACAATATTTCCTTATGTGTACTTGTATATGTTTTACATCAATATACATAAAAATGAGTCGGTTATAAGGGATTCTGAATGGTAAGTCAAGTATGAACTGTTTATTTAAATTTAGTTTTATCTGGTATATTTATCATGATGCTTATTGTCGATAAGTGCGATTAAGATAAGCATATCGGGAATTATTCTAAACCATCAATAGACCAGTTTACTTCTTTGCATTGTACTTTGTGACCTGGTTGGCGTTGCCAATGGCTTTTCGTTTCTTATGTGGATTGCAAATTCATTGCTTTGTAGAATACCTCTCAGTAGCCGCTTGTTTACTCTTGAATAACCATTTCTTTAAAAGTTTCAATCGTAAACATAATGCGTGTCAATTATATAGGTATAAGTTTTCGTATTATCTATTTAAATCTATCTACAGTAGAACGTCAGTTATCCGAACTAATTGGGACCAGAGCAGTTCTGTAATCAAATAGTTCGGATAATCAAATACGATAAATACCGTAATTTAAATGCACTGTACCGTAACAATGTAAAATAACTTAAATATATAATAGGTTAATAAAGGGTAGACCCCCCTAACATAATTTTAGTTCAAAAAATTACTAATTTATTGCAAATGTATAGTACTAAAGATTATAAAAAAATGAAATACACAGAATTTCAAAACTGATATTAACGAAATAAACTACGGTAAAATTCGTTAGGAAATATTTTTTAACGCACTTTGTACATACTATTGTTGTTGTTTAGGTCATCAGCTGAAAGGCTGGTTTGAACCTGTAGAGGTTTTACTAAGTAAAACGAGGAGTGAGGTGGTTTACCAATGCCTTCCTCAATGGAAAATATGCTTATTAGCAGGCCTGGCCCTAAAATAAAAACACGTATTTTCCACTCTGCAAATGGTACCTTCTCTTCATTCACCACAGGGTCTGGCTGTGTAATGAAATTCATTACTTTCAGAGAAGATAACTCTGAATAGTGTCTTTTACACCTCTATCTCTTCTGTTCTTAAATGATTCAGTCATTTAATTTCGGCTGACCATGTGATAAGAAACATACAGTGATATGTGTATATACAAACGCATGCAAACAGTTACAATCTGTTTTTACAAAAATTGCAAAGAGAAAAATCATTCACTTGTATCAACTTGGTATTGACGTAACTCGGTTATTTGTCGTTTTATCTGACATGTTAGGCTTCTTTATAAACGAATACGTGTAAAACCGTGTGGGTTGTATAGAGTACTAAAATCATAACCTTAGGATAGATGTTTTTTTTTGGTATATGGTACTGGTATCTAAGCTGTATTCTGTTATAGCTGGTATAACCCAGGGAGCGCCCTTGGTCCAGTTCTATAAACGGTTAGAACATGGGAGACTGTTCCTAGATGTAATGACACGGTAATGGAAATGTTTGCTGATTACATGGCAATACTGTCAACGGCTACGATACGGAGCTTCGCGGACTTAATAACTAACTGTCAAAATTATTTTCTAAATTGGCAAATGCATAATGGCGCATAAATCATAAAAGTTTCTATAGTTGTATTGAAAATACAAAATAAGAAACCTTTAAAGAGTGAAATCCCCTCTTAGTTTGCGTTACGTAAACCCCTCTATTGTAAAACACACCCTACTATTTTGCGCGGTTTCATTGGTCCTATCGATTTATTCAGCAGTTTGTAGGCCGGTCTGGTTTTTCTACCCCTTCCTTTTCCAAGAAACTTTAGATTTTTCGCGATTATCTTCCACATTTTATGAATATTACAATATACGGTACACACTTGTAATAAAAAACAAATACAAGATAAATTTGAAAAATAATTGTATTGTCAAGAATGTTAAATAGTTCATAAAGCACATTAAGTTATCGATGTTCTAAAAAAAGATAGATAACTTTAAAAATAACAAGAACTAATACTTATTTTGGGAAACTTTGGATGTTTATTATAAATTACTACAATTTTTTAAAAAAGCCTCGTTTTTTTAGTTCATTTAAAGTTGTATTATTAGCTCGGAGATACTTAGTGGGTTATGAGTTAGTGGAGTTCATACCGCTTTTCCAGCGAATTTTAAACTGGTTGTTGTTGTCGTTCTTCTTCTTCTTCTCCTTCTCCTTCTCCTCCTCCTCCTTTCCTCCTCCTTCTTCTTTTCCTTCTTCTCCTTTTTCTCTTTCTTCTTCTTCTTCTCCTTCTTCTTCTTCTCCTCCTCCTTCTTCTTCTAGTACCGACTCCATTACTGAAGAATGGTCACAACACTCGCAAATCGCTCTCTATCTGAACCACCCTCAAAAGAGTGTGCGTACCCAAGTTTGTCCAGTCTCTAATGTTCTTCAACCATAAGCATTCCTTCGTCCAGGCCTGCGCTTGCCCTAAATTTCAACCTCGATAATCAGTCTGAGAAAATCATATTTAAAACCCCTGTATAAATGATCAAGGTAGAGAGTCTTCTTCTGATTATGCCCGTCAACTCACGGTACACAACCTTACGTCTCAAAACATCGACTTTGGTAACTGACCGGTCCATTCTTCTGAATATCCACATCTCAAAAGCTTGTAAACGATGCATGGACTGCATACTCAAAGTCCATGTTTCCACACCGTATAGCAGGACAAAATAGATGTAAATCTTAACAAACCTATATCTTACAGAAAGTGAAATTGTATTGTTAACAAGCAGATGCTTCATTCTAAGTAATGCCAGCCTAACCATTTCAATACGAGCTCTTACTTCTACTTCTGACTCCAGATCTGCTGTAATCCAACTTTATAAATAATTAAATTCATCAATCTGCTCAATACGCTGATCTTCAATAATTAAGTCGCATTGACTATTAGGTACCTTACTGACCACCATCACCTTAGTTTACAGATTTAGAGCTAATTTTATTCATTAAGCGCTAAAGTTCATCTTCTTAATCTGTAAAAAAAACAACAGTATCATCAGTGTGTCTTATGTTGATAAGAAGCACTCTATTCAACTTAATCCATTCGGAAGCATTATGAAAGGTTCACTTATTTATTAGGTCTAAGTACAAGTTACACAGAAGTGGTGAAAGAACGCAACTCTGCCGTATCCCCTTCTTTATAAAAACAGGATCTGTAATCTGATAATTTACTTAAACTAATGCCATCTGGTACCAATAGAAGTTTTAAATTAAACTTATGTCTTTATGTGTTTATTACACCTATTATCTGAGTAGATTTAGAAAGCTGCAATTTTGAGGGCTTATTTATAGATACAAGTAGAGGCTATTGATCCTCAACAATTAAAATACAATAATTTTGAAAAAAATTAAGAATTCTTTTTATTGGGTCTAGTTTTTTCTCGGTTTTAAACAAGATAACAATTTTTATCTCATAAAATATAATTTGTACAATTATAAAAGAAGATCCACAGTACTGTCATGATTTACTAAAGGCACAGTAAAACATTCAGATCTATATGTTTCATGGTTTTTGATAAAATAGGTTTTGTATCAGAAAAAATACATTTTTTGCATGTGACGTTAATAACTAATTGGATATACCTACTCGTACAACAGCAATCGGATCATAGCAACAGACATCACTTTTCCTGAATGTAATTAGAAACCTCCTGACTTGTATTGGTTGTCATCTGTTCAAGTATGTAAAAACAAATCTAACCGAGTTGGTCTAGCTGTAACCCCATCAATACAAGTCAGCTGATTTTTGAGGTGAAGGTTCCGTGGTTCAAATACCAGTAAAGGTACCTATTTACTTTTATACGGATTTGAATACTAGAAAGTGGTCGCCGGTGTTGTTTGATGGTTGGGGGTTTTATTAACTGTACTATCTCAGGAATGGTCGGCCTGAGTTTGTACAAGCAGGCACCTCATTGAAACGTCATAGATATCATCCTCATTCCATTGGATCATGATGTTCCCCCAACCATCAATGTACACCGGTAACCACTGTTTAGTATTGAAATCCGTATTAAAGTAAATTGGTACCTTTACTACGATTTGAACCAGGAAACTTTGTTCTGGAAAATCAGTTACTAAACAGGTGACTCGCGGCGCGACTTCTAGACGAACCCGATGAACATACTATATGTAAACATATGTAAACAATTGTTTGTAGGTAAGCGGCTATTACTAGTTGTAAGCGCTGAACTCCATCTTCTGGGAAATAGTTCTGTTTCTTATCACATATTCAGCTAATTATGACTGAAGCATTAAAGAACAAAAGAGTAAAGATGTAAAATTCACTAGTCAGAGTTATCACCTTTGAGAGTAATGAATTTCATCATTATTCAGCCAGATCCTACGGTGAATGAAGTAAAGGTGTCATGAGCAGGGTGCAAAGTAGATACTTTTCAGAAGACCTGGCATGCTGATAACCATACTTTTCCACTCAGTGAGGAAGGAATGGGTAAATCCCCTCGCTCCTTATTTTATTCAGTAAAACCTCCAGAGGTTCAAACAAGCTTTTCGACTGATGACCTAACCAGCAACCTCCTTTAAGGAAAAGTGACGGTAGATTTTAACACATTAAAAAAAACTTCCGGAAAAAATTAACAAATGATTTTGAGTCATTGTTGTGTATTTTTGTAAAGAAATTTCACAGTTGAATAAAGGAAGAGTTTAATATACTAATAGATTTATGCCAAGGTTGTGTTAGAAGATATCAAAATATACAAATGACATCAGTGTCATTTTTATATGCATTTAAATTAAAGAGAAATTTTATATTAATGCAACCACATCATTTACCGACAAGAAGAATCATTATCACATTTATTTATTTTTTTCTTTATTAGAAATAATAGTTATTGATAACACCACGTAGTAATTATTTAAAAATGATTTTTAAACGTGACCTGCTGATGTCGCACGGTGTTTACAAATAAACACTTTTATGTTCCTGGTTTTTATTACAAAATGAAGGACAAAATTTCATTAAAAAATTAACAATTTAAATCTCATTAGAATTATATACATAAATTTATAACGTCTTATTAAATGCGTGCTCTTATTGCATTAAAATAATCTTAGTACGTTTAAAAGACCTACAAATTATTTTTAATATTTGATTAAGATTTAATATTTAATTTGAACGTTACGGGAAAATATGCAGGATGTAAAACTAAGTTACTTATATTTGTAATACATTTTTTAATTATTCTTCTCTGTGGGTGGTAAAAATTAAAATCTTTTGTTCCCTTAACATAAGTTTAAAGTTCACGGTAAAACTATTCAACAAAATAATAAATATTTTCTTGCTAATCGCCTAAAATAGTTTACAATCAGCTACTATTACAATGAGGAGGCGTGTTATATTTTTAAATAATTTTTAAATAACAATATTATACTTATTATCATAATTGCAATTTAAATACAATAAATCTTTCAGAAATTATTTTTTTCAATCTATTAATAATAAATTAATTAATCACGATTCTAAATTCAATACATTTATATTTTAACTGTATTATTAGCACGCATAGGCCTATAGAACTAAAATGTTAATTAATAAATTGTAGGCTCATAAATTTTTATTGCATACTTTATAAACGCTCAAACTTACCAGTGATTGAACAATTTCTCATATGTTCTTCTCAGTTGAAACTTACGAGACTATGGCTTTCAGCTTCCAAATTTACGGTTCAATTAAATATTTTAATTTACAATCCATTTAGGCATTCCCGGAAAAAAATATTAAACCTTAAATGATTTAGAGAAACAGGAAATTTAAAAAAAATTATTGATATGAAATGCTCTTAAATAAATAAAGATCAGAGGATATGCGAAGCGTTGGAATGTCACCATTTTTTGAAATTACACTTTGGATTGGTACATCGCCATGTTGGAAACCTTCAATAAGACGGATCAACGTCTCACACAGTCCCAGATCCTCTGATCTGTCAGCGTGCGATTTCTTTTTCTGAAATCACCATAAAAGCAAAGTGTATCTTGGATGACCTGTTGCAACGAAAAATACAAAAACTAAAATC
This sequence comes from Catonia carolina, assembly GCA_035578175.1. NCBI lineage: Eukaryota > Metazoa > Arthropoda > Insecta > Hemiptera > Achilidae > Catonia > Catonia carolina. The sequence continues at coordinate 45,977,654 of JAQMRL010000001.1, forward strand.
CGAGCAGCAATTGCCGAAATTCCCGTTGAAATATTACTTCGAACCATGCACAGTGTAAGTAGGATACTGCAGGATTGTATACACAGAATTGGATCTCACCTGCAAGATGTCATCTTCAAAAAATAAATTTACTGAATGTATATTCTTAAACTGCATGTTTTTTACTATTAAATACTGACTATTAAATATTACTACAGGACTGGCTTGCCCGTTGGCGTATTAAGGTGAACCTAATTAAGTCAACACAGGTTACGTTTACCTTACGACGTCAAACTTGTCCACCTGTGATGCTGAATTATATTCATATCCCCCAAGCCAGAGTGGTGCGATATCTTGGCTTATGGCTTGACAGGCGACTGACTTGGAAGCATCATCTGCGTACAAAACGTTCAGAACTTAACCGCCGCCAGAAGCTACTCTTCTGCTTAATTAACTTTCAATCGAATTTGAACCTCCGTTCCAAAATTTTAATATAAAAAACCCTTTTGAGACCAACTTGGACTTATGGTGCCCAGCTCTTTGGAGTAGCGGCAAAGAGTAATTTAAAGTCGATCCAGGCCTTTCAATCAAAATTTTTAAGACTTGCTTCTGGCGCTCCTTTTTATGTAAGCAATAAGACCCTCCACGACGATTTCAAAATTCCGACAGTAAAGGAGCTAACCGCGTCCTTGTATAGTAAATTTCATGAACGACTGGCTGTTCATCCTAACCAACTAGCACGTGATCTAGCTACAAGGAACTTCCCACCAGTGCGACGTCTCAAGCGAAAATGGAGTAGAGACATTTTGGTCTAAATAACGGATAATACCCGTAGTTGTAAACGGAGAATGTACCACTGGGTACCTCTTCTCCTTAAAGCGAAACTCCCCACCACTATTTAAATATCATATATGGAAATTGTGCATCTCAATGTACAGTACCGAAATAAAAATTCAAGACAGGAAAAATTGACTGAAGGTAATTATATACAAAATATTTTTTACCATAACAGGCAGGTGAAATGTTAAAATATTTGCACTCTATCTGCTCGTTCCAGGGTTACAAAAAATAGTTCTGTTTCTTATCACAAGGTCAGCCGTTATATGACTGAAGCATTTAAGTAAAGAAGAGGTAGAGGTATAAAAGACACTAGTCAGAGGTATCTTCTCTGAGAGTAATAAATTTCAATACAGCCAGACCTTGTAGTGAATGAAGTGAAAGTGTCATTTGCGGGGTGGAAGGTACTTTTCAGAGGATCTGGTGTACTGATAAGCGTATTTTAAAACTAAATAAAATTAATAATTCGCGACCACCCGCCCATAAAATAGTAAGCCTTACGATTAATAATTTAATTTTGACTGTAATTATAAAATGTAAAATTTTTTTTTTAATATTATATAATCAAATTGCATCTAATTTTATGTCTTTAAAAAAATACAGACAGTAAAAATAATGGAATACAACTATTGCTATTATTTTATACTACTGCGTTTATACTTTTATAGTAGCGACGTGTATGAACATTCATATATGACGTGCACATACATGAGCAATTTAGAAGTTCCAACTTGATGTGTACGTGCTCTTTTTAATTTAATCTCCTTCTATAATACTCACTGTGAGAGAATGTTTGAACATGCAACCATCAAACAAATGCAAACCATCAACAAACAAATGCAACTATTACATTAATAAAATTAATTAATGATTAATTTCTTTTCTTTACAAAAAAGTTTACTTATTGCATGTAAAATTTTTATAAGTTTATAATAAATGATTTTTCTCATAAAATGATTAAATGATTTTCATAATTGTTTCGCGACCTCCTTATAATATCACCGCGACCCCCAGATTGAGAATCACGGCTCTAGAGGTTCAAACCAATCTTTTGGCTGATGACTTAAACGACGATATTGACTGAAGGGCAGTTAACCTCATGATCATGATCATGATAAATGAGGAGAATTGGTGGGGTAGAACGTGGAAGGAATAAATTAAGAAGGAGAAAGGTTAATTAAAATTGAGAGAAAAAATGTAACCGAAATATTCGGTAAGGATCAGTTGACACTTCGTTAGAATATTGTAAACAGTAATGGAAATGAGAAATAATGGGCGTATATGTGTGTGCACATCAAATAATTAGATAGTTTTGTTGGCTACTAAGGGTGGATACATAGAGCTGTTTGTGTTATGTAACACAAATAGTACTTGCCTAAAACGAAAACGGATCTTGACTTTTGGTTTCGATTTTAATGGAGATGAAAATACTCGGGCGAAGCATCGTAGCATAACACTACTGTTATGCATATTGCGTTCTTAAATTGAGTAGGCGCTTAAAAATTCTGCGTATATTTCGTACGGGTTTACTGCTGTTGTACTGTTTATAGTTTATAGTCGTGGCCTACAATTCGTTAAAACGGTGTTAGTTTTATTTCGCATTAGTCACGTAGAAGCCTTTTTGAATTAAAAATTTTGCAATTTACTTAAAAGCAGTTTCTACTAAAATTAAAATTAAAATAAACTTCTTTTACAAATGCTTTAAAGAATTTTTTGTAATTTTTTCGTTTTGAAGTGCAATCGTTATTTTAAATTACTTAGCGTAATTTTCAGTCTGAAAATCTCAGGGCTTTATATTGGTGCTAAATTTAAATATATTCAATTTATGGCTTACAAGGGAATTTTATTCAAGAAAATTTATTATGCACCTGTTAAAGAAACTTAAAAGTTACTACAGATTTATGTCTTATACAATTTTGTAAATGGACCTTCCGTGGAGAAATTGAAGTTAACGGTTTTTACAAAAAATCCAGTCCGTAACAATTTGGAATAAACTATTCTTTGAATAATAAAAAATATGTAGACAAAAATATTGTCAGAGTTATGTCAACGTTTGTATCATAAACGAAGAAAATAATGTAACATTGTACAATGATATTCTAGAAATGTTTGAGGGAATAAATTGTTCATTTTAAGAAATTGTGTGTTCTATGAAGTGTTGTAAATTGAACAAGAATAATGGATTGCGATGAATGGAATGTTTTGAATAGGAATTCTCAGAAATCGTAACTAGTAGAAACCTTTGTTTTTATTTTACTTCCTTCTACAATGTTCTCGATTGTTTGGAGGAACAATCAGACCGCAGGTTTGAAAACAGTAATGCCTTTTTAGTGGAGTTAGTCAATACTTGAAATTGTGAATGGAAAGTGCGTGAGCGTACAGGTTGTAGCAAATGGTTGTGGACAGGTTACCATTATTTTGATTGGTAAGTGACTCAATTATAGTCAAGTGTAGTGAAAGCTTAACATTTTAATTAGTTTAGTTGAAGTAATCTTAATTGTTTGTTAGTTGGCTAAGTTTGATATAACAATTGCAATTTATTATCTTGTGTCAATAAATAATTAATTGTTATAAATTTAAAGAAAGTCTGTTTTTTATTTATTATACCTAAATCCCGAACGAACCTAGGCTTTGGTGTAATAATATTAATCAAATTGCTTGTGTTTTTCAGATGATTTAGCTATCTTAGCAAATAACATTACGGGAGTTAGAGATCAAATCACACGTTTATAAAACATAGCTGAACAAATTGGCTTAAAGTCTTATTGAAAAACAAAAATCGTTACAATTAACCCATCGGTAACAATCCCTTTCATGAGACGACTTTCATGGCTGGTGTCAATTTTTAAAAAGGTTTACCTTTGACTTATGGCAAACATTTTTTTTAGTGATTTCTGTAACTACTCTTTAAGAGGAATCGAATTCCATCAGAGGTTTCATGCCACGTACGGTCAAAACCGGAAATTCAAATTCAATGATTTTCGGTGACTAGAAATTCTCTGCCGGTCTAGAAAAATGTTATTGCCGGCTGTAGGGTTAAGAGGAATCGAATGATACTATTTATGTTTACAAATTCCCACTTAGATTTCTTGACTTTCGGCTTTGAACCACTTCCGTTCAAGACTGGGACTTAATTAAAACTCAATGATTTCTGTATCTCCTCTTGAAGAGGAATCGAATGCCTCCATTTTTGTTTCCAAATTCCGACTTTAATTTGTTGACTTCCGGTTTTTGGTCACTTCCGGTCGAAACTGGAACTTCAAAGCCAATTTAGGCCCACTAACGTTTTGTGTAGATTACGAATCTAAAAACCATTTGTTGTTATTTCTTGTAAATTCTGACATCAGGGTGTGACGGCCGGACGGACAAACTAAAATGATTGATGACAGTTTTAAAAATTGCCACCAATTAGAACTTGCAAAAATGAAGCATATCATGAAAAAGCCGCTTGGCGAATCCTACCAAATGAGATGGTTTACAGATAGACGTTTGTAGATAGATGGAAACAGATAGAATCAATAATGGACACAATGAAAGAAAAAAGATTGCGTTTTTCGGAAACTTGATAAGAATTCCCAAAAATTTATTGACTAGACAGAAATTAAAACTATGGGAAAATGAAATTAACTCCCATTCGGATTAGGGAAGTTAAAGAAGAGATGTAAGAGATTGATCTGACACTAGAGGATATGACAGAGAAAACTGAAAAACAATGGAGAATAAGATTATAAGATTTCAACCAAGAACTAATAAATCAGATTGGTTGCCAGGGTCTTTTCAGATATAAAAATAAAATCAAAATTTGATAGGGTAAACAAATATTGGGAATAAAGGCAATTTTAAAATTAAAAATTAAAGTAACAAATCAGACAAGAATGCATGACTAAAGTGGTACAATGAGGCTGTAAAAAGAAGAAAAAACAGTTGTATCACCAAGTTCAGAGGTTTAATAGATTAGTATTAACAGAATCATGAATATACTCGTAATTTGGATCCAGTGATATAAAGCTCTCCAGCACTTTCACATTGATCACAGAGGTTCAAAGGGACATGGCCGAACTCAACCTAACGATGACGGACCTGGTGGAGGAGACGCCATACTACAAAAATTTGATCAAATCACATAGTACCCAATTGACCACAAAGAAGCGGAAAGTCGGTGTAAGGGTCTACACAGACGAACAACGGGAAACGTGCGCCGAAAACCTGAGGCGCTACCATGCTAATAAGAAAATTAAAGCGACTTCAAAACGGGCTAAAGTGATCCATTGAGGTCTCAAAAGTTAAAAAAATGCTCTCCATTAGAGTTTTATAAAAGATCATGTTTGTTCAGCGTATGAGAGGGAACGGGAAGGACGTATTGATTAAAAACGAAACTTCTTGGTCTTAACAGTTTTAAAATCCCTTTAAATCGTTTAAATATTTGTTTAACCGACCGGGTTGGTCTAGTGGTAAAGTCATCGTTGTGAGTCAGCTGTTTAACAAATGATTTTTCGGAGACGAAGGTTTCATGGTACAAATGCTAGTAACTCTTTATTACTTTTATACATATCTGAATACTAGACAGTGTTACTAACGTACTTTAATGGTTGGGGTTCAATTAACCATACTCTCTCATGAATGATCTATCTGAATCTGTACAAGATCTCATTTACACGTCATATTTATCCTTCTCATCTCGTTGGGTTATGGGGTTGCTTATTTTTCTTAAATTGAGTAGATTACAACCAACGTTCATACATTAGGGATAAAAATATATAATTATTTGTTTGGTATTAATCACCACGTAATGACTTAAGATGTAAAAGGTATAAATAATTTACAACTTTTTATTGTTTTAAAGTCAACATCAGATTACTTTCAATGGATTAAAAATAATACACAATATTCAGACAAATCGACTTTTAATATGAAAATTTCACCTCTACTGAATATAATTTCTTTGTCGTGTTAAAAGATTTCTATAATGTAATTTATTGCGACGAATGAGAATTATCATTACGACCTATTTTATTAAGTCTTGTTACAGCAAATTTGATGACCATATAAATACGATAACATGGTGAATTGGCATCCAATCGGTTTCATGAATCCATTGATTCGAAGAGTATATTCTTGTTAATCTTTTAACCGAGAGCATAAAATAAAATCTAATTTATTAGATGATTACTTTATTAATGCAAAGCGAAAATTATTTGCAAAAAAGATAAGTGAAAATTACAATGAAGCTTCGTGTAAATGCCAGATGGAGAAACACTTGTACATAAAATAATGTTTCTGTGTTTGTACAGGAGGCTTATTTGTGTAGTATTTATGCACGGATTATACATGGAGTAGTGTCTGGCTGTTTTGGTCATTACTCTCCAGTCGTAATACAAGGCGACCTTTATATAACGGGCTTTTACACTGAACAACAGCGTCTCGTCGGCTCCGTGAATGTTATATCAGGGTCTTGGTTTCTTGGCTCCAGGACTGTACCAAGATTCAATAATCTTCTTAAATATGCACATGTTTGCAAATAATATTATTAATGCATGTCGCATTAATTTAGTTGATGTAATAGCTACTGTACATCAAAATATGGCTTATCTGATTATTATTTATTATAATTTTTACATAACGACTCGGTCATTTGTTTAACTTATTCATGCCAGTAGAATGTGTTACAAAGAATTATGCCTTTCTCTTTGTCAATTGAAGTTGTACGCTGTTGAATGTTTACTAAAATTAATAAGAGAATTGCAATAAATGACAAAATTCCAAGTTTTACAGGTATTCAGCGCCTATTCTACTTCATTTTTCGTAAAGTAGGCTACAATAGTAACGCCTTGCGTGACTTTAAGTATTTTTTAGTATTTAAGCTCAATTTTTTCAATTTACGCAGTGAATCTACAATCTACTTAAACGTAGAACATTTAATATATAAGTAATTTTGTATTATCTTGAACGAAATAATCTTCTCGAGTCTTTTTTTTATAGGCGAAAAACCAGAGTTGTTATCATCGCCTGTTACTCCATACAAGAGTGTAGAGGGCCCAAGTGCAGAGCGCAATTTCCTTATAACATTAAAATTTTAGAAAATAGTATCATAGGCAAGAAAATAAATTTAAAATAAAATAACATATAACACCACTAGCACAATGAACAAAAAGAAGGTTGTAAAGGAACCGCAAGAATCTCATAAACATGGAAATGTAAACTTAAAGCTAATACCACAGTTCGATTAAATCTAACATTCATTCTACCCAAGACCTTCACATACACTGGTGGATCGAAGGAATCCAAGAGTTGCGTCCAAAATAGGGCTTACGTTGCCGAGTATATCCTGTAATTCAAATAGTATCGTATATAGTATAGCATATGGTAAATAATAGTATCGTAAATAATAATATCCCACTCAGGCACGGCATATTTTCATACGTTACAAAAAATCATTTCATCCCTCACAGTTACAACCCAACATCGTCGCTAATGACCACTGTAGTTGATGCTAACGACCACTGTAGTTAAATAAACAAAGAAAAAAAATAGTATCGTATAGAATCGTCGACGCAAAGCTGCGTAGCATACGCAATCCACCGACACATTTTTGATCGTCAAAGGACAAATGCACATGCCACACATTGGAGCATCACCAGAAATCATGAGATGATACCCATAGGTTAATCTGGCGTGCCCAATTCTACGTCGTGTGATTACAACTACTCCCCTTCTGTTCTTCCTCAGTGACGCAGGCCAAGGTGATGAGTTTTACTTCACGCAACTTATTGTCATGAAAGTCAGTTCATTCCACCTGCCAGGAATCTGTGATGACCTGTTTCAGACCCACGAAATCCGACGGAATCAAATATTGTGTAAAGTTGCGTGATTAGTTTATTTTTTTGCGCTTAATCGTCTTGTTGTTCTCGAGATGTCCATTAAATTCATGGCAAGTTAGTTGGAATAATAATTGGATAGTTGGAATTAATAATTTATACCTCCTACTTCTTGAGACATCCCTAATACTATTAGATAAATGGGGTGCAGTTTACCATCATAACTAGGACGAATCCTCAACGGATGCTCCCATGAAGAATCATCTCGCAGCACTGAGGTGTTCACAGACCTGAGAGATATAGGATGCCACTAACTTAAAACGAAGTAAGGAACAAACTTTGTTTCCTTACTAAAACTGACAACTTTTAACTATAATACTTGCTTCGTCCTAGTTAAAACAATTAGACAGTCATGATTGTGGTTGTTTGTCATATACCAGGGCGCTGCTCAATAACTCAGTAACTCAAGTATTTAAATTATTCAGCGTTATCGGTCAAAGGTCCTCAGAGGTGTTACAGCTGTTGGAATTCGAACCTTTGACTGAAAACGCTAAAAAATTTGGGTACTTTAGTTACTGGATACGTATCAAAACTGGTTACTGTAAGTCCAGACTAGATTGAAAAGAGTTTTATAAATTTAAAGCTTATTTTGAAGCGATTATTTTGATTTCTGTAGTCAAATGAACTGTTTAAATTTTACGTCTAGCTGTTTCCGTTTCTACAAAAACTAAATGTTTGTTCTTTAGTTTAAGCGTCTGTAACAACCAATTGACATTATACCATAAGAATAAATATTACTAAGATTGGTTCAACAAATAATTGCGATACTAAAATTAAACGAAAGGATATTTCATATACTGTACTAATACATCTATTAATTCTATTTTTAGGTAGCTCACGTTACTACATATTTTTTTGAATTCCGTAGTAATACGTTAAACTTCGTGCTGAGTACTCTCTTAGAAATTCTACTGTACTTATGGAACATTTATTTATAAAAAAATTAAATAAGTTTTGTAAAATTTTAAGAAACCTGTAGCTTTTGAAGGTATATAACAGTTTACGGATTCTCGAGGCTTAACATTTGACAAGATTTACGGTAATGGAAGGAAACAGAGTAATCCTGGGTCGTATAATAACACGTGCTTCGTTCTTTATGGGGCACAGCTGCTGCTCAACCACGACAGGATGCACATACTGTTTTACTTGTGAAATGCCCTTGAAAATTATAACTACTACAATATTGGAAAGGTATTTCATCAACAACTTATGACTGTTGTTGCCTTGATTCAGTCCCAGAAGAATTCTTTACTTTTACATGTTAAAAACACACTAATTTAGTTTTATGTGACTGCGTTTCTATGCAGAAACAATTTTATGAAATAGATTTCAGAGTAAGTTTTACAATTTTTATTATATTCATACAAAATATATATAACGAGAATAAATTTTCACTTTATGTTATTAAATCCACAACTGCGCAGCTTTGCACAACAGTAAATATATTTGTGACCACCTCCGTGGCGTAGTGACTTGCGCACTAGCATACAAAGCGGAAGGTTCCGGGTTCAATTCCCGGTTAAGGTCTGAAAATTTAAACACGTTTAAACCCACCGTTACAGTAACAAAACCCACAGTAGTCGCTAATGACCAAGCTGCTGATACGATTTCAAATGAAAAAAATATATATTATTTTATTTATAGCTTATTTTTCATCACTTTTTCATTTTTGAGGAGAATAGGCCTACACCCCTACGTTTAAATGCCACCATATTGATAAAATTGATGTTTAAATATTATAGTTTAATTTTTACTAAGAAGAAAAAATTCTGATCACTTATAAAATGTATCCCAAATCTTTGCTTCACTTTCTGCGGAGCTGACGATTGGGGTTACCTGGAAAATTTAGACTGTTTAGAACGCGAATTAATGGATTGTTATTTTTTTCTAATTTTGGTTTAAATCGCTGGTATGTCTTTTAAATTGTTTCATTTATGCAAGGATTGTTAAAATTTGTGTGCAATGTGAGATTAGAAATATATAAGGGAGCTTTAACGATTGTCCTCAGCGGTTGTGATTGAAAACGTAGTTTAGCCTAAACTGACGGTTTATTTTAGCCGTAAATCTATCGTCCGTACATCCATATTGGTTTGAATAAGGATTTATAATGAAATACTTTCAGATGAGTGGTAATGTCAATCTTCGTGACAGAAGACTGAGAATAATTAAATTACAATAATTTATGTTTATTTTAACAATAGCGGGGTAGCAAATATAACAGTGTTGTTTACACAGTTGCAATTATCAAGGAGACGTTATAAATAAAGCACCAAAAGGCCTTATGATCGAAATATCTTATCAAACTATCTTAAATAATCAAAAGAGAGCTTATCAGATACTCACGAAACGGATTGGTTTATAAAGGTCAAAAAATACGAATATAAAATCAAATGACTAATAAAAAATAGCCGTAAACAACAGTCACGTAAGTGACATGTCACTTGTCCAGTAAAATTGTAAGACAAGTAATAAGAAAATTTCTGATAAATGTTTCAACGAGAAATAAAACTTTCTTAAAATATTTGACGTCGATTTTAAAAATTGGGTAGACAAAGCGAAAGAGTGTACTGCAAAAAAAATATAGCTATTCGAAGTTTAATGTCAAATCTTTACGCTGAGGACTCGAAACATGGACTCAGTAAAGACATTATACATTTCTGCCAAAAAATTTATAAAAAATAGAATCTTCGAAAGGAACAGCGATAAACTGCAGGTTTTCAGACTTTTATATTTATGACATGATTTTTTCCGAAACGTAGCAAAACTACCACTTATTCTTTGTTGTTTAGGTCAACAGCCGAAAGGCTGGTTTGAACCTCTAGAGGCTTTACTAAGTAAAACGAGGAGTGAGGTGGTTTACCTTTGCCTTCCTCACTGAGTGGAAAAGTACGCTTATCAGCATGCCGGGCCCTCTGAAAAGCACATATTTTCCACTCTGTAAATGACACCTTCACTTCATTCACCACAGGGTCTGGCTGTACAATGAAATTCATTACTTTCAGAGGAGATAACTCTGATTAGTGTCTTTTACACCTCTACCTCTTCTGTTCTTAAATGATTCAGTCATTTAATTGGCTGACCATGTGATAAGAAACAGAACTATTTATTTTAGCCCTGCAACGAACAGATTGAGTGTAAATAATTGACACTCCACCTGTCTGTTATGGGCAGACTTACTTATTCTTTATGGAGACCATAAAGTGACATGATTAGCGGCGGTGCGGTAACTCTTCTAAACTCTGGGTTATAAAAATGTTTAGCTTCTATTTTCTGCAATAACCAGGAATGCGTGAATAATAACAATAGGTGATGCAAATCTGTATGTGGAAAACTTATATTAAAAAAATTACTGCAATCAGTCCAGTGGGAACAGAGACAAGACTGGGAAACATAAACACTTATCTTTGAAATAAAGCGTCCTTTTTCTGACCGACTATTTTCAAAGACGATGATTTTTTTGTTTTTGAATTAACTACTCAGGTAATTAAAGAATCCGAAACCTAAAAATTACAATCACGAACATACATATAATACCAACTGATCTACAAAAGCGGCCAGAAATATCTTTAATAAACATTACGTGCTAAAAATGCCCTGCAATATGTTGAACAGCAGACGATGTTCTGAATCTGGAAAGATGGCGAGATTATTCAGCTGAAAAACGTAACACTAACATAAAAAAGTATAATGGCAGTTTTTTCTAGTAGCTTACATGGTTTTGAACGTATGGATGTGTTATTTTGTTTAACTTATCACTACGAGGTGAGCGAAATCAAGGTACGTAAGTCATTCATAAATGGTAGAATTTATACAGTTCGGTAATTTTATGTCTAATCATACAATATGTGCTTAATTTTGGAAACCACATTGAGTTACATCACAAATATAATCAATTCTTAGTTCTATAAGCCTGTAAATGAGCCGTAGTTCCATTTACTGACTTTTCCGTGACCCGACCGTGACTTGGTCCTCTTAAAGTCTGTTAAGAGAGAGGCCTGTGTATATATATATATATATATATATATATATATATAGATTCTTTAAAATAAATTATTATAACTTATCGTTTAGCTATTTATTATTGCAATTGTACTATACTGAAAATAAACTTGTTTTGTTCTTTCAGAGTTCAGTTTAAGTCGTTTATTAATTTCAAATGACACGTTATACGCATGACTGTCATCTTATGAAATAAGAAAGACACCTTTCAGTTCTGTTGTGTAATATGTTATATATTTTTATATAATCTGTTTTTATTTAATTTGAGAAAAAAGGATGAATAATTTAAAACGACGTGATAAGACTTGTTAATAAAATCTTTAATGATAAGATTAAGTTGGAGAAATAAGATTGCGTATAAATAACCAGTAGAGGTTGGACAACTCACCTGCTCGGTTACCACATTTCACTGTTGCTGGTCCTCCCACAGGAAAAACAACCAACCAGTCGACTCAACACCGCCTTTCGATTATTTGCTAGGCAGGCCAGGCCGTGCAATGATACGATGCGTAGGTAGGCTTATTAACTAGAGCCAAGGTTATTTACCCAGTGTGCTCAACCAAATAGATTTGTACCATCTTCCTACATAAATATCCATAAACAGCCGGGGAAACTATTATACGAGGGATAAATTATATGGAGTCGGCCATTGTGAAAAGTCCTACGTAGAATTTCAGGCCTGAGGCAAACAATAAACATCAAATGAAATAAATTACGAATTATCTGGAAAATTTATATTTGAAGGTGGGCGGTATAATACATACTTAATCTGCAAATAAAATAAATAGCCAGTTCATCATTATAATAATTACTGCGACTTTATTTTTCTTTTAATAAAAGTTATAAAAAAATATTAAAATGCTGGTATATCTTAACATTTCTAAAACAAAAAATTGAAAAACTCTCTCTGTATTTATGATAGTTAACGTGGAACCTCGAAAAATAAATGTATAAAAATCAAAAGTATTAATAAGCTGAAGAATGGGTACCTAAGTTAATGATTATACTATACATCAGTAGTCACCAAATGGCAGATCGCGGTCCGCGAGTCCGCGAGCTCTAGAGGATAATTTTTTTGCATGGAGATCTTATTAATAAGATTGAGGTCTGGGTGTATAATGAAATTCCTTACTCTCAGAGGAGATAACTCTGATGTACGTAAAATTAAAGATGAAGCGTCTGGTTGGAACCGCGTATCTCATGAAATACAAAATATAATTATTTTTGGTAAAGCTCGTTTCAAAGCGTGGTTTATTTTATTTTATTCCTTTAAATTACGAAACCCAAGAGTGTGTAGTCACTTAAGTCACGAGTTTGCCCTTTTTGCAATGAGAGGTAAAGGGGGGAAAGCATCAGTGCGCATGCCCGACTGTTTTAATTTCAGTACGACAAACATAACAGCTTATACTATACCCAGTGAATATACATCACAAATCCATCACATATACATCATGTATACATCATATATCGCGGAACCTTCTTTAGGTTAACTGTTAGTTACAGAAATGTCGGTTTCTCGAAAATGTGGTCGAACTATTCAGTGTTGAACGAAATCTAATATGCAATGTAATAATACGATATGAAGTTGAAGCTAAACAAAAATGCCTATCCGTGCCTCTTAACAAAAGCCGTGAGCGAGAGGCTAACTACTGTGATGTTTCTCTTTCCACAATTCGAAAAATAAAGAAGGAAATTAAGAACGTGAAGAAGCTGTTCTTTAACAGATTTGTTGACACCTGGTAAAAAAAATAAAACGGTTAGGTAGATACTAGAGAGACTGTTAATGAAAACGCCGGTGACAGCGATTCATTGGAATTCAGTGGAAGGCGATTCATTCGTAATTACAGTAAATCAAACACTTCTAGTCATTTAGTTAAGCTATAGGCAATATTACAGGTCATATTTATTTACTATAGTAAGGTTTATGAAGAAAACATTTTCTCAGAATAAACCACAGCTTACAAAATGTATGTAGAAATTTCACGGTAGTGAAATGTACGAGTAGTGTCTCACTGATGAGGTTGGCAGCACTGCAAATATATCATTTCCCTTCCTCGCAGCTCATAAATACGCAAAAGGCAATCTCGTGACTTTAATATCTAACGGGTATTTCAAAAAGAACTCACTTCGAAGTTTGAGAACGCTAATTTATTTCATTAAGTAATTACAAATTATACAAATTATACGGTATGAAATTATTACCTTTATAACATTCAGATTATCTTTAAAACACAATAAATGTTCAAAATGACTTCCTCCGCTTGTAATGCAAGTTCGAACACGTTTCATAACATTTGCAGCCACTTTTCGTAGTGTTTGCTCATTAATGTTTGTAATCTCATTTTCAGTATTAGCCTTCAATTCTTCAATTGTATGAGGATTGTTTTTAAAAACCTTACTCTTTAAATTCCCCCAAAGAAAAAAATCCGCAGGAGTAAGATCTGGGGATCTTGGTGGCCACAATCCTTTTGATACCAGGCGATGGCCAAAAATTTCTTGTAACATATTCAGCGTTTCAGTAGAAGTATGGCACGTTGCGTTATCCTGCTGAAACCAACAATATCGATTGTGTAATTGTAACAACGCTATAAATTGTTTATAGCGTTGTCTATAATTAAGTTGCGGTACACCACACCAGCTACAGATGTGTCAAAAAATAAAGGCCCAACAATATGACGCCGGGAGATCGCACACCAAACACCAATTTTACATGCGTGTAGTGAACGTTCATGAAATGTGTGAGGATTATGAGCGCTCCATATTCGGCAGTTTTGGCTGTTGATGTAACCATCCAAGTGGAACCACGCTTCGTCACTGAAATAAACACGATCCAATATTTCAACACCGTTGTCATTAACAAGAGAACGTATCCAACGACAATACTGTATACGTTTCCCACGGTCAACTTCTTTCAGTTCATGAACGACACCGATGCGGTAATGATGCAGATTTAATTTTTTTGTAGCCCTTAAAGCGGAAGATAGTGATAATCCAGCCTGTGAAGATAACTTTCTAAGTAATTTGCCGGGTGAGGTAGTCAAACGTTGTTTCATATCGTCCAAAACTTGTTCTGTTAACACTGATGGTCGACCTGTGCTTTTCCGATCCTCTGCACTGCCAGTCTCACGAAATTTATTAATCAGACGCGATATTGTGGTGTTATTAGGTACTTCAGAATTGGGAAATTTTAACTGGAACTCGTCTTTCACTCGTTCGTAAGATTTATATGCGCAATAACTTTCAATAATAAAAACACGTTCATCCTTTGAAAAAACCATGTTTGAACTTATACAGACACTACAGACACAAATGAATACTGGGATAGCTGATGTCAGTAATACACAATGGGTCAACAATGAGTACGGTAGTGCCAACTGTTATTTAAGGGAAAAAAATATTCCCTATGCAGAAAATATTAACCCTTTAACTTCGAAGTGCGTCCTTTTTGAAACACCCGTTATATTAGGGATTTTCTGGCCATTTGGAAACAAAATATGTACACATTTTTATATTATTGGTTTATATTATATTTTTAAAAATAACAAGAAACCAAGGTTTAAAACGAGCCGTACCTGAAATTTTTAGGTTTTTACTTGGTGAGATACGCGGTTCCAGACAAAGGTTCATCTTTCATTTTACCTACTATAGTGTCTTTTACACCTCTGCCTCTTCTGTTCTTGATAGCTTCAGTCATATAATTGGCTGACCATGTTATAAGAAACATAACAATTTTTTGAAGCGCTGGAAATAGCAGATTTAGATTTGCTAGTTTCAGATTTACTGATTTGATAGTTAAAATAAAATTATAAAGTACGGGTGGCAACCCTAAAGTTATCAAACAGGGTAACGATAATATGATTAATTTTATTCATCTGTATTATTTCATAGTATGATTTCTCAAAACTACTATCTTGACATGTTAATTACTTCTGAGTTAGATGCAAAAAATAATAGATCTTATACTTTTTTTGGATTTGTTACTGTTAAAGACAAAATATAATATTTTTATATACTACTTATTTTTGTAAAAATTCCTCAAAAATTCCATTTCAACTGTACATTATTAAGAACTACAAAAGTATCCTGTAAGTTGTAAGTAATATTTTAAAAGGTATCTATCCTCTTGAGAACAAATTTGTACAAGCACGTCCTTTCTGTTTCTGAAGATCGTTCTTTATGTATCAATCATTTAAAATCGTGAGATAGCTAGCATCTTCTTTTTTTTGACTGGCAACCACTTGACTAAAAATGAGTGGGTGAGTTTTGGTACGTATACAGACAGGCTACATCTAAAGTCTATTAGAAACTTTCCCAGCCAGATATGTGGGTAGTTAATTTATGCTAAATCGATACCGAAATAAAAACTTTTGAATCAGAATATCATATATGCTTGTAGTAGTAATTAACAGACTGGAAAAAAATAATCAAATATATTAGAACTATAATTAAAAATAATAACGCTACGCTCTTTTAGAGAGTCTTCTACAAAAACATATGACTATCGGAGGGTATATATTTAGTTTTTAACGACTACGCTTACGCTATAATAGAATTCCCTTGATATCTGTACATCAAAAACACTGTTTAAGTGGGAAGAAAATGTAATATTAATAAAAATGTCAAGCATTAAAATACAGAAATTAGTTTTATCAGTGTTACTTTTTAAAAATATATAGTAGTACTTCGTGTCTTCTTCTCTTCAAGAAAATCAACGGTTTTTATTGTATATTATGTCCTATGTTTGTTTATTCTCGTTTAAAAATTTTGAATGTCATTATTTGTTATAAAAATAATTTGATATCTACGATATACGAGGTGTGGCTATTAAATAACGAGACACGTAAAAAATTTTCTTTTTATTTTATACATCATCACTTATTGTCACCTTCAATATACACTCCTCTATCCCTACAACGCTCCAGGTGAATTTTCCATTGTTGGAAATAGTGCTGGAAGTCATCTTCTGTCAGCTCCTTCAGGACACGTGTTGCTTTCTCTTTTACAGCTTCCACAGACTCAAATCTTGTCCCTTTTAATGCAGATTTCACCTTAGTATGCATTTTACCGCAAAAATGTATATAGGCCTAATAAAAGTTGTAGAGAATTTAAATTCCTACAACTTTTATTCAAATATTCTATTGTATAAAGCTTAGTTTTGCGGTAATTAGCGATTTTCTGTTTTTTCTCACGAAGTGTAAAAAGTTGATATTTTAAAGATATACGACAAAAATGTATAGCTATAACCAAATTTATAGGAAATTAAAAGATCTACAACTTTTCTTTAGAGCATTTTTCTCTACAGAGCCTAGTTTAGCGTGAAAGTGATTTGCTATATTTTTAAGCCAAACTGAGGTTGATTTTCATTTTGCGTCTTTCACTCGCGATTAAAATTAGGTTATGTTTATTGAGGTTAGTTTTTTTGTTTATTTCTAATATTTTATTACTAACTAATGTTAGGTTATATTGTTCAGAATTGGATTGGGAAGAGGAAGTTGTGTGAGTGTTTCACACCAGATTTTTAGAAAATGTAGTGTACGGTATGACTTAATCATCTAGAAGAACAGACAACTAGCCACTTGAGCGTCAAAACCAATAAAAGTTATTTCCTCCGAAAGTAAGCAATTTATTAATTTTCATACGGTGAATAAAGTAAAGTAGGAGTTATTTTTTTTAAATATTTATTTTGGGAATTTTTACTTTTAACCTCTACGAACGGATTAAGTTAGCTTTTTAGTGGCAAAAAAGTGCAATTTTACGTGACGAGTAACTTAATAATGTTGTTTGTTGTTTAGGTCATCAGCTGAAAGGCTGGGTTGAACCTGTAGAGGTTTTACTAAGTAAAACGAGGAGTGAGGTGGTTTACCATTGCCTTCCTCACTGAATGGAAAAGTATGCTCATCAGCATGCCAGGCCCTCTGAAAAGCACGTATTTTCCACTCTGCAAATGACACCTTCACTTCATTCACCACAGGGTCTGGCTGTATAGTGAAATTCATTACTTTCAGAGGAGATAACTCTGACTAGTGTCTTTAACACCTCTACGTCTTCTGTTCTTAAATGATTCAGTCATTTTATTGGCTGACCACGTATGTGATGAGAAACAGAACTATTTATTTTAGCCCTGCAACGAACAGATTGAGTGTAAATAATTGACACTCCACCTGTTTATTATGGGCAGAACTTAATAATGTAAGATGAAAATATTATACTTGAGCAGTAGATAATTTTTATTTATTCGACCAGTTCAATAACCTTTATTGTTTAAATCCACCAATTATTGCGAGCAAGAGAAGTTAATTTGTAGAAAAATTGGCAATGTTCCTGAATATTGATGAAAGTGGTCAACAAAAAATGTAAGTAGGTAGTAGGCAGGACATTACAATGTAAAATATATACTACCGCAAGGGTAAGCAGCTCAATAATATGATATTGCGATTGTTTGACGTTGTTGCTTGGTTTTGTTATTTTTTGTAAGACTATAATCAAAATCCCACATGGAAATATAACTTACGTTTATGAATTCATTATGAGAAAGTAAACTCTAATACACCCGGGCGTGTAGTTCACTATAGACTGTTGGTTTAAAATTAATATTAAAAGTATTTGAAAGGATATTCCTTATGAATTATGCCTACTTATCACTACATAATTACTTAATATTCTTCTTATTCTTTGACAACATCGCTATTACATTACATACACTATAGAATTATTTTTGTTGATTTTCCAGTAGGCAAGTGATCTTCCAAAGATCACCAAATTTTAGTGAATTTTCTTTAAAAAAGTACCCAGTAAGTCGGAAAAATAACGGATTTTTTAAATAAAAAAACTTAGTTATTTTCCGAAATTTAAAATACATCCTTTCTACATTAGTACACTGCTGGGCACGTTCAACCCAAATAATAATAATTAATAATGCGTTTTTATGTCATTTTTCGAAATTGCCTTAATGACCCTCGTCACAGCTGATTGGGCTTGTGTAACATTGTAATAAAACGTTCCTTTCATGGCCAGTTTGGGTTTCGAAAACAAGAAATACATATAGTTAAAGAGTAGAATACGAACGATGTTGAAAGAAAAAAAATTTTTTCCTAAAAAATTCACGAACAGCGACAGAGCTATGAGATGGTGGATTACAGTGTAACAAAAACCAACTTCCCGACGTTCCATGTTCGATGTTCAATGTTTCTTTAAATCTTTTGTCAAGATTTCGTGAATAATTTCTTTGGTCGTATTCATTTCCTCCTCTATATATCTCACAGTTGAATTCGTATTATAGGCGATCATTTCCCACAATTTTCCATCAACTCATCGCAATTTTTATTTTTTGGCCAGCCTGATTAGGTTCAGCTTCCAAAGGATCATGACCGTCCTGGAATCGCTTCTGCCATTCAAACATACGTAAAATGTGCTTTAAGACTTAGAGGAGATCACCACTCAATAGTGGGCTCCATCTGGAAATGTTCTGTAAATGGATTACATAATTGTGTGTACTATTGGAAATTACTTATTACAAAATAATTTTCCTACTCCATCGTCGGAGTAGACGTCTGCGAGGATTTCTGGGAAGGTATGGTAGGTATAGTTTGCCTACAAGTTCGTTGCTATGATGAGATAATTTCATACGGAATCTTGTGTAAAGTTTACGAAATAAGTCGTTTACAAACGGAATTTTGAGGATTAAATTTAAATTAACGGAATTTTTGAAAAATTAAAAAGAATTTGTTGCTGTCAATATAAATATGAATTGCTGTCAAAATTTCAGTAAAATCCGTTCAGTAGTTTTGGAAATTAGCCTGCACAAAACAGCACGCTTTATCTTTATAATAATAGTAGTATAAATTTACTTGGAAATAAATTAATTTATAATTACTAATAAGGAGAATTAATGACGGCCACAAATAATTATGATCTTTCGTTGATCTTCGCCTGAAAGATTATTATAAGAAAGGTAGTTCAGTGGTTCGGATATGGATGTGTCAGTGGTAGGCTTACGAACGGACTCAATGTACCAAATTCATAAGAAACAATAAAAAATTTCGTTCAAACGCTCTACTTTATTTTTTGAACTGAAGGTCTCTGTTGTAATGTATTAAATTCGATTCACTAATAATTCTGCAGTAATAGTTGTATAATAAACAGTAGTAGTGGGTAGCAATCAGTAATTAAAAAAGTAGGCGGTAAAAGCTCAATACAGAACCGAACAGCGTTTGTTTGAGTCGTGTAGGTAGAACAAGTAGTTCATTCAAGATCATACTAGAAAGAAATAACATTTATTACAAATACAACACAGTGTAAGATTGTTAATATTACCTACAGTGTAAAATAATACCAAATTAGGAATACAGAAGGTTTTTTAAGTAAGATACTTACACTACATTATAGCGATTAAAAAATTCAATTTTATTTCATTTGATGTTAATCCCACGTATTATTTTAAAAAGAGTAGTGTATAAACTGTTAAGAAATTTTTATTTATTATTTCAACTCTTGCAAATATCAAAAACATTGAAAACCCTTATTGTTTGTTTTTAACAGAATTTATCCACAATCTGTTCTCTAAATAAATGCTGAATAACATTCATATCCCTCAGGGCAGGGTGGTGCGATATCTTGGCTTATGGTTTGACAGGCGACTAACTTGGATGCGTCATCTGCGTACGAAACGTTTAGAACTTAACCGCCGCCAGAAGTTACTCCTCTGCTTAATTAATCCTCGATCAAGATTGAACCTCCGCTGCAAGATTTTAATATGCAAATCCCTTTTAAGACCAATCTGGACTTATGGTGTCCAGCTGTTTGGAATAGCGGCAGAGAGTAATTTAAAGTCGATCCAAGCCTTTCAATCAAAATTCTTAAGACTTACTTCTGGCGCTCCTTTTTATGTAAGCAATAAAACCCTCCACGACGATTTCAAAATTCCTACAGTAAAGGAGCTAACCGCGTCCTTGTATAGTACATTTCACTAAAGACTAGCTGACCATTCAAACCAACTAGCCCGTGATCTAGCTACAAGGAACTTTCCAACGTGCGTCGTTAAAAGCGAAAATGGAGTGTAGACCTCTTGGTCTGAATAACGGACAATACCCGAAGTTTTAAACGGAGAATGTATTACTGGGAATACACTCCCAGTATACATTCCCAGTTTGTATTAAGGAGAAGAGGTATCTTCTCCTTAAAGTGAAATTCCCCATCGCCATTTAAAAATCAAATACGGAAGTTGTCCAGCTCAATGTACAGTACCGTAATAAAAATTAATGACAAAAAAATAAATGTAAACAAATTTACGAGGAAAACTAATACTATGTAAAGTATGAAAAACTAAATTTTGAAAAACAACGTGATTTTTTAAAATTTGTAATACGGTACTGCACAATGAAGCGTAAAATTTTACTTTATGATATTTAATTTAACGGACGGTGGGTAATTTTATTTTCAGGAGAAGAGGTACTCTGTGGTACATTCTCCGTTTGAAACTTTGGGTGTTGTCCGTTATTCAGACCAAGAGGTCTCTGCTACATTTTCGTTCAAGATGTCGTACAGTTGGGAAATTTTCTTGCAGTTAGGTAACGGGCTAAATGGTTGGGATGGTTAAGCTATTAGTCGTTCATGAAATTTACTATAGAAGAATTTGTTCCTCTATTGTCAAAATTTTGAAATTGTTGTGGAGAGTTTTATTGGTTACATAAAATGGTGCACCAGAAGCAAGTCTTAAAAATTTTAAATGAAAGCCCTGGGTGGATTTTAGTTACTCTCTGCCGCTGCTCCAAAGAGCTGGACACCATAAGTCCAGATTGGTCTAAAAAGGGTTTTGTGAATTAAAATTTTTGAATGGAGGTTAAATTTTGATCGAGGGTTATTTGAACAGAAGAGTAACTTCTGACAGTGGTTAGGTTCTAAACATTCTGTTCCAGTGACAGAACTCCGACTCACGTCGGAGTTCTGTCACTGGACTGTGTCTCCACTCACGTTTATTTACCATGTTAATTTTTTTCAAATTTTGTGTTATCACATTCGCTGATTGTTTCCAACAGATTGTGAATTTTCTAAATAGAGAAAAAAAGTAAACTGGTATTCTAGGATAGGCGGAAGCTTATTTAGTCTTCGTACTATGAAGGAAGTAAAATAAATCAATAAAATAATTTTATTTTCACGTAACACAAAATAAATATCATTTAAAAGAATGAACAAAGATGTATTCATTTATGAATTTCGAAATGAGTGAGGTATTCATCATTCAGGTAGGCAGCAGGGCGTTCTCAAATCGATTTGTCTATTTGTACAATCTGTTTATATCTATAATAAAAATAGTATAGATACAATTTAATTGCTTGTACCAATAAAAAAGAATCAATGAATTAATCGTGCCTCTGGCTCACCTGTCTGTTACAACAATCCGCCTACTCGGTCCAACTAAACTAAATAATTGGTTGCATAAGGTGCGTAGAGCGTAGGTGTCGTGGCGCCAATACCCTAATACGCTTCCTTCGAGTCCAATCCTTTCACCACCCACTTGCCATATTTCCACTGACACCACTACACCATATCCTTCATCAATAATAACATCATCTCTGTCAGAAAAATAAATTTCTAGAACTTGCCCCTTTAAAACCACTTCTATATTACGCACAAATAATCTTTAACGAATTTAATTAGCCTACCTAATTATGTTCTGTACAGGAAACTATAAATTCTTTTTTAATAAATCAGATTATAAAAAAAGGTTGTTTTATGTATGTAAGAAAGCATTGACAGATTAGTAAAAAAAATGAATTTTCAAAATAAGCGTACGAAAGATTTAGTATCGTAAAAACAATAATGTAGGTCAAACATTTCTATAATATTTCAGAAAAAAACTATAATTTAACTGCAGTAAAATCTGTGTGGTTCACTATTTAATTATATTACAACTTGAAGAGACATTTATTTAAAATTTGTTAAAAAAATAGCGATGATTGAAATCTTACTACATTAACTGTTACGTTTCTTAACAGAATGTAGGCATATTAAGAAAACTAAAAATATAAAACGATTTCTAATCTTTTCCAAACATAAAAGATTTATTTAATGTAGGTCTGATATTTCGTGAGAAATTGGACAAAAAACTAATGAAAAGTAAGCCTACATAAAAGTGGAAAAATAAAATGTGAAAGAATTAAAAATACCTAGAATTTCGGTAACTCGAACAAATGCGTATTCAAAGCAATTTATGACTATTGCAAAGATGTAATTATGCAAGGCCGGATTACAGGGAATGAAGCAACTAGAATAAGAATATCCAGAAAAACACACCGGAGGACCACAATCCCCGAAAAGTATGGTGGGTTTTTTCAGCAACAAATTAAATATTGCCGTAGTGATAGCCAACATCCGAAATGGATAACAACTCAAAACGATATGAAAATGTAGCTCATTTGGACTTAAGGTGTTACACAGTTTATAAATTTTCTACATTACTAGGTGTGGCTATTAAATAACGAGACTGACATAAAACATTTAATTTTAATTTTATACATAATCACTTATTGTCACCCTCAATATACACTCCTTCTCTATCCCTGCAACGCTCCATGCGAATTTTCCATTGTTGAAAACAGTGCTGGAAGTCATCTTCTATCAGCTCCTTCAGGACACGTGCCGCTTTCTCTTTTACAGCTTCCACAGACTCAAATCTTGTCCCTTTTAATGCAGATTTCACCTTACGGAACAGGTAGAAGTCACATGGTGCAAGATCTGGTGAATAAGGTGAATGTTCTAACACTGAGATGCTGTACTTGGCTAGGAACCTCTTGACAGATAACGCTGAATGAGCTGGCGCATTATCTTGGTGGAGAACCCATGATTTGTCCTTCCACATTTCGGGGCGTTTTTTCCTTACTCTTTGATGTAGTTTTGAAAGCACCTCAAGGTAGTAATATTGATTAATTTTTTGACGTTCAGGAACCCAGTGAAGGTACACAATCCCATGGATATAAAAAAAAAACAAACAATCATCATTGCTTTAAATTTTGACTTGCTCATTCGAGTTTTTTTGGCTCTCGGTGAAGTTCGGCTCTTCCAGTGCATGTATTGGCGCTGCGTTTCCGGATCATAAGTAGAAAACCACGTTTCATGACATGTAGTTATCGTTTCCAAAAACTTTGGGTCATTTTCAATCGCGTACAAAGTGTCAGTACTAACATTTTTGTGAGCTTCATTTTAAACATTTTTGAGCGGCATGTGTCCTGAAGGAGCTAACAGTAGATGACTTCCAGCACTGTTTCCAACAATGGAAAATTCGCATGGAGCGTTGTAGGGGTAGAGAAGGAGTGTATATTGAAGGTGACAATAAGTAATTATGTATAAAATAAAAATAAAATTTTTTACAACGCCAGTCTCGTTCTTTAATAGCCACACCTCGTATTAAAAAATAATTTTGTGTAAGTTAAGAATTATTAATTCTTAGGGCTCTGGATATCTCATTGTTTAAAATAAAGCCACACTTTTTTATAACGTCGAATAATTTCAATGTTTGTATAAATAAAATTTTAAAAACGGGTTTCTGAGTTAACAAGGTTTTCGCGATCTATTTCACTATTTTGGTGACAGAATCTAAATCAGAACTAAGAGCCTGTTTGATATTATTGTCATTTTTTATGATATTCAAAGTAATATTAAATTGTGAAGTTATTTTAATTATTTTTACCAAAAGATGAAGTTAACTATTATTGAATTATAATTTTCTAAAAAGCCTGATAAAACTCGGAATTTCATAATAAATAATGTTTTTAAGTAATTCATTTTTTATTAGTAAATCCACAACCATATTCAAGTGGTACTGTTATACATAAATTTATGCGATATGCGATGTTCATTGTGCAATACGCAAAAGAACGAGGATATTTTTCATTTCGTAGCAGAATGTCCAATTTTAGCTGAAATACGTAGGAAATGGTTTGGTCGAGATGCTATGACGAGGTCTATGTTTGAGGAGTACCTGAATTGGGAAAATTGGGTGCAGTTGGCGGAGTATAGTCGGGAAGCCTGGAATTACAGATTTTCTCTTACATCGGAATTTAATTATTGATTAAAAAAAATGAATAGATAAAAAATTGGAAAAAATCACGTTGTTGTATGTACAGTAATTATGTATTATAATTGTGTTTAATTAATCGAATGAATCCTTTTACGCAGGAGTCCTTGCCAGTAAGGAACTTATTGTAATGACAGATAAGAATATGTATTTTTATTTTATTTTGTTATTGATTTAAAGTTTGTCATCTATGTTTAGAGATAAGGTATTACTTTTAAAATGTATGCTGCTAACAGCGCTGACGGTCTTCGGACTAAGCGGAAAACAATGCAGTTCTGTTTAATGGATGTATTTTATTTTATTGAATAAAGCATTATTATTATTATACATAAATTTAATAAAACAAATTTCGATTTAAACTGATACATCAGTCACTTATTCCTGATAACAAGACGACAAACAAGATGAAGTATAAGATAAACTTTAATCATGTTTTTATTCTTCGGTGAAACATATGTTGTATTTTATATCCACAATTAGGCCTATCTTATAAAAGTATAAAAATGCGTTTTGTGTGGGTATGTATTAGCAACAACATATCTAATCACCCGCGGTGGGTTTATTATTTCTTGTTTTAAAATCTCTACGTGTGTTCAGCGATTAAATTTTATTAACTTCTTTGGAAGTGTGTCTCAATAAGGAAATGAAATAATCTTCCTATTTGCCATTAAGTTAAAAAGGATATAAGAGTAGGATGCTTATGAAATTTTATGGAAATTATTTCCATTAAATAGAATGATGAAACTTAAAAACCAAAATTATCGATATAATCATTTAAATAATACCTCATGAAATTGTTTACATGCTGCACGTATTTGATCCTGCAATTTAAATTAATAAGTAAGTAATTTAATTAATTCTAAAGCATTTCTAAACGAAATATTATTGTCTGTTACGTCACAACTTGATATGACCATGTTTGGTCATTTTTAAGAGGAAGATACTTAAATATTTTGGGCATTTAAATATTATGAAGCATCCAACTGATACAGTTTTTTAAGACTCATCCTTCAAGGAAAGGTGGGCGTTTCGAATGACCAGATAGGCATGTCCTGGTTGAAGAACGCATACTTCAACACATCCACTGGAGTATTTAGTAATATTACTGAAAAAATTAAAACCGCTTCACATATCACCTAATGGAATAAATACTGTTTTTTTTTGGATACTGGAGAAAAACTCGCTTCATAAGAAAAATTGTTTCGTCATTTCTACAACTAAAACACATCACAACATACAAGATAAATCAAAACTGGCAAAAGACATGGCGAATAAAAACTATAGTAGAATTCCGGTTATCCAAAATAATTAGGCCCGTTCTATTTTGGGTAACCCGGATTTAAAAAAATATGGACTAACAAGGAATGGTACGTTAATTAATTTAAAACATAGCTTTTTTAAATTAAGAAAACTATCTATTTAACAAGCGCTCAATACATTTAAACTGAAATACACATTCATAAATAAAAATTAAACCTAATTACTTTTACTGTATTTATAAAAAAATATCGGAAGTTTTCTTCTGAATTTCATTTTTTTCTGTTTGATGTTCTTGTTCTAATTTATTTATTTTCTGGTCCAATCTAATACAGGTGAAAGACAACCCCTCAAGATCCGGGGCAATAGTGCGCAACAATCATCCTCTCTATCCTTTCTACGGCTTTAATTTTTTCTTTTAGAATCAAAAAAACGCGTTTACGTTTACGAACCCACCGGGTTGGTCTAGAGGTAAAGCCGTCGCCAAAATCAGCTGTTTAACAGCTGATTTTCGGAGACAAAGGTTCCTGGTTCAAATTCTAGTAAAGGTAGTTACTTTTATACGGATTTGAATGCTAGACAGTGGCTACCGGTGTACTTTGATGGTTGGGGTTCAATTAACCATACTCTCTTAGGAATGGTCGGCCTGAATCTGTACAAGACTACACCTCATTTACACGTCATACATATCATCCTCATCTCATTGGGTCATGGGGTTGCTTATTGTTCTGAATTGAACAGATTTCAACGTACACACATTTGGAATAAAAAAAAACCTTTACGAGAGATTCTAATTAAAATAAACAAAATACACAATTTTTAGGTTTAGGAATTGTGGAGTAAAAACAGCAACTAGCGAAAGTAAAGATTCTACAATACAATCAGACGTATACTTTATTTTAATATTTTTCGTGTACATTTGAGGAAGGCATGGTAAATCACCTTACTCCTCATTTTACTTAGTGAAGCCTCTAGAGGTTCAAACCAGCTTTTTGGCTAATGACCTGAACGACGTGTAAATTGCGTAGATCGGAAATGATTAATTTTTGTTAGTTTCGGATAACCTGGATTAGGTTAATCAAAATTCTACTGAAAAAAAAACAGAATGTAGGCAAGTTAAATTTATTTTTCGAAGAGGTGACTGTCCGCCAGTTCATCTTAACAACGTTGCGTTACGCCGCCGTAACGTAACGGAGAAAAAGACACGTACACCTTAATGACATGAGAAAAAAACACACAGCTACATCATTATATCGAAGTTTTCTTTAAAATCCCTAACGTTTGTACGTTGCAATATGTTCAATTTAAGAACAATAACTCCATACTACTTAATTGGGTCATGGGTCACTTAATTGGGTTACTACTTTAATTGGTTAACATCATGTTTGGTTTACTTATCTGGGTCATGGGTAAATCCATGACCCAATGAGATGAGGATGATATGTATGACGTGTAGATGAGGTGTAGTTTTGTGTAGACTCAGACCGACCATTCTTGTTAAACCGAAATCAGCTGTTAAACAGCTGATTTTGCGGCGAAGACTTCACCACTAGACCTACCCGATGGGTTACAAAGTTAAATCTTAAAAAGTGTTGTATTTTTTCAAATTCTAATTTTTGTCTTGTGTCGCATATCGACATAACTGTGAGAGATACAGTTCTGGGACCTGTTTTATTCAAATTTCAGGTTTAAAACCTAAGTTATGGCAAAATGTACCTCTTAATTAAAACCGTAAAATTTTCGGTATGGTCTCATTTCACTCGGGTAACTGAAATCCGGCGGAAATGTTTCGCCAGCCGTAACTTACTAACTAAGCAATTCCGGACTTTGTTTGTACATTTTTATACTTTTTCTTGCCCCATATAGGGAAGGAATATATTGTTTTCATGTCGCTTTCTCGAAATCGAGCTTTCACAGGAACTTCAGATTTTCAGGCACCCCGAACCAAGAAAAAACATGATTTTAGGGTCGGTGTGTATGTGATTATTCTTCAACTGATGATTTTCTGTATTTTTCTCGTCAAAATCGCTAAAAATTGGGATTTTTTAATAGTGCGGCCTTAGTCTGGATTATTTTTTCAGCCTAGTTTAACGTCATTAGTGGTATTCCGTATTTTTAAGTCCTACTTTGATTGCTTTTAATTTTTTTCGTCACTCACTCATGATTAAAATTAGGTCATTTTAAATTGTTTATTAATGATTAAAAATAGGTTATATTTTTCATTATTTAATTTGCAAGAAAAAGTCTTGTGATTGTTTACACCAGATTTTTCTTATTGTTGGCTATAGAATCAACCTCGAGAATTAGATTAGGCTATTGCTGTTGAATTTTAAATTACCCTATGTTTGCAATAATATAAATTTTGTCCATAGTTATTTCAAGTGAATTTTATTACCAATGAAATGAGAAGGCGATGTCTTTGCGGCGGCTTCCCGATGGTGACTGGCAAGAGAGGTAGTGCTTAGGATGATACGGCTGGGGCTGTAAATTCTCGCATGATTATGTATATTTTTTATTACTAGATTACATGAAATTGTTAATTTAATCTGAATAATATCCGTAGATATCAGTAGTGATAATGTGTAATTTAATTAATTGTACGATTACACATGAACATAATACTTGGTTTTAGAACCTTGACCATTTTCGGAAGTTAAATTTACTAATTTGATTGTATTTACTGCTGTCATTACACAAAATTCACAGTCATTATATTTTTATTACCAGCAATAAAGTCTCTGAAAAAGATATAAAATATATTATTCAAGCAGCTGCGTTAATTTAATCTTTAACTGGTCATATTCTTAATTTATTGCAATATGTCTAATAAGAATGTGTAAAATTGCTATCACTGATTACATGTATAGTACCAAGTTACGTCAGAAGGATAGTTGGAATTTCAGTGTAAACTTATTATCAAAACATAAAATTTTTTATTATGCGTATAAAGATATTAAATCTATTAATAGGTTTCTTAAGAAATCACCTATAAATAATATAAATACACCAAACCTCAATATAGCGAAAACGAGAATATCTAAAACAAATTCGTTAAATCGAGGTATTCTTTACATCGGGGTAACAAGAATTATAAACCTAAATTTTTACGAATGTTTGTTTCACGTTGTATGATGAATTAAGTAGAGTTTTTTTCTTAATGGCGTCAAAGAAAAATGTAATTTCCACAGATCACAGGCTTACGTTTACGTAATTATGTCTAATATTAATCGCAGATCTTAAACGCATTGTTTAGTTTCTGATATCTATTTGTAATGATTAGAGTATTTAATTTAAAACGTTAATTTATTTATTACTGAAAAAGTGTGTTTCCAAATTTTTTGTTGTTTTTAGTGTTTGAATAAGGCATTACGTTCAAAAAAAGGTTTCACATTTATTTAAATATTCAAAAATAAACTGTACTTTTATACAGGTAGTACAATAAGGTACGGAAATTAAAAGAATCTACCTTATAGCCCACAAAGAATTTCAAAAGGCAGTAGTTTTACAAAACAGTAGTAGTAAAAATTATTGTATGATACTATGTGCGCTGTCACTATTTCGTTATATCTAGGTACAGATTCGTTAAGTAGAGGTAAATTTACAGATAGTTTTATTACTATGTCACGGTGTCGGTAAAAAATTCGTTAAATCGATGTTTTTGCAATATCGAGGTTCCACTGATAAAAGTAAGGGCGGTCTCTTATGTACCCTTCGGTTTTCGAATGATCAATAAGGTACTCATTGTAAATAATGAGGATGATTTTTAATTTATAGCGAGAAAGTTTGAAGAATTGTGCATGAATAGAGGCATCTTATAGAGAGAATACCTTAATATGAGTGGAATTCCTGAAGATCTCTCGCTAGGGAATAATGATGAATTCCTAATTAAAAATTATTCAAACATAATTTTCACTGGTCATGAATAAAAAGAGAAACGTAAAATACCTTGGTTAATACAGGTTGTTGTTAAGGTCATCAGCTGAAAGGCTGGTTTGAACCTCTAGAGGTTTTACTAAGTAAAACGAGGAGTGAGGTGGTTCACTTTTGCCTTCCTCACTGAATGGAAAAGTACGCTTATCAGCTTGCCGGGCTCTCTGAAAAGCACATATTTTCTACTCTGCAAACGACACCTTCACTTCATTCACCACAGGGTCTGGCTGTATAATGAAATCTATTACTCATTACTTTCAGAGGAGATAACTCTGATTAGTGTATTTTACACCTCTACCTCTTCTGTTCTTAAATGATTCAGTCATTTAATTGGCTGACCATGTGATAAGAAACAGTACTATGTTTAGCCCTGAAACGAACAGATTGAGTGTAAATAATTTGACACTCCACCTGTCTGTCATGGGCAGAATACAGGTTAGGTATTTTAATTACAAAATCTCCCAAAAGTAAAATTTACTTTATTTAAAAAGAATCTATTATAATGAATTATTATACCTATGTTTTGGTATAATCCCTTTTGTTTTTTTTTGTTTTGGTATTCCCTTTTGGTGATTTAAACGTTGTGTAAAAGCTTGATCAGAGAAACTAATGTTGGTTGTTGTTTTTAACGTGTTAAAATTGTCACAAAATATCTGGGAATCGATTTGGTACCCGAAACGTTCTATTTTGTAACCTAGTACGCTAATAAAGTAATATTTTACTTTTCTTTTCAATGCTTTTAATTAAATTATGACACTTTTTTGTCGTACTAAGTACAAAAAAAATTACTACGAATTTAAAAAGAAATTTAAGGTGTTTCTTCATCTGATAAATATTTGTTTTGTTATTTTGTTAATATTTAACAAGGTAATATAATACTATGATCGAAAAGATTAGTAAATTAAGTTGGCCAACAGAATACACAAAGATGGGTCATTCTATAGTCAAACTAGCCACTCTTTTTTGGCAATGAACCAATATCTGCAATACACACCTGGCAGTGCTACTTACTAATGCACCAATGCATTCTCATATTAATTTTCAACAAATTTAAATAACTACAGATGTAACAATATTTTTCCCCGAGTATTGTACACGGTGCATTTCAATACTTCTTTTAATAGACTATTAGCATAGACATACCTTATCTTATTTCAAAATTACCGTTTATGAAGAATTTATTTCCCATCCAATATAATTAATCACACTAAAATTGTACAAAATTCCCTTTTTGTTAAATTTTATAAACATTAAAAAAGAGAATAAATAAGACTTGTTTTAGGTTATATCATTGCGAAATATATGAATTTTCTTTAAAAGTTAATTTTAAAATTAGTTTAAAAAGAAAACAGAAAACGGAAAAAATATTAAAAAAGGTTTGATGAAAGTGGAAGTTGTCATATGGTGATATTAACCGGTAATAACAGAATTTACCTCAATATTTTAATCAAATTAATGAATGTCACGTCTTATGACTGAACATTTTTTCTGATATTTTTAGATTTCTTCTGGCACGCCTTCGGTTCTCGTGGTTTTTTTTAAATTTTCCTGACCATTTCGTATTCGTTTTTTATTATTTAGGTCTTTTATCCTAAAAATTTTGAAGTACTGAATGTTCTCCCGTCTTGGGTCCATAGAGGTATCTTAATGTTTCTTTGCGACAATCTTAATTTTTATACTCTTATTTTAGCGTGTTTGAAAATTTGTAGACGTAGGAAACCGAAATGAACCTGCCGATCCTGTGTTTATAATCTACACATCGTTCAAAAATCCGTGTTACTATACTGACATTCGCGTCATCTTTACTGCACTAACTTTTCTTAGTTATGAAATAATGTTAGTTAAAATAATGTATTTATTTCTACTAAATATTTAAAGCTGAGCAAATAACAAGGGTAGCGTGTGTACAATGGGCGGGTGTATAGTTAACATTGACGTTGTTGGACGTGTAACGTCACATAGAGGCAGAATAAACGAACTAATCAGATACAGGAATCTCGACCAAACAAGACTCTGAATCCAACTAATCAGATGGCTTATAGTACAACACTGTGATTGGTTGATATCAACCAATCAAATGGTACTAAGTAAAAGTAACATTATTGGCCAGACAGCTGCACTCTGATTGGTTGGTTGGTACTTTCACTACGAATTACGTCACGTCCCTACCTTTCAGATAAGGCTTGTATGTTGGCAATTTTTTTTCTTAACGACGCGGCTAATCGAGCAGAATTACGTCTTTTCATTTAATGCATATATTTTAACTCCTAATCCTAGGTTCGTTCGGGGTTTTCGTGTAGATAATAAATAATAAAGAGACTTCCTTTTGACTTAAAGTTATAACAATTATTTATAAATAATACCTTACTAAATTACAAGATTATAAATTACAATTAATTATTATCCTTAGAATATTAACAATTTTCCAATAAATTACAAAATTAAACTTCCTTTGTTTATAGCAATTATTTATTGACACGATTAATAATTATTACAGTTAGTGATTAGGGTTAGATAGCCTATACTAACAAATTATAATTAGATTAGGCTTACTTCAATTAAATTAATTAGGAAACTGAAAGCTTAAACTATACTTGTTAAGTTAATAAGATACTGTCACATAACAATCAAAGCAATGATGTATCTGTCCACAACCACTTGCTACCACCCATGCCACGCGCACTTTTAACGTAAATCAGAACCGATCCCGTAACGACACAATTCGAATTGTCCCGATCGTACTAATTCCATTCACAATCAAAATAATAACTCACTACAAAGACACTAACTATTTTTATACCTGCGGTCTGGTAGTTTCTCAAACAATCGAGACCCTTCTAATATTTTCTTCACTTGACTGAAATTGAAGGAATCAAAACAAAAACAAACGTTTCTACTAGTTTCGATTTTCGAGAATTCGAAACATTTCATTCATCACAATCCATTATCCTTGTTCAATGCACCCTACTTCGTACAGTAGGCCTGCACAATTTTTTATAATAAAACAATTTAGTACCTTAACTATTTCTAAAATATCGCTATTATAATGTTACAATATTGTATTAATTATTTTTCTAATCTACAACAGTTAATTAGAAATTACCGTCAGACTTTTGTAACAGGTTAGTTACGAATATTCTGTCGATTAAAAATTAAAACTTTAAACAAAATAAGTTATTTATTGTAACTTACTAGGGTTGTATAAATTTTATTACTTGGATGTTTTACTATTATTTTTAACCCTCAGGGTTGGTCTAGCAGAAAATTTGTCACCGCGAATCAGTTAATATTCGGAGACAAAGGTTCCTGGTTCAACTCCTAGTAAAAATTTTATATGGATACTTTCGAACTGGTACTTTTGTAAAATTTATTAGTATACTTTTATGCGAATTTAAGTACTAGACAGTGGTTACTGGTGTACATTGATGGTTGGGGTTTAATTAACCATACCCTCTCAGGAATGGTCGGCTTGAGTCTGAACAAGATTACACCTTATTTATACGTCATACATTTCCTCCTTATCTCATTGAGTTGCCGGGTTTGTTCTTAAATTGAACAGATTGTAATGTATACATATTAGGGATTAAAAATTTGTTTTTTTACTCTCTCTTACCCTATATGAATATATAGGGAAGGAAAGTATTTTTTTCATGTCAATTTTTCGAAATCGAATTTCCATTGAATACACACGTTTTCAGGCCTCCTGAACACAAAAATCTTGTTTTCAGCGATTGTTCTGTGTGTGTGTGTGTGTGTGTGTGTGTGTGTGTGTGTGTGTGTGTGTGTGTGTGTGTGTGTGTGTGTGTGTGTGTGTGTGCGCGCGTTTGTAAACAAAATAGTCTATCCCAAGAACAGAGTATAGTACGAAGCTGAAACTTAAAAAGTCGGGTCCCGACTCGAACATTTTCATCAAAATCGGTCAACTGGAAGTTGGAGTTTATTCGTGCGATTTTTCATTTTTTTGCAATTTTCTAAATTTTTAAAAAATCACCTCATTTATTAAATTTTTATGCTCTAAAAGACAGAGTAACTGCAGAGTAAGACAGAGTAATCAGACTCGGTGAAAAATGGGATTTTGTAATATTGAAACAGTATGTATGTAGTAGAATGTGCCCAATTGAAAAACGCCAAGTAGTCAATTACAAATTTACATATGTAGGCTATATTTGTTTACAAAACGTACTACAGTATACAGTAAGTAAAAAAAGATAAAAATATGTAGCCGATGTACTGTACAGTATTAGGTTTTGCAGCACACATACAGAAGATTATGTTCAGTTGTATACATAACGCGATCAAACATTTCTACAAACTTTGTCTGACATTAGTCACAACTAAAGCAAGTATATTTATTTATATAACTTAATAATATTAATGTAATAATCCGGATAGTTATGTTATTTAAGTAATTTTCATGGTATTTTTCTAACTACTTCAACAATTTGATCCATGCCATATTAATTTAGGCCTTTTTTATTGTGTCCGGATATGTGAGGATCCGGATAAAGGGAGTCCGGATAAGGGGGTAACCACGGTATGTAATTTTTGAAAACAGATAGTGAAAAACAAAATTCTTCCTAGGTCATAGGTCATAGAACTTGGAAACATTTTGACATAGTAGAGCATAGAAAGTGGTATACAAATGCGCCTGCCAGAGGATTGGGATTTATTATTATACATGTTAGCAAACTATAACTTGTAATAAGTGGGCGTCTCATATATTAACATGTCACACTCTTTACTACTACTATTACAGATTATATTCGTCTATTGTATTGTTATGATCAATTTTATTGTCATTCTACGGATTAATACAATCATCATATGATTATGTTTACACAAGTAATATTTATCCGAGTGTGGGATTCAATAACATTGTAAATCACGAAATCCTTTTTTTATTATTATAATCATGAGGAAAGCAATGAAATAAGTTTTTCTTTTAAATAACTATCTACGTTTTATTATTTATTAGCAGATTTTATTTCACAATTACAGGTTGTGTTGCATGAGATTTACTCGAAAGAAAACCAGGTATTGATTCCACTCTGTTTAATCAAATAATTGATATTGATTTACAATATTTTTTGTCATAAAAAGTAAGAAAGATCCTTGATGTACTTTACTGATAAACTTTTCATTATCATCCACACTTTTTATTACATACATTGACAACGTTTTACGGTCATGGAAAAGGGAAATTAGCTTGGAAATAAGATTGGGCGATGACTACCTCAATAGTGCAGTTCTGTATACTGATGATACGATTATGATGCAGGAGAGAGATGATGATCTACAACGAGCACTCGTCATACTCATCAAAAAGATGAAAGTATACTATATGAATATATCAACAAACAAGGCAAAAGGTTATGAAAAGACTCCAATAAGACCCAAAAAGTAATTAACGGACACTACTGGAGAAAGTGAGCCACTATTCGAGGTGTGGCTATTAAATAACTAGACTGACGTTGTAAAAAATGTTATTTTGATTTTACACATAAGTACTTATTGTCACCTTCAATATGCACTCCTTCTCTATCCCTACAACGCTCCATGCGAATTTTCCATAGCTGGAATCAGCGTTGAAAGTCATCTTCTGTCAACTCCTTCAGGACACGTGCCGCTTTCTCTTTTATATCTTCCACAGACTCAAATCTTGTCCCTTTTAATGCAGATTCACCTTAGGGAACAGGTAGAAGATAATAACATATGATGAAACGTGGTTTTTTACTTATGATCCGAAAATGAAGCGCCAATCCATGCACTGGAAGAGCCGAACTTCACCGAGAGCCAAAAAAGCTCGAATGAGCAAGTCAAAATTTAAAACAATGATGATTGTTTTTTTTACATCCATGGGATTGTGCACCTTCACTGGGTTCCTGAGGGTCAAACAATTAATCAATATTACTACCTTGAGGTACTTCCTAAACTACGCCAAAGAGTAAGGGAAAAACGCCCCGAAATGTGGAAGGACAAATCATGGGTTTTCCACCAAGACATTGCGCCAGCTCATTCCGCGTTATCTGTCAAGAGATTTCTAGCCAAGTACAGCATCTCAGTGTTAGAACATCCACATTATTCACCAGATCTTGCACCACGTGACGTCTACCTGTTACGTAAGGTGAAATCTGCATTAAAAGGGACAAGATTTGAGTCTGTGGAAGCTGTAAAAGAGAAAGCGGCACGTGTCCTGAGGGAGCTGACAGAAGATGACTTCCAGCACTGTTTCCAACAATGGAAAATTCGCATGGAGCGTTGTAGGGATAGAGAAGGAGTGTATATTGAAGGTGACAATAAGTGATTATGTATAAAATTAAAATAAATTCTTTTACAACGTCAGTCTCATTATTTAATAGCCACACCTCGTAAACATTTTGGAACTGATTTCGTATATGAAGATGAAAAAAATTAACTATGACGTGAATAAATAAAACTTCAATAAAACTTTTATAAATAAAACTTTCAAAATTTAATCAGATATTGTTCATGAATGTTTGAGTGTGAATATTGAAAATAATTATTGAATGAACATTTCTAATTATCTTCAGGAAAGTTGGTGTACATATAGATCATATATCATAAATGTATCTCAAGATCATATATTATTTCTTGTATCTTTTTTGTTTATTTTTATTTAAGGAAGCTTTGTTTTTATAATATTCAATCAATTTATTGTGAATAATTAAGAACAGTACAATATGTTTTTATATTATAATTTGTTAATTACACCAGTGGGTTTTAATTTTGTTAAGTGTTAGTTACAAGTGATGTGTTGCATTTACTATTATACAACAGAATATGCATTGAAAAAGTTATATTAAAAAAACTATATTTAAATACCGACATAAAATTAACAACCTATTCACATTATACGTTACTTAACGGTAAATAGATATTGAAGGGAATGCGACAACATTTGGCCAAACCTTTTTTTCTAGTTATTTAAGAATTGTATAATTTTTATGACTTTTCAGGTTATGTATTTTTACATTTTTATGTATAAGTAATGAAATAAATGATAAAACTTTGTGTTCAGTCTACTGGATTACTAATTTGTGAACGGATAAGGTTTAGCTTTAGACCAATGTTAGCTCACGATTGTTTATGTTAAAAAGTTTCCTCGATTTCAAATATTAAAATACATTGTTTGAATTAAAAAGTAATGAAATAAGTTTTGAATTCATTTTGCATATTTTTATCCAGATAGGTTCAATTAGATTTAAATGTTATAGATCAAAGAAATACTTAAACAGCTATCTATTATTTAAAAATAAGTTTATATCATACCAAATATCACGGCGTAAATTACACTTTGCTATGATTGCTCATAGTTTTCAGGGGGAAATTATCACACAATACTAACCAACTAATAGATAACTTGTCTTCTAATAACCTACTTCGACAGTTGTGAAATTCGTGGATCAGAGACTTTAATAGAATAGTTTAAAGTAAATGTAAAAATCTAGCCAAATCTAGCACAATTATATGACTGAAGCATTTAAGAACAGTAGAGGTAGAGGTGTAAAAGACACTAGTCAGAATTATCTCCTCTGAGAGAAATTAATTTCATTATACAGCCAGACTCTGGTTGTATAATAAGTGAAGGTGTCATTTGCACGATAGAAAGTAGATGCTTTCCGGAGCGCCTGGCAATTTTCCACCCAGTGAGGAAGGCATAGTAAATCACCTCACTCTTCGTTTTACTTGGTAAAGTCTCTAGCGGTCCAAACCAGCCTCTCTGTTGATGACCTAAACAATAAAACAATATGTACCTGCTATATATTTATTAAACAGATTGGCATAATAATAATAACGTAAATATGTTATTAAGAAATTTATGTAGGCCTAGAATTTACTAATTAATAAAAAAATTAATTAAGTCTAATTACAGGAGGTTCAGAAAGTAGCACATACGGATTTTAGGCGCCACCTAATATATCATGGCATATAAATTATGTTAAACATTTGATAACGAAGAAGTAAACGTGTTTTTATTTGTCGTTTAAGTATGAAGAGGAAGAGTATAAGAAGATATCACGAGAGAGGTAGAGCGATAAATGAAGACCTGTGTAATGCGGAGGAGTTGAATACAAGAGGTACTTGGCATACTTCCAGACAGTCATCCGTTGAGTCACCGCCCAGTTGCGACCCAGCGGCACTTCACCAGAACTATACTACTACTACTTCTACTACAGCATCTTCTTATACCATTTTTTTTTTATACAAAATAATCGTTTATCATATAATAAAATAATTTTTGATTACTTTCTAGAAATAAATCATTTTAGATTTAAATTATAGTTGTTTGTGAATGCAGTATTAAATTATTCCGACAAAAAAGTTTGTGTTGCTATACACTATTATTTTCTTGGAAAATATGATTCATCAAATTGAGTAATGGAAATTTTACCTATCAGGCGAGAAAAAATAATCACTCATAATCTTCGATATCAATAACCTCTAAATAAGTTTTACTATCCATTACACCGGTTTGTAATTATGACAATTTCATTTTTTGCAATGTACACAGGAGCGTCGATTTATCAGAACCACTAACGATAGGAAAAGTAGATATTTACTCACGCAGAGGCTTTTTCTACCCTAGAAATTGCATGCTATGGTACGAACAACAGCCTGAATTTAGTGATGATTAAGATTGTTACTAAAAAGGAATGAAATATGTTTATTTATTTGATTACATTAGATTGTTTACAACAGGCTAAAGTGGCCCAATGATAGAAACAATGCATATAAAATAAACAGTAACTTATTAAAAACTAAATCACAATTGCACAAATATAAATTAGTGTACTATACCTTAATCATAAACTTATAACACAGAGAGAAAAATAAGTACCTAACTTAATTGGGTAGAGAGAGCGTCAATATGTAAACTGCAGTTCGTAAACAAAGAACGGTTCCGAAAGACAAACATACATAAAGCACAGGTACATAAAAAAACAAAAATATAAAAAAAGTCCATACCAATACACAAAAAAATACTAAATAACCAAAAATACCAGGCAAATAAACTAGGTACATTAAACAATTAAATCATTTTTAAAGCCCTCGAGCTTTTCAGCCTAAACGAGGTTCGACTCTGATGAAACGGATGTTGCTACTACAAAAAAAGTTCAGTCATAGTTCAAAAGAAAAATCAAGATTTTTAAAAAATTTCTTTACATTAGTGCGTTAAAAATATTTCATAAAGGATTTTACCGTAATTCATTCAGTTTTAAAATTCTGTATTTTTTCGTTTGCAATCTTTTTTCGTTTATAACAACTGCCACGAATCTGGCAGTTGTTGTAAAACGAGACAGTCACCGGCCACCTGCGCAAACTGTGGAAAAGATACCCAGCAAATTACAGAGGCTGCGAAGTTCATAAACACCTGCGAGCTAGTCGAAACCGTTTCACACAACCACAACCGAAACATACTTCCAACCAACCAGCCACACCGAAACCGGAAGATTTTCCACCTCTGCCGCAACAACCAACAAAAACACCTACCCTAACTCCATCATCACGCCAACACTCAACTCATCAGTTACCACCGTCTGAATCGCCGGTTTCAGTGACTTCAACACCACAACCACCCACCTCACAGGAGAGAAACAGACATCATGCATGGACACACAATCATCGTCATCTTCACCCTCATAATTCACAGGTAGGGCCTCAATCTTCTCCCCAGATACCTAATGTTGATCAGATTTTAAATTTATTGGTTCAACTAAATCAACTCCTCCAGCCTCTTTTCTCGCTCGCTACACACATATCCCACATTACACAGTCTTTAAGTAACAGTTATGGCCATTAATTTACTCACTGCAAATTCACTGACAGTTCTCCTTTGGAATGCAAACGGTCTGACGAAACGCAAAACTGAGTTAGACATATATTTACATTCTCACCGTATTGACGTAGCCCTAATCTCAGAGACACATCTTACAGCTAGGTCTCGATTTTATATTCGCGACTATAGGATCTATCGGACCGATCATCCGGATGGTACAAGCCATGGGGGTACGGCCATACTAGTCAAATCCTCAATCACACACAATGTTTTAACACCTTTTTCCACTCCTCATGTCCAAGCGACCCTGATAAATTTGCAATGCAAGAGCATAAGTTTTACAATAGGATCAGTGTATTGTCCTCCTAGACACATCATAAATTCCTAAATGTTTAGAGATTTCTTTAATAGTCTAGGTAATCGGTTTCTTATTGGAGGAGACTGGAACGGTAAGCACATACAGTGGGGATCCCGTGTATGTTCTCCCAGGGGTGGAAATTTACTAAAAGCTATAACAGAAAATCATCTACATTATATTTCTCCAGATAGTCCAACATACTGGCCCTCCGCGCGTACCAAATTACCAGACCTCCTTGACTTTTTTGTTTGTAAGAATCTATCACACCTTCCTATTGAAATAACCACAGTAAATTACCTCTCATCAGATCATTCCTCCATACTTTTAACGGTTTCAGACCAACCAGTCTCTACAGAACGCAGACCGAGTCTTACTCCCGGGCCTATGGATTGGGATCTCTTCCAGTTCAATTTAGAACACGCCTTAGATATCCCATTATCAATTAAAACGGACACGGAGGTAGATGATGCTGTTGATTTATTCACTACCTCTGTTCAACAGTGTGCATGGAAGGCATCACTGCCATACCGTCCAAATGTCCCAGACGCCCCACACTATCCCACTCATATCAGAGAACTTATTCGTGAAAAACGCCGCGCCCGTAACACTTGGCAGAGAACTCGTCTACCATCTGATAAACGTCGCTTAAACCGGCTGACAAACGAGCTGAAACAGCAAATTCAAACACACAACACCCGCTTATACGAAAATTATACTGGAACTCTGAACGAGAAGGATGGTAGTCTCTGGCGCAGCACAAAACGCCTACTGCGGCATCACACGACATCGATGCCCCTTAGGGTGGGTGACGGACCCTGGCTAATAACTGACGACGACAAAGCTGAATGCTTTGGTAAACATCTGTCTGAAACATTCACTCCCCATAATGACATTCAATCTGTACATCACCTACGCGTTACTCAGTCACTAGATGAACCGCTTCAACTATCCCTCCCGCCGAAATACTTTCACCCCTCCGAAGTAAAATCTGAAATTTCGAGATTACCACGTAAGAAGTCACCGGGATATGATTTAATAACAGCTGACATACTTAAACACTTACCGCGGAAACCGCTCGTTCTCCTTACTACAATCTTCAATAGTATATTGCGCACGACACATTTCCCCACTCAGTGGAAGTACGCAGAAATAGTAATGATACAAAAACCGAACAAACCTTTTCACTTACCTTCCTCCTACCGACCAATAAGCCTCCTCTCAGTACCTTCAAAAATTTTCGAAAAACTCCTTTACAAGCGCATTCTTCCGCTGGTTCATGATATACTACCTCCACATCAATTCGGATTCCGCACTCAACACTCCACTACACAACAACTGCACAGGGTGACTGATTACATAGCTTCGTCTATGGAACAAAAGATGTATGTGTCCGCAGGTTTCCTAGATGTCGCTCAAGCTTTTGACAGAGTTTGGCATACAGGTCTCTTACACAAATTGAAAGAAATACTACCATTTACCTACTACCTTATCATAAATTCCTTCCTATCTGACAGATTCTTTAGAATTCGTTTAGGATCATCCTACTCAAATTTCTTTATTGTCTTAGCCGGCGTGCCTCAGGGCTCAATTTTAGCCCCACTTCTCTATTCTGTATACACTTCAGACCTACCGACCCTACCCCAGACCCTTACTGCTACCTACGCTGACGACACAGCGATATTAGCCCGAGACCAAAACTCTATACACGCTTCACTAACACTCCAACATCATCTCAATCTTATACACGAATGGTGTAAAACATGGAAAATAAAACTTAATACGACAAAATCCCTTCACGTAACTTTCACACTCCGTCATGGTGATTGCCCACCAGTATACATAGACAATGAACCTCTCACAAAAACAGATACGGTCAAGTATCCGGTCTGACTTTTGATAAACGACTAACTTGGAGCACACATATCAAACGGAAACGTTTATTACTGAATTCCCGACTTAAACTTCTATATTCCCTACTTCATAAACGATCAAAATTACCAATGGCACAAAAATTACGCATATATTGTTCTCTTTTGAAACCTATTTGGACCTACGGATCCCAAATCTACGGTTCAACCAAACCCTCTAACTTGCAACGAATTCAAGCATTCCAGTCAAAAACATTACGCCTTATAGCAAAAGCACCTCTTTACGTTAGCAACAAAACCTTACATACAGATTTGAAAACACCACTTTTACAAAATTCCATTGAATACCTATACAAACGCTTTCACGACAAGCCACACGAACACGAGAACCCCCTGGTGCGTTCACTTTCCTCCGTCCATTTACCTGATAATCCTCCTAGACGCCTTAAAAGACGCTGGAGTAGAGACATGCTAATTTGATATACAAATTTCATTCTTGGGGAGGCACCAATGGGGGCCCTACCCCTCTCATGCCTATCATGTCATTTACATAATCACGATAATCATCACATTTGCTTGTTGTAACATTTTACAGTTGTAAATAAAAAATTAAAGAGAAAAAAATAATAATAATAATAATCTTTCGTATGCTACTCGATATTTGCGATAAACGCAATAAATTATTGGTTTTTTTAAGTAAAGTTTATGTTAGCCTTTTATTAACCTATTAAAAACTTATGTTATATTACACTTTTACTGTGTTTAGGTTATATTACATTGTTACGGTACATTTTTCATTCACCAATTTGTGATGAGAGATACAAAGATAATGTGCTACGTTTATTTAATTTTTAACAACAAAAATATTTTCGTAAAACACTTTAATTTAGTGGGCTCGAAGTTGTGTTGTATCACAGTAATTTGTTAATAACCAAGCAATCGGTTATTAACGATTACTGTGGGTTATGGAATTGGAAGATAGGTTTGAACGTGTAGACTTCCAGACGCTTGCCGGGAAACGAATCCGGGATTTCGTTTTGTAGTCTAGTGTGGTAACCACTACGCCACTGCGGTGGCCAAAAAGTAAATACATTTTTTAAGGGTATGAAAGAAACAAGTATTAGAAAGAAAGAACTCATCTGTGGTTCCTTTTTAATGGATTTTGTTCCTGTACACAACATAAGGAAATGTCCAGTAATTTCAGTTATTCCCTTGAAGTAGTTAAGAGAATCCTATAAAAAGTTTACATGGATCACGCAAGTTTAAAATAGTTAGTTCGAACCAAAGTTAAATTTTTTTGTCTCTTGACTCGTTTGATGCAGTTCTCTAAGCTGTTCTATCTTGCGCAAGTTGTTTCATATATACATACCTGCAGCACCTTACATCTTTTGTAATTTGCTTTAATTATTTTAATCTTTGCCTCCCCTACGATTCAATCTCTCAATAGTACCCTCCATTATTGACAGAGCAGTACCTGGATGTCTTACGATATTCCCTTCTAGCCTATCTCTTCTTCTGGTAAGATATCTCCATATACATCTTTTTTCATCCACTCGCCTAGGAACCTCTAAATTACTTATTTTGTCCACCCACCTAATCTTTAACATTTTCTTACAACACCAATTTAAAAACCTTCTATCCTCCTCATTTCTACTGACCATATCGTCCACGTTTCACTCCCCAATAATGCTACACTCCAAACATAGTGTTTTAAGAAATTTTTTCTAACCTGTAAATAATGTTGTAGTCATTTAGTTGTTTTTAATTTCAAAGGCTTTTTTAGGTGAGCGATCCTACTTTTTATATCACTTATGATTCTACCATCCTTTGTTATTTTACTCCCTAGATAGCAGAATTCCCCAAATTCCTGTATGTTTTCGTTACCTACTTTTAATTTCCCATTTCCTCTAAACCACTCTTGCTACTGCACAACACTTTCGTTTTGGTCTTATTAATTTTCATGAAGTAATCCTTTCATGAAGTTAGAAAATATTGCAAATGCAATTTAGTAACAGGGTTTATTTTGTGAATACAATTCATTCATTAGATTTAAAAAAATTACTAGATAAAAATACAGTGATATATCTGCGTTGTAGGAAGTGCTTAGGTACTTCATTAGTCAGAGCAAAGAATCAGTAAAGCTTTGACAGCACGACAGACTGCCTGAGGACAGAATGTGTGGGTTCCTTTCTTTCAGTAACGTAGGTGGGTCCTCAAGGGTACTGTGACCTTACAGTTGTCTTTTTTCAATTGCACTTGTTATTCCACTTTTATAAAAACATTATTACGACTTTTTTCTACTGTGGACGTAACTACACCTGGTTTAAATGAAACAGATTGCAGTTCTTGTAATTAATTTAATTAAAGGGCATAAAGTTAATATTATACGAAGTAATATAAACGAAGAATCTGTATAACAGTAGACATCTGTTGAATGTAAACAGCTTTGATCAAACGTCTAGCAACTAATACAGGTATTATACTGAACGAAGTGAATATAAAACAAGTCTGTCATTCATATATTTCAGGATTCAATCTGAGATTAGAAATATATTTCAGAGATTCTCTTCAAATAATAATTACACGAAAACTCAGATGGTTATTAACCACCTCACAATTAATTACTGCTCTGCGATTGTACAAACTTATTCAGGAACGAGATTGTTCTATAGAATCTATATAATTTTTTTTCTGCGGACATTTTAACCGTACCATCTTCACAAATATCAAAAATTACATATGTTTTTAAGTAAGACTTAGAACTTTTTTAGACGATTTCCTCCATAGTTCCTCCCAAATAAATTACTGTTTTACACGTCAATTTGAATTCCAGAACCAGGACTATAAAACAGTAAGCAACAGCACAGTGACGGGAAAGTCCTCCTATGACTGCCGTTCTCAAACGTTTGCAGCTTTTTAATTTTTCTCCTTGATGGTTTATTTACA
This sequence comes from Catonia carolina, assembly GCA_035578175.1. NCBI lineage: Eukaryota > Metazoa > Arthropoda > Insecta > Hemiptera > Achilidae > Catonia > Catonia carolina. The sequence continues at coordinate 46,022,574 of JAQMRL010000001.1, forward strand.
ACTGTAATTTTGTTTCTCATCAGTCTCTCAACTGGCTTGATGCAGTTCTCCAAGCTGTTATATCATACGCAAGTCGTTTCATATCTACATACCTGCAACACCCTACATCTTTTGAAATTTGCTTTAAATTCTAACTTTTGCCTCCCCCTACAATTCTCTCCGTCAATATTACCCTCCATTATTGAGGGCCTGGATGTCTTAATACATGCCCCACTAGCCTATCCCTTCTTATGGTAAGAGGTTTCCATATACTTCTTCTTTCATCTACTCGTCTAAGAACCTCTAAAAAATATGAAACAAGTAAATGTAATGATGATAATTATAATGAAATGACAGATAGTCATGAAAGGAGTAGGTTAATGACTCCCCAAGAATTGTGATTAGCAATATTTTATTCGTCTTGATTTCCAGGTGGATGTAAGTTGGACAGAGAATTTTCAAGTTGACTGTTAAGTCCTTGTGACTTGTGAAAGCGTTTGTACAGGTGTTCAATAGAATTTTCGACAAATGGTACTTTAAAATCTATGTATACGCTTCCTTTTACTAACTAACGTACAGGTAGCTTGTACTATAAGGTGTAACGGTTTCGACTGCAATGCTTGAATCCATTGTAAATTAGAATATTTATTTGAACCGTAAACTTGGGCTAATAAATCCATGTGGGTTCCAAAATAAAAGAATATATTCGTAATTTTTAAGCCACTGGTAATGTTGAGCGTTTCTGAAGTAGAGAATGGAAAAGAAAAATGGGGTTGTAAAGTGATTGTTCGAAATTTTAAAATGTATTTAAAAGAGACTTACGGGGCAATAAAAAAAGTAAATGAAAGGTTTACAGGATTTTTGTATCGCTATTACTTCTGTATACTTCCACCGAGTAGGAAATTATGTAGCAGTAAAATGAAGGTAAAAATTGTAGTTAAGAAGACAAGTGACTTCCGCAGTAGATGTTAAAACAATTCAGTTATTATTCCATTATATCCTAGGACTTTTTACGTGTTATTTACAGAATTTCAGGTTTTACTTCAATGGAAAGAAACACTTCCGAGGGGTTAATGAAGCGGTTCATCTAGTGACTGTTGAATCTGTAGATCTTGTACGGTTAAGCTTTGACATTCATACTTTAAGCTGTCATACATCCCGTGCTGTATTTTGTTTTAAATATCCAAAAAATAAAACTTTAGGTTGAATATTTTCAAATGGTGGGTGCAAAAATTCAGCGTAATTTTTCTTTAAATAGTTACGAAATATTTTATTAAATTGACAAAACGTAATATGGGTTACGGAGTGACGTATACTTTTGATGTGAAATTTTTGAATACGGAGTTATTTCTTACAAGAAAGTTTGTGTTAATACAGTATTAGATTCTTCATATAAGAAGTGTTTCAATTATTTTTTCTATGTGATAATACAGAAAAATACTAAAATAATTTATGATTTTGTCATGTCATACAGTTTAAAAGGGAACTAATTCGAAACTAATATAAAAAAAAATTATTTTGTAATCCGTTCATGTTAATTAAATCTACTTTTAGTTAGTTTTACTCACAACTTCTATTGAAACCGTACAAACAGTACGAAAGAAGAAGAAGAAGAAGGTGGGCGGGGGGGATTACAGAGGAGTTGTGAACCAATGGACGATGTTAAAAATGAGTTTAAAGGGGAGACTGTACTTTGTATCCCGCCAATGTTAAATTTTCTATTTTTAGGTACATTTTTCATAGGATTGGTAAAATATGGGGAAATTAAACTTTACACATCTTAGGTGTCGTGTTTCTTCTCAAGCTACTGACATTTTTTTCAATTTTATCTTTGGACCATACCATTTTGTAAAAATATTACGAATAACAAAAGATTTTTACAAATTGTTTTCTACGTTTTTTGCGTATTGCTAATTTTTGGAGCACCTGAGGAAGTCATAAAAATATTGGTATATGTGAATATACAAGATAATTAACTGGTAAAAATTTCAGTCTGGTAGGTTTATTGGTTTCTGAGCAAAATGTACCTAGTGTTAAAAATCTAAATTTACGGGAAAACGCAAGAAACAAGAAGGCACAAGCCAAAAACAAAATGTACAAATACAAGTAAATTTCCCATCAAAAGTTGTTAAGAAAGCTGAACCAACAGCTGAGAATGCAAAAAACAGAGATGCAGATATGTTAAAAAGTAAAATTCTCTTTGCACTAAAACGAGCAGTATAAAATTGTGAAAAATATTCGTTCTTTGTAACATGATAATTTTTCTGTGTAAACCTGATAAAAACTCAATTTTTCCATAAAATAATTTTTTTTGATTTAACTTTATGTTTTTTTCTGGTAGATCTAGACCTAAACTATTGAAAAACATAAAAAACCAAAATCGAAATTTTGAGTCAAAACCATTGTGCCATCTCCCCTTAAACTCACTGTGATGAGTTTAAAAATATAATATCTTTAAAAATATGTAATTATCGTCTAGGTCAAGTTTAAACTCCAAACAATCTAAGGTGTTCTGGGCCAGCTCAGTTTATGCTAAGTACACTTCAAGTGCTGTCAGTTTTAGATGAATTCATGAAAATTTTATGCTAGAAAAGTTGATAACGTTCAACGACGTGGAGTTGATCAATATACTGAAATATTTTTATGGATTTGAAATATAATTTCCTTTGACATGGGTGAAGAGTCGGAAACAATTAAGGAAAATTCAGGCATCGTAAATGAATTTTTTAAGGTCAGTAAAGGGCTGTACAAAAGTTGATAGATTATTATAATGAAGATGTGCGTAAGGAATTGAACATCTTCAAGTTGGAAGACCGAGTAATAGAAAACAGGCAGAAATGGCTGGCAAATTTGGAAATAATGCCTGATGGGCGTATACCTAAGGGAGTGTGGAGGTTGAGGCCGGTTGGCCGAAGTGATTTTGGAAGACCCAGGAAAAGATGGTAGCTGTCCTTAAGAAAATTAAAAAAAAAAGCGTTGAGACCGGAACAGGCGATTCGCCTAAACCCTGTAGTGAAGAAAAAGAAGAAGAAGAAGAAGAAGAAGAAGAAGAAGAAGAAGAAATATAATTTGGAATGATTAAGGAACGATTTTTTGGCGTCCTAAGTGGTAAAACTGAGAAACTTTTTCACAGTCAGGTTTTAATGTAGTTTAGTTTTTATTTAATTGGTGATTATTCATTATTAATGACGCTAGCAGATTAAATGAATAACTTGTGTCTGTGACTAATTTTTAGAGGACAGCACTTTTCCTCCTACGGGAGGGGAGTGCAAGTTGAGACTCATGTCCGTGAATGTTATCATCGTCAAAACAATACACTGTTTTGATTAATCTTTTATAAAGATTTATCCAGTTCCGTTGAGAAGGATGAGATAGTTACTTTGGATTTAAACTCAACTTATTTTTATCCACACAATTTTTACTTTTTGCTCGCTTAAAGCTCAGACTCAGAGTCTAAACTGAAAACTTGATACTCATTTTTATCGACATGATTCCGTGAGGTTTATGGGGTTCATACGTTTAGATTGTAGGATACCTAACTATCGTAATTGACAGATCTCTTTCATTAAATTAAATTTACTCAATTGTAATCAATAAATCAGTAGGCTTAATAAATAGTGTAATCCCTAACATAGTTTAAATATATTCATCTAAAGGGGTTTTTCATAATTACATTTAAAAAAATATAGGAAAATGCACGGATATTGCTTAAAACCAAATAGAAACCTACATGAAAGCCAAGAGAGAATGTCAGACACAATCAGAGAAAGAAGTGCAAAATGTTTTGGACAGCTTCAGAATGGAAATCACAAGAATACCGATACTCCTAATGGATCACTTCCTACACATGAAAATCAAACTGGGGTGGTTTGAAGAAACAGCGGAAGATCTACAAGAAATAAAAAAAGAAACAGCGAAGCACAAGATAGGCAAACGTGTAACAATAAAATAAACAACTTTGGTAATTTCCAGATACGAGAATCAATACCGCGTGGGCCAAGAACTAGAATAGAAGAAGAAAGGAAACAACAGTCCAAAAGGATAAAGAAATACTGGGAAAATAGAAAGCAACAACAATCGAAATCCAAAAAAAATCTGTATTAACGTGTTCTTAAGAGGACCTAAAATAAAAAATAATAAAAATAGGAAAAACACAGACAAAAAATTTAAAAAATTCAGCGCGTTAGTAATGATTATAAAAATAATTCTATTAACGGAGTTACTGTTCATCTAATAATTAGTATCTAATAAACAGCACAAAACGTAACTAAAGTTTACCTTACGGTGTATCATTAATTCTATTTATAAGTTGACGTTTAAAACAATAACACGACACAGTATAAGCGACCAGAGATGATTGTACAATTTGGTTAACCCACGCAAATATCAGGTAACTTCCTTTAAAGGAGAAATCTCTATACAAGTTTGCCATTTTACGCAGACTTTTACACGTATGCTTAACGTAATGTGTAAAAGAGATCAGATTAACAAGAATGATTCAGTTCAACTCGTATTTTATTATTAAAAAGTTGGTAATTTAAGTAGAAACTTTTAAACAATAATGAACCGACTATCTCGATATAATTTTTTTATTCTTCTACAAATTAGTATTTATTTCTTACAAATCCATCAAAAATCTCTTTCTTTTCACTTTAAAATTCTGGTTTTCTAAACCTCGGGGGTATCTAATTTCATCACCATAATCTATTTTGTAAGTTTTCAATGTACGTTTATTATAATTACAGTAAATTAATAAAAGTACAGGTTTTATTTTTACATGAATACTTTTTTTTGTTTTATGATTTCTGTTTCACAACTCTCTTGTCTTTTCTGGATAATTGGCAGTGTGTGAAAAATTCCCTGAACAGGGCACGGACCTAGCTGTGGGTAAGAAAAGTGGTGGAATTGCCATCTTAGAGACTCTGGACAGGCATTGGATTGGGTTTCTTTTAGAGATTAACCTCCAAGGTTCATACGCTCACGAAGCTGATGGAAAAATTTCTCTTCGGCCTTCCTGACCGTTGACCGATTTTCACCTGAAACCCCAGGTTTCTTAACGCGGCGGATTTCGCCACCCGCTCACGTTAAAAATATGAATGCGGACCGAATCTACGAAAAGAAGACGAAGAAGAAGGAGAAAAAAAGAAGAAGAAAAAGAAGAATGTCTATTCCTGTCAAAACATGAAATGAATATTCATCTGTTACTAGTAGGAATACCCTATTCGCAGTGGGGTTTCGGTTATAATGTGACCCACCCACGATTTTATGAAGCTTTACATTGATTGAAATTTTCAGTAAAAGTATGAATGTTGTTAGTCTTAATCCAAATGATAAAATATATAGAAATTTACAAAATGCTGCACAGTTCTATTGTCAAATCTGAGAGCAGGCCTTATTCATCTAACAATGTACATAATAAACATAAAAGGCTGCATATGATTTTTTTGAGTTTTAAGGCAAAACCAAGACGGTTATAATCGCCTGTTATTCTACACGAGGGTGTAGAAAGCCCAAGTGTAGAACGCACTTTTTTTAAAACAATAAAACAAGGCTGTAAAGTGGCCATAAACATAACAAAAACATAAAAACTTAAACCTAATATCACAGTTAGAATAAATAACACTTACAACATAGACAACTTATAAGAACTCATAAAATTTAAATCTTACAAATTAGTATCACAGCCAAGAAAATAGCTTTTGTCGCCGAGTATGTCCCGTAATTCAAAGGGTAGACTGCAAAGGATTTTCCACGATACTGTATGTTGCATTTTTACTTTCCTTTGTCCCACATGAATATAGACTACTCGTGTATGGATGGAAAGTATTGTTTTCATGTATATGTTTCGAAGTCGACTTTTCACCGGAAATACACGTTTTCAGGCCCTCTGAACTTAAAGACATATTTTTAGCAATCTCTCTCTCTCTCTCCCCATCATAATCTTTTTAATCTTCTTTCTAGATTTTGTGAAAAGTGTGGTTGTGAAAATATTATTATTCATAAATTCGTGTCATTAATTAATTTTGAAATAAAAGTGAAAGTATAATTATTTTCTATGGTTGTTTATATACCTACTAGATATACAAGAATGTTGAGGCAAAATTTCGTACGTAAGGGAGACTTGTGCTCCCTTAAAAATTTTGATGGTTAGTATATTTTTACTATAAACACTAAAATAAAATAAAATTAGCAAAAAAAGTTACATCGATATCGAAGAGTGGTTGGTCTTTCTCATGTCGTTCGTGTTACTATTGTATTATCGTTTCCATCAGCCAACCATCAGGGGGGTTAGGAATAATCTATTTGCCATTATGACCGGGTTGGTCTGAAGGTTGAGTCATCGCCGCAAGTCAGCTGTTTAACAGCTGATTTTCATGGACGAAAGTTCCGTAGTTCAAATTATAGGAAAAGTAATATTTACTATCATAGGGATTTGAATAATAGACAAAAGTTTATTATAAGCTATACGTATTTAATAATAACAAATATACTTACAATAAGCTATATTTGAATAATAGACGTGATTGCGGTGGTGTACTTTGGTGGGGGGATTTAACCATAATCTCTCAGGAATGATCGGCCTGAATCTGTACAAAAATACACCTTATTTGCACGTCATACACAAGTTATCATCCTCATTTCATTGGGTCATGAGGTTGCGTATTATTCTTAATTAAACAGATTGCAACGTACACCCATTAGGGGTTTATAAAAAATCATAAGACAAATTGTAAAAGAACAATTTTCAAAGCAAAACTGGAATTTAGAATGAGTGACGGCACGTGAATGTGTGCTAGAAAAGTGCGTGCTTAAAAGACATTAAAAATATTTTATTGTCTGTAACGTTTACAGGTATGATGTTAATAATAATTACACCTGGAACAAAACTGCACATTTATGTAAATTGTCGTACTGTCTTTTTTAAAGAACAACATAAAAATATGTGTGTTATAAAAAATATGTGTGTAAAAATATGTGTGTACACAAGCGTATATTTAGTGACTGGATATAACATGTGAGTACTAAAAAGGTAAATTATTTATCAAAGAAGAAACTTTGCTGAGTACTTGTAAGTGCTTTTACAGAAAGTATGTTACAACTGATTTATAAAAATCATATTCAAGGTACTAGGGATGTTGGATACATGCAATAGCAAAATATCCGCCCATCGGTGATTAAAACAGGTTTGCTTGTCATTTCATTTCTCTTCCAGGTTTACGTAGGCTGTTTACTGTGCATACATAAAGTCTACATATATGAATGAATGGTGAATTAATTATGAATGAAATAACAGAACGAATGAATGAATTGCCCCACAACTGCCCCATGTCCCACTTAACGTTTTATAAGTAGGCGGAAAAAGAACCTTGTACCAGGTATCTCCACCATATGTGTAACCTTTATCAAATTATTCATTATTTTTAATATTTACAGTAAAAAATTAAAGTATTATTAGCAGTCTAATAGATGTTAGTGGAGGCGTTATGTTCCTGTAAATTTCGTAACAGCTAATTTTATTGTTAAATTTCGTAATAGTGTTCTTTCAACCAAAATCATTTCCGCTATCTAACATATGTTAACAAATCAGTCAATTTAAATCACGAAATTCATCGCATTTAAAATAAATATAAATAGTTTATTGACATGTACTAAAACCGAATATTTTGTAAAATTTAATTATAAAAATTAGTCCTACTTTGTTAGTTATCTGATGATGTAATTTTCCGATGTAAGTTATCTAAGTGGAATTCAGTCATTATGACAGTAAGACGAATCAGGACTACGGAATAGTGGGTTTTAACGAATCAAAATTTCCTTTTCTTAGAAACAGGAATCAAATTTAGAAACTTTCGCTTAATAGTTTAGCATAAATGAAATAATCTTTAATTTTTGGCGCGTAAGCTCGAAAAAGATTACATAAGATGAACCTCATATAAGCAAAAAAGGCCGGTATACCTTGAGGAATTCCGAAAAATCTCTCGCTAGAGAATGGTGAGGTCGGTTGTTTTTGTGACAAGTAGGAATATTTCGGGTCAAAATGTTGTAAGAGTAAACGAGATATCAGGAACCGCATGAACCAGGATAGAGCTGCTCTTTAAATACTTAACGGTATGCTCTGGTCTAGTAAAATAAAAAAGAGGATGAAAATGAATAAACAAAGATCTTAGAGATGGACTGATTAAAAAATTGTGCAGGGTCTCCAGAATGGAGCATTTGAGAAATGAACATATAAGGAAATGGACCGGTTCTGAGATTACCATTGTAGATAAATATAAGATAAAGACCAAACAGTTGTAGTTTAGACATGTCCAAATAATTTTAGGAAGATTTCTTCAAAAGGCTTTCCTTTCCCGTACGGAAAATAGAAAAAGAAAATATCGTCCTTAGAAAACTTGGGTGAAGAATTCAAGATATTATTGCAGCGAGGAATCTTCAGGAGGGTGTCTGAGAACACAAAAACAAAAAACGATGGGCTGTAAAATACGGTAAGCGAGAAATCGACAGGAATCCCGCAAAATAAAAACATTAAAATAGTTTAGCATTCCACAATTATCGCATGGAGCAGCTACCTTCCAAATCTTGATAACCGATTTCGATTTCTGGTAAAAAAGAAAAATATAATAATAATAATAATAATAATAATAATAATAATAATAATAATAATAACAATGCTGTATTTCCATTTTTTTTTTATATCGCTGAAGTGAGTTCAATGCAATCTGTTTAATTTAAAACAATAAGAAACTCCCAGGCAGGTGGGGTGTTAAATTACTTGCACTCGATCTGCTAGTTCCAGGGCTACAAAAAAATTGTTCTGTTTCTTATCATATGGTCAGCCATATATTATTGTATGACAAGATAAATGTAGTTTTTATTATTATATGACAAGCATTTAAGAACAGAAGAGATAGAGGTGTAAAAGACTATAGTCAGCGTTATCTCCTCTGAGAGTAATGATTTTCATCATTATACAGCCAGACCCTTTGGTGAAGGAAGTGAAGGCGTCATTTGCATGGTGGAAAGTAGATGGTTTTCAGAAAGCCGGCCTGCTATAAGCATACTTTTCCACTCAGTGAGGAAGGCATTGGTAAACTACCGCACTCCTCGTCTTAATTAGTAAAGCCTCTAGAGGTTCAAACCAACCTTTCAGCTGATGAACTAAACAACAAACCCACCGGGTTAGTCTAGGGCTAAAGTCGTCGCCGGGAGTCAGCTGTTTAACAGCTGATTTTCGCAGATGAAGTTTCCGGGTTCAAATCCTAGTAAAGGCAGTTATATTTATACAAATTTGAATGCTAGCCAGTGGTTACCAATGTAATTTGATAGTTGGCGTTCAATTGACCATACTCTCTCAGGAATCTCATATACACGACATACACATCATCATCTCATTCGGGGGGGGGGGGGGGTCATGGGGTTGGTTATCGTTCTTAAATTGAACAGATATAACGTACACACATTCGAGATAAAAACCAGTAATTAGGCATATTTATCTACTTTAATGTTTTGAATTTAACGTGGTCAACAAATCTGACAGTTACATAAGTTCTGGTGCTCAGTTGCGATAAAATAACGCAATATCGCTCAAGATACTGAGCATTGTGCGTGAGAGGATAAAAGTTTCAGCGTGGGCCTATAACTGAGTGACGTCATTAGCAACCTGCCCATAAAGAGATCTGCTGTATTCTGTCCTACCTGCCGCACCCAGCCTCGCCTCCGTACTGTTTGTTGTCCTTCCTTTATTTGTTCATCCGGTAAAGGAAGAAAGCGGCAATCACGTTCTTCACTTCCCTAAATTACGTTTTCACCTTGTGACGTTTAATTAAATTACTGTTGGAAATCAGGATGTCTTGATTTGTTGTACGTTCTGATGTACACTCTCATAAATCACTTGAAAATTTTGTAATTGAAGATTTTATTTAAAATTCTAGTCACATGTGGTTTTCTTATAAAACATTTGTGATTCTCTTCTTTGACATTATATCCATATGTTTTGCTCCGTAAACAAATTAACAGGAAGCTTATTTTAAGCTATTTAGTTCCACATGATTGAAGAACGAGTGGGTCTCTCATTATCCGTGTTTTTGTAAGTTATGTATTTGTGTATCTTAGCTTGATTTATATAATTCTGTGCTTTTCCTTTTATAACTGGTAGATAAACGACAAATAATTTTTTATGTATTCAATGACTAAATTTTATATCTTTTAAGCTAATTTATCAGGAGGCTTCTTGATTGAGAATAAACCTCTCATAACTAGTCTATCAATAACCCACCGGGTTGGTCTAGTGGTGAAGTCGTTACCACAAGCCAGCTGTTTAACAGCTCCGAAAATCATTTCGGAGACAAAGGTTCTGTGGTTCGAATTCTAGTAAAGGTAGTTACTTTTATACGGATTGGATATCAGATAGAAGTACCGGTTTACTTTGACGGTTGGAGTTCAATTAATTATACGCTCTCAGGAATGGACAATCTGAGTCTGTTCAAACCTACATCTGATTTACACTTCATACATATCACCCTCATCTCAATGAGTTTATGAGGTTGCTTTTTATTTTTAAATTGAAAAGGTTGCCACGTACACTTTTTAGGGAACAACTTTTTAGGGAACAAATCAAATAAAAAAACCAAAATGAATTAACTATTAAATAATTTGTAAAACGAATGTTTGAATTTTAAGCCTAGCTGCTTCCGTTTCCGCTGAATGTGTGTTCTTCAGCTTAGGCGTCTGTCTAAGTGTAATCCAAGATATTTAGCTGATGTCGGATAAAGTGGCCGGGACGGGTTTTTGGTTGGTAGGCGGTTGCGGCCTCCTTGGGGCTGGACGAGGACGCCTCAATTGAGTCCAACACTACTTCCCCCACAGTGAGGTAGTGAACATGAATTTTTCTCACCGCCTCAGATAAAAAAAGGTATTTAGCTTTGTCTATGTATGAAATTTATGTGTTGTTGAAATGTATATGAGGATAATTTTGATGACGAAGTGTGAATGTAACATGTGAACTTTTTGTTTTGTTTGCCTTCAAATGCCATCACCTCTGCCAGTCTTTTATAACGTTTAGGTGGTGTTGAAGTCTTGTACTTACCCTAGCATGGCCTTCTTATACTGGACGAATAGCATCAGAAAAGGTAGCTGTATTGTATCTTGTGTTTATAATTTATTGTACATCACTGGCACTAAAATGGTGCTAAACAAACTTAAAATAAGTAATTGTTTTTAAAAATTATAAAAAAATGATTAAGATATTAAGAGTGATATAAGCGATAAAAAAATTGAACAATTTGGATATTTGAGTTATTGGATTTACTCTGTAGCTGGATACAGTAGGTTCAGACTAGTTTGAACATGATTTTGTAAATTAAAAGTTTGTTTTGAAGTGAAAATTTTTATGTCGGTCTTAGTAGCCAAAGAAAGTCGTTTCTGGTAAATATAAAAATTCTTTCTTATTGATAAATGGTATTAACAAAATAAGTTTAGTATTTCAGGTCTCCTTGCACATGTTTGTTTCCAACTTGTTATGTTTTCCTCCGGCATCTTAATAATTTCTTGATAGCTCATATTCCCTTTTAAATAATCTGCAACCTTTTTACTTCGACGACCTCTTTTCTTAACACCTTTTACCACTTTTGTTAACACAGGTTCAATTAAACCTCATTCTCTCATTATATATGCTTTAGCCAATTAGCTTCTTCTCCGTCGATTGGTTGCGATCAAATTAGTCTTCTCTGGCACTCTTCATAGTAGATAATAATATTGATAGTTTGTATTGAAAAAATATGGTAGTAAATACAAGTTCTATTAATTAAGGTTGGGCGTTTCGATCACTATTGTAATACACTACTGCTTTTGTAACTACAATAGTTTTTTATAAATCCTTTCTCTACTTCTCTGTAAAAGATATTAATATTAAATAAAAGTTGCAAGAACTTATCGTTAAAATATTAAAGCGTAAGAAAAATATTGCAATATCCTCTAATTTGGTTAAAAAGCTCTATCTGTCATTAAGGGGAGACTGTATTTTGTATCCCGCCAATGTTAAATTTGCTATTTTTAGGTACAGTTTTCATAGGATTGGTAAAAGATAGGGAAATTAAACTTTACACACCATAGGTGTCGGGTTTCTTCTCGAGCTGCTGACATTTTTTTCAATTTAATCTTTGGACCATACAATTTTTTTTAAATATTACGAATAACATAAAATTTTTACAAATTGTGTTCTACGTTTTTTACGTATTACTAATTTTTGGAGCACCTGAGGAAGTCATAAAAATGTTGATATATGTGAATATACAAGATAATTAACTGGTAAAAATTTCAGCCTGGTAGGTTTATTGGTTTCTGAGAAAAATGTACCTAGTGTTTCAAATCTAAATTTACGGGAAAACGCAAGAAACAAGAAGGCACAAATCAAAAACAAAATGTACAAAAACAAGTGAATTTCCCATCAACAATTGTTTAGAAAGCTGAACCAACAGCTGAGAATGCAAAAAACAGAGATGCAGGTATGTTAAAAACTAAAATTCTCTTTTCACTAAAACGAGCAGTATAAAATTGTGAAAAATACAATTTGTATTCGTTCTTCGTGACATGATAATTTTTCTGTGTAAACTTTATAAAACTTAATATTTTCATAAAAAAATATTTTTTTGACGTAATTTAATATTTTTCTGGTAGATCTGGGCTTAAACAATTGAAAAACATAAAAAAAAACAAAAATCGTCGAGTTAAAACCATCGTGCCATCTCCCCGTAATATAATTCTTCTGGGAAAAAAGTTCCTAAATGGAAAAACTGTTGCAAGTACCATTTGAAGAATTTGATGTGTGTTATTTTGCCCTTATATTTTCTCAAAGAAGAAGAAGGGTGGACATCTCAGTTACCTTACATGCCTAAGGCAGTCCTGTTCTATTTTTAAAGTGCCAGATAATATATTTTTTAATAGAAAGCAACACAAAACCCTTTATCGAGTTAAAATACCGTAGCTTGTTTTATTTTATATTAGTTTAAAAATAACAGAACTAATCCCTTTTGGTCTCTCTAGTAATTTATTTTTAGATATTAAGTATCATAGAGTTTACCCCGCTTCCTGCATCAAACAATCCGTAACACTCCGGATGTCTCTTACCGGAAATCTGTAGACGGTTTTTAACAGTTTCTTTTTATATTTTTAACAACACTGATATCTGTTTGCTTTGTACTTTAATTAATTAACCATTATGACAGGATTTTCATAAATGCTTTAAACAGTAGAACGGTTTCTCTTTTTAAATAAACAAAAAGAAGTAGCTATTAATGACGCTTTCTTTCTAATAATTTCTGTGTCATATAAATAACTGAGGTTACATGTCCTTCAGGTATTAATTGCAAGTGTAAAAATCACGTGCTTTACTGAAACTAACAGTTATTATGTCTATGACATGCAGTTATAATGTTTTCAGATATTTCTACAAAAGGATTTACGTAAATAAATTCTTATGCAATTCAACTTACAGTTCGGTCGTAAATTTGTTGATTATTTTCTATTCTTCTAAAGGCAGAAAAACTTTCGTATTTGCTTTTTTCCTATGTTGGATAAATTATCTCTATACTAACATTAATAATAGTAGTAGTATTTTGTGATAAGCTAAAAATATTTACGGTGAGATAGGTTTATTTTACGAAAAAGTGTATTGCTATATGACTAGCATTGCTACTGGGGAAGGGTGGAGTGGTGGTATATCATTTAGAATATCTTATTGTAATTTCTTGTATTCTTTTGTGATAAAGTTTTATACAATTTCTAGTGTTTTATAAATTTTTTATTTGTGTATACCCTTTTATGATTTATTTACAACATTTCCCAGAATCCTTTTTATTTCTTTTCTTTATCGTACAATCTACCTTTTCATTATTGCTTCCAGAATTCGAAAGAAGGCTTTTGTATTATTTTAATGTGTTTTCTACCTCATCTTTTTTATTACTTTCTCGAAGCTCCTAAATGGATACAAAAAGAGTTAGCCCCTTTAGTCAGGAGTCCAGACTGTTAAAGTTGTCATACGGTCATGAATGAGTGCATTTAGACAGTTAAGCGAGTGTGAGTACATTGTACACATTGTACGTTAAGAAGAAAGGTCTGCGAATTGTTTGTAAACATTGTAATTGGTTGTAGGTAAGAGTCTATTATCAAGTGTATAATATTGTTATTGTTAGTTAAGTTAGTTTAAGCTTTACATTTTGTAAGTTATCTAATTTAAAATATTTAATTGTAATTTGTTAGTTAGTCTAAGCATTCTGCCCATAACAGACAGGTGGAGTGTCAAATTATTTACACTCAATGTGTTCATTGCAGGGGTAAAATAAATAGTTCTGTTTCTTATCATATTGTCACCCAATTGAATGACTGAATCATTTAATAAGAGAAGAGGTAGAGGTGTGTTAGGTGACACTAATCAGAGTTATCTCCTCTCAAAGTAATGAATTTCATTATACAATTGGACCCTGTGGTGAATGAAGTGAAGGTGTCATTTGCAGAGTGGAAAATATGTGCTTTTCAGAGGGCCCAACATGCTGATAAGTGTACTTTTCCACTGAGTGAGTTGTGGCAATGGTAAACCACGTCACTCCTCGTTTTACTTAGTAAAACCTCTACACGTTCAAACCTAAACAACAACAATCTAAGCATAATAATTAATTACAATTTATAATCTTGTAAATAAATAACTGCTATAAGTTTAAAGGAAGTTTGTTTATTATTTATTATACCCAAATTCCGGAAGAACCTTAACTTAAGTGTTACAATACTATATATTGCTTGAGTCCCAGCTCCGTGTAGTTCGAAGGAATGCAGTGCGTTGTTATAGTAGTGGGAGAATGAATGAGTTAGTAGTGTTTCACAGCTGATGCATTTGTAGTGGTAGCGTGTACTAACTAGACTAAAAAAATATTCTTATCATCTGGCGCATTAATTTAACAAATACCTACCGGGTTATTAACTTGACGGATTAATAATATTTAACTTGCTAATTTATATCAAAATATGTAAATGAATAAATTTAATAAATACATACAAATATGTTAAATACGGAAATTTTGAAAACGAATGTTTTTTATCAGAGTAATACAACAATCGTTCTCCCAGCATGCGTCACTCATTCATTATACCTCACCCGTACCCTTCACCCCGCAATTACACGGAGCTTGGAACCGCATAATACTTCATCTTTAACATGTGAACAGTATTGATTCCAATTGGCTAAAATTAACAATCTTTTATTTAATTATCAGTTTTTTTTATAAAGTTGTAGCCTACTTGTAATTTTCATCGTAGAATCCATACACCCTGATCTCTAGATAAAAAACATACGAGTATGTGATTCTAATCTGAATTAAGACACATTAGTCATTTCGGTTGGTGTTGAAGCATGGACCCTGCCTGAGGTTAATAAAAAATTTAGTCTTTTGAAATGATGATATATTAACAAACAGATGATGATGTATAAAGTCCAAAGAAAGATCAAGGGTAAGAGAAGTGTTTTGGACGTAGAAGAATTTTCTGGCTGCGAAATCTGAAGGAGTGGTGCGGGTGTATTTCGGCGTACTGTTTAGAGCCGCGGTCAACATGATTCAAATACCTATGATGATTTCCAATCTCCGATACGAAAACAAAAGAAGTAGAAGAATCAACGTTTTTACAGTAATTATTTTTCAGGTATAGTCGCTAATGATTTATTATTGATACCATGTTAAATAAATAAGTTAAACATTAATAATATACAACAAAAACCCCGTTTTTTGGTACAATTGCAATTTTATATTGTGGTTTTTTATTATTCCTACTTTTAGAAAATTTTATAAATTTTTTTTTTCGTAACATTTAAACTTATTCAAATATACGCTTAAAAATGTATATCAAATTATGTTCAAATTATTCTGTCATATAACTTAAATATTATTATTATTTTTTTTATAATTAAATTATAAATGTTTATTGGATCAATTTATTAAGTAATAATACGGACACGATAAGATCTATCTCAAACATTTTGAATTATCAAACGTAACGTATATTATTTTTACGATTACTTATTATTAACTTTTTCTTTACTTTTAAGGCCTTATTGGACAAATTTAGTTAATATCCATGTAAGCTCATTTTCTGCTTTTAATCTTCTTGCTGGACTTTTGCAATTCTTTCACTTCTCTCATATCCCGCCACTATTTCTCTAAGGTTTCTGATTTTCTGAGTCTTTCTGCTTCGAAAACTACTCATTTTCTTGGCACCTTGCTTTCTGTTGGAATCTGGTTATTGGGTTATTGATTTTTTAATAGTTTCCTGATTTAGTTTTTAAGTAATTTATTATGATATTGAGTTCTGTCTTATCCTTCTTGACCTCCTCGATCCATTATAGTGTATATTCCATTATAGTGCATTTGAGTTTTAAGTTATTTATTGTGATATTGAGTTCTGTCATATCCTTCTTGACCTCCTTGATCCATTATAGTGTATGTACTTTGTTCCAGAAAAATTCTGTCAGTCTATTTACTAATTTTGTGTCAACAACTCAGTTGAAGTGGCCCAGGAACGATATTTTCTTTTTCTTGATCGTACCTGTTTATGGTTCGATCATTTTGTACAGTTCACTGTTTGGGATGGTTTTCCACTTGCCATCCTTGACGTTGTTTTTGTTGATACACTTTCTCACTATTCTTCTCTCGACTTTCTCTATCTTGTCTTTATCGCCAGTTCTAATTGGCCCGAACAATGTCTCACTTCCGTAAAGAATTTCTGGGATTACCACTGTCTGATAGTGTCACATTTGGTGTTTATTGACATGCATTTTTTGTTGTAGATATTTGGCGTTAATTTCGCTGATTTGTTCGTTCTTTCCAGTTACTTTTTTCTTTGATGTTGCGTGCGATGTTTCACCTAGGTATTTAAAATTGTTAAGAAATTCTATGTTATTTTTGTTGATTTTTACTTTGTTAATGCATAGTGCATAGTAACAATGCATAGTAACAATTACAAGTAGATAGAAGGAAGAAGAAATCGTGGATGACAGAGGAAATTCTGAGCCTAATGGATGAAAGAAGAAAATTGAAACAACATCCAGTGAAATATAAAAAGATGCAAAACATTATAAGAAAGAAAATACGTGAAGCCAAGGAGAAGGAGGAAAGGGAGAGGTGTGAAGAAATAGAACAATATCAAAAGAGATATGATGACTTTAATGTACATCGCAAAGTCAAGGAAGCAACGGGAATGTTTCGGAAGAAAACGTATGGGAAATTAGTAGATGAGAGCGGAAGGATAATAATTGATAAAGAAGAAAAGAAAGACACTTGGAAACAGTATCTCGAAAAATTGTTTTATGACGCACGACAGGAGGTGGAGCCAGAGATCAAGGATACAGATGGCCCGGACATTTTAAAGGAAGAAGTAGAAGCAGCCATTCAACAGCTCAAAAAGGGAAAAGCAACAGGACTGGATCGAATTCCTGCAGAGATCATTCAACTGATGGATGAAAAACGAGTGCAATGGTTAACTACAATTTTCAACACCGTTTATAGAAGAGGAATCATTCCAAGGGACTGGTTGAAGTCAGAATTTATAACTTTACCAAAGAAGAAAGGTGCTAAGAAGTGTGAAGACCACAGGACAATAAGCTTAATGAGTCATCTCCTAAAGTTATTCTTGAAAATAATTCATAAAAGAATGTATAAAATTTGTGAAGAGCAAATTTCGCCCAATCAATTCGGCTTCCTGAATGCGGTTGGGACTAGAGAGGCTCTATTTAGTGTGCAAATACTGTTCCAGAGATGTAGGGATGTGAGTTGCGACGTTTTTGCCTGTCTGATTGATTATCAAAAGGCGTTCGATCGGGTCAGGCACGAGAAGATGATGGCGATACTAGAGGAGATAGGAATAGACGCAAAAGACCGCAAAATAATAACAAATCTCTACTGGAACCAAACGGCGGTACTGAAATGTGGAGAAGACCACACAGATGAAGTTAAAATCTTGAGAGGTGTGAGACAGGGATGCATTTTGTCGCCGATCCTGTTCAATTTGTACTCCGAACGTATTTTCAGAGAAGCATTACATAATATAGAGGAGGGAATATCAATAAATGGAATCAGATTGAACAATTTAAGATATGCTGATGACACGCTGGTATTTGCCGACACCATACAAGGCCTACAAAAAGTAATGGACAAGCTAACAGAGGTTAGTGCAATATATGGATTGGAGATAAATCCTAACAAAACAAAAGTGATGATCATCAGCAAACAACAGATTGGTGCACACGATCATATTGTAGTCAATCGGGTTAGAATAGAAAGAGTGTCACAATGTCAATATCTGGGCACATGTATAAACGAGACGTGGGATAACTCGCAGGAAATAAAATGTCGTATTGCAAAGGCTAGAAGTGTCTTCAATAACATGGGTTCGGTTTTCAAGAGCCATAACTTGACACTTCCAATGAAATTACGACTGCTGAAGTGTTATGTATTCTCAGTCCTCCTCTACGGAGTAGAAGCCTGGACATTAACACAGGCAACAATTAACAAATTGCAAGCTTTTGAACTCTGGCTCTATAGACAAATACTGAGAATATCCTGGACCCAAAAAATCACCAACAAGGAAGTCTTACGTCGAATGGGCAAGGAAGCCGAGTTAGTTAACACAGTAAAGGCACGTAAACTTCAGTATTTGGGACACATAATGCGTAACGAGCACAGATATGAGTTGCTGCAACAAATTCTGCAGGGCAAAATTGACGGGAAAAGAAAACCGGGACGAAGAAGAATATCCTGGCTGGCCAATCTAAGAACCTGGTTTGAGAAGAGCTCACTGGAACTGTTTCGTATAGCCTCAGATAAAGTACGCATCGCCATGATGATCGCCAACCTCCGGACCGGAGCGGCACCCTGAGAAGAAGAAGAATGCATAGTGGAGCACGGACCAAGATTACTTATTTTATTATATCATTTTGACTTGTCATATATAATGTATTTTATTATTTTTCGGGACAATAATGTTTATCTATTTATTTGGTGATAGTTTCCAAAAAACTTCCGAGAAATCTGATTTAATCATTTAAAAGTTACTATGTATTAATGATCGTTTTAAAACGATCATTTAAATTAAATTTTGAGTTTTATACAGACATGTATATAATATATTGTTTTTAGTTTATTATTTTAAGTCATATGAACACTCTGGTTATTAGCGACTACTTTGAGGGGTGACACATTGGGTTTTGTCACGTAATAATTTTCAAACCGTAGCCGGGAATCGAACAGGAACCTTCCCCATGGTAGGCTAACGCATTAACCACTACGCCATTGAAGCAGCGTAGTTTTATATATTTTCATACTTATAGATGGTAAAATATAAGTACAACTGGTTTTTTGTATTTCTATCTCATTCATTCACACAATAAGAAAAGTGAAACTTAAAACTGAATGAAGGAAGGTTAATAGTGTTTTTAAAAGCATTTCTTAGCTTTTTAAAATCCATTGTTTTGTTTATAGTTAAATAACCAATCAGATGCTACCTTAACCGGTAAGTAAACATGCAAATAAATCTAGTAGTCATAAAAATTAATTATTGATTACTATGAACAAACAAGGTAAATGCAGTAGGAGTAATGAATGAAAGAATAGCTTTCATAGTATTAAGTAAACAATCAACACACAAGTGTACATAGACAACAAAAGATATATTGTAATAGCTTACCATGTTTAATTAACAATATTGTAACTACTATATTTATTACCAATATGTACTTTATTTATTTAATTACAAATAGTAAACACAGATGGTGTTGTGTAATCTTATTCGGTATTGTAAAACTCATCCCGAATTTCACCTGAATAACAATTAAACAGATTTAAAAATAATGTATCACCTTAGCTTAGGTTCATTCGGGGTCTGGCTATAATAAAGAAAACAAACTGCAACCGGATGGGGACATTAAGCTGCGTAGGGAAACTTTAAATGTTTGGGGCCCTAAAAAGGGCCATTAAGCGGTAGTCGTGTAGACGGGAAGAGACGGTCGTAGTTATCGTGGCGTGTCATCAATGGCGTGACGTTGAGCGGAGACGTCATTTTCTTCCCTCACAGTAGTACGTCGATGGCTGCTTCGTCGGAATCCGGAGGTTGCAAAGCTCGGGATCGTCGTGGGCATTGCTTGCGGCAGCGGGCGATGATGGTCCCGGTTGGCAGTGATTCTTGCGGGGTCATCTAGAGTCTTCGTCAGAATCCGGTAACCGTGTGCCGTTGGTGGATGTCTGGTCAAAGCTGTAGAGTGAAATGGACTGACTGAATGGGCTTAGTGGAGTGCTCTTGGCTTAAAAAAAAGAAAATTTCGGTTGAAGGGTTGAACACCCTTTTCAATCTTTTAACAGTGGAATATCAAAATTGTTTTTATTTAACTTTTCTATTTACCCTAAAGGGAATTTTTCTTATGGTGCCTATTCGACCCGAACGTTGGCGGTCATTATAGCTATCACAACCTTACTGACAACAGCTCTAAATAGCTCTGGAGTTGTTTTAAAGAACCACACTCTAAGATTCTTGAGCCAGGAAACCGTCTTCTACCCTGTCCACGTTTCCTCCTGATCTTCCCTTGAAGAATGCCTTGAAGAAGCCGGTACTTATTCCCGTTTCTCAATACATCTCCCAGATATTCAATCTTCCTTCTTTTCACTATATTCACAACCTCCGCCTCCTTCCCCATCCGTTCCAGTATCTGTCTGTTTGTTACACGATCCACCCAAAAGATTCTCAGGATTCTTCTATACAACCACATCTGGAAAGCCTCTAATTTCCCTTGAGTCGCTGCTGTAAGCGTCCACGACTCGACTCCATAGAATAAAATTGAAAAGATATAACACTGAAGGAGTCTTACTTTTTATTCGAGATCCAGATTATGGCTCATCAAAGTCTGCTCATCTTAAACGTATCCCTAAAGGATATATTCCCTCCAAATTTCAGTTCAAGTAAGAGAATTACTGATGAGTGTGTCAGTCAGTCAATGAGGGCTTTCTCATTTATTTAAATACAGAAATCGGATTGAAGTGACAAATCTGACACCCACAATTGCAGGAAACCTCACATATCTGTTATTCTGACTATTGATTATAATGTACATTAAATTTTAAAAAAACCAATGTAAGAATTTATAGATGCACATGAAATATTAGATTTCAATACTGGTTAAAATTTACGTTGTCTTATGCGTGTTTCTTTTATACTGGATATTATATTCTGATTGTAAATAATATTCCATATAACGAAAGTTGTATCAGTGATTTAAAACTACCTTCAGATAAATTGATTACGAAAATATACATCGTGTAATATTGTAAGATATGATTTATTTATAACAGCAGATATACGGTTATTTTCTAAAATTTCAGTGATTTGAACAGAAGCTGATCAAGGAGCTGACCACTTTCATTCAGCTTAGAATAAATGCAGCTTTGCGGCCCACACATCACACGTTTCTATCTTCGTTATTATTGTTGTGCGTACCTGTTTAATCATTACGTCACGTTATCGTGTTAACGTAACGGGTAATAAAAAAAGAAACTTATTGAAAAGTATACTATAATTATTATAATAATAATAAGAACTTCCATTTACTTTCGTAAACTTATTCTTCCATTCATTCTTTTTCCAAACAAAGTAGCTAAGCATCATTAAATTTATTGTTAGCTTCAACATTTTTTTTAACGTGGTCATATGAATAAAAATATCCGACCAATAAACAAAGGTGTGAACGTTTAAAACATTCCTTACAAAATTGTAGATTTTAAAGTAGTGTACTCTATAATTATTTTATTAATTTAATTACTGTTTTCATATTGGTTTTAAACTTTTCCACCAGCAAATACAATCAAATACTATAATTTATTTATGCTCGCTGTGGTTTATAAATTTTTATCTAATTAAACACTATCAAAACTACTGGGAATTTTAAATACATAACCTATTATTTTCTTTACTCACTGAAATAAGATATTTAGATTTTTTTTTTGAAAATAACTTACTGAAACTAATTGGTAGAAATGTTTTATTATTGCCTATGTATTTATTGCTGTAATAATATGTGCGTGATGTATTTTTAAATGATTATCTTCAATTTTTCATTTTTTTATCGACAGGATTCATCTAAAATCTGTTTTTTATACAGAACAACGGATAGGGTTGTGTATAAAAATTGAAGGCAACTCCCAACCTTAGTTAAGAAAAAGTGTTCAAATTATTAATGTTAATGTTTTAAAAGTTAAAAAGATTAGTTAAATATACAAATCTGTATAGTTATTTTTTACAAAAAAATGAAGTTAAATTTTGAAAAATGAACGTTAAGAATTTTAGTTAGGTTCTGAACAGTAATATATTCCAGAGAGATTAAAAGTTGAATCGAGAAAGCCAGAGCGGAATTTTCTTTTATGTCACTCATTCACTGTAAGGACCTCGCCTGGAGCTAATAGATAGATTATCCATTGATGGGTCTTTTTCACATTACTAGTACACATTATTACGAGGCATATTCAGAAAGTAAGTGTACTGAGGCTTTCACGGCCGGATGAATTTTATTTTTGACATGTTATCTACACTTCCGTGTAGCCTGACTTCTCCCCTTCGCAACGAGACCGGTTCGAGGTCAGTACGTTTAGAACTACCGACGCGACAACACGTTTCGTGAAAAATGTCAATCCAATCTCCCGCCAAGTGCGAAATACGCGGCGTCATCCGTTATCTCGTACGGAAGGGAACACCTCCAGTTGAGATTTATAATGAAGTGAAAACTGCATATGGCACTAAAGCTATGAATCATACGAGTGTGTACAAGTGGTGTCGCGAGTTTGGAAACGGTCGTAAGTCTACGCATGATGATCAGAGGAGCGGAAGACCTTCAATTCTGACTGATGAAATTGTGGAAAAAAATCGAAAATGCGCTCCGTGACGATCGCAGATTGACTGTGGATGAATTCGGCGGTGTTTCCGCAAATCTCCAGATCTCTACTACACAAAACCATCACAGAAACCCTCGGATATCGGATACTGTTCGGGAGGGAGTCCCAAAACAGCTGACAGACCAACACAAGCTGAATCGAGTGGAGGCCGGGCAAGAGTTTTTGAGGCGCTGCCAACTGTATGGAGATAATTTCTCCGCGCCATCGTTACTGATAAAACTTGGGTGGCACACTACACGCCTGAAATCAAAAGACAGTCTCAACAGTGGCGTCACATCTCTTCACCCTCCGACAAAAAGTTCAAAACCACAATTTCAGCCAAGAAAATCATGACATCCGTGTTCTGCGACTGTCAAGGAATAATTGTAATTGAATATATGCCTCAAGGGGAGACCATCAACTCTGCAAGATACTATGAGACCCTAAAAAAATTGCGGAGGGCGATTCAGAACAAGAAGAGAGGCATGCTGACAAAAGGAGTCTGCCTGCTGCACGACAATGCCAGACCACACACGGCCAACGCCACGAAGGAACTGATTCCCTCGATTGAATGGGCTGTCCTGAAATATACCGCGCATTTCCCTGACCTAGCACATTCATATTACTATCTCTTTACCTCCCTGAAGATGCAAATGGGTGAAAAAAGGTTTTCAACCGACAAGGAGGTGAAGAAGTGGACGAGTGGTTGGCGGGAAACTACTTCCAGGAAGGCATCAAAAAATTGATACCCCGCTTCACCACCTGCATTGAGAGAAATGGCGACTATGTAGAAAAATAGCTTATATATACTAAAGTAACCACGTAATTTTTTGTTTCAAAACAATTTTTGAAACCTAAAAAAATGCAGTACACTTACTTTCTGGATATGCCTCGTAGTATGGTGTTGAAGCATGAAAAGCTGAGGGATACTTAAGAGAAAATTCAAGCTTTTTAAAAATCTGGTTGTATCAACGTTTTTCTGAGAATCTCTTCGGTTCTCTTTGATTGATCAAGTAACTAATGATAAAGTCCTTCACTGAATGTCGATCTGAGTTGTTGTTGACGACTTTTTAAGAGTGTAAGTTGAACTGTTCCGGATATATTATGATACACGGCATTTGAATCTTTCAAAACGATATCAAGGGTAAAATAAAGGATATCCTGGTAGAAAAAGATATTCTGGCTCGCTAATCTGAGGGAAAGTTTTGGTGTTACCTCGCGGGAAGTTTTCAATCAAGAAGAAGAAGGAGGAGGAGGAGGAGGAGGAGAAGGTCTGATTGGCAAACAAAAATGATAACGAATAAGGTGTTTATTTAAAATAAAGACAGATAATCCTCATCAACGTTTTGCTCGTATTATAGTCTATGTTGTGTATCTTTAAATGTGGAATTAGGTTACGTGTGTAAAATGTGTTTCAGAGATGAATATGTCATCCAGATTATTTAAATTGAGGAAACACTTGGCCTCTTGATAACGTTGGGATAAGCCGTTTGCGTTCCTTAAAGTTACCTTGAATATGTGTTTCATTTAAGTATTTTTGAAACGAGTGTAGTCAAAAAAATTAGTATAGTAATCTTATATCGTCTTCAATATTTGTTTGGTATTTTGTTTGTCGTAAGAGAATTTCGTAAAGTCTTGTATCCGATCGATTAATAATTGGATGTTCCGATAATTGGTAAGATAATTGATTATTTGATTGTTTGATAATTGATTGATTGATTGGTTTGATAATTGGTTTATCAACACACAAGTTCGAAGCTTTTGATCCTCATAAGCCTCCTTAGAATAATTTTTTGTCGAAAGGTTGAATTGCTTCAGTATTAATGTGTCACTTTAGGCAAGGTTCATATTTAGAAGTAAATCTTATCTCACTGGAAACAAATTTTGTTTAGGTATCATCCGAAAGGCTGTTTTGAACCTCTAGTCTCTAAACTAGAGGTTCAAACCAGCCTTTTGGGAGAGTATGGTTAATTGAACCCCAACTATCAAAGTACATCGGTAACCACTGGCCAGTATTCAAATTCGTATAAAAGTAGCTGCCTTTACTTGAAATTTTATTTGCCTTTATTTGAACTAGGAACCTTCATCTCCGAAAATCAGCTGTTAAAAAAGCTGGCTCCCGGCGACGACTTTAGCTCTACCCTAACCCGGTGGGTTTGTTGTTTAGTTCATCAGCTGAAAGGTTGGTTTGAACCTCTAGAGCCTTTACTAATTAAAACGACGAGTGCGGTAGTTTACCATAGCCTTCCTCACTGAGTGGAAAAGTATGCTTATAGCAGGCCGGCCCTCTGAAAAGCATCTACTTTCCACACTGCAAATGACACCTTCACTTCCTTCACCATAGGGGCTGGCTGTATAATGATGAAAATCATTACTCTCAGAGGAGATAACTGTGACTAGTGTCTTTTACATACTTTAGCCATTTAATTGGCTGATCATGTGATAAGAAACAGAACAATTTTTATAGCCCTGTAACTAGTAGATCAAGTGCTAAAAATTAACACTCCACCTGTTACGGGCATCGGAAACAAATGTACATTATAAATAATATTTAATTAAATATTGTACTAAATACTAAATACGTACCTACACTTATTTTTAATTATTTGGTTATTACTAGTTTAATAAAACAATGTTTAACATTTTATATTGTGTTAAATTATTTATTTTGTATCCGTGTATAAGTATTGATAACATTTTTGTTTGAATCTCCTATGGAATAAAATTTTTTTAATGTTGGTTTTCATTGTTTTTTAGTTGTCACGGGATGCTTGGTTTATTCCAGTAAATCCATCTACTATGGTGTAACATTTGAACCTGTCATCTGGAGGTGTCACTGAGAACTGGCGCCTTGCGCTCGGGCCAAAATATCTAGTATTTATTTTACTATCCGAATAGAACCGTTACAACTTCCTTTGTTTTTATCGTTACCAGAATAGTTAAAGTTATCTATGAATTAAATAACGTTAAGAATCTGAAATAATAATTGAATAGTTTTACCTAAAACACCGTTGAGTAGTAGAATACAAAGTCACGCCCACGCGGAGCTTTTTCTGAAAGGGTTTAAGAAATAAATTGAATGATTGTTTCTACAGGATTTCCCGGTTTCACTAAGCACTTAAAATATTCTCTGTGCAACTTAAAGAACAGTGATACAATTTTTTTTGCAGTTGTCTTCTTTTACACTAATTTTCTGAGAGTCAACTTTACAATAAGTTTTATTTAAAACTATTATGTGTTTACTGCCCATTTAACGAAGTTATTGTGCGAAAAAAATACAAAAATCAACGGTTTTTACACCGATTTATTTCCATTTTACTCCAGATTTCTCAAAAACTACTAACGATATTTTTCTGAGACCTGTTTTATTCGTTTTTTCAGTCAAAGACCATGAGGAACCACCATTTTGACTCTTAATTACCAATCTAAAATTCATTACGAACTTATTTTATGGGATGAGCCGAAATACGGGCTCCGAAATCTGGAACTAGAAAATTGAGTGCAAATAATTTAACACTCCACCTGCCTGTTATTGGCGTGCATTATACATATCATTCGAAAACAAAAATATCAGTTTTTATTTGTCCTTTGTTTTAAAAATTTGTATTTTAAAAGTCAAACATCGAACTTCCTCAAAAGCACAAAACATTTTTTTATCCCTAATGTTTACTACGTTGCAATCTGTTCAATTCAGAACAATAGCAATCCAAATTAAGCAACCCAATGAAATGAGGATGATGTGTATGACGAGTAAATGAGGTATAATTTTGTACAGATCCAGGCCGACCATTCCTAAAAATGTATGGTTAATTGAACCCCAACCATGAGAGTATATCGGTAACCACTGTCTAGTATTCACATTCGTATAAAAGCCGAAACATTTTTCTAGGATTTGACCTAGGAACCTTGGTCTCCGATAATCAGCTGTTAAACAGCTGACTTACCCGACGACTTTACGTCTAGACCACCGGGTTGGTCAAAAACAATAATTAAACCCCTAACTTTCTTTCTTCATCATCAACTATACGGCTTAGGCTTTACCCAGCCTGTTCCGTTGCAATGGTAGTTGTTTTCTTCTTTTGTTGCTTTCTTTTGAAATTGTCATTTGTTAAAAGATTGTATATTTTAAAAGTATACTTTGTAATTTAGTAAAATTCATCATCGAAACCTGCGTCTATACATAAATTATGATGATGACTTTCTTTCTTCTGATCAAATCGAGATTTTAAAAATCTTAAAACCTGTGCCAGAAACTGAGTAATCTATTGATAAAATTTGATTTAAATCGGTTGAACAGTTTAGGAATGCATAAAGGACAAACAAATAAACTTACATTCATTTTTATATTATATTATATTGATTTTTTTTAGAATTTCTTATAATTAGTAAAATAAATATTCGCTTTTTGTTACGTTTGAAATATTGTTATTCATAAGGTAATTCATTTAAATTTTTCTCGTTGATAGAATGAATGGTATAAAATGAAAGAAGATGTAATAAAATAAGAGCTTCAATTAATAAGGAAGAACTTACAACTTAGAAACAACTAAGAAAAGTAATCTCATTAATAAATACTCATTTTTATTTAAGTTAAAATGTATCGTTGGTGTCCTTGATGTTTCCAGTAGGTAGATGTTACACGGTGTTGCTGTCTCAAGCTGAAATGCGTGATTACATTACAAAATACATGAAAGTGGACACATGTCACGTATTGTTCAGTAGAATATGTAATTAAAATGATAATACGTTCTCCTTTGTTAAGTACTGCACTGTCTCATAGAAATTTTATTATTAAAGGCCTAATATGACGGCAAATCAAAAGCACAATAGTAGCTAACTTGCAGTAATGCTAAGTTAAATAAAGAACAAGTTGTATTGTTTATCGCTTGAAAATTGTATACAATTTACTTGTAAATAAATCTTTTAAATAATGATATATTATGACATTAGTTACCTATTATTTATTACACATAATTTAATAGCGTATTTCAATAAACTATTAATAGCAAATGCATTCGCAATGTGCGCAGGCATTCGAGAGAAGTTGTAACAAAATTAGGATTGCAGATACACAGGGGTTGGTTACACCATAGTAGTGTTTAGGAACGTGTTATTAATAAAGCACTAATAAGTAAGCTTACCATAATTTCCGGACTCCAATTCCGGACATTATTTTTGAAAGGAGCTGTTTTTTACTAAATAATATACAAAATGTTTTGTTTATTTAATAATTATTTTTTCCACTGAAATACATTGATTTACAGTAAATCTTTGCGTAATTATTTTCTAAATTATTATTTTTTGAATAATGTTAACTAAAAGTAGGCACAGAAACATCCAAACATTTACTTTACCTTAGAGCCGGCAATCGTCGATTTTGAGACGATGTGGTTTTTGACGATGATTCTTGAACCGGTCGCGGCGCAAAATCGGATTTGCTTCATATCATTGCAATGTCGTCGTTTTAGTTTTAAATTCATCTACAGATAGCGTTGCAGTTTTGTACAATAGTTTAGTAATGTATAAAGTAAATTTTCACGTATAATACAATAGTTTTAGTTATATATTCTGCCTATGTTTCTCTGTTGAAACCACGCTATCCTAGAGCTGAATTTGGTTATTTCTTGGTTTACATGATGTGTTTTTGTATAAATTTTCTTCGGTTTTGAACGTAGAATCGTTTTTTTGTTTTAAAATAAACATTATAGGTAACGATTCGTATGTAATGAATTTTGGAAATAGAGCATGAGAAAGTTTTAAACTATAGTATCATCTGAAATTTTAGAGAAATATTTATCTAAAAATTATTTTCAAATAGTTTCAGCTTCCCTAACTGTCAGATTAAAATGTCAATAATGTATTTATTATATTTTCCTAAGTTTTCTTGTTATTTTGTTACGTCACGTGATAAGGTTTGTGATTTATAGAAAATTTTTAATGATTCATTTACGGTTCGTTGACCCATATGCTAGAAATTTTCTGCCGGTCTAGAAAAATGTTATTGCCGGCTATAGGGTTAAAAACTGGGTTCTGCCATTACAACATCTGTACCATCGGGTTCTTCTTCTTGATCTGGAGTTGGACGGGTGTGATATTTCTCAGATGATAGTAGGCCTACTTTTCCAAGTAACACCTCATCAATTTTAATTTTTTTGTAAAAGTCCACACATGACATCTTCAAATTAACTTTTAACGGTTTAGTATCGCTGCATACGATGTTATCAACATCTTAATCAAAAAAAATAAAAACAGAGCAAAGTTTCCTGGCCGGCGGTCCCTTACACAGATATCCGAAAATCCCGCACATTCGTTAATCCCAGACACTTCCCCGGACAAATGGCAAAATCCCGGATTGTCTGGGTCAATCCAAGACGTATGGTAAACCTAGTAATAGGATTACCGTCAAAATATTTAACTAAACCATCATAAACAATGAAAAGACTGCTTGTCAGTTACTCAAATATCAGTGAGTTCATAAACGATGAAAATTATGTTATAAACAATTAAATGTACCAAATGTGTTCTTCTTTTCACGGAATTACCATTTAACCTGTTCGGGCATCAAAATGTTTTATTTTACATTAGAAAGATGTAATTAAAATAAATTACTTCCAGCATTACTGAGGTCTACCTAGGCTTCTTCTTCACTCAGGTCTGTGTCCAAGGACCTGTTTTGAAATACTACCTCCATACATTTATGTCTGCAACTTTTACCTTAAATAAATAACATTTTTGAATTATGGTTCTCCCTCGTACAACTCTTGACCTTTCATAGAAATCCTTCCAGCAGCTTCCAATTTATTGTCATTCTCCCTTTAAGAGCCCAAGTTTAGCTATGATACAAAAGATTCGGAAGGTCTAATGCTGGTAAAAGGCACTAGTGAGGAGATCGGTGCCGAATAAGTCGTACCGTTAAATACGAGTTAAAGCCTACCGTTACTAACAAATTAGTCAAAAGTAGACGCGCATTTCTATTGTTGGTCTAACCTACAAAAAAGACCTAGATATTGTTAGCAATATAAATCGATTAGAGGCAACTAATCAAGTAATATGCAGAACTATTCGTCGCAATATAAAAGGGAAGGTTAAAAAAAACCCGAGTTAAAATTTTATAGAGCATCAGTTGTTCTCATGTTGGTGTATGAAAGTAAAATCTGGACTAACAAGAGAAAAAAGGAGATTCCAGGTGTCAGAAAAGAGATTACTTCAGGCTGTTAAAGGATTTCCAGATTAAATAAGCTTCGGACTGAAAAAATTCGAGCAGAGCAGGGAGTCCAAGCACTGAATACTAAAATCAGTAAGTACAGAAAGAAGATGGAGAAGGAGATCGTGTTTAAAGAATGTTTCAAGGAAAAATCCCCCTCTAAACACTGAGGTATAGGCCTGAAAGAAATACAGATGTGGGACGGCCTTGAAGGAGATGGTCAGAGTCAGTTTTCTGATGGTTGTGAACCGGAATGAGCATGTTTGCCTATCTATCTGTGGTGGAAGTAAAAGAAGAAGATAAAATGCGTGATAGCCAATCTGCACGATAAGTTTAACTGGAATCAGTCCGGTGGGGGCTGCGAGCTAATTTAATCATTTTTTTAAAGTTTCTTTAAAATATTTAAAAAAATTCTTTGATGTCTTACAGTCATTCGCTTTTAACTGTAGTATTTTTAAGCTGGAATCCGTAAGATTAAATTATGTAGAAAAAGGTTATTTTCGAGAAATTATCATAGAAATTAAAATCTAGTTAACTTTGTTATGCTGATTGATACATTTTGCGATTTCATTGAAGTAATGTTGTGTTTGTTTGTAGAATAATACAGGAAATACATATTTTAATGTTGTTAATGAGAGAGATATTTTTGTAGATTAATTAATCTTTGACAACGAAATTTTCCTGTTAAATCTATTAAAATATAATTTATTTAATGACGTCGAGTACAATCTTCTTGACATGATTTAATTCATGTTGTCAGAACTACTATCTGAAATACAATTTCAAAGCCGTAAAAACAAAATTAACTGAGTAATTTTAAAACTGTATTACGCAGTAAAATATCTCATTTATATTATGAAAGAGATCTCATATTTTCATGTAAAATTATCTCGCTACTAAGTTGTACTCTGTAATCGAAATGCACTATGCATACACAACTTGGCACTAAATGCAATGTTGAGTACTGAAACTAACAAGAAATGTGTGTTAATTGTATAAACACAAGAAGAGTAAAAATTGAAGGAACACTCACCTCCTGCCACGACATGAGATGCATGGTTCAATGCATTTGTATTCATGATCGGAAATAGAGCAGTAATGCAGCTTTCAGTCTTTCTCTTTTTCAGTCTAGCAGTTCTCTACTTAATTTGAAGGCGTTCTATTCGGAACTGTTAATAGATGAAGATAGGTTTTACCTGCTTCAAAAATAGCCATCACTTGTCAACTGCTTATAATGATTTAAAGCGGTAACAACAAATATTCGAAACTGATTATTTTAAGTCATTCCCTTCCGTTGTCCTAACTCTTCTTTAATTTTTCTTCTTAAGTTTCTTTAAATTGCCTTACTTTTACTTTTACTTTAATTACTTCTTCCTGCCAGTTATTTCTAAGTTCATACAACTCCTCTTTTCTTATTCTGGCTGCTATAATGTCTATTCAGAATTTTTTATGTTGGGTGGAAGTTCTTTAGGATTTCAATGAAAAAAATTTAAAATACTCTTCTATCTGTATAATTGAAAGAAATGGTTAAAATTATTGGGTATATCGTTAGAATTTAAATTTTCCGAAGAATTCAAATTTTTGGTCGACCGGCACTTGTAAACGCGCCCTTGATTTTTTTGTTGAACAAAAACTGAGTCGAAATTAAGCGCATCCTCATTTGACTCCATAACCTTTTGACGCACAACTACTAATTAAGTTAAGTTCATGGAACTTTTGTTTTGTTTTATTCTGGCTGCAATAATGTATTCAGAATTTCCTATGTTGGGTGGAAGTTCTTTAGGATTTCAATGGAAAAAATTAAAAATATTCTTTCATCTGTAAAATTGAAAGAAACTGTTTAAAGTAAAGTGTATTTCTTTCGAATTAAAATTTTCCGTAGAACTCAAATTTTCGGTCGACCGGCAATTGTAAATGTACCCTTGATGTTTTGGTTGAACAAAAACTGAGTTGAAATTAAGCGCGTCCCAATTCGACTCCATAACCTTTTGACGACCTTTTTGCCCTTTTGACAACTACTAACAAGCATTTAAAAACAAAAACACATTCCCCTCAACAACACATCGCTGTAATACCAGAAAAAAGTACTTCGTTCCACTTCACAGAGCTTTCACCAAATAATACCAAAGGGAATCAGGTTATTCAGCTCTTAAACTTTAAATATTAACCTACTGATATCAGAAATTTTCCGAACATCATAAAGTTTAAAAAGTGAGTCAGTCTGTGGTTGCTTAGCCAAGGTAGACACGAGATCCAGCGGGTGTTGTCACCTTTAATCCTTAACTGGTGCACTTACCATACTTTTGGGTCATAAAAACTGACATCTGACCTAACGGGAAGCACTCAAGTGCACCCTAAAACATAGCTGTGCCATAGTCGGGTAAGTTGATTTCCCCTGCACCAAAATATTATCAACTTGTGTAAATAGTAATTTCATCAATAATAACATTTTCTTGTGTTATATGTTTCTCTTGTTTTTGTTTACGTAATAATGTTAAATGGGTAATTAAATGGAATGTTTAATTGTTTTATTTCTTCTTCTTCTTCTTCTTCTTCTTCTTCTCACAATCAAGTATTAGGCTTCCGCCTGTTCCGACTCACAACAGCGATAAACTACTGAATTATTGCCATCTTTTGCGTGGCCTCCCATCATCTCTCCTCCCCCCGATCTGTATTCCAAAAAAACTGACGGGGATCCTTTCCTCAGGCATTCTCTACGTGCTCCCTCCATCGAGTACTATATGCTGCAATCTTCCTATTCAGGTTGTAAACATTCAGTTCCGTTCTTATGTCCTCATTTCTTAGTTGGTCCCTATGACTGCAACCGTTTGTTCTTCGCAAGGATCGCATTGCTGCCGTCTGTACTATACTCTCCTGTGGTCTGGTACCAACCCACGACTCACTTCCATAGAACTGGGGCAGCCATCACCTTGTAAAACTTTATTTGGATTTCTTTTCTTGTTTTCTTTAAATTTAATTATTTTATTTTATTATTTTTTATATTATTTATTATTATAATATTATTTATTGTTATTATTTTATTTATTGGTTATTATTTATTATTATATTATTATATTTTATTATAATTAGCCTAACGCTAATTATTATTATTATTATTGTTATTAATAATTGTTATTATTATTTATTATTATTATTAGCCTATATTAAAACTATCTCAAAGGCTCAATAAAGTTTTTTTTTTATAAAACAGTTTCTTGATGAAACATGTACTGCAATGAAACGTACTTATTAAATGTAATTGTACAAGTTATATTGAATTTCTTTATACAAATTATACATTTGTTTTGCCCATATATGTTACTTGAATTTAATGAAGAGATTAATTCGAAAGTTAGAAAAAATAATTTTTATCGATCCATAGTAGAATATTGTTGCGTTGTGCCTAGGAATAATTACTTCAATTGTTTATAATTAGTATAATTATTACAATCTCCTCATACAACGTTAAGAATATTTTGATAAGTAACTATTATGTAGTTCTTACATTTACAAAACACGCATGATAGAAGTAATTCAATTTGCTTAATGATTCATATATTAAGAATACGTACACTACAGGAAATGTAGAAATGTACAAATCTACTGACAGAATAAATCTGTGTACTGGATTAGTATAATTACTTACAGTTTATTGAGCAGTAATTTTCTCGTCACACTTGCTCGATAAAGATAAACTAAAATTATTATTGTTATTAAGCCGCGAATAACACAACTTTGTAGCCTTAAGTTAAATTAATGTACACATTAACCTAAATTGAAGCAATAGAAAAGGAAATCTCTACTTAATCTCATACACCCTGTTCTTACAAGCCAAATTTTGTTATGATTTTATATTTACTTTTTGATTTATGATTAATAAATGGAATACATCCAAAAACATTAGTGTGACTAATGAAATTATACTGTTACATAAAAATGAGCAGTGCAGCTGAATAACATTGAAGTGTATATTTCTTCAAATAACCCAAACCTCTACTAAAATATTAAGGTAGATCGATTGTATTTAACCTGGTAATTATCTATTTCGGCAAAAAACCACTTCAAAGAATTATTCAGATCAATTCGTTACATAATTACATTTTTATAAAATGTTCAAAAACCTATAGAATAATCGGTTAACGTGACAATTTAAAAAATAATTTTAAGCTAACCTTTTTAACTTTCGTCTTGGATCCATATATTGCAATTAGTCAATTATTATCTTTATTCAGAAAAAATTACATTGTAAGTAAATATAAACGGCAGTATTTACATGAATGTAATTGTCTAAATGTCCTATTTCTCTTGATTAAGGAAATCTTTCAGTGGAAACAAGTAGTCGGTGTTTTATACAAGATCCAGCAACTCTTTAATCCTATTTAGCATTTTCTGGTTGTGACAATGATCTTGTTTCCGAGATTTATTTAGCTGTGGCTGTGTGTGAAATTTGTATGTTCCTAAAATATAGGTGTGAACATTTTGATGACAAAGTGTAAATGTAACACGGGAACTTGTTTGTCTTTAAACGTTCTTTTTCTGCCAGTTGTTTACGTGGTGTTGAAGACCCGTAGTTGCTTTGACAGTATCCATGTTTACTGAAATAATGGTTACATAAACAAATAAGTTTAGGAACAAAGGTATAGATGAACGATAAGTAATTTTGGTAATATACAACGTTTTCTACAATTTATTTAGTATACTATATTAAGAAAATATTAAAACTGTTGATAAAATTTCTACTGTAGGATTGCAGGATTTTTTTTTCAGAAGGTTTAAATTTGATTCAATTTTTAGGCGTTGTAACCACTGTGTACTAGCTGAAACTGTCAATGAGAAACACTCGAAAATGAATTATTATCAGTGATTATCTAAGACATTTAGTGAGTCACGGTGACTATCGTCAAGTAGATTGAATACTTGATATGAAATGATGAATTACACTAGGGAAGTTGAAGAGCAGTGTTGACGTTAAGGTGATTGATTGGTGAATATGTAGGCGCAAGATCGTGTGCGTTTGCAAACATTAACGTACGTGCAACTAATGCAAAGACGGTAGTTAAGTGTATTTTTAAGATGTAGGCTATTCTTATTACACAGTGATTTTATTTATGTTAATATTTTTAATTTGATGAACAGAATATTTTACGTTATAACAGCAGTTTCGTTGTGTTCTGATTTTACTACCAATTTTTGTTGATAGGTATTTCAAATGCAATAAAACCGCGATTATCCGGCATAATGTCACGGTCGTTCTAGCCGGATAATCAATTTTTTTTTAAATAACATTATTAGCAATCAGTTTTTTAAAAATAAACTATATACAAATCTTTTGAATTTACAAATCACAAGTTGAGGCCTGATTACCCTGAGTACCTCTCATTATATCAATTATTCGTATGTTAAAAGAGAAAATTACTATGTACAAAGATATTTACATTTTACAATATGGAATACTTTTCATTATAATTTTATGTATATTTAAACTCTTTCAGACAAGTCCAAAACATGGTAACGTTTCAGGCGCCTAACTTCTTCTGCATTGTTCAGAAGATTTATGGATATAAATTATAAAATTAAAATAATCTTGGGTATAATCTTGGGCATGTATCGATTCGACTTTATTTACAGCGTAAGCAGTGCCAGTACGATAACTTCTCATTTTGCTTTAAGGTAATAAGAAATTCACTAAAACACATAAAATTATTTATTTAACTGACGCCTTTTATTACAAAGAAGATGGTCCTGAATAAGATTCCCTACTAGGACCTGGAAAAAGTCTAACGTACTCACCACTACTACCTACACCACGACTCAGTGTTAGTAGTAATCATCAATATGCCAAGCCAAGTGGATTGTTGACGCCACTTTACATAAATAGTATAAAAATTATGTAAGCCATCAAGTTCAGTCCAATCGAGGTTTCTTTGGGTAAGTAATTTAAATTTTTCGTTTTTTCCGTTTCGTGATAGGTTACTGGTCTATTAAAACATCCCCCAATCTAGAGGCCGGGACTCTAATGTCGGGCTCTTTGACCCTGCTAAATAACAACTCATATAAAGCCATAGATTGGTCAGAGGTCGAGCCAAGGAACCACGGGAGTAAGGTTTGGTGGCAGAGTTGACCCTTTATAATACAATACAACTTTACTTAACTAAAACTTTAATAAAATACTTACTTTATTAAAATGTTACTTTGTTATACAGAAGGCAAAACTGGCATTAAATGTATGGTACTATGTCATGTAATTGATAACTGAGATGAAGTTTTTAAGAAGTATAGATGTTATAGCACTTCATTATAAGCCAAGTGGTAAGCGAGATGTTGGCAGGCCTCTGAGAAGATGGGTCCAGTACAGGTACCAATTTATGTCATTGTAACTTATTTAAATAAGATAAGGTAAGATAGGTTATTCATGTGTAAAGTTTTGGGATGTACAATTATTGTTATTATTTACTACATACATATAACATAGGTTACATGTGTGTGTTAGAAATTATCATCATCTTGTAGCTCATTAGCCATTGGTTGGCTTTGACTTCTTCCACAATTATCCTCCAATCCTCTCAGCTAGTTTTTTATTTTTTGGTTTAACGTCCGACTCTTCTGCAATTACTGCTAATGCAAACGGTGATGGATGAAATGATTTTTTATAAAGTATGAAAGTATGCCATGCCTGAATGCGATTCGAACCCAAGACCGCATGATGAGAGGCGAGCACGTTACCAACTACGCCAATGCAGCCGGCACCTCTCAGCTAGTTGTTAGCGCCCTCCATCCTTTAACATCCATGAAATCGAATCTTCCATCCACCTTTTTCTAGAACGGTCTTTTCCATCCTTCTTCTTGTGTTCAGTCTTTTCTTCCACATCACCTTAATAATCCTCGTTGACTTCATTCTCTCATTGTGGTGCCCCAGTCACCTCAGTTTTTCGGCCTTTATGAAACGGACTATTTCTCTGTCTTCAGTAAGAGTATTCAGTTCCTCATTTTTATTTACTCTCCAGTCATCTACTTCTCTTACCTCCGAAAATCCTCCTCGAAATTTTTACTTCCAATCTTCTTAACATGTTACTATCTGTTTCTGAAAAAGTCCACGTTTCACAGAAACAGGTGACAAATATGGAGGCATCAAACATAAGTATATTTTCGTTCTTTTCTTCCTATCTACTAATAATTTATTCTTAAATAAAAATATACATGTGTAAAATTAACATATATTATTACTATGAAATTTTACTATAAATTTTACTATGAAATCTACTATGAATTTCATAAAAATTCCTTGTAGGATTTTATTTTTGATTCTGATTGTTAAAATATTTACTATACAAAATTCATAGTAACCAATTTATGTAAGAGAAATAAACTGTCGAAATGCTACACATAATTTCTAAACAAATCATTTGGTCAGTGTTAAATCTTTCTTTCTTTTTAAATTTTCCGCTATTGCTATAGAAGGTAGCTTAGACTGTCAGTCACGAATTAGAAGTTGCTCACTTTCAGCACCGGCTAACGACAGCAAAATTAACATTCAATATAATCATGCATTTAAACAATGGGTCATTTCTTTTACTGAACATCTGCAATAGAATAGTAGAAAGTGAAACTAAATAATAGTTTACAGTGTGCTCTGTCAGCCTATTTCCTTTAAATATAATCATTTCCTTATAAGGAACCGTGCGGATTATATGAGTAAATAAAACATCATTCAGTGGGCAGTTATTAAATGGATGTTTAATGGTAACACAATAAAGAATATACCGTAATATAATGACTCATATTGGTAATTATTCTTTCGGTTCTTTATAAATAACAAAGTACAATGATTTTGTGTATTTTTACGAGTAGGCCATGTATTTACCTAAAATTTTATCCATTTTTTATATACAGAAGACAATATAATTTAAACTGTTGTCTGAATTGAATAACACACAAAAATCAAAAGAAAACAAAACAAAATTCAAACAATTTTATTGGATCTAGGACAAAGATCAACCCTTACTTTAAAAAGTAAATTACTACATATTAAATTATTACGATCATGTCAAAATAATTAGACGTCAATGTATGGAGGTTAAAGGTAAAGGTAATTGGCATTGGCGTGAAACTGATATTGAATAGGTTTCATCATTAATGCCTTCTGGTATTGTCTATTTGACAGAGCCTTCTCCATAAGCAGTTGGTCAGCTCTTGCCATTATATCCCATTTCCATGAATTCTTGTCTTAACCTCTGACCAATGCACGACTTTTTGTGGTTTGTCATTATGCAGCATGATAAAAAGGTTTGAAAGGCGGGTCCTCGGTTCCTTAAACTGAAGATTATTCGAGTAAGATATGGCAATGCTTATAGTAGGTTCTCTTCTTTCTTAGCAATCCTTTACTGTAAAAATGAACTATTACGAAACCAAAACAACAGCCTGGATGACGGTTAGGAAGTATGGATTAAAACAATGGACCGCAACATCGAATAAGCATGAGCCTCAATAAGCATGAGCTAAGCGCAGGGGCAGTTACTAGTCTAAATCATTAACAAGCATAAAATTTCTTGTCTGGATATTTGATTGATACAACGCTCTGTCAATAATTTTCTTCTAGATCAATGCAACATCGAACGTCAAGACCATGAACAACCTGGCAAAACGAGGAAGATATCTGATTTTGAAGTTAAAGATTGATTTAGTGGACCTTTACGAAATTCGGTGGTTATAAAGTGGTAGAAATTGATAATAAAGAAAGAAAAGCCTTCCTACGTAAGAGGTGGATGGATGGATGATGTCATAGATAATATTTTGATTGGTGTGAGAGGATGGAGGTGCTAGGAACGCAGAAAGGATTGGAGGTTTCATCATTAAATGAATGGAGGAGGATTGTCGGGGAAGCGAAAGCCAACCAAACGCTTTAGAACTACAATATAACGATGCTAGTATAATGTATATTATTTATTGTGACAATAAAATTTATTGACTTATTTATTTATTATAAAAAAAAATAATTCTCAAAGAAATTTTGACGTATGAAATCGAATTGTGTAGCACAACAACTCATTTGAACATTGAGATCCTACAACGGTTCCCATAAAAATTACCCAGAACAATATTATAACATCACCTTGGTGCATAAAAAGCAACATACTACAAAGAGATTTAAATATTCCCTCAGTTCAATAACAATAAATTTAACATTCGGCGCAAAATAAAAAAGAAGACTTGAATCATAAACAAATCATCTGGCTACCTCACTTTTTATAATTCAAATGACACTAGGTGACTAAAACGAAGACAACGTCCATAAAAATAAAGTTTGTAAAAAAACGTTTAAA
Organism: Catonia carolina; assembly: GCA_035578175.1. NCBI lineage: Eukaryota > Metazoa > Arthropoda > Insecta > Hemiptera > Achilidae > Catonia > Catonia carolina. The sequence goes on from JAQMRL010000001.1 coordinate 46,062,026, forward strand.
GTTTAGGTACAAGCTGAAGTCATTAAAAATGTTTAGGTTTTAGAAAGTGACAATATTAGACAATAGAGAGGGGGAGGTTCTTCAACCAAGATAAAAAAATATAGTTAACTAGTCCTTATACTTAAAAAAATAAAACATTGCAATTTCAATCATTTTCTCCTAAGGGTGGAGAAATAGAAATGTAACTACCCTACGGCAATAACATTATTATTTCGTACATTCCAAAAGTGCTGTGATTTTGTAAACCTATGACAATGTTTTTAAAGTGATACGTAAAAACTTAAAATTTAAAGTGAAGAAGGGAGAAGCAATAAACCAGTATATTTAATGTACCCCTCTGAGGCCTCAATAAGCATGAGCTAAGCGCAGGGGCAATTACTAGTCTAAATCATTAACAAGCATGAAATTTCTTGTCTGGATATTTGATTGATACAACGCTCTGTCAATAATTTCCTTCTAGATGCAGTTACGAGTTAAAATAAATAGAGTTGGGTATTACAGAATAATATTTGCGGTAAGTAAGGGGTTAGCCTACGCCTGTTAGGGTTGTGTGGGCAACTCACCTGACACTATTGGGACAAGGCCGATCTATCGCCGGAACTGCGGAGGACGTCGTACGGCGCACCTTTCCTTTCTGTAAATCATACCTTATTATATATAACATCACCGAGTGAAAAACACCACATGTTTTAAGAAGTTTATTCTAAAAACTAATAAGAAAATCTACAACTTCTAAACAAGCAGGTACAATACAGATAAGAAGAAAACAATTGAATTAAGTTACGTAATTCCTTTATTATTTTATTTTACAATGTTTCTTCATAGGACTTATTAATATTGAGAAAGGTATTATTGTAAAACGAATTAAGTAAACACATAATAATTTTAAATATTGTAGTAAAAAATAATCCTCAACTAAACTTAAGTATTATAACAAAAAGTACTATATAAATTTAGGGATCTTAAGACGTAAGTTTACTTTGTTTGTTTTAAATATTGTTATGTAGATACGTTATTTTGTGTTTTACGTTATATTGTGCAATGAGGAAAACAAAATACTGTAATTATAAAAATTTAATATAATTTTTCACTTTAATCGTAAACTTTTCTTATTATTTTTCAGTTTATTTAATTTAATCGTATCTATCGACTGTCCATTAGCGATTTCAGTGGATTGTACAACATTGTACATGTAATTATGTAAATAATTCCCAGCCCATAATTCCCATTCCCAAGAAGGTTGACATAGTATCCAAATAGGATACGCTTCTTAAGTAATATACTGTAGGAACTTGTTGATTATTGTAGGTAAATATGAGACTTTAGGCACTAGAAAAGTATTCTATTTCTAAAATTAATGTTCTATTTTTTAAATCGATGAATAATTTCGTTATTTATAAATAATTTACCGTCAAATTTGAAAAAAAAAATTTTATTAAGTTAGTTCATTATCTGTTTCCAATTTAAATATTATTAATCAATAAAAACACAAGAACTTATTCGTAGATAATTGAAATTAAATGTTATTTAATACATTTAGGCTTAATTTAAACGACAATTCTTTTGTATGAAATTAAATTATAAATCTAATTAATTAATCATAAATGACAGCATAAATAATTCTGTCCATTCATAAATCAAATTATCGCACAAAGTTAATTAGTGAATATTCATCGATGCAGTACTATATCCAAAGATGTTTGTTACGTGGAGCTCACTTCCGTTTTGGCATAACTTCTTAAACTATATTTTTCACGTAATTACTAATTCTAGTATTGCATTAGAACTTTCATCGAGTTTTTATAAAATGAAGATAATATTTTGTGGGTAAAAATTAATTTGAAGTTGTAAAAAAATTGAAATTAATTCTGGAGAATGGAATTTTAACATGTAAGTATTAGAAGAAATAATCAGCCTCACCAAGAAAAAAATGTGCCAGTGCTAGAATACGAGATCTGCAGATCTAACAACCTGTCACTCTTACAGGAAAATCGTTTTTAAAAATTAAAAATGTTAAACTTACTAAGGAAAATCACTTTTGTTGGTAATAAAAATAAAATAGTAATAGATAGATAATAATCAAGGGCATTTCACTTAGTCAGCTAGAAACTCACTTTGAATTGTTGCGTTACACCGCTTGGGAGTGCGACTTTGTATGGTGACCAGTTGAACAAGCATGTTTAAGTAAAAATAAACTCTGTTCAAATTCACGTCTACTAACACCAAAAATACAACACAAATATCGGAATTGGGTGTTTATCACCGTTTTACAATTCCCGCTAGCAAATAAAAGCTCTAGACAATTAATTTTTTTGTTTTAATTAAAATCGCATCAACAGCTCGGTTATTAGCAACTACAATGAATTATGAAACGGTGGGTTTTAAAATGTGAAATTTTCAGACCTTTGCGTTGTCTGCAAGGTACCACTACGCTACGGAGGCGGGCGACAAATTCTTTTATTAGACTATTTAATTAGTATAATTATTAAAATATGATGCATCTTTGATAGAAATAAATCTTCAGTAACTTATTTTACTAACTGAATGAAAATTTTTAATTATCTCCAGTAAAGTTCGTTGCACATATTTATTACTTCTCATTTTGTTTTTTCGTTTTACAGGAGGTTTTAGTTATTTTTTTATTTATTTTTTTAAACACTTTTTATCGAATTTTGATTGTAAATGATAATTAAGAATAGTATAATGTTTTAATGTTATAATTTGTTAATTACACCAGTGGTTTGTAATTTGTTCATGCGTTAATTCTAATTGATAAGTTTCATTTATTGTTATACAACAGATTATGTATTAAAGAAAGTTACATGAAAAAAAAACTTATTTTACTTTATTTTGAGATTATACAACTACAACCAGCTAAAGAATTAAATTATGTATTAAAAAATAACGTTACTGGCTTGGATAAGAATACCGCCCAATTACTGTGCTCCAGAAGATGTAAACTGTGTTAAACTTGCCATTTTTAATTTAACTATTTTTCAGCACCAAGTAATTTTAATCTGACGTATCTTTGCTTCACTAGCGTTTAGTCGCCTTTCAATTGGAAAAATTATGTTTGGGTACTAAGAAATTATTATGATTTTGAATACTATCTGCGAACCTACGGTACAATTAGAAAATATTGACGTAAGTCATCATGTTATGTTTTATTGACTAACTTGGAAAATAATTAATTAACTACAAGAATTTCTTTGGAAACTTTGTACTCATGAAATAAGTGACGGCTTTGATGTACCATAAATCTGGCTACCATACAGACAGATCGGTTGGAGTATTACCTTAGTACAAGTAATTTAAAGAGATGAAGATTTCTAATGTTGACTTTAGTTGTAACATTGATTGAATTGGGATTACAGTTACAACAATATCCCATGTAGATGTATCGTTGTGGTTTTTTGAGAAGTATGAGAATTTAACATAATGTTTTAAGGAGAGACTGTACTTTGTATCCCGCTAATGTTAAATTTGCTATTTATAGGTACATTTTTCACAGAATTGGTAACAGATAGGAAACTGAAACTTTACATCCGTATAGTTAATGAGTTTCTTTAGCTACTGAATTTTTTTTCAATTTCATCTGTTAGACCATAAAATTTTTAAAAAAAATGACGAATAACATAACATTTTTATAAAATGTTTTTCTAAGTTTTTGCATATTACTAATTTTTGAAGCACCTAATAAAGTCATAAATATGTCGGTATATGAGCATGTAAAAGGTAAATGACTGGTAAAAATTTCAGCCTGATAGGTTTAATGGTTTCTGAGAAAATGTACCTAAGTGTTAAAAATTTATATTTACGGGAAAATCCAAAAAAACAAAAAGGCACAGATCAAAAACAAAATATACAAAAAGTACCCATTAGTTAGAAAGCTGAACTAACAGCTGAGAATATTAAAAACAGTGATGCAGATATTTAAAAAAATTAAAATTCCCTTTACACTAAAACGAGCAGTATAAAAAATTATGGAAAATATTAGTTTTTGACGATAATGACGTTGTTTTTGACGTTGGTGACGATAATTTTTTTGGGTAAAACTGATAAAAAGGTAATATCTTTCATTAAAAAATTGTTTGACATTTATGTTTTTTGGTAGATCCAGGTATAAACTATTGAAAAACATAAAAAACCCAAAATCTTAATTTTCAATTAAAACCATGATACAGTCTCCCCATAAATAATATTTTGGAAGCTTTTAAAATTTTCGTAAAAAGATTTACAGACTGTGTGAGTTTATTAAAAAACGATTAATTATTTTGAGAATTTATTTGATTTATAATAGTAGAGATATAAAAGAATTTTTACTAAAATTTAAAAATATTATTTTTTGAAAGTGAATTATGGAAACCCATAATTAAGTATTAGGCCCACGAGTTTGTTGGTTGGTTGCTGAACGGGTTGTAACTCGGGAGAATGCGAGTTAAGAGTTAAGGTGGGCGCTCAGCTGGTTCGGCCCATTTCTATATAAGGATATGGGGCAGGTACAACCGCCTCCACTAATCTAATACACACTTTCGCTAGATTGCTCAGTTACAAACAACTACATAAATAAAATTTTTATCAAAACGAATGGTAAAATTATCATATTATGAATAATTTTGTAAACATAAATTGAATAATTTATTGAACATAATAACTTAGATTATTTTAAAAGGATTAAAAATCTTTCTGAGTGTATTAAGTCGATTCAAATTATTTAAAATTTGAATAACTCCACTAACTAAATATTTGTTCATTCTATTCATAGTCAACAAAATAACCTTTAAACATAAAATAATCAGGATTCACGTTACAGTACCTACTGGATAAATCCATGGAATATTACGTTTAAGTGAACGATTAAATTAAGGTAACCTAAAATAAAACAGAGATAAGAGAGCTGAGCCTCCGGTACCAGCTAAGATTAAACAAATCACCAAAACCACCTGGCATTAAATTTACTGGACAACAGTGAGGAAACGAAGCGCCTCAAAAGACATCACATCCTCGACTTAGACCAACGATTTTAATCCACACACGAAATTAAATTCACCATTCATCTTCATCACTACTTTTTAATCTAAAGTGAAATTTCAAAATTTTATTTATTTTACTTTTCTATTGTTAACTTCTTTTGCATTGTTTACTTCATTTTTTTTGTTTACTTCTTTTACATTGTTCTTGTTAATTTTGTAACTTTACAACTTTTCTTAGTTTTTATTAACTTTATTTTATAATTTTATTTAGTTGAAGTGAGAGCAAAGGCTGTCTACTTCACTGACGTCAGTTTAGTTCTTGTATAATGATTTGCTTAAAGCCACATGGTAAGGCTTATTGTAAATAAATAACTTAAATAAAAAATAAAAAATAAAAAATAAAACAGCATATAGTTATAAATAAAAATACCGAAGGAAAATTGGGTGGTTTTCATTCAGTGTTCAGTTCTCAAAAGCAAATAACTTTAAAAAAATATTTTTATTATTTCATTGGTACCTCTTAATATATGAGATGAATCTATATTTGGTACAAGTAATTTTTTTTGTAAATTAATTTAATTTTATAACTATACAACTTAACTCCGCCAACGGTGTTATATAACACTGCCGGTGGCCAGCCCGGGGTCCCATCTTGCAAGTGGTGGGAAAGGAGGAGCCGGAGGAGTACCAACCTCGTTATAAAAAACCTGAGTCCATCTGACCCGCATGGTAGTACTCAGTAAGGGTCCCTGCCTGGGGTTACAGGTGAAAACCGGTCAACGGTCTCTACGGCGGATGAGGAAGAAATTTCCAACGGCGGAGAGGGCGGAAGAACCTAGGAGGTGGGTCTCTGAATGTAAACCCAGGGCCGGTCCAGAGGCTCTAAAGTGGCAGCCCCACTACTGGACTTGCCTTGCGCAGCGCCCGTAACGCGGCCAGGGGACATTTTAAAAAACTGACAGAAACCATAAGGAAAACCGGACAGGAAATAAGGATAAATTATTGGATACGAAAAATCAAAAGAGTAAATGGATAGCGGAACAATTAATAATAGGAACATGGAATGTGAGGGCAATAACGAATAAGGAACAGGAGCTGGCACATGTTTTAAAGGAAAAAAAGGTGGATGTGGCTTTCATATCGGAAACTAAAAAGAAATTACAAGGAAATAAGTATATCGGCGACTATCTGATGTTTTATAGTGGTGTCAAACGGAGGGAAAGAGCTAGCAAAGGAACAGCAATATTCATTTCCAAAAGACTGGAGAACAGAATTAAGAACTATGAATACATATCGGACAGGATTATGGCAATTAGGCTGGGACACATAAGAGGAAACATTACCCTAATAGCTGTGTATGCTCCGGAAGAAGGTAAAAAGGAAGAGTCAGAAGTTTTCTATAGAGTCCTTCAGAGACTGGTGGACAGATATGCCCAGACTGACCAAATTATTATTTCAGGAGACCTGAATGCAAGAGTTGGCAACATCCCTATCCCAAACTGTGTGGGTACTTTTGGAGAACGGACGATTAACGGCAATGGACAGTTGCTGAGAGATTTTGCTTGCTTTAATAAATTAAAAATACAGAACACTTTCTTTAGAAAGAAAGACATTCACAAGTACACATGGGCGGCAAGAGGTTGTAGGTCGTTGATAGATTACTGTTTGACAAGTAAGAATCTGGCAGGAAGACTGGTGGATGTGAGAGTACATCGGGCGGCTGATATAGGATCAGACCATTACCTATTAATTACCAAGATAGACATGTACACCAGATGGAGGAAGCCCCATAAGGTTAGAGAAGAGAGGGAGGATGTTTATAAAGTTCATCTGTTGCAGGAGGAGAGTGTCAGACAATTGTTTCAGTGGAGGATGAATGAAGAACTAATGGGTAGAGCGACGAGGCCTGAAATAGATGCAGAATGGGCTAATTTGAGAGATGCGGTTGATGAAATCTCTATTGAAGTTCTTGGTAAAAAGAAAAAGTACAGGAGGAAGAAAGGAATTAAAATATGGACAGACGAAATAGAGAGAGGAGTAAGAGATAAAAATAATGCTTACAGAACTTTTGTTAATAACCCCACTGTGGAAAATAAAGAAAAGTACAGAGTGAAAAGAAATATTGCTAAAAGTCTAGTGAGGAAAAGCCAGAGGGACTCATGGGACAGGTTTATAGCCGGGATAGAGGATGATGTACATGGTAGGCAGGTGTTTTCCTATAAAGTTCTGAAAGACCTTTGCAAGGACCAAAGAGATAATGCAAAATTGAATGTCATTGGGAGAGAAGCCTGGAGTAAACACTATAAAAAGCTATGGTATGAAGAGGATTCGCAACCGGAGATGAGTTTGGATTATAACACTAGAGGTCTAGATGACTTAACTGTGGAAGAAATTATAGAAGCAGTGCAAGCTTTAAAGAACAGAAAGGCCCCAGGAATGGATGGTATCAATGTTGAGTGCTGGAAGTATGGAGGTATGATGTTACATTTGAGATTACTACATCTTTTTAATAGATGTTGGAAGGAAGGCACAATACCATCTGACTGGCAGAAGGCAAAAATAATTCCAATCTTTAAGAAAGGAAATAGAGAGAACTGCGAAAATTACAGAGGAATCAGCCTACTGGATAGCGCATATAAAATATACTCCCGCATAATTAACAACAGGTTGAAACTTATAGCAGATCATCTGATGGGCGAGGAGCAGATGGGGTTTAGAAAGGGAAGATCAACAACGGATGCCATTTTTACACTGGAACAGATATTAGAGAAAAGAAGGGAGTATAATCTAGAAACACATGTCGCCTTCATAGATTTCGAGAAGGCATTTGATAGTCTGGTCAGGGGGAAATTATGGAGCGTGTTGTTGGAAAGAGGGTATCCATTACAGCTTATAAGGGCCATTAAGAGTTTATACCTGGCCACCAAGGTTAATATCTCAGCTGGACGACAACTGACAGAAGACATTGAAACAAATAAAGGAGTAAGACAGGGATGCTGTATATCTCCAACGCGTTTTAATATTTATCTGGACGACGCCATCAACAAATGGAAACAAGAATTTGACTTGGGGATACAGCTCGATGAAAGTGTGAGAATCAATGTAATAGCTTATGCAGATGATGTTGTCATGATTCAGGAGTCAGAGGACATGCTACAAAGAGGTATTTATCGGTTGCACTCTGTGTGCAAAGATTATAATTTGAAGATTTCTGGTCGAAAATCTAAAGTTATGGCCTTCATTGGGAAAGACCTAGTGAGATCAAAGATAGAGTTGAATGGGAGCATTCTGGAACAAGTTTCTTCCTTTAATTATTTGGGGTACGAGGTTTCTCCCATAGGTAGTTTTGATGTGGAGAATAAAGTAAACAAATTTAAGCATATTTGCGGGACAATCCACAGAACTTTAAAGAATAAGACAAGGAAGGAAACAAGGCTGAAGTTCTATAAGACAATGGCAGTTCCAGTGGTGTTGTATGGGTGTGAGACCTGGGCGCTTACTAGGCGACAACAGAGTAGTTTGAGAGCTGCGGAGATGAGATTTCTCAGGGCTACAAAGGGATGCACATTAGAGGATAGGTTGAGAAGTGAGGATATACGACAGGAGTTAGGTATATACAGCTTGGAAGATAAGATGAGAGCCTACAGGAGTAATTGGTGCATTCATTTGGAGCGCATGGGGGATCAGCGGTTTCCTCGCTTGGCTAGGTACTACAGACCCAAGGGAAAAAGAAGTGTGGGACGTCCGAGAAGAAGATGGTTTCCGGAACGGGCAGACGTGCCTAATCCTTGAAGTGAAGAAGAAGAAGAAGAAGAAGAACTATACAACTTCAATTAGCAAAAAACATCAGAATACGGATTAAAAAATTAGTCTTACTTGCTGAAAGGAGAACACCACCCAATGGCAAAACTCATTAAAATCCAGTTTTGTTTTAGACTTGTATTTAACTATTTTTCAATATATATGTAATCTTAAAAGCGCATTTGCAAGATGCAAACGGAAAGATTTTTAAAAGGCCTCCTATGCTCATGAAAAAACTTTTCTACTGAGTGATACGGTTAGAAACCAAAAAATGTAACCCAATTACTTTTTCTGATTATTTCAGATAACATGTAAATGTTTGAACTAACTTCTAGCCTAATGATCTAAAAACCCAATTTAATTGTGCCGAAAATTTCACATCTCATTATTTACCTAATTTTAAGTTAATTGATAGACTGGATTTGAAAAAATGAATATTATCATCGTCGTTATGAAAGAACGTACAAATTTGTTCTTACTAATTGTTCAAAAAATATAATCTGATAATAGTTTATTGAATTTAATGTTCAAACCAACATCTTCTTTAAATAACGAAGGCGTAATCTATTAATATGTACGGTCTTATTTCTCAGAATTATTATATTTTTTGTGCTTGAATTTTGACTATAGCAATAATAATCAGAGAGCTATGGCAAAACTAATTTTCTAATGTTTTTTAAGGCATGAATTGATGATTGGAATTCTACACTGTTGGCGCGGAACGTGAATATTTTAATTATACATTATGAGTTAACTATCGGATTCGAAATCAACAAAAAAATAAACATTACAGATATCGTTACTTAACGAATTTTTTTTTCTTCTGCACTGTTTGTGGCTATACATATGCGAAAATATATTAATAAAATCTAATAGATCTGATGTACAGTTGACAAATTATTTAGGTCTTGCGAGTAAGGCGGCCTACGTTGACGGTGACGCGCGTGTGACGTCAAAGGCAGATATAATATTGGACCAATCAGAGTCTAGTATTCTCAACCAATGAAAAATCTCCAAATCTAGCCAATCAGATGTCTTCTTATGCGTTAATTTGATTGGTTATCATTGTCCAATCAGAGAGATTATTGTAATTCACTACGTCATCCGATGTGAACCAATGAAATCGTTTCATTCAGTATTACGTCATTTGTCAGTATGGACTTCCTGATTGGTCCGGAACTGTTCCTGCGCGTGACGTCGACTTACATTTTTACATAAGATCCGCCCATTGTAACCGCACAGTTAACGAAACAGCCGAATATTACACAATAACGTCTACTGAAATGCTATACGTTCCAGAATTAAAACACCTACCAAAAACATTTTAAAATTGTTAGAGATTTTCCGGGTTCGCAATGATTATGGTATTATTTTATGTAACAGCAGTATATTTACAGCTGCTTTTTACAGTATGAAATAAAAAAAGCCATGTGAAGGAAGCAAGAAAATAGATTGGGTTGTCACATACAAGCTTGCTCAAACTTAACAAATTATTTTGTCGGCTACCATGCAAACACTACCATACGAACGTAACACATTGTGATTTTGTCACTGTATATTAAGATTAATTCTAATAAGGTCGTCAATGCCGTTTTTTTGTCAAAAATCGTCAGTAGAATCGCCGGCATTGTCAAAATGAATTTTAGAACATACTTGATCTTTACCTTGTTAGAGCAACATACAAATTGTGCCGTTTTGACGACAAACCGTCACATTAAAAACGGTTAACGATATGAACAGTTTTTTGGCGATATTTTTTAACATTTCTCCGCGTTGATTCGTAGTTTGTTTCATAATTTTATTTTATGATGGGAAAATTTAGTATTGCCTATAACAGGCAGTTAAACTTTAAATATTTTTTTAAATTTCATTTGCTACTTCTACGGCTACATTTATAGTTCTGTTTTTTTCACTAGAGAAAGTAAATTTAAACTAAACCATATTAAGTACAGAAGAGGTACTGGTGAAAGAAAAACTGTTATGAGCTTCTTGCAACGACAGTAGATTATTATACAGTTAGACTTTGCAGTGAATATTAATCTATTTTCAAAAATACGTAAAGCAATTCTTACAATTTTTTTTAAACTTATATTATTTAACTTTGTAACTGTGCAAGGAAAACTAGCAAAAATTATCACAATGCGTAATTGGATTTTCAAAGAAATAAAAAATCATAATACCTAACATAAATTCTCCCGATCTACCAGGAATCGCTCAAAGAAGACTAAAACGCTGATGGAATAGATATACTACATTATACGTTAACACAACATAAGTAGTACAAATTTAATCAAGAATTTTATAATGTTTTGATCATCTGAGCACCATCAATGGTCTCTGTCTTCCTCTAACCCAATAACAGCATATTTTTAGTAAACATTTAAAAAAAATTCTGAAAGTGAATTATAGAAACTTTTGTGAACTAAATGAACAAGTGAACTAAAAGAATATTAAGAATTATTTCCTACCAACCTCAGGACAGGTTTTAGAGTTTTGCCGACTGTAAGTAGGGTTATTTTGCAGCCCCTCGCTGTATATTTACATTAGCTCCATAAAACTTATTTATATTGCTTGTTAAAATTAACAAAACAAATTTATTTGGTTTTGTTACAAAATCCTATGATAATAACAACGAACAATTTTAGATTTGGAATAAATTTCCCTATTAATGTTATTCTTAGTAGTAAATCTAATAATTACTTTCAGTGAACCAAATTAACAAATTGCCGGCCGCATTGGCGCAGTTGGTAACGTGCTCGCCTCTCATCATGCGGTCTTGGGTTCGAATCCCATTCAGGCACGGCATATTTTCATACGTTACAAAAATCATTTCATCCTTCACCGTCTGCATTAGCAGTAACTGCAGAACAGTCGGACGTTAAACAAAAAAAAAAAAAAAATTAACAAATTAACGGTAGTTTGAACTTGCACGGACACATAACTAACTCTCTTAAGAGATTTTGTAATAGAAAAATAATTTTTTGATATCTTTGGATGAAAGTTTTTTGGTGTGTTTGATTCACTACTTGGTAAAGCAGGGGAGTTTAACTTATATCCAGAAATATTCTTAATAGTAAATAAAAGATGTACATAAAGGTTGTATTACGAAAGAAAGTATAATACAATAATAGTATTTTCTATTAGTCAAGGACAATTGATATAAAAGATTTATTTGTTGAAATATGTCGCCCTTTGAAAATTAACATAGGCTGAGCACATACTCAGTAAATTTTAAAATTCGGCTTTGACCACCTCACCATTACTATTACCCTGCTGATTCTTCTGTGTAAGAGATTCAATTTTTTCAAAACTAGATTGGTATTTAAATTTCTTTTAAATTAAACTAAGATTGTTGACCTCCCGCTTTTCATTCTCTCCTTTCCTCTCCTTCTCCTCCTTCAAACCACATTTGGATAGAATATTCTTGAAAAAGATGAGGAAGCAGATCTTAGTCAAGGAGTAAAGTCGAACTTAAGACCAAAAATATTCACTTTTTTATGAATACAACTTTCAAAAGAATGATACAGTTAATTGAAAATAAAATTGCGACTATCACAAAGACAGAGCTTCGAATTTCAGTCAATCAGAACAAATTTATGGTTTTCCTCTGATTCATTTTCAAACATCTTAATCTTAACGTGACTAATAATTTTACAGGACTTACTCTATTAGTGACGTAAAATAACGAATACTGTCAAATTGAAGCGTCTGTTTCTGAGAATTCTGTTTTATAAATAAAGTTTTTCTAACCTTCTCAAACTTTAAAAGAAACCATTGATAAAAATTCGTGCCAATTAGAACATTCATAGCAGTACAAAAAAACCTAAACATTATTTACCTACTCTTGGAATTGACTGAAGTTTTTAAAATTTCTTTATTATTTACGTATATTTAAAAATATTCTGTCTAAAATTAATTAGCTAAATAAATTATGCTACGACTTTGAAAAATACTTGAAGGCCCTCAAACAATACTGTCTTATTGGCACGAAAATACCTGGGGCACATATCTAACTACTTGAATGAGTCGATAAAACGTAAAATGTATTTTTACAATTTGCATATTATAAGTTAAACGCAAAGGAACGTTTTTTAGTTTACAGCAGCAATTAATATAAATTTAGTCTAATAATAATATTATTAACAACGTACACCGGCTTTAAGGCCTACTAATTTCAAGTAGGGGTGGACTTGTTTAAGCACGGTTTGTGTGTGGCGGACTTACTCTTTGATTTACTTGTTGGCACCGACCACCTGCCATCACTAATTGTGTCTTATTCGCTGAATAAATTGCTTCTTAAAAATAAACTTGCAGTTTTATAAACAGAACTGCACTAAAGAAATTTTTGTTCATTTTCTCATTAATTATTCTCAACAAGAAATTTGGAATCGTGTAGCATAAAAAGTATTTTGTTGAGTTTCATGCACGTTACTTAACTTTGATTAATTTAATGTAGAGATCTGTTAAATTACTTCCGTCTTGTATTTTAACGATGAAATATAATACGGAATCTTAACAACTGATAAATAAAAGATGTTCAACATAACCTTTATTAAAATCTCATTTAAAATAAATGAAGGTTTGTTAACGAAATTACCGGCTTCATATGCGGAATTTTGTCAATAAACTTAACTCTGAGTTGGGGATTTTACAACCTTAAATAAATGGGTGATAAGAATGGTACATCTACATTATTCGTGCGCGGAAGATTTCAATCTAAAAAATATGAATGTTCCAATGAAAAAGAAGGTATCAGTTATATTTTAATTAAAATACATAAAACTTAATAAAATGTATTGGTAACTAGACAGAAAGTCATCTCTTTCCTTGGAAAACAAAGTAGTAGTGTACAAAGCTATCCTCAGCACTATCTAGAAGTGCAGCCTTCAACCATGGAGGACTGCTAGTAACAGTAATATAAATATTATTCAAACGTTTCAGAAAAAAAGTATTAAGAAATCTGGTAACTGCTCCTTGGTATGCAAGAAACACTGAAGTGTATGAGTACTTAAACATTCCATTTGTTAAAGAAGAAATAAGAAGGCTCAGCGGAAACTATCACGTTAAATTGTCAGCACTTATAAATCATTTAGCTCTAAATTTACTAGATAATAGTCCATCCCCCAGACGTTTAAAACGGCATCATTTCTTGGATCTCCGTGCAGATTATAAAAAAACAAAAACAAAAAAAAGTAAAATTAAAAAACTATAATAAAGTGCTCCTAACAGGCTAAATATTTCATTCATACAAAATTGACTTTTAACAACAATTTGGAATAAAACGAAAGTTAAATTAAAATAATAAATATTAGGTCCTATCTGTAAATGGCAGGATAAGTTTTTAGAATATTACTTCGGAACTATCAATTTTGATTTAGAAGTTCGTATCTCCAAATTAACAATTGATCAATAGAGATTACAACTGAACTTAGTATTTACCGTAAAAGCACAACGTGTAAAAATTACAAATTTAAATTAAAAATCTTATTACAGGATTATTATATAGTTGTTTCAAACAAATCTTTGGTTTATATTGAATCATAATTTTTAATTAACATGTACGAGGTGTGGCTATTAAATAGATAGACTGACGTTGTAAAAAATTTTATTTTTTATACATAATCAGAATCACTTATTGTCACCTTTAATATACACTCCTTCTCTATCCCTACAACGCTCATGCGAATTTTCCATTGTTGAAAACAGTGCTGGAAGTCATCTTCTGACAGCTCCTTCAGGACAGCTGCCGCTTTCTCTTTTACAGCTTCCAGACTCAAATCTTGTCCCTTTTAATGCAGATTTCACCTTACGGAACAGGTAGAAGTCACATGGTGCAAGATCTGGTGAATAAGGTAGATGTTCTAACACTGAGATGCTGTACTTGGCTAGGAACTTCTTGACAGATAACACGGAATGAGCTGGCGCATTTTCTTGGTGGAGAACTCATGATTTGTCCTTCCACATTTCGGAGCGTTTTTTTCTTACTCTTTGACATAGTTTAGAAATTACCTCAAGGTAGTAATATTGATTAATTGTTTGACCTTCAGGAACCCAGTGAAGGTACACAATCCCATGGATATCAAAAAAAAAAAAAACAATCATCATTACTTTAAATTTTGAATTGCTCATTCGAGCTTTTTTGGCTCTCGGTGAAGTTTGGCTCTTCCAGTGCATGGATTGGCGCTTCGTTTCCGGATCATAAGTAAAAAACCACGTTTCATCACATGCCTTCTACCTGTTCCCTAAGGTGAAATCTACATTAAAAGGGACAAGATTTGAGTCTGGAAGCTGTAAAAGAGAAAGCGGCACGTGTCCTGAAGGAGCTGACAGAAGATGACTTTCAGCACTGTTTTCAACAATGGAAAATTCGCATGAGCGTTGTAGGGATAGAGAAGGAATGTATATTGAAGGTGACAATAAGTCATTATGTATAAAATAAAAATAAAATTTTTTACAACGTCAGTCTTGTTATTTAATAGCCACACCTCGTATATGTTAATTAAAAATTATGATTCAATATAAACCAAAGATTTGTTTGAAACAACTATATAATAATCCTGTAATAAGATTTTTAATTTAAATTTGTAATTTTTACACGTTGTGCTTTTACGGTAAATAAGTTCAGTTGTAATCTCCATTGATCAATTGTTAATTTGGAGATACGAACTACTAAATCAAAAATTGACAGTTCCGAAGTAATATCTAAAAAGTTATTCTGCCATTTACAGATAGGACCTGATATTTATTATTTTAGATTAAGATCTTCGCTCATCTAATATGACCTACGTAAGTCTAAGAAGGAACGCAGAATTGGTGCATCTTATTAATTAAGATTTAGACATTCAGTGTATTTCAGGATAAATAGAATATTTTTAGTTCATTTTAGTACTGCAAATAAATCTTCGTTATAATAATTCGCGCACCACTTAAAACAAACGAGTGTTAATTAATCTTTGGTCATAATTCATTCTTAGCGCAATATGTAGCTACATAACAGAATCTTAAAAATCAAATTTAAAAAATTAAATTAAAAATTATTTTTTTTAGAATGTTCTGCATTAGAAGCTACAACGTAATTCGATCAAGCTAGAATAAAGAAGTTATCAATAAGTGAAAGATTGTCAGTTTTTTGTTTGTTTTTATTGCAATTTGTGATTCGTGTTCATATTTTAATTAAAATGGAAACTGTATTATTCCGTTAGTAGTGATAACATCGTTAACCATAAAAATATAAAATTCATGTAATGTAAGTGAAGTGATCAGATATTTTTCGTCCTTAAGAAGAATTGATTGAAATGTTAGGATTACAAACCAAATCAACAAAATATGTTTTTTTTTACAATCTAAACGTAACTTTTGATTCGCTTTTATATATTTATTAGCCATTTTTTTTAATGTTATTACTATTATTATTGTTGTTATTTGTTCTTTAGGTCATCACCCGAAAAGCTGGTTTGAACCTGGCTTTATTAAGTAAAACGAGGAGTGAGGTGGTTTATCATGCCTCCCTCACCGAGTGGAAAATTATGCTTATCAGCATGCCAGGCCCTTTGAAAAGCATCTACTTTCCACCCTGTAAATGATACCTCCTTAACTTCATTCACCACAGGGTCTGGCCGTTTATTGAAATTCCTTACTCTCATAAGAGGTAACTGTAACTAGTGTCTTTTACACCTTTACGTCTTCTGTTCTTAAATTCTTCAGTCATTTTATTGGCTGAACTATTTTTTGTAGCCCTGGAACTAGCAGATCGAGTGCATATGATTTAAAACTTTAACTGCCTGTTATGGGCAAATATTTATGCGAATAGGTTACAATGACAATCTATTAGCCAAAATACAATTTACACTCGTTCCTTTTTTGAGCCAATAGAGACCTACCATCTTCCTTAGCTTTTTTTCAAAGATTCCTCATAGTTTCGGATCTCTTTTCCCTTAACTACTTCATGTAATTTCTCTAGGAGCTGATGCATAATCACTTGTGGGAACTATTTTAAGATCATAAATTTTCTTCCTGTAACAAACAATCTCTATCCATGCAATCTGTATCTTTGTCTGAAATTTACATTTTCCATATTTAATTTTTCAATATTCCTAGCATGCTTTTGATTTGTTTGATTGCGTAAAATATTTCCCCTTTTAATCTTTCTTCATCCATTTGCGCCAAGTGTCCATAAAATTTAAGACGACTTTGTATTATTGTTTCTTTAAGAGTTTAAATGTTATGTAAATAATTTTACTATATGTGACACAATAAGCTAATGTATGTTTGAACAAGCAAATAAAATGTAAAAAACCTCCGTAGCCCAGTGGTTAGAGCTATAAATAAAGCTGTACATTTTAGTACAGATATAAAGCTGATAAAGCTGAAGATTTTGTTTTCGATTGCCGACTATGACCTGAAAATTATTATAGAGACTTTAAAATTATAAAAGAGAAATATTTGAGTCTGTGGACGCTGTAAAAGAGAAAGCGGCACGTGTCCTGAAGGAGCTGACAGAAGATGACTTCCAGCACTGTTTCCAACAATGGAAAACTCGCATGGAACGTTGTTGGGATAGAGAAGGAATGTATATTGAAGGTGACAATAAGGGATTATGTATAAAATTAAAATAAAAGTTTTTACAACGTCAGTCTATTTATTTAATAGCCACACCTCGTACATAATCAAGTTTTGTTTCAGCTTTAAGTTTTGTAATTAATTTAATTGTATATTGTTAATAGTATAAGTACAATGATTAATTGTGATTAATAATTTTGAAATAAATATTTTTTTTGTTTTTTTATGTTTTACGTCTGACTGTTTTGCAATTTCTGCTAATGCAGACGGTGGATGATGATACATGAAAGTGAGTGATGGAAAAATGCCAGACCTGACCGGGAATTAAAACCGGGATTCCGGCGTAGAAGCCAGTTGCGCTAACCATTACACCAACGGGCCGGCCAACAAAAAAGAAGAAATAAATAAATAAATAAATAATTGTTTTAACTTTAAAAGAAGTTTGTTTGTAATTTTTTTATAACCAGATCCCGTAAGGACCTTAACTTAAGTGTTACAGTATTTTCTTTTTCTTTTTTTTAAAAAGCAAATCGTTGAATTATTTGCGAATATGTTTGAAACTTATCAAAAAGAAACCGTTAATATTGTAAAATATATTTGAGACGGCCGGAAAGGAAAACGAGAGATTGTTTATTGTAATGCGAATACATACGTCCCAAAAATAGTTAGCACCAAATGTTTAATAGTAAACAGTAGAATAGTAAATAGTAAAAATAAATAAAATACTTTGTATTTGTAGAAAGTTAAGATTCATTACAAAGTTAAAATTTTGTTTACTTGGTGAGTTTGTGTTGAAATAATCAATACAATGTTGTACTCTTTGACTCGTACAGAAAAATCGCAACTCTTGCTTGATTCATGAGAACTTAAATTATGATAAAACTGTTGATAACTAGCGCTGGTAAAATGGTCCTTAAGGCTAATATATAATACACCTGTACATTTATGGTCTATTGCATATTTTTATCATCTTTCTCTATCAATATTTATTTCAACAAAGTACATATTTAATGAGTACTTACCCAAAGGCAAACGTTTAAAATTCATTGTGAAATTGTTTTTCCAAGTTATAGGAATAATGTAATGGTTCGGTGTATGAACTCATCTTTAAATTTACATAAATTAAATATATTACACTTGTAATATATATTTAATCACCTATTTAAAATGTGATTATAACAATGTTTTAACATTTTTTAAAGAATTTTAAATTTTATAAAATATGTTAACGCTACATCATCAAATGATTTTATTGTTTTTAATTTCTCCATTTATTTCAACCACATTAAAATTAATTTAGGTGGTTAAATTAAATTGTAATATGATAATAGTGAAGATGTTTAAATTATTCTTGTTAGTAAAATTGAAAATTCCAAGAAATAATTTCATGAATATTTATTGAAAATCTCAAGCAAGATTCTGTTGTACATTTAATAACCTATTAACTATATAACAACACAATTAGCACTTGTTCAAAGAATGAAAATTTATAAACGGAAAATTTTCTCCGATATTTACTAAAATTATAATTACAGTCTTCACCTAATATTATTTTTCTACAATTATATATTTTTTTAACGCCAAAAGAATTTTAGCTAAAATTTTAATTACAGAGTAAAGTAAAAACACTGTAACACCTAAACCTAAGTTATTTCGGAATCTGGGTATGATAAATAATGAACAGACTAACTTTAAACTTCTTCTTTTTCTGCCTTTCAAGGATTAGGCATCTCTGCCTGTTCCGAACCTCTCAAATCTGCCCATCTCTTTCTCGGGCATCCTCATTCTCTCCTGCCCTCCGGTTTATAGCCCAGTGTCTGCTTAGGTATCCTATCCTCCCGGATTCTGTTTACATGCTCTAACCACTGCATTCTGTTCTGAGATACCTTGTCGTTTATAGAGAAGACGCTGAGTTCTTTCCTTATCTCGGTATTCCTGTAACGATCTTCTCTACTACACCCATACGTATGTTTAAGAAATTTCATTTCAGATGCTTGCAATCTACTCTCCTCTCGCTTTGATAGCACCCAAGTTTCACTGCCATAGAGTAGGGTCGGCATTGCTAACGTTTTATAAAATCTCACCCTCGTGTTTTTGCTGGTGCTATTTTTTAAAGTGCGGTGGATAGTTCCGCATATTTGCTTATTTTGTAAGATGCACCGATTTCAACAAATTTGCAAATAAGCAACTAAGCAAAACTTTAAACTTATAACTATAAATAATTTATTTGCACGATTAATAATAATTACAATTAAGTGATTTAACTTAGTCTAACCCACGGGTTGGTCTAGAGGTAAAGTCGTCGCCAAAATCAGCTGTTTAACAGCTAATTTTCGGAGACGAAGGTTCCTGGTTCAAATCCTAGTAAAGGTAGTTACTTTTATTCGGATTTGAATGCTAGACAGTGGCTACCGGTGTACTTTGATGGTTGGGGTTCAATTAACCATACTCTCTCAGGAATGGTCGACCTGAGTCTGCACAAGACTACACCTCATTTACACGTCATACACATCATCCTCATCTCATTGGGTCATGGGGTTGCTTATTGTTCTAAATTGAACAGATTGCAACGTACACAAAATTAGGGATTACAAAAAAAACTTACTCTACTATTAAATATATTATAATACGTAATTATTATTATATAATATAAATATATAAATACTGCGGAATTACGTAAAATAAATTACAAAACTTAAGCTTTAACCAACTTGACTAACAATAGATTACTGTTCTTAAGAACCAAAACGATTACCTGTCCACAAATACTTGCTACTACCCGCAAGCACAATTAACGTAAGAGCTGGACACAAAATTTTTATTCACAAATTCAGGTATATTGACTGAACTGACTACAAAGGCGCTAACTGTTTTTATACCTGCGGTCTGATACTTAAACCTTGACCCTTTGAACACTTTCTCCGTTTTAGTGAAACATTGTAGAAGGAATAAAAAAAAAATTTCTACTATTTTCGATTTCCTAGAATTCCTATTCAAAATATCTCATTCATTATCCTTGTTCAATACAATCCACCCTATAAAATACACAATTTTTACAATATATGTACAAACTATTCCATCAATCGTTTCTGGAATAATGTTACAGTAATATGAAAATGTATATTGTAAACATAAATATGTTTTTAAAATCAATAAATTATGTTTTGAATCGTTCGATTCAATTTACTTAAGCGTACTTCATTTCATCTTCTGATTCAATAAAATAATTTTATTTGTGTAATCGTGGGCTGATTTCTTGCTCAATTACGCTCATTATTGTTTGAATCTCTACATGTTTTATTTTTATTTTTTTATATTGTTTTTTATTTATTCCTTATTTGTGTACGTTTCAATCTGTTCAATTTAGAGCAATAAGCAACCCCATGACCCAATGAGATGAGGATGATGTGTATGACGTGTAAATGAGGTGTAGTCTTGTACAGACCCAGGCCGACCATTCCTGAAAGGGTATGGTTAATTAAACCCCAACCATCAAAGTACACCGGTAACCACTGTCTAGTATTCAAATCCGTATAAAAGTAACTACTTTTACTAGGATTTGAACCAGGAACCTTCGCCTCCGAAAATCAGCTGTTAAACAGCTGATTCTGGCGACGACTTTACCTCTAGACCAACCCGGTGGGTTACATGTTTTATTATGTAAAAATAAGGAATTTGCCTACCTCAACGGATTAAAAGGTATCATCAGTACGCCAAACCTTCTAAATAGCAATGAATCTCCTCCCTTCAAATGATACAACATTAACCTCCACCAATTATTTATTACTTTAGAATTATTTATTACAATGAAATTTCTTTCTTTCAAAGGAGATAACTTCGATCAGTATCACGTACGTCTTAAATAATTAACTTATTTAATTGGCTGATCATATAAGAAGAAACATGAATATGTATTATAACCGTAAAAAGCAGTTAAAGTTAAATTAATTTAACGTTTCACATTCCTGTGACGGGAATACGGCAGTCATAGGTAGAGAAAAAGAAAGAAAAGGCCCGTCACTTACCACACAAGAATTAATTTACTATCTGAAATACTGGGCGATTCTAAACTGCACGTCAATTTTCCGGAATCTAATTCTAGAAGTAGAATATAGAAAAAACCTTCATATAATGATAGGTCTGAAAACACTTCGTTATAGAGTTACAGCTAGCGAAATGTTTCGTCCAGATTTCGGATCCTTAGATTAAATAAAGTCGGTAAAATTATAAGGATTTCAAATAATGAATAAATTTAGTGGTTTTATATGGTTTTCTGACTGAAAAATTGAATAAAATAGATCGCAGAATTCTATCTCCCAAATTTTTAAGGATATCTGACATAAAACTCAAAAATTAGCGGTTGAAACTTTTTTAACTTGAAATATTTTAGGTTTAACGTAAAATAACTTTGTCAAATTCTTAATCAAGTCAATTTTTTCAACACCTAGAAAATTGGCGTAAATAAGTTGGTAAAAAATAAATATGAGGTTTTGAAATTCGACTTTTATTAATAACGAAACCAGAAGAATTGTTACAAAAAATACTGTTTTTCTACAAAATTAGGTTATTTATACCTCCTTATAAACATTATCAACTTCTTATTTTAATTTTCAAAACAATAAAGAATGAAAGTACATATTGCTTATTACTCACAAAGTTGCTCAAAATGACCTCTGTTTTGTTCAAAGAATAATTTCGCTCCACGAATTCCTTTTTTTCTAGCGCGAATCATAACGGCAGGACTATCATTAACAGTTTTTTAGATTTTGCTATATGAGACCTTAGAATTAACTTAGAATTGGCGTGAAAGAGTGATTTTCCGTATTTTTAAGCCAAACTAAGGTTGATTTTTATTTTGCGTCTTTCACTCATGATTAAAATAAGATTATGTTTTTTCAGGTTAGTTTTTTTGTTTATTTCTAATGTTTTATTACTAATGTTAGGTAACATTGTTCATTATTTACAATGGCAAAAGAAAGTCGTCGTCTGAGTGTTTCACACCAGTTGTTATTTAGAAAAAGCTATTCCTAAAGATTAACTTACTGTCCAACTTCATAGTGTGGGGTTGTGATTTCAATGGCGTGGTTCATAAGTAGGCCTATATATAAATTATTACTGCATTGACATTTAAAACTGATAATTTATTACAAATGAAGAATTCTGTTAAATTTATGTTTTTCCTTTCCAGCCTGATTATAGTATTAGATTTTCTGTAATAATTATGTTACTATAATTTGCTATTTAATCTTATAATAGGTACGTTGCGATGTGTTTTCATTTGTCTATATATGAATTGATAAATGTGAGAATCTTAAATGAAATGGTTAGTCTATAGACCACAAGTTCAATGGTCAATATATAAAACACTTTTAGAACTAATGGGTGTGGTCAACCCTTCAAGAATCCAATTACGAAGAGTACATACATATTAACATAAGAAATCATGCTATTGTCTTAAACTTCTTTCCATTGTTTGAATGTTCACAATAAATATAAAGAATTATCATACGTTTATACTACAACAATCAAACCTATTTCAAAAATTGAATGAATACATTTTCAAATCTCTTATTTTACGTTTTGAGTAGCTACTTATTTTTCATTAATTATGAAATAATTATTTAGTAATATTAGATTATATTAAAATATTACAAGTTTCGGTTGTTGATCAGTGCGTCAAAGATTAAATTTTAAAAGTTATTGTTAAGTATAATTAGAAAGAATAGAGGATCTTAAGATTTGACAATTCAGTTAGTCATGCTCTCGTTAATTTGCCTTATTCTGAGTTTGTCATAATGCTACATTCTTCTTCTTCTGCCTTTTAAGGATTTAGGCATCTCTGTCTGTTCCGAACCTCTCAAATCTGCCCATCTTTTTCTCGGGCGTTCTCGTTCTCTCCTGCTCTCTGGCTTATAGCCCAGTGTCTGCTTAGGTATCTTATCCTCCCGCATTCTGTTTACATGCTCTAACCACTGCATTCTGATCTGGCATACCTTCTTGTTTATAGAGAAGATATTGAGTTCTTTTCTTATCTAGGTATTCCTTCTCTATCTTCTCTACTACACCCATACGTATGTCGAAGAAATTTCATTTCAGATGCTTGCAATCTACTCTCCTCTCGCTTTGATAGCACCCAAGTTTCACTGCCATAGAGTAGGGTCGGCACTGCTAATGTTTTATAAAATCTCACCCTCGTGTTTTTGCTGGTGCTATTTTTTAAAGTGCGTTGGACAGTTCCGCATATTTGCTGAAATCGATGCATCTTTATCCTCATCTTTATCCTGTAATGCTACATTGTATAGTAAAATGTATGATAATGTACTGAGTCAAACATGATTTACAAAATTCCTGACTCGCAATGCAGATTATTTGAAAATAATTATCTAGTTTTATTAAAATAAATATTTATTTTGGTTCAGAATATGTGAATTTTTCATCTGAACCATTCTTTTTATGTTTTATCTCTTCTTTTTTCAGTTATTAAGGTTTTACATAAAAAAAATATTGATGCATTTAATTAAACAACGAATTCTTGGATAACGTTACAAACGCGGCTTTAGGAATTTTATTTTGGGTAAGAAAGATTTTTCTTATACTATAAGAACGTATATTTAGTCTTTCTTGTTTGTTAGTTATTAAATAGCGGGTGAATCTTAACCCGTTATAGATAAAAAATTAAAAATTTTACAACAACATGTTTTTAAAATCGGTAAAAAAAACATGAAAATTATTTCATTTACAGAATTTGCCTGCAGTCTGTTCGTTAAAGAACAATAGATTTGTTAAAAAGAAAATTTGACATGAAACGGTAACTCACAGTGGCGGTATCTCTACAAAAATATTCGTGTTTATAAATTATTATATAATGAAGCTAAATTTTGAAGAAAAAATCATATGTAGGAATTTAATTTACGATTTACATTTATTGATTGATTATATTTTAAAAAATATTATATTATTGTAAGTCTGTTATATTATAAGTCTGTTGGATGCCTTTGTATTGTACAGCCATGGTCCAGTAAATTGTTAGCCAAATAATTATCATGTAATTTAGAAATTAGCCATTTAGAATAAGTAGCCTATTATATTTCTTTAAAACCCCTGGCACTAATTACTAACATTTCGTTTTCAGTTAGGAGTTATGTTGTTTACTCAGCTTAAAGGGGGGAGTCTACCTTTATTTTACACCAAAAAAAAATTTGTTTTTGTCCTAAATTAATCTTCATTCTTTTCTTAAAAAGGTGGTATAATTTGTTTTATCATCGGTAGTTGCTAAGTAATATTATAAAAATGGGTGTCATAGCGGTAAGAAAAACTCAGTAATTTTGTTTTATCGTTTTCCGCAAATTACGTTTTTTGCTTGTAGTTTATATGGCAGAGTGAACATAACTTTTGATCTAAAGAAGCTGGAGCTGTAATTTTTTTAAAAAATTGTTCACATTTCCACACTCTGTGATCTGATAGAACCTTTTTTTACTGCAATCTGTATGTAGAATTTTTTAAATTAGCTCAATTGCATAAAATGAAGTAAATTTTTGCTAATTACAAAACTTATTTTGTTCCTTACAAACGATATCTTAAAAAAAGCTTCTGGCAGATCACAGAGCAGAATTTTTTCTTTAATTTGACATAACTTTAAAAAATTAATAAATTTGATTAAATAATTAAAACGATATGTTCGTTCTAAGATTTCGCTAAAATCCGCCATATTGGTTTATTCTAGGGGTGCGGGTTAATATTTTCTAAACTTAGAATACTTTTTTAAATGTTAATACACATATTATTTTATTGTGCTAAAAAGTTTATTGCTTCTGGTATAAGTAAACAATTAAAAATTAAGGTGTACTTCCCCCTTTAAAAAATATTATAATGTTATATACACTAAAACACGTGCCCACCAGTGTAAATACACAACACGCATTTACCTGAAGCAGACTCCGCTAAATCCTTGGTATTGATCTTGACAAACGCTTGAACTTTAAAACTCATATATTTAAAAGGAAACAGGGAAACACAAAATTTAAACGTATTTATTGGATTTAAGAAAACGATCTACGTTTTCATTGAACAATAAATTACTATTATACGAGTACAAACCAATTTAAAATTATGGGATTCAATAATTGTGGGGATCAGCGAGCTACTCCAACAAAGAAATCTTGCCAAAGTTTCAATCTAAACTACATAGAACAGTTAACTTTGGTACATAACAATCAACTTACTACAAGAGATTTAAACATTCATACTATTAAACTAGAAATACACACATTCAGCACAAAATAGACAAAGAGGACTTGAATCACACACAAATCATCTTGCCATCTCACTTTAAGGGTACCTGGAACGAAAGAAATTGAAAATTTTCACATTTCCAGTTTTGTGCAAATTATTAAAATTCAGAGTTTTCTGTATCCAAAGATAATAATTTTTAATGTAACTTATAATTTGTTGGGGGTTTTACAGTCTTTTTTTATTAAAAATATTTTGAATCCTTAGTACGTTATTTTTTAAACGTTACCATTTGCATAACATCTCTATTTTTTGAATAACAACAGATAATTACATTTTTTTTATTTTGTGCGATATTTTTTGTTTTATAACTTTAAGTTAGCACCAGACCACCGATGAATATAATTATATTAACCTCTGAATTATAAGAAATAACATATTGAATTATTTAACGTATAATGTGTTCTCTTTTAGTTTTTTCTGTTTCCCGTAAATAGACATGTTTTGACGCACAAGGAATGAATGGTTTTAATGAAATTTTTGCACAGCCTTTCATACCATACTTTCAATGTACAGAGTTAATATTACTGAAAAATAATGTGTTTAAATATTTATTTTCCAATTCAGTAGGCAAAAAGTTATGATTTTCAAAAGTGGTAATTGCAAAAATAGTCTTATCTTCCTGACAATATATTAAGATGCTACTAACTCAGTGGGTGTAAAATAGCCTGAAAAGTAACCACAAGAAAATTGGACAGGATAACTGAGGTAGTTTTTGAGAAAATGTTCCTTACATTAACATTACGGAGATAGACATTCCGGGTGCCCTTAATTCAAACGACACTTGACGAATGAACGAATACATTCTACGGACTTATTTTAAAATGATAATACAACACATGAAATAAATTTATTAAGTTCCTTCATTGGGAGGTTTTCGTCGGTCATACTAACCTATTTAAGGGGAGACTGTACTTTGTATCCCGCCAATGTTAAATTTGCTATTTTTAGGTACATTTTTCATTGGATTGGTAAAAGATAGAGAAATTAAACTTTACACAACATAGGTATCGGGTTTCTTCTCGAGCTACTAACATTTTTTCAATTTAATCTTTGGACCATACCATTTTTAAAAAAAATTACGAATAACAAAAAATTTTTACAAATTGTTTTCAACGTTTTTTGCGTATTATTAATTTTTGGAGCAACTGAGGAAGTCATAAAAATGTCGGTATATGTGTATATACAAGATAATTAAATGATAAAAATGTCAGCCTGGTAAGTTTATTGGTTTCTGAGAAAAATGTACCTAGTGTTAAAAATCTAAATTTACTGGAAAACACAAAAAACAAGAAGGCACAAATCAAAACCGAAACGTAGTTAAACAAGTAAATTTCCTATTAGCAGTTATTTAGAAAGCTGAAACAACAGCTGAGAATACAAAAAACAGTGATGCAGATATTTTGAAAACTGAAATTCTCTTTACCCTAAAACGAGCAGTATAAAAATTATGAAAAATATTCGTTCTCGGTAACATAATTTCTGTGTAAACTTGATAAAAACTTAATTTTTTCATAAAAAAATTATTTTTTTGACGTAATTTGGTGCTTTTTCTGGTAGATCTAGGCCTAAACTATTGAAAAACATAAAAAACCAAAAATCGAAATTTGGAGTTAAAACCATCGTGCCATCTCCCCTTAAAGCATACTCACCTGCTTATTATTTTGCGTAAGAATAGATTGCTGTTTTCATTGTATTTAAAAAGAAAATTACAATGTTATTTCTCACCAAACAATAACGTACCCTTATTTGATTTCGACAACACGTACTAGTATTCGTGTCTCAACTCCAGTTTATGTCCTCTAAGCTACTGAAAATTAAGTTACATAACTTCTAATTCATATTGTGGCTGAGATATTAATGAATGATTAATAAAATTAAAATATTGAATGTAAGGAGTGGTACATAGATAAAGAAGATTACAATCTGATCATTAGAATAAAATATTGAAAACTTATTTACTTTGTCTCGATCCGCCAATGCAAAGTTAAAATTAATCAGTTATATAAAAGAAACAACTAGTTTATTAATTATATCTTTAATCTCGAATGAAGATGATTGGAAATGAATTACATGTTCATTATCTGTTTTATATCTCCATCCTCCCACATTTTGTAATACTAGTTAATAAAGTTTAGATCATCATTTTTAATTTATGCAAATAGGAAATTAAATCTATAAACTGCGCTTCTTCTTTGAACTTTACAGATTTAAAATTTTATAGTGTTATGTATGACCTTTCCATGTGCGTATTTTGTAAAAATTAAATTAAATTGATTAAATGAAAAGGTTACATAATGTTTATAAAACTTCATAAAGAAGAGTTATTTGTTGTTTGTGTCAAGGTATATTGTACATTATGGTTTCCTTACAGATCCATTGAAGCTCACTGGTTATACGTAGGCCTAATATAGTCGTATAAACAATATAAGTTAATGGGACATATGAAAAAAAAGACAACTAAAGAGTTTACAACTAGTATTACTTAATTATAGTATATACTTAGCCGTCATATCATTGTGAGCTTCAAGGTCGGAGGAGTTAACCACAGTATTGCCGAATAACATTTTCTATGTGCTACTTGTATGATTTTTGCACTTAGACGAGCACATAAATACAATAAAACGACAGTCTTTATTTAAAAATAATACACATTAATTTATTTTGGTTTTGTTTTGATTTACAATTCATTAAGTAGTTTACATGTAAGCAATCAAGTTCTTACGCTCTCTTATACAAAGAATAAAAGCGAATAATAATAATTGAATCACGCTAAGTATTTAATTGTTAGCAACACTGTTTTATTTTGATGGATGGTAATAGAAATAACCGGTAATATAACACGAGCGTACAATCTGCACTTATTGATATTATAGATATGTATCTTGTTCCATGACAGAGTACATACAGTTAGCTCCTAATTCAGCTGATTAAATACTTTCCTTGGTTTAGCTACTCCCTTAATGCAGACCGTTAATTTACAATAAGGCATACTCTAACAGGGAAAATAATCAAAATGCTTGTAAATTAAATTATTCAATTACATCAAAGACATTTTAATGTTTTGTGAGGAACCGAAATTGATTATTTTTTTTTTAAATGTTTAATTCTTAAAGTTCTTTGACCAATTAATGTATGATGATTTCTGTTTGGCTTTTTTATAATTGTTCATTAGACTTTAAAAGGGCGTATTTAAATTGCACGGACTACAAAAGTTTATCGAAATTTATTTTAAGATTTTTTTGCTTCTTGATTTAGCAGATAAATCGATAACCGTGTAGTTTATCTTGGCCACGTATTTCAGTGTACGATGTACGTGTTGCAAAAATGGAAAACAGTTGTAACAATGTATGATAAATCACAGTAAAGAAGCGTTGGTGTGCACATGCAATGTGAATTATATTTAAGCAAGAGCAGAAAAAAGTCTGGAGGTGTCAGTAGAGGGTGGTGCGATGCTGATAGTGGCGTTTAGTCGTTTCGTATGTAGAATTACTAAAACTGGAATACGAGGTGGGACGATAGAGACAAATAGGACTATTAAATTGGATTGTTGGGCGGACCAGCTAAAGTAATCTCCGTAAAAGGTAAACGAAAATGACGTCATCAAAATGGGAGTTCCTCCCTAAGGAGCAGTGACCCCCCAGCAGTACCAGTACTTTCAATACTACGTCGTTACTGTATTATCTTCCTCTACTGACCTTCCTACGGGAGCAAGGTTGTCCACTCCTGTAGGTTGGGATCAACATAAATAATAATTCCTTACGAAAATGAAGTATGACTGATCTCGATAATAAATTACAAAAGAACATACCGGCAGTGAAATGTCTTAACTTTATTTCTTTTTAGAACATCTGACAACACCTCATGAAATATTACATTTTATTTCTCCGAGGCGTATGCCTTTCATCATCTACTCTATTACAATGTTTATTGTGTATTACTGGTTTTTGAATTATCTATAATCTCGTATAATTAAAAGGATAAGCTTTTTTACCCAATTCAGTCTCAGCTTCCTCTGGAATGATTCCGAACAGTCTTTTTTTAAATGACGCTCTTCTCGGGCAGATTTGGCATCATACATTATTGTTGTTGTTGTTGTTGTTTAGGTCATCAGCCAAAAAGGCTGGTTTGAACCTGTAGAGGTTTTACTAAGTAAAACAAGGAGTGAGGTGGTTTACAATTGCCTTCCTCACTGAGTGCAAAAGTACGCTTATCAGCATGCCGGGCCCTCTGAAAAGCACATATTTTCCACTCTGCAAATGACACCTTCACTTCATTCACCACAGGGTCTGGCTGTATAATGAAATTTATTACTTTCAGAGAAGATAACTCTGATTAGTGTCTTTTACACCTCTACCTCTTCTGCTCTTAAATGATTCAGTCATTCAATTGGCTGACCATGTGATAAGAAACAGAACTATTTATTTTAGCCCTGCAACAAACAGATTGAGTGTAAATAATTTGACACTCCACCTGTCTGTTATGGGCAGCATACATTATTATTATCTCAAAATCTTCGATCACGCAGAAAATACAAAATTAATTCTTTTTATAATCTAGTTTTTTAAAGATTTACCACACCGATGCCGTTACTTAATCAATTTGCGGCTACCGTAAATACTAAGGGATTTTATAGATTTTTAAGCGTAGAAACGGAAGTGTTCCTGTCAACCCTATGTTTTGAGCCCTTACCATAAAAAATGCTACCAAAATTTTAAAATAGTTTATTTTTACAGGAATACGCCCTATCGGTTTAGTGACATCATCTTCAGAATCTTCGTCAAACATTAGACCTGAATGGCTATCGTCATTTTGTTACCTATTCAGTTGTCTAATTTTTTTAATTCATTTTATTTGTAGTTAGAACCGTTAGGAACACGTTATTTTTTGTGATTTTTGTTTCTGTTAATCGCTTTTGTATTTTAATACTTTCTTTATAATGTTTTTTTCATACAATAAGAAGCCACCCACATTTTACGTTTCTGAAAATACCTTTATCTATTTCTGATAGTTAGGTAAATTATTGTAACGGTAGCATTTGATTTTGCAACTACATTGGCGTTACCAACCCCTCTAATATTTGCAACCCCTCTGAGGTTTAATTAACCTCGTCAATTAGTAGCCAGCTTGCAATTTTTAGATTAATTAATAATCTGAATGACTAATATTTATAAGCTTCAGCTTTACCTATCATAAAACTAATATAATTGACAATTGATGGTCATTAAAAGCAAACAACCAAATGACTGGTTTGAATTTGAGTTTCCTTCTTCTTCAGTTGGACTGATCTGAGAATGCCTACCATTAAGATCATTTGAGTTCCGTCGACTGCACTTCGAAGAAGGATAACTCTCAAATAGGCCTGCAGCTGTGTTATTTCTTATTTATGGGGATTATAGTATTTTCAGTGCTTGTACTATAGCTACTATATTTAAGAGTTTGCAGAGGCTAAATAATTTTTACTATTCTCTTCTGCAATGATAAGTTGTTGGAAGGTATATTTATGGAGTTTATGGAGAAAGTATAAATGTTACTCATCTGTTATGCATTAACAAACAGATCTTTAATAAACCAGGCGCAAACTTCTCAAAATATTACAGAACGAAATTTTATTAACCTACCTTATTAATATGTGCTTAACATAATCATACAATATGATAAATATGCATCTAACAAAACTGATACAAAGTAAACGAATGATTTGTGTTGCACGGGTGAGGCGGGCCAAATTGACAATGACGGGCATGTGACGTCAAACACTGATAATATTCAACCAATCAGAGATTAGTATCCTCAGCCAATGAGCAAACCTCAAATCTAACCAATCAGATTTCTTCTTGTACGTAATTTTGATTGGTTAATATTATCCAATCAGAAAGCTCATAGAACTCCACTATGTTAAACTGATATATAGTTGTCACAAAGAAATTTTAGATAATGAGTAAATCATTTTTTAAAAGATGGCCTTTGGGACAGCTCATCCAGTTAAAAAGTTGGTGTTAACTGTTAAGGAACACCAGTTGAGTAGGAACCTATTTTGGTGACCAACTGACAGCCACACATGAACATATTCCACAGGAGATCCCTGTTTAAATGTACAACTACTCCAAGTGAGAAATAAAAACTTAAAAAATTTAAAATCTATTAAATAAATTAAAGATATAAATGAGTTCAGGAAGAATATCAACAACTTTACCACTTTCAATTCTGAACAGTTGAAACAAAGTATAACCCTTGTGCTATTGTTTACTTTGGTAAAAGTAGAAACCTTCCATCACACGTAAGTGTGTGATGAGCACAGTTTGATGTAACAGCCATCATGCAAACTGTGCATGATAAGCCGTAAAAGTGTTAAGGTGTTCCAGGAGAGGAAAAGATAAACCAATAGAGAAAAGAAAATTATTTTTAATGAAGAAAGGTAGACAAATATTTAATATGATAAACAATGTTTTAATTCTATCTCATATTCTGAATGCCATTTTCGTTTAGGTAATTCTTCATGTAGTAATATGGAAAAAGTTTTTAAAATTCAGAAAAAAAGCAATTAGTTTTATGGTGAGAGCAATCCACCTAACCTCTTGCAGACCGTTATTTAAGGAACTTCAATCACTTACAGTTCCTTCTTTGTACTTTTTCAAAGTGATAATATAAATGTAAAGCAAAATTCTTGTATACAGAATTGAAATGTGCCCAATCACAACACAAGAAACATAATTGATTGCTATGTTTTTAATTACAACACTGTTCAATCAAAACCTACTTATGCAATTATAAAATACATTAATAAATGATCACAAGCTTTAAAAAGTTGTGGTAATTTAAATTTTTTTAAAAAAAGCTAAAATAATACTTGAATGATGAAACATTTTACAGTATACAAGAGTTCCTCTCTAAATAGTTCTTTGGCGGAAAATAAATAAATAAATTTCTAAGTAAATGCCATTAAGGCCACAAATTGGAAAAACTGTGATAGTGATAATATAAAGAATAATATGTACTATGGTGGGAGTGCTATGTGTACTATTTAGGAAGTTGGCATAGATAGATGATAAATTGACGTTCGGTAAAATGACTGTATCAGATCCAAAACAGGCAGATGGAGTGTTACATTACGTATTTGCACTTTATCTGCTAGTTCCAGGGCTACAAAAAAAAGTTCTGTTTCTTATCACATGTTAAGCCAATTATATGACTGAAGCATTTAAGAACAGAAGAGGTAAAGGTGTAAAAGGCACTAGTCATTGTTATTTCGTCTGAGAGTAATGAATTTTATTACACAGGTAGACCCTGTGGTGAATGAAGTGAAGGTTTCATTTGCAGGGTGGAAAGTAGAAGCTTTTCAGAGGGTCCAGCATGCTGATAAGCATACTTTTCCACTCAGTGGCCCAGCATGCTGATAAGCATACTTTTCCACTCAGTGAGGACGGCATTGGTAGACAAACTAACTCCGTGTTTTACTTAGTAAAGCCTCTAGAGGTTCAAACCAGCCTTTCGGCTGATGACCTAATCAACAACACAAAATTATTGGATGACATGCTCATTGAAGAAAGTAAGAAAGCAGTGGTAATAAAAAGGTAATGAATAAATTGGTAGGTAATCAATTTAACATAGTGTTAATATTTTAGGCTTATCAATTTTATCTTGACATATCTTGTACTCCCTTTTTGGAATCTCCTGGGTGGATTATCAAACAAACAAAATTAGAGGAAAGAAAGGAAATAAGCAAAGTCACTGCAGTGGTTCTAAGTTGGCCTAGACAATATATAACAAATGAAAGACTAAAACATTAACATCTATGACACTTTACTTTAAAGAAGCTTAATATTATTAGCACAGAATATAAAATATCATTTTAATGTTCTAGATAATAAAACAAATACATTCTTGAGTTAGTGGTTCTTAACATGATAATCTAGATAAATTATAATGTTTGAAATAGAATGATCCTGTTATTTTAACGCGCTAATTATCTATAAATAATTTGAATTTTGTATAAACAGACAGTATTATAAATCAACGCATATTTACAAAATACCAGAATATAAACTTCACATTACAAGAACAATTTAAAGAATTTCTGAGCGAATAAGTATTGTCATGTACGTATACGATAAATAATTATACAGACTCCATTTTACATTCAAGAAGCTGAATACCTTCTCATCGTTTACACCAAATTTTATATTTAAATAAAATTACAGGAAATGCAAAGAGATGACGTGAATTGCAGTTGGCAGGTTGGCAGACCTGATCCTATTTTACAACTTACTGAATCACCTGGCACGTGTTCTAAATTATGCTATCATTTAGCCAAATTACTTTTTACTGATGAAAACAATGCTCCAAAATAGTAAACAATTATTTTATTCGTTTTTCTTTATTTAGAATATGCTTAAATCTAAAAAAAATCAGTTAGTAACAACAACAGATACTGCATGAATAACTTGAGTTTAAATCTAGAAAAAACTGTTTATTTTAGTCTTTCATGATCCTTCATGTTTGATCAACCGCTGCGATATCATGAAGTTGACTGTTCTTCTAAAACGTGTAATTTTGTGGGTTAATACAACAATCAAATAAAGTTAAATATCTTGAACTTCTAGTTGAGGATGATCTTCTGTGGAAAGCCCATGTTTCAAATCACAAAAAGTACTTGCGTCTTCTTTTACATAGGTTTTATTATTGTGTCCCAGATCAGACAGAACTCTTTGTGAAGAAGAATTTTTAGGGATAAGTATATTTAGTTTAAATATTGTATACAGCTTAGTATAGTAAGGAATTGTAATGTATATTTTACTTAATAAAATAAATTAATAAATAAAAATAAAACTTTGAGTTTTGATTTAACAACTGCCACATGTTAGTTAGACATATCTTTATTTTTAAGAATTTAGGAGAGTACTTTGATCAATGAATTTTAGAAAATGTGTATCGTCGCAACAATAGTGAAGTAGCGAATCTGCGTTTTTTGCGAATTTGAGTTATTACCATTATTGGACACTACTTGTGCCCATATACACTGTGGTGAAGTATTATATCTGTATTATATTCCGTTATCGAGAAAACACCATGTGTTTTTTAGCGAAAGTGCATGAGTTAATAATTTCACCACCGTGAACTGTTGAATCTGAAAATTCGTTACTTCACTAATGCGAGTTTTGTTCACTGTCCCCACATTCACAGTGATGAAGTAACGAATCTGCCAGATACGCTACTTCACCATATCGTTTTCTACGTTCATTTCAGATTCAACACGGTGAAGAAGCGAATCTCGCAAATATTTTATTATTCACAACTCTAGTTTTTCATATAGCTTATTTTATAAGTCACTAAAGTGAAGAATAATAAATACAGTAATGACAAATTAGTATGTTTTAATGATGTCATAATTGCCTCAACGTTAGTGAACTTTTAATTGCTGTTCTCACGAGCCATAAGGCACTTTATCATGTTTGTTTATTGGTATGCCTATTCCAGAAATTCACCATTCTGATCAACAAAAATAGTATTTATTATGTTTGGAGGTTTACGTCATAGTTCATTAACCATAAAAGCTAAGTAATTCAATCTCCTGGTAAATCAATTTTCATAATTATTTGTCGCATAAATATGTTGTTGTGACCCACGTATTCAGTCATTTATTTAACCATTCTCGTTCGATCGAGATCTATTATTGTCAAGTTATTGGCTTTTGTGATTGTTATCATTTTTATACTTTATTCAACTTTATTTTTATAGTTATAGGCCTACTTTAGTTTTCGTAGTTACATTTTCATACTTATTTAATTTTATATTTATTGTTACTGTAGTATTAAGAAGAAAACATGAATATTAAAGAATTTCAATTTTTTCCTAATACGGTATTCAGAAAAATTGATTACGATTCGGAGCAGTTTGATAAATTTGAAGTGAAACTCATACAAGGACGATCTTTACTGTCACGAGTTGTAAAACCCTACAAAAATCTCTTGAAAATTTTTACAGCAAAACATAAAAATTTAGTAAAACTTTATAACGAATTAATAATCCTTAAAGCCTATCATGAATTCTATTTCAATTCGCCGTCAACGACAAATGTTCCTGACAAACTACCAGAAGCTAATGTGCATGAGAAGTCTGAAGTTGAAGATGAATTTTAACACAATTTGATGTTCTGCTTTAAAAACACTTTGTTAAAGCTATGATTTAATAATTTGATGTTTCTTTAAAATAATTGTAAAAATAGCAGCATATTCTGTTAACAATATTGCATTTATGAACTTAAAATCTCAGAATCGGGACTGGAGTAAAATGTTTAAAACCTTGAAAAGCTAGGAATTACACAATACAAAGAAAGGAAAGTTATCTACGGTCTGTATAAGAAACAAACGTCTGTTATGAGAACTGAGGGGTACGAAAAAGAAGCTGCTGTAAAAAAAGGTGTGCAACAAGGATGTTCATTGTCACCAATACTTTTTAACTTCTGCATAAAAGAGGCTATAAATGAGTGTAGGAAAAATTTAACACAGGAATAAAAATTCAAGAAGAAACAATAAAACTGCTGAGATTCGCCGATATCGTAGTATTAGCCAAGACAAACAGACAAAGAAAGAACTAGAAGAATTAGAGGATATCTTACATACGCGTAGAATGGATGAGATCCATGAATCTATGAATGAATGGATGGATGAGATCATGAGAAAGGGTTAATGACAATTAATAAGAACAAAATGAAAGTGTTGTACAGCAGCAACAGTGGTTTAGAAGAGATGGGACATTTAAAAGTAGGCAACGAAAACATACAGGAAGTCGGGAAATTTTGTTATCTAGGGAGTAAAATAACAAAGGATTAGAAGCACAAGTGATATAAAAAGTAGGATTGCTCAAGCTAGAAAGGTCTTTGAAATGAAAAACAGCTTATAAAACAGCAGACTACAAACATTGATTTACAGATTAGGAGAAATTTCTTAAAACACTATGTTTGGAGTGTAGCATTGTACGGAAGTGAAACGTGGGTGATAGGAGCTGTAGAAAGGAAGGATATAAAAGCTTTGGAAATGTGGTGTTACAGGAAAATGTTAAAGATTAGGTGGGTAGACAAAATAAGTAATTTAGAGGTTCTTAGACGAGTGGATGGAAAAAGAAGTTTATGGAAACATCTTACCAGAAGAAGGGATAGGCTAGTGGGGTATATCTTAAGACATCCAAGTATTAGTATATCAGTAATGGAGGGTAATATTAAAGGAGTGAATGATACAAGGTGGCAAAGGTTAGAATATTTAAAGCAAATTACAAAAGATGTAGGGTGTTGCAGGTATGTAGACATGAAACGACTTGCGCAAGATCGAACAGCTTGGATAACTGCAGCAAACCAGTCGAGAGACTGATGACAAAAAAAGACTAAAAATAATAAAACTTTTAGTTCATTACTAAACATCTGTGCAGATTCGTCAGTTTATATAGGTAAACCTATACTGAGTTAGAAGTCCATTACCAGTAGAACAAAATATTAATTATTCACCATGGTCAACTAGCGAATCTGTGGTTTTTGGTATTGTCAAGCAATTTTTTTAAATTAATAAATTTAATTCATTCATTAAACCATAACCAACGTGTTAAACATAAAACGTAAATACAACTTCTGCAAAAAGATAAAAGATTGCATTAAAATCTGATTTTATAAAGATTGGCAAAACTTGTTTTCCTTCTCCTGAAAAATCGTACTTTTGCAGATTCGCTACTTCACCATTTTTGCGACGGTATGTCTCCAATATCCAAACAGTGATCAGTTATCGAACACTGGTACGAGGTGGTACTTACCAATCTTATTTAGAAAGTAAAAAAGTTCATTTTGTGAGTAATTAAGAAAAACAGCCTTTTCTATCTGAGCAATAGTTGAAGGATTTTTAAGTACTAGATGTTCATCAACTTTATACCCAGCTAATTACTCAGGTACATAAAAACACGGTGAATTTCCTCAAACAAATCTACAACTATAGAACACGAAACAAATAGAGCGACAAAACGCTATTTAAAAGAAATATTTGTTACCTAGCCCCCAAACAGTACAACCTGCTTCCTCAAAATTATAAATGGACATGGAACATTATGAAGTCTAACTCTAAATTTACAGAAATAGCTCTTTACTGTCGGTACACAGTACACAGTACTTGAAAGACCTTTTCATGTACTTTTCATGTACACAGTACATGAAAGACCTTTTACACCTTTAAATCTGTGATCTAGAGGTAAAGTTGACGCTGGGAGTCAGCTGATTTTT
Organism: Catonia carolina; assembly: GCA_035578175.1. NCBI lineage: Eukaryota > Metazoa > Arthropoda > Insecta > Hemiptera > Achilidae > Catonia > Catonia carolina. Next base: position 46,099,907 of record JAQMRL010000001.1, read on the forward strand.
AGTGACGTAGATTCCCTGGTTCAAATCCTAGTAAATGTGGTTACTTTTTTATGGATTTGAATACTAGACAGTGGTTGTACTTTGATGGTTAGGGTTCAGTTATCCATACTCTCTCAGGAATCATTAGCCTGGGTTTGTAAAAGACTACACCTCATACTATCCTCATCTCATTGGGTCATGGGGTTGCTTATTGTTCTAAATTGAACAGATTGCAACATACACACATTAGGGATTAAAAAATCTGTGAGCTCTTAGCCTGATATTTAGATCCTGGACAACATGGTGTTTGGAAAATAAGGCACTAAATTGACCCATCTAATGAAATGGGAAACCATAGATGGATTGATTTATTTTCCACCTCATGCATAAATTTTAAATTTGATAAAAATATATGTAAACAAGAAGTCATGTAAGGTTATTCATACAAAAAAAATTTAGGAAATGAATAATAATAATTATTATAAATCATAATGAAAAATATAACATCAAACATTCCAGATATCCTCAAACAGATTAAAGAAACAATACACTCATACTTTTAATTAGAGTGGCATAGATAATTCATACAATATGTTTATAACACATAGACCTATTATTGTGCATAATGTTGTACTTTTAAATCAGACATGTTCTTATGATGTGATTTTGACAAAATTAAATTATGAAGATTCAATTACTAGTAAATAACATGGCAAAAGTTCCTTAAAAAAGATATAGCATTGTTTTCTGTTGCACATTAAAAATGAAATTAAAATATTGTTTCTACCAAGATTATTACATTCATGTAATTATGGTTAATTTATACTTTGTTTTTTTATTCAAAAAGGGCCAATTTTAGATCGTGTGAGATGACTAGACACTTCTGGAAACTCTTTTTGCAGCCCATATTCTCAGCATTCGTTCACTGTATTTTTTCTCCTTTCTTCTGTCCACCCGGTGTTTTGTTTTTGCCCTTAAAGTCCGTAATTATTTGTCTGAATTTGGTTCAGTTCACTAAATTTTCTCAGTATCCTTTCTCACTTTTTTAAATCATTCATCCGACACCTTATGCCTATTGTTTAGTGTTTTAAAAATTTGTTTGGTCAACCGGTTGTCATCCATTCTATACAAGTGTCCGCAAACTTTAGTCTTCTTTTTCTAATCATCTCCATTAATCATCCATTTTCCTTGTACAGTTCTCATCAACCTCGTAACCTATATTGTTCGTCTACTACCTTTGAACCCGTCTTTGGAATTATTGTCTAGGATCTTTCTCTCAAATTTCTCTGCTTCGCATACAGACACACAGGTTTTATCACAGTATTATCATGTCTAATCTTGCCTAACCACTGTAAACTTTATCTATTTATATATTTTTTTTGGTTTTATGTCCGACTGTTTTGCAATTTCTGCTAATGCAGACGATGGATAATGATGATACATGAAAAATGAGTGATGAAAAAATGCCAGACCGAACCGGGAATCGAACCCGGGACCTATTTATCAGTAGATGAAAAAGAAAATTCTCAAAATATTTGAACAGGATAAAAATATTATCGAATACATTAAGTGTGGTGTACGGGACATGCCTCAGAGCAGATAACCTCATACATCTAAAGAAAACTGAAGAACATTTTTCTGTTGTGTGGTTGAACAATCTAGTGAATTCACAATGAAACACATTACATGAATAATTTTTGGTAAAACTGTGCCTTCTGCATTTTATGTCATGACAAAGTAAGAAATGCATTCCATACTTCTCTCACTTTACTTCCAGATTATATAACTAGCTACATAAAAATATTTAAGAGCAAAATTAAATTCAAGGATGAAATGGGTCATTTCTGTTAGAAGAGTCATCAAGAAAGTGATAGTATGTAAAATGCAAAGTTAATTGTGAGCTTAACATATCTTTTTTATTTATAAATAATTTTTGTTTGTAAATAGTTTGAAACATTAGTAAACTAAATAAATTAATACATATCCTGGCATATAGTTTCTTTACCATAATAAATTAATATTTCCTCTGCCTTGAAAAATGGGGTAAGTGTAATATTAGAGATGAATAAGATTGTAAAAATTAATTAAATGCATGTTATGAAATTGTATTTTTTGGAAAATAAGTTTTATTGTTTTGTTTAGGTCATCAGCTGAAAGGCTGGTTTGAGTGACTTTTACTAGTAGAGGTTTTACTAAGTAAAACGAGGAGTGAGGTGGTTTACAATTGCCTTCCTCACTGAGTAGAAAAGTACACTTATCAGCATGCTGAGCCCTCTGAAAAGTATATATTTTCCACTCTGCAAATGACACCTTCACTTCATTCACCACAGGGTCTGGCTGTATAATGAAATTCATTACTTTCAGAGGAGATAACTCTGATTAGTGCCTTTTACACCTCTACCTCTTCTGTTCTTAAATGATTTAGTCATTTAATTGGCTGACCATATGATAAGAAACAGAACTATTTATTTTAGCCCTGCAACGAACAGATTGGGTGTAAATAATTTGACACTCCACTTGTCTGTTATGGGCAGAAAGTTTTATTATTAATATACAAAAAAGTACTCTTAAATGTTAGTTCAGAACTATAATTTAGTAATAAAACTGTACTTAACAAATTAGCGCTACAAAAATGAGTACAGTAGTATTAAGTTTCAAAACAGACATCAAAGTTTTATGAATGCATGCTTATTAGTTACCAGAATAATAGACTTTCTTCTCTTACTATATTTCACACTAGTTTTGGCAAGAATCGGAAATACAGCACATTCTGTTAATCAGATGCAATGAGTCCCACCTTTTCTAAAAATACAATTTTGAACCCACCTTTCTACCTAAATGTATATCTATTGAGATTCATTTTAATTTAACCTACAAATAAATGAAGTTATTGTAACAATGAAAGTTTCTTATAAACTTATTATTTGTGATATATGTGGAACGGTATGCAAATCTTGTACGAGTAACCAAGTTTGACAAGTATAATCTATTACTGAGTACCTCTAGTTTTGTTGTTCCCATAATGTAGAGTGGAGAGAGTTATAAAGGTTTTTTTTATAACTGCATCCAAGAGACTCCAGAAGGGAGTAGACATATCGAGATAAAACTGATAGGCCTATTTATTTTAGTGTTAAATTTATTTATTACCACTACTTACTTGATTACTTCAATAAGCATGTCATCCAACCATTTTTATCAAATAATACACAATTTGCCACATCATTTACTTAGAAATTTATATATTTTTCAACTGAAAAATATTTAGAAAGGAATTCTTGTATACTTTCAAACGTTTCATCAATCAAGTATTTTTTAAACAAATTTAGATTACCACAACTTTTTTAAACTTTTGGTAATTTATTGATATATTTTCTACCTGCATAATTAGGTCAAATTAATTATGTTTGTTCAAACAAATTAGTGTTAGGATTAGGAACATAGTAACCAATTTTATTCTATTAGGCCATTTTGTTATTTCTATAGTTATCTATTTCTCTGGGTTTTTCTAGAATTCTATTAAGTGTGTTGTTATTCATTTCTTAATTATTATATTATTTTATCTTCTTTATCTTTCGAGAAATCAACTTGCACGTATATAAATGTAGCCAACCCTTGGAAAAAGCCTGACCGTACCCTGTTCAAAAACCTTTGGTAAAATATTAAAATTTTAAAAATCTGAGAATTCACAAAACCACAGTGGAATTCTTAGAACCTGATAACATTTATCTCAAAACTATATTTTTGATACACTATACTTCATTTCCTTCATACACTAAACGTTTCATTTTTACACGTTTTATTATGATGCAGTTAGCTTTAACTACACAAATTGAATTGTTTGGATATTTTTTATAGTTTCAGTTTAATGTTTAAAACCTTGTGTAACACTTATAAAATAGAATAAAAATTTGCATGCCGTGTAGATTTATTAAATAATACATTGTTTATCTTAGAATCTAAAGTAATTTTATTGTTTTGTTTTCCAATTAATGTGTTCAATAATATCCACGGTTATACAGTGAGATAACACTGGACAATTTAATTAATGTAAACAGAAGGGAGGGGCTCAAAACAGGTACTAGAGAATCTGCCAGAACACATCCAAGATAACTACAATTAGAAGGGTGTGCCTTAATCGCCCAGTCTTTCCTCTTTGTTACGTGATGCATTAAAAGTGACCTGTTTACTGAAAATTTCTGTTATTACTATAAAGTAAACACATATAGGTACTATCTTTCAGACAAGACATGGTTTACATTTATTTTATTAAACGGAACAAACTCATGTTCTCTGATTTATAACAGAATATTGTAATATTTACTCTAGGTTCTTTTGGAATCTGGTTGTTTATAAGCAAACAGACTTCCTTTTAAATTTATAACAAGTATTTATTAACAAATTAATTACCTACATTAATTATATTACAGTTATTGTAACTAGACTATTACAATAAACTGTGTAACTTAATGATTGACAAAATTTATTACAAAATGTTTTACATCGTAACCAAGAATTAAAACAAAACTTAACTGAAAAAAACATATGACCATTTACAATCAAATAATTAATTAATTCTTATTAATAGTTGTACACTATTCACTTGGTACAGATTAATAGCTTCAATACGCCAAGTGTAATACACAAACTGGTTTAACAACTCATTTTCTTTAACATTAAGGGGACACGAGACCAATGCTACAAAGCAGCGTAAAATGAGCTTTATATTACCTTTGAATGGCGTTTCACCTGAGAGACAAAGGCTCCGTAATTCAACTTTGTGCTGAGGTACTTATTTTACACAAATTTGAATAAGACAGTGGTTACCGGTGTACTTTGGTGGCTGAGAATCAACTAACCATATCTTCTTAGGAGTTTCACCCTGAGTCTGTAGACTACACCCTGCATATAAATTTAAAAAAATTTAAATTTCAAATTAATTTTTTTATTTTAAATTTTTTGGGTATTCTTATTTTTGCTTTCCCAGGTAATGATTGTTCATCACATGATAAAAGAAAACATCAGCCATGTGATTTTAATTGAAAAAATAAAATGAAAACTTTGTTTTTTTATGTAACTATTTAATAATTTGTGGTTCATGATTAATATAATTATTACGTTACTCCAATAATATATTATCAAAAAAAATTTAAAGGATATGTTACTAATAACATGAACTTGAGCGCTAAACTTTTGGTGAAAATTATCAATTTTTGAGACAGTCTAGTTTTTTAGCCATCAGTCTCTCAACTGGTTTGACAAAGTTCTCCAAGCTGTTCTATCTTGTGCAAGTCATTTCATATCTACATAATCTGCAACACCCGACACCCTTTGTAATTTGCTTTAAATATTCTAACCTTTGCCTACCCCTACAATTCACTCCCTCAATATTACCCTCTATTATTGATAGCGCAATACCAGTATATTTTAAGGTATGCCCCAATAGCATATCCCTTCTTCTGGTAAGGTGTTTCCATACACTTCTTTCACCCACTTGTCTAAGAACCTCTATATTACTTATTTTGTCCACCCACCATTGTTTAATCTTTAACATTTTCCTATAACACCACATTTCAAAAGCAGAAATAAAATAAGCAGACAACAGTAATCCAAGTAAAAATATTTTTGTTAAAAACTTCACATACATAAAAAGAATAAGGGAAAATAAAAGAACACAGTATCTTTTTCCAAAATAGTTATTTTAATAAAAATAATACATTATAAACACGGAATTAATATTTTCTACCTTTATTTGACTTCCAATGTTGTGGTTTCTTTTTCTTCAGGGATGATTGCACTTCTGAAAAAATTATTAAGGAAATAACCAGACATTAAGAGAAAAAATCCATTCTAACAATTATGATCCACCTTTTTCATATTTAATTAATTGAATTTAAGAGAAAAGTCACACTTGCCTTTTTATGTATACTATTAAATAAACTCATGCCTTTTGAAACACAAAATTTTATTCAAACTACTCATTTTTCTCAGTATCTTAAAAACATTCTTATTGACATAAACAACTCCAAAGTAAAGCAAGAAAACTAACATTAACATACCAATTTCATGAACAGAAACTTGTACTATTAACATGAAATAACTCTAAAAAATATACAGGAATGTGACTTCCTTTAAAAAGTACAGTCAAGGAAAAGGAAAGACAATACAGGATTTGTCCACAAAGTAATGAGACTAGCTGCCACGCAATGCTCCCTAGCGACAGGATTTATAGTGGGAAGCAGCAGTCATGTTCGAGCTCTAATGCAGTGAGGGTCACAAGAGGCCCGAAAGCTGTTTTTGAGTTTTTGTTATAGTAAAAACCGTCAAAAATAGAGCATTCAGTACAGCAGTGTTATTCGATTAAATTTTGCTTTCACCAAGGAAAAACTTCTTCCAAGATGGTTGGCCTTGGTTAAGGAGGTTTATAATCACAACGCCCTGTCAAGGGCTCAGGTTTTCCGGTGGTTCAGCGAGTTCAAGAACGGACAGGTGACAGTTGAAGACATGGAGCTATCTGGATGCCCTTCAACGAGTGGTTTTTTTGCGTCTGTTTTGCAATTTCTGCTAATGCAAATGGTGGAGATTGATGATATATGAAAATGAGTGATGGAAAAATGCAAGACCCGACCGGGAATCGAACCCGGGATCCAGGCGCAGAAGCAAGTTGCATTAACCACTACGCCGAGTGGTTTGGATGAAAATGTGGCAAAAGTAAAATCTCCTAGACTCTGAACGATGTTAAAGTGCAAGATTAATTCACTGAAGACCTGAATATGTGCAAGACAATGGTTCATAAAATTATTTCTGAAAATTTGAACATGAGGACAGGTTTTTGTGAAATTGGTGCCAGAAGTGTTGACGCCCATACTGCCTTCGTTGTGATCGCCTACCTGGCCCAAAAAAGTGTAAGTAGCTTTAAGTAATAAAACATTTTTTCTGGATTCACTTGAATTTTTTCGTTTTTTATGAGTTTATTGTGTGCATTTTTTAATTTTTTTTTAATTTAATTTTTTCATTTTAAATGAATTTTTCATTTATGGCCTATTGGAAATTGAAAAAAATCAAATTTTTTCAAAATCCTCTTCGCATGTACCTACAACCTTAATTCAAGTTAGCCCTACTAGGCCAAGTAGTTCTTCACGTTAAATGAGTCAGTCAGGGAGTGAGTTTATATAATATAAACTCACAGTCAGTTCCATGTTTTATAATTATATGTATTGATAAAAATAATATAAATAAAAGCAAAAATCAAAGGATACTCAAATCAACTGCCGGTGGGACCATTAAACCAAATGATTTGGCTACTTTGGCTAAATCAATATTATCTATGTCGAAAATTGTTTTTAAATGATGGCTGTCATAAGATCTTATGTATCCTTTAAAAGCTTCTTTAGCACCCATATTTAAATAATAATTTGTTGATACCAGCTTCTCCAACTGAAATCACAAAAAAAAACATTTTTTAATATTGTATCATATGGGTAAATCTCTGACACACAAATAAATTGGTGATCAAAGAACGATAGATCTATTTGAATGGTTTAAGATGCTAATTATTAAATTACAGTAACTGCAAAATGTAGATTTAATTTCTTAAATGGTCATCCAACTATCTGACAAATTCTCACCCAGCAGTCTTGAATTAACATTAATATAAAACAATGTGCATGAATCAAATCTGTTATGAAGAAATAATCCACATAATTATTATTTTAATTGAAATAAAGCTCATTATCTGCTTTATCGTACTACAGAGGGTTAAGTGGGAATATTATTAAAAAAATATGAATTGGTGTGATAATTTTATTTTCATCACTTGTGTGAGAAATTTTATGTGTAATAAATTTTTTTTAGCCATCTCCATGGCTCGGTTGTTACAGCAATTGACTGTGCCACACACAGCAAAGCGGAGTGCCAGGATTCTCAGCTAGGGTCTAGAATTTTTTTTAAGGTCATCAGCCGAAAGGCTGGTTTGAACCTGTAGAGGTTTTACTAAGTAAAATGAGGAGTAAAGTGGTTTACCATTGCCTTCCTCACTGAGTAGAAAAGTACACGTATCAGCAGGCCGGGCCCTCTGAAAAGGACATATTTTCCACTCTGCAAATGACACCTTCACTTCATTCACCACCGGGTCTGACTGCATAATAATATTTATTACTTTCTGAGGAGATAACTCTGATTAGTGTCTTTTACACCTCTACCTCTTTTGTTCTTAAATTATTCAGTCATTTATTTAATTGGCTGACCGTGTGATAAGAAGCAGAACTATTTATTTTAGCATTGCAACGAGTTTCCTCTGGAACTATAACACGTTAAAATCAATTGATTCTGTTCCATAACCCACAAGCCAATGGGTAATGACCAAAACAGCTGATGCAACTAAATATACTAACAGATACATTTTTAAAATAATTATAATTAGTAAATAAAATATAATAGTATACTACTAACCTGTATTTGAATATCTGATATTTTGTTCCATGAGAAGTCAAATTCATTTAAACTAACTTTAGCTTGTTTCAAATACCGTAAGAAACCAAGTTCTTCTGGACGTAGCATTAATAAAGCACTGCCACGTGCTCCTTCACCTCTTGCTGTTCTACCAACTCTGTGAATGTATTCCTGAAATAACACAGTACAAGTCATTTTTACTAAATAAAAATCTCTTATGATCAAAAATAATGAAGTATGTTTTTTTTAATATACGAGGGCGAATCAAATATAAACGGTAATTTTTAAAATTATATTTATTGAATAATATTATACAAAAACTATGCCTTCAACATTTTTCAATATAGTCTCCTGCATTATCTACACACTTCTGCCACCGATTTGGAAGCTTGAATATTGCCTGTTCATAAAAAGATTGTGGGAGAGTTGTCAACCAATCGCGCACGTGCTTCTCGACATCTTCATTGCTTTCAAATCGTTTTCCTCCAAGTGATTCTTTCAGAGGTGCAAACAAAAAGTAGTCACAAGGGGACAAGTCTGGACTGTAAGGAGGGTGTTCGAGAGTTTCCCAGCCCATTTCTTCCAATTTATCCCTTGTCAACAATGCGGTGTGAGGCCTTGCGTTGTCATGGAGAAGGATGACATCTGTAATGGGCACACCTCAGTCTTTTGTTTCGGTAACTGGTTTTTGCCGACTGTAGCACCTGGCAGTAGTAAGCCGCATTCACTGTTCGTTGATCGTGAAGAAAATCAATGAGTAGAACTCCCCTTGAATCAAAAAAAAATTGTTGCAAGAACTTTTCCGGCTGAGAGACGAGTTTTGGCTTTCACTGGGCAGCCTTCATCCTTCCTTCGCCACTCCTTACTTGCCATTTTCGATTCGGGAGTGTAATGGTGGACCCACGTCTCATCACATGTGACGATGTGCCTCAAAAAATCTTCACCTTCTTCTTGAAATCGATGCAGAAGTCTCCCGGCGATCTCCGACCTGACCTGTTTTTGATTTCCGGACAGCAACCTCGGAACCCATCGAGCACTAATCTTTCTGAAGCCAAGGTGGTCTGTGATTGCAGACTGAACACTCCCGTAGCTGATACCAATTTCTGACGAGATTTCTTGAACAGTTAACCGGTGATCACCTTCAATAAGCTCTCGAACGGCACTAATGTTGTCATCTGTGAGACTTGACCTTGGGCGTCGACGGTGACTTTCGTTTTCAACACGTTCTCGCCCACCCCTAAATTCTCTGGCCCACGTATACACTCGATTCTTAGACAGAGTAGTGTCCCCAAACTGTGCCCGCAAACGAGTAAAAATTTCCGAAGGCTTAAAACGTTCATTTGCTAAAAATTTTATGATGATTCGTTGCGCAACAGATGGATGTACCTCTCGCTCGGTCATGGCTGTACTGACGGCAGAACGCAACAATGCTGCGAAGTAAGCTGTTCCCTCCACTCCTATTAAACAAAACAACAACTGCTCACCGCCACATCTGGTCCGAACGTGTTTGGTACAGTCAACAGCAAAATTACCGTTTATTTTTGATTCGCCCTCGTATAATTAAATATCTACATTTTTTAACAGCACCCCAACACACATGACACTACTAAGATTTTCAGTGCTTTGGTTTTTTAGAAAAAATTAATTTTAGCACATTAAATGCAGAGGGAGTATTGAGAAGTTATTTGCTGTGACAGACCTGTTCACACCAATTCCAAGGCTGGACACCTTTTGTGCTTCCTCCGTCAGTGCAAACGAATCAGGTTTATTATGTGATTATTTAAATTTATATTAAAAAATAATTCAATAGATGGATAATTCAATGGATAAAATTATCCATTTTTTTTTTGTAAAATGAAGGCTTGGCATAATTAATTTATAGTTAAAACCCCAATTATAAAAAAATCTATAGTAGAAATTATGAACAAAAAGACACTTTCAAAATTGAAAAAAAAACTGTGAGCCCATATCTTATAACGATCTTCACAATAGGACAGAGTAAATGTTTCTGAAGCACTGTGTGGCAAAAACTGACACTGCCTAGCTACCGGCATAGAAATAACTGAAATAGAAGTAGGAAAGAACAATGACACCTGAGGGAGGTCAGCTGTTAGATAATAGTTTCATTTGATGCCCAAGAGGCTTCAGCTGTCTCCGACATGTTGAGCATCTTTTCTTTTTAAGTGGAAAAACCTGTTAAATATCTTGCACCAATGAAAACTGACATTTTCTAACAATTTTTAATTTCTTAGAAAACTTAACAGTAGTTTCTTCCTAGATTTTTCATATTAAAACTACCTTGGCCTCACGTTATATGGTAAAAGAATGTTTTATTGGAGTAAATTTAAATTTACCTCATAACATTAAACAACTTTGGTCACCATTTAATTACCGTATTTTTCGGACGATAAGACGCACCCTTGTTTTTCAAGGCATAAATTATCTAAAAATTATTTTGACTGATTTTAATTAGTTTTTTAATACAGGTAAATGTGATTTCTTTATTTGAAAAACAGCAAGTACAGAAGATACAGTATATATAATTATTTTATAGTCGTAAATTTACAAAAAAACATGGATATAGAAACTGTAAGTACGTAAATTACTACTATCGGTTTCATAATCATAGACACCCGAGTTTGAACCCTTGCATCTCCATAACTATGAGTCGGATTTCAACATACTTTACATCAAAATTTAACTCATTTTTTTCTGCGTTGATTTATAATAGTCCTATATTTTTAATGTTGTTTAAAAGTTGCCATATCGAGGTTGGAAGATAAAAAGATTCGGTTTTTTTGATACCGCAACAAATTTCATGTGTTTAGAGGCGTGTAACTTGATAAATATTTGACCGAAAAGTTTGGAATGTTAACACGACATAGACAATTATATTCTTACAGTGTGTACGAAATTTCAAATTCATACGTTATTTGAATTTTGATTTATTAACAATATTCTGAACCCTTGCTATCTCGGTAACCACACGATCGTTCGGCTCGGGCAAACTATCGTTTTATTCAGCGTAAAAAACTTAGTACAGATATGTTAACATGAAATATCAATTGGCCAATGTTGTGGTAGAATTTTTAGAATTTTGAAAAATAGATGGGTAATGCGGGGGGTGGGTGTTACTATCCATGTTGCTAGTTTGTGTACGTGACATCGTGTCGGACTGTCTACCTGAACTGACATACTGCTATGTCAAATCAGGTAGACAATCAGATTCAGGCAACATGGTTAGTCTAATAGTAATTGATAATCCAATTTTTCAATTGTGCTTCAAGTTGAGGCCATTTGACAGCATGAGTTCAAAATTTACCGATACGTTTCTTATTATCTGCCTTCAGTAATAAATTTTCTTGTTCCAGCCATTCCCGAATCATTTTTTCTGTTGGAGGAGGTAAAAAATGCCTTTCTACTGCCCGAATGCCATTATCTTTTGCATATTGAACCACTTTTAATTTAAAAGCGAAAGAGTACGAAACATGCTTCACGTTTTAAAATGCTATGCTATTTACTGTAAGTAATATCGATACAGAAACTACTGTGTATGCTTAGAATCTTCAAGACAATACAGTTTAAAAACTACGGTACATCCCATATCATTGTATGTTTTGTTTTGAAATCCCTAGTTATTGAACGTGTTTAAGTAGAGTAGGGTAGTATTAAATATTATTATAGAAAGCATCTACCCTGAAATATAGCTAGCGTTCGGACCATAAGACGCATGGTAATTTTTAGGTCATTTTCCAACGGAAAAAAGTACGTCTTATCGTCCGGAAAATACGGTAAGTACTGCATTGCTGGGTGAACAACCACGCCATTATGTGGAAAAAGATGCTACAGCTCCCTACCAAGAAAAGCAAAGCCATCATGGACTCAATGTTTGACAGCATCATATCATCAGGAGTGTTACAATTTATTATTATCAGGCCAATCATTATTGTCACCATTCGATAATACGTTATTAAAAAAAAAAATTGCACATCTTGGGTGACTTCTATTTTACAAACTGAATATTACAGTACCTAACAAAAACAAAAATAACAATTGTTTACCTTTGGATCATCAGGTGGATCATACTGTACAATCCAATCGACAGCAGGAATATCCAGACCTCTTGCAGCAACATCTGTGCACAGTAAAATTCCTGTATCTGCATTACAGAACTGGAAAAATGTTGTGGTTCTTTTGGCTTGTTTTTGTTTTCCCTGCAAACATAAAGAGTAATTAACATGTTGATACCAGATGACTTACTACATGTTATCTATAGGCTTTATTCAAACTACGAACACATTGCCAGTGTTATTAAATGTTTTACACCCATCCAGACTGATCCTACAAGCGGTACAGTGAGGTCATTTTTAGTTAGCTGTTGCCAGCAATTCTTGAATAAATATTGTAAATTAGAGAGTATAGTGTTATTTATAATAAATAGAATTTTCAGATCTACAATTTTTAGAAACTAGATATGAAATGAAAACATATATTTAGCTGACAATTCCCTGAATAAATAAAAAAGTTGGTTGGTGTACATACTGTATCAATCAGAATCACTCCACTTTTCACTGCAAAGCCATGCTGCCATGGCGATAATAAGACTTTTCTATTAAGGAAGCAGACCATATTCATTATCCCTATACCCGCAATACAAACTTGGGTAGATTTTTTTGTAGGAACCGTTAAATCTTCAAAGCTGAGCTTTGGGACACCTATCTACAGTACCATTTTACAAATTTGTACCAGAGCTTTTTCATTGACCTTTATCTAATCTAAAAATGATTTCTGTTCTCAAAAAATGTTCAAATGTAGCCTAAATTTTTTTCATGAAAAAGACACCCAAAAAATAAAAACTCAAAAATTTTTTAAATAACTCATTATACAGGAGTAAATAAACATCTTAGTAATAAAATGTAATGTGTAAAATTTCACACTTCTAAGTGGGATGGTTATTGAAATAAGTGTACCTAAATTCAAAAAATACACTATGCGGAAAATGCAGATATAGTAAAAGCATAAAACCGCAACAGAAACACCTATTGCCAATTGGCATTAACTTCCAAACAAAAACACACCCATATTTATCTTGCGTTACAGCTGATTCCTACGCGTTTTAGAAATTATTGTTTTTATGTGAACGCGATCTCCATAATGTTAGAGCAGTAACGTGATTATATTAATCCCAATATACCAGAATGAAAAATGTGAAAAAATATTGAAATAAACACTACATATCCCACCAACGTAAAAACATAATTTTTTCTCAAAAGAAAAAGCTACCAATGTCGTGTTATATATATCAATTTAAATAGGGGAAAACAATCTGTATCAATATATGGTAAAATTGAAAAATCAATATTTTTTTATTAAAATCAGTCTGCTCCCCTTAAAGATACACTAAACATTGGTCATTTTGAACACATAAGTACAGAGCAATTATGTGATTTATACTGGTTTTTACAGTCAAGTACAATAAACAAGGAGGTAAATATATCACATCTAAATTTAAAAAAAAATAACCTGAAACCACACATAGAAGTTTCAAAACTAATAATAAAACATTTTCTTACATGTATGCACATAACTGGTAAATCAATATAGTTTAGAAGCTCATAATAAAACTTGACAGCCATACACGAACTAACAAACACCATCGCTTTCTTCTTACGGATCTTTTTCAGAAATGTAAACAGCAACAGAAATCTTTTCTCCGAAGGTACAATTACGTAACCTGTTCACAACAAATACAGGTCACAATGTCAGAAATACAAAAACCAATACAAACAATAAAAAAATAAGCGGTTCCAATACAATTCTCGTTCTTAATTTATTAGTAAATTTTATAGCAAAGAAGTTATTAAGTATGTACCCTACAACTTAAATTAATTAAAACTGCCACCGCATATTAAATTGCTTCAGTTACATTTATTCAACCTAAAGTAATGTCCAGAATACTAGAATACCAAGTACCGTAGGGCCTCATATTACGATCGTAATTCGTTCCGGAACAACGATCGTAAAGCGAAAATATCGTATTGTCAGACCGACCGCATTCTTGTCCAATCATTAGACCATACATACAATTCCACAAGAAATTTACATTAGCCTGTACATACAGATAACCCTATACATTCTTCAAATAGCACTCATTTCAGTACAAATGATTTAATAATAGGTATAATTATAAAAAAATGCCTTTTTGAATTCTGTTTGATCTATCAGACACTTTAACGTCTTTTAAAACTGACTTTTCCTTTACAATCGTGGAAATTGTAGACCATACTGGTGAACCAATTCATTTATCCTAGCCCCTTCATCATGTTTTTTTATAATTTCTTGCTTTTCTTTAATAGAAATTTTACTTTTCACGTGCGATTTAGAACCCATTTTCACTATAACTACAGTCACGCACACAGGAAACATGGTACCAAAACTACAAAGAATACGTATGTATAATAACACGACAGACACTGCGGCACAGATGTTAAACCGATAACCAAGGCGATACGCGTAACACTAAATATTTACTAAATATTATTATTATTATTATTTCTTGTTAGATCCTACTAGGGATGCATTTCTCTTAGTTCCAGCCAGTTTCCGGATGACCCATGCTGCTACTAAATATTATTATTATATACATTTATAATATTATTATTATACATTTACTAAATAGTAAATGGGTGCTGTGACAAAACTGAAAAACAGAAACAACCTTGAGCTGATGATGGGAGGGTGCAGGAGCATGGTCGAGGGTAACTTGACAAGAGGGAGGGAGTACATTCGATCAGAACTTCTTACTGTAAGGGTTGACGATTGGCGGGTCACGTGGACTTTGGGAATTCAATGACACATCGTAAAGTAAAATATCATAATGTGAGTGCATCGTAAAGTGAGGTTCACTATATATGATATAATTTTTAATAGCCCTGGAATCAGTAGATAGTCCTAGCCTGTGAATATAATTTCCTGAGTGATTTTCCAGGAGAGTAAATCAAACATTCTTTTACATCCTCCTGAACTTCCACAGTACAACTGGTGGTCGACCTGTGCTTTTGCGATCTTGTACACTCCCAGTCTTAGGAAATTTATTTAACAAATGCAAGACTGTTGACTTATTAGGAACAGTAGAATTGGGAAATAATAGCAGTTTCATAAACTGCTATAATAGAAATTATAGCAGAAAACTGCTATAATTTTCAAATTAAAACTGCGTTATAATTTATTAAAACTGCGGAAATAATAGCAGAAATAATAACAGTTCTTTTAGCACTGGCGCAAAAGAACAAAATTTCAATTGTTACAAACTGTTAACCTTGAATTTAGTGTTGCCATGTAAGGAGACATGAAATTTACCTATGTATTACTTCTACATTCTTAATGTTACCGCATGATGAGACGTAACGTGCTCGCCTCTCATCATGCGGTCTTGTTTTCAAATCCCATTCAGGCACGGCATATATTTTCATACGTTACAAAAAATTATTTCATCCTTCACCGTCTGCATTAGCAGTAGTAATTGCAGAACAATTGGATATTAAACCAAAAAAAAAAAAAAAAAATGTTACAGTTGCATCTTTTTGAAATAACTGTTATCATCAATGTAAGTTTAAGTGATTGTCTGTCCATCCAATAATCACCTATGTCATATTAAATTCAAGCATATATTCAAGTCAAAAATACTTTTAAATTACAATTTTTTTTTAATTAACAGAAAATAATATAATCACTACTATTGTAATATTTGAAATTGTATAACACAATTATTTACCCTGTCTTAATCCTTCTACAGTAGCTTCATCATTGTAGTCATCAACCCCAACATAGACAGGTTCTTTCTTAAGGGCAAACATCGTTAAAGCTTCAGTTCTTGGTGTTTTTGTAGCACTGAACAGCATTGTTTGTCTTCGTTCTGAAAATGAAGAATCAACATTAACAAAAGCATAGTAAAGTTTCCGTGTATCATGAATTAAAATCTCTTGTAGTACAAAACTGGTTGAAAAGTAACCTGTTACAGCATCAAAATCATATTAAATGTAATCGAGAAATATTGTTATAGATTGAAATTGACAAACTTTAAAATTAAATTAGAGTATGTAATTAATTATGTTTATTGTTTAGCATCTAGATAAATCAGTCTCTTCTATGTTTGAGATCCTCTTCAGTGGAAAAATTCTACCAGCGTGAAAATTTTGAAGTTGCATGCCTATAGTAAGAAAATATTTAAACCACAAATTTTTGGTGGGGTTTAGCAAAAAAAAAATTAATAATCAAAATCAAGGAAAAAATAACAGTACTTTTTAAATAAAGCTACTGTCTCATTGGTGTGATGCTGTGGTTAGCACACTAGCCTGCTAAGTGGAGGTCCCGGGTTTGATTCCCAGCTAGGGTCTGGAAAATATTACGTGCCAAAACCCATCATTACAGTTTCTTAACCCACTGTAGTGTTGCTAATGATCGAGCTGTTGTTGCGACATTAAATAAACAAAAAATCTGAAAAACAACCTAATTTTAATCATGAGTGAATGATGCAAAATGAAAACCAACTAAGATAGGGTTAATACGGAAAATCACTCTTTGAGCTAAACTAGGCTCTTTAGAGAAAAATGCCTAAAATAAAAATTGTAGGTTTTTTAATTTTCTATAAATTTGATATTATATATTTTTGTCAATATATGCATAATAAGGCTGAACTCTTAAAAAATCAATTTTTTTTATAAATTTTGATGGAAAAAATCACTTATTACAGCTAAACTAAGCGTTATGCAAAAAAAACATACTAATAAAAGTTGCAGGTTTTTAAATGTTCAACAACTTTGATTTATACACTTTAGCCCTAAAATACATATTACGCCCACAATCTTAAAATAAACAATTTTTTCTACAAAAGCACACCCTCACCAAGAATTTCAGCAGACAGTGCTTACCCTATCTTGTAGAGGATCAAAAATAAAGTACATGAGGCAAGTTTTAAAAAAAATGAATGAGCCGTTTTTGAGAAAATTGCAAAAAAGTGAAAAATTACACAAATAAACTACTACTTCCGGTGGACTGATTTTGATAAAAATGTTCATGTCGGTTCCTCTAGTGGTATCTAACATAAGTTCCAAGTCTTAACTTCGTACAGTATTCTGTTCTGGAAATATTTTGTTCCCACGCACACACGCATGCGCCCATACACACACACATACAGAACAATTGCTAAAAACATGGTTTTTGGGTTCAGGGGGGTCTGAAAACGTGTATAGACCTATCTGGTGAAAACTCAATTTTGAAAAATTGACATGAAAACAATACTTTCTTTGCTATATATTCATCTAGGGCAAGCAGAAAGTAAAAAAATATGTTTATACAGATTAAAAATATTTTAATAAAACTATTTAAATGAGCATATTCAAAAATTTATAATGTTAATTTTTTTTCTCAGCAGCTTCCAGACTACTCAAAATTAAACTATCTGACAGACTGTATATACTTACTAGGAAGCAAATTAATAATCTGTTTTAAATCTTCTTCAAATCCAATGTCTAAAAGTCGATCAGCTTCATCAATAATTAGACACTGGAGATTTTTATACAGAAAATCCCCTGTATTTTGTAAATGATCAAGCAATCGCCCTGGTGTAGCAACAATAATATTGATTCCTATAAAGACAAAAGTAAGTTTAAATTAATTTAGCAAACCAACAAATAGAGAAGAAAACATTAATTACATTTTTGTATGAATAATGGAATAACTTCACAATACTTAAGTTCAACTTGAGCAATTATACATGATTTTTTTGAAGAAATTTAAAGGCGTTAGACTCATTGGTAGTAGATGATGCTGTAAGCATCATAGTACTTTTATGTTATCTATAGCTTATATTAAAAGTATGGCACATTAGGAATGTTAATGAAAGTTTAAGTATTTAAAACTAATACCATAAGTACTACAATGAAGTTCATCTTTAGTAAGCTGTTGCTGGAGATTTTTTCAAATTCTGAACGTATCCGTGCAGGAATCATAATGAAGTTATTAACTTGTAATTATGAATAAAATTTTTACTCTAAAATTTGCAGATAATTAAACAACAAATCAAAACATATAAAACTATACATACTTAATGAATCACTGAATAAATAAGAAAAATTGTTCGTAAGTACAGATTAGGCCAATTATTGGCATTAACCTTGATTTCCTTTTTTGATGAAGGACTGTGTTTTGTATAATTGATCAATGATTGATTATAATCATTGAGACAAATTTGACATACAGCTTTGTATGAATACTGTTCTAATAAATCATTCGATCATGAAGAAATAAATACAATTTGATCATTTGTAAAAAAAAAATTCCGTCCCTGGAACGAATATCCCACTTTACCTACACATTTGCGATATGGAAAATGTGATCCAATTGGTAGTCTCAAACAATTAAAAAAAACACTGTTATTACAAGACAGAAATAATTTCAACTGTTTCTTCATTCTGACAGTGGATGCCTTGCTAAATAAATACATCATTAGTGTTAGTTATTTGATCTACACTTACACAACCAGAAAAGGGACATATAAGTGTGAATGAGTTAATGAAATGTTACCAAGCAATGGTTCTGCTAGAAAATCTCTTTGGTAGAAGAATTTCACTAAGGCCAGCCGCTCATTGGACACACCATCTTGGTTTGCAACGTCTCACAATGTTACATCTTATTGTGCAACGTGTTTCAAGCGACATGTACATTATAAGGAGCCATACATTAGCTGAAAAATAGTCTTGGCTGTAGCGAAATGACTCAGGCCTCTGGTTGCAACAAAAATGACAGCTTTCGGTCCAACATTGCGAAAAAGAAGTCTTGAAATAAATATTAGTGCATGCGCATAGATGTGAAATGATCAACTGTTTACCTCCTGTATTCTATAGTGTATTTGAAGTAAAGTAGGCAAGCAGTCTATGTGGTAGCCGATTATTTTATACAGTTGAGTAATTTTTTCTTTTTTTCTCTTTTGGTTAATTGGGTGAAACTGAAATTTTCTCAAGTGCTACATCCATTAATTAGATGAATTGCCATAACAAAACTGCAATATCTATTTCCTCATCCATTTTTTAAAATAAATAGGTATATTTTTTTAAGTATTATTCTAGTTATAATTACAGTTAATTATAAAATAAGATAATAACTCATAATTCTTAAAAAATAATAACTCATAATTCAAGGAAAGATATGTGGCAGAAGAGGTCCTGGAAGAAGGAGAATATCGTGGATCCAGAACCTAAGGACTTGGTTCTCTGTGAATACAGCTCAGTTGTTCAGGGCAGCAGTCAACAGAGTCATCATAGCCAAAATGGTTGCCAACATCCGGAACGAATAGGAACCACAAGAAGAGAAGATAAAATAAGAAATATACCACCAACAATACTATTATTCATAGCAATGTCACCAATATTGGAGGAATTGGGTTTCCGCAAAAAAACTGTCTTGAGTCAAAATGTTTTAACCTCGCAACCACTGATGAAACAAAATGAAACACATTGCCTTGGTACAATTTGTTTCTAAACAAAATGTTATGTCCAATGTGCGGCCAGCCTAATGATACAAAAATGTTTCTACAAAACTACATTTTGTAACGTTATACAAGCAAAATTCTGGAATGGTTAAGGTAATGATTTATTGTAAGAAATTAAATGTCTTGTAAGAAAGTTAAATGGATGGCCTTTGAATGGGAATTCTTGGAAATGAGGTGGGAAGTCTTTGTTATGCCGATAATTGATTCATTCTACTCGTAGATTGTTTTGGTCAACCACAGAAGGTTTTAGAAGGGTCTCTATTGTGTCTTATTACGGGCAAACAACCACCCCTACAGGTACTTAATGGTGCTTGCCGTTTATCAGCCAGTTCAGTTCAAGTTGCCATTAGGAAAGACTAAGCACCGATAGGAAGTGTTTGTATGCAGTGTAAAAAGTACATTAAAGAAAAGGTCTTCTCGTACTGTAAACACCATGGAGTACTTTTGGTTGTAGGTTAGAAGCTGTTATTAAGGGGGTAGTCAACCCAGAAAATGAAAATCAAAACTTCTGGCTATAATTTATCATTATTTATTTTGAATGAAAGAGTAATTTGCTAGTAATGATCTAACATTTGAACCAAGCCAAAAAATTAATTACAGCCCCTAATATAAGGGAGAGGTTGGAAATGCGGGCTTTTACGAGGAATCAAATATCTCAGGAACCAAGAAAAATATCAACAAGATTCTTATGCTACAAAATACAGAAAATTGCTGTTTTTATCTGTTGTATAAGCTTGTATGTATTTTTTATTACAAGAAATTTATTGAAAAAAACCATATTTTCAAAAACATTTATTTTATATATTCACAAATGATTTTTTAACAAAATCCCTATTAAGGTTTTTGTAATAATCATTCCACAGATAATAGAGCAAGAAATTATGAACGTTTGAAAAAAATATCATCCAAATATCTCCAATACTAACCAAAATATTTAATTCCCAAGAATGTACAATCATGTACAAACCACATTTCCGGAAAACTTAAAGTTGAAGGAATAATTTCACTCACCTTGCTAGTGATCTTTATTTTAAACTTCAAATAAATGCACAAAACAATCAAAATTTAAAAAAAATCATCTTCTTGAGTGTAAAATGATCTTTATTATTAGTTCAGTTTAGTTTACGCTTTATGTTTTTGTCATTAAATAAATTTCATAATTTAATAATATTGTAAATAAATAATATAAGTTTCTGTGTATTATTTATTACAACTAGATCCTGAAAAGACCTTGGCTTAAGTGTTACAATATTAATGTTTATTTTAGACTTAAGGATAAACCATACCTTTAGCAAGTTTATCAGCTTCCACTTTTCTGACAGCACCACCCATTATTAACCCATATGTATGGTGATTGTACTTCATGAGTTCTTTAAGGACACCAAAGGTTTGCATCGACAATTCTCTAGTAGGAGAAATAATTATCACACCTGTGCCTAAAAAACAACAAATAAATACATATTTTATAAAATTTCAATTGAAATGTGAACCAGCTTAATTTTCAAATATAATCAATAATTTAAAAAAAAATCTGGTGTGAAACATTCACACAACTTTCTCTTGCCAATGCAAATAATTAACAATATAACCTAACATTAGTAATGAAACATTAGAAATAAACAAAAAACTAACCTCTAAAAATATAACCTTATTTTAATCATGACTGAAAGACGCAAAATGAAAATTGAACTCAGTTCAGCTTAAAAATACGGATAATCACTCTTTCACACTAAACTAGGCTCTGTAGAGAAAAATGCTTCAAAAATAAAAGTTGTAGATCTTTTTATTTCCTATAAAATTAATTATATACACTTTTGTCGTAAAATGCATACTAAGGCCAAAATCTTAAAAAAATCTATTTTTCACACGTTTTCATAAGAAAAAAACAGAAAATCGCTAATTATTGCTAAACTAAGCGTTATACGTACAAAAAAATGTTTGAAATAAAAGTTGTAAGTTTTTAAATTCTCTAGAACTTTTACTATATAAATTTTTGCGCTAAAATGCATATTAAAGCCGTAATCTTAAAAAAACAATTTTTTTACGTGAAAACAGCCTCACCAAGAATTACAGCAAACACGGCGCCTACCCTACCTTGTAGAGAATAAAAAATTGAATAAACCAGGCGATTTTAAAGAAAATCGTAGGACAAGTTTTTGAGAAAATCGAAAAAGTGAAAAATTACACGAATAAACTACTACTTCCGGTTGACCGATTTTGATGAAAATGTTCGCGTCGGGACCGGTAGTGACATGAAACTTAAGTTTCAAGTTTCAAGTTCGTACGATGTTCCGTTCTTGAGATATTCTGTTCACACACACACCACACACACGCACGCACGCGCACACACACACCAATCGCTAAAAACGTTTTTGGGGTTCAGGGTCTGAAAACGTGTAGATCAGGTAAAAACTCGATTTCGAAAAATCAACATGAAAACAATACTTTCCTTGCCTATATTCATATAGGCAAGAGAAAGTAAAAAAACATAATGAGTTATCATAAAATGATTATATACAAGTTAGATATTTGGGTCAATCCATATCAAGTGGTCCAACACTGGTTGCTTGACCATCTCCAAAAAAATTTATATTTGGTAGGTGGTTTCTCTCATGTTTTGTGAGCTCAAAAATAACTCAGAAAATTTTTTGTTGTTTACCATTTAGAAATGGCGGCCATTTTGATTGAAGGCCGCGCACTATTTTTAGCGTTTGCAGGCATCTACGATTTGTCACACTATTCAACAATGAGTTGCCCTAGACTTTTCAAATAAATTGCATTGAAGTAAGAACATTCTGGGCTAAAAATTGAACATATAACCTGAGTACTTGTATTTCTTAATATATTTTTAACAGCTCAAAAGTATTGGTCGCAAATGAAGAAAATTCAATTTTTGAAGGGTATTTTTTCAAAGAAGGAAAGCTTTTTCAGCTTTAATATTTTTTGTGCTGTTAAAGTATATTGCATTGTTACTTTTTGTAAAGTATCAATGGTGAGATACTTACCCTTTAAAAGTTATTGCATTTCAAAAAATGAAATTTTGAGTTTTCCCAATTTTGTACCTGCCATATCTTTGTTGGGGGACCAAGTAAAAATCTGAAAATCTCACAAGTTAAAGTTCTTAATGATATAAAACTACAGTATAAATTGCAACTTTGAGATTTGGCTGGAAGTGGTAAAAAAAAATTGTTCAATTTGGACGAAAAACCGTATATGTACATCTGCGGTATTCGGGTTAATGAAGTAGGTAGGCATATAGAAATTAACATAACTATTTACAGATAATGTAACACTGGTGACATTATATAATTTAAACATAACTTGTTCAAAAAAAAAAATAGTTGGGTAACACAGGTACTTAAATAAAAACAAAATTGATTATTGCATTGTTCTAATATTCGTTTATGTCATGAAAGAAAAGGAATACGATACACAAAGTTCTTTAAGTGACAATAAAAAAAAACTATTTTTCAGAGTCCATTAAATGACACACAAAACATGAGAAAAACCACCCACCAAATATAAATTTTTTTTGGAGATGGTCAAGCAACCAATTAATTATTTTCTGGACCACTTGGTATGGAATGACCCATTTAGGAAGTAACTTGTTTAGGACAGAAAGTATTAGAAGACTGCAGTAAACCATTCAACAACAAACAATACAGGATGTTTTTTCAACTTATGAAACTCTAAATGATACTATATAAATACCTAAATTGTAACCTAATAAGGTACAATGTAAATTTAAACAATGGTTAGTAAAAATGCTAACATTATCAGTGTTATGAGAATAAGCTATAATACTCAAACATGACAAATATCTTACTAATTTGTTATAGATAAACAGCTTAATATAACACCAACGCCCCCGGCGGGTGACTGATGCGGCACCCCAAGCACCCTTATAACGCTAGAATCCGCAGTCGAACCGTGTGTTAGCCACATTACAAACCAAATCGCATGTATATCTGTCGAACATAGTCCCGGACTTCAACTGCGTCAAACATAGGAAGCTCAGGCACCCGACTAATTCTCTCGCATTGCACCAGGATGTTACCGCTGATGGACCGACTTAACAATACGCATCAAGCTTACAAATTTAATAAATACAATTAATTAAAGGTAATTAATTTACATTTCTTGAAAGATAAAAATATCAAGCGAAATTAAATCCTTTATTAACTGGGCCTGAATGAACTTTCAGTAAATTGCAATGTTTTATTACTTGTATCTTGTTAGATTTATTTTCTATAAAACAATAAATTTCTTTTACATTCGTATTAGCTGAATACAAACTAAAATTTACATTGCAAATTATAATCTGAACAACTATGAAAAACATTATGTATTACCAAATTACTTATGAAAAATATTTGTTGACTACACTAAAGGAGAGGATTTATCAGTAAGCAATTTAAACACAACACATAGAAAACCAAACAGAATTTGTACCATCTATATTCAGGCAAGATGGCAGCAGATTTACATACATCAGAAAGAAGTTTTAAAGATATTTTCTATGAAGAATAAGCTCCATTTAATGAGTCGCACATTTAACCAGGCTTTTAAACTCTTCAGCTTGAAGTGCACATACAGTAGCCTATATTAGTAAATCTCTAATCGATTACAACCACTATGATTTATCACCAAAACATACAAAAATGCAAAATCATACGGTCAAAATAACAATGATTATTACCATTTCGAGGCATGAATTTAAGTTTAGTGATAAGTTCAATAGCAGGAACAAGAAAAGCTAACGTTTTTCCAGAACCAGTTTTAGCAGCACCAACAAGATCTCGTCCTTCTAACAATGGTGGAATGGCTTGAGACTGAATCCTTGTCATCTTTGTAAAGCCCATGTCAGCAATTGCCTTCAATATATTTTCATTTACTGCACCTTCCAATGAAGTAAATGACGAATCACTTAAAATTCCAAGGGCAATTCCTGAACCTGGAACTGTTACCAAAAAATCAAATTAAACAACAATAATAAAGAAACAATCCAAAATAGTAACATCAAAAGCGCTTGAAAAAATTTAAAACAACTAAATTAATAACTAAACTAAATAAAGGAGATATCTAAAAATTTAAAGCACACAAAAATAGTGTTTGGCACACATACATATAGCTGCTGTACTTTATTACAACTCTATATAGACCACTACTCATAAATTAACCTCCAGTCAGGAATCACAAACTGGCTAAACAGGCCCAATCAACGTCTTCCGTGCTTAAGACATTTCCAGATATACAGTCAGTCACCATTTCATTTCATATCTCTTGAGCAGTACAGGCCAACTCATTGAAATGAGATGTGTTATGTATTTTTTTTTTTTTTTTTTTTTTGGTTTAACGTCCGATTGTTCTGCAATTACTGCTAATGCAGACGGTGAAGGATGAAATGATTTTTGTAACGTATGAAAATATGCCGTGCCTGAGTGGGATTCGAATTGTGTATGTGCAGTAGCAAAGGAAGTAGTGGGGGTTTTCAGAGCCAGTGCGTTCCCAGTCACCAAAGAGTGAACATCCGTACAGTGGGTCAAAAAGTAGTGTTTCAGTTTTGTAGTCCAGTTGATTTCTTTAGAATAGTACCTTACATACTATGAGACGTGATTTTCTTTTATGCGTTATCGAAAACCAGTTTATTTAAAACAGTGTAATTGTGTATATTTATAATAGTGTTTCAGTGCTTATTTATTTTTTTAAATTTTTGTTTTATCCAAGTCGGCAAGAAAAACAACAATTTTTTTTTTTAGATAAAATTTTAGAAAGTAAAGGTCACGTTGTATTATGACTTCCTCCGTACCATCTCAATTTGAACCCTATTGAGTTGGTTTGGGCTTCACTTAAAGATTACGTAAGTAAAAATACTGTCAACTATAATTTTAATGATGTCAGAAAACTATGTGATGACTTTTTTACTACATTTTCTGCCGATAACTGGAAATCTCGATGCGAACACGTCTTAGGTTAGAAACCGAACTAATGCAAAACGAATAAACTTTAGATGATGTGATTGATAGCGTGGTAATAAATCCTAATACTGACATTGACAATTCAGACGAGAGTTTTTCAGGAAGTGAGATTTCTGGCACGGAAGACTTATGATTTGTTGTAGTAGGGCCTACATTAATATTGAATTTTCATACAAGGCAGTATTTGCATATAAGCGGTAAATTTTAATTTCATTTAGGAAATAGTATAAGAGAAAATTAAATCTATTTGTAACTAGAAGTATAACAATAATGTGTGGGAACGTGTGTCTGTGTATGTGATAAAACAGCATACAGAACTTTGTAGGCAGGCTGTACTGCACTGACACATGTGGGGAGGAATATACCCCTCTCTTTCTTAATATTTCTTTCTCACTCAGTTGTTCTGCGCAACTCGCAATTCACTTGGATCTTGCCGACCTGTAAGTACATGGTGAAATATGGACATCATACTGAAATAATTGATGCTTCTGTAAGAGCATGGTGCTAAAACTACAGAGAAGGGAGAACTAGTGTACATGACAATGAAGAAGAGAACACCATTCCATTGTGACTAATGATGTTGATAAGGAAATGTAACACACCATTAGTGACAAGTGTTGCTTCATAATATGGTACTCCATAAACTTTTAACGATCACTCTAAACAGAATAATTTAGGAGAGTGGTATAAAATAAATGGCAAGGGGTGCTAATGAAGATGATAACTTTTTGTGACAATGCACAGCCTCAAACTAACACTAGAACTAAACCTCGTTTAAGTGAAATATTTTTGACCAGTACTGGCTTGCTACTCAACATTTCCAAAGTAATGGCGAAATCGATGTCACGATGCAAGTGCTGAATTTAGGTGGATACTTTGTCGAGAAGTAATATGTCTGTTTGCAATTTTTAAATTCAAGTGTACGATACATGAACATTTTATAAATTAAAATAAGGATTTTCAATTTATTAAAATTTTTGAGGTAAGTGCATTTCAGTGAGCACTTAAATTAGCATTTCCTTATTATTAAAAAGAATTTATATTTTTATCTTCAAATGCTTTTAAACATTTAGACAAATTTCTTAGTTGTATCGCACTCTAATTATCTGAACAACTGCTTCCTGGTCGGGTACTTTTTCTTCACTCATTTTCATCTATAACCCTTTATCAACTGCATCAGCAGTAATGCGAAAAACAGTCAGAACTAAAACGAGAAAAACTGTTTCCCTGTGGTTACATTACACATACTCAGTACTTACAGCACATAATTTTAAAGATCTATCATTCTCAGAATCCGTTACATGCTATATTAATTAAGCGGATGATTAAATTTTTTTACATCTCCATTCAACAGGTGTAATATTTGTTTGCTACAACCGCCTGCAAGAAATTCCTGGTACTAAATGGCCTACCGTTAAGAGAAAAGGATCGAAAGTTCTGTAGAAGACATATATTTTGTTATTAAAAAGAAATTAAATTAGTCTCATGTATCAACTTACGACTTGTAGTATTTCCAGTTCCATTATCTGTGAAATCATTATTATGTGTTTTACTTCCTGAAATAAAAAAAATAAAAAATAAAATAATACAGTCAACTACAATAAAAAAACAAATGTTTTTCTGAAGTAAGAATTATCACAAGTTCCTACGTTGAGCTTTGTCAAAACTTACAGAATACTGAAGTTCATTCTTTAATCACAAAAGATAAATATCTTATTATCTAAATTTATTTAGTGGTAAGCTACTGCATATAAAATATTTACCAATTCATAACTGATTAACTAAATCTAATCAATCAGTATCAGTAATAATTAAATACAAATTTTATAGCAGTCAATTTTTAGATGAACCTAAAAAGTCACACTTATGATTGAACTGGACTGAATTGAACTTCAGAACCTGATGAACTAGAGACTTTACGGACAGTAAGTTTGTCAGTAATCAAAAGAATTGAATTTTTAACAGAAAATGTGCAGCTGTCCTTAATGATGGTCTGATTAATGAGGCTTCAATTTAACTTGAACACAACACCACAAACATTCTACAAAAAACATGCCCTTCTTGTTATTCTCTTTATTTTTCTCCCATTCTCTCTTTATTTTTATTTTCTCTCTCTCTCTCTCTCTCTTTATTTTTCTGCCCTTCTCTTTATTTTTTTAACCAAATAGAGTACAAAATAATAATTCTAAAATAGTACAAAATTGATGCTAGATAAGAAGGATGAATATATTTAACATGTATATACTGAATTCTGATATTTCTACTATGAGTACCTTTAAAAACAGAAAAGTAAAAATGTAGAGCTGTGATATTTTATAATACTGTAACAAAATGGACAAAACCAAAGGTAAAGAAGATAAACATGTGCGGTATGAAAGTTTAGTAAAAATTTATCTTTTTCTTTTAAACTTTTAAATTGATATTTTTTTATAAAAAAAATTCAGTTATCGCACTAAATAAATAGAACATTTTAAAAAAAACATTCCAAAATAGGTTCTGCGATTCAGTCCTAAAGGAATAATAGGCTAGGTAATAGTTTAATTTAAGTTAAGGCTTTTTAATGAAATGACATCAACCATTTTGATACTAAAACAGGCTAGATTGCATATGCCATGAAGAGAAGACCAATATCACAATCGATCTATTCACTGGACCAATATTATATTGCTTATTCAAGAAGTTTGCAATGACAATTTTTTAATCGCCATCTGAATAGTGTAAAAGTTTACATTAACAAAATATGTATGCATCTGTGAAATTTTTTAAGGCCATTACTTTTTTTTTGGTTTTACGTCAGACTGTTTTGCAATTTCTGCTAATGCAGATGGTGGAGATGAATGATATATGAAAAATGCCAGACCTGACCAGGAATCGAACCCAGTCAAGACAGATAATGTACAGGAGATAAAATATTTATGAGTACAAAGCGAACAGGAGTTGCTATTATTTAATAATGGTTAAAAAAACAATACACAGGACAATTAATTGTTCTAATGGAATAATTGCTAACTATAGTTTAAGTCCAGCTGAGGATAGCTGAT
The DNA here is from genome assembly GCA_035578175.1 of Catonia carolina. NCBI lineage: Eukaryota > Metazoa > Arthropoda > Insecta > Hemiptera > Achilidae > Catonia > Catonia carolina. The sequence goes on from JAQMRL010000001.1 coordinate 46,128,901, forward strand.
GCCATGTTTGAGAGTTCCTAGTAATTTGTTAGGGTTAATTATAATTTTTATTTTATCAAAGAGTAATACAATATAGGTAAAATAGTTAAAATAAATATTTATTAATAATAAACACTACCTTCATTTTCAGATAATTCAGAAGCAGATTGTTCTTGAGATGAACTGATATTCACATCTTCTTGAATACCATTAGATTTTCTTTTATTCTTTTTCTTTGTCTTTTTATCCATTTTATCTTCATCTGAAACAAAATATAACCTCCACAATTACAAACATCAGGTTTTCATTCAACAATGTGCCCATTAGGTACCAGCTAACCTGTCACACATACACTTAGTTGCCTTTTTATTCTCAAGTAGTATGGAATGACTGTTGTGGCACCGAACAGTTGTAAGATGCATAATTTTTGCAAGAAGGAACATCTGCCACCAAGATCCTGTGTCACCTGAGCATAGTTAATAGTACAGTTTCTCTTTAGTCCAGCACGCCTTGGATTCAGATCTGATAAAAAAATATTATTACATATTTTGCAGTAATATAAAACGTTGCTGAATCAAACAAAACTTCCTCAAAATTAAAAATTCTGCAGAACTTTTAAATTTATGTATAATTCGTAATAATTTGTTGAAGAAAATATTGGAATCACGAAGACAAAGGGAATCATAGACTTTTTTTAAGTATGGTAACTTAACGTGACCTAACCTATACTATTAGTAACTACAATACACATACAGTAATGTAAGGATAATTTAATTTTTTTAAATATAGTTTTTAGTTTTAATTCTTATACTGTTTTTTTTTTAACTTCCATGTTACTGTACGTCTAATCTTGCAATGTTTACTTTCTTAATGTTTTGTTCAAATCTACTTAACTTTGTTAACTATTTAACTTTGTTAAATGTGTTACAACTTACTTAAACTGTGTTCTAAAGACAATAATAAATAAATAATTGTGCAATAAATTCAGAGCTTTTCGTAACTGGTTGTGAATGCTAAAAACGTTGTGGTAACTGGGTATTTACAATCTCTGTGGATAATAAGAATGCACGCACAATTTAAATACAGTATACTGTACTAGGTTGAACACTCATGTTCGTAAATTGCCTGATTTACCCCGAGTACCTTCAGTAAATTAACCCACATTCGGTAATCTGGAAAAATCTGTAATCCGGCAACATCCGAGTCCTGAAAATGCCGGAATAAAGAGAGATTACAGTAATAATGTAATGTGCGATGCTCCTGTGTGGAATAGAGCAGAAAGTTCAGGGAAGAGCAAACCAATGTGCAAGACAAAAAATAGAGAGGGTGCCATTCCAATGAAGTTGTGATGAATTTTTTAAAGATTGTTTCTTGTAAAGTTTCTCATTAACTGGCTAAAGAATATCTATCTTATTTTTTTATGTTTATATTACATGTTTTCCAAAGGTTACATAATAAAGTAGTCACAAAAAAATTTTTTAACATTATCTGAAGTACTGTTTTAATTTAACATAGTTTTAATTGAATTTCAGGTTATTAATTTCTCAGGTAATTTCACGTAAATTCCTTATTTACTTTGTTAAATAAAACTTACGACCATAATTATAAACCTTAAGCTATATTCACTAGAGTTTAATAAAAATAATTTTGATCATTGTACCTAATGGATTTCTATTTTAAAATACCAACAAATTGTTATTATGATAAGCAACACTAAGAAGAATACCAAGTCACATTACCTTCACTTTGTGAACATCTGTCTTCAGTAGAATTGTCTGATGGTGTAAAACTTTTCTTATTGGAGACTTTATCTGTATTATTTTTTCCTTTATTTTTCTTCTTTTTCTTATCTAAATGAATAAAAAATAAAAATAAGTTATTACAATATTCAGACCTAAAAACACAGTAATAGCAAGACAAAAACATGCATTAAGGGGGTAGTCAACTCAAGAAGATTTTTTTTAAATTTCGATGTTTTTTGCAGTTATTTGAAGTTTAAAATTTTCTAAATCACAACATTTGTTTACTTTGTACGTTAACAAAAAGTTATAAAAATATCTGTTTAAAATAAAGCTCACTAGCAAGGCGAGTGAAATTATTCCTTTAACTTTAAGTTTTCCGGGAATGTGGTTTTTACATGATTGTAAATTCTTGGGAATTAAATATTTTGCTTAGTATTGGAGATATTTGGATGATGTCTTTTTCAAATGTTCATAAGTTTTTGCTCTATCATCTGTGGAATGATTATTACAAAAACCTTAATGCGGATTTAGTTAAAAAATAATTTGTGAATACATAAAATATATGCTTTAGAAAAATGGTTCTTTTTTAATAAATTTCTTGTAAGTAAAAATACACAAGAGCGTATACAACAGATAATAGAGAGCAATTTTCTGTATTTTGTAGCATAAGAATCATGTTGATATCTTTCTTGGTTCTTGAGATATTTGATTCCCCGTAAAAGTCCGCTTTTCCAACCGCACCCTTATATTAGGGGCTGTAATTAATTTTTTCACTTGGTTCAAATGGTAGATCATTACTAGAAAATTACTCTTTCATTTAAAATAAATAATGATAAATTATAGCCAGAAGTTTTGATTTTCATTTTCTGGGTTGACTACCCCGTTAAGTGGAGAATATATGGTGTACAAACATTCATTTATCAACTTGTGAAACAAAACAAATGTTTAGGCCCGATAATTAAATTATATTTGTTATCGCCGCTATTGGCAATAAATATAGGTAGCAGATAACTCCGTACAGTCGATGAATGAGAGTCGTGCCGTGCGCGTCGCTTGTTACCGCTGTCTCGTAAAACCGCTTTATGACCGCTGTTTTCATAACCGTGAATTCGGAACACCGCAATTTGGAAACTCCTTGTACCTTATCCCTGCGCAGGTGGTATTCCTTTTATTTTATTTGTCCTTGTCTTGGAAAAAGGGGTAAGTCAAGTTTTCATTATATTTTACTTCGCATATATTATATCATTAAATTATTTTACCGCAATACAGTCCACTGTCGCTCTATTAAATAAAACACAACCGCAACCAACAAACATTTAATAATGATTCAACATTGAGAGAAAATTCAAGAACACCGTTTATAATATCAAAATTTATTTTTTTAGAGAGAGTATGTTTTTCACCTTCTTTATAAATAAAAAAAAATGTAAACAGAACAGAAAACAACAGAAACTTTTCAAGTAGCCTTTAAGACTTTCATTTTTAACCACGCACATGGTGTGTGTGCTGGTTGTTTCATTGTACCACACTGATCACACACCTGATGTGTGATAAAAGGCTTCTACTTTTACCAAAGGAAAACTTAGCACAGGGGTAATACTTCGTTTCAGCTGTTAAACATGAAAGTGTTAAGCAGAACCATGTACAAATTTAGATATTTACAATGAAATAGCACTAACTATAAAATTATAACTAAATAAAATGCTTTAAGAAGCAGTTCCTTCTTTTATCATTCTAACCTCCTAAAGACCACATTTAATGTTTTTTTCTCACACCTGCAGTTTTTTCTTTTTCATTGATATTTTTTATCTTTCTCACACCTTTCTCATCTTCACTAAACTCCTTCCTTTCTTCTAACCATTTATAGGTTTTGTTTCCTCTTGGAACCCATCAAATTGTTGAATAGTTTATCACAACATTAATAATTTTACATGATCAATAGTACAGAGTGACTAAAAAATGAAACAAATGGATAATACAAGCAATTGAAATGCATTTCAATGCCTTTATTTTAGAAAATTTATTTTTAATATAGTTTGCACCTATGATCACACACTGCTGCTAAACTACACAGCATTAGATAAAACAGTTTACATTTGCTCAGTATATAAAAAATCAACAATATATCAGAGTTACTAATTAATTCGTACCTGAAAAACTGATGTCTGAATTTTCAGCAAGGCTTTCATCATAGCCATTGGATAATTTCAATTTTTTCTTTTCTGAAAAACAAACAATAATTATGATAACAAAAATTACTTAAAATTTTAAATGAAATGGGCAAATCATATTAATTTATCAAGATAAATTAATAATTCAGGAATCCAGAAAAAAAGCTGATTTGGCCTTGATAATTATTTCGGCGCAGTACCCACATAAATAGAGGAAGCTTGCAGCGTAGGCGATATCAAAATACTTCTTTCACAAAAATAGGAGAACTAAAAGATTTCATCTGATGTATTTTGTATGTATAATTGTATTTTAGATTCCAACTTACAGTATATTTACGGGTCCACAGTTCTCATATTTAGAATAAGTTGATCTGTATAGATTTTGCATTAAAATTAACATTTAAATTTTCAGGGATATTTATTTGAATGACGATGTCTACATAAGCCTTAGCTTGTGCATAGAAAATGGCATAAGTTGATACACAGCTGAAAAAACACTAGACCTGACAGGGAATCAAACCAAGGACTCCAGCATAGAAGCCAGTTGCGCTGACCATAATACGAATGGACAGGCCAATAAAAATTTTATGTTCAAAACATTATTTGTACAACAGTTATGGCCTATTCCCACGATGCTAGTTTACTAGCAGGTAAGTGGCAGTTCCCACGGAGCTATTTAATTAATGCCAGTGCTCTGAAGACATACGTGATTGTGTTGTGTACTGCTGTACAAAGTACAGCTTACTAGCAACTAGCAACGTTTCCAAACGTTTACACCGAGCTAGTTTACTAGCGCTAGTCAATCATGTGATCTTTTCTCCCCTACTAGCGCTAGTAAAATCAAACATGTTCAAAGAGACTAGCGCGCTAGTGAATACTAGCGGTTTAACTAAATTAGCTACTAGTTGTTTCCATTACACTATTTTGCTAGTCAACTAGCAGCTAATACTAGTGTCATTGGAATATACCTCTTCTTCTTCTTCTTACAATCAAGGATTAGGCTTCCGCCTGTTCCGGCTCACAACAGCAACAACCTACTGAATTATTGCTGTCTTTTTGCAAGGCCTCCCAATACCTCTCCTCCCTATCGGTCTGTATTTGAAAACACTGAGGAATATCCTTCCCTCAGGCATTCTATGCCCATCACATTCATTCTATACCCATAACAGACAGGTGGAGTGTTAATTTATTTACACTCAATCTGTTCGTTGCAGGGCTAAAATAAATAGTTGTTTCTTATCACATGGTCAGCCAATTAAATGACTGAATCATTTACGAACAGAAGAGGTAGAGGTGCAAAAGACACTAATCAGAGTTGTCTCCTCTGAAAGTAATGAATTTTGTTATACAGCCAGACCCTGTGGTGAATGAAGTGAAGGTGTCATGTGCAGAGTGGAAAATATGTGCTTTTCAGAGGGCCTGGCATACTGATAAGCGTAATTTTTCACTCAGTGAGGAAGGCAATGGTAAACCACCTCACTCCTCGTTTTACTTAGTAAAACCTCTAGAGGTTCAAACCAGCCTTTTGGCTGATGACCTAAACAACAACAGGCATTCTCTCTACGTGTTCCCTCCATTAATTTCAATATTCTGCAATCTTCCCATTCAAGTTATAAACATCCAGTTCCATTCGTATGCCCTCATTATACTATACCTTTACATCTTAATTAGAAAAATTTTGGTATTTTATTTATTATTTTGTTTTAATTAGTAGCCTAATGTAAATTTTTAGAAAAGGAAAAATGTTATATGTAAGTGTAATTCAATATTTCTAAAACCAAAACCCATTAATTATCTGGAAGTAAAGTTCAAAAAGTTCATTCTTCTGAAAGAAAGCATTCCACATAAGAAGGTTGCTATACCTTGACTGTTTCATGCTAAAATTATTTAATATATAATCTGTATTATAAATGGGAAAGCCCACACTGACTGACTGACTGTTCATTAATTCTCCTACTTGCACAATAGCTGAAATTTAGAAGGAATATTCTCTTTAGGGTAAATATAAAGTTAAACATAAACCATTTCAACATTCCACCATTATGAGGTTGAAAAAGAGAGTTCAACCTTTAAACGGATATTTTCCATTAACTAAGTTCCGAACAAGCTAGATGGCTGAAACTCGGTGGAGACATTATTTTATAGTTCAACCAACATTTAAAACCTTAAACCAACCCGAGATACCTCGATAACCAATAAAATCACATGTAACTTGTATTATTTATCAGTTGCAATTAGGAAACAACTAAATTGATAAATAAGATTATAATGCTGTGCAATAAAGAGGAAAAAGTACTTGTGAGGTAAAATTTTATCATTCAATCTCCCTCAAATCCAACATAGTATATTGCCACCATAAGGTTGGTAATATCGGCTATTACATGGAAGCTCAAAATCACATGATTTTAAATGTAGTTTCATAAACCAGATGAGATTCTATTCAGTTACAAAAATCATCGGCTTCACAACTGGCTTGATATCTAAAAAAAATCTTTTGATTATCTACTTTTAGATTCACTAAATTTTACTTCCTCTTGCCTATATGAATATATAGGAAGGAAAGTATTGTTTTCATGTCGATTTTTCAAAATTGAGTTTTCACCAGATCTACACGTTTTCACAGACGCCCTGAATCCAAAAAAAACATGTTTTTAGTGATTGGTCTATGAGTGTGAACAGAATATCTCAAGAACGGAACATCGTATGAACTTGAAACTTAAGTTATACACCACTACCGAACCCGACACGAACATTTTCATCAAAATCGGTCAACCGGAAGTAGTAGTTTATTCGTGTAATTATTTACTTTTTTGCGATTTTCTCAAAAACGGGTCCTATGATTTTAACAAAAAATCGCCTGGTTAACTAAATTTTTTATTCTCTACAAAATAGGGTAGGTGTCATGTCTGCTGAAATCCTTGGTGAGGCTGTTTTCACATAAAAAAAATGTTTTTTTTTAAGGCTTTAGTATACAAGATACTAAAGCCCTTCAGCAATTTTTGCGTTTCACCGCAAAAATGTATATAATAAAAAATGTAGAGAATTTAAATTCCTACACCTTTTATTCCAAATAATCTTTTGTATAATGCTTAGTTTACCGGTAATTATCGATTTTTAGTTTATTTCTCACGAAAACATATAAAAAAATATCTATTTTTTAAAAATATCAGCCCTTAGCATGCATTTTACGACAAAAGTGTATATAATTACATTTATAGAAAATTAAAACATCTAAACTTTTATTTAAAGGATTTTTCACTCCCTAGTTTATTGTGAAAGATTGATTTTCCGTATTTTTAAGCCCAACTGAGGTTGATTTTCATTTCGTGTCTTTCACTGATGATTAAAATTAGGTTATATACATTGAGGTTAGTTTTTTGTTTATTTCTAATGTTTTATTAGTACTGTTAGATTATATTGTTCATTATTTGCATTGGCAAAAGAAAGTTGTGCGAGTGTTTCACACCAGATTCTTTTATTTGGTAGACAAATTATATTAATATAAAGAAGTCAGACCTCTTCTTATTGAACTTCTCTGTATATATATTGATGTATTTCCTGAGTCCTGTGAAATTTTAATGGAAAAATGTTTTGGTACATTGAAAACAAATTCTATACATCAAACTTCATATTATGGAAAATATAGACAGAACTCCATATAGCCCTCCCACAACAAACTAGTCAATCTGAAACACTGAGAGAGACCAACGTGACAATACAGTACGTTGACCACTGTAAGAGTAGTGACATCGCAAGGGGGGCAACTGAACACTTGACTAATGTCTCTCTCGCACTTTCTTACTTTTCTCTGTCACTTCAAACCAGGACTGTGTTTTATGTGGACAAGTCTCATTATTCGGTTATTGGTTAGCGAGTGGTCTGGTTTGTTTAGGTAACGGTTTAATCTGTTTTATTCATTATTAAGTCACTGTTTTTGTTAACCAATAATTTTTGTTACGTTTAGTAGCATTTAATTGTGTTTTTTCAATAGAAAGTCCTTGAGTGTCACAAAGAAGGTATAAATATTAAAATATGTTGATAGTGGAATACGGAAAACAGACGTTGGGCAGAAGTTTAACAATCCGCCCAGAACAGTGTCGATGTTAACTCCTTGCCGGTTCCTGACGGAATATTACGTCGCACCAATAATGCACGAAAAAGGCCTCTGATGGAATATTACGTCAGCAGTTTTGTCCTGTTTTATTTTGTTTTATGTCGGCTTATTACGTCGATAGCATTAAGTCTTTCACAATGATATAGAGCGCTTGTACGTAGCTTCAAAATAGTCTACGCACATTATCACGAATGCGAAGTGATGTCGTTAGTTTCCTTATGGTGGCCCATGTGGTCGAATAACCTATAATAATGTAATGATTTTTATGAGTTTATAAGTATTCTTTAAGTGATTTTTATAAGTGTTTATTTTATGAGTATTTTTTAAGTAATAATATAGAAAACAATTATTCAATTACGTAAATGAAACAGGACTTATATTTTATTTTATGGACTTAAATGACTTTATTTCAATAATACAACATTAAGATAGGTTAGGTAACCAATTTTTTTTAAATAGTGAATAAAATATATTTTACATGCAAAAATGATGCTTTTAATATCATATTAGGTCATAATTAGCTGTAAAATTGTGTTGAAGCAAAAAAAAATAAGAGCAAAATAATCTTCATTTCTGAAAAACATTATAAACCAGTAAGGGGTTAATAAAAAGCCGTGAATCTATAGGAGGTGACAGAAAACGATCAAAAATATGTAAATACCATGATGTGGACTAAGAAGTTCTCAAATGGGTAAAAATGTTATTAGATAAAAACAAGCCCGTCCCAGAACCACTCATAAAAGAAAAAAAAAGCAATGAAGCAAAGAATACGTGTAAAGATTAGGGCATGAAGAGTTTCAAGCAAGTTCAGAGTGGCTAGACAAATTTAAGAGTGCGACGAAATCGTAGAAAAGGTTATTTCAGGAGAAGGCAGATGAGTATCTGAAGCAGATTGCCGGAAGTTGAAAGCTACAATTTTAAAATCAATTGTAGAAGAGTATGAACCTAACAATATTTGTAATATGGATGAAACTGGCCTTTTATTTAAGTGTTTACCAAATAAGACGCTAACCTTTAAAAACTATAAATGCTGTGGAGGTAAACAGAACAAAGAGCGAGTTACTGTTGTCATGCGTGCCAATATGTCAGGAAAAGATAACAGTAAAATTTTGGTCATTGGGAAAAGCAAGCAGCCAAGATGTTTTAAATGAAGTTGTTAGAAGTTGACTATGAATACAATAAAAAATCATGGATTGCAAATGAAATTTTTGAGAGGTAGATATTAAAATTTGACAAAATAATGATTACGCAAAAGAGAAAAGTTGTTCTTTTTGTGAATAATTGCCCTGCACATCCGTCTTCTGTCTCAAAAAAGTTTTTTAATGCGATATTTTCCCCTCCAAATACCATGTCGAAACTACAACCTATGGACCAAGGTGTTATTAAAACTCTAAAAATTTATAGAAGAAAACAGGTTCTCAAAAGACTGATTCTTGCGTTAGAAAATGACAAACCTACTGACATTGTTATTAACTTCAGGCTGTGTATATCAGAATTAGTAAAGGTGTGGCAAAATGATGTAGCAGAATAGACGATAAAAAATTGTTTTTTAAAAGCCTGCTTCTCTGAAAAACCTGTAGTGGAAGAAGTTAATGTACTGCTGCAAATTGAGGAATGCTGGGTCCATTTACAGTCGGCTGGCACGATCAACAATAATATATCGCTCAATGAATTTTTAAGGGTGGTTGAAGAAGTTATTGTAGCAGTATATCTAACAGATGATGACATTTTACGTTCAGTAATAAATCCTGAAGATGAGGGCAATGAGACAGAATATATAGAAGTTCCTAAGCCTTCCGAGAAAGAAATGATGTCAGCATTTGTACAGATTCTTCGCGGACTTTAATTCATGGCAAAAACGTATCTGCTGATATTTTCCAGTCTCTCAACAAATGTGAACGTGTTTACGAAGAATCTGCATCAAAGTTTGTTTAGCAGGATGTTCAAAGTTATTTTACTACCCAACAATAAAATTAAGAACAACTAATGTATACGTACTGTATGTTTAGTATTAAATCAAAACATGTTTTTCATTACTGTTTTTATTTCATACTTTTTAACCAAAATATAGTATCATTTAAGTATAGTGTGTAGCCTTATAATATTGTACAATAAAATAAACTTTATTGTAAACTGTTTTTTAAGCAATATGGTTACAGTCGAATAATATCATGTAATACGAGTAGTAGTCTTTAAGAGGAAAAAACCGATGTTTCTATACATCAGATTTTTAATAAAGAACCTACAATTTCGATTCATGGAGGTCGACTGTATATTTAAAATTTCATGGATACCTTAGTTATCCAACAGTAGTAAAGTAACTTTCACACTTACTAGGTACAGGACTGCTAAAAGAGCTGCCACTCAATCTCTTCTCTGCATTACTTGATTCAAGTAATTTGATACCTTTGTTTTCATTTATACCTGAAAATACAGCAAAGAACATCATTTAATAAATATATCCAAAAAATTAGTAGTTGAATTAATAATATACTATATGCAGTCTACAAAATTGGCTGTTTACCAAATTTACTTTATTTGCAATAAATCTTTTACTTGAACAAGTTAAGGTACAGTATTCAGATGAACTAATGTCCTCCAGCCGTGGGAGTGAGACAGTGCATAACGCTCTCACTCACACAAGCCATACGCGCTGTTCCAATAACATTGTCTTTAATTTTACTCATTGTTGTGAGCAAGCATTTATGCATGCAGTAAACTAACAAGCAAGACTACAAGCATACGACTGTAGTATGTTTTCATATTTGGATTATAAGGGTAAAGACCTTTGAGCACATGCGTAGTTATGCCACATATCTCCCTCTCACTCGCTCGGCTATGGGACATTAGTTCATCTGATACCTATATCTCAGTACATAATCATTTAAATAACATTGTGACGATAATGCAACATAAGTACTTGAAAATTATGAATTATTCGTTTTATTTAAATTTTTTGGGTCAGTTCATAACTTTAATTAGGTTAAAAAACACATTAATAGCCTAAAATAGCTTTAAGTGTAGAACTTTGTATACAACAAACTGTGTAATGTTATAACTTGACCTCTGGTTCAAACTGAACAAATTCAGGAGAAAATACAACTGGCATACAACGATTTGCACACCCTGCAGTATTAACATCTCAACCCATAATGTTAATGGTTTTGTAAAAATACAACAAACTGAGGTAAAAACTATACTGGCTACACTCACGGACTTAGTATGATATCATACTAAGTCCGTGGCTACACTAAGCGAGAAGAAAGAAATAACTTCTGTAACAATATAGTGTTAACACAAAATTAAACTTGTTTGATAACATAACCTCTTATAAAGTTGTTAACTAAACACTAATAAACACCAGACATACCCGGATCGTTGGATTTCTCTCTCTGAAGTTGAAGCAGTTTCAATTTTTTCTTCTCCCGATTTTGAATTTTTTTCATTAGTATTTGATCATCCATGGTGAAGTTTATTAACAACTACACGTGCAAATCGAGATGCTGATTGACAGCACCTGCGGAAAAGGAGATATGCGTGGTAGTGGTGTATTATGACGTAATGAACATCTAGCAACAGCTTCTGCACGAGGGAGGCCACCAGCACGTTACATGCATAGGACAAAGTCACCGAACGCTTTGTAGATCGCTAAACTAAAGATAGTCTAAATTAATAAAATAAATGTTTGTGTTCGAAATATAGAAGTGAAACACTCTCCATTAATTATTAAAGTAGTAAAATAGTTATTTGATTTTTCGCTAAACTGATTACATGACCAATGATGGTATTCGGGATCCAAATATATCATTAGCGTGTTTTGGTTACCAAACATCTATCATTACTCTACTCAATTGTGAATCTAGTTGAATGAGAAAAACAATAATGTAAAGGCTACGAATTTCAGTGCTGTATGAAGTAAAAGTCAGTATACTTTACAATACTTAAAGAGTAAAGTAAAAGTGGCAGAAATTACCTGTTATACCCACGTGTCATAAAGGATCATATTATATTATATACTGTCATTTACCAATTTAAAATGTTTCTGTATCTATGCTTGTACATTCATTTTCAATTTAGGCATTAATGTTATTTTTATTACAGAAAAATTTAGTTATCTTTAATGAAAAATGCAATTCTTGCTATCGATGGGTCGACATTTTTTATCGATAATTGAAAATGTAGTCAGTTGAATTACGAATGTTACTGATTTTGCACGTGTGTACTGTTTTCTGGGAGAATTTTGTTTTTATGAGTGATTTATGTTCTTATAATAGTGTGTATTAAAACTGTCGGAATCTGATAGTACTGGAGTATTATTGTAACGGACTGATATAAACTAATAAAATAGTGATTTCCTAATCAAAGTAGTTTTTCTAGTTTTAGGTTATGGTAAGTGTTTACTTTAAAACTTACAACACGTTTAGTGGTTTTGGGGTAGAATTATTGTGATGGGTGTTGAATATTAATAATCTCTTTTGTCTTCTGTATAACTGTGTGTACAGTTAAACTCATTGTTAGATGATTAAATTGAGTTGGCCAACCCTCTGAAAACCTTCTAGGTTAATGTCTAATAGTTAGACGTACTCCAGATTTTGTCAATTTAGATTTAGACATGTACATTTATGTGTGCTGAAAATCCAAATCTGCAATTAATTTTGCGCGGAAAGCACTGTGGAAGTAATTATAAGCCATATTATTGTGGTGCCCAACTATTAGACATTTACCCCACCTTCAGTATAGTATATATTTGAAGGTTTGTTTAAATTTTGAAAACGGAATTTGTTAGGAATTACCATCACAAACTAATCTGTTTTTTTTTACACCAGATTCAATAAGTTTCTCCTGACAGGAAATAGTTGATGGCACATTTTTTGTGTACATGTACCTAGTTTTATAAATTTTTTTATAGATTTGTTCAAAGTTTTGATGTTACTGCCCTGCTGTGTTATAAGACATTAAATCATGTGTTTTGCTAAGTCATTCAGTATATGTGTTATGCTTGTGTAATTTTTACTGTTTATCCTTCGTAATTCTTCTTTCATCTTATTGATAGGCATTTTGCTAACTAAAACCTGGGTTCAAATTTGAATACCTTACACCAGTGGTTTTTAGCTTTTACGGAATAAAGGGCCACGTGACAAAATTTTGTAGGAAATGATGTGTCAGAGTGCGTTAACACTTTGCTTATTTCACAGATCCACACATTATGAAAACATCAGGGCACAGGCCTTGCACCTTCATTCCTCAAGATTATATTGTCATATTTATGGTCGGCCCGTGGTGTAGTGGTCAGCGCAACTGGCTACTATGCCGGGGTCCCGGGTTCGATTCCCGATCAGGTCTGGCATTTTTTTCATCTGTAAATTACCACATATTATTACCTACGTACAAGCCCAAGGCTTATGTAGGCATCATCACTCAATAAAAAAAAAAAAAATTATTCATATGAGGGGATGTGAATGTAGTCATTATACAAAACCATAAAATGAAATAAGTATATTTAGGTTACTTTTATTTGTTGTACAAATTATCGAGACACTACATTATTTGTAAAATATTTGAAAATTGTATTGAAATTCCATGTATTTTGTGTTATGGAATTCGTTAATATTATTTGTACATTTTTGTTGTAATGCAACATACTGATAAAAATATTTTTTATGTTACTGTATTTTATTTCAGTTTAGAAGTACAAATTATTAATACTAAACATTTGTTTGTTTCAGTTGATAACGATGAAAGAAAAATGATGTTTAGTTAGTGACTGTTTAGATGCTGGAAAAACTTGGTCATAAATATGTCAAATTCAAGTCGAATATTTTCAAGTAACAGAGCTCTGGGTTATGTTTCTAATCATTTACCTCTTGTAACTCGTTTCATTGATCGGAGAGGTGAAAATCTTATTGTTACTTGTGTGGGAAAGTCATTTCATACATATGGATGTTCTAAATTTTCACTTTTATCTGTTAGTGACTTACTGCCAGATGATATAACGTGTTTAGCTGCAGATAGATATCATATATATACTGGCAGTGGAGTTAATGTTCATGCTTGGCGAAGAGGTACCGAGATAAAACATACATATAACGGACACACAAGTAATGTGCATCTATTGTTACCCTTTGGGCCTCATTTGCTGTCCATCGATGAAAGCAGTAAATTAATTGTATGGGATATAAAATCAGAAGGAATTTATTTAGAATTACAATTCAGTAATGAGACATTCCACATATCTGCAATAGTTCATCCAAGTACATATATAAATAAAGTTTTAGTTGGAAGCGAACAGGGAACATTACAGTTATGGAATGTCAAAAGTTCAAAATTAGTATATACCTTCTCTGGTTGGAATTCACCTGTTACTGCATTACAACAGGCTCCAGCTATTGATGTTGTAGGAATTGGACTTGCAGATGGCCGTATAATTTTGCACAATTTAAAGTTTGACAAAACAGTGATGTTTTTCACACAAGATTGGGGAGCTGTAACTGCTCTTTCATTTCGCTTGGATGATTATCCTATAATGGCTACAGGAAGTCCATCAGGTCATATAGTGTTATGGGATTTAGAAAAAAAAGGTGTCGCCAGCCAGTTACTTGAAGCACACCATAGTGCAGTTACAGGAATGTGTTGTCTTCCAAGTGAACCGCTAATGGTTACTTCATCTCCTGATAATTCAGTAAAGTTATGGATATTTGATATGCCAGATGGTGGAGCCAGGTTACTTCGTATAAGAGAAGGTCATTCTGCACCACCAACTTGTATCCGTTTTCATGGAACTGATGGACATAATATCTTAAGTGCTGGAAAGGATTCATCTCTCAGAATATTTAATACTGTTACAGAAATATTTAATAAAAGTATGGGCCGTGCATCATATAATAAAAAACTTTCAAAAAAGAAAGGAAAATTACGGGAAAAGATGATTATGCCTCCAATTGTGCAGTTTGTGTCAGAAGTTACAAGAGATAAAGAGTGGGATAATATTGCAGCTGTCCATCGGGGTTTGTCAACCGTAACTACTTGGTCTTATCATAAAATAAAAATGGGTGATTTGAAACTATTTCCTGAAAAATTTAAAAAACTGGATGATTCATATATACGGCCTGTAGCAACATGTTTGTCGTTAACAAATTGTGGTAATTTTGTAATTATTGGTTATAGTTCAGGTCATGTGGAACGCTTTAATATTCAATCAGGTATTCATAGATGTTCTTATGGAGTGAATCAAGCACATGAAGATATTGTTCGTGGTGTAGGCACTGATAATCTTAACCAGCTTGTTATTTCTGGTGGAGCTGATAAATTAATTAAGTTTTGGTACTTCAAAATATCTGGTAAGCTTCTAATTTTAACCTTGTAACCTATATTGTTTTCAGAATTATTTTGATTTTATATAATATTTATGTTATATTTTTGTCTTTTCTTCAGAAAAATGATAATTATGAAATTACTTATGCAATAAAATATACGAGGGCTGTTCAAAAAGTATCGGACTATTGTTAATTAAAACTGCATTTATTGAACTAGAGCTACAAACTTCTAATCCCCTTCAAAGTAGTCTCCTTGGTGATGCACACACTTCTCCCAGCGCTTCTGCCTCTGTTCAAAACATTTCTGGAAGGCATCTTTTGGAATGCTGTTAAGCTCGGCCGTCGTATTCTGTTTAATGTCTTCTCTTTCTTGAAATCGAGTTCCTTTATGGGCCATTTTCAGCTTAGGAAATAGCCAGAAGTAGCAGGGAGCCATGTCGGGGGAGTGTGGAGCTTGGCGAATCAGAGGAGTGTTGTTTTTAGCGAGAAAACTCTGAACTCTGTGCAGAGTGGGCAGGCGCATTGTCATGATGGAGCTGCCAAGTTTTTTTGCCCACAGATTCGGTTGTTTGCGCCGCACAGCATCACGTAGGCGACGAAGAACCTCAAGATAGTATTCTTTTGGTCCTCGGTGACTAAAGTTCCCACTTGTTCAATAACATTCTCATTCCGGCTTGTCGATGGCCTGCCTGAACGCGATTCACTTTCCACTGATGTTTGACCATTTTTGAATCGATTGTACCACTCTTTTATTCGAGTACAGCTCATGACAGACTCCCCAAAAGCCTCTTGAATCTTGCGAATTGTTTCCACTTGCGAATCGCCAAGCTTTTGGCTAAATTTAATGCAATAATGCTGCTCAAGTTTTTCTGTCATTTTATAACTTGATAAAAATCGCCGAGCACAACAGAGAGGTCTACACTACTAGGCTGACTGCCGGCGACGGAAGCTGTGTCATGACACGAAACAGTGCATGCGCATGCATGACAGTCCCCTCCACATCTCACTAAGCTTGGCTGCCAGCGCTTCATTCATTTCAGCGGGAGGACAGAAGATCCGATACTTTTTGAACAGCCCTCGTATTGGGTGAAAGTAACTATGAGCTCCCATGTTGGCAAGATGGGTTGAAAGATATAGTTTTCAGCGACCCCTAATTTGGGAATCAGACGCTGATTGCAGCTACTCACTCTGAGATGAATGCTACTACTTATGGTATTTGTTCGCTCTGGGTATTTCATTTTCCCGTTGCTGCTTCTATTTGGGAGGTATCCACCACTTGAGGAGTCGCCTTATGGAGTACAAGCAATGCCCTACGGGAACAAGAAGAACAAGCCATGGAGGCCCTGGCTGAGAAAGACTATCAGAGGTCATCCTCAAAGATAGTGCAGAGATGATTTGAAACTAATGGCAGGATTTAATTGGGCAAGGACCCCAGTGTGTGTTACGGGGAGAATTATGGAGGCAAATGGGAGAGTTGTATATCCAACACAGGATGATGCCAGGCTGATGTAGAACCCAATAAAAATTGTTTCGTAACAAATCAACAGTTTTAAATATCTTACTTTTACTTTCTCTTGTCCTGTATGAATGTATAGGGAGGGAAGTATTGTTTTCGTGCTAATTTTTTGAAACTGGGTTTCATCTGCAATATGTGTTTTCAGATAGAAATCTACTCCTACAATAGTTTAAAAAATCGCCTCATTAACTATATTTTTTATGCTCTACAAGATAGGGTAAGCGCCATGTCTGCAAAAATTCTTGGGAGGGGCTGAGCTCTTGTGATAAATTAAAACTGGCTTTTTTTTAAGATTGCGGCCTTTATACGCATTTTAAGGCAAAAGTTTATATAATTAAAGTTGTTAGATTTAAAAATATCCATAACTTTTACATCAACCATTTCTTTCTACAGAAATTAGTTTAGCTTCATTTGGTGATTTTCGATTTTATTTAAGTTCTATTGAGGTTGATTTTCATTTTGTGTGTCATTCACTTATGATTAAAATTAGTTTATTTTACATTGTTTACTAATGTTAAACATAGATTACTGTATTTTAAATATTTACATTGGCTAGAGAAAGTTGTGTGAGTTTTTACTCCAAATTTTTTATTTTAACTGTGCATAAGTACACAGGGCTTGTGATCAAGTAGATATACATAATCCTTGTAAACAGAACTGACCATTTGTGTTTTGTCTTAGTTTGGTGTTTGTTTAAATAACTCAAAATGTTTTGTTTCTGTGACATAAGTTTTTAGACATTTGATGGGAAATGTAAGTGACTGTACAACTAGCACTCAAATCTCGTTTTACCAAATTTTTGTAAAATTTAGTAGCAATTTATGTATTTTTTGAGATGATAGTTTCAAATACATGGATATCTTTCTATCTGGTTGGCTAAATATTTCTTGAAAACATTTTTTGTTTTACCTCCCAAATTTTCTGCAAATTACTACTAATGCAGCTGATGAAGGGTGATAGATGAAAATGAGTGATGAAATAATGCTAGATCTTATCAGGAATCAAACGTGGTCCCCTGGTGTTGAAGCCAGTTACGGTATCACTATACTACAGGCTGGCCCTCATAGACACCAGATAGCCTTAATTAGTGGTAGTTCAAAGAGCCATTCTTTTACAAAAATAAACACAGGAGACTAAGTTGAAGTTATCTCTACTGTAAATGTTTTATGACAAATTTTAGTGTTCTGCTAGTGTAAATAGAAACTGTCTCGCACCAAATGATTTTTATCATACAAACAACAATTTGTTGCTTATGTGTGTGGTTAGCTTAAAATTGAAATTTTTCTTTAGTAAGTATAAAATTAGCAACTTGAATTGTTCTGTAGTTTTTACAACATTTGCTAGTTGTATTTGTTGTAATTAAAAAAAACTACAGACTGAAAGTACAAGAGTTAATCAAAATTTCACTGCTAGATGTTAGATTGAAAATTATTATCTTAGCACAGTTTTCTACCTAAAATCACATCAAAGAGTATTTTTTCTACGAAAATTTTTCAGTATATACTTTGCATAATGCAATTTTACATATAAGCAGCTAGGAATCATAATCGTTTTGTTTTTATTTCCAGATAAACCACCCATTGGACAAATAACACTAAGTGAACCAGTAAATTTTTTCCGTAGTCATAGAGAAAGTTCAATTTTGTGTGTTGCCCTTGAAGATTTTACGATCTCACTTTTAGATTTAGATACAAGAAAGATAATTAGAAAATTTAATGGGCATTCTAGTGTTATTACTGATGCTGCATTTAGCCCAGATGCTCGTTGGCTTGTTACTTCCTCAATGGATCACACAATTCGTACATGGGATATTCCAACCGGACAATTGATCGACTGTTTTCAGGTAATTATTATAGTGTAGTTTTCCAGGTAATTATTATTAGTTGAGAGTCACTTTAATTGATGATTGCATCTTTTACTCACCAATAGTGAGTAAGTGGTGTGGTGTAGTGATGGGATTTCAAATAGAGAAACACAGTGGAGGGTGGAATTAGTCAAATGGATGAGAAGGAGACTGAACAATGCCAACAGCGTAGCAATGTGTTCATGATACAAGTACATTGCATTTATTCGAATAACTTTGTATGTTTAGGGTTCTGAATAGTATGAAACTGTATCGATAATATTTTTGTGGCGCATAACTGCTAGGAACTTTGTTTAAAGTATGAAAATTATTTATTCATCCCATGACTACTGTGGTGTCTTAACTCCAAAATTTTCTGTTTTTGTATAATTTTTTTTCTAACCCCTAGGATTATTTACTATCAGTTTAAAAACAAAAACTATTATTAGTAAATAACATGAACGGTTTCACATGACAAAGACTATACCCAATGGTATTGCTTTGGAAAAGAAAAAAAAATTAAGTAATTTAAAAAAATAAAAAATGGGTAGAAAATTAAGTAATTTTTGAAAATATTAACTAGATAAAAGAAGAATAACAGTAATAGAAAAGGTAACCAAATTAATAACGGTGATAGAATGTGTAGAGGAAGAAGATGATGTTGATATGGACTTCAATTATTTAAAATGTAGGTTAGTCGGTAAATCTAAACGGAAGGTCAAGCAATTTTATTCGTTTCAGTCGTGTCACGTCTTCGCTATTATCAAGTAAATTAAGCGTCGAAGAATTCGGGTGATCTGCTAATTTTTCTTGATATTTAGAACTTAGCTGCAATTTCTTCTTTCACGGTGTTGACGCATAAGTCCTTATGCAATGCATCATTTGTCACATACCATGGAGCATTTGTTATTATCCGTAAGACTTTCGACTGGAATCGTTGGATGATAGCAAGATTCAATTTCGCAGCTGATCCCCAAAGCGGTAACCCATAAGTCCACAGCGGTTTCAGTATGGCTTTGTACAGTAGAAGCTTGCTCTCTAATGACAGCTGTGAATGTCTGTTCATCATCCAAGACAAATCTCTCAGCTTCAATCCTAGTCTTTTGTGTGTATTCCAAATACGTTTGAACCAGGTAAGGCGTCGAGCTAAGTGATTTCCCAAGTATTTTACATCATCTGACTGAGGAACTGATCTTTCATTTATTTGTATCGGTGGACATGTGTCTTTCCTCAAAGTAAACGTAATATGTCTCAATTTGTCATCATTTATTTTAATTTGCCATTTCTTACACCAGTTCTCAACTACACTCAGATGGTCATGTAATTAATTTGTATTACTAACTTTTGAAAGTATTTCTTGCAATTGTATTACTATGATTTGTTTTTTTGTTAATTGAAAACAAATTACTTAGTTTCAAAGCCGTAATATAGGTTGGATGTTGTATAGTGAAAACTGAAAATACAATGTGATTTATTTTATTATATTCAGTGAATGTATTTAACAGGCTGTTTAACTATAAACAAAGCAATTGCTGTAGTTTTTCTGGACAATTGGTATTTAGTAGATAAGATTTTGTATTAAAAATGTTGATACATCTTAAGTGCTGATAGCCAGTGTTGTTTTACACTGTTAGTTCATTTTTTGTAATGAATGTTGTACTACTTTTTTAAGCTGCAAAATTTCCGCATGTATTGAACAGAAAAGGTAAAGAATTCTTCAATTTAAAAGTGTAGCCTTAGTGGCAAGCTTTTATATAGTAAATTAATCAAAAATTTGAGAAAACATTTAGAAAAGCATAAAAGAAACTTATTTTCAGTTGGCAAAGGTTACATATGTACGTTGCTATTATAGATTTGAAAAAACCGAGAAGGCTTTAAATATTTATATTAATGATAAAACTCAAAAAAGGATGCATATCTTTTGTTTCAATTTGAGAGAAAGCCCAGTGTTTATAAAACCATTTTGTTCAGCGAGGCAGTTATCATGCGACACTGACAGACCTGAGTTTTCTATCGTTATTAATGGCTGATTTGAAAATTGATCAAGAGTTCTATTATAAATTAATCATATGAAATAAATAGATAAATTATTAATATTTATTAAAATAATCAATTATGTTTTAAATTGTTCTATTTGGTGAGCATACTATTCATTTCATTCCTACTATTCGATTTACATTCAGATTTGCTGTTCATGGTAAGTTTGTGGAACTTAACCCCCTCCACGAGTAGTGAGGGGTTGAAGTATTATTATTCAACTGGCAGGACTTGTAACAGTAACAACCTTAAATTCCCACCTGTCTTTTTATCAACTTGGTATGACTTATGATGGAGTCAATTATGACTTACTGTATTTAAAGCTGTTCTGATACAAGAAACAGCTCACTATCAGAACTTGTGTTTTTTTTTATTAATTACTTTAACCAAAGTAATGTTACTTTGCTTAAGTTTTTCCCGCTAAATAATTATTTTTGAGCATAAATTTATTATTTTTATATTTTTTATTGTATGACATTTTTGTAAGTATACTTAAGAAAATTAACTGTTCAAAAACTATTATTGTAATTATTTTCACCCTAATAAAACAAAATATGAAACTAATGCTGTATAACAAAATTAATACAAGCTCATATCAAACAACAGACTACATTAGTTACGTTATATGACTGCAATAACAACAACTAGTTGCTTTGGAACCATCACTAAATGTGGAAAGATTGATATTAGACAAAAGCACTACTAGAGTCCAACAGGTGTAAACACAAAAGGCTGGTACGCATTGCCAGCTGTAGGTGATAAAATATTATATTCTAAAGCAAGAAAAAGTTTGTATTTTGACTGAAACATAATATTTTGTCACAAACCTTTAAGGCATTATAATATCAGTTTTGTATTAGTAGTATTTCTATTTAGTATTTATTAATTATTTTTTGACTGATTCTAGGTTCCAACAATGTGTACGTCTCTGGCTTTTTCACCAACAGGTGAATATCTTGCAACAGCTCATGTGGATTATTTGGGTATATTCCTTTGGTCAAATCGTACGTTATTTACTCATGTGTCTCTGAGACCTCTTCCTGCTGATGCTGAAATACCAGTAATAACATTACCACACACTGGTCGAACCGAAACATCTTCAGATATAGATGAGACTGAAGAGACATCAGAATTCCAGTCAACAGAACAAATCGCAAAGAATTTAATCACATTGTCAGGATTAGCTAATTCAAGATGGCAGAATCTGTTAGATATTGATATAATTAAGAAGAAAAATAAACCTAAGGAACCACCAAAAGCTCCTAAAGCTGCACCATTCTTTTTGCCAACACTTCCGTCTGTGAATTTTCAATTTGATTTCAGTTCTGTAGAAAAAGATGAAGATGGTGTAAAAGCCTTGCGTTTAAAAAATCTAAAAAATAATTATACTGTGTTTGGTAAATTGCTTGAACAGTGTGGGTCATCAGAAAAATTTGATCCTGCTGTTGCTAAACTGAAAGAAATGGGTCCATCAGCTATTGATTTTGAAGTTAATTCACTTTCAGTTGAGGGTGGTGGATCAATAGATTTAATGTTTTACTTTATGAAAATGATTTTGTTTATGTTAAATAACTACAAAGACTTTGAATTAGGACAAGCATATTTAGGATTATTTTTAAAAGTTCATGGTGAGGTTGTGGCTGTAACTCCTAAGCTTAAGTCAGTTATGTATGTTGTACAAAGTGCTCAAGAAACTGGTTGGAATAGACTACAAGAACAATTTTTATATTGTTTGTCAATTGTTGATTCATTAAAAATGACGTAAAAATTTGAAACTGTGTTATTAATTTATTCATCCAATGTAATTTTTAATTATAAAATTTGTTAATTTACAGAGTACAAGCTGATGTTTGTAAACATGGTTTACTTTATGATCAGTTTTGAGGATAGTGTATGATGTTTTCTTGAAAAAAAGGATAAACGCTTTATCTGACAACATTTTTAAAGTTTGAGTAAACAAACATGCAAAAATTTATGATACCATTTGAAGCCTGTGAAATTCTGCTTGTTCCGAACATTTGCTTCATTACTTGGATGAAGGCTAGGATTTTCTACCTCAAATAATATTACAGGTGATAAAATATGGGTTACACACTACATGACAAACAAATATCAGTTGATGGAATCAAAACACCCAGCTTATCCATCAACTCAAAAAGTAAACTTGTTTTCTGAAACCATGGGGACATTATTCTTGTTGACTTAGTAGAGCAGCACTAGTCAATGCTGATTATTACAAAATAAATCTTACAAAAACTGTCATGTACTCATAAACATGCATCCAGGAAAACTTTTGGAAATGTTGAAAAAGTAATGTAATTCTTTAGTTGACATTAAAGGTAAAAGCATATAAGACAAATTGAATTTCTATAAAATAATGTACAGAATGTGATAATTATTTGTCATTTTCGAGCGTGCCAATGCACACACACACACACGTCCCAATAGAAAGTCTTTGTTTTTAAACAAACTGTTGGGAGATTGTGACCCCGCCTTACCCCTTTCCATTTCCAATTTTTTGGGATGTAAAAGGAACCTCTTGGAAGAATGAGTTTTGTTGATAACGAAGAAATGTAAAAATTGTCAACATTTTTATAAAAATTCTGCATTTGACAAACTTTTGTACCACTGATACAAATAATTATCACATTCTGTACATTATTTTATACAGAAATAAAGTCTGTAAATTTAATTGTTTTATATGCTTTTACCTTTAAAACATTAAATTAATTTTTGAACATTTATCCATACTACATTGTTTCATTAAATGCTGTAATTGATCTCCACATCTTTATACTTTAATATCAGTTATATGTCTTCACTAGAATCTTATCAGAATGTAATATCGAAGTTTAAGATATGTCATGAGGCGGACTGGTAGTGAGAAATGCAAACAGGTTACTAGAACTCCCAGGAGCCAGCATCGGTTACAAAAATTTTGTTCATTTTGAGTTATAAATGTAATTGTTCTTCCTTCTTAATATTAATAAATGCAACCAAAAACATAAGTAACCTTCAAAGCTTGTACTTATTATTTAAGTTATGGATAAATAATGTGTAACCTTGTTGGCTGGTGTAGATACATGGACAGCAAAAATATCCTTGAATCTTCGGGATTATATAAACAGTTTTTAGAAGCTATATGGTATTACCCAAAGAAGCGATGTGCACCACGAAAGTAGTTGGAAGTTTATATATATATATATATATAAACAATACAATAATATATATTATCTATGTAATTATTCAGGTTCAAAAACAAGCTTGCTACAATTTTGATTAACAAAATGGCGTAAGTGGCATGACACTTAATTCATAAAAAAAATCAATACAACAGTAAGTTTAGGCAAGGTTTAAACAATTTGTAGTGAGTGTGAATAAACTCGCTAAAAAAGAGGATGCTGATATTGAGAGTTAATTTTAAAGAAAACCTCCATAGTTTGAAGAGTGAAAATTTTAATAAATTTGTGATCTTTCAGAACATATTTAATGCTATACAATATTAAACAGGAATAACAATGATTAAATGAAATTAGGTCAGTTATAAAAACAAAAATTAAAAAATAAAATTTTTATTTAATTACAAATGTACAAATATTTACCACAAAACAGTTTTACAGTCATAGACTAATTACAAAAATTTCATTCCACAAACAAAAAAACTTATGGTGTACCAGTATCACACTAAAAAACAATAACTAGAAACTAACAATAAATACGTCAAGGATATAATAAAGTTTTTATGGTTTGTAAGAGTTCAAGTTGCCATCAAAATAAATATAATCTTACTAAAAATTCAGAACTAATATTAAATTTTTCAGTAAAGAACACTCACAAGTTTTCATATTTATAAATACGTACTTAATAACTATAATTCATAAAAGTTTTAAAGGTCAATTAATGCGCAGGATGTGGGTAAGTTGCTGGTCTGGCAGTTGGATACAAAGAACTGTTAGGAAAAATTGTCAGCACAAAGAAATACTATGCACATACACTTGAATCTTGTACAGTAAACGTTTCTGTGGGATTTTATAGTCAGGTTCTGAAATATGGGGTTACCATTGAATGCGGAGTCCTCTGGATACACCAAGTAACTAACAAAAAAATACAGGAGATAATGGAGAAAGTAGACAGCTACAAGGAAAAATCGATAGGAGCCCTGGCTGAAGATGAACATCCTGGTTTAAAAACCTGAGACTATGGACTGGTCTTACTTTAACAAACATTTTCTGATCTGCAATGGATATGATTAGATGGACCTAAAAGATTGCCAATATCAATAGAGGATATGGCACTAGAAGAGAAAAATATTTATTCAATCAATTAATTATTCATTTTTGTTAAATTTTTCATATCAAAAAAAAGGGAGAACAACATTTTTCCCCAATTTAGAGGCTCTATCTCTAAAAAATTACTGTGAAAAAAGTTAAAACAAAAAATAGTACTAGTACAGTAGAACCTTACCAACTCAATGGTATATGGAACAAGGATTGTCAACAATGGGTGTTTTATTCCTCCAGTAACTGTGGCGAAGCAGCCAGACACCAAGTTGATTTTTCAATCTTGCACTGTATTGTAGTATAATACAATTTTTGTATTATACTATACTTCACTGTAAATATTAAATTTATTAGGTTCTTTCTAAACTTTATTTATTTAGCATCACTGTACTAAAGTATATTCTTTGTAGATGTAATAATTATACAATAAATTTAAAACTCAAGTCTAATGCGTGCCCATTTACTAAAACCTGTCCCACATTCCCATGTTTTGGATAACTCCGACACCCTCACGGTCCAGAAAGTGTCCGAGTTAGTGACGTTCTACTGTATTACTTAAAACATCAATGCTGAAAAATTACTTGCGTTCTTTCTCTATAACAAGGACCTGGTCAGTACAGCACCACTTTATCCCCTCCACCATTATATCAATAGTGATGTCATCAGGGGTTGGGCCATTGTGAAACTATTTTAATAACCTGGACTAGAGAAATGATTTTGACTACCACAAAATTTTTATTATATTACTAATTAACAATAGGAAGAATGTTTATTTAATGTGAATAAATTTTAACAATTTTATTTTACCCATTTGAAAAAACTAACAAACTGATAACAGACATTCCTTACAAACACTGAATGATATAACAAAAATTTCTGGTACATTAAGTGTTTTCCTTTGAATTCACTTCTTACGTCATAACCTTGCAAAAAACATATTTTTAAATATATAAATAAAAACCAACTGTTCCAATACCCATTAAATAGTTTGAAATAAAATTTACAAAATCACAGGTTAAAATGGTTTACATGTTATTACTGAATAAAATTTTGAATAAATTATTCAAGATAATATTATAGTAGAAACTGTACATTATTAACATTACAAACGTAATGGAAGAAGTTCCTTAAATTTGACAAACTAACATTTCTAATTAAATACAGTAAAAACAAGAACTGTCATATAATTTTGTTCAGTAAATTATCACTAACAACCAGTTTGAATTTTTTAGTTTTAATCAGATAATAAAGAAAAGTAGGGTGTTACAGGTATGTACATATGAAACGACTTGCACAAGATATAACAGTTTGGAGAACTGCATCAAACCAGTCGCGAGACTGATGATAAAAAAAAGAAAAGAAAATACTGCTAAGATCAGACATTATAATACTGGAATAAAACTTGCTTGTCTGTATGCGAGTGAATGTCTTAGAATGACTGAGAAGGCTAGACTAATAGCAGAGAAATTTGCTCTGCAAAATATTGGGTCTGAAGACAGACAGTACAGAGGCTATGAGGAAGAGAAGAACTGTACAAACAAATTGAGTTATTAATGAAAACAAACAGAAAACACAGACTAAAATTCTATATACACCTGTATAGAATGTTATGACAAACAGTAAACAAAACCATCTTAAAAGACACTTAACACAATAGACAATAAGATGTTGAATAAGTGGTTTAAAAAAGTCAGAAAAGATATTGAGAAAACTGGAATAAACTGAGAAAACAATGGACTGAACCAAGTTTAAAAAACTCATTACTGCCTTTAAATGCTTCTATGATAAAACAAAACCAAATACCAGATGGACAGAAGAAAGGAAAAAATCCTAAATCAAAATAATGCCGAGTGTGGAATGCAAAAAGAATTTTCGGAAATGTCTCTAAAATGGCCTTTTATGAAAAAATAAATAAGAATAAAGGAATAACAAATGAAATGAGAAAACTTTGGTAACTGTTGAAAAATAACACATCTTTATCAAATGACATAAATCAATGAGAGTGAGATTTGAGGCAAGGTTTGATAATGGAGAGTATGTAAATATTTTAGGCCTGCTTGATCTGACATTCAGGCTGCGCATAGTAAATATTATTACTCAAGGATTCTCATCCTTGAGTCTTAAAGAAGATATCACAAATGGGTTTGGATGTGAGAAAAGGTGGATATTATATACCTTCTGTGTATGAATTACACACGATTACCAAAATAATAATATTTGTTAATCAGTAAATGGAATTCACATAAGTTTTTAACAGAAATCTTGAATTATGATTATGAATGTCCACAGGAAAATATTCCATAATAACAAATAATTATCTTATTCTACCAAACTAGCTAGCTTAATTAAATTAATAAATTAGAATATTAAAACACTAAGTATAACAATATTGAAGAAACAACATTTCTTAACTCAAAATTTTGTAACCTAAATAACTGAATTCAAAATATGGTTTTTAACATATTGTGTAGCCTACTACAAAAAAATGATTTCGTTGGCTAATTTTAATCTTTACTTTATATGACAGTTGAGTAGTAAGCTGAAACACTCGTGTAGTAAACTTGAAACACATAAATATAGCCTGATTTTCGTAAAGAGAACGCTGGGCAAAACGTGCGTCTGCATTAGTAGTCTTATATGCACAGCAATAGTGCAGTATATGTAATCAACAATGGAACAACATCCCTATAAAATACAATGGGTAGTGTCAATTTTCAACAATACTCTGACTGTACATCTAACTGTAGGTCAGAGGGGTATGCAGGGTCCAAGCCAAGTATGCACATGCTTCGCCCAGCGCTCACAACAATTGGCTTGGCCTTTATTACAATTAATGACAAAATGCTTAAATAAATTTCAATGAGGTTATTTATGATGGTATGAAGTACAAGAAACAATATTACTTCAAAAGTTGAGCTATGAAAAATGTTAAGCATTAAAATAATAGACTTTCAAACAACCTTATCCTAATTCAACTGCAGTATTTTTTATTGATACACTTTGTATTTCATATTTTACTAAATGTAAATATATATAGTTAACTAATGAAGATAGCAAATTTTCACAGAACACAAACACATTTAAATTTAAAATAACTGTTTATCCCGGAATTACTACCTAAAGCTAAAATTACATAAAGTTGAAATAGGTTGATTGCGTTGATTACTTTAAAATTGTCAATCAAGTTCCTCGTTCTTACACTACAGCACTGTTGTATTATCTTAATAAATAAATCAGTCGTTAAAAAAGTACAAAAAATCAGTTTAACATTAAACTTCCTTAAATTCAATAAAATTTACCATCTGTAAATGTTTCTCAACAGGGCTTAAATTAATTTCTTTTATGTAACTTTTAAAGGCAATAGCAATACGGTAAAGACTTTGTTTCACAGAAAATTTCAAAGCATTTTTCATTTGGATATCAACTAAATTCAATTTATTCGTTTTTTTAATAAACATGCTTTGTTTATGAAGTTTATCAAGACTGTTTTTCAAATGCAAAAGAGATGAAATTATTCTAGTCAGATCTTTTTGTGCAATACCAAAAGTATCTTCCTCAATTGAGTTGCAAGCTAAAAAGGACAAACTCTCTACAGCCCACATAACTGGTTGGCTTTGAAATAAAAGATGTTTTATTTTTGGTTCGCTCATTTCTCCAAAGAAATACATAATAATTGGCTTTTTACAAAAAGCATCTTTTACACTATTCCACCACGACTGATAAACTTTAACAAACCTTTTGTAAGATTGCTGCAATACGGTCATAGGAGAAGATTCAATAAGTTCATCAGGAGCCATAACTGAAAGATTTCTCATACGATATGAATGATGATGACAATGGTGTAAAGAGGAGTCTAATTTTTTTCCTAAATATTCATCAGTTTTATTACCCTTTTCAGTTTCCTTAATGCCAATACACTGATCAAGTTCCTCAGTAAATTTATCAATAATTTTAAAACACTGACATGAAATACCATTCCAAGAATGTGGATGACCACCAGGCTGACTGAGCGTGAACAATTCTGCTCGTCTTTGTGAATCGTATTGTGCGAGCAATGCTAGATCTAGAAAACCAAGATGCTGTATTATTGGAATAGCATCTGAAGCAAGTGCATCTTGCAAAAATAACATATTACTGTCTGGTGTTACAAGCATGAATGATGTAATTGAAAAATAAGCTCGTTCAGTCAAATGGATGTTAAAGAAAATCACCATGACATCTATGGTTAATATAAATATTGTTGAATACAACCACAAATATGTTATAAGTTCTTTATCAAGAAAAATAAACAGGGTGTCTAATGGATCACCTGCAGTAGACAAATGAACTAATGAACAGAAATATGATCTACAAGCATTTCCTTTAAAGTAGTACAAAAAACAAAACAACAGACTTGGAAATATTGCTTTAACCATGCAGTTTTTCAAACATGGAAGTAACGCTGCTTTAACTCGAATAAATTTGTGCTGTTGAACAGGTGGAAATATCAATGTCTTTGAATGAAAAATGTAATCTTTAAGAAATGTATAAAAACCAATCCACACTCCACCAAGTAGTAGAAAGAATTTTTTCTCATTTAAACACATGTGACTGAAGTAATCCGGTTGCTCTGGTGAACATTTCATTCTGATGGAATTAAAATGTTCGCTTGATAAAGATGAATAGCATAAAGATATAGCGTAACCAAGAAATACATGAACACTTAATGCTGATAAATTCTGCAGAGAAAATACATTCATTATAATAAGAAACCTTTTACCAATAAACTGAGCTTTTGGTGGTTTCAAATAATCTCTGCTATATATAATACCTTGAAACAGAATGATAGCAGCTAGTGGAAGAATATACAAGAACTTCATAGATAAAAGCGA
Source organism: Catonia carolina (assembly GCA_035578175.1). NCBI lineage: Eukaryota > Metazoa > Arthropoda > Insecta > Hemiptera > Achilidae > Catonia > Catonia carolina. The sequence continues at coordinate 46,158,767 of JAQMRL010000001.1, forward strand.
TTGAAACGACGCACTGAATACATTCAAAGTCCATAAATCTAAGTTCATGTACACTATAAAAATACATAAAATAATAAGCTGAACTAAAATACTACAGCTAACAGCTGCAATGATTCTCCAATAATGCAAGTCCTTCGTACTACACTCCATGGTATTACAAATTTTAGAAGTGAGGTTAGGTGATGAATATAACAAATTTTTGAGGATATACACACACTTATTTCACAAAAATATCAGATATGATCTTCAACATACACTCACAGTACAAAAAACATTTTTATATCTTAACTATCACGTTATAACAAAAGTAAACATATTCCCGCCAAACGACCTACAAATAACCAACAAGCAGCTGTACTTCGCCGGTGGGAGATGAGAAATATCAAACCAGCAGGTACGCAAGAACATTGCTGCTACCTGAATTGCCTCGTCTATGTACCTTTAAACGAGTAGTATTACTGATTTACCGAGTAAAATTACTTCGTCGATCAGAGTATTCGTTAATTATGATACTGTGTTTTTGGCATAAAGACCAGTATATTTGTATTTTTTTTGTTTAACGTCCGACTGTTCTGCAATCAGTGCTATTGCAGACGGTGAAAGATGAAATTATTTTTTTGTAACGTATGAAAATATGCCGTGCCTGAATGGGATTCGACCCATATTTGTACAATCGTGTCGGCCTTAAAGTATTAACTTATTGATTTTAAAAGATATAATTATTAATTTTTCAGCTATGAACATGGTTTACAAAAGAGAAAATTGTAATATGATTTTTGGCTCCGGCTATAGTTATATTTTAATGATTTTTATGCATACGAGGTAGGGTCAAAAATTTCCCGGAATGGTCGCTTACAGTCACGTATTTGTAAGCTGAAAGGGAAATTTTTGTTTGTGAGGTTGGCATAACTGGTAGTGAATGTGCTTTTGAGGTTAGCAGGCAGTTGTAGTTGGTTCCGTGCGTTCGGTGTTTAATATTGTAGATCGTAGTTTCTGTCTTTCGTCGGATTGTGCAATGTCGTCATTAGAGCAGCGTGGCAATATTAAATTCTGTGTGTTGCTGGAGAAATCACCCTCGGAGACTCTTGAGATGCTAAAAAAAGCATACGGAAATTCTGCGATGAAGAAAACAGCAGTTTACGAGTGGCATAAGCGTTTTCGCGACGGTCGCACAACAATTGAAGATGACGTTCGGACTGGGCGGCCTTCCACTTCCACTACAGACGACAATGTTGAGCGCGTTCGACAAATTGTGCGTGCGGACAGGCGAACAACCATCAATACTATTGCCTCTGAAGTTGGTATTTCACATGGGAGTGTTCACAGCATTCTTCATAATGACTTGAACATGCACCGCGTTTGCTTGCACATTGTTCCAAAAATGTTATCCCCTGAGCAAAAGGAAATGAGAGTGACCATGTCCAGGGACTTGATTGAAATGGCTGATGCAGATGACAGCTTCCTGCGCAAAATTGTTACAGGTGATGAGACATGGTGCTTTCTTTACGACCCTCAGACAAAACGGCAGTCCGCTGAATGGAAGTCAAAAACTTCACCAAGAAAACAAAAATTTCGCTTGGACAGAAGCCGGGGTAAGGTGATGTTGGAGGTGTTTTTTGATTACCGTGGAGTGATTCATTATGAATTTATTCCTGAAGGGAGAACAGTAAATAAAGAATTGTACACAGAGATCTTAAAACGGCTACGAGATGCAATTCGACGAAACGACCTGAAAAATGGGCAGAGAATGACTGGTATTTGTTGCACGACAATGCCCCAGCACATCGATCCCTAATGGTGAAACAATACCTTGCCAAGAATAATGTTACCACTCTGGAACATCCTCCATATTCTCCCGATCTCGCACCACCAGATTTCTACCTGTTTCCAAGGTTAAAAATGGCATTGAAGGGACATCGTTTTGCTGATTCGTCAGAGGTGATTGAAAATGCGACGGAGCGGCTGAAGGAACTTTCAAAAAACGGCTTTCAAGAGTGTTTCCAACAATTATATGAACGGTGGAATAAATGTGTAGATGCAGGAGGAGAGTATTTTGAAGGGAAATAATGTAAGAATGTTATAAATATTTTTAATAAATTTTTAATAACCAATTCCGGGAACTTTTTGACCCTACCTCGTATAACTCAGAATTGGACAAATTAGCGGGAATTTTTGAACAAACCAGTGAAAATCCATCAAAATATTAGTTTGTTTTTGGGGCTGCCAACATGTAGACCTACTCATAATAATAAAATCGTTAGAGTTTGTAAAATTGTTTGGAATGTTTATATTGAACTGTCTGAACTTAAAAATTAAGTTTAGGATGAAATTTATGTCAAAGTTGATTAGAATAGTAATTTCAAAAACTTGCAATCTAATACATAATCTGGGCTTGCAGTGGTCCTGTAACAATCAAAATACAAAGCACAGTAAAACTAATTAAATTTATTTCCTATTTTTTTATAGTTTATTTAAAATTACATCAACTGCTGGGATTATTAACGACTATAGTCGTTTGTGGTACATAACATTTAATTATTTTCCTGTCCCTAGCCTGGAGAATAAAGGCCTATGACATTTTCATCTTAGCATCCTGACCATTTTTGCCATGGAGATGGCTTTCTTTAAATTTCATCCTTATAATATTTGTCTACAATTTAAGAAATAATATTCAAATATAATATAGGTAACGTCTTTGTTTTAATTGCAGTTTAACACAAGATTTCTCGTTTTAAAATTATTAATGTTCAGAGTACGAACATTAATTTACATTATGTAGTAGTGCTTAGTACATGAGGTTGAGTTAATAGCGTCTGGGAATTTGAATAGCCATAGCAGAATCAAGCATTGCAGCGTACTCTGCACCTTCATATATATCCGTGTTCACAGGAGCTAATGGGACAGTTTCTCCCTGTAACAAGAAATTTATTAAATCAAGTTATTATCATTTAAATGAAAAAATGGAAAAAGATAATATTACAGTAAGCAAATTAAAAATAACTATGGTGCATTATACAGATAAGCATCAACACGGTGACATAAAATGTGATAATTTGCATTCCTTTAAAAAAAATCTGAAAAATTACTTGATCAGTGAAACTTTTAATAGTGTACAAGAATTTCTTTCTTGATAGTAGTGCTATATTGTGTGATTCTTATATGTATTTCAGGTGTTATAAATGACATGCCTATACTACTGGAGTCTCCAGGACGCAAAAAATTGCTCATAGCTATATGTTATGGAGTGTAACTGTATATCATAGTAAATAGGGTGAAATAACTTTCCTAAAAATATCCAGATTAAAAAAATTAAAAATAATTTTGATTGTTTGAAGCAATGAACAAGTTTTAAAAATTTGAAAATTTTAATGCGAAGGAGTCAGGTATGTTTTGTTTTAATACTGATGATAATGTAACAGTGTAGGAATCGGAAACCGAATTTGCTGGTTTTCCCGCCGGTGAGATTCAGATGGCACGTGAGCTCGCAACAGCTGGATAACGGTCGACGCAAGAAGAAGAAACCAGTGTGTGTAAAAAAAAGTGTCGAGTGACGAGAGACTGTTTTCTTATGTTGTATTCTTTTTATTCTGATGTAATAATGTTCATTTTCATGTTTAAATAATAATTTGTTAAATTGACGTGTGACGAGTTTTATTTTCATCCATTCAAATCCCACAAATTGGGGGCCCGTCCGGGATGAACTGAGTAACGAGTTTCGACACGAAACACACGACGCAATATAGGACGCCATTTTTACGACGCTTAAAACGAACTATCTTCTTTGCTGTTGCTTACGACGCTGACGACGAAACGACGTGCAGTTTTGTGAATTGACGACGTTTGGATCTAAGACGAGGATTCATTTGATTAACAAAACGTGCTTTTTGGATTTTGGGCATTTTGGCTGCAGCATTTTTTGGTGGTACAAGTGACGACGAGAGGTATAAATTGTGACGACGACGAGGGATTTTGGATGTGGTGAGAAAAGGACGAAGGCTCATCAGAAAAATAAAGGAAACGACGAAAAGGTATCGACAACCTAACCTATAAACCGGTGCGACGAAAAGAAGATTACACAGTTACCGACGGTCGATAAAACTGGAAACTACTTTACCAACTTTTGAATAAAACGACGAGATGGCGACACTAGGTGACATAACCTCAATTCTGAACAACATAAACAACTCACCAACGAAAGCAATCAAGGTTTTACATCACCTTATTTTTGGGACAATTCCAACTGACAGGAAAAATAGAAAACGACTGCGGGAGTTTACAGGATTCGAGTTTACAGCAGGTTCGATTGAGGAAGAACAGCAAAAGAAATTTATGGAGGAGACGTTTTCGGTGTCGGAGTTGTGTGTTGTGATAGGAATTTTGTGTGTTGACGCTGGCACTAAAGGGGAGATGATTGATGACATTTGTTATTACCTGACAAATTTGGACGCACTTCAAGCAAAAATAAACGACGATATCAAACAGGAAGAAGAAGACGACGAAGAAGAGGAGGATGATGAGGACGATAAAAAGAAAGTGAAGATAAAAAAGGACGAGAAGAAAGGCAACAGTTCTGATGAGGAGCAGGACAAAGATGTGTCGGAGGAAATAAGGCGAAATTTGGCTGCGATGGAGTTACAAAATAGGAGGTATGAAGAGCAGCATAAATTTTCGTTGACGTTTCGTGACATAGAGGGCGCTTTGAAAACATTCAATGGCAAGGACGGATATCCGGTGAAGAAGTGGATCACTGATTTCGAAGAAACAGCAGTCTTGATGGGATGGAGTGAGCTGCAAAAGTTTTTGTTTGCAAAAAAATCACTTGAAGGTTTGGCTAAGCTTTTTGTTCAAGGTGAGCGAGGATTGACGTCTTGGTCAGCTTTGAAGAAAGCACTGAGGGACGAGTTCGATACAGCGACGAGCAGTGTGGAAATTCATAAGCTGCTAACTCAACGACGGAAGAAGCAGGACGAATCCCTCCAGGAATATTTCCTAGTGATGAAGGAGATAGCCAGCCGTGGTGACATTGAATTAGTTTCAGTGTTTCAATATGTGATTGATGGTATCGACGACGAGACAGGAGCAAAACTTCTTTTGTACGGGGCGACGAGTTCTAGGGAGTTCAAGGACAAGATGAAGAGCTACGAGTTGGCAGTGAAGTCGATGCCAAAGAAGAGCTCCAAGAACTCTAACAACGGCAATTCGCAAGGAGGTTCCAAGCACAACAACGAGAAGGATGGAAGACGCAACGACGGTGCAAGGAAGAAGGACAGAAGCGGCGAAGGAGAAAAGAAGTGCTATAATTGTGGTGATGCTGGACATAATTCGAGGAACTGTATGCACAAGGACAAGGGTAGAAGATGCTTCAACTGTAACGACTTTGGGCACATCTCCAGTGAGTGCACAAAAGAGAGGAAGCGAGACAGAAGAGGTACTGCAAGGGATGGTTCAAACATGCACAACCTGGCGACTTCGAATAGCAACCTGAAATTCAAGGAAGTCAAGCTGTGCGATCAGGAAATCAACGCCCTTATTGACTGTGGAAGTCACTACAACCTTTTGAGACAGAATATATACGAGACGATGGAAGCTCCAGGATTGCGAGAGACGAGTGTTGTTCTGTCAGGGTTCGGAGGAAGCAAGGTGTCTCCTCAAGGTTATTTCCAAACAGTCATTGAGGTCGATGAGGATGAGTTTGTGACGAACGTCTATGTAGTGTCTGGAGATGCTATGAAGATAGACATGGTGATAGGTAACGATCTTCTGGACCAGGGTGAGGTCATCTTGAGCAAGAAGGGAGTAACCATCAGGAAACAGGAAGTATCGATCATGTGCATCCAAGTAACCAATGAACCAGAGTTGGACATCGAGAATTGTGTTGACAAAGAGACGAAGAAGCAGGTAGAAGACCTAGTGGAAGGTTATGTTCCAGCAAAAACGAAGTCAACTGACGTGAAGATGAGGATCGCAGTGAAGGAAGAGCAACCAACGTTTTGCAAACCTAGACGACTATCACCAAAGGAGAAGAAGGTCGTTGATGATCAAGTCGAGGAGTGGCTAGAGAAGGATGTCATCGAACCAAGTTCGTCGGAGTATTCGAGTCAGGTGGTAGTGGTCAAAAAGAAGAACGGTGCACATCGAGTTTGCGTGGACTATCGAAGAGTAAATCGAATAGTGGTCAAGGATCGCTATCCCATGCCGCTGATCGAGGATGTCTTGGACAAACTACAGGATGCAGCTGTATTTTGTACATTGGACCTCAAGGATGGATTCTTTCACGTAGAAGTTGAAGAGGACAGCCGGCGATACCTGGCTTTTGTGACGCACACGGGACAGTACCAGTTCAAACGAGTACCTTTCGGATTTACCAATTCACCTGCAGTGTTCCAACGTTATATCAACGCCGTGTTCTGGGTGTTGATCAGGGAGAACCTGGTGTTCATCTATATGGACGACCTAATCATCCCAGCGAAGAACTTTGTTGAAGCGATTCAACGATTGGGACGTGTCTTGGGGATAGCTGCAGAGTACGGGTTAGAAATCAACTTTGCGAAGTGCCAATTCCTGAAGACGAAGGTACAGTTCCTGGGATACACTATCCAAGGTGGACAGATCCAACCATCTGAAGAGAAGGTTCTAGCCGTTCGTGACTTTCCAGAGCCGAAGACGATTGCAGCGGTGCAGAGCTTTTTGGGACTGGCAAGCTACTTCAGGAAGTTCATTCCAAACTTCTCTGTCGTGGCTAAACCGCTGAGTGACCTGTTGAGAGGAAAACCTGAGTTCAAATTTGACGATGAGCAGCGACGTGCATTTAACGAGCTCAAGGATATCCTTTCTTCAGAACCAGTTTTGAGAATTTACAACCCGAAATTTGAGACGGAGCTTCACACCGACGCCAGCAAGTATGGATATGGAGCAGTGTTGTTGCAGAAGTGTCCAGACGACGAGAAGCTACATCCGGTCTCATATATGAGCAAAAAGACGACCGTTCAGGAAGAAAAATACAGCAGTTACGAGCTGGAGATCTTGGCTGTAGTAAAAGCACTGAAGAAGTACAGAGTGTACTTGCTTGAACTGGCATTCAAGATCGTAACTGACTGTGAGGCGTTCCAAAAGACGATGCAGAAGACAGACCTAGCAGCGCGTGTGGCCAGATGGGCGATGAGCTTGGAAGAGTTTGACTATACCATCCAACATCGAGCTGGTAGCAGAATGAAACACGTCGACGCTCTAAGCAGATGTTTAGCAGTGATGTTTGGCTTCCCTGATGGTCTAACATCGAGGATCAAGATCGCACAGGAAAAAGATGACGGACTGGTAGCGATTAAAAAGATCTTGGAAGAGAAACCATACGAGGACTTCATAGTGAGAGATGGACTTCTGTTCAAATTTGTCGACGGTCAGGAGGTCTTGGTGGTTCCACGAGCGATGCACCAGGAGATCATCCGAGCGGCACACGAGAGAGGACACTATGCTGTCAAGAGGACGGAAGAAGACGTGAAGCAGGAATACTACATTCCTGACCTGGCCAACAAGGTGAAACGAGTGATCGCCAACTGTGTGAAATGTCTGGTGGTAAACAGGAAGGTGGGCAAGAAGGAAGGCCTTCTTCACCCTCTGTTCAAGGAGAGTGAACCGTTGCACACCTACCACATGGATCACATTGGACCACTCGCATCTACCAACAAGGGGTATAACCACATCCTTTGTGTAGTTGACACCTTCACGAAGTTTGTCTGGTTATATCCAGTGAAAACGACGAAAACGGCTGAGACGATTGGAAAGATGGAATTGCAAAAGACGAACTTTGGAAACCCGGTGCAAGTGATCACCGACAAGGGGACATCGTTCACTTCCCGAGAGTTTGAGGACTACTGTGAAGCAGAAGGCATCAAACACATCGCGGTGACGACAGAACTACCCAGAGCAAATGGTCAAGTTGAAAGAGTCAACGCAACTGTTGGAACGATCATCTCCAAGCTGAGCATCGACGACCCGACGAAGTGGTACAAGGTGGTACCTGCCGTGCAACGAGCGATCAACTCCGCGTTCCAGAGGAGCATCGGAAGATCACCGTTTGAATTGTTGATGGGAACCAAGATGCGCAACAAGGACGATCTTCACATCGTCGAACTCATCGAAGAAGAGTTGGTTACCTCATTCGACGAGAAACGTGACCAGATGAGAGAAGATGCCAAGTTGCAGATCCAGAAGGTGCAAGCTGAAAATCGGAGCAACTTCAATCGACGACGAAAGGAAGCTGCAAAGTATAAGGTCGGTGATCTGGTTGCCATCAAACGCACCCAGCTGGGACCGAACCTTAAGTTGAAGACAAAGTACTTAGGACCATACCGAGTGATGAAGGCCAAGCTGAATAACACCTACGATGTCTACAAGGAAGGCGAAGACCAAGATGGACCACGGCTGACAAGTACTTGTGCTGAGTACATGAAGCCCTGGCTGGACGGGTATTCCTCATCCGAGTCGGATGAACTTCAGGACGGCCGAGTGTAGGAATCGGAAACCGAATTTGCTGGTTTTCCCGCCGGTGAGATTCAGATGGCACGTGAGCTCGCAACAGCTGGATAACGGTCGACGCAAGAAGAAGAAACCAGTGTGTGTAAAAAAAAGTGTCGAGTGACGAGAGACTGTTTTCTTATGTTGTATTCTTTTTATTCTGATGTAATAATGTTCATTTTCATGTTTAAATAATAATTTGTTAAATTGACGTGTGACGAGTTTTATTTTCATCCATTCAAATCCCACAACAATATTAGAAAATCAAGCAAAAGACAGATATGATCATAGTGGTGAACAGAGTAGGTGACTGTACATACATTACCATTTTAGTATGTTGTTTTCTTAGAATTTCTCCATAAATTTCATGTCTAATAAATCTGAAAATTATTATGTTTGACAAGCTGAATTGTTGCCCATAACTGACAGGTTGAGTGTTATTATTTTTGCACTATCTATTAGTTTCAGGGCTACAAAAAATAGTTTTGTTTCTTATAAAAAAGTCAGCCAATTAAATTACTGAATTATTTAAGAACAGAACAGGTAGAGGTGTAAAAGACACTAGTCAGAGTTATCTCCTCTGAAAGTAATGAATTTCATTATACAGCCAGCCCTGTGATGAATGAATTGAAGGTATCATTTGCAGGGTGGAAAATATGTGCTTTTCAGAGGGCCTGGCATGCAGATAAGCATAGATTTCAACTCAGTGAGGAAGGTAAACCACCTCATTTCTTGTTTTTATTTAGCAAAACCTCTAGAGGTTCAAACCATCCTTTCGTCTGATGACCTGACCAACAACAACAACAAGTTAAGTTATTAGAAATTGTGTCTATGCTGTTGCAACACTTCTCCATGCAATAACATGGTGATCTCCTACCACAATTGCTACTACAATATATAATGCTGGTGAGATTATATAAGAAGGTATGTAACATCAAATACAAACAAAAATTATTTGACAATGTATTCTTCTGTTTGTCTCTTAGGTAATGGTACAATCTCTTAGTAATGGTAAAGGAAAAATAAAACAAAATATATTTTTTCAGGTTTTAGCACTAATTTTCAGTGTGAAATTCCTCTTTAGAATGGTTGTATTGTTGAAAAAATCTGGAAGTCCTTTGCACAAAAACTAAATTATCCTGAGGTGTAAAGTGCTTCTTGAATTTGCCATTTTATATGTTCATTTCCCCCATATATTTCAGCAGTATTTGTACGTGTTGACAATCTGATTTCATGCTTTGTTATGAAAAAAAAAACTGCAGGAAATATTCTATTAATAGTGGTGTGTGCTTTTCTTTCTATTGAACAAAATTTTTGATGTATTTTTCTGTCTTTAACCCTTGTCAGAAGAGCTGTATTTTTCAGCTTCAGTTACAGATATCTTGGTTACTGTCTGATTATTTCTTCAAATTTTGAAAACATACCTCATGGAGTTAACTTTTGGCCTGTAATAATTTAATCAATGTTGGGTCGGTGTGGGGAAAACAAAATTTTTTAGTGTTTATTTTTTGTCAGTTTGACAGACAGATTTAATTTTAAGATTTCTTTAAAAACTCTTTTTCTTCTTCTTCTTCTCCTCACAATCAAGGATTAGGCTTCTGCCTATTCCAACTCACAACAGCATACTTTAAAAACTTATTAAGTAAAAGAAAATACATTTAAAGATTGAAAAATGTAAAATTTTGATTAAAAAAAAAATTCACAGATTTACCTGAAATAATTTCAGAGATATGAGTAAATTAACATTACAAGGTATAGGGCGCAGCAGTCGCCTTAACAGTGTATCAGGAAACTTTCTGATTGCAGTTTGCTTTGCCTCTATCTGCATAGAAATAATTTATTTCTAAATGAATACCTACAATTTGCAATTTTTTATTGTATTTAAAGTCTCATTAACAGCAGACTTAATTTGGTTATGGAATTGGGAATGGTGGGTTTTTGACTTGTAGTAATTTCCAAACCTACCTGAGAATTGCAACCAGTAGCTTCTGTCTTGTAGGCTAGCATGCTAACAATTAAGGCTCAGAGGCAGTCAATTTGTAACTTTATATTCACCCAGGTTGTAACTGAAATTTTGGTTATAACTAAAACCATATCATAAAAAAATATATTTTTCTAGTGGTTTGTGGTTATTCATAAATTTTCTTTAATATATTTATGAAAACTTATACAGTTTCAATATTATTTTGTCTTGAATGCTACTGGTGAAAGATATTTAATGACAATCCAAAATAATTACTTGTTTGTTAATGACCTTATCTCATCCTTCACTAAGACCTTGGTCTTAAATTTAGAGAATTTGTAACAATTTTTCTGGTAAAAACACAGTTAAATCAATCCTTAAAAACATAATTTTAATGGAAGTATTTTGTGCAGATTTGTTCAACAAATGTATTGTATATGTAGTTTAGAATATAAAAATATTGTGACAAACAATCACAACTTTCTCTTGCCAATGTAAATAATGAAAAACATAGCCTAATTTTAATCATGAGTGAATGATACTAAATGAAAATCAACCTCTGTTGAACTCACATTTTAACCAGAAAAATACAAAATTTTCTATAACTGACACTAAACTATGCTTTAGAAAATTAAATATACAAATTTGCTCAAAAATGCATATTAAGTCTGAACTCTTAAAAAAAACTTTTTTTTATCATGAGAGGAGCACCCCCACAAATATTAGCAGGCGTGTCACTTATCCTATCTTGTAGAACACAAAAATGAAGTAAATTTGGTGATTTTAATCAAAATTGTAGGAGCTGTTTCTGAGAAAATCGCAAAACTTGAAAAATTGGATGAATAAACTACTACATTTGATTGACCAATTTCGATAAAAATGTTTATGTCAGGTCACCTCATAGTACCAAACCCAATTCCAAGTTTCAATGTAGTATGATATTGTACGTCCGAAGAAAACTTCGCAAGTCAAAACATTTAAATTTTTCAGACGAGCAAAAAGAAGATTTTTTCACTCTTTCTTATCTGTGAATTATAATATCAAAATAGAATTTATTTCTTTTACTTTTTGCATTTTCAAACGTACGGGCTATACAGAAAAGTTCAATACATACTGAATTGTTATACTTTTTTACAATGGCCCACAATTTATTTACAAAAAATAGTTTTTCAAAAAAAACAAAATAAATCAAAATTACGTGATGGTATTTTAGAAGAAAATAATAGAAAGACAAAATGCATCACTTTTAAAAAAAATACATATTCATTAACATACTTTCCAAAGAATACTGATGCAACTCAAAATAATACCTTGTTCGCCGTCAGTCATATCTCAAACTACAACATTCTGAATAGAACATTACTGAGTCTAAATAATAATCTTTTCTATCAAGACAATACAATAGCACATACAACAGTTTACAGAAAAAAGTGAGTCAACTAGAAATAATCCACTTTTCACCGATAATAAGCGAACTCTTCAAAACAAGTAGTTTGGAAGAAAAAGATGTAAGTGCACTCTGGTGGTGGATTTAATAATCCACTTTCATATTCTTTTCGTGGGAGATACTACTTAAACTTTTCATAGGAGAAAATAATTTTTCATTTTTTTACTTACAACAGTTTTCTTCGGGACGTACGATATTCCGAGATTTTATTCATGCAGACCAATAAGTAAAAATATGTTTTTTTGGTTCAGGGGATGTGAAAATGCATATTTCTGGTGAAAAATTGACATGAGAATAATAATGTCCTTTCCTGTATTTCATATAGAATAAGAGAAAGTAAAAAATGATTTTTTTTTTTGTTATATTAACGTTCTACTTACAGGACAACTAGTTACAGGTCCAATCCTTGTGAGCAGTTTGGAAGTCTCATAATCAGAAAATAATACATCATAAATGGCAGAAGGAGTGTATCTATATCCTTGCTGAATATGTACAATTGCAGCTAATGCTTCAGGAGGTAATCCCATATCAGTATTCTCTCGCTGTTATAAATTTAAACACAATAATAATAGTAATTTTATTCCCACACTTTTTACATAAAATTAACTTACATTATATTAAACTATACATATACTACATACATTTATCTGTACTTTTAAATTTGTATGTGAGGTAGGAAATTAACCAATACAACTATCGTTTCCAATGTCTACGATAGATCAATTTAGTGGCTTTTAATCAAGACTAGGTCTCCCAGAATCAGATAATTAGAAAAATTTTAATTATTTTTTCATGTGCTGTTATTGTCTACAGAAGCTAAAAGGCAATTTCGTAGTTTTGCTTTAAACTATGAGACTCTGTATATTTATAATTTTGGGGAAGCAGGACGTATAGTTTGGAGGCCAGATAACAAAAATGTCTTTGAAGTAGCATTTTTGTAGCTCTGTGCATAGGAATCAAATGTAGCTCCTACATTACTGAAGTTGTGGATACTTTTCAGGAAGTTTGTCACATAATTATATATTGCATTGTTCATATATATTGTAATTGAAGAGGTTTTAGTAAAAACAACCCATAGTCCAAAAAATGCCAATTTTAGTTATGCATGCCATCTTGTAGTGCACCCTTGCATCCATTATGTATACTAATCATTATAGCAAAAACAGCCAAAGTTACATTAATATGTACAATGTGTTAAAAAGTAGCTAGTTTTACAAAAGCAACCGTAGCACATCTTGTTTAGTACAAAAAATGCCACAGTCCTTGAACTAAGGTTGTTTTTGATAAAAATTAATACGAGGGTTATCCAGAAAATAACCTCAGTTTTGAAATAAAAAGTAAATGAGTGAAGATACAAAAACTTTATTATATACACACTAAAACTACAGTTTTTCTCTATTTATGACATAGTCGCCAAACAGATTCAAGCACTTGTTGTACCTTAGAATAGTCTGTGAAATACCCTCTGCATAAAAATCTGCTGCCTGTGAATGTAGCCAACCATTCACGGCGTTTTGGAGCTCTTCGTCATTGGCGAACCGCTGACATGCAAACCATTGCTTCATGTTCGGGAACAGGTGAAAGTCACTAGAAGCCAAGTCCGGGCTGTATGGGGGATGATTGAAAACGTCCCATTTAAACTTGGCCAAAAGTTCATTTGTTTTCTCGCCCTCATACAACTCGAAGAACAAATGAACTTTTGGCCAAGTTTAAATGGGACGTTTTCGATCATCCCCCATACAGCCCGGACTTGGCTCCTAGTGACTTTCACCTGTTCCCGAACATGAAGCGGTGGCTTGCATCTCAGCGGTTCGCCAATGACGAAGAGCTTTAAAACGCCATGAATGGTTGGCTACATTCACATGTGGCAGATTTTTATGCAGAGGGTATTTCAAAGACTGTTCCAAGGTACGACAAGTGCTTGAATATGTTTGGCGACTATGTCGAAAAATAGAGAAAAACTGTAGTTTTAATATGTATATAATAAAGTTTTTGTATCTTCACTCGTTTACTTTTTATTTCAAAACTGAGGTTATTTTCTGGATAACCCTCGTATACTGTTCAAAATAAGTGTATTTTTAGTTGGTTTCTTTAACTGCTGTATAAAATGGAATCATCTGAAAGTGATAATAATCGAAGAGATTTCTTGTTTTTTTACCATTTTTTTAATTATAGATTGACTTCAATTTGGAAGTACAAAAATACAGCTGGTAAAATTTTTGTCAAAAATACATTTTAGTCGAGGTTTTAATTTTTATGTTATAGCAACATATTATTTACACTCAATCTGTTTATTGTAGAGCTAAAACAAATAGTTTTGTTTCTTATCACATGGTCAGCCAATTAAATGACTGAATCATTTAAGAACAGAAGAGGTAGTGGGGTAAAAGACACTAATCAGAGTTATCTCCTCTGAAAGTAATGTATTTCATTATACAGCCAGACTCGGTGGTGAATGAAGTGAAGGTGTCATTTGCAGAGTGGAAAATTTGTCCTTTTCAGAGGGCCCGGCCTGCTGACATGTGTACTTTTCCACTCAGTGAGGAAGGCAATTGTAAACCACCTCACTCCTCGTTTTACTTAGTAAAACCTCTAGAGGTTCAAAAGAGCTTTTTGGCTGATTACCTAAACAACATATTATAATTGGCTATTTACAGATGTTCAAGTAATGACTTCTCTTTACTCAAAAAGTATGCAGAATAAAGTTACCACAGTATCATTATGTACAAAACAATAACAAAATTTTTTAATCCTCCTGAAAAATTTTCCAATTTCGACTATGGTGTTGTTTTTGCTAAAACCACTTCAATTATTGTTCAAAATTATAAATCACCACTAAAGTAAAATAATCAAATGAAACAAAACTTCCTTTACTTTCTTTGGTTCAGTGTGTGAGAACCGTACTACATCATTTTAGGTTAAGGAGGTTTTTAATTGATTTATTTTAATTGTTAAGAACTAAAAGTACGGGCTAGCACCTCTTTGAGCAAGTACTAGCTGGTTCTATCTAACAGCTTTTTGAGTGGTTATTAAAATTTTACACGTGTTTACTACTTCTCAGTTGGTGCCGAGCCATTATTGATTCATGACATTTTATAAACTACATTTTTCTAAGCCATAAATGCTTCTTTATGTGAAGATATGTTTTTATATGAAAATTCTTGTTTAAAATATAATTATTTGTGTAAATTAAAAACAATCATCCTTAGTACATCCTATATATATAATTACATGTTGAAATATATATTTCTAACCACCAGAATACAGTAACAGAAATTTTGGAAAAATATAATTATATAAAATTATATAATATAAAAATAATTTATAAATACAGTAACAGGGAAAAATTAATGAACACACAGATTGAATGTGACAATCAACTGATTAAGTTGGCAAGACTGTTTTAGATATAAGAATCGACTATTTCTTATCTACCATGGTAGGAGTAGAAAGTTTTAAATTTTTATGTGAAAAATAAATTTTAAGAATTTTAATTTACTAGAGATGTGTAAAATATACACAAAAGTGCTATAAAAATTGGAAAGTGTTTTCTATTACCGTATTCTGGTGGTTAGAATATATTTCAATTTTAAATAATATGGCTGTTTATAATCCTACATAGGATGTTTGATAAAATAATTACATGTAAGTACTAAACTTAAAATTAAAGATAAATAAAATATTTTTGGTTTTTTGGATGATGCTTACATAAACTTTTGCTTGTGCGCAGGTGATATAATGATATCAAACTTAAAATAGGTAGATACTAATAACTACACTGTGATATGTTTTATACAAAATTCTACTAAAAGCTCAACTGCATGCATGCACCAGTAAATCAAACTTAACTAACTCGCAAAGCTTGTTCCTAAACTACAAGGTTCCAGAATGTGTTAGCTGGTGCATGTTAAAATTAAGAAATTTATCTCGTCAGTTCAAAATTTACGAAATCAAAACTAGCTCCAGCAAGCGTGAGCTGGAGCTTGTAGTTCTGTACCGCTGCCTTACATTTTGTCACTTGCAGGTGAAGGGTTCACACTTGACCTGTTGCTTTTTCAGTAAGTGACTGTAGTATTTAAGAATGAAGAGGAACAAATTTAAATGACTCTTATTATATATGTTCTTTACAAGTTACATATTTCATTATATCCCCAAAATCCTGTGGTAAATGAAGAGAAGATGTTTTGATAGCGTAGAAAAGCATGCTCTGCATGCGTGTTCTACAAGCTCAAGACTACTACTGTGAATAAATATATTCCACTTCTCAACTTTCTTTAATGTTATGTTTATTTTTGAACTGCAAGTATTAACACTTTTCCCCATTCACTGACTGTTAATAACAATAGACTCAGGAACTACACGAACTCATGTGTAGTCTATTTACTTCAAGAGCATCTACCATCAAACTTTTATTGATTACCGAAGTATCATCACCAAAAAATAAAGCTCATGAGGGGCAAATAAAAAAGACCTTTAAAAGAAGATATGAAGGAGGAATAAGTTATAATGAAGGAGGAAAATTATGGACAAGTTGACACTTGAAATGTTTAAAAATTACAGCAAATAGTGTTGTAGGAAATTTGGCAAACCATAATAATTAATAAAATATTCTACTGCTACCATGAATCTCAGTCAATTCTCAGATAAAAGAACAAATTTTTTATTTTAATTTTTATTTTATTGTTTAACCCTTTTGCTGTCACTGTTATTTTCGTAACATGTCTTCATGTGCCGATTTATGTTTTACCACTTTTTATTATATTTACTCTAAATATACATACAAAGTGCAAGATTTTTTCGAAAAACAGTGATTTAGTACTAAAAAAAAGAGCTGAATGTTTACTGAGTGCTGAGGTCAAAATAGTAACGATAGGTTCACTGCTGGCTTTTAAAAAGAGATACAAGAGTGCACTAGGCAGACCCGAAGCATATATGGAGCTGGCACAGGGAAAACACACCCGACTCCGAAGGGTGTTCGGACCCGGCAGTTAAAGGGTTAATGATGTCAACATATGCCTTTACTTGTATGCAAGTAATGATGTGGGATGATTATAAAAATGGAAAACACCAGGCCTGACTAGGAATCAAACCCAGGACCCTTGGCATAAGAATCAGTAGTGCAGAAAATAACACAGACGGTTGGCTATTTTTTTTAAACAATACTTCTAAATAGTATTTATTTACTCACCTCGAGTAATTTCAAACTTTGCAGCAAGTTGCCCTTATTCTTTCGATTTTGTTGCCCTGAGAAATTTAAAATATTTTTCAATGGTACGTTATTAGATTTTTTACTGGGATGTGCCTTTTCCACATTGATAGGCACATTGATCACTTTTTTATTACTCTTGTTCTAGAAATTAATGAATGAATTTGTTATTTCAAATACATTTTATTTTAAAGTAGTTTTATTACAAAGAAGATTAAGTATGGGGAAACATCTAACAACTAAATAATATTTCTCTGAGTCATTAAAACATTGGCTCACTTTTTTTATCGTGACTCTCTCGCTCTCTCTCTCTCTCGCGCGCGCGCGCACCCACACACACACAGACACACACACACACACCCTATAAACTGCTTCCTCTGTGAAAGATGTAGTTTCACTGAACTTTTATTGCTGCTTTAACTTTCTTATACTTTTTGGTCTGTTAACTCTGAAGATAATGGATCCAGAAAAACATGTAAGTAGTAGAAAGTGAAATAATAGGTAAAAGAAATTTAGAGCAGCAATAAAAAGTCAAAGAAAATTAAAAATATTTTTCATTTGGATATTTTACAAACTTCAGGATGCATATTTGAAAGATTTATTAACTAGATGTTGTATTAACTAGAAGATGTATTTATCATTTGTCTTATTAATCAAGATTGAGGATTTATTCTATCCAGTAGTGCTAAACAGTTTATCATGCATTAACTTCAGGTTTTAACGCAGTAATGATTTTTGTACTTTTTGGGAAGTTATTGTCAATATTTACTGACCTTTGTGAACTTGACTTGTTTAAAAAGTGCTTTCATCACAAAATGTAAACTAATTGTTTAACTACCTGATATGGAGCAAACTGCTAAAACTGTCTTTATGGGGGGGATATAAATTAGGATTCTTAGCTATAATGAGGAAAATGTAACCAATCATCAAGTATTAGAAAAATTAAGCATAGAGCCAGGGCCCAACATGGTAACAGCAATGAAAAAGTGACTCATGACAAATCCACGAGGCTGAGAAAGCACAGCTAGAACTAATTAAGAAAGCAAGACAGACGCTAGGAATGTTAAAAAACTAACAACCAGATTGAAGAATTGGATGATCCTGATTATGGAGCAAGAATAGAAAATTTTGCATTACTAATTTTAATTACCATGAAAGTCCATTTTTCCATAAAAGTTCCCGTATCTGAGCAGTAAGATATTTGGATGATTTTTTTGTGGCATATTTTTGTGGGTATCAACTGAAAAATAAATCCACAAAAAAATTATAAGTAGTTTTGCTAATGCAAAATTTTCTGTTCAAACATAAATCTGGTGTGAAATGCTCACACGACTTTCTCTTGCCAATATAAATAAAAACACATATAACCTATGTTGAATCCACTCAATCAAACTATGTTTGTAAACTATGTAAAATGAAAGAAACTAATTTTAACCATGAGTAAACAGCACAAAATGAAAATCGACTTTGTTCAACTTAAAATACGGAAAATTACTCTTTTTCGTTCGATTTCATCCCCTGTCTGAGGTTGGAAACCGTCATAGTGATCTAGATCCTTTCGACCGCTGCTCTGAACAGCTACACCCAACAAGTTACAACTACACCCATACCACTCCCTCAGATTTTGCAGCCAGGAAAGGCATGACTCATTCATTTGGGTTTTAAATTAGTGCAGACATTTGTATTCTTTGTTATTACCATTAATTTTGTCATTGTAATATTGAGTTTTAAACTGTAATTACTATAGTTATTTAATTTGTCAATTAAGTATTGCAAATCTGCCAAATCGTCCGCCACCAATAATGTGTCATCAGTGTAACATATATTATTATTAATTCCACCATTCCAGTCCAGTAAAGCTTCTTCACACATGGCTTCGCTATAAATATTAAATAGGAGCGGAGGAAGAACACAACCCTGGCGAACACCCCGACAAATCTTAATTGCCTTTAGTCAATTCACTACCAACTTGCTTTCTGGTTCCAGTACAATGCGGTTATTATGTTAATGTCCTGACTGTAAACATTTTTGCTTTTCAGATTCGCATATAACTCGTCGTGTCAGAGTTTATCAAAAGCTTTTTCATAGTCTATAAACGTACATAAAGAAATTCATGGCTAAAAACCTTTGAATAAGTACATTTACAACAAACAGAGCCTCTCGCATTCCTAATCCATTCTTAAATCCCAATTCGTGGGACTTGTGCCTTCCTCAAATTTAAATCACTAATGATGCTAAACTCGGCTCTGTAGAAGTAAATGCTTGAAATAAAAGTTGTAGATTTTTTAATCTCCTATAACTTTAATTATATACCTACAATTTCTTGCAAAATGGGGATACCAATGCCACAATAATAAAAAATAATTTTTTTTGACCATTGTTGATGAAAAAATACAATCACTAATTGTTATGCTAAATTAAGCGCTGTAGAAAATAACGCTTAAAGGTTGTAGGTTTTGAAATGTTCTACAAATTTCATTTTATTGCCCTATATATTCATATAGGGCAAGAGAAAGAAAAAATAATAACACATCAATCAAGCAAGAAATACAACATAATTCTAGGTCCAAAATTATTGGTGCACAAGCAATATATTAACATTTTATCTTAGCATTAAGAGTTTTTGAGTAAAAGTCACTCAAAAGTTCTTGAATTTAACTTAAGGAAATGTAGGCAGGGCAGGTTCCCTTTAAAAATGTACAATACATTTTGATTTTAGAGTGGTCAAGCCACACAGTCAAATTACAATAACATTTTGTTCTAATGGAATACATCATTTATACGGTAATTTCAATAAAATTAATAAAATTGGAAAGTTGTTGGGTTTCCTTTAATAGCATTATTGGTTTGATCCTGGACCATAAAAATAGACATGTGTATACAACTACATTACTGGGTATTAATGAAAACTGGTACGTAATATATTTAGAGGTCTGTCTTTACAATACTTTTATGTCCCATGTCATAATTTTTCTCAATTTATTCAGTACATCAAATAAAAGATGGATGAGTAAAATAAGTTAACAAATAAACAAAAAAATGGAATTCAGAGATGCTATAAGAAAGTAACAAACTTAAAATTATATTCTAATGAATCCACACTCTCATAATATGGTACCTAATTTTCATTATTACGTGAATAATTATAAACATCAAATTACTTTTTATAAATAAATTTATTTATGAAAGTGTCATGTATTTTGTACAATGTAATTTTGTGTTTGCAATTTAAATACATAATCACATCTTTGGAGGTCCAGCACCACAACTACAATTCTGTAACAGGAAATATACACAACACATTACACAGTATACATTCAGCTGTCTTTAAAGAAATATCACAAGTTGTATATTGTACTAAAATTCCCTAACTGCTACCATTAGTTTACTACTAAGCAAGATCAATGTAATTAATTAGTTATTAGTATTTCTAAAACAGTTACCATTAGTTTAACAACAGTAACAATAGTTTTTACATTTGGTAAATCGCAAACAAAATTAAAAGCCTATTTTTTCAAAACATCATCAACAATACATCAAAAGCTAGCAGAACATTGAATTAGATACTGCGCTGAAATATATCACATGAAAATATGAAAAGGAAACTTACATCCTTTTTTATAGAAATTCTAGGTAAGAGAATTTTTAAGAATTTAGCCCGTCCAGAACTAATAAAGTATAGAGGCACAGTTTAAACAGAAATTGATTTCTTTTGATAAATGTATTTGGAATATAAATGTCATTACATTCAGTGACATTTTCATTTTAAGTGAAGACTTCACTATCTGAAGCTAAATTTTATAGTGACATTCAAATAGATATCCTACAAATAAATGGTGCCATGCAATTTATGTTAGGATAATAATAATAATTTAGTCCTACAAAAAATTCATGATTAAATTTTAATAACTGACCTCCCTAGTATATTAAATCCTAAGAATTTTAGTACAGCCTTCATCAATGATCATTTTGAATGAACCAGTGAGTTTAAGCTCCAAGAAATCCTGAAAATTATATATTTTTGTAGTTTAGAAAAATAAACACAGAAGTAACAAGAAGATTCCTTAATTTACTCTACATAAAGAAATTGCTTTCGTGAAAACCACCATTTGTCACATCTCAAACACTAAAAAATATTAGCAATTTATAATTTAGATTTAAAGGTGGACTTGGTGATTCTACAGGAATAACCACTATGTGTCCTTCAGGGTTTTCACAAAAATATGTGGAAGGCTACACTCTGATGTGACTAGAATAGTCCTCCACCAGGAAATTGCACTGGTTCATTATGCATTTTCCATCACGGAAATTTTGGCATAAGAAATTCATAAACCCTTCCTTTTCCCCGGATTTAATCCTTGCCGACTACTTCCTTTTCCTAAACTGAAAGTTTTTTCTGAAATGGGACCACTTTAATGCGACGAAAGGATTTTGGTTCGGGAGGCTTAGCTTGGAGATTTTTTTTGAGAGGGGTGAACCTAAAGAATTGAACGAGGAACAAGTGGCAAATTATATTGGTATGAAATTTGAATTTTTGTTTGAGGGGTTGAACCTGTAAAGTCCTCCTCCCTAGCTACATGCCTGTTTTTGAACGAGATTCATCGCAAAAGACAATTACCACATTGAAACAAGTGCACGCTTAAACCTTCCAATCACACTTTGTAACCTGTTTTCTAATATATTTCTCAGTTAGAACTTGGAAAGACTTATTTTAAGACCTACTGCAAAATTTAGAATTTTTAATCCAGCAACAACATCCTACAATACTTTTTAATTATTTTAGCTACTGTATGCATAAAAAATAATAAAAAAAGTTTGACAGCAATGAAATGAATTTAGGTATTGTAAGGCTACTAATAAATTTTATCCACAAAATTCAAGAAGGGATAAATTACTACAGAATTTGTATTTTGATCATCATTTAAATACTGTAAATATATCTCTGAATATAATGTAATGCACACAATAACAGTATAAGGCATCTATTCTTATATAGACTTAATTCTTCCAGTGATTTAGGAAAAATAAATATAAGAAAAATTATACACATACTATATAATTAAATTGAATGAATGTAAATTGTTCATAAATTTTGCTATTAACTGAAACCCAACAACAATGAAATGCTAAAGTATATTATATAAAATACAAGGTTTAAGCCCAAAATTTTAGTATTTTTACTTCAAAACACATTGGAATAATAAAAACATACATGTTATTAAACTGTAGAATTTAACTTTATTAAAAATAAAATGTTATTAAATCTTGTACCAACGTATGTTATTATATTATTATATTGACCACAGTTTCCAAGGCAGTTTTAAAAATACGTTAACTTCAAACAGTGATAATGCTACCACCTTTGTGTTAACTTTGACTACATAATTTTGAAGAGTACGAGAAAATAAAAACCCAAAATACGACTACAAAATTAGTCGCTTATATCAATTGATAAAATTGTTACAACAGTGCTTCTGATAGGCTCTAGTGCAGTAAACTTTTTTGAAGTATTAATGAAGAAAATAACAGTTTCTTCTTGTAGATAATTCTAAGGATAATCGATGGTTGCTCGAACGATAATTTAAAAAGTTTCTTAACTACTCCTAAGCAATCACCAAGTAACAAAAAATTTATTTCTCAGCGAGATGTTTATGATGCAACATTAACTAGTGGCAATTTTTAAAATTGTCATCTGTCATGTTCCTTTGTCTGTATATCTGTCACACCCAGATGTCGGAAACTATATAAGAGGTGACACAAATGATTTTCAGATTCATAATGTGCACAAAAAGTTAGAGGGGCTGGATTGGGGTTGAAGTTCCGGTTCCGACCGAAGTGGCTCAAAACCAGAAGTCAAGAAATCAAAGAAATAAAAATAGTGTCATTGGATTCCTCATAAAGAGTAGATAAAGAAATTATTGGGTTTGAAATTCTGGTTTCAACCGGAAGTGGCCCAAAACTGGAAGTCAAGAAATCTAAGTTGGAATTTGGAAACAAAACTAGTGTCATTCAATTCCTTTTAAAGAGTAGATACAGAAATCACTAACAGTTTTTCCCATAAGTCAAAAGTAAGCTTTTTTAAAAATTGCCACCAGCCATGAGACGGATCATCTCGTGAAAGGGGTTTTTTATATCGAATTGTTTAAACAACATTGAAAGCATCAACTTCTGACTCGCAACCAAATGTCCTGTATCTACGATCTACACAAGTATCAAACTAGAATAAAAGACTAAAAAAAATCTGGTGTGAAACACTCACACGACTTTCTCTTGCCAATGCAAATAATTAACAACAACTAAGTAATAAAACATTAGAAATAAACAAAAACCTAACCTTATTTTAATCATGAGTGAAAGACGGAAAATGAAAATCGCTTTAAAATATGGAAAATCACTCTTTCACGCTAAACTAGGCTCTGCAGAGAAAAATGCTCTAAATGAAAGTTGTAGATCTTTTAATTTCCTATAAATGTAATTATATACACTTTTGTCGTAAAATGCATACTAAGGCCGAAATCTTAAATAAATCAATTTTTCACATTTTCATGAGAAAAAACAGAAAATTGCTTATTTCTGCTAAACCAAGCGTTGTACAAAAAAATGTTTGAAATAAAAGTTGTAAAATTTTAAATTCTCTACAACTATTATTATATACTACATTTTTGCAATAAAATGTTTTTTTATTTTTTTTTTATTCCTAATTTGTGTACGCTGCAATCTGTTCAATTTAGAACAATAAGCAACCCCATGACCCAATGAGATGAGGATGATATGTATGACGTGTAAATGAGGTGTAGTCTTGTACAGACTCAGGCCGACCATTCCTGAGAGAGTATGGTTAATTGAACCCCAACCATCAAAGTACACCGGTAACCACTGTCTAGCACTCAAATCCGTATAAAAGTAACTACCTTTACTAGGATTTGAACCAGGAACCTTCATCTCCGAATGCATATTAAAGCCGCAATCTTAAAAAAAACCATTTTTTACGTGAAAATGGCCTCTCCTAGAATTTCAGCAGACATGGCGCCTACCCTATCATGCAGATCATAAAAATTTAAGTAAATGAGGCGATTTTTAAAAAAATCGTAGGATCAGTTTTTTAGAAAAATCGAAAAAAGTGAAAAATTACACGAATAAACTACTACTTCCGGTTGACCGATTTTGGTGAAAATGTTCATGTCGGGTCCAATAGTGGTACGTAACTTAAGTTTTAAGTTTAAAATTCGTACGATGTTCCCTTCTTGAGGTATTCTGTTCACGCAGGCACGCACGCACGCACGCACACACACTGACCAATCGCTAAAAACATGTTTTTTGGGTTCAGAGGGTCTGAAAACGTGTAGATCCGGTGAAAACTCTATTTCGAAAAATCGACATGAAAACAATACTTTCCTTCCTATATATTCATATAAGCAAGAGAAAGTAAAAAGTTGAATTGAAGAGGAGACTACTACTTGTAGGTACAGAGTAGAAGACTACTGTCCATTAATTTTTTTATACGGACTTGAGTTTGAGACTTAATAAAAACTGAATTATCTGGCTGATTAAAGAAATACATCGTATTTAAAACTATTGTCTTCTGCATTTAGCAACATTTAAATATAATTATTTTACACTGATTTTTCACAAGCAAAATATTAGGAAGAATTAAAAATGGCAACCTTTTTTCATATTTTGCTGTGTATTGTGACTGCGTTCAAATTTACTCATGCTCTTTCATTACACATGCTAGCCCATTCTATTAACAGTTCTACTTTAAACTGTTTTTAAGTTGTTTAATTTGTGAAATGATACCTTGAGATACAAATTAATTCCAATTAGAAGAACCTGATAAAGCTTAACATCTCCAATAATTTTATTAAAGTATAAATATTTTTATAATGGTATTTTTGGTTAATTGTCTCGTTAACCAAACAATTTTTGGAGAAGTTTTTATAATTTAACCTACTTAAAAGGGAATTAAACCAGGGACACTCTGCTATATCAACAGCTCAGTTCTTCCCTCTTTTTTAAACTCACCCAACTTTCTCTTGCCAGCTTAAAATTTTTTACACAAAACTAACTTTCCCCAAACATAACTTTTATAGAGCAAAAGAAAGTAAAAATTAAAGAAAACCTTTGTTCAATCATACCTAAACACCCATTTTTATGATCGCTACTTTGTTTTAGATGGTTAAGAATTTTATTTGTGTTAAGACTACATATTTTTACTTTCTCTTGCGCTATATGAATGTACAGAGAATGAAAGTATTGTTGTAGTGTCAATTTTTCAAAATAAGAATTTTCACCGAATATACACTTTTTCAGACCCCCGACACAAAAATCATGTTTTTAGCGATTGTTCTGTGCGTGTGTACGCGCGCATGTGTGTGTGTGTGTGAACAAAATATCTCAAGATTGGAACATCGTTGTACAAAGTTGAAACTTCTTCTTCTTCTGCCTTTCAAGGATTAGGCATTTCATCAGTCACAGTCTGCATTAGCTGCAGAACAGTCGGACGTAAAACAAAAAAAAGATTAGGCATCTATGCCTGTTCCAAACCAAAGTTGAAACTTGAAACTTAAATTAGGTACTATTAGAGGACCAGATACTACATTTTCATCAAAAATGGTCAACCAGAAGTTGTAGTTTATTCGTGCAATTTTTCACTCTTGCAATTTTCTCAAAGTTAGTTCCTAAGATTTTTTAAAAAAATCACCTCATTTACTACATTTTTATGCTCTACAAGATAGGGTAAGTGCAATGTCTACTGAAATTTTTGGGAGGCTGTGCTCCCAGAGAAAAAATGTTTTTTTTAAGATTGTGAACTTTATGCATTCTAAGGCAAAAGTGTTTAATCGAAGTTGTAGAACATATTTTAAAAACCTACAACTTTTATTTCAAACATTTTTTTGTACGACGATTAGTTTAGCGGCAATTAAGTTAGTGATTCTCTGTATTTTTTCCATCAAATTCTGTAAAAAATGGGATTTTTTAATATTGAGGCCTTAGTATGTATTTTACAAGATTATATAATCAAAGTTTTAGAACATTTAAAACCCTACAACCTTTATTTTAATCATTTTTTTGTACCACGCTTAGTTCTTAGTGGCAATTAGTGATTTTTTTTCATCAAAATCAGTAAAAAATAGGATTTTTTTAAGATTGCTTCCTTATTATGCATTTTATAAGAAAAGTGTACTCACTACAAATTAAAATTACAGGAAATTAAAAAACTATAACTTTTTATTTTTAACATCTTTCTCTACAGAGCTTAGTTTAGAGGAAATTGCTGATTTTCCATATTTTTTATGTCTAACAGAGCTTGATTTCCATTTGGCGTCTCACTCATGACTAAAATTAGGTTATGTTTTCCACTTTACATTGTTTTTCTTCTTCTTCTTTCCGTTCCAGCCCAATTAGAGGTTGGAAATCATCATAGCGACCTACGAGGGTAGGCTGATAAGTAATGCACACATGCTTGTAGAAGACGAACAAAAAGAAATAGCAAGATGGGGTAAATAACAAATTAAAGTACAAATCTTAACCTACCAAATTATCTATTTATTTTTCAATATAGTCACCGTTAAGCATTACACATTTCTCCCAACGTTTAACAAGTTTTTTCATTCCGTCACTGAAAAATTCTTCCGACTTTCCTCGAACCCAGGACGCAATAGCTGCCTTCACCTCATTGTCCGAGCTGTAATGATTACCCTTAAGGTCTCTCTTCAGTAGAGGAAAAAAATAAAAATCGCAAGGCGCAAGGTCGGGAGAATACGGAGGGTGTAAAATTGGTTGAAACTTCAGGTTTCTCAGAGCCTCTCCAGTTGCACGCGAAGTGTGTGGACGAGCATTGTCGTGTTGCAAAATTATTGGCGCCAGGTTGCCTCTAACACGACAAACTCGACGTCGGAGGTGTTTCAGAGTCTGTATATACTGAGCAGAATTTACCGTTGCCCCTCGTTCCAGATAATCAGTCACATAAACTCGGCGAGCATCCCAAAACACAGTCAAAAGAATTTTTTTTGCGGACGGTTGTGTTTTGAACTTTTTCACAACAGGAGAATGTGGATGACGATATTCAGCGCTCTGCCTTTTTTCTTCGGGATCGTAATGATGAACCCATGACTCGTCCCCCGTCACAATATTCAAAAGAAAGTCGTCTCCTTCGTCACGGTAGCGCTTCAAAAGTTGTTCACAGCATTCCAATCGACGCTGTTTATTCTCGTCTGTCAGACGGCGTGGTACCCATCGTGCACAGATTTTACGGTATCCCAATTGTTCAATAATGAAGCCAACACGTTCCTTAGATATTCCAATTTGGTTTGCGATACGCTGTTGAGTGATTCGCCGGTCATTTTGAATCAAATCATCGATGAGTTTGCGACGATTATCGTCTGAGGCAGTGATTGGTCGTCCACTGCGTGTTTTGTCAACAATTAAGGCTTTTCCAGGTTGGCAATCACGAAATTTTATTACCCAACGATTCACAGTAGACCTATCAACAGTATCGTCACAATAAACAGCCTTTAAACGACGATAAATCTCACTAGGATTCACTTTCTCAGCAGTTAAAAATTCGATAACAGCGCGTTGTTTAATTCTCGTTGACATAGCACCAGAACACGACGCCATACTTCCACTACTCAAAACAAACTGAATGAAAGCAACGCCTTCAAACTGCGCAGGCTTGTAGAGGAGAAATAGTACTTCCACATGCCACCAGGCGCGCTACTGAAGTTTATTTAGTTGTCTTCTACAAGCATGTGTGCATTACTTATCAGCCTACCCTCGTAACTATAAGATCTGAATCCTGTCGATCAAGGTTCTGAACAGCTCCACTGAACTACACCTGTACCACCACTCCCTCAGATTCTGCAGCCAGGAAAGTCTTCATTTTTTACTCATGATTAAACATAGGTTAAATTGTTCATTATTTACTTTGGCAAGAGAAAGTCATGTGAGTGTTTTACATCTACTTTTTTTGATCTCACCAAGACCTTAGAAAATGGTATTACAACTAATTAAAATATAAAAATTAAAACAGGGTAAACAACAAAAGTAGGTACAATATGTTAGACATAATGTTTAATGGGACATATGTACAATTTAAAAATATTTAATTTATCCTTGCCCAATCCATCTTCCAAGAATGAAAACTGGAATATGCTGTGTTGAAGCAGCTCCTCATAAAATTTATTTTTATTAAGTCGCAATCTTTAAAAATACCCATAACAGACAGATTGAATGTTAAATTATTTGCACTCAATCTGCTAGTTCCAGAACTGACAATCATTGCATGGTCAGCTAATTATATGACTGAAGCATTTAAGAACAGAAGAGGTAGAGGTGTAAAAGACACTAATCAGAGTTATCTCCTCTGAGAGTAATGAATTTCATTATACTGCCAGACCCTGTGGTGCATGAAGTGAAGATGTCATTTTCAGGGTGGAAAGTGATGCTTTTCGGAGTGAAGAAGGCATGGTAAACCACCTCACTCCTTGTTTTACTTAGCAAAGTAAAGACTCGTTAATCAAACCAGCCTTTCGGCTGATGACCTAAACAACAACACTCTTTGAAAAAACAATACACACAGACTTCCTCTATGAACATGGAAATATAAACCTAAAGGGAAGCAAGTATTGGGAAAACCTAAAATGAGATGGATCCCGGAACAAGCCACTGAGACTAATCCTTGATAGATTATGGTGATGATGAAAAAGTGGAAAATCATCAAATAAACTAACTGCCACTTTTGGTTGACAGATTCTGATGAAAATGTCTGTGTCAAGTCTCCTCGTGGTACCAAAGTTAACCTCTTGGGACCTGAAATATTTTTTTGGGTTGTATATACTGAGACCCAACGCTATAGTATACTATACTTAAAGGTTGCTTTAGTTGAGTCCTGACATATCAGTAGTGATGTGCATTGGTAGAGACCCGTAGATATAGTATACCTGTATGGTGGTGCAAGGGTTGAGTCCTGAGAAATGTTTTCCACTTGTACATGGAGTTGGTGTTGTCCGCCATTTTGATAGGGATAAACGGAATACAAGGAAAACATCATTTGTAGTACAACAAAGATCTAAAAGATGGTGTGCGCTGGTAAAAAGTAAAATGTATTACATGTATGTGAAATACCAGTGAAATCAAGGTATAGTATACTATACCATTGGTCTCAACCAAAGCACCATAATTTTTTTCATCAGGACTCAAACAGTGCAATATATCTGGTATACTATACAAAACCATAGGTCTCAAAGCCAGGCACCATGTAAAAAGCTGCTGGGTCTCAATCAATGCAACTACATGGTACAGTATACTATACTATCAGGTCTCAAAAGGTTAAGCTCCAGGTTTCAACTTCCAGTTCTATTTCTTTTGGGGTTTCCATTTTTAAGTTATTTTGCAAATACACGTGCACACACATCAATATACACAAACAGGGAAATCAGTAAAAACACATTTATTTTTGCTCAGGAGACCTGAAAACTTATAGCGAACCTATATTCCGTACAGGGCAAGAGAAAGTAAGTACTGTAGAATGTCCAAGACAACTGTTTAAAACCTTGACCAATAAAAAATATAACAAAAGCAGAACTTACTCTTCCTTGTGGTTCATCTTGAGGACCATTTGCGATATTACAGTCGGCACCTGGCATATTGTCAGGTGGTGCTGATTGCTGATTCGGGCAACATTCGTTAATATCATTTTTCTAAAAAAAAATAAATATTTTATCTTATCATTATAGTACAATGGTTAAAAAGAGTTTTAATCTTAATACTTAAAGACTAGTTCGACCAACCTACAAGCAGATATTTCCTCCCACACATCTAAATACAATGCCCCATAGGAAAATCATTAGTTTACAAGCTATATTTTTTCTTTTACTTCAGTCCTTATCATGTGTGATCCAATTTACTTTCAGTAACCTAGGTATTTTTTATCAAGTGGGTGAGAGGGATTAAAGTTTTCCTTTATGTCCTCCAACACTTAAGCTCTGGAGCAGAATGGTGTGTAATTGTAGTACTTCGTTCTTTCATGTTCTTAAATTTCAACAGTCAATGTTGCAAGTTAACCCACCGGGATGGTCTAGAGGTAAAGTAGTCGCCAAAATCAGCTGTTTAACAGCTGATTTTCGGAGATGAAGGTTCCTGGTTCAAATCCTAGTAAAGGTAGTTACTTTTATACGGATTTGAATACTAGACAGTGGCTGCCGGTGTACTTTGATGGTTGGGGTTCAATTAACCATACTTCTCTCAGGAGTGGTCGACCTGGGTCAGTACAAGACTACACCTCATTTACACGTCATACACATCATCCTCATCTCATGGGTCATGGGATTGCTTATTGTTCTCAATTGAACAGATTGCAACGTACACATATTAGGAATCAAAAAAAAAAAAATGTTGCAAATTGTCCTTCATTTCTGTTCCATTAGCCATCGCCTCACCTTGCAAATAATGTGGGAGGCAGTTTTTCTCCCTTAACATATTCTAATTACACCAGCATCTTATCTGGTAAAGATCCCTGTATTCTGTAAATAGTTTCCAAGACGTTATTTTGTTAACATACCCATACAACCAGTACAAGATGGTTCTTCCTCAGACCATGTATCTCATATGCAAAAATATTGCTAAGTTCCAATCATTCTCTTACAGTGCTGGGCAATTAATATAGATTTTACTAACGTCAAAAAGTTGTTAAGGGTGTTTAACGGACTATTTAATCTTATTACTTCAACAGTAATATTTCAGTTACCAATGAAAGCAGATCTTGCAAGTTAGTATCAAAAAAGTAACCATAAAAGCCCATCTATAAGATAGGAAATGTTTCATATTCATGAATTAACTCTTCACGAAACTAAATCTTCAGTAATAATCATTGACATGCAGAAGCAAGTAGATACAAACAATTTTTGTCTCCAGTCCCGTTGTAATTTTAACAAGCTATATTCTTTTACTTTAAAACTAAATTTTCTCTTACTTTCACGATTAATATTAAGTACAACAAGCAGTCAGTCCTCTTGTATTTTTTCTTCACTTTCAACCTCTTACCAGGGGTGAAATTACCCGAAATATGTCACTAAATTTCCAAATTAAATACCTGCTTAAAGTGCCTTCTAAAACATCTTAAAAAACACCTG
Source organism: Catonia carolina (assembly GCA_035578175.1). Taxonomy (NCBI): domain Eukaryota; kingdom Metazoa; phylum Arthropoda; class Insecta; order Hemiptera; family Achilidae; genus Catonia; species Catonia carolina. The sequence continues at coordinate 46,190,029 of JAQMRL010000001.1, forward strand.
CAACCACACCTTCTCCCTTCAATTTGCCGTTTTCTGACAAATTCTTAAGTATTTCAGCTTCCCTTTATAGAAGAAGAAATAAGTCAACTGCTTTATTATTTCTCTTACATGATCTTGTTTGATTTTAATTTCTACTCTACTTCAGGTTTTAAACTCCAACATCTACTATCTGTTATTTAAAAATTGTTCAGTGTCATTTTACCACTAAATTTTCCCTCCATGATTTCTTTCTCAAATTTTGTGATAGTTGTTAGTTTTGTATAAATTATATTTAGCATCAGACTATAGTTTACTGGTTTTCCTCTATATGATTTGAAAATTATCTCCATTATTTGTACATTTTCATTCTGATGTTACCTTGTCAATCTCTGACTAGTCTTTTACAGTTATTTATGAGGTTCTTTCTGTAGTTGAATACGATAAGCATGTGAAAACAATGTAATATATATGTTCCAATTTTTACCTGTATTTTAAAAAAATTATTGACTAAAAATTATTTTCTGCATACAGACAATGGTTGTTAACTTCTTTTAGTTTTATTTGGTGTTTTGAGAATTTCAATTTTTGCGACATGTACAATTTTCTTTCTTAAGTTGAATGATGTCAATTATGTACATCCCATTTCCTTTCAAACAACTGTAAAAAAGATCTGACACTTACTTTCAAATTTTCATCCATTGAGTCAGAAGCCTGGAAAATTGCAGGAGATAACCCTTTCTGCAAAGTTTGAGCATAGTTCTTTAAAAAATCTGAATCACCGAAGTCTGGGTAGCAGCCAGTCATATCGTCTTCCACATTTCCTTCATTATTATTATTAGTCTCAGTATTACATTCATTAATAACTTCATTATTATTTCCAGTGTTAACTTCATTACTTCCGGTAATAACTTCATTAACACAAGTAATAACTTCATTATCTCCATTAATAACATCATAATTATCTCCATTTGCACATTCATTAACATTGGGCTACAAAAATGTTCACAACAGCTACTATAGTAAAATCATTGTAACTAAGAGCAAACATTTAAAATTAAAATGAATGACCCAATAAATTATCAGTAAATCGCACTGTCATTCTTGGAAATCAATACTGTGTCCATTACAAAAATTATAACATGAATCCAAACAGGTAGTAGGCATATATGTAGGCCTAATATAAATTATTATAAAGCTTTTAATTATATTAATAACTACAGAAAGAAATAAAAGTTTTTTTAATAAATGACCTGATTTTAAATCCGTTTTTACAGAAAACAGACTATTTTGTAAAGAAACAGACAATTTTTAATTATAGTCAAATAAAAAAATATTAAACAATGAAAGTTGTACCTAGCAATTTTGTTTATTTTTGTTTTCCTTAGTTCCATTAATTTGTGATAAAGAACAAATCTTGGAAAAGCCTGAGTTTAACTAACATTTTAGACTATCATAAATTACCACTAAACTAAGAAAACAAACAATGTTACTAAATATAATACAAAAATTTTACCCTTCTTAAATCTTAAGGTTATATTTAAGGATTTTTTTAAGGTTATATTTCTTCTATAAAATACATCTTAAGGTTGTAATTTTGAAATAATCAAATTTTTGTAAGAGAGCAGAGGTCTTTGGACAAATAATACGACATGTTATAATTAGAACTTCTAATTTTAGAAAAAAAATAAAAACAGGGCAGGTTTTCTGATGTATGCAAGTGTATAAGACGTACATGGTATTTTTCAAAACACTATCTTTACACCTATTACCAATATTTTTATGATTGTTGAGATTTTATTTTTCAGTACTATCTTTGTTAGCCTAACTTTACAAACTAACTTAACCCATACATTGGCTCTGGGTTACAATGACAGGCCAAATTTGGTTTTAATATCTTGCCTAAAGAGATCAGGGTAGAGCTTTCTTTTACAAAAAAAAATTGTTTGAAGAAGTGCTCGACAATAATGTGTTAAAATTGTTATCAAAAATTTGCCATTTTAATCTTTTTAATATTATTTCTTAAAATATTTTTTTAAACGTATTTTTTGTATATTATAAACATTTATATTAATATTATAAGTATTAAACAATAACAGTTCGTTCAGTCAATCATATGGACACTAATAACTGAGTGACTATAAATATCAGTATTTTAATTTTCTTTGTTTCGAATTGACTTTAAATTATTCAGAATTTTTCAAAATTGTATTTTTATTGTTAATAAATAAGGTTAAAATATCTCCAAATTTATTAAAATGAATACAAATATAATTCCGAGGCTGGTGTATATATTGACGAGCTGATGACTGTTTGGCGACAAAAGGTTGACACAGGTGTAAATATTGGACAAGGCGTTTCCCTCAACTCACTCATGTTTGCCAACGACACCGTTATAATTCAAGATAGTGAAGATAAGCTTCAAACAGCAGTCTATAAAGTCCAGAATCTAAGTAAAGAATTCAAAATGAAAATTTCGACCCAAAAATCCAAAGTAATGGCATTCCATGGCAAATGGCCAGTGCGATCGAAAATTGTGTTAGATAATGTGATTATGGAGCAGGTGAGTAGTTTCAAATATCTAGGTTGCAATATATCCTTCGATTGTGAGAGTGACATACCTCTGAAGCTGAATAAATTCAATGCGATATGTGGAACCATACATCGTACATTGAAGGGAAAAGCCAGAAAAGAAACAGAGTTGAAATTTTATAAGACAATGGCGATTCCACTAGTTACATATGGAAGCGAGGTATGGACCACAACAAAAAGAGACGACTCGCGCATACAAGCTTCAGAGATGAGGTTCTTGAGACACATTCAGGGATACACAAGGCTGGATCACATTAGAAACGAAGTGAGAAGAGAAGAATGCAATGTACAGCCACTTGTAGATGTGATCAAGCAATATAGAAAAAGATGGACAGATCACCTGCTCCGAATGCCACACAACCGTTTGCCACTTCAAGCCTGGATGTCCAAACCAGATGGTAGAAGGGATGTGGGTCGACCGAGGAAGAGGTGGAAACCGGAACAGGCTCAATAGCCTAAACCATGACGGATGATGATGATGATGACAAATATAATTTTACAAATGGATTTGGTCATTGAGCTGAAAAAGGCCCTCACTGCAATATTTTCAAATTTAAAATCATTGATTTTGTAAAATTGTATAAAAAGTTAATTGTTAGGTTCGCTCAAAAAAATATTGAAGTGAAGTCTTAAAGAAGGATTTAAAAAAAACATAACACAAAAACTTTAAATCTCAATATCTCAAAACATAAATTTTCAGTTAGGCTCTTATTCCATCCAATTCCTCAAATTTACACGAGTTGAATGATAATTTTATTATCTAATGTACCGTGCTTCCCAACAAATCTTACGCATAAAGAAATTAACATTGGAAAATGTACTGTCAACATTAAATCTTATTATAAGGATGCAATCTTATTTTTATTACTCCAGTCGCTAAAACAGAATAAAAATGAGTCTACAAACGATTTTATAGTTAATAATTTATTAATCAGAGTTGTCTCCTCTGAAAGTAATGAATTTCATTATACAGCCAGACCCTGTGATGAATGAAGTGAAGGTGTCATTTGCAGAGTGGAAAATATGTGCTTTTCAGAGGGCCCGGCATACTGATAAGCGTACTTTTCCACTCAGTGATGAAGGCATTGGTAAACCACTTCACTCCTCGTTTTACTTAGTAAAACCTCTACAGGTTCAAACCAGCCTTTCGGCTGATGACTTAAACACAATTTATTAATTATTAATTATTAATAAATAAACACAAAAAGTTATTTAATTTCGACATAGCGTAGCACTTACATAAGAAAAAATTTTGCTTCCATTGTTGTCTGAACATTAGCCAAGCGAGTAAAGTGGTCATTTTATTTTCATTTTTGATATTACAATATGAGAGGCCATGAGTTTGGATCCCACACACTAACTTTTTTTTTATTTTACTAAATAATTTTATTAAAAAAGAAAAAAAATTCAAGTTGGTTAAATTAAAAATTACAATAATTATGATTTCTAATGTTTTTCATTATTTAATTAATAAAAAAAATCAATGATTATATATTTACATTTTTGTAAATGATCCATTTACAAAATAAAAAAAAAATTAAAAAAAATTTAATATGTAGAACTGACCACTTTACACATCCAGTTAACGTTCAGACAACAATGAGTGCAAAATTTTTTTCTTATGTAAGTACCGCGCTACATTGAAATTGAATAACATTTTTGATTTTATTTATTAATAGTAATTAAATTATTACCTATAAAAATCTTTTGTAGACTCATTTTTATTCTGTTTCCTAACGATAGGAATAATAAAAGTAAGATTACACCCTTGTAATTAGATAAATGTTGACAATACATTGTCCAATGTTAATTTGCCAATACGTCAGATTTGATAGGAATCACTGTCTCCAGTCATTAATAGTACTCTGTCCATTTGCAACATGTTCAAAAATCATGTCTCAGTTTCCTCATTGAGTGTTTGTTACACTCAAATGTTTTCAATCTCACTATTTATTTGTTTTGTGCATGGTCTATTAAATTCTGCTTTCTTTTACTTAGGTCCCAATATACTTATATTTTTAACTATTTCCCTCTACACTCCCATTATTTTTATTAATGCCCTTCAGCATAATTTTCAGTGTTTCTGCCCCATATGACTGACTTCTCTAACCTACGATGTGAATTTTCAAATTACATGTTAAATGTTCAGAAATTGTAAACAAAGTTAGCATTCAGTGCTGTAATTTTGGTTGTAAAATCAAATAACACATTACTTTCTGTAAAAAGTTAGTAGAAAAATGCAGCTCGTTGGTTTCCTCCAGTATTACCAATTTTCTTACATTCCACTCTTTTTCACATTAAGTTAATGATAATGCAGATAATGGAAGTGATAGGATGAAAATGAGTGATGAAAAGTTGCCAGATGTGACCAAAAATCAAATTGAACCATGGCTCCCTGAGTAGAAGGTTATTGAGCTGTCACTACACAAACGGACAGTAAATGTCATTAGGATAAAAATAATATTAAAATTATTTAAAAGTACCTGTGGACAGCAATCAGGTTCAGCAGGGGGAGGAGGGGGAGGAGGTGGTGGTGGTGGTGGTGGACAAACCTGTAACAACAATCATTCAAGACAATCACTAAAACAACATTAAAACATTATAACCTTGTTTACCTAAATTTATTTTTAGTTCATAAATGTTCAATAAAAAACCTGAAATATCAGTAGGCTTACAGAATTTTAATCAAGCATGTACGAGGGTTAGTTTTAAATAAGGTCCGTTAGTGAATGAGCAAAAGAATGACATGCGATTGCTGCAGTGAGCATGCGCGTCTGCTCCCAGTATACTTTGTGCACATTTAGGATGAATGCACACAGGAAGGAGCAGGCACAAATAAGCGGGAGCAATGAAACATTTTGCTCCTTCATTTTTGTCAGACCACAACTTTTATGAGTGATTAAATGGGATTACTGCACACAGAGAGAGCAAGTCCGTCGCAACACCATGTGGCACTCTGAGCAGGCGCCCAACGTCAGCTTTGAATTTATTGCACATCAGGTGGTCGGGAGAAATTTCTCTCTGCGCATAAGTAGATTGAGTATTCCACTCTGGACCTGCACACTGCGGCCAGTTCCCTGTCATCTGTCAGTTTACTTTGTTGTGAATAGAAGAAGCTACAGTGAACTGTTAACTCATGTCTGATGCCCTTGAAGAAGTGGACATTGATAAACTGTTAGTGCTAGACGAAGCTAGGCTAGAAATTTATGATTATAGAAGGAAAGACCACCACAACCAGGTGCATGGTGATCATGTCTTGAATCAGTCCTAACAATACTATAAAACTGGTTATACTCATGAGACAGTAGTCATACAACTTTGCAGGATCATGTTACAGTTCATTGATTAACGATAAAAGGTCTCTTTTTTCGTTCAGAAAATGGACCAAACAATTTCTACCCGGTCTTGAATCTAACATTTGAATGAACTGCCATAAGGCTATGGCAACATTGACCTCTTCTTCCACAACTTTGGCACTCATGTCTCCATCGCAAACTCAAAATGATCCAATAGCCACTCCATGATCCTTGCAACTTACGTCAGCCTTTGCACCACACACTGCAAGGAGAAAAGTATATACTACTCGGAGCATAATGTTTTATTGCTCCTACTCTTTTCTGTGTGTGCTCACCCTTAGACGCCATTTGGAGCCATATCATCTGCCTGTGTATCAACAGTAGAAGTTTATAATGTTTAAAAACATTGAGTCACCTGCCAACTGTGAGATACGATCTGTAATTCACTTCCTAAGTGCAAGAAACTTAGCAGCAGCAGCAATTCACAATCAGATTTGTAATCATTATCAGTTTACGGTAATAATGCTATGAGTGACGGTAAAGTTTGAAAGTGTGTGAGAATGTTCAAGGACAGGTGAGTTAATGTGCATGATGAACCACGTCCTGGTCGACTTTCTCAGATTTCTGAAGATTTGAATCGTGATGTGGACAACAAAATTCGAGAGAACTTGTCAGTCCTCTCATTCATGATTTCAAAGTTATCATTTGAATTTCTGCAGGTTTCAAGATCAATTTTGGCTTAGATTGGGCTCATTGAAGTTTCTAACTCTAGTCATCCAACTGAGATGATCCATTCTACCATAGTGCAAGGTGCTACCACCGCCATCCACAATTTCAAAACAATTTCGGTTTCAGCTATTTTCTTCTTCTAATAAAAACTTTAAAAAATTTAACAGTAATTTCAGTTATGAGCTGCCCACACTTATAGTAGCCTAACTGTTCTTAATCCTGAATTGGTTTTTACTTGATTATTTGCAATTGTTTTATTAACAATCTTTCATCTGTTAAATTTTTTCACATTACCATCGGTTATTAGGTTATCTGATAATAACAATAACAAAAGCCTCTCACTTGGGAGGTACTGATTGGAAACATTATAATAAAATATAATAATTTACAACAAAATTCAAAACCGTAACAGCCAGGCTATCTTTAGCTATTACTACTTGAAAGCAACATTAATTATTATTATTATTATTATTATTATTATTATTATTATTATTATTATTATTACTGAATAAATCGTAATTATAAACATACAGGTGGAGGTGGTTCTCTGCAGGAGCATATAAATAAGTCTGCATCATCATCTTCCACAACATCATCATCATCCTGTAAACAAATAAATAAAATGAGTACTGTACTATTTTGTACTGTGTATTCTCATGTACGTGTTGAATAAATTATTAGAATTAATAAATTTCATGCAGGAATTTTTCATTATAATTGTTTCCAAAAAATTTACATTTTGAAAGCAAGTTATTGAATATTGTAATACTAAGTACCATAACAAGGCAATAAAATTCAATCATTATCCTCTTTACAACTCTTCCAAGTTTCCTCGGGTCGAGCTAAACATAACTCATCTCTAACTCTCTCTATTGTTGAAACATCTCTCCTCCATTAATCTCTTTGTATCGCATATTTTTTCCAATTCATCCATAACTGTACGTATTCAATTCATTTTTGTTCTGTCCCTTGATATTTTTTTTTAATATCACCAGGTACAGCATCCTTTTGGGCAATCTACCCTCTTCCATCCTACAAAGAGTTTTAAAGAAAAGGATTTACAAATCAAGAACTATATAATTCACAGCTCAAGAATACCTATCAGATGTCTACCTCAGACTTATTCTTGAAGACTAAGTTGAGGACAGATGCAGACCTGAATGAAGGAAATGCTCATGGTTGAAGAATATTAGAGACTGGAAAAATATGAGTTTTATGCTCCATAAATTGGAATATAAAATCATCTCTAGCTATTACAATTAAAAACCAAAATTCCAGCAATTGTAATCTGTTGAGCTAAAACATTCCTCAAAGAGAAAAATTTGATTGAGGTTTACAATAACATTGGAACAGATCACGCATATGCTCTTTTGAGGGTGGTTCATGAGTTTTGAGTGTTACCAAAGCTGTAGTACCAAATATTCATTGGAGTGTGCGCTCTATGAAGAAGGTGCAAAATTGGATCTTTTTTTACCTTTACCTCAAACATCACTGTGCAGATCAGGATGAATCAAAATGAACACGATGGGTGCTACCATCAGTATGTGGCCTACTGTGTTATGTTTAGTGAAGTTTGTATTTGTTGATGTGGTAGCACTGTCCACTAGCACTTTCTGCACGCAAAGATGCGTTTCACATATTTTACATTAAGGTTATGTCTTAACCACAGCTAGGTTATATTAACTAGATGTAAAATGGTGTAAAAAGATTTTTATAGAAATGTAATAGCTAATGAAGAAACAGCTGTGGCTTTTTTGAGACAGCCCAACCCCCTTCAGCGCAGGGTAAACATAAATAAATGTACACTAAATGTACCTACCTATAATATTTAATATCCTTTTTGTAGGTACTATATTATAATCTGCCCATAACTGTCAGGTGGAGTGTCAAATTATTTACACTCAATCTGTTCGTTGCAGGGCTACAATAAATAGTTCTGTTTCTTATCACATGGTCAGCCAATTAAATGACTGAATCATTTAAGAACAGAAGAGGTAGAGGTGTAAAAGACACTAATCAGAGTTATCTCCACTGAAAGTAATGAATTTTATTATACAGCCAGACCCTGTGGTGAATGAAGTGAAGGTGTCATTTGCAGAGTGGAAAATATGTGTTTTTCAGAGGGCCTGGCATGCTGATAAGCGTACTTTTCAATTCAGTGAGGAAGGCAATGGTAAACCACCTCACTCCTCGTTTTACTGAGTAAAACCTCTACAGGTTCAAACCAGCCTTTTGGCTGATGACCTAAACAACAACAACAAATTATCGTATTGTTATACGTTTCTTGTAAATTATCCTTTTTATTGTCATTATTTTATCATTTTTTTTCAATTATCCTTTTATTGTAAAATTATGCAAAAAGTGCTAGCGGACAGTATTACCACATCAACAATACAAACTTCACTAAACATAATACGGTAAGCCGCATACTATAGTAGCATCACACATTGGTGTACCTACTTCTATTATAGGTCAAGTTGTTTGAACAATATACTAGAACATTCCAACATACATTGAACTGAAAATGCTTCCCATAGCCGGGAGAATATGAAATCTACAGTAAAAATAAATGAAACAGAAACTTACATCTTTTTCTGGTGGGGCAGCAAGCTCAACCACATATCTCAACTTTGTAAGTCCTGTTTGTAACGGTGGTGGTACTATGTTTCCCAAGTATTTAAAACTCGTTCCTAAAAAGTTAAAACATAATTCAAATTAAATAATTATTATTGTAGCTATACAAAGTCATGTGCATAATGGCTCAAATTAATTATGATCTGAAATAATTCAATATTTCCTTTATTTCTCATAAAGTACATTATTTCTTACTAAAACAAGGCTTTTGGTGGATAATTAATAATCCAATATATCAAATTAAAAAAAAGTTACTTAATATACTATTGAAATAAATATTATTGTATTGAAGAAGTCATGAATTAATGTTTAACTATTATATCTTTTTACGCATGAAATTACTATAGTTAACTACGCTGTGTATAGATCGGTTTGTACAAAAATTATTTTTAAACCTAACAAACTATTTTATGATTTAATAAATCTAATAGTTGATTTTTTGATGGGGTGTTCATCATCTGAGGGGCGGAACAGGTAGTTCTGCTTAATCCATGAAGTGAAGAAGGGGAAGATTTTTTGACTCTGATTGAATGTACTTCTAAGAACATGGTACACGAAAACTACAACACAGCTGTTTCAAGCAACAGTGGATAATGTTCAGATTGTTAATATAGTGGTCAACATCTGGAATAGATAGAACCTAAAGAAGAAGAAGAAGAAGAATGAACTCCACCACTTTTCAAAAGATTTAGCCTGTACTACATTGGCCTGCCCGTTGGTGTAGTGGTTAGAGCAACTGGCTTCTACACTGGGTTTTCAGGTTTAATTCCCGGACAGGTCTGGCATTTTTTCATCACTCATTCTCATATAACATCACTCTCCACCGTCTGCATTTGCAGAATTAATACATAAAAACTTTGGCCACCTTGCAAATGAGTAGAGTAGGTAGTGGATGCATGGGGCCAAGGATCAATATACATCACCCACACTGTCTGATATATTTCATTCCACCCTCTGATATCTGTTGTAGTGAAATTGTCAAGAAATTTTTTTTATATGAATGTTATATGCCTTGTTTGCCCAGAGATGAGATTACGCTTTCTAGATGCACAGAGGTTCTAGAAAAAAAAACAAGAGTTGTGGGGGTTGGACAGTTACCAGTTTGGTATTGAAAGCTAATCAATAAACATTGTCTGCTTGTAATTTATGATAACATTAGTCAGTCCTTTATAAAGTATAGTGTTTTTTTGTTATAAATTTTAGTAATGGTTTTTTTTTAATTTATAGTTATAGTTATTAAAATATAGTTTTTTGAATGGAACAGTACTTTGAGAGAGTTGAACATAATAGTTACAGACAAGCAGGTGCTTTCGCTCCAGTCCATTTCAATTTACCTTATTCTAGCACCAGTATTAACGCATTCTGTAGCTAATGTGCCAGATTAAATGTTATACATGAATGCAGTTCCTACGTTTAAAATTAATTATGAATAATGTGAAGTCTGTGTAGGCGATTAATAATAATAATAATAATAATAATAATAATAATAATAATAATAATAATAATAATAATAATAATAATAATAATTTATTTATTTATTCCCATGATATTACATAAAAAAGAAATTACCATAAATACAAAATTTCTTACAGTAAACTACTATCTTATTAAGCTAGAGGTGGTGGAAATTATCCCATCCAACTATGGACAAAACCATGTACTAGGGTGGGATAATGGCGATTGGTACTATACTAATAATTTGATGGTGATTTCTTGCATGTTTATAAAAAACTAAGAAGTTGTATTGAACATTTTTGTAGCTAAGTAAGAATAAGCGCAAATATGTTACATTAACTACTGGACAAAATTAATGAACACACTAGAAAGAACATCAACAAACTTCAGGATATCAATTTCTGCTGATTAGCCATTAATTTTTACGAGGTTACTAAAATGTACCTTGCTATCCATCTAACATTTGGTGTGAGGTTGGAAATAACTAACACCTATCTGCGCACAAAGTTTTCATTTTTATTTTTGGTTTTATGTCAGACTGTTACCCACATTTATGGCTAATGCAGATGGGTGATAATTGATAATGAGTGATGAAAGAATTTTCAGATTTAAGTGGAAATCAAAACCAAACCCCTGTCATAGAAGCTGGTTGTGCTGACTATTATACCACTGGCCAAGCGGATGAGATTGGATGTAGGGGGCAATTAGGTTGGCTCCATAGCAAAGAAGGGTTGGATACTTGGATACATGGTGAACATTTCATTTTTTTACCTGGAGGGGTAGTATTTCATTAAAAAAAATTATATAGCACCATACTGATTTTTCCTGAGCAAGGTCATTTGCTGGTTTATTTTTTCCTGGATTCCTTGCTATTGAAGTATGCTCAAAAATGTTCATAAACATTAGTTGGTAAACGAACAAACAATAATTTATTTTCTACAAAGATCGCGAGAGAAATCTACGAAAATATGGGTAAATATGAATTAAAATAACGTCTGCAGAAGCAGCACATATGTGTGAATATGCATTTTAATAATGCACCTTAGAAGCACAAATAATAGGTCAACAATAGAATATTCAGTTTACAAATTCCTCGTGTCATCAGTAAAATATACCTACGACTCACCTTTACGAGGCTTAGGTGGTTTATCAGGATTCTTCTCGCAACTCATGTTGTTTAAATAACAATAATGTGTTCGTAATATACAAGTTGAATGTTGTATGTGTGTGTTGTGTATGTGTTAACTGCAAATTTCGATGTGAAGGTTCTTATTTCATGTTTGTTTATTAGTATTCTTTTTTACGGCGGTCAAATTTCTTCTTATTCATTGTATTATTTCCTACAAAAAGGCGGCTTTTGGTAGATAATCAGAAAGTAAAAACTATAAAACATTTACTTTGTATGTAATTTAAATAAAATATAATTTTTATTTGTGATTAATTCCATTTTGGATAAATTTATATATTTTTGTATTTAGAATATTACAGTACTGTTGTGACCGATGTATTGCCATGGTCTCAGCGCAAATGATCGGTACAAATCGGTACGTTGTAAATTTTATTTAGACTCTTGCCGGGAGTGTAACAAGGCGCCTCTATTTACGCAGTCAACTAAGTGTCAACCATCAACTAAATCACCGATGCTACATTTTCTCGTTACGTCCGACGTTTTGCTCATTCCTGCTAATGGCTGTTTCACATCGCCGATACCGATTCGACCCATCGGTCTTTTACATTCATCCAGATTTGTGAGATGCTCTAATTATCTTAAATGACTGGAACGTAAGAAATTAGAAATAGGCAGAACTCAAGCTTTCGAATTATGGATGTATATATATGTTCACAATATCTCATGGAAAAACGAACGCAAGAGGAAGTTGTATATACAGAGTGTTCCGGGATTATTAGCTAAACTTTACAGGTGTGTTCCTTGTATTGAACTGAAAAGAGTTCATTATGTCCGAAAACGCTTCATTAGCAAGTTACAGCTAGCAGGAAATTTCGCCCCGATTTCAGTTACCCTGGTGAAATTCGGTCATACTGAACTTTTGGGGCATTTTTTGTGACAAATTTGGTAAATTTATATGATATTCGGTCTGAAAAATTTAGTAAAACAAATCCTAGAACTGTATATTCAGTAGTTTTGACATAAAGCACAAAATATTAATATACTACAAAACACGAGTTTTACGTTTATTTGCAATAACTTTGTAGAATTTTAATAAACAATCGAATTTTAGTAGCTAATGAAATGTATAGAGAAGTTAATGCTGAAGAATTTGATATAAGTTTAATTAATTATAAAAAAATTACTAGTGCAAGAAATTGTCGTGTACTTTAATACAGAGCAATACTTTTAAAAGAGATTTATTTTGATAAAAGGAACGCAACTGCCACGTTTATAATTCTCCCGTGACACTGGATATTTTACTTTGCGTCCAGGATACTTCCGACCTGTGCTTCCGACAGATAGGTCATGCCAAGAAGTTATAAGTTAATACATAACAATCACAACTGATCTATTACTACCAGCTTAGGGTACTTACATTGTATGCAGCGATGCTAAACCAAAAGTTAATTCAAAGATGTCTTGCGTAGACTTTTACGAAAAAATTAAAACTGATAAGGTGTTCCTTGGAAAAGTACTATCATCCAAGATATATCACACCCGTCCAACTTCAGGGCAAGAAAAATAACCCGATGGTACAGATCTTGTAATCGCAGGACCAAGTTCTAAGTAAATGTTTGGATGTTTTTGTGCCTACTTTTAAGTAGTTAACATTATGATTATAAAAATAATAATTTAGAAAATAATTATTAAATAAACAAAAATTATTTTATGTTATTTATGTACTAAAAAAAAACAGCCCTTTCAAAAAAAAAAGTGTCTGGCATTAGAGTCCTGAAATTATGGTAAGCCTAACAATGCACCTTTTTGTGAAGGTGGTCCAAAAACGAGTGACGGGTTTTGCACACTCTCGTACTCATATGATTGCACCAGAATGTATTCAGTCCAGGCCTATGTATTACAGTCTCATTGTGATATTGAGTTCTTTAGCCTAAATACCAAAAAGTTGACTCCTTGTAAAGGGTGTTTTTTTAGAGGTATAGAACTTTAAGTTGGCAGTACTGATTTCCATGGCGGCCATTTTGAAAACTGTTTTGTAATTTAGGTTCAGTTTGGTCTACCATTATATAATGAACAGACTGACACCTGAACAACGCTTGCAAATTGTGCAGATTTATTTTGAAAATCATGGTTCAGTTTGTGAAACTTATCGCGCCCTACGTACGTTTTATCATCGACATAATCGTCCATCAGAGCATTTTGTTCAGTGATGTTGCCACATTCAACACACTGCCATTCAACACATTTTTTTTTTTTTTGCTACTTGCATCCAGAAGACTCCAAAGGGAGTATAGGACATGTCAAGATAAAACTGATAAACTGAAAGTTTATCACCAATGATAAATTCATCACTTACCACCAGAAAATAGTTTTTGCTACTACTTACTTCAGTAGGCTTGTCATGAACCCCATTGAATCAAATATCTCACAAAATAAAAAATAAAAAAAATCAAACACAATGATAAAATTCATCACTTACCAATAATTTTTTCCTGCTACTGCTTAACTCAGTAGGCTTGTCATGTACCCCTTTGTATCAAATAGTACACAATATTTGTTTAATTAGAAGTTAAATATTTTTCAATCAAAACTATTTAGAAAGGAATTCGTGCACACTGTAAAATGTTTCATCAATCAAATATTGTTTTAGCTTTTTTTTAAAAAAAGCTATTCAACATTTTTTACATTGCCATTCAACCGAAAACTGGGCAAACGAACGGAATATCTTTTACCCTAGAACAATCGCTTGTTTAATCTGGAGGCTGAAGCTCTTGGACTAATTGTACGCGATACGGATACAATTTTAATTTTTTAGCAGCTTTCTGAACACTCAAAAATAACAAACCCACTTGCGAGGAAAGTTTCCGTAAACTTCCGTTGGAATTGAGCAATCTTATCTTCACATTCTCGAAAACGTTGGTCGACCACTACATTTTCTGTCGCAAACACTACCTGTCTCTCGAAATCGGTTTGTTAGCCTAGAAATTGACATTTTTTCCAGTGGAAGAACACCAACAAATTTAATTTGAAATGATTCTTTTACATTCGCGTACGATTTTGTAGCAAAATATTGTTCAAGAATGAAAACCCGTCATTCCTGTTCGTAACACAACCGGAAACGGCACAAAATTTTACATAGCTCAAGGAGAATCAACTCACACTACCGTATCTATACAGATTGAGTAGGGCTACCAACTTCGTGTCACCAAACAAAATTTCCCTTTCTTAGAAAAAAATTACCAGACATTAACAATTGGGTAACTGAACTGAAAAATTACTCTGTAGTAACAACTGCTTTGTTACTTGGATCAGTTAAATATAAAACCTGCATACTACTTTAAGAAGTAAAATTAAAAGGATGGAAATTTTGAAAAATTGTTTAAGTTACACAAAGTAGATGTGGGTAGGTAAACAAAAACTGCAGAATGGGATTTGAACATTAAAATGATTGATGATATTAGCAATTGAGAGGTGAAAAGGCAAGCAAATGAATATTCGGCACAGTATTGGACATATTTATTTCTCTAAAGACAAACATTTAAAATTAGGATATTAACTCCAAGTAAAAAACACTTTAATTTACTACTATGTTACAATGAAAATGTAAGTTATGATTTTATTTTACTCTTTTGGAAGTCCATTTTTATCTTTTATGACTCTTTTGCATTCAGTTTCCGTACAATTAGGCCATTTCTCTACAGGTTTCTTAGTTGTCTGAATAGATGGTCTTGTTTTAGATTCATCTTCATGTTTCAAAATTGGAGAATTATCAATCGGTTTTGTAGGCGCAGGTCTAACTGTCTTGGGAACAGTTATTTGTGGTGGTTCCTTTGAACTAGAATCAATAGGAACATTTGATTTCCAGGTCTTATGTTGAGATCGTGGTTTAACAAGGTTATGCTGCTTTTTGTATTCCTGAAAACAGATAATTACTGTAATGAATTTTGCTTATTAAAGAAAAACACTAGTGTGAAACACATAAACGACTTTCTCTTGCCAATGTAAATAATGAGAATTATAACCTATGTTTAATCATGAGTAAACAATGTAAAATTAAGAGTATAACTTAATTTTAATCATAAGTGAATGACGCAAAATGAAAAACAATCTCTGTAAGACTAAAAAATACAAAAAATCACTAATTGACAGTGAAGTAAGTGTTGTAGAAAATATGCCTCAAATAAAAGTTGTAGGTTTTTAAATTTTCTCTATAACTTTGGTTTTCAACTTTGATTTATATACTTTTGTTGCAAAATGCATTATACAGTTGGAATCTCAAAAAATCCCATTTTTACAGATTTCAATGAGTGAACGACAGAAAATTACTAATTGATGCGAACACCAAGTATTGAAGAAAAAATGTTTAAACAACATTTGTAGGTTTTTATTTCCTACAACTTTGATTATGTTCGTGCTCTAAAATGTATAGTAAGATCGCAATCTGAAAAAAATTACTACGAAAGCACAGCCGCTTCCCTCGAATTCCATCAGACATTCTGCTTACCCTGTTATGTTGAGCATAATAATTTAGTAAATGAGGCAATTTAAAAATCGTAGAAGCCATTTTTGTTCAAATCACAAAAAGTGAAAAATCACACAAATACACTACTACTTCCAGTCGACCGATTTTGATGAAAGTGACAGGTCTGACACTTTCTTATTGAAACTTACCGTTAATAACTTTATAATGTATGGAAAATGATTCCTTGTGATCCTAATGCTAGTATGTTATATTTGTAGCCTCTTTTCATAATGTTTGCTCATCTGTGTAAGAAATCTTACATTCAATGTTGACTTTCAATTTGTCAAGTGTATGAGGATTGTTTTTAAAAACGATTTTTCTTTACAAACCCTCACAAGAAAAGGTCTGCTGGTGTAAAATCTGCGAATCTTGGAGATCACAACCCTTTCGATATCGCATGATGGCCAAAAAAATCCCATAACACGTCTAGCATGTAATCAGCAGTATTACATGTTACGTTATCCTGCTGTTATGAACATTCTTGTTCATGTAAATCTAATACTGTGAAGATAACTTCCTGGGTGATTTTCTAAGAGAGCGAGTGAAACATTCTTTTTCATTCTCCAAAACTTCCACGGTTATCAGCAATGGTAAACCTATGTTTTGCTATCCTGTATGATCCCATTCTAACAAAACTTATTTGACAAACGTAAGATTGTCGTCTAATTCAGAACAATAGAATTGGGAATCTTACATTCCTAATATTTATAAGGAAATTAAGTCTCAAAAATAAACACACGTTCATCTTTGGAAAACAACATTGTTGACACAATATAGAGATGAATGAATACTGGAACAGAACTGGTGCACAGAATAACATTTAAAATGTTACAAGCGTTAACCTTGGACACAGTAGGTACTGCAAAGAGACATGTAGACATGAAATTTACCTACGTGTTACTTCTACTTTCTTAATGTTACGGTGCATCCTTTTCGAAACAACAGTTAAGAAACAAGAAGTTGATGAAATTAATGAAGTCATTTTTCATCTTTAGCACTTTAATTAAAATCAATAAACTGGCATGTTTGCTTTGAGAAACTAATTGTAGCAACGATAGTCTATTTCTATTCTAACTACCTGAACATGTATTAATACCTCAATATATCTCATCATTGGAAGAAGAGGACGTCCTTTCTTTCTGCTATCTTCCAGTAGACTTTCGGCATAACTTAAAAATTCTTTGTCTTCGTCTTCCCACCACTGACCAGCCCTTCTCACAGCATTAATATCCTGTTCTCTTTGTTCTGCTTCAACAGCTTTTTCCTCAGCCTGTTTATAAAATCAATAGTCAAAATAAAAAAAATAAAAATAGTCAATAGTAAAATCAATAGTGTGTTTCTGTTTATAAAATTATGAATCTTTTATCAGACAAATTATTTTATCAATAAATGCATTGTAATTTCATTCAATTGTAACTTACTGGAACACTGTCCTCTTTGAAATTTCCTATTTTTAATTTATAATATCAACGTATAAATTTACTAATTTTGTCTTTAATTTCGTAATTACTTTTAATAAAACCAAATTAAAAGATTGAGTACTACTAAATAATGAGCAGAAGAATAGTGACATGGGAGGACAGTATGTCAATTCCTACTCTACTGCTCGTCATTCCCTTTCTGCCAAAACACACAGGTGATTAAACGTACATTAATGTTATTATGTCGACTGGTCAATTATTTACAAAGCCGTACTACCAAGAAATACTGTAGCTTCTTATCTAGTTTATTCTTCCTTTCTTCCCCGCTAAATTTCATACAATGAAACAGAGATCATTTATTTATCCGTTATAAGAAAATAAAATAATACATTCAATCTCTTATGCCGATTAAACAAAAACATTTTAAAATTTTGTAATTCACAAATGCCATAGCCAAATTTTTTAAAATTTCCTCACAATACCTACAATCTTATTTGTAGCTCTTTGAGGTGAACGAAGGGGATTTCTTCCCAAATTTCATTTTTAGAAAGCCTCTTAAAAAACTGCAACACATTTAAAACTATTTTTTGCTTTGACTCCTCTGATCCAGACTCTTGTGCTTCATTTTAAATAGAAAATTGAAAACAATTCACTTTTAATTGATTATTTTGTAAAGAACAGAATCAACTCTTCTCCTCCAATTTATCACTATAAATTAAATCAAAACCAATATTAAATGTGAACATAGAAATGGAGAACAAATCCAGCTCGCATCTACTTAGGATCATTCACACACACATTGATGGACATAATACTCCCACCATGGGCATGTGTACATTCCAGCTCAAAAAATAGCAGTGGAGATGGTGAAGAGGAATAAACATTAAGCCTACACATGGCAAGAGGTCTGCCATAAATTTTACACATGTATTATGTGGCTTGAAAAAGATCAGAAAGTTAAAAAAATATAAGATTGATTAAACATTTTAATGGATCCAAATTTCATTTCTAAATTTTTGTTTTGTTTCAAAAATAATAATTGTTTTATAAATAACTAGAAATATGCAAAATATTTTCTAGTACCTAATAATTGGTTTTAAATAAAGAATACATTTCAATGCAAATATTTGGTACAGTATTTTGTATTGTATGAAACATTTACATGTAATTAGGAAAAAATAAAAATAAAAATAATATTCCATAACAACATTATAGGGCCGAAAATTATGCATAACAGATAAAATAAAAGACTACTATACTGACACGTTGTACATCCCAATTTTTTCTGTTTTCTTGTTGTTTATTAATAGCTTCTAATTTTTTACTCAATACAAATTTTTGGTTTTCTTCTGTTAGTTTTAATCTCTGCATTAATTCCCATTTTGCTTTCTCTGCATCTTTTATCCTTTGTTCCTCTTCTTTTTCTAAAAATCTTTTTCTTTCTTCTAATAATTCATTTAGCAATCTTTCCTGGTATGCTTTCTTATTTTTTTTGTCTTCTTCCTCCCTGTTTCAAAAACGAAATATGTGTATTCCTAAAACTTAATATTTTTAAGTTTACGCAAATATAATGAGTGAGGATGCAAACACATCCATTAACATAAATAGGTTATCTCTGTAATGTGGAAGCCCACATTTAGACACCCATCACTAATTGTCTAACTTCCTAATCAACTAGAAAGCTGAAGTATATTTGTGACACACAACTTTAACACGTTCCGTAGGGGTTGGACAGAAAATTAAAACATTTTGGATTTTGATTACTGATGACTAATGGATATAAAAGAAGTGATTAATCCAAATAAATACTTTCTCTACACCTTCAAGACTATGGTTGTAAAAATAGCTGAAAAATGTAGTGCATTTACTTTAAGTGATGCTTAGGAAAATCAAAGTGAGGAGTAAAACTAGAAAAAGTAAAACAAACAAATCTATTTAATACATCTCTTCGTGTCTAGCCTATACTAGTATCATAAAGAAGTTATTTGTTTTTTACATGAGGAAATCTCAGAAACTACCAGATTAATTTCAAAAGTTCTTTCACTGTCGGAAGCTTAGAGGTTCCTGAGTAACACAGGATAGATAAATATATAATACATGAAATCCCTAATGTGTGTATAAATGCAATCTGATAAAAGAACAATAAGCCATCTCATGACCCTATAAGATAATGATGATTTTTATTTTATTAAACATTATTTTCCTTTGTTTGCACCACTACATATATGATATATAATGAACAGCCAAAAACAAAAGAAATTAAATATATCACTCACCTCAGAGTATTACATTTATTCTAGATCTTTCGTCTCTCTCAGAGACATCATCAGGATTAAAATACACACACTAAACACATAAAACATAAAACATTAAACCAATTATGGTCGAAGACCACGTCAATTATTTCCTATTAACCGTGCCGATATTATTTTGGTGGTTATTTGGCCGAATAACCGCACGCGGCACGGTTAATAGGAAATAATTGATGTGGTCTTCGACCATAATTGGTTTAATGTTTTATGTTTTATGTGTTTAGTGTGTGTATTTTAATCCTGATGATGTCTCCGAGAGAGACGAAAGATCTAGAATAAATGTAATACTCTGAGGTGAGTGATATATTTAATTTCTTTTGTTTTTGGCTGTTCATTATATATCATATATGTAATGATGATTTTATGTAAGATAAATAAATTATACTATTTTTCAGGGCTGATGAGCTCTGAACGGACACATTGCTCCCTATCCACTTCATAGCTAGCCAATGACTTGCCACCAACATTGCCAATACTTGATCTTGTACCTCGGGTATGAGTTTCGTTTGGTCTTTCAATAACAATTAAAACCATTTGTACAATCTGACAACGTTGGTAAACATTCGGATTGGTCTAAACACGTCCAACAACAAAGCTCATCAACCATGAAAAGCATTATAGGTGTATCCTTGTACAAACTAAGGACAACCACTCCTGAAAGAGTATAGTTAATTGAACCCAAATCATCCAAGTACTCTGGTAACCACTCTCTAGTATTCGAATCCATATAGAAGTAACTACCTTTATTGGGATTTGAACCATGGAACCTTTGTCTTCAAAAATCAGCTGTTAAGCAGCTGACTTGCAGGGACAATTTTACCGCTAGACCAAACTAGTGGGCTGAGGCTACATAGTATTACATAATTTTTAAATTTTGAAAAGAAAGTGTTTGGTAAAATGAAATTATCTGTTTATTATATTTGTCGTTTGGGAAATTTAGTTCTTTTCTATGTATTCTATACTTCAATCCTAGTTTTTTCTACCATATACTGTGTACAATGCATTGTATTATGAAGTCAGGTATCAGGTATAAATTTACTTTCAAAATTTGACACATATTCAGTTATTTTCAAGTTTTATTTCTCCCTTTCCACTGATGATTCATATGGATGTCTAAAAAATTCCTGTTTCCAGTACTAATTTGTTTCATCTGTACAGCATGATTTTGGTTTAAATGTGTAAGGTTGTGTGAGAAGTTAAACACTTTAAGTTTAGTTTTACAAGAAGCACAGAGAGCTTGTGAGTTGTTAGTGTTATATTAATGTACAAACCTTAACAAATCTACATTTTTTTTTTAACTGCCTATCATCATCCAGTGATGGATATAGGCATCCCCTGTTTGTCTCGACAATCCCCTGCTTTGTGCCACTTGCCCAAACAATAATCTACATAGTACCATAATAATAAATGAAAGATTCAACAACTTTCAACTTACAGAACTTCTCTCTCTGCTACAGCTTTTTGTAATATTGCCTGTTCCTTAGCATTTCTATCAGCTTCTTCGGTAGCAAGACGTAATGAAAGTTTATCCCGTCTTTGTTGAGCTTCAAGACGCATCTAAAAATAAATGGTAATATATTAGAAACACATGTTTTCTAAAAAAAATATAGATGTTTAATTGTATCAAAACAGAAGGTGATGACGAACTTTTTTTCTCTATCACATTTTTTGGTGTATTCTCATCCTAAATTAGAAATTGATAACTTCATTAATTTAGCTTTGTAATTTTGTAAAGTTAGCTACTCCTTTCCTTTTCGTTTTTTTTTTACTTCCTTTCCTTCTAAAAGATGCATATCCTATAGAATCAACAGGATTAACAGTGAATGGGAAGTATTGTCAGTATTTAGTTAAAAAAAACACAATGTAAGGGAAAATAGAGAAGTAGCTGTCTTTATACAAAAAAATATCCTACATAGAACATGTAAAAACAGGATATTTCTAGAAGTGTCACTAAAAATAGATCTTGGGATTTTTATATTGATCAATTTTGTGGTAAAATATCGTCTGTGGTATCTGCATTAAAACAAATTGCCAAATAAAATAAAAAATTGCTAATAGTACGGTTTAATTCTACCTCATAACTGGTATATGATATTAGTTTGGGGTAATTCAACACACAGTAACAGGGATAGAGTTTTTAAAATTCAGAAAAAAGCTATTAGTAAATGATTTGGTATAACAGCTGATTAGAATTAAGACACTGTTTTAGAAGTAGTTGACAGCTTCAGGTATCTGGGTTGCTGAGTAAACAAAGATTGAAATAACATAAAAAAGATCAAATCATGTGCTGAACAAGCCCATTCCGCCTTTAGAAACATGAATAAATTATAATGCTGTCGAGATCTTAAACTCCCGGTCTAAATTAGATTGATTATGTGTTTTTGGTGGAGTCTTGGTGCTCAATCATAATGAGATAACGCCTTTGAGATGTGGTATAACAGGAAATAGATGTGGATATCATGGACATGTTATGTGGGGAAAGGTGAAACATACAGAATGATTCAAGATATCATGCAGGGAAAGATAAAGGGTTGACATAGGCCCGTAAGATCATGGTCCGGTTTGACATACGAGGTTATAACCATTACGCTTTTGCACTGGTATGGTGTGAGTTCAGTTATCCTTTTTAAATGGGCAGATTACAAAACTCCAGTGGCCTTGATGTTAGCCAGTGTTCTCAGAGGACAGAGCACCAGAAGAAGATTATGTCCTTGAATTACTAAGATTACTTTTTTATAGTTAGTGGTATCTCCTGTGATACTTATCCTTTAAGCATTTCATAATCTAACCTAAGGTTACTACACCAGCCCAATCAAAAAGCACCATGTGTTATTTAAAATAGGGTGATAAATACTTATGAGTATTAACTACTTTAAGCAAATTCAAAGGTAAATATCTTACAACCTAAATAAAAGTGATATCTTCCCTAGCTAAACAAATTCTTCAAACCAGATTGTGTGCCAAAGATTTCAAATGTAGTGCAATGTTCATATAGTTAAACGAGTTAGGTAGATATTTAAAAAAAATATACCATATAAATACCTGAATTTCTTTTTTCTTTCGAATCACAGCAAGTTTTTTCTTAGCAGCAGCATGTATTTTGATTGCATTTTCTTCTTCTTCTTCTTCATATCTTTTTTGTTCCAAATATTCTTCAATCATTTTTCTGTTCTGAGCGACATCATCCAATATAATATTTTTTTTTCTTTCAGCCTAGTTACAAAAAAAAGATATTTTAACTCTGATGTTTAAAATATAATAAATTCAAAAACCACTATAGCTTCTTGGAAAATCAATTAATGTAGCTGTACTTATATTTTAATAATTCATTTTTAACATTTTCATGGTACACATGAGTGAACTATATTTGATTAATAAGTTACTGATCTACGCAAAACAGTGCTCCTTCTTTGTTGAGATGGTTGAAAGTAAACAACATGAACAATGGAGGTGAAAGTTACACAGAAATCACCTTTGAACACAAAACTCATAACTAAAAATTAAATCCGTGACCGCCAGTTAAAACAGGAACTTTCAATTTTTTTGAGTATAATCCTGATTAAGTTCCATAAGTGGGTCGGCACATGATAAGCTCACCCTGTTAAATGCTCTGTTTCATCATTCTTTGATTTTTTTGGAGTACCTACTTATCTGTCATTCATCGTAAAAGTAATGTACTTGATAGTACTTCTTTTACAAACGTATTAAGCAGTTTGATTGTACATCTTAATAATGCATCCTCCAGCTTGAAATCAATTCTATTGTATAAATTTCACTTACCTGTTCGGCTGCCTTGATCCTTATGAACTACTTACACTTGTTTTGGTGGATTCACCAACATCAGAGTACATAACATATCGTTGTTTATCAGCTGAAAGGGTGGTTTGGACCTATAGAGGCTTTACTAAGTAAAACTAGGAGTGAGGTGGGTTTACCATTGCTTTTATCGCTGAGTGGAAAAGTATTCTTATCAGCATGCCAGGCCCTCCAAAAAGCACCTACAAATGACATCCATTCATTTCATTCATTCCATTGTCATTTCCATTCTGCAAATGACATCTTCTCTTCATTCAGTGGAGGCAAAGGTTAGTACGAGGGTAAGTCAATTATTATCCGCAATGTAGTTATAAAATTTTATTGTAATCAAATAGGAAACTTACAAGTACATCATTTTTCAACATAGTACCCTTGCTTTTCAACGCACTTGGTCCATCGTTGTTCAAGTTTCCTGATGCCCTCATAAAAAAAGGTTTTTGGTTGAGATGCGAGCCAGGAATGCACCGCTTCTTTCAATGCTTCGTCCGAGGTAAATCGACGGCCCCTTAATGCCTCTGAGTGGACCAAACGAGTGATAATCAGAAGGAGCAAGATCGGGACTATATGGAGGATGAGCCAGTGCTTCAAAATTGAGTTTCTGGAACGTTTCAGCAGTGTGGGCAGCAGTACACAGACAGGCATTGTCGTGCAACAATACAACACCTTTTGACAGCAGTCCTTGGCGTTTGCTTTGAATTGCAGGCTTTAGCTTGGCAGTAAGCATCTCACTGTAACGTACACTGTTTGTGCCTCTTTCCTGATAATGTTCCAGTACTGGACTTTGTGAGTCCCAAAAAACCGTAACCATCAGTTTTCCTGTGGACGGTTGGGTCTTGAATTTTTTCTTGCAGGGCGAATTCGGATGTTTCCATTCCATACTCTGCCATTTTCTCTCCGGCTTGTAATGATGGATCCATGTTTTGTCACCAGTAATGATCCTGTCTAAGAAGTTGTCCTGTTCCTTACCATAGCGATCCAAATGTTTTTTGCAGATGTCCAAGTGTGTTTCGTTTATGCAACAGTGTCAGTTGTTTTAGGACCCACCTTGCACAAACTTTATGAAACCCAAGTGTGTTGTGAATGTTTCGTCGGCAGAACCGTGGCTAATTTGCAGACAATGTGCCACTTTGTCAATAGTTACTCGTTTGTCTAAGAGAATCATTTCACGTGAATGCTCAATGTTTTCTTCATTTACGGCAATAAACGGTCGTCCGGCTCCTTCATCGTGCATAACACTTGTGCGACCATTTTTGAATTTTTCAATCCATTCGTAGGCACTCCGTTGTGGCAAAGCATTGTTCCCGTAGGGTGCCGAAAGTCTTCTATGAATTTTGGCCCCTGATACACCTTCCGACCACAAAAAACGGATCACTGAACGTTGCTCTTCTTTTGTGCAAATAGAAAGCGGAGGAGCCATGATTGACAGCACGACAGCGATAACGAAACTAACCTAGCAGCTTTAAACTTGCATACATTTAACTACAAATAAACAAAACATGCGTCATCAACGCAAAACGACAGTTCTGCCAACATAAACAAAAATATAACTAAATTGCGGATAATAAATGACTTACCTCGTAATTTAAAGCAAATTACAAAAGGTGTAGAGTGTTGCAGGTATATGAAACTACTTGTGCAAGGTAGAACAACTTGGAGAACTGCATCAAACCAGTCGAGAGACTGATGACAAAAAATTTAGTATTTAAAAAATTATTAAATATAACACCTGAACATTATTATGGGGAATGGAAAAATTGATTAAGTGATATATTGTTGCAATGCATGTTAACTAAACTTATTGATTGATGAGTTGCCTTACAATAGCTGTAGCAGAATTCTACAGTTTCATACTTGCAGATTTGTATTGTTTAGTTACACTATCTTTTTAAAATTGTATGAAAAACCTTGATTGCTTACGTCTTTTCGAGCATTTTCTTTTTCCATTTCAATCTCTCTTATAATATTGATGTTATCTTCTCTTTCTAGTTTTAATCTTTCTTCTGTTTCCTGTTTTTTCTTTTCAAAATATTGCCTAAACCTACAAACCATGAAATAAAAAGTTACCATAAATAATAATTAATTTTTCTTTGTAATATTATAAGAAAGAAGTGTTTGCTTGTACGAGGTAATCTCAGAAACTATCCAATTGATTTCAAAAATTCTTCACTGTTGGAAAGCATACAGCTTTATGAGTAAAATAGACTGTACAGCATTATGTAATTTTTTAATTTTGGAAAAAACATTGTGATTGGTAAAATGAGGTCATCTTTTATTTTATTTATTTGGTGTTGCTACAATTGTTTGGGAAGTTTAGTTCTTTTATCTATCAGCATTATCTATTGTTCAGAATATTATATTGCACAGTCTAGCACACGGTTGGTACAATACAAATGTATACTATGACATTGTCCTTTACACTTTCCTTTTTCCAAAATTTTGAAATTTATTTACAGGCCAGATATCCAAAAAAAAAAAAATAATAATAATAATAAGGTATCCTATTTCTGTGTAGAAAGTTTGTAAATCATCCAAAAATCAAAGAGATCTTTCTTTTATTTACTCATCTAAGTTTATCCCGTACTTTAATCAGCCATTCTGAAGTAACTGATGTCACAACAATTTCAATCCTGTGTCTTAAGTCTGGCAAGTCAGCTGATTTTGTGATTGTACAAGCACTACATACGCTTTTCCATTTCTTATTATATTTATTAGATTGAACATGTTGTTTCATTTCTGTAAGAAATGAATTTTACCTACTTGTTTCTATAATACATTTATTCAATTTTATTCTCAAAGCACACCTCCTACACTAGTGATTTACAGTCATGTCACCAAATTCCTCTTTTCAGTCCTAAGCTTTATTTGTTCAGTCATGATTTCGCTTTCAATGTGTAAAGTAGTGGGAGAAGTAAAGAATTTAAATTTTAGTTTGCCATGAAATGTAGGGAGTGGGGGATTGCTAGTGTTAAAATGTAAACTAAATTTCCTTACTCTTCCTGAGCTTCTGCTGTTAACTTTTTCTTTTTTTCTATTTTTTTTGCTTCTTTTTCTTTAACTTCTTCCTCAAATTTTTTAACATCCAAGAGCACTGTTTGCTCATATTTTGCTTCGCGATCTGCTTCAATGGCTTTCAATTTAGACTCAAATTTAATCTGTTCAGCACGCTCTCTCAGGACCTGAAATATATATTAAGATATGTTTTCTTAAAAAAGTTAAAAAAATCTTAGAAGTACAACTCATCAACTTTAGGAAAGTTTATTTGAAGCGTGGATAGATTCCTACTGACACCGTGAGAAGGTGCAAGGAATGACAAACAATACCATCAACTAAAAATTACAAAGACTAGAGCTTTTTTCATCTCCTGGCAAAGACAGACACTTTTCCATTTTGCTCTGGTAAATTAAAAAGAAAAAAGCTTTTACTTCCAAAAAAACCTGCCAGTTGGCATAGTGGTTAGCGCAACTGGCTTCTATGCCGGAGTTCCGGGTTCAATTCCCAGTAAGGTGTGGCATTTTTCATCACTCATCTTCATCTGTCATCCTTCTCCCCATCTGCATTAGCAGCAAAACAGTCAAGATGTAAAATCAAAAAACAAACTTCCTAGTACTGAATGTTTCAAAATGAATATCAGGGTTTTTAAAGTTATGTAATCATTATTAAATTTTACTTACATTGACAAATTAAATATGAAATGAAAGAACAAATCAAACTGTTTTTCCTAGAAATGATCAATGTAAGCACCATTTGTCACACAGCACACATCCAGCTGACAAGAGAATTAATCCCATACTTTTTAATCAGCAATTCTGAAGTAATTGATGTCACAACTGTTTAAATCCTGTGTCTAAAGTCTTGCAAGTCGCCTAGTTGCGATTGTACATGCACTGCATTATTCGTAAACCCCCTCCCCCCCAAAGGAAAAGAATCCCACGGGGTCAGATTGGGCAAACATGGACGCCACTGCAAACAATTTCTGTCACCTGTGATGATCTGCTGTGACCAATCCAGCAGTCAAGAGAATTTAAAATGAAACACAGACAGCTGTTTTTATAATGTTTAGTAGAATTATAATTGCAATGTGACTAATGCACATACCACAGTGGAATGGAAACAGTATGTGCCATGTATAAATATAGTATGCGCATATTCCTTACTCCATTTGTTCTAAGACTTGCTTGTCAAGGTGAGATGAACAGTATAATTCCTGGAGAATTGTGGGGGCTAGTTCAGAAGTCATGAGAAATGGTACCATCTATATACTGCTGCTGTAATTTATTATTACAAAATATTTGCTACAAACCAGACTTTAAATGAAAGTATAACATTAAGCCATAAATAAGTCCAATATAAAGAAGGTTTACTATATTTTTATTTACCTCAGCAAAACGAAAACAACTGTTTAGTGATTTTATTCCATCTTTATCGTGTCTTAAAATTTCTTTCGCATCTGAAATAATTTTCTCTTTTAAGTCTTCTTCTTCTTTTCTTGTCTGAAGAAATCTTTTCTTTCTATCGCTTTCAATTTTATCTAATTTTTCTCTTCTCAATTCAAGTCTACGCCGTCTGAAATTCTAAAAAAGTGGATTAAATTAATAATGCCATAACTTATCAGGTAGAGAAAACACCCAACATCATCTGAAATTAAACAATTTCTGTAGATTGAAGAATTTCTTGTAACATTTTTTTTTTTATTTCTAACTTATTTAACACAAACCAAATGACAATAAAAATAAAAACAAAAGAACATTGGTTTGAAATAAAATTTTAATTAAATCTGACTGGCTTTTTTAAAAAATTGAAATTTAGAATATTTTAAATATTATTTAGTTATTATTATTAAATATATTTTATAAAGTGTATCTCAGCTATTATTTAATTAATATTTAATAGTTTACCAGTTTATTCTTTTCCTATCATTTCTGAAGTCCGTTGCTCGTCTTTATAGTTTCGTTCAATGTTCCATTGGTATTTAATACATTTCTTGCTGTTATTCAATTAACTAATGTTCTTTTACTTCAATTTCATTTTATAGGTCTATCTATTGCCCACAACAGACAGGTGGAGTGTCAAATTATTGTCACTCAATCTGTTCGCTGCAGGGCTAAAATAAATAGTTCTGTTTCTTATCACATGGTCAGCCAATTAAATGACTGAATCATTTAAGAACAGAAGAGGTAGAGATGTAAAAGACACTAATCAGAGTTATTGCCTCTGAAAGTAATGAATTTCATTATACAGCCAGACCCTGTGGTGAATGAAGTGAATGTGTCCTTTGCAGAGTGGAAAATATGTGCTTTTCAGAGGGCCTAGCATGCTGATAAGCGTACTTTTCAATTCAGTGAGGAAGGCAATTGTAAACCACCTCACTCCTTGTTTTACGTAGTAAAACCTCTACTGGTTCAAACCAGCCTTCCGGTTGATGACCTGAACAACAGGTCTATCTGTGACCTTACACTATGAATTATTAAAACAATTACACTTTATATTCACTTAACACATCCCATAAATCAAACCGCACATAAACACAACCATTCTCTTCAAACTATCCTGGTCAACAGCGCACCAAATCAAATATTCATTCACTCATATTTAATTAACTTTTGTTTGATAATTTGTAAAACTTTCAAATAAAATATAAATTTGTATTGTAAATACTGTATGTCTTTTAAACTTATTTGATGATCTGGGTAGATATTTTTTTTTATTTTAAAATTTTAATAAATGTTATTTGTAACTTTTAAACACTCTTTTGATTCATTTAAACATAAAAATTTCCATCACCAAAATGACACTTGATTTTTAATTGTTAGCTGAGATTATTAAGTTATTTAATTTAATAATTTACAAAATGTACGAATTTAATTATAAATGTTTACATAATTATTAATAGCAGTCAGGTTATAAAAACATGGTTATTATCACCTTGAACGTTTGTAATACTACAGGCTACTAGCTCAATTTGTATTATTTTTATTATTTTCTGGCTGTAGTTAGTAGTTAAAAAAATTCCAAACCAAATGTACTTCGATGTTGTTCGTATTAATCAAGATAAAAACAACTTTCTACTCTTTCACCGACGATTGAACAAGTACCTACATGATATTTGGGAGATACAGTCACATTGCCCTTTTTCAGTAGAACTGTATAAAATCACAGAAAATGAAAAATTCCACGAATAAACCACTACTTCCAATCGACTGATTTTAATGAAAATATTCGTGTTGGTACCCCTACTGGTACCTAATTTAAGTTCCAAGTTTCAAATTCATATTTTATTCCATTCTTGGGATATTTTGTTCACACTCAGACCAATCGTAAAAAACATGTTTCTTTTGGGCTCAGGCTTTTGGGTGAAAACGTGTACATCTGATGAAAACTCGATGTTAAAAAACTGATGTGAAAACAATACTTTCCTTCCCTGACTATACATATATGGTATGAGAACGTAGTACAATTTTACAGACATACCTCCTATAGAATGAAAGAAGACAGATTAATAAAGAAATTAGTATTTCATTTTTAAGAATGTAAAAAATAAAAAAACTTGGTTTAAGGAAGTTGGAAAAGACCTAAAAATATTTAATATTTCAAAAGACATTACCAGACTGGAAAAATGTATGGTTCTAAATTTCTAGAGAAAACTAAATGAAAAAAATACCCAACCCAGGTATTACCTGTTAGACGCCCCGCGCCTGTTAGCACACCTACAAAATCTGTAAATGCAACATGAAATACAATATAGCATTGCGGGTTGCAGTGTGTACAGGGGTAACATATACTTCACGTGTTTGTAACTGATGAAGTTTTACTTAAGCAGGAGGTCAGAATGCTACGATATCATCAAGTATTTATTCAAACTAGTATCTTTGTAACGATGACGCCAAAAAACTTGCACAAATACGAGTCCAACAAATGTGTGTGTGTGTGTGTGTGTGTGTGTGTGTGTGTGTGTGTGTGTGTGTGTGTGTGTGTGTGTGTATTGTATTGTATTGTATGTATTGTACGTGTTACAATACACTCTTCTTAACCGAGTTCATCTGATAATTTTTCAAACTTGTTACATTTGCAGTTTTTGTAGGCGCTAACAGAGTGCGGGGCGTCAGACAGATAAGGCTCGAAAGTAATATAAAAACAAAACGAATAAACGATAAAGCTTTGGATAAACCAAGTGAACGAGATTCCTAGTGATCAGAACGAAAAAAATCACTGGCAAATAGTGTTGGAGTTCAATTCAATCCATAATAAAACAATAACCTACCGAAGGCCGCTTCCGTGGCAAAGTGGTTAGCGCGCTAGCCTGCTTAGCAGAAGTCCGGGGTTCGATTCACGGGTAGGGTCTGGAAATTATTGCGTGCCAAAACCCACCACTCCAGTTCCTTAACCCACCGTAGTCGCTAATGATGCGACTATAAATTAAAAAAGGAAAGTATTTAGCGATTGGTGTGTGCGTGGCGTGTGCGTGTGTGTGTGTGTGTGTGTGTGGGGTGAATAAAATAGCGTACAAAGTTGAAACTTAAATTAGATACCACAAAGGACTCGACACGAACATTTCTATCAAAATCGGTCAACTGGAGGTAGCAGTTTATTCGTGCAATTTTTTCAAAATTTTTGCAATTTTCTCTAAAACGGCTTCTACAATGTTTTTAAAAATCGCCTTATTTACTAAATTTTGTATGCTCTACAAGATAGGGTAAGCGCAATAGCTGTTAAAATTCGTGGGGGGCTGTGGTCTCGTAGAAAATTTTTTTTTCTAGATGGCGGCCTTAATATACATTTCAGGGCAGAAACGTATATAGGCCTAATCAAGGTTGTAGGAAATTAAAAACATAGCCTATAAATTTTAGATACTATTTCAAACATTTTTGTACAATGCTTAGTTTAGAGTCATTTAGTATTTTTATGTATTTCCCATCATAATCGGGAAAAATGGGGTTTTATAAGATTGCAGGCTTCCATTTTACGACAGAAATATATAGGTAGCTACATTTAAATAGAAAATTTAAAAAACCTACAACTTTTAATTATTTTCTCCATAGCCTAGTTTAGTGTCAATTAGTGATTTTCCGTATTTCTAAGTGAAACCGAGGTTAATTTTTCCTTTAGTGTTATTCACTCATGATTAAAATTAAGAGTTTTCCGTTTTGTTTCGTTTACTAATGATTATACATAGGTGGGTTATATCGGTCATTTTCACATAGGCAAGAGAAGAAAGTCGTGTGAGTATTTTAGTTTGTATTAGCATTGTTATAGTTACTAAGAACTCATATTTGGGAAATGTAAAATGGTTAAACATATGAACGAGTAGGAAATAATTGTAAAGAGGACTGTCCATTCTTCAATAGTGCATAATAGCCAATTTTATTGTCACTGTGGCAGGGCATGGACTGTACATCTTTAAACAAAAACCGGTAGTCAACATTCAAAAAGTTCGTTGCCATGGTTTTATTGCCAGAAATGAATAGAATAAAGGAAACCATTATGATTACTATAGTTACAATATAAGGATATAACAGTACTTTGATAATCTGTAATTCCTTAGAAGTACGCATGTAGAAGGACTACCTGAACTAGGAAAATTTTAATACTCTTTTTGATGCACACTTAACCGGACATTCTACATTACCTAATTTAAAACCAAAAACTGGTTTGACATATGTAACGTCTGTAACTCTGTTTTTACTTTGATCGTTCCGATATTTCATACACGGCAGGTATCGTCAAAAATTTATAACAGTATTAAAGTCAACTTCAACCAATCAGAAAGCGATTTCATATAAAATCAGTAATTCAGTTAACATTGAAAATTTTGCTGGAAGAGATATTAACAGTCGGATTTCATTTTGGTAGTTTGATTGCAAACGTTAAGAAGTATAGATCTCTGAACGTTATTAACCAAGACACATCGTTAACTACGCAACGAGTATACCGATATTATTTAGTATGTGTGATAAAACCACCCAGGAGTCATCCTTATCAAGAGAAATGATACTTAAAAACTGGATTAATGACCGAATTCGTCTACGAGAGATTTTGGTAAAAGCTGAAACACTTAAATCTCGTCTGGCTAAAGCAGAAGCGGATCATCCATGGATTGGAAATATGAAGGGAATACTTGCCAAGAATTCAGATCCAAAACAATTTCATCTTCCGTATAAAGTTCATAAGCACAATAAGACGAACATTTCCAAAGACACAAAACTTCAGGTAAAATCATCTACAGTGTCAAAGTTTACTGAAGTAAGTGCCAAAATTGTGAAAGAAAGAAGCAAATTCAACGTATTAAAGTTACCCGAGAACTAGAAGACGTGGAAGAGCAACAAAAGAAACGAATAAAAATTGAATCTACAAGCCTAGTTTCTAACAGTGAATGCAAGAGTTTGAATGATCTACCATTGGACTAGTTTCAGTTGAAGATGGAGAAAGCAGCTTGTTTCCATTTGTAAGGAAACGTGCACCAATTAAATAAGTTCAACACAGATTAAAATTTTTAAGATTCAATGTAATCTAGTTAAGTTAGTGTAGGCTTAAGATTAAGTTTATTGTTGTAACCTTTATTGTTGTTTACTATTGTAATGATTATTTTATTGTCAAATAAAGGAAATTTTTAACCCGTATCGGGATGCCGGCTTCCACAAACGCGAAGCAAACCCGACTGATGAGACTCGGTGGCTCGAGTCGAAACGGATATTATATCTTTAAGATCCATCTAAGTTTCATGAATTAATTAATTTTGACTGTAGTTTTCACAGCACTACGAGTCTGTAAAAATTATAAATAATTTTAGTCTCAAACTTCAATAATTTTCATACATCCAAGTAAGTTAGAACACTAAAATTTTGGGTAGTTATAGAATTCTTACAGATGCCCTCGGAAATCAATATTTGTTCATATCACAAGTTCTCGACTAACTACTTTGGGTTAAATAATAAATTTATTAAATAGAACTTTGATGAAAGGTTGACAGTTGCTTTATACTAGTACTACTATCGGTTTCATAATCATAGACACCCGAGTTTGAACCCTTACATCTCCAAAACTATCCGTCGGATTTCAACATACTTTACATCAAAATTTAGCTCATTTTATTCTGCGTTTACCTATAATAAACCTATGTTTTTAATTTTGTTTAAAAATTGCCATATCGAGGTTGGAAGACAAAGAGACCGGGTTTTTTGATACCTCAACAAATTTTATGCGTTTAGAGGCGTGTAACTCGATAAATATTCAAACGAAAAATTTGAAATTTTAGCACAACATAGACAATTCTATTCTTACTGCGTGTACGAAATTTCAAATACATAAGTTTTTTAAATTTTTAATTTATTAACAATATTCTGAACCCTCGCTAACCGCTCGATCGTTCGGCACGGGCAAACTATCCTTTTATTAAACGTAAAAAACTTAGTACAGATATATTAATAACATGAAATATCGATCGGCCAATGTTGAGGTAGAATTTTTAAAATTTTGAAAAATTACCTATGTTGCCTGAATCTGACTGTCTACCTGATTGCCGATGCAGTCTGTCAATTCAGATAGACAGTCCGACAGGATGTCACGTACACAACTAGCGACCGGGATAGTAACACCCCCCGCATTACCCATCTATTTTTCAAAATTTAAAAAATTCTATCAATATATACAAATTAATTATAGAGAGTGGGAGTCATCAGTAATAATAGTAAAGATGCGTTTACACGAGACAACGTTAAGGTTACAGGTGATGTGGTGTGAAATAACGGAATAGGTCCAGCGTGTTTTTCGAAATAATTTTATAGAACAAAAATTATGCAAAATACTTGGTTTTATAAAAATACGCCATTTCCGACAAAATTAGATGTATAAGAAAAATTAGATGTTTGTTTTCTGAAATGGTTTTACAATCCGCATATTGCTCCCCTCAGCCGGAGGTCATCAAGTTAAATACAGACAGTAATTTTGTTTTTATACTGATTTCAATATTTGACAGTAGATACCAGTGTACTTTGATGGTTAGGGTTCAATTACCATACTCTCTCGGAAATCCTCGGCCAGAGTCTGTACAAGACTACTCGTCATACATATATCTGCCTCATCGCATTTTGGATCATTCGGTTGCTTATTATTGTTCATGAAATTGAAGATTGCAACGTACGCACATTAGGGATAAAAAAAATTTAGTAGGCCTATATAATACTGCCCGCCCAATTATACGCACTTTGTTAGAATCATATAGTGAAGCTCCATCCTTTCTCCACACACACCATGGCGTACACAACGCGACACCAACTCTGTATTACCTTATGTCCATGGCTTTATAACGAGGTTTAACCACCAGAATATAATAAATATGAAATACTTATTTTTAAATCCTTCCTCCCTACTTGTACAAAGTAACTCCTACGATTTATAAGTAGTCTATCCTTGCTGTACGTACATCTACGATAACTACTCTCATTCCTTCCAGTGTAGGCCTACATGGTCAAAAAACCTCACCCCTACTCTACAATTTATTTTTATTTAATAAATCTTATTTTTTAACAAATTACCTTAATAACATTTATTATAGCCCATAACAGACAGGTGGAGTGTCAAATTATTTACACTTAATCTGTTCGTTGCAGGGCTAAAATAAATAGTTCTGTTTCTTATCACATGGTCAGCCAATTTAATGACTAAATCGTTTAAGAATAGAAGAGTTAGAGGTGTAAAAGACACTAATCAGAGTTATCTTCTCTGAAAGTAATGAATTTCATTATACAGCCAGACCCTGTGGTGAATGAAGTGAAGGTGTTATTTGCAGAGTGGAAAATATGTGCTTTTCAGAGAGCCCGGCATGCTGATAAGTGTACTTTTCTACTTAGTGAGGAAGGCAATAGTAAACCACTTCACTCCTCGTTTTACTTAGTAAAACCTCTACAGGTTCAAACCAGCCTTTTGGCTGATGACCTGAACAACAACAACATTTATTAAAAAACACTACACTAACAAACATTTCCAGTACGTCCATTTTTACTTTCTTTTGTGTATATGAATATATGGGAAAAAATTGTTTTCATGTCGATTTTTCGAAATCGAGTTTTCACTGGATATACACGTTTTCAGACTCCCTGAACCCCAAAAAAAACATGTTTTTAGCGATTGATCTTTGTGTATGTGTGAACAAAATATCTCAAGAACGGAACATCGTATGAAGTCGAAACTTAAAACTTTACTTAAGTAGCACTAGAGGACCCTACACGAACATTTTCATCAAAAAGTAAGTAAGTAATAAGTAGTAGTTTTATTAGTCATTTTTCACTTTTTGCGATTTTCTCAAAAACGGCTCCGACGATTATTTTAAAAATCGCCTCATTTACTTCATTGTTTATGCTCTACAAGATGGGGTAGGCGCCACGTCAGCTGAAATTCTTGGGAAGGCTGTGCTCTTTTAGAAATTTTTTTTTAACATTGCGGCTTTATTGCATTGTAGCGCAAATATGTAGTATATAGGTAATAAAAGTTGTAAAAATTTAAAAAACTGCAACTTTTATTTCAAACATTTTTTGTACAACGCTTAGTTTAGTGGCAATTAGTAATTTTCTGTTTTTTTTTTTATAAATATCTGTAAAAAAATGGATTTTTTAAGATTTTGGCCTTAGTATACATTTTACGACAAAAATATTTTATATACAATCAAATTTATAGGAAATTAAAAGATCTAAAACTTTTATTTTAAGCTTTTTTCTGTACAGAGCTTAGTTTAGCGTGAAAGAGTGATTTTCTGTATTATTAAGCCGAACTGAAGTTGATTTTCATTTTGCATCATTCACTCATGATTAAAATGAGGTTATGTTTTCTGAGAATAATTTTTTTGTTTAATTCTAATATTTTAATACTAATGTTAGGTTATATTGGTCATTGTTTGCATTGGCAAGAGAAAGTTGTGCGAGTGTTTCACAACAGATTTTTACTTTGAAACAAGGTACAAGTAGCAACCCAATTACACAAACTTCAAATGAAAGTAGTAGATATAACCTTACTTATTATTTTATTAAACATCATGTGTAGGATTATCAACAGCCGTATTATTTAAAATTTAAATATGTATTTCTAAACCACCAGAATACGGTGACAGTAAACATTTACCAATGTTTTGAGTGCTTTCTTGTATCTCGTAAATATCTTAAGTAATTTAAAATGTTTTTCCAAAATCAAAATTTAGAACTTTCTACTCCTACGCATATACGTATATATATGCGTTGTATATTAAGCAGATAAGGAAAATCAAATAACCTTATTTGTAACCTGAATAATTATGGTAAATCAGCTAATTTTGTTTGTTGCAGAAACAACATAATATATACAGTGCATGTGCTGTTCTGCAATAAACATGATTTACAGCCGTATCCCTCAATTAATATGCTTTGTAGTAATTTTTACACTAAGCAATGTATTTTCATAAAAAGTGCCATAATTATATGATAATACAAAACAGTCAACTTGTCATTTCTGCAATATGTGATTCAAATGATATTGGGCCTGATTTGATTTCTTTTATGTTCACATGATATTAGGATTCTAGCATTTCAAGCTAGAAAAGCCTTTGAAATGAAAAACAGCTTACTGACTACAAACATTGATTTACAGATTAGGAAAAATTTCTTAAAACATTATGTTTAGAGTGTAGCGTTATACAGGAGTGAAACAAGGGTGATAGGAGCTGTAGAAAAGAAGAGGATAGAAGCTTCTGAAATGTGGTGTTACAGGAAAATGTTAAAGATTAGAGGGTGGACTAAATAAGTACTTTAGAGGTTCTTAGGCGAAAGGATGAAAAAAGAAGTATATGGAAGCATCTTACCAGAAGAAGGGATAGGCTAGTGGGGCATTTCATTGGGCTATCAATAGTGGAGGGTAATATTGAGGGGTAAATTGTAGGGGGAAGCAAAGATTAGAATATATAAAGCAAATTACAAAAAATGTAGGGTGTTACAGGTATGCAGATATGAAACAACTTGCGCAAGATAGAACAGCTTGGAGAACTGCGTCCAACCAGTCGAGAGACTGATGACAAAAAATAAAATGATATTAGGTCAGCCTCTAGTAATTTTATCCTTATGTAAAAATACATGACTACTGGAATTAATTAAATGAATTATTGAGTTTTTTTATACTGTTTTGCTACATCAAAGGCCCTTCAAGCTGATGAAAAACAGCTTAGATGAATATGTTGAAAGTTTTTCCTACAATAACTCTTAATTTTTAAACCTTCAACACCATACAATAAACCCCTCCTCAGAA
Organism: Catonia carolina; assembly: GCA_035578175.1. Lineage (NCBI taxonomy): Eukaryota > Metazoa > Arthropoda > Insecta > Hemiptera > Achilidae > Catonia > Catonia carolina. Next base: position 46,228,170 of record JAQMRL010000001.1, read on the forward strand.
GACAACGTAATGATTATAAATTTCATGTAGTTTTAAAATAATAAATGTTAAAATATCTAGTTTCTTACCAACACAGTATTATCCCATGTTTTTGCCATTTCTTTAGAAAGTTGTTGTTTTCTCTCATCTTCTGCTCTTCTTTGTTCTGCGGCTTCTAATAACTTTTGTTCTTTACTCAGATGACTTCCAAATTTATTCCATTCTGATGGTGTCATAAGTAATGCACGCTTTGGTTTTCTTTCAATTTTATCCTCATTGAAACTTTCTTCAAAAACATAAATATTCCGCATTTTGAAAACAATAAAATGTTTACTTGAGGGTAATAAAATAAAACAAAATTACTAATATTGCTAGTTAAAATGACTATTTTTACTAGGATTGCAAATTTTATTTGATTATTTTTGTTTACTTTGGTTCCTGTGACACACTGCAGCTGATCAAAACACTCAGTGCAGAGTACAGATACCAAAATAACTGACTGCACCATGGTAACCTGTCAACAGAAGTTGCTAGGGATGTGCAACTATAAAAAAATTAAAACACCAGGATAAACAAATATTATTTTTATAGAATTTTTTTATTAAACAAAATATTGTAAAATTTATTATTTTATTAATACAATTCATTTATGCAGAACTACTCTTTCTAAACATTATAAAATGCACTTTGTTTAATCAATATCATTTATAAAACTACAAGTTTGTACTATTAACACGTAGTTTGTTTAATCAATGAATGAAAAATTGTTTTTTTTTACTGCTCTTTTGTTGACGATATATGAGTTTAAAAGAACAATAGACACCTTGTCAAAATTTTTAATGAATAATTACAATTTTTTTTCATAAAGCTTGGTTTTTTAAATAATTTTTTTATAGGTAAACTACTAAATTTGTTGACACCCCAAGTTAAGAGTGGTTACCATTATATTCACCAAAACTTTGATTTTATATGCCATTTGTTGTTGGTAATTTTTAAAATTGTCATCAATCATTGTCCTTTGTCCGTCACACCCAGATGTCAAAAACTGTAAGAGATAGCAATAAAAGGTTTTTGGATTCATTACCTACACAAAAAGTTAGAGGGCCTGCAATGGGTTTGAAGTTCCAATTTTGACTGAAAGTGGCCCAAAACTGTAAGACAAGAAATTAAAGTAGGAATTTGGAAACAAAAATAGTGTCATTCGATTCCTTTTAAAGAATAGATACAGAAATCACTAATAGTTTTTGCCATAAGTCAAAGATGGGCGTTTTTAAAAATTGGCACCAGCCATGAGTCGTCTAGTGAAAGGGATTTTTATGAAATAAATAACCCGTATCAAAAAAAAAAAAACTAATTTTGTGGTGCAGAAGTAGAATGACAGATTGGAAAGTTGAATGTTGCATTCAATTTCCGGCTAGGGTCTAGATAAATTGTTTTACACATTTAAATTTCAACAGGAAGCAAACCAAACTAAAGTCAATTTACTGAGTTTTAATCTACAGCACTCTTGCCAAACCAACAGCTATTAATTAAAAATTATTGTTGTTTTTAAGAAAGCAGTTTCATTTCTTATAACTGGAATCAGGCTGCCTCCATTCTAATTTCAGGTGAAAAATTGGTAGCACTAAAAGTGAGGGATACAGTACTCACAAATTAATATCCAGTCAAGAAATAAATACAAAATAAATTACATACAGACTTACGTTACTCTCAACATAGTAACTGCCCAAATTCCAGAACTTTTATCATGGTGCTACCAAATTTTCTGTATCAATGACCCAACAGAGTTCAGTATTGGTTTTGAATTGTGTTAAGTAGCTAATACTATTTTTACAATTTTGTGAAAAGAAGAGTCAGATGGTTCTAAATCAGGGTTGTAGGGCACTTGAAGGGGTAACACTTCATACATATATTTCCCGATAAGAAGTAAATTTACAAACAACCCTCGCTTATTGAGAAAGGAAAATAAAAAAACTTATACCACAGAATTACACAAAAGAATTTGTAAAATTCTGATAAACAAATATGGAAAATGTGGTTGAACACATGTACAATTAAAACACAATCTTTAAAAATATACAGAATTTAATGAAAATTTACAGTAATTAATACACACACGAATTTAGTTACGAATAAGTCATTTTGATGAACAACCATTGCTTGAGTTCTTCTTTATCGAGCGTCAAACACAACCACTGAGAAAATACAATTAAGGAAAATCTATAAAAAAATATCATTTATAACAATAAAAGAAAAATATCAGATGCCAGAAATCTGTTTAAAAGAGTCATTAAAGGTACTATTCCCCAAAGTTGGAAACATACTCATTCAAAAAAAATTATCTTAAAATTTTAAACACTAACACTACTGTTGGGTTAGTTAAACAGGCCATATACCAGTATATATCTAAGAAAAACATGTATGGCGCCTTACCTCTAGAGATGAAAATGTTTATTGGCAACCTTAACTCAAGGATGCAGTTCATTCAAAGATGAGCAATTCTAACAAAAAACCAATACAGAATTTGCTACAACTCAAAATCTTAAAATTTATTTGTAAACAGTACCCTCTGTAAAACTGGGCGTAATCCTGAATTAGTTCATCACTAACTTTCACATAGAAAATATGTTCAACTACAGAGTGATTTTTTAATCCTGTTATCCAATTGTTAATGTCTGGTATTTTTTTTCTAGAAAGGGTAAAAAAGGGAAAATTTTGTTTGGCGACACGAAGTTGGTAGCCCTACTCAACTGGTATAGTAACAGCAGTGTGAGTTGATTCTCCTTGAGCTGTGTAAAATTTTGTGCAGTTTCTGGTCGTGGTACGAACAGAATGTCTATTACCCTAGAACAATCACTTGTTTAAATTTGGAGGCTGAAGCTCTTGGACTAATTGTACGTGATGCGGATATAATTTCAAAATTTAGCAGCTTTCTGAACACTTGAATATGACAAACCAACTTGCGAGGAAAGTTTTTGTAAACTTCTTTTTCTAGGGTAAAAGACACTCAGTTTGTAACATGACCGGAAACGGCACAAAATTTTATACAGCTCAAGGAGAATCAACTCACACTGCTGTTACTATACCAGTTGAGTAGGGCTACCAACTTTGTGTCACAAAACAAAATTTCCTTTTCTTAGAAAAAATTAACAGACATCAACAATTGGGAACAGGACTAAAAATAAATCACTCTGTATTTTCATTACAGTTTGAAAGTACGTTAGTTTCATTACGTAAACTTGTCTCTTTGTAGCTTTTCCTCAACAAGATCCCGTACTCTGTCTAGTCAAATTTTTGTCAAACCCGTTTTAAAATAGATCTGCTAGATAGCATTTCGTATTGTAACAAGATAGAAGAAGAAGGGATGGTTCGCGAAGGTTTCAGAATTTCATTCCTGAAATGGTACAGAGTAGATAAAAATAGTAAGAAAGGAATAATAGAACAAAAATAACTAACACAATAGCAACAATAATTGACAATAGGACAATAAAGGTATGCCTATTCATAAAAATTGTAATAACTATTGTGTAGGATAAAAGGTCGGGTATTGTTGTACAACTATTTATGAAAGGGACCCGTAACAACTTTTATTCTATTTACAATAAGACCTATTGTTGACTTGTTTACAACGGATTTTTCTAGCACTCATTAGTAAAGGGTTATTTTTTGTACTCTGCTTTTTCTGGAATGATCTTTTTAAATGAGTATATAAAGAGACCCCCGAGCGCAGTCCAGTGAGTATTCGTGTGATCTTTGTCGAGCGATTATCGGGACGTTATTTTAGGTTAATGGTGCCGAGGTATTGTTATACCGTCTTTGTGAGTGCATGTATTGTGTAAAGTTAATGAGCAGTTTTTGTGTAATCAGTTTCATTTTGTACGTGTAATCTTATAATAGTGCTTGTAAGTAGCGCTAAGTTATTAAGTTATTTATTGTTTATTATTTATTTTAAGTAAATTATTAAGTTATTTATTGTAATAAGTCATTTTAATTAGTTTATTATTTATTTTGTAAACCTTTAAGTGTAATAAATATTTGTAATTGTAAACTTTAGTGTATTAATTATTTAATAACCTAGATCCCGAAACGGATCTTAGTGATAAGTGTCACAGTATTATATTAAAGTATGTTTTGGTACAAGAAACAGCATGTTATAAAAGATGTAGAATTTTTTTAATCCCTATAACTTTAATTATATAGTATACTTTCATGGTAAAATGCAATCTTAAAAAATCCATTTTTTTACAGATTTTGATCAGCAAAATACAAAAAATCACTAATAAATGCTAAACAAAGCTCTGTAGAAGAAAATGCTTAAAATAAAGTTGTAAAATTGTTTAAATGTTAGGATTTTAAACATTCTAAACCGGCTTACAATCGCATTTACACTGGGGACAGAACTAGTGTGGATGGTTTTTGTATTTCTCACAGGAAATATTAACACGATATGATTAATGATTCAAATTCTTTGATAATATTATTTTGATAATTTCATCAAACGTATTGATAATATTATCAAACGTATTAAACGCAGTAACGCTTTGCTATCTTTAATATAACACTAATGCTATCTAGCGAATCCACTTTAAAACGGGTTTTACAAAAATTGACTACACAGAGTACGGGAATCTGTTGGGGTTAAAACGGAATTTAAGTTTTTTTATCAACAAAACTTATACACAAAAGAAAGTGGTACATTTTAGGACAATGAACCAGACACCAAAAAACGTAAACCTTGAAAATCTAGTTGGCTGAAAGGTATGCTACAATTAGACATCACTAAATTGTTTAATACCGTTTACACCAAACATACGTAAGTTTTTCATCCAGGTAATTATTTTTTGTTTTATGTCTGTTTTGCAATTTCTGCTAAAGCAGACGATAAAAATGGATAAATCAATATAAGTAAAATGTTCTGATTAGGCCATTCAATTAATAATAACAAAAGCTAATCTAAAATATTATACTACTTCTAATGCATACAAACAAAATATATTTTTAATATTAATAATTTTAAAATGAAAAGGATACATCGTTTTGTTCTTTTCTTGTACATAATACGGTAGCCACATTCTCTGCAACGGATGGGATCTCTGGGTCGTATCTCATTTTCATGATGACATTCTAAAACAATCATATAACAATTTAAAAAATAAATGGTAGCCCTATATATACAATGTTCAATCAGAATGGAGAAAAAATGTATGAGGTGTGATGAGAATGGTGCATCATTTTATTACAAACAAAGTAATAAGATTACATCATATTACTTTCCTTGATTAAGATCCACTCAATGTTGGAAGTATTTCTAAAAGGTTTTCTTTCAGAAGGGCCTTCAGCTATTCTGCCATGGTCCTCTCAATATCGTGAATGGTGTTAAAATTTTTTTTTTCAGCACGATTTTTATTTATGGGAAAGAAGTTGCAGAATGCAAAATCTAGAGAGTAAGGTGGATGTCGACAGAGAGGAATCGTTTTTCAGCCAAAAACTCACAGATCAGAAGCAAGGTGTGGCATGGGGCATCAAAAGTTTGGGAACAATAAAATTTTCATATTCATTAGCAAATTATTGGTTAAAATGCTTTCCGCAGACCTGTACGAGATGTTTAGTTCTTCATAAGATCTCAAATAGTCTATTTCCTGTTTCAATGAACCAGTATTTTGACTTCTTGCACGTTTTCATCTGTTTATGAGATCAAAGGACGCCCAGACCATTGCTTTTTATCAATCTACTCATTTCTGCTTTTAAATTGCTCATACCACTTGTAAACAGCTTTCAGAATTACCAGAGTTAAAGAATCAGGCTATTGGAGTTATTACTTAAAATAAACATAATGTCAACAGTTGCTGCTATAAAAATTTATTCTTCGTATTTTTGATCACACCTTAAATTTCCAAACAAGATATACAGTAAGTTTCAAAATACAAGAGAAAGTTAGATGGGCAATCATCTCTAGCAGAAGAAATAGGGAAATTATGAGCAGCTAATTGAACAGGCATGGAGCAATAGGGATTTTATGATCTCACAGCAAATTTAGCAAGAGTACATTACACGCTCATGAACCAACTATAAGAATCAATAAATGTCTTGAAACTGATAAATTAATTAAGTGACTTTTCCTGATTGTAGTATGTGAAGGCAATAATGAGTCACATTTAAATGAAAACAACAGTTTGCCACTTGTTTAATTTTACAATTCTGTTTTTTATTTATTTAAGGTTCTGTTTTCTTATTTATAATCTAGGTTTCTTATTTAAACCAATAAAAAAAAGTTTGTAAATTATGTCGTTATGAAAAATTTAACGAAAATAAGACACAAACACATACAATGCAAATAGTAAAATGCTAATCACTGGAATAGAAAATGAACATGACATTGCTGTTGCGAACGAAACTTATTAGTTAATAACAGGGAATATAAAGCTCCAATTGTATCACTGGCTGCTTACTCCCACTACAAGAATGTTCACATGCGTTTTCCTTCACCATACAACAGCTCTCTAATACTTTGAAAACTGCAGAACAAATAGATCTATCGTCAGATAAAAACAGATCAGATAAAACAGTAGTTTAAATTTGGCACAAGCTATCTGCATCAGAAATTTCATTAAAAATACTGGTTAAACAAAATCAAACACGTAAATATATTGGTTTTGAAAGTTAGTGTGGTAAAATGGAAAAAATTGATGAATACAGCTTGTATTGTGAATAAAATTACATTGCAACCAAAACTATTAGTTCTGAAACTTAAATTTGGTGTGTGTTCTTATTTAAATGGAACGAGAGAACTTGATTTTATTAAAATCTTCTACCCTTGGGTGTCATGTTGCATTTTAACTGGAAGATTCCACATGGAACGGGCTTGTATCCAACACTACTTTATGAGCAAAAGAAATTGAACTAAATAAAAATACAATAAGCCAGTAGAGGAAAGGAAATCAAAAGATGCTGCTATGAATAATATCAGCATCTCTTGTTAAATGAGTTTGCAGCCTGAGATCAAATAAAGTCTGACTATTTCTATTACTATTTATCAGGTTACTATTAAAGGATATATATTTTAATAAGTTACCTACAGATATAATGATAATGTATACTAACATGAAGATATTCGGACAGTCAGAAAAGAATAAACAACGAGTAATACATTATTATTGACACAATATAGTTTTATTTGGTGAACAAAGTGATTACCTAATAAATGCAATACCTATTATGTGAGAAGATAAATGCAGACAAAACTTACTTACCTCCACATATATAAACCATAGGAGTTTTGGTTTGAGTCTGTTCTTTATTTTGCTCCATGTTAAGCAACTAATTACTGTATTATCTTCAAACTAATCAATCCAAAGTAAGTTGTTTACAATAGTCGAAATACAAACATCACTCATGTGCTATTGGAGGTTATGTTTCACCAATATACCTCACTTGCACGTTATAGCTGGAGGACACTAAAAACTTGTTATGGTACGAAATTTTTTTTAATTTAAAAATGTTTGTATGATTATAAGAATATGCGTAATATTTTTATATAAAATTTTCTTAATTTGTATTAGTATTCGTCAGATTTTGGTATTCTTTTCTTTTTTTCAAAATTTTATATTAAAAAGAGAAATAATTTTAGTAAGCGGGAAATATAGGTTTTTATGTTGGCTACAGTTAAATCAGCTGATGGGTGACAGCTCAAGGTTAGTTTACGCGTACTTCGTTCAGAAGCATGATGTGTTAGGTTTCGTGTGTGTGGGAAAATGATATATTTTGTTACTTTGTGCGTATTATGAGGTTCATTTGTTTCCAACAAATGTCATTAAAGTTTGTCACTACATTTACAATCTAAGGTAAGCATCTCAATAACCTGTACGACTTAGTTTACTGTCCTGAACTGTTTACAAATGTTTGGCAATTTGATTCAATTTAAATACCCGCGCATTCAAAATTTGTTTACGTAATTTTATATTAATTGCTTTAGAATAGTAGTAACGTAGTTATTACCATAACCTACAGCACTACTAATCATACAATTTGTAATTATAGTGTAAACATAACCAAAAAAAGTACGATGTTTACATTTGTATCCGTTGAAATAGATTACTGTATAATATTAAAACGGGAATTTCCCAACAAATCCGTTGCATCAGGATAGCGCAACTATAATACAGATAGTTTGAAAGAATGTGTGTTAATTTTGTATAACCCTCCTAATTTTTAAAGAAATATATGGTAGGCCTGTGCGATGATAATCTTAACATTTGAACTTGAGTGCCTAGTTAATTGGATAGTTTTGGTAGACAGACGGCAAACATTTTAGATTTAATTCCTAGCTAGGATCTATGACACAGTTTTAAACTATTGAAAATAAAAGTTGAACTTGCACTTAAACACGGTTTATAGATAACTTTTGCCTTACTGTTGATGGTGAACACAGAAATCATTTCAGGGTACAGAGCCCACATTTATTTCACATACAAGATTGACATCCATATTTCAGGTTTAAGTGGTCATCTAATTTTATTAATAAGCCATTATACTAATTGTTTTTGACTACTCTTTTAACTGAATTAAATATTTTGAATACATAATTAAAACCAAATACATCTTTTGGTTTATCTAATAGTTTTTGAAATGATTAAATGTTTGAGGAATTTTTATACATGGTTAGTGATTCTTGAATGTATGTAAGAGAAATTATATGAAGTTTCAAGTGGTATCTAGTTATTTTACTTCTGTTTTTGGGTCCATTTTTTTAATGTCAATATACTTTCCAATCATTTTGAGATTGTAACGTCAAAATAATTATCTTAGACTGTTTCAGTTGCTGAAATTCATTCCCTGTGACTTTCGATTCCTATTTCAGGCAGATATTTTACTTGTAAAAAAGGGATATTCAAAATTAGGATAATAATTATTTATATCTGATCACTAGAAGCATAATATAAATATTCGAGGTACCCATATCTCCTGATAATAGGGTTATTGAGAAAGTTACTTGTATTCGAGATGTACACACTTTTATGGAGTAACATGTTTTTAAAAACACCCTGCAGCCTATAATATTAATCCTAATATAAAAATACTATGCCAGCCGCATTGGCAAAGTTGGTAACGTGCTCGCCTCTCATCATGTGGTCATGGGTTCGTATCCCACTCAGGCACAGCATATTTTCGTACGTTATAAAAAATCATTGTTACAATCATCCTCCATTGTAAACATTGATGACTGTTGCAGTTGATGCGACGTTAAATAAATAAATTAAAAAAAAATAAAAAATACCGTAAATTATTCACTTTTATGTGATTTTCTCAAAAACATCTGTTTACAATATTTTTTGAATTCACCGCTTTACTAAATTTTTTATTCTCTACAAGATTGGGTAATTGCTGAGTCTGCTGAAATTCTTGGGGCGGCTGTGCTTTTGTAGGACAAAATGTTTTTTTCAAGATGGTGGCCCTTAACATGCATTTTAGGGCAAAAGTGAATACAATCAAAGTTGTAAAACATTTAAAAACCTATAAATTTAATTTCAAACAGGTTTTTGTACAGCGCTTAGTTTAGCATCTGTTAGTGATTTTCTGTATTATTTTCATCAAAATTGGTAAAAAATGGGATTTTTTAATATTGCAGCCTTAGTATGCATTTTACAACAAAAGTGTGTATAATCAAAGTTATACAAAATAAAAAATCTACAACTTTCATTTTACGCATTTTCTTGTATGAATCCTAGTTTAGTGTCAATTTATGATTTCCTGTATTTTCAAGTCTTAAGAGGTTGATTTTAATTTTGCGTCAGTCTCTCATGATAAAAATTAGGTTATGTTTTTCATTTTACATTGTTTAGCCTACTAATGATTCAACATAGGTTATATTTTTCATAATATACATTGGCAAGAGATAGTCATGTGAGCGTTTCACACCAGCTCTTATACTCAGGTGATGGTGGATCCACAGAAACATGTGCGTTAAGAAATATAAGATCATCAAAAAAAAATCATAGCAGCTATTAAAGTTAATGAAATTTACTGTAGCTTAAGCAGTGCAGCACAAACTTTAATGTAAAATTGTGTTAATAGTTTATTTTAGCGGGCATGCAAAAGGAAGAAGAAAATGTTGATAATGAGTTATAGCCTATGATTATTGCTGTGGTTAATACTGAATCTTATAATACTTTCATTATTGTAGTCTTTGTATTACCAACTCTTTTTCTTGTACTATCACATTCCTTCTTATTCAGGTCAGAAAGATGATTTTCATTAACTTTGATATTGTTAATTTACGTATTTAAATAAAAATTTATAAACATAATATTGTCAGTTCCCATTTGTAAAATTTAAACATAATTTATAAGATTATTTTCAATAATAATTAAATTTTCAAAAATTAAAAGAATTGTTTTTTTAATAATTTATTATATTGTGTATTTTAAAAATTATTTACATTTTTTCAAAAGTCTCAGCAAAAAACTGTTGACATAAAAATGGGTGTACCTTAAAATCTTAATAATATATAATTATGCTATCAGTTCTCAGTTGTATAGCAGCTGCTGTCAATTTTTAGAACCGAAGTGATTATTATAAACATTGTTACAAAAATTTTAAAGCTAAAATCAATGAAATGTGTATTTTATTTTTATTTTTTTATTTATATTTTTTGGGTTTAACATCCGACTGTTCTGCAATTACTGCTAATGCGGATGGTGAAGGATGAAATATTTTTTTTTGTAATGTATGAAAATATGCCTTGCCTGAATGGAATATGAACCCAAGACCAAATGAAATGTTTAGGGACTGATCCTGCCTGTCGGGAACTGCTCAATTTTTCACATTATTATTTAACTCAGTGGGTTGGACTAGTGGTAAATTCATTGTCACAAGTCAGCTTTTTAACAGCAGTTTTTTTTTTAACAAAAATTCCATGATTCAGATCCTAGTAAGGGTAGTTACTTTTATATGGTTTTTAAAATTGGATGGTGGTTAACGATGTACTTTGATGATTGGAGTTTAATTTACCATACTCTCTCAAAAATTGTTCGCCTGACTGTACAAGACTACACTTCATTTTCATGTTGTATAACATATCATCTTCATCTTATCGGGTAATTTAAGAACTTATTGTTCTTAAATTAAACAGATTGCGATGTAAACACATTCGGGATTTAAACAAAAATTATTACTTTCTAATTTCTTCAATCAAAACAGGTCAATAAACCTGTATTTTTTTCATTGCCATATTTAATATATTATTAAAATAATTATCATTTCAGCACATACATTTTTTACTTCTCTTCTGATTTTTCTTGACTGGCTTTTCAAATCAGTTGTTCGGGATGGTGGTCAGTAGTGTGCAGTGGAAGTCTAGCACTCCAGGTGAATTTCCACTTCTGTGAATTAATGAATTTTACCATCCTTTCTAAAAAAAAAAAAAAAACAGTAAATTATAGGTAGTCAACTTCAAAGTGTATAATTCTTCAAAAAGTTATGTTATTAATTTTTGAGAATTTTGGTACTTACCGTGAAAAATTGGGGGAAGTTTATTCCGGTTAGTAAAAATATACTGTATTGACTTTATTTAATTTTTTTTAAGTCGCATCAACAGCTCAGTTGTTAGTGGCTACGGTGAGTTTTAACTTATGAAAATTTCCAGACCTTAGCAATGAATCGAACCCGGAACCTCCGCGTTATAGGCTAGCACGCTTCCACTACGCAACGGAAGCAGCCCTGATTACAATTTTGTTTTTAACTTAAATTTCATTTAACATGACATTTTTATGTTTAGTTCAAGTGTTCAAGCTGGATTAGAATTGAGGTGATTAGAGAAATCTTCATAAACCTGACTTTTTGAGGGCCTGTTCACTTAAAAAAAATTTTTTTGAAGTTAAAAAATTAGAAAAACATGATCATTGTCATAATATTAAAACAAAATGTTCATAAAATTTTTGTTGTTTTATTCCATGAAGTTTTTGGTGGAAAAACTTATATTTTTCCTGTGGATGTTCACAGATCCCTCAGCTTTAAATTGCACCATTATTGTTTTATTACATTGAAAAGACTTATTAAATAGATTGTAATCATGTTAGTTTTGAGTTTCTTAAAATAATTTGTTTTGTTTTTTTCAGTTTAGCATAACAGAGAAGTCAGTGCTTCTAGGATACAGAAATTGATCATAATAGAATCTTATATGAAGGTAAGCAGTTGACTGAATATAATTCATTTTGTTATTATAATTTATTGCGTTGTTATTTTATTTTGAAGTATTGATTTTTTTTTTTAGATTAAATGGAACATTATATTTAAGTATTTGCTAACAGTTTGATTTATTGCCTTAATAAGTATCATTTTCATAAAAACACATTTTTTTATATTAGTATTTAGGATTTCCATTTTATCTTTTCACAATTAAAATAGTTATTATTATTATTATTATTATTACCTATAATTTTATTTTCTTAATGAATCTATGTAGTATTTAGGATTTCCCTTCAATTTTTCCACAATTCGAAAGTGTTATATTTTTATTACTGCAATTTTATTTTCCTAATGATTCTGTAAAATGATTCCAATTATTCTGTAAAATGTGTGTACAATTGTAATAAATCTTTTCTGTGTCATAGTGTTAAGATTGTTACTTGATGACACATAGTAATTATTTCTTTGGATATTTTATGAGGTTCTATGTTGTCTTTGATTCTTCCATCCTAAAGCCCATTGCCTTTTGTGTTTCCATTCGCCCTGCCTGAGAATTATTGCTGTCTTGATGTCTCGGAGTCCTTGTATCTGTTCTCATAGGAGAATCTCCTCTTCTGTGTTCTGGAAGTTTAATGCTTGTTGGGGCCATCTCTCCACTGCCATTCTATAATCATACCTACCCCATATCTGTGTTTTAAGCTCACTTGTTTTTTACCTTATGTCGATGTTTCTCATAATTACACCTTATTTACACATCATACATATCATTCTCATCTTATTGGGTCATGGTGTTGCTTATTGTTCTTAAATTCAGCATTGCAGTGTGACACATGGGGGATTAAAATACATATATATATCTAATTTGTGTATGAATTACTTAAACAAAAAGTTCCAACAAAGTTCACTGCCAGTTCCAATACATCACTCGTAATAACAAAAATAATTTCATCTTTTCAGTAAAAATAGTTCAGTTTAAGTACAATAATATTACATTCTAATGTTGTATGTTTGAGTTCATTAAGTTAGTATTAATAGCCTACTAATTTACTATGAAATATTTTTTTTTGGTCATCAGTCTCTCGACTGGTTTGATGTAGTTCTCCAAGCTGTTTTATGTTGTGCAAGTCGTTTCATATCTACTTACCTGTAACACCCTACACCTTTTGTAATTTTCTTTATATATTCTAACCTTTGCCTCCCCCTACTAATAGACTATGTTTTAAGATATGCCCCACTAGCCTATCCCTTCTTCTAGTTAGATGCTTCTATATGAAATAGTATAAAATAGTATGACAGTTCATTATTTTTTTAATTTAAGCCTACTTCTCTAAATTTTGTTATGTTTGTGATTATAATGTTTTAAATAATAATGGTGTAATGTATTTTTAAGTGGATTATTATCGTACATCATGTTTAGTTCGATGAAATATTTTGTCTAAACTATTACAGCAAATTTATGATTGGTACTTTCAAATATGTAATGTTACAAAATTATTTGTGTTTGCAGTAATAACGATTTTCTGTTACGATATTTTCTTGTGGTTACTATCGATACATTGCGTAATTACCTCCAAATAGGATTTAAATTTTCAGCTGTAGTGTTTAGTTGTAGTATGGCAATAAGGGTATTTCCTTAAAAAGAGAGAGATCGGGTGGAGGGGGGTTATGTGCTTACTAATGTACACTACGGCATTGTCGGACAATAGCGTACTATAATATGTATTTATTTATTTGTATTTATTGGTTAAAGGGTCGTTACGATAATTGATTTGTGATTACTGTATTGTTGTAAAACGTAAATCTACGTTTAATCTCACGTTTTTTTTTTATTCCTAATTTGTGTACGTTGCAATCTGTTCAATTTAGAACAATAAGCTACCCCATGACCCAATGAGATGAGGATGATATGTATGACGTGTAAATGAGGTGTAGTCTTGTACAGACCCAGGCCGACCATTCCTGAGAGAGTATGGTTAATTAAACCCCAACCATCAAAGTACACCAGTAACCACTGTCTAGTATTCAAATCCGTATAAAAGTAACTACCTTTACTAGGATTTGAACCAGGAACTTTTGTCTCCGAAAATCAGCTGTTAAACAACTGATTTTGGCGACGACTTTACCTCTAGACCAACCCGGTGGGTAATCTCACGTTTAGAAATTTTTTTTCTTTCAATAATTTAGGCTACAGAAGTAGGAACATCTTATTGGCGTTTAAGTTTGTAAGTTATTGAAAATCGACTTTTTGCACAAGTAAACACACAACTATGTTGTAAAAATATTTATTTGCAATAATTATTACAATTATTGTTTGTGACACAATTTAAAATTACCGACCGCACCGATGCAATGATTTAATCGGTTTTCACTTAACTGTCAAGCTAAACGATACAGTTTTTATTCTGGACTCAGATCTGGGAATTTTAAAACTATAAATAGTTTTATTTATTTTTATTCATGTATTTAAACTATTTATAGTTCATTATCTCTTAATACTACAGCTTGCGGCTCAAATGGTACGACTTGAGATAAAACAAGAATAAACAATTAACGTGAACGTCGATTATCCAAACCCTTTATCGAAAGAAAAAGTACATAGCCTTTTACCACCAAAATATGGACGTACAATTCAGAGAAAAATTTATATACCTACTACAGTAGTTTCCTTGTTCAACTTGGCAATAGTGAGAACTATTAAGAGTAGTAACTTACAAGTGTGTTAAAAAATATTTACAATCGATTTTACCGAAGTTTATTTCTTTAATTTATCACTGTTGAAATTCTGAATTTTTCCGTTTTTTTATAATCTTTAGTAGCCTACACTTTATTTGTAATAAATTAGTTTTGTGTACTATTTTAAGTTAGTCTTAATTGACTTATGAAACATTTAGGTTATATTACATTGTTACGGTACAGTGTATCAAATTACGAATAATTAATTAATTAATACGAGTATTAAATTAAAGTATTTAGCGTATTTGATTAACCGAAGTATTTGATTATCAGAACCGATCTGGTCCCAATTAGTTCGGATAACTGACGCTCCACTGTAGTTGAAATGTTGCATGCCTACAACGGATCATAAAAAAATACGAGTTGGACTAAGTTGCAGTAATAAATAGGTTATAAAACAATTAATAAATAATTAATTTGAATTAATACTTAATTATTACAGAAATGATAATTAGTTAATTACTGAAATAGTGTTTACTCTTATTAGTTTTATCTTGCCATGTCTTGTAAATAATAATAATAATGTTGAGAATTAAGGGGTAGGCAAGCTAAAATACGTGGTTGGGTGACCAGCGGACGGACACCCATGAACATACACGACTATTGAGTGTGTTCCTGTTCAATAAAACCGATACTTACATCCCGAGACAAGGAAAGAACTAGAGTATATCTTAAATGGAACGGACGAGATTATGAGAAAGGATTACTTTATAAAACTTAATAAGAACAAAACAAAAGTGTTGTGCAGCAGCAAGAGTGGTTTAGAAGAGATGGGAAATTTAAAAGTAGCCAACGAAAACATACAGGAAGTTGGGGAATTCTGCTATCTAGGGAGTTATATAACAAAGGATGGTAGAAGCACAAGTGATATCAAACGTAGAATTGCTCTAGCTAGAAAAGCCTTAGAAATGAAAAAAAAACAGCTTACGGACTACAAACATTGACTTACAGATTAGGAAAAATTTCTCAATTTTAACAAACAATTTAAAAAACTTTTTTCTTTACAATCTTATATAGTAAATAATCACTCACAAAATAACTTGTTCATTAGCTTAAATGATTATACTTAAATTTTACTAAAATTGTACATTTAAATTTCAGTTTTGTCATTTACACTATACAATGTAATATAAATTTTACACAAATTACATTTTAAGAGCATTCAAGATAATTTAAGAACTCCTGTTCAGAATAAAAAGCATATTTTGTAAAAAAAAACCGTTTTAATTCCCGATGAAAATTTTTTAAATTAAGAAGTCTTATCCTAGATGGTAATTTGTTGAAAAACCGAACGAAATTGTTGTGTATTTTGTATTATTCATTTTGTTTAGTTATATAAATATATTATGCACTAAGAATTCCAGAAGTGCTAGAGGCTATATTGTATAACTGTAAATAATTCATAAAAGGTGATAACACCGATTTAGAGCGGCAACAATTTTCAGGCCATACAAATTCGTAAGATGAAATCCAGACTGTTAATCCGAAGCGTAAAATGATCTAAGAAACGCAACGCTTACTCAACGAAAATAATTTGCTAATTTACAGTTAAATCAATTTTATAATTACTATAGTAAATTATGAAACAGTGGAACTATGACTTAATAAAATAATAATAACGGATAGGAAACCGTTACAAAGGATCAGAATACAGTTAGAATTTAAGCAAGTGATACGATACTGTGTATAGTGTGCATGCGAGATTCGTAACACAGTTACATTTTCGTGTGTGAATATAATAGTAAAATAGTCTTAAAATTTAAATTCAGATTAACATATAATTGTAATCAAACTATAATTATGACTTGAAGATCATGTTGAAATAGCGCAAAGAAATTAGAAATGGGAATAAAGACGTAGTAAGATATTACTTTAAATGAAACCTCGAGTATTCATGAATAAATACAAATCGTATTTGTAAAAACAATGGCTTATCGTATAGTTCCATTTTTTATTTTATTAAGAAATTGTAAATGTTAACAGCCACGTAAATATAAATTTATCTTTATTTACTAATTTAAAATCGCATTTATAGTAGTTTTGTCAATGTTAAAATTATCTGGCGAGTATCATCCTGAGACTTATTACTTTGTTGTTAGGCACACTTTTTTTAATCCATGTTTTTATTTCGTCACAGTCTCTCGATTGTTTTGATGCAGTTCTCCAAGCTGTTCTATCTTGCGCAAGTCGTTTCATATCTACATACCTGTAACACTACATCTTTTGTAATTTGATTTATTTATTCTAACCTTTACCTACCCCTACAATGTATGTTATTATTATATTTGACGATGTATATTCCATTTTTGGTCGCTGACAGATAAAGATTTATTAATTTATTTACGTTTTAATATTAACTGCATATACCTGAATTTCCACATACACTAGGATACTGGAAAGATAAATTAAGCGCTGGTTCACGCACGCGCAGTTAACACATTCCCCGCAACTCCTGTAAAGTACGATTGGTATAACACATAAATCAAAAAGTCCCCATCATACAGTCTAGTTTGTCTTTGTTGTGTCTTGTTTGAATGTCTAGTTTATGTAGGAATATTTTTTAATAATAAATTTAAGGAAATGCACGATTGATTAAATAAATGAAGTTTAGAAACAATAAATTAGCCATTACAAAAAAAAATTGTTTTTAAAACAATGAGGTTATGTTGTGATCAAGTACAACAACACACACATTAGGCCAGCGAATGCAGGCCGTATCGCAAGGTAGCGAAAACGAGAAGCGCTGTACAGTTGCACTTGTATCGTCTCTATTGGCGCTCAGTTTATCTCACCAGTATTCTAGTAAAATATAGAGTCTAGTAAAATATACAATCAAAACTTTGAGCTCAATGGAAACGAAATATTTTGGTTACTGTGTGATAAGACTTTTTTGATCTTTTTAACTTGCCTTCTTTCCAACGGATGTTAAGCAACTAATATTGTATTGTTCACTCTTAGAAATCATCCATTGATGACTTTTCCCTTTAATTCTAATAATTTTATATGTTGGTGTAGTAAATTCATCGTCGGTAAGGTGAATCTAAAAAGTGGTCGTTGAATTAGTTCGAACTAATAGTTTGTGCTTTGTGGGTTGTGGTAATTTCTTTGAAATAAGCCTAGAAAATATGATTTGGTTGTTTTCTTTTGTTTTGTATTCGTGAAATTTGCGTTAATCTTCTTTGTATTGTTTAATTAAAAATGGCATATTATGTCATGTCAAAGTTTTTAAGTAGGGAGTGAGAGAGTATAGCTCGTAACTCAAAAAGGAGATTATTATTTCGTCGTGAAAAGTAAAAAGTTGGTCGTTGGTAAAAGTAAGTTTGTTGAGATATACAATTTACGTATCCTTCTGTAAGTAAAAGACGATAAGATTATTGTTAAGTAGGTATTGAATACAAGTGAAGTTTCAGTTCGTTATAAATCCATGATGGGTGTTTATATTACATTATTTTTCGATTTAATAAGTGCATGTCTATTCAGGTTAGTATAAAAAGACTAATCGTGCTTAGATAGTATAATGAGGTAATTACATTCAATTATTATTTTTTAAGTATACTATATTTGAAATTAATGCTCACAGTACTATTGTAATTAAACTGTTATGAGAAAATACATTAATAATAATTATAGTTTTGTTATTACCTCCCCGATCTTAAACATATTACAACCGGAACTATACCATTAGTTAATTATTTTATTTCATGGAAATAAAGGTTTATGATGTATTTGTTAAGCAATTACGAAAACGAATATTATTTTAATGTTTTGTTTGATATTGTGGTTATCCAAATGGTTTCTGTAGCAGAGGTCCCAGGTTCTATTCATGGTTGAAGTCAGATATTTTTTGTCAACTGTCTAAATTAAGTAACATCTGGAAAATTCTAGATAACAGTTTCTGTCATTATATAATGCTTTTGCTCTTGGTGCTTTTTTATAAAAGTAACTCAAAACATCTCTCTCCAGACCTTTTGTTATGTACTTAATACTCCAACGTAACCATTCAGGGCGGTTTTTTCATTACCATTACACTTTCATATCGCTCCACTAAAAGGTAACGGGTACAGATGCAGTGGCCGCTATTCAGGTGAAGTATAGCCTGATTTTCGTAAGGAGAGCGCTGGGTAAAACGTGCGTCTGCATTAGTATAGTCTTGTATGTACTGCAATAGTGCAGCGTATGTAATCAACAATGGAACAGGATGCCTACAAAATACAATATTTGTAGTCAATTTTCAACAACACTCTGGCTGTACATCTAGCTGTTGGTCGGAGGGATATGTGGGGACGAAGTCAATTTTGCCCATGCGTAGTCCAGCGCTCATAGCAATTGGCTTGGCCTTTAGGTGAAGTGCCTCTTCACCTATGCACTGGATAGTATCCAGATTTATTTCTCCCCCAAAATAAGTAGGCTATAATTTCTGTTATAATTACTTTTTGTTTTACAATATGAAGAAGTTTCGTGTAAAACGTACATAAAATCATTGTATCTGCTTAGTTTTCTGTTTTACATAGTCCTTGTAATGGTCTTAATATACGTAATAAATGCTCAAGTAAAGAGTTAGACGGGTGGCCGCCTGTTTTTTCCAGCGCGGTAGGGTTGCCATGACAACGGAGATGTTAGTGGCAAATATACGCTTAACTTTCTCCACCCGTCCCCGAATAGTGAAGAGATTTCGGCGGGTCCACCAGCCTACTGCACCTGGATATTCTATGTATGTGTACGTTAGTTATTTTGTATGTGTGATTTTAAAGTCTGTGTGGCACACAGTAAACAACTGTGTGACACCGCAAATACAAAACAACTAACTTACACGTACATAGACACGGTATGTAACATACACACAACAAACACGCACACACACACACACACACACACACACACACACACTAATGCACATATTAGGATGTGTATGTTACATTTTTTACTCTTTGGGGTATCTCGGATATTTATTAGTATACTAGTTTTCTCGGATTTTTGCAACTCTTCACTTAATTTTGAAGGTACGAGCCGTCGCTGTCCAAATGTAAAAACGATAAATCTTGTTCACTCGAACAAGATAATTGTAAAAACTAATTAAAATCTTCTTACAATTTTGAGTTATGATGATAGAATTGTCATGTATCAGAACCATTTTGATCGTTGCGTAAAAAATGTGTTGCATCGAAAGTAATCAAATGCAAAAGTGAATAGATAAATTAGAAAACAGATACAGCCAACTCTCCGTATATGCGCGTTCAATATTCGCGGTTCCACTTTTCGTTACCGTTTTCGGTATTTGCGGTGAGCTAAATTCAGTATTCGCGATTTGTTTCAAATTAAAAAGAATTTGGAAAACGAAGGTAAAATGCATGATTAAGATGTTTAGGTACGTAAAATGTTCTGTAAATTATTCCTGAATGACGTGCTTTTATTAAAGTAGGCCTACCTACGAAACATCGAGTTGCTGATTTTAAAACTAGTGGCTAAGTTATGGATGTTGATATAAGTAACATATTTGTATGTTGATTGATATAAATATAGTAAGTACACTACAGTATGTTGGTAGAAAAAAAATTATGTATAAATCTGTTGTAGCAATTTCTTATGATCAACAGTAGCATCATTGTTATTATAATGTAAATAAATCATGGTACTTACGTTTAGGCATTCCTGATTAATTTACTGATTATTCAATTTCCGGATTCGCGGTTTTTGTATGTATTACGTATTCGCGGTGAATTTTCGGAAACTAAGACCCGCGAATACGGAGAGTTTACTGTATTTCGGTTTCCATTACCAATCCTTAATCTTCGGCTTTATCCATAAACATTTTATGATTTTTCTTGTTGTGAACTAACAATTTTGTTTATTTATGGAGGGATGTAATAAAGTAACTCGTACATTAAATTTTAGGCTACCGGTCAGTGAAAGTGTTTTTTTAACAGTCCGACTTGAAAAAACTTATTTTGTAAAGCCAGCCATAAATGAAGGTATTGTTTTATACTATGTAATGAAAGAACTGTTGTGAAAGAAAAAGTATTGTTCAGTCAGTTATATTTGAGTGATAAAATATGACAAGAAATCATTATGTTATGAACCATTAACCTAAATTTGATGGAGTAATTTTATTCTTTTTTTTTTGTTGCTACAGGTATTTTTGTGTATATTTCTATTTTATCAGATTCTTATGTGAAGTGAAATGATTAATGCAGTGAGTGACTTTTTTGAAAATGATTTCAGCTAAAAAAATTATTTATAAATCTGTTGTAGCAATTTCTTATGATCAACAGTAGCATCATTATTATTATAATGTAAATAAAGCATGGGCGCCAGCGCTTGCTTCTGTGTTTAACCTACTTACCGCCTGTAGTTTTACGTTACGCAGCACGTGCATGTAAACCAGTTCTGACAGAACGCGCCCCAAATGTTGCTCTGGAAATTTGCCGTGGGAGGTCAGGCCCGGTCATTTTTAAGTACTTTCTACGAGTACTGGCGCCGACATGGCTGAACCGTGAAAAAATTTTTCAAGAACAAAATTATAGTTAATGCATGTAAAATAATGATTAATTTGTGTGTCGGTTAATTGTCAGTTTTTATAAACTTGTCGTTGAGTACTACAATTTAATTTAATTATTTATCACATTTCATATAAATTTCGCCGCTTAATTTTTCCATTATGTTTTTTTGTCATTTAACGCCACGATCGACCCGTCGAGTAGGTTTACAGTTTCTGAAAGCATTTTCCATGCCACATTTTTACTTTCTCTTGCCTATATAAATATATAGGAAGGAAAGTATTGTTTTCATGTCGATTTTTCGAAATCGAGTTTTCACCGGATCTACACGTTTTCAGACCCCCTGAATCCAAAAAACATGTTTTATTTTGTGATGTGTGTGTGCGCGTGTGTATGTGTGCGCGCGCGCGTGCGTGTGTGTGTGAACAGAATATCTCAAGAACGGAACATCGTACGAACTTTAAACTTAAGTTAGACACCACTACCGGACCCGACACGAACATTTTCATCAAAATCGGTTAACCGGAAGTATTAGTTTATTCGTGTAATTTTTCACTTTTTTGCGATTTTCTCAAAAACGGGTTTTACAAATGTTTTAAAAATTCCCTCGTTTACTAAATTTTCTATGCTTTACAAGATAGGGTAGGCTTTATGTCTGCTGAAATTCTTGGAGAGGCTGTTTTCACGTACATAAATTGTTTTTTAAGATTGCGGCTTTAATAGGCATTGTAGCGTAAAAATGCCTATATATATTTATATAATAAAAGTTGTAGAGAATTTAAAATCCTACAACTTTTATTTCAAACATTTTTTGTATAACGCTTAGTTTAGCGGTAATTAGCGATTTTTTTTTCACGAAAAAGTGTGAAAAAACGATTTTTTTTAGATTTCGGCCTTAGTATGCATTTTGCGACAAAAGTGTAGCCTATATAATCAAATTTATAGGAAATTAAAAGGTCTACAACTTTTATTTCAAGCATTTTTCTCTACAGAGCCTAGTTTAGCGTGAAAGAGTGATTTTCCGTATTTTTAAGTCAAGCTGAGGTCGATTTTCATTTTGCGTCGTTCACTCATGATTAAAATAAGGTTATGTTTTTTTATGTTAGTGTTTGTTTATTTCTAATGTTCTATTACTATTGTTAGGTTATATTGGTCATTATTTGCATTGGCAAGAGAAAGTTATGTAAGTGTTTCACACCAGATTTTTTTACGTGGATTAGGCATGAGCTTGATGAGAGACCCCCAACAGAGTTAGTTCACCGATGGCTGTCAAAGTCGATTTCCCAACCGATGTTACTTAACAAATATTAGCGACTTTCTACTAGCTGACTGATTGGGCTGGCCCGAAGGCCTTTAACAAGTTCAAAGGACTATTTTTAAGATAGGAATCTACAGAATTATTTTTTAGTAACGACGAAATAAAAAAGGGAATACAAATTAGACAAATAAAATGATTTAGCCACTTCTGTCGCGCTATGACTACACTACAAAGCTGTAGGTTAGGGTTTGTTTACCAGCTATAATCTGGAAAATTTTCATAACGTACCATAGTAACTGCAAAGACCTCACTCCTACCGTCGCGTCGTCGTTAAAGTCCAGTAGGTTGATACAACTTTAAATGTACTTAAATTTCTATCATTCAGGATGTCTGAGACTCAACAAAACTTTTTACTTTTTTAGTTTTAAGTCTCAGAGTTCCTGAATGATAGGGATTTAAGTAAGGGTGTTTTTAGAGGACTTTTTTTATAGAACTTTAAAATGAAATAAAACACAGAATAATTGAACAATTGACGCGGAATTGGTTTTATTTTAAAGATAATTATTTGCCATTTTTATTTAAAAATAATTTCCGGCATGTGCCCGCCGCGGCTGGCTCGGACGTGGTCCAATCGAGACGTCCAATTTGTGACCACTTTTTGCAGTATTTGGGGCCGTATATTGGTAATAAAGCGGCGAATGTTGCCTTCCAAGTCGTCAATTGTCTGTGGCTTATTGGTATAGACTAGCGACTTCACATACCCCCACAGAAAATAGTCCAGCGGTGTTAGATCGCACGACCTTGGAGGCCAATTTACAGGTCCAGAACGTTAAATTATGCGTTCACCAAACGTTTCCTTCAGTAAATCGATTGTGGCACGCGCTGTGTGACATGTTGCACCATCTTTTTGAACACAGCTCTCCAACATTAAGGCGATTCAATTCAGGAACAAAAAAGTCATTGATCGTAGCTCTGTAGCGGTCACCCATGACTGTAACATTCTGCCCGGCATCATTTTTGAAGAAGTAAGGACCAATGACTCCACCAGCCCATAAAGCACACCAAACAGTCACTTTTTCTGGATGTAAAGGCTTCTCAGCTATATATCGAGGATTACCTTCACTCCAAATGCGGCAGTTTTGTTTATTCACATAGCCATTCAACCAAAAATGGGCTTCATCGCTGAACAAAATTTTCATGTGAAAATCGGGATCAAAAGCA
This sequence comes from Catonia carolina, assembly GCA_035578175.1. Lineage (NCBI taxonomy): Eukaryota > Metazoa > Arthropoda > Insecta > Hemiptera > Achilidae > Catonia > Catonia carolina. The sequence continues at coordinate 46,252,038 of JAQMRL010000001.1, forward strand.
ATCATGTTCTGGGCCCATTATCCAAATGCACGCCGTGCCAGGTGGTCGTTCGGCTTTAATTCCTGAACGAGTTGGATTTTGTAAGCACGCAAATTAAGATCAGTCCGCAGAATCTTCCATAAAGTTGATGGACACAGCTCCAAGTGTTGTGCACGATGGCGGATGAACTCATTCGGGTCTTCCTGAATGCTACGCTCGACAGCAGCAATAGCTTCTTCAGTACGCACTGTATAACGTCTCAAAGGATGTGTGTTGTCATTCAGAGTAAATGTTGACCGAAAACGTTTCATTGTTGAGCGAATTATTTGCTCTGATGGACGATTACGTCGATCATAAAACGGACGTAGGGCGCGATAAGTTTCAGGAACCGAACCATGATTTTCAAAATAAATCTGCACAATTTACAAGCGTTGTTCAGGCGTCAGTCTATTCATTATAAAATGGCAAACCAAACTGAACATAAATTACAAAACAGTTTTCAAAATGGCCGCCGTGGAAATCAGTACTGCCAACGTAAAGCTCTACACCTCTAAAAAAACACCCTTTATATTTAAAGTCTTATCAGTCTACTGGAAAGCGACGATGGTAGGTTTGGGGTCTTTGCAATTACTGTGGTACGTTTTGAAATTTTCCAGGCTATAGCTGGTAAACAAACCCGAGATCTTCAGCTTTGTAGTTTAATTACTACAGCGCCACAGAAGTGGCTGAATCATTTTATTTGTCTAATTTGTGTTCCTGTTTTATTTCATCTTTACTTACCAATAATAATCATTCTGTAGTTTCCTATCTTACATTACACTAATATTCCAATTAGATTTGGTCTAAGCTCTTAAATCGGATTATTTGTTATGAATTAAATCTTTTACTAACATAAACAGAATTACAAACCTGCCTACATAAATCTAACTACTTTTCACTTGTCTACGTTTGTTTATATTTCTACCTATCATATTATTAGTATCGTTCCATACGATACCTTAAAAATGTCATCTTTTCACTGTCCGAGTATGAAACATTATATCCAATCATCTCTCTCAGTACTGTAGGCATATTTATAAATTACCCTCCTATGGAATGAAATGCCTTTCTCTTTGCATTTCTTTAGTAGATTTTGAAGAAAGTTGTGATACGAGTTTTTTTTATTAGGTATTCCTAATTTTTTTTTATTTATCGTTGAATAAATGATGTTTTTATTTTGCCCAACTTTTTAACTTGATTGTTAAAGAATTTGCAGTAATTTTTTTATGCAGCCTCAATAAAATACTTGTATTTATTTACAATATTTTTTGTCAACTTCCTAAATTGTTTTGGAAATGCGAACTATTTTTACTTTCACTGTTATTTGTGTTACTTTATTTAACAGAGGAGCCTACCATCAAAAAATAATGTTATTTTTGAAAACGAAATTCGAACGAATAGATTATTCTAAATATAATTTTTTATTTATTTAATTAATAACTTATTTTTGCAATGTGTTTTATTATGATCGCATCAATATTTTTAGTATTTTGTGACCTCATTATAGAACAAAAACAAGTAATATAATAAAGAAGGATTACGATAATGTACAATATGTTTATAGCAATTTAAACTATTAAAATTGTGTAAATAGGTTGTTAGAACTGTTGTTGTTTAGGTCATCAGCCTAATTAGCTAATTAGGTTGGTTTGAATCTTTAGAGGCTAAGTAAAAACGAGGAGTGAGGTGGTTTACTATTGCCTTCCGTACCGAGTCAAAAGAGTATGCTTATCAGCATGCCAGGCCCTCCGAAAAGCACCTAATTTCCACCCTACAAATGGTACCTTCATTTCATTCACCACAAGGTCTGGCTGTATAGTGAAATTCGTTACTCTCATATGAGATAAATCTGACTAGTATCTTTTACACCTCCACCTCTTCTGTCCTTATATAGTTCAGTCATAGAATTGACTGACTATGTGATAAAAAACAGAACTACTTTTTTTGTAGCCCTGAAACAAACAGATCGAGTGCAATTAATTTATCACTCCACCTGCCCGCTTCGGGTGTTTTTAGCACTATTTTAAATTGATTATTTTTAGATACATTATTGATAGTATACTATATTAAAAATTTTCAATTTTAGTGGTTTTTTTGTAATATTTCATTAACAAATTTTTGTAAGTGTCTGGTAGGTCAAATTCTCTCCTTATTGTTTTCAGTATAACATTTGAACTAACGCCCATAAATAAATAAATAAAAACGAAACCAACCTCATAGCAAAATCAACAGTTTCTTTTGTGAAAATTTCAAATTTTAATATTTCGTTAAAGAATTGAAATATATTTTTTCAGAAATCATAACTTTTGATCCACTAAACGCTACGTATTTGTTTTTTGTTAAGTTAGTCAAAATATTATCTCCTTATATGAAAAAGTAATAGTATGAATAAATTAAGTAAGTTGTAGGCAGTTTAAATTAAGTAAGTTGTAGTAGTAATAAATTAAGTAAGTTGTAGTAGTTGTAGGCCTTGTATGAAAAAAGTAATTCTGTATTTTAAACTTTAAAAAATCGTGTCTTTTTTTATCAAATCTTTGATACTATTAAAAATATCTTTGTGAAAAAATATAATATAAAAGGGAGAAATATGCAACCATACATGGTACTCTAGAAGGAGATCTTAACTTAAATTTCACTCCAATTTCGTAGAAATCAGCCGAATTACACCCAACTATGATTTTATGAAAGTAGTGGTTGTTTTTTTAACCCCCTCCCACTTTAATTTTAGGAATGAGGGTAAACTTTTTAAATAATTTTTATTCAGAATTTAATAAAATGAATAGCATTGGATTTGAGAACCACGGAAAGCTTTTCTCTAATTAGCTGCACAAAAATATTGTAACATGTGTAACTACTAGTAAATTAAAAAACTTAATTCAATAGTAGACTAAATTGATAATAAATGTTTTTAAAATTTAAGACTGAACTTAACTAAAAAGAAAATATGACCATTTACAATCAATAATTAATTATTTTCTTAGAGTTATATACAAATTTTACTAACGAATTAACGTTCGAGTTAGCTGTCACTAACGAACCCGGTTTCCAAACACGTCAAATCGGTTTCTACAGTTGACCCACACTCTTTGATTTACTACGTACCTGTTTACATACTGACTTCTGTACTTCACATTGACCAATTAATAACTGAACTGTGAATATAATAACTCTTTTTATTATAACCGGTCTAAAATTTTCGAGAAGAAAGGAATAAACAAGAAAATGAAATAGAAAAATAGAATAATAGAACCGAACACAGCGTCCAGCCTGAACTAGAAAAATCAACCATTGCATAAAGGCCAGTACGGCCGCCCAACAGGTAACAGATCACACCTGTCAAAACTCATACAAAAGCTACTATTGTTAAAATACAACATAATAGACATAATTTACCAACGTTACAATACTTTTTTAATGGTTTACTCTCCCCTTACCGTCTTAAAAGTAACTAAACTTAATTTTGAGTATGGATCATTGGATAGGAAATCACTATCATGGTACGTTCCTAATTGCAAAAATAAGTTAAAAAATAACGTCTTTGTGAGTATTGGTTAAGTTAAAAAAAAACTTAATTGAATTGTTCTGTAGAAGATAAAATGGCTCTTCATTTTATGTTATAAAATCAAGACGTATCATTGTCATTTAAATGTCATGTAACACCTAAATTAACATTTATTGTAGGAGCTTCCTTCTTATTATGAATCATAAAGGTTATTTTGTTGGTTGACCTTATTCGCGTAAATCTTTTCTCACTAGATTTAAGATTTTGTTTGTGAATCTGTAACTCTATTGTTATAATTTGGCCCTGCCCGATATTATTTCAGTAATTCTGATCATCATCTGTTGAATTCAAAAACATACGTTTACTAATTACATCTTTATCTATCATTGAATTGTTTCTCCTTTTGAAAACAATAGCTTTGTAAACAGATGTCTGGGTTACATAAAAACTAGTAAGTGCTAAATAGACCAAATCTTTCTTAGTTTGTTTTTCTATACAAACAATTCCGTATCTGTGTTCTCTTAATTAACCTTTTTTAACTTTAAGATTTTATTATATTGTATTCGATTCTGCTAAAATTTGACTCGCTCTGAAATCGGTTTTTTTTCTGCCAAAATCTGACTTGAGTGTTGTCCATTACATTTATGCACTATGGGACCTATCATGAAGTGAACTTAAACAAAAAATCGTGTATTTTTGTTTGTATCAAAGTACAACAATCTACATATTTTATTTTTCCAATTTTCTCTACAGTTTTCAGCGGATATACTATACCTAACTAAAATAATTTTTCTCCTCCGGTTGCATAGTATTTGTACGTTGAAAATCATTCTTGTGTGCTTAAATTTTATGAAAATATTCAAAATTTATACAATTATTTAGTGATTTATCGTGATCCTACCTTGACCGGTGTCGAAAAAAATACAAGACTTCTTTCCAATGCTGTCTTTTTCAAGAAGTCTAGCTGTACTGATAAACAGCCTGCCCTTTTGGTAATGCTGAGGAGCACAATAAACTGTCAGACACACTTTACAGGTGTAACGTTTAACTTTACACTTGGAATCTTTACATTGTTTATTGGTGAAAACTTTACCTTGTTTAAACTTTGTTAAACCTTGTTTAAAATTGTTGAACCTTTAAACCTTGTTTATAGGTGTAAAGTGTGTCTGCTATATAGGTATAAGGTGTGTAGGTGTAAAGTGTGGTTATCGTGCTCCTCTCGGTACCAATAAAATGATATTCGTTAAATCATTTCACTTTCTCTTTTTGACTGATTCATTTTAATTGAAGACAATCGAATTAGTTATTACTGTACATGCTGTAGAATTTGTTCTGATTTTGAATAGGAGGTATTAAAGAGGAATGTACAGACGGAATACTCTATGATAAGTAGAATTAATAATTTCTGTTTGAAGTCATTGTATATGATGTTTCTGAAAGTGGTCGATGGGTGCTCTAGGGTGTTTATAGATATTAAAAAAGTGAATTGATACTGAAAGTGAAAGATGTTCGAGATGAGTTAATTTAATGAGTTTATATAGACAGAAAGACCACCTAAAGAGACTAAATGATTAAAACAAGAATTGTTTGTGAATTGCAATAGAAACCTAGGGGAGAAAGGAGGACGTTCCTTGAAAAAATAAGAATGAATTGTTTTACCGGAGGCTTGTTCTATCTACCTGGGAGCTGAGAAGAAAGTTAATTTTTTATATACCACTTAAAATTTGTTGCCTAAAGTTTCGTCTTAATTTGTTTGTTACGTATCTATCATTATATTTTAGTCCAATTTCGATGTTACCCGCTATACTTTTAGAGTATTGATGAAAATGTTCACACAGTCAAAACTCCTTATTCTGTAATTTTAATGTTATTTTTATAAACGAAAAATTGTTTTAAATTACAAACAACGTTTCTTGATTACAAAAAGAAATTTAATTTTTTTTTGGAAAAAGCCAAAGGTCAGAAAAATAATGCAAAACCTTCAAATTTTTTACATTTTTTCCGAGTAGTTCATTCATAAAATAATGAAAAAACATAAGTATTTTTTTCGCTGTTATTTATAATATTATTTTAGGTTTCATTTTAATTAGGTACTTTTTGGTTGGTCGTACCAAAATTGAATCTGTCAACAATTTAGTACAATTCAGTCAAAGTGAATAAATGTAGGTCTAAAAAGTTACTAGTCATATGATATATTAGGCAGGAAGTAATAAACTCATGTTATTGCTGAGGAATATACATTACAATGGTTAATATAAAGGTCAAGGGCTCTCTCCTTGACTTTGAAGAACTCTTTCATATTCTCCAGGTGTCTTAAAAGAACGGAAGTCAAATGGTGTTAATACTGCTGTAGGTTAATCGTGTACGCATGCTCGCAATTCATTTGTGTTTTTATTTTTGTTACACAATTTTAATACCCATTTAATAAGCCTTCTTTTTGCGTTTTTAATCGTTTTCTCAAATGGATACATTTATAACTCTATGGGAAATGAATAAATTGTTGTACTCTATAGGCAGGTTTATCTATTTCGTCTGTATTATTAACGAAATGAACCATAAATGTATATTTACTTTACTCCGCCCGTTGTTCTACAATACATATTAAACCTATTCCAGAGCAGTAATACAACCACAAAGTATTGTTGAGTAGCCGTTTTGTTTGTAACTATAGCCTAAGTTACTACGCACGTAAATATGCTGACCTACATTTTCATTCACTGTGCACTTTAGGCTACGCTGCATCCATTAAGTGTTGTGTAGATTACTGCTTGTTCAATTTGATTGATGGACTTTTACTGTATTTGTGCTCTACCTACAAAATTCCATGGATCTGTGGATTCAGAATATTTTTATAACAGCTTTAGGTGCTCCGTAACGGGAATTCATATCCTTATATTACACCGTGTTAACACTTGTAATATCTTCTCTGGAACTTTAACAGATAGATGCATATTGTTTTTTTTTTTAATTAAAGCTCACAATCCATCTTACATAGTGCAGGAATTTTTATTTTCTCAAAGAGAAAATTTTTACAGATGTTGTTGCAGAATCTTGAACTAGGATGAAAATATTTGAGAATTTCTTTTTCTTTTGTTAATATTTAAAAAATATCGTACACTTTAATTTTACAACTAGGTTAAGTTGACAGTTTTAAAAATTTTTTGTTTTTTGTGAAAGTTGAGAAAAAGTAAACGATTACAGAAAAATACCTTTTTGGGAAAACGGGAAGAAAATTTGTAAAACATGACATTTGTTACTTCAGTATTACTGTGAGTAATTACTAAGAATAGAACATTAGTTGTCAGGGTCTTCCATTTCTTCAATATGATCTTTTTAATTTATTCCTGGCAGGATTGATTTTTTTGTATAACATGTTGTCTGTGTTAAAAATGACATCAATTTATGAATTTTCTATAAATGCTTGTGTGTTTTTGAATGTTGGGTCGTGATTAACTTATGCAGAACTGTATTTAAATTGTACAAAATAAGCTGGTGTTTTGGAAGTTGTATGAAGTTAAGATTTTCGGTGTGTGGTTGTGTGTGTGTGTGTATGTGTGTGTGTGTGTGTGTGTGTGTGTGTGTGTGTGTGTGTGTGGATGTATGAGCGAGAGAAAGTGTGTGTATGAGAAAGAATTACCTGAGCAGATAGGTAATAAACTACTGATGCACTTCAGCAAGTCCACGCGTCGCGTCGAATTTAAAATGCAATCTAAATCACGTGATGTATATGTCATTCACATCAGTCGCTTTACAGTAATTTAATTTTTTAAAGTTGTGTTTGAAAACATCCAAATTTTGTGTAGACGTGGAAAGTAGCTCCAAGTCTTCTGAAAAAGAATACAGTAGTTTAAACGAATGAGCTGGTTGTAATCTTCTCTCTTGCTCTTGTGGTAGAGATCTAACTGTTCCTTGTTTCGTTGAACACCTGCTTCGATTGTACAATTTAAATGACTTCTCTGTCGAAGGTAAAAGAATTTTGTAAAAAATTCACACAATAATAAGTTGGAACAATTAATTAAAAGGTTTAAATTATACATATCTGTTATAGTTTCAGTAAAATTACGAAATCCATATCGAAAATTCAATTCCAAATTTTGTACCCTTGTTTAATTCCGTTTTTATGAGAGTTTAATTGATTTATAATTTTACTAGGAAAGTAATTTTTGGGTATAAATATATCAGAAAAAAACATTGTTTGTAAACAAATCGAAGTGATCGTTTTCAGTAGATAGAAATTTGTGTGAATACATTATTGTCAATTTCGGGTAATGGAAACCACGTGAAATTCAAATACGAAGGTATTACTGTTGATTCGGTTATAAATAAGATCATCAGTTATAACGTAACTTCGGCCATTTAGTAAAAAACAGTTCGGTTACGCTGAATTCCCATCAGGCACCATGTTGAATAGCTCCGGTTATAATGTAACCTATCTTCAGTTTAATAGTAATCTTATGCTTATAAGTTTTATTCATACGAGTAATAATTTTGTTATAAGTTTTTATGAAATTTATTTCTGTATTTTTGATAGCTCGTATCAGTAAATAAACTACTAGTAGGCCTAGCTGTTTTAAAATTCCATTTTACATAACGTATTTCTCATCTGAATAATCTACTGTGTACATAAATATGCACCGATATTAACCAAGAATTACAAATAAACAAATTAACTTAACTTTGTTCAGTACTACTTGACAAATGAAATAATGTTTTGTTGGTTTCACGGAATTGCGAGTAATGTAATCTATCCGCGCGTAAAATCCGCGTAATGTAAGCAATTTGCACACAATACAAGAACATCTAATACAAGAACTGTACAACTAAACTTAACTAATACTAGAACATCCTTAAGTTGTAAATTATTTATTTAGGACTCTTCTTCAGTGCCATCACAATTGAGTTTGACGACAATTTGCCTGATGAACTAAGGTATTCCATTCCATGATGTTTCGTAACCATGATTTTCTCTTTCTGTCTATCCCTCACTTTCCTTCAACTTGCCTTCCAATATCAATAGAATACTGTATTTCAAATTTGCTTTGGCGCTTGATGTGACCCGTGACGTCATCCTAAATTTGTGAGGTTCCTTCTTCCTAATTTTTACCAACCCACCGGGTTGGTCTAGAGGTAAAGTCGTCGCCAGAATCAGCTATTTAACAGCTGATTTTCGGAGACGAAGGTTCCTGGTTCCAATCCTAGTAAAAGTAGTTACTTTTATACGGATTTGAATACTAGACAGTGGTTACCGGTGTACTTTGATGGTTGGGGTTTAATTAACCATACACTCTCAGGAATGGTCGGCCTGGGTCTGTACAAGACTACACCTCATTTACACGTCATACACATCATCCTCATCTCATTGGGTCATGGGGTTGCTCATTGTTCTAAATTGAACAGATTGCAACGTACACAAATTAGGAAACAAATTTTTACCAAGGCAGTTAAATGCGGACGTGTATTAAGATAACGAGTATTAAAAACAGTTGTATACATAACTTATGTCACATATTGTACTTTTCTCCAATCCGTTGTATGGATTTATTTACACTATGGAATTATTTATTTATTACAAGCCAATAACGCTATCGATGGACATTTTTTACGAGTTGTCTAAATTACTGGTCTTTTATTTTATTATTTTCGTTTTTTATTTTATTGTTTTTATTGTTTTTATGTTATTATTTTGTGATTTGGGAGAGCAGTATTTATGAAATTTCATCATTCGATTCATATTATTTTTTAAAAGAAACAAATTATTTAAATGCTAAATATGTTTTTAAGCCTAAAAAAAGGTTTGCTATTAGAAAATAACTGTTATTACGTATACACAGTTTGACGAAAGTCGTGTTGCAATCACAAAAAAATGTTGTTTACAATCGTATTGATTCCAGTCACATCGTTTGTTCTTTTGTACGTTTCTTCAGTTGGCTCTGTACATATATTTACGTGGATTTATTTCATATGTATTTTTAATAATGAGGATAACCTCGTTTCTAGATACAGTGCATTTACACAATTCTTTTTTTGGTTTTTGTCACTTGTTTATGAAATTTAAAAGAATATTTCCTACTTTTAAAACGACAAAAAATAAGTCATTAATTTGTCCTTGAAATTTAAATGAAGTCAATATCCATTTCGTTTTCTTTGCTCTATTTTCTTTTCTTCTCTTTTGAATTACTATTGTATCTCGTCTACTAGAATTGAAAATAGTTTACTGTTAATGAGGCTTCCGTATGCCTAAATATGATTAGTTGGTTTTGTTTTCTCCTCGTTACACATTTAAAAGTATTTTTCATCTGAACTTAAAATTTGTATGATCATATTTAGTTAATAGTTTATTGGAAAATGTAATAAGTTAGTAATGTTTAAGCTTTTATAGTTTTAATTTAGTCTGTAGGTTTATAGAAATTTCGATATATTTTCGGAAACTTTTTTCGATTTTTAACGAAGTGGTATTTTTTTTTTTATATGAAGTGGTTTACGAAAAAGTAAGTTCTTAAAAATTTTGTTTAGAAAGTTATAAGGTTGAACTGTAAGTAATCTTAATATGTTATTTTGAAATTTGACTTTTATGATATTATGCTGGCCGTATCCGTAGCTCAGTAGTTAAAGCAGTAGACTGCGTTGCACACTCCAAAGCAGAAGGTTCTCGGTTTGATTGCCGGCTAGGGTCTAGTGATTAGTACTACCGTACTAATACTTGTCAGTTTAAAAATAGACTAACTGTAAATAAACTAATAAATAAAAAGAAGATTGTGTACTACCAACAAATTTTTAATAAAATGAAAATCGCTGTAAGTCTTCTTGTAATTTGTAGGGGTAAATTACCTCGACTTTAACTTACCAAAATATGTGAAAAAGAAATGTTTAAATCTGCTTATGTGATTTAATTTTTGTTGGTGACTGAAATAAATAAATTAGTAAGTCAATTATATCGAAAAATATTGTTTTTACAAGAGGGCATTACTAAAGGTTTTAACCCTTTAGAAATCTTGATTAAAGTAAAATTTACTGTATAACGGTGGTAAGCATGTTGCCAGAAATTTAGGAAAAATTAATTAAAAATTTAGAAAGGAAAGTTCTACGTAACTCTTTAGATTTGAGGGTTTGGGTTTAAGGATAACTATAAATCAATTTAAAATGTTAATTTTTTTTAACACTCCTTTATAAAAAATATATATAATTGTTTTATTGATTTAAATCGATTCGAGAGTAGGAGCTACTATATGAAGCGAGGTAATATTTGTTAATTATTAATGACAAATAATATTAATTATGAATAATAATAATTAGTATTATTATTTTCCCAAATAAAAATAAACTAGTAAATAGATAAATAATAATTATTATTATTTGGCTAAATAAATGCGTTTACATAAATTAATACAAAATATAAACTCGAGGCTTCAACAACAACAAAATAATAGCTTATGTACCAATGAAATATTGATCCAATCTGTTTCATGTTACATTGTTTACTAATGATTACATAGTTTTATTTTCATTATTTACCTTGGCAAGAGAAAGTCGTGCGAGTGTTTCATACCAAATCTTTATACAATATGTTAGGGACTAGCGTAGAATTAATATTGGATTATATTAACCTGCATTCCAGTACAGAACTTTTTTTTGTTGTAAACATTTCCTCCGAATTAATAAAAGACTTAATTAAGTTACGCGTACAGGAAACGAATCCGTTAACAAAACAGCATTTTTATTGTTTTTTAAATTGCTCGCTATAAAGGTGAAGAGTTAACTAGTTTAGTGTGTAACGAAATGCTCAGAAAGTTTTTTTGAATTAATGAATGAAAAGGCGGAAGAAGGCAGTTGCTCAAGTTTCCATACGTGTCGCCTTATTTATATTTTGAGGGTACAGTCTGAAGTTTTAGAAAAGTGGGTTACATCTCTACATTGGATAATTAATCACTTACGTAGTATAAGTAGTTTTTTCAGGATTAAATTTTTATGATTTGAACTATCACTTAAGGATTTTTCTACTTTATGCATTCCTTTGGTGTAGCGCCGGCCCGTTGGTGTAGTGATAAGCGCAACTAGTTTCTGTACCAGAAGTCCCGGGTTCAATTTCCGGTCAGGTCTGGGATTTTTTCATCGCTCGTTTTTTCTATTATACCATTACCGTACACAGAAGTAAAGCTTTTCCTTTTCTGCGTTGATTCGTGTGACCGAAATTGTTTTTTTTTTTTTTTTAATTTAGTTGCGGTATGCAAATTTACCCATTAAAATACACAGTTTTTAGCCGTTTTTCCGTTGTTGTTGTTGTTTAGGTCATCAGCCGAAAGGCTAGTTTGAAGCTCTAGAGGTTTTACTAAATAAAATAAGGAGTGAGATGGTTTACCATTGCTTTTCTCATTGAGTGGAAAGTATGCTTATTAGCATGCCAGGCCCTCCGAAAAGCACTTAATTTCCACACTGCAAAGAACACTTTCACTTCATCCACCACAGGGTCTGGCTGTATACATAATCTTATGTCATATAATTGGCTGACCAAGTCATAAGAAATAGAACTGTTTTAGCCCTGGATCGAGTGCTAATAATTTAACACTCTAACCGCCTGTTATGGGCAGGTTTCCGTTTACAAGACTTTAAAACATGTGTTACTTCCTCCAGACCGAATATAAAAAATCGGCGTTGACATTAATTAAAGATCACAGTCTTATGTATAAAGTGATCATTTAAAAGTAAACGCTGATGTTTCGTTTTAATACGTCGGCCACTTTAAAATAAATCGTTTTTTCGGTTCCAAGTAAAGAAGCCAAATGATTTTTGGTCTGAACCAAGCACCTCTACTATGCGTTGTGCCTAGTATTTTTTCAAAATTTTGGTCAAAAGAAACAACGCAAAACATTACGAGCTATTTTTTAATGTATCATTAAATGTTTTCCATCTCTTGTAATTAGTGAAATAAAATTTTTCAAACATCGGACTTCTCTAGTGATTAGAACTAGGTATAAATTTAATGGGCATAACTGTCAGACGTAGAACAAATAAAAAATTTACATTCCTAGCAGATGATTGAACTTTTTGGTTTTTATAATGAAAATCTGTTAGTTCCAGGGCTAAGAAACATAGTTCTGTTTCTTATCACATGTTCAGCTAATTAAATGACTGAATCATTTAAGATCGGAAATGGTAGCGGTGTAAAAGGCACCAATCAGAGTTATCTCCTCTGAAAGTAATGAATTTAATTTTATAGCCAGACCCTGTGGTGAATGAAGTGAAGTTGTCATTTGCAGGGGGAGGGAATACGTGGTTTTCAGCTGCTGATAAGCAGCAGCATGCTGCTAAGCATTCTTTTCAACTCAGTGAATAAGGCAATAGTAAACTACCTCACTCTCCGTTTTACTTAGTAAAACCTCTAGAGGTTCAATCCAGCCTTTCGGCTGATAACCTGTGCAACAGAGAAAGTCGATTGAATGCCTTTGAAATTTACTATATTAAAGTGAGACTATACTTTGTATCCCGCCAATGTTAAATTTGCAATTTTTAGGTACATTTTTCATAGGATTGGTTGAAGATAAGAAAATGGAACTTTACACACATATCAATGTTGGGTTTTTCTAGCAACTGGCATTTTTCAATTTAATCTGTAGAACCATGAAATAAATAATAAAATAACGAATAACATAGAATTTTTAAAAAATTCTTTCTACGTGTTTTTGCATATTACTAATTTTAGGAGCATCTGAGGAAGTAATAAAAATGCCAGTGTATGTGCACGTACAAGAAGAAGAACTGGTAAAAATTTCTACATGGTAGGTATAATGGTTTCCGAAAAATGTATCTAAATGTTAAATATCTAAATTTTCGGGAACAGACAAAAAACAAAAAGGCACAAATCAAAAACAAAATGTACACAAACATGCAAATTTCCCATCAACAGTTGGTTAAAAAGCTAAACCAACAGTTTTGAGAATATTAAAAACAGTATGCAGATATTTAAACAAATTGAAATTCCCTTTACGCTAAAACGAGAAGTATAAAATTACGAAAAATATTCGTTCATGGTATTATGATAATTTTGCTCGGTAAACCTGCTAAATACTTAATTATTTCATTAAAATAATTTTTTTACGTAATTTAATGTATTTCTGGTAGATCTAGGCCTGAAGTACTGAAAAACATAAACCACCGAAAATCGAAATATTCAGTCAAATCCATCGACAGTCTCACCTTTAAGGGATTAGCATTTAACTAAAACTTTTGTTTTTTAATTGATTTTTACGGCTCTTGTGCGTTGTAATAATTATTGATATGGATACAAAATATGAACAAATTGTCTCTTAGACAGTGTGATTTATTGTCGAATTCTTTTACTTCATGAATTATTGTTTATAGCACGTTGTAACATAACAAAAAATAAATAAAAGTGTGGTTGATAATTGTGTTCTAAAAACATTTTGAAGATGTTTTTTTAATTTTTAACAATTTGAGTTCGTTAACAGTCACTAGAAGTATCAGTTACTACATTTGTAAGAGAGTTTGACAGTAACATTTTAGCGACTGTTTATTTTCATTTTACTTGTATTCAGGGGTACATAATGCAAATCATATAATAAGAAAATACTGCGATTGACTTTAAGGTTTATTTTGTAATTTGTGTTATGTCTCTTCACAGACTTGAAAGAAAGCCTTGACGTAAGTGGTACCTGTCGGAGATGTTTGATTGATTTGAGTTATTTGTTTTCTTTTGAATATTCTACGTTTCTTAGTAGATGATTAACGAGTTCAAATAACTCTCCAGCCACGCCACGGCAAGTCTGTGTCTGTTAACCTGCGCTCTTCGGGTCTGATGTGTCGGTCTGCGCTCGATGGACTCATTACAGATGTCACGACGTTAGGTTCCGTTAGACGGCGACCTCAAACCCAGCCTCATTCACTTGGTGATCCTCACTTTCTATCCTGCACTTTCCCGTCCTTATCGTTATTCACTGACCTCTCCCTCTGAATGTTTATCCAAAATTTAATGAGTGACGTCATATCCTGTGATAGGTAGCGCCACTCTGACATAGTACGTTATTCGGCTATCAAATTCGTTCGGTAAATTCTTTCTGCATTTCGTGTGTATTCTGTTTATTCATCTATTGCAAGTTGTACTGTAGGAAACTCCACACGATTATTAACTACTATCGATCTGATTTTTAACGATCAGCTGTCGTCAATTCCTTGCTCGATTATATCTTAAAACGATATAAGTACTATTTACAACGTTTTCTGTAGAGTCTTATACGCGCGTCATCTAACCAAGGTCTAAATTTGGTAAATTTAGTTTTTTGAAGGAATCTTTGCAACTTGGATAAAAAAAATCGCTTAAACATGAAAATAAACCATCATAACTGTCACTGTTTGTGCATCTAAGTAATCGTATAATTTATAATTGTTTTGTATTAATCTTAATAAATGAATTTGTTAACAAGTACAAATAAGGTAAGGGTAAAGGTAAGGGTAAGGTAGTATTTTCAGTTTTTATCTCTCACTATAACCTTCAGATAAATATTGTAAAATGTCTTAATTCAAAATTGGTTTCTTTTTCGTAAGTGTTTTGTTCTTGTAATTGTTATTTAACAATTCCTTGTATCTGAAAATAAAGATCTAAGTGAACATTTATTGAAATATTTATTAAAATTTATTGAAATGGCTTATAAATTTCTTTAAAATCTCGTATAAAATAATGTATGATGTATCCGAAATATGTAATTATTACTTACAAAGTAACAAATGTTTTAAAAATGATAAAATTATTTATAAAATTTTTCTAAAGAAAGCATAGCTTACACAGTATATTTATAAATATTGTATGTTCTATAACATGAATGAAGTGATGTTTCTACTTTTTTATTTTTGAATATCTAAACGGCGCAAACAAACAAGCATCTTGTTTTCTATCCGTGACTTAAATAGATTACTTGAAAATACTTCTAGTTATTTTATTATAGGAAAATACTTCAAGTTATTTTATTATAAAATATAAAAATGTAAATATTTAGATTTGTTTCAATAACACAGCAATATCTCAGGTTATTTCGTGATATACATAAAAATATGCGCAATACAAGCCAAAATTAATATTTTCAGTTTTAATTCTATTTAACTCCTTTACGTTTTAGACTGGTTATTTGATTTTCTCTTGCCTTACAGTTTATGAGTATATAGGGAAGGAAAGTATACTTTTCTTTTCGATTTTTTGAAAGTAAATTTTCACTAGAAATACACCTTTTCAGGCCCCCCTAAAAAAATGTTGAGCGGTTGATCGTGTGGGTGTGTATGTGTGCGCGCGCACACGCGTGTGTGTGTGGTGATATCTCACGAACGGAATATCATACTAAGTTGAAACTTGGAACTTAAGTTAGGTGTACCACAAGGGGACCCAACACGAACGTTTTCACCAAAATCGGTCAGGTGGAAATAGTAGTTCATTCTTGCAATTTTTCACATTATTGCAATTTTTTATTAAGTGGCTCCTCGAATTTTTTAAAAATCGCCTCTAACTACATTTTTTATTATGTACAAGGTAAGGTAAGTGCCTTATCTGGTGAAGTTATAGGAAAGGCTGTGCTCTGTGTAGTAAATAATGATTTTTTAATATTGCGGCTTTAATATTCAGTTTAGGGCAAAAGTGAATAGTCTGTAATTAAAGTTGTAGAAAATTAAAAAACCTACAACTTTTATTTCAGCTGTTTTATTTTTTACAACGGTTAGTTTACCGTCGGTGTTTTCTTGTATTTTGCTCATCAAAATTTGTAAAAAAAATTGAATTTTCAAGATTGCGGCCTTAGTAGGCTAATGCATTTTACGACAAAAGTGTACATAATCAAATTATTTGTATTAATTATTGAAAATTAAAATATTTACAACTTTTATTAAAGAATATTTTTCGAAAGAGCTTAATTTAGCGCCAATTAGTGATTTTCCATATTGTTAAATCGATCAGAGGTTGATTTTAATGTTGCGTCATTCACTCATGATTAAAGTTAGGTTATGTTTTACATACTATTACATTGTTTACTCATGATTAGAGGTTATATTTTTCCATTATCTAGATTGGCAAGAAAACATTGTGTGAGTATTTAACACCAGATTATTCTGTAATTGAAAGCTCGTTTCTTTAGTAGTAAGCGTATTTTTGTTCAGTTTGTCTTTCGTTCATGAACTTACCAAACCGAAAATGGACAAAGACATTACAATGAATTTGTTGGAGGTTTCTAGGAATTGATTCCAGTTTCATAAAATTTAAAATCGAATCAGAATTTCTGACGAGTTTTTTTTAAAAATTAATAACGTTTATTTTACAAACAATTTACGAAAACAATGCAGCTTTCTTTTTAGTGATGACAATTTTTGTAGTTTTATTGTACACGGTGTGTTAAATTGAATGTTTTCAATTAGTGACAATATAAGATATTTGTTACAGTAAAATTAGTATTAAAAGCAGAAACTTTATTACAAATCATATTATTGTATTTATTAAATAAATTGAACGAGACTTAATCATCTGTATCTTGATACATAGAATAATTCCCATTCTACCGTAAAACAGTAACACAGATTTATTCGATTTAACAATGTGCTTTTTCTTTTAAGACCTTAAAGTTTTAAAATTAAACGATAATATATTTACGGCGTAACTGATATTGTTAAAAAATTCTTGTATTTTTCAAGTAAATAAGAATAGAATTGATTGACTTTTACATCTGCTACATTATTTATTCCAATCCTCCCGTTCTTCCATAATGTTGTAAATGATTTTTTGAGAGATGCTACATGGCGTATAGCCTACACGTATTATTGTAATTTTATGACCTTCGACAAGACTTAAGTAGTTACGTCTGGGAGACCACCTGAGTAGCTCAACTCTATTGATCTAAATATGATAAATATTTATTTTTAAAATTTTTGCAACAGAATTAAAGAAAAAAATTAAAAATATCTGTAATTACATTTATAGGAATTACGGACGATTTTTTATAATTTTGTATAAAATCAGTGTATCCTTGTCAGAGTACTTCATAATTTTTTTATATAAAATTACCACGGTTAATTTTAATAATTGTCATCATAATAAAATAATAGAAGGTAAGTTGGGATGGCCATCTCTTCCGAGTTGTCCAATACACGTCATCCGGCAGATTTGTAAGTGAACACCTTTGGGTGATCGATCATTTGGCATCCACAACAAATTTCTATAGCTGCTATTTTTGATTTCATTTTCGAATAGTTTTTATTGCCTTTGGCACATGAAGTCTAACGTTGTTGTTGTTTAAGTCATCAGCCGAAAGGCTGGTTTGAACCTGCAGAGGTTTTACTAAGTAAAAACAAGGAGTAAGGTGGTTTACCATTGCCTTCCTCATTGAGTGGAAAAGTACGCTTATCAGCATGCAGGGCCCTCTGAAAAGCACATATTTTCCACTCTGCAAATGACACCTTCACTTCACTCACCACGGGGTCTTGCTGTATAATGAAATTCATTACTTTCAGAGGAGATAACTCTGAATAGCGTCTTTTACACCTCTACCTCTTCTGTTCTTAAATGATTCAGTCATTTAATTGGCTGACCATGCGATAAGAAACAGAACTATTTATTTTAGCCCTGCAACAAACAGATTGAGTGTAAATAATTTTACACTCCATCTGTCCGTTATGGGCATGAAGTCTAACATTTTAATTTTTTTTGGACCAGCAATCAGTAACCGGCTAAAGGTATTAACAATCTCAATTCAGGAGCCTTTATTTTTATATCCACTGTGCAGTCAGGGTCCAACACTCTGAACCACATTGGCATAACCAATGTGTGATAACATGTTAAAACTGTCCCCTTCCGCATTTTACTGATTATAATTTACCTCAAAGTGTATATTAGCCTTTGAAACACTTCATCAATTTGATTTTCCACATCTCGTGATTGCACATAATTTACATCACATCCCAATTACACAAACTAATGCACCTGTCCCAAGTAAGGTCTTGTCATTCAAACGTAGACACGATTAATTAATTACAATTTAGATTTAACAACAATTAATTAAGTATCATTTGATTAAAATATTGTATCAATCTATTTATCAATTTGTTGTTGTTTAGGTAATCAGCCGAAAGGATAGTTTGAACCTTTAGGGGCTTTACTAGAAAAACGAGGAGTAAGGTGGTTTACACTTGCCTTCCTCATGGAGTGGAAAAAGTATGGTTATCAGCATGCCGGGCCCTTTTAAAAAGCTTCTACCTTCCACCCTGCAAATTCACCACAGGGTCTGGCTTTATAATGAAATTGATTACTCTGAGAGAAGATAACTCTTGAGTTGTGTATTTTACACCTCTACCTCTTTTGTTTATAAATAACTCAGCCATGAAAAATTGGCTGACCATGTGGTAAGAAACAGAACTAAGTTATATTTTTTAGCCCTGGAACAAGCAGATCGAGTTCAAATAATTTAACACTCCACGTGCCTGTAATGGGCACTTGTCAGTTTATTTGTCTAGAAAAATTAGTCAGGGTTTTTGTACTAGGTAAATTTTGGGCACTTGTCAGTTTATTTGTCTATAAAGTTTAGTCAGGGTTTTTGTACTAAATTTTGGGCACTTGTCAGTTTATTTGTCTATAAAGTTTAGTCAGGGGTTTTCTACTAAATTTGGGAAAACAGATATTTTTTTTACGTAGAAACGACAGTTTAAGCTGTTTGTTATTCTTGGTGAATGAGAGACGATAAAGAAAGTTAATTTTAATACTTGTGTTTCGGATAGTTAATTATACGAAATTATTTAGGGAATCTTCTAATTCATTTTTATGTAATAAATGGCTTCTGTTTTCGTTGTAGTATGTTAGGAACAACATTATTCTTTGTAATGTCTTAGCTCTGTATAAGGAAAACTTAACCGAATAAAGTATTATAAACTTACGCTTGAACAATTTACTTTCTTTACTGGGTCAACATTATTGACGTGACATACTCATTATATCATGTAATTATTAATGTTATTATTATTAATCTTTAAAATTAATTCAGAGAAATTATAAATAACTCGTTCCTTTATGTTCACCTTAATTTTTTTCACAGTTATAGTAATAGAAACAAATTATCATTAAAGTTTGTCCGTCTTAATAGATTTTTAGATCGGGAATTGTATTTTAATTTCAGTATTCTCCTTGAACTTGTGCTCTAAATGTGGTGACAGATGTTTCCTGGATTATCATATCGTAAATCAAATTAATAATATGTTAAAGTTAAATTACTTTTACTATAATTTGTAATTTCTCTCGCTTTTTGTATAGCTAGTTGTAAATCAGGTGACTTCAAATTATACCTTGGCAGCTGACAATATTTATCTTTACACGTGTTCGTAGATAATTTACATTTAGAATATAAAACATTATGTTTTTTAAAAGTAATTCAGGTGTATCTACATACTAAATCAAATAAAACTGTAAATTTTCGTAGGGTTCCATTACTAAAAATTCTGGTGTGAAATACTCTCACAACTTTCCTTTGCCAATGCAAATATTAAACCATATAACCTAACATTAGTAATAAAACATTAGAAATAAACAAAAAAACTAACCTCAATAATTTTTATCATGAGTGGAAGACGCAAAATGAAAATTAACCTCAGTTTGGCTTAAAAATACGGAAAATCACTCTTCCACGCTAAACTAGGCTCTGTAGAAAAAAAATCTCAAAATAAAAGTTGTAGATCTGTTAATTTCTATAAATTTGATTATATATACACTTTTGTCGTAAAATACATTATACTGAGGCTGAAATCTTTAAAAAATCGATTTTTATACAAGTTTTCGTGAGAAAAAACAGAAAATTGCTAATTACCGCTAAACTAAGCGTTATACAAAAAAAATGTTTGTAATAAAAGTTTTAGGATTTTAAGTTCTCTACAACTTTTACTAGATACATTTTTGCGCTAAAATGCGTATTAAAGTCGCAATCTTAAAAAAATAATGTTTTTACGAGAAAACAGCCTCATAAAGAATTTCAGCAGACATGGCGCGTACCCTATCTTGTAGAGCATAAAAAATTTAGTTAATAAGGCGATTTTAAAAAAATTGTAGGACCAGCTTTTGAGAAAATCGCAAAAAAGTGAAAAATGACACGAATAAACTACTACTTCCGGTTGACCGATTTTGATGAAAATGTTCGTGTCGGGTCGTCTAGTTTTAACTTAAGTTTCAAGTTCGTACAATGTTCTGTTCTTGAGATATTCTGTATACACCCACACCCACACACACACAAACACACACACAGACCAAAAAAACATGTTTTTGGCTAAAAACATGTTTTTTGGGTTCAGGGGGTCTGAAAACGTGTACATCTGGTGAAAACTCGATTTCGAAAAATTGACATGAAAACAATACTTTCCTTCCTTCGAGGGAAGAAAAAGTAAAAATTACGCTCTTTTTATAATTTATACGTTCTTAAGTACATAGCGCCGTCAATTTATTCGGTATACTTCCAGTTTGTCATGAATGTGATTCATTATAGTTCAGCCGCTCTAAGTTTGCTCCTACTGTTAACAAACCAAAACCAGCTACAACAGGGTGCACGCTAGAGTCCGGACTTTATGGATGTCGTATTCCTATTAAGACAACTATTTTTTAAATTATAAGTACTTAAAGTACTAAAAACATCAGTCGTGATATGATGTAGGCCTAAAAATTTAATTTATAAAAATACTTTTAGAAATATTTTGTATTTAAATACTTTTGAAAGTATTTAGTTATTACTTTTTAATCAGCGTGTACACATTTAGATATAATGTGCATGCTCAGTGACGTCATTATTTGTTTACATGAGGAGCAAACTTAGAACGGCTGAACTGTAGGTATTTATTGACTAGCATCACCCGCTCGCTACGCTTCTCGGTAAAGTAATCGTTTTTTTCTCACATAACCTTACATGTTGAAAGCAAAATCATGAAACCAATTAGTACTGAAAACAGGAATTCTCTTAACATCAGTAACAATTATTAGTAGAAGGGGACAAAAATATGACCTGATAATATTTAAATATCTGTTCTAAGTTGGTTAAACGTTCTTAAAAAATTGGTGAAACACTAACACGACTTACAGTGTTACAGAATTTGAGGTTCTTCCTAACAACCAATACTTTTTTACTTTCTCTTGCCTATATGAATATTTAGGAAGGAAAGTATTGTTTTCATGTCGATTTTTCGAAATCGAGTTTTCATCGGATCTACACGTTTTCAGACCCCGTCAACCAAAACAGCATGTTTTTAGCGAATGGTGTGTGTGTGAGTGTGTGTGTGTGTGTGTGTGTGTGTGTGTGTGTGTGTGTGTGTGTGTGAACAGGATATTTCAACAACGGAACATCATACGAACTTGAAACTTGAAACTTAAGTTAGACACCACTACCGGACCCAACGCGAACATCTTCATCAAAATCGGTCAACCGAAAGTAGTAGTTTATTCGTGTCATTTTTCACTTTTTTGCGATTTTCTCAAAAACGGCTCCTGCGATAATTTAAAAATCCTCTCATTTACTAAATTTTCTATGCTTTACAAGATGGGGTAAGCGCAATGTCTGCTGAAATTCTTAGGGAGGCTGTTTACTCGTAAAAAAATTGTGTTTTAAGATTGCGACTTTAATATGTATTTTAACGCAAAAATGTGTATAGTAAAAGTTGTGGAGATTTTAAAATCCTACAACATTTATTTCAAATATTTTTTGTATAACGCTTCGTTAAGCGGTAATTAGCAATTTTCGGTTTTTTCTCACGAAAACGTGTAAAAATCGATTTTTTAAGATTTCAGCCTTAGTATGTATTTTACGACAAAAGTGTATATAATGAAATTTATAGAAAATTAACAGATCTACAACTTTTATTAAAATAATTTTTCTCTGCAGAGCATAGTTTGGCGTGAAAGAGTGATTTTGAGTGATTTTCATTTTTAATTTTGATTACGCATTATTTCACTCATGATTAAAATAAGTTTGTGTTTTTTTAGGTTAGTTTTTGTTTATTTATAATATTTTATTACTAATGTTAGTTTATATAGTTAATTATTTGCATTGGCAAGAGAAAGTAGTGTGAGTGTATCACACCTGATTTTTTTATGTTCAATATATTTGGGAGTAATTGTTATAAATTCTAGTACTACAGTTAGCAACAAAAGCACACCTAAACTTATAGATAATAATCTTTAAATCATTCTATTCCATTGTATATCCAGTAAAAGTTATCTTTCATGAGTGGAAAAACCGTGCTGATTGTATATTCTCTCTCTATTGAAGTACAGTCGATTCTGGATAATTGGTCCACTGGTTAATTGGAGCAGCCGGTTTTTTGGGACAGTTCTTTAATGAACAAAAACAGAACGGTATTTTACATTGATAATTACTCCGTTTATTCGGTCCATAATGCCGCTTATTGGGGCCAATCCGATGTATGTACAATATATGTTTTATTAAAACCATTAGAGGCCAGCGACGAAAAACACGTGGTTCTAAGCGGCAAGATAAGATAATGAGATGGATAGAGGTAGTAAACATTTTAACAGATAAACACCAGTATTCACACATCAGTCATAACAGAGATGTTATTTACAGTACAATGCGTAGGCTACATAATCGTCATTGCACAAATTTCAGCGAGTCATATCCACTAGTTATGCCAAACCTTACACGCTGTATAGCCTCCTTGTAACTAATGGTTAGTCATACGTACATAGAACGTTCGTAATTCCATGCTTCTCATCAGTTTTTGTGATTTCATGAGTGTACTGTAATACACTGTTTTTCGAGTCTGGTTGTTTTGTTGTCTGCAGGTATACTTCTATATTTTTTAATTCCGTTCGTTTCAACATTTTGTTGATATTTTTATGTGTAGGCTTACAGTACAGTACGTATTACCAACGTCTTTGTGAGTATAAAATTCCGCGTAACGATATGACTGTGTGAATGAATAAAGCTTCTCGACAAAATAAAAACGTATCCACCAACTTAAACCAACGTAAACTATCGGAACTAACTGGTATACCAAAAATTACGATAGCTTGTATCGTGCTCCAAGAAGATAAGATAGGCCAAGAGTGCGCATTAAAAGACTATGGAACATCTCAGGAAAGAAAACGTAAAGGAAGGATCCATTTGTTAAGAAGCATTGAATTAATGGTTCGTCATTGTAACTTCGTAAGGTATTAGTGTAAACGGTCCAATGCTTAAAACCAAGGCAAAAGGTTTTGCTGAAAAGTTAATCATTATTCTGATACCCTTCTATTTTTTCGTGTGTTTATGGATAGAACTTGCATAAAAATGATGCATAAAAGATGATAATTTTAATAAAATACAGTATCGTGTACGCCACAGTTTATGAATTCGTTTATTAGGGCCAGCCATTTAATTGGGCCAAAATGCTCCGGTCCCGGTGTGCTCCAATTATCCGGAATTGACTGTATATACTCGTAGATACGCTAAGTTAATTAATTTGGCGTATTAGGCTTACTTTTGGTATTATACAATACGATTGACTAATTAATTTATTACACAGTACATGTTTTGATTAAAGATAATTGTGCACAATTCATAAATAACTTGTTTATAACAATCATTAAATTTCTTTAGAAATTTTTAGCTTTTTATTCTCTTTGTTGTCGTTATTGTTAAAGGTAATTAATATTAAGTGTTTAATTAGCAAAGATAAGACGCGAAACTTATAGAAAACAAAACAATAGAGGAAATCTTCTGTTTGTGCAATTGCGATCCGATCCGTAAAGCATGTGATTGAGTCATTTCACTTTGTGTAGTCTTGTATTTCATGTAAATATGAGGAAGTGTAGTTCTATTGATGATAATTTCTCCAGAAACAACACTTAACCAACAGCAGTGAGTACAAATAAGTACAAATAAGTTTGATTATGTAAAGTTTTTCATTTGCATGCATTATAACACGGAGATATTAGGCTACTAATTAAAAAAATAAACCAATATTTTTAGAAGAATATTAATACCTAAGTATACAAAATAAATAGAACAATAAAGATAGGCCTACGCGCCGGTAAACCCGTATTCATTCAGTCAATTACCTACCTACCCATTCCACCAGTACCCTATACACCCATTTTCGGTAGTAGCCTACTGCAATAGATGTAGATTGTATAGCTGAAGTACCCGTTCTTAGAACGGTTTTCTTGGTGCTGTGGACGGTCTGTTGGTGTACCGAGTTCGATCCCTATTAGGTCTGATATTCTGTAATCATTCATTGTTTTCTTTTCGTACCTCCTTTCAACGTCAGCGTTGTTATTATAAAAGAAAGTTGGACGTAAAATGAAAGCGAGATCTTGATATTTTTAAATTAAGATATGCAGCGCTTTATTATTTTCATATCAAATGAAAGGCACATCACAATAGGAATACCACGATGGTTAACTAACAAACTATTAAGAATACTGATTCATTTTTGACAATATGACCGAGAATGGGTGTATAGGGTACTGGTGGAATGGGTAAGTAGGTAACTGACTGAATGAATACGGGGTTTACCGGCGCATAGGCCTATCTTCGTTATATTTATTTTGTTTGTTAATATTCTTCTAAAAATATTGTTTTATTTTTTAAAATTTGTAATATCTCCGTTATTGTACGTGCAAATGAAAAACTTTACACAATCAAACTTATTTGTCTTAAAACGTTTCGTAATTTCGATAGTATAACATTTTTTGATACATTTACTTCTAACGGAGATATTGAACTTCCCCATCCCTTTGTGATATTAAAAACATTTATAGCCTATTTTCATTTCGATTATGTCTAGAACCTAAATACCAAAATTGATTGAATTTGGTTCAGCGGTTCGTGTGTGATGCCGCACATACAAACAGACAAAAATTCACCTGAACTTATTTTCGGTGTTTACTTATTAGATCGGGCGTAGAAACTAAATTTGGGGAACTTTGAAAAATTGTCCAGACAAAATCACAATTTTCTTTTTGTAGATTTAGTTGTGCAGATAGTTCATTAGTTCCATGTTTTACGTACACTATAGTTTATCATTAACTGTTTTGTGCAGTTCGTTATAAACTAATCAAAACACTTCTACAAATCGGAAAAATTGTACCTACAGTGTCAAACAAGAGAATTTTTTTAGTCTTCTTCTTCTTCGGCTTTTCCCTTCCTCAGGGGTCGCTGTTCCTTATCTTCTCCTCCACTCTCTCCGATCCACCACATCCTCCTCACTCAGGCCCTTCTCCCTCAGGTCGTCCGCCACGGCGTCTCTCCATCTTCTCCGGGGTCTCCCCCTCCCTCTCACCCCATCCACCACCAATCTATCCACAACCCTCCCCACATACTCCTCCTCCCTACGCATCAAATGTCCATACCACTGCAGTCTTCGTTCCTGAAGCTTCTTGGACACTTCTATCACTCCCACAGACTCCCTTATTACTTCATTCCGTATCCTATCTTTCCTAGTCTTTCCCTGCATCCACCTCAACATCTTCATTTCCGTAACCTCCAACTTGTTTCCCTGTCTCTTCTTCATAGGCCAAGTTTCACTACCATACAGCCATGCCGGTCTAATCACTGTCTTATATATCTTTCCCTTCATTTTTGTCCCAATCCTTCTGTCACACAATACACCTGTCGTTCGCCTCCAGTTATTCCATCCAGCTTGTATTCTATGGTTAATGTCCTCCTCCAGTCCTCCACTCTCGGTTAGGCATGAACCAAGGTACTTGAAACACTTTACCCTTCTCACCACTTCATTCAGCAAACTCACCCCTCCACTCTTATCCTCACCTCCAAACCATAGGTATTCAGTCTTTTCCCTGCTGATCCTCAGGCCTCCCTTCTCTAATACCTCTCTCCAACTTTCCAGTTTCCTCTCCACTATATCCCTGGTTTCTCCCACCAGCACAATGTCATCCGCAAAAAGCATTGAGAATTTTTTTAGTAGTGTACATAAATTTTTCAAAAAAAGAACCGAGCAAGGAACCGATTTTGTTAATCAAAGTGCAAAAAGAGTAACTTCAGCTACGGGTGTTTCGCTAAGTAGTTAAGCGCATTTTGAAATAAAATAAAATAAATAAAGGTTTTGGTTAGGGTTTTTCTACACCTGAAGATTAAACAACTTTGATTGTGTTAAGTCTTGACATTATTAGAATAATGTTGAATTGCGAAATGCCAGCGTACAAGCTTTTCCTGCCAACATAAATGCCTTCCCCTCTAACCAGGGCTATAATATTGCTATAATTAACTCTTCGTTGTTGATTTATTAATTGATGTTATCGTATGCCCATAACAGGCAGGTGGAGTGTTTAATTAATTGCACTTGATGTGTGGTTCCAGGGCTACAAAAAATAGTTCTGTTTTTTATCACATAGTCAGACAATTATATGACTGAAATATTTAAGAACAGAAGAGGTAGAGGTAAAAAAGACACTAATCAGAGTTATCTCCTCTGATAGTAATGAATTTCACTATACAGCCAGACCCTGTGGTGAATGAAGTGAAGGTGTCATTTGCAGGGTGGAAAGTGGATGCTTTTCGGAGGGCCTGGCATGCTGATAAGCATACGCTTTCAACTCAGTGAGGAAGGCCATGGTAAACCACCTCACTCCTCGTTTTTACTTAGTAAAACCTCTAGAGGTTCAAACCAGCCTTTCGGCTGTTGACCTAAACAACAACAACACGTTATCGTATTTATTGAACTGCCTTGCTAATTTCTGCGCAATAGTATTTTATTCATTATTATAATTAGCTACGTATTTGGAATTATAAATCGCTTATAACGAAGTAAATAATGCGTATCGCGTTATGGGACCATATAAAATTCAGTTTTATTATGTAAATTTACATGGCATATTCATTCTTTGTTTTTTCCTTCATGTAACTTTTTTATGGTGTCTTTTAATTATGAAACTACGTAAATTGCATTGTTTTCGTTTAGTGTGAAGTACAAAAACATCGTGACATGTTTTGTATTGCAGAACATTGGTTTTTATCTAAATACTCTACATAAACAATGTGATAAAAAACAGTTTTCTATTCTTGAAAAGAGGCCAGATACACTTAAAAATAACGACATAAGTAGTAAAAATGATTTTATGCGCATATTAATAATCTAGGTGCACTTGTGTACTGTTATTTATAACTGAATTCTTTTTTTATTGATAAAAGTAATACGGTAAACGTACTGCGAATAATTTCACACACGCTTTTTTATTAGTATTTAATACTTATTTGAATTGTGGTTATCTTTTATTGTCTTTTGACATTTTTCCAAACATACTGTCTACCACAGCTGCATCAGATTTAAACTTGTATTTTTTAATTAACGGGGATTTTTTCGTATTTTCTTAGAAAGTTGGAAATGTACGGTTTTTTAGATATTTTATCTCCATTATTTCCTGGTTAATTTGATATAAAACCCTTATGTGCCTTTATATCTAGCTTTATATATAGCCTGAAATTTAAAAATAGTGATCCTTTTGCATGGAGCAATTAAAAAAGTTTACAATATTGAGTTTGCGTCATATACGAGTAAGAGCTCTTAGGATTTTTTATTTTTTAAGGTAAAAACCCAAGATGGTTGTTATCGCCTGTTAATAGATGAAAGGGTGTTCTAATGCATAGTGTTCATATTTGTTACGAGTTCTAAAATAAATTTCATTGTCTTAACGAAGAGAGGAATGAGAGAGATCCTGTTTTCAGAGAGGAAAAAATTTAGAAAGATTTTGGGAATAACTTTAAAAATGGTAAACCAAAAATGAAGTGAAACAAGGAAGTTTACGAAGAATTCCTTCTATGGAATAATCTATAATCAAAAGATGAGCGAAATTCTTTGGTGATTTTAAAAAATTGAAAAACAGTAGACTAAATAAACAGATTTTGATATTATATGAAATGACAAACCAGCAGAAACTTCAACTACAGACTGAAACTTAAAATAAGAAAATGAAGGTTCAAAGAACAGTATTACTTTGACAAGGACGAACCCCAAATGAACGTTTTGATTTAGAGATTTCTGCGGAAATGAAGGTAGAGGAAAGTGGAAAAAGGAGAATCTCAAAAATTCAGAGATAATGAAAGCAGTATGGGAAAAAAGAAAAACCAACAAAACATCGACTGGTTTCAGAAAGTAAATAAGTAGGTAATTTGTTTTTGAGCAATCCTTGCGATTAAATTCTTGGAAAACACATAAGGCTTTTGAAGTTTGTGCTCTCTCTTATTATGTGCTTGACTGAAAAATGTCGCAGTCACCGATCAATCATGCCGTGTGATACGGATATTTTAATTCCTTTTAAATGGCGAGTTTTTCTCCTTGTTTTTACTTTTCCTGGTTTTCATTTCGTAGTTCCGACTTCATCCCTATACTTACATTTTGAGTAAATTAACTTAATTATCAGGTAGTCCTTCTTAAATCTAGTGCCTATAAACTTGTAGTAATTAGAAAATAAAGCATGTTTAAAGGTGATTTTTGTATACCTTATATTCGCAAAATTAAAATATATGCCGGAAACTATGAGTATAAAAATGAAAGTATATTTTTTTATCTGTTGGTTTTGGAATTGTCGTTTTATGTGAATTTTAAATATTCTTTTGTAATTATGGAAATCATAAACATATTTTCAAGTGGTGTGTCAGCCAAGTAACCTAAAATGTGAGCTCTTTTCGAAAACTCCATCGTGTTTAAAAATATTGTAATGTCACTGTTTCAGAAATTGATATTGACATAATGGACTTTCATGTTATTTTTTTCAGTGAGAGCCTATCTGTTTATTGCGTGACTAACTAATCATGCAAAATTTTAAGCCGTGATATTATACATTTTGCATCGTACATTAACTTGTTACTCTGTCAAAGTTATGACATGATACTAAACTTCCGGTTATTTATTAAATAAATGGTCGTATATTTCTTTTCAGATTTACTCTACACTGAGGGTCACTTTCCCCAGCGAAAATTTAATTTCATACAAAGTGGTAGCCAGGATAGTCCATAAGAAATATACATTAAAAGATAAGGTAGTAGGCCTATAAAAAATAGACCTACTGAATTTAAAAATATTTGTTGAATTCATTATTACGTTTTTCTACCACACTTTGGTCTTGTTCTGTTTATATTTAAGTCAGATATCTTAAACTTGTGCTTGATTTTAATTAAATTCATTCAACATTTTTGTCAGAATTAAATTCGCTACAAATTGTTGTAATTTAGACCAAACATTGAAATAGTTCTCTAGTTCTTAGGTTCCTGTTTTTTTCCCTCTTGGGTTTAAACCACAGATGAATTTTAAGCCATCCATCTTTATCCCCCATTTATTTAGTTTCTTTAATTGAAAAACTCATGGTTTTTCCGTCTTTCCTCCCATTTGTACGTACAATTTTACTCAACCGATTTTTAACATCTTTCTCCTAGGAATTAGGAAGTAAATTTATCTAATTGTAGTGAAATTTTAATGTACATTAAATTCATGATATCGAAAATGTAAACTGTTGTTTTTAAAGTATTGTTTTTGGAATCTTAAAGGGTGAGATGAGGTATTCGTTAGGCTCTGGGGTAAATCATCTTTGCGAGAGGAATAAAATAAATTTACTTTAACGTGTGTATTTAATACTCTTCCTACAATGTAGTTCAGCAACAATTTACCTTGTTATTGTTTAATCCGCATTTAAACTGGTTTATTGTTTTTAGAGCAAAGTTCCGCATACAATTACCGCATAAAGTTGAAATAAGTACTCGTTAAAGAACTTTGTGAAAATGTTTAGATTCAGTGTAATTTTACGACTGACGCTCTACATGAAATTGTTAAAATGTTGATAATATTTTTATGTTTATTGCAATAGCGAAATGAAAGCGAGAAAGGCACGCGAGGAAATTCAGCTTGTGATTATTTTATTCGTTAATGTTTTTATCGTGTCACTAAATTCTAGGCTATCCTGATCTCGTAGTCCCTTGTAACAGTTGTATTTGCAAATAAGCATATGAAATTATTCCGTGTACCAGTTGTTTACGAAGTATTTACATTGGATTGTATACTCGTATGACGGTACTAGTTAGTAGTGGTCAAATCATTAATGTAGAAAACAAGTTTGTATCGCTGTAATATTGAATTGTGTATTATATCTATAAGCTATTTCTGTTCACATCATTTGTAACTTTGATATGTTCTGTTCTATTTTGAACGACTTTAGATGGTTAAGATATGTGTAAATGTAGTATTTATTTATTTGTATGATGGAAGATCGTACGTATCTTCCACTTTCACCCATGAGGCTAACCAGGAAGTGCTGCTGGAGAAACTGTGCCTCCAGCAATGAACAAACATTCTCACCTCATTCTTGAGTGGAGCCAGTAGCTCCATTCTGGCGTCAGTAACACCATCTACTACTAGAAATCATGGCGCTTAATAAATGTATCTACCAGACGGCTGTTTTGTAAGCAATAAAAATTGTCGTACATGTATGTTAATTCATTCGCATTGCATTAAATCAATGTTTACCGTCGTAAACGTTGTTTATTAAGAATTTTATAACCAAACTGGTGAACTTTTATTGCTTAGAGGCTTGGTAATAGTTTTAACGGTTTAAACGGTATATCTCCCGTGAAAAAAGAAATTTCTATCTTCTTATTAAACAAAACGTTTTTCTGAAAATAATGAGTTCTTTGAAAAATATAGATAATGTACTTAATAATATTGCAGGGATCCACTTATATGTTTGTTAGGAGTCTAAAGAACAAATACAAAATGTGGATAAATCGTTACATGCTTGAAAACAATTAACTAGGTATTTTATTTACAAAACATATTACATTCCGGATTTTATAGTTTTTAACAGTGGCCTTCGTAATCAACATTGATGTAAAGAACAGAGAGAGACGTTATATTGAGTGTTGTTGGACTTGGATGCAACATTCATATTTTAAAATAGCAGAAAAGACGTACATCAAAAATTAGGCCCAATATCTTTACTCTCTTTATGTGAGAAAAAATAAAACAGTTCTCTGACTCTCTCTTTCTTCTGGATATAGGTTTCCCCTTTTCCTTTCCACTTAGATTTGTTTTTCTTCCAATCTAGCCCTGAATTGTTGTCTATCTTCATTAAGGCCGTCCAACTGCTCTTCTATTCCCTCTACTAGGCCTTCATTTTCCAATTTTCCTTTGTCCACTTATGTCGTCTTATCTGTCTGTATGACCATTCCTTCTCTATTTCAACTTGGCAACTCTCTTAATGATTTCTCCCTCTTTATTGGCCCTTCTCGATTCACATATGATCGAGAGTGATTCTCAGCATCGTTCTTTTTCTATTTTTGTATTGTTCTTAATTTATTCAGTGGCTGGACTGTTAATCAGATAGTTTCCCACCTTAATTCAATGCCGGTAGTATACATTGTTAAAAACTTTGAACTTTAAATTATACGAGGTGTGGCTATTAAATAACGAGACTGACGTAAAAAAATTCATTTTTATTTTATACATATAATCACTTATTGTCACCTTGAATATACACTCCTTCTCTATCCCTACAATGCTCCATGCGAATTTTCCATTTTTGGAAACAGTGCTGGAAGTCATCTTCTGTCAGCTCCTTCAGGACACGTGCCGCTTTCTCTTTTACAGCTTCCACAGACTCAAATCTTGTCATTTTTAATGCAGATTTCACCTTAGGGAACAGTTAGAAGTCACGTGGTGCAAGATCTGGTGAATAAGGTGGATGTTCTAACACTTTGATGCTGTACTTGGCTAGGAACCTCTTCTACATTTCCTCCTACATTTCGGGGCGTTTTTCCTTACTCTTTGAGGTAGTTTAGAAAGTACCTCAAGGTAGTAATATTGATTAATTTTTTGACCTTCAGGAACTCAGTGAAGGTACACAATCCCATGGATATCAAAAAAAAGAACAATCATCATTGCTTTAAATTGTGACTTGCTCATTCGAGTTTTTTTTGGCTCTCGGTGAAGTTCGGCTCTTCCAGTGCATGGATTGGCGCGTCGTTTCCGGATCATAAGTAAAAGACCACGTTTCATCACATTTTATTATCGTTTCCAAAAAATTTGGGTCATTTTCAATCGCGTACAAAGTGTCAGTGCAAACATTTTTGCGAGCTTCATTTCAAACATTTTTTTAGCGGCACTTGTCCTGAAGAAGCTGACAAAAGGTGACTTCCAGCACTATTTCCAACCATGAAAAATTTGCAAGAAGCGTTGTAGGGATAGAGAAGGAGTGTATATTGAAGGTGATAATAAGTGATTATGTATAAAATTAAAATAAACATTTTTACGTCAGTCTCGTTATTTAATAGCCACACCTCGTATTGGAATTGTAAGGTTTTAAAGAACTGTACTCTTCCCGTAAGAGGTTCAAAAGAAACTCATCTACTCAGCTCAGCGATTTGATTCATTTTACTTACTGTAACTGAATGGCTCAAATGAGCACATTACTGTACATTTTTTATTATTTTATTTCACAGTTACAGAGTTAAGAGAGGGTTATTGGTTGTTACACAGGTCTAAATTTCTCTGTGTGCTTTTGCTATTAGTGAATGATTTCGAATTCTATATTTTATAATCTGCACTTTGCTCTGTGCAGATATTTTATCATTTAATTTATATGATAATCAAGTCGTTTCTTTCACATCGCTTCTTTTCTGTAAAACAAGGTTCTGCTGTATCTTCGTGTCGTCCAATAAATGCAGGAGTTCCCCAAGGAGCAGTTTTGTCACCCCTTTTGTACTCCATCTACGTATCCGATTTTCCTACCACACAACAAACTATAACTGCAACATTTGCCGATGACACAGCAATATTAGCCAGCGAAGCCAGGTGTGAAGACGTAACGCTTAATCTTCAACATCACATAAACACTGTACAACATTGGTGTAATACTTGGAAAATTAAACTTAATGCGGAAAAATCACAACACATTACATTTACTCTCAGACGACAAACTTGTCCCCCAGTTTATTTACACAATACACCGATCCCACAAAAAACCTCAGTGAAATACCTAGGACTGACACTAGACAGAAGACTGACATGGAATCCACATACTAGACTCAAAAGGCAATCTCTTAACGCGCGGTTAAAACTTCTCTACAGTCTTATTCACCATAAATCTCCTCTTCCAATTACTCAGAAACTTAACTGTTACAAGGTACTTCTTCGTCCTATTTGGACCTATGGTTCTGTGATCTACGGATCAGCTAAAGTATCGAACATAAAACGTATTCAGACATTCCAGAACAAAACTTTACGCATCATCACAGGCTGTCCAACATACGTTAGTAACAAAACATTACATAGAGACCTTAACATTGAAACGGTGGACGAAACAATAAAGAAACTATACAGACGTTTTCATAGCAAACTACACTATCACACAAATCCACAAATTCAGTCATTGTCCGCTCCTCACCTACCACACAACCCACTTAGAAGACTGAAAAGGCATTGGAATAGAGACCTTTTGTGAATCGTCCTGAGGGGTTGCCGCTGGGCGACTACCTCACATAAGTGACATCAAGACATTTATATAAAACTATTGACATTATAACTGCTGGTTGTGTCAACTTCTTACACAGTTGTAGTTTATTTTCTTAAATAAAGTCAAAAAAAAAAAAATTTATATGAATATTGTTCGATTTTGATCTATTCAGAGTTTCTGTTCTCCCACCTTTTCTTATAACCCCCGTATCTAAGCTCATACCTAATAGTTATGTGACAGTAGTTCAAATGTCTAATTTCCAGATAATTAGTTTTGTAAATAGTTTTTCATCCACTGCTTATTGATGTTTACAGAATTTTAATCTTCATTTTCTGATTCCCTTTTCTTTCTTTTTGTTTTTCTTTTTGTTTTTGTAGTATTATCTCTTGGTACAATTTGAATTCCAAATACAATGCTTCTTCCTTGCAATGTGACCGGCCACTATTCCAACTTATCGGTTTCCTTAAACACAGCCTTCCCAGTCATTCGTTAACGACTAAACTATAATTTTTTATTTTTTGAATTGCCTCAAGAATACTTTTATTTTAAAAGTTGTTTGTTTTTCCGATTGTTACGGCCATTTTTCCTTGCTTATTTTTGCTAGTTTCGATTGTTGTTTTGTCTAACCGAGATACTTGTAGACGTTTAATGTTATAATCCTACCGTATCTGTTCTTTAGGTACCGTATTATCGATGTTTTGATATTTGTATTATATCTTATCTTCGAAAAAATCTTAAATCTTGAATTTTCTGCTTGTTATTTATTTCTATTTGTTCTACCGCTATTGTGAATTGTATTTTTTGTGGTTTTTCTCCAATATGAGCATTTAAGTCATTCCATATCCATTAGGTTTTCGAACTGAAGAGTTATCTTGATGCTCCCGTATTGTTTCTTTTTTTTGATCTGGCAACCTAATTTTTTCTGTTATGATCTTGAGTTTTTTAATTGTTTTAAAAGGAGTTGGGTTAGTTTATTTTCTTTCAAGACATTTCTGCGTCGTGTTTTTGGATAATTTCTTCAGTTACGTTTAAGTGCTTCATATGGGACTTCATTTCTTGGATCCAATTATTTTGGACCTTGTTCTTGAGTTGGTAGTTTAGGAGCTGTTAAGTGAATTTTGCATTAGGTACTGTGCAGAGGTGACTGTAAACGTAAAAAGAGACTCTCCTTTTTCTCAGTGTACCGTTTATCGACTCATTTTTCTTTTAATTTATGTTGTTGGAAATTATCTACCACTTGTCTTGACTTAGAGTTTGAAATTAATGGTTGTACTTTAACTTTTTCTGAATAATCTTTTGAGTTTATCGGTAGTTAATTGTAATTTATTGTGTGTTGTTTAGGTCACCAGCCGAAAGGCTGGTTTGAACCTGTAGAGGTTTTACTAAGTAAAACGAGGAGTGAGGTGGTTTACCATGCCGGGCCCTCCGAAAAATAATAACACCTTCACTTCATTCACCACAGGGTCTAGCTGTATAATGAAATTCATTACTTTCAGAGGAGATAACTCTTATTAGCGTCTTTTACACCTCTACCTCTTTTATTCTTACGGTGAGACTGTATAATGGTTTTAACTGAAAATTTCGATTTTCGGTTTTTTATGTTTTTCAATTGTTTAGACCTAGTTCATCCACAAAACTTTAAATTACGCGAAAAAATAGTATTTTAATTAAAAAAAATAAGTTTTTAGGAGGTTTACCTAGAAAATTATCGTTTCACCAAGAGTGAATCGATAATATCTATCTAATAAGTATCTATCTATCTAATATCTATCTATCAGGTTTTATCTATTTTATCTATTTTTCATAATTTTATACGGATCGTTTTAGAGCAAAGAGAATTATAGTACTTTAAAAATATCTGCATTACTGTTTTTAATCCTCTCAGCCATGGGTTCATCTTTCTAATCAACTTTTGATGGGAAATTCACTTGTTTGTGTAGTGCATTTTCTTTTTGATTTGTGCCTTTTTGTTCTTTAGCCTGTTCCCGCAAATTTAAATTTTTAACATTTAGGTACATTTTTCTCGGAAACCGTTAAACCTAAAACCTACCCGGCTGAAATTTTTACCCGTTATTTATCTTGCATATGCACATATTCTGGCATTTTTATGACTTCCTCAAATTCGGCAAAAATTATTAATATGTAAAATACCGTAAAAAAAATTTGTAAAAATTTTATATTATTCGTTATTCTGTTTTTAATTTTATGGTTTAACTGATTAAATTGAAAAAATGTCAATAGCTAGAGAAACCCGACATCTATTAGTAAGTAAAGTTTCATTTCCCTATCGTTTACCAATTCTGTGAAAAATGTAGGCTACCTATAAATAGCAAATTTAACTTTGGCAGGGTACAAAGTACCTACAGTCTTCCATTAAATGATTCAATCATTTAAGTATATGATCATGGTATAAGAAACAGAACTAGTTTTTGTAACACTGGAACTAACAGCTTGAGTGCAAATAATTTAATACTCAACCTGTCTGTTATGGGCAAAATCTAAACTATAAGTTGTAAAATAAGGATGTTGATTGAATAAATTTTATTTTTAGTAATGCTGTCAGGTATTTGGCATGTGTTACTATTATTGTACTCGTAGTGTTGAATTGTTTTTGATTTCACTGATATCGGTATAACTTATGGAAAGTTTTCTTATCTTTTAGAACCTCTAGCCAATAAAAGCGTTGCATTATAAGAGAGAGTATTCAAATGAGGTTTAAGTTATAAAACTTTTTGAACTTTGTGTCATCTGACATACATTCAGACGTTAGTGAACGTGCTACTTTTCTTTATGCATTTCTCTATTGTTCATTATATTAATTTAAATAAAAATATGATTCTTGTTGTCGTTAAGATCATTTATTCGCACTAACGTGATTCATTGTGTTCATCTGAAACAGCTGCAAAGAATCGTTGAAGTTTAAAAATGAGATTTCTTGTGCCATATATTGTAGTAAACAACTTTATACATAATTATTGTAACGCGGTTGCAGTTTTATCTACGACGAGACAATAATGGTATTGTGTGTTTGCTATTTGTGTCTTATTATGTTTACGACCAGACTCGCCGTAAATGAGTAAAAGAAACGCAAAACACTTTTACTCCAGAGAAAGTAGTTACCCTGTCACTTTCTTTGTTATTGAATTCTAGGCTGGTTTACGATGTTATTTTTTTTAATAATTAATTATTTACTCGTGATGTGTAATAATATCCACTTACGTATGCCTTTAATTTGTTCTAGAAAATGAAATGATGATTCCTGTTTAATGATGTAACTTTTTATTGTGCGAAAATATTTTCTAAACTCAGGCTTGAACTTGATATTTGTTTCTCAACTGACAGACGCTTTCTTTGAAGACTACTTTTCAAGGCTTAACAAAATATTTCTGTTTAAGCACCTGTAGTCAGGTTGTGGACTACAGTAAATATATGTATGTTTACAGAACCGAATTTCATTCCAGTTGCAGTTGTTACAAATTATAAAGACAGTAACTTTTTCCCCTGAAGGATATTTTAGATTTTTTTTAAAACGATTTCCCTGTTTGAAATAAAAATTTCCCTCTACAATTTTTTTAATTGTTTTATTACAAATTCTAATTTATTTTTGTTGTTGTAATTCACTTTATAATGTTACAATGTTACATAAAATATGTTAATAAAGCGTTTATTTATCTCCCATAAAGTATTTTACATAATTAATATTTAAGAATAAAGTTTTCAGAACGATTTGATCTGTATTTTAGAGAAGCCTACAGGCAAAAAACAAGGAACATCACAAAAAAGTCTAAGAAAATTGAATTTTAATGTTTACAGACTAAAAATTGTTTATTTTTACAAAATAACATAACATATTTTTAGCTTAGGATTAAAGTCGATATGTTTAAATAATAACAATATAATTTTCATTAATTAATGAATTATTACCACTACACTATCACGAAAAGAATTAAAAAAGTACAAATTATTGTTGGTAAAAACAGGTCATTAAACTTTGCTTTGGCTATTGGAAAAGGCTCAGTATAACCTTGATCGGGATACAAAAATTCATTCTCCTGCCGTTGTAGTTCTTGACCAGTGATAACGGATTTGGTAAAAGCTCCATTGTAAGCAGATCGGTGAATAAGCAATGTTGGTGAATTTCTTTCAGCATATATTTCTTTTATTGGTTGAATTTTAAATGGTATTTTCGTAACATAAAGTGAATTATTATTAAAAAACTCTGTCCAGTTGCGCACGAAATTGTGTTTCACATTGATGACTGTAAATGGTTCGGGATGATGTCTACTTTTTTGAAGTAACTCTATCCATTCAGAAGGCAATTCCATTTTTGTTTTCAAATTTATTATCCCAAAATTTTTGTCATTCTCAAGATATGAATGACCCCTAATTGGGTAAGTAATTTTAATTGAGTCAAACCTCTTCCGATGATGTACAAGATAGTGAATAAATTTTAAAATAGTGGTATTTTTGTTTTGACCTCCGGCTGAATCACAGAAGATCATAACTTCACTTACATTTTCATCCACTTTATTAAAAAACAAATCGTACAAGAAGGATGCAACTTCATTACTTCCTTTTCTAGCTTCTGTTTCGGGATAAGTATAAAAAAATGACTTTCTCGAATGTAAAACATGTATATTAAAAGTGTACACACTTAACTGGCGACGATAATAAACGTCGTTTGTATTAATATTTGGCAATGAAACATTTTTCTGGTAATCAATGGTAATCACAAGTTTTTTGAGATTTATTCCACTTTCGATTCTTGCCTGCCTGTTTCGTTTGTAGAAAGTATGAGCTTTCAATTTGTGTACATTATTAAGAATAGTTAATTTTCTTATTTCATTATCGGCATTAGGATCAGCAGTTTTTTGTAATACTTTTACATCAGCTGTAAATTTATCACAAGTTCTACAAGTGTCTATTCTTGGATAGCCAAATTTTATGTTAAATTTCTTAAAAGAAGAACGATAACTTTCGTATGAAATACTGACATCAGTGTTCTTTTGTTTAAATAGTTTGTACATTTTTGTTACATTTACCTCTTCGGGGAGATAAATTCTGCTGCTTTTTTAGCACTGTAGTGACTACCTTGACCTTTAAAACTGTAGATGTGATCTTCAATTTTTTTATGAAGATTTGGAGAGAATTTATGTTTTCGATTGGTATGTAAACCCCTCTTATCTTTAGGTGACCTTCCTGTCAATTTTAAAGATTTTTGAATGTGTTCAATTCTACCTTTTGTTACTCCATGTAGTGCATAAAATGCCTTAAAACAGACAGGAATTTCTACAGATTTCTGTTCTCTTACAACACGAACTCTATATTGATAAGCAGCGTCATGGCTTCTAGAAGTAGCAGAATTGATTGAAGGCCGACGCCGTTGTATTTCAACTAATGCCATTAACGAAACTAGGTGTGAAGTCTGTTCATTATTCATTAATAGTTCATTAATTTAAGTTATTAAAATGGCGTAATAATGTCATCTTTTCATCATTAAAAATAACAGTAAAACAACGTAAACGTTTACACTTACAGTCTTCGCCCACTTCATGAGATTGTATACGAAGTTTCTTTGAAACATCCGATAATCTTCCTAGTTTTGGTTTTCGTTTGGTGGGATACTGTTTTTCATCATCTGAACTACTTTCTTGTTTAATCATTTTAAAAGAAACAATAAACTACGCAGTGATTCACACAAAAAATAAAACACAATACTTAATCACAGAAGTGGTGTCACAAACATAACCTACAAACGAGCGAAACGTTCCTTTTTCAATCTCTGAAGCGCGGACATTCCTTGTTCATTCCCTGTGTCAATGGACGTTTCTACTTCTTCCCCAGTATACGATATTTTTAACAGCTGATTCTTACGTGACCTTTCTACTTTTTTCCCTTTTAGTGTAATAGACAAGTAGTTCACTTTAAAATCTACAAGAATGCAGCACTGGCTAATTTTTTTTTAAAATGTGACATTCCTTGTTTTTCCCTGTAGGCTTCTATAAATTCTTGTAATACGCGGTACAAACAATTCGATTACTACTTTAAACAGCTGATGTGGTAATTTACCCAACTATGAAAAATTCCCTTTAGGGATAACGAATGCAGTAAATAATGCTAAAAAATCCCTCTTTAATCACTTCATACGTTCCTTATTTAAAAAAACAATACTGTCTTAGTAAATTGAACCTACTGTAATTTATTATTGATTTGTTCGTCAATCTTTTGCAACCAATTCTTTAAATCAAAACAACAAAACTGTCCTTTACCAAAAAAAATTATAAAGTTACCCTAACGTGTTTCAATTTCTCTGAGATCATCATTAGAGGGGGTAAAGAGAAACTAAAATTTTCTTTCAAACAATAAATCTTACTGCTCTTACACCAACAATTTAATTAAAATTAACCCTAACACGTTTCGGTCTTTACTAAAATATCTTCAGAGGGAGAAAGTTTTTGTTTCTTTCTTTTCTTCCTTTGTTGATGACCCAGTAGAGATTGAAACCCGTCGAGGTTAATTTTTTTGTAATTTTTTTAGTGAAAAAGCCGAAAGTTTTTTTCTAATAGTAACAAGGTTGAGCTACATAAGTTTTGAGTAAATTTTCTAAGTACAATTTATTATTTAAAATTTGTGAAGATAGTTTTCCAAAATTGCGTCAGGTAGGAGTAATAGGCCTATAATAATTATATTGTACTGACGCTCCTACACTTATATTTTGTAGTAGCTGGCAATACTTGAATAAATTATAGATTGTAGAAGTTTCAGCTTATTAAACTCATTGACATTTGGTGTATCTGATATACATATATTTAAAAGGATATGGGTTTTATGTTGAGTGTGATCTCAGCTCCCACTGGACAGATGCTGATCTGTTTTTAATACAGCTCTCCACGTGCAGATTTGCATTAACCCATCATTATTTTTTCTAAAATTCTGATTAATCCAGAAAATAGAAAATCAACGGTTTTATTGTAATTTGGTTATTTGAAAATTTGCCTTACTGGTGACTCGTGCATGACCAATTTTTGAACTATGAAGACGGTGTATTTTTACGGAAGTTTTCTTTGTATCGGATGAGATTATCTACACCGTTTGAAACATCTGGAAATTTTTCAGCTCTTCGTTGACCCACTTCGAGATTTGGGGGTTTTGATAAATTGTTATGCGTAAAAAACGAAAATATCCTTTCTGAGACCGTCCTTAACGTAAAAATTGGGACCAAAAAATTCTAATTGCCGCATTTATTCGAGGTAATCTGTATTGGTTCGGTGACCTCATTTTCAGCATCGACTTAAAACATTAATTAAGTAAAATATCATTTACTTTCGACACGAGTCTGCTGTTTAACAGCTGATTTTTGGAGACAGAGTTTCCATGGTTCAAAGACTAATTAGAGTATATACTTACTTTTATATAGATTTGAATACCAGACAGCGGTTACCAATGCACTTTGGTGGTTGGGGTTCAATTAACCATACTTTCTCAGGAATGGTCGGCCTAAGTCTGTACGAGAGTTCATCTCATTTAGGCCTATACATCCCACATATCATCCTCATCTTATTGGGTCATGGGGATGCTTATTGTTCTTAAATTGAAACAGGATTAATTTCCTTTAATTTTCCTTTAATTTTTCAGTGCGTGTAAACGTACACACATTAGTAATAAAAAACACACTTTGTGTTCCACC
Organism: Catonia carolina; assembly: GCA_035578175.1. Taxonomy (NCBI): domain Eukaryota; kingdom Metazoa; phylum Arthropoda; class Insecta; order Hemiptera; family Achilidae; genus Catonia; species Catonia carolina. Next base: position 46,293,705 of record JAQMRL010000001.1, read on the forward strand.
CATTTAGTTTATCTATTTTGTTACTATTGCCCGCACAACCTCGACATTTTATCATTTGCATCTTGTCGTGAAATCGGAAGTGTTGTCAAATGGAAGTATCCCTCTAAAACAAAGTAGGTAAGTTAACAAAATTTAACCACACCAAAATTTTGCTATGATGAAATCAAAAGCTATTGGAGAGGGGAATATGGTAAATATTGTTGAACCGGCTAATAAAAGATTCAGACTACACGATCTTCCAAGTCTTCTTAGATTCGGAAATTGTCTGACCGACAGATTTTTGAATATGGTTTCGGTACATCCTTAACAAGAAGTGTCTTGGGATTGTATTGTAAGATATAATTTGAAAAATTAAAGGATTTAAGATACTGTTTTTTACGTTCTATTACTATTAATTAGAGAATTAAATTAGTCGTATGTTGATTGCTCTGTGTAGCCGAAAAGCGATTCAAATGAAATTTCTACATTCTGTTTAATAAATTACACAATATAACTATAGGCTAATATATATAGTACATTAGTAACAACTATAATATATTATTTTTGGGTTATAATTAATTAATTTTGAGCCTTTCATTACGTTAGTGAAACCGTTCAGTGAATTGAAGAAAATTCCTTGGGGTTTACTTCAGTACTGTTGTTAGTTTATCATGGTATTTAAACTCAATAACAGAACATATACATCATGTATAACCAGTGAATTATGTAGAATTAAAGTAGAATGTCCAAATATAATAAGGTGATAAGCAGTAAGCGTGAATACACGCCATTGTTATTAAGTGAATAACGACTTATTAAACGTAAACCAAGTATTAAAAGAAATGAAACGGTAGGCTGCACTTTCTAATTATGTTACTTCGTGCTTTAGAATTTTCTTGGCTTCGTAAATGTACTATCTTTGAATTTACCGTACTTTCTTTTACATATTTTTTCATTATCTTATTTATTTCACGATTATTAATAGTTTTTTCTGTTTATAAATTGTACCTGTTACACTTACCAGTTATTGCACATACTGATATTGCTGTCTACACATACCCAGTTGTCAATGACTACTGTAAAAGAAAAGACGTCCTTACCGCAAAACTTTTGCGGGTGCAGAAATTAAAAATTTAAATAAGTATTTCCATAATTTTAACTTTTTATTTTCACTGTACGCTGACCGTTTTGTTTCATAATGGGACCGCCGATTTACTAGGAGAATATTCTTTTCATAGAAGTTTGATTTCCTAACGAACAGAACATTTACATTATAAAGAATAGAGAGGCCGGCTCGTTGGTGTAGTGTTCAGAACAACTGGGTTCTATGTCAGTGGTCCTGGGTTTGATTGATTCCCCGTCAGGTCTCACAACTTTTCTTATCCATATCACATCATATCACGTAGACATCATAAGTCAATAGAAAAAAGAGAAAACACTAAAGTCTGACCTATTTGGGTGAGGCGTACCCCTTAAACCCCCAAACCTAAAACGTAACCCTAAATTTAGTTTATTTTAAAAATTTAAATAATATTTCAAGTCGAATAAAATAGCTTTTATAAATTTTGTCGTAAATATTGATAGTTAATTTTTTCTTTAGTTATTTGGATAGGCGTAGAATTACCTGGGGGAACGGGAACCAAAATTTCGGAGTCTCGGTGGTCTACGAGTATGGAAAATGGTACTTTTCAGTTATTTCGTAAATATGCTAAATTTAAAGTAGGTAAATTAAAGTTTAAAATAAATTAAAATTAAAGTAAATTAAATAAATACCTTTAAAAGTAAAAATGATAAAAAACTTTCAGAATTTTTGGCACCCTCCATATGAATGGTAAGAAAATTTAAATTTTTTACTTTGGATTGGGTACCAGAAAAAGCAAAAAAAAAAAAATATTATTTTTTTCGGGTTATAGTTTATAATTATGAGAGCCAGTTAAGTTATTGACCCATCAAGCTTAATATGGATATTTGGTAAACTGTTATTGCTTTCATTAACTACGTGCTAAGTGTTCTACACTGTCCTTTCGTTTGTGTTTTAATGATTGCTTGATGTTTTTAAGTAATTGCTTTAGTCACATTTCGCTACTGAGAGACTAGTTCGTTGACCGTGATATTATTAATATTATCGCTTTACTGTTAATTGAACAATTATGTTTAGTATATTTAGAAACTTAAAAATACCTGACTTTACTTTTTTACTGCACATTAACAAATTAACAAGACAGTTTAAAACTGGTTAAAAAATTATCTGGTAATTTTTTAAGTCCAAATTTGAGTAAAACGTCGTTTGGTCCACACAGTTACTATTCTAAGCAGTGTTATCAATTTTTTTATGTTTCATAATAATAATAATAATAATAATAATAATAATACGTAATATGCATTTGTGTATTTGAGGAAAAGACGCCTTCAATTTTATGGCCACATTATGAGGCTTCCTGACAATAGACTCACAAAGAGAATAGTAAAATATGTATCATCACTTGTTAATGGGGGGGGGGGGAATGGATACAAAGTGTTAAAAAAGATTTAGAATTGGCCAAAATCACCAAAGAAGAAATTCTCATAAGAGACAATTTTAGAACAAAATTTAAAAAATGGGAGGTTAAACCAGAGACAAAAGCTCCAAGAACCGGAACAAAATGGAGTGAACAGAGGAAAGCTGAATTCTCACAAAGAATGAAAAACTGGTGGACGGATAAAAAGGACAAGAAATCCCAAAAACAAACCACAAACCAGATTTACTTAGCGTCTTCCACTTCGGGAGCTTTACGACTAATAACATTAATAATAATAATACGTAAAAATAATATGGACTTGCACAAATAATTTTAGCCAATGCTAAGGTTGTTAGTATAGGTCAATTTGGTTTCAGGAAATTTTTAATCCGTTGTAAAAATACATTTAGGATTATAATGATAATACAACTTTATTTTCTTATTTTTTCACAATAGTGACCCATACACATTCTTTCCAAAAGCTATAATTATGTAGAATTAAAACACCCCAAACCTAACACGTAAATTTTTAAGGTTTTTCCAGGCGTTCATCATAGGAGTTCCTAAAAATGTTTAGAGCAGTTCACAATGTACGAGGTGGAGGAAATTGACCTACCCAGCTGTAGCTAAAAGCCATGTTCTAGGGTCAGTGTATGTACTGTGGTGTATATACGAGTGTGGTGCATTATGTACAAGTATATTACGCATTTGTGTATTTTATTAATATTATGCAATAGTGTATTATGCATTTGTGGTGTATTGTGCATCAGTTGTGGAACTGATTAAAGAAATCTAATGTTTTTAGAAAGTACCTACATACTTTTGCCACAAAAATATATTCTTAATGTGTAGCATATTGCTGGAAACCTACTGGTTATAGAACTTCAGTCTAACAATAAAATAAAAAAGTTTTATTGAATAAGAAATCATTATCATAGAAGATACGATATAGTCGTTATGGCCTGTTTCAACTTCAACCTTGGTAACCTGCTATTTTATAAAGAAAATGGAATGCTCATGGTATAGCGGTGAGCGCATCAGACTTCTACCTAGAGATCCCTGGTTTGATTCTCGGTCAGGTTGACATTTTTTTATTACTCATCTTCATCTATCAGCCGTTATCGTCTTCATTAGCAATAATGTAAAAAAATTCGGAACAAAAAAAAATCCGATTTATTTCAAGGTCCAATACCACATTGTCCGATTAGCTTGTTGGTGAAAAATTTATTTGGTCAGATCGTTTGGCATCCGTCGTAATGAATTCCAATCTTGCCTGTATTTCCATGGTAGATGCAAACCCTGACTCATTATGTTCATCCCTAATATCTTTGTTTCTTTTGTCGTCCAGCAATCAATATCCTACTAAAAAATTTAGCAAACTCGTTCGTATCTGCAACTTTTAATCTTGACATATGCCGAGCAGTTACGATTTAACATTCTAAATCGTATTTTAAAAATTTCAAAAACAAGGTATGATAAAACCCTAAAACTGTCTCCTTCCACACGTTACCGAATTGTTTTCCTGAGAGGGTATACAAGCCTGTAAAAAAAAAATCAATTTTATTTTTACATCTCGTGATTAAGATATAGGCCTATCATATATATCTAAGATATATCACAACCAAGGTAAATAAATGAATGAATGAACGATAAATGCATATAATAAATAAATACAAATTTTGTTTTTAAACCCGTGTAGGTAATTAATGTATTACGGTTTTATTCAGAAAATTGGGAGTTAGGACCTCACATCATTGTGTGTTTGAATTGTAAATCCTGTCCGTATGTACATAATCATAAATTCAGGTTTCAACAACATGAAGTGATAAACTGCAGAGCAACTTATACAATCACTTTTTTTTAACTAATTTCAAACTGTTATCGTAACATAACTGGTTAAGATATTTTGTGTTATAGACCCTGGACTTTTAGTGGTTGCTGGAGAATCTGTCTGAACTTATCACAGGCGTTCATCGATAAAATAAATAAAATATAAGACAATGGGTGTCAAAGGTTACTAACTGTCATTCCATGTTTCCTCCCATAGGTTTTTTTATTTTTATTTTTTACTATTCATTTTTTTTATCGCGTTTGTAGAATAAAAACATGATATAAACTACTCTAAATTTATGAAAACCTTAATATTCTCTTTTTATTAATGAATTTTTCCTTTCGTTTTTTAATAATTTCATTAAATCTAGAAATAAAATGAATGATTAAAATGATTTAAGGAAGTAAATTATTTGTTACAATATTGTTTTTCTTGTTAAATTTATTTTGTGTATTTGATTGTAGTACATATTTTTTAGTTTATTCATCGTCGCTTCAAAAGCTTTCTCATTTGCGATTATTGTGAATTGAGAAACTGGAATTGTGTATTTTATTAAAATATTTTATTTATTATATTTACAGACAGTTTAATACTCATTATTTCCTAATTCCCGCGTAGGAGTGCGGGAATGAGTTTTACATTATTTTATTCATAATTATATTCTGTATACCTTATATAGAATTATTTAACAATTATTTACAACTTAACTTACGTTAAGAAAAAGAAATAAAAGGAAATCTACAACTTTTATTAACTCTTATTGTAACTTGTAATAATTCTCAGACCATAACAGTAAATTGAAGTCGGGACTTCAGCAATTTACGACAAGTAGTAGTGTACATTTTACGAGAAAATTGTGTATAAACAACGTTTTAGAAAACTATAACAACCTTTAACTTTATATTTTAAGAATTTTTCCTACAGAGCCTTGTTTAGATATTTAGCCTTCTTTAAATCAGTGATTATTTTCCATATTTTTAAGCTCTACCGAGGTTGATTTTAATTTTGCTTAATTTATTCATGATTAAAATTAGGTTATGTTTTTAATTTTACATTGTTTACTAATGATTAAACATAACTTATTATTGTTGTTGTTGTTCTTGTTGTTCATAATTTACATTGGCAAGTAAAAGTCGTGTGAGTGTTTCACATCAGATTATTACGATTCCAAGTTACTTTTATTTAGTGTATTCTGTTATATTTTTATTATTTGTACATTTTTCTTCGCTAATTAAAATTAGCTTATTAGTCAGTTGCCCACACAGAAGTGAATATTGACTAGTAAAACGACATGTAATACAAATATAATTTTTAAAATATTTAAATTTCAAACAGTAAAAATAAAATATTTTTACTCCATGTAAACTAAAAACAGAAAATCATTGAGTAAGTTAATTAATCATAATTACTTTTAAACACTTCAACTGTGAAGTCGGTGAAGCGTTACTAAACGCTTTACATAAACTTCTTTATGAAACGTTAATAATTTAAAAAAAGTTGCTGCTACTTTGTTTATTTGGATTTGTCAAATAGTATGCTTTATTTATTTATCACAAACACATTTAGTAGTATTCTTAGAAGAGATTTGTCTTGTGTAGTGTTATACATACAATTTTTCAGAGAACTTGGAAATACATTTACGCTTTGTAAAAGTAACGGAATTTCTTTGATACTTTATGTATCTTCTTTTAATTAATTGTTTACTGGAATTTAATCACAATTACAAACTAATACAGTACGTTGCTGGATTGTAGAATTACTAACGGAGTATTTATAGTAGAATTTGTTGCATTGATCTTCTAGTCATCAGCTCCAGATGTTTCAAGGAATTTAAGTTAACTTTTGTATGATATTGAAGCCGATTATTTAATTTGCTGTCTTAAATTATTAAATTCTATTAGGTACTAAAGTCGTGCTTGCTGTAAATTTTTGATAAATTTCGTAGATATTTCTAGAGCTACGGTAAATTATCCTTAATTTGTCAACCATTTAATGTAGAATGTATGGAACTTTTCTTTTTTAAGATTTTTCACATAGTACTACTTCTAAAGGGTGGAGAATAGGAAACGCAAGTTTTTTACTACTGAATTACTCCGGTTGTTTTAATGACAGAAAAAAGTTTTACATTAAATTATAATATTTTTATTGCATTTTTTAAAGATACGTACTACCTTAAATAAGTTTATAAAATGTCAGTGACATGATGTCCTTCTTGTTGGTCGCAAATCCGGAGCATCTCCTGAAAGCTCTGCATGGCTTTCTTCAACATTTCATTTGATACTGCTTCAATTTCATAGATAAACAACTTCCTGCGACCAGAACTGGAAAGGCTTCGGATGAACATTAGAGAAATTTGGTTCCAACAGGATTATGACACAGCTATCACGGCGCGATCATCGATAGAAGTGGTTCCACAAATTATTCCTGGACATATTATTTCACGATTCAGTAATGTTTCTTGGCCCACACGTCCTCCTGATCTATCAATACGTAACTTCTTTTTATGGGTATACTTAAAATCAAGAGTGTAAATGAACAAGCTACATACAATAGAAGACCTAAAATGTGTGTAATAATGAAACAGAATCTATCGTTCGGGTAAATAGTTTACAATTGTTTAATTACAAGTAAGGAATGAATAACATCTATTTAATTATAAATGGCCATGTTTTACTTTTTAGTTTAAATCTTTTGTTTCTAAACATTCTGTTATCAATTTAGTCTAGTATTAAGTTGATTGTAATTTTCTTGTTTAGCATCTAAACAATAAAATAAATTTAATGTAAAAGAAATGTAATAAATCTCTGTTTCATAACAGGAAGTTTTGTTATTTTTAAACAACCAGATCCTAAAAGAACCTGGAATAAACATTAAAATACGTTCTTTGCAAGATTTATTTACAGAAACATACGTTTGGATGTAATTTACACAATGAAACACTTTTTTACTGTTTAACAAACAACATGTTGTTAATTAATAGCATTTGAAAATTTAATTTTTGCTTAGATAATGTTCTAGGTCAGTTCAGACCACTTATTTTTATTGGTGAATTTTTTATTTGGACAATTTATTTGCCGTCATATATTGACAAATCGAGGCCATTAAAGTATTATTTAATTGGTCTATCAGTTCGTCACAAGATAAAATTTAAAAAATACATATCTTTTTTTAGATTATAGTATATTTATATTTTTCTGTATATTGTATTATTTTGTCATATTGTTAACTGATTATCTTTGTTAATGAAAATATATTTGTGATAAAAATATATTTCATAAAAAAATTATTAATTTCTTAGTAGGTTTTGATTGTAGTATAAGTTATACGTTGTTTTTTTATTATTATACTTAGTTTGATAAACATCAGGCCATGACATAATAAAAATTTGTCCTTAAATTACAAAATGGTATTATTTTGCGCGCCCAAAAAAATAAATAGATTACAGTATGTTTTGTGACTGCTCAAATATCAAACTTTATTTAATTTGTCTTGTCTTTTCTTAACACTTAACCGGACAGGCTGAATTTGGTAATTTCTAAATTAGTCTTCTTTCCTTTTTATTCTAACAGAATCAAAGATTAGGTGGTGGAGTACTACAGATAACCACTGTAAAAAGAAAGCACTATAACACATAAAACGTATCGAGACTTAAAAACCAATAACACAGTGGTATATTATAAAATAATGTGAAATATTAATAATTCTACACTAAATAAAAAAAATAACAAGGAACTCTGTTGTGTAAACTTTTATTGTATAACCTGCTGAACCGAAAAAAATTGGTGTCACATCTGGCATGAAATTCGCGCCACCGAATATTTCGTGCATTTACTCAGGAGGTTAAATCGACGACGGAGAGCTGAGTAGAAGACCAATCAATAAGTACATGCTTGATTGTCAGAGCACAGTTGCATTTTCCTACTGGGGGATTATCTAAAGCCACGATACCCATGGGTTAATCTGGTATGGCCAATCGAACATCGATCTCGGAGTGGCGTTGTTTTTGTCAATTTTTTGACTGGTATGTATCTTAAGTTCATTCAGAGAGAAAGATTTACTTCAATATGCGTACATTATCCTTCAGGGTGTGATGGTGGTAATTTTCCAACTTAGTTTTGGTGTAAGCCTTCAGTTTCTTTTACATTATAGATGGAATAAACTTTGTTAGTTAACGATTAATAATGTGGTTTTAAATTTGTGTAGGTAGCTTTGAATTTTATTTTAAAAAACTTTGGTATTTTGTTTTTTTATTTGAAATTTTGATTTCTAGTTGGGGAAAATGTTTTTAAATTTGATCTACCTTTGTTGGTAATGGAATTATATTATTATGACCCTACTAGTCGTTAAAGTATTTATATATTCTTGGATTTTCGAAATTCTAATAGTTCAATCTTGGCAATGAAATTCCATTAATTTCCGAAAATATAGGATTAAAACTAAATAGAGTAAAAACAGAAATTATGGACAGTCAAAATGAAAAAAGGTGTTGTTGACGATTCAGTTGTTTAGTAGCCTATAACGATTCCATATATCTGGCGGGAAGTAATTAAATACGGAAAAACAGTTTAATTAGCTGAAATAGACTGGCGAGTACGATTAACGTGATGTGCTTTTGTTAGGCAAAGTAGAACCCTGTGGGATCAGAAAATCCTTTTTAGACTAAGCAGTTCCATTTTTAATCGGTCTGTATTTCTCGTCCTCTCATACAATGTACAAACATGATCCTTTACATAAGAACCTGGCCTAGACAAAATGATCCATGGATAGAATAATGTTGAATATTAAATTGAAAAATCAAATAAGAAATGAGAATATTCGCCAGAAAATTAATTAATAAGTGTGAAACAGCACGTGACATCCCTGAAATGTCAATGTGCCGGACAAACAATGAGGCAGATGATCGATGATACGAGGAGTTTCAGCAATGTTGGTGAGATAACTTAAAACTGATGGGTGGAAAGGTGCAGAATAAGGAATTGTGGAGGTCTTCATCTAACACTGGATGATCACAGAACTGATGAAGAAGGAGAAAGAAAGAAAAAATAAAACCCTTATTGTCCGAATGTTAATCCTACAGGGCAAGCAGTTTACGTGTGAACAAATACGAATAGAATTAGCTTCTCTTTTGAAATTGATTAATAGTAACTTACCTAAAATTCACCATTTACTTTCATTGTTTAATGTGTTCGCTGCATTGTCAGAATCTGTAGTGAGTCTAATTTGTTATTTTTAATGAAAACAAAATTTTTATTGCCCACAACAAAATTGTGTGCAATCACATTTCACTGCTTATTTTAATAATGAAAGCTCTGATAACTTACTTCATTCATGTACGCGTTTATCAATAAAAGTAATTAGTTAATCATTTTATTTTTATAATGTATGTTATATTAGTATGACGTGGTGCACTTTGGTGATGTTTTTTTTTATATTTTTGTTTGGTTTTCGATGTCATAATGTTTCCTTCATCGTGCCATGGCACGTTCTGTTTTTGCTAGTTTGCTAATGTTTCCCGTGGTGTTTCTTGTATATTTTTCATAAGTATTTAGTATATTAAATGCCTTTTTTGATTTTTAATTTCTCTTGCCTATATGAATATATGAAGGAAATTATTGTTTTCATGTCGATTTTTCGAAATCGAGTGTTCACCGGATTTACACGTTTTCAGACCTCCTGAACCCAAAATCATGTTTTTAGCGATTGGTCTGTGAGTGTGTGTGTGTGAACAGAATATCTCAAGAACGGAACATCGTACGAACTTGAAACTTAAAACTTAAGTTACATACCACTACCGGATCCGACACGAACATTTAAATCAAAATTGGTCAACTGGAAATAGTAGTTTATTCGTGTAATTTTTCACTTTTTTGCGATTTTCTCAAAAACAGCTCCTACGATTTTTTTAAAAATCGCCTCATTTACTAAATTTTTTTATGCTTTACAAGATAGGGTAGGCGCCATGTTTGCTGAAATTTATGGTGAGGCTGTTTTCATGTAAAAAATTATTTTTTTAAGATTGCGGCTTTAATATGCATTTTAGCGTAAAAATTTATATAATGCAAGTTGTAGAGAATTTAAAATCCTTCAACTTTTATTTCAAATATTTTTTGTATAACGCTTAGTTTAGCGGTAACTAGCGGTTTTTTTCTCACGAAAACGTCTGAAAAATCGAATTTTTTTAAAGATTTCGGCCTTAGTATGAATTAACGACAAACGTGTAATATAATCAAATTTATAGGAAATTAAAAGATCTACAACTTTTATTTATAGCATTTTTCTCTACAGAGTTTAGCGTGAAAGACTGATTTTCCGTATTTTTAAGCCAAACTGAAGTCTATTTTCATTTTGCGTCCTTCACTCATGATTAAAATAAGATTATGTTTTTGAAGTTAGTTTTTTTTTATTTCTAATGTTTTATTACTAATGTTAGGTTTATTGTTAATTATTTTCATTGACAAGAGAAAGTTGTGTGAGTGTTTCACACCAGATATTTTTATATTAGTTGAATATTTTAGAAAAGATATACTTTGAAGTAATGGAAAAGATGGAATATCATATTATTTTGGTGTTATTCTTTTACATGCATTGACTGAAAAACTTACAAGAAGGATATGAATATCCGAAAAGTTTTAGATAGTTTAGATGAACATTTTAATCGTGCCTTACGCCCTTTCATTTCTTTAATCGTTGTCAAAACTGATAGTAGTGACTGGATCTTTTTTATAGTAAATTGGTCTGTCTCAATAATAATTCTATAACATAGGGGATACTTTTTTTATCTAATTACCAACTGATTGTGTGACATTTATGACGATTGATTGTGAAGTGATTTTCTTAATACATCCGATAACTGACTGGAAGGGAATAATGCTGAGCTAGTTATTTGTTAGTAAAAAGAGGGAGAAGTTATTTTATTGTAATCCGTTGTTACATTATTAGTACAGCTAGCCTACGACGTAAGATAACTTGTAATAGATATTTATACATTCGGCTGCGGGCGTTTCTGTGTCATTAGTTTACTAATTCCGGTCCGTGTACAAGTAAACGACAATCTATATTTTTTTTATAAATGGTAAGTAAACTCTTTTAAATATTTATGTTCTTACAATAGATCATGCTTGTATTAAAGTTTATCAACAAATAAATTTAGTATATTTAAAAAAAATTCAATGTCACTGTATTAAATTAACACGTTTATCATAAAAATTGACGGACGGATTTTAATAATGACACTTATTCGTAGACACTTATTACACGTATTATTTATTGAAGATTTATCACGCGTCTACGGTTTGCACTTTATATAAGCTTTTTAACAGCCGTTGTATTTAAGTGCATGCGTTTTTGAGTAAACCATTGTTCAACAGAAGGCTACACGAGTAGCAGTTCTTTAATTTTATTATATATTTATTTTTATCTTTTGGTTCTTATAATGTAAGTAATGTATTTTAATTTTATATTTATACATTTATAAATTATTTTTCCAGTCGGTTGTTAATTTTGAATGGTAATATTTTTATCTGTAAAGCGTATAAGTTGCAATCTGTTCCATTTAATAACAATAAGCAAACCCATAGGCGAATGAGGTCAGTATGATGTGTAGTCTTGTACAGACTCAGACCGATCATTCGTGAAAGAGTATGGTTAATTGAACCTTAACCATCAAACCACACTGGTATCCATTATCTAGTATTCAGATCCATATAAACATAACTACCTTTTTACTAGGATTTGAACCATCAAACTCTCTCTGAAAATTAGCTGTTAAACAACTGACTCGCAGTGACACTGGTAATTTAATATCTATAATTTTTAAGTGCAACATTTTGGAATAAATCTTTCTGCTTAAGTTTAAACTCGTGATATTTTTCCAATTATATTGGTTGTTGTAAACTTTGTTTCGGTGTCAATTTTTCTTTTTGTAGAAGGAACAATTGTCTTCATTAGTATTTAGTATCGTAAGTGCCTTGTATATTTTGTTTTGGTAAATCCATATCCGTTAAATCTGAGAAATCTTTGAAAAGTTAATAAAATTAATAGTCTGGTGTTTTTTTATTGTAACTTCTTTAAATTTTCCGCGTTCCCTTCTTTTGTTTTTTTGCCTTCTTTGTCTGGTCAAATCCTACCACACTCTTGATGTCATCTCCCCATCGCATCTGAGGTCGTTTTTGCCCCTTCTTCCTGACATGGTCTCCATTTTCGTATAAATATCATCTTTCGTGTGTCTGTATTTGTTATAGTCCATCCATTCTCATTTTTAGTATGACATCTTGCACTTTGGTGACACTTTTTACACGTTCGTTTGGTTTTCAATGTCGTAATGTTTCCCTTATCGTTACATGGCACGTTCTTTTTTTGCTAGTTTGCTAATGTGTCCATTGTGAACACCATGTTTACGCCTAAGTTTTTTTGTATAATTTTTACTGTGTTTGAGATTTTTGTAATAATCGCTATGTTTTAGTCGCCTCCATGGTACAGTAGCAGAATCCTTATGTAGCTTTCCCAACGAAAACTCCCGGTTTAATTCTTAACTAGTTCTAAATTTTTTTAACGCGTTAGAACCCACTTATATTGCTCCTTAATCTATCTAATCGCTAATAACCTAGCAGATTAAGAAAAAACTGAAAAGGTATTTTCTGCTAAATGAATTTTCAGTTTTAATGGTTTTAAATTATTGATTTAGCGTATTTACAGTTCTATTAAAAATGATACAAAATCAATTAAAAAAATTGTAGTTGTGTATCTGCATCATTACAGATCTTAAAGATATTTTTTTAAATAAAAAATTATAAAATAATTTTAGTAGTCTACAAATTATTTATTTGTTGTAAAAACTGTTTTGTATTATAATAGTGGCTTCATAACGTTTGTTAAACATGTGTAGTAGACGTATCTGCTTGAACATGCTGAATTTAAGAATTCAGCAGAAACCTATGTGTACAATTTTTCTAAAAGGTAGTTTCTTAACCCAGTATTTCATTTAAAATTAAGCTATTATTGGGTCATATAGCAATCAACAAATGTTTGCTCTTCTCTGTTAAAATTATTTTTTCATATTTAGTCACATTTCCAGTGATCGTATGATTTACACTTTCCGTTTGAATTTACACTCTGCTTAATCCTTGCCCTGATATTAAGTAGGTTTGTCGTGCTTTAGGTAGGCTATAATTCACGTGAATTCCATGAATTGTATCCGATAATAAGGTTTACTAAAGTGAAAGCGGGACGGTTTTTTATAATTTGCGGTTACAGTAACCATCATTAAGGAGCCTATTTAATGAACGTATCTCTTTTATGAAATTGAAGGACTTATGCGTACCCAAGAAGAAAGTAGGATTTTTTTGGTGTAGGCCCTACTCAGCAACTGCAAAAAATGAAGGATTATTAATGATAATAAGCCCAGTTTTATTAGTTAGCTATTAGTAAAGTTGTAATAGCAAGAAAATGTATCCTTCTTCTGACATTTTAAGAAAACAACTGAACCGGTCATTGAATGTTTTGTAGAAGGTAGGAGACGGATATATTGCAGTTCAAGGCAAAATTGACGGACGACGCTAGCCACTGGCCAGTAGAATTTCGACTTATTTCTTCTCTGTGCGGCACAAATCGTTATTTTATTACTTTATTTTATCACTTGCAATATGGAAGATAAAGTATTAATCGAGTGCGTTCGTAAATAAAAATTTTGTCTCATCCTGAAGAACGTTTGGAAATAATGTATGAAATTCTCCTTGCTCATCTCTTGTTGCATTAATGTTATCAACCCATAAACGTTGTTTTCCTTTTTTCTCTTCCTCATCTGTGATACTTACTATTACAAGGAGTTCCTGATCGGAAGAAAAGTCCATGGTGAAATACCCATAAAACAAAATAAGATTATCTTCAAGAACTACGCCGAAACAACCACCACTACAGTTTCAAACGGAGAGTGACGACTCTCTGGGAGAGGAACGCAAGTCGCAAACCAAATTGAAAGAGACGCATTGTGCGACGTAACACCGTTCCGCGCATCACATCTCGTACCGTCTCCGAGCTGTATAGAGACGTGACGTAACGGGTCTAGTGTGCTCGCTGCTAGTGTGTAATTGTCAATTTAGCCAGTAGCCACACCTCCACTAGCGTGTTGAACATTTACTACATTTTTATAGAAGATAGAGTAATTAGAAATAGGTGAGAATAAATCATCTCTGAAATTTGTCTCTTCCAAACAGATTGCAAATGGATTAAGTTTATTTATAAGGAATTGAAGAAATTCGTTTTGTTGATAAAATCCATTGATATTTCATTGAAGTATGGAATATGGAGAACCATAACTTCCTTTTTTATTCATTTTTGTGTCTACGTTGCAATCTGTTCAATTGAAGGACAATAAGCAACCTCCTGACCCAACAAGCTAAAGATGTTATGTATATGTATGACGTATAAATGAGATTTAGTCTTGTACAGACTCATGCCGACCATTCCTGAGAGAGAATGGTTAATTGAACCCCGACATTAATGAACACCGATTAATAATTGTCTACTATTCAAATCCGTATAATAATAATGATCTTTACTAGGATTTGAACCAGGAACCTTCGTCTCCAAAAATTAACTGTTAAACAGCTAACTCGCGGCGACGACTTTAGTGGTGAAATAACGGGTGGGTTATAACCTCCTATCATTTTAATTTTAATAAAATCTTTTATATAAGTATTTATAAGCAGAGAAATTAGAAGTTTCAGATGAAAACTAAAAAATAAAAATAATTTTTGACTAATTTTATTTAGGTTAATGAACGAAAGTTTCTGGTCGTATCTCATTGTCTTCATTATTACTAAGAGACAAATCCCGAAGCAGTTTCTTTTGGTAGCTTGTCAGCGAGTCGTTTTATAATTCTTTTGAACCTGTTTTTCATATTACGGTATCTTAGGTTTGGATAGTTCTATCGTGGAATTAACATGAGGGCTTGAGTGTCATTTGTGTATTCAAAGGATAACTCTTTATGTCAGATGAGCCTTTTGTACAGGATCAGATAATAGAGTATAATTGTAACAACAAAATATTTGATTTTATTAATAAGAGAAATCATAATTTAGAAAGTGTGTTAAATATAATAATTACTAAAAACATAAATAATGTAATCATTAATAAACTATCTCCAAATATTTTCACAATCTGTACTACATTTTTAATTTTAGATTTTATTTATTTAGAATTACTCATTCGTATGATACCTAACCGGTTTCCGTCAATTAACTTCCGTTATGTTAAAAAAAGAAACAAACAGATGTACACACGCACACACTCACACACTTAATATTACATGAATTGTTGTTTTGTGTACTCATATAAAGTATTTATACAGGTGTATACTTCTCATTGGGTTACTATTTAATTGGGTGACAACTACAAGCAATTTTAAACCACCACTTTAAAAATAATTTTTCACCGCATGAAAAATGCAATATTCGAAGTTTCTTATTATTTGAAGTTTTTCTAATATATGTGTAAAATTCTTTGAATTTTGGCTTGACCTAAGATTAACATGGAGCATCCTCATAAAAAACAAACGACTTTAACTTAGCAGTGTCAAACAGTTATAAAATATACTGCTTTGTACGTCTTCGATCACTTCTTCCATTACGTCAACAACTATTAATACACAAATCAATGTTACGACCAATTTGGGCATACGGACTCCAGATATTTGGAACAGCAGCAGAAAAAAAAAACAAAAACTAAATTTCTGATGATAGATTCTGGAGCTCCAGTTTATGTCTCAAACTCAACATTACATAATGATCTGAAGATGCCTCTTGTATAGCCAAAAATATGTACGTTCGACTATTTGACAAATTTTACATATACCCAAACGCTCTTTAAAAAGTTATCCAAGCTTCAAATCATTTATGACTTCTTTTTGTTACTCTTTGGATCTTAACATAATAAATTAGAATAATAATTTGAGCATCTGAATTGAAACCCATGTGAATCTAGGGAATGCTCCAAAGGAAACCTCTTCCCTCTTAATCAAGCAAAAAATTATGAAATCTAGAGGTTATGCAAGTGTGCAGAGCTAGGTATAAGATTAAAGACAAAAAATAAATAAGTCAAATTTATGCTATTAAATTGCAACCCATTTGCGTCTTTATAGGGTAGACCATATTGTTAACATTTTTCCATATCTGATACTTTTTAAAACCAAGAGTTAAGTTGTTTGGAGCCCCCTTGTGAGGGTTTTATTGATCCCCTTGACAGCTTTGTGCAAAGTAATAGAAAATCATTTCAAATTTAATCAAGCCAATGGATTTTTTTTTGTTTTTGTTTAACGTCCGACTATTCTGCAATTACTGCTAATGCAGACGGTGAAGGATAAAATTATTTTTATAACGTATGAAAATATGCCGTGCCTGAATGGGATTCGAACCCAAGACCGCATGATGAGAGGCGAGCACGTTACCAACGTTACAGCTGATGGAGAGTCGCTAATAATGTTAAATAACATCGGTTAAGTGAGCGTAGTTGTGTAGTGACCAGCTCACAGGCGCTCATGAGCAAACTCCACTGTTAAAAATCTTGTGTACTTCATCCTTCATCCTGCAAAAAGATGAAATTGGGATGATGTTAATAGAGTAAAATTTCTGCTAAATAAATGCTAAGAAACGAATATTACTGTATTTTAAAAACGTTAACAGACCTGATAAATGCGGACATAAAAATAGAAATTGTGTTTTAAAGAATAGAAATTAAATCGGTATTGACACAGTTAAAAACTAATGAAATGTTGACGATCATTCTGATAGAAATTAAGTAAATTATTATACACTATCATCTTTTTTTATATTGTGCCTATTTATCGTTATAAACAATAATTGTATATTGAAATAGAATTGTTAAAAGAAAACAAATCATGTATTTTTGTTATGGTAAAATTAGTATTTCTTCTGAGAAGTAATAAATGGAAAATAGGAAATGAGGAACGATTGTGGTACCTAAAACCAGTTGGATAATCAGCCTGAAAATAAGTAATACAGAATCATCTACTGAACACAATTTCTCATAACGGTGCACTCACAAATCTACATACCATCAAATATAATTCTCGGTAACAGAAAATTGCAGGCATTTTTAGTACATAAAATGCGGTTAAACTTGTATATTAGGTCTATTATAAAAGTTACATTTATTAGCCTACCATTCAAAATTAAATTACATTTACCATCAAGATAATCTGTTTAAAATTGAACATTTTAATGTGAAATTGAAATATTATTATTTTACAAAATAAGGAATGTTAATGAAAATATTGAAATTAGTAAAAGTTTGAATGTAGTAATTCCTCACGAGAAAAAAGTAGGATTATTATTCCAACCACTTATTTTCAGGTGGGAAAAACATTTCTAATGCTATCATAGTTATCATTAGAATATCTACAATTTGTCTACCTAATTTTCTATGTATCTTAATTTAATTAAGCCTGTCATCTACTCTTGCGTACTAATAAATTGTAGATTACATTTTTTAGATTTTACTTTCACGTAGCTATATCATAGTCTAGATTATAGAGTAATAAAAATTGTTCGTGAAAAAATCCAGCACCCAGATTTTAATCGATATCTTTATATTTAGAGACCTCCATAGAGATAAATGTGTTAGTTATTTTTGGAAAAATGTACATATCCTTTTTTTCGGTTTATTTCCCCCACCCATGTTATTTTGTTCATCCCGGAGAAAAACCAAAACACCAATTTAACGGAAACTTGAAAACTAACGTTTTTCATTTGAGTCCGAGACTTTATTTTGAATGGTCCATGTTTTAACGGACTACTACGGTGAATGATTAAAATAAACAATTTTTCAAAGGCTTTTTACTTTATCACTGTATCAATATATTATAGGTACTATATCTGAAGATAAATTCTTGGGGGAATATGATATCTTTGAAAATAAAAAAAAATTTAATTGAAAATTATGTTAACCCTTAATAGGTCTTTGGTAAGTATACTTGCCACTGGCAATAAGGTCGACTTTTCTAAAGAATAAGCTATACAGTTAAACCCTATTGGCATTTTATGGTTTTATAGATGTTCTCTGATAAGTAGGCTATCCACATTTTGAAATTAGTGCGCAGCGACCATTTGCTTGAGTTACACGAATGTGGTAAGGATTCATATCAGCGTACGTAACCGTATTGTTTTGTTGTTACGGTGCTTAGAAAATTTGAGTTTTTTACAGGAAAGCTAGCATTCATGCTAATAAAGATGAGATAAATTTATTATTCTACACATTTTTCTGTAATACGCATTCTTACCACTTAACCTTATGTGATTCCCATTTCAATAAACGTTCCTTGGTAAGTATACTTACCAGGGCTTAACATTAAAAAAATAAATATCTTACGCTTCTGGCACAAGAAATACATTATTCAAGTCCCTATAAAACAAAATTGAGCATTTACATGTATATTTTTCTCCTTAGTACTGCCCTATATATACTGTATATACCAATATATTATAGGTACTATATCTGAAAACAAATTCTTGGGGGAATATGATATCTTTGAAAATAACTCCATATAATATTGTATAGATACTTTGATATCTGCGTATATAGCCCAGCGAGAACAGAATAAAGATAAATGTTTATTCTGTTCTCGCTGATATAGCCTACTGTAGGGTTAAGGCGAATATTATAGCAAAACTGCAAAAAACAACTTGAAGAAAATACATAATTAGCTAATTTTTACAGGATAATCTTACTGTTAGTGGCTCTTAGTTTATTAATTTAAGATATTTAAAAAACACGATAAGATCATTCAGATTGGTTTAATCGTTTTAAGATTTGAGTAGTAATCTACATGAATTTAACACTGTCGAAGAGAAACGTTATTTAGATTTATTATTATTATTATTATTATTATTATTTTAGTTGGTGTGTATACATTTTTATTGTCGATGGATCACCAGAATCAATAAAAACAACAGTGAAATGTAGTTTTAGTTGAATATTTGTGGGAAATTTAATTTGCGCTAATTTTTACAATATACACATGTTTATGCCTATAACGGACAGGTGGAGTGTCAAATTATTTACACTCAATCTGTTAGTTGCAGGGCAAAAATAAATAGCTCTGTTTCTTATCACATGGTCAACCAATTAAATGACTGAATCATTAAGAACAGTGGAGGTAGAGGTGCAAAAGACACTAATCAGAGTTGTCTCCTCTGAAAGTAATGAATTTCATTATACAGCCAGACCCTGTGGTGAATGAAGTGAAGGCGTCATTTGCAGAGTGGAAAATATGTGCTTTTCAGAGGGCCTGACATGCTGATAAGCATACTTTTCCACTCAGTGAGGAAGGCAACTGTAAACCACCTCATTTCTCGATTTACTTAGTAAAACCTCTACAGGTTCAAACCAGCCTTTTGGCTGATGGCCTAAAT
Source organism: Catonia carolina (assembly GCA_035578175.1). NCBI lineage: Eukaryota > Metazoa > Arthropoda > Insecta > Hemiptera > Achilidae > Catonia > Catonia carolina. The sequence continues at coordinate 46,313,438 of JAQMRL010000001.1, forward strand.
AACACACGTGTTTATAAAACATTGTGACACATTACATTATTTTTATACACATGTTTAATTGTACTTGTTTGTACATAATTTGGAATATGTTGAGTTCTATGTGAAACAGTAGAGCTATGAATTCGTGTTATTGACAAAGAATGAAGAATAAGATACCTTGATTTTGACGAAACTGATTTATTTTGACTTTATTCGATTGAGAAACTCTTTTTCTACTTCTTTTTCACCAATCAAGGATTAGGTCCCAAGACCTGATCCGGCATCCACCTAGTTACCGGTCGCCCCGGATCGCGCCGTCCAATCGCCCTGTAACTTCTGATCAGTCCAGGAATTCTGTGTGGAGACATTCTTTTAAGATGTTCGGTCCATTTCCGGTGGTACTCCATAATTTTCTCCTCTAGAGAACACACATCTAACTCTCGCCGTATATGCTCGTTTCTGAACCGATCCAATCTACTACAGTCCTTGACGCATCTCAAGAAACGCATCTCTGCCGACTGAATGGAATTTTCGAGAGAAACTAATTTTCCAATTTTTGAGTGAAAATTACTGCTTTGTATGTATTTTTTTTTAAATTTTCTGATTAGAAATGTAATTTGTGTGTGAATCAATACGAAGTCTTTTTTATTGCTGGATTTTTACAATTGTTTAATTAAAGTATTTTTATGTAGCCTATACATGTATATAAATTTCTTTTTAACAAACATTTTCTAAATCTTACAATGTTGTTCCTCGTGTTTATAAAAATATATGTTTAAAAAAAATTGTTACATTAATCAAATACGTATTTGCGCATTAATAATTATTTAATTTTCAATTTGTATCATCAGATTCTGAATATGCCTGTTTTACTTTTTTTTAAATTCCATAACAATTCTTTTGTCAAGAGATGGTGGACCTTACTTTCTGGTTTAAGCACCACTGAAATTTTAACAATACTTTTAATAAGAATAAGATGCAATTTTTAAATCAACTTTAATTCATTTTGGTTATTAGCAACTACTTTGGTTTAAGAAACAGTGGGTTTGAACTTTTAATAATTTTTCAGACCCTGTCCGGGAATCGAACCGGGGACCTCTGCGTTGCAGCGTAGCACGCTAACCACTAGACCACGGAGGTGGCCTAATTTATAATTTTGGTGTCTTAAACAATTATTTTAAACTTAAAAAATAATTATTTAAATTTTTTTAAATAGTTTAACATTTCGTCTAATACAACAAAAATATATCATTTATATTCTTAAAAGTTTACTAAGGATCTCATATGGTATTCTAACTGCAAGTTAAAGGGTCCGATAATCATCTGGGTTACTTCCGTGTTTTTCTTTCAGTTGATAACTATAATTGGCTGCGGGGACTTTATGCGGGCCTTCTCTATCATTTTTTTCTATTTAGTAAAAGTAGTAATGTACACTACACCTCCATTTAGGCCTGATTTAGCTGTAAGTCACACAAGCAAGTAAAATATTATACAATATTTTTAACAAATTAAAGTTTTATAAAGCCTCGTGTTTATAAAAATATATAGGCTATATTTCAAAAAATTGTTACATTTATCAAATATATATTTGTGGATTAATAATTATTTAATTTTCAATTTTTATCGTCAAATTCTGAATATGCCTGTTTTATTTTTTTAAAGGAAAATTATTAAAAGTTCAAACCCACTGTTCCTTAAATCAAAGCGAGAGGAGAGTAGATTGCAAGCATCTGAAATGAATTTCTTCGACATACATATGGGTGTAGTAGAGAAGATCGTTACAGTAATACCGAGATAACGAAAGAACTCAACATCTTCTCTATAAACAACAAGGTATGCCAGAACAGAATGCAGTGGTTAGAGCATGTAAACAGAATGCGGGAGGATAGGATACCTAAGCAGACACTGGGCTATAAGCCGGGGGCAGGAGAGAACGAGGACGCCCGAGAAAGAGATGGGCAGATTTGAGAGGTTCGGAACAGGCAGAGATGCCTAATCCTTGAAAGGCAGATGGAAGAATAAGAAGTAAAAATAGAAAATAATCATTAAAAATTTCACCATACTTTTTGTCGCGTTATATTTTTAATTGGTGTTCATTAAATCTGGAAACGTATGAAATTAAGGCTTATTGAATTTTATTTCAATAAGTGACATTTATAGTATTGATTGACAATTATTCTGAAAGTTTGTACATAACTCCAACAATATTGATATATCAATGCAACATATCGCAATACGCAGTAATATTGAACATTGTGTAAAAAAAATATTTTTACGCTTACTCTTACAGTAAAGGAGTTCACACGTGTGTCTGTTTTATGTTTCCTGTAAATGGTGTAGACATACATAAACGCTTTATTTTATGATTGTATAAATTAATACAAAACGTACTTTGCATTTTCAAAGAAAAATTATTTACTGCTAAATTTGCAATAAAATGTTTTCGAACAATACTTCATTATTTTTATACAATGTAAATTTTTCCAATAATTATAGACGCTTTCATTATTATTTACAAACTTTTACTTAAACATTTGCATTATTTATAAACTTTTAAAAAAAATATTTTTGTATTCATTAACTTCTTTTAAACATTTTGTATTTAAGTTACCAGTAATATAATATTTATGATACTTCATTTTTCGTGTTTGTATACTTTTAACTAGCGTAAGGTAAACAAGTTTTAACTTGTATTATACAGTGAGAATCCTTAAGTAATATTATAAACACATACTTTTATAAATTTATGAGCTATAAATTTTGTGTATTTTTAAATTGTACATCCTAATAGCAAACATTTTTTTAAATTTTTAACTGTAAAGGTGTTGTTTAAAAATTTAATTTATAAATTTTTTAATAATTATAAAAAAATTTGTAGAGAATTTATGAACCGTGCATAACGTGTGTCGTGTGGTTTTTATTATCCGTTTTTAATAAGTGAAAAGCGTAAGTTTTCTAGTTCGAGGTAAACTTCTTAAAGATTTTGAAAAAATTAATGTGAAACTTTAAAGAAATTTGTATTTTAGTTTCTATTTACGTTATTTTAAATCGTGTGTCTTAATGCTGAGAATGAATTCTTAAAATGAATTGAGTAATGTCGTACGTGGTGTAGATGGTCCCAGACCAATCTACTGGGACAGTTTATTTGGAATAGGAAGTATTGAATGGTAAATACTATCATTTGATTTTTTTATGTGTTAAGAATGACCAACATTGTATATTAATCTGTTTCATGAGTTTTCAATATAGTGTTCTGTATAATGCAAATCTTTTTTAATTTAATTTAAAATATAGCTATAAAATTTAAAAATATTGTCTAAAAAATTTGGTGAGTTTAAGCCCCCAATTTTCCCAACCTCTTTAGTCTCGTCTGAGTATGGGTAATTCGCCACCCTTTTGGTGATGTTATGAATTATAAAATCAATTATGTAAGTCCCATGTTCCATTATCGGCTAAGGTCTGGTAATCTTGGTACGTTAAAGCCTAATTTTATTTTAGCGCCTTTCATTCCTTCTCTATATATAGTATGTCTCTCCAAATTTTCTCCATGTAGCTCTATCCTTGGTCCGGCTCGTCCATTGAGTTCCTGCTCTCTTCAGTGTATCATCTTTCAACCTCTTTTTTATTTTTCTAGGTTTCTCCCTCTTGTTTCGGGACGCCATTCTGTTACGCTCCTAGTCCATCTGTTGCCCTTAGTTTTCATAAGGTTCTCTCCCCATTTCGATTTAGATTTAACTACCTAACTCTTGTCTTCTTACGGATTCATTCTTTGGTCTTCTTGTCCCGTAGCCATATTCCTAGCGTGCTTCTTTTGAGTTTCTTTTAAACTATTTTTAGACATCCCATTGTTCTCTCATTTACACTCCATGTCTTTGTACCGTATATCAAAGTCAGTGAAAGACACTGATTGAACATTTCAGTTTCATTACCCTGCTGTAGTCTTTAATGGCCAAGTTATTAATGGAACTTTAATAAACAAAAAAATAATGTGAAAAATTCTGTTGGGGGCACAGTTGCAGATTGTTCCACAGATATTCTAATTAAACCAAACTTCACTCAAGCGTTTCGACTAGTAATAAATAATTGTTCAACTTAATTAGAACCTTAAAGGTCTTTCTCCACTATAACGTATCGTATTAGGACTGTAACCGTACCGACACATGAAAATAAATATTTTTTGTAAAGATGAGCATCAGAGAACATCCATTAGACCGTTTCGTCAACGGTTAAGAACGTAGCGTGCCATCCCCGTTCAATCTACAATTTGCCGGCCAGAATATTTTGTAGGTGACGGCACGATTCGTGCATGATACGCATCGTTACCAAAATCACGTTGTTGCCGCGTATGCTCTGTGTTGCTATCCCGTTCTTTGCTTGCCGATAGAAGAGGACTGAGCGACTAACAAACGGGTGCGGTACGGTTATCATACGCATTCTGTACACGGGTACAGAACTAATTCATAATAGTACAGAACTATTTCTAATAGTACAGAACTAGTTCATCCATTGCAGTGGGCATAGTAGTGATCGGAGCGGTTTTTCCGTGCCCGACACGGTCATTTTATGATACGCTCTAGTGGGCAAAGACCTTTAAACGAAAGTTTGGTTTCAAGATTGCCACTATGTCAACTAATAACTGAGCTTTGAAATAAAATAAATATCAGGAATTTCTTAGTACTTACTCTTATTCCCCTAAACTCAAACTCTTGTCCTTCAGCATCTTTTTATCTTTTTTGAAAACAAATTTTAAAATACATTGTAGTTAAAAACAAATAAAGGAGCGTGGGCTGTATTTTTCCATAAGTATTAAGTTTAGCATGTTTTGAAGTAAAATTCCTCACGCGTCATTCTAGTTTATCAAGTCTGGGAGTTTAATCTTCTTAAAAGCCATGTGAATTTTTCACACTATTTAAAATATTATCCTATGTAATTATCTAGTAAATTATAAAGAAAGTGAAAAAAAATCAGCTACAACTTTAGAAACATTGAACCTTCTGATAAAATATATTTCTTTAACCTGTTCCTAAGTTTTATTAGGGGGTTTGATTAAATTACGTGTTAATACTAGTTTGACCAGTAGTTTTAGTTATTTTTTTTCTTTACAATTATAGTTTTTTACTCACTCAAATTTCATTTGTTTGCGGTCTCGATCATTATCTAATTTTATTGCTCTTTGAATTTTTAATTAATTCACTTGTCATTTTATTGAATTAAGCGATTAGGACCTCGGAATCTATTTATATTTTCTCAAACAATTAGATAACAGACATTCTAAGACAGTGAAAGTAGTGCAGCCTTGTTCTCTATTCAAATATTAATACAGATTTAGGTTACCAGACTACTGAATACATTATTTTTTTATCTAATGAACGTGTTAGATGATGATTAATTATTTATAAACACATTCATTAAGAATTTTGTTCAAAAATGGCACGTTCAGGGATGCATTGAAACCTTAAAATTGTTCTGATATAAAATACAGGTTGTATTTTCATAGATTACCCGTTATATAATTTATTTTAATGGTTTGGTATAAAGAAACTATAAAAGTACTTTCAGTCTGAATGAAACTTGGTCAGAAAGATAATAATATTAAATAAATGGTGATAATATTCTTTAGTTATTTTTAAATTATGTTTTTGTTGTTTCCTGCACACCTTTCCGAATTGAACTAACTTAATTAGGCCCTACTAAGTTAGTCCAAGTTCTGTAAGCAAAGGGGTAGGATAGGAATCGAGAAAGGCAACATCATTGGTTCCACCTGGTTACGTGGAAAATAGGATTACGGAATTTTTTTCGGGTTTCTTTTATTTGATTACAGGAGATTAACTAGTTGGTTCAAAGCCGTTCACCTAAATATAATGTGGTTTGGCTAGTTCAGTGTAGTGTAATTCTCTTCGGGAGGATTTCATCTCATCTGTTACAATAAATAATGCAGATTATGTTCTGCTTGTTCCAATTCCATTTGAGGAATGAAAAATTCTGGTCCTGCACAATTTTATAACAGCGTAAGTTAAACTCTCCTGGAATTCATTTGAAGTGGTCATATGGGGTTATTAAGAAAACCTTGACCTCGACTGTAAATGTTAACATGTAGTAGAACCTTCCATAACCGAAGTAAAAAGCGGGTGAACGATTTTGGATGTCAGTATATGTGTCCAAATTTAATAATAAAGTGCAAAGATAACTGGATTTAAAGCTAATAGAGACTTAAACATAATGAACCGAAAAAGCACATTTTTAGCGGTCGGTCTGTGTGTTTGTATGTAAACAAAATATCTCAAGAATGGAGTATCGTATAAAGTTGAAACTTGGAACTTAAGGGGACCCGGTTCTCGTATGTTTCTCCATACTAATATAAGGAACATTTTCTCAGCCTGTGGTAGAGACAATTAGCTGAATTTTTTTACACAGTTTTATTGGGCCTTGATACACATTTTAACGTGAGGGTTTGTTAAATTAACTTTTAATTCATCAGAAAAAAATTTCTTTGGCAATGTTAGTAATTTCCAAAAATTAACCTATTTGTAACTATAAAATCTGTTTGAGCTTGTGTTTTGTTAAACTGCTGTATCAAAATGTGTATTCCTTTGCAATGAATGTACTCTGAAAATCTCAATTCAATATCTCTTACCGTTTTTGAGAAAATGTTCCTTTTGTATGAAAAAACTTAATTTTTGGAAAACGAAGAAATGAAAGAAACAAACAATAATTTCACTCGTAAGAAAAAATCAGCTGTAAAATAAAAAATAAGAAAGCAAGACAAACAACAGGACTGCCAACAATATGTATACAATTTTATCTTTCTATTAAAAAATAAAACAAATTTCTAAACAAAAAGAATCAAAAGTTATCCAGTTTAAATTTTTGTTGCAACTCTTAACTTGCAACGAATTCAAGCATTTCAGTCAAAAACATTACGCCTTATAGCTAAAGCACCTCTTTACGTTAGCAAAAACACCTTACACTCAGATTTGAAAACACCACTTATACAAAATTCCATCGAATACCTATGCAAACGCTTTCACGACAAGTCACACGAACACGAGAACCCACTGGTGCTTCCACTTTCCACCTTCCATTTACAATTCCCCTAGACGCCTTAAAAGACGCTGTAGTAGAGACCTGCTAATTTGACATATAAATTTCATTCTTGGGGAGGCACCAATGCGGGCCCAACCCCTCTCATGCCTATCTTGTCATTTACAGTATTATCATAATCATCACATTTGCTTGTAAAATTTTATAGTTGTAAATAAAGAATTAAAGAGAAAAAAAATAGTTAGGTCCCTGAAAAACAGTAATGGGGTTAATTTAAAAAAATAATAAAAAAATATAAAACCTTATCAAAAGGTTACTTATTGTACATCAACTTACTCAGAAAATCTAATAGAATTAAATGAACAAACAAAGAAAATGGTGAATTTTTTTTTTTTTAATATCCGGGTTCCCTTAAGTTAGATACCATAGGGGGACCCGACACGAACATTTTCGTCAAAATCTGTCAACTGGAACTAGTATTTTCTTCGTGCAATCTTTCACTTTTTGTGATTTGTTCAAAATCGGCTCCTATGATTTCTTTTAAAAATCGCTTTATTTACTACATTTTTAATGCTCTACAAGATAGGATAAGCAAAACGATAGATAGGCCGCAAAACAGAGCTGAAATTCTTGGAGAGGCTGTGCTTTCGTAGAAAAAAATGTTTTTATTTAAGATCGCAGATCTTGTGTGCTTTTTACGACAAAAAAGTAGTAATTAATCAAAGTATTAAATTAATCAAAGTTATAGGAAACCCTACAACTCTTATTTTAAGCATTTTCTTCTACAAAGCTTAGTTTAGCGTCAGTTTGTGATTTTCCATAATTTTTAAGTCGAACAGAGGTTGATTTTAATTTTGCGTCATTCACTCATGATTACAATTAGGTTGTTTTGCATTTTACATCGTTTACTAATGATTTAACGTAGGTTAGGTTATGTGTTTTATTTTTTTACATTGACAAGAGAAGTCGTGTGTTTCATACCATTTTTTTGCTTTGCATCCGTTTTACTTTTGTTCTTTTATAAATGTATCATCTGCATGATTAAACTTTTCAAAAGTAACAAATGCTGATGTGATCGCCAACCTCCGGTAGTGAAGGCGCCAAAAGAAATATTCTATTTATTCTGACCTATTTTTTCCGTACATTAAAGGCCATGAAATACAGTAGCTATTACATTGCAGTACACAATTTTTTCCTAGTACTTTATGTACGGATAGTTCATAATTAGATGTACTCTGTTGTACAACTGTGTGTGTTTTTGCGCAGCCTTCAGTAGTTGTTTTGCTGACAACTGGTAAAGATCTGCCGGGTTATATTTCCATTGTGCTGTTGTATCAGTTCCTGTTAACTTTTTATTCAAATATTAATTCAATCTATCAAATTTCATAATTTGTCATGTAAGTTAACTTTTATAATTAAAAAAAAACATACTGTTGTTATAATAACTAATCGAATAATGCCTTTAATGATGGATCTACCGAATTAAGTAATAAATGTATTATCATTCAATGTTATTTAAATTTAAAACTTCAAATAGTGTTATGTTTTTTATTAAAAGGATTTAAATAACAAATTTAAAAATGATTAAAATGATAATAACAATATTTGTTCAAATAGTATATAGGCTAATATAAACTGTTATAAATTTACATTCTCCATAATTTTTAATTTACAGCATTTTCTGTTATTATATATATAGGAAACCCACCGGGTTGGTCTAGAGGTAAAGTTGTCGCCAAAATCAGCTGTTTAACAGCTGATTTTCGGAAACGAAGGTTCCTGGTTCAAATCCTAGTAAAGGTAGTTACTTTTATACGGATTTGAATGCTAGACAGTGGTTACCGGTGTACTTTGATGGTTGGGGTTCAATTAACCATACTCTCTCAGGAATGGTCGGCCTGAGTCTGTACAAGACTACACATCATACATATCATCCTCATCTCATTGGGTCATGGGGTTGCTTATTGCTCTGAATTGAACAGATTGCAACGAACACATATTAGGAATTTAAAAAATATATATATAGGAGTTATTAATATGACGTAGAAAACGGCCAGGGTTTTCGTATTATTTTTATCTTGTATGGTCATTTTAGACTATGTAAAGTAACTTTAGACATATATCTTGAATCTCAACATATTACCCACATCCTCAGTTTTCTCTCACTGCAGGATTTTCTCCTTTCTTCCGTTCATCCATCCGGTGTTGTTTTTTTGTTCTTTGTGGAAGTTCTTAAAGTAAGTTGTAATCCGTAGTCTGAATTTGGTTCGATATATTTTCTCGGTGTATTATAGTGTACTCAATATGCCGTCTGACTTTTTTAATCCATTTTCCCGACACCCTAGCTCTGTTATTTAGAGCCTTAAAAAGTTGTTTTGTTAACTGTTTGTCATCCAATCTATGCAGGTGTCCGTAGAATTTTAGTCTTTGTTTTCTGGTCGTTTCCATTAATCATCCATTTTTCTTGTACAGTTATTCTCTTTCTTGTAACCTGTATTCTGACTGTAGGATCTTTCTCTCTAACTTCTCTGCATCTCTTAGACTAGCCTTCCCGGGTACTCTTTATGAATTCACTCGTGTACAGACATGCAGGTTTAATCACAGTATTATACAGTCTGATCTTGGCTTGCCTCGCCTCGATTATTTTCTACTTGTGCAGGTTGTGATTTCTTCGAAATATAGCGGCCATCTTATTATTTTTATTATTTGTTTTCTTTTTGCTGGTCTTCCGCTGTATTATCTCGTCAAATTATCAACTTTTACCATCTTTCCGTTTTGTCTTCAAGTGACACTGAGCTGTTCCAAAGGAAATTTGTAGTCCCGGTTTTCCTTTTTGTTCTTTTAACACATTACAGTATTTTCTTATTGTATAAAGAAAAAGTTTTGATCATCAGTAATATATTTTTTCAAACAGTTATTTTTTTTATTATATTTGCTGGCTATTACAGTGAAATCTTTTTTATTTAACTTTTATCGTCTTAAGTTTTCATTTGTGTTGTGTTATTCCTAAATACAAATAAATTGTTTTTCTAAGTGTCTCTCTAGTATTAAAACAGTTTTGTTTTGATAATTTTGTTTTTAGACTACCAGTGTAAAACGAATCTATAAACGATAGTATATTACGATTATTTGCAAATATTTTTTTTATACATTAGTGTAGTTTGTTCAAGAACTTATCTATATGTAACAACCGTGCTTAGAAAATCAACGTTACTTTAATATACGTAACAGTGACTCACATGTGCAGGCCTAAATCGAATAATAGTCTATGATGTAGATGAACCGGATTTTAATGATTAAATGAAAGCTTAATTTTTTCAATAACACAATTTTGAACAGTGAAAGCTGTGTAAAATACAAATACAAATATAATGGATGTGAATAATAAGAATATTAAGGCACCGCGATTTCTTATGGATTTAGACCTACTGCCATTTTGTACGTACGCACATGCACATGTTACGTAGACTGCTTATTCTATTAATATTAACCGGTCTGTTATTGTTTTCAATATTATCTTTTGATTTAAATTAGCCTACAACTTGAGAGTGAAATGATCTTTATTCCGATACTTATCTACGCGTGTAAATATCATCATCATTAATAATATGGATTAAACCTCCTGACCTTTTTTTAATTTCAAACGTATTATTTCTTTGCCCATAACAGACAGGTGGAGTGTTAAATTATTTGCACTCAATCTGTTAGTTCCGGGGCTACTAAAAATAGTTATTTTTCTTATCACATGGTCAGCGAATTTAATTACTGAATCATTTAACAGTTTTCGTAGAGGACAGAAGTGGTAGAGGTGTAAAAGACACTAGTCAGATTTATCTTCTCTGAGAGTAATGAATTTCATTATATAATCAGACCTGTAGTGAATGAAGTGAAAGTGTCATTTGCAGGGTAAAAAATATGCGCTTTTCAAAGGACCTGGCATGGTAATAAGCATACTTTACAACTCAGTGAGGAAGTCAATGGAAAACCACCTCATTCCTCGTTTTACTTAGTAAAACTTTTAGAGGTTCAAACCAGCCTTTCGGTTAATGATTTAAACAACAACATTATTTCGTAAAGAAGTTGAAATGTACGTCTCTTCTGAGATCATCCAATACCACGTTGTCTGGTTGGCTTGTAAGTAAATACTTGTTTGGGTGTTTTATCAACTAGCATCTGAAACAAGTAATTATACCACTAGCCTACTGCGTGTAGTTCCGAGTAGGTGGTATCACCCTGGCACTTTAAGTTTATGCTTAATAACTTCGTTTCTTCTATTGTCTATTGCAATCGATACCGTACTAAATGTCTTAAAAAGTCATCTCAGCAGCTTCTATTTTTAATTTAATTAATTTTTCGATTCTCGGCTAGGGTCTGGAAATTTGAACTCGTTAAAACCCACCATTACAGTGCCAAAACCTACAATACTCGCTAATGTCCAGGCTTTCGATGCGACTTTTAACAAAATAAAGACAAGTATATTTCGAATAAGTGTTATCAGAACGATTTATTTTTTTAATGAACACAATAAAAATAATTTCTTAACGGGAATTTTATTTTTTTGTAACGTTGAAATTTTTGTATACAATGGAACACTCAAGCCTGCAAGTTGTTGAAATTAGGGCTGGCACTTTTGTACATGCTTATACAAATTGTATGGCACTTCAGGATCAAATTTGTAAATACTGTTTGGGCCCTGAAAGAGTTAACAAATAAAAATATGAATGGTAAATAGTCGATTCATTAATAACAATTTATAAAACAACAATGTAATGTATGAGAAGATAATGAAAACAGTTTCCAATTCCAAGATTCAGAGAATGGTAGACTATTTATATTGATACAATAAATTATTGAGTTATAATTGACCTGGATCAGTTGAAGATTAACTGTAAAAGGGTGATCTAGAATACGATTATTATTTGCCGTGCTTGTTTATTTATTGTAAGGGGGAGTAAACCGTAGTCGTTGTTTGTGATAGTCCAGCGAATGTGCTTCAGGCCGATAATGTTTGAATTAAAAAAAGTTAACAATATCCAATAAACAATTGTAAGGCGGGCGAGTTGGTGAAATCTAGGTTTATGGAATCGCGCGATGACAAGACAAGAAGGGAGAACACTACTCATACTTGTGACCTTGATAGGATATGGAGGACACGGAACAGGCTGCTGTTTCAAGGACGTTCATTTCTAAGGAAGGGGTATATTTCTTATGGAGGGGTCCTTCATTCGCACACGTCCTTCGGACTTTCACGACTTCTCTCCCTCATCTTGTCTCTTGATCTGTTGCAGCTGTTGTTTATTGCAAATGTATACCGTTCCAGTGCCCTATCACTTGTCTTTTGTCAAACTGGGTTCAGTTTCCTCGTCGCAGATAACATAAATACGTGTAGTAAAATATCTTACCGTAATACACTTGAGTGGATTTTATTAAAACTTATTGTGATAGACCTACATGCTGGTTGGAATAAATGTAAAATTACTATTAATAGAAACTATTTTTCCACATGTTTACTAAAAAGTTCATGATGAAGTAATTGAAAGGTTACCTACTTACGTTTTCGTCATCTTTTATAAGCATTTAATTAATTATTCTCTTTCTTTTAAAACATATTTGGTTTACAGTTAATTATGTTTTTTTTAGATTCAAATTAAAGAATAGTTTCATTTTAAACAATACTGTAGTCCTATAACCCCATTAATATTTTGTGTCAGTTAAATAATTGCTTTTGGAATAGTTGTTACTGTCCAGATTATGACTGTAATTGAATATCTTAAATTTCACTAATATTGCCACCTATATGAATAAATAGGAAGGAAAGTATTGTTTTCATGTCTATTTTTCGAAATCGAGTTTTCACCGGATCTACACGTTTTCAGACCCCGTGAACAAAAAAAAAATTTTTTTTTAGCGATTGGTCTGTGTGTGTGTGTGAACAGAATATCTCAAGAACGGAACATCATACGAACTTGAAACTTGAAAATTAAGTTAGATACTACTAGAAGACCCGACACGAACATTTTCATCAAAATCGGTGTACCGGAAGTAGTAGTTTATTTGTGTCATTTTTCACTTTCTTGGAGTTTCTCAAAAACCGCTCCTACGATTTTTTTAAAAATTGCCTCATTTACTACATTTTTTTATGCTCTACAAGATAGGGTAGGCGCTATGTCTGCTGAAATTCTTGGTAAGGCTGTTTTCTCGAAAAAAAATTGTTTTTTAAGATTGCGACTTAAATATGCATTTTAGCGCAAAAATGTATCTTGTAAAAGTTTTAGAGAATTTTAAATTCTGCAACTTTTATTTCAAACATTTTTTGGTATAACGCTTAGTTTAGCGGTAATTAGCGATTTTCTGTTTTTTCCTCAAGAATTTATGTAAAAAATTCGATTTTTTAAAGATTTCAGCCTTATTATGCATTTTACGACAAAAAAAATATAATCAGATTTATAGGAAATTAAAAGATGTACAACTTTTATTTAGAGCATTTTTCTCTACAGAGCCTAGTTTAGCGTGAAAGAGTGATTTTCCGTATTTTTAAGCCAAACTGAGGTTGATTTTCATTTTGCATCTTTCACTCATGATTTAAATTATATTATTTAAATAAGGTTATGTTTATTGAGGTTAGTTTTTTGTTTATTTCTAATGTTTTATTACTAATGGTAGTTTTATTGTTAGTTATTTGCATTGGCAATAGAAAGTTGTGTGTGTTTCACATCAGATTTTTATGTTTAATCACATGTTCCTACTATGTACGATTCATTATTACACTTTATCATACATCGAGACATCAACGTAGTCACAGCATACTAAAACATCAACAAACTGTATATTACTAATTAAATTTCTTTACTGTTTTTCTAATATTATAGTGAAATTTTTAAACATTTTAATTTTGTAGAATGTATATCTTCTAGATAAATCAGAAGATCAATTTATTGACTAAATTTTGAAAATTTGTACCTTTGGGGGTGGAAACAGAAAAACTAAGCATAATGATCATTCATCCACTTGTGCTTAAGGGGTGAAAAGAGGATTACAACCGTAAAACAATAAGTATTATTTTTATGCCTTTCCAAAGAGTTACAGTTTTTTTAACTGGCATGTGATTCTGTAAATGATTCATAGAAAAATTTAAGCACTTTAAAAATGAACGTACACTACCATGCAAAACCTTCAATAATACATATTTTTATATACCTTTCGAAAGATAAACTGTTGTAAAACTCGGCATCTACATTCTAATACAAGTACTGACTATTTAAACCAACTGATGTTTGCAACTCAATCTTAATGCACCCCTCTGAGTGTATAACAGTAAGGCTGTGGATAGCTCAGTTGCATTTGGTAGTTATATGAATAAATAGTAGTTTTTATGGTTGTTAATTCTACAGTATTGCTATTATTTTTGGTCATTCATTTCATTAAAGTTCATAAATTTTTGTTACAGGCTGCTGGGGGTGTGTATTATGCGTGTGAATCTGCCACCATGGTACTACTCTTCTTGCATAATTTTTGTCCTGTTATCAGTGTTTATATACAGTTCAGGTAAGTTTACAATTAAAGTAAGTACCAGATAGCAAGACAGTTTTGTTTACATGAAAAATAATTACAGAAGTAGTTGTGGGATTTTTGATCATGACTATTTTGTGCGTGTTATCATTAAAGAGTCGTTTTAGTATTCTGCATTCACAAGAATAGAGAAATGTTAATACTATTAAAAAAACTGATAAATTTAATAGAGAAAATATAAAACATTCCTCTACCATTTCTGTACGCATTTCCCTATCAATAAACAATACCATCTTGCTTTTTGGTACAATCTGCATTATGTATAATCTATAACTATTTTACGGAAATAATTGTAAATAAATAATAAAACTTTATTTATTTACTTATTTTGGCCTTCGGGCCAGCCCAGTCAGTCACCTGGTAGAAAGTCGCTATTATTTGTTAAGTAACACTGGTTGGGCAAGCGACTTTGTATGGTGACCAGCTGACAGCCAACCATGAACAAACTCTACTGGGGGTCCCTGTTCAAACTCATGTCTAATCCACGTCAAAATAATTCAGCGAAAAGCAGCAACCAAATTGGGTAGTTGTTAACAAAGTACAGTTCCCGATAACAAATTAAAAAAAAAAATTTACTTATTTTTACAATATTAACCCTTATACGAGTACATTCGTTCTAAAGGCGATAATACATTTATAATAATTTACAAAGTATGAGACGGAGGAAATTAACCAACCCAACCATGGCCAAAAGCTATATTCTGTACCTTAACGAACTAAAAACTGTAGAAGAAGGCGGAGCATAGTGACTTAGATCACAGCACAAAGCCAAATTGACTTTCGTTAATTGTATTCTGCGTTGTCACGTTGTGGTCCTGCTGTGGATGACCACCTAACAAAAAGTCAGCTGGAGTTCGGTGGAACAGAGTGTGACTTAGTGAAGGGGCAACCTCACATCCGACCTTGGCTGTTATTGGCTAGATCTCATCTGCAGTCTTTAGTTCGTTAGGTTGCAAGGTATTTGTTCTCTTTTTCTATTTATTAACGCTGAACAAAAGAGATTTAACAACTAGAATACAGCTTAAAACCAAGACATTCAAAAAATATACAATTTCTAAAATATTTAGAAAGTACAATGTAGACTTTAAAATCATCCAATTATTAAAGTTATACAATTATTTGAAAAAAATGTACAGTATTAAATTATAATAAATCTAAAGAACCATAAAATATATTATGACTTAGAAAAAAAATTAGAAATAAGTGAGCAAAAAAACTTTTTTTGAAATTAACATTTCTATATTGCCTTTTAATCACTAATTTATCCATTCATCTGCACTACTTTTGAAAAACCTATCATTTAAGTTTTTTTTATGACGAAAGGAACATTCGACATTTTGGGTGCCAAATAACTGTTGTGATGCCGTTAAAGAGCCTTTTATGCCAGTTGTTGAAATATTAGGTGTCTATTTCTAGTGTTGTAATGGTGGTCTCCGCTTTTTAGATGTAATCAGTTTTTATGTCCCCTAATTAGAATTTCTTTGACATTGATATAATGTGCTTTAATCCTAATAAATGCTACATTAATCAAAAATGGATTATCTGTACACTCTACTTTTAAACCCACAGTGTTTCTGTTTTGTAAAAACGACTTTTTTTTAACTAATTTAATTACATCCTTTTTTAGACTATGTCATTAATTTTTTACAATACCTTATAAATTTTTTCTGCCAAATTCTCAACTTTCATTTACTGGCTGTCTATTGTTTAGTGTTTTTAACATTTTTTATAAACTGTTTATGAACCTTTCTGTATTAGTTAGCTGTGAAATTTCAGTATTATGTTTTTTATTGTATTTGTTCATTCATTTTCCTGCTTTGTTTCTCTTTTCTTTGTAACATTTATGTTTAGTATGTCACTGCAATAATAATTAATTTAAATGTAAAAAAATCGATAAATTTGAATGCATGACTTAATTTTTAGGCAATTTTCACATGTTCTGTTTAATTAAAATTGTGTTTATGTTTTGTTTTATAATTAAAACACCTAAAATATCTATTGACTGCATTTTTTGTTAATTCTGCATTAAGTGCTTAGATATGTGTGATCATAGTTGGTAATGAAAGAGTAATGGAGGCTTTAGAATATTCAAATTTTTTATATCTTAGTTGCAAATCTCAATTGTAGTAATTTTAATTAATTAATAATTTTCCCTGGCTGGGAATCAAACCCAGAACCTCTGCTTTGCAGCGTAGCACATAAACCACTGGGCCACAGAGACAGCTATTTATTATTTTTAAATTTTGGACTTATTATTGTTATTGTCAAATTTGACAGTATTTATAAAGTTAATGATACATATTATTTTTTGTATATAAAATTTTATTTTTATTCATTTATTGGTTTTTTAATTTATTTTTTCTGTGCTTGTCTTTAGACTATACACAGTTATTACTGTTTCTTATCTATGTATCTAAAATGCATATGATTTAAACTTGTGCTTATTTTTTGGAGTTTTAATTCATAAATGTTTTAAGATTCTTGTGATAGGATTATTAGACCATAATGATTTGGAAAAAGGTTTTAAAGTACTGTAAATCTGGGCCAATTTAAGAACAATAAGCAACTCCATGACCCAATGAGATGAGGATGATGTGTATGATGTGTGAATGAGGTGTAGTCTTGTACAGACTCAGGCTTACAATTTCTGACAGATTATGGTTAATTGAACCCAAACTATCAAAGTACACCTGTAACCACTCTCTAGTTTTCAAATTCGTATAAAAGTAACTATCTTTACTTGGATTTGAATCATTTCTCCGAAAATTAGCTGTTAAACAGCTGACTCAAGCGAAGGATTTACCATTGGAACCAACCCAGTAGGTTAATTTAAAAAAAAAACAGATTTTTTATAGTTGAATTAAAGTGTGGATGATGCTACTACTTTGGCTGTGATGTTGCAATGTTTGATCTCCTTTGCAGCTTGCTCCTTACTCCTGCTACCCAATCTAGGCTACACAATCTAAAATCTAATCTGAAATTTTAGTCTAATGACCAACCCTGTTTATGACAATTTTTTTTTAAGAATAATTTTTTTTAACCCTTTTCTTAAATGATGGCTGCCATGCCATTGAAATTTCATTTCTGCTGCAACCGTAATTTAGAGTTTTAAATTTACTGACCGACCAGAATTTTATAACCTCTTTGGGATAAATCAGGTGATAGAAGATCATCATTATAAATTTATCGCAGCAAAAATTTACTCTAAATGTAATGATGTCACTAAGGATTCATAGTGTGAATTTATTCACATGGGTCAACTAGTTTATTTCATTTCTGTTAGTTAAAAAATATTAATTATTTTATAAACAATTAATAAATTGACCCATGAAATTGAAAATTCATAAAATATTTGAATAAAGTCATGTTGTAGTTCATTCATATAACATTTCACAGCCCTGGTCAAGGTTTCTGTATAGTTTCCCTTGGTCACTCCAAGCGAGTATCTGGTCAGTCTTTTTTTTTTTGCAATATTATACAGCAGCAAACCACCATCCCTTTCCCTGTCCAAAAATTTGACATCAAATATAGCCTAATAAATTTTATAAACAGTTGAAGTTTATTTATTTATTTATTTAATGTCGCATCAACTGCAAGGTCATTAGCGACGACGTTGGGGTGTAACTGTGGGTAATGAAGATGAAATGATTTTTTTGTAACATATGAAAATATGCCGTGCCTGAGTGGGATACAAACCCAGGACCGCATAATGAGAGGCGAGCACGTTGCCAACTACTCCAATGCGGCCGGCTTATTTATTTATTATTGTGTGAAAACTAACCATCTTTGAAAATTAACATTACAAATAATAGTAGTATGTTTTATCATGTTTTGTGAAAGGAAACCTATCAGGGAAATGCTCAAGATCCTAGTATAAGATAAGCTGCGTATAAATTGTTTTCACAATAATGGTTCTTTGTTGTAGTAACTAATTAGATTAAAAAGGAAGTTTCAACACTATTGTGAACTAATGTAATAATAGCTATTCAAAACATAAACAATCAGATATATATATATGTATAAGGAACTAATCTAAGTAAAATAGCCGTTGTATCAGTGTATTCATATCTATTGTAGTTTCATTAATCAAAATAAGTTATTTGTTTTATCAATTCATACTTCATGCATATTGTTAATTTGCCATATCGATTAAAATAAATAATGTGCTTTTTACAAACTTCAATTCATCAGAAGCGAAATAGAAGGTATAATCATATTTTAAAAATACTGATAACCAATTACAAAGGAAATGAGTCACATTTAAATAACGTAAACAAAATTATTAAAACCATGAACAAAATAAATTTATGTCCTTTTGTACAATGGAGAGAACAATTTTATTGTTGTGAGGAGATAGTTACTGATAAATTATATGGTATTATTTGAATGTCAAGGTGTATGTTTCAGTTGTTTTATCAGTATTATAAATATTGATGTGGAGTAAAGTTAAGTTACAGTAAAAGATCTTTGTAGTTGTTTAGGTCAATAGCCAAAAGGCTAGTTTGAACCTCTAGAGGTTTTACTAAGTAAAACAAGGAGTGAGGTGGTTTACAAATGCCTTCGTCACCGATTATAAAAATAGCTTATGCTTATCAGCATGCCTGGCTCTCTGAAAGGCATCTACTTTCCACCCTGCAAATGACACTTTCACGTCATTCACAACAGGGTCTGGCTGTATGCTGAAATTCATTACTTTCAGACGAGATAACGCTGACTAGTGTCTTTTACACCTCTACTTCTTCTGTTCTTAAATAGTTCATTCATATAATTGGCTGACACCTTATAAGAAACAGGAGTGTTTTTTGTAGCCTTGGAACTAGCAGATTGAGTACAAATAATTTAACACTCCACCTGCCTGCTAAGGGCATAAAAAGATCTTTAGTAATACATAAATTTTTATAGTGCATCCTGCGGCTTGCATTTATGAATATTTAATTCTTGTAATGCTTCTTATTCTACCATGGATAGGCAATATATGCCTTTTCTTGTTCATACTAATCAGAATATAAACTCTGATAATCTTCTTCAAGGACTACCCGCAGTCCTATTTCCCTCTAGTTTGTACCGTAGTACTTTGTAGGGGAATATCTTCCTTTTACAGAATTCCCTATTCAACTCCTCTTCCTTCCCACTCGAACTCCTGACATTTGCAGCCTAAGTAAATATATCTGTTATTCCAAATATTTTTTGCTTTAGATATTTCCGACTTGAATTACCATTATTTCCGGTTTGATTTCCAAGGTGACGAGTAAGGGTGTTCTCCCACCGATGATACTCGATCTTGACTCGACGTCTGATATGAGTCCTACTCTTACATTTATATGTTCACCCTCCCACCAGTATGACTTCGACACAACCTTGATCAAACCGATCGCATGCGACTCAGTTTGTCCAACATCTGCTCGACCAGTCGCGTATAATCATGTCAGACGAAGCAGCCAACGTAGCATTTGTGCTTGAAGTTGAAAAATATCCGTGTCTGCACAATTTTAGTTTGATTTTAATTAATTTTCTTTTGACATCCAGTAAAAAGACTTAATTTGTATTCATCATAGGAGAGTTCCTGGGCACCCACGTACGCTCCGCTATTATGATTATTACTTATACATGGTGATATCCAGCAGCTGCGTTTTTTCTGTTTTCTTCTTAGATAGTATTAAGCAACGCCTGTGTCTTCTTCGTCACTTGACATTTTGCAAACTGTAGGTGGATTCAAAGAAAAGCTTGAACATTTGTGTCGAGGTCGAGTCTCCTTGATGTGGGAAGATGCACGACGCTACTCATTAAACGCTTTTATTTAACTTACTCTTGGATCCATAAAATCTTGCAACTTAAAATTTTAATACTTCTACCGTATCAATATGAATCAAACTTTGCACACTTGTTTATCTTCGATGACAATACGCTGTCATAAAAAAAAATTTACAAAAAAAAATTTTTTTTTTTTAACTTACCCTTGGATCCATCAAATCTTGCAACTAAAAATTTTAATACTTCTACTGTATCAATATGAATGAAACTTTGCACACTTGTTTATCTTCGATGACAATACGCTGTCATAAAAAAAAATTTACAAAAAAATTTTTTTTAAACGCTTTTATTATTACAAAATAACTTACTCTTGGATCCATCAAATCTTGCAACCTAAAATTTTAATACTTCTACCGTATCAATATGAATCAAACTTTGCACACTTGTTTATCTTCGATGACAATAGGTGTTTGTAAAAAAAAATTACAAAAAAATTTTGAAAAAATTTTTTTTTCAAAAAAAATTTAAAAAATTTAAAAAACGCTTTAATTTAACAATTACTTAAAAAAAGTAACTAAAAAGAAAAAAAGAAAAAAAATTTACAAAAAAAAATTACAAAAAAATCACAGAAAAAAAAATAATAAAAAAAATTTTTTAAGAAACGCTATTATTTAACAATGATTCAAATAAAAAATGAACTAAAAATAAAAAATAAAAAAAATTACAAAAAAAATTACAGACATTACTGTTACAAATAAAAGCGTGGCGCATTTTTATACAACGAATATTTTACAATAAAAATGCGCCACGCTTTTATTTGTAACAGTAATGTCTGTAATTTTTTTTGTAATTTTTTTTATTTTTTATTTTTAGTTCATTTTTTATTTGAATCATTGTTAAATAATAGCGTTTCTTAAAAATTTTTTTTTTATTATTTTTTTTTCTGTGATTTTTTTTTGTAATTTTTTTTTGTAAATTTTTTTTATTTTCAGTCAAGTTGAGGTCGAGTTTTACTGGTGTTAGAGCGTTCTAAGACTTCTTTCCTACAGATAAGATAGCAATATGCCATATAACCCCCAACCTGGTGGGCCAGGGACTATTCTGTTTAGACTTCCCACACTTTAACCAAGAGGATCCAGTTTTAAGGTGCTGGATACTCGGCCTCACCTTTCTGTTACCTGGAAGTATTTGCTGGAGATTATGCGTGATGGATAAAATGTTATGTAAACATTACTTGGATTTTCTTTGGCTAGGCACCATTTCAGCATCAGTGCGTACCCCAAAGGTTACTGCACAGCTATTTATATCTGGCATGTCCTGAGATATTCCAGATGGTATGGGAACATTCTAGTTGTATGGGGATGCAGTTTACCTCTCCTACTAATGCTATTTTAATTTTTTTATTATTTTATTTTCACTAACTTGTTTCAATGGATCTTCTATTATCAGAGTGGAGGTATTAGCCATTCAAATTGAAACTAATTAATTTAACTAATGTTTTATATATTCTGATGGTGGTGGACCCACCAAAACATGTTAGTAAAGTAAATAAATAAATAAATTTATAGTATTTATAATAATTGTAAGTGACAAGTTGTTATTAATAATTATTTATTTCACAATTTTATAAAATATTGAATTTGTTTGCGTTATTTTTGAACTTTGTACAAATACTTTTGAAACTGGTACTTATGTTAATGCTGTTTACATTAAGTGATTTAATTTTGACACTCACTAAATATCTTCACTTTTATGTGTATACATGTTTATAATAAATTACTGTTATACTGACAATCTGTGTCATGTAAACATATAAGTTACAGTATTTTACTAACAAAATTTTTAAACGTAAACATCCTTGAAAAATATGTCAGCAAGTATGATGATCAATCCAACTTTCTGTTTACATAAAAAATTTACATGTGCTTTAAAAAATTGAAATATCACCTTCTATTGCATTCCATTTTATTAAATCTGTTCTACAAAAATTAAAATACAGTACTGTTTTTATCAATTTGTAAGTTTCACAATTGTTGTATAGATTGAGCGTTAAAATTTTAATCTTTCAAATGAAAACAAAAGAAATCAAAATTGGTTTTATTTTCATTTGAAGCTGCATCAACATCTTGATTATTATCTGCTATTTTGGGTTAAGGAGTTGTGGGTTTGAAAATTTAATAATTTTGCGGACCATAGCTGGGATTTAAACCTGGGATCTCTGCTTTGCAGCATAGCACGCTAAGCACTGGGGTTTGAAGGTGGCCAAAAAATTGTTATTGAAAATACGTTTCTTTCATTTTTTTTTAGTTTGTATGTTTGCCTACAGAAGGATGAGAGGTATGACAAGAAATTGTAAGTCCTGACCAAGAATTGAACACATGGGCCTTCTGACTTAGAAGCTAATCGTTCTTGCTCATCAGTGGACCAGCCATTAGGTTTGGTAACTGAATAAATAGTCATCTGAAAAATATTGAATTGATGAAATAATTAACAATTTGTTTCGTTATTCTTGTTCAATAAACTAGTCAGTTGGGAAATTGCGCTTACTTTGCTAATGTAAAAGTATTTAAGAACTGTACAGCTAACAGATGATAAACCTAGTGTAATTATTTGTTGTACTAAGTAGCATCATTGTAAACTTTAGTGAAGTTTCGTGGTTCTTTAGAAATAATACAAAAATTAAAGTAGTGTTTCATTATTTTAGCGTAATTGTTTATTTTTGTTATACAGGTAGCCCAGTCAAATTAGACCGCCGTCAGAAATGGAATATAAATCTTGGAGAAGAATGGGATGAATTTCAAGTGGTTAGCAATGAATTTGATGACAAAGAGCCCATCGTGTATGAGAATCCTGCCAATCATTCACATGAGTTACCACCTGCATATACTCCCGAACAGATAGAAGAACAGACTATGCGACAATTTCAGTTACTTAAGGTTGGTAGATATTCTTTTCAAAAATTTATAAATTACAATAATACAATTATTGTTTTAATTTCAAAAATACTACTACTTTATTGTACTCATAAAAATCGATTAGGAGTTTTGGAGTTGAAGTTCAAGAGTGGTTTATAAAATAATAAATTTTAATCAAAATACTTTTTGCAAAAGAGTTTTACATGGTCACTTAGTATTTTACATTACAGTCAGTGATTTGCTAAAAACGTGGAACTTATCAGTTTTAAAAGAATTTTTTTTCCAAGTGAAAAGTGCCACTCTAAAAATGTTTGCTATCTTGTGCTAATTTTTCTTCTCCCAACAAGGTTGGTAATCGTAACGCTAATTTGGATCTTGGGCACCACTGCTTGAAATAAATCCATGAAAGAGATGCTGTACCATTCTCTTAAGTTCTTCAGCCATGAAGTTTGTTGTAATCCCCAATTTTTTTTCTGTATATTTAACTCTGTATAATAAATTGGAGCAGGCTCCAATTTATTATATGTTCTCTCCTACATAACATTACCGAGATATTGCAGTTTCCTTGTTTCTGTAGTCTCAATAAGTTTTCTTTCTTTATTTATGAGATGCAGGACTTCCTCATTTGTTTTCTTTTCTGTCAAAATTTCTCTGATACTCAACAATACACCTGAAGTTCATAAGCCTGAATTTTATTAATATGTAGTTCTCTGAGCATCCACACATTTCACAGGAGAATATTGTGAAGACATCTCACGAGTCCGTTTGTCCTTTGAATTTAAATCGTTGTTGGCAACTAGATTCTTTATTTTCATGAAAACAGTTCTTAACCATTTCTAATTATGATCTTATTTCTTGTGCTTGGTATTTATTCTCATTTATTATGGTTCCCAAGTATTTACATGAACTGACTCTTTTAATTTGGATGTTATTTATCATTAAATGTGCTGGAATTGGTGCTTTGAAAATTATCATAAATTTAGTTTTTTGAAATTGATTTTTAAGCCATCTCTTAATTAACTATTGACTTTGTTTATTGATGTAAAAATTGTAGCTAACCCAGTATTATTGTTCCAATTAATTTTTAATAAACTCTGGAGAAACTTCGTAAACCTAAGGGATATTGTGGTACATCTATTGATAATCCTATGCAAGTGTACCTTTGATTGTCTTTCTTGCTGTACGCTGTATTAAATGATTAATTTGATTAAATGATAAAAAATTGCTAAAAGCAGCTTACCACAGTTTTATTCTATCTCATATACGATAGGCCATATTAGTTTGGGGTAATTCATCACAGAATATCATGGATAGAGTTTTTAAAATTCAGAATAAACTATTTGGTGTATGGTTGGAGCTAACTGCTTAACCTCATGCCGACCATTATTTAAGTAGCTTCAGTTGCTTACAGTTCGTTCTTTGTACATCTTTGAAGTGATAAAGTATGTAAAGCAAAATACATTTTCGCAGAATTTAAACATCCATATTTGCAACATAAGAAACAGAATTAATTACTATGTTGCTAATCACAACACTAAATTGTTTGAAAAACCTTATTTATGCAGGTAGAAAATACAGTAATAAATTACCGAAAGCTTTAAAAAGTTGTGGTAATCTACTAAATTTTTTTTAAATGTTAATAAAATACTTGCTTAATGAAATATTTTACATTGTACAAGAATTCCTTTCTAAATAGTTGTTTGGTAGAAAAATTAATTAATTTCTAAGTGTACGCTGAGGAAAATTGTGTATTATTGTATAAAAATGATCAGATGGCACGCTTATTGAAATAATCAAGTAAATAGTGGTAAGAAAAATGAATTGTTAAGTAATGAATTTTACTTAGTGTTATTATTTAGGCTTATCAGTTTTATCTTGACTTGTCGTATACTCTCTTCTTGGAGTCTCCTGGATGCAGGATCAAAGAGAGCACTGATGGGTAGGGTAACTGGACCCCTGATTTAGGAATTTCGCTTGAAAGTGGAGAGACCACTCCACTGTCCGTTACCGCCACATTTTTATTACTTATCAAATTCTACGTTGTAGGATATTTTTTTAATTAGAATTATGATATTGTTTTATTAATGTATTCAGTTACTGATTTTAACTCCCCCATAATGATTAAAATTTGTTCAAATTAATACAATAATGCAAATCTATTCTTGTTTTAATATTTCAGATTAACTATTCCAGATTGATATCAGAAATTGATTGGGAAATGAGTGCAAATGATTTCCGAAGTGGAAGAGGATTACCTCTTATTGTGGATAAAGCGTTAAGGTTGTTAAATTTGAAACAAGTCATTCAAGAAGTTGAGACAAGTGTCATGTCAAAAGTATCCTGTACGGCTTGCAAAGCAGGTACTGTATATTATTTTCTTAATTGTTTTTCTATATTTTAATTTGTACATATTTTAGGTGTCATGTACACAAAATCATTTATTGGACTGGGTGAAGAGTAAAGTACACTGCCACAGTAGGTTAGTACATTTTGAATCAATTTTAATTTTTGGGTCTTTTATCGAGATCTCATTCTTGTCAACAAGAGTGATCTAAGACATTAGGTCTGTTGACATTGTATTCGTTTGAAATATGTCACAAATACATATATTGGTGCAAGTACATTTATCACTTGGACTGATTTTTATGTGGATTATCTTTATTGCATCTACAGTAAAATAAACCTAATTCAATAAAAAAATTAGATAGCTTAGCTTAATCAAGTTGTTTCTTTTAAGAAATATTGGTTACTTAAAAACATGAAAGAACTGATTTAGTTTATGGATCTGTTCAGTCTAAGAATTTGGTTTACAGTTCAGTAAATTTGAGAAGATCTATCTCGTGTAGAGACTACATACAGCAAACTAAAATTTTGATTGTAGGCTATTTTGCTTATGGGTTTGGAGTTCGTACTATGGGACAGATTTATTAAAAGTTATGGTTTGATGTAAAAACCTCACAGCTATCTCATAAGAATATGGTTATGATTTTGAGGAATGTAATAGATTGTCCCTACAAAAAAAACTATCATATGTTGGATCTAAGCTAATGTACTACCTTTCACAGAGGTTTTTTGTTATTTGGTTCTGAGAAAATACTCAAAATGGAGTTAAAGTCTTTCCTTAGTGAAAATGGGTAGTATACGGTGCAGGTATTTGTAAACAATTAGGGTTTTATTTCCTTACTGGTTTTATCTCATTTTTTGGATGATTAATCATGTGTTTCTTACACTCTCTGTTTTTTAAACACTTGTCGAGAGGTGTAATTTTTACACTTATTTTCTGGCGTATTGAATAGAATTTACTTTGAGTTTTGTATGGATTAAAATTTAAATAAACAATTTAAAATTCCTGTTATCAATTGGACATATTTTTAATTCAAGATCTGTTGTGAATTTCACATACATATTACTATCTAACGATAGTGCTGTACTTTGTTGAACAGCTGTGAAACTGCATTGACTTTAGATTGTTTTTAACTAAACTTATTGAAACACATTTAAAACGTTGGTGTTACTGTAGTTGAAATGAAATTAAGAAAGTCATGAACTTTTGATGTTACCACCACTATTATTGTTGTATAGCAGTTCAAATTGTATAGCAGTAAACCAAATCTCTTGTGTTTGTTGTTCTGAAAGTGTATCTCATCTCAGTTGCAAGTGCTAATTTTAAAGATTTTGTAAGTTGAATGTATCAGTTACAAAAAAGCTAACCAGTACAAAAATAATTTACTTAAATATTAATATGTTAAAAAAAATGAATTATAGTATTTTCTTATTTTTTCTGAAGGTGCTGGTCTTTTACAACATTACATCCAACATGGGAAAACTAGAGACGACATAGTTAAACTAACATACCAATTTTGCGTTAGCTTTAAAATTCAGCCACCAAGAGTTTGTGAAGGAATCACTGAACTTTTTGGGGTAAGTTAAATTTTGTTTAAAATATTATACTTTTTAAAGTATTCTTAGAGCAAATGATGAAACTGAAGAAAAGTGATTGGACATCCTAATATGAGACAACTACCTGTACTTTCATTGATAACAAAATAGTTTTAGTGTAAAATTACGACAGTCTGAGTATTATGATGTGGAAATTTAATGAAAGGATATACAAAGAACAGGCTAGGAATAAATTTTTAAAAGACACAATATTTAACAACTGAAAAAAGAGGTGAAAAGCTTGAAACTTGGTGATAAAAGAGAGATGAAGGGAACTGAAACATTTAAATACTTGATTTACAATCTCAAATAATGGAAATACAAGGGAGGGAATTAAAAACAAATTGAGGCAAGCTAAAACGTCAATAAGTGCAATGGGAAAAACATATCATAAAAATGAAATATTCAACGCAGAAGTGTGTAGTAAAATGACTTAAGCATCTGAAAGCTAGGTAGTGAATAAAAAATGGACGTAAATTTAATCCAACCAAGATTGAGTTCTGGAGGTGAAGCTGTTGGCTGCTGAGAATGGACTGAGTTACCAACAGGGAAATACAAACAAGAATTGCAATGGCCCAGTGGTAAGCGTGCTACGCTGAAAATTGGAGGTCCCGGGTTTGCAGGTGCCTGGAGGCAGGGTCTGGAAAGTTATTACAAGGTCAAGCCCACTGTTTTCTCACTCCAACGAAGTGTTGCTAATAACCAAGATGTTGATACAATCTAAAATAAACTTGAAAAAAAGAATTGGGGTGGAGAGCTATATTTTGAGTTACATTGAGGGTAAGAAGTTGATTCGGTACGGGCATGTGAGAAGGGTGAACAGAGGAAGACCCTTAGAGATGAGGTGGATGAAGTCATGGTTAGGAGAGATCTTTGGGAGGAGTATTTGACTGTTCAGAATAAAGTGGAGGCAGAGGTTGAGAAAACAGAGGCTCTGACAATGATAGGAAACCTTTCAAGTTTTGGTTGTGTTGTCATCTTCAATAATTTATTTTCCAATTCTCCAATTATGCTAACAAAATCGTTTTTTATACAAAAATGTGGAATTTTTCTTTTTTCTTTATCTTCATAACTAAAGTATTCAGTTGTTAGAAATTTTTAATATTCAGACATAAATAATAACTGAAGTTTTATTTAGTAGTCACAGATAAATGTGGAAATGTGGCTGGCTAAAGTGGCTATTACAGAAACGGTTGTTCAATTATTTATGATTTGATTAAATGTTTTTTAATTATGTATACATGATTATGCTGTGTATGGATTTTGATCTTGAAGAATTTTGTTGTCAAATTTAACGACTCATTAGCTATAGCACTTTCAAACAATTTTAGAGTTTCATTATCATTTTTTCATTTGTGGCCGTGAAAGTAAGGACAATGTTCAAAGTCTGTCATTGTGTGGGTTATCTTTGAATTATTTTTTTATTTTTTTCATTAGTGCTTTAAAGCAATAAAAAAATTTCATATTATTTTAAATAATTTATTTACTACTCTTTGATTAGTTTACCATGTTCGTGTCACCTAATGTTGTACTGTCAAATTATTTGTTTAAACTGTTTGATTTAAAATATTATTATTATTAATTCATGCTGATTTTCCTGCTCTTTTGCATTGCAAGACAAGGCTATTTTTTTCTAAACAATTCTAATTTTCTAAAGGAATTCTAAACAAAAATAAACATCTAGTTAATGGTTTAAAGAAAAGTAAAAGTAAATACAAAATCTATAGAACTTAGACTTTTTAGCGTATTTTAGTTAAATTCTAGAATTTAACTATAATTTTTAATTTTAGAATTTAACTATTAATTCTATAGATTTTGTATTTACTTTTACTTTTCTTAAAACCATTAACTACATGTTTATTTTTGTTTAGAATTTTTTTAGAAAATTAGAATTGTTTAGAAAAAAATAGTCTTGTTTTGCACTGCAAAAGAGCAGGAAAATCAGTATGAATTAATAATAATAATATTTTCCATGCGTTACCAAATATCATTTCATCCTCCATCGCATAATAGTTACATCCCAAAATCGTCGCTAATGACCGTTGTAGTTGATGCGACGTTAAATAAATGAATTAAAAAAAAAAACATTAGAAAAACTAATACTATTGATCTTTGAACCAAAACCTTAAATAAGATCACATTTAAAAATTGTAACACTCGAAAGCAACTCTTAACCAAGTCATTTATTTGAATTGTAACGTAGTTGATCAAGAATTTGTAATCTGTTCTTTGACGATTATTTACCTTCAGGTTATAATTCTCTGAGTTATTTATAATGTGATTGTTTATTATTTTCAGGGTGAAGTGGTTTATGTTCTAAAACGTGTTAAATTGGGCCCTGAAGAAATTTGCAGTTTTGTTATTGGTGATGCGTGTGGAGATGTATATAACCCAACTCATGAATGGCAGGTTTCGTTTCCTCCTGTACCTAAACCAACAGTTCAGCCTGTGCCAACTCCAAAAGTTTGTATACAATTCATAAATTCTATTACAAATGATATTTAATTACTTCTTATAATCCTTTGATATTGAAAGGGTTCATTATGGTCAAATATTTATCATGAATTTTTTAGAGGACTAAAATCTATGAGTACTGTATGATCTCATGGTAAATTTTTTGTTATTTTCAACAGCGATTTGCATTGAAATGTAATCTTTGTTTCGTAATAATAGCTTTCATTTACAGTTGCTGTTTAAAAATTAAACAATTTATAATTTTGTTTTACACTTAAAGATTTGGTTTTCGTGGGATCAATTAATTAGTAACAAAATGGAAATTCCATCACAACTGAATTTTATGTACCTGGGACCTAATTCTGTACAAAAACAGTTATTTAGTTATCATAGATGTTCATGACATAGACTGATGTCTGATGAATGCTTCTGTAATATCTTTAAGAGATTATACACTCATATACTTGTGTACTTAAGAGGTATACTTAAGAGGTATATTTAAAGATATATATTTTAGAAGTAACAGATATCAAACAAAAATAAATCTTTATAATGCATTCTGCAGTTTGAAATTAATTCTATTTTATATAATGAATTTATATAATAAATTTCACTAACCTTCTTTTCAAACTGCGTCAACTTTTATCTTTACTTACATGTGTTTCAGTGAATCCATCATCAGAGTAAAGAACATAATTGAAACTAAAAACTTTTTTATTTATTTAAAATCTATAAAAGTCAGTTATACAAATGACTGAAGATATATCATCTTCTATAGATTTTAAATAAGTAAAAAAGTTTTTAGTTTCAATATATTATTTACTCTGATGATGGTGGATCCACCGAAACACGTGTAAGTAAAGATAAAAATTGACGCAGTTTAAAAAAAAAGTTAGTGAAATTTATTATATAAATTCATTATATAAAGTAGATATCAAATAATAAAGTTTTTAGATAATAATATGATACTATTTCATTATCGTTACTGCTTTAAAACTTCAAACTTCTAAAATTGTGATTTATTTTTGTAAGAAATAAATTATTTGAGAAAATATTATGGAATTTTCAGGAAGGAGGAGCAACATTTAAAGTATTACATCTATCAGATACACATTTTGATCCATATTATCATGAAGGAAGTAATGCAAATTGTAAAGAACCGCTCTGTTGTCGTTTAACTAATGGACCTGCTTTAGATCCAGAATCAGCTGCCGGCCCGTGGGGAGACTATCGTAAATGTGATACACCAAAACGTACGGTTGAAAATATGTTTCAACACATTGCTGCTACACATCCAGTAAGCTGAGAATATTTGTTTTTATTCTAATTAATTTTTCAACTAGTGATGGCGCGAGTTTTATGAAACTGAAAATTTGTATCAGTTACAAGTAGCATACTTGTACCTTGTAGCATACTTGTAGAATACTTAGTACTTTACATCAGATACAAGTTACCAATTACTCAAAAGTTACTTTAAACTTAAATGTATTCGTGAGGTTATAAGAGATAATATGGAAAAATGTTTAAATTGAAAATTTATTGCGTTGTACTTTGTTGTTGCGTTGTGGCTTTGGATAATCTGAACTAATAAAATTTGTGACTTTTTGGATCATGAAAAATTTTTATTATCAAGGGCTCAATTTAAAGGAACAGGATAGAGTATCAAGAGGAGTTTCAGAAGCCAAAAAAGTCCTGTAACTCTTTCTATGTTTATGCAATCAACGCTTTTATTATGTTACTGATACAAACATTTAAAAAACTAATTTTACTATGATTTCTTCAAAAAATCAGTGATTTTTGTTTGTTTCTTTTAAGTTAATGATTTTCTACTGTGTCTTTTCATATTTGAGCCAATAAATGTAGTTTGTGCGGTGGAATGTCATTCTCTGTTGCCCACTGAATACAATTATTGTAACGTTTTATTGCATCTTTGTGGTTTAAGTAGAAGAGATAAAAAATTGTTTCTATGCAGTTCAAACCAAGGCTAGAATGTGTATCTATAGACATAAGCGTGAGTCACTATACTTCTGCTACAGTACTGCATTGGTGTATATTTATTCCATTATTTATTGATGTTCTTAAGTCAAATTTGTCTTATTATTTATTCTTAAGTTAAAATTAATTGATGCATTATTCCTATACTGTATAGTACTTAAAATATCAATTTACTGAAGAGCATTGTGTTAGAGACATGTCACCTTACTGCAACCCTTGTTTTGGGAGTTTGAGTTTTCTTTTTAGGAGACTATCCAGGTTATTCTGTAGTTAGTGTTATGTGTGTAAATCAGTTTTGAAGCTTGTATGGTAGAAAGGATAGATAAAAACCAATTAAAAGCTTTAAAATTAAATTAAAGATAGATAAAACAGCTTTTATTAGATGTTGCGTCACTAATTTTGAACAATAGAATTCAACTTAAAATTCAACATTAAAAATATGTACAACTTTTATTTAGAGCATTTTTCTATATAGAGCCTAGTTTAGCGTGAAAGAGTGATTTTCCTTATTTTTAAGCTAAACTGAGGTTGATTTTTCACTTTACGTCTTTCACTCATGATTAAAATAAGATTATGTTTTTTGAGGTTAGTTATTTTTATTTCTAATGTTTTATTACTAATGTTAGGTAATATTATTAATTATTGCATTGGCAAAAGAAAGTTGTGTGAGTGTTTCACACCAGATTTTTTTATCTTATTTCTATATTATATTAATGTTTCTTTATGTTAGAAATCTATCTAAAAATGTTATGTATTGTATTGTATTTATATTAATAAGTTCAGTAAGTTTTTGGTATAATAAAGTTAATTTATGTTGGGGGTTGGGATAGGACATTGACTACATATTATGGACAGGAGACTTACCAGCACATGACATATGGAATCAAACCAGAGAGGAAAATCTCATGATTCTAAAACAGACTGTTGCTCAGATGATGCAGTTCTTTCCAGACATACCAATATTTCCTGCTCTTGGAAACCATGAAGCATCACCTGTGAACAGGTACAGTTTTATATTTTATTAAAATTTTATTTTATAGTTTAATTTTTTTGATAGACATCATAATCTGTATTCTTTGTATTCTTAAGTTGTTAGATTAATACTTTCAGCGCCATGGGCGCATACGTGGAGCCAAGCAGTACCTCATCTGCTGTGCTGAGTGCGCCACGTGTGCGTCCCACACAGTAACTTTTTTCTGGCATTCTTACATCATCAGTTTTTTAGTTGTGCTCTTTATATTTTAGTGGCTTGTTAATTGAACTACAGTAAACGTGTTTCGGTTCATGGTTTCAGTTTTTTTGTTTTAATAAGTATTTATAATGGCTGATGACATTATAAGTGTTTATAATGGTTATGATGACTATAACCAATCATTATTACATCATCAATGTTATTTTCTAGGTAACTTACTCCTTATTTTTGTAAACAGAAAATATTTATAGAGTACTACCAATCATTAAAATCAACATTGTTCTTAATTTTTCTAATGAACATAAAACAAATAAAACATTCTTTGTTTATTAGTCAAACCCCTTCTGCCACTACACTAGGGTACCATTTTAATAGAACCAGCGGATTTTGTGCAGTAAAATGTTTACATTTTATGAATCATATCCGGTGCCATTCCTGCTTACTGTGTTAAAAACAATCGTATCTACAAAAAAATGTTTCACAAGATGTAGTCGTAAGGTAATAAATCCTCTTTGTTGGTTTTGCCAAGAATCTTTTGTTATGCAACTTACAGTTTTGTCGAATATTAGACTAACAATACAAAACATTTTTGGTTAATACATAAATAATAAAACAGTAACAAAACTGAAAATGCATGTGCTAGTTGTGTATAAACCCACCGGGTTGGTCTAGAGGTGAAGTCGTCGGCAAAATCATTTGTTTAACAGCTGATTTTTGGTGACGAAGGTTCCTGGTTCAAATCCTAGTAAAGGTAGTTACTTTTATATGGATTTGAATACTAGACAGTGGTTACCGGTGTACTTTGATGGTTGGGGTTCAATTAACCATACTCTCTCAGGAATGGTCGGCCTGTGTCTGTACAAGACTGCACCTCATTTACATGTCATACACATCATCCTCATCTCATTGGGTCATAGGGTTGCTTATTGTTCTGAATTGAACAGATTGCAACGTACACAAATTAGGAATAATTAAAAAAAAAAGTTGTGTATAAATATAAAAAACAAAGTGGACGCCACATGTGCGTCCAGCGGCCCCGCAGTCGGATAATTCAATTGCAGCGCCACTGGCACTACGTATGCGTCTTTATTTTTTTCCTGTAAAATTGCACAATATAATCCCTACTAAGGATAAATATCATTTTTATACATTATTTAACCTAATTATTTTAAAAAAGTATGTTGGGGTTACAAAGTTTTCTAGTCATTTCTAGGTGGCACTCAACGTGTTAAAACATAACAAAAAGAAACAGAGTAAATATAATAAATACGAATAATGGTGGGTTGTTTCTAGACCCTGGCTGAAAATAAGCCTAGGAACAAAGCTGTATTATTCTGGTGTTCTATCAGTGTGCTATTGAGTCAGTTAAGGAAATGAGTTATAAATAGAAAGTAGCTAGGTTGCCCACTAAACTTTTTACTATACGATAGGAACATAAGGAAGAAGATAAATTTTTTAAGAATACCCAATGCCCTTAATATTACGCTTTAATCCTGCGAGGAGGATCTATCTTCAAAATCCTCAGTGCTATAAAATCCTTAGTTCTTTGTATTCCATGTTCCAAAAACTAAATTATTGTTTCATTTCCAGCTCTTTTCCAATTTTCTTAGTTTTATTTTTAGTTCTTTGGATGGTTTTTAAAAATGTTACTTCATGTGAGTTATCAACCGTACAGTGAAGCTAACTAGGGGAAGGGGTGCATATCTTACAGCTATCTGAACTGATTGGCTTTGGGATATTCTCTAACTTTCTTTCATAGTATTAATATACTTTGTCGCTACTTCCTGAGATGTTCAAGGTGGTATAAAACCATCACAAATTAAGATACTTGCCGAACCATTCTGACTGCAAAAAATCTAAAGAATAAATCCCAGCACAAATTTGGTTACCAACCTTTTTTTTGTTGATTTTATTTATTGAATGAAGAAAGGAAAATATTTACAAATAAAAATATTTACGAGGTATATCCAGAAAGTAAGTTCTGTTTGGTAATAATAACAAAATGAGTACAGATACAGGCAAACTGTTTATTGCAAAACAAACTATGATTTGTATGCTACCTTTCCACATAATTACCACCATTTAGGAGGCTGTTGTCATAGCATGGCACAAGTTTTTGTATGCATTCTTCATAGAATATTGCTGTCTGTGTTGTCCACTATGTGGTAACATGTTCTTTAAGCTCACCATCGTTGTTGAAATTGTGTCCACCAAATAACATTTTTAGGGGCAAACAGAGATGAAAGTTGCTATGGGCGAGGTCAAGACTGTTGTCAGGCCATTGTCATAAATGAAAACAATACCATTTATGAGCGGGGCTTATTCTGTGATGCGTGACTCAGTTTCCTAAGCTCCTCATAATAAACATCTGCAGTAATTGTACCATCCTGCGGTAAACAATCCATCAGTAGAGTGGCATGTTGAACCCAAAAGACTGTGCACATGATTTTTCAATTTGTCAAGATTTGCTTGGCTTTAGTCTTTACTAGTGATGATGTGAATGAAGTGAATCGCTCATCATATTTTCTCCATACACCTCGCACATCTGTGATTGAATATTGACTGGTTTAGAAAACGAATGACAGATCTAATTTCAAAGGCAGTGAGATTTTCAATCAACTTCTTGATTCAACTTGATTCAGATGAACTATGGCGATGACAGCAAAGCCGGGAAAATGGATAAAATAGAACTTACTTTCTGGATGTACCTTCAATTTGAGGGAATGCTTTATTAATTTTCTTTACAGGTTGTATTTTAAAAGTTTATTTAAGGCTGTTGGTGATAGTTAAATTTTGATTGTTACAGTTTTCCCCCACCATTTATTCAAAGTGATTATTCTATATCCTGGCTGTACGATGAACTAGATACCCAGTGGCGCCAATGGTTACCAGCTACTGTTTCTCGGACTGTTCGAAGAGGAGCATTCTACAGTGTACTTGTGAGACCTGGATTCCGTATTATCTCGCTAAATATGAACTACTGCAACAATAAAAATTGGTATTTCATTCTGCTTAGTATTCAGTATATTACCGTCTTTATTAAACATGTATTTAATGTTGTGTTTATTTTTATAAAATTTCACTGTAATTTAGTTCTTACAAGTAGGAAAAGTATGTTTATCATTTAACCTGTACTACGATGCAAAGTATTTTTCGTGTCAGTATTTTCTGTTGTTTAACAGTAACTAATAGTTGAGCAGTGTCCTTCATTAAGTTAACACAAATTTAGTACTTTTTAGGCTACCAGATTGAGCCCTCATTTGTTTACTTCCATAGGAAATCCTTAAAGTAATTTTTTAATGCCATATTTTTTGTAAAAATCTCTTGTGCTAGTCTTGACAATTATTTTGTTATCTTCAATTAACTAAGAATTATTGTTTTTCTTTCTTTTAAAGTCGGTAATTCCAAATTCAGTGTTCATAGGGGTAATATCAGTCATATGAAACTGCAATTTGAATCTACTTTTTAAAAATTTTGAATGTTTACATCATGTTCTTCCTGTTCTAGTTTATTTATATTTGTAACTACTGCATGGTTATTAGCCAGTAAAGTGAATTTTAGATCCTTATCAGTGGGTTTTAATGTGTTGAAACTCCTACATCCTCAATGGAGTCCAGGACCTACTGCTTTAATTTAGCTTTCTGAGCCACTGCGTCTTAAAATTGGCGTATCTGTTAATTTGTAGAAAATGGTATAATTGTTTTTTTTAAATTTTCATTCATATTTTATTTAAATTAACTGGGGGATGGGGGTTTTCTTTTGTAGAATTTTTTGACATTTAATACCAACACATTCAATATTGTAGGCTAATGTAGAAAATTACTGGTAGTAGACATTTTCAGTTGTAATATTGTCCTAACAGATCACTCAAGAGGATATGACATCTGTCCTCAGGTGGCTGCTGTTAAACAGCACGGATCCTGTCAAAGAACTGCAGTGGTTTATCTATGAACTGCAGAGTGCTGAGTTCAATGGAGAGAAGGTTCACGTCATTGGACACATTCCTCCTGGCCACAGTGATTGTCTGAAAGTGTGGAGTCGTAACTATTACACCATTATTAACAGGTAATTTTGTTTTATGTTATAATACACTTTTTTGTTTAAAAAATCAGTAATATTTTATTTTACATAGATATTATTTATGTAGAAAGTAATATGCATCGTTTAAAATTATTTGAGCTTAGTGTGTGAAAGGTTCTACAGCAGAGTTACTTCATTGCTCCTATTCTCTTCAAAATTTATTTGAAGGAGTCACTTAGTAATTGAAGGGATAAATGTGGTAGCATGTGCTTTAAGCATGTGTTTTTCGAAAGTATGATGTGTTTTTATATAATTTTGTTGATGATCAGGTGTGATTTGCAGAGGATAATTTTTTTGTTTAACGTTCGACTGTTCTGCAATTACTGCTAATGCAGACGGTGAAGGATGAAATGATATTTTTGTAACGTATGAAAATATGCCGTGCCTGAATGGGATTCGAACCCAAGACCGCATGATGAGAGGCGAGCACATTACCAACTAAACCAATGCGGCCGGCTGCAGAGGATAACTATGGTGTTTACACATTTTACATGCATTGGTAGTTGGATGAGGAATGTTCAAAGATAAATCAGTTCTGACAAAATAAAGTATGTAGTTGTAGGAAGTATGGCTATGAAATTAGTAATGAATGTGAATCCATTGTAAAACCATGTCAACAGTTTATTTACATAGGTACACAGGTGTCTGCAAAAGGTGGGACAGCATAAAAATTGCTGTTAGGATTGCAAAAGAAAGAGCTGGCATAAATTTTTCCATCCCATGATGTGAAGCCGGAATACAACAATACATAGATGTTAAAACGTGTTCGTACAAATTTATAATTGAAAGTGTTGCTACCTATTGTTTTTTTGTTTTACGGCGGGCTTTTTCAATTACTGCTAATGCGTATGATAAGGATGTTAGATGAAGATGAGTGATGAAAAAATACCAGATCTAACCGGGAATTGAACCAGGAGCCTGATGTAGAAACCAGTTTTGATTGCTACGTATGGAGCAGAGGTGTAAGAGATATCAGGTGTAAATGCAAAGCGCGTAGAAGTTATGGAAATGGACTATTAATGTCAGAGTTGTGGAGTCATGAGGTTGGACAGACTTAGAAAAGAGGTTATCAGGCAGGGCTAGAGGTGGAGTTGATGTCAGTAGTGCGGAAGTAGTGTAGTAGTAAGATGTTGACTGGTGTGGCCGCACATGAGGAGGATGCCTGAAGGTAGATGACATCAAGTAGAAGGGAGGTAAAGGTTGCGAAGTATGGAATGTTTTTTTTTAAAATAATAGTTATTTAAGTAATATTTATTTAAATTGTTAAATATAAAATGAAATAAAAACATAATACTTAACGATGTTTTAGTTTGGTTTGTGGTTGGTACTATTAAAGGCAAAAAATATATAGTATGTTGTTAAAATTAACAAATTATTTTTAATGCTTGTGTATGAAGGATATTTTTGCAGTTTAAACAAAAATGGTTGTATTTGTTTACCTTTTATTTGTATTTAACTTTTTTGAGCTGACTAGCCGATGATGATTAGGAACAACTGTTTTGTGAAAGACTGTATTTCTGTTTCCAATGCGTGATGATCTTTGGAAACAGAAATACATACTTCGTACTAGATACTTTAGATACTTAATTAGATACTTACTAGATACTTTAGTATCTAGTGTGAAGTATCTAGTATTTTTGTATCTGTAATATTATTGTATGTTTTACTTCTTTTAGATATGAGTCTACAGTTACAGCTCAGTTTTTCGGACATACACACTTTGATGAATTTGAACTATTTTATGATTCGCAAGATTTAGGAAGAGCTGTTAGTATAGCGTACGTGGGGCCATCAGTTACTCCATACTATGATTTGAATCCTGGATATAGAATATACTATGTTGATGGGGACCATGACCAAACAACTAGGGTTTGTATAAAATTATTTTTTACTTTTAATTCTGAATTACTCTGAATTTAACATGGCTGCGAATCTAACGTAAATTTCTTTCTAATGCAGTTTTTTTTTATAATTTAAAAAAATAGTTTATACATAAACTGAATAAACAGAAAACCAATTTGTTTTTCTACTGGTTTCTGTACCATAATATAACATTACAATATGCACATCCAATTTATTAGTCTCTTAAAAGTTTGTTTTTTAGTCACTTGTTGTTTTGATTACCCTAAATCTTCTGCTTAAAATTACATTTTCTTGTCACACAAGTTCACATTTATTCAGAGTCACATAAAATATCATTCTCGGACAGGCATTGTCTGATGATATGTCATTCATTAATGCTCATGGAATTGTCTTTGTTTATTATAAAATCATCTTCTCTTCCACCTATGTTGTTTTGGATAGATTTCTTGAAACCTGTTGATGCAGTGGATAATTTATCCCACAGTTTTTTTAGCGTATTTAAAATTGCATCAACAGCTTGCTCATTATCGACTACTGTGGGTTTTGGTTCTATAACAGTGGGTTTTAATGTGTTAAAATTTCCATATCCTTTTTTTCCAAACCCTATGAGCTTTTCCTCAGTGTATCAGGTCATCACTGATGTATGAAATCTATTTAGTAATGAATGTTTAGCCTTAAATTTTATGAGTGTTGAATTTGACGTTTTATTGTAAAAAAACCATCTTGTTAGAATTGGACAATACACTAAATATGTATTTGTCTAGTTTGTTTTTTCTATTTCCTCTCTAATAATTAATTATTAAGTTTACAGCAGCTGTATAAAGGTATAAAATCTACTTGATTTTTGGTGTACAATGTAATGGATAAGTCTTTCTGTATTACATACATGTGCTGAGCAAAAGATGAACTAAAAAATTATATAGCAACACAACACAATGCCTAGATATATCTAAAATTGTTTATCATGTTTGTTTTTAGCTTGAAATCTATTTTTGACATTTTTTGATTCAACGAAGACATCACTGTCTCCCAACCCATCTGGTGGCTTGTTTACAAGCATGGCCTTAAAATTTATGTTAAGGTTACAGTTTTTAAACTATATTTTTTGTGTAGGATATAATTACCCCATAGTTTTTCTTTAAGAGTACTTATGGTGCCCAACTGATTGTTGTCCAAATTAATGAGCATGGACTGGAGAACATGAACAACTGCAGTGTTCAATATTATTTTTACATTCAGTATTTGTGATTTCTTTCTTTTCTTCTTTTAGGCTGTGATAGATCATGAAACATGGATAATGAACTTAAAAGAAGCTAACTTATATAATTATCCTATATGGTACAAATTATACAGCACACGAGCTGCTTACCAAATGCCTAATTTATTACCACAAGAATGGGACAATTTTCTTAACCAACTTGCAGAAAATGAATCCCTTTTTGAGCAGTATTATAGGCAAGTATTTATTTACTATTTTGTGTAAAATAATTTGTGTTATTTTCTTTAATTGTATCAAACTACATTCTGAGTTGATTAAAAATAAA
The DNA here is from genome assembly GCA_035578175.1 of Catonia carolina. Taxonomy (NCBI): domain Eukaryota; kingdom Metazoa; phylum Arthropoda; class Insecta; order Hemiptera; family Achilidae; genus Catonia; species Catonia carolina. The sequence goes on from JAQMRL010000001.1 coordinate 46,353,760, forward strand.
TTAGTTAGGGTATATGATTTTTAATCCAAGTAATTATATTATTTATCTTCCACATTGTGAACATTAAAATGAGTTTAAAATAAGAAAACTATTTTAATAGTATTTTGAATGTGAACAATTTAGTTAGACATAAATGTGAGATGTTCTGGCCTAATTTATGAATCATTGACTAGCTGACTGATCACAGTTTGACCAATCATTAAAACTACTGATAGAGAGTCTAATGTGCTTATGAACTAACATTATTGAGCTAACTATTGAACAACAGAATATTGTGAGCCTGTAGCTGAAACTTGAAGATAAAACTAATGTTGAATTTATTGTGTTAAATTAACAATTTATATTTTGTGTTAACTCTCTATAAACCATTTACGATAACTTCTCTCACAGAATTTCCGCTTCTTCTGCTATGGTTAGTTAAGTGAGCCCCCACCACTACTACCAAGGCCACCACCCCACCAACTTCTACCTGTATACTTTAAATAAATGGTCTTGAGAGTTTTACAAATGTCGAGTATATCATGCAATCAATCTAGAGAAATGCCAATTCATTTTTTAAATGACAGTCATTTCAAAAGCGAGTCTCTGGCTCTATAACCAGAATTTCTCGGCTAAGGTATAGTAACCTCTACAGAAGAGTCCACATAACACTTTCATTGAGTTTATTCTTCATTGTACAGTAAAACCATGCTGAATGTTAAAAGTGTGTGCGTGCGTAAGCGTATACATATTCACACTACTACAAACCGGGGTTTACCTGATTCTGAGAATGCCTACCGTATTATTACAAACTACAGTACAAAAGGCAGGGGAAGGAAAAGTCACTAGTCCTGGATACTTATAGTGGAAGGGAGAGCTCTGTCCTCCCTCACCGTGTAACTAGTTATGATAAAAGTATTATAGTTATGTTTTAATTGCTTAATTTTTATTAAAAATGAATAGCATGTGGTTCTGTTTTAGTGAATTAATTGACATAGAGTGAAAAACACATCATATCTATGGTAGACGATTCAAAAAGACACATAGCTTAAGTAGTTCTACATTTTATATTTAATATGTAGCAATTTGAGTAGGTCAGAATAATCAATTACTGGGGCTGTTAACATTTGTTTTGATGGAGAGCTTTATGTTGACAAACAGTGTATCATTTTCAAAAATTGTACAAAATGATTGTAACAACTACACTGAAAAACAGGATTCACGTACATTTATGAGATTTTATAATGTAATGGCCGTTTTGACTCTTTTGTTTAGCAGTGAAACTTCGGCTGTTATGGTGAGATGGCAACAGAAATTAGAAGCTGCAGAAATAAATTTTTTACACACAGTCAAAAAGGTTGTACAAGGCAGGACAGAATTAAAAATTGTGGTGTATAGACAGTTATTATTACAATAAATGTTCAAAGTACCTTCAAAGAATTAATTGAGGGAGAGATAGAATTCCAAAACAGGTTCTGGGATACAGCCCTGAGGAAAAAATAACCTTGTAAATTCTGGGAGTAGTTTATCTTAATTACAGCTTTGTAATAAAAAATTAAACGTCTTGTTGCTGGAACAGACTAGATGGCCTACGCCGTGAAGAGAAGAAAAAGAAGATGATGATGTAACAATCTAGGTTGCATGGCTACTCTTCTTCTTCTTCTTCTTCTTCCAGCTGGGATCAGAATTTTGTTTGTTTATTTTAAAAGGTTAGTATCGTTTCTTGGGCTGTCCTACATCACCGCTTTCTTCCAGATGGCATGTATTTCATTACTCTCTGTGATAAACGATCATCCGGCATTCTATGAACATGACTTTTCCATTCTTGACGATATTTACATGATTACCATCTTCTTAAAAATTATTGAACATGGCTGTATGTTACATGGAATTTTGTCCACTATACAGACATAATTGGCTTCTTTTGTAAATTTTGAACGATTGTGGCCTGATGTGAGGTTAACACTGATCTTGAAACACAATCAGCGCTGTACTTGTTCTGCTACTGTATTAGATTTAAAATAAATTAATCTTTTTTCTAAATATTACTATATTAATTGATTTTTTATTGCAGGCATTATTGGAAAAATTCTCCTGTTAGACCTGTGTGTGATGCTGAATGTAAGAAGAGAATGATTTGCGATCTAAGATCAGGACGATCCCATGATCGTAAAACACTCTGTCAGGAGATTGAAAGTAGAATTGACGCAAACACAAGAACAGGATGGCGAGCTTGGTTCTACAATGGGCTTGCTCTTTCGTATGTCACTCTAGTCACAGGTTTCACTTGGATAAGCAATCTTATCTTTAATTCTGTTGCTATTACTACTGGTGCTGTAAAAGAATCTAATGTTTCTGTAAATGTGTGAAATTTAAAATTGTTTGTTTTAAGATGTATTTTACTTTTGTTTTATATTGTAAATAATATTATTTTAATTTAATAATTTTGGTAATTATACACACTTAAAAGCCATTTGTTTGGATTTCTATTGTCTTGTTCAGGTACAATATTTTATTTAATAATTTTATTTGTAATTTTACAACAGAATATTGTGAGCAATTTATTCTTAGACTTTAAGATTTTTTTTAGATGGTATGTATCTTCATCCCTCTTCAAGTTTCGTTCGGTTGAGTTTAACACAACTTCTCTCCATCTCTCTCTCTCTATCGCTGAATTATTTCTCCATCATTGCTTTCTTGACATCACATTTTTTCTCATCCATAACTCAACCCTTCCATTTCTCTCTTGATCTTTATCCGTCCATCTCCAGGTGCAGCATCCTTTTATGCAGTTTTTACCCTGAAAACTACTGTCATGACCAAACCATTGTAGCCTAGTCCGTCCAGATCTTATCAGGCTGCCTATCGCCAATTGTTTAGCACTTTCCTTATGAATGTCATTTCTGCCACCTGCATACTACTCTGTGACGTCCTTCTACATGTACATGTTTCTGCTGCATAAGTCGGAATTGGCAAAAAATGTTCATTTTTTATATAGTTTTCTCGTAATACATTGGAACTTTCTGATCCTAGACTAAGCTTCTCAAACTTTTGAGAAAAACCACGTGCTTTCTGCACCATTTGACTTAACTCCTTTTCCAATGTTCTATCTGAATAGAAAAAACCGGTCATGGAATATGTGAATTCTTTAATTTTCTACATTTAGCCATATTCCATGCCCCTGCCTTCCCTCCTTATAGGATGATACATAAAAGATACAAAGTAGGACATGTTTTTATTTTGTGTCCTGCTACTGAATATGCAATGAAACTATAACTTAGTTATTGGATATGTATTTAAGTAACTACTGTTAAATACTGTCAGTAGTTTAGTGACTAATTTTAAAATATGAAGTTGTTTTAAACTACTTAGAAGTACTTTTATAACATAATTACTTTTAAAACATGAAATTTTGTTTAATATTCATATAAAATGTTATTTTATTTCATCCAGATAAATGGTATTTGAGTGTTTATAAATGCCAAGAAGATTAATATTAACTAACGTAACTAATGAATCTTGTGTCGTAAATATTATTTTGTAACAAATACTTAAGAACATAACTTAAAGCCAAAGGTGATGTTTTATAGTATTAAAATAATCCATTATAAACTTACTATTATTAATTTTTAATTATTTATTTTACTCGTAATTAGTGATTTAATTTCTGATTTTAGTTATAAAATATTATTTTTTATTAATAATATCTTAATTATGACAGGGTTTACAGTTTTAACTCCAAATAAGTTGACTTATCTTGTAAAACAAGAGAATTCTTTACGTTAAATTTAAAATGATAACATTGTTCATCTTTTCAAGTATAAAATGGATTCATTGATTAATTTTAGCGATAATATAAGTTACTGTGTCACTCATGACTTAAAAATGAAGTTAACAATACGTTTTGTTTCACTAAATATGCGTGTTATTGTAAATATTTTTTTCACCGAAGGAAAAGTAACTTTAATGGATCATTTTGTTCATTCAAATTAAATTTATTGAAAATATTGATAATTGGTAAAGAATTATTTTACTAGTATTGTATTGGCTTACAATAAAACTGTAAGCATTTTTTTTATTTTGTAACCATTGTATATACTTTTTATTTCACATTTATTAAGAATGTTAAGTAACTGCATGATAATAATCTTTCATTATATGCTTTAGTTTTTCTTTCCTATATCAATTCTACCAATTTTTCCCTATTTAATTATTATTTTTTACTTTTATGAAAAATTACTTTTTTTGTTTTTGTTGTAAAGACAATTCTGCTATACAATTATGTAATATTATGCATTGGCTCTTTAATCTTTTGGTATCTACGGTTCCCTTTTAATAATACTGGTACCTAACTTTTCTCTTCTATTTTTTAAGTATGTTTTTATCTTTATACTATTTAATCATTGGTAAGTTTTCTTTTATAAATTCCTTATTAAATCCAACACCTCAGTACATTTAATAACAGCTTGATATGGCCTATTATATTTAGCCCATTTCAAAATAACACTATGGAATCACTTTGTTATTATTCATTTTCTGAAGGTTTTCCTTTGTCACTGCAACTGTGAGTTTCAAGGTATTGTGGATAATTGTATTAAATAAAATTACTGTGTATATAAAAGTCCTATTGTTCTTAAGATGTTAAAACTTTTTTTTAGAGATGTGTGTATGAAATGACATAACCATTGTTCCTATTAATATACAGAGGTTTCTTATTGCTTTTTATTCCAGTTTTAATATTTTAATATCTGTATACTGTAATTATTTTTCAAGAAAAAACTTAGAGGATGGAATGTTATTATTTTAATACTTATGTAAAATTTAATTTAATTTTTTTTTATAATTTAGTAGAATTTTATAAATATAACAGGTTACGTGGTACATAATTTTTTATCAATTAATTACTTATTTCAAAGCAATTTAATCAAATCATAAAATAAATTTGTATATTTTGTATATTTTATTGACAAGAAATATATATATATATCTATCTATTGTTGACACAGTAAGGAGTTATAATTCAGTCTTTATGTTTTTAAATGTATTTACTGAAGAACCAGACAAACTGTTTGGTTTAGTGTATCAAATTCATGGTAGGTATGTGATATTGGGACATTTTATGTGATGTGAAAGTAAAATTTTCCGCTTTCTTGTCCTGTATACAATATAACAAGATTATTTATTTTTTACCTTTGAAATATAGTTGAATTTATTTTCAAATAAAATAACAAAATGTTCTCGCTAAATTTGTCTTTTATTTTACTACATAAACTAGTGTACTCCACTTGCTTCATAAAAAAAAAACAGAACATTGCCACTAAATCAAATGGTTGAAAAAACATTTAATACAAAAATTTGTGGCCACCTTCGTGGCCCAGTGTTTATTGTGCTACAAGCGGGTGGTACCAGTTTCGATTTCAGGTTGGGATCTCAAAAATTATTGTGTTCAAACCCACCATTTCTTAACCCAAAGTAATTGCTAATAATCAGGATGTTGATACAACTTAAAGTAAACTGAAAGAAAATTGCAGTTTTAAATTTGTTTGTGATTTTTGGCGTGAATACATCTTGAACCCTTAATTTCTAAAAAAACAATTTTAATGCCATTTTGAAGTATATTGCAGGCGATGTAGCATATCTGTACATCTGACTTTAATTTTTCTAGTGTAATTAATAAAATAAGCTCATCATAAGTTCAAGTTTATTAGTTATATTAATCAATTCAATATTTATATGTGTCCCTTCTATGATTACTGATTTATTATTGTAAATAGTTAGTCTTTTTTTATAATAATAATAATAATAATAATTATGAAACGGTTATTAAAATTTAAACTATTACAAAAAGTAAAGCAATTTATTTGGGTAATGGTGTTTGATATTAACATTTGAATTAAAATTAGTGTACTGTATATACAAAACATTATTCTCCTATTTCTAATAATCTTGTGCATTTTGGTTTAATTTTCAAATCAATGAAAATGGTGTTGTCATTATATGGTATGGTTTGACTTTTCTATATTCTGGTGAAGGATTTTTAACTTCATAACATAAAATGGTAAGTTATTTTTTCATTTACTATTACATTAAGGTTATTTAATATTAGATGTTGTGATTTATATTTAAATACAGTAATCCCTTATCATTCTTGGTTGCTTTTTCCAATGTTCAAATTATAAAAACATGTAGAATAAAATTGTTTTTCCAATTTTTATCCAAAGCAATTTTTTGTTTTACACTTGATTGTTATTCAGTTATTAATGCAGATAGTGAAAGGTTACATTATTTAAAGATTAATGATTAAAAATCCTAGTCTGACAGAATGGAACTCGGGATCCCTGACCTAGAAGTCAGTTGCGCTGACCACTTTACTAATGATTTAAAGTTCATTGTACATTATTAACATACTGGCCATTATTGAGCACACACACCATTCAATGATGTACACTACACCAATGGGCCACCATACAATACATATCCGACACAATACTCCCAAGGTTTGTAAATGCAATTTGATATTAAATGTTTATCAAGATAACCATAAATTTTGTCTCTTTGATGTTTACATCAAGATCGCATTTTTTACTGCATTCACATATCTTGTCTGTTAATAACTGCAGCTCTTCAAGATTGTCAGCCAATATGACAGTGTCACCAGTACTGAATGTTCACTGTTCACCACCATTCACCGAAACTCTGCAATCTGTTACCATCCAGAACTTCCCTGAATAATTTATGTTGAGTAGATATTGAAAATTAAAGGAGCCTATATTTATCCATCTCTAACTCCCCTCTGAATCTGCACACCCTCTGCGTTATGTTCTACTCATTTATTCTTGCAGATGCCATTTGCTGTCAATACAAATTTACAGTTATACTTAGATCTTTTCTGTCTACTTCAAAAGTTTTTAAGCTCTCCATCATTTTTTAGTACTGCACTCTAATCAGACATTTTTAATAGTCTATCAGACTAGCATAAACATTACAGTTTACATCCCTACATTTCTGAAACAATTCCTGAATGCAGAATAAGGCTTCCCATGTCCCAACTACATTTATGAAATCAAACGGTGTTGGTGATATTTGTCCTTCGCACAATCTGTGTACTCCATTGTATTATTTTCAGAAAGAGTTCAGGAGATGAGTTCTGAAGCTAATTTTACTATAATCTGTGAAAATATTTAACATTAATTGTGTATGTACCTCATGGGTGGAATGCTAATTACAAAACATAGAATTCTGTTAAAAAAAATAAAGGTGCTGAGCAAGTTCACGTCAAGTTCAGTGACATTAATTTTTGCTGCGGTAGAACTGCAGTTTGTTTTTTAAATCTTTAATTAAAAAATTGAAATTTTTGATCCACTAAAGTATACCATTAATGACTAAGGTTTTTTGAGCAGATACGTCAACAGTTTGGTAAATTAAAGGAAATTTAAAAAAATATTTGGCAAAAGTTGCTTCTGTTTGACGTAACAGTAGCATTGGAAAAAAACAGGGTTTTGAATACGTACTTGGATTGTAGATAAAACTCAGAAACTATGCCCCTCAGTTCTGTTTTAATTTTAGAGAAAGCACTGCATTTATAAAATAATTTTGTTTACTGAGGTGGCAAAAGTAGCATCAGAGAAAGACCTGCTTTTTCTGTAAATTAATCACCTTTACTAAAATTATTAATAATGTTTGTAGATTTTCCTATTTCATGAGCGTAACCCTTTTATTTTCATGTAGGTTAAGATACACTATTTGCGGTAAGTAACCCTGTAAATACCAAGGGATTTTTTTTATCATCAGTCTCTCGACTGGTTTGATGCAGTTCTCCAAGCTGTTTTATATCTACATACCTTTAACACCCTACATCTTTTGTAATTTGCTTTAAATATTCTAACCTTTGCCTTTCCCTTATAATTCACTCCCTCAATATAACCCTCCATTATAGATACAACAATACACCATGGGATTATTGTAATAACATTACTTTGGTAAAGGAGGAGAATTCTCACTGTATAAATCTTGCTTGGGTATCTTAAATAACTCTTGTTTTCGTTTTCTACCATATCTCTCACCAACATGGATCTGTATTTTTTTGGATTCTATCCAGTTTTAGGAATTGTTAATTGTAAATAATGTTGTTTGATAAACAGATCGATAAATGTCAGGGATTTATATTTCTGATATTACATTTTTGTAATTTTGTTAAACATTTTCCTGTGTATGTTTAGAAATATATTTAAAAAACCTTCAAGACTCTCACCTGTTAAGAATTGCATGCACTCTTCGTTTAAAAAGAACTTGGTTGTAAAAATTCTATATTTATAAATAAAAATTAAATTATAATTAATAAGCCACCAGATAAAATTTGAAAATGATCACATAGTTATCTATTTACCCAAATAATTTTTGGTATTGTCATGACAGCCTGATAAAAGTGTGGACGCTTTTTTAAAAATTTGTATCAAAGAGTACTCATATTATGTGTAAATACAAAGTATGAAATTTATAACTGTACAATCAAATCAACCAAATTAAGAAACCTGTATGCTTATCATTAATTGTTTCCGATTGAGGCACCCAAACTGTAGCAAATGCTGTTGATAGGTTTCTGTTTTGAATGAAAGTTTTAAAATCGGAAAATGTGTTTCAATTGTTTAAAAATATTTGTTTCCTTCTAAAGTACAGTATTACAAAAATACTTGGATTTTAATAAATAACCTTTCATAATTTAGCTATTGGGGTTTTTATTTGAGAGAACAATATTGATTTCCCCATCACACAGTAATAATTTATAAAAGTAGTTAGCGGTTTGTACTTAGAAATTTAATTTCAGAACTTAAGGTCCCATCTCATTCCCCAAAGTGTTGTTGAGCAGAAATTAAAATTGTTTGTGATACTTTAAAATTATCGAAAATAAAATTTATTATCTCTGTGTAAAGGTAATATTTTATTAAAGTGCATGTTATTAACTGCTATTTTAATATTATTTTTTTCTGATTTTAGGATGTCAGTCATTATGGCAATACCTGCGCTCACCTACCAGATTCCAAAATTTGTTATGGGCTTCGGATAATGGAGAAGCTAACTGATACTTCTTTCAAAATAAATGCAGCTCTTCAAGAGCGTTAGTACAAAAATGAGATTGGAGAAAAACCTGCTAGGAAAGAAACAAGAGTATTAAAAGATTTTAAAACAACACAAAACGTTTATTTTTGGTACAATGGATTAAAATGTGGCAAATGGATAAACATGTCATGTCATTATTCAGTCAGATGTTTTTAATTAGTTAATTTTTCATGAAACACAAAATTTTGATTGTTTAATATGTGTACAATAAACATTCATACACATCTCACCACAATCTGAAAATTTTTTGTTCTAGTATTATATTTATAAATTTTTTAGGATATTCATCTCGCATTCAATAATTTTTCATATACATTATATTTTATTTCTGTCATTCATGAATATTTCTTGCTTTAACAGATTTGTTTATGTGAGTTGAACATTCAGAATAACTTTCCATCTCAAATAACACCTCACTACAAAAGTATCTGTAATTTTCTACTTGTTGAATAATTCCAATCCATGCAATGGTGTTTTTTGTACGTTAGTTTAAAAATTCAATTATCTTCATTGCATTTGAATAGAATTTCACATTTTTTGCAGAATTGTTCATATTCTACGTATTATACTTTTAAAATGATAACATTTATCTATTGAAAACTTTTTAAAAGTTTAAGAAGATGAATGTAGGCTCATGGAATAAATTAATTATGTTCAAAAACTGGTAAATCTGCAATTTTTCCTGGTCATTCAATTTAAATTTTATGGACATGTTTATGTTTTAATTATTTCAGACACCATCTGGAAATTTTTGTACAAAAATTTATCTAATTTATAAAATGTGAAGATCATTGTGACTATTTGTGATATTCAATTTTGTATAGCTTTACTTCCAAAAAGAATATTTTAAAATTATTATTTATGCTAGAATAAGTGGCCATTTATATCATTGTATTATAAAAATTGTAAAGAGTAACATGTAAAACTTAATTTTACTTCAAATAAATAAATAAATAAAACTGATTTTGGTGGTTTTTTTATTGCTCTCACCTAGTGGCTTTGTTTCCTTTATAAATTTTGAATTTTTTGATGGATTAATATGTAATAAAAAATAAAACATTTTATGATTATTATAATCAAATAACTTTGTAAGTTATTTCTGACTGTTAGCTGTAAGAAGTATTCTGCTTTTTACAGTTCTAAACTCCTGATAATTAGTTTGCTTACTTACTGGTAACGCAATATAAGTTGAAGATTATCAGCGAGAGTAAGACTGGTCTATGCGAGGGGTGGAAGTCCGACTATATGTGCTTTCTAAATACATCATAGCGACAGACAGCTCTAACCACGACATCACGTTGTAGTTTTACATTGATTTATTATGTTTACAACTATGTCGTTTTATAAACATCCCATTCTATTATTTATTGATTCTTGATAATTATCCTAAAATAATAAACATTCATTCTAAATAAGCCATAATACTAGGTCTAAGCTATATTTAGTATCCTTTTTGGTCTTCAGCAGTAAACTGAATTACTGCACTCTGACATTAATTGTAGTGATAGACTATTTAGTCTGTTAGTTCTGACGATATCATGAGTAATACTAACGGGTGATTCAAAAAGAGCGCCGGTTTTTAAACGGCTGGTAAATTTTTGTTTATCGGTTGGCAACATTGTTAGACCTCATTTCTATTTCGGAGAACATTCCGATTGACGATTCAGTTGTAGTTTCTCTTGTTCGCAGTGTAGTACTCTCGCAGTCTGTGTCTAACCATGGAGAAGTTTACTATTGCACAACGAGTGTTAATCGTCAAAACATTTTACCAGAGTGGAGAGAGTTATGCGGCTACTGTCAGGCGACTTCGCGGTAATCTAGGACGTAATGAAGCACCGAATGAATCAACAGTTCGCAGGCTCATGAAAAAGTTTTTTGAGACGGGTTCAACAGTCGACCTTAAATGTTCTGGACGTCGTCGTTCTGGCCGAACTGAGCAGAACGTTGCGTTGGTTCGTGACAGTGTGGCTGTTAGCCCAGCAAAATCAATACGTCGCCGTTCTCAACAATTGGGTTTACGATGTTCTTCTGTACGGAGAATTCTTCGGTACGATCTCCAATATCACCCGTATAAAATTCAGTTGACGCAACATTTGAAAGTGGCAGACCACCAGAAGAGACGACAGTTTGTTGACTGGGTATTGAGAAAACGGCAGGATGATGACACCTTCGCAAACAAAATTGACGCCTTGTGACTTTCATCTTTGGGGTCATCTGAAGTCATTGGTGTATGCCAATAAACCCCGAAACATCAATGACTTGAAGGAGGAAATTCGACGGGTTATCGGGCAAATGGAAGTCGAAACTTGTCGTGCAGTAATATCCAATTTCATGGACAGAGTTGATGCGTGCCAGCGCAGTAGAGGAGGACACATGCATGACATCATTTTTCATACATGAAATCGGAAGGTAAGATGAACTTGTTGATGTATTTATTTTCAGTTTTTCAATAAAATAAATCTCTTAATTTGATATATCAAAACCGGCGCTCTTTTTGAATCACCCTATAGTTATACAGTAATTTCAAAACGTTATTGTATTTTTAGGGTTTTCATATTTCATTATTTTCAGTAAACTTATGTTAAATTGCAATTGAATTTTAAACAATTCACTTTCTTTAAATAATTACATTACTCCTTACTTATTTAGTGTGATGGGTGTTCAATTCTTTTTTTGTAATGTCAATCCCTTGGTTGAATGAACCAGTTTTGCCATTTTTTGAGGTTAAAGGACATCCCACCTGTTACTAGTCTTCAATCAACTCATTTCCATTTCTAAATTGCTCATCATACCACATGTAAACAATCTTCAGAGTTACTGCATTATCGCCGTACACTAATTTTAACATTTCATGATCTTCTTTAGCATATTTTTCAAACTTAACAAAACATATAGTTAAATCATTGTTCAAAATCCATGATAAGTGAGTGATTGATATGGTAAACATGACCTCACTCTTGCTGCTCTGGGAGCCAACTGATAAGCCACAACTTGTTCAAACTTGACATTAACTATCTTAAAGAATCAGGCTATTGGACTTATTATTTCAAATGGATATAACGTTAGCAGTTTGTTCATAATGAAATTATTCACTGTATTTTTTTATCTGGCCTATATTTATTTTTTAAACAGGATCTATTGCAGGACTCTTGACAAAATGAAAGATATTTGCTAATAGCCTTTGGGTGAATATGGCTTAGGTTTTTCCATATCACAGAGCCTTCAAGCAAGCTGAATTTTGCAACTTTATAAATATAGGTCATGCATATGAATCGAAGTAATTTGTTCTAAAACAGTAGATATGAATTAAACCAATGGATTTTATTCTTTTCTTTATAAAAGTAGTGTAATCTTTTATTGAAACTACATCAGTTGTTATTCATGAGGTGTATAATGTAACAAAAGGTACATGAAAATGTAATGCTACAGTCAGCACAGCAATGTTTAGGTCTACATTTATGGTAAGATCTCAATTTATATTTTTGGTACTATTCTCTGTAAATTAAGTTTTTTTTATATAATATGGAGCTTAGTGTATGCCAAGCCAATTTATTATCATACAAACTTATCAAGTGAGGTGATACAACTACAATGTAAAGTTACATATTGTTCTAAAATAAAATTAGAGATAATGTAGTGCACCAAAATTTTATAAATATTTTGGTGAAAATATTCAATCTGCAGTTCTGTGCATTGCTATTAGCCTATTATTATTATTATTATTAAAACAAAAAACCAGTCTTCATGACCAGGAATCTCAAAAATCTTTTTCAGTGAATCTCACAATGTAATTTTTACCAGTTGAGCAATATAAGTCATAAACTAAGTAAATAGCTAAATATAAAAAAGAAAACCACTATTGAGCATTAATTTTACATTTTATATTGCTAACAAAATTAATCTATCATTGTTACATTTTTGCATAGGTTTTAACACTGAAGCAGAAGAATAAGCCATGGAAAATTGTCAAAATAATCTATACAAAAAGGGATATAAGTTACCATATTGGAAAATTTAAGGTGAGTACTTCACACCAATTAATAACCTATGTGTACAGTAGTACGTTGTATTCTCATTTAATTATACACAGCTGGTCAGTAATACATAATGCACAATATTAAATTTAGCTATTTTTTATTATTTTTAGTTTCGCTTGCCCTATTGCAATACGTAGGGAAGTTGCAAATTTAAACTTAAGTTAGGTACCAATTATGGGACCCCAACACAAAATTTTCATCAAAATCAGTGAACCAGAAGTAGTGGTTTATTCGTGTGATTTTATCAAAAACGGCTCCTACATTTTTATGTTCTACAAGATAAGGTAAGCACCATGTTTGCTGAAATTCTTGGGGAGGCTTTGCTCTCATAGGAAAAAATAATTTTTTAAAGATTGCAGCCTTAGTATGCATTTTGGGGCACAAGTATATATAATGAAAGTTGTAGAACATTTAAAACCTACAACTTTGATTTATAACGTTTTTTTGTACAACACTTAGTTTAGCATCAATTAGTGATTTTCTGTATTTTTTCATCAAAATCGGTAAAAAATGGGATTTTTTAAATATTGCAACCTTATACGACAAAGTTACAGGAAATAAAAGAATTAACTACTTTTATTTTGAGCATTTTCTTCTACAGAGCCTAATTTAGCGAAAATTAGTGATCTTTCGAATTTTTAAGTCGAACAAAGATTGATTTTCATTTTTATTGTCATTCACTCACGATGAAAATTGGGTTATGTTTTCATTTTATGTTGTTTGCTAATGAGTAAACATATTATGTTACATTTTTACTTTCTCTTGCCTATATGAATATATAGGAAGGAAAGTATTGTTTTCATGTCGATTTTTCGAAATCGAGTTTTCACCGGATCTATACATTTTCAGACCCCCTGAACCCAAAAAACATGTTTTTAGCGATTGGTCTGTGTGTGAACAGAATATCTCAAGAACGGAACATCATACGAACTTGAAACTTGAAACTTAAGTTACATACCACTACCGGATTCGACACGAACATTTTCATCAAAATCGGTCAACCGGAAGTAGTAGTTTATTCGTATAATTTTTCACTTTTTTGCAATTTTCTCAAAAACTGGTCCTAAGATTTTTTTAAAAATCGCCTGGTTTACTCAATTTTTTATTCTCTACAAGATAGGGTAGGCGCCATGTTTGCTGAAATTCTTGGTGAGGGTGTTTTTACGTAAAAACATAGTTTTTTAAGATTACGGCTTTAATATGCAATTTAGCGCAAAAATGTATATAATAAAAGTTGTAGAGAATTAAAAATCCTACAACTTTTATTTCAAACATTTTTTTGTATGACGCTTAGTTTAGCAGTAATTAGCGATTTTTTTGATTTTTTCTCACGAAAACGTGTGAAAAATCGATTTTTTTTTAAGATTTCGGCCTTAGAATGCATTTCACGACAAAAGTGTATATAATAAATTTTATAGAAAATAAAAAGATCTACAACTTTTATTTAAAGCATTTTTCACTACAGAGCCTAGTTTAGCGTGAAAGAGTGATTTTCCGTATTTTTAAGCCAAACAGTTCGATTTTCATTGTTTTTGAGGTTAGTTTTTTGTTTATTTCTAATGTTTTATTGCTAAAATTAGGTTATATTGTTAATCATTTGCATTGGCAAGAGAAAGTTGTGTGAGTGTTTCACACCAGATTTTTAATTACATTTATATTGGGATGAGAGTCATGCGAGTGTTTCACACTAGATTTTTGGATTTGTTTTGGTCCCAATTAATTCAGATTAGCAGGGTTGTTGTGTAAGTAAATAAATAAAAAAACAAAGAGATATATCTATTTTAAAAATAGTTTATTAATATGGTAAAATCAAAATATAAAGCATATTTATAAGTGATCAAAGAGTGAACTATAAATTAAGAACACAAACAGGTTGTTCACCAAACAGTCTTTTAGCTATTGTATTCGTAGTGTAAGATTACAGAATAGAGAGGCTTATAATGAAATTAATTGGTTAAAATGAACACTTTGAATTCTATTTTTCCTTTACATTACTTGAGTATTTGTATTATTATGCATAAAAACAGTGGGATAATTAAGTACAGTTATTAAAACTAAAATTAACTAAAAAAATTTTTAACTTAGTAAAATTAATTTAAATGCGTAAATTAATAAGAGTTATGCATCTATCGCTACCTAATTAAATTATATCATCAGAACTATTCTACATAAATGGAACATTTTTACATTAATACTTAACTAAACTTCACTAATTTGAAAGTTAACTAAGAATAACTAAATGAATCCAATCTGACTGCTTTCTGTATTTTGAATACTCTCTAAATTGAATATGCATTTCTTTATAATTTGTATTAAATTCCCTTTTACATTTCAAGGATTCTGAGAGTTTCGTGGGCATATTTATTTTGTGAAATCATTTATTGAGGCATCAGTAAAAAACTTACAAACTGCACACAATTTTTCTAATAAAGGATTCGTTGCAATCAATAAACTTCAGGGTATAACAAGAACAAGCATTAATTCAAAAGAATCTAAGGCTTGGAAATGTTATCCCATATAATACTGTAGAAGATATGTGCTGTATAGGACACTAAGAAAATTGTATATTTAGCATGTTAGTGAACATTGAAAATGCTGTTGATTTTCAAATCTACCTGAACTAAAAAAAAAAAAAAACATTTATGAAGTCTTTTCTTTTTTGTTATTTATTTTCTATAGAAATCGGTTAAAAAATAAAATTATCTATACTATTTAGACAAAGTGTGGTTTTTTGTGGAGGCTAATCTCCAAAACTACTGTATGGATTTTTATGAAATTTTGACAGAATATTTGTTATATTTATATTCACATCATTTTATTTTTAATTTTTCAAAAATGATAACCCTAAGGGCCATAATGAAGATTTTCATAAATATGTATGTGTGGTGTGTGTGTGTACATGTGAGTAAGTATTGCTGTTGAAGTTGATGAAGGGGTTTGATGATGATGAGAGTTGTATGCAGGGGAAATTATCAAATGCCATTTTGTGTGTCCGTCCACCATTGTTGAAGACAGTATTACGTATAAAGACTAGCGAGAGACATACGCGAGGGAATGTATCAAAACTTTAGTGTTTTTGTCTGTGTATGTTAGAATATACAGTCGATCTAGCAGCTACACAATTTTAGTTACGTATTTATTTTACAAAAATTGATTACACATTCATGTTTCTTGTGCAAAGCCGCACGGGACATACTAGTATATATTCATAAAAATTATATCACCTTCTACTTCATTAAATTTTTAAAAAATCCAGTAATTTAATTTACTGAACCATATTACTTTAAAACGAATCTATTAAGTTTTTCATAACTTTTTTATAGTAATTGTGTACTTAAGTGTGCAAGTACATAATACTGAACAAATTAATGTAATTTTATTTTTAATCATAGTGTTTGAAAAAAAAAATATGTCTGTCATTTGAGATTCAAATTAGAGAGATTCGATTGAATGATGACTTTAAAGTAAAATACAATAATATTAAAACTACATTGTTTTAAAATAACTGAAATATTTCAGTTTATAATGAATATATTGTGAATTTTTCAAAGCAAATAAATTTGAAAGAAAATGAATACAAAACCTTCTAAGACTACTTAAAAATTATGATTTATAAGCAGGTGATGTTATTTAAAATTCTAATTAGTGAAGTTTCACAAATAAATTGATTAGAGCATTAGAATTGTGTTAAATTAATTGATATTAGTTTATATTTAAAGTTATTTTCATAAAACATTATCTTAAATATTATTTACAGAAAATACATACATAAAACACATTATACTAAAAATATTACGATTAACTTATGTATACACTATAAAATACTGTACATATTTATTTACAACATGAATAATTAATGTGATATAAATTTGTACTATTCAATTTTGTACCCAATTAATGAACGCATATTATCAATCTATTTTTTTGTACTTTAAATAGCTTAGAGAGCTTAGTTAATTATATTTAAGAGTTCCTTCTATAAATTAGTGTGTTTTTACAAAGTAACATTAAAAATGTGTTAGTAGATACTATAATTGAATATTTTACATTATATTATTTTTTCAGTTTCAGGTTTCTTTGCGTATTCAGGTACTTACCATGAAAAGAAAAGAAATATTTGTTATTGAGATTTAAAAATTCAAAATGTAAAAAAAACTGTTACAAATGAATAAGAAGATTGTTTTGAACAAATTCTAGATTCTTTAAATTGAATTTAAGACCTACGGCTGAAGGAGTAAGTTATTTATTATTATTATTTCTTAAAAATTAAGTAGCAATTGGTAATACATGTTATCAGGATTTATTATCAATAAAAACATATTTTGAAATATAAAAATTAAAATATTACCAATATTTGTACTGGAAATTGAAAAACTACGATTTAACATAACTCAATATTTTGATAAATCAAAGTTCAGAAGTAAATTATATGGTTTGGTGATTCCTACAGAGATAAAGAAAACCAATACACCAAATAGTAATGTCAACTTCTACAATATGTGGGAAAGTACAGATTAGAAAAGACAAAAAAATATTAGGAGATAGGAGATTTAAGAAAAGGAAAAATACTAAAGAAAAAATGGTAGTTACAGAAGAGTTTAAGAAAAAAAACTCAAAGGTAAAGTCTGTGTGAGTAAAGTAAACAAGTCGGAAGAAGGAGAAAGTGAATGTTGTAACCGAGAGGTCCATTACAACTGAGTTCTTACAAAAAACAAATATATTATTTATATTACACTAAAAATATACCTGAAAGCTCAAAAGAAAAGAACAGATTTACTGAATCCATTCATTACACTTACATTTGAACATAATCTTATTCTACTCCTTGATTTCATAATTGATTACTGATAAAAAAATTATTTTAAGTCTAGTAATTTTTTGTTGCTAATTTTAAGTTATGTTAGATGGGTTAAATTACATGATTATTAGTTAACATAATACAAAAAAGCTTAATGTTGTATCTAATACATTAGAGATATTAAGTAATCAATACTAGAAGATTAATTCATCATTAAAATACATACCTAGTAGATACATCATATAACTTGTGACCAAGTTGTGTCTATAACAGTTTGTACGAAAAACTTATAAATATACAGTGAATATCTATTTTAAAAAATAAACTGTAATTTTCTGTATGAAAATGCTGTAGTTTTTTTTAAAGATAAGTAAGTATTAAAGTAAGTTACTTAAATTACAATACATTTTTAAACTCTAATTAAACTAGTTATTCTTTTTATAATACATTTTTTATAAATTAATGGTTTTTTTAATATTAATATTTAATTTTCAAAAAAATGAATAATTTTCAGTAAAATTAGTTTATAATAGAAAATAATTAAATTCTGAATAAACATTAAAATCTCACCAAAAAAAGTTACTTAACCATATTAATATTCTAAACATAATTATACAACAAAAAAATAAAATAAAAATATTATTAAAAACTCCTGTTAGGAACTCTAAATCATTACAAAGATTCTTTACGTTATTAATCTGACATTTAACATTTTAAAATATTGGCAAGATCATTTTTGTTAACATAAGATTAAACGTAAAAACGAACACAATGTAAAATGTAAAACTAAAAATATCTTTTGTAATTAATGAACTGTATAAATTATTTTATATATTGCAAAATTTTCATCACGCTTGTCTAAAGAAAGTACACACACAAATAATGAATTACAATACTAGTTGAAAAAAATTGTTTGACAATTTTTTTCAAGATTTGACACTTTTTTTTGTTCTACTGTATCTTAACATTAATATTATCATTGAGTATAAAAAAATCGCTGAGTATAATAACAAAGAACAGTCGTAAATTATAAATAAAACATAATTAAGACAATACTGAGAACAATCTGAATAAATTAAAAGATCTTGATTAGCCACGTGAAACATTTTCAACTAAAATGCTCAAATGCAGATTTTATAACAAATAAACATTACGTTGTTTCAGATAATAATTATAAAAAATATGTATCACAGAGATAAAATAAATAACGTTTAAATACAATATGTTAATAGTAGAAAAAATATCTTTTAAAAATATTATTTAATCCTAAAACAAAAGTAGCATTTTCATTAAAGTCTTGAAAGTCTACGTTTACTTGCTTTCTTGCTTGTATTCATACTTTGCTTAGTTCGAGGCCAACTTGATAATCTGTGGCATCGTTTAGGAAAATGATATTCTAGAAGGCAAGCAGTGCAAAATCTGTACTGACAATTTTTACACAGACATTGACCTAAATAATTTCCAGTGTTGCTGCACTTAGCAGGCAGTGTACAACGAGGACATGGCATCAGTTTACTTTTCTCATCAAGTTTTTCTCCTTCCTAAAAACAAATCACGATTGCATATTATTTTTTAGGATTAAAGAATTAATACATTGAATGGCAGTATGGGTATTGACAAAGTACGAGTATATGCTGTGACTCCCGAGGCTTGATACCTCTCAAGCATCCTCTCTCGTTACGAACGAATCAGGTTTATTGTGACTTTCATTATTGGCAATTTTTACTTTCTCTTGCATATGTGAATATATAGGAAGGAAAATATTGTTTTCATGTCGATTTTTCACCGTATCTACTTGTTTTCAGACCCCCTGAACCCAAAAAACATGTTTTTAGCGATTGGTCTGTTTGAACAGAATATCTCAAGAACGGAACATCGTACGAACTTGAAACTTAAGTTACATACCACTACCGGACCCGACACGAACATTTTCATCAAAATCGGTCAACCAGAAGTAGTAGTGTTTATTCATGTAATTTTTCACTTTTTTGCGATTTTCTCAAAAACTGGCCCTACAATTTTTTTTCAAAATCGCCTGGTTTACTAAATTTGTTATGCTCTACAATATAGGGTAGGCGCCATGTTTGCCGAAATTCTTGGTGAGGCTGTTTTCACGTAAAAAAATTGTTTTTTTTTTTTAAGATTGCAGCTTTAGTATGCATTTTAGCACAAAAGTGTACTTAATAAAAGTTGTAGACAATTTAAAATCCTACAATTTTTATTTCAAACATTTTTTTTCATAACACTTTAGTTTAGCGATAATTAGCGATTTTCTGTTTTTTTCTCACGAAAACATGTGAAAAATCGATTTTTTCAAGATTTCGGGCTTAGTATGCATTTTGCGACAAAAGTGTATATAACCAAATTTATAGAAAATTGAAAGATCTGCAACTTTTAGTTAAAGCATTTTTCTCTACAGAGCCTAGTTTAGCGTGAAAGAGTGATTTTCTGTATTTTTAAGCTAAACAAGTTGATTTTCATTTTGCGTCTTTCACTCATGATTAAAATTAGGTTATGTTAATTGAGGTTAGTTTTTTTTATTTTTAATGTTAGGTTTATTGTTAATTATTTGCATTGGCAAGAGAAAGTTATGTGAGTGTTTCACACCAGATTTTTTAAATTGCCATCTATCATTTTCCTTTGTCCGTCCAACCACCACTCCCAGAAGTCAGAAACTACAAAAGTAGCAACAAACGGTTTTCAGATACGTAATCTACACAAAAAGTTAGTGGGCCTAGACTGGGTTTTAAGTTCTGGTTTTGACCGGAAGTGGCCCAAAACTGGAATTGGGAAACAAAAATAGTGTCATTCGATTCCTCTTAAGAGTAGATACAGAGATCACTAATGGTTTTTGTCATAAGTCAAAGGTAAACCTTTTTAAAAATTGCCACCAGCCATGAGTTGTCTCACGAAAGAGATGTTTTAAATTCATAATACTAAAGAAATATTTTAAGTTTTTGTTAAAATTAAGGCATAAGATGATTAATTAATTGTAAAACCCCAATTATACAACAAAAGCAGGCAGGTTCTCAAGGCATACATAACTGTGAATTAAACAATCCTTTTATAATGAACAGTAGTACTCATGTTTACTACTGTATGTTTGTTGTTTAGGTCATCAGCTGAGAGGCTGGTTTGAACATCTAAACGTTTTACTAAGTAAAAACGAGGAGTGAGGTGGTTTACTATTGCCTTCCTCCCTGAGTCGAAAGAGTATCCTTACCAGCATGCCAGGACTTCCGAAAAGCACCTACTTAACACCCTGTAAAATGACACCTTCACTTCATTCACCACAGGGTCTCGCTGTATAGTGAAATTCATTACTCTCAGAGTAGATAACTCTGACTAATTTTTTTTACACCTCTTCCTCTTCTGTTCTTAAATAGTTCAGTCATATAATTGGCTGACTATGTGTCTGCTCCTACTGTCTGTCTATAACTTGGCTGCCGCAGAGAGGAGCAGAATTGGCCCGCTACTAGCCTTCTCAATAACACTTCATTATGCACCAATCCCAGTGTACTAGTTAGTGGTAGTACATAATGAAATGCTATTGAGAAGGCTAGTTAGCGGGCCGATTCTGCTCCTCTCTGCGGGAGGCCATCAAGTTATAGACAGACAAAACTGTACTAGAGTACACTTCTCTCACAAGTATTCAGTAGTGAAAGTGAGTTAATTTGATTATTTGTAAATTAATTAGTAATTTATGTACAATTACTGTATCTAACTGCGTACAATATAGATTCTTCAGGTGTACAATACACCATAGAAAATGAAATTTTAAAATTTGTTTGTGTAGTCCAGTAACTATTCATGAAAGAATTGGTAAATAACAAATTATCAGAATCGTATTTATTTATAATCGTTACAATTACAAATAATGGAACACTAAGAATAGGTGCATTGTTATATATTATATTCGTTAATAAATTGTTTTAAGACATATTTTTATTTACCTTGAAGAAAAGCTGGAAACGTCGAGTACGAGGACTTGATGCAGGGCTGGTTGTTTTCACGGGACTACCACCTTTTTGCAAGTTCTGAATCTGAGAGAATGCTGATCGTGGTCCAAGCCTTCGCCTGGTGTCCTCATCCGACTCCTGGTATTCAAGACAAGAACATCAGTACGATAGAACAGTAAGTGTAAATAATATAAAACTAAACAAAGCAAATCTCTTGACTAGGAATGTCAAATGAAGTGAAAAAATGCTTGGCTCTAGCTGTCTACTTTATTGTCGTTAATGTGGCATTATAATACTGACATGTTAACATTTCTGTGACGATCAGAAACTTGAAAGAAAGTAACTATCTACATCTCCAGTTGTTCATCCTATTGGCAAATTGCTTAGAGCCAAATTTAGTTTTTTTAACTGTTGAATAGAGTTTTAGTAAGTCTGATGTAACTAACTTGTTGCAGTTTTGTTAAACAGGGAATTTTCTGAAGACAGTATTTTTATAAAATGACATTCTACTTGCGAGATTACTCATTAGATATATTGATATTGAATATTCACTGATGTGTGTTTTTGTCCACTTGAGAAATGATTAGTACTGAAACACTAATGGGATTGAAAATAATTTTAAGTTCTGTGTTGTCTTACACAAACAAATTTTCTTATCCTAAACTACCTCTTGATCTCAACCTAAGATACATCATACTAAGGCTACACTTATTAATTTTTCACGGGCTGGCCTGTGGCGTAGTGGTTAGCGCAACTGGCTTCTAAACCAGGGTCTCGGGTTTGATTCCTGGTCGGGTGTGGCATTTTATCATCACTCATCTTCACCTATCATCCTTATCACCATCTGCATTAGCAGTAATTGCAAAACAGTTGGATGTAAAACAAAAAATTATTAATTTTTCATTTATATTCTAAAACAAGGTTGAAAATTTATTGAGATTTTAGTCTTATGTTTAGGTTTACTTCTGTCAAGGAATTACAGCATCTAAGCAATCATATGCCATAGAAATCATTCTTCGTAAAACATTTTCAAGTGTGTGACATTTTATTGTCATTTTAAATAAATTGACTCCAGTGAAGTTGTTCCGTTTTCCACAAATTCCCTGTTTAATTTTCATTATTTTATAAAACTGTAAACACAATTGTATATATTTTCATTTTAAAATTTAGTGTTGTAACTACCAATTTGTGAGTTTATTGATAGTCTCAGCAAAGTAATAAGACTGGGTTAGCTTTATTAAAGAAAATATTATAAATACAGCAATAACAAACCTGATAATCCCAATAAGTAAGCAAACTGTCATAAGTAATCAATGGGGCATATGTCATTAATTCAAAAAGCAGGTTGTTTCATATTCCAAGAAAAAAATAAAATGTATTAAGTGTCAATAACAGATTTGTCAAAACAAAAATCACACAAATAACATGTTAATAAAAGTTCCAACCATAACATAAAAAAAACAATTTAGAGAACCAAAAAGAGTTAAACTGTAAAAATGAAAGCCACTGAGCTGCACTCATTAAGCCAACGAATCTATAGTACTTAAAATAAATACAGCAATTTGAAAGTTTTTGGTCACATTTTTTATCGTAAGAACGCGAAACACGAGGCCAGCAAGAAAATTGTTGTTTTCTACTCTAATAAATCTATAAAAACCCCAGACAGCTCAATAACTCTAAATTTTTGGACATTTTAATTTTATCCGAAACAAAGAAAACTTCCGCTAAACAGAACCACTTAGTATTCATGGTGGCTACAAATTGAATAAGGATATTGGTGGGATATAAATGTCAAAAAATCTTTAATTTCAAGTTTTCAGTATTTACTGAGAAATTGAAAGTAATAACGATGAGTGATGGCAAATCTCCAGCAGGCCTTCATATAAAAAAAATAAGCTGTTCAGAATAAGTTCACAAAGAGCTGAGACCAAACTCAACAGAAACCCTCGTCTTTTTAAGCAATTAAGATTCATTAACATACATACTTTTACTGAGATACGACGTAATGGCAGACAAACAGCAGCTAAACTTGGGCTCTTACAGGGAAAAAGAACCAGAAATTGGAGGCTGCAGAGATACATTTTCTACAAACGGTCAAGGGTTGTATGAACAAGGATAGAATACAAAATGATATGAGGAAGAGCTGCAGACAATAAGTGTAAATGAAACAATCTGTTACTATTGAAATAAACGGTTGGAGCGTTCAAAGAATGAACAGAAAAATAATTCTTGAATACAGGCTTTAGGGAAAGAGAAGCTTGGGAAGACCTCTACGATGCTAGGAACAATTTATTTTATTTCCATCTTTCTTTCTGACAAACATAAGACATTTTGATGCAGGAACAGGTTAAAGGACTTACGCCATAAAGAGAAGAAGATTTACATCACACAAAACACAGGAATAAGATATAAATTATTATTAAAATTTTTACATTGAAGTACATACACATGTATCAAAACCCTGTTACGTAATCATATTAAAAATAAGTGTAAGTTTAATCCATGTGGACTGCTGGTCCCATCAGTTAGTAAGAAATAACTATAGGATTGGATTCAGAAAGTTTGTCGAACAGAATCTGAGCAATTCTATTTATTTATATTACTCCACTGATTTCAAATTGAACATTCAAATCAGAACTACAGTAGATTTGGTTTAAAACCAGTGTCAAAATTACAGGATTTCAACTTTATAGCTACTTTAATACTAAAATTTTAAAGTATTTTACATAATTCGGTGACAGTAATTACAAATATAAAAATTAACAAAAACCCATGTATACACAGAAATAACATTTAAAACATAATTTGCCAGTTTTTACGTAAACATACTTAACCAAACATATATGATTTACCTGAAATAAACTTTTAAGTTAATCAAGAAACATCAAAAGCATCCCAGCTAAAAAAAAAAACACTCAGAAAACATGATGGTAAGAAAGCTTAGGTTCATCAATGAGTAAAATTTCTTTGGTCCTTAAAATTTACTTTTAATTTTTGTTAAGTATTTTACTTTATTGTTCAGAAATATGGGAGATGACCAGTAGAGACCAGGAAAGAATTGGAGCTGTAAAGATAGATATTTGCGTAGTAGAATCTCTAGATTAGAGAAAGTGAGGAATATGGATGTAAAGAAAAGGTTGAGGAAGTTGGATAGTACGGTGGATGAAATTGAGAAGAGGCGTTTTGTATGGTTTGACCATGTGCAGAGGATGGGAGAGGATAAGTGACTAAAAAGAATTGTGAACTAAACCCCAAGGAAAGTGGAACCGTTGGCGGCCACCTGAAACATGTGATTAACCAGTACGGGAGGATATGCTCTCTAGGAATCTGGGAATATAGAGATCAGTGGCTGTTGGGATGCGAGAGATGGCATACGCTGTACGAAAACTCACTAAAAAAATCTTATCTTCTATGTACAGAAAGATTCATTCACACTTAAGACAAGAACAATAGCAGTTTTAAGTTTCTAAAACTTTTTTACTTTCTCTTGCCTATATGAATATATAGGAAGGAAAGTATTGTTTTCATGTCGAATTTTCGAAATCGAGTTTTCATCCGATCTCTAAGTTTTCAGACCCCCTGAACCCAAAATCATGTTTTTAGCGATTGGTCTGTGTGTGAACAGAGTATCTCAAGAACGGAACATTGTACGAACTTGAAACTTAAGTTACATACCACTACCGACCCGACACGAATATTTTCATCAAAATCGGTCAACCGGAAGTAGTAGTTATTCGTATAATTTTTCACGTTTTTGCAATTTTCTCAAAAACTGGTTCTACGATTTTTTTAAAAATCGCCTGGTTTACTCAATTTTTTTATTCTCTACATGATAGAATAGTTGAGTGATAGTAGAGAGAATAGTAGAGTGATTGCCGGTATAAGCAATCCCCCATTTACTGGCCAACAGCTTCGGGTGGAGGAGCTAGTAAGTGGAAGGGCACTCTTTTGTCCTGGAACTGAGAAATTGGTTCCGAAGGCGGAGGAACCGCAGAAGGCGGTCAACGGCATAAGAATGTGGAAGGCAACGGGAGACCACCACATTAAAGATCCATATGGATATCCCTAGTACGTTCATCATGGCTGCATTTGAGGTTAAATATTCCGGAGTTAATAGTTCCCCAATCGGGTCTCCGGGGGGGACGGTTTTGAATGACGCCATGCGCAGGAGAGTGGTGAAGGTAGGAATACGAATCGGCACTTGGAACGTGCAGAGCATGTACAGGGCTGGAGCACTGGCCAACATCATCAGGGAAATGCAACGACTGGATGTGAACATTCTTGGAGTTAGTGAGACCTGGTGGCCGGGCAGTGGACGAATGACTTCATCGGATCAGGTGGTGTATCATAGTGGCAACAGTGATGGCGGGCACAGACAGGGGGTGGGCTTTATAGTGAACAAGAAAATCAGCCAAAGTGTTGAAAGTTTTATTCCTTTTTCCGACCGAATAATCATGCTCAGAATAAAGTCACGACCGGTTAATATTAATTTGATTCAGGTGTATGC
This sequence comes from Catonia carolina, assembly GCA_035578175.1. NCBI lineage: Eukaryota > Metazoa > Arthropoda > Insecta > Hemiptera > Achilidae > Catonia > Catonia carolina. The sequence goes on from JAQMRL010000001.1 coordinate 46,380,157, forward strand.
ACCAACGGCGGATAAAAGTGAGGACATTATAGAGGATTTCTACAGGGAGTTAGAATCCGCCCTTGGATACACAAAACCACACGAAGTCAATATTGTGATGGGAGACTGTAATGCGAAAGTTGGATCCCAGGAAGTAAAGGACATAGTTGGGCGCTATGGCTTGGGAGATAGAAATGAAAGGGGTGACAGACTCATACAATTCTGTCAGGAAAACAACCTGACAATATTAAACACATACTTCAAACTTCCGCCTAGGAGGCTGTATACTTGGAAATCGCCTCAGGATAACAAGGAAAGAAACATCATTATCAGGAATCAGATAGATTATATCATGGTCAATAAAAGGTTCAGAAATAGTTTCACGGAAGTTAAGACATACCCAAGCGCTGATGCCTGCACCGATCATAATCTCCTCATGGGGTCAATGAAAATTAGACTCAAGAAAGTGAAAAAAGCGAGGATTCAGCCTAGACTTGACGTCAGAAGACTGAAGAGTTCGGGAACTAAGGAGGTTATGACGAAGGATATCAATGAAAGGCTACATAATGTCAATAAAAACACTGATGCAGAGACCTTATGGAGAGAATTGAAAAACCAAGTAGTGGAATCTTCAAACGGTCATCTGAGGGTAACAGGAAGAGAGAGAGGAGTGGAATGGATGAATGATGAGATACTGGGTCTGATGGATGAGAGACGAGAATGGAAGGGCAGAGACATGGCAGAATATAGAAGGATACATAAGGAAATACAAAGGAAGATAAAGACTGCAAAGGAGAACTGGCTGACAGGGAAATGTGAGGAGATTGAGGAACTGGATAGAAGATATGATTTGTTCAATATGCACAAGAAGATAAGGGAAATGACTGGAGCAGCATATAAATATCATCCTAATGTATTATCGGATGGAAATAAGATAATTTTTGAGACAAAAGATAAAGTAAAGCTTTGGGAAGAATATGTCAAGCAGCTTTTTGAAGATGAGGAAAGGCCATCACATGAGGAACAAACAGCGGCTGAGTCAGGACCTGAAATATTGAAGGAGGAGGTTCTTAAAGTGGTACAAGAGGCGAAGGTGGGAACGGCACCTGGACCAGATGATATTCACACCGAAGTTTTGAAGCTCATAGATGAGGAAAAACTAGGTGTAATAACCGCACTGTTCAATATTATATATTCCACTGGACATATACCGAAGGAATGGTTGAAGTCAACATTTGTGACTATTCCAAAAAAACTAAATGCAAGATTATGTAGAGATCATCGCACAATAAGTCTAATGAGCAATGTATTGAAGCTATTCCTAAAAATTATTCATAAACGGGTGTATGGAAAATGTGAGGAGTATATCAGTGAAACACAGTTCGGATTCAGAAATGGTCTGGGCACTAGAGACGCCCTATTCTGTTTACAAGTTCTTGTGCAAAGATGTATGGACATGGGCAAAGATGTATATATAGCATTCATCGACTATGAAAAAGCGTTCGATCGAATAAAGCATCACAAACTTATACATGTCCTGAGGAAAGTAGGACTGGATGAAAAGGACATAAGGATTATTGCAAACCTGTATTGGCATCAAACGGCCAACGTCAGAGTAGATGGTGAAATCACAGAAGACATGGAGATAAAAAGAGGTGTGAGACAGGGTTGTGTGCTATCACCAACACTTTTTAACATCTGCTCGGAGGAAATTTTTGCGGAAGCTCTGAATGAAAGTCAGGAAGGCATTGTAATTAATGGGGAGGTACTAAATAATATTCGCTATGCAGATGATACCGCCTTGCTGGCCGACTCGATGGAAGGTTTGCAAATCCTTTTGTCCAAAGTATACACCGCCAGTAAGGATATGGGTCTGAATATGAACGTTTCAAAGACCAAATATATGGTAATTTCGAAAGCGCCGCTGATAAACAACATACAAATTAAGCTTAACAATGCGACTATAGAAAGGGTATTGCAATATAAATATCTAGGGTGTTGGATGAATGATAAATGGGATTTGTCTCAGGAGATAAGGGTGAGGATAGAGACCGCTCGTAGCGCATTCTGCAGAATGAGACCAGTGCTGAGCAACCGTAACATCAACCTTAAAATTAGAATTCGAATGGCGCAGTGTTATGTGTTCTCTGTTCTCCTTTATGGTTTGGAGGGATGGACGTTGACAAAGGTCCTGAGTAACAAGCTGGAAGCCTTCGAATTATGGGTATATAGACGGATATTGAGGATCTCATGGAGAGAAAGAGTGAGAAATACGGAAGTGTTGGAAAGAATTGGTAAACAGGCGGAAATCTTACACAAGATTAAGGTCCGTAAATTACAATACTTTGCTCATGTGATGAGGAATGAGAAGTATAGAATCCTCCAACTGGTGATGCAAGGAAAGATCGAGGGAAGGAGACAACCCGGCCGTAGGAAGACGTCTTGGATCAAGAACCTCAGAGAGTGGTATGGGAGTAGTACAAGTGAACTATTTAGAGCAGCCGTCTCCAGGGTGCAGATAGCCATGATGATTGCTAATCTTCGTTAGAAGAATGCAACTACAAGAAGAAGAAGATAGAATAGGCGCCATGTTTGCTGAAATTCTTGGTGAGGGTGTTTTTACGTAAAAAAAGTGTTTTTTTAAGATTACGGCTTTAATATGTATTATAGCGCGAAAATGTATATAATAAAAAATGTAGAGAATTTAAAATTCTACAACTTTTATTTCAAACACTTTTTGTATAACGCTTAGTTTAGCGGTAATTAGCGATTATATGTTTTTTTCTCACGAAAACATGTGAAAAATCGATTTTTCTAAGATTTAGGCCTTAGTATGCATTTTACGACAAAAGTGTACATAATTAAATTTATAGGAAATTAAAAGATATACAACTTTTATTTTTAGCATTTTTCTCTACAGAGCCTAGTTTAGCATGAAAGTGTGATTTTCCGGTTTTTTAAGCCAAACTAAGTTCGATTTTCATTTTGCGTCATTCACTCATGATTAAAACAAGGTTATGTTTTTGAGGTTAGTTTTTTGTTTATTTCTAATATTTTATTAATAATGTTAGGTTTACTGTTAATTATTTGCATTGACAAGAGAAAGTTGTGTGAGTGTTTCACACAAGATTTTTTTGGAAAGTATTACAATTCGACCTACATTGGAGTAAACATATTAATCAGTCTATGAACAGATCATAATGGTGGTCCATTAGTGCAGTGGTCAGTGCAACTATAATGCTTTTCACAGTTGATGAGTTCTGTTGTTCCATGCGTTTAGACCAATCAGAACATTTGCCAGTGTTGTCAGATAGTACGAATGTATCAGCCTGACCAACATTATCCACACATGCGTATAAAAGCCACAGTAGTTCACTCGTGTCTTGCATCTCAACATGTCGATTATAGAGCGTGTTAACATGCAATACTTTATAATATAATCAACTAGTTATATGTTCATAGGTTATAATTGTTATTGAAAGATCAAAAAAATGGATGATGAAATATAAATGATAGAGCTACGAGAGCAAGTATTGGCAACATTGTTGGCAAGTCATTGGCTTTGCTATGAAGTGGAGGTGGGGGGTAATGTGTACGTTCAGAGCTCATCAACACTGAAAAATAGTATAGTTTCTACGATGAGGATCCAGGTTTAGAATTCCTGGTCAGATCTGTGACTTCATCATTACACATTTACTATAATATTATTGTGAAAAACATTTTGACATGAAACAAAACACCCTTGGTAGTATTGAGATATGTTCTACAATTCAGAACAAGAATTTGAAAAAAGGACTACTGTTTAAACTAATAAATTATCCTAATCATACTTCGCACATTTTATTGAATTGATTTTAACGCACAATTTTTTCACGAGTCCATTTAGGTAAATAACTACTTTTGTATACCATACAGTTAATAAGAAATGAGTAACAATGAGTGGTAATTTTACTACAAAAGTAACTGACTGATATATCACATCTCCTGATCTTGTGTTACACCAACAGAATTCTGAAGCGTGAAATTTCCGCACACACAAAATTAAACAAAAACATGTTAAAAATCCAAAGATTTTTTTCTTAAAAGCAACACACTTCTCAAAAAATTAATCCTTTCATACCTGCAAATACATTTAATGGTCTTTAAGTCCTACTGCATATTCATAGTTTTAAGTGTTTTTTTTTTCTGGTTATCAATAAAAAGGGAGCCTGAAAATAAATGTTTATAACATCATAAAAGTCAATCAATTATTCGTTTCTAACTTGAGACAGACAAAATAAATAGCCTACGACAAATTTTTGTTTCATTTCAGTCAACTTACAGCTACGATAATCACTCGTACTCTTTAATTCTCATTCTTCCCATTTTCCTTTATTAATTTAAAATACGTTCTTTCATTGCTACACTTCTGTTTGCTATTTTTCTTAACTTTTCCTCTGGAAATCCCGTTTGTTCTATCGTTTTTTTTGAACTTATTTATATCTTTTATTAAATATTTATCTATATTTAGTATCTCTAATTTTTTATATTCTTTGAACCATCTTTCAACTTTCCAAATATTTGTTTCATAAATCTTTGTCGGTTCATCAGTATCAGATATCTTTAACACTTTATTCTTCTCTTTCGTCTTGAAGTCAATATATTTTAGATTTGTTTTAACACCACTTTTATATGGGTGTTTCCTTGTACAATATTGTTCATCTCTAAAGTTTCAATTATTGAACCCATTATTTTTCTTTCTGATTTTCTTAAAGCTTCTCTAACGCCTTTGTTATAGTACCTAATTTTTGTATCCATTAGGCTTTTCTTTCTGTATGTACTCTGGTTTCTTTTTAGGTTCTATTTAATTTCTCTACATTAATTTTATAATTTGTTTTTTATTTAAGTTTTCTAAAACCCATTCTCATAGATTAGATAATTAAATATTTTAACTTTGTTTCTTTACCTTTGGTGTCTGTATTATAAATGTGTTTTTAACACTTTAAAAAACTGCAATAAATTAAAATTTTCATTTAAAAAAGAACTATTGTAGTGCACAAACCCAGTTAACATTTTTAGCTCATAATTCATCTTGAGAAAATTTCTTAAACTGCATCGAAACTTTTAATATGCTTTACAGCTTTCTTTTATCCTAAAAATTTCATTATATGCTTTGTTTAAACTATTACTGGTTAAAACCTGTAAAATTGATCAAATTTTCCCTAAAAAATATTACATGCATGTAAATATCTGGCAATAACATAATACAAAGATAAAAATGAAAATACTTATTATTGTAATTTTACATACTGTGGTCTTTTTAAATTCAATAAGAATACATTATATTGTGAAATATTATATTGAATAGGAAAAGTTAAAACACACCTTGTATTTTTCGGCTAATAGTTAATAGTGAAACCTTCATTTTATGTTTTGAGGTTTAATTTTTTCATGTTTGATTTAGTTTATTTTGGTAGGCTTTGTTTTAAGGCTTTTTAAATATAAACATATTAAAAAATTGTGTTCATACTAACTTTTTACTTTAATTTTTGTATGTTAAATAATTTTTGTACACAACCCAATTTACTATTTATTGTGTTGTTTGATTTTCTTACCACTACATTAAAGTATATAACACAAAAAATTACTCACCATTTTCAGGTTTTCTTTGATAGCAGCGATTGTTTTTCTGTGGGACTCTAATCGTTTTCTCGCATGCAAGTCTTCAAGACAAACTTGCTGCCATGTTTTTGATACTGCTGTAACATTCTGAAGATCAGTAACAGACAAGTAAGAAAGAATTTTAGAAATGACGTAACTATGATTTTCTTTTCGACCTAGAAAGTAAAAAATATCAATCCGTTCGAACCCAAAGAGTGATTTCCGTTTTGGAAAATAGTTCAATTGCTGCTGTCCTGTACGTTTGATTCTTAATGGCGATTTAATTTTTTTTGCAGGTACCGAATTTGATTCGATTGATGTTATTGATTGGCTAATTTCAGAAACTGTGGTGATTGTTTCGGGTTTCCCACAAACTTTAGTACTGCTATAATCTGACTTTTTGATATCAGAACATGCTACCATAGGAATGGGTGACGGAAGTGTTAAATCGTGTTCTGTTGGAGCATCATAATATAATGAATCTTCACAGTCCATATATGTAGTTCCTTCATGTACTTCAGAACTACTGGATTGCTGTTTCTGTGCAGAATCATCAATTATAGGTGAACAACACAAATCCATCATTTCCTCACGATCATCTCTCCTAAATAAACTACTTTGTACATCCTGACGAGGATAAAAATCAGTTTCACTGATCGCATCGGGCGTATGATGTGCAACTTCTGTAAAACTGCTAGGTGTCATGAAATATGAATTGCTCTTGGTAGATGAATAATTATAAATGCTTTTATTATATGACCCTTCTGTTGATGATGGTGTTGCTGAGTAGAAACCACTGTCTTGAGAATTTTCAAATCTCGACAGTAAGTTTTTACGTACGGAACTTGTGCAAGGCGTGACCGACATTCCTTTTTCTTCTTCATTTTCCAACTAAAAGAAAAAAAAATCACCATAAGTTCACAGTACTTTAGTATTTACTACATCTATACAGTGATTACAAAATTGCAAACCATTAGTGTCTGCACAAAGTTATATCGATAAAATCATTGACAAAAACAGGCAAAACAAAAATAAAAAACTTGCTTGTAAGTTTTTTTTTGTAATCCCTAATATGTCTATGTTACAATCTGTTTAATTGAGAACAATAAGCAACCCCATGACCCAATCGGATGAGGATGTGTATGTCGTAAATGAGGTGTAGTCTTGTACAGACTCAGGTCGACCATTCCTGAGAGAGTATGGTTAATTGAACCCCAACCATCATAGTACACCGGTAACCACTGTCAAGCATTTAAATTCATATAAAAGTAACTAACTTTATTAGGATTTGAACCAGGAACCTTCATCTCCGAAAATCAGCTGACTTTGGCGACGACTTTTGCTGGTAATTTAAAATAATTTATTTTAGTTTATTCTAACAAATTTTTTCTGCGCTTTTTAATTCAATCACATTAATGTGTTTTGTAATTTTCAGGTAAACGTCTTCAATATGAGATATTGTTACAACAGATAAAACTACATTACATTAAAACTATATGGTGGTAGAAATGCAACATCTGCAGTTGAAGTGTGAGTAGACAGTTCATTTTACATTTGATGTATAACATAATAGGTACCCTAGTCAACTAGATAAATGATGTGCCATTATTAGTGTGGAGTATAAAAATGTGATCTGAAGATCGTTCAGTAAATTTTTTTTACAAAGTTAGTTCATAATAAATAAGTTTCTAAAATGTATCCTGCAGGTTGTAATAATTTTAAATGACTAGTTTTCACTAACCTGTTGGAGGTCATAAAATATAAATAATAATTGAAATTTGTAGATCACAGTTTTCATGATCAGACAAATTTCTCATTACAATACAGAGTTGTGGAATAATAAAACAAAACTTACAATGCAATTTTCAACATCTCTATAGTGAGAATCAAACTGGAATAAGCACTGAGTTTGAGATCACTTATAAACTTAAACACTGGCAATGGCCCAGTGTTGCTTGTTTTTGGGAAGGTGGTATGACATCTAAGCAGCTCTGCCACTGTTTAGTCATGGCTACTCATTATTTACCTTTTCTTAATTAAATAATGATTTTAAGATATGAAAAACCCACCGGGTTGGTCTAGAGGTAAAGTCGTCGCCAAAATCAGCTGTTTAACAGCTGATTTTTGGAGATGAAGGTTCCTGGTTCAAATCCTAGTAAAGGTAGTTACTTTAATACGGATTTGAATACTAGACAGTGGTTACTGGTGTACTTCGATGGTTGGGGTTCAATTAACTATAACTCTCAGGAATGGTCAGCCTGGGTCTGTACAAGACTACCTCATTTACACGTCATACACATCATCCTCATCTCATTGGGTCATGGGGTTGCTTATTGTTCTAAATTGAACAGATTGCAACGTACAAAAATTAGAAAAAAAATATGAAAATCAAGTAATAATACAAAAATGGCAGCATAAGCCTGTTCAATTTAATTCTGGAGAAGGCAAAAGAGGTGAGCACAAGATTGTAGAGCGGAGGCCAAATAGGCTTGCCGTTGTAGCTGCGTGAACAGTTCGGAATCAGTTGGTAGATTTTGTGTCTTACTCAGAAACTGCCAACTAAATTACAGGCGCTGAACAATGTAAATTATCATGTATTAGCAACATCAAAAACATTCAATTGTAAACATAGTATACAATAATTAATGCGTAACACATTACAGACTAATGTTTTCAGGTCAGCTGATATATAACGTTGTGAGAGCGATGTGACTCTGATCACAGCTAGTTCAGCACTGACCCCCACCACTCGCTGAGGGAACCGAGTGCATCATTACCAAAATAACCCTTCTGCGCACTTCAGTAAACTGGCAAGCTTATTTGGCATCCACTCTAACGCTCCTTCGTACTAACTCACCAAGATTTTCCTACTCCTTTTTAGTTCTGACTGTATGGTTGCTGAAGTTGGATAAACCAGTACAAATAAAAATATACAGTACAGTTAATACTTAAATTCAAGATGGCTGACAGACAGATAAGTGCACGAGGTGAAAACCTACATACTACAAGGTGTGGCTATTAAATAATTAGACTGACGTAAAAAAATTTATTTTAATTTTATACATAATCACTTATTGTTACCTTCAATATACACTTCTTCTCTATCCCTACAACACTCCATACAAATTTTCAATTGCTGAAAACAGTGCTGGAAGTCATCTTCTGTCAGCTCCTTCAGGACATGTACCGCTCAAAAATGTTTGTACTGACACTTTGTACGCGATTGAAAATGACCCAAATTTTTTGGAAACGATAATAACATGTGATGAAACGTGGTTTTTTACTTATGATCTGGAAACGAAGCGCCAATCCACGCACTGGACGAGCCGAACTTCACCAAGAGTCAAAAAAGCAACTCAAAATTTAAAGCAATGATGATTCATTTTTATATCCATGGGATTGTGTACCTTCACTGGGTTCCTTAAGGTCAAACAATTAATCAATATTACTACCTTGAGGTACTTTCTAAACTATGTCAAAGAGTAAGGAAAAAATACCATGAAATGTGAAAAGAGAAATCATGGGTTCTGCACCAAGACAATGCGCCAGCTCATTCCGTGTTATCTGTCAAGAGGTTCCTAGCCAAGTACAGCATCTCAGTGTTAGAACATCCACCTTATTCACCAGATCTTGCACACGTGACTTCTACCTATTCCCTAAGGTGAAATCTGCATTAAAAGGGATAAGATTTGAGTCTGTAGAAGCTGTAAAAGAGAAAGCGGCACGTGTCCTGAAGGAGCTGAAAGAAGATGACTTCCAGCACTGTTTCCAACAATGGAAAATTTGTATGCAGCGTTTTAGGGATTAAAGGAGTGTATATCGAAGGTGACGATAAGTGATTATGTATAAAATAAAAATAAATTATTTTATGTCAGTCTCGTTATTTAATAGCCAAACCTTGTATACATATAATTAATAAACATGAAAAGAAAATTACAAATTTGAATTACAGTCTATAAACAAGAAAGACATTTCCAAACTTTCTGGACCTATAGTTAGTATAATATAGTAGAGCATGAAGAATGAAAAATTTAAGCGTTCCTTACGAAAGGTGTTATAAAAAGAGGAAAAATAAATCTTCTGCATTCACAATAAATTGCATTATTTAAGAATACTTGTTTAAAAATGCTTTTATTTTGTTGAAAATATACCATGCATCAATAAATCAATGGTTTTATAAGATGATTAGTTTGTATTTAAGTTGATAACAGATGACGATGGGAATAGTAATACAATTTTGTAACTTAGAAGAGAGATATTGTAACAAAAGATGTGTAGTCCAAAGCGCCCAAGAAAATACTAGTTAAAGGTAGCTAAGTAAAAACTGACAAAACAAACCGATATGGTTTTTTAACCCAATTAATTTAAACATTTTATAATTACTCATAGTTTGCCTTTGAGAACATTACTATACTATTTTTCAAGGCTGATGAGCTCTGAACGCATTGCCCCCTACCATCTTTATAGCTAGCCAATGACTTGCCAATACTTGCTCTTGTAGCTCTGTTAAATATTTCGTCGGCCATTTTTTTGTCTTTCAATAACAATTATAACCTATAAACATACAATCAGCTGATTATATTATAAAGTACTGCATGTTAACCTGCTCTATAATTGATGTGTTCAGTATGAGATGCAAGACGAGAATGAAGTATTTCGGCTCTTATACGCATGCGCTCGTAATGTTTATCACGTACAATCTGACAACACTGGCAAATGTTCTGATTGGTCTAAAAGTGTGTAACAGCAGAGCTCATCAACCGCGAAAAGCATACTACAATATTTTATTAGTTTTATTTTGTATCCTATCCAAGAGCGAGTAAAACTCATGTTCAATCCCCACTATGGGGAAATAGTGTTGGACTCAATTTAGGTGTCCTCATTCAGTCCCTAGGGGACCACAACCTCCTACCAACCAAAAACCTGCCGCCTGGCCACTTGATCCGGCAACTGCAAAATTCCTCCACCTCCCTCAGAACTGTTAAAATTTAGCCCTTACATGTTAAAAATGTGCCAAATATTTCATTAGTTAAAATAAGTGATAAGTGCCCTTTTAGAATTTTACAATTAACTTTTTAGTGCTTCAGGTGTTTTTGTGTGAGGCATCACTGATTAGAGGAAAATTTACTAACTATAACTAATATTAATGAAAAAGGGTTGCTGTCATTTCAGTGGTTTGTATAATGTACCTTAAAGATCAAAAGTTCTAATTCTGTATCAGTAATATTTTATTTCTTTCATGTAAATACGATTATTATATATGTAGATAAGTTGCTATAAAAATTCAACATTCATTATTACTCTCCCCGACTTAATATTTTACTGGTTTGGCAAGTGAATTAGAATAGTTGACAGTTGTAAAACTAAAAAGACGATGTTCCTGTTCAAATTAACTATCCATCCAAAAAAAATATCAGTTAAAATATATCAAATTGATTATTTGTATGAAAATAGAATTAATTTTAACAAAGTTGATTGCATCAAAATACTCCAACAATTTTTACAAGCAGGCCCTAACCTAGTTATATTTGTTATTAACCAATTATTGTAGGGTATATTTTAGATTGTAACATTGTAATTATGTGCAAATATTAAAATTCTAATTTTATATGAGACTTGTTTATTTTTACAGCTGGAGAATTCATAAAAACTTCTTTGCTGTTCCACTATTGCAAGTGTAGTTCTAACACATTGATGATGACATGCTTGAAGAGGACACTTTCTTGTCAAGATCTTACCCCAAGAGGAGTTTTAGTACCATGTAGTCATGGCACTAACACTACTAACATCACCATGTACCATGTATTCATGGTACTAAGACTAAACCGCACGGTGCTAAACTGTAAACCTCATAATCAGCAACAATGTACTTAGTCTAGTTACACTGAACATAAAAAGTTTATAAATCTGATTTTATGGTATACTACCATTTTTATGTATTAAAAAAGTATCCTTTTTTTGTTATGAAAATACACATTGTTTTTCTTTTTTTATTGTATCTTCCTTCAGGTTCATTTATTGGCTTAAAATTTAATTTTGTTGGTTATATAAAATAAAATAATTTACAAAAGAAACTGTATTTTAAATTCATTTTATTACATTCATCTTCAGAGCATGGTTGCTCACAAGCCTTTACAGCAAATTTCGATATAATTCTAGATACTTTTACTTTTTAATGAACTGTACTACACTTTAATTTTATTTTAACAACAAAGTTTAAGCACTGCTCAGCATTTGGATTCAGTAATTTTTTTTTACAAAAGTTACTTAACAGCATGTCCTAAAAAAATATTCTTGCTGGGTTCACAGGTGCTAACGTTATAAAACAAATTGGATACGAAAGTAATTAAAATTTTATATTTTGTAATGTTCAGTTATTCCCTTACTTTGATAAAAATTATTTCGACTTAACTGACGTCGGCTTATGGGCATTGTGCCTGGTCTGAGCATAACTTATTCTAACTTAAGACTTAAACATTAATAAAGAAATACTCAATTGTCAGTAAACAAGAACTTGGCAATAATAAAAACGAAATATTAAACTTAGATTTCAAAAACACAAAAGTTTGGAAACTACAAAACTAAGAAAAAACTAACAAACCTCCATGATCCTGTCACTTCTTGTATATCAACAACCCCGCCAAATTATTTACGTTTGTTTAAAAATTATTTTTAATGGATTATATTATGATAACTGATCATATATATTTTAAGCGATTTATTTTCATTTAAACGAGCTTTATAGTATATTAAACCTAAAATAGCAACTTTAAATCTTTCATAACAAAATTCTCATCTTGACAACGAACTTCATAACCGACAATAACATATGTCTACACAATACACAAACACAATGAAAAAATTCAAAATCTCCTCTTACCTCATTGGCTGTCGGCATAGGCAAGTTTTGAAAATCCACATGATTTTACAGAGCAAAATCTCCATGAAGAGGTTGCAGGATTCAGTAATTAAAAATTATGTGAAATATGAGTGAACAAAAGATTCGAAAATGTTTAATATACGATGAATAACACACATGCTGTACTATATTAATGCCAACATTTTATTTCCTTATAAAATACACATACAATAATTGGCAATCGTTATATAAAAAAATATTTTCTGTAAGGTTTTACAAAAACGTCATTATTCCGTGAAATATATTCAAATAAACGCGTCAATCATATATATGACTTCTGATGACATGTGACATTTGTAACATTGATTTGTGACATTTTGTAATGAGAATTTATAATCAGTTTTATATAAAATTGTCCGTGTAATTTTTTCATTAAAAACTGAATGAAGACATTATTATACAAGATATTTTATTTGTAATTATTATTAAATAACGCTATGGGACTTTGCTGGCTAAATAGAATAAAATCCAAATGCCAACAATGTTCATTTGTTCATAGATAGCGCTGCCTCCAAATCGAGATTTGTTTTGTGTTGTGTTGTCACTTGTAATATTTGTTTTAAAATAATATTGTGTAATTAATTTTATTGATAAAGTTTCCGTGGTGTAATTTGCAAAGATTACCGGTATACGATATTTTTTAACACAGTGCTGAAATTTTCGGACGTTGCCTCTTACTTGTTTCACAGTCGGCGAGACCGATTTTGACAGCCTACACCTTCAGCTGAATAATGAGTGGTTTGTCATCAGGTAAGTCAAATTGTTATCATACTTTGGTTTTTGGACAATACGGATCCCCTAAACATAAATGATGAATTATTAAATTTCATTTATAAATAGTTTACGTGGGGCTTGTGGTGTTCTTGAGGTATTCGTGGTATTTATCGAGAATAGTTTTGAAAATGAAGTATCCTCCTACGGTTCTTTTGTATTCTTTGAAAGTTCAGTACAGCTTTTTGTTACTAGTATTTAGGTATTGATGTCTCATAACATCGTAGTGCCAGTTAGATTGTGGTACTTGTTTGCCGTGATTGTCAGAAGATAACAATTGCGTTTTGCCGTGTAAAGGCTTATTTCATTGAGTTACCACTTGTTAAAAAAAATCGTGGTCTTGAAAAATTAAGAAAACTAGTGGACATAATTTATTAAAATAATAGTCCTTATTTCTTTACACGTCTTCAACCATATCTTTTTCACAAAGGGTGTTGTAAAATTCATTAGGCTGAATTTTAGTCCCATTATCACTTTTACATTTAAATTTGTTACTAAAAATTACTAAATGATGTACATAGATCCATATCACATGTAGATTCTTGTCTACAACTGCTATATTAAGGCCCTAATAATAGTATAGGCAAGAAACTTGTATAAATTACTTATTCTAACATAGTACTGTTTTATAGCCTACATACAACTGGAATTTTGTTTTAGAAAGGCTACTTCTTTGAAGATCTTGATTAATATTATGTTTTTTATTAAGAAACTACTTTTCTAATAAGGTGAGAGTTAAGTTAAAAGGCATAAACATTTTAAGGGTTTGTGGTTTTAGTAAAAGTAATAGTGATATGATTAAATTGTTAGTTATTTTTGACTGCACCTTCTAAAACAGAACTATAGGTGGATCCCCAGTCCTGAGTGTTATTTTTTGATCTGGTGTATGTATCCAACTTCACTTCAGCAATAAAAAAATGGTTATAATGCATATTTCTAGAGAGCTAATTCCCAGTTTTTGTAAAATTTATTAATTTATAAAGGTACGGATAGTTGGGTTACATGGCCACTTTGTTACAAGTCTCGTCTAATCTGATTGAAATAATAATAACTCCAGTAATATCTAATTTTTTTCTCTACTATCATCTTACGAGAAAATACATTTTTTTAAATGTGGAAAATGTTATAATTTCAATGTATTAGATTCTATTTAATGAACCTGTTGTACAACTGCTATAGGTTTCCTATTTATGTAAAATTATAATCAGTCTTTATTCTTTATATGTCATAGAAACTCAAGTTTTTTTTATTGAAATATATATTTTTAACCACCAGAATACGGTAACAGAAAACAATTACCATTGTTTATAGCGCTTTTGTGTGTTGTACACTTCAATAAATTTTTTAAAAAATTTGATATTTTTCTCATCAAAATTTAAAACTTCCTACTCCTACCATGGCAGATAAGGAATAGTTCTTGTAATAATCAAGTTTTTAAATGTTATAATTTAATGAATAGTAGGTCTATGTCAATTTGTAGGTAAATTATAAATGCACTTTTAATATAAACGGCTATGATGCCTACTATAGAAGCCTACTAAGAACCCTACTAGAGCCTACTAAGAACCCTACTAGAGCCTACTAAGAACTACTGTAACAAACATACCTGGGTTTGTAAACCTTTCTACTGTTGTAAGCTGTACCAAATGTAATTAGGCTTATTCTTTGTTGTGAACATTAATTCTGTTACAAAATAGATCAGGTGCATTCATTGTCTATAATATAAATGAGTATATAATAAGTTACATGATCTTTGAAATGTAGGTCTTATTGTTTGTATTCTTAGTTTAGATCTCTGTAAATGTTGCTGTTGTTATATGTTATTTAATCAAAAATGCATGAGAAACAATTTTTAGGGTTAGAAAAAAGTCCATTCCACTTATGTTTTTTGTAGCCATCCCAATTGCGTGAGAAAAATCTTATCTGACTGAAATCATATTAACTATGATAATTTTTATGATAAATTACTGAACTACACGCAGAAGTAGCCTATTACTGTACCAGAAGCAGATATAAATATGTTGATATAACATGACCTGTCACTGGCGCTTGGCTGTCCAATACAGACCGTCGGTAACATTTAGTCTTGTTCTTCAAACCGTACGCTCATACAATCTTTATATCAGTTTCAAAATTAAGTGGAATAGGGTATAGTCTTCGGTTAAACTGGATCTTTGTGTTCCTCGTAGAATTCGTTACCTATACCAATGCAGAAGTACTAACTGTGAGAAGCTGTACTTGGTTTAATTGGAACGACTGATGCGACAAGTCATAAGAGACTGATATTTTGGACCTAATACTAGGAAAAACTAGGACCGCAGCTGCTATTGGTAAAGGTGCAGCCTTTGACCTTCTATTAGACTTAATCAACTGCTTTGTTCACCCCACCTGGTATGGAATAAGCACACAGTATAAGCTACATAACAATGATAATATTTTCAGTTTAGTTAAGGGTTCTCTTTTGATTGATCAACCAGTATAGGAACGAATAGTGTTTAAAATAATTCTTTAATTATAATTCAATAAAACTGAATTGATTGAAGTTGACAGCTATGCAACTTTTTGCATTTTACTGTTCAATTAAGCAATGGAATGAGCAGATTGACTTGTATAAACCAGCTGTTTAATAGCTTCAAAATCTTAAACATAATATAAACATAATATAAAACTTAAACTTAATATAAAACATAGTTTGTAAAAACAAAGATGTGTGAAAGTAACTGTTTTGCAATTACAAACTCGATAACTGTGCTTAATGCGTGATTTTTTAAAAATATTTCCCATAATTGATTACTCAGAATTTCAGAAATCGCATTAACTTGCGTTAATGCGATTTCAACTCAAAACTCATTTGTCACCATCTGAGATGACTCGTTAACAAAACTGGAATTGACCAATGGTGTTCCAATCGTACCATATGGTTCAGTTTTAGTTGGGAAAGGAAAGTTGATCAATCTAAATCGAATCGTGAGAATCAGCCTTAAGGCTAAATAAAAATACTGTTCACACTGCATTGGTAAATTATTTTAGTAACTCCATTGTAAACTGCACAAGTAATTGATATAGAGTGTACTGGGTCCAGTCTCCTATGACTTACTATCAGTATTTTAGGAGAACAGTATGATGAATAATGGGAAGTGCAAGGTAGATAAGATAGATTATTGTACATGTCCTCCTCACTGGAACATATGTGCCCTGTTCCAGAACTTTCAATTTTGCATGCATAGACTACCATGAAAAGAACCATTCGTTGAAAAACAGAAAAATTGTTTTTTATTTTTTCATTATGCTTATGGTTTATTACTCAATCAATATAATGCTGTGTCATATTTGTATAATACTGGCTACAATGACCATATCTATTTTTTAAATATTAGTAAATTTCACTACTACTATTACTACTGTTATGTGTTGCATTTTAAATATGCTTTTAGGTTCAGTAAATTTTTAGTTTGTTAGGTTGATTTATCTCAATTTGTTAGGTTAGTATTTTTAAACTGGTAGACACATCTACTTAAATATATGACCAGCATCAGGTTTCCAAAATGTCCATGTCCTTAGTGATGATGCTACATAGTTTTGATAAATCATTATCATCATGAATCATGTTTTAGGCCATTAAATCTAGTTTTGGTGTCCGTATATTCCTTGATGGACCAACATCCTTCCTGCTTTCCAAAGATTCATGTCACCATGTTTGCAACGGTCTAAATTTTTCGGTACTGATTAATATTTCAGCTCAAAGGTGTTACATTGAGCTGTGTCCGTGTATCATTGTTAAATGGCCTGTGATAGTGTAACCTTTTACCTTTCACCAGCTTCAGTGCTAGATGTCTGCTCTCTGCTGTGGATCACTATTCTGTTGACTTGCTATTGTAGTGTGTTATTTCAGGTACAGCTGATAGGCCTATTTAATTAAATCTTGATGGATTGTCTCTTTAATTAACTTCATTAGTAATTACACTTGTTACTTTTGTTTGTCAGGAGTATTGCCTTTCTTATTCCTTAGATGCAATTGGTTAAAATGGAAATTCTTTGGGTTTCCTGTTCAACAAATAAGGGACAAATTTCAGCTCTTGTGTTGTCAATAAATTAGTTATGAGAGAATCAGGCGGTCAGTAAGGGCTTTTGTATTTATTGTATTATATACCTGGAATTAAGTAGACGTACTATGCTTTAGAACTATTTTTGTATCACTCATTATAAGACTAAACAGTTATTGTAGATTTATGGGCTAATATACGTAATGAATCGCAAAAACGGTATTTTTTCAATAAATTTTATCAAAAAAATATTTCAGTTTTTTTTGTTTTGAACAATACAGTTTCATTTGTAGGTAAATTACTTAAAGTATGAGCCTAAAACGGATTAATTTTTTTTTTGCTAAATAATGGCTGTATTTGTTGGAAGAAAATAAGAAAGACCAAATTTTTACAGAGATATTTAGTGTTGAGCTTAATATTTCACTAAATTATGTATGTGTAATGTCATATATTTATGCCTGATGTAGATTTTTATTAAATGAAGAATTGTGACATTGTGTGCCTAAATTAAATCCATTGAAAAATTGTTTGCATTGTCAGCGTTCTATGTTTTTCAAATTAAAGGAAATAAGTAGGAAAAATGTATTTATCTGACTCACATTGTGTTGAGTCATGCATTACAAATGTCTTATTGTTATAAAAGAAGATAATGTTAAAGAGACTTATTAAATAAGTTTGTGATAAATGTCTGATAGAGTTGATTAAAATTATTAATGCAGTTTTTTTATAGTAGATAAGTCTAAAAAATAACTCGTGATAATGCCTCAATTGGATAAGTGGTTTGAATATTTTGTCTCGCTTTTTTCCAATAAATTTAATCTATAACATGAAAGTTAGAAACTGAAAAATGATTTAAATATTTGTAGACCTTGCATTGAGTTATATAACTTTTCATTACTGTACGGTAATTACAGTCGTAAAAGATTTTGTATAAATTTTATTCATCCAACATAACATGAATTTCGATGTCCATTGTGCGTAAATTTTAACCATTATTAGTTATGTGTTGCTCAGATGCCAATAAATATAATGTGATGCCAATCTTCTAAAAGTGTTAATAAAATAACAGAACTTTCATTGTTGCTTAAATTGAATTATATTATTGTCATGGTCAAGGTTTTTGCATAGTTTCTTTAACTACTCCAAGCAAATGCCTGGTCAGCCTCTTCTTGCGTTTTCTGTTAATATAAAACATAATTTTTCTAATACCTGTTCCAAAATTTGATCTGTCATGTAATATACATTATTTTACATGACAATGAAAGTTTATTCATTGTTTTATTTATAGCTGCATCCAAAAATGACAGTATAGTTCACTTGTCATGATAAAAACTGGTTAGTGTAAACATTGCCACTACATTAATTTCATTACTTAACAAATTTATTGTGTTATCATTAACTACTACTACTACTACTACTACTACTACTTATTTACTTGGCCCAATAAGCATGTCATTTAATAATTTTTACCAAATCTTACTCTATTTACTACAGCATTTACTGAAAAATTTATTTTTAAAACAAAAATGCAATTTAGAAATATCCTTTACACGAGTCTCATGACTGGTGCCAATTTTTTCCTGAATTCATTTATTTCCTGAGTCCAACATTGATTTTTTGACTTTCAGTTTTGGGCCACATCCGGTAAAAACTGACCATGTATTTGTTGGTTGATCATGTGACAAGAAACAGAACTATTTTTTGAAGCCTTGAACCTAGCAGTGCAAATAATTTAACACTCCACCTGCCTGTATGTTACAGTATTTAAGACTCCATTAAAAGTGGTTGTTGTTGTTGTTTAGGTCAACAGCCGAAAGGCTGGTTTGAACCTCTAGAGGTTTTACTAAGTAAAAATGAGGAGTCCGGTGGTTTACCCTGCCTTCCTCACTGAGTTGAAAGAGTATGCTTATCAGCATGCCAGGCCTTTCGCAAAGCACTCACTTTCCACCCTGCAAATGACACCTTCACTTCATTCACCACAGAAAAGTGGTTGTATAAATCTTAATTCAAGAAATTGCAGTATTATTGTTATTCTGTCTTAATTTATTTTATTTTACGAATTGAATTCAAAGAAATAATGTGTTTTGTTAGTTATTAATTTGCATACCATCTTCTTACTCTAAATTAATTTTCATTGTGCATAAAACTATATCATTTTATATTAGTGCCAACGGATTTACTAATTATGAATAATATGTAGCATTGACAGATCTCGTTGAGGTCAGTGTTTCAGTAACAATGGAGTATTAATTCGGTCAAAAAAAAATTATGAGGAATTTCATCATGTTTAGGTCTTTAGTTGCAGTACAAAATTGTGGTCTATATGTGTTTGCTGAGCTTACATAAGGAAAAAATTTTTGTTATAAAATTTGATTTTCTGTAATCAAACACATTCTCAAGTTTCAAATGTTTGCATCTTAATCTTGTTTGAATTTCTGTGAATTCCTTGTTTTTAGTGTTTATCTTTGTTCAAGTTCTACAAAGTGACAGGCCATTTATTAGGGGATTAATGGTGAAAACTTTTGCTTCGATAAAGCCATTTTAGAATGAGAGGGATTTAGCTACGCATTCTTTCAAATGGACTCTTTACAAATTTCCAATACTTGGGTCTTTTCTGTTATCCCCCCCCCCCCCGCCAGCATAAATGTCACATTTTGCGATTATTTCGTATGTAGGTAATCTTATAGTACTTTTAACAATGAAAATGGGAAAAATATTTTTAAAAAATTTCATCAAAATTGTTCAAATTAACGTTAAACTATTTATTGAAAATTATTAAATTAATTTAATGACATTAATTTATTTAATGATGGCATGTACCCAATGAGTTTATATTCATTATTACATACAGTAACAATATTGAGAAAAAAAATGTATTTTACCCTACCTATATTTAACCTTAACTTGTAGAATAATGGTGTAGGGTTTTTAAATATTTTTCCTATTTTCACCGTTAATAATACTATAAAATTACCTACATACAAGTATCCATAAAATGTGACAAATTGTACTGTGGGGGAATAACGGAAAAGACTCAATACAGTGTATTTTTCTATTGGTTCCTTTCAGAATTGAGGGACAAGGCACTTTCATTATTGTGTCAGCCTAATCTGAGGTGTAACAGCATATCTCTAATAGCGCAATGAAGAAAAATCAAAGTGATAGTGGTTAGTTGTGTGGTGAAGTGAATCATAACCTGTACGAAAAAATTATTCTCCAGTAAACATCAGGCATGGAACAAATTAGAATGTTGGGTAGCGTATTTATTCCTTCGAGTAGCTAATCAGGATGAGATTGTACCACAATTTTTTTTTAAATTTACTGTTTTTTTTGCAGTGCTTGGTACTATATATCTAGTGCCCATTCCAGCTATCACCTGGTCTGGGTGTTCACCAAGCCTCTCCATCTTCTTCTGTTCATCCACCATTTCTCTTCCTCTATTCGTTTCCAGTTGTATCCCCATCCTTCCACACTCTTTTAACTTCATTCTTCCATCTTTTTCTTGGTCGTTGTCATCATCTTGTTCCTTCCATCCTTCTAGGTAACCTTTCCTCCCCCATTTTCTCCATCCTCTCCCATTTACATTTTACATTTAGTTCCGCTCTAATCTCAGTATTCTTTATTCTATCTCTCCTTACCCTACCCTTTATTGCTCTTAAGAACTTCCATCTCCCCCTGCCTGTAACCTACTCCAGTTCCTCTCCTTCATCCCCCACGTTTCTGCTCCATATAGCACTGCTGGTTCTTAATATAATAAATACTGGCCCTCTCTGGTATCATTTTGTCCCATAACAAGTGTTTTACTACTTGGTATATATTTGCTCCGTTTTGCAACCACTTTGTTATTTCTCCATCTAACTTTCCGTCTTCTGAAATCTCACTCACTAGATATTTAAAATTTTTCACCAGCCTCAATGCCTCTCCTTCCAGTGTAATGGTCCCCTTGATACCCCTGTCCCTCTTCCAAAAACCATTACTTCACTCATCTCTCTACTTATTTGAAGTCCAAAACTCTTCATTATTTCATTCCAAGCATCCAGCTGAATTTGTACATCCTCTCCTTTCTCTTCCCAAATCAACGTAATATGTTGATTTTTGTAGACAATCATGTCTACAATATTTTCTGCAAAAATCATCTTATTATCCTTACGTCCAACTATTCCTTCTACTTTTCTGTTCATTCCCTCCTTGACTACGTTAAACAGAATAGGAGATAGTATACTTCCTTGTTTCAGGCCCCTCTCAATACTTAACCATTCTGTGCGTGGTACTATTATATTTTAATTACAAAATTTATTATTGATAGTCATTTACATAAAATCGCTGAGAAAAGTTATACTATTCTAAAATTTGGCCTTGTAGTTTGCGATTGCAAGATATACAATTGGAAATACGTAGTTAATCATAGTCGTAATAATTGTTTACCTAGTTGACATAGTTTACTAAATTGTTAGGTACGTAATTAAACATGAGTTATATCCGTTTTTTATATTTGTGAAATTATTCATGTTCGTAAAGTCTTCCATGAAATTGGTGGTAGCAAAATTCTTACGTACGTTATGGCGATAATATCACGTTAAAAATGTTTGATTCTTTAACATCTTAAAAAATAAGCTGTTAATTATTTGTAAGAGATGTCATGCTGAATTGAAACCCAGTTCACCGCTATTGTACTTTGTCGTACCAACTGATGACGTATTGTTAAAAGGCACGCTCTTAACTCCAAATCTGATCAATAACTCTTGCAGTTAAATTTATCTGCTGCACGAACACTTTTCTTGGAAATGCGGCAGTCATATTTTTCAGAAAAGTATTATTAGATCCGTTAGAACAACTTTGTACCTGAATAATCGTCTTATTAAAAATAATTAACAACAGTGTGTTCCTTAAGTGTAGCTATGTCCAGTCATTGTAACATGTTTTAATGACAGTCTTCGCATAGATTTTCCTAGAATATTAAAACAAAGAAAATTAATTAAACATTATTTTGGTGGCTCAGTTGAGTTCGATCCCGAATAAGACCTAGAAAATTTTCATGCAGTTCCATTGAGAAATATAGAAGCAGAATACACAATGTATAATGGCTTTGTGTTAAGGTTCGAATCTGATGGAAAATAAGGTTAATACTAAATAAAAATTTAAATTAGAATTGAGAATATCGAACTATTTTTCTTTCATACCAAAGATATTTATAATAGGAAAGATCTCAACGCCGAAATAAGTTATTCAATACAGTTTTTAAACCGGCAATTCTCTACGGATTGGAAACAGTTATAGTAAAATGTATGGTGCCAAAATTACAGAAACTGGAGAAAGACTAAAAATAAACCAAACCGAGAACCATACAACGTCGTTGAGACTGTAGATAATAAAATCAAACGGAAGAGCAAGATTTTTTTGAACCCACGAAACGTTTGGACAACAGTGTATTTTTGGTATTTTTTACGTCCGATTGTTTGGGAATTACTGTTAATGCAGATGTTGAAAAGGGTGATAGATAAAAGTGAGTGATGAAAAAATGCCAGACCTGACCGGGAATCGAACCCGGCAACCTCCCCCTTCACGTAGAAGCCAGTTGCGCTGACCACTACGCCACGAGCCGGCCGTGTAAACAAAAGATTTTGTAATATTGTAATATTATTGCACGACAAAACAAAACCAACTTTAACGCCAAACAACAACTGGGATTGATGAAACTAAATATCCCGATAAAACTTAAGTTCAGAAGCATTGTATGGATTGTTAATTGCTGCGGTGATCGAGAAAACTACCAAACAGAAACAGCAGCTTCTAGAAGATGCGAGAAAATTCAAATCAAAGTATGAAAAAATTTCGGGAAGAAAGGAGATTCAGAGAAGCAAAAATACCGAACATAGAGACGATTTTTTTGAAGAATTGACAAAAAGTAATTCCGATAAAATAAAGGTTTATTATTGGAGAGAAAAGAAAATGAGAGGTGATGATCCGGATAAGAAATGTTGGAAGGAGGGGAAAGTCAAGGTTGTTACCGAGAAGTTACGACTGATTCTTGTACAGTAACGAATATAAAAATCTAAAGGCGTTCCGTAGTGTTATGTAACCACGTAATTATAACACTAATCTAAGAATTATTTTATGTGATCAGTTAGGCCAAACTTATTTTTAACCTTTTAAGAACTGTTAGTTTATTTTAGTAGGAGAGAGTTAAGAAATTGCTTTGTTTCGGGTTTGTACGGTAGAATAAAGAGTTGACTGTTTCCCAAAGGGAATTTGCCGGGCTGGTATTCCTATTAGGCCTTTTTTGTCCAATCTACAAGTGGTTTCCTTAAAAGATTAATGCTAACATAATCCTTACAATACTACGACTACCATTGTTAAAATGCTTAATTAGATACCCACAAAATGTTTATTGTATCGATTGAAGTGGAATCGATAATTTAAATACCGAAAAGTGACATTTTATATAATTTGACATAAATGACAGACCTGTATCACAAACATGTTAGGAACAGTCGTTAAAATAATAATTGGTCTATTTTAAAATCAGTTTTCTGAGAAATCATAAATCCTTTTTGTACCTGAATAATAAAATTACAGTTGGCTTATTTGTTTGGTAAAAGGAATAAGAACTCTTAAGGTGTTCCTTTATTGTAACAAAATAATTGTTTGACAATTAGTCACTGACAGCGAGGATGAAGGTAAACTTTCAAATTAGTTTAAGTTGTGGGGGAATGAGCGTAAAATAAACGTTATTGTCGTTTGTGTAATAAAATCAAATTAGGTCATAAATTTGGGGTAGCCTTTAATAGTAATGTTTAAAGTACGTTCCTGAAATTGTACGTTTGGCAACTTCACTGTCCAATTTCCCACTGCCATTACAGTTTTTAATTTAATTTGATGTATTGTTAGGTTGGTATTGTTTTCAAGGATTTATTTTTTTGAATGGTGGTTGTAAGGAATTCTATTGTTTTTAGCCGATTTTATTAGGGAAAGTTCTTAGGCTACATTCTGTGAATTAGTTTTAGGTATTTTTAATGTAATCTCTAAATTCTTGATTTTTTGTTAAAACTTGTTGCAGGAACCCCAGTAGCAGAAAGCTCTTTAAATGCTCAGATGTAGTAAAATTTGCATATAAGCTATTGGATTATTTAGAAATAGAAAACAAGATGGAGTTAATAAATCAATAATGGATAATGTTCCGTTTTCCTATTTTTTAGTTGAATGCGGAAGTGATCGCTGCCTGGTCTTTTTCGCTTTTATTTAATTTTTCATCACTAAATCAACTAAACTTTCTACAAGTTTTGTAGAAAATTTTGTAAGCCCAGCGAGAAATCAATAGAACTTAACTTACACAGCTCTTAAGTTTAACTTGCCCGTTTTACGATTCCTAATAAAACAGTTGTTCGTCCAGGTGTCCCCAATGATCATTTAAGACTCGATTATTGGGAACATTATACAACAATATTGTTTAGTTGTCGGTCGTACTGACGTATGTGAAATTCGGGTTGACAGCGGTATTTTGATCTGTTGAAAAATGTTTTTAAGTCTTTAAGGGGAGATTGCACGATGGTTTTAACTCAAAATTTCGATTTTTGGTTTTTTTATGTTTTTCAATAGTTTAGGCCTAGATCTGCCAGAAAAACATTCAATTACGTAAAAAAATTTTTTATGAAAAAATTAAGTTTTTATCAGGTTTACACAGAAAAATATTATTTTACGAAGAACGAATACTTTTTCATAATTTTATAGCGTATTGTTCGTTTTAGTGCAAAGAGAATTTTAGTTTTTAAAATATCTGTATAACGGTTTTTAATATTCTCAGCTGTTGGTTCAGCTTTCTAAACAACTGTTGATGGGAAATTTACTTGTTTGTGTACATATTGTTTTTGATTTGTGCCTTCTTGTTTCTAACCTTTTCCCGTAAATTTAAATTTTTAACACTTAGGTACTTTCTCTCAGAAACCAATAAACCTACCAGGCTGAAATTTTTACTAGTTAATTATCTTGCATAGCCACAAATACCGACATTTTTATGGACTGCATTTACTGTACCAGGTACAGTACACGTATACAAAACACAAGTTTCACGCTTCAAAAATTAGTTCGTTCTCAGTTCGTTCACTAAGTTCTTGGAAAAAATTAGCAGGTGGGAAATTTTTATTTCCCACCTGCACAACATTGGAAAATAATACCAATATAGATAAACATCCATACACTACCAGGGTAGCGCTTCAAAAATTAGTAATACGCAAAACACGTGGAAAACAATTTGTAAAAAATTTATGTTATTCGTAATTTAAAAAAAAAAAAATGGTACGGTCCAAAGATTAAATTGAAAAAATGTCAGTAGCTCGAGAAGAAACCCCGACACCTATAGCGCGTAAAAATTCATTTCCATATCTTTTACCAATCCTATAAAAAATGTACCTAAAAGTAGCATATTTAACATTGGCGGGATACAAATTACAGTCTCCCCTTAAGTTAATACAGCAGCTTTTAAAAATCTTTTTAACTTTTAATTTGTCGTTTAATTCTGCCTTATTTTAACTACTATTTGTTTTCAGTTGCCTTATCACAGAAGAGCACTTAACTTCTCCAACCCTTGTGTCAAGTTCTTATTCTGATAATCGTGTAAAATCTTCCTCGGTCATTTAGGGGTACAGCGTCCCCAAAAAGTCACATTCTAAATAAGTTGTTTGGTTTTGGGATTGTCATTTTTCCTCGAATTGTCGAAACTAAATTTGATTATAATGAAATTTAAAAAATTTCAGTTCTATCTGATTTAATTCATTTTTTCCCCTTCAAAATTTGAAAATGGAAGAATCTCTTTAAGTTTTAGTTGGTGTATGTTGGGTAACATATTCGAGGTTCTTGATGGCGCTGGCGATTTCATTGTTGAATCCTGTGTTCGTGATAGCATAGCACTCCACGTAAAAACCCGTCCACATTTCGTTTGAACTATTTATCAGTCTATATTTCCCAAGATTCCACCGGTTTTGTTGGGATCACGCTCGTGGTAAAACAACCATGCTTCTTTAGATTTGTCTTGTTCTTAAGTATTTTTTCTATTCTCCTAGACAGGACGGTTGAATCAAGAGACAGGTATTTAGCTGAGAAAAAAAAATTGCCCTTACACATTATTTAATGGCCGTATATTTATCAACCATAATTTTACAAAAATATTACTGCCCTATATCTAAGACGAGTATTTTTAGATTCGTGGACAGAATTTTTTTCCGAAATTTGAAATTCATCTACAAGTGTATTTTGTGTAGGTTTAATTTCTGATAGGAATATCGTACGAAGTGGTTTTAGTTTACGAGAACTTAT
Organism: Catonia carolina; assembly: GCA_035578175.1. Classification (NCBI taxonomy): domain Eukaryota; kingdom Metazoa; phylum Arthropoda; class Insecta; order Hemiptera; family Achilidae; genus Catonia; species Catonia carolina. The sequence goes on from JAQMRL010000001.1 coordinate 46,406,818, forward strand.
AATTACGGAAAAGTTTCACTACTATAATTCTGGGATGTTTTAGAATTAAAACTAATAATTTTCACTGCTATTTAGATGTATTGTAAATTCTGTTCTGCAAAATTTTATTTTACTCTCTATCCACATGACTTGTGACGTGTGTTGAGAACTGTATCCACATACCGTGATTTCATATATTTTCATTAGTCTGTATAATATTTACATAATTGTTCTGTAAGATTTGTTCTGACGCAACAAATTAATTAAGTTTTCTAAGTCGTTTAATAAAATAACTTTGACATTAGACTATACATTTTTAATAGCAGTGACAAGTTATGAATAATGTTTCAGTTGGAAACAAACTTTACATAAACACACTACAGTTAATTAATTACATTTTTATAAAATAAAACTATTTTCCTTTCATTTGGCACTTTAATTTTCAGAGATGGAGATTAATCTTTCAGAAGAGACGAGAGATAAGTGGGGTATGTTAATAAACTGTTTGAATTTTGCGGCAAGTAACTTGGTTTTTATGCTAAATGCACATAAATTATTTAGTTGTTTTTCTTTTTTAATTTTTTGCGTTATTAGTTTCTTTATTTGTAAATTATTGTGAAAAAAGCTTGCTTTTCGTTAAATATTTGCTGAAAATTATTAGTTTTGCCGCACTTATTTTACAGTACATCACACAATAATTTATGCTTATCTATTTTTACAGAATTATTGATGAAACCGGGTATACTAAAGTAGAATTATGATATTTTTAGTGGTTATTATTATTGGGGTTGTTGAAGTGTGCTTGTTAATTTTTTTTTCCATTATCTTTGTCGTGGAAGAGTTTTTATATTGTTTATTACATGTGTAATTTATTCGTGCAGAAAAGATGTTCGGCTACATTATTTTTAGCTTTGGTGGGATTTAAAAAAAATTGCATTGCTTGTTGACGTTCATCCTTGATTACTTATATTAATGCATAATGCTTTAATATCACATATTCCAAGCGTTCGAATGAAAACTTTAAAAGACTGTTATAGTCGGAATCAGAGAGATGCGAGCTCCTGAAATTGCGGGGTTGGCAGTTTTGTCACTACCTGATTTATTACATTAGTCAACGTAGTTTATTTACCTGGGCTGAAATGAAACTCTGCTCGATCATCGTTGCCATTTCACTAATTCATCAATCATCTGTATTAGAAGTTTTCTAAATTTCCTTTCGTTTATACTTTTTTTCCGTCAGTACTTATTTTTATAGCCACTTTTTCTTTGATATTGTTCCTAAAAATTTTATTCTCGTTCAGCAAAAGTAAATAAATAACGATGATACGTACCAAATATTAGAATATAATGAGTTAAATTTAGGTTAACCATTTATTAAAAACGTTTATAATATTGTATTATTAATAAATTACAGTTTCTCAAATTAATCAGCATGAAAATAAAATAAAAAGGAAACAGAATGTTTACGTACTGTGATACGTAAACGTTCTGTTTGACTGTATCGGTGATTAAACCTGTTGGAAATAGAAACTCTTTACCTGTGTGAATCAAAAAAAAGAGGTAATATTTTTTCGTTAGTAATATCTATGAGTTCATTTACCTCAGTTACAAGGCTTTCAAAAGCTATATATCAAAAAATTCTTTGATTTCTTTCTTTACTCAAAAATTGAGCCTCCATTTTAAACGGTAGTACTACGAGCACAAAAATGAATAATGAATACTAATTTATCATCGGTATCAATTAATCTTTGCACCAACACGCCTCAGGTGGTTAAATTATCGATTTCTTAGGAAATTCCTTGTTAAACGAATTGCTGGCTCTATTATATTGTTATTGCCTTTACTTGACATTATGTATTTTGTTGATTACTAGGTTTCTGTTGCGTGAGTAAAAATGCTGATATTTATTCTGTTAAGAAATGTATTTGCTTTTTTGGCCAACAGTTGAATTTTTGGTATAACTTTAGACATTTGTCAAAATATTAATTTTGTAATTGATATTTTTAATGTATAATATTTGTGTGAAGGGATATTAGTTGTTTAAAATATCTTGTTTTTCAGCACATAGCGAATTGGCTGTTTATTTAATAATCAATATCTCAGTATTTTATTCGTAAGAGGTTTAAATCAAAATTTACTTTCTTGCAAAAGTGTGTGTGTTATTATATACATCGGCAAGTTTGTAAGACACTGTTATAGTTTGTAAAATTTTAGTGTTACAAGAAATCTGCACTCTGTACTAGGGCCCTATACATTCTTGTGTGGAGTAACAGGTAATGATAACCACCCTGGCTTTTCGCGTATATCAAAAAAATAAAAATCCCTTTCATAAGTTGACGGGCCTCATGAGTTACAATTTTTAAAAAGGTTTATTTTCGATTTATGACAAAAATTAGTAGTGATTTCTGTATCTACTCTTTAAGAGGAATCGAATGACACTATTTTTGTTTCCAAATTCTGACTTTGATTCTTTGACTTCCTGTTTTGGGTCATTTTCGGTCAACCTGTGTGTGACGGACGGACGAAGGAAAATTATTAGATAAAATTAAAAAAAAATGCCACCAATAAATCAAAATATGTTTTTATCTTTGAATTGATCTTGTTTCGTCCTCACTGTGAATTTATTTTATTAAAAATGTTTATTTCTTGTAGATTTATGTTTTTGAGTGACATAAAATAATTGTCTTTGTCATGTTGTTCCTTAGTTCGGTTTTTCCTCAGACGTCGTCTCGTATTTCAGTTTTTAGACATCTAATTTTGTTTATCTTGATTGACAATCGTAAAAACTTGTTTTAAGCGTTTTATATTGTTTGTGTATCTTTTTTTATGAAGTGTTAATGAAAAGTGTAAAGAATATTGTGTTTAAAAAAATGAAAAGAGTAATTTTTAACTGTCCAGTGAATTGGATATTTAAGTTCAGTGATGCGACTTGATTAATTGTGCACTACTTTTCGGATCTAGCGGTAGGTATTTACTACATTTACGCATAGGAACACCAAATTCAGCATTGATTTACCTAAGTTATATTTCTTTGCTTACATTACGTAATGGCTTCCAGGCCAGCCCAGTCAGTCAGCAAGCTTGATGAAAGTAGTTTTCTTACGTAACATCCGTTGGGATTGCGAATTTGTATGGTGACCAGTTGACCACTCAATGAGCAACTACCGCTTAAGAGTACTTGTTCAAAATTTTATGTACTTGTGTCAAAAATCCAGATAAATATCAAATTAGGAGGTTATTTAGACTAAAACAAGACAGTCAACTATTAGAAAATTATTTCAAAACGAATTTAAACTGCCAAATCTTTAAAATGTCTGTTGAATATAATAGTGCATATTTTATTGATCATGGTTTTCCATTTACTGGGTAAATATATTTTAATTTGTTAATTGTTACGTGCCGGGTTAAAATGGCGGCAAAGAAAAGTACCTCTGGTGTTGCTTATGGTTGACAGTCCAGTTTTTGTCAAAAACAACTTTTATAACATAACATCTTGTACGAATCGACTCAGTTTATGGTTTTTATGAAGAGCGTATTCGTTATTAAAAATAAACGAAACCGTTTCGAATTTATTTCAAAATTAATATACTTGAAAATTTGTGAACGTTTTAAGGATTGGATTGATTACCTTTAGCGTCAATTGTTTTAGTAGCAAGTTGATGGTCGAAATTTCATTCAATTTGGATACAATTTTAGATCTTATGGATAATAAAAATATTTCTTAATTCGCATCTCTCAGCTATTGCTCGTTAAACGTTTAACACAGTATTTTAATAATTCAATCTATTTTTATATATAATGCTTACCTTTTTTATTTATTTGAGATTTTTTTAAATTTAACATTTTTTTTCTTTCCAAAATTCTGAAATCAATAAAATTGAAAAATCGTTCCGTTATAGGCGGCATTTCACAGCTGATCTGAACGAAATGAGATGAGACTCCGTTTTTTAACCGTCTTCAGAGGAGGTTATCGATTCAACGCGTATGCATTTTTCTTCTCTGTTCGTCCGGCTATTCGCCAAAAAATCTGCACTGAATTTTATGAAATTTAGAGCACACAATTATAATATACATAATGGGATCAATCAATACAATGGGACGGTCTCATTCTAGTTTCATCCAAGTCGTTTTTGGATTGTTTAGAAATTAGTTTTGTTTATTTGTTGTTATTGCCCTCTAACTTCTTCTATGCATATTTATATTTGGACATTTCCAACCAGTTACGTTTGTATTTTAGACACTCCAAACCAATTGTGGGTTCTATACTATTAAATTTTAACAGGTTAAGTTTCGGTCGCCATATTGTGAGCAACTTTGAAGTGGTAAGTGGTAACAGAGTCAACGAGGCAATACACAATTTAACGGTGTTTTTTTTTATTCTAAGACTAACTCCGAAAACCGGTTTTCTTCTATAAATTGCATCCTTACAAAGATACCAAAATAGTTTATATTCACTAAAAATGAATGCGCTAATACGATGAAACCGGACCGCCTTCGTGGCTCAGTGATTAGCGTGATACACTACAAAGTGGTGGTTCCGTGTTCGATTACCTGCTAGGGTTTGGAAAATTATTACACGTTCATACCCACCGTTCCTTATTGAAGTAGTTGCTAATGATTAAGATGTTAATGCGACTTTAAATAAAAACTTTAAAAAATTAACCTATGAAGAAAGGAATTACTAATTTAAATTCCTCTAAATGTTTAACCGTTTACGCGGCAAAGTAATCTAGTGTAATTTTTCCTTTACCAGTGGCAAGAAAATTTTTGATATACTGCATAAAGAGGTGTAGTTGATTGGTTCAACCTGCAGCAGTTTTAAACTAAGAAAGAAAATGGGGAATTTCGGAGAAAATTGTGTTGCAAACATATATGCCAAAACCATTTAAAGAGTTAAAATTAAAATAATATTGCATTTTAGTTGTCTAAAACATAGGCCTACTGCTTCGGAAGACAAACTTGTCGATAATAATGCTAAATCACTCTGACATCATTCACATTATTCTTGTGTAATACCTATATTCGTACTTTATACTTGCTTAAGATGGCTGAATGGTAATGTTTACCTTTCAGCCATCTGTAATTTGTTCTGTTATTCTGTAGTTTAGTTTAGGGTATAATAATTTTTGAATCCTGTAGAAGGAATTCGACAGTCCATTACAGTTGAATTTATTTTATCTTCTTCTTACTTTCAAGGATTAGGCATAAGCCTGTTTCGAACTCACAAACCGTCCTGTACGTCTACACAAACTCGAGGCTGTCCAGCCCGTACATCTCGACCACTGCCATCTTCTTCGAGGTCTTCCCACTTCCCTTCTTCTAACTGGAACATATTCCGTCACTTTTAGAGGTATTCTCTCCTCTGGCATCCGTTCCAAACGTTGCCTCTATTGATTCCGGTACTCCTCCACTTTTTCATTCCAGCTAAATACACCCAACTCGGATCTAATTTCCTCGTTATGTATTAGATCCGGCCTCGAGCAGCCCTTCACCCTTTTTAAAAAATATTTCTAAATTTATTTTATTGCTTTATTAATCGTAAAACAAAGCCTTATGAATGCGAAAGATGGAAATTTGTGCAGTGGTATTAAATTCTACGGAGTACAGTTTTTCAATACTCTTGTGTCTTTGTACGTATTTTATGTTTGCGCTTTTAACAATTTTCTGTAGGAAATTACTGCCATGATGCGAGTTTGAGTTGATAGATGACTTGATTCATTAATTTTTTAGCTTGTAGTAGGTCTATAGTGACACAGTTTTCACGTAAAAACTGGCTGTTGTTAATAAAGTCTGACATTAAATGTCATTAATTACTTCTACTTTGGTATGTGTTATTCTTAGCTAGGGATTATTGATTTTCAGTCATAGTGCCCGCCCCGAAAGAAGTCCGTTGTGTTTGAAGAGTTCAAAAACGACTAAACGGAAATATTTTAACGCTACAGCAAATTAAAGCCTGTTCTTTCTAACGTTGATTCGTTTTGACTTAAATTTATTTAAAAACTTTACGGAGATGCAGCAATCTGCGTATAAAAAGTCCCAATTCCTAGCCGGTTTTCTGTTAGTATGCTTTTTAAACGTCTGTTATTTCATCCACGCTTTACGTAAAAAGTCGGGGTGTAAGTATGTTAAAGATCACAGTTTTCTCTACAATGTGAATATTTTAAAAGAAAAATCTGATGTTCCGTTTTAATATGGCGGCCATTTAATATTGGCTCCACGTGACGATAGGGGAATGATTTTTCGACTGAACCATGCATTTTTACGACAGTATTGTGCCAAGTATAGTCTTTTGCATTTATAACAAATAAAATGTAAATGGACGCGTGATGTAGTCCTAAATTAAAAATTTTATTGAATTTATTGAGGGACAACTAGTCTTCAGACTGGTGGAGTGTCAAATTATTTACACTCAATCTGTTCGTTGCAGGGCTAAAATAAATAGTTCTGTTTCTTATTAAATGGTCAGCCAATTAAATGACTGAATCATTTAAGAACAGAAGAGGTAGAGGTGCATAATACACTAATCAGAGTTGTTTTCTCTGAAAGTTATGAATTTCATTATACAGCCAGACCCTGTGGTGAATAAAGTGAACGTGTCATTTGCAGAGTGGAAAATATGTGCTTTTCAGAGTGACCGGCATGCTGATCAGCGTACTTTTCCACTCAGTGAGGAAGGCACTGGTAAACCACCTCACTCCTCGTTTTACTTAGTAAAACCTCTACAGGTTCAAACCAGCCTTTCGGCTGTTGACCTAAACAATAAAAACTAGTCTTCACAGCGGACTTCTATCGTAGCGTGCACTACAATAGTTCGATCAGTGGATATAGATTGTACATTTTTTTTAAACATGGATTCTTTGTACTTAGTATGTACGTTTGTAGGCGGTTTTATATTGTTAAAATTAAAAGATTACTTAAATTTTTATAACATTGTTTCATTTAATCCATTTATTTACTTAGATTTAAACGCTTGTTTTAATAACGGTATTTGTTTATTTATTTATCGATACAGTTAAATCATATCTGGCCTTCCGTACAGATTTTTACGTAATTCTCTGATCTAAGTGCAAAGCGAAGCAAGGTTTTCCGCATTTGTCGGTTGCACATTGATTCGATTCCCGATCTTGTATACCAATTTTTATCACTCAATTTCATCTTTCACCCTTCTTATTAGTAATTGTAAAACAGTCGGACGTAAAACAAAACAAAAAAAATGCAGTCGCTATGGCGCACCTAATCCACATCTTCATTTTCGCGTTAATTGATTCGCCTACCAAAAAAATTCGCCGTTGGAGAGAGTTAACCGTACTGCATAATACTAAGAGAAATTAACAAAGTAATTTTTTTTAGAATTTTAATATTATCTTAATTACTAATTTAGTATTTTTCCCCTCTAGTAATTTGTTCATATTCTGCAAATCGACGGTTATAGTTCGGCTGGTTGAATGCAACCGCTTGGTCGTTTTAATAGCTTTAACAAGTGTAGGCTTATGTATTGCTTTAGTCCCAGCTCCGTGTAGTTGAAAGGAATGCAGTGCGTTCTTATAGTAGTGGGAGAATGAATGAGTTAGTAGTGTTTCACAGCTGATGGATTTATAGTAGTAGTGTGTAACTAGACTAAAAAAATATTCTTATCATCCAGCGCATTAATTTAACAAATACATACCGGGTTATTAACTTGGTCGGATTCATAATACTTAACTTACCAAGTTATAGCAAAATATGTATATAAATAAATGTAATAAATATAAACAAATATGTTAAATACGGAAAGTTTGAAAACGAATGTTTTGTATCAGAGTATTACAAGAATCGTTCTCCCAGCATGCATCACTCATTCATTATACCTCACCCGTACCCTTTACCCCGCAACTACAAGAAGTTTGGAACCGAACAATAGCAGGTTTGATTGTTTATAATTTCTTTATCAATTAATTCAGCTCATCTCCGACTTAATTTCCTGAGTAATAGTGAAATTACTTGTACTCGGCATTGTGCGTTTCGGTTGGTATTTGTAGATTTAAGTTTTACGTTGTTTTACCGGATGCGTATGGAAAAAATATCTCTGGAGTAGATGTGGATATAATACGGTGTAAAGTTCACGGTCGGTACGCTGTATAGAGAGTGTGGTTGAATACGCATCTTGTTCTGTAGACGTATAATTTGAATTTTAAATTTATAATGAATTTGAATTTAAATCAACAAACTATATGGAAAATGAACCAACAGTACTATCAATAATTATTATTGATAGTACTGTTGGTTCATTTTCCATAAAGTTTGTTGATTTAAATTCAAATTTTGGAACGTTCGTGCGTTACAGGAATGTATTCATTCCATTTGATAGCTTCAAGAAATGTGAAATTAGGTAACATTCAACGTTTTGCACTAATATTGATTTTGTGCAACAAGTTGACTACCGCAGAAAGACTGCTCCCACTGTATGGCATATACGATTCGTGACAAAGAAAGGTCGGAACTGACATGTTGTGCTAATTAATTTGACTAACAAACGGAATTACCTTCGTTTATTTTAAGTATATATAATAATAAATAACATGTTTATCGCCTATTTTTTAAAAGCGCGTGCTCACAAATATTTGAAAATTACATTATTTTATTGGTCGAATAACATTTTAATTAATGCACGCACACTTAAATGCAGTCTTATTCTATGATTAGAAAGAGTAACGTGACGCCTTTGAATTTTTGGAACCACATTCAATGATTTAAAAGCTTGAGCTAAAGTTAAATAAGATTGTATTAAAGATTTGATTTTGCTACCCATCATGTTCAATAAAATTAGCTAAATTAATTTTATTATAATTTAAGGGAATTATACTCTACAGAAGTAACTTGTTTTATCATTACGGCGTAGATAGGATCAAGTGATTCTGTCTTACACGTGATGTTTTCTTTATCATCGATATTTTAATTTTATCATTACAATTTTTTTTAATCCTCACATTCTTTAATCGTTTTTCTAGATTCACTTCTGTTTTTTTATTCTAATATTTTTATCAGTTTTTATGAATCAACTATTCTGTGTTTAATAACTTTCGCATCTATCTAATAGCGTAATCGTTTTGTAAATCTTTCCTGATCCATTCTATAGTGTCCATAAAACGAATTTTCCTCTTTCGCATTGCCTGTCATGTTTTAAATGTCTCTTTATCACTTCTTAGCCGGCCGTATTGGCGTAGAATACTCCAATTCGGCCGGCGTAGTAATATCATTGGTAGCGTGCTCGCCTTTCATCATGCGGTCTTGGGTTGGAATCCCATTCAGGCACGGCATATTTTCATACGTTACAAAAAATCATTTAATCCTTCACCGTCTGCATTAGCAGACTTGCAGAACAGTCGGACGTTAAACAAAAAAAAAAAAGAAAAAAAATTCAGTAGCTTACACAGTAACTATTACTATTTGAACTTTTTCCTTTAAAGCCCTTTTGAAATAGTCAATATGTTCAATTTCCTTAAACTAATTCGTTCGTTTTATTTTCACAAAAATTAAATATTTTCTTTATTCATCTGATTTTGGGTTGCGGTAAATTGGCTAGTGCTGTAGAACATCCCCTATAATAATGGGTTAATTATTAATAGTAATTGCAGGACAGTCAGACGTTAAACCAAAAAAAAAAAACAACAAATTATCACTTCTTAACCTATATTTTTCTCTCTCTTGAGTTTTTCCTATATTCTTTTCTTAAAACTCTCCTTCTGTTAGAAGATCCTTTCGGATCCATAAAATGCTTCAGGTTTTGTTATATGTATTCAACTATTGTCCATAACGGGCAGGTGGAGTGTTAAATTAATTGCACTCGTTCTGCTAGCTACAGGGCTTCAAAAGGTAGTTGTGTTTCTTATTATCATGGTCACCCAATTATATGACTGAAGCATTTAAGTACAGAAGAGGTAGAGTTGTAAAATACGCTAGTCACATTTTATCTCCTCTGAGAGTAATGAATTTCACTACACAGCCAGACCCTGTGGAGAATGAATTGAAGGTGTCATTTGTAGGGTGGAAAGTAAGTAAGTACTTTACAGAAGGCCCGGCATGTTGATAAGCATACTCTTTCAACTCAGTGAGGAAGGCAATAGTAAAACACCTTATTTCTTGTTTTTACGTCCATAGAAGTTCAAAACAGCCTTTCGGCTTTTGACCTAAAAAACAACAATATTCAACTATGTTCTATAACTTGATTAATCAGATTTATGCCATCCCATTTTCTTCTAGACTGTATTCTTATCGGTGTGAAGAATATGAATACATTTTGTTATTTTGACCAGTTAATTTGACTGGTCAAATTATTGAGTGTGTAGAGTAAAAAAATGACAAAAATTTAATTGAGTTTCTTGGTGAGTTTTTTCAGATTTGTAGTTACTTTGTACCGTATAATTTGCTGCTACGTATCGTATTTAGTCATATGGTTTAAATTTCGACATACCTAGCCGACTGTTTTTTTTAATGCGTTATGTTCTTTTAAATGCAGGAATTGGTAATTTTATTAACCTGACTCTGTTACAAATACCATTTTTAATGTCTTAGAGTAGGTAATAAAATTATTTCTCTTTAAATCTATTTTCATGAATTATGTATAAAATGTGAAATTTTTGCCATCGAAAGTGATATACGTATATTTACTATAAATATTTGTAATGCTCATCGTTATTCTTATTTTTATGTTGATATGTATTTATAAGTTTCGTTCGTAAACGCATGTGGCTTCATTTTCTGTAACGTTGCATGGCTTCGTATTATAATATTGGGTTGTCCCATCATCTTGGAAGTAACTTTGTCAGTTTATTTATTACATATTTATTTTTTGTTATGAAAATACTGTATGCTATTTTAGTTGATTGTTAACGAAATTGTGAGCTGGCACATTTACAACTGCTTTTTCTTATCCAGAGTAACTTATTTTTGAATGTTGATACACATTTTGTACGATAAAGATATAACTTCATTGTTATTATTTTTATTACTTTCTCTTTCCCTATATGAATAGAATATAGGGAAGGAAATTATTGTTTTCATGTCGATTTTGTTTGTGTGTGAACAAAATATCTCAAGAACGGAATAGCATTCGAAGTTGAAATTAGTAACTTTATTTAGTAGGTACTATAAAAAAAGACCCGACACGAACATTTTCATAAAAATCGGTCATCGGAAACTAGTATTTAGTTAATTCTTGCGATTTTTCCCTTTTTACGATTTTCTCAAAAAAGATTCCGATTCTTTTTTTAAATCGCCTCATTTGCTATATTTTTATGCTCCGTGTGATGGGTAAACAACATGTCTGCGGAAATTCTTGGAAAGTTGTGCTCTCGTGGTATTTTTTTTTTTAAGATTGCGGACTTAATTTTCATTTTATGGCAAAAGTGTACGAAATTAAAGTTATTGGAAATTTAAAAACCTACATCTTTAATTTGAAATATTTCTTTCTACAGAATCTAGCTAGCGTCAATTAGTGTATTTCCGTATTTTTATGTCCTATAGAGGTTCATTCAGTGTCATTCACTCATAATTAAACTCGAGTTATGTGTGTCAAAATTTACATTGGCAAAATAAATTTGTGGAGTGTTTTATACACCATATTTTTATTTTTATGCTTTGTATTCCAATAATTTTTGTTTTTTTGTTCCAATTTAATCTTTTAAAATAAGTTTATTAGAATTTTCTTTTTCTGAAAATGATTATTTTATTTCTACTGAATACGGTAAAATTTTACATTGTGGCTGTAAATCGATCCCGGTATCTTCCGTTTCTAACCACTGCGCTTGGAAGCGGCCGGATAGAATAGCTCTACTCCTCGGTTCTCGAGATTATTTTTGATTTTAAAGATTAATTTGCAGGTCGGTTATTTTCTGTATAAATATAAGGTACTACTTAATTTGTGTGCTTTTAGATAACATGTTTGTGACTATATTATCAGGTAGCACTGTAACAGTTTCTTACACGTGCCTAATCGGGGTTAAATAACTATTGTACGTTGCTACCGAATACTTAAAATAACCCCAGTTTAACTGTATTGAGGGTTTTTTTTACATTACGAAATAATGTAACGAATAAAATACTAGTTAAAACTTTCATTAGCAGTAACGCAGATTTGGAGACGTTTGCGTTTGTGTTTTTTGCATTATTTTTTTGATTGATTGTTGGCCTCCCAACTTCCCTTACAGCCAACCCTATCCACACCAAGGGAATACCTAAAGTGGGGGATCGGAATGGCAGGTCGATGGGGGAAGTTCATGGCAGAACAACAAAACCTTTAATATACCGCTATCAATCCAAAATTGGAGGCTTCTGGTAGGCAGCCAATATAACAACAAAGAAAATCCAAAAAAAAACAAGAAAAAAGGCACAGGCTGAATAGAACCTCATAATTAACACACTTATGGCAAAACACCTGTTAAAACAAAACAAGGGCAAAAACTAGGAAAGCCAGTAGGAAACCATCACACGACCAGCGCTCCCCAATTACATAAGCCACCAATGCGCAGAGTAGACACTGCCCACCGAATTTCCACACGGCACCAAGGAGTTTGGATAGATTTTAAACAGCTAGCCAGATACTTAATTCACGGCTAACTTGTCATCCAGCTGTCCCCAGTGGAATCATGCTGATCCCCAGTGAGGAGCTCCTGCAGTCTTCTCCTGAACTCACCCAGCGATGAATTTATCTCAGTGGCATAGCTGTATAGATTAGCCACCGCTGCACATTTGAGTGTCATTAATAATAATAAAAATAATACTGTACATTATCTCGGAGACTATTACCTGATTTTAGAGACACGATATTAAAAATATTAATTAAAGATCACAAAAAATATTCAATTTTCACTCGTGGTAATCATTAAAAAGAAACTTTAAGCATTGTGCTAATATTTCCTTGTGAAAGGTAAGTAACGCCTAAAACCCACCTTTTTAAAACTTTTCTTAATAGCATGTACTTAAACGCCAAGGAAAAAATCGTGTTTACTTTTACAACCAGAGACAAGATTTTTTTAATTTTGTTCCGTGAACTTTTATGTAATCGTTCAAAGTTTTTAATATTGTAATATTTTTATTGGGTGATGTCAGTTTTATTGGTGTCCTTAAATTACATTTTTAACTAAACGTTGCAGTAGTTTGAGGAGAGTAAACGTCAGAATTAATAACGCGACCTTTATTAAACGGAAGGATGTACTGTCGTAACTGCGGAGATTTTTTTTTTTATTTAAACGATCGGGTTACTTTTATAAACCTGTAGAACACGCTAGAGTTCTATTTAAACCACGTTTTTCTCGCGTGCTGCAGTAATACTACTATTCAGAGGTTCCTTACCAGAGTATTTTATTTTATTTTATTTCAATATTAAATCCCAACGATTTTATGGGACAATTTTTTGTCTGAATATACGATAAAGTTATTTTTTCTGACGAAATAAATAAAAATCGACAAGTTCTGGTGGAAAATGAATTTATTTTCTTTGCTTTTCATAACCTTTATCGTCTTGTAGTTTTCACGTTAGTCGTGGAAGAAGCGTTTTAGATCTGGCATCTTAGGGTTAGTTAGTACTCACTGTGACTTTTTCAGTTGACTCTGCGCCTGGGATGTATCCACCCTTCTGATTAGTATTTTCGGCGCCTTTTTGAATCCCGTCCGGTATTAGATTCGTAGAATCTTAATTATCAAGGAAGAATATAAAGAATCTTTTGCTGCGCAACATTGGCCAATGTGAATGTGAATCCGAACAAGCTAGCGAATATCACCACTACGCTTTTATTTTTTGGTACGTTTCGGTGATTATTTTTAAATTTATCTATGGAATTTTGTTGTGATATACAGATTTAACTTTACAGTTTATTGAGGAAATGCATTCCTATCGTTGTTTGTGAGATGTGTCTTTCACGGACTATAAAACTCGTAAATTGAAATGCAAAGCTTAACTCCTTTCACTCGTAAATATCAGTGTGTTGGTGGCGGAAATTTAAAAAAATCTTACGTTGAAACAAACTTTTAGCGCGAACACAAAATGATGGAAAGTAGAAAAACATTTCTAAACGTTTCATATTTCATCTTCCATTTTTTAAAGTGTTAAAAGATTATTGTTGCACTGGTTTACACCATAAAATAACTTTTAATTATCGAACATTTGAAATGGCATCTTAACTCTGCCATTTTTCACGAAATACTGGATCACAACATGAATCTTTGTGTGAACACAGTTTCCTTTTTGTCACGGAGCATCGTTTGAGTCCAACCTATAAATTACGCAGCGCGGTTTCTGAATCGTGACGAGTCGATTTTGAGTCCCAGTGTCACTATTAGACTTGATGTTTCAAGTTTATGGCATTGAAGAAGGGTGTTTTCCTTGCCACTCAGCGTTCCATGTATTGTTTTAAAATCTATGCCGTAATTTTGGTAGACCAACTGTGGGATGGTCTAGCGGTAAATGCGTTGCCAAAGTCAGCTGATTTTTGGAGACGTTGGTACCGTGGTTAAAATCCTAGTAAAGTTAGCTACTTTTATACGAATTTGAATAGTAGACAGTGGTTGGTTACCGATGTACTTTGATGGTTGGGTTTCAAGTAACCATACTCTCTCAGGAATGGTTGGGCTGAGTCTGTACAAGGCTACACCTCATTTACACGCCATACACATCATCCTCATATCATTGGTTCATGGGGGTTGGTTATTGTTTTTAAATTGAACAGATTGTAACGTACACACACTACGGATTAAATAAACATTTTGTTGATTTGTTCCCTAAAACAGAAACAAAATATGTTATTACTTTCTCTTGCCTATATGAATATATAGGAAGGAATGTATTGTTTTCATGTCGATTTTTCAAAATCGAGTTTTCACCGGATATACATGTTTTCAGACCCCCTGAAAAAAAAACATGTTTTTAGCGATTAGTCTGTCTGTGTGTGTGAGTGTGTGTGTGTGTGTGTGTGCGCGCGCGTGAACAGAATATCTCAAGAACGGAACATCGTACGAACTTGAAACTTATGTTAGACACCACTAGAGGACCCGACGCGAACATTTTAATCAAAATCGGTCAACCGGAATTAGTAGTTTATTCGTGTAATTTTTTACTTTTTGCGATTTTCTCAAAAACCTGTCCTACGATTTTTTTAAAAATCGCCTGGTTTACTAAATTTTTTATGCTTATAAGATAGGGTAGGCACCATGTTTGCTGAAATTTTTGGAGAGGTTGTTTTCACGTAAAAATTTTTTTTTAAGATTGCGGCTTTAATATGCAGTTTAGCGCAAAAATTTATATAGTGAAAGTTGTTGACAATTTAAAATCCTACAACTTTTATTTCAAACATTTTTTGTATAAAGCTTAATTTAGCGGTAATAAGCGATTTTCTGTTTTTTTTCTCACGAAAAGTGTGAAAAATCGATTTTTTTAAAGATTTCGGCCTTAGTAGCTATGCACTTTACGATAATAGTGAATATAATCAAATTTGTAGTAAATTAAAAGATCTACAACTTTTATTTAGAGCATTTTTCTCTACAGAGCCTAGTTAAGCGTGAAAGAGTGATTTTTCCGTATTTTTAAGCCAAACAGGTTGATTTTCATTTTGCGTCTTTCACTCATGATTAAAATTAGGTTATGTTTATTGAGATTAGTTTTTTGTTTATTTCTAATGTTTTATTAGTAATGTTAGGTTTATTGTTAATTATTTGCATTGACAAGAGAAAGTTGTGTGTTTCACGCCAGATTATTTTTTTATAATAAGCTTTACTGTTTACTTGTGACAGTTATTGTTCATTTTTGGATAAGTACTAAGAAAATTATGCAGTTGCAAGAATTCAGTAGTAGCTTATGTTACGTTTTCTTTGGTGCCGTATGTTGTCCTTTGAGCACAAATCGAACATTTGAGGGAATGTATTTCAATAGTGGGCCTATTATAAATCAGTTTCGCCAGATCCATAAAAGGTTACATAAATTAATGAAAATTAGCATATTCCACTATTTCGCTGCCGTAATGGGTTCTATTGAACATGTAAATTGTAATACCCCTACAGTAAATTGCTGCTGTATGCGCGCTTAAAATCGATATCGTAAAACATTTTAATCGGACTGAAAAATTCAAATACATGCAACGCTTCATTATCATAATTGTGAAGTCGGTCGAAGTTTTTACAGATCCACGCAGGCAACCCTTAAGGGAGAAATTTATAGGGAGAGGGATGAAAGTGCGATATAGTGAACTTTTGATAACTCCTGTCAATTTGTTGGATACTTAGGATGCGTTTCATATTCTACGCGTTTAGCTTACTAGTTCAAATCAATAAATATGTTTATTTATGTAAATAGTGGTTTTAAAAGTTTTTAGACTCTGAAAATTAAAGGCTGGCTCGTTGTTATAGTGGCCGATGCAACTGGAGTCGACGCCAGGGGTTCCGGATTTAATTCCCGGATAGGTGTGGCATGTATTTCATCTTTTAATGCCAACTCATACCTTTAAGTAGACCTCATCGACCATTACAAAAAACTACTAGCAAATAAATATTTACCCCGAATAATGAGCGGTAAATGTTCTTATTTAGGATGATTTTCATCCGGATAGATATAGGGAAGATTTCTTTGTTTTTACGCCTTAATGGGACTTAATACACATTAAGTTAATGTTAATGCAGCCAATAGGCCTAAACGGTGAGATGTGAAAATAAGTGATGAAAAATGCTGGACCTCCTCGGGAATCGAACCCGGGATTCCTGGCATTGAAGTCAGTGGCGTTAACTACTACATTAACGGTAATTTAGACTGGAGAAAGGATTGGGATTGCGAGAATAGGGGTAATTGAGGATCTGGTTGTGGGAAGATAGAAAGCAATCGCTGTAGATGTTTTGTAACCAATTTCATCCTCTTTGCGGTAGCTTTCGGGTAGTGTCTATCCCAAAAATCGGATTGATTTTTCTGTTTGGCCAAAGTGCGAAGTTCGTTTGTTTTTTTTTTATAATTTGGAACTGCGGGGTACAACGGGTAAAGATAGTGTAGAGGTAATACAGAAATTCCAGAGTAAAGTACTTAGGGATATACTATTATTTATTAACTGTAGTATGGTTTTATAAAAACAGTTTTATATAATATGTAAATATATGGTGGATCCCAAATTGGAGATGAATACACAGGTTTAGTTGGATACTGATACAGTTCATATTAACCTCGTTTATTAAATTCTCTTCAAAACAGTCTCTTCAAAACAGCGTGGGTATTTGGACAATACCCACGCTATCAAAAATCTTATAAGAAATCATGTTTTAACTTGTTAATATTTAAGAAGAAAAACAATAGTGCACGAGTACTCGCACTCATTTTTTACTTAAATTTTAACACATTTATTAATTTATATAATTTTTTAAAATCACTCTTAAAACAACCTAAGATAAAACATTATAATACTGTGATAAAGCCTGTGTGTCTGTACGCGAGTGAGTGCCTTAGAATAACCAAATAGGCTGGTCTAAGAGAAGCAGAGAAATTTGAGAGAAAGATTCTCATAAATGGTTCGAAGATAGTAGACGGAAAATATAGGTTACGAGGTCGAATAGAACTGTACAAGGAAAATGAACGATTAATTTAAACAATTAGAAAAAGAAGACTCAAATTCACGGACACCTGTGTAGAACGGATGACAACCGGTTGAAAAAACAAATTTTTAAGACACTAAACAATAGACCTGAGGTGTCGAATAAATTGTGTAAAGAAGTCAGAAAGGATATTGAGAAAACCGGAATAAACCGAGAAACCTTAATTAACCGAACCAAATTCAGACAACTAATTACGGACTTTTAAGACGTCATGAAGAGCAAAACCCCGTCCATCGGATGGACAGAAGAAAGGAGGAAAGCGTACAGTGAACGAATGTAGAGAATTTGAGCTGCCAAAAGAGCTTCAAGAAACATCTGGTCACCTCACGTGGTCTAAAATTGGCCCTATACGAGGGAACAAATTAAAACGTATTTATTTTTATTAAAATCGTAATAACTGTTTCCGAATTTGTAAAGTTTAATTTTTTGTAATTAATCTCAGTGTGCTTATTTTTTATCATAGTAGCCTAATTGTTCTGTTGGTGTATCAAAAATTTAATTTTAGTATTTTGTAACTTGAGAACCATACGGGGAACCATACCTCTTTCTTGTCATATTTAATTCGAATAATTTAGACCTACTCTTAGTTACTTGTATCTGATTGTAAATTGATTAATGTAGAAAAAAATAAATTTTCAGTTGTAATTTAAAGATTTATTATAGTAATTTTTAATCTGTCGAAGTCTTGGTAAAACATTTCTTATTCATTGAATCGAACTTAGTAGATAGTTTCAGAAAATCTAAATATTTTATAAATTCTTCAGTTATCATGAACATAAAATTCAGTACCTATATCGCACGTTTCTGAAAAGAAATTTGAAAATTAATAAGAAAGATTGTTAATGAATCTTGTTAGGGAGTGAACGCCTAATCTGGCAATGACATGGTCGTAAAATCACAAAATTAGGTAGGTGAACATGTTTGGGAAATGTACGATGAATCTTAGTAAACACCGTAGACGGACTTGCATATTTTAAAAAGTAATAGTTACAATTTGGCGAGATGTGAAAACTATACAATATGATTCATACTTCTTCCAAAAGAAGAAGTTATTTAAACTATCCATGAAAATACTTCTATGGCGAATATGTATTACATTCCTTAATGTAATTTTATTGTATAATTAAACAAATTTAAAGAGGCGCTTACTTGAGCCTACCTCTGATAACATTAATTCCTCCATTTACAGTTTTCTGTTTGTACAACCTCAGCGTTTTTCTCGCCTGACTTTCAATTCATTATCTCACCTATGCATTATCTAATCTATTTGTTTATTAATTCGCTGAGATTGTAATTTTAAAACTACATTAAAAATTATTTAAATGTCCAGTTACTGTGCATTTGTAATGGTTTCGTTCATTAAACTTCATGTTTGTATTTTATGTACATCTTTAACCCACCGGGTTGGTGTAGTGGTTATCACCGCGAGTCAGCTCTTTAACAGCTGATTTTCCGAGTCAATGGTTCTTGGTTAAAATCCTATTAAAGGTAGTTACTTTTATACGAATTAGAATACTATACCCCAACGAAATAAAGACTGCAGATGGGGTCTAGCCAATAACAGCCAAGGCCGGATGCGAGGTTGCCCCTTTGCTAAGTCACACTCTGTTACACCGAACTCCAGCTGACTTTTTGTTAGGCTGTCATCCACAGCGGGACCACAAAGTGACAACCCAGGATACGATTAACGAAAGTCGACTGGCTCTGTGCTATGATCTAGGTCACTATGTTCCGCCTTCATCTGCAGTTTCTTGTTTGTTAAGGTATAGACCGTGCCGATGCACTTGATAATAGGGGTTCAATTAACCATATTCTCTCAGGAGAGGTCGACCGAGCCTGTACAGGAGGACTACGCATTATCCTCATCTCATCGGTTCATGGGTTTGCTAATTGTTCTTAAATTGAACAGATTGCAACGTGCAGACATTAGGGATTAAAAAAAGGCACATCTTTACTTATTATTTTACGTTTTACGAAACTAAACAGAAAATATTTCTGTCGTAATGAAAATAGTTCTTTATTTTTTCTTTTGTCTTTTTAGTTTATTGTAAAGTCGCATCAACAGCTTGGTTATCAGCAACTACGATGGGTTATCCAACTGGAACTGAGGGTTTTGACTTGTGAAAATTACTAACTCTGGCCGAGATCCGAACCCGAGACCTCCGCGTTTTAGTCTGGCACTACATCTATGCGTGCTACTACTATGATGCTACGAAGGCGGTCATTAATTTTTCTTATTTTTATCCTATTAAGTTTTTTGTTGTTTATTTTAAGTTGTATCAACATCTTGGTAATTTGCTACTACAGTAGAATCTCAGTAGTCCGGCCTGTTCTGGACCGAGAGGGTGCCGGATTACTGGATGTGTTGGAATTTTGGAATTATAAACTAAAAAAAAAGAATATGCATTGATTGTATGTCTATGTATGTGATTTTAAATTTTAATTAACTAATTAAAAAAGGTTTGCTGAGTACTTCTGTAGTCATTGTACTAAACATAATTATCGGCTATTGACATCGCCTAGTGCGGTATGGGGGTGCTCGTGTTCTGAGAATTACGTTTCTTTGTCAATTCAGCATGAAGTATAGAGTATGACCCAGTTCTGGGTTTTGGACAAAAGGCCAAAAATTATTCCATTTAACAATAATTAAGGTCTGCTTATTCATTTCTTTAATCAAATCCTAAACATACATGTTATCTGCCGTAATTAGGTCGAGTTGATTTCCCTAATTCAATTTAAATCTTTTACCAAAATCTGTCCTGGGTGAAGTTTCATACTTTTTGGCCTAAAATTTTAAGGGCCGGATTACTGGAGGTGCCGGACTACCGAGATTCTACTGTACTTTGGGTTCAGGATTGAACATGTAATAATTTTCCATCCGTATTAGTCATGGACATAGCCCCTGTTAAGTTTTATTGTCGTTGGAAACACCTCATTTTTCTTGGTATAAAAAATATTTATAAACGTAATTGATTGTGTATTATTCCATTGATCGACATGATTTGCATCATGTAGGCCTATAATTGCTATTACTCCGCGTTTCGTAGTTTTTTTATGATTTGTTTGAGAACATCGATTTATCTTTTCTTTTGAAGTTATTTTTAATTTTAACTTTTTAGGTATTGACAGAGGTATTTGTCGAAGTTGCTTTGCCGTTGACGGCTTTGTAATTGGAATCTTATGAAACTACATTAAAGTTTTCTTTTTGTAATTTTCTTTTATTTATCGGATACTCTTCGTTTTAATATGGCACATGTCATCAAAGTTGCTTTATCTTTCACAAGCTACTCCTTCGCCATATTAACACTCCTTATTGATGTCTCGAGATCTCTCGTTTTTGTTTATAGAAACCTGATCTTTCTTCATGCTTTCTTTATTTAAAAACTTACTGTGTGTGATATAACTTTACAATAAATTCTTGGGTAAATCAATTAGTTTGGTTTCAATGTATAAAATCGATTCGGTAGGCCTATTTTATTACTAGTTTTTTATTTTTTGTTTTTTGTTAGAAAAACAGTTTTGTTACAGCAGTGAAATACTTTACAGTCCTGTATTTAGTAAAATAGTTATTTTTTTTATATATTTTCTGGTTTTATATTTTTATGTTTATTTATGTTTTTACTTTTGTTATTGTGTAATTGTTAACTAATGCATTGCATTTCAATTGAAAACATTGTAAATATT
This sequence comes from Catonia carolina, assembly GCA_035578175.1. Classification (NCBI taxonomy): domain Eukaryota; kingdom Metazoa; phylum Arthropoda; class Insecta; order Hemiptera; family Achilidae; genus Catonia; species Catonia carolina. The sequence continues at coordinate 46,428,079 of JAQMRL010000001.1, forward strand.
AGGCCTATGTATTGTCTTATAATGAAACGCTATAAAATTTTGGCACCTTGTTATTAACTTAATTTATCACGACTAACGGCTTCGTAATGGGGCAGTTTTTACAATGTTTGGTCTGTTCGACCATTAAAAACTTACATGGTCTGAGTTCAAACCGGCGTGAGCCAGGTTGGTTTCTATCTTTTTAAAATTAAATTTATTATCCCCTGTATTGCTTTATATGTTATGCATAAAATCTATATGTTGCCCGTAAGGTTCGCATCATTAATTACCTATTGAAAAACCCACATCTAAGATAGGTATCGTTACCGTGCTTCAATTATAATACGTATTTAAATTTTTCAAGTGTTGCAAATAATTTTTGATATTACAAAATGCGTTTCTAATGCTTGGGTTTGAAAGATGGATTACTTTTGTACATACGTTAAGATACCTAAACTTTTTAGGTGTTTTCTTTAATATGTACATTGTTTGGGGAGTTATACGCGGACTTACTTAACTGCGCACGTCGTTTAGTGTAACATCTTGTTGAATTTGTAAGGTGCCCCAGGGTTGGACGCCAAAATGTAATGTGTCACGGTTTCTAATAATTAACTGCCCTAAATTTAAGCTAGCCAAAAATAGAGTTAAATAAAAAAACAAACTTTGAAGGTTATGCTGAGAAAACAAAATTTAATTAAATAGAATTTAGAATAAGATACAAATTAGATATTTATGATTTGATTCCTTTCCTTTTTTAGTAATTTTAATGTAACAGATGTTAAATTTGTGATGTTTTACCACAACGATTGTCCATGGTTGTTCACTATTAATCGTCGGTATTGTCTTTTTGGAGGTTCTTATTTCATGTACTCTTCTTGATGACCTGAGACCATCCTCAAATAAAAAATGATTTTGTTGATTTATATATTCAACAACTCCATTAACCTTCGATGTTCCATTGTTCCTTCACTCGCGCTTTTATATTTATTAATTATAATTCCATTGATTAAAATTTAACCGCACTATTTTATTTAACCTTTTTGAACATGAACCCGAATTCAAACACAGTTGATTTACACTATTTATTTAATTTAATTTTTGTCGCTTTGAATTTACTGTTCATCATATTTTAAAGATACCTATATAAAATATTTAAATAGTCATTAAAAATATTATCTACATAATTTATATATTTTTTTATCATAGACAAGGAAACAAGCTTAAAACATAACAACTATATCTCACACACACACACACACACACATACGATTTAGGTTGGTACCATTACTTGCTATGCCATATTTTTACTTGATGTGATTAGTGTTGGTACCCCTGTTCCTTCAATTAAAGAAATCCAGTATTCTAATTTGCTACAAATTTATATCACCAGGATGTTGTTAATTTCAGTAGTGTGTAAATTATTTGTATTTGTAAACTACAAATGTTTCATTACAAGATGAACTAGCGTTAATTCGTCGAAATGTTCAATTAGTTGTCCTTAGATAGGCTATTTATTAATTTGAGGGTTTATTGGGTGGTTTTCAAATCGCAAACGCGTATGTTTGGGATGTTTCTGAAACAGTCTGTATAAATGCGTAATACCAGGGACTGATTCACTCATTAAGTTTGGTTTGGGTGGTAGATAAATGAAAGAAGCTAAGAAATTTTTCTTTATATTCTACTTTTGGAGTATAAATATGATACAACTTTTAATATTGCTGTGAGAGACCGGGGTTTTCTTAATTACAGCTTTTAGGTGTGTTTTCGGACGAAATTCGCTTGCCAACTTTTATACAGTATTTTAATTTTTATCCAAAGCTTAGTTTCGCGGCAGTATTCAGTTTTCAACGGAACCGCGTGAAAATCGGGTTTCCAAAATTACACCGTAAAGTGCATTTGACGTAAAAATATTTATAGGCTCTACTACAACGTTTTTCTCTCCAACGCTTAGTTAGAAACTTAGGTAGAAATTTGTTACTTTCTTTTAACATAATCTGGAGTGAATCCTTTTTCTTTGAAAATGTTTAATGTCCCCATATTGAAGAAAACAAACCAAAAACTGTAAGTGCCTCATTTGGAGGAGAAGTATTGTATTTAATGCGTTTTAAAGAATGAGCGGTAAATTTTGTTACTCGGTGACAGCGGGTATTGTATATCTCCTTGACTGCTTAGTCCTTGTAAGCCTCCAAGGAATAGGGAAGACGTCGATATCTATTACTGTGATTACAAGGAAATCCTTATAAGCAATTCCTACATCGGCAAGACAACCCTTAAATTACATTTCCAACTTAAGACAATCACTATAAGAATTAGAAGATTATATACTAAAACCTAGGGAAAGTCATTTCTTGAGTAGAAAAATGTAATCTGATTAGGAATCCCTTACAAGAAGTTGCTTATTTTTACTTTCTCTTGCCTATATGAATATATAGGAAGGAAAGTATTGTTTTCATGTCGATTTTAAGAAATCGAGTTTTCACCGGATCTATACGTTTTCAGACCCCCTGAACCCAAAAAACATGTTTTTAGCGATTGGTCTGTGTGTGTGTGTGTATACAAAATATCTCAAGAACTGAACATCGTACGAACTTGAAACTTGAAACTTTTAAGTTACATACCACTACCGGACCCGACACGAACATTTTCATCAAAATCGGTCAACCGGAAGTAGAAGTTTATTCGTATAATTTTTCACTTTTTTGCGATTTTCTCAAAAACTGGTCCTACGATTTTTTTTAAATCGCCTGGTTCACTCAATTTTTTATTCTCTACAAGATAGGATAGGCGCCATGTTTGTTGAAATTCTTGGTGAGGCTGTTTTCACGTAAAAACATTTTCTTTTTAAGATTGCGGCTTTAATATGCATTTTAGCGCAAAACATTATATAATAAAAGTTGTAGAGAATTGAAAATCCTACAACTTTTATTTCAAACATTTTTTTGTATAACGCTTAGTTTAGCGGTAATTAGCGATTTTCTGATTTTTTTCTCACGAAAACGTGTGAAAAATCGATTTTTTTAAGATTTCGGCCTTAGTATGCATTTTATGACAAAAGTGTATATAATAGAATTGATAGAAAATTAAAAGATCTACAACTTTTATTTTAAACATTTTTCTCTACAGAGCCTAGTTTAGCGTGAAAAGTGATTTTCCGTATTTCTAAGCCAAACTGAGTTTGATTTTCATTTTGCGTCTTTCACTCATGATTAAAATAAGGTTATGTTTATTGAGGTTAGTTTTTTGTTTATTTCTAATGTTTTATTACTAATATTAGGTTTATTGTTAATTATTTATATTGGCAAGAGAAAGTTGTGTGAGTGTTTCACACCAGATTTTTTTTATTAATTACGTCCGTAGTGTCAAAATCGATCCGTTATTCAACAGCTAAGTTTTCTCTCCTGTAAACGTAAAATTAAAAGTTTGCCACAAATTACTTATTGAAATGGTATTTTTTAAATTCAATTTTTAATTAAAGTGTTATATGCTAGAAATTTAATGCGGTTTGCTAGCATTTTTCACTGATGATGAGGGATTTTTTTAGTTTCCTATTGAACGGTATTAAATTTTTCAGCAAATGAAGTACTATTAATAAATAGGATTAGAAGCGAATGGAAGATTGATTACTTGAGTAACCAGTGTACTGGTGACATTTTATTTAATACCTACAACATTCATCCTAGGATTTAATAATTGGAGTCAAATGACATTTATTCAGCGCATTCGACGTATTTAATTCGGACTAATAAAATACCTCTTATTCAGCAGGAACCGATAATTTTCTCTCTCCCCTCTTTTCTTAATTCATTGTTCTATCCGTTCAGGTGTAGGGTTAAGAAAGAACATTATTAATTCATTCATCGTTTGCATATTTTCAATTTAAGAAAAAGCTTGTTAAAAAATAGCGTCGTTATATAATCGATGTAATCAGTGAGCGTATCAAATTTTGTGGTAATTTACTATTAATTACTTGTTTAGGAGTCATAAAAAAAATTCATATCTTTTCTTTAATAATATTATTTTATCAATAAAATACGTACGTGTCGTTTGTAATCTTAATGGAAAAATAATAATATTTGTAAAAAAAGTTTTTTATTTATGGTTTATCTTAAAATTATGTTGTAGTTAGGATTATTTTAAGTCCTTAACATAAGGCTCTAGTTGGCACGTTTAAAATGTCATTCAGTGATATTCTGAATGTAAACTGACTTCAAGGCCCTTACGTGCACTAATGCACAATTAAAATGTTAATCAATTTGTATCTGCGTAAATTAGGGTGAATGAATAAATACTGTTAACTTATGTATGTAATCTCTTCTGTCTTTTCTAGAGGATGAAAACATAACTTTACGGTCACAAATTTACCCCCTGAGTTGTATATATCATTTATATCTTCGTGGCGATTTAACAGAAATTACTGGACGAAATTGGACCTCAAAACCCGGCTTTCATAGGATGACTGTTTGGAATTGGTCAGGCTACTCACTAAAGTGTACAACCGATTTAGTTTAGGGGAGATCTACCTTCAAATTGTTTTAAATTTTTTTTATCAAATTATTGTGTTGTCCATAATAGGCAGGTGGCGTGTAAAATTACTTTCACTTGATCTGCTAATTCCAGGGTTAAAATAGTTGTTTCTTATCACATGGTCAACCAATTATATGACTAAGGCATTTAAGTTCAGATGATGTAGAGGCGTAAAAAACACAAGTCAGAGTTATCTCCTCTGAGAGTAATGTATTTCATTATACAACTAGACCCGGTGTCATTTGTAGGGTGGAAAGTAGATACTTTACTTTTCAGAGGGCCTGAGATGCTGATAAGCATACTTTTCGACTCGGTGAGAAAGATAATTTTTGAAAACCATCTTACTCCTCGTTTTACTTGTCTGTAAAGCCTGTAGCGGTTCAAACCAGCCTTTTGGCTGATGACCTGAACAACACAAATTAATGGTATATTAATTTGATTATTATTATTTCTTTTGTGTCAATAAATAATTATAAATAAGTAGATGCGCCTGCGCTACGCGCGTGATTATTGTTAGCATTAGACAGTTTTCTATATGGTTGGGTTGAAAATATCAAACGGTTAGTTAAACTATTATAGTTAAACAAATTTGATGAATATGGCAACAGAAAGACTAATCCACGAAAAATTAATTATTGATTAATAATAATCAGTACTATTGTAAAATGTAAAAGAACGCTTTTTAATAAACCAAATAGAGGCTTGGTACGTATTAGAAATTAAATAAAAAGTAGAAAATTAAAAGCCGTAAACAATGGGCCAGTGCATGTCATTCCCACAAATTACATGTTAGTATAGGTCACGAACACAATTTAGAAAAAAACAAATGAGACAAACTAAACTTCACAAAACGAAAAGTTAATTTCACCTGTCAATTTTTTTTTACGTAGATTCTGAAAATGAATCGATGCAAGATAACCTAGACTTAATAAAGTGATAGGTTTCGGGTGGCAGTTTTTACGGCAAGTACTCGATACACGGGCTCAGTGGGGGTATTTTAATTTTTTACGCTTGTAAATCTATAAAACTCCCAAATCTGCAAAAGAATTAACCAACAGGCCGACGATTTCTGTTCGACATCATCTCAACAGAAACTAAGACAGCACCAATTATTCTTCTCGAAGGCTACAGATTGATCAAGCAAGACGTTAGCTTCTTTTTTATGCCTTTGAAGGATTAGACATATCTGCCTAATCCTCTTAAATTTGCACATCTTTCTCGGGCGTCCTCGTTCTCTCTTTCCCTTCGGTTTATAGCCTAGTGTTTGCTTAGGTATCCTATTCTCCCTCATTCTGTTCACATGCTCCTACCACTGCATTCTGTTCTGAGATACCTTGTCGTTTATAGAGAAGATGTTTAAGTTCTTTTTCTTATCTCGGTATTCCTGTAACGATCTTTTTTACTTCACCCGTACGTATATCGAAGAAATTTCATTTCAAATGCTTGCTTTTTACTCACCTCTCGCTTTGATAGCACCTAAGTTTCACTGCCATAGAGTTGGGTCGGCACTAAGATATTCTAACGGCAGAGGAGGCTGAAGAGCCTAGAGCGGCATTTGGAATGAACTGCCCTGCAGGCTTGTATGTAGTGAAGTGACAGTCCCATTAATGAGCTTAATCTGCGCAGCGCTCGTAACGCGGCCAGAGGATTTGCTTAGCTACTGGCAAACCTCATGATACCTCGGATGATGGACCGGGATTTACGGAAGCAAGACGTTAGCTCGGTAGGTAAATATTCGAAAATCTGGGTTGCAAAACACCTTAATTTTCTATTTACTGAAATCATATAATTCTCTTATTTAATATTTTCTAAATTCTAGTTGCGAGTAATAATTAGATAGATTAAAGCAGTTTTACAGCAAAATCGAGATTTTTTGAAAATCTTGACCTTTTTGATTTTAATATTTCATTCAAGAAATTATTAATGCGGTTTGTTTTATTTAAAAGTCCACTTAATTATGTATAAGTTATGGATGTTAAGTAGGCTTAGCATCAATGTACAGGATGCAACACTGTTGTTTAAAGCAAGAAAAGTAGTATTAAATTCTTGCTGTATTTAAATCATGTTTAATAAAAAAAAATATTTTTTTTCATTGTCTACTCAACCGATTTCCAAAATTTATTTTTATAAATTACTTAGAATTTTGTTCTCTAATTACCCTAAAAGTTAGTCGGCCTACTGTTTTAGAAAAATCATAGTGTCCCAAAAATTCTAGTTTTTCTTTTTAAATTTCAAATATCATAACCTTTGACATACTCAACCGATTCCAAAGCGGTTTTTACTCAAAATTTTATTCTCTAGGGCAACTTGTATGAAAAAACTCTGTTTTGAATATTATTACAAACTATTTTGTTTCTTTATTTTTCAAAATCTTTCCTACTGTTACAAAAATTTATTGTTAAAAAATTAAATATAAAAATAATACCTACTGCATGGTACTCCAGAATGGTAATTTTCCATCAATTTGACACTAATTGCATGTAAATTAGCCGAAGTACACTCAGATTACAATTTTTATAACTAGTGGCTGTTTTTCAATCCGCACCTTGATTTAGGAATAAAATTTTGAAGTAGTTGAAATTCAGAATTTAATAAAAAGAATGACTGCATTTCACGTACATTTTTTTTGAAAATTATTTTCAGCAATCGATATCTTTTTTGAAGGTAAACTCTCCCCTTAAAACAACATTTAACTTGGTTTGTTTTTGTTGTTTAGAATATTTGTGATTCTTCTAGATGTAATAATTGATTTAATGACGCTTCCTCGAATTAAACTATAAAATGTCACCAGAAGGATGTGAAATCATCTAGAAAATAGGTCGTGACGATATTTCCGCTTTTCAACCGGTGATAATGAAAATTCTATAACAACCGGAACGAATTTGTTCTTGGAATGAATTTATATATTTTCATCTTGTTATTGTTCCTTGAATTACAACAGCCAATTGTACAATAGGAGGTGACCGTGTTTTCGGTAGATTATTTGGTTGTGATTTTTTTATGGTCTCAATATCTCTTGGTTTAAAATATTATTCTTAGCTCTTTTTTTAATTTTAAATATTGTTTAGTTGTTCAGGTCAACAACCTTAAGGCTGGTTTTAACTTCTATAGAGGTAAAAACGATGAGTGAGGTGTTTTACAATTGCCTTCCTCACTGAGTTGAAAGAGTATGCTTATCAGCATGTCGGGCCCTTCGTAAAGCACCTACTTTCCACCCTGCAAATGACACCTTCACTTCATTCACCACTGGTTCTGGCTGTATAATGATAAAATTCATTACTCTCAGAGGAGCTGTGACTATAGTGTATTTTACACCTCTACCTCTTCTGTTCTTTAATGCTTCAGTCATATAATCGGCTGACCATGTGATAAGAAAGATAACTTTTTCTTGTAGCTCTGGAAATAGGAGATCGAGTGCAAGTAATTTAACACTCCACCTGCCTGTTATGGGAACATTGTTTAGTGTTATCATTAAATATTTATACGTTGCCTGCGATTACTTGCTTCTAAAAAAAATTGTATTGGTAACGTTTCGGAGACGAAGGTTCCTGGTTCAAATCCTAGTAAAGGTAGTTACTTTTATACAGATTTGAATACTAAACAGTGGTTACCGGTGTACTTTGATGGTTGGGGTTTAATTAACCATACTCTCTCAGGAATGGTCGGCCTGGGTCTGTACAAGATTACGTCTCATTTACACATCATACACATCATCCTCATCTCATTGGGTCATGGGGTTGCTTATTGTTCTAAAGTGAACAGATTGCAACGTATACAAATTAGGAATAAAAAAAAATGGTAACGTTAAATTTAACGTATGTTTAATATATTGTTAAATTTAATCCACCTGGTTGTTTAGCGGTAGAGTTGTCGCCAACGTCAGCTGTTTTAACAGCTGATTTTCGGTGACAAAGGTTCCATGGTTCAAATACCAGTAAAAGTTGTTACTTTTATAGTGATTTGAATACTAGACAGTGGTTACTAATGTACTTCTATGGTTGGGGTGCAATTAACCATAGACCTACTTTCAAGAAATGGTCTGCCTAAGTCTGTACAAGACTACACCTCATTTACTCGTCTTACCCACCATCCTCATCGGATCATGAGGTTGTTTTTTGTTTTTAAATTGAACAGATTGCAACGTACACACATTTTTTTAGCTTGAGCGGTTGTGGAGACAATTCGCGCAGTGACTGCGTGATAATATCGGTTTTTGTTTAGGCTTACGTAGAGTTAAATGCACAGCTTAATCTCCTACGTTTACTTTTGTACGGTCATGGACAGCGTATATTGAACAAATTTTATATTGAAAATATTGTGCTTTTATCCTACCTTAAGTGTAGCTCGGTAGTTCGGTGTCATGTTACATTGTAATATTGCGTTTTATGTTTTTTCTGGTATGTTAAATTTCTCTTGAACATTTAACTGGTCTAATGGTATTTTCATGCAAGCGTCGTTACACGTTTGCTAGATAAAAAAAGCTTTTATATTAGCGGTTAAAAGTCAGACGTTTGCGTGGATGAACTGAACATTTTTTTTAAAGAATTGATTAATTATTTAAGCTTACATCGTTTCTACGAGTTAACATTCAGTTCAATGTATGTAAGGTCTCTTTGATTCATTGTTTTGTTCAACTTGTATACTTGTAAAAGAGGCATTACAAAAGCGTACGTACCTTAAGTAATATAAAAAAAAAAAATCTGTTATTAAACACTCACACAACTTTCTTTTGCCAATGTAAATAATCACTTATTTTACCAATTTTTAACGATGAGTAAATAATTTAAAATGACAAACAAACCCTGATTTTTACTTTCTTTTGCCCATGTGAGTATATAATAGGAAGGAAAGTATTGCTTTATGTTGATTTTTCGAAATCGAGTCTTTACCGGTTCGACACGTTTTCAGGCCTCCGGAACCCAAAAAACATGTTTTAGCGATTGGGCTGTGTGTGTGTGCGTGCGTATGTGCGTGTGAACAGAATATCTCAAAAACGGAACATCGCACGAACTTGAAACGTAAACGCTAAAAATATTATTGACTTTACTAAAGAAGTAGGGAACGGGTTTTCGTATGAACCGAACTAAAAATTGAATGCAATTTATAAAATATACGGGTTTTGTCAGTATTTGAACTTGATAAAATTTACTGCCACAGTCTAGTAGTAGGGGCCTATTAGATTCTTGGTGCTTTTTTACCATGTTTCTCCATTTAATGTTTAAAATAATATTTTCAGACTTAAATCTGGTTTCTTTATGAATGATCAACATTTCTGTTAGATAGTTCTTCTGTAATACAAAGTAACAGCTGTTAATAACCATAAAAATTCTATACTGTGCATTGTGGTGGGTACTACGCTACGTGCCTTTAATCCACATTGTATAACAGAAAACTGTAATATGTTCTGTACGTAGTTATATTGTATTACTTTGCTCTGGAATTTCTTCATAATGTGAAAAATGCAAAGTCTCCGGTATCTTCTCTATTTTACTGTATCGCACCAGTTATCTATTCGTACGTTAGTAACTCTCATCATTGTATAATGTCTAAATATTTGAATATTAAAAATTTTTTTTCGTTCATTTAAAGTCGCATTATTAATAACTACTGTTGGTTATGTACCGAGAACAGTGGGTTTTGACTTGAGAAAATTTCTAGATCCTAGCCGGGAATCGAACCCGGCACCTCTGCGTTGTAGGCTAGGCCGCTAACCACTACGCTACGGAGGCAGCCATTTATTGTTTTCTTTGCTTTAATTTTAAGAACGAGATTGGTAACCTATCCAACTATGATTTCCTGTTTTCAGTTTGTCAATTTTGTAAAAACCTATGGTGAAAAAACTTGAGAATGTGTTGAATTGTTTCTCATGAGAACAACATAAATGCAAATTTTATGGTAGAGTATAATTACCATTTTTGTAATTCCATCGTAAATTTTATGACGTTCAATACTTTTTTTAAATTTTTGGAAAGCAGTTTGTACAGTTTTTGGAAGCCAAGTAACAGAAATATCATTAGATTGGTAGTTTTGTATCTCCCTGTAGATAAAACAGACGTCTACTACTTTTGTACTGTAGTTCTAGTTTCGTGTCGGAAACGAATTGGTTTTGGGCGCGTATGCGAGTATATATGTAGTTCTCGAGTGTAAAGTTGACGAAAGCTGCTTCTGGTCTTTGAAAATCTTTGGGAAATTATTTGAACGGATTGGCGGATGGTTTTACTTCATTATCTGCAAAATAATTCTCTGTACTTTTTCGAAGTTTTTAATGATTGGCTAGTCCATTTCAATATTAATTGCTATGCTGTGGTCTAGTAAAACACAGATTAGGACGAAGTTAGTGGCTGCTTCTGTATTAAAGACTCATAACCCTTATGCAAATCTCCAGGAATAAATGAAAGCTGATAGTATGTTATGGGCATGTCCAAAGAATAGATGGTTCCTCCGAGCCTTCCCTTTTCCGTCCAGAAAATAGAAGAGGTCGTCTTTAGAAAACATGAATACAGGGAATCCAAGATAAAAACAAGAAGCTCATGGAGGACGATTGGGAAGTAATGGGCTGTCGGATGCGAGAAGCAGAGAAATTCCTAGGAATCCCCGGGAAAAGTTATTTTAACTTTATCAGGATATTTATTGAAATTGTTGGTCGACTGTGGGAAAAATTCCACGGACGAGTTTTATTCTCAACTTTTTGCGGTAATAATACGCAGGTATTAAAATTTAGAATAAGATAAAAGAATGAGCGCCTACGAAATTGAGTGTTCTTTAACAATATGCATTGATTTGAGTGTGTTAGTGTTTATAGGTATTTAAATGACATTGGTTAGTTGATTGACAATCATTCGGATGTTTTTTCTTTATTATCGGAATACCAATGACATTTTTAATCACTTGTAATCGTCATTTATTCGACTTCGTACAGCGGGAGTAACGGTAACTTGTACGTCAGTCGTAGTATTGTAGAGAAGTAGATCGTGTACGTACGTGACGTCATGTAGGATGGATGAGGTATCGTTGCTATCTTATGAACGGTGTCGGTGCTTGGCTACAGGTAAAAAGTGGTGGGAGTGACCATCATCGCGGATCTGTCCTTTCTCTCCACTTCATCCAGTAGTAATACCGCGGCCAACGTGGCGGAAGGTGGAATTTAATCGAATTTTATGTTGTGTTTATTCAACTTTCTGTTCGGTTTAGGTGAATCCGTTTTGTTCGTGTCTTCTGCCTCGGGCTAGCGGTTCCACATCTCTGATGATGGCCGCCAAACAACTTGATCAGACTGAATCAAAAGTGATCGTGAGTTTTACTAGTGAATCATAACAGCTTTTTAAGTGTTTTACTAATTTATTCAGCTGTTACTCTTTCGTAACCAATTAATTAAACATTTCTCATTAGTTTTACGTAATTTATAATCATTTTTGCAGTTGTTTATACTGCTGAAATTTCTTTTTTTGTCTAATCTTAAACTACAGTTTAAGTTAAATTGTCAGCTCATCATTTACCCGTCTTTGTTATTTATTTATTTACTTTTTTGTAATAGTAGTAATAAAATAAAATTACAATGGTCGTATTATTTGTTTATTAAGTAGGTTAGTTCTGAACAACATTCATACAAAATGCAGACTTGTTAGTTTAGTACCTAATCCTCTTTTAAGTTGAACAATATGGTTAATTTGCAACTAAATTTGTGTTCATCAATGAATGTGATTTATTGCAACTTATTGTTATGCCTAAAATTAATCGTGTATTGTTTCTTCATGAGCACATTATGATCTTTCCTTAATTCGTTTTCGTTTCTTATTTTGGTACTTTCTAATTATAGAACTGTTGGTTTATTTTTTTTTAAATTATTACTATTTATTACTCATGTTTTTTAATACAGAAAATTAATTAGTATAATGGTTGTTAAAATTTCATTCTGTATTTTCAAAGTTTTCCTCTGAAAATTGTTTTAAACATCCTTATTTCAATAAAAATAATAAAAGTGGTTTTATTTTTGAAAATTTTCAAAAAAAAATTGTCCGTCTAATAGAATCGTGATAGGATCTTTTTTCTGAAAAAAAATTCAATTGGAATTGTGTAAATAATTCTTTTGCAGGGTTATATTTATATTTATTTTTAAACATTTCTACAAAGTATTTTGCTTCAGAATAACTTTTTGTAGTGAAATAAGTGTATTTTAACAAAATTATTTATTTAAATTAATTAACCTTCAGTTGTTTGTAAACGTTAAATTTATAATTATGTTGTCAATTAGAACAGGTATTTGTAATGTGGAGGTTATTGTGTTGTGTATAATTTCGTAGTTGCCTGCAGCTGTATTTCCTCCAGTAGCCAAACAAACATTGACTTACTCTGTAGGCTATATTATATGCACTTTTTATCAGAAATTTATAAACCCAAGCAGTATTTTGTCCTGTTTGAATGAACAATCATCCTATTCATATTATAGTAAATAATTTATACAGATTTCAGTTCTACACCCAGTTTATCTTTTCAATTAATGCTTTACAAATCAAGCTTTCTTCATACAGAATTCTGCTAACATTATTAGTTTTGTCTAACAATCACTTCTATGCAAGAAGGTTAAAATAAACTTTTTACAATCCAGTTTTAAGAAACTGTTACTGAATCATTACACTAATGTTTTAGGTACATTTTTCATAGGATTGGAATGATTGGGAAATGAAACTTCATATAGTTGTCGGGTTTCTCTAGCTACAGTCGTTTTTTCAATTTAATCTGTTGGAACAGAAAATTAAAAACAAAATAACGAATAACATAAAAATTTTATTTTTTGTAAAAAAATTTTACAAACTATTTTCTTCGGTTTTTGCATATGACTAATTTATGGAGCATCTGGGGAAATTAAAAAAAGCCAGTATATGTCCACATATAAAATGCAGACAGATAAAATACAGACAAGATGAATTACTGGTAAAAACTTTTAGCGGGTAGGTTTAATGGGTTCTGAGAAAAATGTTCTGAGAAAAAATTTTAAAATCTCAATTTAAGATAACAGGCAAAAACAAAAAGGCACAAATCAAAAAGAAAATGAACACAAACAAGTTAGTTTCGCATCAACAGTTGGTTAGAAAGCTGAGAATATTAAAAATATTAATGTGGGTATTTTAAAAAACTAAAATTCCCTGCTCTAAAACTCTAAAATTATGAAAAATGTTCGTTCTTGACATGATCATTTTTCTGGGTAAACCTTTTAAAATTAATTTTTTCGTTAAAATAATTATTTTGAAGTAATTTAATGTAATTCTGGTAAACCTAGGTATGAACTATCGAAAAACATAAAAAACCAAAAATCGAAATTTTTAGTTTAGACCATCTCTCTCCTTAATCAGTTTGCAGAATTTATGTCAACTGAAGACTCTATTGTCCCATAAATGATTGCATTTCATATTAAGTAATTTTCTATTATTACTTTTAATTATGGTATTGTACTTTCTAGACTCTGTAGTTAATTGACATTAAGAGAAATTACAAAACCTACTTTTCTTTTTCTTCTTATAATGAACATGCGACTAGGGAGTCGCATGTTCATTATAAACAAAAATATTATAAGGAAGGAAGAATGTTGTAGGTTAATGAATATATTAAAACTAACAAAATTTTTATTAGACATGCAAAAAATTAAGAACTATTTTTTGTAGTCCTGGAACCAGCAGAACAATTAATTATACAACAATAAAATAATAATAATTTTATAATTATTTAACCCTTTTAGTGCCCAAACAATTTTTAAAAGTTTGATCCTAAAGTGCCATATAATTTGTGTAAGGATGTGCAAAAAGTGCCAACACTTATTTTGACTAAATTTGTAGGCGTAAGCCTGCCATTGGCAATCAAACTTTCAATATTACGGAAAAATAAAATTTCTTGTTAAAAATTAATTTATATTGTGTTCATAAATCGTTCTAATGCTAGAAAAAATTGAAAATGCATTTTTTGGTTGGTGTATTTAAATCATCGACAGTTTGGTCATTTGCGACTACTGCCGGTTTTGGTATTGTTACGGTGATTTTAACGTTTCAAAATTTCCAGACCCTAGCCGGGAATAGACCTCGAGACCTTCCGCTTTGTAGGCTAGCGCGCTAGGCACTACGCCACGGAGAAGGTCTTAAAATACATTATTCCGTTAATTTTTGTTTAAAAACAGTTATTTTTGTAAACGTTCGGTCATCCGGACGTTGGCACTTTATACATAACTTACAGCCGTCCGATAAACCGGACGATGGAACTACATCGACCTGTTTTCCAGACGTTGGCACTAAAAGGGTTAACAATTATTTTTTATTGACAATTTAACACTCTGCCTGCCTGTTATAGGCAACTGTAAATGTTATGAATTCCATTATTGTATTTTCAAGAATATTCTTTTTTTCTTTAAGTATCAATACTCAATTTCATTTGCTTACTATACCTCTTCGCTATTTAAAAAAATCAAATAGTTTTTTTTTATAGAAAGTTCATGTAATGCGTGCATTTGAATGTTAATATTTACATTAAATTATTTAATATGTAGGCAATTTAAATTTAATTTTAATAAATAAAATTTATTTAAAATAGAAAAGTGATATCGGTGATGAAGTAGAAGAATTTACATCGCTTGAATACGAAGAAGATTGTTATTACGCATTCGTTGCTAAATCAGAGACACCAAGTTTCGATTTGGAAGATCCAGCTTGGACAGATGAAAACGATTGCATGTTTGTGATAGTAGAAGAAGATTTTGATGAACCGACATCTCTAGAACTCGATGATTTGACTAGTGATGATTTAAAAAATCATAATAAAAAATTAGTGCCGGGGAAAAACAAATTTATACGTGCTATTCGTGTTAAGTTCCAAGATCTCTCTAAACCTTATTTAGCTCGTGTTACCAATAGGAAGAATTATTTTAGGTTATTTCATATTAAAAAAGGTAAGAATCAGTTTATTCATAAAAAATTACATTTTATAAATATTAAGGTTTAATTTTATAGATTATAGACTATAATATGTGTAGCATTTTGTTGTATCACAAGTTTATTTTGTTGAACTATCGATTCTGGAATAACAGATTGATTTATACTCATATGTCAAAGTATCTTTGAACACAAATGTTGTTTGGCATTGATTCTTGTATTTGTGTTGTTAACCAAAGAGTCAAACGTACATTAACTTTGTTGAGTGTTTTCCTCTTCTACGGGCTCCTCTCTAAAGGAATCTATAATTCAACATTTGATACTCACTCCGTGTATAAGTAGCATCAATATAGGCATGCTTTTCATGTTCCATTTTAAATTTTCATGGATGTGATTTCAGGTTATATCCCCAGTTATAATGTACAGTTTTATTTTTAAAATTAGAACTATAGAGACATTTTTCTATTGAGGAAGAGGAAAATGGAATGATCATTATGTACACGCACTATCAATCTTTGTTACTTGTATTATAAATTTCTGCAAAGTTATTGAAGTGATGTTATGTAATATTGATGATGTTAATATGATCGCTATTGTTTGAACAGTGGAGTTCTATGTAACTTAAACAATTAAATTTTCAATAGTATGAAACAGATGAATTTTGCGTGCTTTGAAATATATCTTGTTTCTGTATGTATAGCAGCATAAGATAAACATTTGAATTCTTTATTTTTGTTAGATAATGACTTAATGCCTTGAACGATAATTAGCCTTGAAGAATAATAATGATGAAGGATAAAATTGCCTTTTCAAACCTTGTACAGTTTATATAATCATCTTTTAAAAATCAATCAACATATTTTTCAGTCAGTGAATAAATGTTTGCCTTTAGGTCATGTATGAATTTTGAACTAGATTTTAGTTATGTTAAAGTAAACATCTAAATGTTAACGTTAATGTTTGAAAATTATTTACCAGAACTGTAAAAAATTAAGAAAGTTACCTCTTAGGTATAGTGGTTGACTTTGATTGTAATGTGGAAGATCCTGAAGATTTTGTACCATTCAAACCCAAATTTGTTTCAACAGTTTTCACAGTTTTTGCTAATTACAAAGGTGATTGATATAGTATTAAATAATTATATCTTAATTACATTGATCCAAAAGGTAACAAGGTAGTTAATCAATTCTTATTTAGCCTAGTTTCAAGGGAGGAATTAGAATCAGTTATTGATAGTTTGAAAAGTAAGAAAACATGTGGGTTAGATGGGATTTCTAGTATAATTGTTAAAGAATGTAAACATCTTTTAATTACTCCTCTCCTTCATTTGATTAACTTCTCACTTGAAGCAGGTGTATTTCCAAACAAACTGAAGGAGGCTAAAATATTGCCTATATTTAAGAATGGAGATAGCCAGTTAGTTGAAAATTATAGACCCATAAGTATTTTAAACACAATCAGTAAAATTTTTGAAAAGGTAGTATTTATTAGGTTAATCAGTTTCTTGACTGAAAACCTAATCATCTCAGAGGATCAGCATGGTTTCCAAAAAGGTAGATCAACTAAAACTGCAATTGTTTCACTTGTGGAGCAAGTAGTTGATATATTGGACGCCGGGGAGAAAGCATTGGCAGTGTTTCTGGATCTGAGTAAAGCTTTCGATTGTGTTGATCATGAAATTTTATTGAAAACACTAGAGTCATTAGGCGTTAGGGATGTATAGTTGAAATGGTTTCAATCTTACCTTATTAATAGATTACAGTGTGTGGAGTTAACTAGGGTTGTTAGAGGGAAACTTACAAAAGTTGTATCTGGAAAGCTTGAAGTCAAAGCAGGCGTTCCACAGGGGTCAGTTTTAGGTCCAATTCTGTTTCTATTGTACATTAATAGGTTACCAGAAGTCATACCTAATGGCAGAGCTTTGTTGTTTGCTGATGATACTTCAGTAATCACTAACAGTTCACTGGTAGATGCTCTTGAAGTAAATACACATGTTAACATAGAGTCCGTAGTGCAGTTCTTGAATCAAATGTTATTAACAGTTAATGGGAAAAAGTGTCAGTACTTGCAGTTCAAAAATAAACATAACGTTAAAGAAAGTAGAGAAGTGGATGTATTTATTCATAATAATAGTTTAGAGCATGTAGAAACAGTGAAGTTCCTGGGCGTATCTCTAGATAGATCTTTGTCTTGGGACTTCTATACCAATCAAGTTTGTAGTAAAATATCATCTGGGGTATTTGCATTAAAACAAGTTGCCAGATTAAATGATAAAAAATTACTAATGGCAGCTGATCATGGCCTCATTCTGTCTCATATCCGTTATGGTATTTTAGTATGGGGTAATTCTAGCATGGGTAATATGAATAGGGTTTTTAAAATTCAAAAGAAAGCTATTAGGTGTATGGTGGGAGCTAACCAGCTAACCTCATGCAGGCCACTATTTAAGGAGCTTAAATTGCTTACAGTTCCCTGTCTCTACATTTTTGAGGTGATTATGTATGTGAGGCAAAATAATTTTATGCAGAATTTCAATGTTCACAATCATAACACGAGAAACAGGAATGATTATTATGTGGCTAATCACTCCACAAAATTGTTTGAACAAAAACCTACTTATGCAGGGAGAAAATTCTTAAATAAATTACCCCAATCTTTAAAGTGTTGTGAGGATTTGAATTCCTTTAAAAAAAATTTAAAAAATTACTTGATCGGTGAAACTTTTTATAGCATACAAGAATTTCTTTCTTGATAGTAGTGATACATAGTGTGTTTCTTATACGTATTTCAGGTGTTATATCTGACGACATGTCCTATACTCCTCCTGGAGTCTCCAGGGCGCAAAAAAAAAAAAAAAAAAAAAAACATTATTTCCTATGGTTGTCATTGTGTCTCCTTTCTCAGCCTGTGTCACCATTTATCCTGATATATCCGATCATCCCCCCAAAGTCCTCTTCTCTCCATGGCCTTGTCCACCTTATCTTGTAGGAACCATCGGGCTCTGTCTCTCTTCCACTTCCCGTTGGACTTCAAGAATCACCTGCATTATCCATCTGCCATTATTTGTCTCTCTCCCATGCCCATATCGTATCTCCCTCTTTTCCTCAATGTAACTGAAATTTTTCTTTCAACCCCATATTTGTTCGTATTTCCATATTGATAATCGGTCCATTCTCGCCAGCCCACTGCTTTGCCTCCAGAACTCCCATCTCGGTCGCATTAATTTTACCCCAGCTTCTTTTATTCACCATTCTTCAAGTTATTGAGTTGAATTCTTATTTTTGGGTTTTTTTTGTAATGTGTTTATCTCATAAGACTGAATTAAGTTGTTCTGGCTTACCTCTATTATTCTTTATTTCTCTATGTTTCAATTTAAATTTTGAGATTTAAATTAAATTAAATTCATAAATAAATCAATTTTAACATAAATTTTTAAACCTCAATTTATTATTTATTTCTGCCACTATGTTTCCATTTAAATTTTGAGATTTAAATTAAATTAAAAAAAAATTCAGTTCTGTTATAAATTGTTATGTGGTTAGCTGGAGTCAATTAAATATGGTAATATGTTTATCATGCACTAACACATTTTGTTTACTTTTGGTGTTGTAAACAAGTAAAAAATAAAAAATGTTGACTACTAAAGAATGATAGTTATTTGTTCCTAGATTGTTAATTGGATCACTATTGTAGAGTAGTTGTAGGAAATAACATCATTTTGTGTGTTTGTACACTGTGGGAGAAAAGCTAAAGTAAGTAGGGCATGATTAAACCACTGAACTAGATTTCATTTGTGAAAACAGATCATGGTACACTAAACTGGACAAGAACTGCTATTTAATGAGCAATAGTTGTATGTTTTGATGTTACTAATTGTTATTTAGGTGCATGCATTCATATTATTTTGTAGTAGGTATTATAACAGTGGAATTTATTTCATTTCCACATAAAGCTGCCCATAACAGACAGGTGGAGGTTAAATTATTTACACTCAATCTGTTAGTTGCAGGGCTAAAATAAATAGTTCTGTTTCTTATCACATGGTCAGCCAATTAAATAACTGAACCATTTAAGAACAGAAGAGGTAGAGGTGTAAAAGACACTAATCAGGGTTATCTCCTCTGAAAGTAATGAATTTCATTATACAGCCAGACCCTGTGGTGAATGAAGTGAAGGTGTCATTTGCAGAGTGGAAAATTTGTGCTTTTCAGAGGGCCCGGCATGCTGATAAGCGTACTTTTCCACTCAGTGAGGAAGGCAATGGTAAACCACCTCACTCCTCGTTTTACTTAGTAAAGCCTCTAGAGGTTCAAACCAGCTTTTCGGCTGATGACCTAAACAACAACATAAAGTTTAGTGTTTTATCAGCTTTAGATTTTCTTTATATTAATCTACAAGCAATTGGAATACTATACGTTCAGAAATTTAAGTGACATAATTTTTTTTATTACCTGTGCAATCTTTTTATAACAGTAAAATATATACTTCAGGTAGTTAAGTCTAAAATACAATATATTAGTTAAATTCAGCCACATTATTGTGTAATTAATGGCAAATTACGAGTTCATGAGATTAAAATAAATTTAAGAAACACCACAGTGGTTGCCTTCTAGCACATTTGTTTAGTTAAAAATCCTTGGTTTGATTCCCAGTTAAGTTCTGTCAATTCTATCCGACAGTAGTTTCTAATGACCAAGTTGTTTAAACAATTTTAAATATACTCAGAAAAATACCTAAGTCCATGGTTTTTTTAATAATTATTTTTTATTGAAAAGTAAACCCACCGGGTTGGTATAGAGGTAAAGTCGTCGCCAAAATCAGCTGATTTTCGGAGACGAAGGTTCCTGGTTCAAATCCTAGTAAAGATAGTTACTTTTATACAGATTTGAATGCTAGACAGTGGTTACCGGTGTACTTTTGATGTTTGGGGTTCAATTAACCATACTCTCTCAGGAATTCATTTACACGTCATACATATCATCCTCATCTCATTGGGTCATGGGGTTGCTTATTGTTCAGAATTGAGCAGATTGCAAGTACACATATTAGGAATTTAAAAAAAAAAAATTTAAAGTAAAATTGTTTTTGTTCTTTGTAATTGTGTTATATTAAACTTAGCTACATAAAAACTGTTTTTTCGGTCTCCAGTTGATATTAGTAAAATGGAAACATATTCAGTCCATTGTTTGAAAAAGTTAATAACTTCTGAAACTTAAATGAAAGTTAATAATTTTTGAACTGAATGTTTACTTGTTAGACATTAAACAATGGGAAATTTATGTGTTAGGTAGATGTTCCTCTGATAAATTTTTTTAGTTATAATTTTTTTCCTTAAATTGTTATTGTACATAGTTAAACACTTTAAATGATTATTTTTGATTAGTGTGTTCATTTTGTAAAATAAATTCAGTTTTGAAATTAATTTCTTAGATTTGTATTCTGGTTTTAATCTCGCTGTCAATTAAGTGTTTTCTGTTATTCGGTCAGTTTTATTCAGAGTGGGTGCATAATGGTGGGATAACAAAATAAATATGCATAGATAAATAGTAGTTACAACTCCTGAACATGTAAGAAGTCTCGTGTATTGTGTAATTATTATAAAAAAAATCAGTATTTTTATTTACAAGACTATCAACAATATTCAATTATATGTTTGTAGTGAATTTATTGGTAGTAAGGTTAACAGATACTTGTGCCTGATAGACCTTGTTTCTATTTAATTTTTATTTGTTAAATTGATTTCTTTTTGAGTATTGTTTACAAAAAATATCAGTGTGTAAGTCGATGATTGTAAGTTGTTATGCCCTTTAGGAAAATACTTCTGATTAAATGTTGGTTAATTTTAAGGTGTGTATTTACTCAAGGCATAAAATTATTGGTTGAATTGTTCAATTTAATTGTTAACTGATAAATGTTATCATTTGTAGAAATTACGATATCATTAGTCTTATCTTGTGTTATTTTTAAATATTACTAGCTACTCCCTCTCGCATTTATAAAAAATTGCCTCGCATTCATAAATTTGCCTTGCATTCATAAAAATAATGTTTGTACTATCAAAAGTGTCTACACTTGTGCAGGCTTATTACTACTCTTATGTTACGATTGGGTTAGCAAACACCATTGGGTGAAAAAATTACCTAGTATTGAATACATGTACTGAGTTTTAAAACTACATCTCTTAGTAAGGTGTTGAGGTAATATTTATTGCTGTAGGATAGTTTCCCTTTTTTATATCTCTTAGGCACAGGTGGTCATAATTGAAATGCTGTATTTTTCCTAGGTGTCATTTAGATCATTTTGTGCAAATTTTTGGAACTTTAGCTTTTTGGAAAGGTAATAAAAAAATAATATTGCTTCAACTGTTTTTGACTCTTTGTACCCCTTATTCGCAGGTGGGTGGAATGTAAATTCTTGAATTTTTCTGTTCAATCTAATGACAAATGCACTGGAATGCCCTGGGTGATTGGGGAGAATTAGAGAATTAGTGGTTTACACATTTTTTGTTTGTTTTAAAATTTACAATTCAAAAGATATTAAATAAAATGTTTTAAACATTTGGTCCATTTGTTTACTAGCCTATAGCATTGTAGTCAGCGCAGTTGGCTTCTACACTAAGGTTCCGGGTTCAATTCCCAGTCAGGTCTGGTATTTTTTCATCACTCATTTTCATCTGTCATCCTTCTCATCTTCTACATTAATAGTAATTGCAGACAGTCAAACATAAAACAAACAAAATAATTCTAGCAGTTAAAATTATGCAGTTTGTCGTAATACTACCACTTCTACTCACTTGTTTGAGCACACTATACCCATAATATTATATCAGTCCAATAAATATATTTGGTAACGTTTAAAACAAAAAAAAGGAAATTTTTTTGATAATTTATGAGATGGACAGAAAAAAGTATTTAAACAAAACTAACTCAATTTAAAAAAAGTTAATAAAAATACTAAAACTTAACTTTATTAAAAGTTACTTTTTTGATTTATTTATTTGTCTAGTATTTTGCATAAAATCCTTCCAGACTGTAAATTTAGGAAATTTATTTTAGTGAGGTTTTTCATATAAATGTGAATTGCTGTTAAACTAAATGTTGGATAAAAAACATTTTTAAACAGAATTTATAGCATTTAAAATTTTTTTTAAAATTTCTGTGCATGTGTGTTCCATACACTTTGAAGGAACAATGTTTAACAGTTATTTGTTCATTTTTCTTTTTTTTTAAAGTAAAGTTTTTCAAAATAATTTCTTAGCGAGTTCCTACAACTTAAATAGAGCACATGTAAATATTTATTGACTTTTTAGTAAGTCTTGAGATTCGGGAGATTTTGTGATGAGTTGGTGGATTTTGAATGAACTCTACTAACGGATTCTAAACCATAAAACCATATAATCCATTAATAAAATAAAAGTACCTAAATGAAGTTCTTTTTCCAAAATGCAAATGTCTTTCAATCCATAACTTACTTATAATGTTATCTATCTTCCTGTTTTTTGTTGTTTTTTTAATTGAGTAGGAAGCTACTGTATTTGTTTTGATAAGCTTATCAGTTGTAAGAGTCATAGAGCATTTTAACTTTTGTTCTGAATATTGTGCTGTACTTTAAAATGAATACATTATTTTTGTTTTTATTTTTAAAAGTAGATAATTACAACATATGTAAATTAAGTTGGTTTAAATCTGGTAATCATGTTCTATTTTATTTAGTATTGAAATACACTAAAATAAACTACTCCTACATTTTTTATTTTCCTTGTTTCTTGATTGGTACATTGATTGGATTGTTTAACTTAATCCTATATTTTGAGTATGTGTTTGATGTAAAAGAAAACATTTTGACAGTAAAAGAAAAAATTAATGGATTTTTTTTTGAGTAATAATTTTTTTCATTCAAGGCCAGCTATCGGGACTTAACAAATAAAAAAAACTATGAACGTCACAATGTTATAGTTGCATTCATTTGTCATTAAATTTTTATTCTTGTCTCTACATCTTCATTGTACTTCAGTAATTTAAGTTTAATTGCTTAATTAAGTATTTTATTGTGGTTATTCCAGGTTCTTTAAAGATCTGGTTAATAATAAATGAGAAATCTTTCCTTTTAACTTATAACAAATATTTATTAACAAATTATAATAAATTATGAATGAACCCTACCTACTCTATACAAAGATAAAGAATATCACTATTTCCTTACCACAGGTGAAACATGTTTTCAGCACATGAACAAGTGATCTTACTTTTCGCGCTTTTTCAAATACTAAAATTGATTAAATTGTGAGTTAGTCCTTTTTATATGAACTTGTCGACAATTTATATTTCACTATAAAGATCTAAAGGATAACAGAAAGAACATATAAGTATAAATAATAATTTGATTCTGCCATTTTCCAGATAAATATTGATTGAATGAAAAGAAACAAATATTATAAAAAGCTTATTACGGCACCTTCAAAACTCATACAAAATCTAGTTGTCAAACATTATTGTCGTAACATAATTATCCCTTTGACGTTGTTACACTGTCAATATGTAATTATATAAATTACAAATAATAATTTTGCTTTTGAAATTATTCCAATAATCCAAGAATCGGTTGCAATTTTTCTAAATTTTCTCGTACACAAATAAACACTATGTTGTTTTTTTCTTAGAATTTTCACCTGCAGTTTTATTGGCTAAGTGTTGTATAAAAATCAATTAAGAATATTGGTATGCTTTGTTTTTACATGGATGCTATAATTTCTGCATTTTTTATTATCAATGTTAAAAATCCAATCTCAGATGTATTACTACTTATTGTAGGTTTAATCAGATAATAAACTTTTGTGATTGTAAATAGTTTATTGTGAACTAGTAATTGAGCTCACTGTCCACACATACTACTCATTGCAAGCTTTTGTTTTTCACGGTTCCACACCTCTCTTTCGGAAAGGTAGTTATACTTTGTAGGTAAAGGTAAGCTGACTTGTATCTTCTCTTCTTCATCATTCATTCTTCTCTTCTTCATTGTGACTATCGTGTTTGGATGTTGCCGATCATCATGTCTATGTTGACCTTTTTAGTCGCAATCCAGAACTATTCCGTGGAGCTCTTACCGAACCAGGTCCTCAGATTGGTGAGCCAGGAAGTTCTTCTTCGACCAGGATTTCTCTTTCCCTCTATCTTCCCCTACAGAATGTGCTGCAGTAGATAATATTTTTTTTGATTTCTCATTATATGACCGAGGTACTGCATCAGACGGCACTTAACAATTTTAACCAATTCCAGACCTGTGTTCATTCTTGAACAAAACTTCAACATTAGTGACTTTCTCCATCCATGAAATTCTCAATTTTCTCTTATACAACCATAGTTCTAAAGCCTCAAGCCGGTGTGCAGCTGCGCTGTTCAAGGTCCAAGTCTCAACACCATACAGAAGAACAGAGAACACATAGCATCTGAGAGCCGTAATTTGGTGCCCAATGTCAGCTCATAGCTCCGAAACACTTAACCCATTGCATTGAAAACCCCTCTGGCCTTTCCAATACGACACCGTATCTCCTGCATGTTGTCCCATACCTCATAATTAATGGCACCCAGGTTTAAATACTGTGAAACATTCTCTATTCTTTTCCCGTCTACATACAAAGACATGCCATGCATGTCGTTCTGCTGATGATTATAGATTTAGTCTTACTGGTGATGATGTCCAGCCCATACTGTTTGCTTACTTTTGTAAGCAACTCGTATCTACACCATAGCTATTTTATCCATAATGTTTTCTTCAACCTGAACCTCGTTTCCTTATTATTTTTCCTTGTATGATATTCTGCAATCATTTATTCTTCTGAAATTTCTTATCACATGTTCAAAGCTTTCCAGTTTTCTTCTTTTAAAGGTGACTTTAATTTCAGTGCTTTTATAAAAATGTTGGATTATTTTGGAATTGCAAACTTCTTCCATCCAAGCAACTTTCTACAATGTTTTGTTTTACCAAATCTTCAATACACGACATAAATTACATTGTTTTAGCTAAACTTCTCATTTTAATGTGGTCAAGGTGGTCAAAACGCTAGTGCTTCAGTTTTTTTTTTGTTAAACCACTAAGGAGCAGTTATACTGTATTTCAGCTCACTAGGTAATGGAGAAGTTAGCGATTAGTTAGAGTTAGTAAGGGTTTCTACATTTATATTTGCAGACGATTATGAGTCCTTTGCATCTTCATGATCGTTATCAATTTTATTAACGGTTGTCAGATTGTTGTACATATGTATGTGTTGATTGTTAGGCTTGTAGTTAGTTAAATAATGGTATTTTGTTCTTTTTCAGGAGAGGAACATGCTACGGACATGTCTCCAGATTCCGGTATAAACGAACTGGCAGGACTTAGTCCAGAAGAACAGGAGAAACAAAGACAAGAATGGCAAAATGAATTGATAAAGGTACTTTAAGTAATACTTTAATTGTTGTTTTAATTATAATTTTGTAATTGGTTAAAATTATATTCAGTAATTAATAATTGCATCATTATCTCACTTTAAAAAAAGGAAAAATAACATAAAAGTATAATGTTATAATGTTATGTAATGTTGCTGTCATTTTGTGTTCTTTTTTTTAAAATACAATACCTTTAGGAATGGCTAGTACCAAAGTTCATCCTTGCGTACTGTATTATTACATTGAATTGAGTATTGATGTGCTCTCACCTCCATATGAGAGGAATGTGATCCGAAGAACATGTATGTTAGGAGATGTTTATTAGCCTACTCAAAAATGAGTTACCTGAATTTAACTTTTGATAACAAATTGGTATTATTGTGTACATAATTATTAACTTACCAAACAAAGTTATCAAAATTTTAATATTTTAGATTTAGATTCATTATCACATTTTTCAATGACTCTGAAAATTACCTGTTAAGCTTCACTGTAAAAATGAATCTATTTTTTTATTGTGGAAGAACTTTGTTGAGGCTCAGATAATGTTCTTATAAACATACCGCACCTAAATAAAAATATTAATAGTATTGCACTACCGTATGTATCACGCCCTATTTTAATGTTAATTGAAACATATCGTAAACGAAACACATGCTGTCAGGTTTAGTATTACAATAGTAATCACAGGCAGACTGCTTTAGAACTAGTGACAAAAAAAATATTTTCGGTTGGATTTATGGTCAGTTATATTCAAAACCATATCAACACATGATGAATGATGTACTATTGGTTTGACGTTAGGCATGAAACATCCTTTTGTCCTTCGTCTTGTACAAACGGAGCTGATGTAGCTGTGCAGTAAAATGCTCAGTAAATACAGTTTGTTCCAAATTTATTTTACATAGAATTTGAAAAGTACTGGGTCATCGAGACAGATTGCATCCATTTTAAAAAATTATAGTTTAAAATTTTTTTTGTTGTGAACAGAAAATATAAAAGTAAACAAAGTAAAAGTATATAAGTAGAACAGAAAATATAAAGGTTTTTTGTTGGTACACCTGTACTGTAAATTGAGCAAACTGAATTGGAAAAAACATAATCATAATTTGACAACAAGATGGTGCACCTCCTCATTTCAGTCTTCTAGTGTGTCACGCCCTCAACGAAAGGTTCCCTGACCGATGGATCGGTAGGGCTGGTCCTGTGCTTTGGCCTTTGAGGAGTCCAGATTTACCCCACTCAAATTTGTCTTCTGGAGTTATATTAAAAAGTATATCTACAGTAAGAAGATTCAAAATGACAACGAATTGGTACTGCTGTTGCTTCAGTCAGGCTCGATACAACACAGTGTACCTGAACAGAGGTTGACTATCATTTAGACATGTGCAGAGCAATCAAAGCTCATATAAAAACTTATTAACTTGTAAAAAATTGTTAATATTTTCTGTTTACAACAAAAAAAAATTTGTGTAAACTAATCTCCATTAGTTTAAAATGGATGCAACCTTTCTCGATGACCCAGTGTATGAGAAGTCAAGAAGACAACACTTGTGTAGTTAATATAAATGTACAATGACTGTAAATGTTGTATAAAAAAACTTGTATGCCTACAATTTACACAAGTTTCTCAAAATGTTTACGATTCTATTCTATACATTTTTCACTTTGGCTTGACCAGATTTCACCTGTAACTTTAGACAAGGATTTAGTTTTTGTTTCATGTTGAGTATTTTATTTCCCTGCTTCCCTCCAACTCAACTGATATGTTGAACTGCTGCGTTCCCATATTACAATGACACTTCTGCTTGAGATAACAATTCCTCGACACGGGGTCTTAAGCATTTAAAGATATTAGCCAAGTGCAGGCAGCAAAGATGTACTTTTTATGTAGGACCCTTGGTGTTCAAATATCAGAATTGATTTAAACATTTCTGTAGAATGGAAGGAAGTTTCACTGTCAAGGATAACATCTTAACATTCTTGGTGGTGCCTGATAGATTGAATGATCACAGAAGAGATGGGTTGACCAATTAGAAATCATGACGTGTTTATTACATTTTCTTAAAAATTGCACCCTTTTTTTGAAGTTCTCGTACTTGTATGCTAGAAATAAGTAGTTTATTATCCATATTTATTTGTGGGAAAATAATCAGACAAACAAAAATTGTTGAAACTAGTGGTAACTTGCACACATTACAAACATTGAATGTAAGCAGCTTCCAGCACGTCCTACTGAGTATTTTCCTAAATCTTGTTTTCTCGCAAAATGCACTTTTGTCACCAAATAGTGGTGCTAGCAGTAAAAGTGCTGCCTTAATGTACACCTACTTATGATTAGTTATTCTAAAATGCTAAATATTTTTGTAGGTTGAAGAAGAAATAGCCACTCTGCGTCATGTACTGGCAGCTAAAGTGAAATTATCTCAAGAATTGAAGAGGAAACTTGGATTCAGTGTTTGGAAAGAATTTCAAGATGATATGAGTCAGGGTATTAAGAACGTCAAGGAATCTAATGTGTATGTATATTATTTTATTTGTTTTTTCTACCTCTATTTTCTGTTTAAAAATGTTTAATTTTGTCAAGTACTTGTGGTGCATTATAAGTACTACTTATTACCCGTAACAATGGTAAAATTCTGAATTTATATTTTTAATTTTTTCCTTGTATAGGGATGATTTCAGATCACATAAAGAAACTTAAGACAATTGTGGAAGATGTTTTTGTAGCCAACATTCTCATCATTCATTGTAGGTTTTTTCTGTTCATCTGGTGTTTCTTTTGCTCTTCGTGGATTTTAAGTCATTAATTAGTTTTTTGAATTTAGTTTGATCCATTATGTTTTCTCAGTTTATTCCAGTTTTCTCAATATCCTTTCTGGCCTGCCCTTGTTGTAGTAGTAGTCAGCACAATTGGCTTCCACGCTAGGGGTCCTGGTTTCAATTCCCAGTCAGGACACAAAAAACAAATCCTTTTTTATTTCTGTACGGACCACTTATCGGACACTGTAAGTTTATTGTTTATAGTGTCTTAACATTTTGTTTTAGTTTTCCAATCATTTCCATTAATCATTCATATTTCTTGTATTGTTATTTTCTTATTTTTAATCCGTACTGCCCATCTTTGGACCCATTATCTTACGGAGGATCTTTCTCTCGCATGTCTCGGCTTCTCAGACCAGTCTCCCTGGTGATTCTATGGGAATTTTCCAAGCACTTATGTGCAGATGGGTGGTATCACAGTATTATAGTGCCTGATTTTGGCTTGCCCCAACCTAGTTTTCATCTTTCTATTTGTATTATGTAAGTCATTATTAGTATGTAAAATTGTCATTCTTTAATAAAAATCCATTCCTGATTTATATTTTTTTTTATTAGCTGTTTGCCAGAAAAAAATTATGCTATAGTACTTTTGCATTGTTTTATATAATACTCTCTTTTATATCTTAGTATTGATTTCAATTGATTACTTTTTTTGTATCAGTTTGCCAATGTAAGTTTAATTTTCGTACTATGTGTTTTGCTTGATTGATCTCACTTATTAGAAATGAAATAAGCATGGTATTTCTCTTTCTAATGTTTTCTAATGTTTAGTCTGTGGGAAAGTTACCAAGCTTTCACGTTGTGTTGTATAGAATATTAAATAGTTTAATATGATGCTTTTTTTATTTTATTAGCAGTTATTTAATATTTAGCTGTTTACTGTTTTATTTATCGTAGAATAAATGTTGAGTTTGTGCTTTTAGAAATACACCCAGTACCTCCAACTTTTATCATGAGCTATTATTATTTTGTTTTTGCATATTTGATTCTCTCTTTAATTTCATGACAGTTGGTAATGACTTGTAATTTTATTGTGAAGTTGGTATAATTTTGTTTGAACTAGTATATGTTACAAGCTTTTATAGAAGTATAAATTACTATGTTTTTCCAGTTTCCTAGAATATACTATGTATTTATTTCTGCATTGTCTTTGTCAAGGTTAGGTTCCATACACATATGTGTATTTAATAACATACCAAATTTGTTTAATTTGTTGTTGATATGATATAACAGAAAATATTCTTGTTTGTCAAGCGTATTCCTAGTTTAACAGTTTATTATCAGTAGCCTGTTACATAAATTAGCATAATTACTTACTCAATATTTATTACTTGCTCAATATTTTTGATTCGGTGTTTTCTGATCTTTTTAAGTTCAGACCCAGATTCAGCCTTTTTTCCGTTTAAGGCCAATTTAAAAAACTTATGAAGTTACCAGCACATTTCAGATGTTGGTTTTCATGGCAGGGTTCTATTCCTGAGTATCAGGAATAGAATCTGGGTATCTCATTGGCTGCATTTGTTGTATAGGGTATGTCTGGGAAGTAATGTTAGTGAGTCAATTTAACTTTTCGTTACAACACATCAAAATTCTTCAAGTTGGCATCAAATGTACCATGGTAGGCCTCGTCCAGAATGTCCTTTAAACCTGCCATGCAAACTGCTTGGATTCCGTCAATTGTCTCGAAATGCTTTCCTATTGTGGGTCCGTTCAGGCATGGAAACAAAAAGAATTCGGGGGGAGAGCCATGTCCGGACTGTACAAAGGCTAGAGAATCATTTTCACACATGTTCAGATTTTCTTGGCTCGTTTCAATGCGGCATAATTTTTGGTCGTTGATGAGCACTTTTGGGACCATCTTCGCACACACCTTCTACATGTTTCAAACTGTTTGTAACGATGTCATGAATGATAGTTTTTGGAATGTCTAATAACTGTGACACTAAACAAACACTCAATCATCAGTCTGTGTTCAAAAGTTCTTTCACTTACATCAACCTCTTCCCGGCCTTCAAAAAAGGCCTGGTGCCTCCGAAACACTTGCCGATTCTACAGGGAATTTTCTTTAAAAGCTGTCTTGATCATTGGAACAGTTA
Source organism: Catonia carolina (assembly GCA_035578175.1). Classification (NCBI taxonomy): domain Eukaryota; kingdom Metazoa; phylum Arthropoda; class Insecta; order Hemiptera; family Achilidae; genus Catonia; species Catonia carolina. The sequence continues at coordinate 46,458,838 of JAQMRL010000001.1, forward strand.
TTGCTGTGGTCGTGCCAAGTTAAACGCAAAGCTTGATCATATCCTCTTTTCTACCAAGCCCTTCATTTTCACTTACATAGAGTCACAAAAGGAATCACCTGTCCTCACTCTCCGGATGGCTGGAGAAGACCGAGTGACCCAGCATCCATTAGCTGACTTTCCCCACTACTCTATTCTCAACTGATCCGAGCGCGCTCCGATGTAGTTGCATCAAAAAATACTTTCCGGTCATATCCTGTGTAGCAGTCAAACTTAAAAAAATAAAATATTTATTTAAACTTAGTATTGTAAAATATTCTAAAATTTCTAATGAAATCATTTGTGTGTTTTATTATTTTCTCTGCACTTTTGAAGTTCACACTAAATTAAAATAATTGTGCATTTAATTTTCTGGGCACAACAACAAAATTTTATTTTCACTGATCAAAAATAAATTAATGATGTAAACCAGTTGTTTATAGGATATAATTAATTTAAGCTACTACAGAAATACTCAGGTCATTTCCTGTATTTGTTTTAAACTTTGTGAACATATTCTACCGAAATGCAGTCCGTACATTGTTGGACTTTTATTTTACATTTTTATTAATTTTTATTTAATTAACACTTATTTTAATGTATTGACTATAGTGGGTCGGGTTAAAATTTGCTTTTTGGCTTCTAAAATGTACATTGTTGTGAAAACATTAAAACAAAAGATATTGGTGGCTGAAATAGATACTGTTTGTTTAATTTTATTTAATTTATCAGTAACTTTAAAAAGAAATTATCCAGTTGATAATAATTTGCTTAACTAATTATTAAAAAAAAAAACTATCCTTTCCTTCTTTGGCAGTATTCCTAGTTCTTGATTACTTATTAAAAGAATGCTTGCCAAAAGTTTTTCTTTAAAATCGTGTTGGTATAAATTGTTATGATAAGCATGTCTAAAATATTCTATCTTCAGTTATTAGGATTATTTCAGTTATAGATTTTATGTAAAGTACCAGGAAACTATTTTTGCTCTCTAGAGATGGTTTTATTTTTATTCTTTTATTTGACAGCTTAACCAATGGCATTTATAAATCCAATTGAGTTAATTACAGTAATTTAAAACCAGTAGATCATAAAAGTAATCACATTATTTTATTTTTATTATGATTTACTTTTTTATTATAATTTAATTTTGTAGAAAATTTTCTTTTAAGTTTCTCAGTATTATTTTTTGTTTAGTTACCAGAATGTAGAAGAGAAATTTGGTCAGTTCGGAAGGGCTGTTACAGAAGCCCCCATGTAAGTTTTCTTTTTTTGTTTGCATGTGACCAAGATTATCAGCTGTCAAATATTTTTACGTGTAGCATGTATTTTAGAAGCAAATTTCTTTTTGATATTGTAAGAATTTTATCTTGAATTTCTTCTTTCATATCTGTTATATATTTTGAAAACGTGTTTATTTATTTTTGGTTGAGTTTCAATTATTATTATATTATTACTAACAAAATTCTTCTTACTAACTTTAGTGTTCATGTGTATATATAATATATATAATATAACAGTAGAGGCTAACTCTGTATTAGATGTAAATTGTGTAGCATAAAACACAAAAATTATGCTTACATATTGTTAGTTGTTGTTTTAGGTCATCAACTGAAAATATGTGGTTTAAACCTCAGGAGGCCTTACTAAGTAAAACGAGTAGTGAGGTGGTTCACCATTGCCTTCCTGACTGAGTGAAAAAGTATGCTTGACAGCTTGCCAGTCACTCTGAAAAGCAGTCCTTTTTACCCTGCAAATGACACCTTCACTTCTTTCAGCACAGGGTCTGTCTGTGTAATGAAATTCGTTACTCTCGGAGGAGATAACTCTTGACTAGTGTTTTGTACACCTCTACCTCTTCTGTTCTTTAATACTTTGGTTATATATTTGGCTGCCTATGTGGTAAGAAACAGAACTATCTTTTGAACGCTGGAACTAGCAGATAGAGTGCAAATAATTTAACATTCCACTTAAGTGAGTCCAACTCTCTGACTCATCGTGTCTAAAAATTTGTTTCAATACATTACACTGATGAAAAGGAACTCTGCAAGAGCATCACTTGCATTGAAGCCGGCCAGACTACCGCTCAATTTTCAGTTTTCTGTACCAGAAATATTTTGTATTGCAATTATAAATTAAAAATAATCTGCTTACCTTTTCGCTATTGTAACTATTTCTTTTGGATAGCTTTCTGAAATGATATATTTCAAGTTTAGAAGTAGATACTTACTATATCAAACTGAGCCGTTTGTTTAAATGAGGCTTCACATTTTGATTGGGGTAACTTACCGGCATACCTTCTTCATTTTTTGATAAATTTTTTCTTGTTATCATTTTCCAAAATTTAATTCTGTTGCGTCCGTAACAATTTTTTCTAGCAAGAATGAAATCAAACTGAATTTACTCAGTTGTAATGTGGTGCCACAATCTTCAGTGTAAATAATCACACTACTAAATTTTTGACCAAACTACGCGACGTAACTTACATGTAATGTAGTGCTAGCGTAGTAAATTGATTTCAACAGACATGCAAAGTAGATCATTACTCTAAACTTTTGTATATTATTTCTTATATTATAGTTTAAGGAAATAGCCTCCATTTCTTTCGCTTTTTGCAACCGATTATTCATTAACATATAGTATTTAATCAGCTGTGTATTTAGAAAAGTTTTAATTTTTTTGTTGAGGTGTTAATGAGAGGTAAATGGAATCGAAGCAAATCAAATTATGTGGTTATTAAATTTTTTCTTGATATAAGTATTATTTTGTAGTTCTCCAGCCTTTGGCGTAGGCTTTCTCCATTATCTTCCTTCAATCCTTTTAGAACTTATTGCTTATGCCCTCCATTTCCTAACACCCATTAAAATCAAATCATTTATAACATCACCTGTCCCCACCTCTTCCTAGGATGCCTCTTCCTTCTTCTTTTGTGCAGGCTTTCCTTCAATATCACCTTAACCATCCTTGTTGATTTTTATGAAATGTAATATTCTTTGCCTTCCACAAGAGTATTATTTGGTTTCTCATTTACATACTCCTTTCTCCTTAAAATCTTACTTTTGAATCTTTTTGGAAAATTGTTCCACATCCATTGGTGACAACTGGGCGCACTAAACACATGTATTTCATTTTTGTATTTATGATGATGTTGCATATAAATTATAAATCCTGTTAGTGAAAACTGTTGATCTACTTCCATGTTCATGAGTAAATGAATACAAGTTGTCCTTTACAAGTATTCTTGCTTCCAATTTGCTAGTATTTGATCATCATCATCATCACCCAAACACGGATAGGCCTAAAGCCTGTTCCGGCACCCATCTTCGTAGCGGTCTTCCTCTATCACGTCTACCCCGTGGGGCATAACCTAATATTTGGACTGGTAGTCTTTCCTCTCGCATTCTATTCACATGTTCGCACCACCTGGAATTGTAGCGCGCAATGCTGTCTAATAGTGGTTGGACCTGTAATTCTGCTCGAATACTCTCATTACGTTTCATGTCCAGTCTATTATAGCCTGCCGTCGCCCTTAAAAACCTCATTTCTGCACTTTGTATTAGAGATCTCTCTCGTTGCGTCATGGTCCAGCTTTCACTGCCATACAGCAAAACCGGGACTGCCATAGTTTTGTACAGTTTAATTCTTGTATCCTTTCTGTCTTATTTTTCAAAGTTCGATGTATTGTCCCGCAAATTGTTCTAAACTTATTCAGTTTATTCATAACATCGTCATCTTTTAAAAAGCTTACGTCACATCCTAAATATTTAAAATGCGAGACTTGCTCTAAAACCTTATCATGTATAACGATTTTCGTTCTGACTGGATACTTGCCCTTAAAGGCCATAGTCTTTGACTTAGCGGCAGATAGCTTCACTCCATAACCCTCACAGATCTTGTGTAGTTCAAACACAGCTTTCTGCAAATCATTTTCAGCTTCCATGATAATTACCTGATCATCCGCATATAGCAAACAGCTTAAATCATAATCGGCGATTTGTACACCAGCATTTATGCTCTCCTTCCACTTGTTCAGAATCCAATCTATATATATATTAAAAAGCGTCGGAGACAAACTGCAACCCTGTCTCACCCCCTTATTTGTATCAATCGCTGATGTCAGTCTATTTCCAACCTGTATATGGACAGCTGTATCTTCATACAAACTCTGTACCACTGATATCAGATGTGGGGGATATCCTTGCAAATACATTATCTCCCAGAGCTGCTCTCTATTAACACTATCAAAGGCCTTTTCAAAGTCAATGAACGCTAGATGGGTTTCTAGATTAAACTCCCTTCTTCTTTGTATCATCAATTTAAGAACAAATATAGCGTCCGTACACGACCTCCCCTTTCTGAAACCCATCTGCTCCTCATTTATCAAACAGTCTGCCAATGCTTTTAAACGTTCATTGACCACGGATGCATACAGCTTATAGCCTGTGTTTAACAGTGTTATACCTCTATAATTGGCACATAGATTTCTATCATTTTTTTTAAACAAGTTAATTATTTTTGCTGAATTCCAGTCTTTCGGCACTTTATGGCTTTTCCAGCACATATTGTATAGATGTAGCAGACGAAGGCCTAAAAAGAGGCCACCATATTTTAGGAGTTCCATCCTCAAACCATCCAAACCACTTGCTTTCCTATTCTTCCCATGCTGTAGAGCTGTGGTAAGTTCTTCCATTGAGATCATATCTGGGTTACAGTTATCACAAAGCATCTTCACTAAACCACTATTAGTTCTTAAGACGCCACGCCACAATTCACTACAATGGTCGACCCAATCCTTCTCTGATATCACCTCTAACCGTACTGACTCTTTGACATCTGCATTTAGGTGCTTCATAACTTTATAAGCCATTTGCTGTTGTCCATGCAGGTCGTTCTCTACTTCACTAATAAAGCGATTCCATGACTGGTTATGAGCTTCTCTCACTAGTCTTTTTGCATCTGCTCTTGCTAGCCGGTACAAGGCTGTTGTCGTGTCATTTTTACTATTTAGCATGCGTTTGTATTGCTCCTGTTTTTTTATTAATGGCTGCTTCGATCTCCCTATTCCAGATCTTTAAACCCTTCCTACTCCCTGATTTAAACTCTGTCCCTAAAGCTTCTGCAGCAGCTTTCTCAATTGACGTCTTTATATTAAGCCATTCCTCTTCAACATCATCACTACTAGCTACTCTTGCCAATACCTCATTGAGTCTGTTTACGTATAACTGTCTCACCGACTGATCCCTCAGTAGATGCACTTTATATACCTGCTTCTTCTCGACCCTCTTAGAAGTTGAGCGAGTTTTCTTCCATGCTGTATATAATATAACTTTCGAGACAACTAGGTAATGGTCTGTAGATAAATCGTATCCCCTATAAACTCTTGTGTCCTTCACTTGGCTTGATAGTCTTTTATTAACAATAATGTAATCAATTAATGAGCGTGTACCTCGAGCCGTCCATGTATATTTATGTATATCGCGTTTCCTAAAAAACGTGTTTGTTATTTTTAGTTCATTGAACGTAGCAAATTCTCTAAGAACATCGCCATTCTTGTTACATAAATTCTCACCAAAACTTCCCACTACATCTTTTATTGGTTGATTCCCTACCCGAGCATTCATATCACCTGCAATTACGACGTCTACCTTCCTTCCATTAGCAGTGACGAGATTTTGAAGTTAGTAGTAGTAGTAGCTAGTAGCTAGTATTTGATAATTTTGAAAATTGAAGTTTTGCGTAGACAAAAAATAGAGCTTCTTCATCTACGTTCACTTAAGAAGAAAGTATTATTTCTTAGTAATATTTTTTGAGTAACTTTTGTCTTCTGTCCATTTATTCTTATAATACTGATGCCTTGAAATTGTTTGAAGTATTTACAAGTGTTTTCTTTTTTGAGAAGTTGTTGCTTTGCTATTGTAATTTTGTATCATAACAGTAACATTACCATTTTGAGCTGAGTATTTTCATAGTTGTACTTAAATCCAACCCTGTGCAATATTTTGTGTAGTGTCCAGGTTTCTTATAAAGGTGTTTCTGTGTTCTATAACTATACTTCTAAAGAGATTGAGTTCATTTCGGCCTGATAGTGTACATCATTTTCTACTCCATCGTTTGTGCTTCTGTGAGATGAATACTGTGATGATGTATTCTGTGTTTTGTGTAATATATTTAAGTAGAGGTATTGGTACTTGGTAGATGATGGTCGTTATTGGATTGAAAGTTGCAGTATTAATTAAAGAAATCTGTGTATTCAGTTGCTGTGCGATATTTTTTGAAAAACTTATTTACGTAGATACTCCATCTCTACAGTGTAAGAAAATAATGCTGGGTAAAGGGGTTACATACTTTTTAATTTTGTTTTCTTAGTGGATAAATGTGTTAAGATTACTTGACATCTTCTTATACCAAAATACACTATAATCTCGTAGACATAATCCTTTTAGAATAATCCTTTCAAATAAAGTTAAGGTAATAAACATTTGTCTTCATCAGTAATAATTGTTAAGTACTTGGTAATAAGAAATCAAAATAAATCTATGATGAAAACTTTGACACGCATTATTGAAATACCATTCATATGTTATCAGAGGATTCATTTTAGATTTAGATTTTTAGAGGATGAAGGTGTTCAAGTGCATAAGAACGTTACAAGTAGAAAAGTAAAGTTTCAGAACTTTTTTTACATTAAATTATAATCAATTGCGTATTATAAATTTTCGTGGAGGTTCTATATTAATATGTAGGTGTCAAAATGAAAGAAATCAGACAATTCATAAAACAATAGTGTACATTTAAACTTTTAATTGTATTTTTATCAAAGCTATGTTATTGTTACTTAGCATCTTCATCCACTAAGCTCGTAATTTTTTTTATATGTTCTCCAAAATTGAGTATTTCTTAAAGTAGATTGTCTTTAAAAGAATAAGATAGCTAAACTTCTTTGTGACTTTATCAGGATTTTATTTGGAAATCTAACAATTTTCTGTGACGATGTTAAAATTCATCAATTTTATTTTAATATGTCTTAAAAACTACCATTTTGCATGAACTAACAAGGCCTTCAACTTACTTAATCTGTCTTGACTGCCCGAAATGATATGGATCTTTTATTGGAAATTAAAAGAGGTGTTTTTATAACTTCTTATTTTCTTTCATTAGTTTCTTTAGCTTGCTACTTTTGTTAGTGAATATAGTCATAAAAATGGAATGGTGCTTGAGTTTATGACTTAAGTTGTAAGATTTTTTGTGAAGAACAACTAGTAAGTGATTTTTTAATCATCTGTTAAATGAATGATGCAGTCCATTAAAGCCTACATTTGTAAAGGGGGCCTTAAAAATAAATGAATTATAAATTAGTTGCCCCTGTTGATGTAGTAGTGAGCACAGATTGCTTCTATGCCGGCATATCAGGTCTGGCATCTTCATATGTGTATTACCTCACACTACGCACAAATGAAGGCCTATGTAGGGATCATCCCTTAAAAAATAAATAAATAAAAACATAATTTTTCAAAGCTCAAATTATTTATCTGCGTCATTAAAAAGTAAAGGAATTGGAGTGATTACTTTCTTTTGATTCTTAGTATCTTATACAATTTTGTTTCTAAAATGTCTGTTTATTATTGTTATGTTCAATCATCTATATTAAGAAAATAATAAAGGCTTACATGCAGATCAGTTGACTATTTGAATTTCAACATGCTAATAGGAAGCTTTTAGGCATTGTTTTAACAAAAAAGTATTTTCTTCATTATGTAATATATTTTACTGTGTTGGTCCAATTACATGTATAACATCCAAAAGATGATGTTTTGAATCAAGATTTGTGTTTTTATAAATTTTAAAAATATACAAAATGAAATAAAGCACTGTAGATAATTTTTATTTTGATGTGAAATCTTGTTAATATAAAAATTTGAGTAACTTTGTTTAACTGCGTTACACTTTTTGTTGTAAATTTGTAATTATAAATATGGAGTTTGCTTCTGCCAGAAAATCTCTTCTCTTAATGAAAAAAAAATGAAAGAAGTGTTCTTTTCTCTTGTAAAATTTCAATTTGTTAATTCAAATGATAATTAAAAAAAGAATTTAACATCCACCAGTTTAAATGCAAAAAAATGATTTTTAGTACAGCGTGGTGTGCAGAAGTGTTTATTTCATAACAGGAATTGACTCGGTGTGATGATATGGAATTGTAAGGTCAAGTTTAATGTTATATAACAAATTATTTTTCAGAAAGTGTGTTTTCTAAGAATCAGTTACTGTGTGCAATAGGACGTAGTTATAAAAAATTAATAAATATTATTTTACAAGTATGCGCTTTTAATTAATTATTAAACTGTTGTTTCAGCTATCAGAAGACTGAATCGGTTATAAAGACGACAGCAGAGAAGACAACATCTTTGTTAGGTGGCATTGGCTCTGGACTCACCAGCAAGATTGGACAACTTAAAAACTCCGATTCATTCCGTTCTTTTGAAGAAAAAGTTGGTTCTGCATACGAAAACGTAAAGGTAAATATAATTTTAATTAATTAAATGTAGATTTCATTTTATTTATTCATTTATTTACTTATACCATTTATTTATTTATTTATACCATATTTACTTGTGTAATGTCTGTATCCTGATTTTTATGGGTAACAAAACTTTTGTACTTCTAATGAATCCATAACATATCAATAGCACATTATACATGTAAGATCTTGAAATCCTTGAGTAATCTCTTGAGTTCTCTTAGAGTGATAAAGGTAAACATAAGTACTGTACCATTCCTTCTGTACTTTTTTTAGAAAGACAAACTAATCAAACTTTGTTAATAAAAAAAAACAAATTTACTGCTTAATACGAGGTGCATTTGTAAAGTAAGTTCTGTTTTGAAATAAAAAAAGAATAAGTATAGATACAACAATGAAATTTATTTCATAAAAATCTACAACTCTTAAACTATTTTTCGACATAACTCCTGTGATTTAACAGGCATTTGTCATAGCGAGGTACAAGCTTTTGTACACCCTTTTCATAGAATGCTGCCGCCTGTGTAGTCAACCAAGAGGTAACATGTTCTTTCAGCTCTTCATAGCTGTTCAACCGCTGACCGCTAAGGATTCAGATGCAGAAACAAATGAAAGTCGCTAGGAGCGAGGTCAGGGCTGTACAGAGGATAGTCGAACAAGTTTTCATTCATGACAATGCCTGACCACACATTGCGAATGACTCCTTAAGGATTTTGGCTGGGACTTGTTCAACCATCCTCCGTACAGCCCTGACCTCGCTCATAGCGACTTTCATTTGTTTCTGCATCTGAAGTCTTTCCTTGGCGGTCAGCAGTTGAACAGCGATGAAGAGCTGAAAGAACATGTTACCTCTTGGTTTACTACACAGGTGGCAGCATTACATGAAGAGGATATACAAAAGCTTGTACCACGCTATAACAAATGCCAGAAAAATCATGGGAGTTATGTCAAAAAATAGTTTAAGAGTTGTAGATTTTTATGAAATAAATTTCATTATTGTATCTGTATTTATTCTTTTTTTATTTCAAAACTGAACTTACTTTATGAACGTACCTAGTATTAATTACACTGAATTATTTGGTGAATGTGTTGGGAGATAAAAGTAATTGGCCTATATGGAGTGTAATTTATAAAAACAAAATCACATAACTGCATTTTTAAATATATTGAAGTACTCTGTGATGCTTTTTTGAGTGTATCCTTTATTTAAAATGCAAAATGTAATCTAATGTATTTTAAGTGAAGATTCTGTTTACCTTTAAATTCAGAGTTCTTCTGAATGGATTGAAATAACATTTTTACATGGTTTAAGATGCTTTTGGGATTCTTTTAAAATCTAAAAGTTATAAATGATAAAATTTATTAGTATGTGATTTTGAGATATAAACAACTATTTTGAGAATTTTATGAATGACACTAATCTTTATATTTAAAATTGCTAAGCAATTTTAACACTTGCTTATTTTTGGAGTTCTAACCAGTCAATTTTTAAAATGGTTACGAAGATAAAATCAGTTACAATGTGCTGAATTGCCATAAAGTGTTAAAGTGTCGTTCTTCAGTGTTGACTTATTAAATTTTCAAAAAAAAAAAAACAAATTTTAAATAATCGAATAAAATTATAGATATGATGGTGTGATACTCTGGTAACAATGTTACAAAGTTTATTATATTACACAACCTGTTACCACTCCTGCCAATCACCCCACATCTAATCTAATTACAGTTAACTTCTGTTAATGACCCCTTTTGTCCAGTGATTATCGCTATTGACAACAAATCTTTTGAAAAACCAATTCCATTTTGCGTGTGGTTGGTGTATTTTTAACCCTCTTAAGCGATCACCTCTCTTCACAACCAATGACTGCCATGTTGGTATTTCATTTTTGTTGTGACCATGGAATATTTAAGGTTTAAAATTTATTGACTGAACAACATTTTGTGAACAGTCTGCGATAAATCGGTGATATGGTTCATCAATTTTATGACAGCAGAGTAGGTTTATCTGTGTTCTAGAAAAATCACTTAAAATTCATTGTGTGAATTTATTCACACGGACCAGCTAATCTTTTAAATTCTAAAACTGCATTCTTTTTAGTTCTGCAAGGCATTATCTCAGTACACACTGAGTTTGCTTTCTGAAAACAATCGGAATTATTTTATATATGATTTTTTTTTGTTGACACAGAAATCATAGGGAGGATGACATTTACCCATGAGTTTTATCTACTGAGGGAACATTGAGAACATAAGTATGAAAGTACATTGAATTTATTTGCATGGGTCGTGGGTATTTGTTTCGGGTCATATTAATCGTAGCCATCATGCATTAGTTGTGACTTAACTGTGAACTTTGGTGAATTTTACTCCGCTACTTACATGCATTCTGTTTATAACCCTAAACATGACAATCCATTATTCAAAATTAATCTATTCTTTTTAGGTAAACTGTATTGCTTATCGTCAGATTTTTTTCACTTTGCCTGCTAATACCTGAAACCTGAACATAACATGTAAATGAAATTTGTTTGGATTCATAAAAAAATCAGTTTATTTCCTTTTTTTACACATTTGAATTCTGTTTGTAATTATTACAAACAATCTGATGTGTCATGATTGACTTCTTTAAAGAAATGTTCAAATTGAAAACTCTTTACATTCACCGAACAGACATCTGAATCATCTCATATGACTACTTAGCATTTTATTGTAAAATTTGGCTTTAACCCCTAGCTTGTACTGATATTTAAAAATTTTCATCTTTTGAAGACGTCAGTTAGGTCACCTATATATATTTACTTGTTTTCAAGTACTATTGATTAAACCTTCTATGTTGTCAAACACTCTCTTTACGTTCTAAATTTCTAGAAAATTTTAACTTATTATTTTTTTTAAAGTGAAACATTCTACCAAAACCTTATTAATAGACACAAATGGGCATAGTTTTATTAATTCTGTATAAATAAGTGTAATACCTGAGCTTTTATTCTAACCATAAAATGGTGAGGACATTTTGCAAGTAAATATGGCATTTGTTTGTTTTTTAATTTATTCTTTTTTTACTGGTATTCAGTTTACAATAAATCTTAATCCATTACTCTTTGCAGGTGATTCCTTCAGAAGTTGCTCAAAAAACTTCAAGTCTTATGACATTTTTTCAGTTATTTAGAAGGTAAAATTATTAGAAGGTATTATTAGAACTTATCCCATTAAACTATCCTTTTGTACCTTTTAAGACTCCCCAAATTGCACTGCATGTGACAGCTTCAAAGCATTCGTCTTGTCAAGATATTTCATACACATTTTCAACTTTCATAACGGCTTGGAAACACAACATTTTCTGTTAATATTGTAACAATCTGCTTTCTAAAGTTGTGTTCCTAATCAAGCTAAAAACATAATCAGTATAACTAAATACAATCATAAAGGAAAGGAGTATGTGTTTTTAAAATAACTTGTTAACACACTACACATGACTTGTATACATTATTCAGCTCACTTGTCGTTTCAAATGGATGACATGAGTATGTACACAACTACAAAAAGCACAGTTTTTGTGTATAATGTTTAACTAAATGTAGAATTATTTCTGTAATGCAAAAACAAGATATGGGTAACAACATACGATACTGAAGTCACGAGATTGTCTTTTGCGTATGGATGGGCTGTGAGGAAGGGAAGAGAAAATTTGACACTGCTGCCAACCTCAGCAATGAGACACTATTCGTACATTTCATTACCGTGCAGTTTCTATGTAGATTTTGTAAGCTGTAGTTTATTCCGAGAAAATGTTTTCATAAGCTTTATAAGAAATGAGTGTGACCTGTAATATTGCCTATAGCTTAATTACATGACTAGAAATGATCATGTACTGTAATTTACCAGCTATCGTTCCATTGGAACAAAATTTTCTATGAATGAATCGCTTTTACTATCGCTGCCACTGGCGCCTTCACTACCAGTCTTGCTAGTATCTACCAAACCGTTTCCTTTTTTTACCAGGTGTCAATGAAACTGTTGAAGAATAGCTCACTTCTTTAATTTCCTTCTTTATTCTTTGGATTGTGGAAAGAGAAACATCACAGTAGTAAGCCACTCGCTCATGGTTTTTTTTAAGAGGCAGGGAATGGCATTTTTGTTTATCTTTAACTTCACTGCATATTAGATTCGTTCAGCACTGTTAACATTTCTCTTTACACTAACAAACAGTTTTATCCATACAGTTAACATACAAAATGTTCCGTGATATACTGTATATGGTCTGGGTGTACAGTATAAATTGTAGTGTTTGTTGTACTGAAATTAAAGCAGTCGCGCATGTGCACTGATGGTTTTCCCCCTTTACCCCTCATTGCAAACAAGGGCAAACTCGTGACTCAAGTAAATATACTTGTCAACGAAACTGTTGAAGAATAGCTCACTTCTTTAATTTCCTTCTTTATTCTTTGGATTGTGGAAAGAGAAACATCACAGTAGTTTTATTTTCTACATCATGTTTAGAATAACAATTGATGAAACTCACTCTGAGTATCTTTACCATATCACTTTTAAAAATACGACTTGTTTGATACCTCATCAGTTACTATCAGGCATTGTCATTTAACATGTAGGATATGCACATACGCTCAAAATATCAGGGATTAACTAATAACTTGTTCTTTCTTTGGAATAATATGCTGTATGTCAAAGTTCTCTGCTTTGTCTTAATGTCGCCTTGTTAATTATAAATAATAAATATACAAGCAGAGGTTAATAAACCTCTAGATTCAGAATGAAAACTTTTGCTGTACTTTGTTATTTACTGGTTACATCAGATGTTCCTTGTTGATTTGTTCCACTAATATGATCAGCTGATTCAGTTTTATGTAGTTTTTCTAGTTATTTAGAAATAATGGTGTATTTTTTCTACTGATTGATATGCTAGAAACTGTTCTACTCTGATGAAGTTATTTTTAAAACAAAAAAAAAATAGGAACTTATGCTACTTGAAATTTACATCAAATAACGTAATTAAAAGCAACTCAGGAACACCTGTTGTACATTAAATCAATTGGTTGTTGGCTAATAACTGTATATTGGATATGTTAGGCTTAGCTTCAGTCTGTTATTCTAACATTACATGAGTACAAATTGGAATGTATTTATAAATGGTAATTAATCAATATATTGGAATTCCTGTGTTTCAACATACATCCTAATTTCATAGTAGCATTATCCGAATTATTCCCCTTCTACATGCCTGTACACAGAACATGAGGTATAGGAATCAACAATGGTAATTGATGTGGTGGGATGGGTAAGGCAAGGAAGCAGCTTAAGTAGTCACCGCTTAAGTCTGTTGAGTTGATTTCTGCTTTAGTTACCAATAAAAGTTGTTTATTAACAAATTTTTAGTACTGAATCTAAGGGAGCTTGCAATGTAATCGTTTTATTTTAAATGTTTCATCATCTTCCTTTTTTTCTGTGTTTGATACCTTTTCCACTTTTTTTTACCACATTATTTCCAGAGGTGATTAGAGTAAAATAGTTGTGCGAGATATGAAGAATGATGTGTTAGATCATTTTAAGAATGAAAACGAGTGGGGACCCATAAATAATCGGACTGATGGTGAGCTGCCATTCGTAGATGTAATAGAGAGTTCTCCAGCTAGATAGAGGTAGAGACCTTCAACAAACAACTGCCCAGACGGCGTCAGTCTGTAGGTTAACGTTTTGAAGTAGATTGTAAGGCAAATTTCAAAGAACAAAGAGTGCATTTGATTGTGTTTCCTGCTTGAAAAATCGACAACGGAAGCTTACCAAATGCTTCAACAGGCTTTCAAGGAGGATGCTATGAGTTGCATATAAGTTTTCGAGTGTTGAAGGCCATGTTTGTTCTGGGTGCCCTTCAACATCTGAAAACTATGAGAACTTGAAAAAATCCGCCAAAAAATCAACAAAGATCGTCATTTCACAAGACAAAATTTCTTAAGAGACAGGCGTCAGTTAAAGCTTGTGCCAGCGGATTTTGACTGAGGATTTGCAAATGTTATGTGTTACCGCTAAATTTGTTCCTCGCCTTTTCAAACAGGATCAACAAAACATTAGATTGAATTTGAGTCAGGTCTTGAAAAACGAGATTGAAAGTGATCCAAAATTTTTGACCAAAGTCAGGTGATGAGAACTGATCTGCAATTACTGCTAATGCAGATGGTGAAGGATGAAATGATTTTTTTGTAACGTATGTAAATATGCTGTGCCTGAATGGGATTCAAACCCAAGATCACATGCTGAGAGGTGAGCATGTTACCAACTACACCAATGCGGCCGCCAGGTGATGAGAGTTGATGTTATGGGTATGATCCAGAAACCAAGCAAGCGTCAAGCCAATGGAAGATTGGCATGACGCTTAAATGACATTGTCGACGGAACATGACAACAGTAAGAGAAACACAACACTACGATCAAACGTTACCCTACAAACTGATGCCATCTGGGCAGTAGTTTGTTGAAGGTCTCTACTGACTCTATGTATCCGGAGGACTCTCTATTACATCTACGAATGACAGCATGCTCTCAGTCCGGGTTATTTTTGGGTCCCTCTTGTATGTATTGTTAATCAGTCTTTTGACATTCTGGTATTTGCTGAATTTTGATTTGAGACTTAATGAAATTTTATTTTTGTTATAATTTCCAGACTAAAGTAACAACCTCTCGTTCTAATTCGATGCAGAGTTTTGAAGATGCACTACGTGAAGAAACTAACCGTAAATCAGCTGGTTTGTCACCCGCTACAACACCAACTATTAACGAAGAGCAAGCATCTTAATGTGAATCATAATGGCTAATTTAAATTATTTCCGGCTTGCTCTTATATTTTTTTATTACAACAGTGTTTTAAAATATAATAAAAGAATAGGTTTCAAAAAAGGGCTTTCAATTTACGCCCCAAATTTTGATGCACGTATTTTAAGTAAAATATAAATAGCAGCTAGTTGTTTTTGATCATCGATTGAAACCTATTCATTTGTCGTTTAAAATATTTAAATTTTATTATTGTATATTTTTTTAATGTTCGTTGAATAGTTTTTGAAATTAGTATTTTCTGGTTGATATCATTTGAAATTTGGATACAAATCTTGTGTGTAAGTGTGATTATTTTTGAAATATATAATTTAAAATTTGCCATGTCATTTTATTGTTTATTGTTTCATTATTATAATTATTACTGTTATTCGTATGATGATGATACAATTATTTCTGTATTTTTATTAACCATTTAAATTTCACAAGTAACAATATATTTGTTTGTATGAACATATGTATATTGTTAAAATATGCCATTATTTTTCTGCATGGTTTATTTAAACAAAATTATGTTAATTTCTGCATTTTTAGAAATTTTATTTTTAATTTTTTTACCCATATTGGTTGTTTATTGGTGAAATGAATTTCTTTCTCTCAGTTTATTGCATAATTAAAATAAAATTTTATTTACTTTATATTATTAAAATATTATGTATATAAGAAATTATAGTAATGGATATTATTATATGATTTATCAATGTTCTTGTAATATAATAATTATTATTATTGTTCATAATTTTCTTTTTATTTATTATTATTTTTCATTTTCGAAAATAAAATGTTATATTATGCAATCATTTATATTTTATTTTTATTTCCAGTCATTTATTTATCCATTCCATCTCATATTTATTTTATATTATCATTCCATTTATGCATTTAATTTAATTCTGATAAAGAGCTCGTGCAATAATTATTCGTATAAGATTGTATAAAATTATGTTAAATTTTTGAGGAAAATATATAAAGATTGTCAGAATTTTGAAATAATATTTTCTCAACATTAATTTAAAATAATGTAAATTGAAGTAATGATAAATTTTGGGATGTCTATACAATTTCAATCCCTAAAATTCACTCAATATTCTTATGTGCTTCGCTTCTTTTTTTGTCACGTAAGAAACAATATTACTGCTATTGTTCAATATTACTCCTCTATTCACTTCTGTTATAGCTTGTATAACAATTATTGTATTAAATAGAAACAGTTTTAACATTTTGGTATTATGTATATTGATTATATAATGGTATCTAAAGGTACTTCCATGTTTAATGAAATATGATATTCTAAATCATGATTGAGAGAGTATTGAAATTCAGAGTGGTTTGAATTCAATTGAAGTTGAGATTTTTAAAATGTAAGATCTGGTCAGGTGTGATATTTCTTCATCTTTATATTGCCTCATATTATTACCTACACAGAAGCCAAGGCTTACGTAGGCACCATAATAATTCGAAAAAAAAATAATAAAATAAAAACTAAATTAATTTTCTATGTTTATTGCCTAAATGGATAACTTTGTCTAAAAGACACATAATATTTTAAAAATTAATATTGGATATTTTTAGGTTTTATCCTATGTATTTTTGGAAAACAGGAGATCAATGACTTAATTATTTTCACATACCTCCTTGGTTTTATTACAATGGTCACAATTTGTCACGCCAGTTGAAAGGCTTTGGCTCACTGTTGATGGCCAGTGCAAACTGGCTTCTAGCTAGGGATTTTGGTTCAGAAGGTTTTTTTTATGAAACAGCGACTGTGCTGAAAAAATATAGAATATAACCGAATCTGTATGCTTTGTATTCTGAGATTGTCATTTCAGTTTATAATAAATTCATAATTTAATTAGGTGTATTTTGACTCATTATTCTGAAAGAAAATAATTTTCCTCGTTTAAAATTTATCATGCAAAAACATTCATATAGGACATATAGGAGCTTTTTCTTTTGTTTATCAATTATCTCTTGTGTATGTAAGAATATTTACTTATACCTATTTATTTCTCAAGTTTTGTATTGTTCTGTATCAAAAATGTGTTTAACCTTCGAATGCTCGCGATATTCAGTGTCCCACCAGAATTCGCAAAGAGGCAAAGTGGCCGCTATACTATTTCTTTGTTTTATTTCGTTTCTTGCTAGTTAATTAAATTTTTTAACCATTGTAAATGAACAGAAATTATTATGCAATTATTAATTTTTGTTAGGAAAGACTTTATTTATTTTTCTAAAAACTGTATATAACTTAAAACTAATAGAAAACATTATTAAATATTATAATTAATTAAACAAACAATATTTTTTAATTGTAAAAACTTTAACCTTTAAACTTATGATTAAATTATATTAAATCAGTTTCCTCAAAAACTACTCCATTTCTTCATGTGAAATATCCATATTTTCCTGGCATGGATTACAGGTTACTTCTTGCTGTGAATGATTTTTACACACATGCTTTTTGCATTTATGGCAAATAAGTTGAAATTTGTAATTTTTTTTAGACCCACAGCAGTAGCAAATAGGTCGCTTCTTCGTTTTAGATGCTGTGGTTACCACTAATTTTTTCCTGTAGTTATCCAAAAAAAGCGTAAATTTCTTTAGGAAGGCACCAATATGTACTTACATGGTCAAAGATTATATTTATAAAGAAGAACACAGAAACTCGCAGGGCGGTTGTTTGGCCGGCTTTACGTAACGTTCACGATAATAACAAATTTGTGACTAAACTGCTGCCAATACAGACATTCAATAGGAATGATTCGAACGTTGTTAGACGGAAAAATATGTAATTAGAGCATACCTAAAGCCCCAATCATAAATTTTCACCTATCATAATATAATGCCGGTTTTTGAAAAAAGGCAGCCAATTTGCCGCCCATGTGAGCGCTCGAAGGTTAAACGTCCTGTTGAAATAGGAAGGTGAGTATAGATTGCTGAAATTTAATGGCAGGTTTCATTTAACTTATTAATGTATCAAGACTGCAGTTTGTAGGCCTATTGTGTAGAGATTTGAAACCTTTAAAAGATCATCTTCAGCAATATTGATAATAAGTTGCTTGCTAGTAATCAGGTCAGTTCCTTAAATGTATGCTTAACTTTGTGTGTATAGTTAAAATAAAAAATAGATTCTCGTGATTTATCAACAAAAAAGAAATATTTCTCTATTGAGAAATGTGGACGAGTGTGTGTTTGCTGAATATGAGTTTAACATGTATAGTAAACAAGTTGTGCATTATGTTTGTGATGATTTTTTAAATACAGTACAAGTGAGACTGCAATTTATCTGTAAGCAAAGTAAAAATTTGTGGGTGAAAGATATTGCTTTCGTCAATGTGCAATGCAGTATTTGTTATGAAGAGTTCTTTTTAACTTCGGAGGTTGCTTACTAATCCTTGAGGTATCCAAAATAAATATAATCTGACTTAAAAAGATTATAGAGTATATAAGTCATGACAAAGTATCTATTTAATTTCATCAATAAGGAAACACAGTTGCGTGAAAATTTTCACTGAGAAGACAACATTTACTCATTGTGTTGTTAGCTGGGTTACTTTAGATGCACTGAAATTGAAGAATCGATGGTATACCAAAATGTCAACTCATCTACTAAATATTGCATCTCCTTCAAATCCACTGGTCATATACTTAATGTTGAATTTAGGTAGATTTAATTATAGCCTATTCTACTTAATTCTGGAACTGGTGTAAATGAATCATGAGCATATGGTTGAAAGAACGTGACTGCCACTGTATCGCACCGCTAGGCTAGTATTGATATTGATAATCCTATTTTATAATTAATTTATACAATCAATTTCTCTAACCTTTTTTTAAGCTCTCTTGAATTTTTTTTTTGTTTATTACACGTGTTTCGGTGGATCCACCATCATCAGAGTATATAATATCGTTTGAAACTTAAAAAATGTTTAAATCTATAGATGTTATATCTTCAGTCACCTATATAAAACTAATTTTTTAATTTTGAAACTAATATAAAATTATTTTTAAATAGATGACTGAAAAAGTAACATCTTCTACAGATTTTTAAACAAATTTAGTTTCAAACGATATTATATACTTTGATGATGGTGGATCCACCAAAACACGTGTAAGTAATAAACAAAAATAAATCAAGGTAGCTTAACAAAAGGTTAGTGAAATTTATTATATAAAATAGAATTAATTTCAAGCTGCAGGATGCATTATAAGGATTTATTTTTGAATGATATTGATAACTATCAATATATTTTGTTTATGTCTGCTTCTAATACAGTTGTACTTTGGTGCTTCTTGAGAACAGTTCAGTGCTTTATTCTTCCGTGGGCAATGTTCTGTTTTGCAGTTAAATACAGTTTCAATTATATGCAAATCATTTTGTGCATTTGGGATGGCTCATGCTAAGCATTTTCTGCAACTTCAAACATGTATACAGTGCAGACCATTTGTTTACTTCAGTTTCAAAGATAAATGGAATAAACTGTACATCTGCGATAATAGAAGTGGACTTTCTAAAGGCATTACTTCCATTTAATTTTTCAGATTAAGATTGATTTCACATTGAATTAATCATTATCCATACTGTGCATACATCTCTGTTCAAAACATTATGAAAGGTAAAAGTGTTATAAAAATTGACTAGACATTCTAAATGTAAAAAACTCATTGTGGAATTTATAGAGTGCAATTGATGAAGAAGGATTTACTTTTAAGCTTTTGTTTCTGTGTGTAAACTGATCTTTTTTCAAAAAACAAACCATTAAAGATTTAGAAATTAAATTGCTTATTTATTCATAATAGGTTCATTCTACAGTGTTTTTTTGAATTCCAGTTCAGAAAAAGAAACATCTATGTCCATATTTAGACAATTAGAAAGTAGTTTGTCATGTTAATAATTATTCCAGGAAATCTAGAAAAGTTACACCAAATTTTTCAACTATGCAATTTTTAAAACGCTCCGTTGAATTTCTACTAATTTTTTTGTTTTTAGTGAAAAATTTGTTTTCGTTGACAACTGCCTTTTAAAAGTTCTCTTCTTAATTTACAGAAAAGCTTCCATCGCTAAGGGAAATAAAAAAAGATTGGATATCCTAGATTATTGACTTATAAAGGAGTTATTTTGAAATTGAACATGTCATCTATAACTTTTTCTTAAAAACTTCCAGTCATTCTGTAAATTCAGCTGTAGTTATTGATAAAAACGTTTTTACGTGTTTCTTTTGGAGTGATCTACAATTTGTGATATATATTACATCTTTGTAGTGGTGTATTCAGCTAATTTAATGTTGATTCAGCTATCCAATTTAACATTCAAGTTATATTTTGAAAAAACTGCCACTGATATAAATTAGAAAGCTAAGATATTTTTAGGCTTGCCAACTCTTCTGGTTTTGTCTGCTTGAAATGAAATCTTAAAATAGTGAGTAAACTTACTTCTCGTGAATCTATTTTGGGTGAAATTTCTGGAAAGCGGTACTTATTTGTTTGGTTTCTAAATTGAATGGAATTGTTTATAAAATGCAACAAGTGTACTATATACTAGACATGACTAGACTTCAAATGTCTTTTCCAACCCACTTGACTGTATTTTTAATAGAGTTTGTTCTGTGATTATAATGTACTGCGAATTATTCTTGAATGGAATTGTTCTTTAAAAGGCCTGTAGATTGATTAAATGAGAATAATTTATATTTGCCAGTGGGTGCTTGCTTATCAACCACCTTGATTCCTGTTCTTCAGTCTATATTAAGGTAAAGTACATTATGTACTGCACTTTTTATGTAGAATATAATTTTTTTAAATTAAATACTAAGTACATCTAGCAGCACTGATTCTGGTTTTTAAAAAGGCACATGGTTTTTGTGGCTGACCAATCACAAAAATTATTAGCTTGTGTGGCCTATGGATTTAGTGCTAAGAGCAGCAGTCCATCATCTACTGATGTAAAAGGCCTTTTGGCAAGAAGATTAAATTGATGCTCATTTTTTCAAAATTTTAAACCTGTTCCAGTGTAGGGCTATATATAAATTAACTGGTCAGGGATTACTGAAAAAAAACCAGTTTCCATTGGAATGTAGCACATACACAGTCAAAATAAGCGATGGTTAGATACTATCACACATATAAGCAGTCAGTGCGAGCTGGAGGAACATCTGTTGCTGAGATTCACCTTCGGCTGTGCATAGTTTATGGTAATAATGCAGTTATTTAAGGGAATGGCGAACTAATATACCTGATGAGGAAGGAACAGGATGTTATACTGTGATCTTGTTAAAGAAATTAAACAACATGTTTGTGGTAAATACCGTTTTTACATTACAGAACTCCAAAAAAATTCTCCTTACATTTCAAATAAGTTCCACTCTGTATGAAATTTGTTAGAAGAGCAATAATCAGAGAATAAAATGGTGAGGAATGCTAATGAAGATATTTTTCCTTGACAATGAATGCATGGGCCTCACGCGAAGGCTCTAGTAAACAAGTTATTTTGGTAGATTTTAGACTACTTCTCTTAACTTTGGGACTGCCTGATTTTCATAATTTCATAAAATTAAAGTATTGGATGGCGATTCAATAGTTTGAAAATGGTTGTAAGCAATGATGAACTCAAAGGTGGAGTCATTAAATGGAGAGGTAGTTTGGTGGTGGCATTCTTTAGAGAGGAAATGAACAAGCTGAATTCATGAGATGAATATTTCTGAAATTTAGGTGGAGACTATTGTCAAGAAGTAATAATATAAGCCTTAGTAACTTTTGTGTCACAATTTTTTTCTGTTCATTTTTATTTCTTGACTAGAGGTTAATTTATGGATAACCTTCATACTCTTCTTTAATGATTTATTTGAGTTTCATGTAAAATCTCTTGCTTTGGCTTAATTGTACTAAACACTTAAAACATCTTCAGTGTAGTAAATCAACTGAGTCAGTACAAAACAGTTTTGTTACAGTTTATTCATCATTCATGAGCACTGTACAATAAGATATGTTACATCAAGCTAACAAGTGGTTGGTGAAGTGAGTGTTTACTGTAAAATATATGTTTTTGTATTAACCATGAACAGTTCTCATTATTTTTACTGTTCATCATTGCATCATTTCATTCCAACTCCATTATAAAAGATTATTTTCTCAAAACACAAACATTAATTTCTATTGCTTGTAATGAAGCACCTTGCTTTCTCTCCTTACTTTAAATTGATATGATTTGATGGAGGTAAGAGCCACATGTAAAAATATGTTTTTAAACATTGACAATATATAGTAGTCTTTTCAAGATAAAGCCCAAAATTAGCTTAGTTCTAATTTATTTATTTATTAAAAAGATTTTTAAATACATGTAGAGCATATATCACCAACTAATTAAAAGTTTTCTTAGCAAGGAAATCGCTAATAAACATGGTTGTACCTGAACAGTATTAATTAAAAATTTATTCAGGAAATAAATATAATGAATTAAGTTAATAAATTTCTTGGCAACTTGTATAAATACAAAATATACAAGAATTTCTTTTCTACTTACTCATATAGCAGTAATGGATACAAATTTAAACATTATGAAAACTATGTTAATAGCAATAAGCAGAATATAGTCAAAATAGTGTAGCATTATTCAGTGAAAATAATCGCTGAATAAATTTTGGCAGATTCATAGTTAAAATCTCTAATATTTTTGAAGATAATAGTTGGCAAGTCTGTGTATTAAACAAATTATAGAAAATAAACTTAAGAAATATTTTATGTTTAGTGCAATAAATGAAGATATATGTATACATAGAAATCATTTAAGTAATGAATGTAATTAGTATTAATGACAGTAATGATAAATAATTAAATTTACAGAAGTACGAGGGACGTTCAATAAATAACGCCAATTGATTTAGAGGAAAAAACAATTTATTCAATGACAATGAAACTTATACTTCTTTTTAACTCAGTCTCCTGCAACATTTAGAAATTTTTACAGTAATTTTGTGAGCTTTCTGGTTCTCACAGCACACAGAAGTCTTTACCTTTCTAGTTGAACTATTTTTGTGTACCACTTAGTTGTCGTTGAACTTCTAGTCATGTGAAATGTCTTTGAGCGGGCCAAGTAAATGAAAATCGGACTGGACGAGGTCTGGGCTGCAATTAGGATATGGCAACATCTCCCAATCCAACTTCTTGAGTGTTTCGCTCGTTCTCTGAGCAATGTCAGGGTGACTGTTGTCATGCAAGAGAATCACACAGTTTAAGGACAGCCCTAATGTTTTCATGGTCCTATTTTTCTGTTGAAGCTAGTTAGAGCAATAGTAACTGTTCACGGTACAATCTTCTCCTTGTTCAATAAATTGGGTTTTGAGAGTCCCAGAAGGCTGTCAAGATCACCTACCTCTACCTACTCTGAGTTTTAAATTTTTTTGCACATAAATCCGAATATTCTGCCTGAATTAGATTGTTGGGCCCGCTCATTTATGTTTCTAACACTTATAAGTTTTAACACTTTTCACCAAACTGTTTCAATATTTTTGAGTAAATCTCAGTTTTACAAATTTGATAGGAAAAATCTTATTCTAAACATTCCTCTTTTGACATACACGTTTCAAGTGGAGCTGACATTTTGAAATGGACAAAAGAGGTTACGCTTATTATTCTTATCATTGAATAGCTGATTAACAGCGTTCCCAAGGTTGCCAACTTGACCCTCAAAAAGTTTAATTGTCATTGGTTGTCATTTTATTGCATGAACCGGTTTTTCACTATATTAATTTGTCTTGATAATTATTGTTGAATGTCCCTTGTATAAAAAATATTCAACACATCGAATAAATTAATTGCAGATACAAATTGTATCTGTTTTCTAGAATAATAGGTATTTATATCAGATTCATTGCATATCGTTTCAACTATCTAGACACTGCTATTTGTCAATTATAAATAGTTACAATAAAAGTTTCCTTTTTCATCTAAAATAAAATCAACTGAATTGCTATGACGTTCTTTCAATTTTTATATTAAAACTATTGACTGATTATTTTTTAATCATCTATAAATTTCATCTGCCTTGCTTATTTATTGTTTTTATTAATATTTGTACACTATATTATTGTTTTACTAATGTATTCAATCCTCAAATCACATGCACAATTTTAGTGCATTTATAAGTATTCAACAACCATAAAAGACAAAGTCAATTTTGAATCATAAATTTGGTTTGTACATGATAAGTTCTGTGAATAAACTACAGTGTGTACAATAAATGAGTTGTGGGTATCATTCATTACATTAAATTAAGATATTACTTTGCTAAGAAAAAATAGCCAACTTTAACCTTCCAAACGTGTTCTGTTGTATTATGTACTGTACAACAGACTTAATATTGTAAGGCTAAACACCATAAAAGTGAAGAGACATGACCCCTTCCTCAATTCATATCTACTAAACAATGTGATGTTCATGAATATTATATGAAATGCTCATTTTTGAAGATTTAGCAGTGATTAGACAGAAGAGAAGTCAACCCTTTTTTATTCTAGGTGAAATTATTGATGATTTGGTTCAACTCAGTTTTGTTGTGCTGTCTGCATATCATAGTCAATGGGTTTTGATCATGATATTGTTTTAAAATTTTCATCCAGTATTTAGAATCTTTTTACTATAAATTAATACTTTATAAGAATCAGAAGTCAGACAAGGAGATAAGATTGACACCAATTTTTTTTTAAAACTGTGCCTAGGAAAAAGTAATAAAAGAATGAAATAATAAAGAATTAGAAAAATTAAATAAGAACGAAAATACAAAAATGGGAACTTAAATTCTTTAATATTAATCTAATGGCCTTTGCAAATAATATTAAATATTTTTTCAAAAGATATAGGGAAAAACTAAAATTTAAAAAATTAGAAGAGTAGAAAAAAAATTTAAAACAAAAATTTATAACAAATCTCATGAGAAGAGATATTGTAATGGTTCTCAAACAGTACAAATAATAAAATAATAATAATATATGAAATAGAAATAACAACATGAAATACAGTAAAACATTTTTGTATGAAAAACAGAGTACAAAAAATGGAAATGTTCAATAGTATCAAAAGAAAATAGTAGTGAGGTACAAAGAAACTTTTAAATATTAAAGGCTTATTCCCACAACACTAGGAAACTAGCGTCAACTAGGAACGAACAAACTAACAGCTAGTTTAGAAGCGCTAGTGACTTTGAACATGGATGATTTTACTAGCACTAGTAGGGAAGAAAAGGAAACTTGATTGTCGCACTAGGAAACTAGCTCGGTGTGAACATTTAAAAACGTTGCTAGTAAGCTGTACTTTGTACAGCTGTACACAACACAACTCACTTATGTTTTCAGACCACTGCCAATGATTAACTAGCTCCGTGGGAAACATCATCGATGCATTGAAAGGTCCTGCTACTAGTAGCAGCTAGTAAACTAGTGTCATGGGAATAGGCATTAGAAATTATACACTTATAATATTCTAAAGGAAAGCTCAGGTAAGGTGTGTGATAATAACTTATATTCATCTGGAAAATAAATATTATGATATATGAAGGGTCCAGGGGAAAAACGATGAGGGTCCACAATTGATTATTTTTCAGAAAACGAAAAACTAAGTTTCATGTCTTCTAGACGAATAAAACTCAAAGCAAACAATTTTCTATGGCAAGATACAGTAGCCGCGTGGACTCTTATCGTTATACCCCTGTACCATGAATCTTTCACTGTATTTTTTGAAGGACTGTCAGCATTTTCCCCCTGCTAGTACTTAATATAATAAAATATAAACCTATCGCAATAGAATGGCATTAATATCTAAAAAAAATGGACTCTCATTGTTTTTCCCCTGGATCCTTCATGTACAATGCGTGTGATAAGAGGGTTAGTTTATACAATGAACTTACTGGCAGTAAACCCTTAAATTTAACAGTAAAAAATGTGATCAAAGTGTCTGTGGTGTGTAACAATTATTTTTATTGAATGTAGATTCACTAACAGTCCAAGATTAGATTTCTTCTTCTTCTTCTTCTTCCATACTGATTAGAACTTATAAAATTTAAAAGATGGTAGACTCACCCTACCCAATTAAGGAAAAAATAACTTGTATTTCTGAACCTAGCAAATCATTTAATCGTTAGCAATACTAGTTAATGCTCAATTTAACAGACGAATTCAGGGATACCGATGTCCATTGTTGAGAAAGTCTATTAAATTGAAAGTCATTCAGTTATAATATCGGTCACATATATTTCTAAATGTGTTAAAGTAAACATTAGATTTGCTTATAGCCTTATTCTTATCATAACTTTCAAAAAACTGTACCTTTACACGCAGTAAAAACTGTACCGTAACAATTATGTAAAGTGCAGTTCCCAACTGAGCAGGAAAAATGGAGATATTTACAGTGATGCAAACATTTCAAAAAGTATCTATTGTGTGTATAAAATTAGTTACAAATATAAAAAAATTGTTATTAGTAATTTTTTCCCAAAAATTAACATTCCTTAGATCTTTGTAATTTTCAAAACATTTTATTTATTTAGGAGGCTAATCTGTTAAATTGAAAGTCCATTAAATCGAACATTGGTTGTATTTTGTTTTAATGTATGGGGAACAGAAAGAAATGTTAATAGCATAGTACACGTGACACTTATTCATACCCTGTGTATGTTGCTATGATGTCACTGTAGAAAACTATTCCTCATCTCACTAAAATAGAACTTTGTTTTATTTTATTTTGGTTTAACGTCTGTTCTGCAATTATTGCTAATACAGACGGTGAAGGAAGAAATTATTTTTGTAACGTATGAATATATGCCATGCCTGAATGGGATTCGAACCCAAGACCGCATGATGAGGTGAGCACTAAAATAGAACGCATGGTCACATTGTTTCTTCGCATCGTTCAGCCATGTGTTATTCTCTAGTTCCAAGTTATCGGCATGTTTGTAAATATCTAACAGCATTAATTAAAATATTTTTCTGGAATTCCAATTGTAGGTGACACAGTTTTCAGTATTAGTTACTGAAGCCAACCTAAATATACCTGCTTATGCAGTATATGGTTGTAATACCATTGTCAAAAGCAGGCAAGCTTACATGAGAGATGTAGTTGCCTGGATCAGACCAGATTCAACAGTGATACAAGCACATCTAGGTAGTCTTTCTGCTATTTAACTATATACTATCCTATATAGTATAAACTATATACTATTGTACTAAATACTATCCTATCTAGCACAGCAGCTTTCATAGTACCGTTGCACCACATGACTACACATCTTAATTCTGCTTAATCTTAATTTAAATTTTAATTCTGCTGATTAAAAACTTTGCTTGGTTTTGTAATAAACAGTTATTACTCAGTGAAATACTGAGTTAATTTAATTAATTAGGAACATTTAGGAATTATTAATTGGATATTTAAGTTATAATTAGTTAAGATAACAGTGTTTCCTGGCAAATTTTTCTCAATATTATAAGTTTTAATCCCTGAAATAAATAACACTACAGTGCAGAAACTGTTCATCAAATTAAGGGTCTACTGCTAATAGTATATAAACTGTTCATTCCATCAGCATAATCATATGTTCATTATAAACACTTTTGACTTTTTCAATGTACTTATAACATTTTTGTTACATCAACTTTTTCACTATGTCTATTTTTAAATAACTGTTATTTTATTGCTTCATATTATTGTTGGCAATAAATTGTATTATTAAAAGATGTTAATGTAGTAAATAATATTCTATTAATGTATAAAAGACAATACAAAAATATATATTTTTTTGAAAACTTATAATGTGATTTATTTTTTATTACATTATAAACCACATTATGCAGTTACCAATCAAAGTTTTCAGGGACCTGCATCCAGGTCGCCTTGCAGGATGGTTGTTGGTCACACACAGTCCTGCACACTTTACTGCAACTTAACCCTGCATCACTTCTGATTTAGCCAATGATGTTGATAGTAGCTCTGAGATCTGATTTCGTGATGCCCACACCTCGCAAAAAATAGCTGCTTTGTTTTTAAGCAAGAATTGGAAGAAAGAGACGGTGAATAATAGCTAACCCCTATTAAATGGGTCATTTACACTTCTGCATGCAGTTGTCTGTCACACACAGTCCAGCAAACTGTATTGCAACTTAACCCTGCATCACTTCTTATATAGCCACTGACATTGATTGTAGCTCTGAGCTCTGATTTCGTGATGCCCCTGTTTGGGCATTTGCGAGTGTGGTGTGGTGCGTTTGTCCCCGAGTGGAGACAAAAACGAAATCAAATAAAGGATCCCGCGGGACCCTCCTCCAGAGCAGTGGACTGTATGCGTTGCGTGTTCTGCCACGCATCTTGTGCACTTTTTATTCGGTTGACGTACCCGGAATGCGATTTAAAGAAATACAAAATTAAGCAGCCTCTTACCTCCTTTGCCAGCGTGAATTGTACTCGTGTTGAGTGGGGGGTAAAAGGGGAAAGACAGGAATAAGGGATACGTATACCCGCTGAACTGCTGTTTTCTTCCAACGAGCGGTTTCTTCACATGAACTTCACCGGCGTTTTCCGAGTGCATGTATAGGCGATGCGGTGCACTCCCATACAAGCGGCGTTCCTTCCTACTGTCCCGGCGCGTACTGGGGAGCGAGTGCGAACAGCTGTTACAAACGACAGCGGCGTCCTCAACCCTCCAACAATAAATTCAAACAATAGTGGAGCTACCACCCCCTCTCGCAAGAAAATAGCTGGTTTGTTGTTGCTTAGTTACTTAGCTTTTAAGCAAGAAGTAGAAGAAAGAGATAGTAAATAATTATGTCAGCGAGTGAATTTTAATGATATTAAAATGTTGAATGACACAGATGTTAATGACTACAAAAAGTATTCAAGAATGGATAAACCATGTTTTACACTTTCATTAAGCATTGTTGGGCCAGTAATATCTGGTCGGCCAGTGCAGCTTTTCTCATATTTCTGTTTGAATAGTTAGAAGATCTAGCAACCTCACAAATACATTTTCATGAATGTGATATGCCTTCGTTATCCATTATTATTTAAACAAAAATCTGGTGTGAAACACTCACACAACTTTCTCTTGCCAATGCAAATTATGAACACTAGCTAATATTATAAACAATATAGGTAATACAAGATTAGATTTAAACAAAAAAACTAACCTCAATAAACATAACCTAATTTAAATCATTAGTGAAAGACACAAAATGAAAATAACCTCAGTTTGGCTTAAAAATACGGAAAATCACTCTTTCACACTAAACTAGGCTCTGTAGAGCAAAATGCTCTAAATAAAAGTTGTAGATCTTTTAATTTCCTATAAATTTTATAATGTACTCTTTTGTCGTAGAATGCATCCTAAGGCTGAAATCTTAAAAACTCAATTTTTTTTACACCATTTTGTGAGAAAAAAACATAAAATTGCTAATTACCGCTAAACTAAGCGTTATACAAAAAAAAGTTACAAATAAAAGTTGTAGGATTTTAAATTCTCTACAACTTTTATTACATACGTTTTTGCACTAAAATTCATTAAAGCCGCAGTCTCAAAAAAACAAATTTTTTTACGTGAAAACAGTCTCTCCAAGAATTTCAGCAGACATGACACCTACCCTATCTTGTAAAGCATAAAAAATTTAGTAAATGAGGCGATTTTTAAAAAAATCATAGGATCCGTTTTTGAGAAAATCGTAAAAAAGTGAAAAATTACACGAATAAACTACTACTTCCAGTTGACCGATTTTGATAAAAAATTTTGTGTCGGGTTGGTAGTGGAGTCTAACTTAAGTTTCAAGTTCGTACAATGTTCCGTTCTTGAGATACTCTGTTTTCACACACACACACACGCGCAGACCAATCGCTAAAAACGTTTTTTGGGTTTAGGGGGTCTGAAAACCTGTAGATCCGGTGAAAACTCGATTTCGAAAAATCGACATGAAAACTATACTTTCCTTCCTATATATTCATATAGGCAAGAGAAAGTAAAAAACACTCCGCAGGTAGTGTGACAGGACGCCAACATATTCACCCCGTGAACAGACAGACTGCAAGGGGTGGGGGTGAGCTGGCTGGATGCTGGCATCCTGCTTACCTAAGCAGGATGCCTCGCTGGCAGTCAGCTACACTCAGTGTCCGACATCTCTTGGGAGACCTACAAGTCAGCCTGGATGCAGGAGCGTGAATGACCCGCTCGTTAGGAGAAGAAACACCTTGAAGAAGAAGAATAAACTGAATAATGTTTAATTTATGTTCGGAATCTTCCCGTCAGTACCTCAAAGACTAATTGTGGCAATCAATATAAGTTATAAGTACACCAATATTTAATAAAATAATATTGTATCTTCTGACAACAGAATAAAAAAATTGTTGCAACAGATAGAAATATTAGTACACCAAATGGAGAATTTAACAGGTATCTTGACGACGGTCATTACAATAAACTACACAAATTACTGTTCCATATAAAATAGGACTTTGGGATATAATTTCTTCGCCAACCACAGCCAGGAAATTCAAATGTTTATTGACTAATATACATTGATTCTTTTCTTATAGCGGACACATTTTAGCCATAAATTACATGACAAAAATATACATAGTGATAAATGAATAAGAAATTTTCTTGAACATTTTATTATAAGTATCAAAGAAACGTAAAGAGAAAATTCAAGTAAACAAATAAATTAAAAATATATAATTAATTTGTTTCAAAATTTATTATACTTGTATTTTGCTATATGTACAAAATGTCACACAGAAGTTTGAGTATGTATTTATGTTTACAAAAGAATCACAATGCCCACAAATACATAAAAATTAGTTAACGCACACTTGCTACACATCAATGATCATATTTTCAGAGGTCATAAATCAAACACTCATCTCAAATATTTTGTAATGGACGATAAAGACAAATTCACAAACTATTGTTTTAATATCAAAATAAAAAAATATATATGGAAGCTTAAAATTTAAAAAAAGCAACAGACTTTATAGAAAAACTAAGAAATTATGCGTTAATTTCTGAGCCGGTTTCATTCTTATGATTTCATTTTTCTAGTAATAAATTATAAAATGTTAAGTATGGTTTGTTATCCGGTGTTAAGAAAAAAAAACTGTCTGTTTTTCATAAGTAATATTCTTAATGAAGAAGCAAACAAGCAAACACTAATTATACATTATTCAAAGTCAAATTAATAAATTATACAGTATCTCGGTCATTTTATGCAAAATAAGAACGATGCCTACTCCAACTGATAATACCGGGAAAAATATCAGAAAAAAGAACTCTGAGAAGATGACAAGCCTCATGGTTGCGGAACTGAAAAGAATAGTACAGGTGCAACTCTATTCAGAGCAACAGTGTCCATGGCCATAAATGCCATTTTGACAGTCAATCTCCATTAAAAGAACAAGAAGAATAAACTATATATTAAAGAAATGTAAAATATATGAGAGAGAAGATTTTCCCTTTGTATGAGTTAATAAAAACAATATGAAATACTAATTACGGAAACATTTACCAGAAATGAATTAATATAATAATTTCACTAATCTTCTTTTTAAACTGTGTCACCTTTATTGTAATTTCTACTTACACGTGTTTCGGTGGATCCACCATCATCAGAGTAAATGAAAAATTGAAACTAAAAAATTTTTTCACATTTATTTAAAATTTACAGAAGATGGTACATCTTCAGCCACTTGTATAAAACTACAAGTGACTGAAGATGTACCATCTTCTGTAAATTTTAAATAAATGTGAAAAAATTTTTAGTTTCAATTTTTCATTTACTCTGATGATGGTGGATCCACCGAAACACGTGTAAGTAGAAATTACAATAAAGGTGACACAGATTAAAAAGAAGGTTAGTGAAATTATTATATTAATTCATTATATGAAATAGAAATAATTTCAAACTGCAGGATGCATTATAAAGATTTATTTTTGAATTTACCAGAAAATAGATACATTACATTTTATTTTGGGAAAATACAAAATTAGTCAATTATTGAGAATAAACCTGTAAACAATATGCATTAACAATAATAAACTTTACAAAAATTTATTTTAACAAATAACAAAAAGAAATCTATTTACAATAATCTATAACACTATGCATTTAAAAATTTCTACTTTACTGATCTATCTAATTCTTTCAATCTGGCCAATTCAAGTTCAGAGTTGTGTTGTTGTAATTGTCTTCGTAGTTCTTCACCTCTGGCAATCATATCAGGTGGATACATTTCCTGTTTAACTTTGATAACCCATTCTTCAAATAATTTTGGCTGGTTAAAGTAATGAAACAATGCAACTGGAAACGCCATGTACACACACATTCTTCCAACCTCCAGCTTCCAATTTCCCATGTTTACCTTGTTAAATGACCTGAAATCATATTTCAATACCTTACTAAAAACTGGAATAACATCTGTAAGAAATTAATTGGAAACCATTATCTATTAACAACTTTAATTGTAAAGTACATGAATAAATAAAGATTAAAGCAATGATGGTTACATCTAGAAAAAAAACATTTTCTTCAAATAAAAATTTGCTTCATATGTTTATTGTTCTAAATTGAACAGATTGCAACGTACACAAATTAGGAATAAAAAAAAAATATGTTGGGAAATAAAAATTATATTTTAAAATGAAACAGCTGACTGAATGAACATGCAAAGTAAATTTCTCCAAAAACTGATTTTTATGATAAATGAAGGTGTTATGTGGCTGACAGCAAGTTTTAACCATTTAAGGAAATTAGAGGATGAAAGAGCTATAAATATAGTTTAATTTTACACCTCGTAATGGATAAAAATGTTAGGATTACTTAAAATATTTTTCTAACAGACTTCATTACAATTTCATGAACAAATTTAGAATAATTACATTATTTGTGGTAACAATTATTTATTTACATTAGTGAAAAGTGTTATTAAATATTTCTTAAAATATATTATTTTATTTTTCAGTGTTTAATACACATTTTAGTCAATAAAGGTATTACATAGGCCTACATAAGAGAAGTATGCTGTCGTAAACTTTTTTTTTAATGTTTTCACAATTTACAAAAAAAAAAAAAAATGGGGCCAGCCGCCTCCGTAGCGTAGTGGTAGCACGCTAGTCAACAACACAAGAGATCCTGAGTTTGATTCCCAGCTAGGGTCTGGAAATTTTTACAAGTTAAAACTCACCGTTACATAACCCACTGTTGTTGCTAATAACCGAGCTGGTGATACAATTTTAATTAAACTAAAAACAAACAAAAAACAATTTTTAAACAATTTGAAGACTTAAAATGAAATGAAATTTTTCTCAGAATCATATTTTTGTTACATAATGTTTTCATCTACTAAGAGCTTTAGTTAAAACATAAAAATGATGAGGGAACACTTTTGTAGAAACAACTTAACTATTTTTAACCACAGAAATACTGTCACGTAGTTGAAGGAAACATGAGATGATCCAGGTAGCTTTGTTTGAAAATTATAATGCTGTATGGACAAGATATAGTGATATATAGATATAGTGATAACTCCATAAAACCATTTTAAATGAAACATTAAAAAGTTCAATATTAATGTAATTTTCCAGTCTTATAACTCATTAAATAATGCCTTAAGATGTATTTACAAGAATTACTAACAATGACGGTTAGACCACAGAAGGTCTTCCTTTTTTTGGTTTTATGTTCGACTGTAATGCACATAAAGGATAATAAAGATGACGAAGAGTGATAGATGAAAATGAGTGATGAAGAAATGCCAGACTTGACCAGGAATGACATTTGGGACTCCTGGCGTAGAAGCCAGTTGCGCTGACTGCTACATCAACCAGTCATTTAAATTACACAATCACACGCACAAAGCAATCTTGATCATAAAATTGTACCATCCAACAAAAAAGCATCAGGTTGTTTTTACCCATAATTCCCAAGCTAAGATGTTCCACTTCTTTATTTAAAATTAGGCTAACAGCAATACTATTTCTCATAGGAAATATTTATTTAAAAACATACATAAAGGCAATTTTTCATTAATACCGACAGTACTTGAAAGTCTGTAGCATGGTTTTTTTTCTCATAAAAAGTTTAAACACAACAACAGAACTTTTTGAATAAAAAAATTACTTTTCTATTGAATTTAGAATTGTCTTAAATAATTCATTAAAAGAATTCTACCAAATGTCAGCCGTTCACACTAGAGTTACAAAAATAGAATTTCTTCTTCTTATGGAACATTTACAAAGCACATTTTTATTAAAAATATAACACCATTACCCAAAAAGTTAAAAAAAACGTATAAACTGAACTTTAATTAAGGTAAAAAATAATCTGGCTTTACTAAGATTACTTAATTTCAAACAGAGAGAAGTGTGAAATTGTAGTAAACACTGAAGCAAAATAAAACAACAATTTTGGCCGCCTCCGTAGCCCAGTGGTTAGCTTGCTATGCTGCAAAGCAGAGGTCCCGCGTTCGATTCCCGGCCAGGGTCTGGAAAAATTATTACAAGTTTAAACCCACCGTTCCTCACCCAAATGTAGTCACTAATAACAAAGATGGTGATACGACTTAAAATAAAAAAACTAAAAAAAAACAAACAATTTTAATACCAAATGGCATTTAATAAAGCTTACTACAACGATACTACATATTTATTCATATCAGTGTTATCAAATGAGCCTATTAACTTTATTGACAAATTTACATAACATTGTTACTGATATAATGGTAAGGTTTGTGAATGGACCAATTTTAAAGGTGCATGAGTTTGGAATGTCTAATATAATTATCATTTTACTATTGCCATTCAGTGTAATTATATGCAAGGAATATAAAATGGTCTTAGTAGTGAATTCCCAACCTCAATTGTCAATAGGAAAAACTGCTTCACAGGTGACTTAATGTATTTAATAATATGTTTTTATTGTAATAGCAATGATGCTATTTCTCAAATGTCTTTGGACCATTTACTCTAAAAATATTCTGAATTTATTTTACTAAAAATCTGGCATAATTTTGTTCATAGAATAACAGAGGAGGAAAACATAATTTAACACGTAATGTAATAATTTTTTTAAACTATTAGACTTTGTGTGACCTAACCTTCACTATTACAATGACATCAAATTTCAGTTTTGGCAGTTTTAAAAACGGCTAAATCTGGATTAAACAGTATAAAAATAGAATATACAAAATAAGAATTTTTATAAGAAATAAATTTTTCATTGAAATTTTTTTAAAAGATGGCAGCATCTTTAAAGAATATTGTTAAGAATTTACAAATGTTCCTTAATTATTTTCATGTAGACTGTCTACATATTTTACGTTAAAAATTTACTTCTAATTTTAATTTAAACAGTATCCAAGAAAAAAGTCATAAAAATTTTACTGAAACCAGGGAGGGATCTATATTCAAAATTAATATTCAGAGTAAACATTTCAATTAAGACATTCTGGACAAAAATAAGCTTTTAAATATGATACTAGATCTATACAAGATTCATGACTAACAATAATACTGCAAGCAACATCAGAAAACCAACATACTCTTGTCTAAAAACATACTTCTACAATCTTGTATAAACCTGAAGCCAATGTTCGTTCAGGACAGTGACACAAAACAACCTGTATGTATTTACATATATATTTATTAACGGTTATATTTTTTATTGATACATAAAAAGGTGTTTTTTTAGTTTTTTTTTAAGTCACATCAACAGCTCGGTCATCAGCGACTACATTGGGTTTTGGAATGCTGGGTTGTGAATTGTTACATTTTCCAGACCCTAGCTAAGAATCTAACCCGGGACCTCCGCGTGGTAGGCTAAAGGGCTAATCGCTACACTACAGAGGTTTTTACTTTGTTATGAAACAAAATAGTTATTACAAAAAAAATCTGTAAAGCTGTTTCAAGCTGGATCTCATAAAAGAATTTCTAATAGTAGTTTTAATATTACATTTTTCTACAGGTTGCCCATGGTGCAGTTAGTTTATTTGGGAAAATGCTAACGAAAAACAACCTTCGAAATGATGTAAATCTTTGGTTAAAAAAAGGGTAAATATTAATAATTTTTTCACAAATCTGTTTGTTTTTTTTCAATAGTATATTAATGTTTACAATTTTACTAAATATTTTCTATTACAAGTTGCAACAATAGCTAAGTCATTAGTCATCATTGCTATAGGTTCTGTAACAGAGGATTTTTAACAAGTCAAAATCTCTGAATCATCACTGGGCATTGAACTCAGAACCTTCCACTGCATAGCATGCTAACAACTACGCCAGAAAGGTTACCAGTAAAATTTCATTTAAAACAAAAATTAAGCCTGACAATAGTTTAACTATTGGACAACCCACCAATGAGATTAATATGCCTAAAACTTTAATGTACATTCTCACTTTTTCACCGAGAAACAATTTTTTAACTGAAGACCAATTCTTATCCTGTACAGCGGAGAAGGCCGAGAGTTTTCAGTTTGTTGTAGGTTTTAATGTGGTACATGAGCTATGGAATGCGTGAACAGTTTTGTTAGGAGAAGAAAAACTGAAATGGTGGGGAATGAATGCATCAGCTTGTTGGATGCTAAATACCAATGCTAACTCTATGCTCAATTCATAAGTACTATTCAAGTTAAAAACCATACATTCAAATGTTTAAAGAAGATTGAGTAAAACCTACATTAACAACTAGAACTATAAATAAAATAAAACAGTAGTAAAACTTATAGTGTTAATAGATACGTAACTATTGGAAATTGATAACTCTTGAAATCTAAAAAAAATTATAGTACCCGAAAAACATTCCTTTGACAGAATCGAACAAGAAACACACACAAATTATGGCAACACTTGATGACTTATTGATGCCTTTTATTTGTGTTGTTTAGGTCATCAGCCGAAAGGCTGGTTTGAACCTCTAGAGGTTTTACTAAGTAAAACGAGGAGTGAGGTGGTTTACCATTGCCTTCCTCACTGAGTGGAAAAGTACGCTTATAAGCATGCCAGGCCCTCTGAAAAGCACATATTTTCCACTCTGCAAGTGACACCTTCACTTCATTCACCACAGGGTCTGGCTGTATAATGAAATTCATTACTTTCAGAGGAGACAACTCTGATTAGTGTCTTTTGCACCTCTACCTCTTCTGTTCTTAAATGATTCAGTCATTTAATTGGCTGACCATATGATAAGAAACAGAACTATTTATTTTAGCCCTGCAACGGACAGATTGAGTGTAAATAAATTGAAACTCCACCTGTCTATTAAGGGCGTCGCCTTTTATTTGATGACATTATTACTGATTTCATAGAAAACTGGTTACTGTTTAACCCCCATCACTTCGCTTTGAACTAAAACCATCGTGTATCTAGAAAGCCAAGTTCATCTCTGAAAAACCGAGGTATAACCCTATGCACCTCATCAAGGGAGTATAACATATGAAGCACAATTAAACTATAAGAAAATAGTGGCAAGTAAATACTGTTAATAGTTCTCTGCCTACACAAAACGGATAAAATTTGAAATTAGGAATTTGACAGAACATTTGAACCTTGTATTTATACATAAGGTGCCTATAAAAGCTACAGTTCAGCCGTCCTTAGTTTGCTCCTACTGTCAACAAACCAAAGCCAGCTACTACAGAGGGTACACTAGGGTCCACCACTACTTAATGGATATTGTATTCCTATTAAGTAAACTAAGTTTTGAATTATAAGTAATTAAATTACTTAAAACATCAGTCATGACATGATGTAGGCCTAACAATTTCATTTATAAAAATACTTTAAAATTATTTTGTATTAAAATACTTTTGAAAGTATTTTGTTGTTACTTTTTAATCAGCGTGTACACATTTTTATGTAATGCGTATGCTTAGTGACATCATTGTTTGTTTACAGTAGGAGCAAACTTAGAAAGGCTGGACTTTAAGTAGAATTTGTTTTTGAGATGGAATTTCCATGTTTATACAATTTTTACAGGAAACTCCTGATTCCTGACACTAATGAGATACATAATGTAATTTAGAACAATTTTAAACTGATGTCTTTTAAAAAATAAATCTGGTGTGAAACACACACAACTTTCTCTTGCCAATATAAATAATTAACAATGAACCTAATATTAGTAATAAAACATTAGAAATAAACAAAAAACTAACCTCAATAAACATAACCTAATTTTAATCATGAGTGAAAGACGCAAAATGAAAATCAACCGCAGTTTGGCTTAAAAATACAGAAAATCACTCTTTCACGCTAAACTAGGCTCTGTAGAGAAAAATGTTCTAAATAAAAATTGCAGATCTTTTAATTTTCTATAAATTCGATTATATACACTTTTATTATAAAATGCATACTAAGGCCGAAATCTTAAAAAAATTGATTTTTCTCACGTTTTCGTGAGAAAAAAACAGAAAATTGCTAATTACTGCTAAACTAAGCGTTATACAAAAAAATGTTTGAAATAAAAGTTGTAGGTTTTTAAATTCTCTACAACTTTTATTATAAAATTTTTTTTGCTAAATTGCATATTAAAGCTGTAATCTTAAAAAAAACACTTTTTTTACGTGAAAACAGCCTCACCCAGAATTTCAGCAAACATGACACCTACCCTATCTTGTAGAAAATAAAAAATTGAGATAACCAGTTTTTGAGAAAATTGCAAAAAAGTGAAAAATTACACGAATAAACTACTACTTCCGGTTGACCGATTTTGATGAAAATGTTCGTGTCGGGTCCGGTAGTGGTATGTAACTTAAGTTTCAAGTTTCAAGTTCGTAGGATGTTCCGTTCTTTAGAGATATTTTGTACACACACACGCACGCACGCACACACACACAGACCAATCGCTAAAAACATGTTTTTTGGGTTCAGGGGGTCTGAAAACGTATAGATCCGGTGAAAACTCGATTTCTTAAAATCGACATGAAAACAATACTTTCCTTCCTATATATTCATATATAGGAATATATCTATATATTCATATGGGCAAGAGAAAGTAATAATCATTATGGCATTTTGGATATATTTATACATCCATTAACTAACGACTTTTCCTAGAGTTAACAGAATGAATTATATTAAATACCAATCATATGTTTATATTGTATTTGAATGAATTGTATTAAATACCACTCGTATGTTTCAGGCAAACAAAAGTTGTTTTACGAGCAGTCAATCCAGATCAAATGTTATTACTAAAAAAGAAGGCAAAGAAATTTAAATTACAATCATGTTTGATTCATGATGCAGGACGCACTGAAGTTGAAAGTGGAACTTTAACCGTTCTGGCATTGTTTGGTGAAGAAAGTAATATGAACAAAGTTACATCAAATTTGCCATTACTAAAATAAACTTCATAAAAGACAATCTGAATCCATTTAATTTCCAACAGGGTTTTAAAATAAACATTTATTCGTTATTCTTAAAAGTTGATTTTTTTTAAAACAAACTACATATTATCAATTACACTTTTACAGTTGAATAATTATTTCCAAACCCAGACGAAAACACATGTAAATAAATATGAAAAACAATGCTTCTACAAAACCATATACTGTAATAACAATAAAATTAAATCAATATAAAACAGGTTATTTAACATGCAAATAAATCAATGTAAAATAGAAATAATATAAAACTGGGATTACTGGAGGAAAACCACTTTCAGTTAATGAGCATACATTGTTTTTAATCACAACTGGGAAAGAAACATCAGTACCAAAGTCAGCAGTTTGTACAGCCAGTTTATATGCATGAATCCATTTGAGCAATTTTTTTAATCCACACCATTAGTTGACACAATATCTAAAGTAAAACAAACCAAAATATACTAATTTGATGTCACAGTTGGGTACATTAACAGTACCAAACCGATTTCTTGCAGCATTTAACATTCAATTAATGTTCCAAGATCAATTTATGGGCAACCTAAATGTATGGAAAGGTAATGTACGACAGAAAAGTTCACTAGTCAGGTGAGAAAAACGGCACAAATAAAAGTGGTGAACGGACATCTGCAAAATATGATAACGAGCTTTGAATCAACCCTACAATTTTGCCAACAGATGAAAGAACCGACTGCTAACAATGGTCGCTAGAATTAATGTCGTAGTGAGTTTAAAGGCAAATAACAGGGAACACAGATACTTATGCAACATTTTGGCTAGCATAATTCGTACACATTTTCAATTAAATAACAAAAACTTCAGTTCGTCAGTAAGTACGAAATAACTTCTGTACACAGTTTTCATTACCTGTTCGATCAAACTGTATTACGAATCGACTAATGATTTTCAATTAAATGTGCCTTTCGTAATTAACAGAAATGATGTACCATACTCAGTATCTAACGAAAATAATTTAAACTTTTATCGTATTACGCACAAGCAATCATTAAAATACAATAGCATTCAAAAACAAAAGTTAATCAAACTTAACCTAACTTATCGCAAAACTTCGTTTTACATCATAACAAAACATTATTGAGGGAGTGATAGAGCCACAAAATCGTACTGACATGACGTAACATATAAGCGGCTACTCCAGTTTGATGTGGCGTATGTTTTTTTTGTTTTACTTCTGTTTTGTAATTGCTGTAACGCAGACGGTGAAAAGAATGATAGATGAAAACGAGTGGTGAAAAAATGCCAGACCTGATCGGGAATCGAATTCGGGACACCGACGTAGAAGCCAGTTGCGCTAACCATTACGCCAAAGGGTCGGTCTTAGAGTTTCGCGTATGCAAATACTCT
Organism: Catonia carolina; assembly: GCA_035578175.1. NCBI lineage: Eukaryota > Metazoa > Arthropoda > Insecta > Hemiptera > Achilidae > Catonia > Catonia carolina. The sequence continues at coordinate 46,499,975 of JAQMRL010000001.1, forward strand.
AAGAACAGTATTAAGAAAATGGTGAGCTTACCTGATTCCTGTGCTAAATGCAGAAATAATATGAAATGGATATCAGAATTATTTTTCACAGATAAGTGTTGACAATAAACAATGTAGATATTCTGAACTGGCTACAGAAGGGTTTGTTCATATTAGACTGTCACCGGTTGTTTTGACTGAAGGCGCTGGTAGAGTGAAACATGGTTACCCATCATTTTTACAGACTTTCAATCCGTAGTCTGTTTGTATCTGCTGCACGGTTCTGTGGGGTGTGCTATAATTGTCGCTTCGCTCTGTTGTCTGTTTGTTCGAACCCTAATAGGTACTCCCCACCGTGTGTAGGAGCTCATCCACGCGTATTATGAAGAAACCGGTATTCCATCTAATTGGTGCGGAATAGCCCAAACTCGCCAGGGCCGTGCCTTGCTATAATAAATTATACCGTGCTTCCCAACAAATTTGACGTATAGGGAAATTAACATTGGACAATGTACTGTCAACATTAATCTAATTATAAGGGTGTAATCTTACTTTTATTACTGCAGTCGTTTAGAAACAGAATAAAAAGGAGTCTATATAAGATTTTAATACCAAATAATTAAATTATTGACAATTAAAGACAAGAAATGGTGGCAGCATTGGCGTAGTTGGTAACGTGCTCGCCTCTCATCATGCGGTTCTGGGTTCGAATCCCACTCAGGCACGGCATATTTTCATACGTTACAAAAAATCATTTCATCCTCATTACGCACAGTTACACCCCAACGTCGTCGCTAATGACCTTGCAGTTGATGCGACGTTTAATAAATAAATTTAAAAAAAAGAGACAAAAAATTTGTAAATTTTAACCGTGTTTGTGTAGCGGTTTCTTAATGTGAAAAATATTCTCTAGTTATTTTTCTGTAATTTGATATACCACTTTAAAGGCTACAGGTTGATTGTGTGTCTAATAATAAACAAATAGGTAACAAAAAATAGCCTATCCAAAAATGCTCGGCTGCCACCTTTGATCGCCGTTTTAGATGATTTATTTAGTTATTTTAATGAACAAAGGATATATTCTCATTCAGGAAAAGCTAGACGAACACATTGACAAATTGGGATGTGCTGTCTGCACGGTATTTACACCGCGGACCATAACTCTATAGGGCACGGTGTGATAATCAGGGAATCGAACGAGTCCGTCACAGCTGCCGGTAACGGATTTTTTAATTATTTGGGGTCTTAGCTATAAGGATCCCGGTCCTCAAATTTTGCATACTTAAGTACTTTGGGCGCCTGGTCTATAATGCCCTGCAGTTGATACGACTTTACATTAACTAAAAAACAATCGGATATCATTTTCCAGAAAATGTTTTTACTTTATATTTTATTTATTTCGCTCCTTTTGCTGATGAGTAGTTAATGTCGTTTGTTTATCACTCGTGTTTTTGCACCATTCCACAAATCTTACGCAAACTTACACAATAAACACTACGTTGTTGATTGTGGAAGTACTCAAAACCGCAACAGGAGAAACGTAAGGTTGGTTTATTCGTAAAGGTTTCCCGACAGTTTTATTATACGTTTTGGACTATGCCTAATGACCAGATTGAAAGTTGTACACTAATTAAACTTGAAAATTTGATTTTTCTCTTCTATTACGTTCTATTTCATTTTCCTTTAGTAATATCAAATAGTTCTTCGTTACTTATGCATAATGAATACATTTTATCACATATGTATTTTTCTATATTGTATTTAACAAAATTATCTCTTCTTCAGTTATTAAAAATGAAGTGAAAGAGTTTATACCGGTGTAATTTTTAATTTCTTTTTCGTAGAGTAAGCTTTCAGATGAAGGTGGGGGAAGTAAGATAGCCCATCTGGTGGATCAATAATGGAGCTATTCTGCTTCACTGTATTCAGTCATTGCTTCAATTTCAATATGTAGGGTCAGCAACTAACGTGTTGTTATAATACTAAAGCATTTAAATTTGCTGTTACATAGTCACCCCTTTCAGTCATCAGCTGTAGCCTAATTGTAAGTAATTATTATACTAATAAAAATATAAGTTTTTGAATTTGTTCTTATCATAAATGCAAAAAATTTATTATTGATAAAAGATATGCATCTCCAATATTATGTTTACAAACATTGAATCCATCTGATAAACTAAGCAAATACTCTGTCAGACACTTAAATATAAATTACCTTTTTTATTAGTCTATTATTTTAACTTTTGGATTTATAAAACTCCTGCTGTTTTGCAAACTACAAAAATAGTTATTCTGTAATCTGGAGCATGATTTTTCATAATATTTTTCTATAAATATGAATAACTTGATCGGTTATAACATGTTATAAGATTTTATTTTTTACACGGTCAAATATGTCAGTATTTGAACAAATTATTAATGGTTAAAAAAATATTTTTTTTCTTATAGGTACTCATTGTAACCAAATTTTAGTTTGTTTATGTAATATTAAGGGGTTGATTACAATTACCAATTATTACCGAAAAATTTTAAAAATGATTCTGTAAAGAGTTTTCAAAATAAACTTTTTTTTCTTAATATGAAATGATAAAGTTTATTTTGTTTTATTTAGGTAGTAATTTGTATGTTTATAAAATATATAGAGAATTATTATTTTATTAAAAAACCATGTGAAAAATACTTTTGATATATTTTACCTTATACTTTCAATTAAATTAACATTGTAAAATTTAGAAAATACAGTAGTTACTGACCAGAAGAAATAAAAGAGTTAAGTTATGGCTAATAAAAAATAATTTTTATCTAATTTTTCACTCTGCAGTTTTTTTCTGACTGGCAGTTTAACTGAAATACCTATATCTCACACTTTTCATTGTAGGCTTCAGTAACAACATTGCTAGTTTTCAAGAAAAAGAGGAAACAAATTATTAATTAGCCGCCTTCGTAGCATAGTGGTTAGCGTGCTAGCCTACAACACGGAGGTCCCGGGTTTGATGCCCGGCTAGGGTCTGGAAATTTTCACAAGTCAAAACCTCTATACGTAACCTATCGTAGTCACTAATAACCAAGCAGTTGACATGACTTTAAATAAACTAAAAAGAAAAAAAAAATATTCTAATCTTTGGCAACATATTCTTTCATTAGTCTGTAGAAACAGGTAACTTGTTAATAAAAAAAAACACTTGCATAAGGTACAAAAATAACTGAAAATATCTAGGTACTTTATAAGTTAGTATTGATATAGTTGTCTGCTTTTTCAGAAAACCTTTTAATAATTTTAATTAATAAAAACATAAATACTCTAAGGAACTGAAGGATATATATTTTGTTAAATCAAATGTTAGTTTCTGACAATAATGTATTTATAAATTTCAGGTAAACTATGGCCAAAGTTGATGGCGCTAATTTAGGATATGCATACCATTTACCTTCAGGAGGATGTTTAATGAAATTGCGAAATGCTCTTTCTCAATTCAGTGATTTATTCAGTGAATTCAATCGTTACATTGCGCCAGCTTACCATCATGACCGCTGTGAAAGGTATTAGATTTAATAGACATTTCTAATTAATGTGGTAAAATAGTTTATTGTTATTTTGCGTGCATGAACAGTTTTATCTGTCTCGAAAAAAATTTTTGATTGAGAATTATGTCAGTAGTGTGCAAAAATTTATCTTTTGTAAAACTTAAAATATTGCAACCATACATGTAATTATTTAATTATTTGGAAAATATTTGTTATTTGTTGTGCAATACGAGGTGTGGCTATGAAATAACGAGACTGATGTAAAAGATTTTATTTTTATTTTATACGTAATCACTTATTAGCACCTTCAATATACACACCTTCTCTATCCCTACAACGCTCCATGCGAATTTTCCATTGTTGGAAACAGTGCTGGAAGTCATCTTCTGTCAGCTCCTTCAGGACACGTGCCGCTTTCTCTTTTACAGCTTCCACAGACTCAAATCTTGTACCTTTTAATGCAGATTTCACTTTAGGGAACAGGTAGAAGTCACATGGTGCAAGATCTGGTGAATAAGGTGGATGTTCTAACACTGAGATGCTGTACTTGGGTAGGAATCTCTTGACAGATAACGCGGAATGAGCTGGCGCATTGTCTTGGTGGAGAACACATGATTTGTCCTTCCACATTTCGGGGTACTTTTTCCTTACTCTTTAACATAGTTTAGAAAGTACCTCAAGGTAGTAATATTAATTAATTGTTTGGCATTCAGAAACCCAGTGAGGGTACACAACCCCATGGATATAAAAAAAAACAATCATCATTGCTTTAAATTTTGACTTGGTCATTCAAACGTTTTTGGCTCTCGGTGATGTTCAGCTCTTCCAGTGCATGGATTGGCGCTTCGTTTCCGGATCATAAGTAAAAAACCATGTTTCATCACATGTTATTATCTTCTACCTGTTCCCTAAGATGAAATCTGCATTAAAAGGGACAAGATTTGAGTCTGTGGAAGCTGTAAAAGAGAAAGCGGCATGTGTCCTGAAGCTGACAGAAGATGACTTCCAGCACTGTTTCCAACTGGAAAATTCGCATGGAGCATTGTAGGGATAGAGGAGGAGTGTATATTGAAGGTGACAATAAATGATTATGTATAAAATAAAAGTAAAATTTTTTACATCAGTCTCATTATTTAATAGCCACACCTCGTATAACATACTTGTTGTGCAGTTGATGTATTTTAATGGAGCCAATAGGAGCCTGGCAACCTCTTGTAGTAGACTTACCTGAGGGTGTTAGGATTTGCATCGGCTAATAATCATTGAACTTGCCTCGTGGGACTTGTATGATTATGCAGGGAATGATTTTTTAGAGAGGTGGTTACTTCTCCAGTTGTGTCAACTAAAGAGGTTTTACATTACTAATTTACATTAGTTACAACTTCAGGAGTATATAAGTTTAGCCAGAAAGAAGAGTTACTGAAGTCTTTGTTATGCAATGTCATATTATCATTTTTTGTGATTGCTATGTTCAATCTTTATAAAATTTACAAAAGTGTTTATAAATTCTCCAAGACATGTTATTTAAAACCCACCACAAAGTATATGTATATTTTCAGTATTTTGTTCTGATATTCACTATTTTTTTAAATGCAGTCTTACACTGATTTATTAATAATTTTAGGTCCGTACAAATGCGTCTTTACTCAATGCATAAGAGAGAATTTGTCATGATATTTTTTGGATTCTTTGCGTTCCTTGGTCTTAGTATATCTATTGGATTAGCTGGTAAGTGTTAAAACTATCAATTTATTTAATTATTTATTTACAATATTTTACAATTAGAACTATTTTACTGTCTTTGTACGCATAAATCATGTAGTGAAGAAGAAACTCCTAACATGAGCATTAAACTGTTTAATGAGCATTAAATTGCTTGTTGAAAAAATGGATTACAAGTAATAAACATTCCTCTTTCTGTAAGAGAGTGTTATAAAAACTATTATTATAGAATAATACCAATGATTACAGTATAATATAGAATATTTAAAAGTTTCTTTACAATTTAACTTTGCTAATAACAGGCAGGTGGAGTGTTAAATTATTTGCACTCGTTCTGCTAGTTCCAGGACTACAAAAATAGTTCTGTTTATTGTCACATGATCCGCCGATAATATGATTGAAACATTTAAAGAACAGAAGAGGTAGAGTTGTAAAATACACTAATCAGAGTTCTCCTTTTAGAGTAATGAAAATTTCATTATACAGCCACTGTGGTGAATGAAGTGAAGGTGTCATTTGCAGGGTGGAAAGTAGATGTTTTTCTGAGGGCCTGGCTTGCTGATTAGCATACTTTTTCACTCAGTGAGAAAGGTAATGGTAACCACCTTACTTCTGTTTTATAGTAAAGTCTCTAGAGGTTCAAACCAGCCTTTCAGCTGATGACCTAAACAACACCACAATTCAACTACTACTAAATTTAATAATTTTAAAATTAACTCTTATAGTAATAAAAATTTCTTAAAAATTTCTAGTCAGTAGATAAAACTACCTGTGCTATTTTGTCTATGGTGGTTAAATTTAAATGAATACAATTAATTTACATCTGATTAAACTATTAGTAAATTAATCAGCGATAAAAAATTAGTGCATGAACGTTAGATGGTGTAAATGTGTTACTCATTTTTAAAACGTCTTTCAGGTCCTCCCATCACTGTGACAAGTAAACATAGAGCCACAGAAATAATCAAAAATCAAAATGTCACTAGCGATATATCCAGTGGTCCATTTATAATGAAGACTCCTGCTCTTTCAACGTATTGTCAGCAGCTTTGGGTTATTGCTGTTGTTCAAACTGACAATACAGATGGTATGTTTTGGATCATTTATATTAAATAAATAAATAAATAATCTTTATTGTCACGATTAATAATATATTTACATTTTTAAAAATTTGGGATAGGAAATGTGAAGGCGGTACTACTGCACAGTAGTTTGTGGTCAGAACAGGATTCTTTCTGTCATGTGTACAACTTTTTTACTTCTTGTACTTTTTTCTAATTTGAAATACCAACTGAGCAAAGAAAGTTTAGTGTTTTGATACACACAATTCTATTAGAACTAGTGACACAGTGAGTCATAGCAGACTGAAACTTTGGGGCTTATACAAATGAATACTAGTTACAAAACTACTACTACTACTACTACTACTGCTTCAGCTGTTCCTACTGCCATCTTTGACATAATATGCTCATACCTGGTGTGTAGTAAATGCATAGTAAATAACAATAATAATAATAGTAACAACATCAAGAAATTGTTTACATTTGGTTCAGCACTTCTTAATTATGTTTTCTCTATCCTTTCTACTCAACAATCTTAAAAACTGATGTACGTATTAATTCCTACTATAATGCAATAAATAAATATTTTTTGCCCGTATCTCTCACTACCTTGTTAAATATTTATGGTATTTTTACTGGGGATTAAATGTGTAATAAAGAACTAGTGAATTTATTCGGAAGTTTTTCTGTGTAGGAGTACGTTTTTCTAGTACATGACTGTTCCTATTCCATCAGTCTCCTATGATTTGTCCCATCACTACTGCACAGAATGTAAAAAGGTGATTGTTTTTATTACTCCTGTTACATCCTAATTAATTTTGTTAGAAGTACCTACTAGAAACAAAAAAGATTTGATTCTGTATATTTTAGTACTACTTGTTTTTTTTTTTTTTTAGGAATAGTCAGAGCTCTAAATAATCTGTCAATGTCAAAGTAAAAACAGTACAGAATGAAATGTATAAAGTTTTTGAAATTTATAATTCTCTTCAGTTTTATTATTCCATAATCAGGGATGATATATGAAAATGAATGATGAAAAAATGCCAGACCTGACCGGGAATTGAACCCGGGACCCCAGCATAGAAGCCAGTTGTGCTAAATAAATAAGGATATGGTGAATACATTTATAAAAATGAGCTTGACTTGCTATATTGACTAACGAGGTTAACGATGTTAACAAAACAAAGTCCACCAAAGTCCAGGTTGTAGTTTATCTGCGCATGCGCAGATCGCCTCTAGCTATCAACCTCTTGCTGCGGGCAGACGCCCGAGACGACATTGAATTCTTACCAACCAAACCACTCACCGCTCATTAGCCAGTTGCGCTAACCACCACGCCAATGGGCCGGCCTGAACCTCTATTAGTTCTGGCAAATTATGCATTACAATAACTCACATTAGTTCATTTTTTCTTACTTTTCTCATTTCGGAGGAAATATAAGGGAGCTCAGGGGGCTGGGCCCCCTGGGCTCCCTTATATCCCTTATATTTGCCACTGAAATTAGTGTTTATAATATATTAATCACTGTATTGAACAAAAGTTTCTGATATATTACACTAATATGCTTTTCACGGTCGATGAGCTCTGCTGTTCCAAGCGTTTAGACCAATCAGAACGTTTGCCAGCGTTGTCAGATTGTACCTGACTAACATTATGCGCGCATGCGTATATGAGCCGCAATAGTCGTGTTTTGTATCTCGTACTGAACACATCGATTATAGAGCGCGTTAACATGCAATAATTTGTAATATAATCAGCTGGTTGTATGTTTATAGGTTATAATAGTTATTGCAAGACAAAAAAATTACTGACAAAATATTTAACAGAGATACAAGAGCAAGTATTGGCAACGTTGCTGGCAAGTCATTGGCTAGCTATAAAGTTGGTAGGGGGCATACGTTCAGAGCTCATCAGCCTTGAAAATTAGTATACATGATGTTTTGAAATTTGTGTAACAAATTATGGAGATAAGTTGTGTGGTAAAAGTATAGTTTATATGTTTTGAATTATTTATTACTGTAAACTTGTTATTTAGGTACAGCAATTTTCATCTACACAAGGGATACAGTAAGTATGATGTAATGGCAATTACTTTTATGATAGCTACAGTATAAAACATTCAACAGCTTATCAAAATAAAAGGATACTTTTGGAGACATACTATTTAATTAATTTATGTTTTATGACGGTCTATTATTTCAGATGAAACTTTCGATAAGAGTTTCCATGTGAGTGTTCTAATTGATGGACTTACCTCAGATAATAAAGTAATAGATGTATTACATTTTGACAGAGCTCACAACAGGTAATTGTTTCACTGAATCACTACATTTCAGATGATTTATTTTATTTATTTATATAAATATTCTGAGTTTTTAAAAGATAATTTTACACTGTAATAATTACTGTAGGTACACCTGAGACCAAACAGTATTCATTAATTACGCCCCAGAACTCATTCATTATTCTTTTAATCCGAATGAATAAATACTACCATTATACCTACTACCACTTTATGCCTACTACCATTACCATTTTATTACCATTTTAGTTTTTTTTTTAACTTATTTACTTTCTTATATTTATGTGCTTCAGTAAATCACCATCATCAGAATAGTATTTAAAAAACTGAAACTAAAACAGAATTTTATACTAGTGATTGACGATGTAACATCTTTTAAAAAGGTTTTTAATAAATAATTAGTTTCAATATTTTATGTTTTGTATAATCTGATGGATGAGGATAGAGAAAATAAAATCAGTGATTGACTATGTGTTGGTGCAGAGAAAGGAGGGATTTAATGGATGTTAAAGTGGTTGCGAAGGAGTTAGTAGTGGGAGGTGATCATAGACTTGTAATGGCTTTACATAGAAATGGAACATTACCAGTACTGAAAGTAACAAAGAAAAATAAAATAAAGGTGCGAAAACTATAAGAAAGAGATGTTAGGGAGAAGTTTTTTGAGAATTTGAAAGGGCAGTTGCCAAAACAGGAAATGAAAGGAGTGGAGGAAGAATGTAAGAAATTCAGGGAAGCCATTGTGGCAGTGGCTGAAAAAGTGTGTGGTAGAAAAATAGCTGGAAGAGAAAAGATAAGGAAACAAAATGGTGGATAAAACTTTTAAGGAGGCAATTAGGAAGGAAAAGGAGGCATGAAAGAATTGGAGACAGTCAGAAGGTGGAGGATAGAGAACGTTTTAAGAAGGGGAAAAATGAATGAAAAAGTGGTAATCAATGGCAAAAAATGCTGGGTGGGATTCCCGGATGAACTGAGTAAGGATGCACGGGTAAATAAGAAACTGTTATATAGATCGTTGAAGAACAGGAGAACAGTTAGGGAAGAAAGTAGGCATGTAAAAGATAAGAATGGAGCACTGATTGTAAAAATGAAAAGGCCACATGAAAGAGGTGGTGGGAATATTGTAAGGAGTTGTTGACAGAAAGCGGGGAAATCTTCAAGGAGTGGAAGGAGAGGATTAGGAGGAGGTAACTGAGAAGGGTGGTTACATAATCATGAAAGAGATAGAGGATGAACTAAATAAAATGAGGAGTGGGAAAGCATCAGGGGTAGATGAAACTTTAGTGGAGATGATTAAGGTACCAGGGGTGAGCAGAATGCAATGGCTGTACAAAATTTTTATAGCTGCATTGAAAGAGAAAAGAGTTCCTGAAGACAGAAAGAAAAGCATCTTTATTACCATTTTTAAAAAGAGCTTTACAATACATAACTTTTATACTTCTAAATTTTATAAGTTTTACTAATGGTTATTCATTTATATATTTTTTAGAACAAGGCATCTGAGGTGTGAAAGGCAAACTTGTGATCAAGTTACTGTGGCCCATTTGGGATTCCTGGATTATGAACACTATGTCTTTACAGTTTTCTTCTATGAACTGGAGAGCTTTCATCAACGATATCACATCAGAGAAATTTCATTTTATGTATGTATAATAAATTTTTATGGATGTTTTATTTCTTAATTTATAGGTATTATGTTGTTAATTTTTGGAAACTTAAGAGTCAATTAATTATTTTACAATTACTACATGTGTGTAAAGGTAATTATCATCATGTTAAATACTCCTGTTATACTTTTTTACGGTGAATTTAGTTCTTTTTCAAAGTCTACTTTGTAAATTTATTCTTGTTTGGCGTTTTTAATAAGTGTATTGTTTTTGTAATACTGAAAAATTAGTGTAATGCAATTCTGTATTACACATTATAAATACAAACATCAATATTTAAATTAAATAATCACATAAAAATCATCACAGATGATTGTAGAACTAACTGTGGAATTGGATATGCTGTCATTTTACCAAATATCACAGTGCAGTTCAAACTCAATCCTGTCTTTTTCACCCTATTTCTGCCAAGTTTGTGCATCACATCAAATATTAAAAAAGATATATGCTGTTGATAAATCTAAATTTGTTGTTCGAGTGACTTTGAAAGTCATCCAGAGAATCTATAACAGAATGTACAAACACTATCATTCATCAATCTTTCATAATTTTAAACTGTTGTACTCTGGAAAGAAAATTAAAATTATGTAGGTTCCTGCATACTGTGGAGGTATCAGAAATGTACAGGCAAATCAGATGCAAAAGAAGCCTTGCATCTTAATACTCGAAAATATGTTGAGGATCAGCTGAAAGGCTGGTTTGTACCTCCAGAGGCTTCACTAAGTAAAATAAGGAGTGAGGTGGTTACCATGATTGCCTTCCTCTGAGTGGAAAAGTATGCTTATCAGCATACCAGGGCCTCTGAAAAGCATCTACTTCCCACCCTGCAAATGACATATTCACTTCATTCACCACAGGGTCTGGCTCTATAGTGAAATTCAATAAATTTGTTATGATGTAAATGTTTGACAAGAGGATTAGAAATTCTTGGAATAAAATATAGACTGACAAATTTGTCTGTTAAATTATTTACTATTAGGATTTTGTTTGACATGATTAAGGATACATCATTCTGATCTGATACAACACCGTGTGAATAAAGAGCCTCTGCTAAATTGTCACCAGTATGACTCCTAATTTTCAATATCACTTATTATTTTTATATATGCAAACATTGAACACTTACTGTGTTCTCAGTACGATGCCCAAATTTCAATATTATTTATAATGTCTGTATGTGCAAACACTCAACACTTACACCAACAATTCAGCATTTGCGCTTCATTTGAAACAAACTTCACTAATGCTCCTTCACCTAAACTAATTATGAGTTTTCTGAACACTCTTGAAATAAAACAAACATTATTTCGTTCTACCACTTTGTTATATTTAATCATGTTATACTTCTTTAATAATTTGATCATTATTATTGTAAGCTGTTTATTTTTTACCTTTGTAATTTTGCAACATGATTTTTCTATGACATCTTATTGTGTAACTTCATATTTTTCATGGGGTTGGTAATGACCTAGAAAAATTTTTTATTATTAATATATTATATATTAATATATAATTTATTATTTTAGTGTTAGCAAATTTTTTTTCTAGTATAAAGTCAATTTTAGACCACATGAGGGGACTTTTAACGTTTCTAGAAACTCTTTTTGCAGCCCACATTCTCAGCTGCAGCCTTTCCTTCTTTCTTCTATTTTTGCTCTTCACGGAAGCTCTTTCCGTAATTAGTTGTTTGCATTTAGTGTGGTTCATTAAGTTTTCTTGGTTTATTCCAGTTTTCTCAGTATCCTTTTTGACATGTTTAAACCATTTATCTGACACCTTAGGTCTATTGTTTAGTGTCTTAAAAATTTGTTTTGTAGCAAATATTATAAATAAATTTAAAAAAAACTTTTTTTTTGAAATGAATTAATTTAATCACACCATAAAATATTCTGGAATCACAATCATATCCAATAATTAAAAATTGTATGATTTTTGTTTAAACTGCACCAAGGAGACTCCAAAGAGGGAGTATAACAAGGGGCGTATCAAGATAAAACTGATAAGCCTAAATAATAATGTTATGTTAAATTCATTACCCACCAATTCATTTAATATCGCTACTTACTTTCTTACTTCATTAAGCGTGTCATTCAATTATTTTTAGCAAATAATGTATAATTTGCCCCAGGTACACTTACAAATCTTATTTATTTTTCAACCAAAAAACTGTATAGAAAGGAATTCTTGTACACTGTAAAAGTTTTCATCAATTAAGTACTTGCAATTTAAGTACTTCTGATTTTTTTTACAAATTTAGATTACCACAACGTTTAAAGCTTGTTTTTGATGTATTTTCTACCTGCGTAAGTAAGTTTTCATTAAAATAATTTAGCTTTGTGATCAGCTACATAATAATCAATTTAGTTCCTTATACTGTGATTGTGGATATTTAAATTATGTTAAATGGATGGCAGAAACCAAAGCAGTGATGTTAGTAGTGACAGCAATGACAACGGTGAAGAAGAAGAAGAAGTGTAGATTTATAATTTAAGTAATTAATTAAGACTTGGTTGTTTTTCTATTTTAGTTCAAGAGTTATAATCCGGGTTTTACACAGATTGAAATATGGTTTCGCTTCATCTTTCTTTTGTCAACATTCATTGTCACTGTAAGTATCAGGTTGACTATGTTTAATTAATTGTAAATAAATATTCACTACTTAATTTTGTAAATGATTACGGATGGTGTAAAAGAATTCAAAATTCATTCTTAAATATTAATTTATAAGGAATAAATTTTTATTACTTTATTAATTTACTATTGAATTACTAATTGCGTAAAACTTAAAATTTTCTGGTAAAACTTCAAAAATATTTTAATAAATTAAAAATTGTTAATAGTGTACAAGAAAATAAACCGACATTTTTTTGGCTCTGTTTGTGTTTAGTATTTGATAACATCAGTTTACCTGTCAGTCATTCGGTTTACCTCAGTTTAGATTTAAAAAAAAATCAATCAGTAGACATAATGTATTTAACTTTAAAGTAGATACAAATGTCTTAACTTTTGAAAATAAATCAGAAAAATGATTCCTCAAATTTTTTTTGTCGTTTTTTTATTTTTACTCTCATTTCATTACAATATGATTTATTTATTATTCTGTTTATTATACTATTATTATTTCTATTATTTACTGTAACCGGATTAAGTCAGTAGTTATACAAGAGAGCAGTATTTCTATAGGTCTTTGCTTAAATTTTTTGCTATTTCTAATATAGTGTTTTTTAAAGGATAGTAGAATTACAGTTCTGTAAGATTTTAAGTGATAGTTAGATATTAGTGATGCCTCATTGTTTTATTTAAGCCAGGTCTGACTTTCCTGTAACTTTTACAGCTAATATTGCCTCTTTTTGCATGCTAAATGCTAAGCTTCTAGTCACCACTCTGCAGACGTGTACTTGTCATCACCTCCATTAACCCACTTATTGACCACCTTGCTGGGCATCCTCTTTTCTTTCTTACTCTTTGGTCAGTTCTATTCTACGAGGGACGTTCGGAAAGTAAACAACGTATTTCTTTATGTTGAATTTTCTTTAATTATAGCCAAACAGTATTTTTTTATGACATACCTGAAACTTGAACTATTTTTCTTTGTAATCACTGTACTAATTTAAACAGTTGTTTACTCTGCCTTCTAGATACTCAGTTGCTGCCAAGTTGTTTAATGACTCACTAACACCCTTTTTAAGTTTGTTATCACTTCCATAGCGGTTCCCACCCAAAAAGTCCTTCAGTTTGGGAAACAGATGGAAATCACTCGGGGCTTAGCCCAGGCTATAGGGCAGATGCTTAAAAAGCTCTCATTAAAACTGTTGCAGCAAGTTCTTCGCCAATGCAGCAGAATGTGGTCGTGCGTTATTGTGCAGAAGCACAACGCTGCTAGATAACAATTCGCCTTTTGTTTTGAATGGCGCGGTGAAATTAACGCTTCGTTCATCAAATCACCATAAACCTTCGTTATTTGTCTGTAAATTTCAAGGTCACACTCCTTTAGTGTTCAAAAAGCGTATTGTACTATGAACCTCACACTTGGCTAGATCATTAATTTTGTCACACATTTCAAAGAGTTACAAATACTCAAGACATGACTGTATCAGCTCACTGTTTGCGCCAGACTAGCCCAAGGTGAGTGGAAGGTCAATGATTAGCCAGCGAAGATGGTGGGGGGGGGGGGGGAAACTGCGTAGTTCGTCAGATCAAAATGTTCTTTACTTTGTGATCGACCCTCATAATGGGCCATCTGTCTTCATTCATGCGACACAGTTGTTCATACAATAGTGTTTTTTCTCTAATTCATTTAGTACACTCTTTGGCTTTCCTACCTTTCCTGGATTGCTTTATTCCTCATGTGGTTCAACTAGGAGACCCAACTACTTTTTCTCCAGTAGTCTATTTAAATGGCTGCAATTATCCTCTTGCATGTTTCTTTCAGTTCTCATATTTCTGGACCATACACCAGAATGCTTTCCAGTATTGCTATTTTAGAAAAAACCTCTCCTTAATTAAAATCTGAATTTCCGTTATCCACAAAAAAAATTAGCATCTGTGTTGCTGATGTATACTTAAATACAGCCCTGCTTAATGTTTAACTGTTATGTGACCTCTTTTAAAATGATGATTTTTGAAGAATACATGAAAAACGAACGAATTTCGTCAAATATGAGTACCATATTAAACAGGAATTTCACAATCTATTATATTTACTTCAATTTATATTTATAAGTAATATATATTGTAGATTAAATTTAAACAATTAATTGCAAAAGAGTGTATTTGTAAAGCTTGATTTAATGTATTTGTTCTAGTGTTGGTTTGCACACAGCTTAAGAAAATTTGCTGTTTATGACTGGTCGATTGAGCAGAAATGGATGTCTGTGTTACTGCCTTTATTAGTACTTTACAATGGTATGTATCAATTCATATTTAAATACTTTTTAACCTTAGTTATGTTTTACTTGCATAATTATCTCAAGGTTTCTCTAAGGTGTAATGATTGAGAAAGGTTGTATTGAAGATGTATATTGATGTATATTGATGTGTATGTAACAACCTTTTCGTCTCATATTCAATTCTTATTTTGATTTTAATAATTTATCTGATTATTAATATTAAACTTACACTTTCTTAAAATTTGCCTAAACACCAACACAAATTTATCGTGATTAGGTGATAACTTCTTTAAACCTAAAGAATGTTATGAACAGTACTTATACTATTTTTCAAAGTTGATGAGCTCTTAACGTACGCATTGCTTCCTACGCACTTCACAGCAACCCAGTGACTTACCAGCAACGTTGCTAATACTTGCTCTCGTAGCAGTTATTTATTTTGTTAGCTATTTTTTTGGTCTTTCAATAACAGTTATAACCTATGAATATACAACCACCTGATTATATTATAAAGTATAGCATGTTAACGGGCTCTATAGCCAACGAGTTCAGTACGAGAATGCAAGACACGAGTGAACTACTATGGGTCTTTTACGCAATTGCGTAATGTTTGTCAGGCTGATACATTCGTAAAATCTGACAACGCTGGCAAACGTTCTGATTGATCTAAACACATGGAACACCAGAGCTCATCAACGCTGAAAAGCAGTATTGTTGAAATTGTTATTGATATTGGTTCATTCAAAGTTCAAATTTGTCCTTTTAGTATTCTTATATGTTTCTGATGATGATCTGATCTTGTTAGTTGCTATCCAGAACTACTCTGCGAAGCTCTTACTAAACCAGACCCTCAAATTGGCAAGCCAAGAAATTCTTCTTGTGCCAGAGCTTTTTATCATTCTATCTTCCCTTCCAGAATACATTGTAGAATTTCATATAATTTTTGATTCCTCATGTTGTACCTTATACTGAAATTTATAACATTTGACAGAGTTAATCACCGGGTCTTTATTTATTCTCCATTAGACTTCCATGTTGGTGACTTTTCATATCTGTAGTATACTTAAGTAGTATTGATATCCATACAGCCAGAATTCAAACTAGTTAAATTTATAAATTCAAACTTGTTATTGTAAATTATTTCTTTAGTTGCTATTATACTGCAACAACTATGATTTTTATATTAAAATACAGATTTTCTTTCTGTGGTCACTAATAACCTGGATGTGATTAAAAGCTAAAAATAACTTAATATTTCTATACAATTTTATTAGTTTCTTATTATATATTAATACATTTTAAGAAACGTAAATTAGTTATTAAAGTAATATCAAAAATATACTTTTTAATGATTGAAATACTGTTCATTGGTCTTTTCAGATCCCATTTTTCCAATGACATTTTTGGTGAACTCATGGGTTCCAGGAATGTTGGATGCTATATTTCAAGCCTCATTCTTATGTGCATTGCTAATGTTTTGGCTATGTATTTACCATGGACTGAGACAGGTAAGGAAATGTTTCAACTGAGTTTATCGTGTACATCAAGTTCTATAAATGGTTTTTTTGTATACTATATAAATCATACTATGTATCATTTTTTTGTCATCAGTCTCTCGACTGGTTTGATGCAGTTCTCCAACCTGTTCTATCTTGCGCAAGTCGTTTCATATCTACATACCTGTAACACCCTACATCTTTTGTAATTTGCTTTAAATATTCTAATCTTTGCCTCCCTCTACAATTTACTCCCTCAATATTACTATGTATCATAGCATATAGTATACTATATATCTTAGACATGTAAAAGTAATATTATTACTAACTAAAACACCAGTTCCTGTCCATCATCTCTTCTATATAGTTTTAGTTTTATCACTGTAAAGCATGAGTACTCCTAGCCAGAGACAGAGGGCAGCACACTCTTATAAGCTCAAAAATACAAAAATAAAACCTAGAATCTGAAAAAGAATTAAGTGATTTTTAAAGATTGCATAAAATCTACATTGCAAAAATGTTTAATATTTCTTTTAATTTGGTGTTTGATTTCAATCTACATATTGCTAGTTAATTGTCTGCACAAAGTCCACGTTTCCTTAATGAATGGTTGTGCAAATGCTTTATGGATTACTTACCATGATTATTTTGTGATACAGTAAGTCTTGTATGATAAGGGTCATTCGGAAAGTAAAGAATGTTTTTTTTTATTTTGAATTTTTTTTATTATAACCAAACAAAACTTTTTTGCAACACACGTGATACTTAAACTGTTTTCCTATGTAATCGCTGTATAAATTTAAAAGTTTGTCATACCGTTTCACCAGGTTTGCTACGCCCTCTGCATACTCAGTTGCCGCCAAGTTGTTTAACCACTCATGTCTGTCAGATTCAAGGAACCCACCTTGCACACACTTTTTTGTAAGTCATATCACCAGTAACAATATCATACAGAACAGTTCATGGAATTTCATGAAACATCTGTCTTGTTAAATATTTTCCTCAATCCTTGAATTGAGTTTGTCAATATTTGAGTTAGCAGTTTTTACTACAGCTGAAGGTTGGCCCGAGCACTCTTCATTGTGAACATTCGTTGGTTAGCATTAAACTAAATGCACCATTTTCGAACTGAAGTTTCATTCATCACACTACCATAAACCTCCACTGTTTGTCTGGAAATTTCGATAGGTCACACTCCTTGAGCATTTAAAAAGCGTATTACACTACGAACCTTATACTTGCCAAGATCGTTAATTTGTCACACATTTTAAAGACTTACAAATAATAATCAATACACGACTATATTGGCTCTGTTAGGTGTTCGCGCCAGACTGGCCTGAGGTGAGTGGAAGGCCAATGACTCGGCAGCGATGGTGGAACTGCGTGGCTCGTCAGATCAAAACGTTCTTTACTTTCCAAATGACCCTCATAAATCTGTCATTTATGTAGAGAAAATTAATCTTTTATTGTATTTCTGTTTCAGAATGAAAGAAGACTGTTGACATTTTATTTACCTAAATTATTTCTTGTTGGACCTCTTTGGTTATGTGCTGTAGTTATGGCAACGTGGCAAAAACTGAATGAATTAGAGGATCCCACATATAGCTACAAACTTGACACCTCTAATTTTTATGTAAGTTTTAAAATAATTATATTCATTGTAACCACTCTTTGTTTTTAATGGTGTCAGAACAAGGTTGAACAAAATTTTTGTTATAATAGTAGTGTAGATTTCATAAATTTGTACAATAATTTTCTAGTTAATCAGATTCCATTCACCTAGTGTTATCTTTAGATTTTTTAAATTATTTTGACATCTTGATGACAAGACTGTTATTAAACAATTACTTTTTTGTACTGTAATTAGATTAGCCTATACATAATGATAGTTGAATTAGTATAATAAACAATAAATATAAATTTTTTGAGAATTTAATTTTTATGGAAAGCTTACATAAAATTATGATAGGAATAGCTACTGCCAGTCTTCTTTGGATGAACCAGAAACATTCAGAGTTCTCAGTGATGTTTTTAAAAATCAATGAAGTCCATGTGTATTATGTAATAAAAAATATTTAACAAATAAATCATTGGTTTTCATGGTAAACGTAACATAAAAAACATTGCACGGCCAAAAAAATGAAAGAATGTTGGCTAGAATGGAAAAAACTACCAAGTATTGTTATTTATGTGGTTTTAAGTACGCTGAAGTGAATTAAAAAGACAAAAATTACAATATTAAAATACCAGTAGGCCTACTTTTTAAAGTACCCAGTTCAAAATTACATGTATTGTGTGCAAATGCTCAAAGAGATTCATTACAAAGTTTTTCATGGATAATTTTTTTAGTTCAGTATAATAGGTACAATGAATAAAAGTGTAGGTATACAAGGAATATAATAAGTTAAAAATAGGTTGAAAGATTTAAGCCCTAAATTATGTTTTCTGTTTTCATTTGGAATTTTCGTTGTCTGGTCAGGGTCCAGTTCCATTAAGACCAGTTAAATAGGAAATTTCTGTAATCCGTAATTTTTACTTTTTCAGTAATTTTTCTAAAAGTGAACTTCTATTGCCATTACTTAATATGTATATTTTTTTAAAGGCAAAAATCGGTTATGGTCACCTGTTTGTACCTAGATGTATCAGCATCAGTTTTCTGACTAATGATTGAATCCCATTTATCTTATAGTTTAATAAATGTATTACATATCTCATTGAAAATGAGTTCAGTTTGAACAATTCTTTTTGACATGCAGAGTTTTATTTCTAACAGCGTAGGAAATTAGATTAAAGTTCTCTGGAACTTCCTAATAATTATGACTTCTGAAAATAAAAAAAAATTCTAAAAAAAATAAAAAAATTCTGTGTTTATAATGTATATTAAATTTATATGCAACAATAAATAAATAAATGAATATTCTCTGGGAAAGTATTGCAAAAATTAATGATAAATGAAACTTGTTTGTGTATTGTTTGCTTAAATTGATAGGTGAATCATTTACCATCTTTTTCAGGGGTTCAAGGTGTTTTTCTTCATATTTGTTGGTTTATATTTAGCATACCTTTTGTGCCTTATGCTACGAGCGTACAGTGAACTGCGTTCTATGCCATTTTTTGGTAAGTGAATTAGGTATTAAATTGTTACTGTATTAATTTAAAAATAAATGAACTTCTTCTTCTTCTGTTCCGAATATTCGATCCGAATCTGATCGCCTATTCGTTCCGAATATTGGCGATCAGTCTGACTACGGCTATCCTATCTACAGCCATCCTGAAAAGTTCTGTTGTAGTCTTGGAGAACCAGGTACGCAGGTTCTTCAGCCATGACATTCTTCTTCTTCCTGGTCCTCTTCTGCCATAGATCTTTCCTTGGAGAACGGATTTCAGCAGGCCGTATTTTTCTTCATTCCTCATGACATGGCCGAAATATGCAAGCTTCCTGCTCTTGATGGTGTTCATCACTTCCAAATCCTTATTCATTCGCTCTAAAAATAATAATAAATCTCTAATAATAATAAAGAAATAATTTAATAATAAAGCTCTAATAAATGAACAATTTGGAGATAATAACCACTGAACTCAATTTTTATTGATATCTACTTTTGTCATAAAAAATTGATTTATAGATTTGTGTGTAAAAATTTTTTTCTTTTTTTTCGCTTTTATTTGTTATCGGGAACTGTACTTTATTGACAACCACCCAATTTGATTACTGCTTTTCGCTTATTTTTTTTTTGACGTGATTTGGCATGAATTTTTGAACAGGGTCTCCCAGTGGAGTTTGTTCAGGTATAGCTGTCAGCTGGTCACCATACAAAGTCACTTGCACAACTAGTGTTACTTAACAAATAATAGCGACTTTCTACCTGCTGACTGACTGGGCTGGCCCGAAGGCCCAGTAAGTAAAAAATTTTTTTTAATTCATTAATTAATTATTATTATAAACATAATTATTGTGAGTACTTACTATAAAGTATTTTGTATTCAATTATTGTTTACACTAAATTTCTCAGCAAAAAACTTTACTTTTTAAAGTTTTTTAATAAAATTTTTATTATTTAACTTTTTTTAAAATTGTACTTTGCAAAAAATAATTAGTACAGTTTTGATATGTATGCTTATGTGCATTATCAAGAAATCATTTGGAAGAGTGGTAGTGCGTATTAAGTTTAAAACATAATTTTGAGGTATGAAGCTACTGGCCTGGGCATCCCATTTGAGTTGTGGAATTGTCAAACTTGTAAGCTGGTTGTATAAAAACTAGATCTTCCAGTTTTCACTTAGAACTGCTACATACTAGTTAAACAGAATAAAATAACTGATTAAAAGTTAAGTAATAGGTTATTCAAAGAATAGGATTATGGAAAAGTATGAAGCAATAAACAAAAAGTAACAGTGAGTCATATATCATAGCTTATGTACAAAATAATTGCTTATTTTATTTGGTGTAACAGTGTGAGTAATTTTGTTTATAACAATCTATAAGCCTAAGTAGTACTACTGTTAATTACATTTATGTTTCACATTATGATACACTTATTTTAAAATGAATATTTTTGGTACGCGACACAGAGATAAACATACCAGTTGGTACTGTACAAAATAGTTGTATTATTAGAGCATCTTGAAAGAGACTATACTGTAGATGGTAGCCTGGAAGTGTGGTGGAGCAGAGCTGATGCCATCTGTTTCCTCACCAGCCCCAACTTAAATGAGATGTGTAGTGAAGTAGAGTACTAGCAAGATAAATTGAGCGCTGCTTCACGCATGCGCTGTTAACACATTCCCTGCACCTCCTGTAAAGTATGGTCGATATAAAACAAAATAAATCAGAAAGTTCGCATCATGCAGTTGCCATACATGTCCAGTTTGTTGTTGTCTTGTTAAAGTAAATGTCTAATTTATGTAGGAATAATTTTAAGTAATAAATTAAAAGAAAATGCATAATTGATTGACTAAATAAAGTTTAGAAACAATAAATTAGCTATTACAAAAAAAATTTGTTTATAAAACGATGATGTTATGTTATGATCAAGTACAACAATAAGCACGTTAGGCCAATGAATGTAGGCCTAATCATACAATAGTAAGGGGGCTTGCTTATCATGAGAAGCGACTGTACAGCTGCAATTGTATACTCACTGTCAGTGCTCAATTTATCTTGCCAGTATTCTACAGAACTTTTGCAAGAGATGCTGAAGGATAGTGACTAGAGAAAATAAATGAATAATCATATCACAAGATCTTTAATAGCATTTGTGATAAAATTAGATCTGTATATTTAAATGGGAAAGCCCTCACTGACTCTTACACTAATTTCCTTACTTGCAAATTAGCTTAAAAGCTAAAATTTGGCAGGAATATTCCATTTAGGGTAAATAAAAAAGTTAAACACTAGCGATTTTGACATTCCACTGTTAAGAGGTTGAAAAGGGTGTTCAACCATTAAACTGACATTTTCTGTTTACTAATAGTATTCAACCCTTAAATTAATATTGTATATTAAGTTCCGAACAAGTTAAGTGGCTGAAACTTGGTGCAGATGTTATGTACAGTGACGCTAAAAAATTACACGTCAACAGTTTCAGAAATTTACTTGTAAGGAGTTGAAAAGGGTGTTCAAACTTTAAATCAATATTTTCAGTTTACTTAAGTTACAGTTTAAGTTAGATGGCTGAAACTTGGTGGAGATGTTACCTTTAGTGCACCTAAAAAATTACCTCTTAATCTTTACAAAAATGTACCCGTAAGGGGTTGAAAATAGTGTTCAACCCTTAAACCAATATTTTTTGTTTATTAAGTTCAGGACGAGGTAGATCACTGAATTTTGTTGGAGGTTTTACCGATAGTGCACCTAAATAATTATTCCTTAACAATTTCCAAAATGTATCCCTGAGGGGGTTGAAAAGGGTATTCAATCCTTAATGCATAATAATATGTGAAAAGATACAACAATGCTGTGAAAGAATCTCAGTTATAATAGAAAACTGTTAAAAAAAGGAAATTTACCATAGCACGTGAGTCATAATACTGATATACTGTCATCACTTTCAGACTGTATAAGAATCAGTAATCAAAATATTTTTATCCAGATCATAGTTGAACAGTTACGGGATTCTTTTGTTCAAGAATGATTCATGAAGGAATCACTCTTGGTGGTCAAAGAATGTTACTAGGTACTTAATTGATTCTTTCAGTTGTAACCCAAATTTAGTGAATATTTTTTATACTAGAGCGTGTGTGCAGTAAGTGTTCATCTTTTAATGTCTTTAAATTTCAGATATGCGGCTGAAATTCATGACGCTATTGGTAATAATTGTTCTGTCTATAAGTGTGACTATAACAATTATGAGGTTTGGTGTTGGGGTATTAGAAGATAATTTTGTGGCTGAACTTTCAACTCAGTATCAGAGTTCTGCTCAATTCATGGGGTTTTACGGACTTCTTAATTTCTACCTCTATACCATGGCATATGTCTATTCTCCTTCCAAGAAAACTGTGTTTGGTAAGCTATTATATGATAACACAAATATTTTTTTTTTATGTAAATTATTATAATGATGTAAGGATTATAACTGTTAAAATTAATCAAAAAATGATTACTTTAAAAAAAAATTGAAAAATGGTAAATAGATTTTTATAATTTTAACAGTAAACATGGTGGCTCCTATGTCTTCAAAATAAAAAACTTACTTAAGTATTTTTTCAAGGATATTTAATTAGCATATTATGCTTTTCAATATTTAACAAAAATGCTAGAAGTTGCCAGCTTCTTCATTACAAAAACAAAATGTCAACTGCCTCTATAGTGTAGTGGTTAGTGAGCTAGCCTTCAACATGGAGGTCCCTGGTTCGATTCCCAGCTAGGATCTGGAAATTATTACTAGTAAAAATCCACCATTCTAATTACAAAACCCAACGTAGTCACTAATAATCAAGCTGTTGGTGTGACTTTAAATAAACTAAAAAAACAAAACATCATTGTTTTCTACTGTATAGGTTTTTTCCAATACATTTTTAAATAGAGTAGTCAATTTGAAAATTTTATAAAAATTGCTGATGTTAAAAATTGAAAGAAGGATTAACATTTTTCTCAATCTCACTTTTTTATTTATTTTCAGAGTATTTCTTTATTGTGTAATTTTTTAAATTCGTCTCTCTGATGAATTACAGTTTTACATTTTATGTTCGTATTTTTATCAAAACCATTTATCGTAAATGTTGTTAGAAATTCCCGTATTTAACCATTGCTAACGTATTTTGTTACATAGAATGAAAATGTCAAAATACTCACTTGTGAAGTAAATAAATCACTTCACAGACTGGATATTTTAATTTAACTATTGGGCAAAATGGAACTTTACTTCAGGTATGGTGAAAATCGAAATACCTACTCCATTAGCTGAGTATTTTATTTTATTCACTTTGTGAAGTGATTATCCTACCTATAAGTAAGTTTTTTTTTAATTAAGAAAGGTTGCTGACTGTTCAATGATGTGATAAAAAGAAAGAATGGTATACTACTAGGGATTCAGTCAGGTCAAAAAAAGGTCTTATACCTTGTAATACGGCTGTAAGAACTAAACAAGCAAATCTAGCTCATGCTTGAAAAATGAAACTTGAAAATACGTTGAAGTTTTTATTTATTTATTTTTCAGAAACAGCTATAACCAAAGATAATCCAGCATTTTCAATGATTAATGATTCTGATGAAGATGTTATTTATGGCTCAGATGATGAAAGTCGCCAACCACTTAACCGTAGTTATAATGAAGATGATAGTGATTAAGTTAGTGTTTTTTATTATTAAATTATTTCTAGTCATATAAAGTTGTTTTGTATACATCGTATAAAATTATAATTTTGTTAATAAATAAAATATTTTATTACTGTTTTATTAATTAATTTTCTACCTTTGTTTAGTTTAAGGGGAGTCCGTATCTCTATATCTATCCTTTTGTTAACATTTGTACTTTTCTCTTAGGAACTATAAGAGATAGATGCCTATTGTCTTATTTAAATTCAATTTGATAATTTTTACATATTTTTTATTATTTTTTTAACCCCTAATGTGTGTATGTTGTAATCTGTTCAATTTAAGAACAATAACTAACCCAATGACCCAATAAGATGAGGATACGTCTTCTTCTTGCTATCAAGGATTTAGTTGCTGCCTGTTTCAAACTAACTTTTATATATTTTACTATTTTCAGTGACTATCTAGTATTTATTTTTATTAAATCAAATATTAGAGATTTATCACACTTTCCTTATTTAACTACTGCCATCTTCTCTGTGGCCTTCCAATGTCTCTTTGTCCATGTGGTCTATAGTTCTTAACTTTCAATTGTATTTTCTCTTCAGGTATTCTTTCCAGATGCTGTCTTCACTTACCACGATTAACTTTTATTCTCTCGTTCAAGCTATATGTTTCTGATTTGGCTCTTATGTCTTCATTCCTTATTTGGTCTAATCTTGTACACTTTTTTGTCCTTTGTAGGAACCTCATCTCTTCTGCTGAATCTTACGTGACTTTGTAGTGACCCAAGACTCACTTCCATAAAGGGCAACAGGAGTAATCATCACCTTAAAAAAATTCACCTTTATCTCCCTTCTAGCCTTATTTTGCAGTGTTCTGCTGATGGTATCAATTTTGTTTTCAATGCCATGATTAACATCATAGCCAATGTTGCATCCCAGATAGTTGCAGTGGGAGATCTGTTCCAGCATGGCAGCATTGCAGACTATCTTTGTTCTAATTGGTCATTTTTGATTAAATGCTATAACTTTCGTTTTATAGCTAGAAACCTTAAAATAGCTTTATATAACTCATTTAGGGCACAGACTGGTTTCTTGCTCATCTTTCTTACTCATTTTCCTGGACTATCTCCATATCATCTGCAAACAGCAACGCATTCAGATAGTCATCCTCACCTTTTCTAATGTCTCTATTAATGATATCATTCCATCTTTCGAAAATTTGGCCAATGTACACAATAAAAATAAAGTTGGGGGTAAGTTACATCCTTGTCTTGAGGATGATATGTATGATGTGTAAATGAGGTTTAGTCCTGTATGGACTCAGGCTGACCATTCATGAGACAGTATGGTTAAATGAACCCCTACTATCAAAGTACTCTGGTAACAACTGTTTAGTATTCAAATCCATATAAAAATAATTACCTTTACTAGGATTTGTACTTATTTTAAGGGCAGGAATTTTTATTTTTTTAAAAAGAATATTTTTTACTGTTGGGTCTGCAGAATCTTACATTAGAATGTAAAGATCTTTAACATTTAAACAATTTTTGTTTTTAAAACTCTACATTTAAAGTGCAAAATTAGGTAAAATTGACATTTTTTAAAGTTCCATCATTTTATATTTTATGGAAGCTGACAATTGGGTAAAAGAATAGAGAAAAAGCTGTTCTGAGAAAACTGCAAAAGAAATCCATAAAACATGGAATGTGTTACCTATCTTGTCTCTTGTTACATCTCTTGATGGGTTGTCTGGGATTTTTTTAAAAATTATCTTTTAATTTATTCTAGGCGAGAGTATTTTTTTCTTGAACTAGTTTTTATTAATCTTATGCTACAACTTTATCATCCTTGTGAAGTTGATCTAAGTTTTATTGCCTCAATGTTTATTGTATCTAAGTCCAATATAATTTCATAAATAGGTTGAAAAAAATATTAATGACAGTGTTTCTACTTATTATAAATAAACATAAATTTTACATAATTTGAAAGCTCAACAACATGCAACATAATGGTAAATAACATAGGAAATTTAAAGCACAATATAATTTAA
The DNA here is from genome assembly GCA_035578175.1 of Catonia carolina. Lineage (NCBI taxonomy): Eukaryota > Metazoa > Arthropoda > Insecta > Hemiptera > Achilidae > Catonia > Catonia carolina. The sequence continues at coordinate 46,526,425 of JAQMRL010000001.1, forward strand.
AACAGATTTATTTATTTCTTGGTTAATAATGTCTACAAAAGTCTTGGCTTGCGGGAATGAAATAAATGTTTTATAAGATAAATATATCTCACTAATATAATTTAATATAGGGTAAAAAAGAAAGTCAACAAATTTTGTATTATTTTATTTATGGACTCCCCTTAAAGTTCCGGCGACTATTTTGTGATTAATGTCTGAGTGGGTTTTAATGCATTCAAATTTATTTTCAGTACAGTTTTTTGTACTATGTAGATACATCAGTTGATTTTTATTGTAGTTGACTGTTAAACTTTGTGAATTATTTTCTTGTTTATTAATTTCATAAAACCACAAAGGAATGTACTAGGGTCATTTGGAAAGTAAAGAACGATTTTCTTTATTATGAAATTTTTTTATTATAGCCAAACAAAACTTTTTTTACAACATACCTGATACTTAAACTATTTTACTTCGAAATTTCTGTACAAATTTAAACTCTTCTACCGTTTCACCAATTTTTCTATGCCCTCTACATACTCAGTTGCCGCCAAGTTTCCATCATTAACACCCTCTTTCAGTTCGCCATCACTTCCATAGCAGCTCCTGCCCAAAAAGTCGTTCAGTTTGGGAACCAGATGGAAATCACTCAGAGCCCAAATATAGAGTGGATGATCAAAAACCTCCCATTGAACTTGTTGCAACAAGTTTTTCGTCAATGCAGCAGAATGTGGTTGTGCGTTATTGTACAGAAGCACAACGGTGCAAGACAACAATCTGTGCAAACTTAATGCACCATTTTCGAACTGAAGCTTCTTTCATCACATTACCATGAATTCTGTTAATTGTCTGTAAATTTCGATAGGGTTGCATTCCTTCAGCATTCAAAAAGCATATTACACGACGAACCTCACACTTGGCGGGATCATTAATTTTGTCACACATTTTAAACACTTACAAATAATCAATACATGACTGTATTGGCTTGCTGTTAGCACCAGACTGACCCAAGAAGAGTGGAAGGTCAATGACATGGCAGTGGAGGTGGTGGGGGAACTGCGTGGCTTGTCAGATCATAATGTTCTTTACTTCGTGTATGACCCTCGTATGTAGTATTTTGTCACCCCACTATTTAATAAAATTCATTAAATATGGAGAAAAAGCCTTTGGCATTTTACGAAATAGAGTAAAATCTCTCTATGTATCAAATTTGGGATCACAAGAATGATGAGATAAAGAAAATTTTGTTACAAAAATTACATTTATATATAGTTCCATTAAATAATATTGGGTTGTGCTTAATAAAAGTATGGTATGTATCATCATCATGCAAATTAATAGTTTTATTACTAATGGGAACTCAGCTTAAGTACTATAGTTTACTTCACTTATCTTTAAAACTGATGTAAACAAACATTAATTTCCTGATCACTGTTGCCTAATAAATACGTAAGTACATAATAAATATACTAGTACATATCCTCTCTGCTATTGGCTGTAAGTGAAGTATTGAGGTTTTAAAAATGTTTAGCCCCAGCCTTCCCAACTGGAAAAACAATTTGCATGTAACTGAAATTGTATTTAATCACAAAACGGACCATTGTCTGAAGAAGAATAAAGCTCTGAATTGCTTACAAGATCTTCAAAGTATCACTGCGTTAGAAGTGGATGTAAACACATTGTGTTGACTGTTTTAAACAACTTGCTTCTGGCACTAGTCACACCAATCTCATTCTTCAAAATTTACTATCATTTGATTTGTTTACACAAGTTGCAAAGTTAAGTGGAGTGAACTATAGAACTATTGTACAGTTCCTCCCATTCCTTCTGAGGTGAGCAATAAATAACGTGGTGCAATCATCGCCTTATTGTTCATGTAGTATTAAACTGCAATTTTACAACAATTACATTAAAAAAAATTAATAAAACAAAGGTTGAATTAAAATCACTCTAAAAAGTTACGTTTAAAACTTTTTAACTCATAAATTTTTGTTTTATTTCTTGAAATATGTCATCTTTTTTAACATCTAATGAGTTTTTTCTTTTTCTACAACCACCTGGTTGTAGGTTATTGTGTTATAACATCAGTTGTAACACAATTGATGTGTTTTGGATGAGTCAAAACTACTATTATCATCTCTTACAAAAACTATTTATAGTAAATGGTGACAAAGTTTAGAAGATGATGAATTAGATGGTGATGAATAGAGAGGTTTTACAGATGTTGATTCATTTTGATTTTTAACTATCTTAATAAATGGCTGATACAGAAGAGTTTGTCATTATTTAACTGCTTGTTAATTTTGAACATTTTATTTTTGTATTAATTTGGCCATAACAGGCAGGTGGAGTGTTAAATTATTTTTACTCAATCTGCTTGTTCCAGGGCAAAAAAATAGTTCTGTTTCTTATTACATGGTCAGCCAATTATTTGACTAATTCATTTAAAAACAGAAGAGGTAGAGGTGTAAAAGACACTAATCAGAGCTATCTCCTCTGAGAGTAATAAATTTCATTCATTATTATACAGCCAGACCCTGCTGTGGTGAATGAAGTGAAGGTGTTATTTGCAGGGTGGAAAGTAGATGCTTTTCAAAGGGCCTAGGGTGCTGATAAGCATATGTTTCCACTCAGTGAGGAAGGCAAGGTAAACCACCTCACTCCTCGTTTTACTTACTAAAGCCTCTAGAGGTTCAAACCGGCCTTTTGGCTGATGACTTGAACAATTATATTAATCTGTTCATATAGGTGTAGTTTATGATTATTTAAGTTGATCTTATGCAGCAGTTTTTTATGTCCAGTTAGTAAATTCTGTGTATATTACCAAGTCATTTTACTTGCATTTGTGGCTTTTTTTTACTGGAGTTTATTTGACAGGGTCAATGGAGAATATATATTTCACTGAAACCCATTGCTATAAGTATAGATTTTAATTTTATTTTTATAAAAAAAAAATTAATTACAGTATTATGTCATATAATTAATTTGTTGTACTCATTCCTCAGGCACGTATCCAGAGATTTTTTTCAGGGGGTGGCAAAACAAAATACATACAAAAGCACTCACACACACCCACACATACATATGTATGCGCGTGCATGTGTATGTGTAAAATTTGAAAACATTTCTCTTCTAGGAAGAATTCTGAAATACATAGCAAGTGAGACGTTATCAGTGTGTTTAAAAATAATATTTTCATTTATTTATTTGTTTTTTATTTTATTTTTTATGTTTTTATCATCCACTTCTTTCAACTAGATCATTACTTTAATCGAATTAGTTAAAGAACAACCTACAATTTTTTTTTCTTTCCAGAATATCAAGACATATTAGAATTCACGGCTGATTCAAATACTGAGTGCGTTGATATCAGAACTGAATTACTCAATTTTTTATCTCCCTTCTTGTTTTTTTGAATTGTTTTAATTCTTTTCATGGTAGATAATAACCTCTCAACGGTACATGAAGTCACAGGAATTGTTGTAAGAATTTTCAACAAATGATGAATATTCTGAATACATTACATCTTGTTATAATTTTCTATAACATCCAGCATCTCTAAATCATTGCTCAAATTTAATTGTTGAATATGTCTGTATTCACTTGGCAAAAAAGAATTGAAGCACTTATCACTACAATAGATGCTTATATTTTAATAATTTAAATTCAATATAGTTCAATTTTAAAAGGTAATAAAAGCAATTAGGAATTTCTAGCTATAAATATTGCTGTGATCCTTTTATTTTTTTCTTAAAATACTTAAAAGCGTTGACCAGCATGTCTTATAACGTATACTTGCATCTTTTTAAAATATACCCTTTTTCCATTGTATACTCTAATGTCTAATGAAAAGTATAATTGAAAAAATGAGATTACAGTTTTTTTTAATTATCAAAATTTTTATTCTTTAAGTAGTATATTTTAGAGGCAAATGTAAAAATTTCTGGGGGGAGGGCGAATGCCCCCTTTGCTCCCTTCTGGATATGTGCCTTATTCCTACATTAATAAAAAGAGTATTAAACTTTATTAGTAGTAAATCTAATAGTAATTCAATAAATTTACATTTGTGTATTTAATATAATAATAAAATTCATGAGTATAATATCAAATTACATTCATGTCAGAATAAATTATTACAAAGTTCACTTTTATGGAATAATTACTAAGCTACTGAGGATTAAACTATGTAATTAATAACTACAAATTGTTATTGATTTTTAAGGATCTTATTAATTGTGATTTTTCCTATATACAATAGTTTTGTAATGATGAAAAATATATTTTTTGTTTGCTTTTATCAAAGTAATGTATTAATTTGCAACAACTCAAAAAAAAAACTTTTGAATTTGTTAAAAAACAATTTGGTACCATCACCAGTAAAAATTTTGCAAGAATTATCAAATGAAAAATAATATTCTACTGTCATACAAGATTTTAAGAAAGAGATTCATTTATTTATTAGATCATACAACAGTAAAAGTGTTTTATCATCATCATCATCAACATAAATTATGTGGAACAGACTGGAAGGCTTGTCCTGGCTTTCTCTGTGAGTAGGGGCAAAGCTTTGTCAAAAGCATAATGTAGTAAGAATTATGAAATACCTACAATACAAAATACTAATACATCGTTCTTCAGATTAAAAGAAGAATGTCTGGTGCATATCTTAGGTAGGCCTAATGTAAACGAGGAATTATTTTAAAACTTATGTAATACTGTATATTTAAATTTTATAAAAATTAAAATTACTGGTTAACAGAAATTTACTGGCAACCAATTATTTTACCAACAGGTTCACAGTAATTTTTTTTTTTCTATGTTAAAGGCGGAAAACCATAGCGATTATCATCGCCTGTTATTCATCAGGTGTAAAAAGTCCGAGTGCAGAACGCTTTTTTTCATGTAATATTTAAAATCTTACTAACTAGTATCACAGGGATGAAAATAAAAATTTACATAAAAAGTAATAACACTGACAAAAAACGCTAGAAAAAGGCTGTAAAAGGGCCATAAAAATCAAAAACATACACACATAAACTTAAACTTAATATCACAGTTAGAATAAATAACACTAATGACATTGACAACTTGTGTTATTAAAATCGTACTAACTAGTATCACAACCAAAAAATTGAAATTTACATAAAAAAATAATATCACAGACATAAGGGGTCAGAAAAGGCTGTAAAGGGGCCACATTATAAAAACACAGACATATAAATATAAACTTATAATAACTAATATAAAATATGACTAATTAGAACAAATAAAACATTCCAGATCACCTTAGACTGTCAGACACTGTTGTACACACTAATGGATCGTAAAAATCTTAAAGCTGCGTCCAAAATAGGGCTTTCGTCACCGAGTATATCCTGTAATGATTCACAGTAAATGAGAAAATTATTGATTGTTACTTTTGACAAATTTTTACTGAAAGTTTTATTGGGTAGTCAAAGACAGTAAATAAGTGTATTCTCATTTAATTATAAATTGCAGGTAGTTGATGGTTCCCTTCATTCTATGAAGAATATTAAGAATGCATAATTTTTGGTTGAAGTTAAATAATATATGCAAATAACGTATTAATAACTACTGGTATTTTTGACAAAAATTACTAGTTTTTGAGATTTCAAATTTACAAACAATTTACTTATGTCTATGCATCTAAATACATGGTAGCAAACAATTTAGAAAAATTACAATCTAAAATTTCAAATACCATATTTTATATTTTAACATTTAATCCAGATTCTTTCATGATAAAAGAATTTGTGGTTATAATAATTTACAGACAAAATTTTAAAATTATATAACTTAACAACTATTTATTAACAGAATAATAAATTATAATAAGTTATTACACTTATTGCAACTGTAGATTATAATTAAATTACTCAGCAAGATTAATTACAAAAATGTTATTACGAACTTAAAGTTTAATTAAACTTAACTATAAATAAAGGATGGTTATAATCAAAACAATTTTTTACCTGAATACAAGCACTCACTATTAACCGACTTATTCAAACTATTATCGTATACCCCCAAATCGGTTTACCAATTCATGTCATATAACACAACCGACACTATCTCAATTGCTGACTAGAACCATTCTGCCCAGCCCGACAAAGGACCGACTTTTATACACCGGCTTTACAATTAATTTCTAGCAACCAAAGAAAGGGATCAATAAAAAATAACCTTAGAATTATCTACAATAAATATAGTTGACTAAGACAAAAAATAAGAGGAAGCATAATAGACACAAAAGAAGTTTCTTTTTTATGTAAGAGCAAACTTAAGAAAGGCTAGAAACCACCATTAAAAAAAGGAATGAATGACAACTGTTATAACACTTATAACTATTTTTAACAATACAATAACGTATTAGTAGTTGCTTTTATGTTATCACATTACCAATACATAACAATGTTATGGAAGATCCGTTGAAATGAAATAAAATTATTTATGAAATTTAAATTAACTGTTTTAATAATATTGTTTTTCACTCCTTTAAGGGTCTAAATCTTGGGCAACTTTGTCTCTAATACATATCTTTCTCCCTATTATCCCTAATACATAACCTTGTTTATACGGTCTTTCTTAATCCTGTTGTTTAGGTCATCAGGCGAACGACTATTTTGAACTTCTGGGGGTTTTACTAAGGAGTAAGGTGGTTTACCATGCCTTCCTCAATGAGTGGAAAAGTATGCTTATCAGCATGTCAATCCCTCTGAAAAGAATCTACTTTCCACCTTGCAAATGACACCTTCACTTCATTTACCACAGGGTCTGGCTGTATAATAAAATTCATTATTCTCAGAGGAGATAACTCAGATTAGAGTATTTTACACCTCTACCTCTTCTGTCCTAAAATGCTTCAGTCATGTAATTAATTGCCTAATCATGTGCTAAGAAACAGATTTATTTTTTGTTGTCCTGGAACATTTGTGAGCCTTGAAAAGCGTGAAAATAATTCTAACTATTTTAAATTAAATATTAGTTCCTTTTACCATTTCATTTTTACGTAGAATTTAGCCTTGCACATTTAGTCTTGAACAGAAATCCTGGTTCAGTGCACGTCTTTCAGCCAAAATCCAGAAACTGGTGACTGGGGTATAGCATATTTTCTGTTAAGCCTATGCTAAACATTACTCATAATTTTATGTTGTTATACACATAGTTTTAAATATGATTATCACTAGTGCATAATTACTTTTTAATAACAGTTAAGAGATGGAATATTTTGCTTAATCTACTAAAAATCAAAATGCAATATGTACTGAAAAGTGAAAATTATCCGAATTTGGAAATTATTACATATACAGTATTACTGATAGTTGTATTGTATGGTACAGTCTTGAAAATTAAGACATGAACAGACTATTTATATTATTCATTTATTTTATTTTAACATGTTGATAATTTGTAAGCAGAATTTGTTTTTTTTAGTTATATTAAAACGTTTTGGACATTTTGTAGTATAACACATAGATTTTTAGTGGCATATCAATTTGTTAGTTGTTAGTCGATTAATTTTGTTTGATTTAGTATGTATTACTGAATTTTTTAAAAAATTTATAAATATATTGTCACAATTTATTTTTATAGTAATTATTTTAAAATAAGTAACATGGATTTTTATACGAATATTAGTCTAAATTATAGGTTATTAAAAATGAAAGACTGGGGATGGAATGATATGAAGAAAATTTATGAAAGTTTTATTATACATATAAATTTTGTAAATTCAATAAACATTCATTGCCTAAATCAGGGAATTAGTTGTATTAAAAAAATGTAATTAATATTGATGTAATTATTAATAATTAATGGAATGGATTATTGAAAGCTTGGATAGATTGTTAATAAATTTCTTATGGAATAAATGTCTGAAGTGAAGAGTATTTATGTGTCTTGTTTTAATTATTTATGAAGTTTTAAAATGTACAAACATACCTATGTTTCTGGTGCTTCTAAACTTGATATTGAGCCTTTAAATTAAATAACTTTAAAGGAGCATTAACTTTATTTGTTTCGTAGTAGCAATGTTTACAGTTTGTGTTTAAATAATTTGTGGTTCAAATTCTAGTACCCCAAGGGGCAATACTTTCCACATTTCTGTATGCATGTTAACATCGAGTATGCGTATTTTGGACACATCGGTAACCACGACCTATGCTGACGACATGACAATTTTTGTAGGCCTATGGGAAAAGAGTGTGGATGAAGCTTCCAGGTTGGGACAGTGACATTTTTTATTAATTCAGGACTGGCTTACCTATTGGCATATTAGGGTGAACCCAAATAAATCAACACGTGTTACGTTCACCTTATGACGTCAAACTGGTTCACCTGTGATGATGGATAACATTCATATCCCCCTGGCCAGAGTGGTGCGATATCTTGGCTTATGGCTTGACAGTCGACAAGGTTGGAAGCATCATCTGTGTACAAAACGTTTAGAACTTAACCACTGGCAGAAGCTAATCTTCTGCTTTATTAACCCTTGATCAAAATTGAACCTCTGTTCCAGAATTTCAATATTCAAGACCTTTTTGAGACCAATCTGGACTTATGGTGTCCAGCTCTTTGGAGTAGCAGCAGAGAGTAACTTAAAGCCGATCTTTTCAATCAAAATTCTTTAGACTTTCTTCTGGCACTCCTTTTTGTGCAAGCAATAAAACCCTCCATGACGATTTAAAAATTTCGTCAGTAAAGGAGCTAACTGCATCCTTCTATAGTAAATGTCACGAATGACTAGATACCCATCGTAAACAGCTAGCCTGTGATCTAGCCACAAGGAACTTCCCAACTGTGTGATGTCTAAAGCAAAACTGGAGTAGAGACCTATTGGTCTGAATAATGGATTAGTACATCCGTAGTTATTAATGGAGAATGTACCTCTTCTCTTAAAATAAAATTCTCCACTGCCATTTAAATATACGGGAATTGTGCAGCTCGATGTACGGTACCATAATAAAAATTAAAGAAAAAGAAATCCTAGTTAAGGTAGAGTTACTTTTATACAAATTTAAATTCTAGGCAGTGGTTACCAGTGTATATTGATGGTTGGGATTAAATTTACTATACCTTCTTAGGAATGGTTGGCCTAAGTCTGCATAATCTACACCTCATTTTAACTTCATACCATCCTCATCTCATTGCAATACGTAATATTGGGAACATTAGTAATATGGGGTTACTTTTTATTCTAAATTGATTAGATTGCATGGTACACACATTAGGGTTAAAAAATGACTACAAGCTGTTAAAGAGCAATGAAGAGCGATAAGGAAAATTTGTTTAATCATTTCAGTAGAAGAAATTACAATCCTTTGATTTTTACATTCTCTGGAAGGTACAGTCCCTCCTAACAGCAATTTCATTTTCCACAAGGAAACCATAGACAACTTCGAGTAGTGTTGATTTTCTTCTGCTTCTACCTACCTACCTCTTATTTAACCATTGAACGTTTAGGGTTGATGCGGCTTCGAATTGGTAAGCCTATCTATTTTCAAAATTTTCCAGATGGTCCCTTTTTGAAACACTGAGGGTTCTACATAGAAAGTACATCTCTGCTGCTTGCAGTCTACTATTATGTTTTGATGTTAAAACCAGGGCCGGCCTTAGGGAGGGGCGAGCAGAGCAACCACCCCGGGCCCCGCGCTCGCAAATTTAAAGATTACAAATATTATAATAATAGAAAACATCAAAAAAGCGGAAATCAATATTTTGTGCCGGCCGCATTGGCGTAGTTGGTAATGTGCTCGCCGCCTCTCATCATGCGGTCCTGGGTTCGTATCCCCCACTCAGGCACGGCATATTTTCATACGTTACAAAAAATCATTTCATCCTTATTACGCCCAGTTACACATTACACCCCAACGTCGTCGCTAATGACCTTGCAGTTGATGCGACGTTAAATAAATAAAAAAAAATAAAAATAAAAAAAATATTATGTGTAGCGACAAAGTGTTTATTTTTTCTTTTATCTGTTTTTAATTTAACTGACACTTGAATAATAAATTATTCCTAATCGTCGCGCGCAACTTCGAATTGGAGTAGAAGATTGCGACATCACACTGGGCTTAAGAGTCCCGCATCCAACATTTTGCCCTGGGCCACGCTAATGCTAAGACCGGCGCTGGTTAAAACCCATAATTTTCTGCCATAATCACCTACAGTTACAGCCGTATGTATAGAACTTCATCATTTTTTTTTAATTTTCTTTTAAGAACCCTAGATATCGATCTGTACATACTATATGAATAAACATCACCAGATTGTGGTCTATATCCATTTCAGTGTACGATATCAAACATCTAAAGAAATTGAATTCGCTGACCTATTTAATACCTTGACAATTCAGCTTCAATTTACAGAGTTGAGGATAGTTACCAAAAAAGTAGTTCGTCTATTTCTAAATAACTCAATAACAAAAACAATACAAAACAGTTTTTCATGGTCCTCCAGGTCAAGTGCAATAATTAGGCTAATTAATTATCAAATTCATTCTCCACCTTGATGTGACTGGACAATTCTATTCTTATTTACTGATTAATGTACTGTTAATCAAATTATTTAACTAGTTAAGGTAGTAATTGAATTCAATTTACAAAGATCATTATTTCAGCGAAGCAACGGGCGTCAAATTTTAGTAATCTTGGTGTTATAAGTTTTTTCTATCTAAAAAACATAGTCCCGATTTACAGTAATAAATTTTTTCGGGCTACTATAAATCTCTGATGTCATGGTAAAAATCCAGTGTAATCATTGTGAACTGATTCCAGCAAATTCATTTAATCACCAACAGAGAGCGCAGTAATAGCAACAACCACTCTCCATTCACGTTTCTCTCGTAGCTCGTACAATCGCAGCCGGCTCAACAGTAGCGTTTGTGTTTCGTGGTGGGAAGGTTGTCGAAGTGTTGACCTAAGTGTTTGTTTATTTACTCACGTGCGACTTCGTGAATAAGGTACGCTTTAATTTTATCAATGCACCTTTAAAAATTACATAATAAAAACTAAATTTACGAATTATTTTTCACTTACATTCTTTTTTACTTTATTTAGAATTTTTTATACATAGTTATTATTTTTTTTAACAAATTGTTAAAATAATAACCCGTAGGTCCAAAATGTTAAAACATTAGCAGCTAACGTTTTTCACTGAATTAAACAGTAAATGTTAGCAAACTGGTCTGTATTTTTGGTTTTCAACCGAAATATTTAAAAAATATTAATAAGTAGTGCATTGACAAAAATTTTTATCAAAGCTTATTTTTTTGGTAATCTTACGAAGGCGTTAATTTACAATGTCGCGTAACCAAAATTTTCTGCAATTCGCAAATGTTTTTAATAAGACAAAAATTTATTTTACCTTCGTTTTCTCAGATAGTAGAAATAGTTTCACGTTCCTCATTGGTTGTTTTGAGTTTACAAAAAATAACTCAAATTGAGTTAGCGTTAAATTAAATTTGTAAATCAAATTTATAGTGAAGGAACCAGGTTCCCTCTGATTTCTCATTAAAAATTTAGCTCCGCAAGAGATCTACTGTAAACAATTTCTGTATAACAGGCTTGTTGTAATCAGGAATTTGGTTCGGGGGGGAAGCTACGTCTGAAGATTATTTTTTTTTTTTTGGTTTTACGTTGGATTATACATAGGAGGGCTAGTGAAGGGTGATAATTAAAAACGAGCGATAAAAACTGTCCGGGAATCGAACAAGGGATCCGCGGCATGTTAATGTAGTATGAAATATTCGTTTTTTTCCGTTCGGGGGAAGGGCTGAAGCCCCTCAAACCCCCTAAATGGCTATGTGACTGCTGTGTGAGGTTACTGCTTTTGCTACTGTTTATATTGAAATTATTACATTAACATTTTAGTATTTTTATTAGCAATTACAAATTCCAGGTTTTTTCCAAATTTGTTTTGTGTGAGTACTCTTCACCCACAAGTAAAAGATAAAAATCAAAAGAAATCTTTCCCGATTCTTACACTGCGATACAGTTAATATTTTATTATATAAACAAATAATTAACTCACACTTTATTAAAAATAACAAATATTTTTTGTAAATAATTAGCTGTCGCAGAATCAATAAAAATATATCTATGATTCTGATTCAGTTCGTATTGCCACCCAATTGTTACAACCTACGGAATAAAAATTCTCTCTCAAGATTTTGAATCTACTGTTTTCATGACCACTTTCATCGCATTTCTTCTCTTGGTCAACTGTGTTAATTCCAGTTTTTTTATCAAGTAGGAAAGTTCAACGTAGGTCTATAGGTTTAATGTAATCCTTTTTTTAAGTTATTGAATGAAAAATTCTTCGAATTTCAAAGATTTACCGCATATAATAATACGCAATAACATATTAAAAATTAAAAGCGCGCGATTATACTCAATCCTTATTTATGTTAGTTTTTGACCACTTCGATAATGTAAAGACAGGACTTCTATGCCAGAGGTACCGGGTTCGATTCCGATCTGGTCTAGTATTTTTCAATCTATATTTTTCACTATTTCATCTACCACCCTTCATCGTCTGCGTATGTATTAGCCACATGCATAACAGCCCCGGACACTAAACAAAAAAAAATTTGTGAGACAATTTTCAGAGAGTTAAAAATTAAAAAATTGTGTATAATCATTGAAAATTCATTGTATGTTCTATTATCTCGTTACTGTGTTTGTGTTTTGTACCGTAATACGGTATACATCATTGGTCTGTGTGGTTTGTATAACCTGTTAGATGATATGACATTGAATATTAATTTTGTTTGTATACTCTACATTATTGTTGTTTGGTCATCAGCCCGAAGGCTAGTTTGAACCTCAAAAGGTTTTACGTTATTATATTAGCCTAATTATCATCGAAACAATGATGTTTTAAAATAAAAATAAAACTAAAATCAGTGTTAAATTTTGCAAAGCTTTTTAATGCGTTAATTTTAATTTAAGTGGTAAATGTTGATAGCTACCTTGAATTTGATGTATTGTTTTCAGTTGCGGAAGTTTTGTTATTCATTGAGCCACTGTATAATGTGGGAAAATTTTTTAGTCAATGAGTATCAAAAAATAAAAATAAGAAAAATTGCTAAATTTTGTGCCGAATGATATTTGGATATATTGCAGACTACCATACAGAATAATTTTGAATTAAAACATACAGTAAATCTTTCTTAATTATTTTTTACTTTCTCTTGCCTACATGAAGATATAGGAAGGAAAGTATTGTTTTCATGTCGATTTTTCGAAATCGAGTTTTCACCGGATCTACACGTTTTCAGACCCATTCAACCCAAAAAAACATGTTTTTAGCGATTGGTCTGTGTGTGTGCGTGTGTGTGAACAAAATATCTCATGAACGGAACATCGTACGAACTTGAAACTTAAGATACTAAGATACTAAGATACTTAAGATACTTAGATACTACTACTACCGGACCCGACACGAACATTTTCATCAAAATCGGTCAACCGGAAGTAGTAGTTTATTCGTGTAATTTTTCACTTTTTTGCGATTTTCTCAAAAACGACTTCCACGATTTTTTTAAAAATCGCCTCATTTACTACATTTTTTACGCTTTACAAGATAGGGTAGGCGCCATGTCTGCTAAAATTCTTGGCGAGGCTGTTTTCACGTAAAAAAATTGTTTTTTTAAGATTGCGGCTTTAATATGCATTTTAGCGCAAAAATGTATGTAATAGAAGTTGTAAAGAATTTAAAATTCTACAACTGTTTTTTTTTCAAACAGTTTTTGTAAAGCGCTTAATTTAGCGGTAATTAGCAAGTTTATGTTTTTCTTTTCTCTCACGAAAACGTGTAAAAATCGATTTTTTTAAGATTTCGGTCTTAGTAGACTATGCATTTAACAGTCGGACGTTAAACCAAAAAAAACAAAACAAAAAACAAAATAGTATGCATTTTACGAGAAAAGTGTATAATCAGATTTACAGGAAATTAAAATATCTACAAAACTTTTATTTAAAGCATTTTTCTCTACAGAGCATAGTTTAGCGTGAAAGAGTGATTTTCCGTATTTTTAAGCCAAACTGAGGTTGATTTTCATTTTGCGTCTTTCACTCATGATTAAAATTAGGTTATGTTTATTGAGGTTAGTTTTTTTATTTATTTCTAATGTTTTATTACTAATGTTAGATTATATTGTTCATTATTTGCATTGGCAAGAGTGAGTGTTTCACACCAGATTATTTCTGATATATTTGATAATCCTAATAGGCTTTTTCATTAACTATGAATATTTGACCTTTTTCATAGTAAAAGTTCAGTATGTTTTGGTATTTTAGAGCAAATTCAAAATATTCTCACTAGAAAATTTTTGCCAGTCCCTTATTTGAAGGTCTGCGAAACTAGCTTCTATGCCAGAGGTCCCGGGTTCGATTCCCCGTCAGGTCTGGCATTCTTTCATCTATATATCACCTCACATCATCACCTAAACACCAAGGCTTATGTGGACATCATAACTCAAAAATAAGCTGGCAAAAATTACTTGAGCTATAAGTACAAATTCATTTTACTGTAAACTCTAAATGGGATGTAAAGTTGGAATCTTTGTTTTTAGCTTTCATTGTTTCTGTTACTTGTTCCGTCGCAATTTTAATATCTGTGTTAAGCTTAAAACTGTTGGACAAAATTTTATTTTCAGTATTTTTCAATGGACACTTTAATAAAGTTATGTTGTGGGAAAAATGTCGATACAAGTTCACGGTATAATTTTTGGTATTAATAATACAGATTTGAAGATGAGGTTACTTTTATATGGTTGAATTGTTTTGATTTTAAATAGATACTAAAATGTTTTGGCTCGTAAATATGGCATTATACCTGAAATAAATAAACTATCTTTATTCATATGTAAATGAATACCTTCTATACGTAATATTACTGGTTTTTAATTAGATTTTTTGTTTTTGCAATTTTCTATTTTTTTTAAACTGTATTCTATAACTAAAAGTTAGATTTTTCCTAGTTTACATTTGAAGAATTTCTACTGCATTTCGTGGTCTTCAAAATTCTTTTTGCTTGCTTGATAAATTCGATTCATCATTATATTTTTTATTATAACCCATTTTACTCGTACTTAGGTATTAATTTATTTTTATTTAATTTGAAAGTACATATTTGTCACCGTCTCTTGTAATGACTACGGGTTGTAGACCTGAGCATCCTCGGATTAACAGTCCCATGAGTACCACTAACTGAATCCAAACGTTAAAAACTAATACATAAAACATGTTCTAATCGAGAATTCTGTCAGTTGAACTTTTCTGGGAGATTTTCTATAATATCAGGCTTTCGAATTGTTTGAAATCAATATTTAGTAATTTATTTTTAGTTTATTTATTTATTTAAAGTCGCATAAACTGCTTGGTTATTAGCGACTGCGATGGGTTATAAATCTAGAACAGTGGGTTTTGACTTGTGAAAATTTCCAGACCCTAGCCGGGAATTGAATCCGGTACCTCCCCGTTGTAGGCTACCGAGCTAACCACTACGCTACGGAGGCGGCCATACTTAGCAATGTATCATTTGTTATGGCGGTTTTGGGTTAATTTATGAGTAATGGTGGTTTCGACTCTTTTGTATGGCAGGGAACTTAAGCTCTTACAGGAAGAGAAAACAGAAATTGGAAGCTGTAGAGATTCATTGTACGTATATGGAAAGTTAAGGGCATACGTGGGGAGGCTGATACAATTCGAAATTGCAAAACAAGAAAAAGTTGTAGACAATAAATTCAAACAATATAACCAGTTATTGATGCAATAAATTGATGGAGTATCACCAAAAAATTAGAACGGATAGCATTCTAAAACAGGTTTTGGGGTACGAGTCTGAAGGAAGAAGCTTGGGAAGACCGTTACAACACTGTTAGTAATTCATTTGAATAATAAACTATATATAATACATTTGAACAATAATAATAATAGTACTTTATTGTTACATAAAATAATATAATTATATTTGACAAGTCAAAAAATTGGGGTAGGAAATGGAAAGGTTATACTGACGCACAAAACGCAGAATGGAGACTGACCAGGCATTCATTCGGTTGGAGTGGCCATGGAAAATGAGCAAAAACTTTCAACAGAGTGATAGCTTTTTAATAGAACATAAAACTTCTTGATACTGGAACAGGCTAGAAAAGAAGAAAATTTTTTTTTGTTGAAAATTTTCATTTAACTTTTATTTGTAATTATTTTCTGTAGTGTAATCTTACTTGTTCAGAGTGTACATACTCGTATATTAAATTTATTTTAACTTATCTATGACTTTCTTAATGATAGTTATTACTTACTTTTTTATAAAATTAAAAATTTTAAAATAATGAAAAATATTAAAATACTTTTTATTAGATGCTGCTACAGTTGAGTGTCGCATATATTTTACAGTCAGTTGAAAGCTTGTACTGTTTCCCGTATATCACGTTCCGCTCCGCTGGCTAAAGCGAACTAGCATTGAATGAAGCCCGTTGTTAAAAATGTAGGAGTTTGAGCGACATGAGTCATAATGGTAATCACCTGCTGTTAAAGAATCTATTATTCCTCTATCAGAGAAGTATTTTACAATTTTAAAGTTTACTCTTCGAATAAATACACAAAGAACAGAATCTTTCGCCCGCATTCGTGAAAAAATTAGTCCATGATACTAAATCTTGAGAGTTTCATGATATAAGTTAAGAATGCAAATTGCTACATTAGCTAATTTATTTCTAAAAAAAATATTTACATATGAATAACCTTACATTACTTTATTTATATATGATGCATTTCTCTCTACTTTTGAATTTATGCACGAGGTGGGAAATTAACCTATTCACCTTTAGATTCCTATCTTAGGATAGGTCAATTTAGTGCCTTGTTTTTGAAACAACAGTCGACCAGAATCAAAATAATTATCAGGATGTGGTTTGAAGGTGTAATCATTCCCTTTGTGTATGCCTACCCATGCTAAAGAGTCATTTATGTACTGGAAACGCAATATAAGTTGACGATCGTCAGCGAGAGAGTAAGACTGGACTATGCGGGGGCTGGAAGTGCTACTATATGTGCTTTTCTAAATAAGTACATCATAACGACAGCTCACATCATGTTGTAGTTTTACTCTTACATTGATTTATTATGTTTACAACTAAGTCGTTTTATAAACATCCCATTGTATTATTTATTGAGTCTTAATAATTATCCTAACCCACCGGGTTGGTCTAGAGGTAAAGTCGTCGCCAAAATCAGCTGTTTAACAGCTGATTTTCGGAGACGAATGTTCCTGGTTCAAATCCTAGTGAAGGTAGTTACTTTTATACGGATTTGAATACTAGACAGTGGTTACCGGTGTACTTTGATGGTTGGGGTTTAATTAACCACACTATCTCAGGAATGGTCGGCCTGGGTCTGTACAAGACTACACCTCATTTACACGTCATACACATCATCCTCATCTCATTGGGTCATGGGGTTGCTTATTGTTCTAAATTGAACAGATTGCAACGTACACAAATTAGGAATAAAAAGAAAATTATCTTAATAATAAACATTCATTCTACTGCCCGTTCCTAAGCTTTGTCCAGCTGAAAGGTATGAATTACGTCACTACTACTGTGAGAGATTGCGTTAGTACTAGTAACGTTTTACTTGTAAAACTATTACATTTCTACTATGTTTGCAGTAGTCACGGGTACTATCCAAACTACATATATTCGGTGTCGCCGTCTACAACGAATAGTCAAAACAACACCCACGTATGTCACTAGACTATAAAAATAATTTATGTTGGTTGGTTTTCTGTTAGATTTCGGTTTGATAATTTATTGATTATAATTGAATACATCATAAATATGACGATTGATGTAATTGAAATTAAGATTACTAATGTGTGGTCGTGAGAGAAAATTAGTTTATAAGTTTAGGCAGCCTACTACCTAGCGAATAGCAATGAGATGATTAGTACAGGGTTATGACGTAGCAGCAGTCTGGTACTTCGTCTGTCCCCTTCATCCCGCAGCTGCACAAAGCTCAGATTCATACAGTAAATAAGCCACAATACTAGGCCTAAGCTATATTTAGTATCCTTTTTGGTCATCAGCAGTAAACTGAATTACTGCACCCTGACATTAAATTGTAGAGATAGACTAATTAGTCCATGAGTTCCGTCGATGCGAGCTTATTACCGTGAGTAGACTAATACTAGTTTTACGGTAATTTCAAAATGTTATTGTATTTTTAGGGTTTTCATATTTCATTATTTTCAGTAAAGTTATGTTAAATTGCAATTCAATTTTAAACAATTCACTTTCTTTAAATAATCACATTCCTCCTTATTTAATTAGTGTGACAAGTCATGAACTGAATTTTATTACTTAAGTGTTTGTGGTGGTTACATTTTGAGTTACACGCTTAATGCATGTCTTATGCTTTCAAGTTGGCCGATGTAAGTAGGATACTTAGTATACTGTCCTCCGCACGATAGGCGCAATCGTCAACTTATAGCGCGTTATCAGTAATACAGTTTTAAACTTTGTGATGGTCCGTATACTTACTTATATAATTTTGAGAAAACAGGTTTTACAATTTGGGGGGGGGGCCAAGTAAAAAAAAATCGCTGTAAAACAACTCTTTTGTAGGTCTGTATAAAGAAATAAAATGGTTGTTTCCTGTACTGTAGCGGATTCGTTTCGGAAAGTTCGCTGCGATTTTGCGCTCCTTTATCCTCCTGAGACCTGGTCTTACAATCAAAATTGCAGTCATAAAAACCTGATGTTCTTTTAAAAGTACATTCTTTTGTCCTTTTTTTATTCCTAATTTGTGTACGTTGCAATCTGTTCAATTTAGAACAATAAGCAACCCCTTGACTCAATGAGATGAGGATGATGTGTGTGACGTGTAAATGAGGTGTAGTCTTGTACAGACCCAGGCCAACCACTCCTGAGAGAGTATGGTTAATTGAACCCCAACCATCAAAGTACACCGGCAACCACTATCTAGTATTCAAATCCGTATAAAAGTAACTACCTTTACTAGGATTTGAACCAGGAACCTTCGTCTCCGAAAATCAGCTGTTAAACAGCTGTTGTCCTTCTTAAGTCATGAAAATGTTTCATTAAATTTTCTTGCAGAATTACTTTTATTAATTTAGTATTCTTGTCAATGACTTGTAAAAAAATTATTAAAAATTAAAATAACATCGTAATTCTGGGCTTTGACATGAACATAAATATAGGAATCATACTCTTGTACTGTATAAGAACAAACTTTAGGCCGATATTAAAGTAAATTGAGAAAATTTTCGAAACTCTAAATCTTTTAAAAGTACACTTGGTCTCTAAGACTACTAATAATGTATTAACTTTCAGATTTCAACGTTGGTAATTTTTGTACTTAATAAATGACAGTAGGTCTCAGGAGTATAAATTAGTTCCCGGGCATAAAGTGGACGAACATCTGGTCTTGAACATCCTTGAACGGTTGTATTAAAGGATAGAGAGGATGGTTTTTGTTAATCGCCGCAAAATAAGCTTTGGTTTTCTCCAGGAGGATATAAATTAGATAATTTTAATTTTAATCTCTAATATGCGTACGTTGTAACATGTTTAGTTTAAGAACAATAAGCAACCCCAATGAGATGATATATATATATGACGTGTAGTCTTGTACAGACTCTGGCCGACGATTCCTTAAAGAGAATATAGTTAATTAAACCTTAACCATTAACGTACACCGGTAACCACTGCTAATATTCAGATCCGTGTAAAAGTAGTGCAGGTTTTGAACCAGGGGTTTTTGTCTCCGAAAATCAACTGTTAAACAGCTGACTCGCGGCGATAACTTTACCACTAGATCAATCCGGTGGGTTAAAATTAATAATTGTATAAACTGATAAATTGTTGAAATTTACAAAATTGCTTACTAATTCCCTAAATTATTTTTATATGGTAATTTAATAAACTTATAAAAAAGGTTTTATATGTTAACAAGAGGACAACTCTGTTCACACTGCCAGAAGTAACGGCAGATGTCCTTAAGTATCAGTTTTTTATAATGTTACTTCCTAAATCGAGCTACCCTTTTGAGGAAGTGTAATGAAGCCTCATGTATCGATTATATTCGAACCCCTAATGTTTTATTCTATATTGCAGGTGTCTTTTATACCACGCCAAAGTAAACGAGATTAACTTTGAGATTTTAAAACAATCCTGTATCAAATTATGAAACTTATGTTTTTCAAAATACAGTATTTTTTCTACGAAAGTCTGTTTGGTTCTTTTGATAAATATGCAACAAATTTAAATAAATGTAAGCTTCTAACAAGTAAATTTATTTTTTAATAAACATAGGCGTATAAGATAAATGTTTAATCTCCGATTCGGTTTTCGGTTAGGAAAAATTGTTACCATTTCTCTTGTTGATTCCGTTCTTAGCTAATGACAGCAAACCATATTTTTCTGGTTTTCTTTGTCTAGGATGTTTAAATATAGTTATTTCACATGGGAACTACAACAAAAACCTTCCACTAATTAACCAGATAAATTATGTTACGTTAAAGCTCATCAAACGGAAACATTGTTAAGATATTTAACGTATGTTTAAATGCAGTTGAACTAAATGGTTTTCTTGTACAAAATTAAGTTAAAAGTTAAACTTCAACCTTGAGAAAGCGAGACAGTTATTACAAAAGGAAAACACGATTTATGATATTTTCAAGTTAATGTACTTTGTTTTATTCAAATGGAGTGAGATATATTACCAGGTGCTTTAAGTAAATTTGGAAAAAAATGAGCTGAATTATGTTCACGGTTTGTGTCTTTTTGTACAATTCGCTTTCGTTTTGTATGTCCGTAATAAGCAGGACGAATTACTTTGTTTAATTCGGGTTTATGGATGAGGGTAGCTCATATTTTGCAAATGACAGCTATAAACTTGTTTGAGATGGATGTGTAGTTCCTGTGCTCTTCTTGTTGACATGCTTATTCCATAATAAAGTGAACAGCAAGACAACATAAAGTATCTTCATTTTGTCTTGTTAAAAGTATTTTTGTTCTTACATAGAAAGTATAAAAAAACTGTGGGAGTTTTACTTTAACAGCCGCAGTGTTAGGTAGTGACTTAATAACAGTATCAGTTTCGACTTTATACCTTATACGTTGTAAGTTGAAGGTAAGTGTTGTAAAGTATAGTATATTTGTAATAAATATTTTAGTTTTATATCATGTGATTATATTAAGCTAATTATTTTTTATTTATCTTGAACTAACATGAAACTGGTTTAACCTTAAACTAAACCAAAAATAACTACAGTAGTAGTACTACTGTAAATGATACAGGAAAAAATGATAAGCTTACAACAATCTACTAGAAATATTTACAATAAAAAATCCATGTCAACAATACAAAACTTAGACACTATCAGACTGCAGTGAAACTCTCTCAAAATTGAAACAGAATAATTTAACAGAAAGGGTCGTAAAAATGGATAGAAGAATTAAGAACATGCATAGGTAAAAAACATAAAAACGGTATATTTATACTATTACCTAATAACCAATTTTATAAAGATATTGATCCAATAACAAATGTGATGAGAAAAAAAGAGTTTCATACTACGGTCATTTACTAAGAACACCGAAAACACGAATTTTAAGACAAATAATTGAAAAGCAAAGCACACGAGCAACTCTACCAAGTTGGATAAAAGAAATAAAAGAAGATATGGAGGAATTGGAAATAACTGACGAAGATTTGAGAAATAAAACAGGAAAAATCAAAATGCTTAAAGATATAAAATACAAGATTTAAATTTAAGGATGAAACAAGAAGAAGAGGGTTTATTCAGATAAGGAAGGTTAAGGAAGATAAAGTTTATTCAGGAAAGCAAAGCAAATCTAAAAATATGAAAAGATACTGGGCAAAGAGAAAAACAGCTCAGAATAATAACTCCAAAGATTGATTTTAAGTGGTCCCATGTGGCCATAAAAGTAAAAAAACATACTGTAAAAAAGTTGTACGTAGTAGTCGATAAAAGTTTTCGTATAGTTTGTAGACAAACTGCATGTATTTATTCAAAATAATCATACTCTTACTACATATTATTTCAACCCACCGGGTTGATCTAGTGGTAAAGTTTCCGCCGTGAGTATGCTGTTTTAACAGACAATTTTCCAAGACGAAGATTCCGTGATTCAAATCCTAGTAAAGGTACGGATTTTTGTACGGATTTCAATAATCGATGGTGGTTACCGATATACTTTTTGATGATTGAGGTTTAATTAACAATACAACTCAGGAATGGTCAGCCTGAGTTTGTACAAGACTATTCTAATTTACAGGCCATAAATATCATCCTAATCTCATTGGGTCATCGAGTTTCTTATAGTTTTTAAATTCAACAGATTGAAACGCATTCACATTAGGGATTTATAAATATATAGTACGTATATTTAAAAGTATAAGGTATTTTTGCCCAGTCGGTTTCAGCTCCCACTAGACTGATCCGGTCAATGTTTCTTTTTTTAAAATCAAGCTATTCACGTACGATATGTTCCATCATCTATCGTTATTATTTACAATTTCCCGATTTGTTGTTTAGGTCATCAGCCGAAAGGTTGGTTTGAATCTCTAGAGGCTTCATTTAGTAAAACGAGAAGTTAGGTGATTTATAATTGCCTTCCTTACTGAGTTAAAAGAGTATGCTTATCAGCATGTCAGGCCCTCCGAAAAGCCATCTACTTTCCACCCTACAAATGACACATTTACTTAATTCACCATACGATCTAGCTGTATAATGAAATTCATTACTTTCAGAGGAGATAACTCTGATTAGTGTCTTTTACATCTCTACCTCTTCTGTGCTTAAATAGGTGACTATGTGATAAGAAACAAAACTATTTTCGTAGCCCTGGAACCAGCAGAACTAGTGCATTAATTTAATACTCCACGTGCCCGTTATGGGTAAATTTCCTGCTTAATGAAAAAGAAAATAGCAAATTAACGATTTTCTCCCGGTTTTTTGAAGATTTATCACACTCATGCCATCCTTAATTACTTTAAGGTCTCCATGAAGATTAATTGGTGCTGCTTTACGGAAGCATAATTTTATTAATGAATATAAAAATGTTTTTATTTTTTGGGTATTTGGAGAATCAGATTAACTACTGAGCGATTAAAAGTCTGTTAGTTGAAAATAATTTTATATATCACGTGAACATTTTGTTTGTAATATGTTTTTTGGAGAGTTATACGTTGTTTTACGCTGGTACACTAATAGGGAATTGTACACTGGGCTTTAAGTTTAGTATTGTCAACAGAAGTGGTTATTGATACTATTCTCTTAAGAAACTTACCTAAAATTATTTGGCCGTATTACAATAAATAAATTTATTAATTTAGGATAAATGACAAGGATAAAAGTTTATTAAGATTAATAGTATTTAAATTTAATTTTATCGCTGTAGAACAATTGATATTGTAAATATTTATTTGGTTTTTAATTCCCTGTTTACTAGTGCTACAACATTAAATTAGTGTTAATATCTTGGTTATTAACGAATACAGTAGGTTTAATAACTGCCGTAGCTTTTAAAATTTTTAGACCTAGCCGGATGTCGATGTTCTAACTTTTGCGTTCTTTTTTAATACGATTAAGTTCTCATCTCGTGGTGATATCTACTTTGTTACAAATAATTCAGCACCTACAATAATTCTAAATTTATGCAGATGTTCTGGAAAAGTTTGCTAAATTCTTCTTAACATCTGTTTTTTTTTTGTAAATGAACATTATTAAAAAATAAACTTTGATTTCCGGAAGTTATTTTCAGATTTTTCAGATAGAGAATTATAGTGATCGAAACAACGGATTATTTTCTTTTCTTATCAAACTAAAAACTTAAATTTTGTTAAATTTTTCGTTATTAATTCATTTTAAAAGCACAGATATATTAATTAATAACAGGGCTTAAGTGGCTTACATTACTTCTTAATTTTAACAAATACGCTACATGTTTGGTTGCTATAAATTTCATGCTTTTTATTCAAATCGGTTCCACATTTCAGTATCATGCCAGTCAGTCCTACATGATTCCTGTACTGAAGACTGTTTTTATTCCCAATAACAGACTTTTATATTTTTACGACACGCATTTAGAAAAATTGTTTGCTTCTTGTGAACAGGTTACTCTTGTTATGATATTTAAATAAATATTTGCGTTCTGTACGTCCCTATTATGTAGTGAAATAGTTAAAAATAACATAATACTTAAAAAGACAATCAAATGAAGTAGGTAACTTATGTAATGACAAGACGATGAAATATTTCTTGTATAGTTACAACTGGGTACTTGTTTACCTTGTTTAAAATAACATCCCTTTTTCAGTTTTTGGATTTGGGTAAAGGACGTAGACTTTATGAGAAATGCGGCTGATTCAAATAGTTTTTTTTCAACGAATATTTGAATGAAGTAGTTTAAAAGAACATTATAAGTTATAACTTATTTATTTTATTGTTAATTGTAGTACTATTTTTTTTTATCCGAGGCGGCGAGAAAAACTCATGTTTACTCTCTCACGATGAAGGAAGTAGTGCTGGACTCAATTGAGGCGTTCTCGTCCAGCCCCAAGGAGGCTACAACCGCCTTACCAACCAAAAACCCGCCGCCTGGCCACTTGATCCGACATCAGCAAACAACCCTCCACCTCCCTCGGAACTGTTTATATAATACTACGGGGGAAATGTCGGGTTAAAAAAAAATTACATACTGTCAGCGGGGCGTGGAAGGGAACCGTAGCCTAATTCCCCTCTCGCTGTCACTGACCAACACTCACTCTCTCACTTTCATTCATCTCTTTCATCACCAGCTCAGGTGTGCCTACCTTACCTACTGAGATCGGGACAGGATTGATTCACAGTGGGAGAGGGCGATCCCGCTGATCTCCATATGTCTCCTCCCTCCGCTGTCTCCCGACCACCCTCTCCTCAAACTGAGCGACCAACTTCCAGCTCTCCTCATTCTGCAGCATCGCTGCCCCTAATCTCTCTGGGATCCACTGTGGAACGCCTAACTAATTGTAGTACTATTGTTTTATAACATATTTAAAAATTACGGGTTTTAGCACTAAGAACAGTACTTAAGATTTTGTTTTGACATCTACGGTAAAGGAGACCTGTAGGCTACACAAAAATCTATGCATTTATGAAAAATTTAGAACAATTTTGACCTAAACTTGCACAATTAATTTTTTTAAAGAGTTGTATTTAAGGAAAACTGTGAGGTAACATATTTTGTATCTCAATATTGTTTGTTGTATTGATCATTACTTTGATCGTATTGAACAGTAATAGATTCTGCTATAATTTCACGTCTTTTATTATCGTAAGCACATTGCAAGTGTGTTACTATTGTAAAATTGACTAAAATCTGTATATATGTATATTTCGAATGAATTGATATGTTACAGGAATGAAAATAAATATTAAAAATTACAAATATGCGGGTAAATATAACTAATGTTACTTTTTATTCGTTCTTCTTTTGTAGTTTTTATTTTTATGAAGGGTGTGTGTATAAAAACTTTCTAGCCTTACACAAATAGTAAAAAAATGCATTATAAAGAATATCGTAAAACAGCAGTGATAGGGTAATGATAGTCAGAAAAACTTATTTTATTATTATATTATACTGAATTCATAGATCCTGAATCCAGTAGACTACTACATAAAAACTGAAACCACTTACTAAATAAATGGGATAAATAGTTAATAATATGTACAGAATTGTTGTTCATTATATTTTTTGTTATGCAAAACGTGACAGGATTTATTGGTTAAAAGAGGCTTTTTGCAGAATAATGTTTCTTATTTGTTGAGAGCGCAACGTTCTGAAGCGGTCCTCACGCATCAGTAGCTTCATAATTCACATTTCTTTTACACGAGGACTCATTTTCTGCAAAAGGTTTTTATACAACCGACCACAATAACACGGAAATTGGAAGATGATTTTCCATAAGCGACGGTTGATTTGGGGTCACCACTGACGCGTCACAGTCCCTAGTTCTGTGTTACATTTAACGCGGCTTATCTCCGGTACCTAACTTCTAACACCTGCATATCCGCATGATCATTTTTATTTTGTAACTGTAACGTTTCCATCCATATTTCTAAATATAATGAAAATTATACGCAAATAATTTTCAAGGTTACTTTTTAACAAAAATTTCATAATAACCTCATTTTCACTTCAATTCGCATTCTCTCAAATACGGTTTTCTAGATATTTTATAGCGGTTTATAATCAAGATACGTAACACTGTATACCCTTGAACCTTTGTTTAAAGTTTTTTTATCCCTAATGTGTGTACGTTGCAATCTGTTCAATTCAGAACAATAAGCAACCCCATGACCCAATGAGATGAGGATGATGTGTATAAATGTAAATGAGGTGTAGTCTTGTCCAAACCCAGGCCGACCATTCCTGAGAGAGTATGGTTAATTGAACCCCAACCATCAAAGTACACCGGTAACCACTGTCTAGTATTCAAATCCGTATAAAAGTAACTACCTTTACTAGAATTTAAACCAGGAACCTTCGTCTCCGAAAATCAGCTATTAAACAGCTAACTCATGGCGACGATTTTACCTGTAGTGACTACGGTTCATTATGTTACTGTAACTGTGGATTTTGACTTGTGAAAATTTCCAGACCCTGGCTGGGAATCGAACCCGGGACCTCTGCCTGGTAGGCTAACGCGCTAACCACTTCGCTACGGAAGTTATTTTTTAATTCATAATTTACTTAATCTTTACACCTGTTGTCTCTAGTTCGTTGACTTGGGAATTTAAAAGAATTTCCAATCTATACATGTGTAACGTTTACGAATTTAATAATGTTTTGGTGTTTTCCGCGTTTTAACTGAGTGTCTTGTATTGCACAGGTCTAAAATTTTATGTATCCCAATCTCAACTTTGTAGATTTTTGCGGTTGATAGTAGACTAAATTGTATCTTTTTTTTTGTTAAAGTACGATTGTCACCGGGTTGGTCTAGGGGTAAAGTCGTCGCCACTAGTCAGCTGTTCAACAGCTGATTTTCAGAGACGAAGGTTCCTGGTTCAAATCTTAGTAAAGTTAGTTACTTTTATACCGATTTGAATACTAGACAGTGGTTACCGGTGTACTTTAATGGTTGGGATTTAATTAACCATACTTCTCAGGAATGATCGGCCTGAGTCTGTACAAGACTACACCTCATTTACACGTCATAGATATCATCCTTATCTCATTGGGTCATGGGGTTGCTTGTCGTTCTAAATTGAACAGATTGCAACGTACACACATTAGGAATATATAAAATATAATAAAAATAATTACGATTATAGGGAGCCCTAATAATTTATTTTTTCCACTTTCATAAGTTTTATGATCTGTATTTAAACAAAAAATTAGTTTCTGTAAAGTTTAACATGGAGGTTAATGAAACGAGAAATTATGGTATTTTAATAAACTTTTTGTAGTATTCCCCATTAAGAGAAGGACAAACCAATTACGTAATTTATTATTTTAAGTATTAAATGGTTATAATATTATGTATAATAAATTGTGTGTTAGGAATAATACAAAAATTGTTACGTTCAAAGTCATTGTTCTTGACTATTAAGATTATATATATCAGAATTCGTACTGATGACTCTTTAAACGTTATGTCCTTAAATGTCGTCACGGTAAAAGAATAAAACTTATAAATACTACAAGGTAATTCATAGAGGAACATTAATTAACCATTTTTAATAATATGTCTATCTGGAGAAAAATATGATGCACCTTTTAAATGCCTTTTACTTAAATTACGGTACAATGCTAAGTTTAAAATGGTAGTACAGTATTTATCTTCAAGGAAAATGTTTTAGTTTATGTCTTTAGAACATTTTAATTGTTAGAAGACAGTTAAAACGTACTTTTTTATATCTTATCTAAAATGATTTAATTTAATTGGGTGGTTTTGTGGTGCTGTTCTCTTAAATAGTTTTAATTTTTTAGTAAAAAGTTTTACGAAGATCTGTTTATACGTCTTTTGCTCCACTTCTGTTAATAAATAAATTTTAATTTTTTCTTTTGGTTTTAAGTCTGACTGTTTTCAATTACTGCTAATGCAGACGATGAGAAGGGTAATAGATCAAAATGAGTGATGAAGAAATGCCAGAACTAACCGGGATTCAAAACCGGGACCCTAGCGTAAAATCCAGTTGCGCTGACCACTACACCACGAGCCGGCCCGTGGTTAGGTACTTTACTATCTCGTAAAGTAATGTGCATTGTACATAACTGCTGAACATTTTGGGGTAGGGAATGAGAAGATTATAGCCTACATCGCTTTTAGGAGTCTGACTAGAGGTATTTACATAGAAAGCTCAAGGAAAACCGTGCGAAAACCTTGAACAGGATTAACATTATACTAAAACTAATTGAATACAACTAAATTAATAATTGTTCACAGTTTTAACATTTAGTACTTGTCAACTTATTAATCGTCCATAAAACATACTACTCTTTAATTAGCAAAAAAGTGCAAAACGATGGCAAATAACTACGTATATAACATAACAATACAAAGTATTTATAAAACAATTCATTGAAATTTTGAATATAAATTAATAATGATCTTCTGGGATTAAACTTGAATTACTGTTCGTAAATAATTCTGAATAGTTATAAAATAATTAATTTATAGCTTATTATTGAAATTATCGAAATTAAAAAAATATATGTACCTATATATTTTTAAAATAATATTAGTCGTTGGAACATTAGACTTCACCGCACGCTGCAAAGCGGAGGTCTCGGGTCCAAATCCTGAAATTATTACATTATTATTTATTTATTTATTTAGATTGTTTAGACCCATTCAGGATCACATAAAGTCAATTATGAACTGTTGCCGCCATTCCTCTTGTTTCTCCAGTACTCCTTCATAAATTCGCGGTGTCTAACACGACGTTCATCCGTCCATTTTGCCCTAGGTCTCTTCGGCTTACCCTCTGATGCAACTTCCCAGGTGTGAATTTTATGCCTGAAGGTTTTACGGTCTTTGAGGTCTGAAGGTGTGATATTTGCATCTCTTAGATCGGATTGCACTTGCTTGGTCCAGACGGTTGTAATTTTGAGTTTCTGTGAGTGCATCAGAGTCTTCTTTATAAGCCGAGAGTCATCCAGTCTCATTATATGACCATAAAATCTCAGCCGTCGTTTACGGAAATCAACTTCAATGTTTGAGTATTCTTCCGTCACTGTGTGTGATTGTAGACGATATCCTTCATCTGTGAGTTTTGGGCACTCTCTGTTGTGCTCGCCTGGACTCCCCAGAATCCGAAAGTCCAGTTGCCGCCTGTTGATGGGTGGATTGAGTACCACCTGGGGTAGAGTTGTAATTACTTGCACAGTTCATACTTACTTGTATTTAGGTAGTGTGGCCTGACAGGGCCCTGTCAGGACCAAATAGGACCAGAGGTTGTTGAGGCCTTTGGAACATGGTATTTTCAGCCGCATCTCTGGTGAACAGACGCTGACCTACAAGCCGCTTGATGCAAGGCAGACGCTGTAGGATTTCTTTTGTTGGTTTTTGTCAACTCTGGGTATTTTATTTCCCCAGTACCCCCCTCCGAAGAGGTGAGCGTACCCCATCGCCAGGGGCGGCGCCCGATAGCAGGTCCAACAACAGCCACGGGTATTACATTATTATTATTATCAGCACGTTGGATCCACTGATTCCGTACCGTAACCTATTTAGAAATCGCCAATAATCAAAGCAGTAGATGCAAATTTAAATAAATTAAAATTGTGTTAAGGTCATCAGCCAAAAGGCTGGTTTGAACCAGTAGAGGTTTTACTAAGTAAAACGATAAGTGAGGGGGTTTACTATGCCTTCCTCACTGAGTGAAAAAGTACGCTTACCAGCTTGCCGGGCCCTCTGAAAGCACATATTTTCCACTCTGCAAATGACACCTTCACTTCATTCACCACAGGGTCTGGCTGTATAATGAAATTCATTACTTTCACAGGAGATAACTCTGATTAGTGTCTTTTACACCTATTTATTTTAGCCCTGCAACGAACAGATTAAATTATCCATAATTAAAATTGTGGATAATAAAATAATAAAAATAACTTAATAATATAATAGAAAACGTAGGTACTACGATAAGTTATTTAACAAAACTTTCATTAGAAAGAAAATATTTAAATATTTCGGATACGGTTCTATAATCCACTCTAATCCAGTTAATCATTTAATTGTTCATCATTTAGTTGTAGATACGATTTAAACAAACTAAAAAAAAAAATTAGAATTGTTTTTCATAGTACTTAACTTTCGTGTCTTATTCATTCATATATTTTTTTAAGAAGAACGTATGGGTGTAAGTTGCTAATAACTGATCGCTAAAATTGTTAACCGTAACAAAGTTTTATGGCTTTCTGTAAAAAGGTATGTAGAGCAGCCTCCTCGTTACTAGTAACGTAGACTGAGTTTATTGCCAGCAAATTGATGGTGTGTGTGTCTGTTAGATTAATATTTCCATATTTAAAAATATGCTCCACTTTTCTGACGTATTCCTTACATTTAGGTACAATATTAACTACTATTATTTTTATATTATAATTTTTAGTAATTTGTGACTTAAATTTTCATAAGTTACCCATTAAATACAGTTGAAATATTTGATCTACTTTTTTATGTAGGGTCAATAGTACACCTTATTTTAAATATTGAATTAGGTATTTATCTCATAGTATTTACTATAAACACTATTATAGTTTATACATTTCGCGGTTTAAAATTTGTAGAAAATTGATAATTACAAGGGGCATGACGACCGGCCCACATCGAGGAACCGTTGTACTTGTGATCTACATCGTTCTCGTGTGACTTATGACGTATTTATCCTTACCTGTATTACAAAGATATATTGTATACTACGACAAAAAATTTTTTTCTGCTTTTATTTTTAATTTGTGTGTTTTTTGATTGTTGTAGTTCCATTAAAAGGTTATAAAATGAACAATTTAGTTATTAAATACTAACGATCTTCCTTGTTAACTTGTTAACAGACGATCTCCCTATTCAACTAACGATCTCTCAGTTAACAGACGACTGAAACGAAGGTGGAATAGGGATCTTCTCCGACTACCATAAAAATAAAAAAAACCATTTCTATTTAACTTGCCATGCCTGTTTCATTTCATAAAAAAGAGAATCATCTCATAAAAAAGTCATCCATCATAGTTTATAAATCATTATCATTAAAAATTGGCATCACATTCCTTGAAACATTTCACGCCGAAATCGGTCACTGGATCGATTCACATTCACGTTACATTTCCGCCATTCCTCAATCATTCCATCTCATTTACTAGTTGTGCTTTAAAAATTGTACAGTTGTAAATAAAACTTAAATTGAAGCCAACAAAAAAATTTATTGAATAAGATATTAAAATTATTTGGTTCTCTTACAAATGGACTTATGTCTATTCATAATTTAAAAAAGCCTACTTTTAATTGTATTGCACTATTTTGTCATATGATGGGTTTCAGAGGTACTGATCATTTAAAAAGCCAAGTAGTTTTGTGACTAGATCTTACAATAGGTGTATTCGTTTGTTTACTTGGGATGTGATGTATCTTATGTACAATCATGTGATGCGGAAATCAAATTGGGGAAAATGTAAAGGCCAATATACTCTTCGAGGAAGGTGGGTAAAAAACGGAAGGAGACAGTTTTAAAATTTATCACACCCTGGTTCTGTCTGTTTTACTGTATGGTTCAGAGTGTGCAGAGTGACTGCTCAGAAGATATCATGAGTAGAGGTTAATGAGATGAGATTGTTAAGGCCATAAGCAGTATCGTTTGTTGGACCATAAACGAAATTATAATATTTGGCATGATGATGTACCAGAGGTGATATAAATTATTCGGAATACAGGCAAGAGTGCTATAGTTATTTGTTGCGGATACCAGATGATCGAATACCAAAACAGGTGATTACTTACAAGCCAACCGGATAACGTGGTATTGAACGACCTCAGAAGAAATGGGCAGCCAAATTTCTTCATGTAATAGTAGACTGTTTAGTTTGAAGCTGGAACAGGCCAGGACTGTTTATGATGTTAATTACTCGTATTTTGTTATATTATTTAGTTTGTTGTACCCAGATTATTGGAACAATTATTAAACACATTAGTTCTTATCTCAGATTAATATTTAACAAAAATGTTATTAATTTTCCTCTTTAGTTTGTAATAATATGAGAAATTAGACCAAATCCAGGTAGAATTAAAATGTAAACTTCTGGGAGGCCATATAATTAGAATAAATGTTGATATAGAATTGGGTCCCCCCCCCAGTGGGGTTGGAGTGGTTTACAGAACCCAAAGTCACAGTAAAATTACGAGTATATTAATAAAGGTTTCGACCACAAAATAAAAAAAAATCTGGTGTGAAACACTCACACAACTTTCTCTTGCCAATGCAAATAATTAACAATAAACCTAACATTAATAATAAAATATTAGAAATAAACAAAAAACTAACCTCAAAAACATAACCTTATTTTAATCATGAGTGAATGATGCAAAATGAAAATCAACCTCAGTTTGGCTTAGAAATACGGAAAATCACTCTTTCTCTCTAAACTAGGCTCTGTAGAGAAAAATGCTTTAAATAAAAGTTGTAGATCTTTTAATTTTCTATAAATTAAATTATATACCCTTTTGTCGTAAAATGCATACTAAGGCCGAAATCTTAAAAAAATCAATTTTTCACACATTTTCGTGAGAAAAAAAACAGAAAATCGCAAATTACTGCTAAACTAAGCGTTATACAAAAAATTGTTTGAAATAAAAGTTGTAGAATTTTTAATTTTCTACAACTTTTATTATATAAAGTTTTGCGCTAAAATGCATATTAAAGCTGTAATCTTAAAAAAACAACGTTTTTACGTGAAAACAGCCTCACCCAGAATTTCAGCAAACATGACGCCTACCCTATCTTGTAGAGAATAAAAAATTGAGTAAACCAGGCGATTTTTAAAAAAATCGTAGGACCAGTTTTTAAGAAAATCGCAAAAAAGTGAAAAATTACACGAATAAACTACCACTTCCGGTTGACCGATTTTGATGAAAATGTTCGTGTCGAGTCCGGTAGTGGTACGTAACTTAAGTTTCAAGTTTCAAGTTCGTACAATGTTCCGTTCTTGAGATATTCTGTTCACACACACACACACACACACACGCGCGCGCGCGCGCGCGCGCACACACACACACACAC
Source organism: Catonia carolina (assembly GCA_035578175.1). NCBI lineage: Eukaryota > Metazoa > Arthropoda > Insecta > Hemiptera > Achilidae > Catonia > Catonia carolina. The sequence goes on from JAQMRL010000001.1 coordinate 46,559,731, forward strand.
AGACCAATCGCTAAAACATGTTTTTTGGGTTCAGGGGGTCTGAAAACGTATAGATCCGGTGAAAACTCGATTTCGAAAAATCGACATGAAAACAATACTTTCCTTCCTATATATTCATATAGGCAAGAGAAAGTAATAATAAAATTTGGACTCATTAAACGAGTAAAAAGGATGAATTAAACCCACCTCTATCCAAATTTTTGACGTAGATTCTGAAAATGAGGTCGCCGAACCCCTGGACAAATATAACAATTTAATTTTTTTTTGGTTGCGTCTTTTATGGTAAGGACTCAAAACACGGGATTTTCAGGAACATTTTCGTTTTCTACATCTAAAAATCTATAAAAGCCCCAAATGGGTTAGCAAACAGTTAAAGATTTTCTGAATTTTCAAAACTGAATTATTTCATCCGAAAAAAGAACATCCGCCAAACAGCACCTCTTAGTTTTCACGGAGACAACAAATACAGAAATTGAACAAACATGGCATCAATGTGATAAATCTTTAAAAAATCGGAGTTTACAAAACCAATAAAACTTTTCTGAGCTGATTGTGAACGTGGGTGATGGAGAATGTCTCGTGGAGAGAGAGTTTCATCAAAAACAAAATCTGGACAGAATCAGTTCAGTAAGAACCTATCTGGGGAAAAAATATTTTATAGTTTTTTTTAGTTTATTTAAAGTCGCAATGAATTTTATCTTGCGTAGATTTCCAGATCCTAAACGGGAATCGATCCCGGGACCTCCCGTAGCGCTAGCGCGCTACCACCACAGTACGGAGGCGGCCCTTATCGTTTTAAATATGTAAAAAAATAATTTTTTTTTATTTTTAAAATTTGTTTAAAGTCACATCATATCACAGGCAGGAATTCAAACCCGATACCTTCAGCTTACTCTTCAGAAATTTGCACTTTTACCACCGCGGAATTGAAGCGGTCAGAAATTGCAATTTATAATAAAATAATTTATTCTGTAATCTTACTGCTCGTAATGAAAAGTAAAAATGTAAGTACGAACAAAAGGATTATGGTTTTAATTAAATTAATATAGGAAATTTTTTTAGTTAAACGTGGGAATTTCGTTCCAATCATAAAGCTCCTTGATTTACGTATTAAAGAGTCCTTGAATGAATGTTAAACGTTTATCACCCATTGTACCTGACACACTTCCCACAGGAACAAGATTTGAAAAAAGTGATGATGCATTTGCTGAGTTGTCAGTTTGATAAGTCATTGGTGCGCAAGCAGTTTCCTTTCGCTTTTCTACATCCTTTTACTTCTTTTGTATGAAATACTTATAAACCTAATCTGTAGGTATTTTTAGCAATTCACTTTGTAATTGTGAAGTTTTTGAATTAAGGAAATTTTGTACGTTTGCCTCAACCAATTCGAGGATGTTATTAAGAAATAACATGACTTAATAATTAGAACCCGAGTTGAATAAATGAGGGTAAATGGATGTATATGATTCCTGAATGTTGTATTATAATTATCATTTACGTTTGTGAAATTAATAAATACATAATTAATTAATAATTTTCTTAATAAAAACGATAACTTTATCACTTTATCTTGTAAATGACACTTTCTACTATTCGGAAAAGTCGTAAATTAAATCGTAACTTTCAACGGATTTTTTAATGGATGATGATGCTTATAAACGAGTGTTTGGCTTGTGGGTAGGTTATGATGTTATATAAAGATGAAAAATCTGGTGTGAAACACTTACACGACCTTCTCTTGCCGATATAAATAATTAAACAAATATTTTTTATTTGCATTAGCCAAATGTAAAAGAAAAAGTATGACGTAATTTTAATCGTGACTGAATGACGCTAAATGAAAATCAACCTCTTTAGGACTTCAGTATACGGAAAAACACTAATTAACGTTAAACTAAACTCTGTAAAAAACATGCTTGAAATAAAAGTTTTCTTTTTTTTAAATATTCTGTAACTGTAGTTTTATATTCTTTTGTTGTAAAATGTATACTTTTGTCGTACGTATTAAGGCCGCAATCTTTAAAAGAAAAAAACAATTTACATAAAGGTGGTGTTTAACTGATTGTCCTACTAGTTTCAGAGCTAAGTTATAAAAAAAATAGTTAAATTTCTTATATCATGCTTTTTTTTTGTCATCAGTCTCTCGACTGGTTTGATGCAGTTCTCCAACCTGTTCTATCTTGCGCAAGTACAAGATACAATACTTGCGCATATCATGCTTAGTCAAATAAATGAATGAAGCATTTAAGACATCATTTTTGAAGATTTGTTAATAGAACCTCTTTACCTCTTATGTCCGCAAGGTTTAATTTACAGTAGTCGCAATTATCTCGTCTGAAATTAACGAATTTCGTTTTACAGCCTGTATTGAATGAAATAGTTCTCAATTACACCTTGGAAGAGTAAAGTCTTTCTTTAAAGTCCGACCTAAAAAGCACATTTGGTGATAAGTAGTCATATTCTTCAACCTTTATTAAGAAAGACGTGTCGTTAAAAGTCCATATTATTAACAAAGATCTATGTCGAAGAACAGAACTTATGTAGTTACACTGTTGAAATGGAATTTGGGAGGACATGAAACCTTAATGACGGAAGGGAGATGGACAAAGTGACTGCTTGGATAGGGACCATGAGAGCTGGCATGTGGTGTAGAGGAAGACCTCCCACTCGGTGGACCGATGTTGTCAAAAGAATGACTGGCAACTGGATTGCAGAGCTCAGTTTAGGAAAGAATGGATAAGAATGAGAGAGACGTATGTTCAGGAGTGAACACAAAGGGCTGGTTGATGATGATGATGAAAAATGATTAAGACAATAGGAGACCAACTTAACCCGAAGGCTCGTAAATAAATATCCAGGGGCTCAAACAAGAATTTTGGTTGTTGACCTAAAAATTTTATTTCAAAAAATCAAATTGCTTGCTTTTGAAATAGTTCACAATATTATTGTTCTAACAATCGGTACACATTTGACTTTCGGAGTAAAGTAGTTCTCTCAGTGGTTTACCTCGGGCAGTTTTGAACGATTGTTCTTATAGAAATTAATACAATATTAATACTAACTGGTATCTACGATAGTTGCTGTTGAAAGAAGTGCAAGTTGCCTCGTGAAACAATCGGTATTTGCTTGGGAATATTCTTCTATAAGAAAGTGAAATTTATAGCATAGTATTATTTAAACATCAGGTTTTGATTGTATCTCACTTTTTAGATTTTCACATACAATGAAATAAAAACATTTCATTAATGAATTTCATTGTATTTTTATCTATCTAATTTTAAAGATAAACGATTACCTGGTTTAGCATTCTTTCTTATTATTATCATAGATGTATTGTTTTTCTAAAGACTAAATAGATTTACATGCATTGTTTAAATTAAGTATAGGTATTGTAATCTGTAATGTAAAAAATTGGTCGAATTTTGTTGAAAAATCAAATGACTACGGTTACTTCCTTTGGAATTTTTTTTGCCGCATTAACGTAAGTTCTTAATTAACATATTCTATTTCGGTATTTTTGATATATCATATATATAAAATAATATTATGTTATATTTTATTTATCTTGTTATTTAATAACGTTCGGCTAGTTCAAGATTATAGTCGGAACCTTGGGACTTCACCTCAGTAATCGGCTTCTTATAAACTGAGCCATCGAAGTAAATTTCTGTTTGCTGTTATTCAATAAAATAGTTTTGCGAAAGGAATATTATAGAAAGTTTAGCAGTTAATTTAGCTATTACTGTCTACTTTCCCATAACCAGATCATCCATTTAACTCTATTATCCCAATCCCCAAAACCCAACTACTACAAGTTATTTTCAAGTACATGCGTGCATTAGGAAAAAGTATAAGCAGCCCAGTACATTTTGCGTCAGCATTTAGAATGTAGCACTTTTACCCTAAAAAAATGACCCGGCTCACTGCACATCTTCAGCAAAGGTCTAAAAAGAGTGACTGGGGTAAACGAATTAATATCCGCAAATCAGTTTTTAAGATATTCGCAAAGTTACACAAAAATTATAAGTCAAAAAATTACGTTATAAAAACTTCCACAAAAGACTACGACTTTACATCAGTCCACTTGTTCACTCCATCCGTTACTCAGAAAACAATTTTGTACGATTTCGAAGACGATGATACAGCACCTGGAATAAATTGATGAAACAATATCGATTCAAAATTTATTTTTGACACTAATAAGGACAGACTGAATAATTTTTCCCCTTTTTATTTGTTAACATTATTTTGTATAAATTCAATTTATACAATTTTTGGCTTGTTAGAGTACATTTTATTTAACTACTTAACATATTGTTATACTTAAAAACGTATTATTGAACATTTGTTTTATATGTCTTTCCATGTTGATTATATTATTTTTTCGCAAGTTATCCACTCATTCAGTGGTTGCATTGTAGGCTACATTGCAGTCCCAAAAAAAGATTGTAGAGTAATAATAATAATAATAATAATAATAAAATAAAGAGAATAAAAGATTGTAAAGTAGAAAGTACAGTAGAGAAAAAATAATTAAGAACTTCCTAGCCAAATGTAAACAGTAATGTTTTTGTTGTTACTGATCTGATCGTTTCAGGGCTACAAAATATAGTTCTGTTTGTTATCATATGGTCAGCTAATTACATGACTAATGCATTTACGCATAACAGAAAAGGTAGAGATGTAGAAAACACTAGTCAGAGTATTTCCTCTGAAAGTAATGAATTTCATTATACAGCCTGAGCCTGTAGTGAATGAAGTGAAGTTGTCATTTACAGGGTAGAAAGTAGATGTTTTTCAGAGGGTCTGATATACTACTATGCATACTTTCCACTCCGTGAGGAAGGCAATAGTAAAACATCTCACTTCTCGTTTTACTTAGTAAAGCCTCTAGAGGGGTTCAAACCAGCCTTTCGGCTGATGACTTAAACAACAACACAACTATTCATCATCATCATCATCATCTTCACTTCCAAGGATTAGGTTACATGAACCTGTTCCGGTACCCATCTCCCTCTCGGCCTCCCTACATTTCTTCTGCCAAGTGGTTGATAATTTAAAGCTGCCACAGGCATCCTTTCGTTTGGCATTCTGTCCAGGTGACTACACCATCTTTGTCTATTTTTTATTATCTTTTCATGCAAAGACTGAACTGATAATGCGCTTCTAATATCCACGTTCATCACGATAGTGCTGTTCATCGGGTACGAGAGTAGCCCAAAGGCCGCAGTAGGAACTATTATAGCAATACCTTTCTTTGGTATTCGCTTCTATTAGATTCAACTTATCAGTCTCGTGCGATTCGCCCTCGTTACTAGTTCCTGTAAAACGAGTGTACAGCAAGAACAGTAATTTTTCATTGTTTATTTGGTATTTCTGTATCGGCACTAGGTACTAAAAGTATCAGGTAATTTATACCAGTGTCGTTCAGTACTTTTACTAAGTACGAGTACTTGCACAGTATAACTGATTATACTAATACATTTATAACTAGTAGTAGTCTGTACAGAATTTGTAAGATAAGAATTTAAATTCAGTTAGTACATTTATTTAAATGATATCATTTCTCTTTTCCATTTAACTACTGTATTTATTATGATAGAGCATTATGAAGTAAGTTACTTATAATCCTTTTAAATGTCTCATAGTGTTGAAAGTAGAATGTAAGACATTGTTTTTGTTTTAAAAATAAATGAACTTTCACTAATTGTAAAGAAAATGAATGTGAGTAGGCTTTTTATAGTAGCGTACGGTTTATAAATTGGCTTCATTAATCACTTCTCACGTCCTCGGCATTTTTCTCAACTGCAATTCTCTTAGAATCCATTATAATTCTCAATTAATTTTACAGTGATATTCTTATTTTCGTTTTCAAACTATCTTAATTACGATTGGTTATAATGAGTAGGCTAGTTAATTTTCTATTTTATAAAAAATTACATGATGTAGTTGTATCAAATTTAAAAAAGTTGATATGAAATATATACAAGAATGTAATTAACTTTTCAATAAGTATATTACTCTATTCTATGGTGTAGTCATAACGAACTTCTTGTAATGTATGGGCAGTGTAATTTACAAGGAAGGAAGTATTTTATGAATAATGTATTATAAAGAAACTTCAGACCGTAAAACTCATCGTTTGGAACATCCAAGTTCTTTATTTAATGCACTTGACAAAAAAAAACAGTTTTATTTATAACTTTAAATCTAAAGCATAATAATTAGTTTATATTATGTAACCAAACGAATTCTTAAGTCGATCAGTTAAATGTATTAAAGTAAAATGCCTTTTTTATTTTCCGTCTTTGATGGCACCAAATAAAGGTTGGATAACTGAACAGTGGTTAAAAGAACTGAAGATGATTTATAGACCTATACAACAAAGTATTGGTTTCATTTTGTGGTATAACCGACCCAATTTTTATCCCGAAATTGACTACATAAAGTAAAATTAGATATAAAATTATACAATACTACAGTATATGGACGACTTTCATACCTTAATTTTGCTTTTCCTTTATGGATGGGTTAGATAAAATAAAAATTTACGGTAGAGAACATTTATTGAAACAACAAAAACAAAAATCAGTATTCGCAAGTACATTTTATGTATACTAGCTATACACGCAGCCGTTAACAGGCAGGTGGATTGTTAAATTATTTGCACTCGATCTGCTAGTTCCAGGGCTTCAAAAGAAAATTCTGTTTCTTATGGTCAGCCAATTATATGACTGAATCATTTATGAACAGAAGAGGTAGAGGTGTGAAAGATGGTAGTCAGAGTTATCTCCTCTGAAAGTAATGAATTTCATTATTCACTATTGTAAAACTATAACAAAACAACGTAGTAAAAACTATTAATGTCATATGAGGATGCGCCAACTGAAGACTCGGGAAAAGTTATTACTTTTATCTTAAACTGCTTAATATTAGCTAAACAAACGAATTAATTAAAAATTTAACTTCCGTACCAACGCAACTGGTGGAAAGATCAGTGTGAGTTAAAGTAGCACTGGTTTGACAAACGATTAGGTCGTTTGTGGTGACCAGCTGACAAGTGTATACTAAAAAATATTGCTGAATGGTCATCTTCTAAATTTGCTCCTAATCACACAAAAATACTGAAAAATGCGATGATCCAATTAGGTGATTGTTTAACTTTAAAAAAGAAAACAGTTCCCGCTAACAATTTGAAAAAATAAACTACTTGCAGTTGCATTAATTTTATACTTTCGTGAAGATCTTATTTAAGCATATTTTTTCGAGTAAGAATGATTACCTACGGTGTAAAGCGGGTTGTCATAGTATTTAGTAACTTAACTAACAAATAGCACCTGTAGTGCATATTATTACCGTAAGCTATTGTAAAACATAATTTCATCTCACGTCATTATTTAGTATGTGCTATCTTAAAGACTGAGTGTAATAAACGGCATGAAAAATAACTAAATTTTAAAGAAATTTCGTTAAAATAGCCTGTATTTCTTTTATTAGATGTTCTGTCGTAATATTACAAATATTTTATTCGCGTTCTCCTACCCACATATTCAACGACATCTGTTTCTTTATTCATCTAAAAGAACTTCATTTCTTTTACAGGTTTAGTTTCTCAGTTTACTTACAAATATTTTTAATTTATGCAATATGATATACTACTACGTTTTGTGAAATGTATATATTACACAAGTTTATTACTATAATTTTTAACATAGTCGTCTCTGTGTAATTTTAAGGTACGGAATTTTTAATAATTTTTACTATAGTTTGTTAACAAAGGACAGTATTATGTACAGGTATGAGGGTGAATTAAATAATTTCCAGTAGGCTCCCGGCTTTATCATTAATCAGCCTTATTAGTGGAAATTTATTCAACTTATTTTACTCTAACTAAAAAAATTAATGCTTTTGCCTGCACCACCTGTAGGTTTATTTTTTGATAGGAGTGAAGAATAACCGCGTTGTTTTTGTGCCTGGATCTTTATCGCTACCAATTTTTTCATTAAGAAATTTGTAATAAGTAGAAAAAACGGATTACTGTTGTTATCAAGTTTACGTTTCTTTCGTTTATCCAAAACAGTCGATTTGATAAGCTTGTGTCTAATGGGAGACTGTACTTTGTATCCCGCCAATGTTTTTAGGTGCATTTTTCATAGGATTGGTAAAAGATAAGGAAATTAAACTTTACACACAATAGGTGTCGGGTTTCTTCTCGAGCTACAGACATTTTTTCAATTTAATCTTTGGACCATACCATTTTTTTTAAAAATTACGAATAACAAAAAAGTTTTACAAATTGTTTCCGACGTGTTTTGGGTAATACTAATTTTTGGAGCACCTGAGAAATTCATTAAAATGTCGGTATATATGGCTATCCAAGTTAATTAACTAGTAAAAATTTCAGCCTGGTAGGTTTATTGGTTTCTGAGAAAAATGTACCTTAGTGTTAAAAATCTAAATTTACGGGAAAAGGTAAGAAACAAGAAGGCACAAATTAAAAACAATATGTTCCAAGTAAATTTCCCATTTACAGTTTTGTTTAGAAAGCTGAACCAACAGCTGAGAATATTAAAAACCGTGATGCAGATATTTTAAAAACGAAAATTCTCTTTGCACTAAAACGAGCAGTATAATATTATGAAAAACTATTCGTTCTTCGTAACATGATAATTTTTCTGTGTAAAACTGATAAAAACTTAATTTTTTCATAAAAAAATATATTTTTGACGTAATTTGAAGTTTTTCTGGTTTCTAGTGGTTCTAGGCCTACACGATTGAAAAACATAAAAAACTAAAAATCGAAATTTTGAGTTAAAACCATCGTGCAGTCTCCCCTAAACTACCTACATGATTTAGTGTTTTTGAAAAATCGGCTATTGGAAGAAAATAATATCGAGGATTTATTTTTCAAAACTGAGTAAGCCAAGCCCTACGTAGATTTATAGTAATTAATAAAAATAATTGTTTTACAACGCTACTAATTAATAAAGTATGATGGATCAATGACGTATTTAGTTGGTTAATAATAAAAATGGTAACTCCTACATAAATACTACCTAGTTTTTTTCTGTTTAACGTCCGACTGTTCTGCAATTACTGCTAATGGAGACGGTGAAGGATGAAATGATTTTTTTTTGTAACAGATGAAAATATGCCGTGCCTGAATGGGATTCGAACCCAAGACCGCATGATGAGAGGCGAGCACGTTACCAACTACGTCAATGCGGCCGGCGTAGTCTCTAACTACCTAGTTAAAGACACATGCCTACCTAGTATGTTATCCAAAACACTATTTTCGTGTATCGTATCAGTAAAAATGTGAATGAAGTAAGAGCATACTAAATAATACGAGTTATAGAAATTTGTAAATTTCATTATAAATCTATCTGAAAATATTAAAAGTAAATATTTGTTTTATTTGTTTATTTAAATTTAAATCAAGTAAACTTTTTCTACAATAATAATAATTATTATTTTGATATTATTGTTAGTATTTTTATGAGTATGTAAAATTGGTTGGGAAATAAAAATTTATTTGTTGTGATTATTATTATTATACTGTTTAAAAAAATACTGTTCTCACAAAAATAATTTTTAAAACATTTTAAACTATTTTTTAAGAGGAAGGAAATATGGTGAAATTGCTAGTAAGAAATTACAGAATAGATGTCTAATGGTAGGTCTAGTGTTAATACAAAAAAATATTATGAAAAGTAGCATTATTAGTATAGCTAATAATAGTATTGTAGTAAACGACTAGTAACAGTTTTTTTAGCGCTTCTCTCAATAACCATGTATATTTTCCTGTTCCACTGATTTTTGTTCAGAGAACTCTTCACAAAAAATTTATAAAAATAATTCACTACAGCGTACATTTTGGACGCATAAGAGATTTTATATCCAAAAGTGTTCTGGTTCATCACTAGAGGTTTCACAGAAAATGAGAAAATTTTTACGATTACTAATGAATTATTACTTTTATTTATAACTAAAATTTTTGAAGATGACTTCTGTTTTTGTTCTTTTGGTTTTACTAAAACGTCATAATTAGTGGTTAGTCCATAACCTCAATGAGCCTTTAATATGAGTTTAAATAAACATTGACCGCTTTAGGTGGCTTTCACCAAAAAATATTAAACCTAGTTGATTTTTTAATCATGTAGTCCAGTAAAAATAAACATAACACAATACTACTAATTTTTTAATTTTGAGACCAGCTAATTTAAATTTACAATTTCAAACATTATAAAAAACAATGATTAGGTCTATATTAAATACAGTATTTAAATGTTAGTTAAAATGTAATGAATGACTTAATTGAAGTTATTGTGATGTGTTTCTGCCAAATTTTTATTTGTTTTTTATTTATTCAACGTCGCATCAACTGCAAGGTCATTAGCGACGACGTTGGGGTGTAATTGTGCGTAATGAGGATGAAATGGTTTTTGTAACGTATGAAAATATGCCGTGCCTGAGTGGGATTCGAACCCAGGACCGCATGATGAGAGGCGAGCACGTTACTAACTACGCCAATGTGGCCGGAAAATTTTGATTTTGTTTTCCATAGAACTTTAGTCAAATGTAACAAGAGCCTATTGACTCTTCGGACCGAAATATAAATTACTGCTTGAATTGTTTAATTTAATGTCCAACTTTTTCCTGTTTTTGTTGAAGATGTGTCTCCAGTTAAGGTGTCTGGGTGTAATACGAGATATTTACTTGTGTTTGTTTGTAAAATTTGCATGTTGTTAAAATAGTATACGTTTGGAAAATTTTGATGCCAAAGTGTATATTTAACATGTGAGTTTTTTTACTTAATTTACCTTGAAACGCCATTTTTTCTACGCGTGTTGTATCTGTTGCTCTCTGACAGAGTCTTCTTGAGATGGCTGGGCCATCTACAAACGTGGGTAGTGCAGTATTATACAATTTAATTAACTAAATTTAGGGAAAACAATAATAAGGCAGGATTTTCGAAAAACCTGTGTTTTATGTGTATTAGTACTGAGCTACCACGCTTTAAAATTTTGGTAAAATTTAATTTTATTGTGGAAAAACCATCCATGGTGGAAGAGTAAAGCGCAGTAGATGATAATTATGTTGTAAATTTTTGGTAGTCGAAATAATTCTCAAAATAATCTTAACTCAAATTACATTTACTTTCTTCTATATCCATTTTATTTTATTTCAAATTATATGTTGCAATTTATTATATTTGTTTTATCAACATTTTTTCTGTTTAAAGTACAAGAATGAAACTGGTAACAATATTATTTTTTAACCGGTAATTCTAATAATTGAAATATTCGAGAAAATTTGTTTATTTAAAATCAATCGTATTATTATTTTTAATTTGTTTTTATTTCTTTTACTAATAATAACAAGGAACAATCTTTCGACCCAAATTTATTTAGTTATTAGTTTTCTATATTTTACTTTTAAGTAATGAAATATCCAGTTAGAGTTAATATTTTAAATAAATATAACAGTTCAAAGATATACCGAAGGATCATTAACAGTGAAACAATAACGGTGTTTTTTTTTTTCAAGAATAATAATTATATTATTTTGAGAGTTCATTTTCCTGAATTTGTTTAGGCCAAGGTAAGGAAGACCTTAGAGCGAACGTCATCTGTCTACGTACCGGAACCAGTATTCAAGAGCAGTGGCGTCTGTGTATGTTGTAGGATCCCCAATGAATCTTGCTTTACCATCACAACTGACACAGTTAATAAAAACCAGAATAAGTACCACTTTCATCTAAACATACCAAGTTATTTCACATTGCTGGAAGATCTTAGGTTAATTTGCACGAGTCTTCTTGTTTTAGAACTTCTGCCTGTTTAATGCAACGGTCTTTAAGTAAAAAATTAACTTCGTTGGTTGAACCAAATTAAATTCTACTGAACTCTTTTTATATTTATCATACAGTTATTTACGTATTAATGAAGCGTAGGCGATTGTCCGCATTTTTTTCGGGTGGGGCCAATTTTAGATCACATACTAACTTTAGGTGTTTGTAAAAGTTCTTTTTGCAGCCCACTTTCTCAGCATTCGTTCACTATAGGCTATTATCATTTCTTTTGACCATTCGGCGTTCTGTTTCTTCACTTTATGGAAACCCTTAAAATCCGTAAATAGTTGTCTGAATTTGGTTTGGTTCATTACGTTTTCTCGGTTAATTCTGGTTTTCTCAATATCCTTGTTGACTTCTTTGAACCATTTAGCCGACACCTAAGTCTATTGTTTAGTGTTTTAAAAATTTGCTTTGTCAACCATTCATTATTTATTTTACAGGTGCCTGTAAAATTTTAGTTTTCTTTTCTAATCGTTCAGTTTCTTTGTACAGTTCTTCTCACTCTCGCAACCTATATTGTCCGTCTTAGGACCTATTATTCTACGGAGGATCTTTGTCTCAAATTTCTCACATTTCAACACACATGCCGCCATGCACTGATCACTCAATCTAGAGGCCAAAACAAAGACTCATAAAGTAGGGTTTACTGGTAAGAGCTGACTACTGCACATGCAAAATGTTTAAATTGACAGTTACAGCTACTGATGACCACCAGCTGGCGCTGGTATTTAATGGTGGAACACATTCGGTAACAGTTCCCTCGCCATTGCCAATTACTTGTTTTGACCTCCAATCTGCCCATTACAGACAGGTGGAGTGTCAAATTATTTGCACTCAATCTGTTAGTTGCAGGGCTAAAATAAATAGTTATTTTTCTTATCACATGGTCAGCCAATTAAATGACTGAGTCATTTAAGAACAGAAGAGGCAGAGCTGTAAAAGACACTAATCAGAGTTATCTCCTCTGAAAGTAATGAATTTCATTATACCGTCAGACCCTGTGGTGAATAAAGTGAAGGTGTCATTTGCAGAGTGGAAAATATGTGCTTTACAGAGGGCCCGCCATGCTGAAAAGCATACTTTTCCACTCAGTGAGGAAGGTAATGGTAAACCACCTCACTTCTCGTTTTACTTAGTAAAAACTCAATAGGTTTAAACCAGCCTTTGGCTGATGACCTAAACAACAACAAATTGACCTCCAAACTCAGCTCATCATCAGTATAAAAAAATCTCACAGGTTACTACATTAAAAGATTGTATTATAATGTCCATCGCCTTATTGGGATTTAACGTTCTCAAATAACTTTGAAGTGATTTAATTATGATAGTTTGGAACTATCTATTACTATTACATTATGATAGTTTGGAACTACTTGTATAAAATTAAAAAAATTGAGGCTGCAACTAATTGAACTGAATAACGTTCCTTAATTTTCCAATAATTAAATTTATTTAGTTTTAATCTCAAAAAAGGTGATGCTAAAACTTTACTTTCGTTTAAATTTTGTTCCTTAATTAACCTAAACACTTAAAAATCCCGAAGTGTGAACGGTAAATATCTTTCTAAATTAGGTAGGCTATTGGTATTTTCATTTGGTTCCTTTAATTTATTTCTTTAAAAACTCATTTATATTTTTACAGTTATTGATAATGTATTTATGAGTCAATAATATATTCAGAATAGCGTATTCATTTACTTTAATTTTTCTTAAAGTTTTCTAGTACATTTTAATTTTCTCGTTAGTTCATTCATATTAGAAAACACACAACCGATTTTTTATTTCGTCATTTTTCTGTTGCATATAAGTAAAATTTTTGATTCCTAGTTTGGCCTCCTACCCGAGTCAGTCAGGTGGTATAAAGTTCTATTGATTGTTAAGTTACACCGGTTGGTGATCGATTTTACGTGATGACCAGCTGACTTTCATGAACCATCATACAGTGGATTCAATTGCACTATTGTTTAAAATAAATAATTCCTAATAACGAATAAAAGTTTAAAAAATCCTAATATACTTAAATAACCTATTTAAAAACTGTAATTAAAAAAAAAGATCTTAAGAATTTTAATTTTTAATGTCATAACTAATACGAATTTTATTTACAAAGAAATCTTGGCTAAGGAATGAATAAATAAATTTATAAGCATCTAGTTAGAATATTAAGTTATTAGATTTCTGCTGCGATATTTATTAGGCCATTTTAAAAGCTATTAAACATAAAAGTGAAAACTCGGTCATAATTTTTGAAGACAAACTAGTTCTGTAGTTTGGGATTCAATCAAGACTACAATCACTGAGTAGATATCTCATATATAATAATATACGGTAGAAATTACCGTTAAATTTAAATCAAGCATTCTCTACATTAGCAGATGTATGGACATTAATTACAAATTTTTACAAAACTTTCATTCGGTTTATGACTTTTTTAAAATAGATTAATATTTCTACACTTGATTTATTGGAAGACTTTCGTATTGTTGGGTGAACTAAAGGTTCGGAAAAATTACATAGAATCCAATATGTGTTTAAATCTGAATAATGAGAAAACCGTAGGTTTTTATCTGAAAAAAAATCTTGTGTGAAACACTTACACGATTAACTTTTGCCAATGAAAAATATAACCTATTTTTAATCATTAGTAAACAATGTAATATTTAAAACATAACCTAATTTCAATCATGAGTGAATGATGCAAAATGAAAATCAACCACTGTAAAAATTAGAAATACGGAAAATCACTATTTACGGTAAACAAAGCTCTGTCGAAAAAATGTTTAAATTAGTACATGTAGGTTTTTTAGTTTTCTATAACGAAGATTATATTCACTTTTTTGACAAAGATCGCATACTTAAAAAATCTCATTTTTTACAGATTTTAATGTGAAAAATACACAAAATCACTAATTAACGCTAAACTAAGCGTTGTAGAAAAATGCTTGAAATTGTTGTAGGTTTTTTACTTTTCTACGACTTTAATTATAGTATTACACTTTTGCTCTAAAATGTATATTAAAGCCGTAATCTTCATAAAACCATTTTTAACCATGAGAGCACAGTCTCTCAAGAGTTTCAGCAGACAAAGCATTTAACCTATATTGTAGAGAATAAAATAAGTACTAAAGAAAGCGATTTAAAAAAAAATTGTTGAAGCCGTTTTTGAGAAAATCTCAAAAAGTTAAAAATTGTTGGAATAAACTACTAGGCCTACTACTAGTACTACTTCCAGTTAACCGATTTTGATGAAAATTTTTATATCAGATACCCTTGTTGAACCTAACTTATGTTCCAAATTTCAACTTCGTACGCTATTCCGTTCTTAAGATATTTTTTCATGTATAGACGCACAGGTTTTCTGGGTTCAGAAGTTTTAAAAAGTGTATTTTATTCGGTAAAAACTCGATTTCGAAAAAATTGACATGAAAACAACACCTTTCCCGTATATTCGTATTGTATTCCTGCATACTCATATTGGGCAAGAGAAAGTAAAATTAAAGTAAGGTTATGCTTTTTCATGAAGGTAGTCTAACTCATCTAGTTATTTTAGAGATAGAAATTCATTCTTCTGAATGGATGGTATGACATTATTAGAAAAATAAAATTGTTTTATTTAAAAAAATGTAGCAAAACTCTATTGACAATTCACAGCTTAAGCATAGCTTAGCACAGCTTTATTAAAACACATAGCTTTTAAGAGATTAAGTTTTGTCTAATAAATCGTTTAAGCTATTAGTTTGTACAGATTTATTTTAATTGAAGGGATTTATTCTTACAAGAGGATTTGATTAATAGTTTACGTTCGGCCAATTTATATCTACGATAATCAAAACGAACTTTAAATTTATTAATTAATCGTTTTTGACGTTTATCGTACAGAACTGTCAGTTATACTTTGCAACTACTGTAGTGGTATAGCTGTGTTGTACCTATGATATATTATATTTTATTGATTGAAATTAAGAGAAAGATTATTTTAATTTTTGTTAAATTTTTCGTTAATATTGTTAATATAATATTAATTATTTCTTTTTACATAATCATTGTCTAAAATGTTAAATTAGGAAGAAGAAAAATTTTGTATGGTGACTAAATCTAGAGCTCGAAGAGCGAAGTATATATTTCGTGTAAATGGTCAAAGGCCTGAATTAATGTTATAATAATTGTTAAACTATACATTAATTAATGTTACATTAAAAAGCTGGATCTCATTAAACTTTGCTAATTGTTAACTCATCTTACTTTATTAATTGATATATTATTTTCTATAAGATTTTCAGATTTAAGTATATTTACGTGTAACAAATAGCCACTTAAGGTGGAACGTTACACTACGCGTATTTATGAAGCAAATCAGATTTTAAAGTTTACTAAAATGTCGGATTATGTTGAATGAAATAACCATTTTATTTCTAAATTAACTTTAACTTTTGTTAAATTTCTGTCGTACATTTCTGCAAGTTCATTTGAAATATTCCTTGCAGTGGTGAAAAATTGGTGGTTGTAATTATTAACGGTTGTTTAATTTGTAATAAACAGAATCTTATTATTTGCATTTCATGGTTCTTTTATTGTTGGTCACCAATATACTAATACAATATACCAATACAGTATTATAAAAAATCCTTTATCGTGAACTTCTGTTGCAAATTTAAAATAGTTTTTAAATAAATTTAATGAAGCTACTGATCCATTAACAATTTGTACTAATTTATAAATTGTGATTAAATCTATGTACTTTTAATATTATTTGACAAAGTTATTAGTATTAAACAGTTATAAACTCAGTAATTTTTTTAATTACTTTAATAAAACACTCTGTTAGAATTTATGAATATTGTATTTAATTACAAAAGTGCCGCTATACGTAAAACATGTTTAATTACACTAAATTTTTTCACGTTTGCTTATTAACTGCACGGTAGAAACAAGATTTCGTAATTTTATTAACTTCACCAAATAAACGGCATTTTAGTATTTGACGCGCACGTTTATTTATTTGAGAATTGTATAACCTTTTAACGTAGACACCTTTAATGTTAGTTTATTTTTTGTTTATTGACAAAATAGCAATTATTGTTCTAAATTATTTTGATTTAGAAATATTGTTTGAAATGTAATTAAAGTTTTCTTATGATTAAATTACATTGTACCTTATGGTATTAAAAAGCAAATAATAAATGAAAATTATATTACAATGTATTTTTTGCTTCGCATTGTTGTGAATTTGGATTCAGAAACCAACATTCAAAGTACAGCAAGTACACCGAATTACAGATGTCATCGAAAGGGCCCTCGAAGATAAAAAAGGTCTGTTCTGCAATCTTCCTAGATGTTTCTCAAGCCTTTGATAAGGTTATATCTTACCATAAAGGACTGATATAGCCTACAAAATGAGAAAACTCTTCCCCATGGTATTTTACAGTAGTAAAATACTCAAATCTTCTAACAAATCTGTTATACAGATCGTTATTTTAGAGTTAGTTAAGGGGATGCATATTCAGGGCTAAAACCCATAAAAGTTGGCGTACCACAAGTTAGTGTTGTTGGACCTCTTTTGTATCTCTTGCACACTAGTGATATCCCTACATTTAATGACAGAAAAGTATCAACCTTTGCGAATGATAAATGTGTTTTAGCTGTCTTTACAACTGAGGAAGAATCAACATTGAAGTTTCAAGATGCTGTAAATCAAGTACAATCATGGACAAAAAAATTGAAAATAAAATTGAATGAATGAGAGAGTCTGTTATATACAATTTTACAAATAGAAATATCCGTAAACTTCCTAGGACCTATTTATATTAACGGAAAAGAAGTGCTGTATTCAAACACAGCTAAATATCTAGGCATGCCCTCGACGTAAAACTTCGCTGAAAAGAACATGTATAAAAGAAAAGGTAAAGACTTCATCTGAAATTCAAGAAACTTTTCTAATTACTGGGTAAGAAATCGGCGCTATCTACTTATAACAAACTCTTAACATACATGCAAATATTAAAACCCGTATGGACCTATGGAATTCTTGGAATTCTGCTTTGGGGATGTACGAAAACATCAAACCAACTAATTATACAAAGTTCTCAGAACATTGTCAACGCTTCCTGGTATGTCAGGAACGATGACCAGCACCGGGACTTGGGAGAGGATTCCATATACGACGTAATTCGAAAATTTGCGAGGAGTCATGAAGACAGGCTTCTTCACCATGTGAATCTCGAAGCTATACAACTGCTCGACAACGCAGATCTGAATAGAAGAATTCCTCGAATGAAAACATTTGAACTGTTGTAATGAACAATACAAGGTTATTAAGTCATTAGTTAACAGTTACTTGTATATATATTTTTAAGTATTGTGTCGCAAAAAATATAATGACTATTAATCGATAAGTAAATATTATAAAGAGTGTATAAGAATATAAATTAAACATAAACTAAAAACTACGGTTGTTAAATTCTTAGATTGGGAACTTTGTTAGATAAATTAAGTTAGAACAAAATTGTTGGTTAGTTTTAGACTAGTCACACTAAATCATAAAAGAAACATTGTTCTGTTTTTGATTAATTTGTATTGTACAAGTAAATTCTTATTTGTTGGTAAAAGATGAAAATGAAATTATGGAGACCGTAATCTGGAATTAAACCATAAACTTCTTCGAATATATCGAAAACCTCATAATAAAGAATACTTATTTTTTAAATTTTTATCTTTTTTAGAAACTATACAATGCAGTATAACAGTTCAAAAGTTTATCTATTCTTTTTGAAGAAACATTTATGACATGAAAAAATAGGAAATTTTTTTAAAGAAACATCCCAGTGGATAATTCCTAAGTAGAACAATAAAAAGAAAATCATAAATTTAGAGAAAAACCATAGGAAAAATTTGGATAATGAATACATAAGAAGAATAACATAGAATAATTAGAATAAAACATAAAATTAATATAATTTAAATGTAAGTTTTCTAGTTTTCAAACACAAATTGTAATTGCGTTGAAAAGACAAAAGTTGAAATTCATTGCAAACAACTGTGGAAAAAATAATGAGTACAGTTATTTTATTTAAGAGGTTGCTGTATCCGTATTTAATTGTTAAACTATTTATTATTAAATTACAATAATAAATAAATAAATCAGATTTAAAATAACCGTGTTTTAAGGAATGTATTGTTATACAACCCTAATGATTGTTTCAGGTCGTCTCACAGCTGTGCCGATAGTCATTTTGTGAGTATTTCTTCGGATTTAGTTACTTTTCTTTATGTTTACTTATGATCATATACTTTGGTTAGTTGGTTTTAAATATTATTAATCAATGTTCGTAAGGCAATGTTGTGAATGAATTACGTTTAGGTGATGGATTATTTACATTGGAAAAACAAAAAGAGGTGTCATAAATTAACCAAATAAGTGATAAAGAGTTACAGGAATAAATTTTGTTCAGGCGTGAACTCAGTGCTGTATAATGAATTTTTTTTGAAGTAGTAATTTTCTAACATTTAGGCTGAAGATGTTAACACGATGAATTTTCTTTTGTCGATCGTGATTTTTATTTTTAAATTTGCATAAAGAAAAATAATAATTTGTAATGGTAACAGTTTAATAATAAGTGTGACATAGACTAATTTAAAAGAAGAAGCTATTGTAATCGAATGAAGATTGATTTTACGGTTATGTTTGATAAAGTATGTGAAGCGAGAAAATTCCGCTATTTAATTAATGAAATTCGAACACCGGTACTTGAATGACTAGAAGAAATTAATCGAATGAACGATGCAATCTCGCATAAGAAACCGTGACTTCATTATCAACAACCCATTAATGTCTGAATGACTTTCCTTAATAAATGCGTGCATCCCGGCTGGAGATGACCTCTTCTTAAGTGATCTAAATTATATTGAACGGGATTGTCGGTGAGTAGATTATATGTGCATTCTTCTAAAGTAATTTGAAACGAATATATTTTTTACTTTTACTCACGAACCCTTCAAGGTAAAAAAGAATCTAATTTGCATTAACCTTTGATCTTTTATGTTTAAGCCATTTATACAATCTCCGGATGATTTGTAGACCATTACGGAAATACATTAATATAAACTATAAAATAAATACAATCTTTATTTAAATATTACAAAAATAATTTACCGCAAATTTTGTAAGGATACAAAAATGATTTTTCTGGATGAAATAGGATCTACTCTCTCTTTTCCCTTTATTACATATTTACGAGCTATTTGTATCCATTACTCCCTCGTTACATAAATTTCTAAATGATCTTACAGTACAAAATAACAACCGATTTATTTTGGAACCTTGAATATTTAATAAATAATTCGAAATTCAAGCAGTGAAAGTTAAAATTTATGTAATTTACTCATTCCAGTCGTACCATTTGTTAGAATTATTTATTTCTCATTACAATAAATCTTTTCTACTAATAAAAATTACCATAAACCTATTGGTCATCCTTTTTAACAATGTGTGTAATGCTACGAACATTATGAGGAATACAACTGTAATTTATGGGTTTACAAGAAAGTCATTTATGTTAAAATACAACATGTAAATGTATTGTTGAACATGTATTAATACGAGATGTGGCAATTAAATAACGAGACTGACGTTGTAAAAAATTTTATTTTTGTTTTATACATAATCACTTATTGTCACCTTCAATATACACTCCTTCTCTATCCCTTCAACGCTCCATGCGAATTTTCCATTGTTTGAAACAGTGCTGGAAGTCATATTCTGTCAGCTCCTTCAGGACACGTGCCGCTTTCTCTTTTACAGCTTCCACAGACTCAAATCTTGTCCCTTTTAATGCAGATTTCACCTTAGGGAACAGGTAGAAGTCACATGGTGCAAGATCTGGTGAATAAGGTGGATGTTCTAACACTGAGATGCTGTAATTGGCTAGGAACCTCTTGATAGATAACGCGGAATGAGCTGGCGCATTGTCTTGGTGGAGAACCCATGATTTGTCCTTCCATATTTCGGGGCGTTTTCTCCTTACTCTTTGACGTAGTTTAGAAAGTACCTCAAGGTAGTAATATTGATTAATTGCTTGACGTTCAGGAACCCAGTGAAGGTACACAATCCCATGGATATAAAAAAAAAAACAATCATCATTGCTTTAAATTTTGACTTGCTCATTCGAGCTTTTTTTGGCTCTCGATGAAGTTCGGCTCTTCCAATGCATGGATTGGCGCTTCGTTTCCGGATCATAGGTAAAAAACCACGTTTTATCACATGTTATTATCTTCTACCTGTTACCTAAGGTGAAATCTGCATTAAAAGGGACAAGATTTGAGTCTGTGGAAGCTGTAAAAGAGAAAGCGGCACGTGTCCTGAAGGAGCTGTCAGAAGATAACTTCCAGCACTGTTTCCATGGAAAATTCGCATGGAGCGTTGTAGGGATAGAGAAGAAGTGAATATTGAAGGTGACAATAAGTGATTATGTATAAAATTAAAATAAAATTTTTTACGTCAGTCTCGTTATTTAATAGCCACACCTCGTATATGTGTTATTATTATTACATTTTTAATATTATACATGTTAATAAATGTAGTGCGTTTTTAATTATTTTATCTAAATAAAAAAATATGTTTTGTGGTGTGCCTAGTGTTCCATCAACAACTAACTCACTCGAAATTTCTTACATAAACTTATAACTTTTATTTTCCAGAGATCCATTACAAGAATTAAAATTGTCACATTGGCTACAATAAAACATAAATATTTAAAAAATAATCTTATAAAATTTTATATTTACAATTAAATTACATTCAGGCTTCTGAATATAATTCAGAGAAACCTGAATTACTTGAAAAATCTTTCAGGAAATTTAAACACTGAGTTGGTTTAACTGAGAGTTATCTCACACTCGATTTAGGGCACACTCTGTATTTTAACGGAATCTGTTTTATTTTTAATGGGTTCCTTGGGTATGATTTAGTGGGGGTAAAATTTTGGTTCAACTTTCTATTAAATCGTTCTTTCATTTGAATTGTAATACGTTACGTGGTCCATCCTGTACATTTTTACTTTATGTTCATTTTTACTGAATGTTAGCCCGTTTTTAAGGTTTGGCAATCACATTTATTTATTACTACTTATAAATACAGCTAATATTACTCACAGTAAAACGTATTTTAATAATTTAATAAAAGGGAATTGACAAAAATAAGTATTATATTTTTCAATATACTCTGTAACCTAATCTGAAACTCTTGCTCTGTTAAAATATTTTTCAATATACAATCTAAAACTTTAACTGGCAAAAATTTCAATTTTTTGTTTTTTATTTAAAAAAGGAATTTTAATGAATTTCTTGTGAAAACTTAAACGTTATGTTTCTCACCAAAACTTATCGTTATGTAATTGTAGCTGAAGTTGTTTGTAACAAACAATTCTGAGTTTCTTTGTGTGAATTTGAAACCTCAAAAATATGTGTATGGCATTGGAATTTTAAACCCTGTAAAGAGGTTTTTACATACTTGGATTACTATCCAGGAAAAAGAGTATCAGGTTGAGATATCATACAATCATGTTGAAATATTAATTATTTCCCCGTTTGGCCGGCCCGTTGGCGTAGTGGTTAGCGCAACTGGCTTCTACGCCGGGGTCCAGGGTTTGATTCCAGGTCAGGTCTGGAATTTTTTCATCACTCATTTTCATTATCATCATTATCCATCGTCTGCATTAACAGAAATTGCAGAACAGTCAGAGGTAAAACCAAAAAAACATCCCCGTTTTCCTTATTTTCTCAAAATTGTTTTCTTCTAATACTTACCAAATTTAAATAATTCCACAATAATAAGCTTAAGAAGTTTGAATACGTGGTTTTTTCAACATATGTATTGCTAGGTTTTCGACCTTGGAATATTGAATAACTGAGGATGGTAACCCTTTCGGACAAAAATCTTATTAATCACTGTATAAGTAAACTGTAGAGGTTATAAAACCGAATTCAAATATATTACGTTTCCTTTTATGAAAATTTAATCGTTCTGGATTAAATAACCACCATTAGACATTGTATGGTTAATATACGACCGAGATTAAAAAAATTGTTTTAACCTTGATAATAATAAATTATTTCTTGTCACTTTAATTAATAATTACATTCTTTTCATAAACTTTCTGAGGTATCAGCTAAAAATGTGTTTCCACAAAATTGTTTCATATGTTACAAACGTGCATTGAGTATAAAGTACATCTAATATGTATTATAATGTATTTTCAAGTTAACTGAATTTACCTGGAGCATTGTGTAACACCGATAGATAAGTACACACAATAATGAGATTAAAATTCAAAACTTTCACCTTTAATCCCATACAATTATCTCGCTATACTCATCTGCCTGGGGGATTTACTTACGCTATCAGATTTTATAAGTCTATTTCACAATCACACCATATTTTGTATTTTATATTTTATCCATTTATGTACTTGTTTGTATCTAGTACATAACAAACACATAACGTTTACATAAACCGTTTATGAATAGAAAATCATTTTTATCATCTATTGCGTTTATAACACATGGGAATTTATTTTAAAAAAGTCTTATTAGTGTGTATAATTGTACGGGATCCTGTAGATGAACTATGAGGTAAATGGAATAGGAATCGGGGTAAACTATTTTTGAGCATCAAAAAGTAAAATTATGTAACCCATTAATAATAATGATAATAATTTATTAGTATGTTTATTCTCAAATACATAAAACATTAGAAGCAGTTTCATTACAAACTTTTTTTTCATATTACTTTTTTTAATGCATAGTCGTATAACAATTAATGCAACTTGTCAAATTAGAATTAACACATGAACAAATTACAACCCATTGGTGTAATTAACAAATTATAACATTAAAATATATTATACTACTCTTAATTATTATTTACAATCAAAATTAGATAGTTTAAAAAAACAAAAAAATAAAATAACTAAAATCTCCTGTAAAACGAAAAAAAAACAGAATGAGAAGTAATAAATAATAAGCACATGATTCCAAAATATACGTACACCGAACTTTACTGGAGATAATTAAAAATTTTCATTCAGTTATTTACACATTCACACTCAAACACGCCAGTCATCTACACAATATTAACAATATATTATTTACAATGTAAAATCACACTAACAGGTTCGCCCTGGGAGATCCAGTACTGTAGTACGTTTAAGCCCACGAACATCATTGCTGTTGTCTAAGAGATGCAGTGCTAAGTGATTTACGTGGTTGTTTAGAAGTTTGATGTATTTACTACTGAAACTTCGTATTACTCCTCGTACCGTCTGCACAACTATCTCACGATGTATATCGGCTTTGGTAATATACTATGGTGCATTTAGTATGGTTCGCAGAGCTTTTGATTGAAACCGTTGAAGAATCTCGATGTTTGAAGTCGATGCTGTGCCCCATAACTGAATCCCGTAGGTCCAAACCGGCTTCGGCATGGATTTGTTTCTTTGAAACATTGAAAGAAGTCTCTGTAGGGCTTACTGTCAGTAATATATTTATTTTGAGCGACCTGATTGTTATGTGTTCGAATACATTTTATGTTTCATTGTTTAGCTAATTCGTAGGTAAAGAGTTTGGTATTTAAATGAAATTAAAGAGTAAAAATTCAAAATACGATCTTTTATGGGTAAGAAAATGTTAACGAATTTCGAACTTCTGTACTGTAAACAATTTCATGGCATTTCAAAAATTCAATGCATAAATTTCAAAAATTGAAAAATATATATATAATATATTCCTTCATTTATTCAAAATTATCAATTTTTTTATAGATTTTTTATTTATGTGTAGTTGATTTTGCCCATAACGGGCAGGTGGAGTGTTTAATTATTTGCACTCGATCTGTTGGTTCCAGGGCTACAAAAATAGTTTTGGGTCTTATCATATAGTCAGCCAATTATATGACTGAACTATTTAATAACAGAAGAGATAGAGGTGTAAAAGACACAAGTCAGAGTTATCTCTTTTGAGGGTAATGAATTTCACTATGTAGCTAGACCCTGTGGTGAATGAAGTGAAGGTGTCATTTGCAGAGTGGAAAGTGGATGCTTTTCGGAGAGCCTGGCATGCTGATAAGCTTACTCTTTGAACTCAGTGAGGAAGGCAATAGTAAACCACCTCACTTCTCATTTTTACTTAGTAAAACCTCTAGAAGTTCAAACCAGCATTTCGGCTGTTGACCTAAACAACATGTAATTGATAGCTGTATGTTGAAATTTGAATTCAACTTAGTTAATGTGTTTGTGTAGTGGTCAGGGCAACCGGCTTCTACACCTGGAGTCCCTTGGTTCGTCTCCGTCCATGGCATTCTCCTGTCACTCATTTTCAACCACACCCTTCATTATTTGCTTTAGCAATAATGTGCAAAATAATCGGACGAGAAACCACAAAATACCTAATTCACTTACTCTATTGAGAAATGTGTCTATTAACTTTTAGTAAAAGACATTTTAGCCGAAGTAATTTGTCGTGTTAAAAGGTTAACTTAAAATTACATAATTCTTTAGGAATTACACAAATAAATTTGTTTAAATTGTAAATGAAACATATGATTAAAAATAAACTTCAGGTATAAAAGGTCAATTCAAATAAAAATAAATAATTTAAAAGTTTTAAAGTAATATTTAAAAAAAACGATATAAAGGTTGTTTCCTTCTTCTCTCTTAATAACTATCTTTTTTTATCGTATATTAATAACATTGCAAGTAATGGTTTCATCAATAGCTGTAATTTGATTTTAGATATTAGTGATGTAGGCTTACCGCGGTCATTTTTATTTTATAGCTCCCGGCTTGGATTTTACGGTTCACCTCCCAGCTTCGGCTTGTTGAGCAGCCAGTTTACTTCATGCAATTTATATTACTTTATGGGAATACATTTTAATAATAATAATTTACTGTTTTGCCATTTTTTCCGTTTATTTGTCAAAATTATGTTTTAGTTAGTAACTGAATTTATAAAGAAATCAAACGAATTATTTTAAATGTTAATGATTAACAAGGGTGTCCGTAACAGGCAGGTGGAGTGTTAAATTATTTGCACTTGATCTACTAGTTCTAGAGGTACAAAAATAGTTCTGTTTCTTATCACATGATCAGATAATTATATAACTGAAGTATTTAAAAACAGAAGAGGTAGAGGTGTAAAAGAACTAGACAGAGTTATCTCCTATGAGTAATGAATTTTATTGTACAGCTAGACCCTGTGGTGAATGAAATGAAGGTGTCATCTGCAGTGTGGAACGTAAAGCCTTTATTTAGTAAAGTCTCTAGAGGTTCAAGTCAGCCTTTCGGCTGATGACCTAAACAAAAACGATTTAATAAGGAACTATCATTATAAAATATGTGTGCGTGGTTGTACGAGTGGGTTATTGTTTACATCTAGTATAATCCATACTTTTCTCTACCTATATTATATGTTTGTGCAGTTTATAATAATAACTAATAAGCTGATGGTGACGATGTAACAAACGATTACTAGAACGACATGAGGAAGCAGACCACGAATCGATGGTACTTCCATGTTTCCGTTCTTCTAATTTAATTTTGCGTTAGTGTTTACAGTTATATTTTTATTATTTGAATTTTTAAAGAAGCAACAAATTCTCTGTTACAAGCTCTCCTAAGTCTTCTGAGAGGTTTGTCCGATTAAGTAACTTAGCTAATCTTCCTGATTAGTTTGTTTTTATGTTTTACTAACTTTCTATGAACCATAATAGTATTTTAATTTTTTCGAATACGTAAGGAACTTGTAGGACATTTTGATTAGTCTCGTTTTGTAAGTATCAAGGAGAGTATGTTACAATATCAGGTGCTCTGAACTGAATGGAGCTGTAATAGAGCTGAAGTGCTGGTTTAGCGGATCCATAAAATGTGGAACCATTATGTTTAGATTGGTTTAAAAAATAATGATATAACGTTAATTTCTTTGATAAAGGGAACGAAAAGATTCTACCATTTAGTCTACAACATTTTGCTTTTATTTACTGACTTTGATCAAGAGGTCGATTAAATCATTTCACTCAATGGTTTTTTTTATTTAACGTCGTATCAACTGCAAGGTCATTAGCGACGACGTTGGGGTGCAACTGTGCATAATGAGGATGAAATGATTTTTTGTAGCGTATGAAAATATGCCGTGCCTTAGTGGGATTCGAACCCAGGACCTCATGATGAGAGACGAGCACGTTACCAACTACGCCAATGTGGCCGGCTCAATGGTTTTATTTATTCATTCAGTATTATGATTTGTAGTACAGGGTTATCATTCGTACAAAATATTTTATACTTACTTACAACAATCTTACATTTTAAGTATATTAGAGTTATTGTGTCTGATTATTCTTGCAAACAAAAAATAATTAATTATTAAAAGTGCTTTGATATTTAATATTTAGTGAGAGTGCGCCTGTCAGGTGGAAGCGACCGAGAGTGTTTCTAAATCGACGCGACTACCTTAAGGCTTAAAAAAATGACAGGTTGTACGGTTTTTAACGTCATTAACTTGAAATTCAAAACTTTTAATACTGCCAGGAGTATAAATACATTACCATTAAATTTCTTGTTAACATTTTATTCAGTACTTGTTTAAAATGCTCTAGTTTTTACGTATTTATAATATTTTACATTATTTGCATAAAATTGATATTAAGATGAAACTGTAATAAACGATAAATTTATTATTTATTTAAATAATGTAGCATATCTGTTTAATTTGTAATATTGAGATATGATTTATCATAAAATAATAACTTATTGAACGGTTTAATATTTTTATCTGAAAATGATAACGGTCGTAAATTCATAACAACGACGATAAATGTTGGCTATAATTGAGAGAAATCTTTTTTTATCAAATAAAAAGGTTTTTTACACAAAATTTACTATTAACCCATATAATACAGCCTATTTAATACAAAATTTGGTTCAATATTAGATTAACTATATGATAAATCGAAGAAAATATTGAAAGTATTGTATTGGCCTCGTTATAACAGTCCACTTTCATACTGTTTTAAAATTATTTATCCGTTCCAACCACAACTTTGATACATATCGTACGCTTCTTATGACTATAAAATTTCTCTAAATAAAGTTCCATGTAATATAGAAACATATAATTCGTTCTGGATTCTTAAAAACAAATATTTGGATAGAGGAAAGTAGTTTTTTTATAGTATTATATTTAAATTTAAACCATAAATATTGGAATAATTAGTTTTATTTCAAATATTTAAATTATTTTTTCTATTTTAAACTGTTAGTATAATAAAATATTCATATTTAGATTGTACGCTATTTTCTCTTTTATTTTAGAGTAATTTCCATGTTACGGTTTTTTTAATCTAGAACAAAATTATTTCCACCCTATTAAGAACTGGCCCATTTGCGTTGTGGTCAGTACAACTAGCTTTTTTGCCAGGGGTCCTGGGTTTGATTACCGGTGAAGTTTGACATTTTCCATCTTCAATTTTCATTTTTATCATCCTTCACCGTCTGCATTTGCCTTATTAGCATAACCGTTGGACGTAAAACAAAGAAAACACTTTACGGGCATTTGTAATATAATTTTATTGTGACGGTAAATGTATTACACCAGTTCAATCATTAAACTGTCAATAATTTTGATTAGAATTTAAGCGATTTTCAAAACCTCTTTGTGTTTACATAGATATTTCTTTAAAATTTACCTAGATAAAATTCCAAATTTTATATAGACCTTATCTGAACGATAACTAAAAGTTCAAATTACAAATATTTAAAAATTTACTTACTATTACTAAATTGAAGTAACGGTAATTTTCATAGGTGTAAAAAATTTTCTTATCCCAATACTGCTACGTGTTAGTTTCAAAATTCATATTTCGTTGTTGTGAAAATGAAACAATGTAAGAAGGTGTTGTGAATATTAAACAAAAGATAAACCTTTGTTTTTACAAAACAATAAAGTATACTCGTACATGTAATTAGTCAACAATTGAGAATTGAGAAAAATAACTTAAAGATAAGCTAGTTCTTTATGAACTAGCTTATCTTTAAGTTATTTTTATAGTTTTGATTTTTATAATCAAAACTAAATTTTGCTGGTATTAGTGCTATATCAAAAAAATGTTTAGCTACTCAAATAAATTCTTATAATAAACTACAATAATTGAAGAATCTCTAAATTTTCTTGAATTTTTAACATTTTTTAGTTTATTTACTTTACACACTACCGCTATGGCATGGTGGCAAACAAAACTGCTCAGAATTCTTGAATTTTTAACATTCTAAAATTTATCTTTTTAAAATCGCATCCACTGCTAGATATTTCGTGATTACGTTGCGTTTTTAACGTTTAATATTTGTTTTATTATGTGGAAAATTTCCAGTTGCTTACTGAATATCAAACCAGGGATTTATGGGTAAGGTAGATTTACGGGTAAGCTGCCTAGGATGGAGCCTAGGAGCCTAGAAGACCCTCACTACATAAAAATAAGAAATAAAACTGTGGGAATAAAAATAAAACAAGTTATTTAATTTACCATTTAATTTATTCTTTGATTTATCTTTCAATGTTTAAAACATTTATGACTGTAATAAAAACTATTTTATCTCGTCCTGGTAGAATTAATTTATTATTCTTTTATACACTGTGTAGCTTCTACTACATTACACTTTTTATAAACTTGATATTTTTTCAAGATTATTGAAAAAAAATTATTCCTAAGTATGATTGAAAAGTAAACGGTTCGCAAACTTCAGCCTAGGGTCTCTCACACTGAATACCGGCATGGAATGGAACGGGGATATTTAAATTTGTATTTAAGCGATTTACTGATTGGCTACCAAGGTAGCGTTTTTGGCAATTTAACAAAAATAATTTGTATTTTTTATATTACTTTCTATTTGTTGAAATTCAAACGAAAGTAAAAATGTGATAAAATGAATAAATTTCTACCTTAAAGTCTTAGGAAAATCGCTTAAGGATGAATGATTTAAGAAAATGAAACACGTTATTTACTGGGTGTTAGTTAAGGTAAGGATAGACGTGTGGCCGGAAGATGTACTCCATGATTCAAAGAACTATGAAGGGCTGTCGGGGGTGCCGCCGGCTGACATTGCGTGCGGAACTACGCATGAAGTAAGACAGGTGGGGTTGGCTGATGCCAGCAAGAACACCGGACACGAGGGATAGATAAATGATAAGCAAGTAGTATTGTACTAGCCGTGTAGTAATATAGTTCACTGTGCTGTGTTAAATATGCTAAGAGTGCAGAGGTCCTTCGTTTGTAGGATAGAAAGATACACTTTTTGTAAGTAGAATAAATGGAATATTTTTCAAATATTAGCCTATAAGTTTCTTTTAAATTTTGGTATTACAAGAATAAGTTACCCGAGTTGTAAAAGTTACAGTAGCTATTTTTATATCACATTTCCAATGCTACTGAACACTTTATTTCGTTATTTCAAAAAAATAATTCCAGTTTTGAAAACAAATAAGCTTTTGTCGTAGATATTATTATTCTGACAAAATGGTATACATTTATTTATTTATTAATAAATAACATTTATTTATTATTAGTAACAGTTTTATTTTCCCCAAAAAATAAAAAAACGGAAGCTATTTCACAGCAAGATCAAAAATTTGTTTTGTGAAAATTTTAAATGTTAAATTTCAATATCTCATTCGAGATTGAGATATAGTACTTTTTGAAATCATAACTTCTCATCTACTCATCTGATTTCCAAGATTCGTCTTTTTAAATTACTCAGAATTATATATCCTGTAGGATATATCCTACATCCTGTAAGCCCTTTGTATGCACGAGTTAATATGGTGTTGTAATCGTTTTTACAAATTATTGTGTTTCTATTAAAATTTTTGCTACTGTTGGAGAAATCTTCGTAAAAAATCTGCTGTGAAACACTTACACGACTTTATCTTGACATTGTATGCAATGAAAAATGTAAACTATGTTGAATCATGAGTAAACAATGTAAAATGAAAACCATAATATAAATTTTAATCATGAGTGAATAACACAAAATGAAAATCAACTGCTTGAAATAAAGATTGTAGGTTTTCTAATTCTGTAACTTTGATTATATACACTTTTGCCCTAAAATACATATTAAGGCCTCAATCTTAAAACGAACCGTTTTGTATCACAAAGCACAGCCCGTCAAGAATTAGCGGGTTCGGCACTTACCCTATCTTGTAGAGTATAAAAAATACAGCAAATGAGGCGACTAAAAAAAATTGTAGGAACCGTTTATTGATAAAATCACAAAAAAATGAATGATAGGACGAATAAACTACTATTTCCGTTTGACCGATTGTGATGAAAGTATTTGTGTCAGACCCCTTATGGTACTTAACTTAAGTTCCAAGTTTCAATCTTGTACGCTATTACGTTTTTGAGATATTTTGTTCACACACACACACACACACACACACACACACACACACACACACACACACAGACCAATCACTAAAAACATGTTTTTTAAGCTTCGGGGACCTAAAAATTGATTTAAAAAAATCTTTCCTTCCCTATATATTCATTTAGGGCAAGAGAAAGTAAAGAATTAATGTAAATGGAAGGAATCTGGGTTCAGACATTGTAGAATAAGATCTTTCTTTCCTTCTATTACTTGATACCAATTTTATGTGATTTGTGTATTTAGTACACTCAAATTATATTTTCTGGAAATAGCTTCTGGCTTTTTTTAACATGATGATGCCTCTAAAAGCTTTGAATTGAGCGTAGGTAATGATATGAGGTGATATACAGATGAAAAAATGCCAGACCTAACGGGAATCGAACCTTAGGCCCCTGGCATAAAAGCCAGTTGCGCTGGCAAAACACCAACTGGTGGTCAAAACTAACTTCCTTTTTAGGGAATGATAAACTTTTTAATAACTTTTAATTAGTAGTATTTAATAAAAACAATATTTGGATTTTAGGATCTCAAAAAGTTTTTCTAATTTACAGAACTAAAACATTTTTTATAGTAGTCTACCCCTTCAGTGTTATAAAAACATTTATTGTACAAAAATGAAATAGAATTTAGTAAATCTTTGATAATATACATTTTGACAGTTTGATTACCGGCTTTAAACAATATGTAATTACACTCGGATGTAGCTTGATGACAACTTATTCTTTCACAATACATCTATGTTATAAAATAAAACAATAGCAAAACACTGCGATGACACCACTTTTATAGAGAACATTGTCAAAAGACAAGTCAACACGAACTGGAGCGTAGCTATCTTGTGAGTATGATTTCAAAATTGAGTTAATATGCTGATAATTACAATAAAAAAGAAACCTGCTTTTTATGATAATGTTTCCAATTTAAGTACTTTACTTCGTTTATTTATTCAGATTTTTCCTTTTTTGTATAATTCGATACATTACAGTAATGTAACACCCACCTACATAAAAGCACAGCTGAAATCATTGAAAAGCAAATGAATAGTTCAAGAATCCGGGAATTTTATCTGGTACAGTTTGATTATCACAAAATTTTAAAGTTGAATAAAAATTAGAGTTCACAGTTAGAGTGTTAAAGATAATTTAAATTTACTATGTTAACCACTACGCCTCTGAAACAGAGTACTTCATTGTTTACTATTTTTTTAAGTAAGCCCTTCTAAGTATTTCTTTTTCTTTATAAATAAATAATTAGCTAATGTGAATATTCCTATATTTTTAAAATTTTGATTGTATGTTGATGCCTAAATAAGCCTTATCTTGAGCGAACATGAAAATGTTTCAGACCTGGCCCCTGGCTTTGAAGCAAATTGCGTTGGCACACAACGCCCTCAACTTACGCCACGGGCTGACCCAATGTCACATTAAAAAAATTTATTTATCTCAAATTAAGATGGAATCCATTTAACCTACATTTTATGTATTTAATATTTTAATTTATTATATTTTGGGTAATTTTTTTGCTAGTTCCATCATATCTAATTTTGTTCGTTCTGTTTTTATGAAAAATACATTATGCTGTAGAATTTGTAATCCTAAAATTGCTACTATCAAAAGAAATTGTTTGCACTAAAACGTAAGACTATCGTATCATTTTTATTGTGCATCCAAAAATTTAGTTTGTTTCTTTACCTTCCGCCAGAAAAATTTAAAAAGCTTTTATTTAATAATTCTCCACACAAGATAACAAAAATTGTTACCTTGGACTACATATGTTCAGAAAACTTACATGGAACTTGTCAGATGATGCGCTAAGTTTTAGACAGTAGACACAAACAGCTAAACAGTTTTCTGTCTCGAAGATCAAAATTACTCCTCATCTAAAAGTAATTCTTTATAAATCCTTACTCAAACCAATGTGGATGTTCAGATCCCAGAATTATGGTTCAGCTAAACCCTCAGGTTTTGGGTAAACTACAACGTTTTCAATCGAAACTGCTGACGGCAGTTGTTGACGCTCCTTTATACAATTCCAATCACATACTGCACACAGATCTTACATAAATCCTTTACATAATAAATCCCTGATATCCCTTACATAAATGAAACAATTCATCAAACATACCAGATTTTAACCCTTTATTGGTTAGTGTTCTAATATCAGACCACCGTACAAAGTACCTAAATGGGAAATTTTTTTTTATTTTCCTTTTTAATTTTTATGATATTTATTTTTCTTAATTATGCACTTTGATACATTTAAAAACAATTTTGAGTATGTTTTGTGTTGGAAAAGTGTGTCCTTTTATTTAGCCACCAAACTTCTCTGCAGTTGACAGTTGCAAAGTGATTAGTGTATTACAATTCATTCACTAATGCTAGTGCCATTATATCACATAAATTGAATAATAACCTATAAATTAAATTAAATAGACTTAGTTTTATTATACTAATGTTTAATACTGAAATTTGCCAAAAAAAACCATTTACAATCACCGAAACGGATAGTGCTTCATATAAGGACACTTTTCAAGTAGACTGCAGCACCAGCCACACATACATTTTAATTTTGATAAGTGTGCATAAAACAGAACTCCAAGCGTTCACGAATATACCCCGGCATGTCTCGTCGTGTAACGTTCAAATTTGCTCATTTACAACTCGAAAACTTAAGTGTCCTTATTTTCAACCACCATCCATTTACAAGATTTTTATGAAAATTAATTTGCCTTCTAAAGGGTTAAATAACAATTAGAAAACAATAACAACCCACTAATCCGCGTTTTAAACTGTCCTCATTTACAAGGTAACCCCCAACCGTTGGCTCCGCAGAAGGAAAAGCAGAGATTTGGGATAATTTTAACAGTCATCAGAATTTTTTCCTTCTTAGTAAATATATAAATAAAAATATAAAATTTTAGTTATTGGCAAATCCACCAGGCTTCATTAGAAGATTAAAAAGAAGATGGAGCAGAAATCTTCTTTAATTCTTTCTGCATGTTTATGTCGAAAAAGATAAAATAATGTGAAATATTAGATGTAATTTTTGTTTTGTTTTAAAATATGCTTTATTACTAGGTATTTGGTAATAACTTTTCTTTGACAATATGAAATTTTCATTGTTTTTCTTTTCATACTTTATTATATTTTATGTTCATTGTTAGGTCTATTCCAAATTTAACATTGCTGAATGTTATGTATTATATCATGCCTGTTCTTGTTACTTGTAATTTAATATCAATGTTTTCTCTATATTTACATATTTTATATATTTCTCTATATTTTGGTTGTTCTCTACAGTACGGCCTACAGTTAAAGATTCAAAATAAAAGATAAAAAAATATTATCTATAATTTTTAAACATCAATTTTTTCAATGTCATGGCAATTAAACATGAAGATCCTGCTAATGAGTGGTATACGCTACAATTAATATATTTACTGGTTGTTCAGAACTGCACAGTTGTAGAGTTAATAAAAATATAAGTGAAAAATTCATTAATTAAATAAATGTACCCTATTAAATAAAATTTTATTTAACCTACTCTAAAATTTTAATTGTGTAGTAACATTTATTGTCCGGAACCTGTTATGCATGAAATATTAAAATTCCTTTTAAATGTTATTAATTTATTAGGATAGTTTATTTTATAAAACAGTTAAAGATAAATATTTTATTATTTTCTAGAAAAAAATACCATTGTGTATACTTTAGTACTATTTTTTTAGAGTATAAAACCTATTAGAATGCGTTTATATTATTTTAAAAGTTTTAACGAAATTGTAGAATCACGATGAAACATGGAATTCATGATCGGCCAAGTAAATAGTTATTAGTACACTGGTAATAAAGGTGGTTCTTACGGCATTACTTACTGTGTAGGTCGACCATGCCCTTTAACCGTTACATCTTGTGGGAAGTGAAAGGAATCGTGACTGACTAAGGTTATTTAAGAAAGATGTAAATTATTAGAAGAATCCCTTAGATGCAAAGGTGCAATACAAACAATGTTATCTTTTATTTTTGTCATTAACAGTGTTACAAATTTGACAAGTATGTCAAAATATTTAAAACATAAATTTTTCATCTGTAATTCTTATCTTACTTGTA
Organism: Catonia carolina; assembly: GCA_035578175.1. Taxonomy (NCBI): domain Eukaryota; kingdom Metazoa; phylum Arthropoda; class Insecta; order Hemiptera; family Achilidae; genus Catonia; species Catonia carolina. Next base: position 46,595,162 of record JAQMRL010000001.1, read on the forward strand.
TTTTTGAAATTTTGTAATAAATAAACTATTTTCGTTAGACAAATTTTTGTTAAGAATTATGATTTAAAAAGTGAAATCGAAAATAACAGCACAATTAGTAATACTAAATCACGAACATAAAAGAGCAGTTAGATAATAGAAAATTTATCAATATATTAGAATAAGTTGTTACAAAATACCAGAAGAAGTTTATTATTAACGGGGAAACGATTTCAATTTAATAAATTTCGCTGAATTTGTAACATCTAATACGCGCCTACTAATATAAAATTAATAGCAATAGTCAAACACTTAATGAACGGGTAGTGAAACCAGTACGTTAAACCTTTTCGCAAAATATCAACTTTTTATTGTTTATTGTAAACTTTTCTTTAAGTACTAATCACTTTGTGATGTGATGATATCTCTTTAGAATATAGTTCTGTAATTAAGTTATATTTCTATCAGAAATTCCACTTAAAAATAGTTATATATTAAAACGCGTTAATTCGCCAAATGGATATTTCTACAGACTTCTGGACAATCTTCCCGGACGACTAGATAGAGAGAGAGAGGAGAACAGAGAGACCTTCTTAGACCTGAGATACATATACTTTAAAAAATATCAACCAAATAACTCCTTGATAAGCATTTAAGCTAAAGAATTTAAAAGTACCCGGAACGGGGAAAATTGAAAATTTTCACATATTCGATTTTGTGCACATTATTGAAATAAAGTGTTTTCTGCTTCCAATGATACACAATTTGTTGGGGATTTTGCAGTTTTAATTCAAACAAAAAAAAATTAAAAATTTTTTGAACCCTTACGTTATTTTCTAAACATTACCAATATGCATAAACATCTCTATTTTTTTAATGACAAAAGATAAATTATTCCTAATTTATTTTATTTTGTACGATATTTTTTGTTTTAAGTTGATATTAGACCAGCAGCTGGTCTAAAATCACAGCTATATAATATTCACAGCTGCTGTGAATGTAATAGATTTCTGTGTATAATAAATTTAACTGGTCATCGCGTTTATAACCTTACATTCTCTTTTAGTTTTTTTTTGTTTCCCGTAAATTACAATTTTTGACACATAAGGGACATTTTCTCAGCTAACTGTAATTGGATTTTAATAAAATTTCAGTGGGTGTAGAATAGACTGAAAAGTAACCACAAAAAGAAATTGGACAGGATAACTCTAATAGTTTTTGAGAAAATATTCGTTACATTAACATTGTGGAGATATGCAATCCGGGTACCCTTAAATACTTTTATTTTATTGTCGGGAGTTATAAGACAAACCGTTGATCTGCTTTGCCGAGTTATTTATGTCATTTTGTTCACCAATATTCGTCATCAAACTTGTCGTTGTATTTTATTTTACAGGAATAAGTAAAATGAAGGGTAAAGAAAAAAAAAGCAGTCGCAGAACTGATCGACAGAAGTGACTACAACTTAATAAATTAATTACGTTAACATGTTATATTTTAAAAAAAAGTTGTAAATTAATTAATGATAATTTGTTTCCATGGTAATTGCTGGTGGCCGAGCGTGACGTGAAGGCAAACTAAAGATTTTTGCCGTGCAAAAAGCACAGTCCAGGCGCGCTAAAAGAAGTATAAAAAGTATAAGTAAGTAGTCACTTCAAAAATTTTACGAAAAGAAAACTCAATTTTTATAAGACAATTTTTTAAAATTTACTTAAAATTTTATGAAAATTATCATAGGGAATTTTTCGCCCTTTGTGATAACGTAAAATTGTTACACATAAAACAAGTTTACCATTTATTTACCTTTTGTTTGGTCAAATATGTTACATTTACGACGGAATAATTAAAAATGCTGACCCTCTAAAATGTGAATTGAAATAATCGTCTACTTTCGAAAAAAGTAGTGCTAATTGGAACACATTTAGTTATTAGTAACAGTGAAGATTATTACTATTAATACATGCTGCGTGTTAACGAGAATATATTAACTTAGGAATCAGTTGTACCTCTAAAGTAGGACTCATTCAAAATATAAAACTAATTTCTAAAAATAATGATAAGAAATTATAAAATAATGAATATCAGTGACAAAATTTAATGGTTGCGGTGAAGATATTTCTAAACTGGTTTGGTTCTTGGTATAAACAGTTGTTGGAAGCGTAAAAAATACAAGAAAAGGAATAATGATGCTTTCTCTACTGCACAGTTTGTTTGCTCGATAAAGGACTGAGGTGGCAATCTTAATTGCTTTTTCACGGTGACACAAAAAAAGTTTTCTTCCCAAGACAAATTGGATTCGTTAATTTGGTTTGGTTGAAAATACTTAACTACGCAGCTTATTTTTAACTGCTAGTCATATTTTCGGTAAGAGTTTACTGTGGGTCTAACTCTGTAATCGTTCGTTCATTTACTGTATTGTTTCATTAAGTTGGTTAAAACTTCTTTCAGATTTTTTACTTTCACACATTTTTCAGATTTTTTTATCACATTTTCCGGATCTACACGTTTTCAGACCAACCGAACCCAAAAACATGTTTTTAGCGATTGGTCTGTGTGTGTATGAACAGAATATCTTAAGAACGGAATATCTTACGAACTTGAAACTTGAAATTTAAGTTACATACCACTACCGGACCCGACACGGACAGTTTCATCAAAATCGGTCAACCGGAAGCTGTAGTTTATTCGTGTAATTTTTCACTTTTTTGCGGTTTTCTCAAAAACGGTTCCTACGATTTTTTTAAAAATCGCCTCATTTACTACATTTTTTATGCTCTACAAGATAGTGTAGGCGCCATGTCTGCTGAAATTCTTGGGGAGACTGTTATCTCGTAAAAAAGTTGTTTTTTTGAGTTGGGACTCTAATATGCAGTTAGGTGCAAAAATTATGTAACAAAAGCTATAGAGAATTTAAAATCCCACAACTTTTATTTCAAAAATTTTTTTTGTATAACGCTTAGTTTAGCGGTAATTAGCAATTTTCTGTTTTTTTCTCACGAAATCGCGTAAAAAAATTATTTTTTTAAGATTTCAGCCTTAGTATACATTTTACGATAAAGTGTATATTTTAAAATTTATAGGGAATTAAAAGATCTACAACTTTTATATAGAGAATTTTTCACTACAGAGTTTTAGTTCAGTTTTAGTTTAGCGTGAAAGAGTAATTTTCCGTATTTTTAAGCCAAACTGAGGTTGATTTTCATTTGGCGTCTTTCACTCATGATTAAAATTAGGTTATGTTTATTGAGGTTAGTTTTTTTGTTCATTTTTAATGTTTTATTACTAATTTTAGGTTATATTGTTAATTATTTGGCAAGAGAAAGTTGTGTGAGTGTTTCACACCAGATTTTTTTATAATGATTCTAAAATACCGTATTAGCTGGAAAGGAAATATTTATTTATAAAAACAAGTTTTACTGGAATTTGAGAATATTAGATTATTTGATTTTGCATCTCATAAATATTTATTTCTATGTACAGTTAAATAGCAAAATATAGAACTAATGAATGAATATTTACTCCATTTCATCCTCTGTAAATAAGACCGAATTAAGACTGGGCATAAGATCTTCAATAATAATTTTATAAATTGTTTTAACAAAGTTGTATCATACACATATTTGTTCTGTAAGAAAAGACTGGAATTTGCTAATTATTTGAATCTTTTCGTGTTGTTAATTTTATTCGAAAAAGTCACAAGGACGTATTGTAAATTAGAAGAATTTAATTGCTCTCTGATATTATCTTGCATTAAATGTGAAAAATTTCATGCATAAATTAAAAAAGTTTAACCAAATGGAACTGCTGTAAAAATATAAGTACTAACAAAAATGTGTTTTTTGTTTATTAATGTAAATATAAAAAATCTAAACAAGTGGTTAGAAATATTTTGAATATTTTCTGTTTATTTTTTACTGTAAGAGTTAAATAAATTGTTGAGTTGGTTATTCTGCTGAATAATGTTTCAAAAAAAAATTCAAAAATACAATGTAGAAAATTTATTTTTAAGTCAGTTCAAGTGTACATAAAAACCAATTATAAAAGTTAAAAGTAAAATACTAATTAACAAAAGTTTTATTAATTTTATTAAAACTCCGAGGCACAGTGATCAACGTGTGAGCCTGCACGGGGAATGTCTCGTGTTCTATTCACCCCGAGATTTAATTCATTGTACTAACATCTAAAAAATTATTGTTTGTTAAAACCAACAGATAACGTACCAGAACACACATTCTCACTAATGACCAAGTAGTTGAGACGTTACAAGTTAACTGAAATAAAATTAATAAAAATAAGATTTGCTGTCATTGAAAATGATAAATTCAATTCATTATATCTTTTTAAAGACTGAATTATTTGTTTTTTCTTTATTTAAAAATTGTTGTGAAAAATCGTCTTATAAATTTTTATTGAAATTAAATCCTCAATGTGTATTTATTAATTTTTTTAAAATATGTTCTATAAAGGTTTTTATTTACCTATTCTGATATTAATTCTTGGTTTTGTTATAAATAAAAGTTGAAGTGCACCATTAAAGTCCATGTTGGACTTTGGCGATGATTGGTGGGAGAAGGTGACGGTCGCTACCGTCTTTTCGGGGGAAAATTAATTATTTTTGTCATATTAGCTACGTAAAACTAGGAATTATAAAACAAAATGTACGAACCCTCTCACCACCTGATTATCGTTCATATGATTTCTTTAATATTAAAAAGTGACGGCGGAAATTCACGCACAATATCACGGGTTGCGGCTAACTTATTCCTACAGTTCTACAGCAAGTAGTGGAGAATTGCATATTAATCAAAATTTAAAATAATACATTTTATTAACTTTTACTTTCCTCTCAAATTTAGCTCAGAGAGCATCAAAACTCACCATTGTGTAGCTTAATATATCAATTTCATTGTCCATCCTCAAGACCCCTTCTGGTTTTTTTTGTGTTGGGTACACAACTTTTTGTCCCTGAACTTATAATTTCAACTGTCTCCACCGATTGCTACAAAGTACTTGTTTTACGTTTTGGCCTTGTTTGGACCGCGTTGAACTTTTCGCATGATGTTCCATTTCCTGTTCATTCTTTCACACAACATCTTCTTTCTTTCGTCTGACCACTTATACGCTGATTTCTCAAAATAAGTTTCTGCTTTTAAAAACTTTGAAATCATCTACGGTCTTTCCAAATGTGTCTCTGTCCTGCATAGCGTTTTTCTATATTCCCATTTCCTCGAGGTCTCTCTGTCTGTAAACCAAATTATAAAAAGCTTAGATATAGACTACTAAAAGATAAATTGAAATCTATGATAATAACTGCTCAGGACAAATTTGAAAACGAATTTCGAATAATTCAACTTAAAAAGAACACGGTGTTACGTGCTCCTGTTGCTACATAACTTTTATTTATTTGTAACATTAAAATGTATCTATGGTTGTTAAAACACAGCGTAACAAATAACAATGCTGCCAGTCCTTCTGTGTGGTATTCTTATTAATATTATTATCTTTGATGTAATAACTTATTTTGAGCATTAAAAACGTATTTGAGAAAATCAGAACATAAAGATACAATTCTGATTTGTAGTTAATGAAATTATTCCTACAATATAATAATATGTAAAACTAGTTGTTCCACGTTTTCGATTATAATATTCAATATTGTCTCTCTTTTGGTACGTAGATAATACATTCAGTTTTATCATAATGTACGCGGTAGAGAAATTTAATCAGTTATTATGTACTCTGTTGTTCTTTTGTACAAAGCCCTTTTCAAGAATTGGCCTTCTTCAGAAGTTTCACCTTGCGTTTCTATTTTCCTTTAGCTTTTTTCATTTTCTAAATTCTATGGTCTATATTCTCATTTTTATCATCAAACCGCTATGTATTGTCCTGCTTATAAATTGTATCTTTATCTACGGGTTTCATTAAATCCTTTCTAACAAATCACTGATAATATGAAAATAGAGCGCTAATCTGACCTGAGCCCGTTCCCAGTTTGGTTACCGGCCAAAATCTAGATAATATTTAACTGATTAAACCACAGCAATAGTATTCCGTAACCCTTAGTCACCACTAACGATCCGACTGCAGATGAAATTCTAAAGCGTTGGTGCCGGATGACACTTCAAGGCGTCATTATACCTACTTGTTTTATAGCTTCTACTTAAACTACTGTACATTGACGGATTTACAGAATGTTCTACAGGCATTCAGACTAATCCGAAAATCATAGTTATTAAGCTTTTGTTGAGAATTTTCAAATAAATTTTGTAAATGTCCGTTTGGACATTGTAGTGTAATTATAAATCTTATTATGAACAAAATTTTTGGATGACTAAACTAGATGACAAACGAAATCATAAAAAAACAAAAGTTTAGCTGATAAATTGCTGAATAAGTAAGAAAGATTGTTTGTGAATATGTCTTACGCGTGATTGGCGTCACTCTAAATTTTACCAGCAATGTACCTGTGATTCTTGCCTCAATGCTCAATGTCATAAAAGGACTTCGTGTATAACTCAAAGTTAAATTTTTTCCATATTTCTCAATACCTGTAAAGATAGCTTTTTCATTTTGGTTTAATTTTGTAGATCTGGGTTTCTTTTAGTTCATTCTTGAAGCATTTTTGATTGGAATGACTCCGGGTTTCAATAAAAACTTTTCCCAATCTTTTTTAATCCACTAGAAAACATCGCAAGAAAACCTTTTTTCTCAGAAAGTAATATATATATATATTACAAAATTTTCCTGCGAAATGAACTAAAATTTAACATGTTTAGCAAACCCTGAAAATTTAGTTTCTCTAGCCTACTAGTTACTCGTATACTATTGATTACTCGAGATACTATTGGTTACACTCAAAATATTTACTATCAGTTCTGATAAATTTGGCTTAACAACTTTAAAAAAAGGTAATTTCAGGAAACGAGCATTCACCAAATGGACTTTTTCACAAAAGCAGTTTATTTTTAGAATAAATTAAATTAAATTAAATTAATTTTTAGAATAAATTTTATAATAATAGTTATCATAATATTGGTGCCATTGGAAAATTCTCATTTCAAACTAAAAAGCTACTATTAAAATCTGAAAATACGTACCTACATATTTTTCATTTTTAAAGTAAGATTTTCCTTAAATAAACTATAAACATAACAAAAAAATTTTAGTTAATCTCTCTGTGGGCGTTGATTTGGTTAACCAATCAACTGTTAAAACGAAGATTCTCGGTCCGATTCCTGTTCAGGTTTTTTCATGTAAAGTTTAAATTTAGTAATGTTCTAATAAACATTTGCTTTTCTCAAATGACTGAGCTATAAATTATTTACTCAAAAATAACAGGGTATGATCCATTGTATTTTACAAAATAGTTCAAACTTTTAGAAAATTGTGTTTTAGAACTGGTATAGGAAAAATGCTGTTACTGGTACGAGGCTAGTGGTACAGTGTTAACGTTTTAAATGTTCAGTAGTTTATGTTTGTCATAAATATACATTGTAGTACGCGATGTAAAAACAAAAATGATGCTTTATTAAGTCAAAAAGAATTTTCGTCTTTAGATTTTTTTGCAGCTTCTAAAAAATTATATCATGGGAAAGTTAAAATATGTCACAATAAATAAAACTTTTTCAAACGAGTTTATTTTATATTATTATAAGGTTTATACTGTTTTTTTCTTTCTTCTAGTTAAGCAATTTATTTATGTAGGCTATGTGACATGATGGTCAAGAATGAATGAAATTTCTCTGCTGTCCGGTTTATTAACTCTAGTTTTGTATTGATGTGGGAAAAACAACAGCGTACAAAATCTACTAGACTAGAACTATTTTTCACTCCATTCAGATTTTATTATTGTTTTTATTATACCTTTTAAATATAAATATATACTGTATGTATTATTATTGTATAGTATTTATTTTTAATTTTGCTTTCTCTCTTATTTGTATGGGAGAAAGCTTCTACAAGGTTTTCATTTACAATTTTATTGTTAAAAATTTGGTGATTATTGTGATTTCGTTTCCCCGTTGTATTTTCCTATCATTGATGATTTTTACGATATGTTTTAATCACCTTAATAAACAACACGGTTTTAGTCTTCTGGCCGGTTTCAATTTCAAACTTAGTAATCTGTTAGTTCTTACAAAAAGGCAGAATGCCCATTTCTTCCGAGGTCTTCCAATACCACGTTGACTGGTTGATTTATAAGTAAACACCTGTTTGGGTGTTATATTATTTAGAATTCTCAACAAATGACTACGCTACTCTTCCCGGCATTTCCGAATGGTTGATATCACCTCTGACACATTTCTTTCATAATCCAGAAATCGATAGCCTATTGAAACTCTTAACAATCTCACCTCAGCCGCTTCGATTCTTGATATCTGCTGATCATTCAGGGTTCAACAAAATGAACATACAATAAACCTGGCAGAACCAAGGTGGGCAAAACTTAAGTGCGGTCGTCTTTTACACTTTACCGATCAGCGTATTCACCGAAGTGTGCATTAGCCTTTGAAAATGTTTAATTTCTATATCTCGTGATTGTACATAAAATACATCTTGTCCCAAGTTTTTCCCTCGTATGGGGCCAATTTTAGACCACGTGAGGTGACTTTAGAGATATCTGAAAGCTCTTTTTGCAGCCCACATTCTCAGAATTTGCTCACTGTACGCTTTTCTCCTTTCCTCCGCCCACCCGATGTTCTGTTTTTGCTCTTCATGGAAGCCCTTAAAGTCCGTAATTAGTTATCTGAATTTGGTTCGGTTCATTAAGTTTTCTCGGTTTATTCCGGTTTTCTCAATATCTTTCTGACTTCTATAAACCATTCATCCGACACCTTAAGTCTATTGTTTAGTGTAAAATTTTGTTTTTTCTACCGGTTGATATCCATTCTATACAGGTGTCAGTAGAATTTTAGTTTTCTTTTTCTAATCGTTTCCATTAGCCTAGTTGTTAATTTTCATTGTACAGTAATTCTCGACCTCTTTTCCCAAGTAAATAAATGGATTCAATATTTTTTAATATAGATACCTTTTTAATGTATTTAAATTCGCATAGAGGGTTCTGTTATTAATAACTACAGTGGGTTGTGGAACCATTAATTGTTTGGGATTCGACATACTTCCGAAATCCTACCGGAAATTGACTGAGTGTTTATTCTACGAAGTTCAATTAATCGCTTTTAAAACAATTTTATTGTTGCTGTATTTCTGGGTAGTATTTTCGGAGCTCCTCAAATGCAATTTAATTTTTTCAAATTGTCTGTAAAGGATTATTAACAATTTCATAATTGTTAACTAATTTTATAGTTCACTGGGAAATTAATGGTATTTTTGAAGAAGTTTATTCGGAGTTGCATCTTCTGGCGTTTCGCAGCTTTTCAAAAATGTTTTTTTTAATATAAATATTATAAAAGAGTATTTGTGTAAAATTGTATCTCTAGTTGTTTAGCATTGTACAAGAATTACCGAAATTTATTTAGTGAGAAGGGTTTGTCGTAGTGTTGCTTCCCCGCATGATCGAAGCATCCCAAGTCAATTTTCCTAACGCTTTCTAATAAATAATCATACAAAATTTCAACATTCTAACTTAAAGAGAATCAGGAAGATTAATCTAATGTTAAAAAATTGATAGTTTTTTGCGTAATAAATTATCATTCTTCAAGTACATCTTATTGTATTGTAAAAATTGAAAAATGAATGAGTGGGTTTATAATTGATATCAATGAAATCTTCCAGTGAGTAGTATATCAAGTAATGAAATGTTATTAAATTCTGTGGAGACATAGTAACCTACCTTCTGGTAGTAATTGTTACAATAATGCTTCTGTTTTTGTTTTGTTTGCTCTATTTTGTAGGGCAAAGCCTTCAGAGAAAAAGTAATTATTAAATTGTGAGATGGATATTTACTGATTTGATCTAGTCATTTACTTTTCTTGGTCGAATTAAATATTAATTGTATATTCTGTTTTACTTTTATTGATCTTATGTTGAATATCTATAATATCAAAAGAGATTGCGATTTCTTAAGTCCGTAATGGCAGGTTAAACAATCGTACTAAAAGCTAAGACGGTTGTTTAGTACGCAGTTGATAACGACAAAAGATATGTTAGAATCGTTTTAATTTTTTGAAGACTTTCCTATATATAGTGCAACTTTATTTTTTACATTATGAGTCGCAATGGAAATGGAATCTTACTCTTGGGGTATATATTAAAACTGTAAAGAATTTGTTTCTGTGATTTCTTAGTTAACGAATTATTTGCGTTAATTTTATTTTCTGATTAGCAATTGTAGGAAATGTTCTTGTAATATTTTTAGAACATAATAATGTTACGTACACCCATACTAGCCGGGAATCGAAATTAAATCTTAGATTTTTCCTGTAATTGCAACTCGAAAGGCACAAAACCTGATAGAGTCATGGCTTAAACTTTGGAAAATTAAAATTAATGAAAACAAATCGCAACAAATGACGTTTACTCTAGACGACAGAACTGCCTAACCGTTTACATAAATAATATTCCGCTGCCTCACACTACTCATACACGCTATTTAGGCTTACACTTGGACAGAAAACCTATATAAAACACACACACACTACAAACTCAAAACACGCTTCTATGAACTGAAACGCTTACTCGATGGACGTTCTAAATTAAACATGTCACACAAATTAACAATCTTAAGACCAATCTGGACGTATGGAGTTCAACGTTGGGGATCTGCTAAACCTTCACACACGAAACGTATACAAGCGATTCAGAACAAGATTCTACGAACGATAACGCAATGCCCCTTTTAAATCACAAACACAATGTTGCACAAAGACTTACAAATCCCATACGTAATTGATGTCGCAAAACAACTATACAAGACGATGCATGACAGATTTGAATTGCATGACAACCCTCTTATACAAAACATATGTACACTAGGGCGATAACGGGTGCTCAGCGCAGATTTTTGAAGCGCCTCTGGCCAAGAGATCTTCTTGACCAACTGTAGGATTGTAGTGATGACTGCACGCTCCTTCAAGTAAATAAAGTTTTGGAATATTAGCTTCACATTTAGAAATTATTGTATTAATATACTAACAGATACTAAATTTCAATTAAAAGTGTCAAAAAAAAAGATTTTTATAGTCGTTAATAAATTATCAAAAATTTATCTAACGAATCCATTCTTCTAACAACAGTTTTGAATTATAGTCGCTGTTACCCTACTTCGTTGTACTTGACGTTGTTATAAGAAATATAGAAATCACTACACATAATTCAGTGCTGAAATTTCGATTAAAATTTCTTATTTGAATGAGATGCAATAACAAAATACTATCGCCTTCTCTGATAATTATTTTTAATTTCAAGCACGAGAAGCCATACACAATAGAAGAAAAATCTTATAGATTGAGTATGAAATGAAATAAAAATTGAAATTTTTTTTTGCAATTTGAATAGCAATTAAAATAATCGCCAACTTGCAGTTTCATTGTATATCTTAATAACAACTGGATTATTTCATGGAAAAATATAAAATCGTTAAAATAATTATTTTCTCGCCATAGGCTATATTCTTTCAGCTGTACGATAATTAAAAAATTATATCAAAAATTGTAGAAAGTTCCGAATTATATTAACATTGCTAGATTGCCGATTGACATGGAAGAAATTATTTTGCCGAAACGAAAACAATTGGACTTCAGAACGAGGAATATTATTTCGGTTAACAGAGAGAAATAAACTCATCACAACTGTCAAATAATTAATCCCTAATGTCTGTATGTTGCAATTTGTTAAAATTAGAACAATGAATAACCCCATGATCCAATATGATTGAAATTATACAATGCCGTGCAGTACAGACTCAGGCCAACCATTCCTTTGAGAGTACAGTTTATTGAACCCCAGTCAACAAAGTACACCGGTAACCACTGTCTATCATTCAAATCCATATAAAAGCTGTTAAACAGCTGACTTGCGGCAACAACATTACCGCTAGACCAACCTGGTGGGTCATCAACTGTCAAATGAATAAAAATTGGCGTATAAAAGGCAATTTTTAAGCTTCAGCGACGGGATTCAACTCTTGAGGGACTACACAAAATTCCAGTATTTCCATTATAGAACAATGAATTGTTTGTACATAAAATTTTCACTAACAGCTCCTAGGAAACCACAGTATACAGAATATAAATATGTTTAACGACATAGAGAATATGTATACGAATTAGTGTGAAAAGAAAAGTTTCTGCAGATTGTACGAAGAAGACTTTGTAAGATTTAACAGATACGATATGTTAGATTTAAGTATAAAATTTTCTTAAAATTAATCATAAAACTTTAATACTTAGACAGGAATTTTATTTAATTTTGAATCATTTCAAAGTTAATTTTATTTTAGTTCAACAAAAGGACTAATATAATCACAGCAGTACAATAAAAATTCGAAAGAGATCTGTAACATTTATGCAACGGGCAAAAATATTTTGTATTCTATGTTAAATTTATTACTAATTGTTATGTGTGTGTGAAAGAGAGATAAAAAATATACTTTTCCAAAAATTTTGTATTTCTATAAGCATGTTTTTAAATCTCCTTTTCTTACTAAAATAATAATAAATATTTTACAGTTTATAAAATAATTTAAAAACCTATAAAAGTTTAAAAAGTTTTCAAATTTTTCGGCAAAATTACTCACGACTTTGAAAAATGTAGACAATTTTAACCAAACTCTCGGTTACATTATTTTATTATTTATAGAGTATAAATAACAGTATAATTAATTATACTCTGGAAAGTTTATTTTTAAGCGCGTCATAACTTTTTTTGAAGAAGATTTTATGCGTATAAGTATATTTAGTTTAAAATATTGTTAACTTAGCTTAACTAGCTAAACTTAGCTTAACTTAGTAGTAAATTAGAATGCATATAACTGAATAAACAATATTTCATGTTCTAATCTAAAATTAAGTTTCACAAGTTCATTGCTAAAAAAAGTCAAAAATCGGAAATATATCGTACGTACTATTTAAAGTTTAGTTAACAAGTTTTAGTTTATTATTATATTACTCCGACCTTTAGTTATGTACTTCATGTAAAAACATATTATTATTTTTATATTTTTATACAATCAAATTGTTCAGAAAGTTTATTAAGTTGTCTCGGAAGTAAAATATTAAATAGCTATTGTTTTTATCAATTTCTCAAGAACTTTCTCCTCGCAGGAAGTTAAATTTTCTAGATTACCTAGGAACTACTAATACTTTGTTAATATTACAGCATGTCATGTAAAACTAATTATAATTTATAATATAATTTTGTAAATGTAGATATTTAAAGGCTTAAGAATTCAGACATAAAGCTCTGGAGAATAGAGAATATGTTAATATTTTTATATAATTTATTAGTTTCTCATTTTAAAATATACATTGTTAATTTTGTAATAAGGCTGTGGTAGAACTATGTTACTTAATACAAATAATTGTGAATGTATAAATAAAATCGTTTATTTCTCTTTTCAAGAGTTCAGGCCTCTACAATAAACTACAAGTTTTGAATGACAGACTGAAACGTTTTTAGATTTTCGGCAAGCAAACAAAATTATTCATGACTTGAAACGTTTAATGAAGACAGCAACTCAAAAAAATTCCATGTTTAGTATTTCATGAATATAAAAATTTAAATAAATTCTTGAGGTTATTAAATTAATAATTTCCATAAATATGTATTCAATTATGGTGATAACTTGGTGATTTATATAACCCTTATGTATTGGATACGTCGCTAAGTTACACTGTTGAATATGTGATTCAAAACAATAATAATAATAATAATAATAATAATCTAGTACGCAATTTCAACTCTTCCAACCTACCTGTAATCTGAAAAGATAAACGCTTAAAGAGTAGATACTTGTTTAATTGGAATTAATTGTTAAAAAAGGTTCAAATCTTGATTTTGTGGGGCACTGTCACTACGCGATGACTTCCTGTAAGCCAGTAACGTAATGTATGTATTTATTTCTCAAACAATTCCATCCCTTATGTTGCGTATCTTGTACAGTCACAAAAATTAAATTAAATATGTTATAAAAATAGTGTTTATGAACAAAGGTATTATCGATATTATCAAATGGTTATTATACAGTATATATATCATGGAATTATAACCTGTTTTCTTCATTTAAATAAAACAAAAAAATTTATTTACTGCAGTGAACTCTCGGTTATTCGAAATAATGGAGGTCGGATAACTGAATTCTTCGGATAATATAGGTAATGAATAATCATAATTCATTAGGAAACAAAATTTTTGTTTATAACATTAAATATGTTATAGGAAGATTAGAAATAATAACAACATCCTAGTTATATATATATTTTTTTAGAGAAAAACATAAAAAAATTTTAAAATATTCGTCTATCGTTTTTGTACAATACGGTTTCTGCCCGTAATGGACAGGTGGAGTGTCAAATTATTTACACTCACTCTGTTCGTTGCAGGGCTAAAATAAATAGTTCTGTTTCTTATCACATGGTCAGCCAATTAAATGACTGAATCATTTAAGAACAGAAGAGGTAGAAGTGTAAAAGACACTAATCAGAGTTATCTCCTCTGAAAGTAATGAATTTCATTATACAGCCAGACCCTGTGGTGAATAAAGTGAAGGTGTCATTTGCAGAGTGGAAAATATGTGCTTTTCAGAGGGCCCGGCATGCTGATAAGCGTACTTTTCCACTTAGTGAGGAAGGCATGGTAAACCACCTCTCACCTCGTTTTACTTAGTAAAACCTCTACAGGTTCAAACCAGCCTTTTGGCTGATGACCTAAACAACAAACAATAACGGTTTAGCCTTACTTAAAAGTGTTATTCTTGCGTCACCATCGCCCATTGTACTTAAGCATTGTATTATTGGACACTCGACCACACCGTCAAGGGGAGCAAAGTTTCAACTCCCGCACTCCAAACAGCTCTTTTCAAGACCACCAACTTACTAATTGAGATTTTAGAACGGAATTTGTTATCGTCACCATTTAGTGACACATATATAGTGAACGTTACGTTTTTTTGATATATACTGCACTTGTTTTAATTTATTTATTTTAGCATGTTGCAGTAGTTTAAATATTTATTGCTGAATATATATTTTTCGATCGTTTCAGATAACGGGATTTTGCTTTATGTTAACTTCCTAATTATACTTAAATAACCAATGAATCTTATTTTTTACACGTGTACAAATAAAAGCAGTTTCATTGAATAACGTATATTTAAGATTATTAAGATAAAGTAGACAAAATGTGTACTTACATTTTCTAGCTTTCTAATGTACTTACATATATTAATCCTATTACATTTCAATTACTTATAAATCTTCCATTTCCGGAGCTGTATTTCTGTAAATAAATAATACGAGCTATCAATTTAAAAACATTTGTATTGAAGTAAATTAAATGCACCACAAATATTTGCTACAACCGATTTAAGTTAAGTGTAATTACACGTAAATTCATTTTAAGTGAATGAAAGTTAAGTTTTATTGTCTCATTGGTCACAATGAAAGTTGATCGTGGTAAACCGTGACGTTCAGTATTGATATTTACTTTTTTCGTCTGATATTCACTCATGAATTACTAAACAAAGCATTACCCTAATATTTATCTTCTGTATGAAATATCTGGAGTAAAATAAAACCATATTAATTGTAGAAAATCTCTGAATTTTAAATTATAAGTTAATTTTTTACAAATTTAAAAAAATATTATTCAGCAATTTCTTCTCTTAATTTCTTAGTAGTTATTCACCCCTTGGTGGGCTTTGGCTTCCTCCACAATCCTCTTCCAATCTTCTCGGTTAGTTGGTAGCGCCCTTCATTCTCTTACACCCAACAAAATCAAATCATCCATCTCTTCGTACGACGGCTAACCGTTTTCTCTTATGCTGTCTTTCTTCAACCGTTCTCGTTAACTCCATTACTTCAGTGTCCTTTCTTCTCTTATTTTCTTTTTCCGAATAGCCCTTTTGAGAGAGCACGGCAAGTCAATATTTTAGTTACTTCTTCATGTTTAGCTCATGTTTCCTTTTCTCCCACAATCTATTCTTTCTTTCGAATCTTTCCTTCTTAAGTTTTACAATTTGGGGTTCACCTCTCTTCTTTTCATTCTCTCCTCCAAAGATAACTCTCCGGCTTTAATTTATAAAAATTTCCCTTTTCTCTATGTCTTCTGTTTCGATTTTGTATCTTTAAGGTCATTCAATGTTACTGTTAACCATGCTGGTTTGGTTTTGAGATTTATTGTTAACCGAAAATGTATTTTGTCAATCTGCTATAATTCATTCTTGCCACATGACCAAAAAATACAATTCTCCTTTGTCTCTTTACATGGATTATGTTTTCAGTTTTTCGTAAATCTCTTTGTTCAAATGGGGTCTATTGTAAGTTTCTTCTTCCTTCGTAGGTCATAGGATGATGCAAACTATTCTCTTTTCAATGGTCATTATTTTACTGATACCACTTCAACATAATTTTAAGTGTTTCTGCTTCTTACAATTCTTCCGGTCTTACCACTGTCTGATAGTGCCTGATTCCTCTCTTATTATTAGCCGGCCGCGTTGGCGATGTTGGTAACGTGCTCGCCTCTCATCACGCGGTCTTGGGTTCGAATCCCACTCGGGCATGGCATTTTTTCATTCGTTACAAAAATTCATTTCATCCTTCACCGTCTGCATTAGCAGCAATTTGCAAAACAGTCGGACGTTAAACCAAAAAAAAAAAAAAAAAAAATCTCTTATTATTACACATTTGTTTAATCCCTAATGTGTGTACGTTGCAATCTGTTCAATTCACAACAATAAAATCCCCATGACCCAATGAGATGAAGATGATGTGTAGACGTGTAAATGAGGTTAAGTCTTGTATAGACCCAGAGCGATAATTTCTGAGAGGTATGGTTCATTGTATCCCAACCATCAAAGTACACCGGTGACAATTGTCTAGTATTCAAATCCGTATAAAGTTACTACCTTTACTAGGTTCTGAACCATGGACCCCTCGTCTCCGAAAATGAGCTGTCCAGCAGCTGATTCGCAGTGACGACTTTACTATACCAACACGATGGGTTCCGTAATAGTGTACTTTTATAAATTATTTTATTACAAAGGTCTTTATTACAAAGTGACTAAAATATAGCCATCAAAGTACACCGGTAACAACTATTGTCTAGTATTCAAATCCGTACGAAAGAACTATTTTTACTAGGATTAGAACTAGGATTATTATAAAATACACATTTTCAAAGAAACATATTCACGGCTATATGAGGAAATATTATTTAATAAGAAATATCAGCTATAGTAAGTTTTAATCAAATAAGTTAAAGAAAATTCAACGTAATGTTCTTTAATATATGATAGTTATTCTTAAGTAAACTGAAGGCTACTTTCTTTCATCTATACAGCTACGTTAAAAAGCGATGAATCATTACGAATTCAGCGGTAGCTTACTTTAATTGTAATTACATTAGGTATAGCATCTAGAGCAATTCGCCTTACCTGATTTATAATGTATGTCGTAGGTAATTTGTATAAACTTACTTTGTACTGAGGGAGTAGAAAGTTTAACTTCAAATTGTTGAGTTTCTTAGTAACAATCTTAATGACTGGCAGGTTCAGATTATTGGAGATAATCTAACATGCTGTTAAATCTTCTTTCTCTAGTAATTACCTTCTACTTGTCAAAGAAGTAGTAAAAAAGGAAATTTTAAAGTTTCCGAAGTTGAAAGAAATTAAATTGTTTTATTATTCAGTAAATGTTTTCTTAAATTTATAATTAGTGCAAACAAAAGTGGATTAGTGATGTAAAAATACGGGTAAACAATATTACTATAGAACTTTTCATTATTTACACTACATAGCAGATGACCAACTAAAACTGGTTTTTGAAGCGCATTATGGGCAATATTCTTTTACTAATGCTTGTTGTAAAACCAGTATATACACTAATTTTATTTACCTTTGATCGAATTACAAAATTGAAGTAATTTTTTTAAATTTTTAGAAAGAAACTGAAAGATTCAAAATTATTTCTTCCGCCTTGCATCCTTTATCATTCGTTAAGTTTATCAGGGACTACAGTGCGTTTTGAATATTATCGGAAATACATCTTCCTCTTAGGACTTCCAGTTTCTATTTGGGAGTCAAAATTAGAACCTTCAGCATATCATTCATGTCTGCTACCGCTGAGATACCGAGGCTGAGACATAAAATTGTATTAAGGGGACAGTAACTGCCTACATAACTAGTCTACATGGAAAGGTTTTGCAACTTTTCTCAAAAAAAAACAACTATAAAAAATAAAATATTAATTTTTTAAAAATTGAACTTCAGGCTTTTATGTAGTTCAGTTTATTAGTAGTTCAGTAGTAAAAGCTTATTTTTTAATAAAGTATTAAAAATTGATTATTAATTTTTATAAAAAGTACAAATAATTCCAAATAAATGAGTAATGAAAAAAAAATCGTAAGATATGGACAATTCTGAAATAATCCTGTGTGCGGAACTAGCCCATTATAAGTAAAATGTATCCTGAAAATTTCAAACTGATATCTTTAATTATTACTAAGAAAATTTCCATCAACTTTCAAAAATCATGATTTGCCGCAAATTGACTTTAAATTGTAATTTATACTTCTTTAATAACGTCCAGTGCTGAACGATGATTGGTCTGGATCCTCGTCTTCAAGTTGTTTTCTTTTTAAACTACTCATCTCCCGTATTTGTTTTTCAAATTCAGACAGTTTTCTTTTAAGTGTCTTCTATTCGTCCTGTATCCAGTCGATCCATTGCACGAAATACGTTCTTTCCAGGTTTCAGCCCCAGTTCTTCGTAAAACAAGAGTATCTTCGTACAAAGATAATGTTTATATTCGTAAAAATTGCACTACCACCATAAATAATAGATAAAAAAACTCAGAATACTATGCAGTTTCATAAAAACAGTTTCAATGAAAACCAAAACAAAAAACCGGAAAAAATTATTTTTTCCCAGTTACGGTCCCCTTAAGATTTTAACTTAGTAATCTGTTATTTCGAAAAGAATTTGGGATGCTTATCTATTTTGAGGTTATCCAATTCCACGTTGTCTGATTGGTTTGTAAATAAACAACTGTTTGGGGGCTCCATCATTAAGCATCCACCATAAATGACTATATCTCTCTTGCTTGTATTTCTGAATAGTTAATGATAATACCCTTAGCACATGAAGTTCATGCTTAATATTTTCAGTTCTTTAGCGAGGCAAAAGTCTTAAAAATCAACAGTTTCTATTCCTAACATGCTTAATAACGAGATCCAACACTATGAATCATACATTAAAACTGGCAAAATCAAGATGTGACAACATTTTAAAACGGTCTCTTTTCACGTTTTATCTTCCAAAATTTTCCTCAAAGTGAATAAGAGGTGTGGCTATTAAATAACGGAGACTGACGGTGTAAAAAATTTTATTTTTATTGTATACATAATCACTTATTGTCACCTTCAATATACACTCCTTCTCTATCCCTACAACGCTCCATGCGAATTTTCCATTGCTGGAAACAGTGCTGGAAGTAATCTTCTGTCAGCTCCTTCAGGACACGTGCCGCTTTCTCTTTTACAGCGTCCACAAACTCAAATTGTCTCTTTTAATGCAGATTTCACCTTAGGGAACAGGTAAAAGTCAAATGATGCAAGAGTTGGTGAATAAGGTGGATGTTCTAACACGGAGATCCTGTACTTGTCTAGGAATCTCTTGACAGATAACATGGAATGAGCTGGCGCATTGTCTTGGTGGAGAACTCATGATTTGTCCTTCTACATTTTAGGGCTTTTTTCCGTACTCTTTGACGTAGTTTAGAAAGTACCTCAAGGTAGTAATATTGATTAATTGTTTGGCCTTCAGGAACTCAGTGAAGGTACACAATCCCATGGATATCAAAGAAACAATCATCATTGCTTTAAATTTTGACTTGCTCATTCGAGCTTTTTTTGGCTCTCGGTGAAGTTCGGCTCTTCCAGTGCATGGGCTGGCGCTTCGTTTCCGGATCATAAGTAAAAAACCACGTTTCATCACATGTTATTATCTTCTACCTGTTCTCTAAGGTGAAATCTGCATTAAAAGGGACAAGATTTGAGTCTGTGGAAACTGTACAAGAGAAAACAGCACGTATCCTGTAGGAGCTGACAGAAGATGGCTTCCAGCACTGTTTCCAACAACGGAAAATTTGCATGAAGCGTTGCAGGGATAGAGCAGGAGTGTATATTGAAGGTGACAGTAAGTGATTATGTATAAAATAAAAATAAAATTTTTTACAACGTCAGTCTCGTTATTTAATAGCCACAACTCTTACATTAAGCCTTTTAAACGTTTCCAATTGGATTTCTGCATCTCGTGATTGCACATAAGTGACCCGAGTAAATAAACGACTGTACGTGTTCTAAGGTTCTGTTATTAAAAACAAATTTCACTTTAATTTATTTACCTTTTATGAGGTCGTACTTTTATGTACATTTAATTCATTTTTAGTAATGTATCATTATTTTTTAAATAGTTTATTGTGTCATGAAACTTATATTGTTTTGTTAACAATGCTGAGCGATTTTTAACTGTTATATTTATTTGTGTGCCAATAACACAGAATTGTTAATGACAGGTTAAAGAAGAATATTAGACCTCCCAGTTTTGTGCGTTTCCTTTACCCATTAGCAATTCGAATAACGGAGTATTGTCGGGTGGAATAGCATGCAACTGTCAACAATATAATAAACGTACATTGTACATACGAGTTCTATCAAATTACTGGTTTCTACATTTAAATACACTGCGTAGTGGTACTAGCAACACTATTACTTAGAGCCTCTAATATATGCAAGGTAATTAGGTGATAATTCTTCTTTTTTTAACATTAAAAACTTTCCCTTATTAACCCTTTAAGGAAAAACATGGAATGAATTAGAAAGCAATTAAAGAATCAGTAATAGTTTTAGAAATACGGAGATAACACTGTATAGGAAATAAATTTTGACAATGTATGATGTTGTTTATTTGTAGTCGGCATGAAGTAAATCACAATTATGCCTGCGCTGCACGCGTGCTTATTGCTATTCTCAGAGGGGTTACAAATATCACAGGAGTTAGTTACACCATTGTAATCATTAAACGTGTTGTCATACTCAAGACAATTGTAGACCCAAACGTTAATAATTGTAAACCAAAATATTGTAAGAAATCAAAAAAATCTGGTGTGAAACACTCACACAACTTTCTCTTGCCAATGCAAAGCATTAATAATAAACCTAACATTAGTAATTAAACATTAGAAATTACGTAAATAGCAGGTTAATAAAGGTTCCAACCTTAATGAAAATTAACAGTGAATAAAGAATCTAACAAACAAAATGATGAAAATTAACAAAAAATTAAAGCCAATTAGCTTCTAATTTTTGACGTAGAAAATTAGGTTCCCAACCGGAGTAGATACTACCCCTAAATAAATATAACTATTTAAATTTTTTGGCCGCTTTTTTATGGCAAGGATTCGAAACACAAGCTTATTAGATAAGCTTGTTAAATAAAAACATCGTTAAGGTTGGAGACAGTAGAATAAAGATGTCAGATCAAAGAATACTTCCGCAATTGGTGTTTTCCAAAAGGGAAGAGAGACGTTGGCAGACGTAAGAAGAGACGACTGTGTAGTATAAAAGCTCAAAACAGGCGTATGCCTAGCCTTGTTTGGAAGAATTTAAATGATTGTAATTAATTAATTCTTTTATTGTTTCTAATAAATTTTTGTTTTGTTTTACAGGATAAAAGTGTGAAAATATATTTTAAAGAATAATCAAACGACTTTTTAATTAAGAGTAAGTTTTCATTTAATTATTATTTCTAGCTTATTTACTTTAATACTAATGTAAATATTATAAATAAATAATTTGCATCCATTGAATTACAAGGTAAATTATATTGATTGTTAGACACTTAAAACTCTAATGTTAAGGACAATAGCTGAACAGTAAAAAATCAAATGATAGAATTCATGTTTATGATTGAACCTGACATTTATGCTTCATAATTTTATTTTCATTTTATATTTATATAACAATTGAAAAGACTTATATAAAATACAAGTGAACCACAATCAAAATAATGCTTGAATACCTTAATTTGTTCATTCATTTAGTCTTAGAAGTAGACGCCCTGCTTTACGATTTAATTAACTTCTTCCACCTTTCTAATTTCTTTGTTGACCGAGTCAGGAAATCATAATATTGTAGCAGTTGTTGAAAGACGCCTAAGTTACGGTTGTTTAGTTCCTTTGTACAATTTACAAAATTTCTTTCCTACTCAAAATTGTTACATTTATACGTACCAGTACTTTTATAAAATTAAACCTGTTCTGTTCAAACCTAACAATATACTTGAACAATCTATTAGTTTTTAATGAATAGGAATCATCAATATTTTCTACATTTCTTCCAATTGACATTACTATCATTGAAACACATTTTCCTGAAGAAAACTGAAGAAATAACAATAAATATATTAAAAATATTCTGGACCTGAGTGTTAAATGTAAATTGAATAAGGATAAGGTATTCGAAAGGACGGGAGAGAAACGTTCACTCTTGTTTTTTTTTAAATAGACTCCGGGCTCCATATTGTAGTGATTAGTTACCTAGCCTACAAAGTGGAAGGTTCGGGGTTTGATTTACCACTGGTTCTGGAAACTATTTCAAGTCAAAACCTAACGTACCATTATCTACAGTAGTCGCTAATGACCAAGATGTTGATGCGACTTTGATTTTTTCAGGTCATAAACATTACAATCTGTTCATATTCAACTTAATGATTAGTAATTATAAATATTCATGTGTGTGCTTATAATTTTATCCGCTGATAAAAATGTTACTGTTTTACTGTAGGAAGGAAACGAATTTTAAAACAATAAACATATGTTTCTTGAAATCTATAACCTAAATCTTGACATACATTATGTATGTTCAATCTTGTAAAAATGTCATCGGTATTGTTGAGCAAATAATTTAGAGCTCGGAAATTTGGAAAATGGTTGAATATTTCTTCATATTTAGAACTGAATTTTTAAATTACTTGTTTGACAGCCTCAGCGTTACGAGAAGCATATACATGGGTGTATTTGATATTACCATGGAATTTGTTGGGCTCGCCACAAACACTTTGATTGAAAACGTTCGTAGCTGTTTATATTTTGAAGTGCTGGATGTAATTTTGTTCCAAAAAGTATTTTTAAAGGAAAATTATATCATTATTTTAATGATTTTTCGTTTCAATATGGACATTCGTGGAACAAGCAAAATTCAAGTTAAATATTCTCGGGAAACACAAAAAATTACAATAAAAAGAGCAGTTAATATTATGGATGAGAAAAAAATAATTTATTGTGGTCCTTAGTGGGTCTAAACGATAAAAGAAGAAGAAAAATAGGCTATACAGGGTGATCGAGAAGGAAAGTCCAACTTCGGTAACTCATTTTAAAGCTGGAAATAAGAAAAAAGTCCTAATGAATATTGTATATAACTTAAATCTTGACATACATTATGTATGTTCAATCTTGTAAAAATGTCATCGGTATTGTTGAGCAAATAATTTAGAGCTCGGAAATTTGGAAAATGGTTGAATATTTCTTCATATTTAGAACTGAATTTTTAAATTACTTGTTTGACAGCCTCAGCGTTCGAAAACGCTTTGAAACAAAGCGTTCGAAAACGCTTTGTATGCGAGTTACTGTTAGCAAAAGATATTGGCCGGGTTTCAGTTCCTATGGGTAAATTAAGACTCTATAAAATACAGGGAAGGTAAATTAACGCGTAAGGCCAATTAATTGTTTCTTATGGTTTTTGATGTCAAAAAACGAATAAAACAGGTCCCACATCTGCATCTCCTGCAGTTTTTAAGATATTTGAGGTAAAACAGAAAAATCTGTGCCTAAAAGTATGTTTTTTAAGGTTACAAATACAATAACTTTGTTGAATTACTAATAAACGCCTAAAAGTTAAATAAAAAAGTTGTCAAGAATATAATTTTAAGAAAACTGATGTAAATAAAGTCAAGAAAAACAATTACATCTTTCAAATATTCGTCTTTATTTAAAACGAAACAAAATGTCAATTGCACTGAAACTTTCTGTCAGTCAAAGAATAATCAAAATATTAATTTAATAATTAAAATTAATACTGTTTTCAGCTCTAAATTGATTAACCGAAATTTTAACCTTTCTTTCACAAACATCCGGCATTTTAAATAATCTTAGGGAACGCTCCCATTTTAATTACATATTATCCAGCATGACTCAAAACTATAGAAAATCACAACATTTACGTGTAAAAAGTATGTGTTTTTGTTTAGGTTTTACTTTTTCAAAAGTGTTAGATTCCTCTAAAGACGTATTTTTAAATTCTATTAAAATTATCTCCTACTGTTTCAAAATGAAATCATATTCTTTGATATCATTTTTTAAACATTAAGTCTATACAATATAATATTGTGTTTATTCCATACGTTTTGTTTGGATAATGAACTACTGAAAGTTATTTCAGTGCAAAAAAGAAACACAATGTACAATAATGTAATTTAAGGCGTTGTGTTATTTAATAGTCTACTGGAATAAGCCTAATTTGATGCCATCGTAAGATATCAAGTTATATGCAAATCATATTCTTTAATAATTACATAACCCAACCGAATGGAAACAGGTTGTCTTTATCGCCGTCAGTTCTTCTCTAGAACAATCGTTTTTTAAGTAACCAATTTTTATTTAAAAAAAACCGCTGCATTATATAAATTTATTTTATAGGTTGGTAAATTTAAAATTTACTTTTTAAATATACGACTAACTTAATTTAAATTTATTTTTCAATTAATTAAAGTTTATATCTAATAAATTACTTTCCTCCGACTTTACCTAGTGTGAAAGAATGAACGTTTCTATTCGATTCACTGTAATTGCCAATAATGTGAAACCTAGTAGATTAGATTGAAAATACAGCAAAATTTTAAGTAACAAAATTCGATATTCAGATTACAACTAATATTCTTTTTCATGCTCTTTTGAAACCAGAAAGAGGGTTTAAGTATTTTATCCACCTGTGTTATTATCATCATCTTGTACCTAGCTCTACAGATCTTAGTGGATTTTAGCGTCCTCCATAATCCTCCTCTAATCCTTCTTGCTTATTGCTAACTTCCTCGATACTCTTACACCGATTAGATTAATTTATAACATCATTCATCCAACTCTTTATTTCTTTGGGTATTCTGTTTTTATAAACTGTAATTCCTGTTCATTATCCGAGAATCCTGTTTTGGTTTCGAAACATATTATTTTTTACAGTGAAGGGTTGTTAAACCCGCGCTCAACCCCCAACCAGAAGGACCAGGGAATTTTCTAATAGGGTTACCATTTCTAACCCAAGTTATCAAGTTTCAAGCCGCTCATTTCCGCCTTTCACCCTCTTCCATTATGCTACATTACGGCAACCATCATATCGCCATGCATTGCCCAGAAGCAAAGATGAAGGATTATAGAAGCAGGATTTACTGAAAAGAGCTGACCAATTGCACACGCAAAAGACTTTGTTTAATTGACAGTGTCAGTAGGCATTAACTGGAATTTACTGACAGTTCTGTTTTTTATCATGTGGTCAGCCAATTATATGACTGAACTATTTAAGAACAGAAGAGGTAGAAGTGTAAAAGGCACTAGTCAGAGTTATCTCCTTAGAAAGTAATAAATTTCATTAAACAGCCAGACCCTGTGGTGAATGAAGTGAAGGTGTCATTTGCAGGGTGCAGAGTAGATGTTTTTCAGAAAGCCTGGCATGCTGATAAGCATAGGCTACTTTTGCACTCGGTGAGGAAGGCAACTGTAAACCACATCACTCCTCATTTTACTTAGTAAAACCTCTAGAAGTTCAAACCAGCCTTTCGGTTATTGGCCTAACAAACAACAAGACTAAATCAATTCGAAGTACATTACAGGGAGTAAATTTTAAAGCCAAATAAGAAAAATCAAACAACAGATTGCCCGAAGGATGAAGTTCGGATGGGGCGCGTTCGATAATTAAACTATGCACTGAAAAATAAAATCATATTCCAACACCTAAGAATAAAAGGTTTAAATGAATGTATCTTGCCATTGGTTATCTATGGAGCCCAAATATAGACCCTTACTTAAAATATCATGGACATAGTAAAGACTTAACGAGAAATAAATAGGAAAATTTTGTATACCTAACTTTGAGACAGAGAAACCAACAAGTAGGTCAGATGAAAAACGGAAAATATAAGAAAATCTGTTACAGCATTGAAATGAAGATTTACCGGACACAACTTCAGAATAACGGACAACAAATGGAACGCTAGAATGGAGCAGTGGCGTCATTTGTTGAGTGAAAGAAAGACAGGTAAACCGCAGCAAAGATTTTTGGGTGATATCAAGGCTAACTTAGAGAAGAAAAGAGGCAGAGCTGAAAACAATTTAAGTGGACTGGAGGAGGCCTATACGCACAAAAAGAGAAAAGAAGAAGATACAGCCTTAGTTGAAACAAGAAGAACACGAAATCAATTAGTTTTTTTAATTTAAATTTTGTTATATCAATATATCATTCCCAGAGATTGCACAAATTCTGAATAATGCGTGTTGTTTTTATCTAGGGTGAACTGCAGGTCGTTTTGTGCAGGTCAGCTGTAAAATTGAAACGTCGTTATTCTGTTGAGATTTGTAGATGGGACGTTAATAGGATTGTCTACGAATTTAGGTTTGTACAAAGGTAAAACATATAAAAGAAATCACGTGTTCTGCTACTGTTCCTGTTGTGAATTGTATAATATGGTAACTACCCGTAGAAAATAACAGTGATCACGAAGTTTGTAAACGTGTGTACAGATACTATAGCATCGAATATATTTTAACGTGTGGCTGTGTTATAATACTCGTAATTGCTTCATGATCGGTTGAATGTCAGGTGGTTCCTTGCACGTCGTGGCTGGACTTGCTTTCCCTTTCTTTTCGAGCACAACGTTATTCCCTTGTTTTGTGATGTAACAAGAAAAGAACAAAGGTCATGAGGTGCTCGATGGCTCGGAACAGAAAGGAATGTCAGATGAGTCTCGCCTTACTATTTTGTTCGTTATAATCCATGACACGGAGATCTATGGTTTATATATATTTTATATTGCAATTGTAATTCTGTCTGGATTTCCATAACTTTTGAAAGATTTGTACATTTCTTCATTTGCGTTTAACTTTTGTAATTAAGAACGCTGAATTGATTTATTCCTCCTTTAATAAAGTTCATTTCAATCTTCCAACGAACGATTATTTTTTTAAACGGGTAGTAAAAGTATATTCCTTTTATTTGTATATTGAACACCCGTTTCATTTGTATGTCGGTAAAGTAATTTTATTGAAATACCTCCGAGAATTCAGCATTTAATTTTTTGTACAATTTAGTTGGTTCTTATTATTAATTGTAGATCATTTTAAATTTGCAAAAGAATTGGCTTTGGTTATTTATTTTACTGTTATAATAAGCATAATGTTAGTAGACTACTGCTTGGTGCAAAATATATTTCCCACGGTAAGATAGAATATTTCTCGGTGTCTCAATGAATTTCTTGGTAATGTTATTTGTTTATATTAGACAATCATTTCAATTTTCTAATGTTATTTCATCTTTAAAAGGTTTAAAATTAATAAGATGTAATAATTTACTCTTCTTGGTACAAACTGAAAATACTGTAACATTATTCTAGAAATAGTTGATTGAATAGATTTTGTATTGTAAGAATTATGTATTGAATGAAATGGAGTGTGCTGAACAAGGATAGTGAATTACGATGAACGAAATGTTTTGAATAGGAGATCTAGGAAATTGAGAATAGTAGAAACGTTTGTTTATATTTTGATTCCTTCTACAATGTTCCACTAGAAAGGAAAAAATTGTAAAGAGTACAGGTTAACTATCAGACCGCAGGTATAAAAACGGTTGCGCCTTTGTAATCAGTCAGTTATTTCACGAAATTGTGAATGTAAGTGTGTTGGGTCGTGCGAAATAGTGTCGTTATGGGAGCGGTTCTGAGTTTAATCAATAATGTGTACAGCGGTAACAAGTGGTGGACAGAGAAATCAGTTGTTTTGATTTCTTAAAGGTAGTTTAATAATAATAGTCAAATTTAATTTAAGCGTAAGGTTTGTAGTTAATTTAATTGTGTTTATTAGTAGGTTAAGGTTAATTATTAATTTTGTAAATAAATGATAAATTTTTATAAGTTGAGAGTAAGTCTATTTATTATTATCATACCAAGATACCGAACGAACCTAGGCTTAGGTCTTACAATTGTTTTTATCAACTGCTTACTCAATAGACGTTCTAAAAACCTATCTGGACGTACGGAGTTCAATTTTAAGGGTCTGCTAAAGCTTAACAAGCAAAATATTTATACAAGCGATTAAAAAACATGATTTTACTTGCGATAAATTTTCATGTTAAAAACCTTATTCTACACAATGATTTTCTAATACCACACGTAACTGACGTCGCAAAACAGACACACAAAACGATGCATGAAAAATTTTAATCACGTAATTACGAACAAATTCTCCCGTACAAAACATGTTTACTACGGTGATACCGGATACTTAGCATGCACCTTTAAACTGTCACTAGCTAAGGGATCTTCTTAGAGAGACAGTTATAGGACGGCAAGCTCCAACAAGTAAACAAGTTATGGAACCATTTTTCAAAATATAGAAATTTTTATTTATAATCTAAAAAAAAATTAAAATAAATTATAAATAGGCCTAATCAACAAAAATGTTACAAAAAATTAATCTTCATCTGTCGAAAAATACTTATAGTGAATTTTTGAACATCTGATCTTTGAGTTTTCTTCAATAAATTCTCGTAGCTATAACGAAAAATGTTTAGAATCATTTTCGCTTATTTCTGTGTTGTTAAGTTCATACAGATGGAATTCAGTATAAATATATGAATAATGAAAATTAGCTAGGTACAAATTGATATAGATTTTTTAGATATCTACTATAAGTAACCATTTTATTACAAAGCATAGACTTTATTATGTGTGTGGTGGTATATGTGATACAACACACTGATTTTGTGAATAATAATAATAATAATATTTTATTATTGCTGTTTCCTTTTTTAAACATAAAGTAATTTTGACAATGCATAAGAATAAAAAAATATGTTAAAATTCAGAAAGAACAGAAACATGAAATGATCTTAATTTAGACAGGAAGAGCACGTCGTGTGCAGAGTATTTGAAGTGCAAAAAGATAATTAGTGGCGGTACAGCGGACAAGAAGTGCAAGAAGTAAGCACATGGTACATAATATAGTTATACTGTTCGCTGTATGTTTGTATAATTTCAATCTTCCAACCATAGCGGTCATCGACTCACCGGTCTGCCGTGACCATGCATCTATTATCCGACCATTAATTCTCTTTTCATTACCATTTCCAATTGGTTTTTGGTCATCAAACTAAACGCTTTAATATTATACGTCCGTAATCGTTCACCTGTTCATTCAATTAACTTACATAATTTTCCATCACTGTATTCTTTATAATTAATCATCTTTAAAAACCGTATGTAAAGACAATGCAAAACATACATTCTGTATAAAAAATGAAACATAAAAATATATTTTAAACTTATAGTTGTTATCGAAATTCTATTTTAACAACATACCGTTTTCTAATTTTTTTAGTTTGGTTTTCACGTATAAGTCAGTAACTAAACATGGGCATCCACGTGTTCATAGCTAACCATCGACTGTGCAATTTACTAAGTCGCTCATTCAACCGATGTATCGTAACCTATTGAGCCGACTTTCTACGCCTGATTCACCGTACTACTCTGAAGACGTGATTCTGATCCAAATATGTTCTGAATATTGGTACTACATACGTACGAATTTTATGTTTGATGCGTGCATTTTATGACAATAAATTACATATATGGAGTTAAATTGCATAATATGACCAATCTGGACATATGGAGTTCAATTTTGGGTATCTGCTAAACCTTCCACACGAAACGTATACAAGCGATTCGTAACGAGATTCTACCAGCGATACCGGAATACCCCTTATACGTCACAAATTTAATGTTGCACAAAGACTTACAAATTCCATACGTAAATGACGTCGTGAAACTACTACACAAGACAATTCATGACAAATTTGAATTACATGATAACCCTCTCATAAAAAAAACATGTACACTAGGACGATACCGGGTACTCAGCACAGACGTTTAAAACGCCTCTGGCCGAGGGATCTTCTTGGCCAATTGCAGGACTGCAGTGATGACTATAAGTAATTCAAGTTTTGGAACCTTTAGCGTCATATTTAGAAATTTTTATTATAATTATAATAACAGATACTAAATTTTCAATAAAAAAGTGCCAAAAAACTAGAACATATAATTGAGGAGCATAAATTTAAAAAATTAAAGTTTTAATCGTGGTACTGTCGAATAATGCTTAGATTTAGACAGGTAGAAAAAGTTTCTGTTAAAACGACTATTAATGGAAGAACTTTATGGAAAAATCCGAGTAAAAGAGATAAGCTACGAAACATAATATTGAAATACCAAGAAATTTTGTAAGAATCGTATTCACTTCATCATAGTTACTTGATTAAGATCATTGATGACAGAGAGGTAAATAAACTAATCAATAAAACGATTAATAAACGTATATGGTATCACAAAGAACCTTTCATCTATCAGTTAATAACTAAATTTTCATCCGCATACAATAAAACAGGCAGTATAGTACATAATTACTAATTGAAAAAGTTAAATCTTTTATAAGAATGTAGGTCGATACATCTAAATGCATGGAATACAATGAAACTAGAGCTGTTTGTTGCTGCATACTTCAAAGATACGAGTAATTTATAAGAAGCTTCAGTTGACTGAACCAAGTACAAGAATTAATTTCAGCAGTGGGTGGAAATAAAAGATAAGCATAATACCAACATAATTGAAACTAAATTTCTCAGCAGAAAATATTAGATATAAAATATAGCAGGAAATAAAAGATAAGCATAATACCAACATAATTGAAACTAAATTTCTCAGCAGAAAATATTAGTAGTGATAGTTTCTATTTATTTTTAAGCAACTAAAATATTAGGTCCAATATCAGGTATGTTATTGGCATTTGATTTTTGTATTTTTCTCTCCAATAAAGCTCCACTCTTTGAATTTTTTGCGACAATTAGGCCTATTATTTCCTTGTTTTTAATGTTTGCTTTAATAACTATAGTGTTATAGCTTATCGCTGTGATATTTACAAATAAAAATTTATTGTAATGCCCCTGAAGTTACCAATAACCCTGCGCGCAGTGTGGGTGGCATTGCCAATTAAAATTATCTCGTTCAACTTCTACAAATTTTATCAGTCAAACACATGCGGGTTATATTTATCTCACGCAAAACAAACATTTTTATTTAAGCTGCATCATTACCTCGAAATAGTGTGTGATTACACACACTTAGTGTGTGGGTTTTAGTGTGTTAATATTACCGGACCATAGCCAGCAATTGAACCTGGAAACTTCCGCTTTGCAGCTCTATCGTGCTAATTTTTCTGCAAGGAAGCAACGAACACAAATTTATTCGAACGAAAATTGATACGGTTTCTTTCGCAAAAAGACTAGTCTTAAAATGTTTTCTATCTTCATCAATTAAAATCACATGTTCGTTTGACCTTATTTAACTGTACTTTTCCTAAAGGAAGTAAGGCGTGTTTTGTTTGTTTTTGTACAATTCATGATAATTCCGTTCTTTAGCTATTAGTCAGTTGTTGGTATGTTGTGTAAATGCTTGCCAATGTTATTCGTTTTAAGTAGTTCGTTATTTTTAAAAAAACGGATTATTTTACGTACATTCATCTATACATCATATATTTTTTATGTATTGATAATTTACAAAATCTATTTATTTTTAAACTAACTTATCAACTAGCACCAAATGTTATATTCAGTTAAAAATGAAAAATAAATAGTTTACAAATTTTTTTTTTGTCATTAGTCTCTCAACTGGTTTGATGCAGTTCTCCAAGCTGTTCTATCTTGCGCAAGTCATTTCATACCTACATACCTGTAACACTCTACATATTTTGTAATTTGCTTTATATATTCTAATCTTTGCCTCGCCCTACAATTTACTCCCTCAATATTACCCTCCATTATTGATAGCCCAGTACCTGAATGTCTTAAGATATGTCCCACAAGCCTATCCCACCTTCTGGTTAGATGCTTCCATCTTTTTGATGAAGTCCCCTCTAAAAATCCTCGCCCGGAGAGCCAAATGAAGGACTAGTTTATCTCCGGAATGTTTTAAAATATTGTATTTTTGTAATAAAATAATATTTTTTTGTCTTTATTTAAAAACTATAACTATAGGCCTAAATGAATACAGCCAGCAGTATTTATTTATTATGTACGTGTTACATTCTTCCATCTTGATTGGGGAAATCACCCAGTGGCAAACCCTCGGCAGTGTTTTCTATGAGATTCCTTTCCAACATCGTTTTAATCTAATTTTTGTTATAATATTTATTTTAGTTCATTAAATCTCATGTAATATGTTAACAAATTAAAGAATAGACCCACTACCCTATGTTATGACATAGCCATAGTTGGGGATGTCAATTTCCTCCACCTATTATATTGTGAATTTATTAATGTATTATAGTTTTTAGAAAGGATGGGTTATGGGGAAATATGGGTTTATATTGTAAAAATAAGAAAATAAATAAAGTAATTATATTATTATTATTAATCTCTTTCGGGGATTTTATGGAAGGGAAGGTGTGACAATGCTCTTATCTCCGGATTCCTCTGATTACTTAATTTACAATAAAAACAAATGTATCATTTTTACATGGCCGTGTACTTGTAAATGTGTCTTAAGATGAAATTTAAATGTATGACAGAGTTTCGTACGTAGTAGAGACTGCATGTGATTACTCGTAAATTTTTTTAAAAAAATATTGTGCCCTGTTTTTACAATTTAATTTTTTCGCTAAACCATACATCATCTTTGTAAATCCACAACGGATGGATTAGGTAGTAGTAATAATTAAGTTTTTGTCTGACAGGTAAGGGTAATCTGCAGTGGATTACAGAGTACAATGTCTTTAATCTGTAATTCAGCTAAATTTTTTTTTGTTTAGTATGGTGGTTTCATGTCCGTCTCATGTCATGTGTATGGCCTAAATACTTGCCTGTTTAAGATTAATGTAGATGACAACGTATCCTTTTCCCATTACACATAGGTTTTTGAGAAATTGATTGTGATACACATAAACTTTTATGAAAGAGATCATGGAACAGACGTGAGAAAGGTTTAATGCTCGCCCGCCGTCACGAATCCTGTTACGGATCATTTCTGGTTATTACCGTTCAGTAAAACCTCAAGTTTATGGACTAATAGGGAATAATTTGTAAAATCGGATAGTTTATAAAAATAAAGTTAACTTTAATCATTCGTTGAATACATGTAGTAATTTTAAAAAGAATTCGTTGTATGCCCATATCTGCCTACACCTTTGAATCAATATACTGTAGGTACATTTTTTCCTTTATCACTGCTTAATCATTAGCAATATATTAAGCTAAAAGTATCTATGGTTAAAATGGTTTTTAAAATTTTCTAGATCCTAACTGGAAATCGACCCCGGGACTTTTAAAGTAGAAGCCAATGTTTCTCCAGATCTAAATAAGATTGTCACGACTAATTTTAAAAAGAATTGAGTCAATATTAACTCATTCAAAACTAATTTTGGTAAAACATAAATAAATAAAACTTTATTATCACTATGTCAATTTTTTATTAACGGATTGGGAAGGTTTGCTAGACTGAGCGCAAAAGGGTCTGACCAGGCATTCTCTTGAAGTGATCAAGGGAAACTGTAAAACAATCTTTACCAGGACATCCGTATTTGTTACTAAGTAATAACAATTAAACGTTTCATAAATTCTTTTCACGAAGTATTCACTTTCATAAACCATCTTAAATGTTACTTACTGATTGATTAATTAATATTAAATAACAATTTATAATTAAAAAAATAGTAAATCAATGGTTAATTCAAAGAATAAAACATATAAATAATTACGGAATTGAAAACATTAACCAATAAAATTATAAAATGAAGAGTATGAAGGCTATAAAGTGCAAAAAACATTAGGATCTCAGATCCGTAATAAGGCTGATAACGTTTAGAAAAATATAAATGAAGGCACGTAACATTTCTAAATATGTTGATGTGTAATTTCTAATAACTAGTTAGAAAAATTATAATTTCTATAAGAAGCTGTTTATCTTTTAAAATGTGGAAAGAGTGAAGTTGTAATGATCAGTCTAAAACATTTTTCAGTATTTCAGCTTTGTTTGTTCGCTATGCTAAAAGTTAATTCCAATTCTGTAGGCGTATTTTCTTCTGTTCATCAACTGGAAAGTACTTATAAGAGTCTTTCCGTAAGATCTGGAGATCCTTAATAAAGTAGGATGAAATTTGCTTAAAAATTAAGAGAATAAAATTCTTGGTTGTAAAAAAGTACAGTTTTACGTGTCTGCATTTTAAAGATTACATCTAACTGATTAGTAGACAACTGTTAGAGACAAGGTCGATGTTAGAAGATTACATGATGATGTAGGCACTACATAAAACTTATGTGAATTTATAAAACCTGAATCTGAGAGTGTTTAGGCTCATCAACTCGATGGCAAGGTATCAAATTAATCAAGTCCTCTTTCACTTATGAATTTCACTTTTGTCGTTCTTGTTTTAATTAATTAATTAGATCTAACTACATAATATACTTTTATGTAATTAGACTTTGTATTAATTAATGTACAATTATATAGTAAATTGATTGTAAGACGTTTCTTTGAAAATAATAACGAGGTGTTAAAACTAAAATATTGCAAACAATAATTACAGTTTAGAGCACTGATATTCATTCTACGTTATACTCGTAAAATTTTTTTTATTAACGCCATTTAAAATTTCGTAATCAATCACAAAATTGGATATCAATTCACATTTGAAGGTTAAAATTAGATGGTATCTCTGTTGTTCAGTAGCCTATCTCTGTTTTATTTTTGCGTTTTTAATAGTAATTTTTGTTTCCTTTTCTTTCACTTCACCGTAGGGAATGCGACTATTTTTTTCAATATTTTTTCAGTTGTCTTTTATCAAAATTCCAAGAGGGCTGCTTATCACATCAGTTTTTCCTCTGCATATTTTAAAAATATTGGTGTATATATATATATATAACATTATGAAAGTTTTATTAAATGGCGAACTAATTTGAACTGCACCTTACTAATATGAATTTTTATAACTTAGTATACGATTTTTTAAAATTGCTCTGTTTAATATTTGCAATGTTGGCTTCTGAAAAATGTTGTTAGCTGCTATTTTTGGCAGTATTTTGTAGAAAGACAATATTATTTAAACACTGTTTTGCGATCCGTTAATTAATTAATAAAAATAATAATTTCAATAATTTATTTACTTGAGAAATATACCTCTGTGTTCTCTGCTTTTACTAGCAACTAATACCTCTGATACATTATGCACCTCCGGGTCAGTCAGTCAGCTGCGGAAATTTAAGGACATTCTGCCGTCAGCCGCTTCCATTGACCAGTGATAGCTAGAAGTCTTTTTTTAATACCGGCTGGGATGTGGAAACTTTAACACTACATAAACTTATGATGAGACTTTGAATAATTAAAAATAAAATTCTCCGTTTGGGATGCGACTTGGTACAGTAATGACACCAGTTGACAAACATGAGTACACGCTTGGTGCTGGGTTTAGTGTTTCTATTCAGTTTCAAGCCTCAAAACAGTAAGAATAAGCAGAAAATTTGTAAATTAATTTGAAAATTATCTTCAGTTACTGCTAAGAAACAAGGGAAAATATATATCTGGTCTAGAGGGTTACACAGAGTTGTTTGAGCTGTAGTTTGCTCCATACATTCTGAAATTTTCTGTCAATAAATAACTCTGAAAAAATATTTATAATAATACCATTAAGGATTAAAAATAGATCTGAAAGTATAATTCGGAAAAGAAACAATTTGGAAAAATGTGGGGTTTTCAGACAATACATAATATATTTTGTATAACTATTTTTACGTCTGACAGTTTTGTAAATTAAAGCTAATGCAAACATGATGAAGGAATAGATGAAAAATTATTGATTAAAAAATTTCAGACCTGAGATGAGCTTCAGAAAAGAAACAATGCGGGTATTTTAGTCGCGATGATTGGTTTTCAGTAACTTCATGACGAACAGAAATCTAATTCATTTACGTATATGAGAATATGAAGTAGTTGGAAACGATTGCTGAGCCGCAATTCCCAGCTTTGTTGAGGAAGATTTGGACATGGTACTCTTAAATTTATTTAATAATACTATTAATTCAGATGATAGTTAAAAGATGTATGTAATAAAATTTATTTATAATTTGTGAAGTAGTTCCAACTCTCATAATTTTATGTATTTTAAATTAAATTTCATTAGATATAGCCTGGCTAAAGAGTGACGTACTTTTTATTTGCCGTGAGAAGAAATTTTACTAATGTAATTAACATAAATATTTATTAAAAACTGTAATTTTTAAATTATTTTGTTGAAACTATAACAAAATGTATAAGTTAATGGTAAGTTTGAACCGGTTTTTGTACCAGTTAATATGTTGTGTCTTGTTCTAGGTCATACTTGAGAAATAAGAACTTTTGAAAAATCATCAAACATTATTCCAACTACTTTCTTCTTAATACCATAGTTGAGTTGTTAATTTCAGAAGACTTCCTCGGTTTAAGGGGAGTTGTAACCGGTATTTTTTTTCTAAAAAAAGCAATATATATATATATATATATATAAACATTTTTTATTTTATTATCCCTCAATATTTTCTGAGTAATTTAAGAACAAAATCCGTCCTTCCCGACAATAAATAAAAAAATTTACACTTATATACTTAAACATAATAAAAGCAGTCCTGCATAAAGATTTACTACGAATACAATACATAAAACCACAACTTCCTAAGATGGTACTGACCTTTCAGGAACAAATTATTACACAAACCTAACTGACCTTTACAATGACTTGGCATCCACTAATGCACTTGGAAACCCACCTTGACGTTTGCAGCAGGGAACTCTGTAGGTAAACAGTTTATTGAAAGTTTAAAAACCGATATTATATTATATTATTCTGATAAATTAACATTCCTGTTTTACAGTTCCTTCGGAGTCTTACTTTTGAGTGATGCTCCAAGCCATAATGTCAATTACCACTAATTTTGTTCATCCCGTTTAATAGTTGGTATTACATTTCATAGTTGTAGATAAAATAAGGAAAAGTGCTACAAAAAAAGCCACTTGCTTGGTACAGTTTTAGTTTGCAGTGATAGATTATAAACAAACGTTTTTTCGATTCCAAAGCAGGATCCGAAAATTTATCGCATTAGAACCTACGTTTCTCGGAGATATCATTCATTTTAATTCAATCTGTTTATATAGTCACTACTTCCATATGTCAGTCTTTTGACTTTTGATTCGCTCAGAACTGTCTTCTCCTGAGATCCGATTGGATGACTTGAAGCTCCGGAATTTGATTTAGTAACGAGCATCTCCATGTGTAAAAGACTAAGACTTATCCATTTGGACCTTTAATGTGGTGCCTGCCCTTCCTTTAAGGCGAGACTGTATGATGGTTTTAACTGGAAATTTCGAATTTCGGTTCTTTATGTTTTTCAATAGTTCAGACCGAAAAATTTACCTAAAATAGCAAATTTAACCAATAATTTGACGGGATACAAAGTACAGTCTTCCCTTAACTTGGACATTCTTATACCGTTGATCAAGTTCTTTGTTTCACCGCTTTTAGACCCGATTTCTCAACTCTAGGGTAAAAGAGTACCCTTCTCTTGCTAGTTCATCCAACGAAAACTGTTGGCCAACTAAAGTTTAATTGTTTATTCCGATAATCGCTCGGTCACCAGAGCTTCGTTAGTTTAAGCAGGTGATACCACGAGCAGGTGCTAATGCCATTAATACAGAAAGACTATATATGTGTGCGCATCACGTACCTTAACCCCCGTTTTGGTTCAAAAAATCTCCTCACAACTATTTCGTATTATTGTTAATAAAGTAAGAATTTCTACGATGTTGGCCAAAATTCGTAACGGATAGGCACTTTGAGAAGAAGAAGATAGTCACTATTACCCTGTTTTTGATTTCTGTGATTTCAGTTTTATTTGTTGCCTTTCTCACTAAGATTAGAATAATAATGTACGTAGAAGTGCTTTTTCTACATCCAGACTCTAACGTACATTATATAACCGCGCATTTATTTTATACGTATGTCACGTATGTATTTTATGTACAACCGCAATCACACATTTTAAAGTTTATGTTGTTTGTATTATATTAAATTTTTAGAAGGTTCTGGAAATATTCAGTTTGGTTGGTTTCATTTTCTAGATTTTGTACTGTTAAGTTTAATTAAGTTTTTTTGTTGTTCAGAATTCTGATAAAATCTTGTTATTTTATAAAAACGAATCAAACTTATGTGACGTAAACTCTTGATTATTTCAACCCATTTAATATTTAAAAAATTTCTGTAAACAATAAGAGTAAATCAATTTCTTTTTAAACAATTTTTACCATATGTATAAAATGTAGTATTTAAATATTTAATAGTGTTTTTATCCAAATGTGTGTACGTTGCAAACTGTTAAATTTAAAACAATAAACAACGCCATGACCAATGAGATGAGGATTATTTGTACGACGTGTAATAAGGTGTAGTCTTTTACAGACTCAGCCCAATTATTTCTGAGAAATTATGGTTAACTAAACCCCAACCATCAAAGTAAACCGGTAACAAAAAAAACATTAATTAGTTTTTTTTTGTAAAGTAGCTTATACCGTACCTACTAAGATTACTCAATTTCCTGAGTAATTTTAGAAATTAATAGTATAACAGTACTATGAAAGAGCTTGATAAAATTATAAAAATTATGTATTGAAGTAGAAAATAAGTTGTAAGAATCTAAGGACAACCAATGAACCAGAAAGCAACCACTTTAATAGTTTTATAATTTAATATCGTTCAATGTATGTAGGTTGAAATCGTGATATAAGTAAAGAAAACAGACAAAAGGAAATAAAACACTTAATCGTCCTTATTGATTACGTTTCCTAAAAAATAAAATAGCTGAAAATAGAAAACGCGGGTCCTAAGGAATTAAAATCATCGTGTTCTAATTATTCGTACTGAATTTAAGTGTCGGAAGTATTTGCTTTTTATATTGAATACAATATTATTAGTAATATTTTAAAAGGAAGTTATACCTACTAAGATTTATACTTATAAATTTTCTAAGAGATATATGTTTATCATAAACACTTTAGAAAAGTAGTTGGAGCGTTTTAAATGAATTTAACTTTACAGAGCTCATCGTTATTCATCATTTTTATTTATTCTATTAACATAAAAGACTTACCTACCTATTACAAATCACCGTATACATTCACCCAGTTCACAGCTATTCAAAATCTGCTTTATAAACAGTTATTATTTTGATTTTCTTTTAAAGTGCGTACCTACCTCTTAATAAGTGAAAGTTTTTTTTAAATTTTATTTCTACTTTGAAGTGAATCTTCTTATTATTTATTAATTTATTCTGTGGTAATGCATTTACATTTTTATCTATTGAATTGTAGCTGAAGTTGTTTAATAGGTTTCTTTGATTGTGCGCTAGAGAGTAACTATCATTAATCACTGGTCTTATTGACAAAGTATTTAAATTTTGATGAGGATTTTGAATAAGCTTAACATTATAAAGGTTTTTGAAGTAGTAAATTATTTTCTAAAGTTTTATTAAGCTAATAGTAATTATATGTAATCCAGGATATTTATTTTAAAATTCAGTTTTCTGCGTCCATTAGCTTTGAAACCCAATTTATTTCATCAGTATTGGCCATAAAATCCGAAATGTATAACAATGTTTAAAGTTTATATTGGTGAGTTATGTAGAGGAATTTGCAATTAATTCTCTATTTCCAATGGAAAATAAAAAAATTAAAAGGCTGTCAAAGGGAGTACTTATTCCTATCTTACTTAATGTTAAGGTTTGAAGGATACTTATTTCTCAGGGACCACAAGAGATAGAGACTTAAATTCATTTATTCTTTCTCTTGCCCTATATTGATAGAGTTTTCACCAGAAATACACGTTATCAAACCCCCTGAACATTTCTTACCTATTAGTCTGTATGTGAACAAAATATCTTAAGAACGGAACAACACACGTAATTGAAACTTGAAACTTAAGTTAGGTATCATGAGATGACCGATACGAACATTTTCATCAAAATCGGTCAACCGGAAGTAGTAGCCTAGTTTATTTTTCGCTTATTTGCAATTATCTTAAACGTAGTTTCTATGATTTTGTTTTAAATCGCCTCATGTACTAAATTTTTGTGCTCTACAAGTATAAAAAATTAAAAAACCAGATTTTATTTTGTGTGGTTTTTTCTACAGTGCTTAGCTTAGCGTCATTCAATCACGATTAAAATTAGCTTATGTTGAGAAAAATTTAGGCTACATAAATTAAGAAAAATGAAATTTTCAGAAAAAAGTGTTTTGAAAACTTACAATAAAAATTTTAACGGAGACATAATCACTGTAAAATTATAAGAAAACAAAAACTTACTCATTTTCAAAACACAAAATTCCAGCTACATGATACGAGTATAACATACATTTGACCCAACTTTAAAAAATGTGGCTAAAAATTTTGATTTAATATGAGTAATTGTGTTGCAATCCAAAAATTTCTTAACATATAGATTGA
Organism: Catonia carolina; assembly: GCA_035578175.1. Classification (NCBI taxonomy): domain Eukaryota; kingdom Metazoa; phylum Arthropoda; class Insecta; order Hemiptera; family Achilidae; genus Catonia; species Catonia carolina. Next base: position 46,636,141 of record JAQMRL010000001.1, read on the forward strand.
GTAAAAAACTAATAATAATACAAGTTATCGCACAGGCTTTAATGATACACCGTTTTAACAGATAAAATTGTATTTCCGGTTAAAAAAAAACAAAAATTGATTGTGAATTCAATTTTGTGATGAGAACTCCCAGTTTTACTATTAAGGTAGTATTTATAAGTAAATTAGATTTCATTTTGGTAATAAAGAACTGTCATTTCTCTAAGACTGATAAATCTATAATTTATCGGATACACTTTCAAAAATGTCTAGTAATTTTCCAATCGATTGATTTGATTTTTAGGCAGTTGACTTTTTCTGGTAGTCTTCACTTTCAACACATTTGTCAAATGATCTGTCTCGATTAACAGGCAACATTGAATTAATTGAATTTTTAAAAGACTTAACACTTCAGTAAATTTATACATAGTGTTTAGTTTGATCATTTGGCGGTTTTATTTAAACTGTCAACTGCTTTGGTTGTTAGGTAACTACTATGGTTTACAGTACGGATTTGTGGGTTTTAACTTGTAATGTTATCCAGAACCTACCGCGGGTTCGCAAATTGAACCCAGGATCTTTCAATTAGCGGTGCAGGACTCAAACCACTGGGTCACAAAGACGACCATTATGATGGGTTTTTATTTGGATTTAATATTTTTAACTTCAGTTGTGAATTTCATTGATAGAACTTAACGAAATACAATAAAAGCAAAATAACTTCTATTTTCTCTAGACTTTAATATCAAAATACTCGAAAATAACAATTAATTTCTTCATTTTTATTCTCACTTTAGGTTTAGTTCTGCCTTTTTACTCATATTTTTTTAAATTTTTTGTGTCATCGTTTTCTCGAACTCCATTCCTTAATTTTGCAGGAATTTCCGATTGTTAAATTGTGTCAGAATTTGGATATATCTTGGTAATCATTTTCGAAAAATTTGAATTTTGCATTTTATCTTCTTGTTTGCTGCTAAAATTTTGAATGTTTTTGCCGTTACGTATTTAGAATATATACTAGTTTGTTCTAGATTCGTTCATTACGTTGATATGGCCATAAAACTAGGCTCTCCTTTCTACTCGTATCAAAGTTTTTTTGAAGGTTTCTATTTCCTTATAGAGTTTATTTATTTTTTTGCCTTCAATCTTCTTTCACCGGAGTAAGTGAGCTCGGGTCCGTAAAATATATTTATTATTAATTTATAAACTGTAATGTACACTACTTAATTTAAAATGTTGAATGCACACACGTGCAGGATAGATGAAATTGTAAGCTATGATTTCAAAATTAATACGTACAAAGTATTTCAGATTTTCATTTAAATGAGAATTATTAAAACTAGGCTGCCTCCTTGGCGTAGTGGTTAGAATGCTAGTTTACAACGATGAAGTTCTTGGGTTTGACTCCTCGCTAGGGACTGATTACTACACAATCATAAACCACTATTACTAATGATGAAGTTATTGAAGCGACTTTAATAAACTAAAAGAAGTTTAAAAACACCTTTTCATCTATCGCTATTGTTATCTATAAACTTTCTTATTACTTTGAATGATTTTGCAGAAAATTTTGCAGAAGATTTTGCAGAAGATGATGATGATGATGATGAATATCGTGGTCATTTGTAATATAAGTTGAACAGTATGAGATCTTTATGATTCCTAAAACCCCCTGCTGTGCAGTAATAACATTCGCTTCGGTGAAAGTTGAATAAATAAATTACCACTTAAATTTTACATACATAAATCATACAAATTATAAGTTTTAAATAGATATCAACCTTCTTGAAAAACCAGTCTCTCATTCAATTTAATTAAGTGAGAACACTGGCAGAAAACTGTCCCATCGATAAATTATTATGATTCTGTATATTTTACAATAATAATTAATACACCAGAGCTGTATACTACAGTAGTCACTACTATCGGTTTCATAATTATAGACACCCGAGTTTGAACCCTTGCATCTCCAAAACTATGAATCGGATTTCAGCATACCTTACTTCAAAATTTAGCTCATTTTATTCTACCTTAACCTATAATAAAACTGCATTTTTATGTTGTTTAAAAATTTTCATATCGAGGTTGGAAGACAAAAAGAACCGGTTTTTTGCTACCGCAACAAATTTCAAGATTTTAGAGGCGTGTAACTCGATAATTATTTGACCGAAAAAATGAAATTTTAACCCAACGCAGACAATTCTATTCTTACAGCGTGTACGAAATTTCAAATGCGTACGTTGTTCAAATTCTGATTTATTAACAATATTCTGAACCCTTGCTATCTCGGTAACCGCTCGATCGTTCGGCACGGGCAAACTATCATTTTATTCAGCGTAAAACTTAGTACAGGTATGTTAATAACATGAAATATTGATTGGCCAATGTTGCGGTAGAATTTAAAAAAATTTGAAAAATCGACTTGGTAATGCGAAGGGTGGGCGCTACTAACCATGTTGCTAGTTTGTGTACGTGACATCCTGTCGGACTGTGTACCTGAATTGACAGACTGCATTGTCAATTGAGGTGGACAGTGAGGTTCAGCCAACGTGGATAGTAAAACCTACCCCCCCGCATTACCAAGTCTATTTTTCAAAATTTTTTAAATTCTACCACAACATTGGCCAATCAATATTTAATGTTAATAACATGCTTGTACTAAGTTTTTTACGCAGAATAAAACGATAGTTTGCCCATGCCGAACGATCGAGCGCTGCCGAGACAGGAAAGGGTTCAGAATATTGTTAATAAATCAAAATTTAAATTACGTATGAATTTGAAATCTCGTACACGCTGTAAGAATATAATTGTCTATGTTTTGTTAAAATTTCAATTTTTTTGGTTAAATAATTATTGAGTTACACGCCTCTAAACTCTTGAAATTTGTTGCGGTAGCAAAAAAACCGGGTCTTTTTGTCTTCCAACCTCGATATTGGAACTTTTAAACAATATTAAAAATGTAGGCTTATTTTGGATCAACGCAAAATTAAATGAGCTAAATTTTGAAGTAAAGTATGTTGAAATCCGACTCATAGTTTTGGAGATGCAAGGGTTCAAACTCGAGTGTCTATGTTTATGAAACCGATAGTAGTCACTAGAGCAACTGTTCCTGTAAAGCATCGTTTTTTTGTTTGGGTACAGTATTGTCGAACAGAATATCCAAAACTGTGATAAAACAGTGTTTATGCCTTCTATTCATATCTGAAGCGAATTGATACCGTTTCGCTTCATTAAAAATGAAATAGCGTTCAAGTGTAAAGGTGAATCACACAACAGCTTACTATTCATTCGATTTTGATTTTGTACTGCAATCTCCAAACATAAAATAAATGTAATTATTTTATTTATAACTGTAAATGTATTTATATCTCTTATCCATTTAAAATTGTATTAATATTTTGTTAACTCTGTTAAAATATTCGGTTCACTATGGTTTTTTTGTTTTTTCTCAATATCCTTTGACTTCTTTAACCCTTACAGTAAAAAAATATTTAAAAGTTTGATGTAAAGTGCCATTTAATTTGGCTAGGGGTATACAAAAAGTGCCAGCCCTTACTTTGAAAACTTGCTGGCGTAACCCTGCCATAGCCGATAAAAATTTCAACGTTACAGAAAAAAAATCCTGTTAAAAATTAATTTTTATTGTGTTCATAAAAAATAAAGTTTTATTTAAAGTAGCATCGACAGCTTGATCATTAGCAACTACTGTGGATTCTGGTACCTTAACGGTGGTTTTAACGTGTTAAAGTTTCCAGACCCTAACCGGGAATCGAACCCGGGACATTTCGCTTTGTAGGCTAGCGCGTTAGTCAGTACGCAACAGAGGCGGTTTCAAAATACATTATTTCATTAATTTTTGTTTGAAAGTTTTTTTGGAAATGTTCGGTGCTCCGGACGTTGGCACTTTATGCATAACTTACGGAAGTCCGGTAAACCGGATGTTATCGCTACGTAAAATATATCGACGTCCTGTTTTCCGGACGTTAGTACTGAAAGGGTTAAACCAGTTAATACCTAAGGTCTACTAATGTGTTTTGTCCAACCTTTGTCATCCATTATTTACAGTTGTTGAAGAATCTTTGCTTTCCTTTTCTGGTCGTCTCCATTATCCGTTCGTTTCTCTTCGTTTTTTTCGTCCTCGTAACTTGTACTACCATTATGTTATCTTCGAACTCGTCGAGAATATTTCTCTCGAATTGCCCTGCTTCTCGTAGATCTGCCTTTCTGATCATTCTAAGACATTCACTCACTTATAGAACCATTGATTTTATCACTGTATTACAATGAACTTGGTTTATTTTGACAGTGGTTTATTTTTTGCTCAGTTTGTGAGGTCTTTGGAGTGAGTCGGCCGTCTTTCTTCCCCTTCTTTTGGTTTCTTCTTTTTCACTGGTCGTCCACTATATTACCTTCCCTAGGTAATTGTAGCTATAAAAACTTATCCAATTTTTCCGTTATGTCCTCATATGACAGGAGACTATTTTAGTGCCGCGGTTCGTTCTTTCTCGTTTATTATTTCTTGCTTCGTTCTTTTCCTACTTTTTCTAATCGATTTTTATAAAATAGAATCACTTTCCGTTATAACCATAGTTGCTGTTCTAGTTCTGACGTACGTCATATTTTTTTATCAATATCAGCACTCAGACATTCTAATGTCAATGTTTTGTTTGTATTGTGTTATCTGGGAGGTTATGGAGCATTCTGTTTGAAACCTTCTAGAAGGAAAACTTAGTAACCTTCATAAATCGGTGAGAATCAGTAAATCGTTGTGGAGTCTTGTTCGAGAACTTGTGCTGTAAAATTGAATAAATTCGTTATCGTTCAGAGTTCTATAGCCTGCCAATCGTGTAATTTTTTAAATAACAAATCTTACTAATCTTACGTTAGTTCTTACTATTTTTACTAAGCTACACCTTCATATCATTGTAAATTATCAGACTTTAGTAGTAAATCATTAGCGGTAGAATCAAAGATTTTTGTAATTTTTATGAATTTATTAAATATTACGCAATCTGAAAATGTAAATTTATATTATTTATGCCTTATATTATGTGAAAAAATCATTTATTATAATGTAGCAACTAATTTAAAGCGAGTTTTCATGTTCAGAATGTATAAAAATATTTTATTTCAGTTACTTCCTGCATTTACAGTTCATCTGTAAATAATTTATTTTCATTACCATTAAATTGACTGCATGTACTAATATTAATTTTTAATTAAAAATGTTGTATGACGCAGCAAATAGACCTACTAATAAAATTAATTGAATGGGATGAGTTGGTAATATTATTTGTACCGAATAACTGGGCTTGTTAGTGAAATGATACAATATTTTTTGTGAGTTACATGATATTCATAAAACTTAATGTATTTCCTTCAATCATTAACATTTTATTTCTAGTTATAATAATTTTTATGTGTCATTTCTATATATTTATTTATTTATCTGTGATTAATGTAACATTGGTTTTTTTAAATATAATGTGAAACTTTCGCACGTCTTTCTCTTGGCAATGTAAATAATGACAAACTTGACCTAATTTCTTTTAGTTTCTTTTCTGCCACATCAACATCTTTTGTAATTACAATTAGCGACTACTTTGGATGGGTTTGAACTTGTAATAATTTTCCAGATCCTAGCTGGGAATTGAACCCGCGACCTCCACTTTGAATCTTCATTTAATTTCTAATTCATCTCTTATTTGCAACCGAATTTCTTCTTGAAATCAATTACTTATTTCTCAATAATCGAACTGTATGTATAGTTAATATTTTAAAACTGAACTTAATTTTCCACGATCTATGGAAAAGTAAATAATTTTTTACAATTCCTACTCGAATTATTATTACTTGAAACTCACAGATTCCGTAACGTAACCTACTGTAGTTAATAACTAAGTTTATTATACATTTATTGTTTTAATTTAAAGCAATTATTTGATTTTACGTCTATTAAAACGTAAATTTTTTAAAGGTTAAAATTGTTACTTGGTTATACAAGACCCCGAAAATCATATCTTTTATTTATGGAATCTGTATCAAATGGGATTGTTTTATTCTACATATTCAGTTTACTCAATTTCATTGTTTCTCAAAAAAAAACTGAAACGTAAGGCAAATCTATTCATTAAATTTTGTTCTAAAAGAATTATTATTCCCAACTCAAATTTTCTTCCATGGTTTAGTTGATATTGTTTTCTAGTGTTACTTCTGAGATATCGCTAATAAGTAATCAAGTAGTAATGTTTAATGAACAAAATTGTTTTACGGTATTATTTGTTTGCACCATGACATCTCTGAATTATATCGACAAAGGAACAGTCGAACCATATGTAGTAATCACACAAGGATGCCAGTGTCGAGATTTTTTCTGTAATTCACTTGACAAGGAACAGTTAAGTGAGACAAAAGTCTAACAGTTTAAAAAGTTATAAGTAACGGCTATTTACAGTATGTTATACGTTTCTCATGTCAGAAGATAAGAGATTAAATTAATTTTCTTCATTGTGAAAATTTTTATTTGTTCTCTTTCCCATCGTGACTTGTTCAATTACAAATAAGAATGGTCGCAGTGCTTCGGAGAGACTTAAATTTATATTGCTGTGATCTTTTAACTATTCTTTGTTTTCTAATTGTCATATTTCGAAGTATTGTTTTGGTCATCAGCCGAAAGGCTGGTTTGAACCTCTGGAGGTTTTACTAATAAAACGAGGAGTAAGGTAGTTTCCCATTGCCTTCCTCACTGAGTGGAAAAGTATGCTTATCAGTATACCAGGCCCTTGAAAAGCATCTACTTTCCACCCTGCAAATGACAACTTCACTTCATTCACTACAGGGTCTGGCTGTAAAATGAAATTCATTACTCTCAGAGGAGATAATGTCTAGTGTCTTTTACACCTCTACCTCTTCTGTTCTTAAATGCTTAGTCATAATTGGCTGGCCATGTGATACGAAACACAACTATCTTTTGAAGCTCCGGAACTAGCAGATCGAGTGCAAATAATTTAACACTCCACCGGCTTGTTAAGGGCATATTTCGATGGTAAATTCGGATAAAATTTATAATAAGCAGAAATTTAAAATAACTTTGATAACCGAGTTTAATGAGATTATTAAGTATCAGAAGAAAAAAGAATATTAAGAATTCATCGTAGCCTATTCCAACTTCATACCTGATTTTTCTGAGGGAGTTCTGGCATCCGCAGTAAATGACTATACCATTCTTGCCTGTATTTCAAAATACTTGATTTCACCTCTGGCACCTAAAATCTTCATTTCTTGTGTAGTCCAGCAATTGTTAACCTGCTATAAACGGACTAACAATCAATTTCACCTAAGCAGTCTCTATCCCTGATACCTACTGAGCAGTCATGGTTAACACTCTGAACCATACATTAAAATGCCAGACAAGGGTGTGATAAAACTTAAGAACGATCTTTTTTGAATTTTACCGACCAGCATTTTTCTCAAAGTGTACGTAACCCTTTGAAATATTACCATTTTAATTTTGTGATCGCGTCTAAGAGACATAACACCCCAAGTAAATAAACGAAAATAACTGTTCTTAGGTTTCGTCATTCAAAACTGCTTTGCTTCTAAAATGATTCCTGAAACCCATTACTTTGTCTTCTCTAAAGAATATTTAGAATAATAAATTATTACATTAGTTTCTACGAATTTTCCTTCCATTTATTTTCAAGCCATCACAATTTGTTTGCTTTATGTAGCTAACAAATAATACCGAAATCAAAAGATAATCTGTAATGTTACTTAATAATATTCATATTAAAGTAGCTAAAGCAGTTATTTAAAAATTAATTTTTTTGCAACAGCTGTTCTTCCTAACCCAGTTGAAGTTTAACAAGACTCTGGTTGTTCCAGTATTGCTGTATGGTAGCGAATCCTTGGAACTTGATTGGAAAGATGAATGTCAGATCCAGGCAGTGGAAATTTAGTTCTTGAGAAGAGCTCAGGGGTGTAGTTTGATGGATCACATTACGAATGAGGAAATTCAGGCCCATTTAAATGTTACTTCTCTTTTACAAACAGTTAGCAAATACAGAGAGAAATGGGACGAATGAGTGAAGATAGATGAGCGAAAAGTGTATTAAGCTACATACCTGATGGACGAAGAGATGTAGTTAGGCCGCGGTAAAGATGGGCAGAAAAAGTTTAAGGTATAATCCATGACAGGAAAAAGAAGAAGAAGAAACTGTTCTTCCTCTGATATAGGATTCTGATATTTTTCTTTTCATTGTTAATTGAATCAGTCATTACAGAAAGCCCATAAGTCAAAATTTTACATTTTATTTTTCTTTAGTGCATTTTAGGTTTAACTAAATGCAAACACACCATCCCTACAAAAATCACACAAGTCTGGCTTTCCTTAAGTAACAATATATAACACAAAGGAAATACTTATCGTTAAGGGTAGAAAGTTCTTCCTTCTAATTAAAAAATGACAGTTGATGATTTTTGAAGCTTAATCTCTACTTTCTAGTGGAAGAGGCTGTAGTCTACAAAGTTTCCATGCAAAAATATTTTTAAGGGAGATAACTACTGTTTGTGACGAAAAAGAAGACCATAAATAGTTCTAAAAACCAATTTTTGTTTTCTTAAAGTTATGAATTTCAATTTTTATCACTTCAAAAAGCTATTTTAAGTCATTAATGTAAACTAGTGAAATAAATAAATGAATACTATTGTACAACACCATTTTCTTCTAATCTAACGACGTATTTTACAGAAAACAATGTAAGTTAGCATTTTACTCCAATTTATTTCAGAAATATCTTAAGTCAAAATTTTCAATTTTTGTTAGCTTTTTGAAATGACCGATTAAATTTATAGCCTAATGAATTAAAAATTTATCAGTAAAAGAAATATTCCCAGTTGTTATTTATTTAATTAATTCTTTTTAAATCTAATAAAGTTCAAGGGTAATTTTCTTTTAAAAGAAAATTGGTTTTTTTATAGTTAATTGTGTAAGATACTGTAACCAATCCGAACAATTTTCATTAACCTATTAATCACCAGACCTACTTAATCTGTTTATTCTTACTCTAATTTAAACGCATAATTTCATTATAATAACACGAATAAAAGTCACGGTCAGTTGCTTAACTGGCTATATTTCTTGGTCAGTGACTGGATTAATTTCTAGTTTCCGCGTTTTGAAAGATTTAAAGATTCACTAAATACTGGTAACCTATATGCTAATAATTAATTATTTCATTCTTACCGTGCTGTTTTTAATGCGATTTACCAAAAGTAGTTCTTTGACCTGAGTTTCTTCAAAAAATTAAGAGTTCGTGGTTTTAATATTGAAAATATTTTTAAAGAAAATATTAAATTTAAGTTATTGTTTTTCATTCAAAATAAAAATAAGCTCATTTGTGATATTTTAGGATGACCTGAAGTCTGAAATAAAATAACAATAATTCCTCCACATCTAGTATCAGTTAAATCGATTTTCGAGCTATTAATATCAATTTTCCTAGTAGATATAAAATTAATTATTGTATTCTGTAATAAAACAGAAACATATTTTTTGTATTATAAAATGCGTAATTTCTTAAAACGTTCCGATCTCTGTTTCCAGTCTTCGTCGGTAAACAAACTGTTGTACACTCTTCTGGTTGTTTTTGGTTCGAATGTTACCATATTAGTCTTGACTAGTTGGTTGTACTTAGCTGATTTTGTTCGTAGGATTTTGTTCCCAACACTGGAACAGACCTAAACTTGAACTAGAGTGATCCTATGAGATCTCAAAAGTAAAAAAAAGTGCGTAATTTGTGATAAGAAAAAAGAGTTTCATACTATAATCATTTACTAAGAACACGAATTTTAAGACAAATAATTGAAAAGCAAAGCACACTAACAACCCTTCCAAGTTGGGTAAAAGAAATAAAAGAAGATATGCAGAAATTAGAAACAACAGAAGAAGATCTCAGAAATATAAAAGGAAAAATCAAAATCCTTAAACGATAAAAATACAAGATTTAAATTTAAAGAGGAAACAAGAGGGAAGAGGGTTTATTCAGATGCGGAAAGAAAAGCAAAATCTGAAAATATGAAAATATACTGGACAAAGAGAAAAACAGCTCAGAAAAATAACTTCAAAGATTGATTTGAAGTGGTCCCATGTGCCCGTAAAAGTTAAAAAAAGAAGAAAATGCGTAATTCATTTTGTGTAAATATGATATGAAACAATTTGTAAAATATAAGAAACCGATTAAATAAGCCAAAAAAACTCAAAATTTGTAATCTTAACATTAATTCATTTAAAATTGCATAAACTGCTTTGGTAATTAAAAAATTCCTATGGGTTACGGAACGGAACGGTGGGTTTAACGTGTAATACTTTTAGATCCTAGATGGGAAACGAATCCGAACTTTTCGCTTTTCAGTGCGCAGCGTAGTCTAGCTTCTAACCACTGAACGACGGAGGAAGCCAATTGTCCTTTCTTATTTATTTTTTCATCTGCTCTATTAAATGAGAGTCCTGAGGTCGAATCCCGGTCAGGTTTGATAGTTTTTCATTATTCACTTTTCATCTATCGCCCTTCATCGTCTGCATTTATAATGTACTGAACGATGAAACAGAATGGAAAATCATGAATAAATTAACGTAAATGATAAAAGGAATATAAATTATTGTTTCATAATATTAAGAATCAATTATCGAAATTGAGATCATTATAATCGTTATGCGAATCCTGACATTTAATGTAAAACACGAATTTTTAAAAAAATTTATATTCATTGCGTAAATAATCGTATTTTTCCAATACTTCACAGAGTAATTGATCGGATTTTCGTGATTCTTTTTTAGTAATAATTCTCGAGTCAGAAAATTATAGTGCTATCGATTTAATGCCACATTATTGCTGTAATCAATTATATTGGATCATTTTTAGATTACTTGTACAGTATTTTTACCTTTTTTGTAAGGTTCTAACCAACATTTTATGTCTAATTTTACATTAGAATTATTTTCAGAAATTATGCAATTTATTTCAATTGAATAAAAAAATTACGTAATATAACTGATTTAGAATATAATTTGTTATTTTAGTAGTAGTATTACTTACTTGCTCAATCAAAAGCACTTTGTGATTATATTATTATCTACAAATTACTTACCATAAAGAGGTAAATAACTGAGAACATTGTTCATCTTTCTCTTCACATTAAATTAAGACCATCTCTAATATAAATCATCCTTAGGAATTGTTTGACCATAAGCTTGTTTGTATTTAAATAAAAATAAAAATAGTACCGTATTGAAATACCTATCCCAATTTCATTCAAGAAAATATAACTGTTACAAATTATTTTATCACTACGTTGCAATGAAATGAAGAAAAAATGTCCAAGTTTGAAAAATGCACAATTAAGTTTAATGTAAACTTATCGTACGAGCTACCTCGGATGTAAACAATTTGGTACTCAGTCAAACCACTAATATGAGCTTGTGGTAAAAATGATCGCTTCTTTGTAACTGTTTCTGATGTTCACATACCAGAATATAGTAGTACATTACTGTAACTTCCGTTATGAGTATTTACATTTTTATAATTTTGTGTTGTTTAAAAGTAATTAAATGTTAAGCTCAGACGATCTGTTACACCTGTAGTAAATAATTTGAAGTTTTATATTTATAATACTTACGTACAAATTAACGTAGGCCATCCATGTGGCTGAGTGGTTTGTACACTAGCCTACTAACCGGAGGTTCCGGGTTTGATTCCCAACTAGGACGTAGGAACTATATACAAGTTAAAACCTACCATTGCAGTTCCATAACCCACCTTAGTTTCTAATGACCAAGCTGTTGTTTCTACTTTTAAAAAATTGTGTAGAAGTGTCACCAAATAGATTTCATTAATTTTGATGTTTTTTATGAAAATTTAAAGTACATATAGAATCAATTAAAAAATATAAGGGACTTCGAATTGGTAAGTTATATGTTCAAAAAAGTGAAAAAAATTTATATTTTTTTGTAAGCAGTACTTTTGTACTACCTATATTTTCTCAAATGTGTACTCTTTCTCAAATTTTACTCAGATACTTCATCAAACTGTACAAAATCTGTGTGAGCCCTAAATGCGAAACTGTTTATAATACTTTGAAAAAATAGCAGAGATAGCGATGCAAAGGTTCACGCCACTGAATATTTCGTGTAATAAAATTATTTAATAATAATTATGCTGTCCAAATAAAACACTGGAGTAGAATCAAATTACGTTGGTCAAAAATTTTAAATATCACTAAACGTAGAATAAGAAGTAAACCTCTTTTGTTTAGTTTTGTTTACTCACGAATGGTCAAGTATGAGTATAGTTGTACGAATTGTGTAAAATTGCAAAATTAAAATTTCAGAAGCAAGGTGGGATAAAAGAAAATTATTTCAACTTAAACACATATTAGCACCACCAGATATAGCTTTTCGTTTTTCTGTTAAATTCTTCTTTTTATTCTTTTTTTTAATCTCTAATGTGTGTACGTTGCAATCTGTTCAATTCAGAACAATAAACAACCCCATGACCAAATGAGATGAGGATGATATGTATGACGTGTAAATGAGGTATAGTATTGTACAGACTCAGGTCGACCATTCCTGAGAGAGTATGGTTAATTGAACCCCAACCATCAAAGTACACCGGTAACCACCGTCTACCATTCGAATCCGTATAAAAGTAACTACCTTTACAGATATCATATGAATTAATGTCCCATAGCCGAGCGAGTGAGAGGGAGATATATGGCATAACTACGCTTGCGCCCAAAGGTCTTTACCGTTATAATCCAAATCTAAAAACATACTACAGTCGTTATCTTGCTTGCTAGTTTACTGCGTGCATAAACGTTTGCTCACAACAATAAATAAAATTATACAATATTATTGGAATGGCGCGTATGGCTTGTGCGAGTGAGAGCGTTATGTATTCTCTCACTCCCACGGCTAGGGGACTTTAGTTCATCTGAATACTGTACTAGGATTTGAACCATGAACCTTCGTCTCCGAAAATCAGCTGTTAAACAGCTGATTTTGGCGATGACTTTGCCTCTAGACCAACCCGGTGGGTAAATTATTTTTATTATGAATTCTTTTACTTTTTGTGTTTAAACTCTTTAATGTATAAACCATATTACTCAGTTTTGTTTGTTTGCTTTTTTTATTATGGGGATCTATTTTTTATTTTCACAACAGCATCTCGTTCGATCGTCACTTGTGGCTAAATTTTTCATTTGTTGCAAATTTTAACATAAAAACCTGCAATGTTTATCCATGCGTCTATCAGCTAACCACCATATTAGGTCACTTGGCCAACCGATGTTACTTAACAATTAATACCAACGCTCTGCTAGCGATTGATTTAGTTGGCCCGAAGATCTTATGTGTCTTGAATCTTTATATTATTTTACCTGTTGATGATCGACAATAATTTTTTTTTAGTAAAAATAGGTAATTAAAAATTAATTTTAATTCTTTTTCAAGTAATAATTAACAATGCTTCCTAATTCACTAAATTTTTCTTCTTTTTCCTTATACGTACGAATACAATTTAACTAAAAGATACGCTGTGAGAGCCCAGTGAACTATGAAAGTAATCGCTTCACTGGTTTTAATGGTTTTAACAGAATGGAAAGTTTAGCCCTTAGTACGTTTTTAGAATAATTGTATTACATTTTTCATGAGTACAGTTCAACTGAAATCTGATTGTTAAACTACGGTGAAATTTTTTCATTTGTAACAACGTAAAACATCAAAAGAGACACCATGTACAAATATTAGGTCAAGTTCTGAAACCAGAATAATAAAAGTGTCCAGACAATAAAACGATTCCTAAATTGTAGAAGAATTGTACATTAAACAGCTAAAACAAATTTTACAGTATATTTTTTCTCTGGATCGTCTTCAAGGAAAAATAAAAATACTTTCGTACATTTATTTTGAATTGTGTAGGTTACAATTAGGCCTACTAATATTATCCCAAGATAGTAAGTAATTACTTAAACTGTAAAAGTATGTACTGTATAAGCCTCATTAGGCATTATGGGTTGAGCACTGACTTAATAGTCGACCCATTCTGGGTTAACTCTTTCTGACCACCGGACAAAAACGCAATAATATTTACACAATCGAAAAATATTTACATTTTCTCTCGTTTTTTAAAAAATAAAACTTAATAGCTGACCGGTGCAAATTAATTCGTAGAATAATACTCATGTATTCTTAATAAACACGACTTATGGTCGTGTTATGACTTACGTGTTGTTATGACTTATGATCTAATGGTCACAATTAACACTTTTAGTCTTATTTCGCGATATTTTGAACCAGTGTTTATGAAATAATACAATATATATGTTTAAATAAACAATCCCCGTCATTATGACGACAGTAAAAACAGATTGAGTTTCGAAACGTCGCAACCAGAATAGTAGCATCATGGAAATTTTAATTCAGTTAATGTGTTAATTACTTCGAAAAATTTCGTTACGGCTTTTAGCAATTTTCATTTTCAAAAAATTTACGGAATCCTGAAAGTGAAACCGTGTAAAAGTTGTTTAAATCCGTTTGGTAAGACTTTGTATTTTAAGATAAACAGAATCTCTATTGGACCAGATTTTTAGATTTATATTTATACAATTCACACAATAGAAATGGGTTGTGTACGTTTTAAGAAAAAGGAGGAAGAAACGATTTTTATTAATTTTCATATTAACCTACCGGGTTGGTCTAATGGTAAAGTAATCACCGCGTGTCAGCTGATTTCGGAGACGTAGGTTTCGTGGGTTAAATCCTAGTAAAGGTAGTTAGTTACTTTTATACGGATTTGAATACTAGACAGTGGTTACCGGTGTACTTAGATGTGAGGGGTTCAATTAACCATATTCTTTCAGGAATGTTCGGCCTGAGTCTGTAAAAGACTATACCTCATTTACAATCCATATATTCATCATCCTCAACTCATTCATCATGGGTCTGCTAATTATTCTTTTCTTGAATTGAACAGATTGCAACGCACAAACGTTAGGGATAAAAAACAAATTTTTTTCTTTGTTTATTTAACGTCGCATCAACTACAGTGATCATTAGCGACGACGTTGGGTTGTAACTGTGAAGGATTAAATGATGGTTTGTAACGTATGAAAATATGCCGTGCCTGAGTGGGATTCGAACCCAAGATGCATGATGAGAGGCGAGCACGTTACCAACTACGCCAATGCGGCCGGGACAAATATTTTATTATGCGAAATTTTAATGTAGACTATCTTTTATTTTGTGAAGATAACGTTGATCTTTTCAAACCCTTTTAACGGTTTCTCGCTTTGATGTAGTAATCAATTATTAAAGGCTCGTTACAGCTGAATCAGTGACATGAAATTTGATTAGGTTAATCTTTATTTCATCGTACATGAATCTAGATTACGCACTACACCTACCGTGCCAATTTTCTTTGTTTTCATTAAACTGTAATGCACACTAAGACCAGTGCAGACAGTGAAGGTTGATAGTTAAAAATGGCTGATGAAAGAATACAAGACCTGACTGGGAATCAAACCCAGTAGGCTGGTATAGGTAGCCAGTTGCGTTGACCACTACACTAACTTACCCATAATATGCGACCTACGTAAACACAGAGTAGATTAATGGATGGTTCTATGAAAAAGTTTTATAAAATATGTTTACAGTGTTTCAAATTATGAAGATAGTGACTTTTCCCCTGATGGATATTTTAGATTTTTTTTTTTAAAGAATTTCCCACTAGGCCTACAATTTTTTAAATTGTTTTTATTACAAGTTTAAATTTATTTTTCTTGTAATTAAAAAGCGTTATTATAATGTAAATCTTAAAATAATAAATAATATGTTCCCCAGATTTCGTACTAATTCAATAAAACTTAATTTATGGTAGCCTACCTCTGAATGTTCTATATATTTAACGTTTCATCTCGGTGTAGCAGTTAATTTGTTTTTTAAAAGCTCTGAGAATAAAATTGACCCGTAGCTGTTTTCCTATTTACTGTGTTGTAATGTAAGAAGTAAACTTTTAACTGACTGAATACCAATCTCAGTTGTTTAGTGGTTTATAAAATTATTATTTAACACATAATACAATCATTCGGTATATTTTCATTTATTTCTTCTGTCCTACTTCAGTTAAAAATTGTTTGCAGTTTGGAGTTCTTTGTTTTATTATGTTACAGTTTACTCATCAGACCATATCATGCCATAAGCGTTTCGAATAAGTTTACTTCCGTTACTTTTGCTGATAAAGATAACTATCATAACGTAACTTAAATGACTTTGAATTATTGCGAGCATAACATTGAATATTTTGTATTATATAGCACACACATTAACATCAAGATTATACCTGTGTATTCACTGTACTTAACAGAAGTGCTTTTGTAATTTCATTAGTTAAGATTTAGTGAAACAATTCTACGAAAATTTTCATGTATCATCTCACAGTTACTTCAGAGATGCTACAGAGACAGAAACTAACTTATGAAGAAAAAATGAATACTCTTCAGAAATGTTTTTTGGGAATTTTAATTCGTAATTTAGAGCGGTTTTAATGTTAACTGCTAAGGTCATTATTGAAAATTTTGAATTAGGAAAGGTTTAACATAATAGTATTATTATGGGTTACTACATATTTAACAACATTAACACTATTATCCGAATTTGTTACTAACATGAATAAAATTTTAAATTATTTATTAGGTGAATTATTTCTTACAATTTTTCTATTATTTACTTATTTCAGAAAGTGTGTCATCTGATAATTTTTATTCAATAATACTACACAATTTGCCTAACAGTTTACAGAAAAATTAGTTTAGTATTTCTTAAACAAACAAAAAATATATTTAGAAAGAAACTCTTGTATACTATAAAATGTTTCATCAATCAAATATTTTTTATTTATTTTTTTAAATAAATACAGATTACCACAAATTTGTAAAGGTTGTGGTAATTTATTCTCCATGCATAAGTAGGTTTTAGTTCAAACAATTTAATGGTGTGATTAGCAACGTTGTAATCAATTCTGTTTCAAATATTGTGATCGTGGTATGAATTGCCAGTGCTTGTTATTTTTCATTTACTTAGTTTTTGTCTTCATTTATTCGTTTATGGAATAAGGAACAGTAACTGTGAATTTTGTACCGTAAGAAAATTCTGCAGGACGAAACCGATAATCGAACCCGGTAGCATTGACTCTGTAGTCTAACACTTTATCGCTGTTTCAAGGAGGTGATCAATCATTATTATTCACGTTTAAGAATATTATATTTTTATTTGTAACGTAGAAATAAATGTTATTAGCATAACTAATTGGGTCAGGTCGTCATCCAAAAGGCTGATTGAACCTCTAGAGCCTTTACTGAGTAAAATGAGGAGTATCGATGCCTTCCTCACTGAGTGGAAAGTATGCTGTCAGCATGCCAGGCCCTCCAAAAAGCACTTTCCTTCCACCCTACAAATAACACGTTCACTTCATTCACCACAGGATCCGACTGAATAATAAAATTCATTACTCTCAGAATGAGATAACTGTGACTAGCGTCTTTTACACCTGTACCTCTTCTGTTGTTAAATGATTCAGTAATGTAATTGGGTGACCATGGGATAAGAAACCGACCAATTTTTTGTAGCCTGGAACGAGCAGATCGAGTGCGAATAAGTTTAACCCTCCACCTGCCGGTTATGGGGAAAAATTACGAATTAATAGCGGTAATAATAGTTAATTCTTAAGTCAGGACTATTATTCCCGATGTTCTGCCAATTTGGTATTGTTAACTTGTCTAATATGAAGGATTATTTTTATAACTGTACATTATTCCACTTATCTTTTGGACTAATGAAAACAAATCGAATGAGCGTAGGGATGGAAGAATGAGACTAATGTGACGACGGTCTTTATCAGACGTCCAGCGAATACAGTACGAATCATGTTTATCAACGTTTATGTCTGTTTCTGGCAAAAAAGTAGGCTACTAAAATACTTTGTGTATGTAGTTCAGTGCTTTATCATAAAAATTTATCATAATTAAATAAGATTTCAATTATATGCGATTTTTCTCTTATCATTGGGTTTGCCCGCGCTGAGCTTTTTCTGTAACTGTAATTACGGATTCAGCCAACAGCAGAGCAGTTATTGTTCACACCAGTTCCAAATTAAATGGAACTGTCGATAACTATAACTTTCAATTAATTATACTTTATTTTATAATTCGGTGTTTCCTGATTTTACCAATAAATAGCATAAATAGCCTGTAGGTATATTTTTATTAATTTATATTACTATTGCTGTTTCCGGAATTTATAGTTTAAGAAATTAAAAATATTCTACTTTCCTCAAACATTTATTAAACATGACGTGCTTTTGTTAAAAATTTCAAGACATTATAGAAAAATGAAAGGATAACTTAAAAAATTTTCAGTAAGTATACTTGTGACATTGCTGGGGATCAGTATAATGTAAGAAAAACTAAGTATTGCAATTTTTATATTTATGTTGTTATAATTTTATTAGGTACGTTAGTCGATGATTTGACTTTGTTGGTAATAAATTTTTGGTAAAAATATTAATTTTGTAGGAAAATTTAAGCAACACATTTTCCTTATAGTTTTTGAAAACGTTCTTTAAACAAACAAATTAACAAAACCTATTGGTTGCAACAGAAACTTATTTTAAATTGATTTGTAAACTAACAAAGCCTAGTTGCATTGCAATCAATACAATACGAATAGTAATAATGATGAAAAAAAGTTAGAAGGTCCCACCGAGATTTGAACTCGGATCGCTGGATTCAGAGTCCAGAGTGCTAACCATTACACCATGGGACCCTGCTGGGAGAGATTGCTTTAACCCTCTCTGTAAATGAAATTGTACGTGATTTACTTTCCACGGTTATTTCATTTCCCTCCCTTTTTAGGTTCAGTTTCTACGTTTTATGATTTAGCTTTTATTTCCTTTGCTACCGTAAAATGACAAAATGGAGTGTTGTATAAGTACTCTACGTTGAATATAAGTACTGCAAAACATATTCAAATGGCAAATAATAATAATCATTACAAATTAATATATTATTAAAACACAATTATGCAACATATTAACAGATCGATTATAATTAAAAATTATAAATTTGCAAACTGCCAATAGAATTATAAAAAAATTGCTGTTACTTAATATACTTATATTCTGGGTAATATTTTTACAACAATTCATTTATAGTACTAAAAGAACACCTTAAGATTATTATAACATAATAAAAAGTACATTTTATGACATAATAAATGCTCATAACGAGCAGGTGGAATCTGAAATTATTTGCTCTCGAACTGTTCGTTCCGGGGCTACAAAATATCGTTCTGTTCCTTATCACATGGTCAGCCAATTATACAGTATAACTGAATCATTTAACAACAGAAGAGGTACAGGTGTAAAAGACACTAAGTGTAAGAGTTATCTCCTCTGAGAGATATGAATTTTATTATACAGGCAGACCCTGTGGTGAATGAAGTGAAGGTGTTATTTGCAGCGTGGAAGGTAAGAGCTTTTCGAAGGGCCTGACATGCTGATAAGCATACTTTTCCACTCAGTGAGGAAGGTAATAGTAAACCACCTCACTCCTCGTTTTCGTTAGTAAAGCCTCTTGAGGTTCAAACCAGCCTTTCGGTTGATGACCTAAACAACACATAACATAATAAGTTAATAAATTTTTGTTTTAAGTAATTTCGTACCGTACTTAATAATAAATTTCAGATTACTATGACTGTAAGTAATTGTTATGAGTAAAAAGATGGAAAAACCGTTAATTTTATTTAGTTAATTAAAAAAGTCGCATCTACTGCTTGGTTATTAGCTACTACTGAGGGTTTTGTATTATACTTGTGGATTTCAACCTTTTAAAATTTGCATATCCCACCCGGGAATCGAACCCGGAACCTATCGCTTTGTAGGCTTAAACACTACGCGATGGAAGAGGCCATCTTTGATTTTGTTTTAAAAGAAATTTTACGGTTTTTTTTCAAGGAAGTTTTTTCTGATTAGCTTGTTGAAGAAAGTAATTTTGACAGAAAATTGGCATTTTTGTGCCGTGAAATTATATCATGAATAAAAATGTTGGATACCTGGCAATGTTAAAATAATAATTTTTTGAAGCTACTGAAAAATAATTATATTTCTACTAAAATCTGTTTCTGTTTTTTAAGTATAACATGTTTTGTTGTTTAATGTAATTTATTTGACTCCCCAAAAAATTTCCGGCTTCGTTAAATCCCATAGGAAAGTCAGTCTACGAATTTTTAAAAACGAGATTGCTTAAAAATTACCGTAATTTGTGTCTCGACTTGTACCCTAGAAGAAAGAACGTAGATTACGCTGGTTTTAATACCAGTGTTTTGATTGATTTTTGTTTTGATTGTGCTGTGATTATGTCTTTAGTTTCATTAGCATTATGCCTATTTAGTGTAACAAAGCAATACAAAATATTCAAAATAATAAATCATTTATAGCCCCGGGGTTCTCAAACGTTTTATTTCGAGCCTCGTCCCCCACCATAGGTTTAACTGTAAGCCACACGCCCCTCTATGTATATATTTTTTTGTTTGTGTTTAACGTCCGACTGTTCTGCAATTACTGCTAATGCAGACGGTGAAGGATGAAATGATTTTTTTTGTAACGTATGAAAATATGCTCTATGTATATAAGTATATGTATTTTTTTATAATACTTTTACGGGTAATTCTTATTTAAGTTACATGTTTAAAGCCTATTTCTATTGGGTCAATGGGTTCAATATTGAAATAATTAAAAACGTAATTTACAAATGAATCAGGACATGTATTTTTAATAAGTACATATTGCTAAATATAACTCAAAACAAAAATTAAGATTATTAGTACAGCAATAACTTCGTTTAAAACGACCGATTCCAAATTTAAATCTTGTTCCAATATTTGGAGAATTAATAATATTTCTCACTTCATTTGTCTACACATTGCCGGCCCCATTGGCGTATTTGGTAAAGTGCTCGTTTCTCATCACGCGGTCTTGGGTTCGAATCCCATTCAGGCACGGCATATTTTCATACGTTACAAAAAATCATTTCATTCTTCACCGTCTGCATTAGCAGTATTTGCAGAACAGTCGGATGTTAAACCAAAAACAAAAAAACAAAATTGTCTACACAAAATCATTTAGTTTTTAAAGTAAGCTTTGTGCCCCCCAAACCCTTCATCGCGCCCCCTTAGGGTTGCAGCCCACTTTGAGAACCAATAATTAGCCTATGCACGGTTAGAATCTGTCGTAATTCAAGTTTTTAATGTTAACAGTAGTTTTAGTCTACAATAGCATGAAATATGACGTCATTTTTAATTAAAGCGTTGAAAACTTACTACTTGTTAGAAACGGAACAAATTATGACTTAATCAGATTTTGAGGTGAAGTAATTAACTGAAATTTTCTCGTAACAAGCCTTTGCAGTCAGTGGTATTGATACTAAATGTTAAAAACTACCGACAATGAAACAGGCGTAGGTTTGTTGCATGAGTTTTATACTATAATAATAGTATATAGTATACGTTTCATTGACGTTAAAACTTATTTATTTGCACGCATACGTGATAGTTTTGTTGAAAACTTGAGTAGGCATACATCGTTTTCGTTTACAAAAGAAAAGCATTACGTACGTGTCTGGTAGGGTTTTCTACACGCCAGATAACATATCACGGGAATCAAGGAAATCATGTTATAATAAGCCTTAAGACAGATTATATGAAAACTTTTCAGACTTTAATACCCTGAACAAGTCTTGGGTTGCATGAATGTTTCCTACTTTTATACATTACCTGTCATACTCCGTATTAGTCTGACGTCGTTCACTGACTATAGGCCTAATACACATTTGTTCCTATTACGTTGTTGAAGTCCGTGTTTCTTAAAAAAAAAATTATTATGAATTTTAACAGGGTTTTTAAGAACCTTCTATTTACGGAGATCAAAATTTCTTCATTGTATTGATGGAAGATCAATACAAAGATAGTACAAATAGTGAGGAAAAAATTGCATAAAAATGCAAAGCTTACTTATAGGTACATTAGTTACATTTACATTTTACAAATACATTTTTCCAGTAAATGTGGATTTTTCCTGAATCCGTTTTCATGTACTACATTGACGGTGAAAATAAACCAATAATTTCTCTTGACTGTTGTTGTTTAGGTCATCAGCCGAAAGGCTGTTTTGTACCTCTAGAGGCTTTACTAAGTAAAACGAGGAGTGAGGTGGTTTACCAGTGCCTTCCTCAGTGAGTGAAAAAGTATGCTTATCAGCATGCCCGACTATGAAAAGCACCTACTTTCCACTTTCTCACCTTCACTTCATTCACCACAGGGTCTGGCTGTATAATGAAAATCATTACTCTTAGAGGAGATAACTGTGACTAGTATCTTTTTTATCTCTACCTCTTTTGTTCTTAAATGCTTTAGTCATATAACTAACTGGCTGAACATGTGATTAGAAACATAACTATTTTTTGCAGCCTTGGAACTAGCAGATTGAGTGAAAATAATTTAACACTCCACCTCCCTGTTATGAGGAATATTTTATGTATATTTCTTTAATTATTTTACATGTAATTCCCTGTTGCTATAACTTCCACGCTATTTAGGTTTAGGCCTTCTCTGTAAATTATTATGTTACAGAAACCTGCAGTTTGATCCATAAAAACTAATTTATATTAGATTGGATAATAAAAACCACCTGTTTCAATATCCTATCTACCTGCAAGTATATAATACGCTACTAGAATCAGCTCTGTTTTGCAGACTGTAAGGTCAACGGATGCTAATGAAAGTTCGTCCTCCCTGAAACCAAATAAATGAATAAATAGTACCTGCACAATAGACTACTTGATGTTTTTTCATGCGGTTCGTTATTACGAACTTGACAGGAGTTTACCTTCTTTCTTTTAATCACTTGCAATAAGTGTCTTGACTCGCTTTACTACAGTAGTAATTAGTTTTAAAGAATTCATTTTATATTTATAGAATTTTGCTCTGTTTATTAATAATAAGTCTGGTGTAAGTGAAAGCTATTGTGTAGTACTTTGCTTTCGATAAATCGAACTAGAAATATTAATTCAGTTGGAATAAAGGAAAGTGATAAAAAATGTAATGCCTTATTACCATGCTAACCTCTCTACATGCGATTTTCGTAATATTCTAGACAGATAGCTTAATTTAAATTGTGGAATTTGAAAAAACATTTACATTTTTCATCATGTTTGATTTCCCCGTTTTCCTTCCTTGATTCAAACAGTTCTTATCTTAACGTCGTTGTATATTTTTATTAGGCTGTACATTTATATTAGTCGTATTTTCATTGCAAGTTACTCTTCTGAGTAATTGGTCATTTACAAAACTATTAATACCATTTTATTTATTATTAAATTTATGACATCATAATAAAATTATGAAAATCTTTAATAATCTTTAACTTTATCTTTAAATAATGTACTTTCTATTGAAGGTCGCGATATTCATGCAAAATTCACGAAATATAAATTTGTAGCCTACAAAACATCCTAAATGGATTTTTTGTTCATAAAAAACACTATTAAACGTTCCCCGGTAATATATGTTTAAACTTAACTTAAAATTGTTGTAAGTTAACATAAATGTATCATTATAATTATTTATACCATTTTCGGGTATCTGTGGCCCCAAAATGTAAATGAAATTTGTTTTAACCCACTCTCGCACCCCATATTAACCATCTCAACCCATTCTCTCTTATTTATTTATAATAATAATATTATTATTATATTGAATTTTATTATTAAGTATATTAGTTTTTCCTTAGATTGTAACATTTTTAAGTATCATAGACTTTTAAAACGAACTCTATATACTCGCATATTTAGAACACTAAATAAAACTTTAACATATTCACATAAAAAATAATAAATTAGATTATACAAAATGTAACGAAAGTAAGAGCCTATATTTTTGTTAATTTTCCAGGCTAGTCCCTCTTTTCAAAAGGTAGGTTCTACCTTCAACATCTAAAGATAGGCACGTTTCCAAAAAATTTCTAAAATGTAGACTCGTTCGAATTTTATTGTTATTGCCTAAAATGATAATTCCTCTGTTTTGCGTAATCTATTTCATTATTATTTTGAGTTACAATTTTATTTAGTGTAACTTATCTTTTTTAAGAATTCAATCGTAATGAACACACCGAAGCCGGCAACACAGTAAATGATTTATTAGAAGGGCTGGCGGTGAAGGGGTGGGTTGTTTGTTGACAGTAACATCATTGTTTTTTCCTCCTTCTCGTATTTATTATCCGGATCTTTACAATCTCTGATTTTCTTTTGTCGCCGATAAGCCTTCATTTTATAAGATTTTTTTTTTTGCTTCTTCAGAAAGTCCCGTCTTCTTTGATTTGTTTTCCCTCTTAATCTCCTTTCTTACCAATATCATTTTCATCGTTGATCTATA
Source organism: Catonia carolina (assembly GCA_035578175.1). Classification (NCBI taxonomy): domain Eukaryota; kingdom Metazoa; phylum Arthropoda; class Insecta; order Hemiptera; family Achilidae; genus Catonia; species Catonia carolina. Next base: position 46,660,655 of record JAQMRL010000001.1, read on the forward strand.
CTTAAAATAGGCTTTATGTTGCAACAGATTTTGGCAACATTTTTGTTTAAACTGTTGTCGCTCATACATTTTATGTGTCGAAAAACTCTTTCTCTTATTTTTATGATTGCATCTTTTAAAGTTTCAATATCTTTGTTCTTTTTTTGGTTTATTTGGTCTTTCTCCAGTTTCTGTAATGTTTGCACCTTAAATATTACGATGGATCTTCCTTTCCATTATTTCCAAATTTTTCATTTGAAGACATCAAGGGGAAACAGGCTAAATCCATTTTTTCAAAATTAGTTTTTTCAATATTTTATAACAATGTTAACTTAATTTAAGCAACCTTTCATAAGTTTGTGGGAAGAGCAAGCTCAGTCCCTTGTAATCATAAAAAGAAATAATCAAGTGCTCGGAAAAATTAATCTCAGCCTGTTTTTTCACTGTAAAAATGGTACTAATGAATATTTCATTAAATTTGATATAAAGTTCTTTTATATTGAAAAAAAAAACAATATCATACAGTTAAATAAAAGAGTATGTACTGACATTTTTAAAAGTATGTTTGTTTGTTAAGTTAGTTTACACATTATTTGCAAACGAGGCTTTAAATCTTAAAAACCGTTTCCTGAAAAATTACGGAACTGTGACTAAGCCTGTTTTTCCTCTGATGTCGTCATTTGTATTTGGTTTGCGATAATTGTTACCATTTTATATTGTTTAGTGTATTTAAGTTATACAATATTTAAACCGAATTAAGGATTAAAAGATACCAGTGGTTAACATGGAACTGTAAAGTTTAATGTCCTGAGGACTGTTTCCAATTAGAATTTATAAAATCATATTGTGTTAAAACTTACTAATACTTTGTATTTGGTAATGACCATGTAGTTGTGACTATAAATAAAAGAAGAAAGTAAAGATTTTAAGAATTAGTTTATTCGTACTGGATCATTTCTAATTAGTTGCAGTCCTATACTTGTAATCTACTTTTAAATTAGCGCAGTTAGTAAATTATTTCTTAGATTTAATTATCCTACTTACTTTTGTGTTTTTAAATATATAATACACCAAGCAAACTACATAAATGTCGTATTCTTCTTATATTTCACAGTATAAAAAAAAGGAAATTGAAGTTGGTAGATAAGAAGTGTCCTGCAAAGAGTTGTTACTTGTATAATAATTATTTATGACAAAATGCATTGTACTTGTCCCATTGTTATTGCTTAATGAAGACGTTGTATAATGCTTATTTTTGTAACCATAAATCTTATACAAGGTGTAAACAAGTATGTTTTGAATATAATTTTGTCTAATCATATTAGTTTATTTCTTTTGTCTTAATTTGACCCACTAATTAATGTTTACATTGTTTACTATTGTTTCAGATATGCGGTGTGCTAAAAACGGAACAAATTAAAAGATGAGTGTGATTTATCAAAGGATAATAAAAACAATGTGTTTAAAACAAACGGATATTTGGGGTTATAAAAGTTTATTATTATAGCAAATGGATTAAATTATTAAATGATTTTTCACTTAATGAAAAAGTTAAATATATGCTATGGTTAAGTGCTAATGAATGACTGCAAAGTGATGCATTGTTTTCAATGTGATGGCAGGTTTCTGCAGTTCACAGATCGTTTGGAACACTGGTCACATTCGATACAAGTGCTGCTTTATAGACTGGAAGTGGCGGTTTTTCATAATCGTATTCTTGGTTTTACATCCTTTTATTATAAGTAGTGCTTTTGCTAATAGTCCACCTAGATTTATAATTGATGGACAAACTGAAATAGTTTTGAGGTTCAAGGAAGGAAAGGATACTCCTGTCGGTAAGTTTTCTAGTTGTATGATATATTATTTTTTGCTTTAATGTATAACATAGATAAATAAAAATAATTAATACCCAGAGATGATGGCGACCAGATCTTCAGCTTCAAAGCCATACTGGTTAAGACATCCCATTTGAATTGTGGATTTTTTATCTTGTACAAACCAGTTGTAATTTAATCAGTGTACTTAGATTGTGTCAAATTAGAAAGTGTTAAATTGTTTACACGCAATCTGTTCATTGCAGGGCTAAAATAAATAGTTATGTTTCTTATAACATGGTCAGCCAATTAAATGACTGAATCATTTAAGAACAGAGGAGGTAGAGGTGTAGAAGACACTAATCAGAGTTATCTCCTCTGAAAGTAATGAATGCCATTATACAGCCAGACCCTGTGGTGAATGAAGCGAAGGTGTCATTTGCAGAGTGGAAAATATGTGCTTTTCAGAGGGCCTGGCATGATGATAAGCGTACTTTTCCACTCAGTGAGGAAGGCATGGGTAAACCACCTCACTTCTCGTTTTGCTTAGTAAAACCTCTACAGGTTCAAACCAGCCTTTCGGCTGATGACCTAAACAATGTACGTAGATAATAATTAATCAATCAAAATTTCAGTGATTTTAAATTTTTATTTTCATTTTAATGGTTTACATTTATACAATATCTGCGACAATTTTTTTAAGTTGTTATTAAATTATTTTTGATGGCGTTACACATGTACAATACAGGTTTATCTGATAACACAAGAAAACCATTTAGGATTTTATTCAGTAAATAATAGTGAAAAAGCACAGGGAAATTATTGATAGCTACGTTTTTTTTTTCATTATACTGGAGATGCTGTGGCTCTCAAATAACTGAAATATACGAACAAGATCATTTTAATGTCATAAACCTAGGATGATTGTTATGTTTTGTAACTTTTAATTTTTTTTTAATTTTCCTCCACCAGTTATTGAACATTAAAGTTTGCAGAATTCAAAAAATATTAAATTTTGATCATGTGTAGTAGTTCAAAAAGGGACAAGTGGGAAAGATGATTTTTGTTTTGTTAAACCCTTTAGATGCATAGTTATCTGAAAAAATCAAAACTTAAAATAGAATAATATTCTTCACAGCATAAAAATTTTCAAAATTTGGCATTTGTTGATAAACTTTGCGCTTAAATTTCAAAGACTATTTCAGATCAATCATTTATATAGTTTTATAATATACCTCAGAATTAGCTGTTGTTTCAAATCTCTATGATATACCTAAAATGAGGTATTAAAATCCTTTCAAATGTGAAATATTGTTATTAACAGCTATGACTTAAAAAAGTGCCACCATTTTAATACTGTGCAGAATGAAATCAAAATAAGGGTGGTTTAGTATGTGATAAGAGTAGTTTATTAAATTGTAACTATTCTTATGTTTGAAACCAATTCAAGTGACTCTTTCTACTGGATTACACACATTGAGTAGTTCCAAATGATTTCAGTAAATTGTAAGCTGTCCAAAGCAAAATCACTTTCAGTTACTATTAGAATCGTTGCGAGTAATAAACTGTATAATGTTCACAGAAAATAATAGAATAAAGTAATGAAACAAAATAAACAATTGCATTTTCTCATGAATGCGGTTGTGCTGCAACCTCTATGTTTTTTTTAACTATTAAGAGAAATAAAGCTGCAGAACTAAACTGTTTTAATAATTTCACTTCTTTGGAACTATGTTATCAGAATATTTCACAGGTTCACAGCTGTATTTTTAACAGTCAAATTTTATTTTTTCATCATAATTCTAACTAAATTTCTTAATTTCTAGAGTACAAATTTCTAAACGGGCATCATAACGATCATTAAAAATCCTCTATCAATTTTTTGACAAAGATCTACAGTTAATTTAATTATACATTTAAATTCACAGGTAGTCTAATCTATAGACTTCGGGGAACTGATCCTGATGGGGATCCACTTACCTTTGGTGTACGGGAACAAATTGGAAATGAAATTTTACGCATCGAAAATCTTGGTACCAACGAAGCAAATGTTTATCTTAAAAAAGAACTCGATCGTGAGGTCAGTAAAGATTTTAATTAATACTGTAAATAACTATTACTTTTTTCATTTTATGAAACACCAATATTTATTATATTGAATTAATTTTGATTTGATAGTTCTTCTAGTTTAAGAAAAACTGTAATGATGTAAGGTGTTTTTATTTAATAATGTATGTACTATCATCGAATTTAGCTAATTCAAATGTAGCTGATATTTCTACCCAAACAGAAGATAAAATTATTGGTATCGTAATTAAAATTAAGAAAAACTATAATAATGAAAGGTGTTTTTGTTTAATAATGTATGTACTAACATCAAATTTAGCTAATTCGAATGTAGCTAATATTTCTACCCAAACAGAAGATAAAATTATTGGTATCACCTCACTTTTGCTATTGCCTCACTTATCTTTTAAGTGTACAAAATATTGCTGATTTGTCCATTTACCATTGTCTTTACTGTTAGGGAAAAATATATAGCTACTTGTGTAATGCAGTAAATTTTATAATCCCTAAAGAATAAGAATAGGAATAAGAATAAGAATTTTATTGTATCCTAAAGAATAAAATATAGTGATGGATTTTGTAAATGGGTCAGTCTCAAGTAGGTACAATCATATTCAGTAAAATCCGCTTATTACAATTTTCAAGTGACCAATACAAATTAGCTTTTTAGGTGGAGAATCCTTTACGTGGGAGTGCGAATATTTAAGCAAGTCATTGTTTACGGACATGCTCAAATAATTAAATAAATCAACATTTTCAAGAAATATTAATTATAGTAAAGATATAAATATACTGTCCATGTATTTGTATTATTTCTGTACATATTACTTATTTAGTTACATAAACACGAACACTTTAATTACAATACAAAATGCTCAACTACTATACTTTACATCAAAGTTTCCAATACATACATTTTTTAAAAACTAATCCTGAATCCTCTTCATTTTAAAATAAGAATTTCTAATGAACATTTTGAGAAAATTTATTTTGGAAACTGTACCATCCAAAGTGTCAGGCAGACTGAATATAAAACGTCTAATGTCACTTAGCACTTATAACACTGTGGTGTATAGGTTGTGCCATTCCTGTACTTTACGTCTGATAATGAATGTGTTTTGTGTTGATAGATATTCTTGTCACATTAACATCTGGAGAGTCACTTACTGTACTTCTGTATTATAATCAATAGCTTTTTTCACAAGTAAACTGTTGAAACATTGATTCATTTTCATTAATCAGAAAAAAACAGTGGGTTTTAAGTTTGATTGATCATGTTTTAAGTGAGAACATACACATAGACTTCCATTCTTGAGCTAGCGACTCAAACCATATTTTAAAGCAGATATTTAAAACCATATTAAAAGCATATTTAAAACCATATTTTAAGCAGAAAATTATTTTGGCATGTGCATCTTAAATGGATACCACTGTATATAATTAGGGATTGACAGTGATGCTGAGGAAATTACTTACTGTACATCCAAATTTTATTTGACTGTGTTATGGCCTGATATTTACGAGGGTAGGCTGATAAGTAATGCACACATGCTTGTAGAAGACGAACAAAAAGAAATAGCAAGATGGGGTAAATAACAAATTAAAGTACAAATCTTAACCTACCAAATTATCTATTTATTTTTCAATATAGTCACCGTTAAGCATTACACATTTCTCCCAACGTTTAACAAGTTTTTTCATTCCGTCACTGAAAAATTCTTCCGACTTTCCTCGAACCCAGGACGCAATAGCTGCCTTCACCTCATTGTCCGAGCTGTAATGATTACCCTTAAGGTCTCTCTTCAGTAGAGGAAAAAAATAAAAATCGCAAGGCGCAAGGTCGGGAGAATACGGAGGGTGTAAAATTGGTTGAAACTTCAGGTTTCTCAGAGCCTCTCCAGTTGCACGCGAAGTGTGTGGACGAGCATTGTCGTGTTGCAAAATTATTGGCGCCAGGTTGCCTCTAACACGACAAACTCGACGTCGGAGGTGTTTCAGAGTCTGTATATACTGAGCAGAATTTACCGTTGCCCCTCGTTCCAGATAATCAGTCACATAAACTCGGCGAGCATCCCAAAACACAGTCAAAAGAATTTTTTTTGCGGACGGTTGTGTTTTGAACTTTTTCACAACAGGAGAATGTGGATGACGATATTCAGCGCTCTGCCTTTTTTCTTCGGGATCGTAATGATGAACCCATGACTCGTCCCCCGTCACAATATTCAAAAGAAAGTCGTCTCCTTCGTCACGGTAGCGCTTCAAAAGTTGTTCACAGCATTCCAATCGACGCTGTTTATTCTCGTCTGTCAGACGGCGTGGTACCCATCGTGCACAGATTTTACGGTATCCCAATTGTTCAATAATGAAGCCAACACGTTCCTTAGATATTCCAATTTGGTTTGCGATACGCTGTTGAGTAATTCGCCGGTCATTTTGAATCAAATCATCGATGAGTTTGCGACGATTATCGTCTGAGGCAGTGATTGGTCGTCCACTGCGTGTTTTGTCAACAATTAAGGCTTTTCCAGGTTGGCAATCACGAAATTTTATTACCCAACGATTCACAGTAGACCTATCAACAGTATCGTCACAATAAACAGCCTTTAAACGACGATAAATCTCACTAGGATTCACTTTCTCAGCAGTTAAAAATTCGATAACAGCGCGTTGTTTAATTCTCGTTGACATAGCACCAGAACACGACGCCATACTTCCACTACTCAAAACAAACTGAATGAAAGCAACGCCTTCAAACTGCGCAGGCTTGTAGAGGAGAAATAGTACTTCCACATGCCACCAGGCGCGCTACTGAAGTTTATTTAGTTGTCTTCTACAAGCATGTGTGCATTACTTATCAGCCTACCCTCGTACATAGACCAAATTTAAAAGATGAAAACACAGTAATTTTTACGTACCACCAAAAATCGTATTTATTTCATTTCAGTAATACATTTTTGACATTTTAGGTGAGAGATGAATATGCCTTGGTCCTTACTTTAACTGATGGTCACCTAGGAGATGGAAATTTTATCACACAGAGCCTATTGCTGCTGGTGGAAGATGTAAATGACAACGAACCAATTTTTAAACCTTATCAAACATCAATAACAGTTCCTGAAGACAGTGGGCCTGGCGTTCTAACAACAGTTGAAGCTACTGATTTAGATGAAGGACCATATGGCCAGGTTTGTTTGTAGTGGAAAGTTATTTAGATTTCACTCTAAGCTCAGAATTCTACTAAGTTGTAGCCACTGAATTTTTATACCACAGACTTTCACATAAATAAGTATTAGCTATATTAGATAATTATTCTGTAAGCATTGCGTATGTTTAGGATAATTACGAGGGTGTATCAAATATAAATGGGACCTGTGTTTTGAAAAATTCTGACTTTTTTTTTTTTTTTATTTATTTATTTAACGTCGCATCAACTGCAATGGTCATTAGCGACGACGTTGGGGTGGAACTTTATGCGATGTAGGATGAAATGATTTTTTTTGTAACGTATGAAAATTCTGACTTAATGACTTAATTTAACTAAGTTTACAATTATATATTATATGTCTACATACTCTCCTCTCTAGAAACACATTTTTTCCATTGGACTGGGACCTTTTTTATTCCATCATCGTAAAAACTCTTCATGCATACTTGTAACCATTGGAGCACAAGTGCTTCCACCACTTCATTGTCGTCAAAACACTGGCCTCCAAGTATTTCTTTGCGGGGTCCAAAAATATGGTAATCACAAGGTGAAATGTCTGGACTAAAGGGTAGATGTTCCAGCGGTTCCCATCCTAATGCATCCAGTTTTTGCATTGTAGCATCAGCCGCATGAGCCGTGGCATTTTCTTGTAAAATAATGACACTTCTGGTCGAAGTGCTTCTTTGTTTACCTTGAAAATGACTGTTTCGAGGTGTCCAGTAATTCACAATAATATTGTGCATTAATCGTGGATAAAACCAAAGTGAAGAGCACCTTGTCAATCAAAAAACCTTGCCTTAATGTTGACCTTAGTCACACTTGTCCTTGGGTGGCAGTTCTGGCTCTCATTGTTGACCTTTTCACGCCCTCCAGAAAATTATTTTTTCCAAGCAAACACACAGGTTCTTGACACAGTGTTGCCTGTAAACACCGCAAAATTTCGGTTGGGGTTCACCCCTCCATGGCTAAAAACTTGATAATATGATGATAATCCACTGCTCCATTGTGACATACACTTCTTTCTTGCTCATGGTTTCTTTTGGTACTAAAGGGATCTGAGGGAGTTGCAGTAAGTTCTCTTGTGTCTCTAATAGTACAGACTACCTGCACATCAACTCCTTACAGGTCTAGAACCTCTGTGGAATTTTGAAGATAATCAGTCCTGTTTATATTTGATACACTCTAGTATTTTCCTCAACAAAAGTTAATCCCACCGGTTTTATGTCACCTTTATATTTGGTCTTTATACTCAGTCTTAAACTAATACTACTATTAGCATTAGTAACTACTAGCTACTATTAGCTACTACTACTATTAGTATTATTAATACTATTACTTAATTAGATATTAAAAAAAAATAAAGGGGTTCCTACATTACAAAACAATAAAATGTAAAAAAAATAAAATTTACAGAAAATATAACAGACAGAAACAATAGTATAGTAACCTGTTAATAAAAGCTTTAACCAATCTGAAAAAGGCTACTTCTTAATAAAATGCAAGAACCAGAAAATTACTGTCGAAAAACAGTAATTTTACTACAATTAAGTCCAGTTTTGTTTTCAATGAAAAGCAAATTTCAATCTCTTGTATTATTTACATTTTCAGTCCTCTCATTTCACCCGGGTAATTGAATTCCAGGTAAATTCTTTCACCAGCTGTAACAAACAAAGTGTTTCCTATTCGAAAACGCTTAGCTATAACATATATTTAGCAATAGAATCAGCTCCCAAGAGATCACCATTGAGTTTTAAATCACCTGTATGAGTAAATACTTGTATTTTAATTCAATTTTGAAAGACTAATTATTGCACTTCTTATTTTGAATAAATTTTGTTTATTAGGTTGTATATTATCTGCAAGAATTAGATGGAGAAAATGATTTGTTTTCTGTCTCAACTATCAATGGGAAAGGTGTCATACGTCTGGTTGGCCAGCTTGATTACGAACGTAAATTTCTTTATCAGCTTCGTATATTGGCAGTAGATCGCTCAAACAATGACAGGGTATGTAGTAACATTGTAACAATATTTAATCAGTGTAATCCTTTTAAACATTGTGCTTTACTAACTTATTAAATTCGGCATTTGCAAGAAAGAAATTTTTCAGTAGTTGACAACACAAAAATCAATAATTGATTTTTGTGTTGTCAACTACTAAGCGGTTAGAATCAAAGGGGTGTAAGTGCCTAAAACCTAATTTTGAGAAATTGTACTGTAAAGTTGAGTACAATTTAAAAATTCACAAGTAAAGTAATCACAATTTGTTTAGTATTACATTGTTCTGCATACCTTTATGCATTTTTTGATGTAGTGTCAAGGAATAACTACCTTCCATTTAGGCACAAAAAAATTTTTTGTGAGACCCTGCCTTCACTTACACCCTTCTGCTCCCAACTCAGTCACTTACACCCTTTTTCCTCTAATGAACATTACATTTTTGCTGATCGTCATGGCAATAATACAAAGAAAAAAAAGATGACAAGTATGTTGTGTAATGTGTTTAATTGCTGTTTACAAAATATTACAATAATAAAAATAATAATATAATAAAATTTTACAATAACATTAAGTTACACACGAACTTCTGTAAAAATAATTTATTTACTAAAATACAAAAATTTAATGATGTACAAAATAAATTAGTAATAATAAAAAACAAAAATGAAACCAAATTATTTTAATAAAAAAATGTAAGAAAATTAATTATTAAATTATTTACCAAAATAATCATAATTTTTTATAAGAAGTACTGAAAAAGTTATTATTCTGATTCCCACATTCTGTTATCTTCAATTTCCAAGTGATTGTCATTATTTTCATTGTTTGATGTAGTTGAGGTTGATGGCTTAATGGATTTCTTGTTTGTTTTTGTTCCATGTTTGAGGTTTTTGTAAAAACTATGGTGGATGGGAGGCAAATATTGAAGAAGGGATTTGACATCTTTAAATTTTTCTGTTGTAATTTTAACTGGTGAATCATGCAAGGGCTTTAAGGTGAATGAGTTATTTCCAACTTTAGGGTTTCTCATATCATATGATTTGAATTCTACATTGTTATCCAGAGAACACTTGTATAAAACAGTAAATGGATCGTCTTTCTTAAATCGAAGCCATTGAAATTTGCTGATTCCAGTGACAGCATCTTTTAGACTATCATTCATTTCTTCTACTGAAAAAAAAATCCTCTGGAGTCATTCGTACTGGTACTTGAAATTTACGGCTTGCAGATGATACTGCAGCCAGCCAATCGTCAGGCACAAACACATACTGCAATGTTTTCTTAAATTTTTCTATAACAGCAAAGTCTTCATCGCATTCCATGTATGAATGCCCTGCAACCAAAAACTTGTGGTCTGCAGTCTCTACATGGGTGTGTTTAACAATGTACATCCAAAATCTTGTGATGAATTGATTTTTATTTTGTCCCCCACAGTTATCGCTGAATGCGATTATATGTTTTACTGTGGGAGGAAGCTGTGTGGCGTACTTGAGTAAACACGACCCAATTTCCTGTGACCCCCTTGAAGCTTCAGCTTCGTGCCACATTAGCATAGATCCATGATTACTTCCAATATCATGTGTTTCCAGTGATGATGATGATGAGTCTGATGAATTTTCTTGTTCTGGATCAAAATTTTTGTCCTCATCTGTGTCATCCACAGGATCTGAAAAATCAAACTGTGTTAATTTTATGGATAAAATACATTTTACTAAATTAAATATTAAAAAAAAATTATAAAACTTGTTATATTAATATGGATTCTACTGCTATGATGCTAACTAATCACACAAATAATTACTACAGTAAAACATCCAAACACACAGACATTACGAATTCATATACTGAAGTTTTGCTCGGTGAAAAAATTAAATAATTAGTTTAGCTATTAAAAAATTAAATAATTAGCTTATTAAAGCACTACCTTATGAAAATTTTTATGATGTTCTATTCCAAGAAATACTACTGTAAATTATATATATTTTATTTTATCAAACATCCTATGCAGATATGATTTCAGTATATTAAATAAAAATATTACAAAAAATGTAATCATTATAAGAAGCCTTTGTTTTTAATAAAATCAAAATGCTTTATATAAAACCAATAATAATTTTGTTAGTAATAATGTTGTCTAATACAACATAGGTTTAACCTAAAAACTTATAAGTTAAACCTATGTTGTATTAGACTAAAAGGTTGTTTTTAAGTAATTGAATTATTCTTACCTGAGCTTTCTTCTAGCAAATAATCACTGATTTCTTGTTCTTGCAAATATTTTCCAACCAATTTCTCCAAAAACTTTGTCAATCACAGTTGCTGTTGTGATAAAATACTTGTTGCTGCTTCATCCACTTGCCAAACTGTTTGGTGGCAAAGGGATGCAAGTGACTTGTACCCCTCTGCCACTAAACAAAATAGCAGAAACATGAAGTAGTTTTTTTAAAACTCACTAGGTAGCAGCACCTGTCAATAAAAGCACTTGCATCTCTTTGCCACTTAACAGAATGGCCTTTTCTCTACTGATTGCAAGCATTACTCAAAATTTTTAAAAATTGTCACTTACACCCCTTTGCTTCCAACCGCCTCAATTTTAAGAAACAAAAATAAAATTTGTGTTTTTTCTTTTTTTAGCGTAAACAAAGATTGCCTTCATAGGTTTAATATGTTATAAAATGTATTTAAGTGAAAATTATTAATTTTTCTACTGTGAATGATTTTTTTGTGCACTGTAAAATTTAAAATGTATAATTCTTAAAATGATCAAAATTTTAAAGCTTTTTAAAAATCCTTTGAATTGCTTTAAACAAGTTTTAGAATAAATTTCAGCTTATTTTGAATAATTTACTCTTGTTTTGAAGCTTCTTACAATGTAAATATAAGGATTAATTACTTGCTTTTGTTCATTTATAGATAAATACAGCTACTGCTGCAATTCTTGTGAAAGTACAGGATGTTGAAGACCAACCACCAGAATTTGTAGTTGTGTCACCAGTAACTAGAGTCAGTGAAGATGCTAAAATTGGAACTACTGTTCTTCAAGGTAATTCTACACCTCTTGATTTACTATATCAATACTTCTCTTTAATTTTGCTTCTTAGATGTGATTACCACTACACCAAAAGACCCCTTGAAATACAACGGTTTGTGTTGCCAGTTAGATTAACGGAAACTAGTTTTATCACAGTGTGATATTCTGATTTCTAAGAACACTCATAAACAACTTCATAAAAATAATTATTGAAACCTACAGTAGTGTCTGATTTGTTTCTATACAAATTATTATGTTTTATCCAGTAATCTACGAGAGCTATTAACATTAGGATAATTAAAATAGCTCCTGTGCTATTATTGGTGATTTCATTAATTTTGTAGTGGTACACTTCATAATTACGTAATTGGTGGCAATTTTTTACCATCTATCATTTTCCTGTTTCTATCCGTCCAACTGTCAGAACCAACTGTCATCTAGATGTCAGAAACTACAAGAGATAGCAATGAACAGTTTGTGGATTCGTAACCTACACAAAAAGTTAGTGGGTCTGGATTGGGTCTGAAGTTATGGTTTCAGCCGGAAGTGGCCCAAAACCAGAAGTCAAGAAATCAAAATCGTAATTTGGAAACTAAAATAGCATCATTCAACTCCTCTTAAATAGTAGCTTTCTTACTTAGCTTTTAACTTTTTTTCTTAAGAAAGCTAAGTGGGCTTTATTCCATTATGAGAAAGGATAACCCTGAGTTAGGTGAACACGCAATTTGACTTCTCGGCCATTTTTTTTTCTTTCAAAAAAGTTTCCACCAGCCATGAGACTCCTGAAAGGAATGATTTTTAATTAAGTTATCTTGCTACACGTTGGAATTAATATAATTGGGAATATTGTAAAATACTGATATGTAAATGTTTAATTACAGAGACTAAACCAAATACTATGATCTTTTCTCAAAATAAAGATTGATGATTTAAATGTTTCAGTGCGTGCCCTCGATGGTGATAGGGGAGTAAACAACAGAATAACTTACAGTGTTACAAAAGGGAGTAAAGACACCTTTGACATTGATTCATCAACTGGTGGTGTATTTACATTAAAGAATCTAGACAGGGAAAGCCCATTAAGCAGTAATGGTGCCTACATATTAGAAATAATGGTAAGGAATTTTTTTTTATTCCCTTATTAATAAGCAAGTTCGTTGATTGAAATGAAGGGTTAAATGAGTTACTGATTTTCTGCTGAGGAGATCTTTATGATGCAGAAATGAGCAGTAAGAAGGTATATATGGGATAGGTTGGGAGAAGTCTTGTCGAGGCTATTTAAACAAAATAAAATTCTCACCGTACTTTGTTTATTTATTAAGGAATCTGTACTGTAAGCAAAATCAGTAAAACGAGATGGTTTGATGGAAAAGCCTCATGACTATCTCACAAGAAGGCACCCTTCTGATTTTGCGGAATTTCGTATGATGTCTCATCATATGTTGGATCAAAACTCATGTTTCATTTTCTATAAAGGTTGTTTTTGAATGATTGTAAGAAAAGATTCGAAAGAGAGTTAAAATATTACCTGGTTGAAAAGTTATATTATATGGTCTAGGAATTCATAAACAATGGAGTTTGACTTTGTGTTTCATTTATATTGTATGTGATTGATGTTAACAGTTTGTTTTCTGTGATTTTTCTTTTTTAAATCTTTTTAAGAGGTGAAATGTTTGATGCTGACTTACCTTATACTCTTTTTGAGTTTTATTCGGATTAAAATTTTAAATAAATAAATTGTGGTGAGTTTTGTTGCTACTGTAGACTGTAATAGAATCAATTATGTTTATAACTCTGGCAGATATTTCAAATACTGCAATAAAATTTTAATTTAATGAATATAAATATTTTAATTCACTAGCTTTCACATCTTTAATCTTCAAATTAGCTTGTAGCATTCATTTAAATTATCGAGGACCTTCTGTTTCAAAGTGTAGCTGTGTAGCTGATACTTTAACATATCTTCTTACTAATGCATGGACTTTCTTCTGTTATTGTACCTTTAAGAATGTTCACATTGAAATTTATCTAATTTCATAGCATATATTAACGTAATTTACATTAATTACTGTTAAATAAAGCTTAATGCTTGTTAATAGTATTTTAAATGTTCAATTCTGCACAATCAATTCACAATAGATTCCAAAATTTTATTAATATTGAGTAATAATTGTGTTTTTCTTTTTATGCAATACAGGCTCGTGAAGAATCTCGTACAGTTTTTCCTCCTCCTACAGCACGTACCGAAGTAACCATAATAGTCACAGATGTAAATGATGAAACTCCAACATTTCGCAGTAATCATTATAATTGTGAAATTAATGAAAATGCACAAGCTAATACTCCAGTAACTTTTATTGGTCCTGCTCAACCTCAAGTTTATGATTATGATCAGGTAAATATTAATAATTAGATTACTAAAATTACTTGTAAAAATTTTCTTCAAATTATACACTTCACTGGGCTCTAGTTAAAACCTGGGTATCTTCAGCTTTGAAGCTAAAAATCCATGATTGCTGCTAATTGTGCCGCCTAGGTGGTTTTAATACTTTTGTGGAAGATAAAATATAATTATTGCTTGCACTAAGAGTTATCAGTGATTACCATTAATATAGTTTGCTTTGTATTCTTTACTCTTTGTATACAATACCTACTTTTTATTACATTTTTTGCCACCGTGTTCATGGTGAAATCATGTCAGTTGCATTACAGCATAATAAGAACTTTGAAACATTTTAATTTGGTATTTCATGTTTAATTACTTGTATAGGTATATTATTTTTGTTATGTACAGTAATTTCCCATTTTACTGGATCCCATTCATACAGACTTTCAGATTATCTAAACTGTTTTTTGTTTTGTTTTTAATGAACTGTCGTTATGATAAAACTGTAATTTGATAATTACTTTATAATACCATAAAATTAATCTACACAGAAATATTGTCTTAGTGTAATACACAATAAACGGAATTTTCCTTTAGGTCATACTTTCTGTAATAGGATAATGTAAAATTATGACGGAAATGTGATTACCCCTAGTGTAGCCTTCTTTAGACAAACCAGAAAAATCAGAGTACTAGATAATGTTTTTAAAAATTTGTGAACGGAAAATTTCATTGTGTGTTTCTGCAAGTGTGTTGAAATTACACAAGTTAAATTGGATGCTTTGAATTGAGTTGGCAAACTGAAATTTTTATATTCTTATTTCTTAATTCCATAATTCCATTCTTAGAGTATTCCATTATACTGCCATACTATAGTTATTTTTTGTTAACAAAAGTTTTCTATTATTTTTTAGTTTGAAATATAGAAAACCGCCCTTACCCAAACCTTGTTCAACCATAACCTGGCTTAACCGAAATGGATCCTAAAAACTGTTTTTTAGCTTGATGGTTACTTTATCTTAATACTGTATATACTTACAATACAGCACTTAAATACATAGTGGGCGTTAATGTAAAGAACAGTGTAAAGTTAAATAAATAATGAAAATAAAGTTTTACTATTCAGGGAATTTGTTTACTAATGTGTACGTTGAACCATCATTTATATGTTGTGACAAAAATATCTATTCTATACCATATGAGGCTCACTATGTATTTCCAGGAATCCAACCCCAGTTCTCCCAACCTTTGCAAAAACACATGCTTCTAATAAACAATGGTATATTATGTAAATAAGTTAGTATACAGTACTTCTATGTATTGTTTTAAGAATATTTAGCATCAATACC
Organism: Catonia carolina; assembly: GCA_035578175.1. Taxonomy (NCBI): domain Eukaryota; kingdom Metazoa; phylum Arthropoda; class Insecta; order Hemiptera; family Achilidae; genus Catonia; species Catonia carolina. Next base: position 46,676,486 of record JAQMRL010000001.1, read on the forward strand.
TGACAATCAAATTTATATTTATAACAGGATCGATTTTTGTTGACTATCATACTGATATTATTGAAGAGCTAACAGTACCTTATGAACATGAGAACATCACCTAGGTGTTTTGTTATTTGTACATTGTATTCTCCCTTATTCTTTCTTTTATTTAACAATACATTAATGGGTATTTAATGTTTGTGCTTTACAGGGGAATAATGGTACTTTTGAAATGTACATTGATGATGAGCAAGAAATATTTGATGTCACACCAAGACTTGGCATTAATGAAGCCACTTTCCTAATAAGAGTAAAGGATTCAACACGATTAGATTTTGAAGCAGTGAAGGGTAGGTTTGCATTAATATAATATAGAAAATGTTGTACAAATTTAGAAGTAACATTGTACTCTGTACTGTTTTTCTTAGCGTTTAAAGGCACTTCTGCTTATATTATTCTTATTTTTATCTCCAACAAATATTTGTAATATTCTTAACACGTGATGTTGCTCTTGTCGTCATAAAAATGTTTGTTTGTATTTTGGTTGCCTATTAACATGATTTTTCTTTTTTTTTGCATTAAACAGGGCTGTATTTCCTGCTGACCACAAAAACTGTTGACTGTTGTTCAAAGATCTTCAGCATGGACAACTAACAGTGTTTTGTCATCTGCATGTAGGATGTTATTGATGCTTATTTTATTCATAATTATTCCTTCTGTTAAATCCCCTAGGGCTTCATTAAAAAGCTTCCCATACTCCCATTAATTAACTAGCTTGTATCATATTCTACAAGTGGTGATCTCTTATCGTAACTGTTTTTGAAATTATTACACACAGCACATAGTTGGTCTGCAAGTAATGTAAATTTAATACATGTGGTTAGACATGAATAGTTGTTCAACTATTCCATACAAAATAACAGAAATACAGATCCACATGCATTCTATGTGATGCTTTCATTGCCTAGTGCTTTATCTGTTTTAAATTTTTTTTTTTTTGACTCGTTTTGTTTCGTCTCAGCTTGTTCTTCTTCTCCATTACATTCTCTCTTTCTTTGAATCTGCTGTCAACATCCATCATTCCATCTTTTCTGGCATTTGCTCTTGACTAGTTATCCTTACCACATTACTTTTAATAGGCTTATGAAACCTCATTTATTGTCTTGAAAGAGATCCTTATCTGAACCTATTTTGAAAAACAGTTTCATAATAGTTTATTAACATATAAGGCTGTTTCTCCTTTATGTTGATGTTTTTCTTGAAATTTATTGTTAATTACCCTTAAAGTATTTCCTGATAGTAGAATACTAAATGTTTACTTTTTAAAAAAATAAATATTGTATTTTAAATTTATCAAACATGTTCAATATTGTTTGTTTCAGTTATGAATTTTACACTTGTTGCTAAAGAATCGGTTGATAAGAATCCAAAATTTAGTGTTGCTTCAGTAACTGTGCATATACGAGATGTTAATGATAACTTCCCCGAATTTACCAAATCTGTCTACGAGGTAAGTTATAAAGAACTTCAAGAAAGAAATTAATTGTTCTTGAAGTAATACAGATTTTTAAGAATGAACAAAATTAAGTAATGTTTTCAGATCTGGCTTAAAACCTGTGTTATCTGATTTCATTTGCCTTGTAATTTGTGTCAGTCTTTCTTACAATCAAATTGTAAAGAACTCGTAAGAAAGTTCTTACAAACATTGTGATAGTTGTTAGTTGTATCTTCATATAAGTTCATCACCTATTCATAATATCTCTTTTAACTAAATGCTTTAAAATAATTTACTTACTACTATGAGCACCATGTAATTTTTATTACATTACCATTCATTTCGCACTTATGCCGTGAGCAAGCTTACTGCTACCTTCAGAGGTTAGCTTAAAATTGGTCTCTAAACATTCCTGCTTGGAAATGTTATTAGTATTAAAATATAGTGAACATACTAAGTTTTAAAGCTACATCGCTTTGGGAAGGCATAAAATATAATATTTATTGTTATAAGGTGGGTAATCACTCCTTTTTACCCTTTAAGCACAAATGTTTGTAGTTATAACCTTTTTCATATCACTTACAGAATACATATTAATTTTCTGAACTATAGCTCTTTGGGAAGGTGTAAAAATAATATGTATTGGTACAGGGTAGTTACCCTTTTTAACCCTTAAATGCAAATGCTATCAAAATATAAATAATTATAAGATTATAAGCTGCTACTTTATAACATTTTGTATGATTTTGTTTCGTAGATTTCATTACCTGAAAACTCTGGACCTGGAACAACAGTTGTGTGGGTTCAAGCTCATGATGAAGATTCTGGTACATTTGGATCTCAGGGAATTCGATACACAAGTCTTCGAGGAAGTGTTGCAGAAATGTAAGATTAATTTTTATATAATTTTTCCCTCTCCAGTAATTTTTTTTTTAATTTATGCATTAACAGTGTATGAGTATAGCCTACTCTTGATTTCTATAAAATAATAATACAAGGTCCTATACTGGATCTGGAACAGATAGGATTAACACTGCGGGATACACAGGACAGAGAGCACTATAGAGCAGTGATAAGGGAGTCTGGGGGGATTGAGAGCAGGAGGATGCGCTGGGGCAATGGCGGCGAATGGTCAGAGGAAAGGAGACAGCAACAAAGCGCGAGAATGAAGGCGTTATGGGCCGAACGCAAGGGAAGCTGGCAAATACAGTAGGCCAGAGGAACAACTTGGTAACGTGATCCATAGCAGGTCAATTCGTGAACAAAAAAAAAAAAACAAGGTCCTATACAATATTCATCATGTCTTTGTGACCTTAAAAGTCAATGGATTTATCGATAGTTCACATTTTCCATGTACTACTTAAACAATTATCTCACTCACACAAGCAATTACTCACTACCCATGTTGTAGAGATCAGCACAAATAGCTTCTAGGCCGGCGTTCCGGGTTCGATTCCTGGTCAGTTTTGGCATCTTTTTATCACTCATTTTTATCTATCACCTTTCTCATCATCTGCATTAGCAGAAATTCAAAATATTAGTAAAAGGGATTGTTGTTAAATTCTTCTTTTAAAACTTTAACTGTTGTAATTGTTTCATTGCGTTGTTGTATTACTTCTGTTTTGATTTTTAATTTACTTATTGTTTTGATTTCTAATACCTATATTTATTGTATAACATAACCTTCCATTACTTTTACTTTTCTGTATATGTCGCCACGCTGGAATACTCGTACAAGGGGCGAGGTGGAGCAATTTAGTAATGCTAGACGTTGAAGCTCACAATGATATGACGCACACTCTACTAGAAAGTGGTCTGTGTTAGTAATATTTTGAATTTACTGTATTTTGTTTTACAGAAATTTAATAGAAATAAAACACAGAAATATAAAAGAAACTTCCTAATGTTTAAGAGTTGGTACAATTTTCACATATAATAATGTATGTAATAATAAAGTATAAATTAGGTGAAAGTATATACGTAGAATAATTTTTCATGAATAACAAACAGTCTAAGCTAACTTCTTGTGTTAAACCACAGATTATTATATCCATCTATCATTAAAATAATAGATATTACACAATGTCATACATTTTCTTAAATCATACTACAGAACATACATACATACATATAATTCAAAATACAGTACCATTTCTGTACCTTTAATTTTCACAGGTTGTCTTTGGATTCTAAAACTGGAGTAGTGACTATTAATGCAGATGGTGCTCATTTTGATCGAGAACAGATGTCACGACACTATTTAACTGTCGAAGCTAGAGATGATTTAGGACAAGGAAACAGGTATTTTCTTTTTTAACAGTTTATGTTGTGTAAGGATTTGAATTTTTATACGTATTTATGTATCAATTAGTGTTTTCATGTATATTAACGCATGTTGAGGATATCGTAGACAGATAAGGACGAGCAAGAAAGTCTTACATCAGATACATAAAGAAGAAGAATTTATTAACAAAAGCAAGACAACATCTTGGTAAAAAATCTTTGATATGGTATCATTACTTCTCTATGGAACTGTTTAGGGTAGCAACATCAGAAAAAATAATTACAGTTATGGTCACTAACCTCCAATAGCAGGTTGATAAGAGGTTTCAAAGAAGAAGAATGATGTAAAAATGTGGTCGAGCTTGGGGTTTATGTCTTGGAAATTTTGAGTATGTTTACTGACTGTAAACTTTGTCTCACTATTGTTAGTTTTCAGTTCAAAGGAACGTAAAGATTTGCAACTGTACTTTAAAAAACAAAGTATATTATGTACCTTCATGAACAATTACTTTAGAAAAAACCTGGTGTGCCACACTTGCATGACTTTCTCTTGTGAATGTATAAAACATGTATAATCTATGTTTAATCATTAGTAGACAATGTAAAATGAAAAACATAACCTAATTTTAAGCATGAGTGAATGAAGCAAATTAAAAATCAACATCTGTAGAACTTAAAAATACGGAAAATTATTTATTGATGCTAAAATAAAAGTTGTCTGCAAACTTAAAAAATTCCATTTTTTACCGATTGAAGAGCAAAATACAGATAATCACTAATTGACGCTAAACTAAACATTATGAAAAAACTGCTTGAAATAAAAGTTGCAGGTATTTTGATTTCCCAAAAATTTAATTTTATAAGTTTTTGTGTGAAAATGCACATTAAGGATGCAATTCTAAAAAAATTACCACAACAGCACAGCCTCCCCACAAATTATAGCAGATGGGCTGTTTACCCAAACTTGTAGAGCATAAAAAAATGTATCAATTGAGCAATTTTTTAAAAAAATCATACAAGATATTTTTGAGAAAATTGGAAAAAAATGAAAAATTGTATGAATTAACAACTAAGTTACTTCCGGTTGACTGATTTTGATAAAAATGTTATTGTTAATTCCCGTAGTTTTTTGGGTCCCCTAGCTTTTTTTTTAGTTGTTTATTGGATCCCTAACTTAAGTTTCAACTTCGTACCCTATTCTGTTCTTGAGATATTTTATTCACACACAGACCAGTTGCTAAAAACATGTTTGTTTGATTTAGGGAGCTTGAAAACGTATTTGCGGTGAAAACTTGATTTTAAAAAATCCACAAGAAACTATACTTTCCTTCCCTATGTATTCATGTACCGCAAGAGAAAGTGAAAATAGATCATTCAATAGAATTCAGCCCAGGAACTCATTCAGATAATGGTTTTTGCAGTTTGTGAAATTATACCATAGCATCAATTTCACCAACTTGAGAATTTTAAAGGAATAAAAGATAAACATGTGGGAAATTCTAAAGATTCTGTGTTATATTGGAATTACCCACCGGGTTGGTCTAGAGGTAAAGTCGTCGCCAAAATCAGCTGTTTAACAGCTGATTTTCGGAGTCAAAGGTTCCTGGTTCAAATCCTAGTAAAGGTAGTTACTTTCATACGGATTTGAATACTAGACAGTGGTTACCGGTGTACTTTGATGGTTGGGGTTTTATTAACCATACTCTCTCAGGAATGGTCGGCCTGGGTCTGTACAAGACTACACCTCATTTACACGTCATACACATCATCCTCATCTCATTGGGTCATGGGGTTGCTTATTGTTCTAAATTGAACAGATTGCAACGGACACAAATTAGGAATAAAAAAAAAAAAAATATTGGAATTACAAAACATTACAAATGTTTCAGTTGCTAACAAGTTTTTACTGCTCTAAATAAATCAATGCTTATTTTTTAATTTACAGAAACACTGCTCAGTTGGTACTAAATATAGAAGATGTGAATGACAATGCACCAATATTTTTACATAATAGATATGAAGGAAGATTACTAGAGAATCAACTTGACTTTGATACACCTCTCATTGTTGAAGCAAGAGATATGGATTTAAATGGTAAGTTAAATTTATGAAGTATTACAAAAAATGCTTTATTCTTTAAAAATAAATACATGAGGTCCTGGATAATACAAACTAATGAAATCTACAGCTCTTCATTAATATTTGAATTTAAAGGAACAGGATAAAGTATCAAGGGAAGTTTTGGAAGCCGAAATAAGTCCCATAACTCTTTCTATTTTTATGCAAACAACGCTTTTATTAGGGTATTGATACAAACATTTAAAAAATTAACTTTACTTTCGTTTCTTCAAAAAGTCACTGATTTTTGTCTGTTTTTTTTATGTTAGTGATTTTTCTACTGCATCTTTTCATATTTGAGTCAGTTAAAGTAGTTTGCGCAGGGGAATGCCATTCTCTGTTGCCCACTGAACACAAATAAAATGTTTTATTGCGTCTATGTGTTAAGATGAGAAAAACATTTTCTGCACTCCAAACCAAGCCTGGAATATGTATCTACACCCATAAGCATGAGTCACTGTACTACTGCTCCAGTACTGTGGTGGTGTATCTATTCCATTATTTATTGATTTTATTAAGTCAAATTGGACTTAATATTAAGTTAAAATTATTTGATGCAGTATTCCTATTCTGTTTAATACTTTAAATATGAATTTACTGAAGAGCAATGTGATAGTGACATGGTACCTTACTACAACCTTTGTTTTGGGAGTTTGGATTACCTGGGTTTTGGATTATCCAGATTATCCTGTATGAAAAATCATTAATAAAATTTTGTAAACTTTATACATTTTTTTGTTTTCATTAGGTACAAAAAACAGCAGGATTATTTATACCATATCAGAATGGGATAAAACTAAAGCCAATTTTACACTGGATCCAAGCACAGGTGTCATTAAACCAACAACCCAAATTGATTTTGAACGTTTACCTGGAGTGAGACATACTCAGAGCCCAATTGCACTACATTTAAAAGTTAGAGCTTCGGACATGGGAACACCACCACTATTTAGTGAAGTACCCGTGACCATTTATCTTCAAGATGTCAATGATTTTGCCCCACGGTTTGAAGTAGAAAAATATGAAAGGACTATTCCTGAAGATTATATAGGAGGAACTTCTGTTTTAAAAGTAAGTATTTTTGGAAAAATAATCTTGTGTCATAAATTCACATGTATATTAATGAATTATAGTTATTTGAGTCACAATTTACCTTTGTTTGCAATGAGGGGTAAAGGGGGGAAAAGCATCAGTGCACATGCGTGACGGCTTTAATTTCAGTACAAAACAACACAACAACTTATGCTATACCCAGAGCTATACAGTACCTATGTTACGGAAACTTTTGTAGGTTAACTCTACGAATATAACTGTTTGTTACAGTAAACAAATGTTAGTTTCTAAAAATGTGGGCAGACTATTCACAGAGCTGAACGAAATCTAATATGCAGTGTAATAAAATGCTGTAAAGTTGAAGCTTAACAAAAATGCCTTTCCCTGCCTTTTAACAAAAGTTGTGAGCGAGTGGCTAACTACTGTGATGTTTCTCTTTCAACAATTTGAAAAATAGAGAACAAAATTAAAGACGTGAATAAGCTATTCTTCCAACAGTTTTGTTGACACCTGGTAAAAAAAAGAAACGGTTATGTACTTAAGATACTATTGAGACTGATAGTGAAGACGCTGGTGACAGCGATATTAAAGAAGGCGATTCATTCATAGAAAATTTTGTTCCAACAGAATAAGGTAGCTGGTAGTTACAGTAAATCAAACATTTCTAGTCATGTAATTAAGCAATAGGCAATATTACAGTGTAAATTTATTTCTTATAATGTTTATGAAGAAAAAATTTTCTTGGAATAAACCACTGCTCACAAAATGTATGTAGAAACTGAACGGTAGTGAAATGTATGAGTAGTGTCTGACTGTTGAGGTTGGCAGCACTGTTAAATTTTCACTTCCCTCCTCATAGCTCATCCATACGCAAAAGGCAATCTCATGACTTCAGTAACTATAGATGTAAAAATACATAAATATGCACGTACAATATGTCATCAACAGACAAATTACTGAACAAATTAAGAACAATGCTGTGGAAATAAGTCTCAGTGATCAAGTGCAAAGAGAGTACTATTTAAATAATATTATTATAATTGTATTTTTTTATCTTTTATGACCACAATGGATCACTTTAGTCAAATTTAGAAAGCGTCTTCCTTTTCATATTCTTTAGCTTGATGTTTTGCCAGTATGCCTTCATTTGAACTGATCTTGCTTGCTAAACTTCCTCTGAAATGACCGGTTTCTTCCTGCTTGGGTTTGTTCTTCCATCTGATTTTGTTTCAAATCTACTTTCCTTATTTCTTAAGAATTTAATAAATATAAATATAATATATTATATGGTTATATTTATAATATAAATATAATTATATTTATATTAAATTACATAAGTATTTAATTATTTTAATTTTTACATAATTGGGTGATCATGTGATAAAAAACAGTACTTATTTTTGTAACCCTGGAACTAACAGATTGAGTGCAAATAATTTTATTTTCACAAGTCTGTTATGGGCAGAACATTGTACATCAGCATTAAAAATGCGACAATTGTTTGTTTTTTATATTAACTTGATTTTTATTCCATATTTCTATTATAGGTAACAGCATGGGATGGTGATGGCTCAGCTCCAAATAATGAAGTGGTATACCGCATACAGTCAGGTGCTGGGGATAAATTTGTAATGGATTCTGAATCGGGTGTAATAAGTGTTGCTCATGGTGCCACTCTTGATCCTGATGCAACCAATCCTAGGACACTGAAATATTCACTCATCATTATTGCATTAGATGGTGGAATTGGAGTTCATCAAATGACATCCTCTGTTCAGGTCGACATTACTATTGAAGACGTTAACAATAAACCACCTGTTTTAGTAGAGCCTGGAACTGTTAGAATAAAAGAAAATACAAGGGTAAATTTAATCAAATTTATATTTAAATCATATTTTAAAGTAATCATCTTGTGATGACAACATTTATGTAACTATTCTTTTTGTGTCTACTTATTTATTGAATTCATGTCTCTTATTAAACCTTCTAAGTTCTTGGCTTTCTCTTCTCTTTTACTCAACATCTTACCATTGATATAAGAATGAAATTATTGTCTTATAATGTTTAATTTTGCCGATGCATTTGGCCTTCATTTTGTTTAATTTTGCATTGGTATGCAATTTCCAATAAATTTTAATTTTGTTTTGCTAAAATTAGTGGTGAGCTAATATTGATTTTCAACCAACACCAAAATGGATCACTTTAGTCAAATTTAGAAAGCGTCTTCCTTTTCATATTCTTTAGCTTGATGTTTTGCCAGTATGCCTTCATTTGAACTGATCTTGCTTGCTAAACTTCCTCTGAAATGACCGGTTTCAATTGCGTCCAGGATACTCCCAGGGAAGTATAGGACAAATCAAGAAGTTAATATATAAAGTTAATTATGTAAGTTAATACGAGGGTAGGCTGATAAGTAATGCACACATGCTTGTAGAAGACAACTAAATAAACTTCAGTAGCGCGCCTGGTGGCATGTGGAAGTACTATTTCTCCTCTACAAGCCTGCGCAGTTTGAAGGCGTTGCTTTCATTCAGTTTGTTTTGAGTAGTGGAAGTATGGCGTCGTGTTCTGGTGCTATGTCAACGAGAATTAAACAACGCGCTGTTATCGAATTTTTAACTGCTGAGAAAGTGAATCCTAGTGAGATTTATCGTCGTTTAAAGGCTGTTTATTGTGACGATACTGTTGATAGGTCTACTGTGAATCGTTGGGTAATAAAATTTCGTGATTGCCAACCTGGAAAAGCCTTAATTGTTGACAAAACACGCAGTGGACGACCAATCACTGCCTCAGACGATAATCGTCGCAAACTCATCGATGATTTGATTCAAAATGACCGGCGAATCACTCAACAGCGTATCGCAAACCAAATTGGAATATCTAAGGAACATGTTGGCTTCATTATTGAACAATTGGGATACCGTAAAATCTGTGCACGATGGGTACCACGCCGTCTGACAGACGAGAATAAACAGCGTCGATTGGAATGCTGTGAACAACTTTTGAAGCGCTACCGTGACGAAGGAGACGACTTTCTTTTGAATATTGTGACGGGGGACGAGTCATGGGTTCATCATTACGATCCCGAAGAAAAAAGGCAGAGCGCTGAATATCGTCATCCACATTCTCCTGTTGTGAAAAAGTTCAAAACACAACCGTCCGCAAAAAAAATTCTTTTGACTGTGTTTTGGGATGCTCGCCGAGTTTATGTGACTGATTATCTGGAACGAGGGGCAACGGTAAATTCTGCTCAGTATATACAGACTCTGAAACACCTCCGACGTCGAGTTTGTCGTGTTAGAGGCAACCTGGCGCCAATAATTTTGCAACACGACAATGCTCGTCCACACACTTCGCGTGCAACTGGAGAGGCTCTGAGAAACCTGAAGTTTCAACCAATTTTACACCCTCCGTATTCTCCCGACCTTGCGCCTTGCGATTTTTATTTTTTTCCTCTACTGAAGAGAGACCTTAAGGGTAATCATTACAGCTCGGACAATGAGGTGAAGGCAGCTATTGCGTCCTGGGTTCGAGGAAAGTCGGAAGAATTTTTCAGTGACGGAATGAAAAAACTTGTTAAACGTTGGGAGAAATGTGTAATGCTTAACGGTGACTATATTGAAAAATAAATAGATAATTTGGTAGGTTAAGATTTGTACTTTAATTTGTTATTTACCCCATCTTGCTATTTCTTTTTGTTCGTCTTCTACAAGCATGTGTGCATTACTTATCAGCCTACCCTCGTACATAACACCTGAATAAATAATGCCAATTATTTCAATCACACATTGATCTACTAATAGAACCTTACATACTGCAATAAGTGTGGCATCTTCTAATATTTACAAAATGGTAGTTTTCTTACTATTTCCTTTAATGCTTTGGGTGTTTATTTATTTTGAGTTATTTCTCTTCTTTAATTTTTATATTATATAATTTAGAAAGAAATTCTTGTTGGCCTACACTATAAAAAGTTTCATTATAAGTAATTTTTCAGATTTTTTTAAAGGAATGCAAATTATTACTACATATTAAAAATTGAGCAAAAGTGAGCATTAAATTGATTTTAATTGAGGCAAAAGATTTCCTTCACAATTCATGTAACATCTTCCCTGTAAACATAAGTTAAAGTTATCTAACTTTAACTTATGAATTGGAATTGGAATGGAAAAAAGTTAGGATTTGTAATATTTCAGAAAGAAAATAATTGCTGAATGAGGAAAAATTCATGTAACTGATGATTGTATGTTTTATTTCATCATAAGAAAATACCAAAAACTGTTTGAGGAAGGATTGAATTTTGATGTTGGCTAGTAAATATTAATTTAAAATACTGTATTGATGAGGTTAAACATAGGAGAATAGTAAAATAGGTTATGTTGTTCTGTGATTACTTATGAACAAACCAGTTTTATTAATATTTATTAAACACAGTAATTATTAGTTTGCTTACTTCATGTGACAGATATTAATATATATCTTGGTGCAAATGATTTAATTTAAAAATAATTATTTTACTGCTTTTTGTAATCAATTTTCACTTTGATGCGCTGATTTGTTTGTTCCTTGTCTGTAGGTAGGACAAGCTGTTTATCGTGTAGTTGCCAAAGATCCTGATGAAAATCCAGTATTAAGATATTCAGTTGATACTGAGAACTGTGAAGCTAGAAATGAAGAAGGAACGATTGTTAAACAATCTGAATTTGATTACTTATCTGCTCTAGAACTTAATCCACTTGATGGTTTATTAAGAGTTGTACATCTCCTTGATCGAGAAAAAGTTGAAGTAATTAAATTAGCAGTTCGTGTCGAAGATTTAGCAGCAGCTAATGGCAAACAGATAGATAATGGTATATATACAAAATGTTACATCAGTAAAAATATTGTTTTAAGTAATTTCCATAATAAAGGTTTAGTTGTTTTTTTTTTTTAATATAAGTGTTTTATTCACTTTAAAAAATTAGTTATTGGAGAAATAATTTGGATAGCAGTGAAATGGTTAAAGTAATTTATAACTATCCTCTGCAAGTTATATAGCTGCTTATTTTACTTTCTCTAAGTATTTCTCCTTTAGGCTGAACTTGGTAGGTTTTAACTAAAGTGAATTTAAACCATAAAAGTTTTGAATATGATCATCAGTAGTGTTTTTATGTTTCATTATACAGTAACCTTGGGTTTGAACAGGATTTTCTGTTCTTAGAACAACTCAGTACAAGTAATGAACAGTAACTAACACAAGGTATTTGATATTTTTGTACCTAAAGTACCACTACAAAGATACCAACTGAGTAAAGAAAGATTATTATTCTTGCTGTACTCAACTCAATCAAAATTAATGACAAGGTGAGTCATAAATAGGAGATACTTTAGACCTGGTACAAGCAAATATTAGGAACACAACTGCTACAACTTCAGGAGTTCCTACTGCAGTCTATGACCTATCACACCCGATCAACTACTCAATTTACACCCAACCAGTAAGCTATAACCATGTATAGTGGTCACTTTCCGTGTGGTGTGCATAGAGTGGGTTAGCGTGGTAGTCTGTACTGTAATTGTAATACACTCTCGTATTGAAGGTAGGATGGGTAGAGACAGTCTCATTCTGTAGGAGTCATGGGGCAAGTCTACGTGCCACACAAAAATAAAAATACAGTACTAAATGCCAACAATAGTAATAATAATAGTAGGAGTGTTCTTCCGAAAATAAGATCCGAATAAAGATAAATTTTATTTTTTTAATTTCTTTGTGTGTTTAACTCATATTCATAATCATAATAATGAAACATATTGTGGATAATTTCAGCTGTTCTTACGATTGTAATTGAAGATGAGAACGATAATAATCCTAAATTTCGTAAACCATTTTATCGTCGTTCAATAACAGAAAATAGTCAGAATGGTGTTCCAATTGTTAATATAGTAGCAGATGATGCAGATAAAAATCGAACAATCACTTACTCTGTGGAAGGTAATTGTTAACATTATATTTCTATGTTATACTGTGGCATGTGATAACTAAGTTGAAATTTTTTTTTGTACATGTTTTGTTTGTTATATTGCAATTGTTTTAATTATGTGTTTCTAGGATTTTTTTTATAGGTTACAGAGTTGCATAATTTTTTTTTTAATTTATTACGTTGCATCAACTACAATGGTCATTAGCGATGTCGTTGGGTTGTAACTTACTGTGTATAATGAAGGATGAATGATTTTTTTGTAACATAATATTTTTAATGTTACTATTTATAAAAACTGAGGAGTTATGTGGTTCTGAATATTATTAGTGGCTTAAATTGTACCAGTATTTTTATAAATTAGTATTTATTACTCCCTCAACTGAAGGTTGTGCCAACCAGGTCCTGATGAAGCAGCTAAACACATTATTGCGAGGGAAGATGACACCTCTACTAGACGCTGTAACACTAGATGCTGTGTTGTTCACCTCCTTGATTCTACTGTCTCGACGATTACAGCTACCTGCCGACTGACTCTTCTCACGTAGATGACCACAAAGTTGAATGGCCATTTTTAAGGCCCCTGAACATTTAAGGTGCCCACATGCTACTCATGCTTTCCATCCAGTGACAGATTCTTACTTTTATCACTCTCATGATTTTTAGTGGCAGTGTTGATTAGAGATTAGCAAGAAAGAGTTTTTCAGAGGGTCTGACATGCCAATGTATGATTCATACTTTGTTAAATGGAAGACACTGGTAAAAACTAGTTTGCCAAAATACAAGTATACTTCACTCTGTTTTACTTAGTAAAACCTTTTAGTTTACCTGCTTTTTGAGTAAAAACTTATATTTTGGGTTAAATTTATAGGTAATGAATTAGTGCCTAATTAAATTTAATTCTTCCTCCTCCTCATCTCTCCCCACTGTGCTATTTACAGTGTTGAAGCTTTCTCAGCCTGTATCTCCCAGTCATCTATCTGCATAGCCATTCTCTTTACATCCATGCCCTGTCCCTCACTTTTCCAAGGTGCTCCACGTGGTCAACTTATTAATCTTTGGTAATTGTCTGGATCTTCCTTTTATTCTCTCATCTGTCATTTGACGTACATGCATTTTTTTATTGAATTTAATTGGTGTACAGAATTACCTTTAATGAAAATTTAATAATCAAAAAAACTTTTTTTTCTGAGCCTTTCGTTAATCAAGTTTTTATTAACACATTCAGGGCTAGGGACCCGCCTAGCGGGTAATAAGTTCATATTAATGCCAGGCTGCCATCTCACCTGGCGGGGTCTGTTTTATTACCATTTTAAGTAATTCTGGAGGGAGACAACCTGTCAGATATCAATTTCTGGCTATTGTATAGCACTCAGAAAAGTTTTTTTTTTACAACCGTGCAGTTCATTTATTAATTTTCTTCACACGATCTTATACCCTCGTATAGTATACTCATGCAGTATTTTTAACAGTTTTTCAGGATACAGTTAAAGCTGTGAATTTAATATCTTTACATGTATTGATGCAAAATAGCTTACACTTTTGGATTTACTTTAAAAATATATTTGTGTAGTTTAAAATTATATGATAAAGTATGCATAAATCATAACAGTAAATGGAAACATTAAACAAGAAATACATTCATTATAACAGACGAAAATAAATCTAAAATAAAATTTGAATTGTTTACTTTTATGTTATTAGCAAACATAAATCCAACTATTGGTTACAAATAAAAAAATTCTATAAAATAGGCAAGTTACATACAGTTATAAATAAACCAAGCAGAGAACGCACCGCATGAGTAATCAGCCTGGTGGGAGAGATACCTCAATCGCTCAGCATTGAATGTATTAAAGCCTGACATTTTATACCTCCATCAGATTGGTAATACAATGTTATTTGTTTCTTTTTTTAGGACCTCAGAGTATTATTGAACTAGTACATCTTGACAGAGAAACTGGTGAAATGGTTGTTGCCAGTCGAATAGATCATGAACAAGTTGCGTGGTTAAACATGACTGTTAGAGCTACTGACTCCGGATATCCTTCTCGTTCTTCATTCGCTGATGTCTTTATTCAAGTACTTGATGAAAATGATAATAATCCTTATTTTATTGGTGAAACAACTAATATCACTGTCAGAGAAGACTCTCCCATTGGTGAGTTGCAGTTTTGTTGTGTTTTTTAAAATCATTATTCACTTTAGGATTTTATCCATTATTACACGAATTAGATGACTGCTCGTTTGGACGATGTGTTAGCTGTACACTTGGCAATCGTACAGCTGCTAAACACAATCCATGTGTTCTTAACACGTTATTAATATTTATCAATGCAAGATTATGAGCAGTACCTTCATGATTATTGGCTAAAAAGTCCTCACTTAAGAGGTATTTGTATGTTTACCAAAGTGATAACATATTGGTAGGTTGATGGAATACACAAATATAAGAAAAAAGATCCCTCAATTGAAAAGGCATTTGAACATTAATTGCTTCTTTCCTAGCATCTGTGCCCCTCACTGTCCTCTGAAAGCAACCGATGACTTTCGTTCGCGCGCGCACACACACACAATTAACATAATTCAAAATTGGTCCCATAACAACACTATGGCCTGACAACACTTTTCATCTAAAATTTAATGATTGACTGACTCACAAATAAGGCACCAACTGTTTTTATACCTGCGTTCTGTTTCCCCCAAACAATTGAGAACATTATAGAAGGATAAAAAAACAAACATTTCTACCAGTTTCGATTTTTGTGAATTTCTTAATCAAAACATTCCATTCATCACAAACCATTATCTTTGTTCAATACGCATCACAATTAGAATACACAATTTTTTACAATGAACAATTTATTCTTTTAGACATTTCCAGAATATCAGTGTACAATGATACAATATTTTGACTGGATACAAAATAGTTTAAACAGTTTACAAAATAGTTTAATATTTTATCACTGTTTGTTTATTGTTTAATTATTTGATATAATGAAACGGTAACACTGAGTTTAATCATGTTAAATATTTGAATATCCAAACTGGATATTGAGTCAGATACTTTCGGTTAATAGTCACTGCTAATCAACCCACCTAGTTGATCACATATTTACTTAATATGATATTTTTTTAAGTGACTACTTCTTTTGGCGTGCCTTGACTGTGTTTTTGTGCAGGAAAAATCTTTCATTTGCCGTCACGTCACTCTCCGCTATCTTAGTCTAAACTCAGTTGCCCTTGTTCAGTTGGATCAATGGGGCTGAAACCGATCCGATAAAATATATCAGGGTTAATCTGAGAATGTAGGAAAAACAAAAAAATAAAACATATTTACAGGAAACTGCCTTTAGATTGCAGAAAACAAAGTTTTTAATACAAGAATTTACAGATTGCAAACATAGTGTTGTACTGTGCACCACTTAATTATATACGCAATACAGTAAACTATAATTCTTTGAACAGTAGCTTGTATGCTTCTGTTTTATCAGTTTGAAGTATCGCTTACGAGGTGTTTGATCATGCATCCTTTTCAGCATAAGAAGGTCTGCCGTTAAAAATAAACCATATCTTTTGCAAAAGTGTTTACAATATTTTATTGTTTCTAGTTTCTGTGATTATAATACAGTGTAGTTTCTTAAATCTACAAATTCTATTATTTATTTGTGGCCTTAATCAGTCCGGATTATCTTGAGATCTGGGTTCGAAGGTTCCTACTAAACGAGGTTGTATTGTAGTAAGTTATGTTCAATAGTTTGGCAAGTTAAAAAATAGTAGCCTACATTTTATAAATCTACAAATCCCATTGTGGAATTGAATACAGTTGTATAAATTTAAGACAGGGTATCTAAAATATCACTTAGTTTTTTTTATGATTCGGTGATTGTATAATCTCTCGAAACAATGATATGGCTAAGTTTCGTGCATCAGTACACTGAAATGTTTCATTGATTAATGTGTCTTTTCTACTTTGAAAAAATGACTGATATATTTATGAAAGTTTTTATTTTCTTGATTTTATTAAAATTGTGTAGGTGGGTAATGTTTAGTTCTGCTATTAATAATGATTCACATACCGTACTTGAAGTAATTAGATTCATTTTTTTCCGCAGGAACTGAAATAGGCAGAATTGAAGCTAGTGATGCTGATTCAGGGGACTATGGCAAAATTACATATCTTTTAGATCGCATCTCTTCTTTGGTAAAGTAAAATCTTGAAATTTACAAAATTTTATTGAAATATTATACAGCTTTGAATTTGCATATGAAGTTGTTTGTTGTACAAAAAATCTGATCAGATACCTGTAGACTAGCTTCCTAGATTAGTTAATTTCCATATAAAATATTTTATATTTATTTTATAGTTATTTTGAGTAGGTTATTCATAATGTTATTTATCTAATGCGACTGTCAAAAGTTAAGATACCAGTTTTTGTTCAAAATTTTGATTTCTAGTGTAGTTCTTTAATAATAAGCTTAGAGTTGACAGCTTTCATTTAGAAAGATTTGTTGTTATGTATAGAAAAGAAGAATCCTTTGGATTCTTCTGCTGGAATACCATCATTATTCATATGGTGTTTCTCACAAATAGCTTTCGAACTGAATCTCTTTCAGTTTTTGGAGCCTGTAGAATGTTATTGTACTTTAATGAGAATTTAGTTCTATGGCAGTTGTTTTCTGTTTACATTGACTCTGTATTACTAGTAACTGATAACACTGGGGGTTCTTAAAAGAATTTTTTTTCATTTTTTATCACTTTTTATCTTAGTCACTCTAAGAGATTTCTTTAAACTTGTGTTTTATTTGAAAGTATTATCGAAAATCAAGTTTAGAAATTTGAAATGAAGAAAAAGATGAATTTTTCCAAAGAAGTTTACAAAATAGATTTGTAAATTCTTTTCAGAATACATGTATTTAATTTGATATTGCTATTGTAAATTTGATCCATAGTGTGTAATCTAAATTTGAGAATATTTTCACTATTTTCAACAACTGAATGATGGAATTTTTTAGGTTTTTACTTAACTTTGTTTTATGTTGTTTTATCAGGGCAAATTCCAGATACATCCTGAGACAGGAGTATTGAATATATCTGACCGTTTGAATAGAGAAGAACAAAATGTGTACATGTTGGTCATTGAAGCTTGGGATAACTATCAGTTTGGATATGCAAGTGGGGAAAGCAGAAATGCCTTTAAACAAATAATGTAAGATTATTGATAATTGTAATTGCTTATTGTAAGTTTGATATTGATTTTTTTTGCTATTGGTTCACACAAAGCGTTTTATGCTATGTCAAGCTATTTTACGTAAAATTTTATCTCATTTATTTATTTATGCTGTCAATGTTTTCTGATTTCTCTTATAGTTCTATTCATATAAATTTATTTTAAGTAATTAATATTGGTTAACAGATAAATAATTAATGTAATAGAAACTTGAAGTTTCTTTAGTATTGTTTTATTGTAAAAATAATTACATATTAAAAATAAGCAGGCCTGTTTGGCGTAGTGATTAGCGCAACTGAATTCTACACCTGGGTCTCGGTATCGATTCCTGGTCAGGTCTGGCATTTTTAAATCACACATTTTCATCTATCATCCTTCTCACCGACTGCATTAACAGAAATTGCAAAACAGTCAAACGTAAAACAACAAAAAACTTAAATAAGTTTTCACTGATCTGTTACAGCTGGTATAACACTCGCTTTTACCTTTTTATTACAAATATCTATTTATTTTTTACTGCTATGTTTCGGTAGATTCACTATCATTTGAGTAAACACATTTAAAAAAGCTGAAACTAAACATATTGAAATCTGTAGATATTATATCTTCAGTCATTCATACAAAATTGTTTAATTATCCAGATTCAACCTCCTTCGTATTATTATGTGTGATGGCAGCAGCAATGAATATTACTTCATAATTTTTTAATTTAATCTGTTCATTCGAAATGTCTTGCCTCTGGTTATTTAAATTAAACATCTCATATTTTTCAATTTTCTTTTTTTATTATTACTTGGTTCTATTACACTGAAATATTTGTCCGTTTTACAGAACTTACGGTTTTCTTTTATATAATTACGATTTGTGTAATTTTATACAATGTAATAAAATTATTGTTTTTTGGAAAATCTATAGTACAGTCAAAAAAAATCTTGGAGACAAACATCGTGATGTAAAAATTTATGATTGTAGTGTAAAATAATAACTGTTTACCTCTATAAAGGAGCTCTCCATTTAAGGTGGCTTTATGAAGTGTCAACATCAGATAATGAAAAGGTGTATGAAATACAAATAAGCAGATTGATCAATGGTTAACCAAGTTGTAATTATTTAAAAGCAGTGAGATTAATGAACTGTCTTGATTAGAACTCTGTTGATAATTTTGCAATCTTATATGCTAGAAATTTTGTGATATGGAAGTAATTAAATGTTGTTAATTTGGTAGCAATCCACCGGGTTGGTCTAGAGGTTAAGTCGTCGCTGCAAGTCGTTTAACAGCTGATTTTCGAAGACGAAGGTTCCTGGTTCAAATCCTAGTGAAGGTAGTTACTTTTATATGGATTTGAATAGTAGACAGTGGTTACCGGTGTACTTTGGTGTTTAGGGTTCAATGCACCATACTCGCTCAGGAATGGTCAGCCAGGGTCTGTGCAAGACTACACCTCATTTACACGTCATATGCATCATCCTCATCTCATTGGGTCATGGGGTTGCTTAGTATTCTGAATTGAACAGATTGCAACATGCTCACAATAGGATTAAAAAAAAATTGCTAGTTATAAATTTTCTTTGGTTATATAACCTGAATAAAACAATCATGTGAATAGTTCTAATAAACATGGCTTACGTTTCAGAGTCAACGTTCTTGATGTTAACGATGAAGCTCCAGTACTTGAACGTTTGCCAGAAAGCTGCATCACAGTAACAGAGTTTCATGAACCAGGTGAAGTCATTACTCAGTTGAAAGCTACCGACGCTGATGACCCTAATACACCTAATGGATGGATTAATTTTTCTTTCATCACTGGAAATGATGACGGTAATTAATTACTTTCCAAAATTTTATATGATGTAATTAAAAGAAAAGGAATTAATTAAAGGGGGAAAAAGCAATTAATTACTTTTTTTATTAAAGTATAAAAATGAGGATAAATTTTATATAAAACTTTTTATATTTAGTATAAAAGTATTACTTTAAATGGCTTGAACCTTTGCATTTTCTTTTTTTTTAAATCATTCGTTAACAAATTATTCACATTTTGTTAAGTCTATTATTCCCAGCATTTCCTTTTTTGGTTTATTTTATTGCCGTACTTGCAACGAAGTGCATGGGACTTTCTAGTTAAAATATAAAGTTATTAAAACGGGGTCAAAAACTACACTGTTATGATTATGCTATATATTATTTTTGTACTAAATATATCATTTTATACAGATAAACGTTTTTTTATTTCAGGTCTATTTGTTATAAAACCTTTGGATAATTGGTCTGCACAAGTACTTAGTACGACAACACTAAAGGCTCGTTATGGAAATTATAGTCTTGTAGTACGGGCTCAAGACATGGGATCTCCTCCAAATGCGGTTGTTGCAAATCTTCATATTTGTGTAACAGATTTCAATGATAATGCTCCGAGGTTCATTAGCCCTCCACATAATATCACTATTCGTATTCCAGAGGTGAGTTTTCTAATTTTCTAATTATTTAATGAATTTACAGTGAGCAATCCATGAAAGCATTTGTTAAATAAGGAAAGAGTGAGGAGAAATTTATTACTGACACTCAATTAGTGCTATCTCTGTATAAGATTGTTTTAAGTATAAACCTCTTCTTCTTCTTCAGGTGCCTTCTCCATTATGGAGGTTGGCTATCATCATGGTTAGTCGTACTTTGTCTACAGCTGCTCTGAAAAGGTCATGTGACGAGCAGTTAAATGCTTCTCTCAGGTTTCTTAACCAGGATATTCATCTGCATCCCACCGAGCGTTTACCAACGATTTTTCCTTGAATTATGAGATGCAGAATCTTGTATTTAGGCCCCCTCATGATGTGTCCAAGGTATGTCAGTTTCCTTATCTTTATGCTTTGCAGGATTTTAAGCTCTTTCCCCATTCTTCTGAGGACTTCTACATTTGTGACCCTGTCCGTCCACAGTATTCAAAGTACAGACCTACATATTCGTAGTTCAATATGTAAAAATTGATAGCTGATATCTACTGCTATACATAAAATTTCTATCTATTATATGGTTTCCTATCATGTTATTTCAATTCCAGAGTATCTTAATTGTTCAGAAGCCAAACCTAGCAATTAATTACTTTGTTAATCCATTATTTGAATGAATTTGTACATTATAATGTGATTGAAGTGTTTAATGTACTAAGTATACTGCAAAACATATGTATCTGTATGAATGTTTTGTATATTGTCGTGTTAATTTCAGAATGCAACTCTTGGCAGTCCAGTAATAACTGTAGAAGCTGTGGATGATGATATTGGACCAAATGCTGCTGTCAGATACCGATTAAAACAAGACAATACTGGTGACTGGAGAACATTTACTATTGATCAAGATTCTGGACTTATTACTTTGAAATCTCCCCTTGATAGAGAACAGCAGAAAACTTATCAGGTAATGTTTGAATACCATTTTTATGTACATGATACACAATATTATATAACATAAACTCACATGTATTATGATATGTCTTGTGGGGCTGAGCTTACACCCTTGTGAGAGAGGTGTGTCCTTACATTGTGCATTTTAGGACAACAGTATATATAATGAAATTATATATAACTTTAGGAAATTAATATAACTTTTATTTTTAACTTTTTTCTACAGCGCCTTAGTTTAGCATCAATTAGTGATAGTTTTTTTATTAGTGTTTTGTTTTGTGGTTTTTGCTCATCGAATTTGGTAAAATGTGATTTTTTTAAGATTGTGACCTTAGTATGCATTTTACGACAAAAGTGTTTACAACAATTTTTTTAAATTATTATAATTTATAGGAAATTAAAAACCTACAACTTCTATTTCAAGTATTTTTTTCTACAGAGCCAAGTTTAGTGTCAATTAGTGATTTTCTGTATTTGTAAATCCTACAGTTCCTAGTCTATTCCTTGTCTAAAACAAGTTCACATAAATTATTTGTTAGTTTTATTAATAATTAATATAGTTAGTTTAGGGCTACAAAAAATAGTTCTGTTGCTTATCACATGATCAGCCAATTATATGACTGAAGCATTTAAGAACAGAAGAGGTAGAGGTGAAAAAGACACTAGTCACAGTTATCTCCTCTGAGAGTAATGAATTTCATTATACAGCCAGACCCTGTGGTGAATGAAATGAAGGTGTCATTTGCAGGGTGGAAAGTAGACGCTTTTTGGAGGGCCTGGCATGCTGATAAGCATACTTTTTCACTCAGTGAGGAAGGCAATCGTAAACCACCTCAATCCTCGTTTTACTTAGCAAAGCCTCTAGAGGTTCAAATTAGCCTTTAGGCTGATGACCTTAGCAACAACTCCAGTTTGTAAATATCATTGTTACTAATGTTGTGTATACAATTTGATTCTAGATAAGAGTGGAAGCTTATGACCATGGCGTTCCTACTCCGCTTTCATCAGATCTTGATTTAACAATCTATGTTAGAAACATTAATGATTACCAACCTCAGTTTGTTGTTGAGGAATTTGCTGTGAATTTTACAGGTGTGTTTTAATATTTTTTTCTTACCTAGAAATTATAAAATTATATTCAGTTTCAGTTTACAATAATTGTTGAAATATTTACTGTGCGCACAATATTTCTTTTACCTATCAACTAGTTGACTAAAGAGCAAACATCTTCTAGAGTAATAATTTACTAGTTTTCATCTTAATTTCAATTAGGATTTAAACACTAATGATGTTAGTAAAACATTAATGTGTGAGTCTTTCAAAAAAGTAAGAATAATTTGTGATTTGTGTAAAAAATGTATCGTTTTTTTTCTTCTTTTTGTCTTGGATCACATTCTAGGCCAAAAGTGTTTACATAATCAAAGTTGTTGAACATTAAAAAACTTAACAACTTTTGTTTCAAACATGTTTTTGTACAATGACCCATTAGCTTCACAATTAGTGATTTTTGTGTATTTTGCTCATCAAAATCGGTAAAAAATGGGTTTTTTAATATTGTATCCTTAGTATGCATTTTATGATAAAATAGTACAAAATCAAAATTATAGGAAATGAAAAAATGTAGAACCTATATTGCGATCATTTTCTTCTACAGAGCCTAGTTTAGCATCAATTAGTGATTTTCCATATTTTTCAGTCAAACAGAAGTTGATTTTCATTTTGCGTCATTCACTCATGATTAAAATTAGGTTATGTTTTTCATTTTACATTGTTTACTAATGATTAAACCTAGGTTATATGGTTCATTATTTACATTGACAAGAGAATGTAGTTTGATTTTTTCTCACCAGATTTTTTAAAGTCCAGCCTCTCTTAGTTTACTCCTAATGTAAACAAATAATGACGTCACTGAGCATGCGCATTGTATCAAAATGAGTACACGCTGATTAAAAAGTAACAACAAATACTTTCAAAAGTATTTAAATACAAAATACTTTTAAAAGTATTTTTCTACATGAAACTATAGGCCTACATCATATCATGACTGATGTTTTTAGTACTTTAAGTACTTATAATTTAAAAAATAGATAACTTAATAGGAATACAACATCCGTAAAGTTGCAGACTCTAGGGTGCACCCTGTAGTAGCTGGCTTTGGTTTGTTGACAGTAGGAGCAAACTAAGAACGGCTGAACTGTATAATATATTACTCTATAATTGAAATTAGCAGATGAGTTGCCAGATATTATTCACACATTTATTTGTCTTCATTAACAAATATTACATACTGCCATTACATTTCTTTCTGGGTCTTTTTGTTCACCAGAGCATTCCCTTCCGGGTTCAGAGAGGCGACAACTGGTGGAAACAATTGACAGAGATGAAGTTGATGATCTAGATGATCCACCCACACCTGTCTGTTATTTTATTGTAGCTGGAAATGATGATGGGTACTTTGGTATTGAGCCTCTAATTCATCAGATAACGGTTTGTATTGCTCAGTACAAATCTAAGCATGTATTATTTGATATCGTTGTGTAATGAATTTAAGGTATAATGGATGTAAACATCACTTTAATTGAACAATTACAAATTAATATGATGGTTGCTTCTCTATTCATAATAATTAATTATCCTATTTAAAATCATCAATAATTCAAATATTCATACAAGATGACTGATTGAAATGGTGAGAGCTGCTTTTATGAAAATAAAAATTTAGTTACCAACAAGGATTTAAATTTGAAATCTAACCAGACTTGTGAGATCTACATTTTCACAATGGCATATGAAGGGTCCAGGGGAAAAACAATGAGGGTACACAATTGATTATTTTTCAGAAAACGAAAAACTAAGTTTCATGTCTTCTAGATGAATAAAACTCAATGCAAACAATTTCTATGGCAAGATACAGTAGCCTTGTGAACTCTCATCGTTATACCCCTGTACCATGAATCTTTCACTATATTTTTTGAAGGACTGTCAGCGTTTTTCCCCTGCTAGTACTTAATATAATAATATATAAACCTATAGCAACAGAATAGCATTAATATCTAAAAAAAAAATTGACTCTCATCGTTTTTCCCCTGGACCCTTCATATGTAAAGAAAATGTTCTACATCATCTTTGGCCATATGTTAAAAATAACATAGATGGGAAATAAAACAAATGAAGAGGTCCTATATCTTATGAATAAAGAGAGAGAACGTATTGAGACTGCAAGAACGATGAAACTGCAATATCTCAAGCTTGTTTTGCTAGGAAAATGATACAGACAACTCGAACTTATTACATAGGAAGAAGAAAATATCAAGACGAAGAAAACTAGGAAAATGACTTTTTTTGCAATTTCTGCTAATGCAGATGGTGGAGTATGATGATATATGAAAATAAGTGATGAAAAAATGCTAGACCTGACCGGGAATTGAACCCGGGACCCCGACGTAGAAGCCAGTTGCGCTAACCACTACGCCAATGGGCTGGCCAAGAACACGTCGGCCAACGGGCCAACAGGAAGACAACATTGCTGAAGAACTTAAGAAAACTGTACAGTTGTTTCTCTATAGATTTATTCCGAGCAGCAATATCTAGGTTAAAATTTTCATCGCGATAGTCAACCTTCATTATGAGAAGTAACTCCCAAGAGGGGAATTTAAACATTATCGGTACTTGTTTATTACTTATAATGTATTATTGTATCTTTCTTAATTTGATAAGGTAGAATTCTGAATTAATTGTGTGACAGAACTCTTTGTTGATCTGTTTTTGGTAATGAAAAATTAATTTAAACCATTTTGCTACGATACTATTAATACTACACTCAAAAAATATCTGATTTATTTATTGTTTACGTAGTCTTATAATTTCTATTAAACCTGATAATTTATTGAATCTGTTAAAATTTGGCTGTAATATTTGTTTTTCAAGTACATATATTTTGGTATTATTGTTTGTCGATCCATATTTAGGATATTTTTTCTTTAATTTAGGTTGCTCGGGAGCTAGACAGAGAAGTTCAGGATACACATGTTTTAATAGTAAAAGCTAGTGAAGATTGTGCAACTAATCCACCTGTTAATAGCAGTTGGTTTGAACAGAAAGATGAAACACTCTTAAAATTGATTGTACATGTCAGTGATATCAATGACAATCCTCCATTGTTTATAAAAAGTGTATTTACTGGAGGTGTAACAACTGAAGCTGACTTTGGAACTGAGTTTATGCAAATTAAGGTAAATTTTTACTTGTAAAATTCTAGTACTACTAATATAGTGGACCCATGCAAATAAATTTGCACAATGTTTTTGGGCTTCAAACTCCTATCATTAAATAAATGAGATTTAAGTTAACAACAATCTTAACTGTTCTTAGAAGAACGGTGAGTAACGACTAAAACAGAGTAATACAATAATTTTGTCCTAAAACAAATGGTTGTAAATTAAAACTTTAAATCAAACACCATTAACACAATGGCTGTCTAATACTGACTGAGTGTGTAGTGAGGTGGCATATCCTGTATGCTTATGGAACATGGCTATGGAGGGGGTAAGTGTGGGAGAATTGCATTACATTACCTATGCTTTATTACCACTACGTTGTAATACAACATTACCTATGCTGTATTACCACTACGTTGTAAACAAAGTTTTTTCATTTCGTAAAATAAAGCTCATATTAGCATGAATTTCAAGTTAAGAATTTTTCGGCAAATCAAGAAAGAATTCTCTTTAAAACTATGTAAAAATTATAAAAATCTGTTCAGTAGAACTCTGTATTTAAGTTAGTAGAAGTCCCACTTAAAATATGTTTTGAATTTTGCATTTTAAATACATAGATGTGTAAGTACTGATGTCAAAACAGGCATAACTATGCCTGTTTTAGGTTTATAGTTGATGGAATCACTAATTTTGTTGGGAGACACTACTTCCTTAGCAGATGAGTCAAGACTGAGGAAATCTCCTGTATGAATCCATTATTACACTTATTTCATTATATATTAATCATTAGCTACGTTCTTCAATCGTTTTATACTCTGGTCACTCGTTTTTGGACCTTTGCTGAAAGATGCACCGTGAACTGGAACTTCTGTTCAATGAATTGTGGGAGAAACTAATTCATAATGAAAAGTAGTAGGGTAATTTAGATTTTTTTGCACATTTAGGGCTCAAGAATGCCTGTCAAACATCTTGCAAGCTTTTTGTGTTTTATTTCAAAAAGTCATACGACTGCTTTATTCTGTGGCTACAGTGTTCCTTGATTTGAAAAACGTTACCGACAGGTGGCAGAGTGATCATAAAACGAAGAGGAGGGCAGTAGCATCAGTATCAAGATGGCTACCCCACTATCAACATGCACTGCATTAGAGCAGCGATCTGTGATTCAATTTCTAAATAGTGGAAGTGTCAAACCAAAATTCATCGTATAACCAACCAGAAACAAAAAGGTTAACTAAGGAATGGTGTCACAGCTCATCACTGAAACAAAAAAACTTCTGCTCTCAACTATCAGTGGGGAAAACTCATTCTCACTCTGATGCAAAAAGAATAATTTTTGGAAAATTATATGGAAAGAGGAGTGGCAGTAACCAGCGCTTCTTATTCAGACCTAATTAAAATCAACTTCGCCATGCAATCAGGAGTAAACGGTGAAGACTTTTGACTTCAGGTGTATTATTACAGGATGACAATGCCCACTCACATAAAGCTCGTACGATGGCACAGATTATTCATGATCAAATTTGAAAGTCTTATACACCCACCTTATTCACCAGATCTCGCCCCTAGTGACTTTCGGTCTGCTGAAAGAATTGGGGGGCAAGCATTTCAGAAGTAATGAAGAGATGAAATCTGTGGTGCATACATGGCTGCAGTCACGACCAAAATAATTTTTTAAATGTGGTATCCTCTGCTCCAAAGCGGCGGAATACTTACACTGAATGATATAAAAACTACATTGAAAAATAGTTTGTGATTTTTCCTTAACTGTTACAATACAAAAGTTATAGCACTTTTAAGGCTTTCATTTGATACACCCTCTTATGATTGTGCAATAGATAAGTATATTTTCCTTGAGTTCCCCTGAATCGTATAGTGTTAACTGTTAATTGACATATTTGTACTTAATGCTATGTACTGGTGTTAATTTCCACATGTTCCTTTCATTCTGTATGTTGATGTTACAGGCTGTAGACTCAGATGTGGGGGAAAATGCAGAGATTAGTTATTATATGCTGGGTGACACCCAGATGACTTTAAGTGAAGGTATGGAGAACATTCAGCAGCCACCATTCCTAGTCGACCAACATAGTGGTTCTGTATATTTAAATTTTGATCCACAAAAAGGAATGAAAGGATACTTTGATTTCATGGTATGCTCCTGATTTATTGGTTTAATTTATGTTTTATAATCATTTGAATTATCAGTAATACTGTGACCCTCAGTTACTGATTAAATAAATTAATAAATAAGTTAATAATAATATTAAATAAGTTAATTAATAAATCAGTAATACTGTGACCCTCAGTTACTGATTAAATAAATTAATAAATAAGTAAACATGTTACAAAAAATAATACACATTATGTAATATGACTAATTCAAATTTGGGTTATTTGATTACAAATTAATTTATAATATTTTAGAGTTCTACTCACAAATCTACTTGGTTTTTTTACCTCTTTATTGTTATGCATATTAAAACAAATGCAGACGGTGAAGGGTGATGGATGAAAAAATGCCAGACTTGACTGGAATCGAACCCAAGACTCCTGGTAAGGGGAGTAATTGTTACTGTCAACTACACCAAAGGTAATTTGTTAATTGACCACTAAACAGTTCACATTTCCAACTACAGAAACAAATGAAAATAATTATACAAAACAACAACATTTAAACATGAATAATTTATGAAAAGAATTGAATATTTTTTATATATAATTTAGAAAGTTTAACTTAAATAGATTTTTTTTATTTTTTAATCCCTAATGTGTGTATCTTGGAATCTGTTCAATTTAAGAACAATAAGCAACCCCAATGAGATGAGAGTGGTAAATATGATTTGTATAGTCTTGTGCGGATTCAGGCTGGCCATTCCTTATGGTTAATTGAACCTCAACCATCAAGGTACACCGGTCCACTGTGTAGTATTCAAATCTGTATGGTTAATTGGACCCGAAGCATCAAAGTACACCAGTAACCACTGTCCAGTACACAAATTCATTTAAAAGTAACTTCTTTTACTAGGATTTGAATCACAGAATCTTCATCTCTAAAAATCAGTTATTTAACAGTTGATTCACAGTAACGACTTTACCACTTGACCAATCCGGTGAGTATAAATTGATATGAAATTTAAATTATAAAGTAAGAATACAAAATACATTATTTTGTAGAAACTCTACAAAGATAGGTAGTTTTTTTAATTGTATTACAAATAATGCGATTACATTTCCTTCATGAAGATTACGGTACTTAAGATTTTAATTTTCCATTTCAGCAGAGTTTTAAAATGAAAATTATAAAATTTCCTGATTTAATTTAATGTGTATAATCTAAATTTGTTACAATTATATAGCTAGAATGTGTATATTTATTTATTTCAGGTGATGGCAAATGACAGTGGTGGCTTGTATGACACAGCACGTGTTTTCATATATCTTTTACGAGAAGACCAAAGAGTTCGATTTGTCCTACGTCAACATCCTACTGAAATAAGAGAAAATATTGACTTTTTCAGAGAGTAAGTAACTTTTACGATAAGTTTCTTTGTTGTAATTAGCTTTAGTGTGCTTAGAAAATTTAATTTTCTGAATTTCAAGCAGAATAAAGAATTACTTAAAAAAACTTTTAAAATTATGTGTCAGAAAATTCTGGACTTGTGTAACTGTAGGTCTAAATTTATGTGATACTGTTTGTTACAAGTGATTATTACTTGAAAAATGTGTTACATGTACCAAGATAAGTTGCTAAACTTAACTAAAACTAGATAATTTTTGAGGCTGTAAAATTTAGGTGTCGATTTTTTATCTGTATCTAATTGACTTTATTGTCTAACCATTACTAATGTATAATAGGTATTACTCTTCATTAAAATGGGATTTTATGCTTAGAAATGTCTAGTTAAAGCTTTCTGTAGAAAAGCTTATTCAAAAACAGCTAATTAAAACGGAAATAATTCTTCTGAAGTGAAACTTTTGTGGGTTATCAGTTAATTATCTCTGACTGCCTCTGTGATTTAGTTGTTTGTATTGTAGAATCTGCCCATACCTGGCAGGTGGAGTGCTTACTATTTACACTCGATTTGTTAGTTCCAGGGTTATAAAAAAATAGTTCTGTTTCCTATTATATGGTCAGCCAATTATATGGGTGAAGCATTTAAGAACAGAAGAGGTAGAGGTGTAAAAGACAGTCAGAGTTATCTCCTCTAAGAGTAACGAATTTGTTGTACAGCCAGACCCTTTAGTTAATGAAGTGAAGTTGTCATTTGCAGGGTAGAAAGTAGATAAGGTGCTTTTTGAAGGGCCTGACATGCTGATAAGCATAGGCTTTTTTTGCACTCAGTGATGAAGGCAAAGTAAACCACCTCACTCCTTGTTTTGCTTAGTAAAGGCTCTAGCGATTTAAACCAGCCTTTCTGGTGATGAAATGATTTTTTTGTAATGTATGAAAATATGCCATGCCTGAATGTGGTCTTGGGTTCGAATCCCATTCAAGCATGGCATATTTTCATAAGTTACATAAAAAATCATTTCATCCTTCACCGCCTGCATTAGCAGTCATTGCAGAAGAGCCGGCATTAAACCAAAAAAAAAAATGTTTGCTGATGACCTAAACAACACATGGTAGACTATGATGTGGAAGGTCCTGAATTCAAACACAACTAGGATCTGGACATTTTTACTCGTTAAACCCACCATTTCATAAAGTAAACAAAAAATTAAAACTGGCAAAATATCTTGTGACATTGCGCTTAAATCTGTGCTTGAAAATTGTTATTATTGTAGAGGTTAATCTAAATCAGTGTATTATTATATGTTTAATATCAGATTTGTCTGTTTCAAACAGGATGCTTGGTAATGTTACCGGTGCAATCGTTAATGTGGATGAAATGAAAGTGCATGAAACTAGAGATGGTAAAGTGGACAAAACACGCAGCGATTTGTACATGCACTTTGTTAATAGAACAGATCATTCAATCATGGAAGTAAACTCTGTTCTTAGAGTTATTGACCAAAGTATTGAAAGACTGGATGGCCTTTTTAAAGTAAGTTATATTTACTTTAATCTTAATAATTTAATTAAACCATTAATTCTCTTAATTTGTTTTTAAACAAAATCAAAACATTTTGCTGGACATGAGTTTTCCAAATTTAATCCCCAAATTTGTATCGATATTGTCCCTGGGCTTTGTTGATGGTCAAATACATACATACATACACATCATCGTTCATAAAACAAAAACATCTGTTTTTATTTGTCCTTTGTTTTAAACATCTGCATTTTAAAAGTCGAATATCTGACTTTTTTGAAAGCATAAGAACGATATTTAAGCCTTAACTTTCTTTCTACTGATCTGATCGTGGTTTTCAAAAGCTTAAAACCTGCTTCAGAAACTGGTGAATCTATTGATCAAATTTGACTCAAATTGGGTGAACAGTTAAAATTTGCGTAAGGAACAAACATTCATTTTTGTATTGTGTGTAGATTACATGAACAGTATAATCGTTAGAATTATATCTCTGGCCTTGAAACAATTTTTATGGACTGAGAAACAGAACGAGGAATATATCTTACTCTTATTCAAACCTTGCTTTTCATGTGTCACATGTTGCCTTCCATAATAATCATTCAGTTAAACTCTATCAGCAAAAAACAGAACTGCTATTGCATGTTGATAGGAATCATTTAATGAATAATTTTAATTTTAATTGAATTGTTTGCAGCAGGCCGACTATGGCCCATTACAGAAACAATATTTCTTTACAGAGCAAAGAAAATATACAAACGTAAAAAGAAAAGAAGAGTAAAATACAAACGAAAATACTCAATAATGCAAACAGAATTAAATATACGTAAAACTGTATTATACACATAGATTTTACAATTAATTTACTAATCAATTAATCATGATCATAAGTCCGAAACAAAAAACAAAAAAATAACTTGCACATAATGTGGAATTTGCTTGTGAACTTACGTCTTGAAAGACTTAAGAATGGCTAACCTATACGATGCTCGGCTCTGATCAAATGGATCTACTGTTGCAGTGCTGTTCATGTTATAATTAATTATTATGCAGTTAACTGGCGAATAAACTGCATAATTAGTGGAGGAAGACTTGTGACTAATTACTAGATTCTTAGTAAAGGACAATGAACTAGAAAGCTTTGATTCAATTTGCTAACACTGTTTCCATGGATAGTAAAACTATCCAATTTCCATTTCAGGAACGTCTTTTAAACACAAGATTGGTAATTAATTTTTTCAAAAAACTTCTGTTACATATTACTATATTAATCGTTAATCTACTTTTTGGACTTATTAAATATCTTTAACATAATTATAAATAATTATGTTAACTGTCTTAGTGTGTAGAATCACTGAAATAAATTATTTCTGACTAACCCAATTTTAACAAAAATGTAATTTATAAAAAAATATCCAGTGAAGATCTTGTAATACATCAACTACACAATAATAGTGTTAAGTTGAAACACTAATGAATGTTTTGTAATATTTTAATAATTAAAGTCTATGAAATAGTGTGTTAATGATAATATTATCATTTTTGTTAATTAGGAATTCAATGTACTTGACACTCAAGGGGCGGAAGTCATTGAATCACTGAGGATTGCTTCACCTGATAGTGTTGTGTGGTTATGGTTGGCTGGAACTACAGTATTTCTTGCCATATTACTTGTTGTAGTGATTTTCCTTTGTCTATCTCAACGAGCTCGTTATCAGCGTCAGCTCAAGGCTGCTACAATCACAGCTTTTGGTATTACTATATTTATTTGCTGTCTGTTTTATTATTGATATTACTTCTAATAGTGTGTTATTTTTGTGTATATTTGGTATAAACCAAACAAGCTTTTACATAAGAAAACAATTTTTTTTTAAATTTTTTTATTTAACGTCGCATCAACTACAACGGTCATTAGTGACGACGTTGGGGTGTCACTACTGTACAATGGAGGATGAAATGATTTTTTGTAACGTATGAAAATATGTCATGCCTGAGTGGGGATTCAAACCCAGGACTGCATGATGAGAGGCGAGCACATTACCAACTGCGCCATGTGGCCGGCAAAGAATTTGCCGGAAAACAATTAAAGAAAACAATTTGTTTTAGGTTTTTTTAATGTATGTTACTCTTATGAATTTGTTTTTAAATTATTGGTGAACCAGCGATAATATCTGATGCTAAAAAAATCATTGTTAAAAGATATTTTATTTAATAACCTGTTTATTACTTCATGATTTATATTGTAAGTACCTGGTTAAAACCTGCCACTATATAGCTAGCCAATGACTTGCCAGCAATGTTGCCAATATTTGCTCTTGTAGCTCTGTTAAATATTTTGTCAGTCAATTTTTTTGGTCTTTCAGTAACAATTATAACCTATAAATATACAACCAGCTGATTATATTATAAAGTATTGCATATTAACCCGCTCTATAATCGATGTGTTCAGTACAAGATGCAAGATGAGAGTGAACTATTGCGGCTCTTATACACATGCGCGCATAATGTTTGTCAGGTACAATCTGGCAACGCTGGCAAACATTCTGATTGGTCTAAACGTGTGGAACAGCAGAGCTCATCAACCGTGAAAAGCATATTAGTCGTGTTAAATCACAAACATTATGTTTAAAATTTCAACATTTTGGATTGGAAATTTTCTACTGTAAAGAATCCAAAACTAGATACTTCTTACAAAAAATATTACACAACAGAAAAATTTTAATCATTTGTGTTTTCCCATAATTAATACAATGGTCTAATATTTTATATTTATGTATTTGGTTCGAATAGAAAGACTTAATTATCATTTTTGACAAAGAAACCTTGTATTTATTGACACTATATTGGAGTTAAATACAACAGTTTAAAAGTGCCCAAATTCAAAGGGTATATTTTAATCCACTGGATATAAAATTCCTCATTTTTTGTATACTTAAATGTATTATAATGAAAGAACCAGTGGTAAAAATAGAGGAATTAATAAGATATAAACAAATTTGACCATTAAAAATTGTATCCCTTGTTTGGTTTTGTACTTTTTAAAAGTGTCTCATACTGTTTGCTTACAGATGTTACTTACCCATTATCATAAAGTTAATTAGATTATTTCTGAAGTCAACCCAGCAAAAGTTGTAAGATAAAAGTATGAGGTCCATTTTTTCAACATTCAATAGTCCATAAATGAAAGACAAATGAATATAGAAAAAATGTTTTATTACTAAAAGTTACAAACACTTATAGCTACTTTTTAACAATCATCTTAATGATTGAGGCATTTGTCGTACCTGTACACAAGCTTTTCAATATCCTCTTCACAAAATGTTGCTGCCAATAAATTTAAATGAGTGTCAATGTTGTCATGAAGCTCCTTCTAGTATTTCTTGCAAAGTTCATGCAGCCGAGGACAATTAATACAACTGTTTTTTTTGTCAAACTTTACAAAGTTTGCGGAGAGCCAATCAAAATAAAGGACGAGGCATGCTGGCTTCTGGAATTGTTGTCATCCATCACAACGCTCACGGATGCAACCCAATGACTCCTTGAGCAATTTTAATGGGACATTTTAGATCACCCGCCATACAGTCCCAACCTAGCTCCGAGTGATATCCATCTTTTCCGTGAAGTGAAAAAGTGGCTAGGAGGCCAGTGCTTCCGAACTAATGTGGAGCTTCAAGACTCATTTAATTTCATTGGCAATAACATTTTATGAAGAGAGTATTGGAAAGCTTGTCCACAGGTATGACAAATGCCTCAATCGTCAAGTTGATTGTGTCGAAAAAAGTTGTTAAAAGTGTATGTAACTTTTAGTAACAAAATATTTTTACTATGTATATCACTTGTATTTTATTTATGGCCTATTGTAGGTTGAAAGAGAAAATAACCCTCTTATATATAATGTTATTTCATGTCAAATAACAGCCCTCTTATATATAAGAGAAAAGTGTCAGTTCTTACAGTTCAAAAACAAACACAATGTAAGGGAAAACAGAGAAGTGGATGTCTTGATACAAAATAATATCCTAGATCATGTGCAAACAGTGAAGTTTCTAGGAGTGTCACTAGATAGGACCCTATCGTGGGATTATTACACCGATCAAATTTGTAGTAAAATATCATCTGGGGTATTTGCATTAAAACAAATTGCCAGATTAAATGATAAAAAATTGCTTATAGCAGCTTATCATGGTTTAATTTTATCTCATATCAGGTATGCCATATTAGTATGGGGTAATTCATCACAGGGTAACATGGAAAGAGTTTTTAAAATACAGAAAAAAGCTATTAGGTGTATGATGGGAGTCAACCACCTTACCTCATGCAGATCACTATTTAAAGAGCTGCAATTGCTCACGGTTCCTTCTTTGTACATTTTTGAAGTGATAATGTACGTAAAGAAAAATACCTTTTTACAGAATTTAGATGTTCACAACCACTACACAAGAAACAGAATCGATTATGTTGCTAATCACAACACTAAATTGTTTGAACAAAAACCAACTTATGCAGGTAGAAAATACATCAATAAATTGCCTCAAGGTTTAAAAAGTTGTGACAATTTAAGTCATTTTAAAAAAAAGCTAAAACAATATTTGATTGATGAAACATTTTACAGTGTGCACGAATTCCTTTCTAAATAATTTTGGTATTTAACTTTAATTAAACAAATATTGTGTACAATTTGATACAAAGGGGTTCTTGACAAGCCTGCTGAGTTAAGCAGTGGTAGGGGGAAATTATTGGTAAGTGATGAATTTATCATTTGTTTGATTTATTTTTATTATTTATTGTGTGTGATATTTAATTCAATAGGGTTCATGACAAGCCTACTGAAGTAAGTAGTAGCAAAAACAAATTTTGGTGGTAAGTAGTAATTTTATCACATTGGTGATAAACTTTCAGTTCATCAATTTTACCTTGACATGTCCTATACTCCCTTTGGAGTCTCCAGGATGCAAGTAGCAAAAAAAAAAAAATTATTATTTCATGTCAAATCATCCAACAAATTATAACAAAATTTAATTTTTATTGTTTACACAATTGTTAAGACAACTTCTGAGTGGGCTGTAATGTTCATTTTATTTCCTTTTTGTAGGTTCTAATGAATCAGATGTAACAGGTCGAGTCTCTGGAAGAGTACCAAATACAAATATGCATAGCGTTGAGGGTTCTAATCCTATTTGGATGCAAGCTTATGAGAATGAATGGTACAAGGAAGATGATTCAATGAGGTTAGATTTACAATTGTATTTTCTAAACTAATTTATTTTTTTTATGATAAAAGAACTTTGACAACGTACTGTATTTTCTAGATTGACTGGATTATTTCTCTCCAAAAGGCTGTGCAGAGATTTTTTATATCTGAAAGTTAATACTATGTTTGAATATTTGATTGCAAAAATGGAGTTTAGAAGCCTCTTTGATTTTTATTAAAAATTTATGAAAATTTGAAAACATGTAGGCCTATATTAACACACTTTATTTTTATTCTGTTTTGTGCAAAATTTATACAACTGATGGGAAACAAATCACAGTAGAAAAATATCATTCTTAAGCTGTGTGATATCTTAAAAAGTTTTTTAATAGAAGAACAGCACTTCAAGATAACTATCTTAAAGAATCCTTTAAACAATTCAGTCTAACTTTTACGAAGTATTGAAAATTATTACTGTTGTCCTTTATTCAGTATGTTCCACACAGTTGTAAAATATATTTTAATTATTTACATTTATCATTATAAAATTTTCACAATAGTAAATTACAATTTTTGTGTGTTTTTTGCAGTGTGATTCTAAATAGATAGTGTGTTATGTCTCGATTGTTGTTTTTGAAAGATTATTTCTATTTTATTTTTGGTTTTTAGTATAATGTTGGACTGAAGTACACATGTTTTTTTTTCTTATTTATGGTGTGAACTGTTACTGGAATTTTTTCCTGTAATAAGGTAGATTTTTTAGTTCAACGTAGATGTTTTTAAAAAAAAAATTTTGTAAATTATTTTAACTGAAGCAGTATATAGTAGTTTATAACTAAAACATAAAAACATGTAAATCCAACATTCCGAGACTACCAAAGAGTTAAAAAAGTTTAAAATGTTGATCTTGAGTTACGTAACACAAAATTCAGCTTTATGTTTCAGTCAAGCGTCTGAACGAGATTCACTTGATGAAAATGCTGTCGTGAATCCTTCATCTCAAGGAGAAAATGAAAATAACTCATCATTTAACAGGTATGAATAGTATTTCTTGCTGATCTTATTTTCAATCTTTTTTTATAGTTGAGAACATTGTTAATGTTATGCCTGAATTTTTTTTATTTACAGTGATGCCCCATGTTCATACCTCAATATTTACATATTGATGTACCATTCATTTATTTGCTATGCAACTCATAATAAAAGATGAATTGTGCGTATATCGTCCCTCCAATGGTAAACTCGCAAATGTGCAAATTTTGCAATTATGAGTTTGTTCGTGCATGCTGATGTACACAACCCAACGCATGTTGTAGTAAACTCGCGAATATGTATCTTGTTCAGTTAGGGAGTTACAGGCTTTGTAAAGTTACGAAAATACACGAAGTGTGTTAAAGAAAGCATTGAATTTGTTTTGTGCTCCTCTGTAAAACTGAGAATTTGCACATTTGCAAGTTTACCTTTGGATGGACGATATATTAGCATCTTATTTTTTACAAAAAAATGACAGTTGCAATGGTGTTTTCATAAATTCTTATTTTATAATTTTTTGTTACAATAACTTTTATGTGTCTTACAAATATACTTTAGTAAATGTAATTGTAACTGAAAAATATATTATTCATTAAAATTGTTTTTACAGTAGAGGTTTTAGAATTGAAATCCTATTAAATATTTATTTTTAATATGGTATATCCAAGAAGGTGGTAATGATTTACCACACTATAAATAAATAAATAAACTTTATTGTCATGTAAACTACATTATAATATAATGTATATGACAAGTATAGCAGTAGTATAGTAGTAGTAAGTGTATATAATATATATATTATATTAAACAGTTAGCATTTTAAATAACAACAATCAAAATATAAAAGAAACTGTCTACATAAAAATATCATATTCTGGGTAATTTTAAGAATAATTGAACATTCTAAAACAAAAAAAAGGTTGTATGAAAGACAGAATAATTAACAGAAACTAAAAATTACACATGAAATACAAAGAACTATAAAAAAAAGAAAAACCAATTAATAGAAACTCAGCAGTGGCTGTTCAGGTAAAATAGGTGAAGAGCCTCTTCACCTATTTTCTGGATAGTATCAAGATTTATTTCTCTTACAAAATAAGTATAATTTCTGTTACAATTATTTTTGTTTTACAATAAATGAAGAAGTGTTGTGTAAAAAAAGTACATAAAATTATTGTATTTGCTTAGAGTGCTTTCAAAATGTTTTAAATAGTCCTTGTGATGACAATAAATCCCTTAATATACGTAATAAATGCCCAAGTGAAGACAAATTAGACAGGTGGCCGGCGCTTCTTTTCCAGTACCAGCAGATTGCCATGACAACGGAGATGTCAGCAGCAAATATGCATATCTAGCTCTCCCCACCTGTCTCTGAATAGTGAAGAGATTCCCGCAAATTGTCCAGCCTACTGCACCTGCATGTTCTATGTGTGTGTACGTTAGTTTTTTTGTATTGTGGTGTTCACATTAGTTGTTTTGTACGTGTATGTATGTGTAGTTTATATTTTTTTTACTCTTGAGAGTTTTGTAGAGAGTTATTAGTGTACTTGTTTTCTCGGTGTTTTCCAACTCTTCACTTATTTTTGAAGGTACAAGTCCCCACGGTAGAAATTGGATATAGCAAAAAATTAGTAAATATTTATTTAAAAAAATTTATTAGGCCTATATAAGAATTTCATGGTGTCAAGAATTCTCAAAAACTATAAGAGTGTATTATTTTAATGTTTCCTAATAGGTGTGTAGCATTTGTTTTTAAAATCTGATAAAAATATTTAGGGATATGTTAAATTCACACCTTTT
Source organism: Catonia carolina (assembly GCA_035578175.1). Classification (NCBI taxonomy): domain Eukaryota; kingdom Metazoa; phylum Arthropoda; class Insecta; order Hemiptera; family Achilidae; genus Catonia; species Catonia carolina. The sequence goes on from JAQMRL010000001.1 coordinate 46,715,271, forward strand.
CTATTCTGTATAAATTTTTGGTTTTTGTTTTGTACAGTTCAAGATAAAAATAACAATGGTAATTTTTATAATTGCTTAAATATTAATAAGATTTCACTTTTTTCTTTACAGCCGTCCCAATGCGACACGTCCTGAAGGTATCATTAAAGAGCAAAATGACCTGAATCGCAGTGTGGGGACAACTTACCACCAGAATCTTTATCACCATTTAGATAAACTGAGTAATCCTCTGATAGCAAAAAAACTTGAAACTACTGAATTATGATACTTGAATATCAAGACTTGCTGGAATGTGAATATTTTGAGTACTGTGGTTGAATGAATTGATGTTTAAAAGAAGTATTTAATTAGAAAACATTAACATGATGTTAAGACTCGCATCAGATTCAGATTCTGTTTAATATAAATGTTATTTTTCAAATGAAACACAAAATTATGTTTCAATTAATCATTAGTGGCAATGAAAATGTTTATAGATTTATCTGAAATGAATCTAATTATGTAGCTTAATTGTGTTACCTTATTGCTGTGTTTGTTTCTTTTCATTTTAATTTATTTAGTCTCATTATTTGCTCGTTCATTTGCAGTTACATTTACTAATAGAAATGTAACTGAGTTTTACTGTGCAAGTTAAAATTTCATGTTCATAGCTAGGTTTGAACCAAGGATTTTTTGGTTTGTTTTCTAGCATGCTACCTTGACACCTAGAAGTGGCCATTTTTTATTGATGTTTCATTTCATTCTAAGACAAAATTATATTTATATTAAAGTTATTTCATTTTCATTTGACATTATTCTGTACGTGTTTAAACAGTTTGGTGATAATTTTCTTGAGACTGTCTGTAAAAAATATTTTTAAAATGTAGGCCACTGGTTCTGCAGGAACAATTTAGTACTCCCTAACCACTTCTGTAGGTTAATAATGACTCCAATGTAGGTCTCTTTACTAAGATGTTCTTTTATATATTTTGCCAAAAAAATTAAATTATTTCTATTGTAATACAATGTTTTCATTTAAAAATTAATCTTTATTGAATCCTGCAGATTGAAATCAATTTAGTTTTGTATAATATAAATGTCAGTAACCTTTGAAGTTGCCTTGATCCTTATTATCTACTAACACGTGTTACAGTGAATCTACTGAAACACATATAAGTAGATATTAAAAATTATTAAGGTAACTGAAAAGGTTAGTGAAATTTATATTATATACAATATAATGCAGTGATTTAATTAATATGTTAGCAAATCAATAACAATCATTTGGTTCATTCAGTAACATTTTTTTAATAGTGGATAATTCAGAACTATTAAAATATTTTAGGCACAAATTGATGCATCACTATGCTAAGATTAAATTTGGATAGCGACTTTTTTCTAGTTATCTGAGTTAAATTATTTTAATTTGGAAATTTATAAATTTGTTAAAACAATGAATGGTATTATCATTATCTGTACAATACTATATAAAAATAACTACCCAAATTATTAAAAAGTATTATTTAGGTATTGGAATTGTCCTAGTCTAAGAATATGGAAGAATTTTACATGACGAGCTACAATACCACTATCTGATATTATGTAAAGTAACTTTTTTCCTTACAAACTATCAAATTTTGATAATTTTTACTACATGATTAAATACCATACATAAAATTTATTAGTACTCAACTGACTGCTCAATCAATTGTCATCTGTTTCTTCAGTTATCGATTCAAGTACTGTAATAATTAACTATATCTGATAATACTACATAATTTATTCTCATGTCAGACAGGTGATGTTGATTCTTTAGTGACGTTTACATAGTAGAAATGATAACTTTATAACAATAATACACTACTGCCAATATTTTGTACATTATTTTGTAATATTTGTATTGTATAAATTTTGTAAATTGTAATAAATAGCCTGTAATTTTATTTCTTTTTTCTGCTCATTACTTTATCCATTGAATTCTCATAATTTTATTATTATAAAGTTCTTACTATAGAAATTGCCCATAACGGACAATTGGAGTGTTAAATTATAATTGCACTCGATCTGCTAGTTTCCAGGGCTAAAAAAAATAGTTCTGTTTCTTATCACACAGTATTATATGAGTGTATCTGTATACTATATAAATATATGTACTATATCAGCATTTTTATAACTGAAGCATTTAAAAACAGAAGAGGTTGAGGTGTAAAAGACACTAATCAGAGTTATCTCCTCAAAGAGTTATGAATTTCATTACACAGCCCAACCCTGTTGTGAATGAAGTAAAGGTGTCATTTGCAGGTTAGAAAGTAGATGCTTTTCGGAGGGCTTGGCGTGCTGCTAAGCATAGGGCTACTTTTCCACTCAATGAGGAAGGCAATGGTAAACCACCTCACTCCTCGTTTTACTTAGTAAAGCCTCTAGAGGTTTAAACTATTGTGTAGAATATACAATGACCAGCTGTCAGACATACTATTAACAAAAATACTGCTGATAATGCCTGTTTAAGTTCATGTTAAATAACCCCAAGATTGAATAAAATGTGCTGATTAAATTAATATTGTTTAGAATAAAATTGTCTCTGATGACACAACACTAAAAAGATGTGTAATAGACCTTCAGTGATATTTGATAGCCTACTTTTAATTTCTTTTTATGATATATTTTAAAATTCTCTTTCTACAGTTTTAACTCCATTTACTAAAGAGTTGCAATTTTATAACACAGAAGAGTTCATATTATTGTGGTTGTACACTAAAGTTTGAGTTCCACAAAGAGATATTTGGAAGAACTAGTAAAATTATGAACTTCTCAAGGAAAGTCAAGTAAAGATTTTGAAACTTAAAACAAAATAAAGGTCATTAATATTAATATAAATCTATTAAGTAATCATAGCATTTAACGTATTTCACAAAAGATCCATTATACTGTAGTGATAAACACTACTACCAGGCTAGGACCAGGCACTGTTGAGAGAAATTTAAATCTAATAGACCACCCATAGTTTTGTAATAGGCTATCCAGAAACCCATCAAGGAATATTTTAATATATTGACACACAGCTCTCAAGCATTGTCAGCCAAATCTACCCAGATGTATCTAATTCACAACAAATTACACAAGCCAAAACAACTAACACTCTTTTCCTTGTTATGTTAGTGTTTTAGATGGAGTGTTTGAACCAAAGATTACATAATATATATTTGGTTTGTCACGCTCAAATAATTTTGCGCATGATAATGCGCTGTTTATTGCGGCATGGGAGTAATATATCATATTGAAAACAACTACTGAGGAATATGGAGAGGTGGGTTTGAACACTTGAACATGTAAAAATTGCTAGACCATCGTCGGGAATAGAACCTGTAACCTTCCGCTATGCAGACCTGTAAATAATATAATATTAGACTGTGTTGCATGGCTACAAAGTGGAAAGTCACGGTTTCTATTCTCAGCTAGGATCTAGATATTTATACATATTCAATTATTGTTCAAACCCACCATTCCATATCTCTGAGTAGTTCAATCAGCTGAAATTTTCAGAAATTAACCCTCACAATGCAATTAATAGCACACCATTGCACTATAAGTTGATCGGCGCCAATCTGCGCTGGTTCATGGCCAGTACGAACGCATGTAAAAGCTGGTAAAAGCAGGTATCACCAGTCGCCATGTTTAGCTCATCGGATGATGACTTGTTTCTTTTGGTAAGTTCGGCTTCAAAATTAAAAACTTAAATTACAAGTTAAGTATTCATTCTGCGAATCGTAATCGAAAACTACATGATGAATATCATTTGTTTAAAGAGTTAAAGAATGACAAGGATAAATTTTTCTAATATACCAGAATGACATTATAAACTTCATTAGAATATTGAAGAAAGTAGAGCATTTCTATTACTCTACTCTGTAACTTATTTCTTTATCCCTTATGGGAGTTTTAACAAACACCGCGGCAATTACCCTACCTGAACACAATGTTAGATTCATTCCGGTAAACTTGTCTACTCCGGCAGCCCGCGTCCCTACTTTTATTAAGGTCAATTCACATCTACAAGCACCGTGCGTGTCAGACACAGCACAGATATGAGTTTTCACATTAGCCTACGAAGCTGCCGACTTATACACTGACAGACCAAGTATTTAAGCGAACTGGAAACACTTGTAGCATAGTCCGTGGGTTTAAAATGTTTTAGAAAATATGTGTAGAAGAACTGGCTCTAATTTGCGGTTTTACTTGAAGAGGAAACTTGAGTGTCATGATGAACAACAGAAAAAGAGACGGTTTGTTGTACACCCTTTGAGAATACTCAAAGTGTGCTACACCCCATGGACAAGAGACGAAATAGAGGGGGGGGGATTGTATATAAGGACTCGCAGAAGATGAAGAAAGATTTTTCAAATATTTCAGAATGAGTCAACATGAGTTTGAACTTTAACTAAAATTAAACTGTGATAACTAAAAACATGAAGTTTTGCCGTCATTGCTTCAGTGAGAACAATGAAACTAAATGTGATTTGAGTGAAAAAATCATAGAGAAATTTATGTTCCCGGACTAACCCAATTAATTTTTCGTTTTCCATCTTGCATTGTTAACCGTAGTTAATATAATTACACTTATTATATTGGCGGAATCATGTTGTGAGTCGTATGGAGAGGACGAGACTCCCACGACGAAGTGAAGAGTATCAGCCTGAGGGTAAAGGGATCTGGGCCAACCAAAGAAAAGGTGGAATGACCAATTTCATTGACCGACATAATAGGCTCCATGACTTACACATGCTATGATGAAGAAGAAGAAGAAGAAGAATATACTTAATATAATTATGTATGACTAACGATATCCACTGACTCTTCCGTATTCACACCAACCGCGCACGGACAAAATATTTGTGCTGAGATTGCCTGGTGGTGTTGCGCCGTGTCTGTGCTGCCCCACCACGATTACGAATGAAGATGGATGTGAATGGAGAATAGATAATCCATGCAACTAATTTTTTTGTGTCCGACACACACGGTGCTTGTAGATGTGAATGTACCTGCATGCGCTTACTCAAATTTAATCGCATGGAAACATTCTTTGTGCCAATCAGTGCTGGCAACCTGCTTTCTTCGTAGCTTTACCCATACTGGACAACTCAAAACAAGAACAGCTTCACAATCTCAATACATGCGTTTACTGCCATCTGTATTTTGTATGTATTCCACCTGTATTTTGGGCGGTCAAATAATTGAATACAGTGCTCCTACTAATGGATTTGAGATTAAAAACCATTAAAAAATGAGACCTTGTAACCAAGTTGTCAGGTAAAATTATTACTGCGGAAGAGACAAGCCAATATTAGCCATTTCTCGTTCAAACATGAGCATAAGAGATGGTGAGTAAAGTGCTACTCTTAATCTGAAGGCTAGTCTTACCGAACAACAAGATATAACTTTAAATCTAATACAGCACTTCTATGATCGAATGCAAGAATAAGCTAAAAAAAAAAAAAAAAAAAAAATATAAAGTTATTAAGTCCCTCAAGCGAGATTTTTACTATGGAAGAGACTGACTAATTAATATCAGCCATTGTTTCTCCAATTGTACGGCCGCGGCCACATAGAAAGCATGTTAGAGCAGCATTGAGCGCGTGAGCAGGTTGGAACAAACTAATGTTAGTTAATACGCGTGGCCACACAGTTAGCAGGACCTGCTCTACTGCTCGACTGCTTACTGCTCTAACCTGCTCAAAAACAAACTAGTTTGATTTTACTAGCACACAAGCTCACACCTCAGTACAGTTTTCTGTTCTGTTATTGTGTACATTAATTTTTCACATGGATTTCGACACACAATCTCTAACTATTGGGTGTATAAACATGCCATTTTGTATAATGTCTCGGATAAGAATTTCAAGGACAGAAAATTATCAACTGCTACGTGAAATGAAGTCTGCAAAGATTCTGTATTAGAAACTAGTTAAAATTTCAAAACTACAATTTTATTTGTTTACCTTATTTTTCATAAAAGTTCCTCACTTTTATTTAATTAAAATCACCTTAATGCTTTCGGTTTAATTAAATAAAAGTGATAGCAGCTTATATAAAAAATAAGGTGAGGAAATAAAATTATAAATTATTACAGGTAAAACCCACCGGGTTGGTCTAGAGGTAAAGTCGTCGCCAAAATCAGCTGTTAACAGCTGATTTTGGGAGACGAAGGATCCTGGTTCAAATCCTAGTGAAGGTATATTTCAGCCGTTCTAAGTTTGCTCCTTGTAAGATGCGGTAATTAAATTGTGGTATAATTCCTACATCTGCTTGAATTCGTTAGGGTGGTGAGATCGAATATCACCAGGAAACAAAAGGCGCAATGTAGCTTCGACGCGTACATTAAGCGTAAAGCGTGGCTCGTTAATGAATAGGAAGGTTGGGCGGTTAAAGGTAACACAAACAGGTAAATGGCACTGCAATTAATAACGATTTCAACGGTACTTACTCGATTTTGAGTGCGTAGACTTTCCAGGATGCTTCGTTCTTTGATGTCGCTGTAGTACACTAAATGCTCGGCTTGATCTGTACAGATTTCACCCAATAAACACTGATAAGTTAATAACACATACAAAGCACTGATGAAACTCGAGTAATTGCAGTGTGGGAAGGTGGTTTGCAAGTTCGTAACGCGGAATAACGCAAGTTCACAAAGTCCGGTAATTAATCGAACAAATAGTAACATGAATAGATCGTTAATTGATTAAATGCACATTTAGCAAAACATAATTCGTTAATCGGGGCCGTAATTGCGATTATTGACGGCAACATGAAATCGAAAGGCACACAACGTTAAATGAAGTGACGCCAACCCACGCAAGAGGTAGCGTCCGTTGAGAGCTTAGTGCCACACGTCCGATGCGGTTGAGCGAGATAACTACAGTGAAAAAGATTTGGGGAAGAAAGAAGCATGGCGGTAGGACCAGAAATTAGGGGAATTTTGCTATTGGCTGGGCGCGAGCCACGTCACGAAGGATCACACGTGCGTAGAGCTAATTGAAGAATTAATCGATGTAAGATCAATATGAGATTTTATACAAGCGGGAAATCGTTATTCTAGAAGGTTCGACGGCGCGGGGAATTCGAATCTATTGTAATACTGAACACTCCTAATGTAAACAAATAATGACGTCACTGAGCATGCGCATTATATCTAAATGTGTACACGCTGATTAAAAAGTAACAACTAAATAATTTTAAAAGTATTTAAATACAAAATACTTTTAAAAGTATTTTTCTAAATTAAATTGTTAGGCCTACATCATATCACGACTGATTTTTTTAGTACTGAAAGTGCTTATAATTTAAAGAATAGTTAACTTAATAGGAATATGACATCCATAAAGTCACGGACTCTAGCGTGCACCCTGTAGTAGCTGGTTTTGGTTTGTTTGAATACTAGACAGTGACTGCCAGTGTACTTTGATGGTTGGGGTTCAATTAACTATACTCTCTCAGGAGTGGTTGACCTGGGTCTGTACAAGACTACACCTCATTTACACGTCATACACATCATCCTCATTTCATTGGGTCATGGGGTTGCTTATTGTTCTGAATTGAACAGATTGCAACGTACACATATTAGGAATTAAAAAAAAAAAAAATTACAGGTACGGTAAGTTACAAGGCTACAAGATGCAATTATTCTATATTCTTTTTGTGAATAAAAACTAATAATGTATGTACAATACAGTAGTAAACTCTAAAATTGCGTGGGAAGTACGATAAGGAATTGGACCCATAATAATTTATATTATTAATCAAACCTTAAGTAATTATCTTTCCACAGGTTGAATGCTTTCTCTATAATTTACATCATATTGCAATTTCTCCAAAAGTATATCAAAAGTCCCGACAGATACGTGCACGTATTCAAAAAACTTTATCCGTCATTTCTTAATTCGTCATACAGATGATGTAATTCACCAAATTCATGACGTCGTAGATTTATTGGTTGCGTCCACATTCGTTGACACCCAATTTCCAATAACATAGAGGAACTTTCACTTAAAAGTAATAACTTCGCAAACCGAGACTAAACAGGACAGGAGGCATGACTGAACCAAGTGACACGTAGATGAAAAGCGTGTGTTAGTAGCCAACTGCTTTCAGTGTGGCCACAGTATAGGTATCAGACGAACTAATGTCCCATAGCCGAGCGATTGAGTGGGAGATATGTGGCATAACTACGCATGCGCTGAAAGGTCTTTAACGTTATAATCCAAATCTAAAAATATACTACAGTCGTTATCGTGTTTGTTAGTGCACTGCATGCATAAACGCTTGCTCACAACAATGAGTAAAATTATACGACAATGTTATTGGAACGGCGCGTATGGCTTGTGCAAGTGAGAGCGTTATGCATTCTCTCACTCCCACGGCTAGGGGACATTAGTTCACCTGAATACTGTACCTACCAGCTCAGCTCAATGCTGCTCCACTGCTTGAACTGCTAGCCTGCTCTAACCTGCTTGCTGTCTGGCCACGGCCTAAAGACATGCTGCTACGGCGCTACTCTTGATCTGAATGTAAGTCTCACCCAACAAAGAGATTTTAATAATTTTATAATCTATAGTGTACTCTTATACTGCGATTTGTGTTTTTGACGGTAATGATATTTAGTAAATACGAAATCTGTGGTAATGATATACATTTACAATGTATACACAGATTACGTAAATACACAGAATAATGTATACTATATCATGAGTAGGCTATACTATAGAATATAGAGTGTATTATAATAGTACAGAATACTCCAAGGGAAATACTAATGAATTAAAGAATGAGTTAAATAGGTAGAAGAATTTAAACACCAAATTCCCTGTCGGCAGTAAGTTTTTACAGCAAAAGACACTGGGCTATATTTGTAATTTTTTTGGCAAACGTGTAAATAAAGAGATATTGGTATGGTAATTTTCCTTTGAGTATAGAATACTCAAAGTAATTTTTCAATAAGAATTCCAACCGAACAACGAGCTGACTTCACAATCTCTATGTTCACTTATAAGCCATTTCGATTTGGAAATAAGTAGGCTACTATTTTTGTATCTCAGCCAGAACGTTTGTAGAAGTAATGTAATGTAATGTGACCACGGGGTTTAATATAGGTACCTTACACAATTCGAATTGACACAACCAGCTTCGGTGTTCATCTACTCCACTCTTCGCCCCTCGCCATGCAACGACGGTACAATCACATGAGTATACTGTCCTACTATCGCTACTGTAATGTGCGAGTCACGCACGGTCACTACGCTTTGTTTTTTCACTGTTGTTATTAATAATCTGTTAGACATAATGATGCGACTAATAATTTGTTTTCATATATGATTTTGTGTTCATTATAATAATTATATTCAGACCAATTTATTCGTTTAGTTAGTTGCGTGCGTCTGTAGAGTATAGTTTAGTTCATGTAATTTATGATTTAAATTTTTACTGGGAAAAATTAAATACATATTTTAAAATGAAATAATTACTTTTATGTTTGTATATTGAAATAAGGTTGTAGGAATTTGCGTACATTAAAATGTGTAGACCTTGTTGAAAGAATAGGGATATACTTTTTGCGCAACTCTGTGCATACGTAGAGCTTAATAGGAATTTCCGGTTCAACTTTCGTCATCGTCTGCTAATGATTATTACTGCTCACTGGGGCGCTAGTAGAGTCGCCAGATGCGCCAACCTGAAATTGTAATTTCTCTGTGCGCCGGGTATAAATAATTATATAATTAAATAATTAAAAACGCAATTTTAAAAACCATTAGAAATACGGTAAAATGTAAACATACAACAATGTTAACTCCGTATTACTGATTGTTTTAAAAAAAATATTTATATTATATTATAATACGGCGATTTGGTAATATAAACGTAATATATTTTATAAAATAATATTATACATATAATTTTCATTTTTTTATAGTATTAAAATTTATATATTTTGTATCGAGTAACAATTATTTATAAATAATTATTAGTATTATTGTTTTACCAAATGTACGTTACAAATCCATGAAGTGACGCTAGGTGTTTTTGTTATTGTGTAAGCGTTGCGTAAGCTGTGATTTTGACACGATGTTACGTTTAACTACGGATTAGGTAATAAAACTTTGTGAACTGTTTTCTTACCGATATGAATTCGAATAGGAAATTTCGTACATTTCCTAAGGAAATTAGGAAGCTATTAGAAGTGTAAGTATCGTGCTATATAATATTTCCATTAGTAATTATTTACTTATACTACACCAAATCGACCGTTATATTTGAATTTTCTTACAGTAAAAATGCCTGTTGATGAAAGTGTGTATTTTAATATTCGTAAGTTCATATTCGGATTCAGCATACTAAAAAGTATCGATTTCAAATAAAATTGTTCAAATCGGTTTGATGTCCTATAAGTAATAAATTACCATATTAGTATTAGGTGCAACTTTCGTTCTTATTTAAGACAGTCATTACTTTTTGGAAATAAATGTACTATCCTTTCATGTCAGGTATTACCCTATTCATCATTAGTTTCCTTTTTTGTAAAAGTGGAGTGTTGTGTAGGCCTATATGCTTTATCGATTAATAACAAGCATTTATTAATCTGTCTTTAAAAATTCTACAATAATATTACGTAATAACTTATTTTTGACGTGTTTTACTAAAAAAGAATTTGTTTGTTTTTTTGTTTTAGATTGTGTTATTCACGATTTGACGAAGACAAAACGTACAACCTAAAGGTTCCAAGAAATTAAAGTGAATCTTGTACAAGTATTCAGCCATTCCTGTAACTGCTAGAATTTATACAGCCAGTTTTTATGGTATGTTGTGCATAATTTTGGTTTATTTTATTTACTATTTACATAATTTAGAAATCGAAAAATTTTTGCAATGTGTTTTTGTTGCAGAGATTCATAGTACAGAATTTCTTGAATGCAAACATTTAATTATGTTTGAATTGTGATAATAATAAAAAAATAATTTTGGTATTTGCAGTAAAAGGGCATGACAGGCAATAAAAAATACAAAGATACAGGCCGTTAAATTTCCCATGATAAATTTAAACCCACAGGATAAATTTACATAAAAAACATGTTAGCTTTTTTTACATACGATAGGCCTAAGGCTTTTTAATGTGTATCATCTGATAAATTTATCTGCCTATCATGATTGTTTTAACACATCATTATATTTATCTTTAAAATTAAAATTACAAACTAAGCAGTTATTGTTTAATTATTTAAAAAATCTGGTGTGAAACACCCACAACTTTCTCTTGCCACTGCAAATAATTAACAATAAACCTAACATTAGAAATAAACAAAAAAACTAACCTCAAAAACATAACCTTATTTTAATCATGAGTGAAAGATTGATGAATCGGTTGACCGATTTTGATGAAAATGTTCTTGTCGGGTCAGGTAGTGGTATGTAACTTAAGTTTCAAGTTTGTACGTTGTTCCGTTCTTGAGATATTCTGTTCATAGACACACACACACCGACCAATCGCTAAAAACATGTTTTTTGGGTTCATGGGGTCTGAAAACTTGGGAGATCCAGTGAAAAATCGACATGAAAACAATACTTTCCTTCCTATGTATTCATATAGGCAAGAGGAAGTAAAAATTAGGCTTGCTTGATCAGACAGCAGATCCGATCAGATTATGAATTAATTGTATGAAAATAATTGGAATTTTACGACCATTGTTTTCTTATTAGTTCAGTGAAGTACTTGTATTAAGAATGTCTAATTTCAGATTTTTTACTAGCCTACTACTCCCTTATACGAGTTTTAATGTCAGTATGCAATTAATGCGTAGTTTTCTCTGTTTCAGAAGAAGAACGTGCAGGGGCTGTAGCAACTTTCATCGAATTTGTTAATCAAGTCCTTGACTTAGTGATTTAGTGGCAGCTCATATGCCTTGCAAGGTGTGTAATATTCAGGAAAATTTAGTTAAAACTATGCACAAGCTTTATGCTTGTGATATTACTGTATATAAAATCCACCAGCATTATTATGCCTGTGATATTAAATAAATATATTGTGTGTCGTATATGATGTTTATATATATGTTTATATATTTTTGATTGTAGGTTATGTTAACATTTTAAAAGAAAAGAGTTTAATTTTGTAAATTGAGGATTGTGTTACAGACCCATATACCTGGACACCAGGTAGAAGGTGATAACTCCATAATTTTTTTTGCCAAAAAGAAATGTAAGTTATGAATAATATTGTCCTTAAATCATACACTGTGAAACACCATACCGTTCTTTTAATGTCTATAATACTAAATTTGGTGTCAGCTGAACTATTTATCTACTAATGATTTAACAATCTGTTTTTTAGTTTATAAATTACAGTTAGATTATATGGAAAAACGTGTTATAATCGAAAAAAGTCAGTTAACCAACTGAGTGAAGAAACTAAATCTGAAAAACAATCTTGTTATAATAAGATCTAGATTCCAAATTCCATCTATTAAAATTATTAAGGTACAACTGTATATAGATACAGACGTATATTTATTTTTATTTTATGAAACATCCTATGTAGGATTTTAAACAGCTGTATTATTTAAAATTGAAATATATTTCTAACCACCAGAATACGATAACAAATATATACTATATATACCTATATATTTAAGTTAAATAATGGTAGCTTAGTAAATTTTTGTTTACTTATGAATACCGTCTTTTGAAAGGTATTGTTAAAATATTACAATTTTTGGAGTGTCATGTGCGCCATAAATATTTGATAGTAAAATGATTGAATTGTTTACAGATTTGTTAGGTTTTTTATTTAAATAGATTGTGTTTTGATTTATATTTGTATTTGGTTAAGATAAAGTAGATCATGATAAAATACTGTATATTGTTTTACAAAGAGCGACGTCAGAGGAAGCTTATAAGAAAAATGTGTCAAAAATCTTGACACAGGCCATCAAGCAAAGTATTAGCTTCGATTGGGTTAGAGAAAACTGCTCTGTACATTTTGAGGAAGTTTCAAAAACACTAATAGAGTGTATTATTAACTTGTGTATTCCGTGGTGGTGTAAACGTAAGAATCGACAAAGATCACTAAAGTGATCTTTGTCGATTCTGTTCAAGATTCCTATAGTCCTACATGAAAGATCACTTTACTGATCTTACATGTAGGACCATATCCTCCTATACTCGGTTCATTGTAAGAAAGATAGTTTGAGTAAAAAAAATAATGATGTCACTCAGCATGCGCATTATTTAAAAATGCGTGCACGCTGATTAAAAAGTAACAGCAAAATACCTTCAAAAGTATTTAAATACAAAGTAGTTTGAAAAGTATTTTTGTAAATGAAACTGTTAGGACTACATCATAGGCCTATCATGACTGATGTTTTAAATACTGATCAATAAATTTATAAAAAGTTTTAGGCCTATACTTTATTGCATTTTTTTGATAAATATATGTGGTTGCAAGTTATATGTATGTATTAATACATCTGATGTGTATGACGAAACAAGAGAACTTTAATAAAAGTTAATATTTTTATTTTAATGATTAATCATCTAGTTTGGTCACTTGTTATTTCACAATTAAATTTGTGAAAGAGTAATCCAAACCCATAAATCTCTCTCCACATTTTTGACAAAGAACATGTCATAATTATAAATGCTACCAGTTAGCTTTTGACATCGTATTGTCTCGCATCGTTCTTACGAGCTTTATAATTTATTTTCAATTACGAATTTTAGTGTTATAGTATTTTTTTTAGTGTCTGTTTATAGTTTAATTCTGTATATGGTTATAAGCACGTATCAGTTATCATTGTGATGTTTTTATAAAAAGTAATCCCTAATGTGTGTACGTTGCAATCTGTTCAATTCAGAACAATAAGCAACCCCATGACCCAATGAGATGAGGATGATGTGTAAATGAGGTGTAGTCTTGTGCAGACTCAGGTCGACCATTCCTGAGAGAGTATGGTTAATTGAACCCCTACCATCAAAGTACACCGGTATCCACTGTCAAGCATTCAAATCCGTATGAAAGTAACTACCTGTACTAGGATTTCAACCAGGAACCTTCGTCTCCGAAAATCAGCTGTTAAACAGCTGATTTTGGCAACGACTTTACCTCTAGACCAACCCGGTGGGTTGAAAAGTGATACATTTTTTCTGAGTCACTGCTTTCGCAGCTGATTTGGTAACCACTGTTTGTTTACTTTACATGAACCGAGTATAGTATGTATGTATGGAATATGTTAACCGTAATAATATGTTATTGTTTTATTGTACATTTATTGTTTTATATTATTTATTGTTTTATTGTTCATTTGTTAGAAAATGTTTTATAAATCGAACATTAGTTTACCATTAATAACTGAAATTTAACTATTCTTATTCTTACATTGTTATTTATTGTTACATTATTTTACTAGTATTACATTATTATTTATGATTAGTAGGTTTTTATTATAGACTCAGTGTTATATTATTTTTTGTCACAAGTAATACATGAGCGCTTGAATTATAACAGGAGAGTAAACAATTCCAAAGATTCGTTGTTTATCATTTCAGATTGTTTATTTCATATCATTAAAATAATTAATGTCTGTGATTAGTTTAATACAACTGTTTCCACTTGCCCGTGTTTAACTCATTTTTAGTTTCATCAGTTATCTTTTGGAATTGTATCGGTTCGTTTTGATTTTTTTCGTAGACTGAAGTTGAAAAGTTTTGTAAGCTGTATTTTGTTAACCTGCATGATAGTGAATATGTTGAGTTTTTGAAATTAAAAGCGGTAACCATTAAAAAGTAGAAAGAAATTGTTTTGTTAAATGTAACTGTTACGATAATAAATTAAGGAGTCTTTATGAAACTACAATAATTACAAGTAATCAGAACGGTATAATTGAAAAGCCGGCCGCATTGGCGCAGTTGGTAACGTGCTCGCCTCTCATCATGCGGTCTTGGGTTCGAATCCCATTCAGGCACGGCATTTTTTCATACGTTACAAAAAATCATTTCATCATTCACCGTCTGCATTAGCAGTAATTGCAGAACAGTCGGACGTTAAACCAAAAAAACAAAAAAAAAAAAAAAAAAAAAAAAAAAAAGGTATAATTGAAAACGCTTAAATGATGATGTTCATTTTAACCAGATGTAGTTATTTTTATGACGGAAAGTAGTGCAAGATAACTGTCCAGCGGAGAGGTAGATACATGCCAACTAGTGTAAAACTTTCGTTTACAACCTATAGGCACTTGCCTCGCGCGGAGTACTCTACAGTAGATGGACTATAGATAGTTCAACTCAGTTTATTAAAACAAATATTGCTGAAAATGAATCATATCAGTTGGTTTTTTTTATTTAGTTATTATGCTTTTTAAATGAACCTCTATTTACAATTATCTGTTTGTAAATTCATTACAATATTATTAATTGGATTATGTTGTATAATTGTATTATGTATTTATTATATTGGGAATTGACTTACCGAAAATGTTTATTTATTACTTCAACAATGAAAGTATGTGGTGAATAACGATATGTAAATCATGTATAGCATACAAATTTTTATATAATATTATATGAAATAAGAAGCAATGAAAAGTTTTACCTTTTTTGAATGATGGGCATTGACAACTGTAATTTTGTGTCAAAAGATTGCACGATGGTACTTGAAGCTTAACAAGCAAAGTTCATTGCAAGAAAAAAATAATTGTTATTATAAACCTAAATTATTGTAGATTCTCTACAGTTTAATTTCTTAAGGCCTATTCCCATGATTCAAGTATTAGCAAAGTTTACACCGAGCTAGTTTACTACCTCTAATGTACACTAATAATGAGATTTGTCATTGGTAAGTGTAATTGTAATTAATATTTTGTTTTTTATGTATATATAAAAAACTTTGTATTTACCTTATATTGCTTTTTATATAAAAACCAGTATAATGTAAACACAAAGTTTTTTCTGCTGCAATGATACTAACTAATAACTTAGCAGTATTGTGCAAAATAGTTGGATGATAAACGAAAAAGCAATAAATGTTAAAGCGTGAAAAAACATTCAACTTTTTTTAAAATACAGTCAATGCTCTATTTAACAGACTAGCCTCATGAATATGTAAAACGGTTTGAAAATTATAAAAATCTAAGGAATGTTAATTTTTACGATGCTTTTCAGCTCTTCCCATAAGGTAAGTTCTTCCTGAAAGGTACCGTTTTTTTAAACTTATGATAAAAATAAGACTAAGCAAATCCAATGTTTACTATTAACACATTATAGAAACATATGTGACCAGTATTATGGTGATAAATGAATGACTTAATTTAACTGCGTTTCACGACAGACATTGGTATCCACCTGTAGTGTTATTAAGCTGTAAAGTGTTGTATCCAAGAACTTTTAATTCTATTTTTCATAGTTTATTTTAATAAATGTGTTCGTCCATTAAATTGAGCATTGACTAATGTTGATTTGCACAAAAATATTGAATATGTACAGTTTTTTAATGCATGTTCAAAGTACAGTTTCATACTCTGTCAGCATGATGTTATAATAATTTTTTGTGTATTTTTAAGATGTAGTAGTAGTACTTATTAAAGTATGATTTTTTTTTTTACCTACAGGTAATTACCTAGAGGTAAAGGGTGTTTACTCTAATTTTGGCAAAATTAAGTTTGAAAATCAACAAGAAATGCTCTATATAATGGTTTACAGTATTAACTGGTATCTGACCCTTCCATTTTTTTAAAATTGCAGTAAGCACATTTAACTCCATTGATGTATATAATGTGGAAAATTATTAAAATCGCTAGTATTTTTGTAATTTAATGTATACTCGTTATTGACAATAAGTAATGTATTTTGAATTAATTTGTTATTGTTATCTTACTGATAGGTTTCAGAATTTGCTTGAATTCTGTAATATTTTCAAACATAGTTGTGAATAAAATGTTGTTTCTTTATCAGAATAGAGTTAGCACAATATGTTTTGTTTTCGTTTGATTAACTTAAGTTCTGTGGGTGGTCAGAGAACTGTAGAAGTTAAGAAAGTTGTTTAGTCATTTAAATCTCTGTATCAGAGGCTATATTGGGTACAAATTAAACAAAATTCTAATACCTTCAGAATTTTACAAGAAAATAACAAACTTCATGTCTTTTGGTTATTCTGAAAAATTAAAAAAATTGAGTTAAGGGGGGAGGAGTCTGTCAAAAAATGAAAAATGGTACCCTTTTATTTTAGAAAGTTTGTATTTTACCTACTTATTAGGGACACAATGGACAGAGTGTTCCTAAATTTTCAGTAATTTACCACCCCTTGAACCCCTTTTTTCGGGGGGGGGGCGAGTGAAAAAACGTAGCTTCACAAGGAAAACTAACTCGGTTGATTATCAACCTATCAACTTGCTTAAAAAACACAAAAGAAAAAATGAAATGTTCAATGAAATGTGCTTCATAAAGAGCACAAAAAGTTCTAGTGGCACCTTGCATTAAATATAAAATACATGTTTTGAGAGTATTTCTGTAATTTTTTTTCAAAATTAATTAATTTTATTCTAGTTTTAAATTAAAAATTTAATTACAAATTTTTAGTACAGTATTTTGACATACCAATACAAGGGCCACTAGAACACAATTTTCTGAATCTTTTAAAAAAAAATCATGAATTTTTATCAATTAGAACTCAAGTTATGAAGTTTTTATAGTAGACGCACTGAAAATTAAAACTTGCGGAAATTAACAGTTAAAGTTTATGTTTGATTTTTTACTTACATCAAAACAATCCTGCTCCATTTATGTTAACCCTTCCTGTGTTCTCTTGGCTAATCTAAACTATGTAATTATGTAATTTCTAAAACTAAAAATATAATCATTAAACACTTATTTAGGTTGGTTTGTAAACAGTAAACGCGCGTTTTATTTTTCTTGTAACCTACCTACACCTTACTAACCTACCAACTCTCTTTGTCCGCGTAAAACTGAAATTTACTTTTGTAGCACTAAACTAAAATTAGGTAACTAACACAAACTTTTAAATTTACTCTATAACTTTCAATAACTTATTTATTCGCATTACACTAAACAACAAAGTTTCATTACACCGTAAAAACGACAGAACGTAAACAAACAATACCCGCTCACTTGGCCATGCGATGGCCATTTTAATCTTGTCTCCATTCTAACATAATATATTACCAAACTCTGCATGATAATAGCTGAGCTAAAAAAGCAAATAACGGGGTTTAAAATGGTGAAAGAATTACATTTCTTAGTTTACAAGATACAGTACTTTGAAATTCATGTTTTTTAACCGAGAGAAACAGGAGCTGTTTCTATGGCAACTATATATGTGTTTAATTTTTTATTAATTTTTCTAGTAAACTTACAATAATAATAATTATACCATTAAAAAGTATAGTAAGCATTTCAGTGATAAAAATTTCAACATAAAAAAGAAAGTAAAAAATTCCCCGTGGATTTTTACGCAGACCCCTCCCCTTAACTTGTTTAATTTCTTAGATACAGATATGCATTTATTCAGGTGATATGTATTAACTAAAAAAGACCATGTTACAGATAATGAATAATTAATGTTTTGCAAAACTACACAATATAATCCGTAATATTTTGTTGGAAATTGTTGTAATAACTGTGCTTATTATAGCAGTACTAAATGTGTTTGAATGAAATTATGTAGCAACATTTATATAATTAGTAAAGTAAATTTAAACAATACTTGTGGTAAGAATTGGTTATTGTATTTCAGGGAAGAACAATTTTTTTGTAAACCAATTTCATTGTTATTCTTAAAAAATATGACAATATACAAATTTCAAATCAATTTATATAGTGTTTAATTGTTCATTATACCTATTAAACTTTAAATTATAGTGAAAATATTGCTTTCAACATGACAAACAATTTGTGTCATCAGATTTGATAAGTTACTCATTCATTTCAGAAATAGACAAAAATTGCCTTAAGTGAATTTTTTTATCAAATTGTATTTGTTGCAACAGACGAATTTAAGAATTTTAACATGTATCATATGTTTGTTTTATTTCATTATTTTCAAAAACTTGTAAAAATCCACTGTTTTTATATTGTAATGTTTTGAAACAATTTAAAATTATTTCTTGAACATTAAAAGTATAAAGTGTTAAATTATGTTGTATTTGTTATTGTTTCAATAGTTTTTCCATTAAAAATACCGTGTATTTCAATTATTTTAGTTGCCATAATAATTTAGTTGTAAAAATTATACCTTGCTATTTTTTTATTTAACGTGACAAAATTAATATAGTATTGATTTCATGTTAACATTTTTACTAATTTAAATAAGCTGTCTGTTTCAATTACAATTTATTAAATTTGTTCAGTTAAAGCATTATTACTTTTTGTCGCTGAAATAGAATCGTGAATTTGAAGATCAGCTGTGCAAAAATACAGGTCAAGGTAAGTGTAAGAAGCGGTTGGTAACCGCTGGAACGGCACTTTTAACGTACGGGTTGTGTAATGGGGAAGAATGGTAGGACAGTGGCAGGGGAAGGGTGGTAGGGCAGTGGAAGGGTGGAAGGCCATGGACAGGGGAAGGGTGGTAGGCAATGGGCAGGGGGAAGGGTGGAAGAAGCGGTTCGATTTGTATGTTTGAAGCCATGGCGGCAACACGTTCATTACAACCGGTAGTTGCGCTAGTGTCGCATCTTGGAAAAGCCTAATACATGGAGATTACAAATCTTCTATATATATTACAGGTATCTATGGTTGTGCCACTTCAAATCGTTCACTGTATACTCATACCCCTACACTACTTCTACATTACTGAATTGAACTGCTTCTTTTCTCTTTACGGACTAAAGTTTTTGTCTATTAACGACAAAAAATTTAATGGTTACTCTGATACACATAATAAGACATTAGGCCTACTATGATATGTAAAACCTTTTTATTCTACGCAATATATTTTCCTAATTTTTGTGCTTAACTTTCGGATCGTTGGAACAGTTCTATCCTAATATTTCTTTATACAAACTGCACCTTAATAAAAACATCGCCAACCTTTTTACCTGAACGAAAAAGATGATTATTTATCTTTTATGTTTTAAAGCATGCATACAGAAACTGGATTGTTACAAATTTGTATACGACTGAGAAATAAACTGTCACTTAACCTTTTATGTAATCTTGAGCGCCGTTCGCAAAGAATTAATTTCACACACAGTCGCAGTCACAAAGATCAACAGTTGCAGTTGTTGTATCGATAAAAATGAAACGAAATCACTGATTTAAACTCAAAGTTAAATTTAAATAAATAAATAAAGACACTGAAAATTAGTAACATGTCACACACAATCATTTCATAAGAGTCAATCATAAGAGTATCAAAAATCAAATAAATAGGCCTGTGTGTGGTGACAAACGTGCTGTAACATGTTTGTTTACTTAAAACAATACATGTAAGCTTCATAAAGTCATAAAATATCACAGAGTCATTGCTGACGCATAGTATAATGACCGTGTTTCTATTTCAGTGACTTTTCTATTATTCCATATTACGTTGTATATACTATTACGTTGTAATAGTGAGTACATAATATAATATATATAATAACCATAAAACAATATTAATAACAATTATAACAATAATAGAATACAAATTACACTACGTATATATACTATTGATATTACATGTAACAAAATGTTTGTCTAAATATACGTCCGGAAATGCTTCGTTGGCGAGTTATGCCTGGCAAAAGATTTTGCCTTGATTCTTGGGCAAAGAGTGAAATAAAGCAATACTGAAATTTTGAGAGGGTAAATTTAGGAAAATTTTTAGTGGTTTCTTGTTGTTGTGTAGGTCATCAGCCGAAAGGCTGGTTCGAACCTGTAGAGGTTTTTACTAAGTAAAATGAGGAGTGAGGTGGTTTACCATTGCCTTCCTCACTGAATGGAAAAGTACACTTATCAGCATGCCGGGCCCTCTGAAAAGCACATATTTTCTACTCTGCAAATGACACCTTCAGTTCATTCACCACAGGGTCTGGCTGTATAATGAAATTCATTACTTTCAGAGGAGATAACTCTGATTAGTGTCTTTTACACCTCTACCTCTTCTGTTCTTAAATGATTCAGTCATTTAATTGGCTGACCATGTGACAAGAAACAGAACTATTTATTTTAGCCCTGCAACTAACGGATTGAGTGTAAATAATTTGACACTCCACCTGTCTGTTATGGGCAATTGGTTTTATTTGTTTTATTTTAATTATGGGCAGTGGTTTCTTATGGTTTTTATTTAACCTGGGAAACTTAAAAAAATGAGTCCCAGAACTGTATCGCTTTTAGTTTTTAAGAAAACTACGTAAACACATTAAAGAGTAAGCTAAGAAAATATACTTTTTAAGTTTAGCGTATAATAACTACCTATGTTAAATTGCGAATAAAAACAAGAAACGTTTTAATGAAAATTGTAGAGAATTTTATTCTAAAAAATGATATACCTAAATAACGTCTATGAAAATTAAACTCATTTGTGAAGTTGTTTTAATTACAAACAAAAGAAAAACTGGATTAGATTTTTTCCATTGCAGTTTTCCTTTTGTTTGTAATTAAACTTCTCGAATGAGTTTAAGTTTAAGTTGATTTAAATAACACACTTATGTGTTGGTCTCGTCAGATGTTTTAAGTGTACGGTACTTCACGAAGTGAAATAATGTGAACCTGATGTAGGCGTAGGCACAAGTGCACACACAACATACTCCGCGCTGCTTCATTCAGACGACTGGTGGGGTAGGCGAGGTGAGGAAGTGGCATGACCTTCACCCGCACGTTGATTTCAAATGGATTATAGTGTCGGTGTTCCTATATTCGTTTGTCTGCTTATATAATTAATTATTGTCTAGTTACTCGATATATTTATTGTGTTATGTGTAGAAAGTACACGTTTAATGATGCTTAGTTGTTTTTGTTTTTAAGTTAAGAATTGTATGAAAGATTTAACATTTAGAAAATGGTGAATGTTATGAAAGGTATTTTAGTGGAATGGTAAGTTTATAATAATGTTAAAAAATATTGCGAAATACCGTTGCTTGTATTATGAAATTTGAGTTCATATTAGAAGAGATATTTTATTTTAAATGCACGAGCAAAATATAAACCCGGCGACAACAGAAGTTGGTTATTTATGCGTGAAGTTCAGTTTAACCTAAAATATTTGTAAGCATAGGTGAGGTGGACATTTTTAGGTTAATTTGTAGTTTTCCAGTTTTTAATGCAGTGTTTACTGCGATCAGAAATTTTAACTCTTTGAAATATAAACAGACTGTTTACATATCATGTAATTTACTTACAAATTCAATACTTTTATCAGTAATTTCTAGCTGTGTGTAGGCCTACTACGTGCTACTTATTCGTGTGTGTGTGTGTGTGTGTGGTGTATGTAAATCTAGTAATCATTCTGCTCAAGTCTGAATAATTTAAATAAAATTATGGTAGTTGCATTATTCGATTTTGAAATTAAATTTTTTAGCAAACTAAGTGTTGCTGGAAATATTTTCATGAAATACTTAACATTAAAGTTCTGGTCTCTTGTCACCAGGACTGGAGTCGTAAAAATTTGTTAAATGTATTGATTAAAATTGATGATGCATTTACTATTAAAATGTATTTAGTTCCAGTAATATTAAACTATGGTATAAATTGATTTGAACCTACTTCATGTAAACTTAATACTGAAGTATTCGTGGTTTTTGTGAAAAGTATAAGTTAATATGTGTAATAATGTTGCTTGTATTGTGAAATTTAAGTTCATATTAGAAGTAATATTTTATTTTATATGCATTGGTAAAAAATAAACCTAGCGACAACAGAAGAAGTTAGTTATTTATCCATGAAGTTCAGTTTAACCTAAAATATATATTGCTCTTGAAGCTCTCAATATGGATATT
Organism: Catonia carolina; assembly: GCA_035578175.1. Taxonomy (NCBI): domain Eukaryota; kingdom Metazoa; phylum Arthropoda; class Insecta; order Hemiptera; family Achilidae; genus Catonia; species Catonia carolina. The sequence goes on from JAQMRL010000001.1 coordinate 46,738,214, forward strand.
CCCTAGTACAGTTTGCAGTGAATTGTATTCCTTATTCCACTTAACTTTGGAACTGACTTAAACAAATCAAATAAGCATATGTTTGGAAGAATAAAACTAGTGTGACCAACAGTATGAATCAGACAGTCAAGCTTCAGTGATGAATCAAGTTTAATTTTTTTTAACATATTTTTGCTTATGTCTTTCTGGCACAGTAATAGGGTACTTTGGTGTGACATCATAATTATCGTATTTAAATAAAATTTCAATTGATGTGGTTTTTTCTCGCCATTGGGAGGACATGCGCTAAGCAGTTTTTGTAACTACGATTACGCATCCAGCCAATAGCTCGCTTAACAATTGTTTGCAGCAGTTCTAGAGATATAGTGGAATGAATTCAGTTTAGCTCTATTTATTTTTTAAATTTTAGATGTATTCTGTATTTTATTAACCCTGTCATAATTTGTTTTGTTTTCCAGCGATCATGCAATGAAACAATTTCTTTTACATTTGGATGAAACTGTCGCGTTAGGTAGAAAGTTCATTATTCAGGATTTAGATGAAAGACATTTGTTCATCTCTGCTGACATTTTGGATGTTTTGCAAGCAAGAGTTGATGACTTAATGGATCAGATTAGTGTTTCGCTTGCTGACAAAGGAATATAAATGGTTTTTCTTTGAATTGTTTTAAATTATACAAAAGAATCATGGCTGCAAAAACTGGGGCTGGTCGAGAATCTGGCAGAATAAAAGATGCTAATCAAAAGAGGATTTTGGATGAAGCCACTAGGTGCAGGCGACAGCGTAAAGCTCTTGAAGCTCTTGAATTGGACAACTTCCATGATGACCCTCATCCAGATCTAGGTCTGTAAGTCTTGGTATTTTATGATATAACCAGTTTTTGGTTGATTTGTAAGCTTTGTACAGACATGTGAACAAAACACCATATCGTAACACTGTTGTGTATTGTTGTGACGAACATGTTTGCAAAAAATGTTACGCAGTGTAACATAACATCACTGCATCTCATCAGTTGTCGGTATTTTCGTCACAACGAAGAAATGTGGTACATCATGTGTTTGCATTTTTGGACGGGCAAGCGAACATTGCAGTGTTCATTTAGTTTTTAGTGGAGTCACTGTGATCAGTTCGGCGCTAGACTGTTAATTGTTTTAACTTTTTGTATTCTTGTTTACATTCACATATATATCTAGATACATCAGTAATCTGTGAACGGAAAGCTTATCTGAAACATTCTTATCATTAAATTTAGCATGGAATAAAATATTATTTTGTTCTCATAGATTGAACAGAATTATCTTATGCATAATTATGTATAATCTACCTTCTTGTTCTCTAGAACAAATTTATTGTAAAGCACTTATCAAAATTTGAATTGTTGTTGCACTTATACCACTTGGATTAACTATTGAAATATTGTACTCTATTAAGTATTGAAATATTATACTATATTAAAATGAAAGCATTTATTGATTTATATGCAAAATTTCAATTTAATTGGTGCCATAATAGTTAAAATGTGTTAAAATTTCTGAAAAAATTTGAACAAAATTATTCCATATTATACTGCTTCGGGTTGGACCACTATTGTGCTGGAAGGCTCATGTCATCCTGTGTATCATCAGTGTACAGATAAATAAATGAACTGTTAAAACGGCATAATTTTACGTGCTGATTTATGTGATGATGTTCTGTTCACAGCTCCTTGTTCAACACTGCGTAACATCGTCTCGAACATGTTTAGCCAGAAATGATACGCAACAGTGTTCTGTTCAAGTTTTTTTTTTTTTTTTTTTTGCGCCCTGGAGATTCCAGGAGGAGTATAGGACATGTCGTCAGATATAACACCTGAAATACATATAAGAATCACACAATGTATCACTACTATCAAGAAAGAAATTCTTGTACGCTATAAAAAGTTTCACTGATCAAGTAATTTTTCAGATTTTTTTTAAAAGAATTCAAATCCTCACAACACTTTAAAGATTGGGGTAATTTATTCATGAATTTTCTCCCTGCATAAGTAGGTTTTTGTTCAAACAATTTTGTGGAGTGATTAGCCACATAATAATTATTCCTGTTTCTCGTGTTATGATTGTGAACATTGAAATTCTGCATAAAATTATTTTGCCTAACATACATAATCACCTCAAAAATGTAGAGGGAGGGAACTGTAAGCAATTTAAGCTCCTAAATAGTGGCCTGCATGAGGTTAGCTGGTTAGCTCCCACCATACACCTAATAGCACTGTCTGTATGAGGCTTTAGATGTTTAGAAAAGCTACCATATTTCCAGCGTATAGTGTTCTTTTCTAGTGTATAATTTACCTGCAGTACTTATAGCTCTGGTTTCCAGCAAATTCTAATCAGCAATCTTGTTTTAGAATAATTTTGTAAATATTAGTGAAACATTAATAATGACCTTATTCATATGGCTAGTGACAGGTCATATCAGTTTGCGCTGGTCTGATGAGAAGTCAGTTGAGTTGCTCTGCCTGAAACATGTATGTGCTTGTATTCATGTACAGTTTTGTACCCTCTAACTGTTGTTAGCGTTGAGGTTTTGAGTTAGCAAATAATCTATATATCTTTGGTCAGGTCTAATTTTATTCTTTATGAAAATGCAGAATAATTTGATTAAAAGTTACAAGTATTAATTATTTCAGTTATAATTTCAAGTCTTTCGATTATTACAAGCTTGTGACATCAAAAGCAATTAATTTGTGTGTGCTTTTCAGCATGATCCACTGAGCTCATATATTTATAGGGCAGAGTAATGTTTTGTGTTCAAGGTTCTCAGATAGGTTTTTGCTCTTTTATTTATTTTAGGAAATCAGTAATTTACTTTTATTGCTCATAAAGTGGGCAGTTTTATACCAATTGGTTAATGTTCACTGATTTACAAACTAAAACATTTTGCATGTATCAGGAGTGGTTTCTTCTACAATTTTGAGTAAAAGGAATCAATGCTTTGAATTTTAGGTTTTCATTTTGTATTCTGCCTATTATAGGATATAATAAATACTAAGCAAGTTTGATGAATTGAGGAGTAAATTTTTGGGTTAATAATTTTCGAAATTATTTTTTTGAGAATTTCAGTCATCTGTAAAGTTCAGCCGTTCTAAGTTTGCTCCTAATGTAAACAAATAATGACGTCACTGAGCATGCGCATTATATCTAAATGTATACACGCTGATTAAAAAGTAACAACTAAATACTTTCAAAAGTATTTTTCTAAATTAAATTGTTGGCCTACATCATATCACGACTGATGTTTTTAGTACTTTAAGTACTTATAATTTAAAAAATAGATAATTTAATAGGAACACGACATCCATGAAGTCACGCACTCTAGCGTGCACCCTGTAGTAGCTGGTTTTGGTTTGTTGACAGTAGGAGCAAACTTAGAGCGGCTGAACTATAGGTATTTGTCAGTGTATAAGTCGGTATTTAAATGATTTAAGTGCGCAATACAAAAATCATGTAGGGCTACATACATTGAAAACTGAAAGATTGTTATTCGAGTGAAAAAAATTTTATTGTTTGTACGCAGAAGTTAAATTAAGGTAGCTCAGTATTTATCTTCATATTCCTGGATTTGTAATAACAGTATAGCAAAAGGGTAAATTTACATAAATAACTAGATGTCTGTTTATCCATTGTTGTTTTTTACTATTTAGTGTTTGTCTTTGTATCTTACTCAATTTGTATTACACTTAAGAAACATAGGCTACTTTTAATTAATCTTGTAATGCAAAATATTTACACACTGCTTAGTTAACTTTCATTGGCTACAATATTTATTTTTGATTATTTTAAAGGCTTCTATATATGTGAATAGTTCAGATTATTGTAAGATCTAATTCTGATTTGTTTTGCAGTGATGAGTAAAAATATACCAAAATTTCAAGAAACTTTGGATACTAGAGTTCGGAAAAAGAAATCAAAAAGTGCTGAATATTACAAACAGAGGTAATAAACATTTAGTAATTTAGGATTACTAAAAATTTACTGGTATTTGGTTATCATTGACTTATTTTGAAGTTTTTCTTTTTTCAGTACAACTCATGGTTACTTTACTAAACGGTAGGGATCATGAACAATATGCACAGTGACAAGCCCCACCCCTGACGTCATCCGTTCACCAGCAACAGCCAACATAGTCTGTAATACTTTACTAGTCTTTAATAATGGTTAGTTGTGCGATTGTTGGGTGTTCTAATCACAATAGACACCAAAAAGAGTTGGGCATTAAGTTTCAACATTTTCCAAAGGCAAATGAAACTAGATTGAAGTGGTTAATGCTTGCAAGCGGGCAGATTCATTTTCTGCCGATAGTGGTCGCGTGTGTTCAGTACATTTCTACGAATCAGATTATATACGTGATTTAAAGTCCGCATTGCTATATCTTCCATTAAAACGTGTTCTATTCTTTTTTTTTTTTTGTTTGACGTCCGACTGTTTTGCAATTACTGCTAATGCAGACGATGAAGGATGAAATGATTTTTTGTAACGTATGAAAATATGCCGTGCCTGAATGGAATTCGAACTCAAGATCACATGGTGAGAGGCGAACACGTTACCAACTACGCCAATGCGGCCGGCAAAAAACGTGTTCTAACGACGACTTTAGTCCCACATTTAAATTTTCCGATTTATAGTGCTGTTCTACGTCTGGTAAACTCGACTTGTAGTGAACAGAAAAATCAAGCAGAGAAACGATACACTCGTACTGAAGTTTATCGTATTTTAAACTCATCATCCAATTACAACACGGGCAGTTCACAAAATGAAGGGATAGCCGTAGAGGAAGGGTAGGCCTCATTTTAATAAAAACTGCTAAATATGAATGTTACAGTCAGACGAAACAGATATCTTAAAACGTGAAAACGCCAAATTAAAAGAAGAAAACAAGTTACATAAAGAAAAACTTAAGGCCACAAACTAAAAATTATTAAAATTAAAATTGATTTCCCATGTAAAAGTACCTGAACAGCTATGTTTATAAAAACAGTGCAATAATCCTACCGTCACTACGCACCGGCCGATTTGTTGGGGGACCAGCTACGTCATCACTCATATATTATCTTACAGCAGCTGAGTGTGATCGCTACCGTCTAGTGTAGTAACCGTGGTACAACCATATAATGATTTGAAAATTTTAGTGTCCCGGAGATTTAAATACTCCAGATTTTGAAAATATTTATGTTCTGAGGTCTTGTAATTATATAGAAAAACGTTATTGGTTAGTTGAAGATGTGTTGTGGATCTGTTATACTTCATGGTCAATAATAACTTAAGACTTATCTATGAAATTAAGTTGAAATTCTTGGTCAATCTTGGTAGTCTTAAAAAACAGAACTATTTTTTTGTAGCCGTGGAACTAGCAATCAAGTGTAAATAATTTAACAGTCCATCTGCCTGTTATGGACAAATTTTTGCTGTACAAATTGTAAATTTTTGAATCATTAGTTATATATCAATTTTTTAAACAAAATTGAAGATTGATGCCAGTGTACCAACTGGCATCAACTCCTTGATGCCACTTCAGAGTGACTGAAAAGTCACATAATTATTGATTTACCGTTTATTCAGGATGCAGTCATTTTAGGTGTTATATTTTAAAATTTTGAAACAAAGTGATTTTTTTGTATTGTGGTCAGCTAACAATATTTCCCTGGAAATAACTACTTGACTATTACCATGGTGTTTTTCCCAGCCAGGCCTCCTTACATCTATATAATGTGCATTTTTTATAACACTTTCTGGTAGTTCTTTTTTGACTTACATGTTTAAAGGCAATTCCTATTGGGAGAATGGGTTAAATATTAAAATAATCAAAATGTATTTTCAATAAGTGCATATTGCTAAACATAACTCAAAATTAAAATTAAGACTTCATGCAATTTGATAACTTTGTTTATAATGACCAATTTCAAATTAAAAACTTGTTCCAATGTTAGAAAAATAAGGAATATTTCACTTCATTTATTTGGTCTCTGACAAAACTTCATTTATTTTAAACAGCTTTGTTTCCTCCCCCAATCCTTTATCTTGTTGCCCTTTTTGAGAACCAATGGCTTACACAATGTATTTTCTTTATGACCGGCCATTATAATTGTGCAAATAAATTTGCATTTATAAAAATTATGTTTGTAATATGAATAAATTAACAAATGTATTGTTGATTAGGAACTGTAGGATGCAATAATAGACTCATTATGGACAAGTATACATCTTGCACTTGATGGTTAGTTGTGGTGAGTTCTTGTGTACCTCAAAGCACAAAAGTGTTTAGAAAAGGAGTATTTTTCTTATATCTGAAGATTTTTGCTTCGTTTTAATATTTTTCAATGAATGTAAGTAATAATAAATTTAGTTTTATCTTTGTGAGCAATTCCTTGGCTTTGCATTTTATGTTTTTCCAGCCAATTTAAAAAAGGAGCAGAAAGTTTCAAATGAATCCAACTTTTACATGTAATAGTATGTTAAAAAGACTATTTTTATGTTTCAGGTTTCGTAAGAGTCTTCAACAGTTAGTGGAAGAGGACAGAAATTATCATCCTGATGCACCTAACTACATGTCTGCCCAAGCATTACCATCACAATTTCCTGAAAGACATTTCTGTGCTGTTTGTGGATTTCCTAGTAATTATACATGCATTCCATGTGGAGCACGTTATTGTTCTGTGCGGTGTTTAGGTACACATTTGGACACTCGTTGTTTGAAATGGACTGCATAAAGTAGGATGCGAATATTGTGTGTTGTATGTAGTCTATAATTAAATTTAAGATTAAAATTTTGTATGTAAATTTTCTAGATTGGGTAATGTTTTATAATTTTTGTGATAAATAATATTATTAATTCTGCTTTGTATCTTTTTTAACATGGTAGTACATCTTACCTTATGATCTGGATCTTTTTTTTATCAGTTCTTTAATTGAATCGATTCTACTATCTTTTTTATTTAGTTTATTTTAAGTCACATAAACATCTTGGTTATTAGCAACTTTGTTGGGGTGAGGAATGGTGGATTTGAACCTGCGACCTCCGCTTTGCAGCATAGCACACTAACCACTGGACCACAGAGATGGCCACTACATCTTTTATAGCTTCAACTTTCATGAAAGTTGTTTAGTTTTGTTCGTAGATGACCATAACTTCTTGTAAATTCCAGAAAATATTTTACGAACTCTTGTTTTAACAGTAAATACTGTTATCCACTGTGATAGAACAGTAATTACCATCTCTGATTCGTTTTCCAGTTTTGTTTTTAATACATTTATCAGTCATATCAATGGAAACTTGACAAAACTTACTTTTTTAGTTATAAAGGTACAGGGTTGTTTCTTTATTTCACGTACATCTGATGATCATAAGAAGTGAAATGCATCTGATAGATCTAAGACTAAATTTTGGCAGAAGTGTCAAACACTAAGCAGGGCAGACATTTATAGCTCGAAACAGAGCAAGGACAAATTTGTTATTAGGTTTTCTTGGAGTAAAAGTACACCAGCCAGATAATAACTTTTATTTTTTGTTTTAAACATAATATACAATTATTCTTCTGTAATAACAAAACAATGTGCAGATCCAGTTCCAATTAATTTTGCTTTATTTTTTAGTTGAATTTGTTGTGGTGTAAAGGCATTTGTAACATTACCTAAACCACAATTTCCATGTTCGTTCCATCCCCAACTCCACAATTCTCCATCATCTGTAAATTAAAAGAACTCGACTGTTAACACTATTTAATAATATTGACAATATCCAACAAGAAAAAAATCTAAAATTCTTCATTTTTTCTGGCTTAACCTTTCTGAAACATCACACGAACGTATATAAACATACTGAACGAATATAAAAAAAAAATTGCTGAAGATATGGTTACTTAGTTGCTTTCTGAACTGAAAACAAAATCTGAACTGCTAAAAGAATGGCTGGCCTGTTGGAGCAGTAGTTAGCGCAACTGGCTTCTACGCCGGGGTCCCGGGTTCGATTCCCAGTCAGGTCTGGGATTTTTTCATCACTCATTTTCAGCTATCACCCTTCTCACCATCAGCATTAGCAGTAATTGCAAAACAGTCTGACGTTAAACCAAAAAAGAATAAAAAGAACCGCTAATTATTTCTGAAATGCGTATGGTTTCACTACAATTGTTTAAATTTTTAATTAATAAGTTTAGTTTAATTTTTTTTCTCTTAAGCTATGTGTTCATACGTGGTATAATTTAGCCAGCTAAACTACAAACTTGGTAAATTTTTAAAATATGCTTTCACTCGAAATAAATCTTTATAATGCATCCAGCTGCTTGAAACCAATATTTTATTTTATGTAATAAGATTATGCAATAAATTTCACTATCCTTTTTAGCTGCTTTGATTCCTACTATCTACTGCTTACACCTGTTTCGGTGGATCCACCATCATCAGAGTAACACAAAATATCACGTGAACCTTTAAAATTTTGTTACTTAAAGTTCTACATAAGAAAATAACATCTTCAGTTAACTATATAAAACTGTTCAGTAATTCTAATCTATCCCTTTTCATTAATATTTGACTACTGCTGTTATTAAATTCATTTTAATATTTAATATTAGAAGGGATTGATTGGAATTACTGAACAGTTTTATACAGATGACTGAAGATTTGATATCTTCAGTAGAATTTTAATTTTAAAAAAATTACAAATTTCACATGATATTTTGTGTACTCTGATGATAGTGGATCTACCGAAACACTTTAAGTAGATAGTAAAGATCAAGGCAGCTGAAAAGGTAAGTGAAATTAATATTATGTAAAATATAATTTTAAAATATTAAATAAAATATCAATTCTCTCTCATTAATTTATAGGAAAACTTTTGCCAAAAAATGTATTATTTTTTTTTTAGATGAACAGGTATTACAAAACTGTCTTCGTATTGTTATTAGGAAATTCGGTACATACCTGATAAAATAAAATTATGTTCAGATCCAACTGCCAATTGTTGTACTTTCTTATTTAATGAGATGAACTGTGATTTCCAAACACAGTTTCTTTTATCTTTTTCTTCTCCCAGTTGACCATAACAGTTTCGTCCATTGTTTATTAATGTATTATTTTCTAATTTAGACAAAACAATTTAAAAATAACAACATAGAACAGTTAAATAGCAGTACAGATAAATATAATAAGTTTTTATAAATGATTGTACTGGTAATGCAATATAAGTTGACGATCGTCAGCGAGAGTAGGACTGGACTGTGCGGGGGCTGGAAGTGCTATATGTGCTTTTCTAAATACATCATAGCGACAGCTCTAACCATGACATCATGTTGTAGTTTTACTCTTACATTGATTTATAATGTTTACAACTATGTCGTTTTATAAACATCCCATTGTATTATTTATTGATTCTTAATAATTATCCTAAATAATAAACATTCATTCTAAATAATCCATAATACTAGGCATAAGCTATATTTAGTATCCTTTTTGGTCATCAGCAGTAAACTGAATTACTGCACTCTGACATTTGTAGTGATAGACTAGTTAGTCCGCGAGTTCCGTCGATGCAAGCTTATTATCATGAGTAATACAAGTTTTACGTAATTTCAAAATGTTATTGTATTTTTAGGGTTTTCATATTTCATTATTTTCAGTAAAGTTATGTTAAATTGCAATTGAATTTTAAACAATTCACTTTCTTTAAATAATTACATTACTCCTTACTTATTTAGTGTGACGGGTAATGAACTGAATTTTATTACTTAAGTGTTTGTGTTGGTTACATTTTGAGTTACACGCTTGATACATGTCTTTTGGTTTGGCTGATGTAAGTAGGATAGATAGTATACTGTCCTCTGCATGATAGGTGCAATCGTCAACTTATAGCGCGTTACCAGTAAGCTACACTTAAGATGTAGGTCAGCACAGTAGTAAAATAATATAAGGCAGTAGATTTTGAGAAAAATTAAATGTGACTATGCATTTAATCAGAACTTCCCATTTATACTGAATTTTGTTACTGCAACAGATGTCACAGGATTGTGAGAACTCTTGTAGTAATTGCCAAGCCATCAGATTTGTTACTTTACTTGATTTATTAGATAAGTCTAGGTCAGTTAACCGGGCTGAATTGTAACTCTGGTTGATTTTCATTCTTGCCTCTACATTATTATTAATCGTGGGCAAGAAGTTTAGTATTATTAATTCCCTTTGATCAATACAACAACCAACTTTTGTTTGTTCTTGTAATTATTAAGTACATTCGAAAATAAATAAACAAAACAGGTTGTACTTGCACAAACATTAAAATATTACAAGATAAATTAAGTTTAATCACCAATTTTAAAAGTATTTAAATCTTATTACATTAATAAAATATCGTGGCTTTACAAAAATAGAACAGAAAAATCAAATGAATAATTGAAAGATAAGAAACACAACTAAAGAGACATGCAAGAATTTATAATTGTGTGTACAATAAAGGAGAGAAACAAAATCAGTGAAGTAATATTTTTATCGCTTTAAACTTTCACTGCTGAACAAAATTTTACTTCTTTGATAATGGAGAAGCCAAAAAAAGTAGTATTTTTTTTTTTTTTTTTTTTTTTTTTTTTTTTGGGTGAAAAACCAGGACGGTTATCAACGCCCGTTATTCTACACATGGGGGTAAAGGGCCCAAGTGTAGAAAGTAATTTTCTATTTATAATATAAAACGTCTTACAAACTAGAAATATCACAGAAAATACATTAACGTACAAACATAAACTTAAACCTAATATCACAGACAGAATAAATAATATTTACAACTTAACAAATAAAAATCTTACAAACTAGTATCACAGAAAACAAAAAATAATATAAATTAAAAGCTAATATCACAGACCTGACGGTAACAACAAAAGGCTGTAAAGGGGCCACAAAAAATGAAATAAATAAATAAAAAACATACACAATACACTAAATATAAAATATAAATATAAAATTAAACTAATATTCCTATTTCCCTATCAGACACTGTTGTACACACTAATGGATCTAAGTAATATTAACGTTGAGTCCAAAACATGGCTATCGTCGCCGAGTACATCTCGTAACTGGAAGGGTATCTTGAATCGCCGACGTAGAGCTGCGTAGCAGACGCAATCTACCAACACATGTTTAATTGTCAAAGGACAATCACATCTGCCACACATTGGAGCATCACCAGACGTCATGAGATACCCATGCGTTAATCTGGTGTGTCCAATTCTAAGTCGCGCGATGACAACCTCTTCCCTTCTGTTCTTCCTCAGCGACGTAGGCCAAGGCTTAACGTCATGCTTTATCTCACGAAGCTTGTTGCCATGAGAGCCAGTCCATTCTACCTGCCAGGAATCAGTGATGACACGCTTCACCAGGCCCACGAAATCTGGCACAGTCAGATATTGCGTGAAGGCCGGTTGGCGTGCCGCCTCCTTAGCGGCCAGATCAGCAGCCTCATTTCCCGAGATTCCGGCGTGACCCGGAACCCAGCAGAAAACAACGCTTACTCCTCTATCATTCAGCTCCTTCACAGTGCCGAGGACGTCCACAACTAGCGGGTGGCGTGAATACACATCATTAATCGACTGGAGAGCACTAAGCGAATCAGTGCACACCAACACCCGACGCCCACGCACACAGACTACAGAAAGAGCTTTGCTGATAGCATAAAGTTCAGCCGTGTAAACACTGGTTCCCGCAGGCAATCCAAACAAATAGGTTCTCCCATTAGCAACAAACGAGCAACCAATTCCAACATCCGACTTTGATCCATCAGTGTATACAACCGTAGATGGTTTAATAGCTTCAACTAATTCACTGAAAATGCTATTAAATACCACAGAACTTGTGTCTGCCTTTGAGTATTTACACATCTCAAAGTTAAAGTGTAACTGAGCGATAGTCCAGGGTGAAAAGAGACATGAATTACATGGGTACACACGAGGAATCGCAATACCGAGGTTGTTGCATATCCCCAATGCTCTTACACCGAATGGTGAAGGCAATCGGGCATTCATCAGATGCAAATCATGACAAGGGTTGTTGAGAATGATGTCATGCAAAAAATGATAAGGTCTAGCTTTCAACTTGGCAAAGTACGTCAATATAAGCTGCTGGCGACGTCTGTGTAACGACATTTCTCCACTTTCAACTACAATTTGCATACAACTGTTGCGTGTTCTACAGGGGAAGTGTTAGTCTCACTCAGAGCAATAAAATAATAGTATAAAATGCTACCATACATGTGGCAATATTGGCTGTTAAGTGCAAGCTCGCATTACTGTGATTTTTGTTACAATTTTAACATTTTCATTATTTACTTTCTCTTTCTTCTATGAATATATAGGAAGCAATGTCGATTTTTCACCGGATCTACATGTTTTCAGACCCCGTGAACCCAAAAAACATGTTTTCAGCGATTGGTCTGTGTGTGTGTGTGTGAACAGAATATCTCAAGAACAGAGCATCGTACGAACTTGAAACTTAAGTTAGATACCACTAAAGGACCTGACATGAACATTTTCATCAAATTCAGTCAACTGGTAGTAGTTTACTCGTGTCATTTTTCACTTTTTTGCGAGTTTCTCAAAAACGGCTCCTACGATTTTTTTTTTTAAAAACACCTGATTTACTACATTTTTTATGCTCTACATGATAGGGTAGGTGCCATGTCTGCTGAAATTCTTGGTGAGGCTGTTTTCTCGTAAATAATTGTTTTTTTAAGATTGCGACTTTAATATGCATTTTAGCGCAAAAATGTACATTATAAAAGTTGATACTGTTTTTACTTGTACGCCGATCCGTAGTTCATATTTTGCCCACTGTTGACGCTGTGATGGGGTTGCTGCTGCCGATAGAATGCGCCAGCGGTCATACCTCTCACATCGCATGTACCAAGTGGCAACATATAGTGTCTACGCACTGGCGATGCAAAAGTCGAGAAGGAGAAGGTGACAGTATCAATGTTCTCTGTGTGCGAGAATCGATACGGAGAGTTGACATCTCAACATTGAGTATTCTTTCCGTCATCTGTACCTCCATTCCCTACCCCTCGCTTCACCGGCGACTGCTCCTCTTCGGAGGCAGCGGTAAAAGGTGCACGCTTCGTCGGCAACTCGCTCCCATTAGATTAGGCAGCGGTACAGACGACCCCGATTCACTTCACCGGTGACTGCTCCTCTTCGGAGGCAGCGGTGAAAGGTGGTCGCTGCGTCGGCAGCTGCTCCTAATCTTTTAGGCAACGGCGAAGACGACCTCCCTTCCTCCCCCCCTTCGATGTTTTCACTATTTTGAACAACGCCGCCGGAGGCCCGGCCGGTCCTATGAGCTCTACGGCTGCGCTACTGAAAGCCGGTGGCGACAAAGTTGTAGAGAATTTAAAATTCTACAACTTTTATTTCAAACATTTTTTTGTATTAACACTTAGTTTAGCGGTAACTAGCGAATTTCTGTTTTTTTTCTCACAAAATCATGTAAAAAATCGATTTTTTTAAAGATTTCAGCTTTATTATGCATTTTATGACAAAAAAGTAAATCATATTTATAGGAAATTAAATGATCTACAACTTTTATTTAGATAATTTTTCTCTAAAGAGCCTAGTTTAGTGTGAAAGAGTGATTTTCCATATTTTTAAACTATACCGAGGCTGATTTTCACTGTATCTTACACTCGTGATTAAAATAAGATTATGTTTTTTGAGGTTAGTTTTTTGTTTATTTCAAATGTTTTATTACTAATGTTAGGTTATATTGTTAATTATTTGCACAGTAGGAGCATGTAAATAACGTGCTTAAACGTTCATTTAGTTGTCTTTTAGGCAACGGCGAAGACGACCTCCCTTCCTCCCCCCCTTCAAGATAAGATCCAGTAGCAGCAGTGATGATGAATTATTTCCTATGGAAAATGTTTATACAAAAAAGTTGTCTTTAAAAGATGATACCGTTAGTGACATTAATAAGAATAGAAAATTGTACGGTGAGTATTATCATCTTTTTCCGCAGTTAAAAATTAGAGACCGGTTTTCTTTAATTACAAGAAAGTGACTCTGGAAACGTTTTTTATTTAGATATTAACAATATTTTGAATCCACAACATTGTAAGTTGCCAAGTACACTGCAACTTGACAGCAGAGCAACAAGCAGATTTATACAAAATAAACCCATTAGCTGATATGTGCAGGTTCCACCACCAGCGTTTACTGTGAGACATTGATTAAAATATGGCATATTTCTGCTAGTAGGTTCCCCGCTTGTAAGCAACCTGCGACCAGCATTCACTGTGCGCATACCCTTACTTAGAATTTGCTTTTTATCACACATTCGGTTGTAAATGTATTGTTACCACAGTCAGTGTTACGAAATTATGGGTAATCTTATCCACCAAGCTGAATTTTTTTATTTTATTATTTCATTGCATTTGCCTTACAAAATACTCGTGTTTGTGTTTCTGAAATACAATTTATAATTGCTGAAATAAAAATGTTTTTTATGTCGACGCGCTAGGTGCATCTGCAATTTGGCTGCTCTAGCAGGCGGCTCAGTCCAGCTGTTTTTCCGTCCTTCCACGCTGTCAACGCACGTCCCCTGTAATTGACAACTAAGAGTTGGCATCTTGTTTGTGTGTAGGCTTTTTATAGTGCCCAAATCATTACAATTTCGAGTGCACAACAAAACTTAAAGTTTCATTATTTTTGACAGTAAAGAATGAAAAAAACGAGTAATTTTTGTAAAAACATATTTTTAATTATCTCAAAAAATAAATTACATAAGTATTATTTAAGTATATCCTAGCTCGTAGCCTATTTTTAAAATTAGAGTAAAAAACAAAACATATATACATAGTCAAAATACTCGTAATTACGGGGAATTCAACCACATAAACTACACAATAAATAAATCAAATGAAAGTAAATTACTAGATATGAAATGAAAACTAAATAATTTTATACATTTATAGAAACTGAAGTAAATAAAACGTAAGTATATCCTAGCTCGTAACCTATTTTTAAAATTAAAGTAAAGAACAAAATATGGAAGAACAAAACATATATACGAAGTCAAAATACTCGTAATTACGGGGAACCCAACTACATAATAAATAAACTAAACTACATAAGTAAATCTAATGAAAGTAAAAGGCTGTACATGAAATAAAAACTATATTATTTTATACATTTATAGAAACTGAAGTAAATAAAACTAATACACAAAACATGATAACAAAGCAACCTATCCTACCCTTCGAATGGTTGTTTTGTAAATCTTTCGGTCCGTGGAATGATAGAATTTTTCCCACGATCGATTTTTATATGATAGACTTTTTTGGGTTGTTACAAATAACTAACTACCTACCCTACATATGCATGTACATAAATATCATAAATATACCTATTTTGAATACATATACTTCACAACAATAAAAACTCAAGCACTCACAATCAAACATAACCACTTTCAACTTGCTTACCCATTCACACAACTTGTATCCCATACACCCTTTCGCTTTCAAGATACCAAGACAAAACACATTTCTATGTAAAACTTGCATTCGTAAAATTATGTTTCACATTACACACGCTAGATAAAATTATATTACAAAATAAAAATTATAACTATATTTATGCTAAATAAAATCATCATAAATGCATTAATGAAAATATAAATATATGGAACACAAACTCTTAAGAAAATAAACAACTGATAATTAAAAATTGAAGTATTTTTAGGGAGCGTGTAAGCATTGTTTTATTAATTTCTTTACTATATAGTTCTGTGTTATGATGTAGCTGTGCTTTGATTGTAGCTACATTTAATTTAAGCCAATTTTTTGAAGCCTAATATTTATGGAATGGTCGAAAACATTCTAAACAAAAGCCTGAGTTACCGTCACAATGGGAGCAGCAGTAAATGGAGTCCTTTGTTATATTTTTAGTTGAGGCAATGCTTGCACTTTTTTATTTTTGTTTTTTAGTTTTCTGCTTTCGGAAGATGCATTGGCAAGTGAATTGCATCTTGTTGTATTAGAGGCAGTTGTGATACTTCAATTTTTGGAAGAAGGTTTTCAATATATTCAAATGAAAGTCATGGAGGTCCATTTTATTTCCTTTGAATTTGTTGTACAAATAATGACTATTTACCATCATTTGAAACACATGAATGGCAAGTTTCTTGTACCACCTCAATGTTTTGTGGGACGTCGAGTAATACGAAAGCATTTGATCTTGCTTGTCTTCACCCTTCATAAATTTATTGTATTGGAAAATCATCTCAAGTTTGATATTTTATTCACCTCTCCTAGTCGTGACTTTCACACCTTCTCCCCCAAATTCAGTGGAAATCACAAGAACTTCTCTCTTATCTCTCCCCTTGGTGACATATATTCCGCTTTCACTGTACCGTGACACAGTTTCCCCCTTCTTCAATTTAGCTTTCACAACTTCACTAGGATTACCTTTCCGTGCCAAACATAAAGTTCCAGTACAGTAAGTTTCCTCCTGAAGAAGCTCTTCAGACAGTGTAACACTGTTGTAAAAATTATCCATGTACAATGAATGTCCTTTACCTTTTCTGTCTTCCATCAGCTTTCTTACAACTTTAGAGGTGTGATTTACGCCCCCGACTTCTTGATCAGTTGACCCAGTGTAGACATGAAGTTTCTGAACCAAACCATTCGGCTCAGCTAAAACATAAAGCTTAATGCCATACTTGTGGCGCTTGGATGATATATATTGCCTAAAATACAAACGCCCCTGCCAAAGAACCACCAACTCATCAAGTGATAGTTCTTTTCCGGGGACATTTCAGCTAGTTTTTATTGAAATAGTCCATCAATGGTCTAATTTTCCTAAGCTTGTCTGCCATATCACCCTGGTAAGAAAAATGCAAAACCCTTAAAATAATCATAAACTTATCTCTACTTATGTATAACCTAGGTGGTAAATTTAATAATTGGTGGGTTCCCCAGTAATCATATAATCTATTTAGTCCAACAAATCCCATAAAAAATATTATTCCAATAAAAGTCTTCAATTGATCAATTGAAATTTCTTTCCACTTTTTTATCCGGCTATGCTGTTGTGGCTAAGCCTTTACCAAATCTTCTGCGCATTTATTCAATTCGGTAATAATTTTACCATATAAATGTTGTGAACACGCCTTTACCAAATCTTCTGCGTAATTATTCGATTCGGTAATAATTTTACCATATAAATCATCGTTAAAAAATAAATTAAAAAAACATTGGTGAACTACCTGCGGGTACGTCTACAGTTAGACCGCTGTTTTCTAAATAAGGCATACGAACAGTGTTTGGTGGTTCAGCCGTCCATGTAGTTTGCCCTTGTGTTGGTGGTATTGGACTCCTGGAAATGGCAATAGAAGGTAATGGGGGCTGCTGCCTACTGCTGGCTTCACCTGCTGTGGGAAAGTCTGACGCCCTTTCCTCTACAACTGCATGACGAGAAGCGACATGCTCCTCCTTCTCTTCCTCCGACTCTACATACATTCATCTTTAAAAGAGTCATATGAAGTTTCGGAATCCTCATCAGGAGGATATTTATCGAGCATTTGCCGGATTTCATCGTCATCACAAATTTCAAGTTCTTCCGCCATGTTATTTTTTGCAGGTTTACAGCAATGTGTAGTTTCATAGGAGTTCTACAAGCAGATGGGCCAGGCTGTGGATCATCTGGGTCATTCATTGCTGAAAATATAAAAAAATACCTGCTTTTAGAATGGAAGAAATATTACGAACAAAGAAACCTAAAAAAGATAAAATTGTGAACTCGTAAAATATAGTACTAAATACCCTAATTAGCAAATATAAATTTTATCTTTCCTTCCAGGTAGAAAATATAACTAAAGCAGGGTACATATTTTTATTTTTCAAATCTCTAACCTTTATAACCAAGGGGACAATAAAAGTACTGACCTAAATAGTTTTTACCTTTGTCGGTTAGTGTGACTCATACTGAGGGAGTATTTTCAAAAAGCCTGTAGGTAAAAATAGTTCTCACGAGCATTGAAAGGCAAAGTAATCATCTTCATGAGTGTAATTACATTTTTCTGATATTGTGTGTCAATTATCAGTAAAATATTTGAATGAATTTGGTAATTTGATACGGCGACAACCCTGAATTCCAAACTCAGGAAGTTATACGCAAGATGTTATTATCATTTCCAAAGTATTGTTACGAAGGAGTTATCGAAAAATTGATAATTTTTTTAATAATAATTAATAAATTGGACACCTGTATGCTAAACTACTGTCATAACATAATATTGACAGAAGTTTTATTATTATGTGACATTATAGACCCATGCATAATAGTACTACTTGCAGTCTACTTAGGTAAAAACCACTAGCACATTACATAAAACAATGAAAACGATTTTACATGAAAATATTTCAGTCAATAATTATATATTTGCGGAAATAACGTAATTTCCTACTGACCCTCACAACATACTAACTACTTAATGAATTAAAAATGTAACACCTAGATATTTAGTGTAGAAAGAATTTTACATTATGAAAGACAAAGTTTGCTACTTACAAATTGTGATATATCTATTTTACAGATAAGAATAAGTTAAAACAAACCAAATTATGCTTGAAAACACAAAAATAGTTATTGCAACATAATAGAGATAAATATAGTAATTTCAATAACACAAAAAAATGACATTAATATATTACACGAACATAAAAGTAAGTGCGAAGCAACATAAAACAAGTTGAATGATATAAAACATTGACAAAAATCTAAAACGAGCAAAAAATTTTTTCCCGAAAAAAATTTGATGAAAATTACTTCCAAATAAAAAAACCATGAAAAGTATATAAGTAATGATGGCAAATGATTGCATTAAATAATTTTACTGTTTTAGTTATTAAAATAAATTAAATAAATATAAATTATCCTTACCTGTATGTGTAGTAGAAAGCCAATGTCACAGAAGAAATTTGAAAAATACGAAAAAAATTAAAACTTGCAAAAATTTTCACTAGGAACACAACCACTGTAAAAATCTGGTGTGAAACACTCGCACAACTTTCTCTTGCCAATATAAATAATTAACAATAAACCTAGCAATAGTAATAAAACATTAGAAATAAACAACAAAACTAACCTCAATAAACATAACCTAATTTTAATCATATATGAAAGACGCAAAATGAAAATCGATCTCAGTTTGCCTTAAAAATACGGAAAATCACCCTTTCACACTAAACTACTCTCTGCAGAGAAAAATGCTCTAAATAAAAGTTGTAGATCTTTTACTTTTCTATAAATTTGATTATAAACACTTTTGTCATAAAATGAATACTAAGGCCGAAATCTTTAAAAAATCGATTTTTCACACGTTTTCGTGAGAAAAAACAGAAAATTGCTAATTACTGCTAAACTGAGCGTTACACAAAAAAATGTTAGAAATAAAAGTTGTAGAATTTTAAATTCTCTACAACTTTTATTGTATAAATTTTTGCGTTAAAATGCATATTAAAGCCGTAATCTTAAAAAAACTTTGTTTTTACGTGAAAACAGCCTCACCAAGAATTTCAGCAAACATGACACCTATCCTATCTTGTAGAGAATAAAAAATTGAGTAAATCAGGCAATTTTTAAAAATATCGTAGGACCAGTTTTTGAGAAAATCGCAAAAAAGTGAAAAATTATACGAATAAACTACTACTTCCGGTTGACCGATTTTGATAAAAATGTTCGTGTCGGGTCCGGTAGTGGTATGTAACTTAAGTTTCAAGTTTGAAGTTCGTATGATGTTCCGCTCTTGAGATATTCTGTTCACACACACGCACACACACACACAGACCAATCGCTAAAAACATGTTTTTTGGGTTCAGGGGGTCTGAAAACGTATAGATCCGGTGAAAACTCAATTTCGAAAAATCGACATGAAAACAATACTTTCCTTCCTATATATTCATATAGGCAAGAGAAAGTAAAAAAGAGGGTAGGCCTATACTGAGCGCTGTATCAAAGCCGCATAACAATATTGAGCCGCTCATCCCCACCATTGTTGTTGTTTCCAGGTCATCAGCCGAAAGGCTGGTTTGAACCTGTAGAGGTTTTACTAAGTAAAACGAGGAGTGAGGAGGTTTACCTTTGCCTTCCTCACTGAGTGGAAAAGTATGCTTATCAGTATGCCGGGCCCTCTAAAAAGCACATATTTTCCACTCTGCAAATGACACCTTCACTTCATTCACCACAGGGTCTGGCTGTATAATGAAATTCATTACTCTCTGAGGAGATATCTGATTAGTGTCTTTTACATCTCTACCTCTTCTGTTCTAAAATGATTCAGTCATTTAATTGGCTGACCATGTGATAAGACAGAACTACTTATGTTATCCCTGCAACGAACAGATTGAATGTAAATTATTTGACACTCCACCTTTCTGTTACGGGCGATCCCCACCATATGCAACAGAAATACCATGTTAACACAGGACAAGCGAGGCGCGTCTACAGCGGGACAGTAATATTCCCGAAAATGCGCCAGGCGCATCCTTAGCGCTGAATGTGTTTTAAAAAATAAAAACCATCAGATTGGTTTAGTGGGATCAGTCAGGAACAGCTGAAGATTTATGTTATTAATTATATATTTCTAAATAAACAAACATTTATAAAATCCATCAAAAAGAACACTTTTGACACAATGTCTAGTGGTATTTCTATGAAGAGTAAACTAAAAACTAAAGCATGAAAGAGTAATTTACCTGTTAGAAATACTGAATGTGTCCACCCTGCCTGCAGAGAAACAATATTGTTGGTATCTATAACTTCTGAATTTATTAAAATTGGAGTAATTGTTTTCGATTGAACAGATGGATCGCAACCAAGCTGGCCATATTTATTGTCACCCCAAGCGAATAGTTTTCCATCACTTGTAATAGCAAGTGAATGATTTTGTCCACAAGCCACCAGTTTTGCATTGTCCAAGTTTACCACTGTAATAATAAACAAAATTTCATTTTTATTATTTATATATTCATTTACTACGTAAATAAAAAAAAAATCTCATATGCAGGTTTGGTGTGTCATATAGCAAAAGTTGTCAAACACTGTTAAGTATTCCTCTCCAATTCTAACTTCAATGAATTATCAGCAAAGTTTTAATTTATAATAAACTATTCCCTTTTTTTAATATCCATCTTTCATAAAGTAATATTATTATAAACTTTCATTTCTATTTTGCATCATCTGATCTCATGAAGGGCAGTATGTGTTAGTTATGCATAGATTCAGGCCCCTACTAATGAAAAAATGGGTATGATCATCCGGTGACTCATTAAGTTAACAAAACTTCAATTACGCTGTATTAAACAAATGCTGAATTCAAGCTAAGGAAATTAAATGAAATGAAAACAATTTCAAAAAAATATATAGCTAAGTTAATGTGAGGATTGAACAAGTCTAACCTAACCCTCTTGGAAAAAATCAGTTTCTTCAACAGCGTGGCCATCTTTTGTTATTCCAAGTTGTCCTTTTCTTCCTTGACCAGTAACCATTATTTTTCCTGAGTTTAACAATACTAGAGTATGCCGCAAACCACAAGATATCTGCACAACTCCATGTAAAGGCAATGGGATAGGTTCCATAATTTTCTTACTCTGTAAATCACATAAAAAACAATTTATCACAAAATCTGACCATTGGTTTATCTACAACACTAAGTTTCAGTCAACGGAAAAAAACTTTTAGACTCAGCATTAGAGATCGTTTTTAATACCTATTGACACTATAACTGCTGGTGTTCACCACTCTAATTCAAACCAAAAAACACCTTTAACACCTTTGGGATCAAAGTTACATCTAAATTAAGAGGGGTCTACCCAAAAAAAAACACATTTTTGTTTTCAGGAGTAGGAAGCTCAAATTTGAATTAATCATTGCGGACACAGAGAAGAATGTATTGCTAAATTTTTATAATTCTACGACAACCACAACTCCTCCCCAAGGGGGAGGAGAGAGAATTCATTACTTTATGAAAAAAATCATATCTCAGTTTATATTTGCCTAATCAACTTGATTTAAAAACAGAAAAATCTGGTGTGAAACACTCACACAACTTTCTCTTGCCAATGCAAATAATTAATAATAAACCTAACATTATTAATAAAATATTAGAAATAAACAAAAACTAACCTCAAAAACATAACCTTATTTTAATCATGAGTGAATGACGCAAAATGACAATCGAACTCAGTTTGGCTTAAAAATACGGAAAATCACGCTTTCACGCTAAACTAGGCTCTGTAGAGAAAAATGCTCTAAACAAAAGTTGTAGATCTTTTAATTTTCTATAAATTTAATTACATACACTTTTGTCGTAAAATGCATACTAAGACCGAAATGTTAAAAAATCGATTTTTCTCACGTTTTCGTGAGAAAAAAAACAGAAAATCGCAAATTACCGCTAAACTAAGCGTTATACAAAACAATGTTTGAAATAAAAGTTGTAGAATTTTACATTTTCTACAACTTTTATTATATAACGTTTTGCGCTAAAATGCATATTAAAGCCGCAATCTTAAAAAGAAAATGTTTTACGTAAAAACAGCCTCACGCAGAATTTCAGCAAACATGGCGCCTACCCTATATTGTAGAGCATAAAAAACGTAGTAAACCAGGCGATTTTAAAAAAAATCGTAGGACTAGTTTTTGAGAAAATCGCAAAAAAGTGAAAAATTACACGAATAAACTACCACTTCCGGTTGACCGATTTTGATGAAAATGTTCGTGTCGAGTCCGGTAGTGGTACGTAACTTAAGGCTGGGCGCACATGGTCCGTGCGATCGCACGGACTATATCATCCGTGCGAACGCCCGGACCGGGCGGTGTTAAGTTGTCCAGCGCACATGGTCCGTGCGATGCACGGATGTTATGTCCGGGCGCTCTGTTATTTCTGTCTTGTTCTCCTCTATTCACTCACAAAAAAGCGGTCTTTCTTGACTTATTGAAGATAGCCAGCTTTATTTAAGTTATCGGACACAATTTTCAGACAGCTTGACCTAAAGTTATTAGTTTTAGCAATTTTTAATAATCTAAAAAAGCATTTGACCTATTGATCACTCAATTTTATTATGGAAATTAAAATACTACTCGTATCTTACACTTTCCTGCAATAGCTCTGTAAAATTGATCGAGTCGTTTCTTAAAAACCGATCACAGTGTAAGGAGATTGATGGACCTAAAACGAGTTCATTTAAATCAAACTGTAAATTTTCTTAAAATAAAACATCTACTGTATTCTGATCAGGAGTTCTTAAATTATCTTATAAATAATGCTCTTCAAATGTAATCCGTGTAGAATTATAACATTGTATAGTAGTGTAAATGACATGGAATGCCAATGTACAGTTTTTTAAAGTTGTCCTTGACACATGGGCCGTGCGACGCATGGATGTTATGTCCGGGCGCCCGGACAAAGAAATAGTAGTTGTATTCAGTACGCGATGGTTAACAGACGTAAAAAAATTGCAATGCTTGCTTTGCTATTACATCGTCGTAAAATAAATCGTCATCGGGAATTTTGGGTTCATCCAATCGTAGAAGCAAGGCACGCGCATGGAACTTTTAGTGTGCTTTTTAATCAATTAAGAGAAGATGAGTTAAAGTTTTTTAATTATTTTCGCATGTCGATTCCGACCTTTGATGAGTTACTGGAATGTTTACGGAAGAAGTTGCAGAAACAAAATACAAATATTAGGAATTGTATTCCACCGGTTGAAATGTTGGCTGTTACATTGAGGTAGGTATATTCAGTTAATTTGATAAGAATACATTACAGAATTAATTTTTTATTAAATTTCATTATTAAAAAAATACATGATATTGTATAAAAATTGAAATTATCAACATAGAATCAGAAAAAAATAGACAAAAAATATAATAAATAGATTAGAAGTCAATCTCAGATAAATAGGAAGCCTGAGATGCAGGGTCGTCATAGGAAGACTGCCTACCTACTGAACCGACAGATATGATGGAATCTGGTGGGCTCTGAACAACTTCAGAGTCCGAATTGCGGAGAAATGGTGTGGTTGGTGGAAGGGGTTGGGAGGAAGGGTTTAAGTTGGTGTATGATGTGTTGGTGGTGCTAAGTAATGGAGTGACTGGATTATGATGGCTGTAGTGAGAAGGCAGTGGTTGTGAATAGGCTTGTTGAGTAGAATTTATAGGGTTGAATTGAGGATATTGGTTAAAATAAGGAGTAGGTTGAGGAGTAAATGACTGATGCGGAGGTTGCATAGGAAAAGTAGCCAGTCTGTTTTGTTGAATGTTTTTTACCAACTGCAACACTCCCATCTGAAAATCAACCGTTTGGCTTTCGCTAAAATTTTTTACAGACGGAAGAATGCCTTTAAAAAATGACAAATGTCTGTCATCTGGTTCTTCCTCCAAAGCTTTTATCATCCGCAACTCGAACTCATCAATGGGTCGCTTTCGTCTTTTGACATTACCGGTACTCGTTTTTTTCTTTGGGGAGATGTTGTGTGTTGTTTGGTGAGACGGTAGTTGGCTTTGTGGTATCTCCTGGCCCTCAACATTTTCAAAATTCTCTGCAACTGACGTTTCTGCACTGGAACTAACAGTAGGCCGGTGAACAGGAACGTGTCAAGAAAGCTCAGTTGTTCGTGGTAAACATATTTTTTTAATTTTGATGAACCAGCTCCTGATTTCATTGTATTTTGTTCCTTCTTTTTCCATTTCATCCATTGGTCTTTAATTGTTTGCCACCTTTTAACAACTTTTGTTCCTGAAAAAAGAAGATAGGGCCTAGATAGTTTAAAGTGCTGAAGTAAACAGATTAATGTAAATATTTAACATATTATGTAATTTATTTTTAATCCGTAAGGTGTGTACATTGCAATCTGTTCAATTTAAGAACAATATGAAAACCCCACGATCCAATGAGATGCGGATGATATGTATTACGTGTAAATGAGGTGCAGTCTTGTACAGACCCAGCTCGACCATTCCTGAGAGAATAAAATGGCCAATTGAATCTCAACCATCAAAGTACACCAGTAACCACTGTCTATTTAAATATGTATAAAAGTAACTACTAACACTAGGATTTGAACCGGGAATAATTTATTAAATTAAATTAATAGACTATTAGTCGTCGCAGTGAGTTATCTGTTTTACAGCGAAAACGGAAACGAAGGTTCCGTATTCAAATCTTAGTGTTAGTAGTTACGTTTATAAGGATTTGAATACTTGACAGTGGTTACTGGTGTACTTTATGGTTAAGGTTTAATTAACTATACTCTCTCAGGAATGGTCGGCCTGACTGTGCAAAAAACTTCATTATACATCTACATATCATCATCAACTAACTGGGTCATGGGGTTGCTTATTGATCAAAATTAAACATATTGTAACGTACAAAGGTTAGGAATAAAAATGTTATGTTACAGGTCGGTAGTAAATTATGGATTACTTTAAAAAATAATTTTAATTCCGCCGCCTATTTTTACTTTATTAATTATTCAGTAATAAAAATAAATTAACAAAAGTGTTATAATATACTGATATCAGTACAAAACCACTGAAAATGATAAACAACTAGCCTAGTAAGGTAATAAATAACTGACATTTCTATAAACATCCTAGTGTTTCCCTTTCTGTTTATGACAAACTTTACGTGATTTCATTTATGATAAATATAAACTTGTATAATACTTAGCTAAGTATATACACAGGAAATGAGTCACGTTTCTGTGAATCAGAAATATCAATATCTCTATGTTATTATTGTCTAAAAAATTGACAAATTACCTGTACGTCTGCCGTTATTCAGTGCTCATGTGTTGCCCAATGAACCAAATTGTATAATTTTTGTGTGTATATTCTTTATACATTTGAGGGTACATATCTCATTTCAGCACTGTGTCTATTACATAAGATTATTATGTACTACGTCGTTACTTATTTCAGGTACCTTGCTACTGGTTGTTACTTCACGGATCTGCATTATACCTATCGACTGGGAATTTCTACAATCAGGAAAATTGTTCGGGAAGTCTGTTGTACCATTTGGTGTTGCTTGGTTGACAAATTTATACCAAAACTCACAACAGAATTGTGTGAATCAGTGGCTGCTGGTTTCCAACAACGAGCGAATTTCCCTCATTGCATTGGTGCTGTTGATGGAAAACATGTCCGGATTATAAAACCCGATTTCAGTGGATCATTGTATTATAATTATAAAAAATATTTCTCCATTGTGTTAATGGCAGTTGCTGACTCTAACTACAAATTCATTTATGTTGATATTGGTGCGTACGGAAGTGAATGTGATTCGTCTATTTTTGAAAAGAGTACTTTATTTTCAATTTGATAGAGGGAAGCTTAAAATTGCCATCTCCAAAACCTTTATTTGGTTCTGAAAGTCCAAATATACTGTATTTTCTTGTAGGTGACGAAGGATTTGGTCTTAATAATCATTTAATTCGGCCTTTTGGAGGAAAGTTACTATCGCTTCAGAAAAAAATTTTTAACTACCGCCTTTGTCGAGCACGAAGATACGTAGAATGTACATTTGGTATTCTCATAAATAAATGGAGGATTTTTCACCGCCCTCTTAATGTGAATATAGACTTTGCCGTCGACATTGTGAAGGCCTGTGTAGTTCTTCACAATTTTGTTCGGGAGAAAGATGGGTATAACTTCGAAGATACCATGGCAGTTTTGGGTTTAAATGATTTGCCAAAAAGTGAAACAAAACAAGGAGGAAAACAGGCAAATCGAATAAGGAATATTCTGGCTGAATATTTTTTAACCGAACCAGGTTCAGTTTCTTGGCAGTGGTCGAAAATATAAAATGACATGTATTAATTAAAAATATTAGGCTAAATAATATGATAGTGTAAAAAATGACACTTTTTTCAGTTAAAAATTTTGTAAACGCTAGAATAATTTTCTATTTAGGCTAATTGTAAATAAAATATTTCAATTCAAAAAATAATAGTAATTTTACACTTACCAAATCCCTTCCTGTCTTCATCACTGTACGTATGGTATTCAGCATTTAATTGGCAACAAACACTCCTCCACGCATCCCGTACCTTATTTCTATCTTTGTACTCCTCAATCGATTTATTCCATATTACAGGCTTTTCTTGCACGTAACTTATTAAAAGTTCTGTATCAATGTCTTCTCCCTCCATTATAAAATAAGCACTGTAATATGGATTTATAACTAATGTAATGTATAACTAAATACTGTAATGTATAACTAATTAAGTATATGTGTGTGAGTATTGTGAATACTGTGTACTGAATGAAGTGTTGTCAACTAGACAGCGCACGGATGAATAACGCACGGATCAGTGTGCCATCACCCATTTGAAACAGTGGTCTGCTTGATGCTCATCCGGGCGTACGCACGGATGAGTTGAAGCGGGAAGGTCCGGGCGCTTTTTCGCCCGGATCCGTGCGGCGCACGGATCCGGGCGTCGCACGGACCATGTGCCATCCCCAATGCTTCTCCATTACCTGCTTACTTGTCCGTGCAGCGCACGGACATATCATCCGTGCGTCGCACGGACCATGTGCCATCAGCGTTAGTTTCAAGTTCGTACGATGTTCCGTTCTTGAGATATTCTGTTCACACACACACAGACCAATCGCTAAAAACATGTTTTTTGGGTTCAAGGGGTCTGAAAACGTATAGATCCGGTGAAAACTCGATTTCGAAAAATCGACATGAAAACAATACTTTCCTTCCTATATATTCATATAGGCAAGAGAAAGTAAAAAGAACATAAAGTTATCTAGGGATGCTGGTATTGACTAAAAGGTAGACTTACTCTGAAAATTTTTATTAATCTTGAATTTTTTTCTACAGATATTTTTGCATTTTCAACTTTTAAACTCCATAATAAATGTTGTGCACCAAGTTATTTAAAAATAATACCTAGGTTCCTAGAGCAAAATATGCTGAATCAGTGGGAAAAACATTTATTCATTTACCTTAATTACAACTAAAGTTATCATTTTTTTAGTATTTCAACAAAAACAACAAAGTCACAATTTTCGGAAATAAGCAAAATTAAAGATGTACTGTACTAAGGTTATTACAAACCAAGTGGTCTGCTCTGCGCCATTCTAACTCATTGTACACAAATGGTAGTGTAACTTAGCATGTAAAAGACAAACTAAATAGAAAAATAAACAAGCTTCAAACTGGTGAAAAAAATCAAGGTTTTATCGTTTTCATTCAGAAAAATATGTAACTGAAATGCGTTGTTTATTCTGTATTTCTGTATGAGAGCAAGTCTTGTCTTGGAAACCGATCATGAATTTGTATTTTATTAAATTTTTCAACTTACTTCACAATATAAATAAATATACTGTTAAAAAGAGCATATTTCAGAGAATCAAAAACGCCAAAAAATTGATAAAAATAAATTTTATTTTTTTTCAACCCCAAGGAAGATCCCCCCCTTAATTAAGCTAACATCTTTTGTTACAAAGTAAGAAACATAAACTTTACTTTCCAGAATTTCTGCCATAATTACATAAAACATTGTGCAAATGATATGTGTAACTGTGCCAATCCCAAAATGTTTCTATTCAGAGTTGGTGATTGTAAGAAAATTATAGGTAGGCCTATTATGTAAAATAAACATGTGCACATCTACACTCATTTCTACAATACCTGTGATTTGACAAGTACCTATAAGCACTAATAGTGTTGATGCCTTTGTAGGTGTCAAAACTACCTCCTCCTTTGAAATATACCTTGACAAAAAGCTTAAATTAGTTCTGTACAACTACTTCTGGTAGACAAGGAAGTTTTATACAACAAACCGCAGAGATTCTAACATTAATTAAAAAACCTCTTGAAAACCTGTTATTTATCAAACTGA
The DNA here is from genome assembly GCA_035578175.1 of Catonia carolina. Taxonomy (NCBI): domain Eukaryota; kingdom Metazoa; phylum Arthropoda; class Insecta; order Hemiptera; family Achilidae; genus Catonia; species Catonia carolina. The sequence continues at coordinate 46,767,131 of JAQMRL010000001.1, forward strand.
AGTTATCCAAATACATTTTATTTTTTAAAATTAGTTACAGTGAAATTGGCCTTTGGTTCAGCTTGCCCAGTCAGTGAAAACTGGTAATATGTCATTGTCCTTTAAAAAAGGTATGCTATATAGCTGGGCAAGCAACTTTCCATAGTGACCATGTGACAGCCACACATGAACTAATTCAACTGAGTTTGTATTTAAATGTACTTCTATTTTAAGTCAACAATCAGCTAAAAACAATCAAAGTTGGTCTACGTCAACAGTACAACTAATTTAATCGCTTAAAAGCAATAAATAGCGAATTACATTGTAAAGGCCATGCTAATTACTGTGAGCGCTGGACTATGCATGCGCATACTTGACTTTAACCCCGCATACCCCTCCAACCAACAGTAAGATGTATAGTCAGAGTGTTGTTGAAAATTGACAACAGCCATTGTATTTTGTAGGCATGCTGTTCCATTGTTGATTATATATGCTGCACTATTGCAGTACATACAAGACTATACTAATGCAGACGTACGTTTTGCTCAGCACTCTCCAAACGAAAATCAAGCTATATCTAGTAGCATTGATGGACAGATATAACATACTTAAATTTTAAGTATCAAGTTTTAAGAACTTATGAAATAATAATGTTGATCAATGGAAATAAGAATGGTTGACCTTTTAAAGACCAGTTTCAATCAACAAAATTAGACAAACCATCACAAATTCATTTTATTAATAAAAAAAATAAAATATACTAACTTTGCCTTTTGAGATTCCAAGCTGGCCAAATGCATTTGATCCCCAACCCAAAACATTTCCTTCTTCAGTGATAGCAAAACTACAATCCCATCCACACACTATTTCAGATATTTTGTAGTTATTCAGTTGGGCAATTCTTTTGAACTCTGATACATGTTCAAGTTCAGGAAATGCAAGCTGGTACGATTTATTTAAACCACAACCAAAAACATTTCCTGACTTATCTAATATTAGAGTATGTCCACCGCCACCTTTTATGGACTTTACATTGTCATATGATAATTCTGTTCCTTGTAACACTTCTGTAGGATAATTACACTGTTCACATACAAAATTAAGGCCAAGCTGGCCATAATTGTTCGCACCCTGAAAATAAATTAAGCAAACCTTAACAAACAGTTTAATAAATGGTAATAAATTAACATAATACAAAATATTTCACAAGTATGATGACTAAACAGTACAAAGTTCTGTACACCTAAATAACATCTAATTAAATTGTTTTGTACAGTGTATTTGTCTGTCCACGAAACAGTAGGTATAGGCTGAGTGCACTGGTAATATCGAGCAAAGGATAGTTTTTTTAAATGTCACACACATTAACAGTAATTAAATCTTATTAACAATAAAGCTGTTTTACGTTGACCGGAATTAATTAATAAAGTACTAAATTTATAACTAATAGACACTGAACCAAAGCTTTGATTCAGTTCGACAAAGGTTAATGAACTTTGCGTAAACTTAACAATAAGCCTTCAATATTCTTATTTTAGAATTGCGTTTGTATCATTCTGTTCATACGATCTTAACTTACAGATGTTTACCATAAACCGTTTCGATATTAAAGATTCGTTAAATAAACTATGAAAAGAATAATTACATTATGTTACTGACTCACCCAACTGTACAACTTCATTAACAGTTACACCTATTTTAAATAAACAAAATAAATAACAACGCACTGACATTTACTAAGCAATCGAATTGCTACACTTTGAGGTTAACGTTTCGGAAATACCAGAAAGGCGCCGCTTCCAGTGTCTACGAACAGCTTCCTCCGAGTTTCAAAGGCTTGAGCATAGAGCAATAAAGCATAGAGTAATAAAGTGCTTTATTACTCTATGGGCTAGAGAGATACTAACCAGCTAGTGTGCCATAATAATGTTAGAGTGTAATTTTGCTACATAAGAGCTACCAGTAGCGTTTATCGGAATTAAATTGTTTAAGAACCGAAAAGAAATTGTAGAGGTACATAGTTACAGTTGAGTATCTATGTTAACCATTTTCAGCCATTTGTCTTCCAATTGTGTATAAACGTGTTAATCTGAGTGGAACCACTCTAAAATTTTATGTAAGTGGGTAAATGATGTAAGAGTTTTCATTACTGAAGTTAGTGCGCTTCGATTATGTGCGCTACCTGCGTTTGTAACTCATAATAACTATAATATATAATAACTTCCAGCACTTATTAACTTTAATCCAGCGATTATTAACCTTTTATTTAGCTATAATATATAATAACTAATAATTTTGTGTACAGACCTCATGTGATTGAGGTACATCAAATTAACGCCACAGTTGTCAATTGATTCTTAATGTGCATTAGTTTCTTATAAACTTCTTATTTATAAAAAAATCGAATGTATGATTTTTTAAACATTATATTTATTTACAATCTAATCTATGAATTTTAATGAGTTTCTGGCAAAATTCTCTGTCTCAAAATTTATAGGTAACAACCTGTATACTCAAAGGTAGAATCGTAACACCATTACTATACCAAAGTGTATTAGTCATTAACACAGTAGCAAAGTTTAATTAAAAAAAAACAATTAAAAATTTTGGTTGCACCATTATCTATTTATTAAACGTTATAAACAATATTTTTGCTGTTTGTATTAAAACGAAAACAGCTGTGTACGTTCATCGAAACATCTGTTCACTCTAGCAGTTGCAGGATGTAATGTTTTCGTTGCGCCGTGATTCGTACTGTGATAATTGAGGTTATGTTTTAAATTAATGTTTCTAATAATCGTGCTGGAAGATTTATTTTGATAACTATGAATGAATCTAGAGAAACTAATAAACATAAAAGGAAACACAGTAAATACAAGAATATTTTACTTAAAGAAACTGGAATAAAAGCTTCAGATGAACCTTCCAAAGTGAGTTATTAATACTTATAAAGTTACTTGTACTTACCTCACCTTATAGTAAGTATTTGTATGATTCTATATACTAATGTAGACGACAAAGGGTGAAAGATAAACATGAATATGAATGCTTATGTAACTTAAGATTTTATAACATAAATTGACTGCCCAATACACCAGTAAGTAGAACAATTTCTAGAGATAAGGCATCTTTATTTTGTTAAATACTTACATTAAGTATTCGTAGATGATTAAGAAGTAATGTATTAGCTTATTTTTGTATTTAGAAACTACCTGTAATTAGGACTTAAAGGCCTATAAGTCCTTTTGACTTTATAAAGGTTCAGTTATGGTGTTTCTGAATACAGTAATCCGTCACCATTCGCGGTTGACTTTTTCAACTGTCAAAAAATATTAAATTTCAGAATTTAATTATTTTCCTATACGTGTTTCACTTACTTATTTGTACACAATACGTGAAATATATTAAGATATTGTAAGGGACTGGCCGGGTGAAATAACTACACAGGTTATCAACTAATATTATGTTTAATTAAAAAAACTAATTACATTGCTAATACTTAATTGTTCACCTATTGATCTTATTACTAGCCTATAACTACCCCTTAAACCTACGTTGGTTTGCCGCGGTCCCCGCCTATACCAGCCCAAACTGCCTTCGCCCTCAGTTCGGGGCTTTCCCGAACTTTTGTAAGCCGGGTAGCGCTTCACGAACGGGCTCGGTATCTGTTGGAGCTGGCAGACCACGGAGAGGATCGTACAACCAATCATTAAATCTAATTTATACACTACTTTTAGCCTACGTGGTTTCTGTCCATTACCAAACTTAAACACTAAGTTATAATCTAGTAAGTACCTCGATATGGTCCTGTCCACCGGTCTTTAATAACGCACTAACACTTAATCTAAACTTACCACAAAAAATACTTACCACTAAAAAGTCACACACCTGTACACACGATTGTTCTAAACACTACTCGACTAACTAACTGTTCACCCACTTTACCGCCCAACGCTTGTCCACACCCGTACTGTACAACTGTCCGTTCCTCACTGCCCTCTTCGTAGTCCTACTACACACCTGCAAGGGTTGAATAGCAGACCCGATGTCATTGTTCTCTTTTTGCCTGCTATCAACCCTCACACTCACATTCCACACAGTTCACTAACCCGTCCACTCCTCACTTAGCTTATATCCTAAAAGTAAACCTATTTTAACTATAACTATTACTAACCTAATGTACCGTATTAATCGGTACTTTACAATATTATTTGCAATAATTTAACGTTGCGTAACGAAAATAAAACGTTAACAGAACACTACATACAAAATATGTCAAGTACTCAATTGAAAAGGTGCTATCTTTATAGATAAATGCTGTGGTGAGGACACCAAATTGTGAATGGCAGCCCTGCATGAATGCGTTTGGATGAGGTCAGTGACCGCATCTCTGCTTATGTCAGTTTGTGTTTTTGGCAGTAGCCAAACTCTGTAGCAGTAGCATACGGTACGCACAGCGAGTCAGTTTTCGTAGTTCATTGGAATTGTGTGTTCAAGTGTTTTTGAGTTACTGTATCATGTTATTTTACTTTTTATCAGTTTTGTTTTTTAACTAAAAACGTCCAAGTGTACGGAAAAGAAACGGGAAAAACAAGTCATGCCTTGATTAAAAAAATTGAACTTCTCGATCGGTTTAAAAAAGACAAAAGTGTAGCATAGGTTGCAAAAGATTTTAGAATAAGTGAGTTAACTGTACAACATATCATGTAGATATTCTGTCCTTGGAATACATGAGTTAACTGTCAAAAATTGTTCCATTTAGAGATTCCCAGTTGCTTAAACCACTGATATCACCAACATCATCTTGGGACTTATTACTTTTTGTAGGAACGATGATAGTATACTCTTTATTTTGAATGTAAAATTGATAATTTAAACTATGTTTTATAATACAATGGTATGTTTCAGCATATAATGGTATGTAATGCTGGCCTTGTAAGTGGAATTGGTGAATGTGATGTAGTTGAAGTATTTTCTAATTATGGTCAGATAGAATCAACCACCATGCTACTTGGTAAATCATATTCTTTTATTACATTTGCTGAAGTTTGTGATGCAGTTAACGCTTTTGAAAATATTAATGGACTAAATGTATTTCCAAAAATGAATGGACCTGTATATTTGTTGTTTACTGAGTCAGGTTGGTATATACATATATCACTAATAATAATATTTGTGTTTTATCTATTACTCGTATATTTCTTCTGTCCATGTGTTAGTCATTAAACTCCTAAACGCCTGGACCGATTCTTATGAAATTTTTTTGTAAGATTAAGTTGATTCGAGAATGCTTTAGATTCACAATTCAACCTGATAGAATAAGTTTTTTAAGTTAATTAACTAATTTATAAATTTTAGTTGATTTTAGGTTAGCTTAAAGTTCACCTTGTATCCTGTAGGTGGCGCTCCGATCGTGTTTACGAAACTTTTTAACAATTTCTAGCATATTAGTCAGACCCAGCAGTAGTATTGAATAATATTATATTATTTTGTATAAAACAACTTTTTATAGTGTCGTTAAAATTACTCATTGTGCCAGCCATAACGTGCGGTATTGATGTAAGTATTTTACATGATTTTTTAATAATTTTAATGATGTGTACACGTGCACTAAAAACGAACTTAATCTATGAATCTAAGAAGATAAATTCGCTGTACGTGAGTTGATTTAACTATAATATGTACCATTCATAAATTTTTATCTACCACACAATTTTTAAGTCAAGTTCTGATAACTGTATGCATAGTGGCGTCAGGTATCATAGAAGTAGATTCATAAAAACATCCCAAAACATTTATTATTGATTAAAAAAATTTATGACAGTTGGAGTTACATTTCCACAGGACGTCTGTCGGGTTCGCTAGTTTATTATAATAAATTTTCAGCCTGTAAACCAAATGTTTCCGTGTTTAATTTATAGAGTATGTATGACTATTTTGACCATTAAACCCCGTTAATATGGATCCCCATTGTGCTTTATTGGTTAATTGAGTCATTATCAGCATCTTTATCCCTCTTCCAAGTTTTCTCTAGTTGAGCCCAACCCCTCTCCATACACCCTGTTAGCGAAATTACATCTGCTGTACCAAACCGCTCATCATTCTTTATTCTTAATCGTTTGTTTTTAGCCAGTTGCTTATTTAACATCCTTTCGCTGGTCTGAAAGTTGCTTGTCGCATTCTGCAGGGTACACTTTAACCTTTTCCTATTTCCTGTTCGTATTTACATTATTTACAGCATACTGATTACAAACATTGACTTACAGATTAGAAAAAATTCTTAAAACACTATTTTTGGAGTGTAGCATTATACTGGAGTGAAACATGGCTGATACGGAGTGTAGAAAGGAAGAGGATAGAAGCTTTTGAAATGTGGTGTTATAGGAAAATGTTAAAAATTAGGTGGGTGGACAAAATAAGTAATTTAGAGGTTCTTAGATGAGTGGATAAAAAAGAAGTATATGGAAACATCTTATCGGAAGAAGGGATAGGCTAGTGTGGCATATCTTAAGATATCCAGGTTTCTATCAATAATGGAGGGAATATTGAGGGAGTAAATTGTTGAGGGAGGCAAAGGTTAGAATATATTAAGCAAATTACTAAAGGTGTAGACAGGTGTAGTGTAAAGCTGTGAAAGTTTTAAATACCTGGGAGTCATCTTTGATAGGAGTGGAACAAGTGCAGCGGAAGTAAACAGCAAGATTTTGCAAGGGCCAAGGGTTAAAGGGCAGTTAAATTCTGTTCTTTGGAATGATAAAATATAGAAGAAGACAAAGATAAACATTTATCATGCTATCTTGGAGAGTGTGTGTACCTATGCTGCGGAAGTGTGGATATTGACAAAGAGAAAGAAGGATCGCCTAAAAGCGATGAAGATGGATTTCTGGTGGCGGAGCTGTGGTGTGTTGCGAATTAATCAAATTTAGAATTCTGAAATTAGGAGAAGAATCTGCGTTGAAGGAAATATGGATACCATATCCCGGAAGCAGTTAAAATGGTTTGCCATTTGCAGAGGATGGAGGATAATAGGTGGCCAAAGAGGGTGTGGGAGTAGACGCCAGCCGATAGAAGGAGGAGGGGTAGGCCAGAATTAACATGGTTGGATGGGGTGCAGGAGGCAATGTCTTTGCGGCGGCTCTCCGATGGGGACTGGTGAGACAGAGAGAGGTGGTGCTTAAGAAGCGAGATACAGCTGGGGGTATATATCCTCACATGAATATATAAACAAAAGATGTAGGGTGTTACAGGTATGTAAATATGAAATGACTTGTGCAAGATAGAACAGCTTGGAGAACTGCATCAAACCAGTCGAGAGACTGATGACAAAAAAAAATTACATTATAGGAAAAACTATAGTTGAGATCACCACGCTCAAAGGCATGTTATACTTTCTGCCAAGTCATTTCCTGGATGCCATTGGGATTGTCCTCTTCAGCCACTGGATAAGATGGAATTATTAACTTATTTTCGGGTGGCCAAAATTGTCATGGCACAGAATCTTATTGGCATTATGGCATTTTAGGTACACTGTCAGTCCACCTAGACAGTACTTTAGGCTCTGCAACTGACTGCCTACAGTTGCTTATTCAGGTTACCCTTAAACGCAGCTTGCCATTTAATGGTCTTTCCTCTATCTGCAACGTGGGGATGGACCCTGTTGCCTCAGCCAAGGTTCCCAATCTTTAGGGCAGGGTGATTACTTAAATAATCATCTATAGATGTTAATGGATCTTTAAGTAGTTTTTTTAAAAAATCATTGAAATTTTGGTGGTTTGCTCATAATAATAGGAAGATTAAAAAAAATCAATGAAATTTCTGATTATATAGTTAGTGGTTTGAACACGTAATGTTTTTCTTATCATGCCATATAAAAACTTGTAGTAACATTTATCATTGTGTATAGAACTTCAAAGGAAAAAAGATTCATTTAAATATTCTCTTATACTTGACTTAAGTCTTGACCAAATCAGTTCGGATATTTGTATGTCTGAACATGTAGATAAACTGTGGGAATGGAATTTAGTCAAGAAAATACTTTAGCTGTTTTTTTATCTGTTTAATAAAATTAAGTACAATAGTGGTAATAGAGATTATTTAATTTATTTTGATAGTATAAGTTCACAACAATTTTTACTAAGATATATATCATTTACAGTATCATTTATTTTTCATTACAGTACCTGATGCAGAAATTCCTCCTGTAACTTCATTACCTGACGGCCTTCACTTAATTGAGGATTTTGTAACTGAGGAAGAGGAACTATTACTACTTAACTGTGTTACTTGGACAAATATTGAGCAAACAGATATTTTAGGTATGTTTATTTAGTATTATAGACACAATTGGCAATGCAGGTAACAATATTTACCTTTACACATATTTGACTGTAGTAGTTTGGTTAGCGCGACTGGCTTCTACCCTGGGGTCCCGGGTTCAATTCCCAGTCAGGTCTGGCATTTTTCCGTCACTCATTATCATTATCCACCATATGCATTAGCAGCAATTGCAAAATAGTCAGATTTAAATCAAACAAGTAGTTTGGTATCATTTTATTGTATTTGATTAATTTTTTTTAATTTATTAAAATTTTTTGTATAAATAACTTTGAAAGTACTATTTTGTATTACAGCATAACCCTTTTTAACCAAACTTAGGTTAACTGAAACCATTTCAGAGGAAAAAACAAAATTGTAAAAAAAAATAAACATTTTAATATGGTATGTAAACTTAAATTAGCCTTCAAATAATTGTTTGAAATTTAGAAAAAACAGGCCTATTACAACTTAAAGGCAGCATTTCAGTAACACCATGTATATATTATAATAATACGTGACATTATTATAATATAATGGCATACTGTAGTAGTACAGTATGCCATTGTTTATAGCAGCTCGCAAACGCTCCGAAGAAACTGTCCAGAAAAAAATTAACTATTTGTAGTAAAAATACTGTAGAGTACTGAATTTAAATACTTACTGTGTTAAAAATATAATTTTCTAATGCACAAAATTCACTCTATAATACTGTAGTTTAGTTTCTAATTTAGCATGTAATTTATTTTGCTGTTCATTATATACGTTTCTCCTTACTCAAAATTTTGTGATTTTTGCTTTTTAATAGTCTATGAATAATACCTTGCCGCCAGCAGCAGCATCCATGGATTATCTGAAAAATTGTGTTATCTGAAATGCCTCCGCCCCCTATATTTCGGTCAAAAAGGGTTGTTGTTGTTTAGGTCATCAGCCGAAAGACTGGTTGGAACCAGTAAACGTTTTACTAAGTGAAACAAGGAGTGAGGTGGTTTACAATTGCCTTCCTCACTGAATTGAAAAGTACGCTTATCAGCATGCTAGGCCCTCTGAAAAGCACATATTTTCTACTCTACAAATGACACCTTCACTTCATTCACCATAAGGTCTGGCTGTATAATAAAATTCATTACTTTAAGAGGAGATAACTCTGATTAGTGTTTACACCTCTACCTCTTCTGTTCTTAAATGATTCATTCAGTTAATTGGCTGACCATGTGATAAGAAACAGAACTATTTATTTTAGCCCTGCAACGAGCAGATTGAGTGTAAATAATTTGACACTCCACCTGTCTGTTATGGGCAGTAAAAAGGGTTATGCTGTATTAATAAACTCCTCTGGTCAGTGTTTTTATGTGGCCAAAGAAATTGTACTATTATCTTTGTATTTAAAATGCAAAAAACACTTCCAATGTATTTTAAATGGGAATTCTATTAACTCCTAAATATAGAGTTCTACCCAACAGATTTTTATAGTTGTTTCATGTTTTTAAAGAGTATTCTTTCCTGATTTGCCCAAAAGTTCTAAACCTGAAATTCTTGTTAATTTGAACTTCATTTTACAAAATTAAAACAGTAAATTTTGTTTACAACATAGTGGAAATACAGCGTAATGAAATGCGGTTCTCCCACATTTACGCCCTTTGTAGCCATATTCTATAAGCATACAGGATATGTGTCATCTCTCCTCTCAACTGACACCACACTCAGTTGGTTTTAGACATTGTCTTAGCGTTATTTTATTTAAAGTTTTAGTTTAAAACCATTTTTTTCAGGACGACACTATCGTACTATTGTGCTTTAGTCATTACTCACCGTTTGTCTAAGAATGGTTAAGTTTTGTTGTTAACCTAAATCATTTATTTAATGATAGGGGTTTGAAGCCAAACATTGTGCGAATTTTTTCGAATGGGTTCTCTATGCCAGTTAATATTTATTTGTCAAATCAGCACTAATCAGTTCAATTTAGAAGATTTATAATATAAATTTTTATTATTTTAGAATATTTTAAGTAAGCATTCAAAATTGTGTTTTGTATTTAAGGTAAAACAGTTTTGAAACATAGAAGAGTTAGACATTATGGATATGAATTTAAATACGAAAATAATAATGTAGACAAGAAACATCCAATGACAGAAAAAATACCAAATGAGTGTAATATTATATTTGATAGGTTACGAGATGGTGGTTATCAAGAAATTGTACCATGGACTCCAGATCAGCTTACTGTCAATGAGTATCAACCAGGACAAGGTGAGTTCTGTTGTCTCAGGGTAATAACATGCTGAGCAGGTTGTGGTGAAGATCGCGGTCACAGTTAAAGTTGCAAAACCTACCGATCAGCTCGCTTGTACTACCGGCGATGATCTCATTTTGTTTTTAAGCGCTGTGAGAGGCAGATCACTTCGTATTAACAAAGTTATATTCCTATACAAAATTATTGTCTAATAAAAAAATGTTTCACGATTGTATTGATAGTGACGATGAGGGAATGTCAGTGGTTACTAAATTTTGTTACTTTCAACAGTCAATAACTGATGATTTAGTTCACACCAAATGAACAAAGACAACGGCTTGGCGAATGTCACCACCTGTATCAAGAGCTCAAAGAGGATTCTGAAAAATTTCATGACTACCTACGAATGAAGCCAAAAACATTTCATTACATATAAAATGCTGGAGAACAAAAATTACAACAATTTTCACATTAATCTGATAAGTGCAGAAAAGCTCGTTTTAAGCAAAAGGCAGTTTATCATGATTATTGTTGTATTTTAATATTAACGTATACCAGTCAACTCCCGATTATCCGGGGTAATGACGTTGGAGAAAACCACGGTTAAAACAAAAACAGTGCAAAAGAAATGAATTTTTGTTTTCCATTGGACAACTATTTCTTATAATATTTTTGCATAAAAGAATCTGTGTGAAAATTTGTGATAAAATAAAGACAAATCATAACACGCCGACTTGCTGACTGTACAGTGCAATATATTTTTGAGAGAAGCAAGAAGCATGCAGCATACTTCGGTCATGTGACTCGGAACTACCAATCAGAGTCGACTTGACCACTAGTATGCTTGATGATGACGATGGTGAAAACAAAGCATTTTGTTTTGCATCGATATCGCAGCTATTGTTGATGGTGGCGGCAAGGGTAATGGTGCAGCTAGCATCTGTGATGTGCTACTCCATAACCAACAATACTTTTGTTCCACATTGAAGAAACATCCGCCGCGACCTGTTCGGCATGTTATTACCCTTACTTTTGTAATATCTCTTTACTACAGAAGGAAATAAAACATTTCCATGTTACTGGCGGTTTGGTAGTACAGGCTATCTGATAATATAAATATACTTGGGGATCTGTGTGGTTATGAGTCTGTAACTATATTTTCTTTTCCAGAACTACTGAGCCTTGATTTTATCACTTTTTACTTTTTCTTGCCTATATGAATGTACAGGAAGGAAAGTATTGTTTTCATGTCGATTTTTTGAAAGAGTTTTTACCGGAAATATATTATGTTTTCAGGTCCCTTGAACCCCTTAAAACATGTTTTTACTGATTAGTCTGTGTGTGATCAAGTATCTCAAAACTGAAAAATTGTACATAGTATCACAATTGGTCAGCCGTAGAAAAAGCAGTTTATTCATGAAATATTTCACTTTTCCATTTTTTTTAAAAACTGCTCTTACAATTTTTATAAATCGCTTTAGTTACTAGATTTTCTGTGTTTTACTAGGATAGGGTAAGTGCCATGTCTGCTGAAATTTGTAAGGAAGCTGTGCTGTTAGTAATTTTTTTTTAATATTGTGGCTCTGTTATGCATTTTAAAGCAAAAGCATAGTGTAATCACAATTGTAGATAATTAAAAAACCTAAAATTGTTATTTTAATCATTTTTCTACAGTGCTTAATTTTAATGTCAATTATTAATGAATTTCCGTATTTTACGCATTGTAATCGGTGAAAAATTGGGGTCTTGTAAGATTGTGGTCTAGGTATTTTATGAGTACGTATAACTAAAGTTATAGAAAATTAAAAAACCTACAACTTGTATTATGAACATTTTTTCTACGCCAATTAGTGATTTTCTAAGTCCAACAGAGGTTGATTTTCATTTAGCGTCATTCACTCATAATTGAAATCAGGTTGTGTTTTCGTATTTACATTGGCAAGAGAAAGTCATGTCTGTGTTTCACACCAGATTTTTATAGGAGTTTACAAATTCTTTGATCAAAGAACTAGAGCAGTAATTGTCAGATTCAAAGTCATCCATAGATGACGCTTCCATTTTAGTTGTAATATTTTTACATTAGTCTTGCAATTTGTAAATTCATTGTAGGGTATGTAAATCTAAAAAGTTGAGCCCATTAAGTAGAAGTAACATTGCAAGATGATTAGGGTGATGTTCTAATTTGGTGTGATATTTTGTGCATGTTGTTTATATTACTTTTTTAACTATGAGTATCTTTAGTTTATGATGAATTTGTTTGGTGCTTTCAAGATAGTTCTAAGTGTTATTGACTGAAATCTTTGAAGGATTTCAAAATTGGATCACTTGCTATTCCCCAGATCTAAATGCCATATTTTATGCCCATACGGAAGAATTTAAATGTTATATAATAATATATTGTCTAAAATTATTCGTTTAAAAAAATTTAATTGATCAAACTGTAAACATTATGGAAAATATTATGAATAAAAATAAACAACATGACCGCAGTGTTTTTTTTTTCACTTGTTTACAACTTCTTTTAGTAGAACTTTAGAATAAACACGGATCATTACAAATTAATTTTTACAAGATCGTTGTGAGGTTTAAATTTTTTCATGTATCTATTACGGTGTAGTAGTATATATTGTGTAGTTAACGTAAAATTTTCAGCAGATATTATTTCAAGAGAAATAAGAGTAAATAGATTAGGTTTTGTATGGTTATTAAGGATAAAATGTATTGGTTTTCATATTTAATTCTCAGTATTTGGTCTGTTTATATTATTTTATGAGTTTTTAAAAAAAATTTAACAGGTATTCCAAGCCATGTTGATACACATAGTGCATTCGAAAGTCCTATAATGTCATTATCGTTAGGGTCTGATACTGTGATGGAATTCAGACACCGCAATGGACAACATATTCCACTTTTATTACCTCGGCGTTCATTATTGATTATGGGTGGAGAGTCCAGGTTTGTATTTTAGCACAATTATTTTTTGTTTTATTGTTGGTAAATAATAGAATGGTACATTTAAATAGAAGGAATTCCTTCAATCCATCAGTGTATATAACAGTGTGTGACGGTCTTAGGTGGAGTGGAATATTAGATTAACTCTAGCCGTGATATTAGCTGTAAGTTTATGTTTCCATCTTTGTATGATTTGTTGTAGCCCCTTTACAGCCTTTTTTATGCTTTTTTCCTGTGATATTAGTTTGAAGGATTTAAGTGTTATAAGAAAACTATGGTCTGCACTTGGGCTCTGTGTATTCTTGTATGGAATTACAGGCAATGAAAACCACCCTGGTTTTTTGCCTATAAAAAAGTACATTAATTTCCTACTCAGTTGTGTGTTAACTAGAAGAATTTTAAAGTAATACTTCTAGTTTAACTAATTATTCAACCTGGGATTCTTGGAGTAGTGTTTAATTCAAATGGGTTCTTTGCCAGAAATCCTGGATTTGATTCCTGGTCAGATCTGGAGTTTTTTTGAAATTCATTTTTACCTGCTAGACTTTACCATTTGCCTTAATGTGCGAAACTGTCGGACGTAAAAAAATTAAGCAACCTGTTATTATTATCTACCATTGAATTTATTGATCGTGGTAGATGAATTTGAAGTTAGCATTTTTTCTACAATGTTTAAATAAGCTGGATGTTATGAATTTGTAATGAAATATGTATCAAATTCAGTTTGAAGCAAAAGTTCCACATTATTACTGCGTAAAATTACATAGGTATTCATAAATGCCTTAAAAGTAATTTTGTTCAAGGGAATATATCAGCAAGAGTGTTAACAGTAAACTATAAATTATGTCTATTTTGTATAATGAATTTATATAATAAATTTCACTAACCTTCTTTTTAAACTACGTCAACTTTTATCTTTACTTACATGTGTTTCGGTGGATCCACCATCAACAGAGTAAATAACATAATTGAAACTAAATTTTTTTTTTTAAGTTTTATACAAATGACTGAAGATGTATCATCTTCAGATACATAGATAGATATAGATTTTAAATAAATTAAAAAAAAGTTTTAATTTCAATTATGTTATTTACTCTGATGGTGGATCTACCGAAACATGTGTAAGTAAAGATAAAAGTTGACGCAGTTTAAAAAGAAGTTTAGTGAAATTTATTATATAAATTCATTATATAAAATAGAATTCATTTCAAACTGCAGGATGCATTATAAAGATTTATTTATAAATTATGTAATATTTTTTTTAAGTTTAGCCACAATCTAAATAATAATATAATCGTAAGACTAATTTTGAGCAGGTATGATTGGAGTCATGGAATCACCCCAAGGAAGATTGATGTTATAAAATCACCTAATAATGGTTTAACCACAAAAACCAGAACTACTCGTACATCATTTACTTTTCGTAAAATTCTCTTTGATGATTGTCATTGTAATTATCCTTTTCACTGTGATTCACAAAAGTCTGATTCCGAAACATTGATTTCAAATAGTGATGCATCTCGATTAGAATCGATTCATGTTCATCAGGTATGTTAACAATTTACAGGTATTTATGTGACAAGTACAACCGAAACGTAATTGGTCTAATAGCCAATAACAGCCAAGGTTGGGTGTGAGGTTGTGACTACGCTTTGCAACTGTGTTTCTTTATGCTTTTGACATGAAACTTGCGCTAAAATCTTAATTTTGGTTTGCTGTTTAATTCTTCAACTGATGGATTAGCAAATTTTAAATATTTAATGTGATCTTTGAAGAAGATTGATTAAAAAACTTTCAGTAACACGAACTGTGGTACAGTGGCAACACAGGAGACAGTTGACAAAAGTCAGTTGATTGAGTGTTGTGTTCTAGGCCACTATGCTTCGCCTTCATCTGCAGTTTTTAGCTCGTAAAGGTGTAGGGAGTGGGCTATTACTTTTAAACTTTAATCCGAGTAGGTTAGGTGAAAAGCTGTTCACTATATGTGAGGTAAAGGAGGACACTATAAAAATCATTGGGAAACGGTATGTTTTGAGGGAATATTGACGGCGTAGTTTAGTGGTCAAGTACTGGAGGATCACTGTACTTTTTTGTTTGTGTTGGAAATATAGAAAGAATGAATAATTTCAAGTTAGATTTGAATCGGTCGGCCGCAATGGCGTAGTTGGTAACATGCTCACCTCACATCATGTGGTCGTGGGTTTGAATTCCATTCAGGCAAGGCATACTTTCATACGTTGCAAAAATCATTTCATCCTTCACCGTCTGCATTAGCAGTAATTGCAGAACAGTCGGATGTTAAAACCAAAAAAAAAATTAGATTTGAATCTGAAGATTTTTTTGTATTTTTAGCAATTATTCTTGGGATTTAGTATTTAATAACTTTTTAACATCAGTTAAGTTTTAACTTCCAATTTTATTCAACGGCCTGATCCTGTAATCAATAACAGTATCAATTTTTACTGCTAATTTGAGAATCAAGTACTGAAACTTAAAAAAGTAGAATATATTTTTCAGTTAAGTTATTTAAATTATTTATTATTTTGTTGGTTATTATGATTAGGTGTATGAAGAAATTTCATCGCACTTTAGTGAAACAAGGCATAAACCATGGCCAAATGTAGCACATTTTGTTAATTCATTACAACCAGGTGCGTTTCTAGTTGATGTTGGTTGCGGCAATGGAAAATACTTTAGGGCTAATAAAAATATTTTTGAGGTAAGTTTGTTGTTACCTGCATGCTACAATATTTTAACATTCGGCAGTAAATCCCACTTAGGAACATTTTATGTCAAAAAAATAATGGACATTTTTAAATAAAAAAAATCTGATATTTTACCGAAATTTTTTATTTTTATTCAAAATACATCCCTTTGGCATCAATATATCGCTGGGCATATTCACCAAAGCAAGCTTAGATTTTTTTATGTGGTATTTTTTGGAATCGCCTTAATGATCCTTGTCATGGCTTCTCGGACTTAAATAACATTGTCATAAAACATTCCTTTCATGGCCAGTTTGAGTTTCGGAAACAGAAAATATTCACACGGAGATAAATCAGGTGAATATGAAGGATGTTGAATCACGCAGACTTATTTTTTTGACAAAAATTCATGAAGAGCAACAGCCTGTATAAGATTTTGGAACAAAAACCCAAGTTGGCGCACTTGAACAATTCTCAAACAATCCTTTGTCAAAATTTCGTAAATCATGTCTTTTGCCATATTTAATTCTTTTGCTATCCATCTCACAGTCAAATTCGCATTGTAGGCGATCATTTCGTGCACTTTTTCCACCAACTTATTGGTACTTCGGTTTTTGGCCAGCCTGGCTTAAAGTTGTCTTCCTAAGCATCACGACCATTCTGGAATCACTTATATTGTCAAATACATGTGCATGGGATACATAATTATCACCATAAACATTTTTCATCAATTCAAATATGTAGTGTGTTTGAAGCTTTTTCTATGAAATTGTACTTGTCTACTTTTATTTCACTTTGAATAATTAATTATTAGTTAGTCACAAAATGTAATTATTTAATTTAATTCTAAAAAACAATATTTTTAGAGAATATTTAATGCTGGTTCAGATAAATCGTAGATATTGATTTAATTTTTAATTTGATTCAAAATTTTAATTAAGTTTAACGATTATAGAGATATGATTTTTCTACGAAAACCCTATTTTTTTATTTCAACCCCTATTGTCTGAGTTGTAATGAACTTATAAATAAGTGTTTATATATTGTAAAGTTGGCATAATCCATTCTGTTGAGTAGTATACAGAAATCCAAAACCACTACACTTATTAAAAGCAAAAAGTTTCATCAAAAGGTAGATGCCTCCTGTAACTGAAAATACTGTTTTTGGCTAACCTTGCAAAATTAAGATGTACGATATTAAAAAATGAGGAACAGTTTACAATAGCTGGATTTTTGGTGATTCAAAATGTTTTTATTATTTGTAGGTTGGTTGTGATAGAAGTATTCATTTATCAGAAGAATGCCATGATCGTGGAAATGAAGTATTTACTTGCAACTGCCTCCAATTACCGATACGTTCTAATTGTGTTGATGGTGTTATCAGTATAGCAGTGATTCATCACCTTGCTACATATGAGAGACGTTTATTTGCCATTAAAGAAATGATTAGAATATTAAGTGTTGGCGGTCAAGGGTTAGTTTATGTTTGGGCAAAAGATCAACGCAAAGATCAATCAATGTCAAGTTATTTAAAACAAGATAGAAAGAATAGAAGATCTGGTGGTATCAACAATGATAGTGATAATATTAGTACTAACAGCGACAACACAAATACTGGTTCTGAATTCCAACTACCTGTCCATACCAATAGGACCCAATTTCAACATGAAGATTTGTTGGTGCCGTGGAAATTAAAAAAGAATAATGATAAAATATTTTATCGTTACTATCACGTTTTCAAAGAACATGAATTGGAAAATATGTTTTTGTCAATTAATGATATTAAAATTATCAAATCTTATTATGACCAAGGAAACTGGTGTGTGCATTTTGAAAAAATAAAGTGTCTTTAGATTGATCTTAATTTATTATATTAAAACATTGGTGCTGGATGATGCCTTCAGGTGTCAAAGCAAAAGTCTTCCATATGATACCTTAAGGCATCATGGTACAAGTAGATAGCATATCGTTACTAGAATCATAAGTTTGCCTTTGATTTTAACAAGGGGTAAAGGGGGGAAAGCACCAGTGCGCTTGCGCAACTGCTTTGTTATCAGTTTGCCACCACAACATAAACTATACGTAGAGAACTTACAGTATATCGCAGAACCTTTTGTAGGTTAACTGTACAAATATAAATGCTATTACTGGTTTTGAAAAAAAGGCTAAATTTTAGTTGAAAACTTTGTACGTTAAGAAAAATTTTAAAGGAAGTGGGGTTTAAATGGAAAAAATGTCAGTCACAACGAAGTATATTGATTGAAAGGCAAAATGTGGTTAACTAATGGTGCAATTGCATGGTAGTAAAATATAGTGTCTGACTGTTGGGTTGGCAGCACTGTTAGATTTCTCTTCCCTTCCTCACAGCCCATTCATATGCAAAAGGCATTCTTGTGACTCACTAGCTATAGTAAGCAAGTTTTATTGCTTCTTTAAACACTTAACGTACCAGATTGGTCTGGTTGTAAATTGTTGCCGCCAGTCAGGTGATTTTCAGAAACAAAGATTTTGTGGTTCAAATCCTAGTAAAGATGGTTCTTTTAATAAAGATTCGAATACTAGACAAGTGGTTAACAATGTGCCTTGATGGTTGGGGTTCAATTAACCTTACTCTGATTTTTACCTTCGTGTTCAGTGTTTAAACCTGTATCAATAGGCCAACATGTGTATTTTGTATCAAAGCGTGTTTAGTGGATGATGATCTTATATATTAAAATTTGATCTTTAGCAGCAAACAATCCTTTTTTTAGTTTATGTAAAGTTGCAATAATAGTTTGGTTGTTAGTGGCTACTTTGGGTTAAGGAAAGGTTTGAATGAGTGATAATTATTGAAACGTTAGGCGAAATTTAAACCAGAGACCATTTGCTTTACAGCATAACATACTCAATAATGGACCACAGAAGTGGTCTAGACTCATTTATTGGTGGAGGAAATGTTTGTGAAGGAGTGATGAAATATACAAGGTCTGTTAGAAAAAGAAAAGTATCTGACTTAATTTTTTTTTGCGAAAACCTGATGGATGTGAATCAAGCGTGCTTTCATGAGCTGACCTTGAACCTTCGTGCCCATGTGTGAATTTTTTCCCGCCTGTTAATTGTGTCAGTCGCTGGCAAGCAGCAGTTGAGTGAAGTAGTATGTAGTGCGCTCGTCGGTTTTTTGCAAGGAAAATTACGGAATGGCTGGAGCAGCATTTCTGCATACACAAACTCCACAAACAGTGACCCCCAACTCCATGAACACCATAATCACTGGTGACGAGTCTTGGGGGTACGGGTATGACCCGTAAACCAAATCTCAGTCGTCACATTGGGGGCATTCCACGTCATTAAGGCCAAAGAAGGCCCGCCAAGTGCGCAGCAACTTCAAAGTGATGCTGATTGCTTTCTTTGACTCCTGCAGTGTGGTACTTCACGAGTACACATCACAGGGTCAAACAATCACCAAAGAGTGTTACAGGGACGTCCTCTGTCACTTACATGATGTTGGGCGGCACAAGAGACTGGAGTTGTGGTCAACACCAAATAGGCACCTCCATCACAACACTCCTGATATAGCCCCCTGCAACTCCTGGCTGCAGTTCTCCAAACTCAAAGAGGCTATTGAAAGGAACACGATTTCAGACAAGAGAGGACATTATGGCAGTAATGACAGCCTAGCTAAACTTCATTCCGAAAGAGGCCTTCTTGGAATGCTTTCAACAATGGCGGCATCGCTGAAAAAAGTGTGTGGAGTCCCAAGGAGACTACTTTGAGGGTGATTAGGTTTGCAACGCTCCAAATATGCCAGTTTTCCCCCAAAAAACATTATAGCTGTGATCAAAGTAAAATTATTATCAGAATTTGTTTATGATTTTTATTATTTGTATGGTGCCACACAAATTTGGGTTAAATTAGCCGTTTTATCACTGTCTATAACGGGTAATGAGTATGTAAATTTTTTTCACTTGAAGGAAGATCTGATAAAAAATGCTCTAGAACTGTTGAGCAAGGAATAAAACAAAAAGTAAATTCGAAGATGAAATTAAATGATTAAGTTACAAAACTCATATTTTTGAGTTTGGAGAACAGCCAGAAGTTGCAGGGGGCTATATCAGGAGAGTTTCGTGATGGAGGTGCCTATTTGCATTTAGTTTTTTTATATTTGTTGAACATAATAAGTTTCAATACGGATGATAAATCATATAGAATAAAATTTATACGGTTTATTAGTAAAATAATTAAAACATATTTAGAGCAATTGCGAGGTGAAGAACAAGTAGATGAAGTTATTGTTGACAGTTCGGAGGATGAAGAAAAATTGACCGAAGAAGACCAAGGTGGTGAAAGTGATGAAAACATTATAGCTGTGATCAAATAAAATTATCAGAATTTGTTAATGATTTTTATTATTTGTATGGTGGCACACAAATTTGGCTTAAATTAGCCGTTTTATCACTGTCTATAACGGGTAATGAGTATGTAGATTTTTTGCACTTGAAGGAAGATTGATAAAATGCTCTAGAACTATTGAGCAAGGAATAAAAGAAAAAGTAAATTCAAAGATGAAATTAAATGATTAAGTTTCAAAACTCATATTTTTGAGTTTGGAGAACAGCCAGGAGTTGCAGAGGAGTATCAGGAGAGTGTCGTGATGGAGGTGCCTATTTACATTTAGCTTTTTTTTATATTGTTGGACATAATAAGTTTCAATATGGATGATAAATCATACAGAATAAAATCTATACGGTTTATTGCTAAAATAATTAAAACATATTTAGAGCAATTGCGAGGTGAAGAACAAGTAGATGAAGTTATTGTTGACAGTTCGGAGGATGAAGAAAAATTGACCGAAGAAGACCAAGGTGGTGAAAGTGATGAAAATATTATAGCTGTGATCAAATAAAATTATCAGAATTTGTTAATGATTTTTATTATTTGTATGGTGGCACACAAATTTGGGTTAAATTAGCCGTTTTATCACTGTCTATAACGGGTAATGAGTATGTAGATTTTTTGCACTTGAAGGAAGATTGATAAAATGCTCTAGAACTATTGAGCAAGGAATAAAAGAAAAAGTAAATTCAAAGATGAAATTAAATGATAAAGTTACAAAACTCATATTTTTGAGTTTGGAGAACAGCCAGGAGTTGCAGAGGAGTATCAGGAGAGTGTCGTGATGGAGGTGCCTATTTACATTTAGCTTTTTTTTATATTGTTGGACATAATAAGTTTCAATATGGATGATAAATCATACAGAATAAAATCTATATGGTTTATTGCTAAAATAATTAAAACATATTTAGAGCAATTGCGAGGTGAAGAACAAGTAGATGAAGTTATTGTTGACAGTTCGGAGGATGAAGAAGAATCGACCAAAGAAGGCCAAGGTGGTGAAAGTGATGAAAATATTATAGCTGTGATCAAATAAAATTATCAGAATTTGTTAATGATTTTTATTATTTGTATGGTGGCACACAAATTTGGGTTAAATTAGCCGTTTTATCACTGTCTATAACGGGTAATGAGTATGTAGATTTTTTGCACTTGAAGGAAGATTGATAAAATGCTCTAGAACTATTGAGCAAGGAATAAAAGAAAAAGTAAATTCAAAGATGAAATTAAATGACTAAGTTACAAAACTCAAATTTTTGAGTTTGGAGAACAGCCAGGAGTTGCAGAGGAGTATCAGGAGAGTGTCGTGATGGAGGTGCCTATTTACATTTAGCTTTTTTTTATATTGTTGGACACAATAAGTTTCAATATGGATGATAAATCATACAGAATAAAATCTATACGGTTTATTGCTAAAATAATTAAAACATACTTAGAGCAAATGCGAGGTGAAGAACTAATAGATGAAGTTATTGTTGACAGTTCGGAGGATGAAGAAGAATCGACCAAAGAAGGCCAAGGTGGTGAAAGTGATGAAAATATTATAGAGGTAGATGATGAAACTGTTTTGGTTGGCTGAAGCTAGTGAAATTGATAACGATTTTAATACTGGTAGACTAGCAGGGGAGACTGAAAGAGCTTACAGTTGTTTTTTACCAGCAGAAATGGATACTACAAGTATCCATTTAAAGAAAGTTAAAAATTTATTTATTTTTAAAATTCGGACTTACATGAAAAAAGAAAAAAGGATTGAATCAATACTAAAGAAAAAACAATAACATCTAACTGACATCAAAAATCGATTTCAATCAAAGGAAACTTGGAATTTTATTGGCAAATTTTTAAAATTTATTATAGATTGGAATAGCTTAAATTACTTTTAACTCCCACCACATTTCAACTGGATATTTTTATCCATATTGTGTTCTGTTCGATTTACTAACAATAAGCAACCCCGACCTAATGAGATATAATCTTGTACGGACTTAGGCTGACCATTCCTAAGAGAGTCTGGTTAATTGAACCCCAACCATCAAAGTATATCGGTAACCTTTGTATAGTATTGAAAGCCATATAAAAGTAACCGCTTTTTTAAGGATTTAAACCACAGAACATTCATTTCTGAAAATCAGTTGTCTAGTGGCGACGACCATACCAATATACCAATCCGATAGGTTACCCTTAATATAATATATTAGGAACAACCTAAAAAAAATTATATTATATTATAATGTAATTTTTTTAATATACAATAATTTTAAATTAGGGTTAATATTATTTATTATTTTATCTGATTCTAATTTTTTTTTCAAATAAATGTGATTTAGTTAAAATTACGGATTTTGAATTTCAATACCTTCATTTCCTCCTTACGGGTAAATTTTTTAAACTGCTGAGGTATAATTATTTTAGTGGTGTAATACATAACATTACTGAGCTATCTAATTCGTTTGGAATTTGGTAACCCTTCTCAACAACTGCAATTTTTGTAAGAACTTTTTAAAAATATTTTTTAAGAATATAGTTAAAAGTGTTGTTGTTATTTAGATCATCAGCCGAAAGTCTGGTTTGAACCTCTAGAGGTAAAAAGCTAAGTAAAAACGAGGGGTGAGCTGGTTTACAATTTCTTCCTCACAGAATGAAACGTACACTTATCAGCATGCCGGGCCCTCTGAAAAGCACACATTTTCCACTCTGCAAATGAGACCTTCACTTCTTTCAACACAGGGTCTGGCTGTATAATAAAATTCATTACTTTCAGAGGAGATAACTCGGATTAGTCTCTTTTACGCCTCTATCTCTTCTGTTGTAAAATGATTCAGTCATTTAATTGGCTGACCATCTGATAAGAAACAGAACTATTTATTTTAGCCCTGTAAGTAACAGATTGAGTGTAAATAATTTGACACTCCACCTGTCTATTATGGGCAGATAGTTAAATATAAAACTTTAATATTTATTTTAAAATAACATATTTTACTGATGGGTAAAATAATTTGCTATATTTTTCAATTTAGAATTGGTGTTTATTTTTAAATTAGAGTGGTAAACGTTAAAACTTAATAATTAAACATAAAAATTTAATGATTATATTTGTTCATTTATAGGTGTCACAATGAGTTCACAATACATCTACTCAAATGCCTATAGTGTGAATTTAAATTTAGACTGTAGATTTTCATTTATTTTCATATCTGAGGTAATGAAATGTGTACAAAATTTTAGTCTAGAGAAGGTAATAAATTTCCCAAAAAATTGCTCTAATACGAATGTACAGCCAAGGAGCGATTTTTCAACATAGTACAATAAATCCTATTTCTAACTATCGAAGCGCAAATATCCAAATCTAAATTTTGGTGTTTCGCAGGAAATTTTATTTAGTTTTACTGGGAAAATCCCATAAGTATACCCTAATAGATGTTTTTTCCTGCAAATTTCAAAATTTAGAGATGGTACGTCAGATAAAACATTTTACTCTAAAACATATACGCATGTTTAAGGGGTATGTTTTATGTTTTAATTATTTACAAACAAACCAAAACTTATCCACGTGTCCACATACAAATATATTTGCGTTACTTAGTTCATTTGATATTGCTTTGCAAAACAATGCTGTTTATCGAATTAACGGGTAATGGTTTGTCATGGACCTCACGGATTTTGTAATTTCGGGTAGAATAACAAAAAAAATCGCTCCTTTGAACAATAACGAAGAGTCAAAAATCTTTTCACCCTTCCTAGTCTCGGTGAATTGGCATGTCAAAATTACTTAAGACCGTATATTATAACAGACCTGAATAAATATATTCTCTTGAAAACTTGTCAGGTTTATTAATATTTTTATATTTATGTATTTTATCAAATGTGAGAACTGTCTGTATTCTTTCCTATTCCCATTTTATTATCATTTTCGTATGAGAGAAAAATATTGTTTTCTGCATCCAACGGTAACATCCGAATTGTATAGACCAATACATCGGCCAGAATTTTGTGCAACGTATCTAAAATTAGAAGGATGTAACATATGCAATCTATCATGTATATGTAATGTTATGTATATCATAATTTATTTAAATAAATTATGATTTGTCGGTTCACTATTGGCATTACCATGTCTGCAATTTTTCATTAACAAAACTCATTTTCAGTGTACATATGTTGCATCCTTCTAATCATAGATATGTTGCACAAAATTCTGGCCAATGTACTGGTCTATACCAGAGATAATATAAATATTATTATATTAGACAAATTATCATTATAGACAATATATAGACTACAATATCATATTGGTCCATACAATTCGGATGTTACTGCTGGATGTAGAAAACAATATTTTTCTCTTAAATGAAAATTGGAATAGAAAAGAATACAGACAGTTCTCACACTTGATAAAATACATAAATATAAAAATATTAATAAACCTGACAAGTTTTCAAGAAAATATATTTATTCAAGGTCTGTTATATGGTCTTAACCCTAGAAGGACACTGAGTCACTTTTGAGACGTGCAGAACACTGTGGGGTCGTATATGACCCCATACAGTTTTACACTATTTATAATACGAGTATTTTAAAAAAAATAGATGATTCATAGAATCCAGCAGTGGATTGAGCATGGCGGATGATTATATAATGTTACAATATACATGATCCAAATTCTAGTTCTGAATGGGCTACTTAGTCAAAGTCTAATAAAAAAAGAAAACAATTAATATAGTTGATAAATTTAATTAAACTCTATGTAACTTTTACCTCAGCTGTAAATTAAAATTTTACAAAAAATAATTTAATATATCAGTTTTTTTCAACTTTACACTGGCTGCAAATTCCAAGACGATGTTCTGCGCAAAGGCTGCGATGGTAAACTAGTACGCATTATTCTGCATCAAATTCATCTTCAATATCACTTTCATTAAATTCCCCATCTTTTTCATCGCCATCAGAATGATGATCATCGGATCATTCAGCTTCACTTTCATAAAAGCTTGTGTTGAGATTTTCTGGTTCTTTATTCATTATAGGAGAAAGTTCATTAACCGTCAGACTAAGGCTTGTTGATGCCATTTTGAGAATGAAACGGTGTTAAAATAATGCAATATAAAAAATAAACTATGCGTAGACTTTATAATAGCACGAAAAACAACAACACTATTCGAAAAAAAGAACTGAAAAAACTAGGATTAAAATATTTTTTCTTGCTCAAAGAACACTGGGGTCATGGGCGACCCAAACGTTAATAACAATGAAACCGGTTCACACACAACAACGATTCTACCACTTCAACTTCTACTAGAGCACTGAAGGACTGAAGGTATACAGAACCAAAACCGTGTACAGTGAATGGATCATGCGTAAACAAATTTCATCGAGAAACTGGGGTCACCGGCAACCCCCCAGTGTCCTTTTAGGGTTAAGTAATTTTGACATGCCAATTCACTGAGACTAGGGAGGGTCAAAAGGTTTTTAAAGAAGAATAGGCTACGTAAAGAACAAGATATTTTTATTTCCACTTTTTTAACTTATTTAAACGAAAAAATCCGTGCACACTGAATAATACCACCAAGGCAATGGATTGCAATTGTAAAATGACGGTAATTCTTTTACTACATAAGAGCTCTCAGTAGTTTTAATGAGGAATTAATATTTCAATGCCCAGAGAACTAATAGAGTTGTTTTTATTCAGCTGATTGTATATGAGGCAGAGGTAGATTACTTTCAGCCATTTATTTTCCATTTCTGTAGTGACGAGATCATCTGTCTGGAAGTACTCTGAATTTTTATGTTGTTCATACGAAACAAAGAGGTTCTACAATAAGTGATAAACGCTACCTGTGTTAGTAATTCATAACTTATGTATTGATTAGATTAGAGACCACTATAAATGGTCGTATAAATGTATAAATCGAATTAACTAAGTTATTAATATAACTAAGAATTAATTAAGTATGGTGAAAAGTTTAAAAGCATTTTAGTCTTTGAGTATTCAAAAATTATTATTTTATTTAACTTTTTGTAATTTTTCATGTTATCAAATTTGCTTATAGTTTTAATTATTTAACTGATTTCTAATAAATAAATAAAGTCTTAGCTGTTAAATAAAAATCGCGCGTTTAATTTCGATGCTAGAACGATTGCATCATTAGATCTCTCGTAAACAAGGTTATTTCTAGATCCTCCTATCCTGTACTATTTTAATCGACAATATTATTCACGGTCGCGTGTGATCCGTAGTGGTGTAATACTAGCCTTGACGTTACAACCGTTGAATTACAGTTCCATAAATCGTAAGAATGACATTGGCACTAGATTCCAGCAAATCAGTGCCTCAAAAGGCTTCTGAAGAACCGAAAAAATTGAAACCTTGTTGTGCGTGCCCAGAAACAAAAAAGGCACGGGATACGTGGTAAGGTTATGTTGAATAATTAGTATTTACATTTATGTTGATATTTCTTACATTGCTTTTGAACTTTAATTGCTCAAATTTTTTTTGTTTCATAATTTCGTGATTGTCGATATTCGTGTTATTTACATTACTCGAAGTTAAAAAACGTTATAAATCTTCAAGAGCCCTCGTCAAATTTATATGTTGGCATCTATCTATTGGTAGTTAAATTTGTGCTGTTTGTTTGGGAGATTTACCTTCCTCATAAATTAGTGTTGTAATTACATAACTTAGGTCGTCTTTGTATCAAGAAATGTAATCAGAAATACAGTAGGTAACTTCAGAAGTCTGCAATTTTTGTAGTTGTGGTTTTCACCAGAATTACCGAAAGGCACTTGTGGATTTATGAAAATAATTTTTGAGTTTTGGTTCCGTCTTCCTGAACTGTACCAATTTTTAGTTAAATTTAACTTTTTTGGAAGTAAATTTATGACGTTTTTAAAGTCTTGACAATCTCTCTCAATGGCTTTACGGTACTTTTATAAATATGTTAGAATTACTTAGGTGACCAAGGTGAAACTAATTGGTAAACTTAGATTAAACCCTCAAAACAGTTCACCCGTTTTTTTTTTGTCAAAGCAGGCGTCATGCAGTGGTAGTTTCCTTGAAAATTTCACTCTTAATAGCTGCATGTCTGAAGAGTCTAGTTTTAAGTTTTAAGAGTCAGATAGTAACCGATTTTTGAAACATTAAAAGCTTTAATGTTCCCCTATAATTGCAACTAGAAGGTATAGAAATTTCTTGTTTTTTAAGTGTGTAGTTATTGACAAACAATGCATAATCATCACCGTTGAAGGTCAAAGTTAATCTAAAGTATCTGTATTTCAAGTATGTTTAACTAACTTTGGACATTTTAGTTTAGTATCTTTACGAGCTTTTGGTGTGTAAAAGCCTGTTGTTTTTTGTTGTTAGTAACGTTTAGTTACCAACAAAAATTTGCCTACACACACCATTTATGGTTTTGAAGTGATCAGTTGAAAAACCACTTTTTAGTAATTAAAGTTGAAATCAAGTGTTACAAAAATTTCTTTAGCTTGTTTATCATTTTGGCACAGTCATATTTTTTGTTAAATTGATTATTTTAGTTATCTTTGTTTTAATTTAATTTTGTCTACAGTTTGGTTTGGACTTGGCAAGTATGATAATTGTAACACTGTACTCTATTTACAATGGCTAATAATTATTGAAGTTGTTGGGCCTCTTATTTGTTAAATTAGTACATTAAAACAGACAACTTTTGGTCTGATCAATTAATTATTCTTAATTAAGTTCGCTGTTTGTTGCCTCTGTGGTCCAGTTGTTAAAGTGCTAGATTGTGTTGCACACTGCAGAAAAGTCCTGGGTAGGGTTAGTAAATTATTAGACATTAAGACCTGCTGTAGTTATGAATAACAAAAACAGCATTTGTGACTAAATCAATTTAGTCACTGCTAATAATCAATTTAATTTCAGGAAATTTTTTGTTGACTGTAATTTAATATTATTAATGGTTGATCATTTAATTTGTTTCAGCATAGTGGAAAATGGCGAAGAAAACTGTAAATCATATATTGAAGCTCATAAAGAATGCATGAGGAAAATGGGTTTCAATATCTAAAATTTTCTTTTAAAATTATGTAATAATTAGGCACTGTTAAAATCTAAGTCATTTTGTTTGTTAAGTAATGTAATATTATGTTCAATAAATTTAAAATAATGTAAAAGTTTAGTGTATTTAATATTTTTATTCCCTATGTGGTATACTCTTAAATATATTAAGAAGCATTCTGTAGACTTTTTGCTGTACGTATATGTGTACATCTTCATTTCCAACTATAATGGAGCAGCGTTACTGCATCCACAAACAGTGACCCCGACTTCATGAACACCATAATCACTGGTGAACACCAAATCCAAGTCACATTGGAGGCATTCTATGTCACCAAGACCAAAGAAGGCCCACCAAGTGTGCAGCAATGTCAAAGTGATACTGACTGCTTTCTTTGACTCCCGTGGTGTGGTACAGACGAGTACGCACCACAGGGTCAAACAATCACCAAAGAGTACTACAGGGATGTCGTCTGTCACTTGGTTGTGGTCAACAGGAAATTGGCGCCTTCATCACAACAATGCTCCAGCACATTCCTCATACTTGAATCAGACTTTTTTGGTGAAAAACCAGACTTCTGTGGTTCAACAGGCGCCTTACTCTCCTGATATGGCCCCCTGCGACTTCTGGCTGTTCTCCAAACTCAAGAGGCCATTGAAAGCAACACGATTTCAGACAAGAGAGGACATTATGGCAGCAATGACAGCTGAGCTAAACTCCATTCTGAAAAAGACCTCGGAATGCTTTCAACAATGGCGGCACCGCTGGGAGAAGTGTGTGGAGTCCCAAGGAGACTAATTTGAGAGTGATTAGGTTTCCAACGCTCCAGGTATGCAAATTTTTTTCCCTCAGCTAAAGGTCAGATACTTTTTTAACAGACCTTGTATGAGTAAATCAATTTTTAAGACTATAAAGTGCAAAGGATGGAGAAAACACAAGAAGTGCCACACCAAATGTAAGCAATTTTCTTGATGTTACTATTATTACTTAGTACATGCTGGGTAGAGTGAACTGTGTGCAGCCGGCCAAAGGTTGCAGTAGTAGCAGTTCTGTTCCTATTGTTTGCTTGTATCAAGTCTTAAATATGAGTTTCCTATGACTTGCCTAGTTACTAGTTTAGACAGAACCAAATACAGCAAGAGTAATAATCTTTCTTTGCACATTTGAGTTTTTCTGTACAGAAAACAATAGTTTATAAGGTGTTATCTGGCACCAACTTTTTACTTTCTCTTGCCTATGTGAATGTATATAGGAAGGAAAGTATTGTTTTCATGTCGATTTTTCGAAATCGAGTTTTCACCGGATCTATACGTTTTCGGACCCCCTGAACCCAAAAAACATGTTTTTAGCGATTGGTCTGTGTGTGTGTGAACAGAATATCTCAAGAATGGAACATCGTACGAACTTGAAACTTAAGTTACATACCACTACCGGACCCGACACGAACATTTTCATCAAAATCAGTCAACCGGAAGTAGTAGTTTATTCGTGTAATTTTTCACTTTTTTGCAATTTTCTCAAAAACTGGTCCTACGATTTTTTTTTAAATCGCCTGGTTTACTCATTTTCTTATGCTCTACAAGATAAGGTAGGCATCATGTTTGCTGAAATTCTCGGTGAGGCTGTTTTCACGTAAAAAAATTTTTTTTTTAAGATTGCGGCTTTAATATAAATTTTAGCGCAAAAATGTATATAATAAAAGTTGTAGAGAATTTAAAAACCTACAACTTTTATTTCAAACATTTTTTTGTATAACGCTTAAGTTTAGTGGTAATTAGCAATTCTGTTTTTTTCTCACGAAAACGTGTGAAAAATCGATTTTTTTCAGATTTCGGCCTTAGTATGCACTTTACGACAAAAGTGTATAGAATTAAATTTATAGAAAATTAAAAGATCTACAACTTTTATTTAAAGCATTTTTCTCTACAGAGCCTAGTTTAGCGTGAAAGAGTGATTTTCCGTATTTTGAAGCTAAACTGAGGTTGATTTTCATTTTGCGTCTTACACTCATTTTTAAAATTGGGTTATGTTATTAAAGTTAGTTTTTTGTTTATTTCTAATGTTTTATTAATAATGTTAGGTTTATTGTAAATTTTTGCATTGGCAAGAGAAAGTTGTGAGAGTGTTTCACACCAAATTTTTAATTTTGTTATAAATTAGATATGATAACGAAGTAATTTTTGCTCAGTAGAATTCAGGAATAAAATAAAATCCAGAATAATTTTTTATTACAAATATTTATTTGTTATTATTAAGGCTGCATAATAATTAAGCAATAGTAATTTGAGCTTAGTGTGATTTATTTTAATGGAGAGCACCACAATTGTTAATGTGCAAATAGAAGTTTCAGCTAGATGCAAGCAAATTTATAAAAGAAATCTCTTACATAAATTGCAATAGAAAATAAATCAATTACACATTACAAACAATATAATAATACTTTTTCTTACAATAATTTAAGAAAAATATAAATAAATTTATTTTATTAAACAACAATCGCTAAAAGCAAACAACTTTTTTAAACTTTTTAATATACTTTTAATGCTTTAATAACACTATATTACAATGATACAATGCAATATACTCTGGAATTTGTATAATACATATTTTTTTATCAAATTTAAAATATATTTAATTTACATGGAAATTTTACGATATAATAGTTATTACATACTACAAAACTAAGAATATATATTTCAATTAATTCAAAATAATATAATTTGTATCACTGATAAAATTATATATGAATAAGAAGCACTTGAAAAGTAATTTAGTATTATTAGATTCTTTAATCCTGCATTCCATTTCTATGCTAGATTAACTAAAAAAAAAGTTAAGTTTTTTTTAGTTCATTTAAAGTTGCATTTACAATCTGGTCATTAATAACTCACAAAGAGTAACTATTTTTAGACCCAAACTGAAGTCAACCTAAGACCTGTTTAGTAAATTTAATTTAAAAAAAAATTGATGAAGCTGATTTATATTGTTTTTACTTTCTCTCGCCTTATATGAATATATAGGAATGGAAAGTACCGTTTACATGTTAAGTTTTCACTGGATATTAACGTTTTCAGGCTCCCTGAACCCAAAAAAACATTTTTTTAGCGATTTGTGTGTGAAGAAAATACCTGGAGAACGGAGTTACGTATGAAGTTAAAACTTAAGTTTGGTACCACTATCGGACACCACACAAACATTTTCATCAAAATTTGTCAACTGGTAGTAGTAATTTATTTATGGGTTTCATCACTTTTAGAGGTTTTCTCAAAACCAGGGTGTACATTTTTTAAAAACGCCTCATTACTACTTTTTTTATGCTCTACAAGACAGGGTAGGCGCCATGAGGGCTAAAATTCTTGGGAAGGCTGTGCTCTTGTGAACAAATGTTTTTTAAGATTGCAACCTTAATGTGCATTTTAGGGCAAAAAGTATGTAATTACCATTGAATAGGAAATTAGAAACCTGCAACATTTACTACAAGCAATTTTTTCAACAACGCTTAGTTTAACGTCGACTAACGATTTTCTGTTTTTTTTTCATCAAAATCAGTAAAAAAAGTTCTACATAGGTTGATTTTCATTTTGCATCATTCATTTATGATTAAAATTATGTTTTCATTTTACATTGGCAAGAGAAAGGTTATGGGAGTGTTTCACACTGATTTCTTGTAAACAACCACACTCTTATAATAATCCTTAAAGAGTGTTGTTTGAGAACTTGTGCTGTTAAGTTGAATAACGTATTTTGTTGTTCAGAGTTGTCTCATTATTTTATAAAAATGAATAGTACTGCTGTAACGTTAAAAATTAATTCCAATGATTTTTTTATTTCTTCACTGTTGTAGTGTTTATTTTAGAATTTAATTCGTTAAGCTTATTAAGTTTTTCTTTTTGTTAAAATTTAAATTTTTTAACTAGTTAAATTTGTGTATATTTCTTTCAGTCTTCCTTGACAATTTAAGAGTCCATTTAATTTGTTTAAAGTTCTCGTAATGGTCACCAATTTATTATTATTACTGAAATATGATTAGTTATTAAAATAACAAAGATATCTAAGTTGAAGACAAACAACTATTCAATTTTATATCACAAGTTCTCAAACAGATTCATCCTGGATTAGCTAGTGCATACCTATGCGTTCTTAGTTTGCTCCTACTGTCAACCAACAAAAGCCACCTACTACAGGGTGCACGCTAGAGTCCGTGACTTTATGGATATCGTATTCCTATTTAGTTAACTATTTTTTAAATTATAAGCACTTAAAGTACTAAAAACATCAGTCATGATATATGATGTAGCCCTAACAATTTCATTTAGAAAAATACTTTTAAAAGTATATTGTATAGAAATACTTTTGAAAGTATTTTGTTGTTACTTTTTAATCACCGTGTACACATTTTGATATAATGCGCATGCTCAGTGACTGTCATTATTTGTTTACATTAGGAGCAAACTAAAAGAGGCTGGACTGTATGCATCTATATATACGTTGGTAAGATGGCCTTCTAGAATGTCCCAAATAGTTAATGCAATACAAACAACATAAATATTAATATGTATGAGAGTGGTAATCATAAAAATAAACATGACATAATGGCAATGCCTATATAAGCTTGTACATGGGTAATGACATGAGATGATAAAAGATGGTAGACCTGACTGGGTATCCAACTTAAGACCCTGGTATAAAAATCAGTTGCAGTGACCTTTACACTAATGGACTGACCAACGATTCATTAATGATGTAATGTACTCTATTAAAATTAAAATTCAGTTGGCACACGGACATACACAATTTTTTACAAGTTTATCTGTTATAAAAACATTAGTATTATAAATTTTATTTTTACACACAATTTAAAATCTGATGATCTGTTTTTATTTCCTTTAGATTAACTGTATTTAGATTTCTAGTAGTGAAAAAAACTAAAAGAAACCGGGTGACTAACACATAGTCGTTAAAAATATCAGTATAGAGGACAGTTAATGCTTTGTTTTTTATGTATATATAAAAATACTTTGTATTTACTATATACTGCTATTCGTATATCCTTCTTACAAGTACTTTTGCAGTGCACACTGCTTCTTCAGGTAATGTTAATAAAAGTTTCTAGAAATATTTTATAAAGATTGCATCCATCTTCCTTTGTCTGTAACTTGTAACTGTTGAATCAGTTTGATTTAAACCACTGATAAAGGAAGATGCAATCTTTATAAAATACTAGCAACCCCCGCTTGCTTTGCTTCACAGCAGCTAATGTAGGCCTCATTAAATTATTTTAAAACCTCTACATATATAATATTTGTGGTTTTGTTGCCCTGTGACAGCAAAATAAATTGTTTTTCTGCACTTGCAATGTCGGAGCTGGAAGTGCAGTCCAAGTCCGACACAGTTGTCCATAAGTGAAGGAAGCACTTTTGTCTCAAATCGATGCCCACAGTTTTAAATGTTTGTTCCTGGAATTTAACAGAATTGAATAGAATGTATAGAAGAAATAGTTTATATATGGCTGAGATAAGAGACAGTAATACGTGGGTGCGGTACGCAGAGTAATTGGAAATATATGACTCATTCACTACCTGTTGAATGAAAACAAATACATGAATATACTGATGGAAAAGAAACAGTTTATATATGGCTGAGATAAGAGACAGTAATATGTGGGTGCGGTACGCAGAGTAACTGGAAATATATGACTCACTCACTACCTGTTGAATGAAAACAAATTCATGAAATACAGTACAAAAAAAAATTTTTAATATTTCCGAAGCTTTAATGATTTTGGAACTGAATGTTATTCTTCACGTTTTTCTATAAAATATAAAAGTTGAATCGTGCTTCTAGCCCAAAAAATACACCATCCAGAGGACTTAGAAAAAATAAAAGTGCTATGCACCCGATAAACTAAAACATGCGACATCGTCACAGTTTAAGTTGCTTAACTCACTTAATTAAAGTTACTTAAAATCGGTTATTGCAGAAAGGGCATATGTAACATTTCTGACGGTATATGAGTTACCCACGAATTATTATTGTACATACTTAGATGCATCATTTAGTGTAAAAAGGGAACATGTATCATGCTTTGTTCACTATTAAAATCGATTATGAAACTATCGTTTACTTCATAAAGGGCACATGTGATGCACATGTGTCCTTCATGCAGTAAATGTTGTTTTCTTTTATTTTTGTTTTGTTGTGTTGGTACACATGTCGGCTTCTTATTTGCTATTACCAGCTGACTGTTAGTTTATTTATGTCATTGAATACATGCGTAGTCCTTTTATTTCATATCATATAGTTATTTTATTTCAAGTTATCCGTTAGTAAAGATGTCTAGTGAAAGTGAGTTGGATGGTGTTACACATAAAAGAAGAAAAGGAGTTAGTAACGAAGCAACATACAAAAGAAATGTTATTAAATCTGCTAAAGTTAAAGGCCAGGCTTATACATCATACTCTGGCAAACATATTGAACAACGAGTTCAGGAATCTTTTAACTGTAGGTGTTCAGTGAAGTGTTATGCGAATTTAAACGATCAAACCAAAAGTGCCATTTGGAACAACTTTTATTCATTTGAAAACAAAAACCTCCAGGACACATATTTGCAAACTCTTATTAACAAACGGCTAGCAAAAAGGCAACGTTCTAAGAAGAAAATCCTAGACGTAAGTGATGATGATTCTACCACTGACGATGATGCTGGAAAAACTGTAAGTAGGACTACTAGAATGAAAACTAATTTTTTTACGTATCACCTAAAAATTGATGGTGCACTACAGGTTGTTTGTAAAAACACGTTTATAAAAGTGCATGGCATTACGGCTAAGCGTATTCGACGCTTATGTATGTTATTGGTGGCCGGGAAATCTCCGGTAGACCTCAGGGGTAAAACGAGAAGTGGTAATGCTATCAAAGGAGAATTTTGCATTAAAATTCACGAACATATATCTAAATTTGAAGCTAAAAAAACACATTATGGAGGAAAGTGCAAAGAGTATTTGGATTCTAGATTGAATGTCAAGATAATGCATAACATGTTTCTTCAATCATATCCAGAATGTGACAGTGTTAAATACTCGTTTTACAGAAAATATTTTTTGGAAAATTTTTCCTTAACTTTCGGAAGGCCACAAGTCGATGTTTGTTCAACTTGTGAACGATTTAGTTCAATGATGAAAGACCGAAGTTTGTCTGATAATGCAAAAAGAGGTGTGACTGCTGAGCAAATAATCCATCGCAGACGTGCAAAAAAATTTTATACAGCATTAAAAGATGCCTCATTAAACAAAGATGATGATACAGTTGCAATAGCGTTCGACTATATGCAAAACCAGCCTCTTCCCCATATTCCGGTGCAAGAAGTTTTTTATCTGCGTCAGCTATGGGTGAATATTTTCTGCATACATGACCTTAAGACAAATAATGCTAACTTATATCTGTACCATGAGGGTCAAGCACATAAATCGCCTGACGAAGTATGTTCATTTCTACTAAAATATATTCAAACTCTACCAAATACAGTTAAGAAACTACTAGTCTTCAGTGATGGGACAGGTGGACAGAATAAAAACCATGCGGTCACCAGATTTTTACTTAGCTTATGTGATACTGGCAGGTTTGAAAGCATTACACAATACTTTCCTGTGCGAGGTCACTCGTTTATGCCATGCGACCGTGACTTTGGGTCTATTAAACGACTCATGAGGAAAACTGATCGAATTTATACAATATGTCAATACGGAGAGCTGTTCAAGCGCAGTAGTACAAGGGACAGATTTACAATTTGCTACATACAAACAGACGACATACTGGCATTCAAAACGTGGTGGCCTACCTACTACAAAAAATTGGTTAACTCTGATGAAACATCTGGACGAGGTATAAGAAAAGAAGACCGAGTTGTATTTAAAATTTCTTCATTTAAACAGTTTAACTACCACAGTACTCAGAAGGGGAAGATTGTAGCATCTCAACATATTGGAGGACTTATTAGAAACACTTTTACATTGACAAAAACTGCAAACCAACCCATTCTTCCATCAAGAAAAGCCTATCCAGAAGGACGTGTACCGATCAACCACAAAAAAATAGCTGATCTTAACAAGTTGATTCCCTATTTGCACGGCTATGAAGAGTTTTATAATGAAATATTATCCTGGAAAACAACTTCAGACAACCAAGCCGATACAGAAATCTGGGACGACCCAGAATAGGTCTAAACATCATTCAGAGTTTTTAAATATTATTTTTTGTTTCTTTTTATACAAATTTTACATTTTGGTTTTTTAACACCTATTGTTTGTTAAGCTTTTTCAACAGAAATATTTTGTTTTTTCAATAAATATTGCTTATTAACTTGTATCAATTGTTTATTTCTCAAGTTTGAACCTTAAAAAGGCATTTTTTGCATAAAGGGCACATGTGTAATTTTTTTATTTAATTATTTTAGGCATAATAAGTAACTTAAAATTTTGGAAATTGAAGCAAAAGAATTGAAAATATATTAAGAATTACCAGTAAAAATTACAAATATGTAATGTAATATTTGTTTCACCTGGATAGTTTTTACTGTTTTTCTCAGTTATTCTAAAATGTAACATGAGCCCTTTCTGCAATAACCGATTCAATATATGACTCACTCACTACCTGTTGAATGAAAACAAATTCATGAAATACAGTACAAAAAAAAATTTTTAATATTTCCGAAGCTTTAATGATTTTGGAACTGAATGTTATTCTTCACGTTTTTCTATAAAATATAAAAGTTGAATCGTGCTTCTAGCCCAAAAAATACACCATCCAGAGGACTTAGAAAAAATAAAAGTGCTATGCACCCGATAAACTAAAACATGCGACATCGTCACAGTTTAAGTTGCTTAACTCACTTAATTAAAGTTACTTAAAATGACAAAATAGCCTATATTGATCAGGAAGCTCTAAGCTACGCAGCAATGAAAGATTTTTTAAAATCAGTTCAGTAGTTTCTGAGATTACCTCATACAAACAAACGTTTCTTCTTTATTATATTAGTATAGATTTCTAGAACTTTTATTAACATTACCTGAAGAAGCGGTGCGCACCGCGAAAGTACTTTTAAGAAGGATAAACAAAAAACAGTATAAGTAAATACAATTTTTATACATAAATAAAAAACAATATTAATATGGATTCTACTATCTTCTATGATGCTAACTAATAACTTAAATAATTATAGAGGACAGTGTTTGAAAAATATAAAAAATAGTAAAAATACTAATAAACGAACAGAAGAAGTACAAAAGACTATGGAATTAACACAGAAATATACAATACCTCAAATTTATTACACACGAACAACTGAAATGCTGGATTAAAGAAATTTATAGTTCTATTTTTGTGGAAAGCACTAATATTGTGCTAAAGCACATCCTACAAGTTTACACACGCAGATTAAAAATAAAACAATTTCATTCTTTTATTATCTCATCACAAATATTATTACTTAATAAATTCTTTTTAATATAATTTGTAATAGTCAACTGCAAAATTTAATAAAATTTATGAAACTTTTCTAGAGAAAATAGGTATATTTAAATCTAGTTTCATACAATAGATGATTATATAACAAATTTTTGAGTAAAAATAGTAAAAACTAATTTAACACAAAAGCGATTTATTTAAAGAATCATCTATGCTCACATTCCCAAATTCAAATTAAACTTTGTTGAAAGTTTAAACTATGATAACAGGGTCAAAATAAACACAAACTACTGGAATGCCTTCAATAATAGAAAAACTGATAAAGATCAGAACCGGGTAATACTGAACGGAGTTTTATGAAATATTCTGAATTCATTAGTTAAAATCTAGTAGAAAAATTCGCTCGAGTAAATTGCCACATTTTACCTTAAGAATTTATACACAGGTGGAAATATACACAAATTATTCGGCCTTGTTGAATAATTTTTCAGCCTCTGAATAAAGATATGAAATTTGAGATATGACTCCACACAAACACAGTTCTAATTTCATTACAGGTCAACCTGCCCCCAAAATCTCAGGGGATAACTAAAAAATACTTGGAGGAACAATTTCTGTTCCTGCAATAAAGTGACTCGTTCTTAGTGATAGGATACTCAAATAATTCTCATTTATTCAACTATTTTGAAAAATATTTGAATACACATGAACACAAATGAACTAACAAACTGGAGTTTATGAACTCCAAATAATTCAGTTGTCGAATACACAAAAATAATTTCACTGTTATGCTGTTACATCATCAAACGAATAATATAAACAATATGTGCAAGGCCTATGAAATAAGAATAAATTTTAATATGTTTAATGTGCCTAAAAACTGTCATTTTATGGTGTGTTATGTTTTGGTTCTGTGGATGGTGCTGGATGCTAATTTTGCTGTCTCAATTAGAGAGGTAGATGTAAAACAGATGGGGTTTGGGTGTCAAAGAACAGAGAAACACAGGGGAGGGTGGAATGTCACACGGGTGAGAAGACTAAACATTGCTGATAGTTTAGCAATATGCGTATAATACAAGTACACTGCATATTTTATTTGAGTATTCAGTATGTTTGGGGTTCAGAATAGTATTACACTGCATCGATAATAAACAAACAGCACATAATTATCTGCTAGAATTTTATTTGAATGAAAATTATTTGATTTAAGAAAACCCATGATATTCATCCCACGGCTAGTCACACTCAAATTCTATGAGGAGAGATTTGTTTTTAAGATACTTTCAAAAATCAGATTTTCATCCCTTGGCTCACGGTAACCCTATGAAATGGCTTTGGTATTTCTATAATGTCAAAATAATTATAATTGGCCAAGTTACAACCTTGGCCAGTTGTGATCATAGAGACACAATGTTTGGTTTAAATTGTCAACACTGATTTTACCTGAAACAATAGTTTATAATAAAATTATTTTATTTAAGTTTAGAGTTGTCTCCAAACTTACCTTTCCATGTACTTAAAACCAAAGTTTCATTGTCCTATAATCATGGGGCTATTCAACTTTTACTGCCTATTTTGCCCATAATTTATGTACTTGATGGAAATAATACATAATTATTTATAAAATTAGTTAAAAACAAATTAATAAAATATTGGATATAAATTTCATTATTTAATCAATACTGTAATATTCAGCAGAACTGAGTTCCGAGGTATGAAGCTACCGTTACTCCATAAGGAATGTTTTCTGAGAAACACATTTCACTAACATTTACTTGGTTAAATTGTATAATAAATTGTTTGTAAACTAAAAAAATCTTGAATAAATTTTTTAGCAGAATCAATTCTAATGAAACTGATGTGATAACTTCAATTATAGCATAAACTTAATTTTTATGTATATTTATTTAACTTACTCCTCTGACTAAACAAGCTCAAGATGTGGGAGAACAGTGTTACTGCTACAAAGTACATTTTTGGTTAATAATTCTACAAATTGTACGGAAAATGTACTTCATGAGTATTTTTACTCATACCTTGGTTTAAATTTCCTACAAAGTTTAACGAGTTTTGGGAAAGCAGTTCTCAATAAAAACATGAAATGAAATAAATGTAATAGGTAAAAAATTAATTAAAAAAAAACAAATATTATACAATATTTAATAAAATATACTCTTGTAATAAGAAAGAAGAAAACACCCTACTGAATAATATAACTATTTTTTTTTAAATGACCTACAATTTGAAAGTTTCAAAAATATTATTACTTAATATTATAAAACTTAACAATACATTGCTTACTTTTGAATGTACAAATACAGTGTACTATTTATATATATATCTTAGAACTTTATTAACAATTTTTTTAAATTTTATTTTATAATGACTAGAAAAATAGTTAAATTAAAAATTTGTTAAATATAATACACAAGAAATTTATTAATTTTTAATGAAAAGGACTTAAAGTGCTTTTCAAGCTAAATATAATTGAGATAATAAAAGTTAAGTTAAACAATTGAAAATAACAATTGCTATGTACAGAACCTCAATAATTTATGATCAAGTAATTATAGAAAAAACTAGGTTTTCCAAAATATTCACACACTTCACAAATTTAGAATTTTTTTGAAGTAAACTATATTTCTATTTAAATAATTTTAAATTAGCTTCCTTTGTGGCATAGTGGTTAAAGTGCTAGACAGTACAACAAACTACAAAGCAGGTGCTGGATGGTCCTGGGTTCGATTCAAGGCTAAGGTCTGGAATTAAATTTAATTTATAAGAAGTTTAGTCTATGATCAAGAAGCTCCTATGCGTTGAAAGAAAATTATACATAATAGTCATGGGATGGCACAGTAAAATAGGTGAGCTAGCACACCCCGCTCCGCACACTTGAGTGAACGGCACAGTGCGTGCCGTACAATTGAACGATGAGACAGGGTGAACTGTGGGAGTGAGCTAGTTGATTCTAATACATACAGCACTGAGCTGAGCTATGTGAATAAACAGACAGTAAGTCGAGCCGAGGGTGACTTTTGCTCACTCCTTCGCACGTAGCACGTTGTGTTTGCGCGTGCGTCAACCTGAACGTTCATGCATCCCTTTCCACAAACAAATTTTTGTTATGTGTCTATCTTTGTTTCGTACGCTAGGGGTAAAATTGTTACATTACAATGGTATTTTACAACCACTTGACTCAGAGTTTTTGTAGTATAGTATGAAAGAATAATGACCCCCTTTCTGCACCCTCACAAACGGAGGCAGAGTTTGATACAAAATGTATACTTTCCTTGCAGCGTTTAGGTAGCCCTTGCTATGATGCGACTAGAAAAAAGTGGTTTAGTCGTGGAGGGGATGTACAAGTCAGCTCTGTGCGGAGAGTGTGCTGCGCGGGGACAAACGCTCGGTGTGCTGGTCGTTCAAAATAAAAGAAGTGGTAGCTCACCGCTCAGTTAAAAGAGCTCTCTTTTGTGCGACTCGCTCATGAGCGTCACATCACTAATATGTAATGCATACTTTGTACCAAAGAAACAAGAAGAGAAACAAAGAGAGGAGAGAGGAAGGCAGAAAGTAGAGTAGAGGTGGCAGAAATGAAATTCAAGAAGAGTACGCAAGGAAAGACAAGATGAGAAGAAGAGATAAAATATGAAATGATATAACAGACAACCTGATAAAGAGGGTTGACCAGATAAAGCTCTATCAGTTTGGTTATGGCAGTAGGACTGGACATTAGGCAATCTACCCTCCAATACACTGCCGAAAAGGATGCTGAACTTGGAGATGGAGAGATGGTTCAGTGAAAAAAGAGGTAGACAGAAGTTGTGTACGGCCTTGACACAAGGAAACTGGAAGAGGGATAAAGAGATGAAGATTCTCAACTTTGTAGCCCACCACTATGCCATCAATGAAGTCAAAAGATTAAATCTGTAAGCAAAGATAATCTAATAAAACGATAAATGATAATGAATAGCAACGTGACAGGTAATAAAACCAATTCATTTCTAATTGGAATACAAAAATAACATTTTTAATAGGATGAAGCAATCATTTAAGTGCTTTAATAAATTTCAATTAAAGTCTTGTGGTTGCAATAATTTTCACACTAAATTAAACGTCAAAAATTTATTGAGGTTCCATAATTAGTATACTACACACCTTGATCAATAAGATTCAATTCAGTTACACTCATAACATCTTTATACTACTCACTTGAAATAACTGCATAAAAACTAAAGAGATCATAATTTTTAAAAGTAGATTAAATACATTATTATTAAAAAAAAGAAACATCAAGGAACTGAAATAGTTTGGAAAGTCTTACAATAATATCATCAAGGAAAAAAATAATAAAAGTTTTCTTTAGAAATGCAGTCTACTTTATCAATTTTTTAAAAAGTAATCTAATGAAATAAATATACCAAATTTCATATCTATTTGTGAATATACTTAAAACTAAAAAAGAGTTATTAGACTTCAAATAGTATAAATGAGGATTTTATTAAAATATAAGAAATAATATCACAGCACCTAGGTCTTCGATACCATCTCTAATAAAGGAACAACCACTTCTTTCTTTAATTATTGTTATATTATTACTTTTAAACATTTTGGTCTAGCTACAAAACCACTCATTTTTAAAATATACAACCATTTTATAATTTTCCAGCTCCCATTTTTTAGACAAACGAATAATTCTCAACAAGATTTATATACACACAACACTTTTAATGTACTCCTTAACTTCTATCTCAACAATTCACTAATTTTCGGAAATATTGATAATCTCAAATCATACTACTATAAATAGCCACTTTTACTTTAAGTAATTGAGTTATTAAAATTTTTTCACATAAACTAGTCCCAAACTGAAAAATTTGACCCTGAACTAAAAATTCATATAAGAGTCAAAGTAACGAGGAAAATAAATAATTTATTTTAAAAATTTAAAGAAAAACAAAGCAGACTTGTTCAGTTCTTAGGGTAAGCACACAGTGAACGCTGGTCGCAGGTTGCTGGTACTGATTCACGATAGCGAATGCGCATAGTGGGAGCATGTAACTACGCGCTTGAACTTCATTCAGTTGTGGGTATTCAACATGAGTTCCAGTAGCAGCAGTGATGAATTATTTCTAATGGAAAACGTTTCCACGAAATTATTATCATTTAAAGACGATACCATTAGTGACAATAATAAGAACAGAAAATTGTTCGGCATAATCATCTTTTTCCATAATTAAAATAAGATAGACAGGTTTTTTAAATGCATGAGAATGACTCTGGAAACGTTTAATTTTATATTGTCTAAAGTAGAACTCGTTTTAAAAAAACAATGGTGCAACTTGCACAAGCAACCAATATTAATAGAAGAAAAATTTGTGATTACTTTGAACATTTTAAAC
Source organism: Catonia carolina (assembly GCA_035578175.1). NCBI lineage: Eukaryota > Metazoa > Arthropoda > Insecta > Hemiptera > Achilidae > Catonia > Catonia carolina. The sequence continues at coordinate 46,810,578 of JAQMRL010000001.1, forward strand.
GTATTTTGAACTTTTTGACTACCGATATTCATATTATAGAGCATTGTTTGGCCAGCAATAATCTTTTAAAGTTAGTTTTATAAATTTATATTAAAAATTAATTAACAAGTTGTTATTATTTATGAATACGTATTAAATGACGTCAGCCAAGTACATTTAGCAACCTGCCAGCAAGCGGCAGGCAGGTTTATTCAAAACAAACCAGTGAGCTGATATGCGTAGATGACCAGCGCGCAGCTTTCTCCACCAGCGTTTACTGTGAGACGTCCGATTAAAATATAATGGCCTATTCCTACTAGCAGGCTCCCGCTTGTAAGCGACCAGCGTTCACTGTGCGGTTACCCTTATACATGATAAAATTTTAAGAACGTACTTCAAGCGAGTTTTTAGGGCTAATGACCATGACAGTCCCATATAATTAATTAAAATTTATAAAAAAACTATACTGAGTCAATTGGTCTTTTAAAGACAAATTTTGCTGATAGAAAAATGACTTAGGAGGCCAACTAATAATGAAACACGAAAATCTGGGAATAAAGTTCTGTCCCAGTTTTATATTTCTGCTACATGACAGAAAGCTACTGGATTGAGTTTTTAAAAATATTCTCAAAAACATTAAAAAGAAAAAAAACAGGAAGCCATTAATATAATTTTTGAAAATATAACCTAAATATAATTTTGATAATACACTTAAACAATAAAACAGCAGTAACACTTTATAAATAACAAATAGCAATGAACTTAATACTTAACAATAAATGTACTAATAATAAATAACATTGTTTTAACAAAACACTTGACTAGAATACAATTTTATAATACATTGTAGAAATAATAAAAAAAAGAAATACAAAAGTAATAATGAAATGAAACACAAAAACAATAATGAAAAATAATCATAATTTGACAACACTTAAATGTTATGAAAAATAAACAATACACTAGAGCAAGTCTGAATACTATACTCTTAATACTGACATAACAGAGAAACACGTAAGTACGTAAATGGTGATAAGTAAATACATACATCTTGTTAAAAAAGACAGCACACTTGATTTCTATCATTAATAATATTAAAGAGTACCTCGTATAATGAAATCAAAACAATTTTTTCTATGTTATAGATTAATTAATTCGGATTGTACGCTTAGCAGTCCATTGTAATTCAGCACTTTCAACAACTTGGCACGGATCCTGGCTTTAAGTGCTTCTATTCATGTTGTACAAGAACATGTATTATTTAAAAAATTAGTATACAGAAATACTGATCAAGTGAGCTCTCAAATTAAATTTAACTTCTTCTGATCAGCATAAATGGTGGTTCTCTGGTAGTTAAAGGCACAGGTTATGGAAGTAAATTTCTTTTTTTTAATTAAACCTGAAGAAATAATTTTTTAATAATGTAATTAATGCGATAAAGTAGTATAAATATGATATTGTGACCAGAGAATGTAAGCAACATTAGTTCTAAATGTTTTACTGAGAATACACAATTTTTCGTAAAACACAGATATTACTTTAAATTTTTTAAACAGATGACTCACTTGCCTTTGGTTTAGTACAACCACAAGCTTTTGGAATTAATTACTTCCTTCTTTGGCAGTTATGGGTTCTGGAGTACAATTTATACTAAATAGTTTCAAAAAACTTATGGTTTAATTGAACAAAACAAGTGAGTTGCCAATTTAAAAAAAATTAATTAAAAAGTTTATTTTAATATGCTTTATATAATAGAAATCACAGAAAAGTGTTTTTATCAGAGATAATGTTTTCCTAAACAACTCTGTTATGTATACTTAAAGCTTTAAAACATTTATAATATACATATTCCAACAATAATCTAAAATAAAAAAACAAATACAATAACCATAAAAAAGTTAAAACAACAAAATATTTACAAAAATAAAAACAAGGAATACATGTAATCAATAAATTAGTTATACCATCTTAAAGATTATGTACACGAGTACTAGTATTTATATTAAAAATTCTCATTTTTACTCTCAGTGTAACAAACAGTAGTATTTTATGCACCTATTTGATAAAAAGAGGCTATCTCAATCTAAAAAGAGAGATGATATTCTATGGACATTAGGAAAAGATAGATCACGGAAAACTTCAAAAACATATATTAGAAATAAATCTTTATAATGCATCCTGCAGTTTGAAATATTTCTATTTCATATAATGAATTAATATAATAATTTTTTCACTAACCTTCTTTTTAAACTGCGTCACCTTTATTTTAGTCCTACTTACACGTGTTTCGGTGGATCCACCATCATCAGAGTAAATAAAAAATTGAAACTAAAAATGTTATTCATTTATTTAAAATTTACAGAAGATGATACATCTTCAGTCACTTGTATAAAACTGATTTAAAATTAATTTATTTTAATTTATCCCTTCTCATATTTACTGTAGATAGCAGTTATCTATTACATATTTACTGTAGATAGCTATCTACAGTAAATATGAGAAGGGATAAATTAAAATAAATTAATTTTAAATCAGTTTTATACAAGTGACTGAAGATGTATCATCTTCTGTAAATTTTAAATAAATGAATAACATTTTTAGTTTCAATTTTTTATTTACTCTGATGATGGTGGATCCACCGAAACACGTGTAAGTAGGACTAAAATAAAGGTGACGCAGTTTAAAAAGAAGGTTAGTGAAAAAATTATTATATTAATTCATTATATGAAATAGAAATATATTAGAAAAGCTGAAAGAGTATAAAAACAAATAAATATGGTTTAAAATCATGGAAAAATACCTAATGACACTAAACATGTATTATAAAATTACTTCAGAAAAACAATATATCAAAATGGGAGCGATGAAAAAATAATACATTTTCAGAATTAATGAAGAAAAAATAGGAAGAAGTAAAACTCAAGTTTCATAAGAACTGGACAAGAGAATTAAAGGACTCATGCATGGTTATCATAGTCCTAAGTTGACTAAAATGAAAATAAAAAAGAGGCTATACTCAAAATACAGTAGGCCCTCACATTTAGATCGTAATTCGTTCCGGAAGAACAATCGTAAAGCGAAAATATAGTTTTTTGAGACCGCATTCTTGCCTAATCATTAGACCATATATACAATTCCACACGGAATTTACATTAGCCTGTATATACAGATAACCCTATACGTTCTTCAAATAGCACTGATTTCAGTACAAATGATTTGATAATAGATATAACTATAAAAAAAAGTCTTTTTGAATTGTGTTTGATCTATCAGGCATTTTAACATCTTTTAAAACTGACTTTTGCTTTACAATCGTGGAAATTGTAGACTGGGAATAACCATACTGGTGAACCAATTCATTTATCTTAGCCCCTCATCATGTTTTTTTTTATAATTTCTTGCTTTTCTTCAATAGAAATTTTACTTTTTATGCGTGATTTAGGACCCATTTTCACTATAACTACAGTAATGTACACAGGAAACACGGAACCAAAACTACAAAGAATACGTATGTATAATAACACGACAGACACTATGGCACAGATGCTAAACCGATAACCAAGGCTATCTATAAGCGTAACACTACTAAATAGAATGGGTGCTGTGACAAAACTGAAAAATAGAAACAACCTTGAGCTGATGATGGGAGGGTGCAGGTAGCATGGTCGAGGGTATCTTGACAAGAGGGAGAGAGTACATTCGATCAGAACATTTTACTGTAGGGGTTGACGATTGGCGGGTCAGGTGCATGTGCGACTTTGGCAATCTGATGACTACTTTGATGACACATCGTAAAGTGAAATATCAAAATGTGAGGGTCCACTGTACATTAAACTATAATGATTTTGCAGAGAAGAGTAAATTATATTTTTACTGTCAGTAAACAAATACAAAACTGGTAATAAAAAAATTATTACATAGAAAAAAGAAATTCAAGTCTGGATAAAAGATAAGAGGAAACTGAAATACAAAAACTCTGAGAAAAATACTACAGAAAAGTTTTTACCACAAATTTGGTTTATAATGTTATAGTAAAATAATATTACGATTTATTGATCAGATTTCTTCTTATAATAATATAATTCACAACGATCAGTCAAGTGCAACATCTTGTTTCTAGCAATGACACTAGATGACAAAATTTACAAAATAAATTCATAAATAAAATATATTCAGTATTTATTAAACAAGATATAGCAAACCTAAGATAAATCAATGGACATTATAAACGTTAAACAATTTCAATTACAGTAGTTATGTGGTTAATAAAAAAAAAAAATACCACAAATTTAAAACTTACGATTATACTATAACACCAAATAATATAATTTATCTAAAAATAATTAAGTGTAATTTATTTGCTGCCAGAATGTTTCTATAGTGTATTTTATATTTAATGAAAAAGGCAGGGCAGTACTCCACACCAGTGATTTAATTAATATTTTGCTTAAATAAATATATAATATGTGCTTAAGTGAGTCTTTTGTAACAGAAATAGATCACACAATGTAAAATACAGTCTCTACAGAGCGTAAAGTACTCGTACAATACAAGAAAAACTAACAGCTTAATTCACAAACAAAAAATTTCTGGTGGTATAAGTGTATTATACAAACAATCAAACATAAAACCCACTTAAAAGGGAGTCTACTTTTTTATGAACATTTTTGCTCTTAAAAATTGTAATAGTTTTCTGGATACTACTAAATAGCACATCACACCCAGTTTATAATACTTAAACAATCATCTATTTATAGAAGGGTTATGGGGCAGTTAAATAATGTCCTTTTGAATGATAAAGCATGGGAGGACAAAGATTAATATTTACCATGCTATCCTGGAGAGTGTATGTACGTATGGTGTTGTTGTCGTTGAAACGGACTGTTCTTTGACAACATTTTTGTTGTCGGGAAGACACTGCTTGAAGTTCGTTCAAGTGACAGTACAATGACAGCTGAACAAAACCTACAATTATACTAAAATTATTAAATTTGTTCAGAATTAAAATGGATTTTGAAGAGGCAGCTTTATTGCGTCTTAGAAAGCTTTGTCATAGAAATAGACTGTTTCAGGTTAACCCATAATAAAAACGAGAGCTAAATTAAGTTACTGTTTTATTTTTTAAGAAAATATGACAAATTTTTAAAAATTTTAGAATGAATAAAAGTGTAGTTTTTACTACATTAAAATTTATAGACTAAGTAAGAAAGTCATTTTTTTAATTCTATGAAACTTGACGTGTAAAAAAACTTTGTCTTTGATATCAATTACAGGTATTCCTGCAATTTCAGTAATGAAGGAATAACAAAACTAAAAAAACAAGAGGACACACCGTATGTAGAATACAAGTGACAACTGTTTGGACTTGGAACAAAGTACTACAGTCACTTGAGTCACGAGTTCGCCCGTGTTTACGAGGGGTAAAGGGGGAAAAGCATCAGTCCGCATGCACAACTGCTTTAATTTCAGTACGACAAATGTAACAACTTATACTATACTCAGAGCATAGCCTATACAGTATATTGTGGAACCTTTTGTAGGTTAACGTTACAAATATAACTGTTTGTTACCGTAAACACAAATGTTAGTTTCTCGAAAATGTGGGCAGACTATTCACAGTGCTGAACGAAGTCTAATACGCAGTGTAATAAAATTGACATGAAGTTGAAACTAAACAAAAATACCTTTCACTGCCGCTTAACAAAAGCCATGAGCAAGTGGCTAACTACTGTGATGTTTCTCTTCCCACAATTCGAAAAATAAAGAAGGAAATTAAAGATATGAAGAAGCTATTCTTCAACAGTTTTGTTGACACCTGGTAAAAAAGGAAACGGTGAGGTAGATACTAGTGAGACTGATAGTGAAGACGCCGGTGACAGCGATATTAAACAAGGCGACTCATTCGTAGAAAATTTGTTCCAATGGAAAAAGGTAGAGCTGGTAATTACAGTAAATTAATCATTTCTAGTCATGTTGTTAAGCTATAGGCAGTATTACAGGTCAGAATTATTTCTTATAAGGTTTGTGAAGATAATTTTCTCGGATTAAATCACACCTTACAAAATGTATGTAGAAACTGCACGGTAGTGAAATGTACGAGTAGTGTCTCACTGTTGAGGTTGGCAGCACTGTCACATTTACACTTCCCTTCCTCACAACCCATCCATACGCAAAAGGCAATCTTGTGACTTCAGTATCTATACTTGTGTCGTAATGTACTGGGAGTTGAACGAATGAAGCGAACGCTGGAGAGTTGTGGGTGAGTTGGTTCCAACTGTGAGCAATGACAGCCGCTAACTGTCACACTGTTGCCGTCGCCCATGTCAGCACTCTCACACGTTTCATATTTAATACCATTCAACTTTGTTACTATCCGTAATCGGCGAAAATTTTGTAGGTGAATTGCTATTGGTGTAAGTTGAGCTTTACGAACAAAGTAACTATAAACAATTTTATTCAGAAAAATTTGGGACTATAATAGTTAACCAAAAAACAAAATTTGCTAAAAAAACGTTTTTTGTGTTTTTCAAGGTAGACTCCCTCTTAATACAAGGATTATTTTAATATATTAAACTAATAACAGGATATACCAATATTTTTTTGAAAAGTTTGTCAACCTGACAACTACCCCGTTTTTTTATAAAAGTGACTATACGAGTAAAATTAAAATATTTTTTAATGCTGATTTTATACTTTACCTATTTATTGCCATTGAACATAATAACTGTTTTATTTTTTCTAAATTTAAAACTACATTTGGAAGTGTATAGTACAAGAATTATTTACATTATTTTATATATTCTGTTTTTTTTTTTTGAAAAACAAAGTTAAATATTATGTACAACATCACCATGTTACAGAAAATATATTCAAACTTAATTTAGCTCGACTTTGTTGGTAATCATCAAAACAAAAAACTTACTGCCATTTCAACAAAACAAAATTATTATTAATCCTTATGCGTTTTGGCCTCTACAAGTTCATCTTCAGAGAAGAAAAATACACTAAAACAAACCAATATCAGTGAACTTCTCAACGAATATCTTACCTATCATTTTTAATTAAATTTTTAAGATTGATGAGTATAAGTTTATGTAGATAAGTTTTAGTGTCTATTTTCTCCTTAGAATTAGATGGTCTTGTAGAGGCCAAAATACATTAGGGTTAATATAATATCATAAAATATTGTTGGAGGACAAACAATAAGTTTTTCGTTTTGATAAAAAGTATAAAAGAAATGTATGGTAAATAATTTCATATAATAACTGATGGCTATACTAAAATTCAGTTTAGTTAGTTATCGAATGTATTTAAAACATAAAATACCACATTAATTTACTTTTTAAAAATTATATGAACAAAGTTATCAAAATAAAATAAACCACATCAATAGATGTGAATAAAACAACAGGACTTAAGCAAATGTTTTTCTAAATGGAAACTTATCCTCAACAGATTACCAGTGGAAAGAAACAATTTAAGTACATATAACAATAAATACTAAAAAACTATGAGTTTGGAAAGTAATTTAATGCTAATACATAAAATTACTTAATTTAATATTATTTACTTAATTAAATGTATAATCTCACTAAATTTTTATGCTAAATATAAATTATATAAAAACAAAAGTACTTGATAGAACATTTTAAGTATTACTGCCACTGATACATTTGGGCGGTTATTTTATCTATATAGAATAAATAAATTTTAACAATAAGGTGAAAATTACTTATAAAAATACAACAGCAATATTTTTTTAAAATTTTTGACGAATGTTGATGCTATTACAGCCATTACTAACCTGTATTGCTTTTAATGCTGTTTTGATTTTCCCCATTTATTTATTTATATAAATACATCTCAGTAGATTCACAATTATCAGAGTAGACACATTATACAAATACACGCTACTGTCTATTAAAACTCAATCGCCAGTGATTTAAAATTGTTTACAAAAATGACTGAAAATACATCTTATAAAACAATTTTTAATATAAAATAACAGTAAAATCCGTCTAATACATTTACAGTTAATATGATATTCTCCTTCATATGCACTTTTTAATGAAATCCTTAAACATCTGCTTATTACCTCAGTTTTTATTATCAGTACAAAACCCCTAGAATTGAAAGAAAAACTAATCATTGCAGTTCTCTTGACAAAAAAAATGCAACCTTTACTCTTTATCTTCCACCCCTTGAACAGAAAAAAATGTAAACGATCATAAACTTTAACAGCTGTGTGAAAATGTTTACACTTCTTAGTGCGAGTTGTGCATTTGTTTAACAAACATTAAAAATTGCAAAAGACAGCAGATTACTGACTTAACTGGTTAATATGATTTCCAGTGGTTGGAACTACTGATTTACAGCACCATCATGGAATTGTTAAATACCATACGAGTGGAGAAGCAGAGTTATTTAATAAGCACGACATTAATCATGGAAAGAAATTATTTTACCTCTGCTACTAATGAGCTACCACAGGACATTTTAAAACCAGACGAGTTGTTTTTACTTTCTCTTGCCTACATAAATATATAGGAAGGAAAGTATTGTTTTCATGTCGATTTTTAGAAATCAAGTTTTCACCGGATCTATACGTTTTCAGACCCCCTGAACCCAAAAAAACATGTTTTCAGCGATTGGTCTGTGTGTGTGAACAGAATATCTCAAGAACGGAACATCGTACAAACTTCAAACTTGAAACTTAAGTTACATACCACTACCAGACCCGAAACGAACGTTTTAATCAAAATCGGTCAACCGGAAGTAGTAATTTATTAGTGTAATTTTTCACTTTTTTGCAATTTTCTCCAAAACTGATCCTACGATTTTTTTTTAAATCGCCTTATTTACTAAATGTTTTATGCTCTACAAGATAGGGTAGGCGCCATGTTTGCTGAAATTCTTGGTGAGGCTGTTTTTACGTAAAAACGTAGTTTTTTTAAGATTACGGCTTTAATATGCAATTTAGCGCAAAAATTTATATAGTAAAAGTTTTAGAGAATTTAAAATTCTACAACTTTCATATCAAACATTTTATTGTATAACGCTTAGTTTAGCAGTAATAAGCAATTTTCTGCTATTTTTCTCACGAAAACGTGTGAAAAATCTATTTTTGTAAGATTTCGGCTTCAGAATGCACTTTACGACAAAAGTGTTTATAATTAATTTTATAGAAAATAAAACGATCTACAACTTTTATTTAAAGATTTTTTTCTCTACAGAGCCTAGTTTAGTGTGAAAGAGTGATTTTCCGTATTTTTAACTGAGGTCGATTTTCAGTTTGCGTCTTTCACTAATGATTAAAATTAGGTTATGTTTATTGAGGTTAGTTTTTTTGTTTATTTCTAATGTTTTATTACTAATGTTTGGTATATTGTTAATTATTTGCATTGGCAAGAGAAAGTTGTGTGAGCGTTTCACACCAGATTTTTTTTCAATAGATATGAACACTGGTTTATAAACAGTGTATTTATACAATTAGTATGGTAATTTTGCAAAGATCAATTCTCATTACAGGTAGTACCAAGCTAAGACATTTTTTTTATTTTATACGCTAAGTTACCATGGGGCTGTCCTTTAAAAATCATATTATGCGGATTTTACTATAGTTTCAATTTGTATGGTGTGTAAACTTTAATGATGGTGGATCCACCAAAATACGTCAGTTATATTAACAATATCAGTAAAATAATTAGTAAATAAATAAATGGGAAGAAAATTAAAATAGTATTTAAAGGAGTATAGTTAGCAAAGGTTGAAAGTATTCTTTCATTTGTACTGATTACAAGCTGCAGGATACATTTTAAAGATATACTCACGCATGTTGATATTGCATAAGAATGGAATTTATCTAGCAGAAGTAATTAAAATAACAGTTTTATATTAAATTTATTATTTAGTCGTTCAAAATTTTGTTGTTAGATAAAAAACAAGCCAGAATAGATATTCTATTCATAAAAATTGTAAATTTCACTAACCTTTTCAGGTGTCTTGATATATAAATTATCTATTTACACATTTTAGTGGATTCACTATAATCTGAGTATATAAAATATCATATGAAACTTTTAAACCTACAGAAGACGTAATATCTTCAGTTATCTATATAAAATGGATGGATCCACCAAAAAATGTGTAAGTAGATCATAAGGATCAAGGAAGCTGAAAAGGTTACTGAATTTTACTTATTTCTGATAATGCACAATAAAGTTAACACAAACTTCAAAACTATTTAATTTTCTTGGACCAAAGAATAATTATATTATTTAAATCATAGCAATTAACTTTGAAATCTTTCTTATTATTAATATCAATAGTTGAAAGGAAGTTTTCCAATTTTCCAGAAAAATTACATTTGAAATGTGACAAAAATCACTTGATAATGAAAACTTCGCATTAAATATCATTAAAACTACATGAAAATATACACAAATATTTAGCCAGTGCATAAAAGAAAATTATACTAAAATGCAAGTAAAGTGAACAAGAAAATCGTATCAGTTTAAAAACATGTTGCTAACTAAAAATTAATGAAAGCAGGAAAATTTAATTAATTAATTAAAAAATTAATTTTTACGACAATTAGACATAAAAATGAACAATATTTTTAAAAAAAGTAGGGATGATTAAAGTCCCTGAGTGATTATTCCACAGTAACAATAGTTTTCATTAAGGAGAAGAATGAATTGGACAAGGAGGATGAGAAAAACAAGAAAGATAAAATGGTAATAGATTATAATAATAACCGTAGAAGTAACATGTGAGCAAAGCACTTTTTAACTTACCTACTAAAAGCCAATCGATATGGTGGCAGTAATTTATCGTTATATCATTAATTAAATTAATAAACCTCATTATTTTTAGAACAGTAATTACCAAAACAAACAACGCTGAGCAAAACCGCTGAATAATTAAACGACAGAAAATCATTCCGCACTCGTCTGAATAATAAGAATTGCACAACAAATTATTAATTATCGTTGCAAAATATATATTCAATCATCGTTCCTGTGGTACTCGAACTGATCTCAATACTTTACTTTGCTGAAACATATAAAAAAAATCCATCACTATCATATTTATCACCCTAAATGACAGCATATTACATTAACCTCACCTAACCTTTATTATCCTTAACCAATGTAAAGGACTGTAATAAAATTTATTTATTTATTTAATCATAATATCATTTGTATCCCACCATCAGAGTACATACATGTTTTTCATTTTAGTCAACTATAACCTATATATCACATTTTAGTTATAAATGGGCTATAACTGTAGCCCATTACGCACTCTCGACCAGTTGCCAGCGGCCAGAAATAGAAAAACAAAATACAGACCAAACTGGTGAGCAAAAGTTAAAGGTGCTACTATAGTACGCGGCCTACCACATTAAGTTTAGTGAAGTTTGTATTTGTTGGTGTGGTAGCACGGTTCCCTAGCACTTTTCACATACCTTTAAAATAAAGGGATAATTTAAAGAAAAAAGGATAAACCAAGGACAATAAAAAGGATAATAATACGATAATTTACTATAGGAAATGATACTATAATTAATAATATGAAAAGGATATTAAATATTACATGTAAATACATTCATATAGTATACGTTTATGTGCATATTTCAGTTTTTTTTATGTAAAGTCTGTCCACACACGATACACACTATGAATATCATTAAGAAACACAACAAACAAATCAGGTACTTCTTTTCTAATAATTTTTCATGATATTGGTCGAGTTATGATATTAACTATAGTTCAGACATAACCTTAATGTAAAATATGTGAATCTTTACGCGCGAAAAGTGCTAGTAAACAAAGTGCTACCACATCCACAAATACAAACTTTTCTCAACATAATGTGGTAAGCCGCATACTATAGTAGCACCAAGTTAAAATGTCAGTATCATTCAAAAGAACATGGGACACCAGCTGGTCTCCTGTGCATTGCTCATGTATCTTTGGTTGCCAGCGACTTCTTGATTACTGCGACCAAGTCAAGCATATAATATTTTCAATCTCGTGGTTGCAGTCGACCTGGTCGCTGGCTACTGGTCGACAGTGCATAACGAGCCTATGATAATCAAACATCAGTCCCGTTTTATTTCATGCTTAAATTTTCTATCTTCCCATTTTCTTTTCATTAATTCTGAAAATGGTTTCTTTCTTTTTTCGCTCCACTATAGTACGTTATTTTTCTTAACTTTTCCTCTGGGAAACCCTGGTGTTCTTCGATTGTTTTTTTTAAATTTATTCTATCTCCTAATACATTTTTTCCATGTTTAAGTGTCATCAGGTATTTTTCAATTTCTGATTAATAATATTACTTTTTTAGTGAAATCACAACTGATCTGAATAAACAACCAGTGATAATGGGAGAAAGAATGATTGTCATGACATGTGTGACATGCTTGGAAAACACCAACCACTGGCAGGTCATTAATTTTAATTCGTTTTTCTTGTTAATTGATTTTTAATGACATATAATTCCTAAACTAGCAGATCCTAGCTTTACTTCTCCTTAATTATTTCTGAATGTTGTTAGGTAAACGATGGGAAGCAACTTTTTAGGAATCGATTGGTTTGGATGAGGCTATTGCTCATCTGTCATGCACATTTCAATAAAGTTGAATGTCACTAGAGGAATTTTCAGGTGTTGTATAAAGTCACATTATAAATGTAAGAGGGTGCATAGACTACCATTAAAAACCATCTTTGATTGAAACCTCTGAATTAAAAATATCACAGACGGTTTAGCATATCCACAAATTTCAATAACATGCATCAAAAGCGGCCTAAGTACATTGTTAGTTTTAGTCTAACAGTAATTACCGAATGTTGAAACATTAACCTGTACAACTATAAACTAAACTTAAAATTACTATCACTTATTAGTTCTCTATAGTAATCCATCCGATCAATGTAAATACAATCTGCTAGAATGTTAAAAATACAACATAAAGAACATCTAGTACGGGAGGTATCAATGACAATTTATGACAATCTCTCTTTGTAAATGTTGTTGACAATGCGGTAAAACTATAATACCTGATACTCAGCTTCTGTATCCATAATGCCACAAACAGCAACAACTTGGTAATGTCTAGCTTTCATAGCAACCAGTGATTTTCTTATAAGTCTCATTGCTCCAACGGCAGTTGATGTACTTCGTAACTCAGACATCTGTTGAGGAGAATGACTAGGATCTAAGACGAGAAGAAAAATTGTACCATCCTTTAATTGCTCACACCCAATGATTGTACGACTATGACCTTTTCAAAACAAAAAATTAATCCATTTGTTAAAAAAACAAAAATCATTACAACAATATTTACTTTTTTTCAATTGGATTTAAATACAATCAGTTTTTAATTTGGTATAGTCTCTCCAAAAAAATATCAATATGTAGCAATATGTATGTTTATCCACAGGAAATACTACTACATAAACTTCAGTCTAGTGCAATAAAAATAAACTTATTAACTATGAGAAAACTACACTACATCAATTTTACAACAAGTACTTAGTAAATAAACGAATAATTTTATTGTTAATAATTTGTGTTTTCAAAAGTTTTATTTTTCAATCTGTAATTAAGTAGCCTACATGGCTGTACAAAAACGAGCATTGTCTGACAGAGATAAAACTATTTTTCTGTAAAAAAAACCTACACAAAATCATCACAAAGCTACTTTCCAAGACAGCAGACAGATAACAAAGATAAAGTACAAGATTGAACAACTCTGTCAACCTCAAAATTAATCAAGTGGAGACCACTGTATTGATTATTATTATTATTTCAAATGTGCAAAATACTATTTCGTTAAATTTATACAGAAATGCTGAATATTTAAAAAAAATAGTAAGTATGTATTCATAAGGATAAAAAAATTCCCTTCATTTTAAGAATGAAGGCAAACTTTTAAATGCTCTGAGTATGAAATCGAAGAGAAATGTTAGATAAACTGACATCACTGCATAATTATTCATTTTTCCCAAACATAAAATTTCAGTATTAAAAGTTGGTGAAATTCACTTCAACTGTGTAAAAAAACTAAAGTTTATACTAATATAATAAAGAAGAAACGTCTGTTTGTTTGTTTATATGAGGTAATCTCAGAAACTACTGAACTGATTTTAAAAAATCTTTCATTGTTGCATAGCTTAGAGCTTCCTGATCAATATAGGCTATCTTGCAACTTTAAGTAACTTTAATTAAGTGAGTTAAGCTACTTAAACTGTGACTATGTCACATGTTTTAGTTTATTAGGTGCATAGCACTTTTATTTTTTCTAAGCCCTCTGGATGGTGTATTTTTTGGGCTAGAAGCACGATTCAACTTTTATATTTCATAGAAAAACATGAAGAATAACATGCAATTCCAAAAACATTAAAAATTCAGAAACATTCAAAATTTTTATTTTGTACTGTATTTCATATATTTGTTTTCATTTGACAGGTAGTGAATGAGTCATATATTTCCAATTACTCTGTATACCGCACCCACGTATTAATCTATTATATCAGTTATATATCAACTGTCTCTTTCTTTTCCATCAGTATTCTTCTAGGCATTCTATTCTGTTAAATCGCAGGGACAAACATTTAAAACTGCGGGCATCGATTTGAGACAAAAGTGCTTCCTTCACTCATGGACAACTTTATGTCGGAGTTTCTAGAGCTGGAAGTGCAGAAAAACAATTTATTTTGCTGCCACAGGGCAACAAAACCACAAATATTATATATAGAGAGGTTTTAAAATAATTTAATAAGGCCTACATTAGCTGCTGTGAAGCGAAGCGAGCGGGGGTTGCTAGTTGTAATATAAATCAACTCTGTAGCTTATCCTTTAAATCAACATAGAAAACTAAAATAATATAATTACTTAAAAATTTAAAAAAACAATATAAAATTCTCCAGTATTTCTCCAGCCACTGCAGATAGTATAAATCAGAAATCAATTAACAAATTAATTGTTTCTTGATAGATCTCTGTTCTACATAATATTCGCTTTGAAAGAAACCAAAAACAGGTAAAATAGACCAGTTCAGTTACAGACAATGCAACATGAAACAGCCATAGGGGTTGGTGTAGTGGTCAATGTAACTGGCTTTTAATCCAGGGGTTCCAGGTTTGATTACTGGCAGATCCAGAATTTTTTCATATTTACACAACCTCATATGCAAAATCCACAGTGTATGTAGGCATAATCACCTAATACAATAACAAATTAATTTTTTAAAAAATTATTCAATATTTAGTTAACCTTGATGTTGAAGATAAAGGGGTGGCTTGAAGTCGTCATTTGCTTGAAAATATTCTAGTACCCAATTAAATAGTTCAGGGTGACTTCCGTTTGGACTAGTGGGGCGATGGAAATCTACCAGCTGACATCTGGAATCAGATTTAACATTTTGTGACAAATATACTCTAAGTAATAACATAAAAATAAAGAAGTGAATTTAAAAAGAAGTATTCATAATCATCTCCTCAAACGATTTAAACTTTATCGTTCAAGTTTTCAAGGATGTTTTCTGTAGACATGTTTGGATCATGTTGGCTGTACACGTACAAATAAACACAACTATCTACTAAAACAACAACTTAAGCTTTAAGGAAACAAATGCTAGGTTAACTAAGTACGCAGACCAATTAACAGATTTGGTATTTAGTGAAAATTTCAAAATTGATGAGAATGCTAATAAGAAATCAGTTATAACAGAAAAAAACCACAATAAGAAATTTAGTTTTTTAATACACAAATTTCAATTTTTGTTTATTATATTTGACTGAGAATGCAATGAATAAGGTTCAAAAAAAATTATGTCAATAAATAAATAAGTCACTATTGTGAACCACCCAAAAAAGAGTGTGGGTACTCATGTTTGTACAGTCTATAATCTTCTTCAATCAAGAGAATTCCCTTCGTCAGGTCATAGGTTCTTTAACTTTTTCGCTCAGATTGAGAATCAACAATTTTCTAGTGCCCCCAAAATGTTTAAACTTAACATCAGTTACAAATAATAATTGCTTAAAAGTCCATAAAGCAGTTTTATTTTTCTATTTTGTACTACTGCTACATTATAGTAGGTTTTTACTTTTACTTCGAAATACAAGGAAAACATAATTTTCCAATTTTTCTTAATCAACAATCACAGCTTCCTAGATTGCCTGAACTTTCCCAATTTTCTGTGGGCCTTCTACCATTCCTCTGAAGGTATCCATCGCTCACAAAGGGGCATTATCACCCAATCTAGGTCTACATTTATCTAACCCTTAACATTGCCCTTGAGAATAACTCTGCGAAGCTCACATTCATCATTTCTGAATAAAAGCCAAAGTTAAGGTCGATTCACACAGACCAGTCATGTCACCATTCCAAAATGAAACCGGCACGGCCACTTGCAGTCGAAAATGATGACAGTATTCACACATGTCCATCAGTTTTCCTTCCGTCAAACTCCACTCAATCATTTCTTATCTGTGTCATACCTAACAATTTTTGTGATGGAGTTTTCAATGGAGGATTTGGCTATTACAGCTGTAACTTTGGATGAAGAAGAAGAACAGCAGAAGAAAAAAGAAAATGGGTTTATGAAGTATGGACAAAAAGAGAAATAAAAGGAGATTTATTATATTATTTAAAGAATTATCCGATGATGAACAATTTTGTTTCAGTAATTCAGAATGACCGAAAACTGTTTTAATATAATGCACAGTAAACTACAAATTCATTTGAAAAAATGAATACGTCATTTTTAAAAGATGTATGTATGTATGTTTCCATACACTTAGCATTTGATAAATCATACAAAACAGGGTACTTTCGAAAGCACTCAATCAGCTTTTCATCATCACCCATTCTTATTATTAATTTAATGATACAAAAGAATACAAAATATAGAGACCAACACATCCGTCAAAAACAAAAATATTGCCGAGAAGAAATATTGTTTTGACAGTTTAGTGACAACGACAAGACTGACGCGCCAGATTCGGGATGGTGCCAGCTCAGTGTAGACAGTGTCATTAATTTTTCAAGGCACAATATTTTTCTGTGACTGATACTTCTCGGAATGATGGAACCGAGACATGACGTGACGGATGTGTGTGAATCAAACCTAAGCAGTCTTCTTTTTTTTTATCATGCTCATTAACTCATAGTCCACACCCATATATTTCAAAACACCAATGTTGGTAACATGACTGGTCAACAGAATACTGAGCATTCTTCTAAATACCCACATAAAGAAAGCTTTTAAACAATTCATGGACTGCATACTCAAGGTCCATGTTTCCACACCATATAGCAGAATAGTAAATATTTATGTTAACAATACTAAATTTTACAGGAAGCGAAATTGTATTAATAACAAGCAGATTCTTCAAGTTCAGGAATGTCAGCCTTGCCACTGCAATAAAAGTTCTTATTGCCACTGTTGGCTCCAGATCTGCTGTAATCCAACTTCCTAAATAATTAAAATTTTGAACCTGCTCAATAAATCGATCTTCAGTGATTAATTCACATTGAGAGTGAGGAATCTTACCAACCACAATCCACTTAGTTTTCAGTGGGCTGATTTTAAAACCAAGAGTACTGATAAGATTGTTCTATAAAACTATAAATAGTGATATATTGTCACGTTATTTTATAATCCTTACCTTATTCTAAGTGATGACAGTACAGTAACTACTTCAGTAGCTCCTATCCATTTGCGTGTATTAAATAGTTTACCGCCTAACTGATCACAACCTTGAAGGTCGAAACCTTGTCTCCATGCCCATTCTATGTGCTGTTGCAATCTAGATATAGATGGCATCGCACTTCGACTGGGAAGTTCACCTTTCACTGTGAGGCTACCTCCTACTACCCACTGTTTATACAGTTGTTCATTATACCCAGTATGGTGGAGCAATGACGACAGCATCATTTGCATATTCCTGAAATTATAAAAAATACTAGTGCTAGAACATAATACAGTGAAACCTTGGTATTCAAATAAATTATTTGTCCCTGTCATTTTGTATACTCATGTTAAATCTAACTTTGTAAATTAAAATAAAAATTTTCATTAATTTGAAGTTTTTATTCGTTATTCAAAGTTTAGCAAATGGAATGAAGGCAGAGAAATGTTGGTAAATCTACTTGATGAAAATTAACCCGAACAATGAAATGAACTGCTACTGTACCATTTTCCATGTTTGTTGCCTTAGATGATGATGTAATTGTTACCAGTGAGAGAAACGACCAATGAAAAAGATAGTGAACTAGAACCCGTGCACGACAGCCAGGAAGCAATGGAAGCTGTGTGGTTTACAGGTGCATTTCGAGATACAAGAGAATGTAGGAGATGAAGTTTTCCATGCTATCAGAAGGTTAGAAAACAGAATAAGGAAAATATGACATCACCATGAGATGCAGCCGAAATTACATCAATCTTTTCTTCTCGACAATAATACATGGTAAAGTGCACATTTTTACAATGCGCTTTAAGTAGGCCCACACTGCATCTTTTGTTAAAAATTTATTTAAGTAGCTTTAAGTATGTATATAATTGAAAAATGTTACAATACCTGTAACCACAACCCCATCCTTTGTCACCGTATGTTGAGGCATAATGGTCAACTGTAGAACACATGAACACATTGCCTACATTCGCACAGCTATTACTAATTGTCATCACAAGTGGAACTATGTCTGAAATAAAAACAAAACCCTATAGTTAATAAGTTACAATATTATACAAAACAATCCTACTTTAATTAAACACAATATTACATCTTTACGACAAATTTATTATTAACTAGTTTATTTTATATGTTAGTTGTCTCAATTATTTACTAACAAACTCATCTGCTCTTTTAATTTTTAAAAGCTTCTCAAAAAATACTATAGAACAAAATGTTGCAATCCTGATCAACTGAGAACAAACAGGTTTTTAATCACAAATTATCTTATTTTTAAACAACAACCAGGTAATGATGACTTTTTTTGCTCAATTTATGAAAGTTAGATACAGATTTATTTACATCAGCGTGTCAACTGGTCATGGCACATTCGTCCTACTTTTAAAACTTAACTCAATTTGATTAACAAGGGAAGCATCTAACTTCAAAATTAAAAATTAATTTTTTAGATCCACAAACATTTGTCAGCATCAAATCTGGTCTAATTCACTACACATTATGATTTTATATCTATACTATATTTAATTTGTGTACTATATTTTATATCTGTGTAATTATAATTTACAAAATACATAAAAAGTCCTGTGAAATTGAAAACAACTAATTGAGTCATCTTCATAATATGTAGAATACTACACTAAAGAAAACCGGGTTGACAGAAGACTATCTACTCACAAAAAAATGAACTTATCATGATATACGAGGTGTGGCCTATTAAACAACGAGACTGACGCAAAAATTTTTATTTTATACATAATCACTTATTGTCACCTTCAATATACACTCCTTCTCTATCCCTACAACGCTCCATGCGAATTTTACGTTATTGGAAACAGTGCTGGAAGTCATCTTCTGTCAGCTCCTTCAGGACACATGCCGCTTTCACTTTTATAGCTTCCACAGACTCAAATCTTGTCTCTTTTAATGCAGATTTCACCATAGGGAACAGGTAGAAGTGACATGGTGCAAGATCTGGTGAGTAAGGTGGATGTTCTAACAATGAGATGCTGTACTTGACTAGGAACCTCTTGACAGATAACGTGGAATGAGCTGGCGCATTGTCTTGGTGGAGAACCCATAATTTGTCCTTCCACATTTCGGGGCGTTTTTTCCTTACTCTTTGATGTAGTTTAGAAAGTACCTCAAGGTAGTAATATTGATTAATTGTTTGACCTTCAGGAACCCAGTGAAGGTACACAATCCCATGGATATAAAAAAAAAACAATCATCATTGCTTTAAATTTTGACTTGCTCATTCGAGCTTTTTTGGCTCTCGATGAAGTTCGGCTCTTCCAGTGCATGGATTGGCGCTTCATTTCCGGATCATAAGTAAAAAACCACGTTTCATCACATGTTATTATCTTCCAACTGTTCCCTAAGGTGAAATCGGCATTAAAAGGGACAAGATTTGAGTCTGTGGAAGCTGTAAAAGAGAAGGCGGCACGTGTCCTGAAGGAGCTGACAGAAGATGACTTCCAGCACCGTTTCCAACAATGGAAAATTTGCATGGAGCGTAGTAGGGACAGAGAAGGAGTGTATATTGAAGTTGACAATAAGTGATTATGTATGAAATACATACATTTCAATACATACATACATACAGCCGTTTTACAATGTCAGTCTCGTTATTTAATAGCCACACCTCATATAAAACACAAGATCTAATTAAACAATTGACTATCTTTACACGCTATCTTCCACAGTAATAACTGACAAAATCTATTATTTGCCTATTATTTAATCTATTATTTAATTATTTAATCTATTATTTCTATTATTTCGATCCTAACCCTTTAACACATTAGTCATGCAGGTGAATGTGACGTCATTTACATGGATTATTTTCACAGATTAGATTACCGATACATCGTTACTAAGATCACTATGGAGTATGATGTATGATCAGAGCACTGATTTAAACAATATGTTACATTTTGTTTAGCAATTCTTCAATTTCTTGCTTGAAAGAGCTGATGTAGTATAAACCAACCAACAACTGTACATTAAATCGTAAGTAAGCAAATAGATATATCAAATGCTAGATTTGTCGTGATATTGTGGTGCAAGAGGTTATGTTACATGTAATTACATTATACAAGAAAAGCATTCAAAAAGACAACTCGCTGCTTTCATAATCTCATCTGCAAAAACATAAAATGAAAACATCAACTGGATGGCAGAATGGAAGCAGATGGAATATTCAAACGTACGGATTAGTATAAATTGGATTTTATAGAGTCATGGCGGCAGCTGAAGGCGGTATACAAAGCGAAATATTATGGCAAACCACACTGCTCAAATTATAAACACTGTTACTCATATTATTAACCATTGAATTAATATACTTAACAGTTAAATAATATAATTCATCTCACCTTTTGAACAAGAACTACCGTCATCAACTCCATTGCTTTCTGCCATTCTGAGTTCACTTTGCCTCTCATAGTAATCAGCAACTGATAATTCACCTGAATAAACTGCTCTTTGCATATTTGTTAAACTCTGTTCTCGAAAATTACCTTCATTATCCATTCCATACTGGGCCTATAAAAATTTTAAAAAATTATACTGAAATATTTAACAGTAATCACTTTTATTATTTGATTATTAATCAGTACACCATAGAGTGAACATGTAGTGTCAGCGTAGTTTAAAATGTATGTTTTAAGTGTAGTGTCAGCAAACAGTTAGTAGTTGAACATAGTGTTAGTGAACTTATTATTTTCATCAAAAGCTGGTGTCAGCATTTTAATTCATTAGTAGGTACAATAAACATTATATGTGAGTACAAATTTTTTTTTTACAATTAAATTATTATTTAAACAACAGTATTATCTGTTGAAGTTTTCTTTTATTTTTTCTTCTGCCATTTTGAGCAATTTAATAAGATAATGAAGGGTACGGGTGAGGTATATTGAATGAGTGACGCATGCTGGGAGAACAATTATTGTTGTATTACAATTGCTCTGATACAAAACATTTGTTTTCAAACTTACCGTATTTAACTTATTTGTTTGTATTTATTACATTTATTTATTTACATACTTTGATATAAATTGATAAGATAAATATTATGAATCCGACCAAGTTAATAACCCGGTAGGTATTTGTTAAATTAATGCGCCGGATGATAAGAATATTTTTTTAGTCTAGTTAGTGCACGCTACCACTACAAATGCATCAGCTGTGAAACACTGCTAACTCATTCATTCTCCCACTACTATAACAACGCACTGCATTCCTTCCAACTACACAGAGCTGGGACTCAAGCAATAATTAATTTATTTGAAATAATCTAATTGTATTCGTTAGTAGTCTAAGTTCAATAATTAGATTGTAATTATTATTTTATTGGGTCAATAATAATTGTTATAAGTTTAAAGAAAATATGTTTGTTATTTGTTTTACCCAGATTCCATACAAACCCAGGCTTAGGTGTTACAATTTATGTACAGTCGTAAACAGAATTAAAGTTCTTGAAATATTTATCATTAAATGAATTATGTGATAATGACAGAATAAGTAAATAAATGCCTAATTAATAAAAACGTTAAACGTACCCTTAACAATTCAAATTCATGCTGTTCCCGTAATCTCCGAGCTTCTTTATCACGCTTCTCCATTTCTTTTGCCAACAATCGATCACAAGATATATCTGGTGTAATTGGAGACATGCCTTAACAACAGACAATTGGAATATATAAGTTGATAAAAGTTTATACAATAAAAAGGTTACACAAGAGATCAAAATACTGTATATTGTTGAAAAAATATATGTGATAACTCACAATAGTAAAAAAACTGCATTGAAAGCTTTAAGAATTAAAAACTGCTAAAACAACAACTGATGAAAATTAGTTGAAAAAGAAAACATAAAATTATATTCCATAACTCACCTTTCTGATTAAAATGATCCTCAATATGGACTGCAAGATCTTCAGTCGTTCTAAAGTTTGTCATACAACAAATTGGACAGCTTTCACTTGATTTCTCTACATGATTTGTAGTTTCTTGACAACCCTGGGAAACAAACATAAAATATTTAATGACTTTACTTTTAAAAAATTTAAATATTAAATCTAAACAAATAACATTAGGAAATAATATTTAAAGGGTCAATCATATTAAAAAGTTCAGAATAAAATAAATTAGTTGCTCCATTATTAAAAAATGTTTTTAATAAAATTATCAACCCTAATGGCAAAAGAGTTCAAAACAATTACCACTTCTTTCTTTTCCATTAAAAAAATTACTACCATTCTTGTATCACAATCACAAACTTTTTAAAGTTTAAATGTGTTGTGTTAAAAGCAGAAACATTTCTCAGGTTTGTCGAGGAGACTTGAAATAAAACCACTTTACTCAACGCATTCTGGGCTGTATCATAGATGTGATTAAAATTTTATAAAATTTGTTATACACACTGTACATGTTATAACTCAGTTCTCCTTGTAACACACAATTTTTTGTTTTAATACAAAACTCGTAAAAAGAACTTTTGGTGATATGAGATATACGTTTAAGATTATCTATTACTTAATGAAAGATATTACGACTTAAAAATGCTTTCGGGGGCCATCTGTTTGTTGCCATTATTTGGTACAGACATGCCCCTACCATACCAACTGTCTGGTTTCTAATCTGTCTACTATGGTAACTGGAGAACTGGTCCGTTGGCCTTGCGTCTTCATTTCTGACATGTTACACTCTGGAGACCATGCAGACCTTCGTAAACAGTCTGTCTCTAAGGCCTCCATCCTTTGTTTATTACTGAAGCCATTTTCCAATACCCAACGCCATAAGCAGTTATGGGCTCCAACATAAATGTAGCCGGTGACTTTTTAATTCTTATCTGGAATTTGTTAGGCCACAGCAGAGCAAATAGTCATTGAAGAGTAGCTCTACCATGATTCATGCAGTTCCTTATACCCCACTCACTAAATACCTCAGAAGAAAAGGTTTAACAGTTTCTTCTTATTTATTTATTCATACTTACAACCTATATTATAACTTTTATAAACTATTTTTGAATAAAAGTTACTTAAGAAATTAAAGCTTCATTAAAACAATTAATAGTTAATTACCATTAGAATAGTTTATATACTCTTATGATTACAATAAACCCACTAAAACATGTTAGCATAAATAAATAAGCAAATTAGAGCAGCATTCAAATTAATACAGATCAGTGAAAACTAAAACATTAAAATCTTGTTCATCTAAAACAAGTTTTGAAAAAAATATTTATTTGATTAAAAATTGTTCTGTAATGTACTTTAACCGGTCTTCAAACTCCCCTCTACTTCTTTTATACATCCCCTGTATATCTTTTAGATAATATTATACCGACATCCTGTATATTCTACCCTGTACATCCTTTATACATCCCCTGTATATCCTTTAGGTAATATTATATTGACATCCTGTATATTCTACCCTGTACATCCTTTAAATAATATTATATTGACATACTGTATATTCTACCGTGTACATCCTTTATACATCCCCTGTATATCCTTTAGATAATATTATATTGACATCCTGTATATTCTACCCTGTACATCCTTTAAATAATATTATATTGACATACTGTATATTCTACCGTGTACATCCTTTATACATCCCCTGTATATCCTTTAGGTAATATTATATTGACATCCTGTATATTCTACCCTGTACATCCTTTAAATAATATTATATTGACATACTGTACATTCTACCGTGTACATCCTTTATACATCCCCTGTATATCCTTTAGATAATATTATATTGACATCCTGTATATATTCTACTCTGTATAATATACTAATTATCAGTTTTGTAAATGTAGGAAGCAATAAACAATTTTATAAGTTTTTTTTGTGATTTCCAAGCAACAAATTATTTGTTTTCTATTAAAAACTCATGAATAATTTCTTACACCAACGCATTCCTTATCGTTTCTTATCTAAATGTATTAATCCATTATAAACAATCATAGTGAAAAACTAAAAATTCAGTTTCAATGTAAAGTGCTGTCATCTACGTTTCTTATAATGTATTTTAATAGAAATATGTAAATTACCTTTGCTGGACTAAGTATATCCTTATGCTCTATATTCACATGAAGTTCTAAATCTGGACTATTTTGGAATGTTTGAATACATAATGGGCAGCTATAAACAGATTCGTAGGTGCTTGAAGGAGAGTCAGATGGAAATGATGGACTTGTTAGATCAAAATGTTGTCGATTAATGTGCTCTTCAAGTTGTCCAGCACTTTCATTCATGTATGAACACATAGGGCATTTTTGTAATGAAGATTTTGGTAAAGAAGATGTAACATTGGTACGCAGATTTAAAGCTAGCTGTGATCTTTGAGGAGACCCCCAGCCAGCTGCTCCTTCATTACATGAAGAATGAGACTTAGATTCACAACACTCATTGTTATTGTTATTATTATTTAAATTGTCATGACTATTGCTTAAACCATTAACATATGGTTTTAAAGGTACTGGAGACCATTCTGACATACCACCATCTCGTCTACTTGTTACAACATCCTCATCATCAATAAATGTCAGTAATTCTTGTTCGGGTGTTAAATAATCAAGATGAGCTGTGTTAACATGAGCTAACATCTCTTCTGGAACAACATCTTCTAAATCACAGAACGGGCATGATGTAGCACCCTTTAAATGGCACATCAGAATATGAACTCTCATCTCATCATCTGTCAGACCATCAGCTCCACAAATCTCACATGAGTAATTTAATTCCGGCATCTTTGCAGCCATGCCACAACCTAATAACAAACAAAATTTAAATAGTTATAAACTCTGCAAAACATCAAGAAACACAAATGTTTATTAAACTTCTTATCACATAACATCACTTGTATGTACGGTTTGAAACTGCACTGATATACAATGGTCCATTGTCTTAAATTAGTTTCATAAGACCTTGTGATCATTAATACAACAGAAAACTCCCTGTTAGCGAGAAAACCCTTAATCTGACCATAATTCTATAGTTGAATTGATTTTTTTTTAACAGTGTATTTTTTCTTTTGCAATCAGTAAATAAATACAATAACTTTAAGCAAATATGAGAAAATCTGAGTAATGTCCTTAGAATTAAAACACAAACGACACTCAGTAGTGTGTTTGAAAAAGACCAAACTGTGAAGAAACAAAAAATATATCTACACAAAATCAAACTTGATGAACCGTGAATCAACATCCCGAAACACAAAGTGTTGAAGTTGACGATGGTAGAGATGAAAACAACGCCAATTATGAGATGCTGATGATGATTAGGAGTTGAAGTAGAAAAGATAAAAAAAATTTAAATGGCTAACAAAATCGTAGAGGTAAGTCCAGTGGTTTAAAGCGTTTCAGTCTGTAAGTATCTTCGCTGTTGTCAAGGAGGCTAATCGCTAATGGATTCTGATGAATTATAAAATAGGACTGGGCAGGTCAGAGTGCAAAGAGGGGAGCAAGACTGGCGGCCAATCAGTTATGAGAATTCCATACACTGTTGCTACACCAGCGCTCTAGTCTCAGTTACTGTTCTGCAACTGAACTGCGCGATTCCCTGCTTACTGTACTATCTCATGACCTGCTATTATAGTGGTGTAAATTTATAAACAGTCCTTTCCTATTCGTGTGTATTATAAACAAATTAAGAAGTTATTACAATAATAAAGACAGCAACTGAGGAAAAAAGTGAATGTTAATCGAACGTGGTTGTTCTGCAGTGTACAGCCCAGCGAGCCAGGCAGTCAACATGGCAACACCTCTTCCCCTCCCTTGCCGAGCTCCAGTCCTATTTTGTAATCAATTCTATTATAATACAATAGTAAATGGAACTTTTGGCATGATGGTTGGGAAAGAACCTGATAGCTTTTTTAAAAACAAATATTGAAAAAAATAGTTTTATTCTACACAAAACTAATTTATCAGCCAATAACTTTGGCAGTTGGTGTCCTAAAAATCTTGACAAAGAACCTTACAAACAAAAAATAAATACTACAAAGAGTAGTACTTTACTTAGATAATACGATGAAATTTCAAATGCTCTTAAGTTGTTTATTTACTCACTCAATGCTAATAAATATTATAACAAAGCTTGGTATATTAAATTAAGAATTTCAACAATTCTTTCATACAGTATACTCATAAGTTAAACAGGTAGACCTTTGATGGTATTAATCAAATGAAATAATGAAACTAACTAACCTTTTAAACCAAAACTGGTACCCCCACAACTAAATAAAATTTTTATTTCCAGAGGGGTTAGTGTTAGGTACTTTAGTTTATGTCCCTCTGAAGATCAAACACTTGTTGGCAAAATGGTTACTTAGTTTTGTAAATTTAATTATATTTTTAAAACATTTTAGTAAATAATAAAAACACCTGGTACACTTTTCCTAACCACAAAAAA
Source organism: Catonia carolina (assembly GCA_035578175.1). NCBI lineage: Eukaryota > Metazoa > Arthropoda > Insecta > Hemiptera > Achilidae > Catonia > Catonia carolina. Next base: position 46,837,684 of record JAQMRL010000001.1, read on the forward strand.
CCTTTTCATGTGATAATGATTTTGTTAACTTCTTTTTGAATCCATATCTCCTGAAACGTTTTCAACATGGTATTCAAAAACAGATAGAATCACTTTCTTTTTATCATGTGGGATTGTCATAACCTTTACACTGTCTATTCCATTTTTAAATAGTTATACTTAGTGTGTTCTTTGTTATCTAATGACTGATGGTTTAGTTAACAGTAAAAGTCAATTTATTTTAAAGAATGAACTGTTAACGGCAGAAACAGAACTCAAAACCGAATAATTACTTTATTTTGTTTAAGTTTGCTGCAAAATCAACTTTCTTCGTACGTAAAATTTTCGCTTATTTTTCAGCTTACAAAACAAAACTAATTTACAATGACATATTATTTATAAGAAAACTGTACCACAAAGCAAATGACACTGAAATCGTCGTGCAGTAAAAAACAGATCCATAAATAGTAAACAAAACTGGTAAAAATCTTATTGATATTCGTAAAGGTTATAAGAACTATTTCTGCATAAATTAATAAATACAATATACTACAGAAAATATAATTTCACTACTACAATTTTAAATTACAAACCCAGTAATAAAACTTGAAGAAACTGTAATTTCTATGGTTTTTTAATCAGAATTACAAATATCAATAATAAATTTTTACCTGTACTGTTCGTCAAAGAATAAAATTGAAATTGGGAACAGATGCTCTTAGAACAGCTGTTTAAATTTGAAAGATTGGTTTTCTGGATTCTTCTTTTGTAAAGTCATAAAATGTATAAAACATTTCAAACTGCTCACAAAATTACCAGTACATTAAATCAATCTCTGTAAATTTGATTGTTTACGAAGACTAGAAGATATGTGGTAATCGTAACAAGTTATATAATTATTTTAAAAAATTTCTGACATATTTGTAAATCAAATGCTAATATTGTGATTACTAATAATTTTTAAATATTTATATTACTTGTTCAATTCTTTAATTGGAATTTATGTGTGAATGTTAAGGAGGGTTTTCAAAAAATAAGATATGAAGAAAATATTTTGAACTTGTGATTAAAGAATTGAAGTTTGCTAGACTGCATACAAAACGAACCGCGCGAAGTTTTCGTTTTGATAAGTGCTCCACGAAATGACGGAGATGCTTATCATTTTTATTTTGGGGATTTGCGTTAGTACTATTGATGGAAAATTTTATAAACGTTGAATTTTCCTCTGAAAGTGAGTTTTCCATCATCTTACTTCAAAGTTAACAAATTTGAATTTTGAGCTATTAGTGTCTACAAAAAGAACAGCTTTTGTACCTACATAGAGAAATTGTTTGTTTATTTTAGTTTTATACTCCCTACAAACATAATAGGAAGGTTAGCGCTCGAGGGCGCGCACACACACATACATATAGATACTGAAGTCAGGAGATTGCCTTTTGCATAAGGATTGGCTGTGAGGAAGGGAAGTGAAAATATAACAGTGCTGCCAACCTCAACAGTCAGACACTACTCGTACATTTCACTACCATGCAGTTTCTACAAACATTTTGTAAGCTGTGGTTCATTCCGAGAAAATGTTTTCTTTATAAACCTTGTAAGAAATAAAATATGCGACCTGTAATATTGCCTATAGCTGAATTACATGACCAGAAATGTTTGATTTACTGTAATTACCAACGACCTTATTCCATTGGAACAAAATTTTCTATGAATTAATCGCCTTCTATCTATCATCGCTGTCACCGGCGTCTTCACTATCAGTTTCTCTAGTATCACCTAACAGTTTTCTTTTTTCTTTTTTTTGGGGATTTGTGTTAGTACTATTGTTGGAAAATTTTATAAACGTTGAATTTTTCTCTGAAAGTGAGTTTTCCATCATCTTACTTCAAAGTAAATAAATTATTGAATTTTAAGCTATTAGTGTCTAAAAAAAAGAACTAACAGGACAAAGAACTTACTATAGGCATACAAATAGTAGATAAGAAAAATTGTTTATCTGAATCATTGAAAAAAATTAAAAGGAACGCACATAAATAGAGGGACAAACATTTTATTATTCTTCTGGAAAATTAAAAACAATATTGGCACGTTCTTGCAGAATTAATCTTATGGGGTACCATATGAGTAACTGATATATTTTTTATATTCTGCCCATTCTGCCCATCCAAACTGACTTTTAAAAGTACCATTGAGGAAATCACACATTTTTACAATACTTACTTTTATTCATCACCCTTCATCTTTTTTTTTTTTTTTTGGTTTAACGTCTGACTGTTCTGCAATTACTGCTAATGCAGACGATGAAGGATGAAATTATTTTTTTGTAAGGTATGAAAATATGCCGTGCCTGAATGGGATTCGAACCCAAGACCGCATGATGGGAGGCGACCCCTTCATCATTGCTTCAGCGTTGATACACAGAACGTTTAAATGTAAAACAAAAGTGAGGTTATTATATTTTATCTTCGCTTAACACAACAGGGATAAAGACCACATTGCCAGTAATAATGTTGGCACTCCAATAATGTATTATTAAATTCAATGTTACATTTTCTTACATGATTAACAAAATACCAAACATCATGAAATTCATCTCTGCTTAATACCAGCGTGATAGGATTTCCTTAAAAATCAATATTTTCGTATTTCTCAGTTTTAGTGCAGGAAACATCTGTAATTTATTGATATCAGTTACGCCAAGCAATGACATGTAAAGTTATGTACTCATTTCTTGGAAACTCAATCATGTTATTTTTAAGCTCGTAATAGAGTACATCCCAAATGAGGTGAACCTTCGCCCTACCACTTGAAATCAAACATTAACTAGTTTGCTGGAGGATGGAGTAGAACAAACTCAGTCCCACATACTGCACCGATCAGTGAACATGTTCTTGTTACTTAATTTTCTGAAGACATTATTTTCCTTCAATTAGATTATTATTTTTGTTTTGTTTTGGTTTTACGTCTGACTGTTTTTCAATTTCTGCTAATGCAGACGGCCTTCAATTAGAGCTAGCCTGTGGTGTAGTGGTCAGCACAACCGGCTTCTACACCAGTGTTCACGGTTTTAGAATCAGTTCATCCCACATTTACATCTATCACCCTTCATCATCTGTATTAGCAGTAATGTTCTAAACAGTTGGATGTAAAAATATTCATTTATTATAGCTTTTATTAATTTATTTTTTCAACTGATGTTTTTATATTACCATTATTCATTACTAGAGTTATATTATTTCTATTGTACTAAAATAATTATTCTGACTAATGGTGTTTATTTGCAATTAGTCAACTATTACTGAGAATAACGTGTTGCAAAATTAGGTTTGTATGTGTACACTTCTGAGTATAATAGTAAAGAAGTGCATCCCAAAAATATGTATGATACAGTGTTATAAAATTTTACTACAATAGTCAGAAATTGTTACAGGAAAATGTTTTTAATTAAAATCACAATAAACAACCAACTATTGGCCCAAATAAGACAGGTGATAGTAATTTGAGCAAAGTGGTGAGGTAAGGTAGAATTTTGTTTTTGATTAACAGTAGCAGCATATCTGCTCTTTTTTGGCAGTGAACTGCAGTCCCGACTCAGCATCACCATATTCCCCTCCTAGTTTCACCTTGTCTCACATCTACTCTATTCTTTTTAAACTACACATTCTGGGGCAGTGGTCCCTTTGTTTATAATATATTATATATTATGTACAATATAATTTGCTATTGTTTTATTTTTTATCAGAAAGTTATGTAAACATTAATAACTAAAATATTTTTTAAAGATGTCTCAGGAAAAGTACATTATAGTAGTTTTTTATTGCCTAATGAATACAGTATCAAATAATCTTATGAATAAATACTTAATAAAATAATAGCTAATGTTTTTCAATTAATATTAATTGAAATCAGGAAAATAACATCATTTTTATATATTTGTTTATTTTGTAAAATACTGTTTAACTTCTTTTGAACATAAATATTACATTAGTTTATTATCTTATGACAACAGGCTTTTTATTTTTACTGATATAGCATTAACGGTGTTTCTTATGTACTATTTACAAGTTCTTAACTGCAGGCTTAAAACAGTAAGAGTCTATTAACTGTAATCTGTTACAATTGAATGTAGTAATATGTACAAATACAAGAAAAATTAGGAAATACAAGGATATGTTAATTCATAACAAGGAAAACTGTACTAAAATTGTTAATAAAAAAAAGTTTGTTAAAATCTATATTTAATTTCTTACACAAAAGTAATGTCAATAAAAAGTAGTGTTCAAGCTATATAAAGGAAGAACTTGCTTTGTTAAAATAAAATTTGTGTTTATATATTTTAAGTTGCTGGATTGTCTTATAGCTAACTAAAAATAAATAAGTGTTTTGAAGATGAAAAAATAAAACCATTTAAACATAATAATATTTACATGAATTAATATACTTTCAGAAGTAAAATAATTACAATTTTCAGATTTTCAATAGGAATTTTTCATTTTGAAAGATGAAAAAAGATGAAAATTCTTCAGCATGGAGGTTTACAAGTTATTAACATCATTTGTGGTATGTGCAAATCTTTTTTTTCCTAACATCCGAGAATATTTACAATCAGTTTAAAAAACAAAAACTATAAGTAAATAGCATGAACGGGTTCACATGACGAAGACAATACCCAATGGTATTGCTTCGGAAACGAAAAAAAAATTAAGTATAATTTTTAAAATATTAACAAGATAAAAGATGAATAACATTAACAGAAAAGGTAACCAAACTAATAACGGTGATATTATTAGAGATGATGTTGATGTTGATATGGACTTCAATTATTTAAAAAAAAAAGAAAAAAGTAGGTTAGTCGGTAAATCTAAACGGAAGGTCAAACAATTTTATTCGTTTCAGTCGTGTCACGTCTTCGCTGTTATCAAGTAAGTAAATTAAACGCCAAAGAATTCGGGTGATCTGCTAATTTTTCTTGATATTTTGAACTTAGCTGAGTGATTTCCTCTTTTACAGTGTTGACACATAAGTCCTTATGCAATATATCATTTGTCACGTACCATGGAGCATTTGTTATTATCCGTAAGACTTTCGACTGGAATCGTTGGATGATAGCAAGATTCAATTTCGCAGCTGAACCCCAAAGCGATAACCTATAAGTCCACAGCAGTTTCAGTATGGCTTTGAACAGTAGAAGCTTGCTCTCTAATGACAGCTGTGAACGTTTGTTCATCAGCCAATACAAATCCCTCAGCTTCAATCCTAGTCTTTTGCGTGTATTCCAAATATATAATATCAATATCAATATCTAATTTGCGTGCAAATCTAATATCAAATTTATTTTAATGAGTTCATGGCTAGAGAAAAAATATTTATTGAACATAGTGTTGGTAAACCATTCTTAAATTTTTTGTCTGATATTGATCTTTACTTAGAGTGAAAACATCTTGGTTTTTGGCCTTTGACTTGAAGATGCATGCCCATTAATTGGAAGTTAAAAGCCAAATCAAAGAGAAGAAAACAGCTGTCTATCTTGTTCGCTAATAAAGTATAAATACTAAGAAAATATGTTTTCTGAGAATTAATTAATGTTGAGAGAAGATGAGGATGTCGTCACATAAAGAACTCATAGCTAATGCATTTTATTTTCGAATAGAAACTATATGAATACATACATTCTTTGGAGAGTGAGTTAGTGAGAGATTCATTGGGTTTACAGCCAATCATCTTTCAAGAAACTTTTATTAAAAAAATGTTATGTATTTATGGTTGTTTTAGTTTATTTTAAGTATCAACATCATGTTTTAGTGACTACTTTGGGGTATGACTCATGGGTATGATATGTTTTAATATGTTTTGATATGTTTTAATTTCTAGACCCTAACTGTGGATCAAACCTAGGACCTTCCACTTGGTATGCTAGTGTATTGACCATTATGCAATCAATGAACACTGCCTATTTTATTGTTTATTTTAATTATTTTATACCTTCAGTGTATTTATTAATAAAAACTAATCTTAAGATACAAAATCTTAAAAGTCAATTAGCTGTGGATGAAATCGTTACATATTAATCTAGATTAAATTGCCTTAAATTAACTGAAATCCTTGATAGTTAACCTTTGAATCTATTGATACTGTGACACTTATCTCTAAGGTCCATTTAGGGATCTGGGTAAAATAAATAATTTATACACTAAAGTTTAAAATTGCAAGTATTTATTACAAACTAAGAATTACAATTTAATAAAGTGTTTTAAATCTACAAATAAATTACAAATTATTGCAACTACATTAAAAATTACAATAAATAATGACAACAAAATATAAACTTAACTTGCACTTAATTAAACTAAATACTACTTACAAATGATACTAAACGTTATTCAATAATTCACAGTAATGTTGACTTTCTACAATGCACTGTTACACAATACACAATTCGCTCACTGAATCACCGGCTACGCTAACGTAGGTGAGCTACGGAGATTTCCAGAAGGACAGAGATGTTCAATATAATAATAATAATACAAAATCCTTCTGACGATTTATAGTAGCTATATAATATTTCTAACTATTTCTTGGAAACCATATTTATCACTCTTATTATTTACATTAACATTTTTAAAATCTCTGTCCTCCTTGAAAATTCTCGAACACACATCCTTTAAGATATTGTTACAATATTATTATCTGTTTTTAACAATTATTTAATTTTTATTTTGTTCAGATCTGCATTTTGTCAGTGGAATCCAGTTCATTGGTCCGTAGTGAAGACTCTTGCTCTAGTGTTTATTCATGTGCAAATTGTACTGCTATTCGATTATGTTATCCAGTTTCACACTACGGTTATAAGGAATATAAAACCGTGAATTGCAGTGGAAGTACTCCATATTGTAATTCAGTTACAGGTTTGCTTCTTCCTGTTATAAATTAGTACTAAATGTCTGTAATTCTAATACTTTATGAAAAAGCATTTAAGACATGCACATCAAAATGGTTATTATTTAACTTAAATATGTTTAAAATTTTTTTAATGCCTACCACACAAGCAGCAATGAACTATGAGATTACTGATATGTTGTCCTTACCTAGTTTCATGGAAACATAGTTTGCATCAACTTAACAAGCTTACAAACCACAAACCCAATGGGTTGGTCTAGCGGCAAAGTCATCGCTGTGAATCAGCTATTTAACAGCTGATTTTCGGAGATGAATGTTCCTGGTTTAAATCCTAGTGAAGGTACTTTTATTTGAATATGAATACTAGATAGTGATTACAACTGAACTTTAATGGTTGGGGTCCAATTAACCATACTCTCTCAGGAATGGTCGGCCAGAGACTGTACAAAACTACAGATCATTTACATGCCAGACACATCATCCTCAGCTCATTAGGTCATAGGGTTGCTCATTGTTCTTAAATTGTTCAGATTGCAACGTTCTCACATTAGGGATTAAAGTAATCACTATAAAGATATATGGGGTATTATGTAATTGAAAAATTTATTAAATTTATTCTCAATTTTTACTATGAACTGTAGTTGAAATAATGAAATATAAAAATTATTCTAACATGTTAGATAACTACAACTCCTGTTATTTAACTTAAGGTAGGTACTTGGTTTTATTGGAACTAGTGATTAGTTAAAGGAAACTAATGCTTTGTACCTGATACAAGTGAATATTAGGACAGAACTTTTAGTATGCTGTAGCAGTTCCTACTATGGTCTTTTGCCTATCTTGTAGTTGAACAACTGCACAGTTCATCCTCACCTGGTATGTAGTTAGCACGGACTAAATAACAACAACAACAAAAACAAACACAAAAACATAAACAAATAACAATAACAAACACAATAAAAATAACAATAAAAAAACAAAAACAATACTACTAACAATACCAATAACAATACCAAAAACAAAAACAATAACAATAACTCACAATAACAAACACAATACCAATAACAATAAAACAAACAAACACAAAAAACAAAAACAATAAAAAAAAATCAAAATAAATAAATAAAATAATAAAAATAACAATAAAATTAAAATTAAATAAAAATAACAATAACAATAAAAAAAAAAAATAAATATTAAATAATAAATAATAAAAAATAAATATTATATAATAAATAATTAATATTAAATAATAAATAATAAAAATAAATAATAAATATTAAAAATAAATAAATAATATATATTAAATGATAAATAATCAACAACAATACGACAACGACAACAACGACAACGATAACGACAACAACAACAACAACAACAAAAAAACCAAAACAAAAACAATAAAAATAACAAACACAATAACAATAACAATACTTATAACAAAAACAAGAAAACAAAAACAAAAAACAATAAGAATACAAATAACAATACAAATAAAAACAATAAAAAAATAAAAAATAACAATAACAATAAAATAATATTAAATAATAAAATAAATAAAAAATAAAGAATAAAAAATAAATAATAAGTAATAAATATTAAATAATAAATATTAAATAATAACAGATATAATTATTATAATAACAATAATGGCAAAAATAGTGTTTCCATTTGGTGTAACACTTTTTAATTTCATTTTCTCTATTTTTCCTAATCCACATTTTAAAAAACTTTCGGCTGTAATGGAATAAATACATTTTTACCATTGTCATTTACTGCCTTGTTAAATTAGTTAAGTAACTCTCCACTGTTGAGTGGAGATGTATATGGTACTGAATAGTTTCACTGTTTACTTGTGTTATAAATTTAAATTTTAAATATTATTTGACTTCACCATAATTGTTTTCATACATTCAAAATTTATAGTATTATTTTCTGTTAACTTGAATATTTTTTATGTTGTTAATGTGTATTTTTATTGAGTCGAGCAGAGTGAGAGTGACTTTATCTTTCGAGTATGTGTTGAAAGTGATTGTTTATGTGTTTTATCTAATATATGAAATAATTTATGTTTAATAAATATTAGTTAATCACTATTGCTGATATTAGTGTTTATTTTTTACAATCAGTCATCCTTGTGTGTTTTAGGAAAGCCACACAAACCACATTAAGACATTATATGTGTTTGTATTGTGGCGTTTTTATACACCACTGCAATACCAGTTTCTAATACACGCTTGTACCTAGTTTGAAGCTTCAGTCTCTATGATGACCTATCAGGCACAAAACCAGGATTTTGGTTTGGAAGGGGCTGAGTCTTGTATTAATGGATATTAGTTTTACGTCTGACTGGTATGATTCGAATCCCATTCAGGCATGGCGTATTTTCATACGTTACAAAAAATCATTTCATCCTTCACCTTATGCATTAGCAGTTAATAACAGAACAGTTGGACATTAAACAAAAAAAAAAAAAACAAAAATGGTATGGGCAGATAAAGAGTAAGCAGAATGTTGAAAGACATCGAGCATTTTGATTGAAGAACCTGAGGGACTGGTTTGGTTGCATTAATACAGAACTGTTCCATGCAAAAGCATAGAAGGTCTGCATAATGATGATGATTTCCGATGTTTGATAGGAAGGGACCTTTAGAAGAAGGTATGGGCATTAGGGCTAGTGGAGGGTGATAGATGAAAACGAGAAATGAAAATGTACCAGACCTGACTCGGAATCAAACCATGATTCTAGCTGTAGTGGGGAGGGGGCCTGAAGCCCCCAAGCTCTCCAGCACATGCCTGTGACTCATCATTAGTTGTATCAATGTGTGTGTACAACACAATAATTGTCCAGATTTGGAAACACTGGTTAAAAAGGAAATAAATATGTTTCATTTATGCTCAAGAGCATATCTGTACATTAATATAAAACTTACCACCACTATGACTCCCAGATCCACGGTTAGACAAGATTCTAACCCTGAACTGGGTCAATAGTGTACAGTAGTAGCCTACAATAAAATTATTTATTTTCAAATTTTTTATTTTTGTTGCAGGTACATGTGTTACAACTCCAACTTTGGATTGTGTTGCATCTGGTGAATTTACTTGTTTAAAAGATGGATCGTTCCCACATCCAACTATGTGTACTTTACATGTAACAACTTGGAAAGTCACTCATATGACTGTCCTCAATCTTGGTATTATTATGATTCTGTTTCTAAAACATGTATTTATAATAGAGGTTGCTATCAGTTTAACTGTAATGGTTATAATGGTTACAAAGCGCCATATTCCAGGGATCCTAGTATCTATGCCTACTGTATCAGTGGAACTGCTAAACTAGTAGATCGATGTATTGGAAAATATGAATTAAATGTTACTAGTCAGTTATGTGAACCAGTTTGTAGACATGAAGGTCTTATAGAAAATAATGATGATTGTACTAGTTATTTTCGTTGCGATCCTATCCCATTAACTAGTGTTTTTTCTATAAAATTATCTAGATGTCCTGATGGTGAAGCGTTCAGCGCAGAAGATTATCAGTGTTTGCCAGCAGCTTCAGTACCTTCGTGTCAAGTTGCTCAAACAACTACTTTATCCTCTCTTTAATAAAGCAGTAATACACTTACAATATTCAAATTTAAAAGAATTCAAATGAATTTTAACTCTTAAAGCCTTTAGTCTCATATTTCAATTATTTACTCCAGATTATTCAACATTATCTTCTTCTTTATCCCGTTCCCAAGATTCCTTTGCTTGGACTCAACACAACTCCTCCTCCTCAGCTTTCACTCTACTATATATCTTCCTCTCTTAGTATTGCATATTTTTTACAATTCATCCATAACTGAACCCATTTATTTTATCCTTGGTCTACTCCTTCCTTCCACTTTTTAATACTACAGGCAGCCTAATTTTCTCCATCCTACTGACACGTCCAAACAGTCATAGCTTTGTCTGTCCAACTCTTTATGTTAGGATGTATATCGCCAATCATTCCCTAATTATATAATTTCTCACTATCTTTTCTTGTCTTTCCTAAAATACTCCTCATCATGCTTTAACGATTAGACTTATTCCATGTCAGTATATCCCTTCCTCTCATCTTTCTTGCACCAGCACTTTAATTTTTTTCACAGAATTTCAAATGATTTTTAACAAATTCTTCATTTCACAATTTCAGTGCCTTTTTTACATTTTCCTCTATCTTTTCTCATATAACCTGATCATCTGCAAACAATAAACTCATATTATTTTCTTTGAACTCCTTCTTCAGTTTCTTGTATATCTAATCCATAGTTATAATGAACAGGAGTGGGATAATACATTACCTCGACTCAGAATACTCTCTATAGTAAACCACTCTGATCAACTCTTGTCTTAACACAGCTTCTACTTTCCTCAAATAAATTAAAACCATATGGGAAAGAACCCACAACATTTTTTATACTAAACTGTACATTATATAAAGTTTAACCTGCATGGTAATCAACTTTTCTGACAACTATTGTAATGAAAACATCTGCTTTCAAGAATTCCTTGATAGTGGCAAAATTGTAAAAAACCCGAAGATATGAGTGAAAGTTAAAACCTGAAATTCTTGTATTAGTTTCAATCTAATTTTTAATTATATTGTTTAAAGGAAATGTATGAATGTCAAATATATAATTATTTATTTAATAGAAGAGGGTTTGTAAAAATATATATCATGGTCAATTGATCGATAACATTTCTATTTATTAATTAACAATTAAAGATTACTATTCAGCGTAAATCAATTTTATGTAACATAATTAGATAGCTTACATTAATAAATAGAAAACTTATAATATAATTTTTTTGTATATTAGCCCTATAAATAAATGTATTAAGAATTTTTTATAATGTTCTATCTATTTCAAAACCTTTGTTATTTGTCAAAAGATGAAAATTACCTGTTTATAGGTTAACTTGTATAAAGCTGTCTGTCCAAAAGTTATTAACAATAAAGAAATGATTACTATGTAGTTTATAGATACATTTACTAGTTAGTGGTGGATCCAGCAGGGGGCATGGGAGCATCCCCTAAAGCAAGATAAACTATACAAAAAATTGTTCTATGAGCCTAAAATTACAATAATTGTGTTACGGAACTTTACCCCACCTGTAAGCTATGGGTTGTTTTTTTTTTCATAAGTTGTCTACAGTTGTCTTGCTTTGAACATACATAATATGAATGTTTTTGGTTTGTGTACTTTCCTCGGAGAAAAATGAAAATTCTCATTTTTATACTTTAAAGTGTTATTTTAGAGCCAGTCCAGACCTTGATTGGGTATAAAAAGTAATTTGTAACACATTTTTGAGAATAAATTAGGTAAACAAACTATTCACCTAAAAATGTCTTACTTACCATAAAATTATAGTGGAATATATTGCTTTTTCAGAATATATTTGTTGTACTCTAGTATTAAAATTATAAAAACTAAAGTGATATTTACCTGAATTTATGTAATATGATTCCTATGGTTTGAAATCCCTAATGTGGCAATACTCTAACAATACCCTGCCTTTATTAGTTATTGTAATTATTGTATGTTAACAAAATAACATGAAAATTAAGAGAAAAAATTATTTATTAATTCTTTAACATAAAATATTTTAAAATTAACAAAATAATCACATGTTGTATAACTCTGAGAAAAAATATGGAGGATAATAAATTATTTCCCAATACTTCAAAAAAATTCAAACTAACAAATAATCTAAAATTATTATTATTTTTTAAAATCCCTAATGTGTGTACTGCCCGTTCCTAAGCTTTGTGCACCTGAGGGGACCTGAGGGGCACCTGAGGGGAATGTAGTAGTAGTAACATTTTACTAGTACTATGTTTGTACAGAGTGATTTTTTAGTCCTGTTACCCAATTATTGTTAATGTCGGGTAATATTTTTCTAAAAAAAATAAATTTTGTTTTGTGACACTAAGTTGGTAGCCCTACTCAACCAGTATGGATATGGCAGTGTGAGTTGATTCTCCTTGAGCTGTGTAAAATTTTGTGCCATTTCCGGTCGTGCTACGAACAGAATGTCTTTTATCCTAAAACAATCTCTTGTTTAAATCTGGAGGCTGAAGCTCTAGAACTAATCGTATGTGATATGGATACAATTTCAATTTTTTAGCAGCTTTCTGAGCACTCGAACATGACAAATCAACATGCGAGGAAAGTTTTTGTAAACTTTTCCATGGAGAATTGAGCAATCTTGTTTTCACATTCTCTTAACGTCATCTGTCAAGAGAGTTGGTCAACCACTACGTTTCTGCTGCAATTAATACCTGCCTCTAAAAATCAGTGAGTTAGCCTAGAAATTGACTAGAATAGAGTGGAGGAACACCAAAAAATTTAATTTGAAATGATTCTTTTACACTCGCATACGATTTTGTAGCAAAATATTGTTCAAGAATGAAAACCCGTTGTTCTAGGGTAAAAGACATTCTGTTCGTAACACAACTGGAAACAGCACAAAATTTTACGCAACTCAAGGAGAATCAACTCAAACTGTCGTATCTATACCGGTTGAGTAGGGCTACCAACTTTGTGTCACAAAACAAAACATCCCTTTCTTAGAAAAAAATTACCAGACATTAACAATTGGGTAACAGGACTAAAAAATCACCCAGTAGTAGTCACAGGTACTATCCAAACTACCTATATTCGGTGTCGCCGTACAGCAAATAGTCAAAACAACACTCATGTTATGATGTGTTATGATGATACAGTTTATCATGATACAGTGTTATGACGTAGCAGCAGTCTGGTACTTCGTCCGTCACCTTCATCCTGCAGCTGTACAAAGCTCAGATTCATACAGTATATTACAATCTGTTCAATGTGAGAACAATAAGCAACCCTGTGCATCAATGAGTTGAGGATGATATGTATGACCAGTAAATGAGTGATGTTGTAAATGACGATGAATGTGACATGGTGTATACTCTATTCATCGTAAGAAAGATATGTTGAGTAAACACACTGCATCTGTAGTAATGTGTGTAGACACAATACACTATGACCAAGCCAGGTCATCCCCAACTAACGGAAGGTTGTAAATCAGATCCGCCAAATGACTTATTTGTTTTTTTCTGTAATAACAACACGATCACATCCGTTTATTTTCAGTTGTTTGATAATAATGACCGAACATTGACCTTGGTTTGTTCCGTGTGTGGTAATCTATTGTTAATTTTTTGTGAAGTACAAATGCGTGTGTGCTCTTATTTTACCTACTTAAAGTTTTATAATTTTTTTTTGTGGAATAGTAATGGCTGATGTATCAGAATCTTCTATTACCAAGCACATAAAAAGAAAATATTTAGAAAGTGGCAAAAAGGTAATATGTGTTTAATATTAGAAAAAATTTAAGACTTGTAGCGGAAGTGATAAAACCTACTTCTGAAATAAGTGGGGTAGCAGTGAGAAGTATAAATAAAATGAGAACAGAGAAGAAAAGAAAATTAAAAACGCCTATTAAAACTTCATATTAAAACATCTGATGTATAATTCTGTATATGGTTAAAAGCTCGTAGAAATTATCATTGTGATGTTTCCATTAAAAGTGTTGCATATTTTTCTGAGTCACCCACTGTAGCAGCAGATTCAATAACTGCTTTTGTTTACTCAACATATCTTTCTCACTATGAACAAAGTATAGTCTTGTACAGACTCAGGCTGACCATTCCATAGAGAATATAGTTAATTGAACCCAATCATAAAGTACACTGGTAACCACTGTGTAATATTCAAATCCATGTAAAAGTAAATACTGTTACTAGCATTTGAAGCACAAAACCATTTCTGAAAATCAGCTGTTGAAACGCTGACTCACAATGCCAAATTTACTGCTAGACCAACTTGATGACTTTTTACTTTTTTAGCGTTTAAAAAATGTGTTTATGCTACTAAGAACAGTATATCTGTTCTGGTAAATGAATTGACTATGGTGTGCAATGATGTGTGAAAATATGACAAAAATTACTTCTTTTAACGGAATAAAAATAAATGTTAGACTATAATAAACATTGAGAGAATAATTAATAAAAAATGGTTATAAAATATTTACACTAGTGTTATTCTAGAGACGCCAACTAAACAAATAAAATTATGATACATAACCGGTTTGTTTATTAAGTACACTATGAGGGTTGTACACAGCCAATATTGTTCAAATTAAGATTGTTATTTTATGAATTGAAACTTAAAGTACAAGTGAAACAGTAGAAGAAAAAGATGTAATATATTATGCTGTAAAAGAATATATTGTTGTTAGCTTTTATTTGTTATTGGGAACTGTACATTGTTGACAACTACCCAATTTGATCGCTGGTTTTTGCTGTTTTTTTGTTTTTGACGTAGATTAGACATGAATTTGAACAGGGACCCCCAGTAGAGTTTGTTCATGAATGGCTGTCAGCTGGTCACCATACAAAGTCGCTTGCCCAACCGGTGTTACTTAACAAATAATAGTGACTTTCTACCAGCTGACTGACTGGGCTGGCCCGAAGGCCAAAAAAATACATTCAAAAAATTGTTTCAAAATATTAAATACTGGATCTTTTCAAAGTTTAATTTATTTAATTGAATTTAACAGAAAGAGTTTGTGTACACTCCATTTTTTATCTTTCAAAATGTTAATAACTTCTCAATTCTACCTAGAATAATGATGTTAATAATAATAATAATAATAATAATAATAATAATAATAATAATAATAATAATATTATGTTAATAATAATTTTTAGTTGGCTTAATAGCCTAGTTCAAATAATTTCTGTTTCTTAAAAGGAACAAATTATACTATTTTCAATGAGCTATTGTTTATGGAATGCCGTTACTCGATTTTAAAGACGCGCGGGAAATGTGAAGAAGTGCGCATCCCAGAAAACCCCTTGCGGCAACTTAGGCAAACACATTCTTAGGTTATGTTATGTTATCTTCTTTCCTGTCGCGCCAAAAATTATTATCACATGTTTTCTATAAAGCCTAGGGTTGTAGATGTCCAACAGGTGGTTGACCGGTTTAATAGTCTATTGTGTGCGTTGAGTAAAACGTTATTTCATAACAGTAGTACTTCGATGGAAATTAGTGGCAAACCAGCAATGACTAAACCGAACAAATCTTTTAACGTGTTTGTGGAAGGTAACATAGGTTCGGGAAAGACAACGTTTTTAAGTTATTTTAACAGTCATCATGCAGTTGTCCATTCTGAACCTACAGATATTTGGAGAAATGTTCGAGGACATAATGTTTTGGTATTTTTTTTTATTTTACGGAGTTTCTATCTGTAATTTATGTTCTGCTTTTCGAATATATATTATTTAGATGGTGCAATAATATCTGCAGATTTTAATTTATGACGCTATGAATTCAGTTATGTATGTAAATGGATATGCATACATGTCAAAAATTTATAAAAGTTTTCTGTGTATTCTATCAATGATAGAACTGTCGATACTTTCAGAACTAGATTGCGTTCATAGTAAGTGATTTCAGACATGCCAAAATTGACACTGTGCAATTGTCCCGTGTAGGCTGACACCTACTGTGGATTCACAGTATTGTTTTGGAATGATCATCGAGGTTGGTAGCGGTCTGCTGAATCTCTTGTAGTTAATAGTTTTTTAGGCAGTCTGCAGCTAACCACACCTGGACAGATTTTAACCTTTTACTGTTAAGTGTCAGTAAGAGACCACTTGAAGTTTAATTTAAAGAAATTGGTAAGACTAATGACCTTAGGGCGGTGTTTTGAAACAGGCTGCATAAATTTGTTTTGTTATTTGGTTATGCTTTAATGTATAAAAATATTTTTTAAGATTCTTAACACAGGACTACTTTGAAATTTTCTTTTCATGATCGATTAAAATGTGGTTTTCAAAAAATGTAACCTTTTTTAATCAATAGACCCACCACTGGGTTTGGTCTAGGAGGAAAGTCGTCCCCATGAGAGAGATGAAGGATCCTGGTTCAAATCCCAGTAAAGGTAGTTACTTTTATATGGATTTGGTATGAATACTGGAGTTTACTCGTGTACTTTGATGTTTGGTGTCAATTGGTTAATTGACCTCTCTCAGGACTGGTTGGTCTGGGTCTTTACAAGACTACAGCTCATTTTCATGTCGTACAAATCATCCTCATCTCATTGGGTTATGGGGTTGCTTATTCTGAATTGAACAGATTGCAACATACACACATTAGGGATAAAAATAATGGTACCTAATAATAATAATAATAATCAAAAATTTTGGAGTGTCTTATGTTTTTTATTGATTTCATTTTGTCAGTGTCTCGGAATTGGTTTCTGTATGTGGTTTTGTATTGTATTTAAAAGTGTATAGTCAGTGTCACAATCTGATGTAATCTTTATGATACAATAATATTTAAATTCTGCTGATTATTGTGTGATATGTTGTCAAATATTTGGTTAGGAAGATTGTGCTCTGAAATTGAAGATGTGTAGCTTCTTGTTTCATTTTCCCCAATAGCTTGTGTTACTTAAATTCTCAAGATTGTGAAATAGCGAGTTCTTAATTTTATGCCAAATTAGAAGTTCCCTATACAAATCTCTCCTGTAACAGTCTGAGAGGTACATTTGTATTGAAATTAACACTAAATGCTTCAGTTTACCCAGAATAAATAAATGTGATTATTGATAGAGAGTCTGTTTGGGCTTTGAAAATAATAATATTAACCCTTTGACGTGTAAGACTTTTGCTGATAGGTATGCGAAAATGCACAGGCCGATTTTAACAAAAATATAGCATTTTTTCAAACTACCACCAAATATACAATTTTTCAGATACTCTAATGAAAAAAATCAGGCTTACCAAAAAGGTTCTGCAAATTCGTGTGACATGGTTCAATATTGTTGCATTGATTCAAAATTTAAAAAAAGAAATTAAATATTAATTTTTTTATACAAACAAAAAAAAGCACTTTCCCAATGATTTATAAATTTTTCACACAGTTAAAATCTTGATACCCACAACACATGATAATTCCAGTTCAATATAAACAAAATTAAAAAAAATTATCAAAATATACACAGTAGTTCTTGAAAAATTTTTTTTGTGAACTACTTGGACGACACTAACCTCAAAATAGACACCTGGATACATTGTAAACAACAATGCTTTTCTCTTATTCGATATGACGCAGTTAAAAAAAATTGATTATTTCGTTATTCGATACTACCGTAATGTCTATTTTCTTAGCTTTATTTTAAGTGTACAATTTCCCCATCTATTATGAAACATACAAACTATATTTCGTTTTAATAATTGTACCAATAGATCAGTGGTTCCCAACCTGGGGGCGATCGCCACCTGGTGGGCGATTTGGGTTCGCAGGGGGCGATAAATTTGTGGGGGGCGATGAGTATTCAAAGACAGAAAAATAAAACTGTACTACAGGGTAGAATCTTTACTGTCGCGGATACATGTTTTTTTTACAAACAAATAGTTTAGTTTTTACAAACAAATAAACTAAACTCTTTGTTGACATTTATTATGGTCGAACTCCTACACATGAGATGAAGAATTCTGGACACAACTGCTTTGGTTGATTATTTGTTGTGAACAATAATAAATCTTTTTTACATAATAACATACTTTATTATTTATCAACACATTACTTCAAATTAAATTAGGTATACGATGCTAAGAGAAGGGGGCGATAGGTGTAAGTTATCCTTCACAAAGGGGCGATGCTCCATAAAAGGTTGGGAACCACTGCAATAGATCGTTACCATATGCGCTTCGGCACAATAGCAGGGTAACGATATATTGTTACCCTACACGTAAAAGGGTTAATCAGAGATGTTAATGAGATCCCTTTGTAGCATTTAACTTTTTAATTTCCTTCTTCTTTTCATGGGTTAGGCATTTCTATTTGCACCCATCTTTTCTGTGGGCTGTCAATATCTCTACTTCCCACTGGTTTGTATCTTCTCACTACACTAGGCAAGTGGCTTTCTGGCATTCTATTTAAATGAACCGACCCATTGGGTGCACGATACAATTTTATTGTTTCATTGAGTGGAAAAATTCCCAATTCTTGCCTTATATCTTCATTTCTGATCCTGTCTAGTCTTGTGTAACCCTTGACATACCTTAAGAATTTCATTTCGGCAGTTTGGATGGTCCTTTTCTCCCTTTTCCTTACCACCCATGCTTCACTGATGTATGTCTAGGCTGAAACTGTCACCATCTTACAAAACTTTAACCTTGTTTCGTCTTTTACCTCGGTGTCCTATGAATCGTCCCACATATCTAATTTTTAATGATAACCTTAATACATTTGTTATGTTCTTTTGTGTTTACAGGGTATGATGTATCAAGATCCTGCTAGGTGGGCTTTTACATTCCAAAGTTTAGTCCAGAAAACAATGGTTGAACTTCATGTCAAACAATCAGATAAACATCCAGTTAAATTAATGGAGCGGTCTATTTATAGTGCAAGGTAAGTTTCTGATCTTCAGTGTTATCTAATTACCGGTATTTGTGTTTACTATGTGTTACTGTTTAAATACTTGACCTGTTACCATATGAAAATTCTATGATCTTTGTTGTTACCTAACCTTTCAGTCATTTGATGTTGGAAATTTATATTAATATTATTAAGAAGTTACATCTGTTTGTTTGTAGGAGAAATTCTCAGAAACTACCGAACTGACTTCCAAAATTCTTTAACTGAGGAAGTTTAGACCGTCCTGAATAACTTGGGCTATTTATGACATTATATAATTTTTAAATTTAAAAAAAAAATCTTAATGCTAAAATGAAGGTTATTCTTCATTATTTTATTATTTTTTGGCAAGGTTAGTTCTTGAATCTACAGTAATCCCTCGGTATCCGCGGGGGTTATGTTCTGGAGGGTTACTGCGGTTCGTAAACCCACGGATAATGATACCTTGTGTGAACGAAAAGAAGGTGGTTAGGTTCTGAAGGAAAAGTCCTGTAGTCGTAATAAGTGTTTAGTAGTTTTAAGAACATTTTACCATTATTATAATCTATGAATATTAAATAAATACGGTACTGTACGCCTAAAAAAATTAAGTTACTTTAAAATACTGGGTGATTCATTTAAAAGTAGCCCGCCGCTGGAGTAATTTTCATATGCTGTATTGGCAGCACTGATCACGATGTGATCGACTGGCCTTTGTAGTACAATTTATATTATCATTTAATTATTATATTATTATAGAGTACAATTTTTTCCAGCGAGATGGTGCAACATGTGACATGTCTGGCCAGTCCCTATCTCATATCAATCAGGCTTTTCCCATGCGAGTTGTTAGTAAAGATTTGTGGCCTCCTCGTTCACCCGATTTGAGTATGTGCGATTTTTTTCTATGGGGTTATTTAAAAGGAACTGTTTACCAAACAAACCCCCACAGTATACATGAGCTAAAGAATAACATCGTGGCAGCCATTCAAGCTATAGACGTTTCCGTATTGGGTCGTGTGTACATTAATAACATTGAACGAGCACAAACATGTGTAAGCGTTCAAGGATGCCACTTTCAGCATCTACTGTAAAGGTGAAGTTGAAATTTGTATATAAATATGTAAAATTATGTATTATGCAATTCTATTTATTCATTTACTATATGAATCCAATTGAGTGCCGAAGGCCGCTGTTAAATGCAGCGGGCTACTTTTAAATGAATCACCCTGTTGTTAGTAATGGCTGTTTGCATCTTCTTCTTTTCAAACTCCTTGTGGGCTTCTTCGTATGGTGTCATCAGCTCCTGGAGTCCTCTTTTAAATTGATTCCTTTCCATGACGGAATCCATCTACAACACATGATCAGCAAGCTGCGTTGCCATGCTGAGGATCTTGTTGATGGTTTGTGAAGAAATGCTTGGCTTTGTTTCAGGATCGTCAAACAAATAAGTAACTGTACGTATGTACGAAGGAGTTAGACTGACACATGGAGGAAAACGTATGGAGAAATTACAGTACGGCGCCTGGGCGTACGTATGGGGGTTGTACTGGTGGGGCCCAGTACCCGGTGACGCGCTCGCTACGTGGAAATCTAGCTTGGCTCATGGCGGCCGTCGCAATACTAGTATGACTCAATATGATAAGAACGCCAAAACATTTATTCAAACACGTAGGGTGACACATGTTTTCGGAATTGTATGACTTCCCCACTTCCCACCAAGTACAGTGTACACAAGGTGAGATAACATACGTATTTTAAGGTTTTAGGCCCACGGATAAAATTCGCGGATAACCGAAACCCGCAGATACCAAGGGATTACTGTATTCTATTCTACTATCTATTGTGTAGAATACTGTATTAAGCAGTCAGATATCAAGTACGGCACAGTACCACCAAACAATATGACATCATCCATTTTTAAAAACTATTTGTGGGACATATAATCATGTCACATCGTGATTTATACATAAAAATTTATGTAAATCTTCTTAAAATCAAAGAGATCGTATCATTAAAAAAAATAAAAATAGATTTACCTACTTACACTTTCTACTCATGAAGTCTGTTGTTCTCAGGTTTTATTTTTCCCTGTTCCCCGGCGATTCATACTGATGAAAACATATTTCCTGTTTCCAGTATTTTGCTTTCAACGTGTAAGGTTGTGTGAGAAGTTAAATACTTTTCAGTTTAGTTTGCCGTGAAGCACAGTGAGCAAGGGACTGTTTGTAATAAATATGAAATCATAAGCTATTGTAGTGCCTGCCGGCACCAGGGGAGATGGTTTAGGTAATTAGGTGAATATTGGATGAACGACACAGATCTAAGAGCATAACATATTTAATAAGCGATCAAGTTACATACCAGAAGATCCCATCTTCTACACGACACCTGGTTTAGTCGTAGTTGAGGCTGGAGCCGGAGGATGGACCTGGGATGACCTAGCTGCAGATGTTCCAAACTATCATCAATTAAATTAGGCCAACACGCGCCTTTTATGAGTGTTACGTCAGAGTGGCCAACATACCCATACAAAAATATGTACAAACATATGTACAGCTACAATTATTTAATACTTCATTATTTAGAGCACTACAGTACTCCCCCCTTAAAAAGAAAGGTGAATCGCCTAAGAGAAAGGCGTTCAACTTTCCAAAGCCGTACAAAACAAGAAAACGAAACAATGACAAAACCCAATGAAAATGTAAAATTGAAGAACCCAAATGCCATGCAGGTACATCAAATCAGGCGATGGGACTATATACTAAACAAAACATAGCATAAACAAAAATACATACATATAATAAAAAAACATGATTACATAGTATATAAGTATGTTCTCTTACAAGAACGTCGAAGTGTAAAGGTCCTCAACCTAAATCCTAAAAGAAGTAAATACTAAAGTAAACCTATTATTAAGCAAATTGAAGTTCAAAACGTTAAAAATTAATTGAGGTAGATATGTATATATTGTAAAATTACTCATATTTTAATGGTATATTTTATATTTTTAATATAAAAAATAATAATGGCGGTACTAAGTAGAGGGATACAAGCACGGGTGCTGAAAATCCATGTTGCCCGTGACACCTCATGGCAGGTGTTATCCCTCGAACTCGTTAAAAGCATAAAATAATTAAAGGAATAAAAGATATAAAATAATGTAAAGTATAATATGATTAATACCTATACTATAACATATAAATGTGAACCTAAATGAAAAAACCTAAATATAAAATTAAATACAAATAAGATAAGCGTATCAGACAATAGTCTCTCCCCTATTTCATCGTTCTATCACAACCCTACAGAGCGAATTGCAGGTATGAACCCAATAGATTACCAATAACTAAACAAGTAAATTAATAATATAAGTACAATAACAGAATAAAAATACAAAGTGTAAGTTGAAACCTGAAATACATAATAAAAATAAAAATACAAATATTATAATATTATTACTAACAATTCTGACCAACAATAAAGTCATATCATGAAGAGACTAGAGTTACTCAATAGTAGTAGAAAATACTACAACAAATGTAATCATTATACGAGTAATCTCTTAATTAACAAAAAAAATAAAATAAAATAAAATACTAAGTACTATGAAAACCACATTTTCATACATGAAAATAAAAAATTTTATAAATACATATGTAATACTGTTAGAAAGATGATAAACAAAGACGCCTTTTACAGCAACGACTTCAGTACATGTGGATAGTCAAGTATTCAAAAAGGTTACAATTTAGTAGGTGAACAAAATTTAGAATAGGCTAAGTGTTGGTACCCCCCCCCCCCCAAACAACTTAACCGAGTAGACTCCACCAGAGCCACTCAAAAATCTAAGCCAGAACAAAGAAAAACAATATTGAACTTATCCATATGCACCCATTTACCTTCATACGAGTACATACTGTGTATTTATATGAAGTACACACTCCACAACTCTCCACTAAATACACTTTTACAGGACTAGTTAAGAAAAGGAACAATTTCGTTACAGAAAAAAATGATAAAAACTCACAAAAAGAAAAAACAGGCCATGGTCCCTAAGAACACATACACTACACTAAACAGGTGAGGCTGGCTGACAAACACCTCGAGTAACAAACCGTACACTCGGCTCAGGTATCGTAGAAGCAGTGCCAACAAGTACGGAGTCGTTGACGGAAGATCCCAGTACCGGATCTTCGGATGAAGTATCGGCGTGAATCAAATTATTGCGTGAGACGAGATGAGGAAAAAGGTACCCTCCAGGGCAACCCCGAATACAGCAATTGAGACAAGTTTTCAAAACAGCTCTCTGGAAATACCACAAAGTGAGTATAATGACAACAGCGACAACCAGAATGAATAAAGAAGAAATGTGTGAAGAGTGGGCAGCAGACAGGTCCATCCCCTCGGACTACAGGATTACATTGTTGACAGTAGGCAATCTTCGTGTAGCCGACAATTTACCCAGTAAAAATTTCAGATTGGACATATTTGTACGTATCGAAAGGTCTTGTAATTTCTTAGTTTCATGAGGTGTTAATAACGTATTAAGTTTTGGCATAACAATTGTTGGACGGCCAAAAGAAGCTTCCGATGAACCCTTTAGATGAGGAAGCAATACAAATTTGCTCGAGTAAACATAACAATTGTTCGTATCTGACAATATTCCAGAAGCTCTTATAACTTCATCTTTAGTAGCACTTGGATTCACACAACGCCAAGTAATTCTAAGTGGCGACGATACACTATATATCCATGCATTAGATTGCGGTAGGCGATATAAAAAAGGTTCATAGTCGGCCTCTAACAACACTCGATTGCAAACGTTAGTTGCTTGATCAAATTTCCCAAGATACATGAGTAGAGCACACCTTG
Organism: Catonia carolina; assembly: GCA_035578175.1. Taxonomy (NCBI): domain Eukaryota; kingdom Metazoa; phylum Arthropoda; class Insecta; order Hemiptera; family Achilidae; genus Catonia; species Catonia carolina. Next base: position 46,861,911 of record JAQMRL010000001.1, read on the forward strand.
AAACATTAGTTGTGAATAAAGGTAGATCAGATGGGCAAAGATTAAAGATTCTGCCATGACATTTTTCAATATAATCAGTAGTCGGAAAACCAAAAAGTTGACCAGTTGCGGAAACAGCCAGATATTCTTCATCAGCGACGATCATACTCTGATGATTGTTGTGTCAAGGTAAGGTAAGGATTTCACAGAATAGATTTCAAAATAACGGTCAGAGGATTTCAAAGGAATTTCGATAAAAAGACGGATACCAGTTTGAATGGATATAGCATAAACAGTGGCAATTTCATAATACGCAAAAACCTCATCCACATCAGTACTAGTGGGCAACGACATACCCGAAGGTAAACGCAAAGTAACCTCTCGTAATATACGTGATAAATTTTGAGGTGGAACTAAAAGTGAACTCAAATGACCGGTAGCAGTAATATCTAATGCTTGCCGTAAATCAGATAACTCTTTTTGAGCTAATGACAACGTAAGCTCTAATTCACGGTGAAGAGAAGATAAAATAACATTGTTATTAAATCCATATTCCAACATTTTATAGGCATCCCATTAAGTGGTATTTATAGCGTTCTGTTATAGTACCAAAAAGAAATTTAAGAATATCCCCACCTAAATTAATTAAACCGCGTTTATCCCGATTAGTGGAACTACAGGTTCTGGGCAACATCATCTCAAAAGCGTTAACTTCATCGTAAATGAGATTAACAACACGATGTAACCGAGTAAATTCACCTTGTTTCAAAAATTGAAGTAAATGTTCCTCTGCCCTTTGAGACTGTAAATATTCTATCACATATTCAGCTGAATGCAGAAGCGATCGAAAATCCTGTATTTCGATAGACAAAGCTAAAATCCAACGATCACCAGAGATGACCACATCCCTTTCCTTCATAAATATTAAGCCACTATTTGTATCGAGGTCACAAAGTAAACCCTAACATATTTTATTTTCCCCCTGACTTGGATTAGGAAACAACAACGCAAAAGTTAAGACACATATGATCCCTGAAAACAGAAGAAAGAGCAGTGATAGCACGACCCTTAATGATAGGAAACGCAAAGTTAAAACGCAAAAAAATTGTATTTATTTATTATTTTTTTTTTTTTTTTTATTTAACGTTATCTTTTGTTTTTAAATCTAATTCAAAACATAATCTTTTAAATGAACAGGGGCTTTACCTTCTCTTTTAGGTCTTTCTCTAGGTTGGATTAGATTGTCAGCTAATTCCCTAGTTACCCCACTAGGTTCCAGATATGTGATATCTAAGGGATCCGACTCGAATTCAGAAGGAATTGTTTCATTTAATTCTTCTATTCTATTTAATATTTCAGAAATATTATTTTTATTCTTATCATTTTTATTATTGTCGTTGATATTATTAGCATTTAATTCAAGCGGTTGTAAAACAATATTATCAGTCGCTGGAACGGAGTTAGACTTACTGTATAAATTTTGTGATACATCACAATTTTCATGTGAATTAAAATCACATAATTGTGAACCATCCGCATCCTGTGATTGAGGAAGGCTAGTCTTATCACCATTGTGTGGGTCGCTAGCATTCATATGCGTTTTTCTTTTCATATCAATTAAACTAGGCTTCAGCCTATTTATATGCACTATCAAAGTTTTATTTTTATTAATTTTAATTTCAAAATTTAAATCATTTATTTTCTTTAAAATTAAATATGGGCCTGTCCATAATTTAGCAAATTTTCGTTGGGGACCTGTCCGTAACAGAGGGTTATATAAAAAGACATAATCGCCTTCTTGCAAAGGGAATAACTTTTTACCCTTATCATAATATTGTTTATTTCGAATACGCGCTTGTTCTGTACAATTAACAGCTATTCGATAAGCTTCCTGCAATCTGTCTTTTAACACTTGTACATACACATTAATATCTGGTATCGATTTAGTACTTAAATTTGCATCTAAGTCTTCCGGCAATGGTAATCTCATTTCACGACCATATGACATATAATAAGGACTCATATTAGTAACAGTGTGAGGTGTGTTCTGGTATGCCATCAGTACATAAGGAATATAATCATCCCAATCCTTACCGTTTTTATTCACGTAATGAGATATCATATCTTTCAGTATTTTATGGAAGTTTTCTATTTCTCCATTACATTGAGGGTGATAAGCTGTCGTACGTAATTTCTTTTTACCTAATAAAGAACAGGTTTCAGTGAACAACTGCGATTCAAAATTAGCACCTCTATCAGTCAATAAATTAGAAGGGGTACCATACCTAGTAATTATGGTATGTACAAAGGCTTTAGCTACCGACTCTGCACTTTGGTCTACTAGTGGTATTACCTCGCAAAACCGAGTTAAATGATCAATAAAAGTTAGCATATATTTATTTCCCCGATTGCTAATCGTGAAAGGTCCAGTCAAATCCATTCTCACTAACTGAAACGGTTCCTGAACAGTATCAAAAAGACCCATAGGGGCCATACTATGATTACCCTTTTTCCTTTGATTACAAGACAAACACGTTTTAACATACATTTCAACATCCTTCCGAAGAGTAGGCCAAAAATATCGTGAAAGTAAAAAGTTTTGCGTTCGCTTAATGCCCTGATGTGCTGAAAAACGAGCATCATGGTGAAATTTTAAAATGTCTGGGACAATTGATTTGGGTATGACGGGCAAATATGTTTTTAAAGCATTTCGATTTAAAGTCTTATACAAAATACCGTCCTCATCAACTATAAAATTTTGAAATCCTTCTTCGCCAACATGGTTTCTAAGATTATCTCTAACTTTATACAGTAGGAATCTAAATTCTGTTCCTGTAATATTCGTTGACGTGTTAAACAAGGTGGAGCGGTACCCGAAGAGGCTACCACGCAGTAAACGTTACCGGCTACATTATCATGAGTACTAAGATTACCGACAGACCGGCTGAGACCGTCGGCATTTCCATAATTTTTCCCAGGTTTGTGGACAACCTGAAAGGTGAATTCAGAAAGACGCAAAGCCCAACGGGTGAGGCGAGATGAGGGGTCCCGGAGACTCAAGCCACCTTAAAGCGGAATGATCGGTAATCACTTTAAAAGGAATGCCCAACAAATAACAATGAAAATGTTTAGTAGCCCAAACTAGCGCCAAAAGTTCCTGTTCAGTTGTAGAATATTTCTGTTCAGCAGAATTCAACTGATGACTGGCGTAAGCTACAGGGTGTTCATCATTCCCATACTCTTGCGACAGGACTGCACCAACGCAATGAGAAGATGCATCGATACTTAAAATGAACATTTTAGAAAAATCGGGAAATTTCAAAACAGGATCCTTACAAAGAGCCTCTTTTAGCTCCTGAAAGGCCTTCTCGCGGGTTTCATTCCAATTAAACGTAACATCCTTTTTTAACAACTCATGTAAAGGCAGGGCCTTATGAGAAAAATTCCGAATGTGTTTTCTGTAATACCCGACTAATCCTAAGAAGGATTTAAGTTCGGTTATATTAGTAGGAATTTTAAAATTCTTTACAGCTGCCACCTTGGCAGGATCAGGGTGAACCCCGCTCGAATTTACAACATGACCTAAATAGTTTACTTCAGTTTTAGCAAAATTGCATTTCCAAGGTTGTAAATACAAATTAGACTGTTTAAACCGTTCTAAGACATGACTTAACCGTTCAGCATGTTCTTCTATAGTGCGGCTTACCACAATAATATCATCTAAATAAACAAATGCTTCAACACCTCGTATTCCCACCAGAACATTATTTAACAAGCGCTGGAGGGAAGCAGGTGCGTTTTTCAAACCAAATGGCATCATAACAAAATCATAATGTTCCCCTGTAGGTAAGCTAAACCCAGTTTTCTCGGCGTCTTCTTTGGCTAAGAACATTTGCCAAAAGCCGGATGCCATGTCAAGGGTGGAAAAATAATTACACTGTCCTAAACTATGTAAAGTCTCTTCCACTCGCGGCAATGGATAAGCATCCCCTTTCGTGATGGCATTTAGACCTCTAAAATCAACACTAAACCGATATTGTGGGGTACCATCCGCACTCCGTTTTCTAACTAAAACAATTGGTGAACTCCAGGGTGAGCTGGATGGAACTATGACCTTTTTGTCTAACATTTCTTGTACCTGACTACGAACTACGGGTTTTAAAGCCTCAGGTATCCGATAGGGATTTTTCTTGATAGGTACCGACTCGCCAGTATCTATCGAATGTACCACCTCTAAGGTACAGCCCAATTTAGAAGTGCGATTATAAAATAAACTACTATACTTCCGTAAGACAGCTTCTATACAAGATTTTTCATAAGCATTTAAATGATTTAATTTATCCTTAATAATTTCTTCTAATTCATCAGTGTTTTGTACAGAGTTCAATCCTGGTTCTACCAAAGAATCATTTTCCTCGTGAGGACTACCAATAAATAAACAACAACAATAATTACAGATATCTGCTTTAACATCATAATTACACAACACCTCAGGAACTCATCCTGGTACCTCTAACAACGGGAACGCCGTCCTCACGGCAATATTCTTATTGAGCATCAACGGCTCCTTACTATAATTCATCACTTTCAACAAAACACTAGGGTTAACCTTAACGTCACTCGGGACACGGGTTAACCGAACCAACATCCTGGCTATTTCAATGCCGGGCTTCCCTAAGGTAGTTTGTTCTACTAGCAAATTCATCAGGTAAAACGCCACTGCTTTTACCTGGATAACCCTTGGCAGCATTGCGCAATGTGCTGACACCCTCAATGGTGCCCTCAATATAATCAACAACATGTAATCCCTGGGATATCCCATACTTCAACACTTTACACTCAATAATCATCTCTGACCTAGGTCCTATTAACACATCACTTGTAACAACGACTTTCCACGCGTGGCTTCTAGTTTGCGGACGGGCAGAGGGGTTACGCAGGATACCGACCCTAGGAGTGGCCAATTCCTGGGACGACCCTGCACCTACCTCAGGTGGAGAGGTTTCTCGAGCTAAACCTTCCACATCCACAAATAGAACTGCTTCTCTACTTCCTCTAGTTGTTATACAACCAAATCTAAAATCAATCACGACCTGCAGGCTCCACAAAATATCATTACCTAATACACCACTATACGGGGCATTGAACTCTGGTACAATGTAAAAATCCCATTCACAAACACTGGTTCCTATCTTTAAAGTTAATTTCTGTGCCTGACTAACATTAATGTCATCCCCTGTTACGCCCTTAATAACTGAGTCAGTTTCAATAATTGGTTTCCCGGCAATTGCTTCCTTAATTAAAGTTACAGTAGCTCCCGTATCAACTATCATTAAACTACGTTGATCTTCTATTAAAACTTGTACTACAACATCATCACCGGGAAACACACCACACACATTTTTAGAAACTAATTTCTCAGATTGCGCGTATTTAGACGATCCGATGGCAGGGCGCTCATCACCGGTCGTTTCTGAAAACTCGAGGACCTACAGGCTTTCATAACATGCCCTTTCTTATGAGACTTAAAACATTCAATACCAAATTTCGGAACATTTGTTTTAGCAGTACCACCACCCTGACCACTAGTGCCTTCACCTCGATTATTAGCAGTAGAACGTAAATCAGTAACATTGGAATTCTGTCGAAAACGACCATTAGACCCAGCAGGTCTTTGAAAATTACGATTTTGATCACCTATACGAGACCTAGCCCGACAATCTTTTTGTAAATGTCCAGGTCGATTACAATTAAAACAAACACGATTATTTCGGTGTACCATAAAAATACCACCTCCTGCAGCATGTTGCGCTTGATTTAGTGGTTGCTTTAAAGCATTAGTTACAGTGACTGCAGTTTGAATAGCTTCAGTCATAGTCTTTGGCATTTTAAGTCTAACTTGTCGTCCGACTTCGCCCAACAATCCAGAAATATATGGGGCAATTAACCTACGTTCAGCCTCCTCCTGCAAGATTCTACGTTCAGTAGGATCCTCAGTGGGTTTGATAGTAAATTGACATAATTTACGCAATCTATCAGCAAATTGCTCCACCGACTCATTGCGGTCTTGAACAGCAGATTGCAACTGAGTGTAATGAAATTGGTCAGCACCTTTTAAGGTAAAACGGCCTATAATAAGCTGTTTAACACGTTCATACGAAACTCCAGCTGTATTGAAGTAGATGAAACCGAACTCATAGGTACATAATTACCATCATTTGCTGTCTGTTTAGGTACAGTCGGGTTAACTCTAGGAATTTCATAAACTGCTTCTTCAGTCGAACTAAGGATACCCGGTGAGGCTTGTACGTTATTTAAACGACTATCATCTACATATTCATAATAAACAGTAATTTTTGCATCCCTATTGCCAATACGCATAAAAAGATCAGATTCAAAAGTAGGGGTTTCTACCGGACGCCCTAATCGAAAACCACCGCTAGTGGGATTAGTTCCGTACGGTCGATACATACGAATTATCTCAGTATTTAAATTGTCCACAATAGGTAAATTATCCAAATTATCTCTACTTGTCCTCAGATTTTCGGTACTACTCTTAGACTTTCTATTCCCCATCCGATCGTAACTCAACCATAAGTGAACCACTATCTCGATTTAAAAGCTGTGAACTCGGATAAACAGCGTAAATTACCTCAAATCTCATATCTCTCAAATACAACTCTAATTCTGCAAAAGTGACCACCCAGTGGTTACCCCTTGTATGAAAATATTCATACTTTAATTCCAAAACACCATTATGAGCTTGTACACCTATAGACCTTACTAAGTTAAGTTCCCGAAAAATTGAAAAATGATAAAACCGACAAAGCGATCCACGTATTGCACTAAATTGACGTGTATAAACTATCTGACCCAAGATTGCTGTTCTTTCCTGAGACATTTTACAAATCCATAATAAAATTAAATAAAACAAAATTAAATACTACACAAAATTAAACACTACACAAAATTAAACACAAAATTACATATTTTTCTCCCCTAAAAAAAAACGATCCCGCGCGCTGCCACCAATGTAGTGCCTGCCGGCACCAGGGGAGATGGTTTAGGTAATTAGGTGAATATTGGATGAACGACACAGATCTAAGAGCATAACATATTTAATAAGCGATCAAGTTACATACCAGAAGGTCCCATCTTCTACACGACACCTGGGTTAGTCGTAGTTGAGGCTGGAGCCGGAGGATGGACCTGGAATGACCTAGCTGCAGATGTTCCAAACTATCATCAATTAAATTAGGCCAACACGCGCCTTTTATGAGTGTTACGTCAGAGTGGCCAACATACCCATACAAAAATATGTACAAACATATGTACAGCTACAATTATTTAATACTTCATTATTTAGAGCACTACATTACTCCCCCCTTAAAACTACACTATATTAATTATAGCTTAAACCACCTACAGGTTAAATTTTCGGTAAGCTGTGGTTTGGTTTTATTCAGTATCTGATGTACTATATCTTGCAGGTATTGTTTCGTTGAAAATTTGTATAAAGAAGGCTTGATGTCTGCTCCAGAATACGCTGTATTAGATGAATGGTTTAAATGGATACTATCAAATATAAAATTACCTGGTGATTTAATAGGTTAGTATTATTTGTTTTTTTAATAGTGTAATTCTTTTGCAATCAGTTTTTTTTTAAATGTGATTAACTTAAAGCAAAGGTGACAAAAATCTGAGTAATAACATTCTTAGAATGAAAGTATAAACCACACTTAGAAGCGTGTTTCAAGAAAGACAAAACTGAACAAAAAATAAAACTAAACTTGACTGAATTGTGCATTTATATCTTGAAACATGAAGTTGTTGAAGCTGAAAATGACGATGACCTCGATGGAGATGATAGTGCCGATTATGAAATGATGATGATTAGTTGTTGAAGTAGAAAAAAAAGATTAACAAAATTGTAGAAGTAAGGTAAGGCTAATGTTGTGAAACATTTCAGTCTGTGAGTATCTTTACTGTTGTCGAGGAAGTTAATTGTGAAAGGATTTTGATACTCTTTTAACTTTTTTAAATGTTTTTTCAGTACATTGTTTAATTTCTTGTTTTATAAAGGGGAGGTTTAGATTGTTGTGAAATATTTCATTGGGTACGTACCATGGGGTTGCAGTTATTAGTCTCAGGCATTCTGATTGAAAGTGCTGCAGTATTTCTATATTTGATGAACTAGCTGCGCCCACAGCTATTAACCCGTAAATTCTGATTGGTTTGAGTATTACTTTTTGTAAAACAACTTAATGTCCAAGAGAGAGTTGAGACTTGCTGACTAATAGCCAAAAAAATTGATGTAACTTCAGCTTAAGTTGTTTTCATTTTGTTCGTGTATGACTTGTCCACATGAGTCTATGATCTAAATATAAACCCAAATATTTAACCTCTCCTTTTTGTGGGATTACTGTACCGTTCAAGGTGACCATTGGACATGTTGGTTTCTTTAATGTGAACGTTATGTGTGTTGGCTTATCCTTATTAATCTTCACTCTCTATTTCTTACACCATTTATGAATGTTGTCAAGATGGGTTTGTATCTTCTCAGAGGCACATGTTAGAGAAGCATCTGTCACTAAAATCACTGTGTCAACTGCGAACATTGGTGTCATTACAGACTAATATTCTGGAAGGTCGGCTGTATAAAGTGTACGAGGGGGTACCCAAAAGAAACCGGAATTATTTTTTAAAACTATTTATTTTTAATTTTTTTACAAAAGAACCTTATCCCCTTCAAAATACTCTCCATTACAACTAATACATTTGTCCCACCGGTGCTTCCACTGTTCAAACATTTTTTGTACTCCTCTTCAGTGATGGCTGCCAGCTCCTCCGTCGTTTTTTCTTGACATCATCAACGTTGTTAAATCGGAGACCTTTCATGCCCCTTTTCATGCGTGGGAACAAGAAAAAATCACACGGAGCCAGATCGGGTGAGTACGGTGCGTGTGGTAGCAAAACCATGCCGTTTTTCGCCAAAAACTGGGTAACCGAGATTGCCGTGTGTGCAGGCGCGTTGTCGTGGTGGAAAAACCAGTCCCCTGTCTGCCACAAATTAGGTCTTTTACGACGAATGCTGTTTCGTAGTCTTCTTAACACTTCAAGATAAAAAGCTTGATTTACCGTCTGGCCTGGTGGAACGAACTCTGAATGGACAATTCCCCTCACATCAAAAAAATAAATCAGCATTGTTTTGATGTTCGATCTGACTTGACGACTTTTTTTTGGTCGGGGTGATAATGAAGTCTTCCATTGACTGGATTGTTGTTTGGTTTCTGGGTCGTACCCATAGCACCAAGACTCGTCACCCGTAATGATCTTTGACATGAAATCTGGATCAGTTTCAAGCTGTTGTTTCAAATCACTACACGTTTCAATTCGACGTTCCTTTTGAGTGTCTGTCAGAACCCGAGGCACAAACTTGGCAGCGACTCTTTTCATTGTCAAGTCTTCTGTTAAAATGCGTTGGACTGAGCTCCAAGATAACCCACTAACCTGTGATATTTGGTCAATGGTCTGTCGTCGGTCTGTTCGTACAATTTCTTTCACTTTCACAACATTTTCGTCTGTTCGGGAAGTCGACGGTCGTCCAGAACGAGGTTTGTTCTCAATCGACATGTCGCCATTTTTAAAGCGCAAAAACCACTCGTACACTTGGGTTTTTCCAATAGCGACGTCTTTGTAAGCTGTGTTCAACATTACAACTGTTTCCGCGGCGTTTTTACCGAGCAAGAAGCAAAATTTCACAGCCGCACGTTGTTCATTAAAACTTGCCATCATGAAAAACGACACGAGCACAAAACAGCACTAGCGAGAACAATCACTGCACGAGAATAGAACAAGCTAGATCAACGAACAAAATGGCATTGAACTGGCAATGAGTAGCGCTACAAGCAGCCTAGTGGCCGGAATTTGTACTGCACAAGCTCCGCCCACAGCAGAGCTATTCCGGATACTTTTGGGTACCCCCTCGTATATAAGAATGGGCTCAAAATACTGCCTTCAGGAACAGCAAAATTTATTGGGTAGAAATTGGGAAAGATATTAGGTATCATATTTAATTTGGAAGAAACGATGTGAAAGGTAGTTTTCAAAAATCCAGAAGTATGGATATTCTAATTTCATTTTAATTTTATATAACAGACCTAGATGCCAAACTTTGTCAAATGCCTGTTGAATATCCAAGAACACAGCTGAAGTAAACTGTTTCCATTCTAAGCTCTTTTGAATAAATTGGCTAGTTTGTGGACTTGTTCTACAGCCGAGTTTTGTTCTCAAAACCTAAATTGATGATATGGAATCAGTTTATACTCTTCTGTAATAGGTTTTAAATGACTTAACAACATTTTCTCAAATACTTTAGAGGTAACTGGAAGCAGGCTGATTGGTCTGTTGGAGCTTGGTTGTAAAGGATCCTTGCCTGGTTTAAGGATCATAATCACCTGTGCAAATTTCCATTGAGCAGGAAAGCATCCAATGCGTATAATACCATTAAAAATTATTGTTAGTAAAATCAACGCTTTTCCAGACAGTTGTTTTAAGATTTCACCAGTTATTATGTCGTATCCTGGTGCTTTTTTCAGTTAAAATGATTTTAATGGTCCTCCCAATTTCTGCAGGGCTAAATGGTTTGACAGGTGGATACATTTGGAAGGGCATCTCCAGGTATTTCATAATTTCATCAGTAAAATTTTGGTCATCAAGTTCTTTTGGGTTGAAGACTTCCAATAGACGTCTAGCAAATTGTCAGCCTTTTCTGTTTGGGTTCTTGCCCAGTTTCCATCTGCAGTATTTAATAGTGTAACTGTTCTTTTGCTGTTTAAAAATTTTTGTAGCCTTTCTGAGTGAGTAATTAGTTGAACTGGATGAAGAAAGATTAGATAGTCTCTCTGGGAAGGAGGAGGGGATGTTAATTTTGGAAAGCTACTCGTTTAGTCTTCTCGATGCTTTACCTGTCTTTTATTGTCTGGGTGTTTAGTGTTATGCCAAATGCATCTGTCATTTTTTTTCAGCAATTCTTTCTCGGACATTTTATAGACAAAAATGCTGTCTCTTTGGGTAGTTTTTTACTGATGTTGTTTCTCAGGCTGACTCTTTTAATACTTCATTGAAATATTTATTGGCATCTTCAAATTTAGTTTTGTTTAAAATTTTTTTTCAATTTTATTTCTCTTTTTATTTGTTGTAGTACAAAAAATTTGTATTAAAAATATTATTCATTACCTGAATACATTTTCTGCCGAATCATATTTAATTATATTTGTTTTAATATTTCATTATTCGTTTTTAATATTTTTATTTGTTGTCTTTTATTTGTTTATGAATTACTATTCCGCATATTATTCTCTATTTGTTAATGTAAATTATGTACCATCTACATTAGCAATAATATTGCAAAACAGTTGTACATTAAACCAAAAAAGAAAAAAAATTAAATTTTAAATTTGTAAATTAATTTTATTTTTATTATACTGTAGTAGGTATCTTTAATCTCCAATTTTATTTGATACATTAAGGACGTCTAAGACTGTTTTATTTAATATTGATAATTTTACTATCTATGTATTAGTTTTGCATAAAATATCTTAATCATGCATATCTCTTATTAATTTTTGTGAGTATCTGATTAGGCTGAAGGTTTCTTTTAGATATTTTATGAGTGAGTTTTCATTGCAATGTTCTTATATGATTTCAGTTTATCTGCGCACCGATCCTGAAGTAGCTTATGAAAGAATACAACAAAGAGGTCGTAAGGAGGAATCAAAGTTGTCATTAGAATATTTAACCAAGTTACATAAACTTCATGAAGATTGGCTTGTTGATAATAAAGCATTTAGCACACCGGTACCAGTTAGTATCAATTACAATATGCAGGATGCGGCAAAATATCATCCCTATTTTAAAATTTAAATAAGAACACAAGTTTTCTGTAAACAACAAATTTAAATTCAATTACTTTTTCTATGACTTGGAATGTTTATTCTGCTTAAGTTTTAAAAAGGGTATCGGACAGGTGGTTTCAGTGATTATCTGTAAGCGCACTCTGAAGCTCTCAGTAACTCTCTCCACCATGGCTTGAGGTATATGATGGATTCCTTCGCTTATTTCTTGCTTCAGGTTTTGCAGGTTTCTAAGGAGGACATTTGAACCTCTGCTTTCAAGTAACCCCACAAAAAAAATCACAGGGTTAAATCGCGTGAGCGTGCTGGTCATGCAATGTCACCTTCCTGAGAAATCAACTGACCAGGAAGCATTTGCCTCATAATCTTCTTTGATATCCAGGATATTTGGGGTGTGGTAACTGTCCTGCTGAAAAGAGACGTTCTCAAGAGCACGCTCTTGTAGTGCAGGTTCAAAAACCTCTTCAATCGTTCTGCCATACCTGTTAACAGTAACCATAACACCATCTTCTTCAAATTAATGAGGTTCGATGATTCCAAGTTGTAATATTGCACATAATGCAGTAACACTTTCTTTGTGAAGAAGCCTTGTGTGGATCTCTAGAGGGTTGTTTTTGCTCCAATACTTAAAGTTTTGTTTATTTACACAGCTGGAGAGGTGAAAATATGCCTTGTCATTAAAAAAAAAAACAACAGCATTTGGTGGTAGACTGTCCAGGATGTTTGAACATGCTCCCATATGGCTTTGCAATCACGTTTTGAGAGTTCTTGGAGGACAATCATCTTAAACTTCCCTCTTTCCTTTGTCAATTGTCACTATCCCCACCACTCTGAGTTTCTCCCACTAATCACATAGGAATAACTATTCACATAGCATTAAAAATAGGGAGGTTATTTTGACTTACCAATTTTTTACTAATCAATTAAATCTTTAATTTAAACCGCACCAATTTTTTACTAATCAATTAAATCTTTAATTTAATTTAATCTTTCTTAGCAAAAATGTGCATGTTAAGAATTATCTTATTAAAGAAAAGATAAATATTATAATGGATTTAACAAGTGAAAGAAATAACTGATGAAAACAAATCACAACGGTCTCTCAAATATTGGAATAGCCAAGGAGAGAACATTTCCTATGTTTGAACATCTTACTAGACTATTCAATTCCTAGCCATGGATGTTCGACTTTCAATGATGCATACCTTTTTTCACGGTATTTTGTAGCGCATGCCACAGCGCATGTCTTCCTACTTGACTAGGGAATCTCATGCGCTGTTTCATTCCTTTTCATTATAACTTGTGCCTTTGGCTTGTGAGTTGTGCCTGCTTGTGAAACTGGCAGCTATTGTTTGTTCTTACCTACATTTAATTTTCAATTAATTTGTGATGTATATTATTTTTTTTGTATAATTTTTAAATTTATATAATGGCTGAAGGTAAAGAATTGGTAATTGCTCTCATAGAAGATTGTTAATGGTATGAATTATTGTGATATTCCCAGCTGAAGGAGTATTCAAATAAAATAAACGATTTGACATTTTGGATGAGCTAGGTAGAAAGTACCGCTTAGATATTAAGTGTTAAAAATTAAATATAAAGCCTTAGATCGTATTTCACCAAGCAACAAAAATTCTTTAAAACAGAAGAGTGGGAGTGCAGCTGATCATAATTGTGTACCGACTTGGTCTACGGCGTATCACTAAATACAGAGCACAAACACCAGCAATGACTTAACAGGTCAACGGATATTTTGTACAAGTTAATATAAAATAAAAACCATTGCAAATCGTTGCACAGTATCACTCGCACTGATCCACGTTGCTTTCGACAAGGAACAGTACTTATAGGAATATAATTGACATTTGTTATGATGAACGTGCACTTTCTATTTCAACTTTCATATATTGGTAACGCAATATAAGTTGATGATCATCAGCGAAAGTAAGACTGGACTATGCAGGTGGTGAAAGTGCTACTATATGTGCTTTTCTAAATACATCATAGCGACAGCTCTAACCATGACATCATGTTGTAGTTTTACTCTTATATTGATTTATTATGTTTACAACTTTGTAGTTTTATAAACATCCCATTGTATTATTTATTGATTCTTAATAATTATCCTAAATAATAAACAATAATTATAAATAAGCCATAATACTAGGCCTAAGCTATATTTCATATCCTATATTTAAGTATTTTTAGTATCCTTTACTGCACTCTTGCATTTGTAATGATAGACTAGATAGTCCATGAGTTCTGTCGATGCGAGCTTATTATCGTGAGTAATACTAGTTTTACGGTAATTTCAAAATGTTATTGTATTTTTAAGGGTTTTCAAATTTCATTATTTTCAGTAAAGTTATGTTAAATTGCAATTGAATTTTAAACAATTCACTTTCTTTTAATAATTACATTACTCCTTACTTATTTAGTGTGACAGGTTTACTTCTTACTTGTTAGTGTGAACTGAATTTTATTACTTAAGTGTTTGTGGTGGTTACATTTTGAGTTACACGCTTGATACATGTCTTGTGCTTTCGGATTTGCTGACGTAAGTAGGATAGATAGTATACTGTCCTCCGTATGATAGGCGCAATCGTCAACTTATAGCGCATTATCTATACATTGCATGCGTCAAGTGATTGGAAAAGTTGAGTCGTCTAGGACAGCCTTTTTTAATAGGGTGTATTCAAGCTGGTATGCAACATAAAATTTATGTTCCGTGTTTTATTCTGATAAAATTGATTTATTATAGAACATTAATTGATGCTACGTTTATCGGTCTGTAGCTTGCCGAAGTTTAAACTACATTTTGCAAGATATCTCATTTTGCCCAGTGAGAGCAGTGGGAGGCAAGATATTATCTTGTTGATGCCCATAAAAGGGTTAAATGCAGCTGTCTGTGAACTGGTACTCATGTTCTAAAACCACATGAATTACTATCATCTTTGGATGAATTAAGTATGTTGGGATTTTTATTACACAATGATAATTATTTGTATTTTGTTGCAGGTTCTAGTTTTGGATGGAAATAAAACTTTGCCAGAAGTATTAAAAGAATTTAAAAATCATGAACCAGAAATATTAAAGAAGATTTCTTTAAAACATGAAGACGAAATCAATACAATCGATGAAAACAGTAAAAGCCCAATTAAAATAAAAAATTTACTTTTCAGTGAATTGATTAAACCTGTCATTGGTCTTTAAATGTTTCAAAGGAATTTTTTTAATTATGCTTGTTATCTATCTCATTTATTAATTAGCATCAATCATTATTTTTTTTATTGAACCAGTACAGAGGTTAGTACTTAATTATTCTCATTTATTGAATATCATTTTATAGCTCCAGTATTGTTATCAAGGTAATTTTAATCAAATTGTAAAAGAGATACATGAATTTATCTTGCTGACGATGTGGAGGGAAATTGTATGGCTGATTGAACAGCCATGCAGCAATAAAGAATTTTTAATCTTTTTGAGAAAGTTTAGCGAGAGATCAGTACTTGTGCATGAACCAACCAGCATCAATCACTCTTTATCATTACGCGTCTTGCACTGATAATTTAAAATTATTTGGTTTTATCCTAATTATTATGTGAGGGCAATGAGTCACCTTCAACAATGAGAACAATGACAATGAGTCTTCAACAATGAGAACTACTGTTCACCACTCATTCATTATTTGATTTTTTTTTAGTTTATTTAAAGTCAGATCAACAGGTTATTAGCAACTGCAGTGGGTTGTCTAACTTAAATGGTGGGTTTTGACGTAATAATTTCTAGATGCTAGCTGGGAATAGAACCCAGGACTTCTGGTAACGTCCTATCGCTACCCTATGGAGTTGGCCAACTCGTTAAATGTTTAAATTCTGTTTATAATCTATAAATTTGTTAGCTAAGTCTACCAATGGATAAAAATAATTAATAAATACTTTCCTAGTTTAATTATGAATAACTTTTCACCCACCCAGCTTACTGTTCAATTTTGATATTTATATCAACTATATGAATTTTCCTCTTTTTGTACGTATTTTCTACTATATGTTTGTAACAACAGTTTCCATTCTATCTTTGTACATGGTTGTATGTATAAGCTCTTTCACAGAATGCTATCTAATCCACAGATGAATGTTACCAAGTCATGGCATCTTCTTTCGTCCTACACTTCTATGGCCTCTCAATCTTGTTCTCAATAATTAATTGCAAGCTTTTATTTTGCATAACATGGCCCAAGTGTGTACTTTTTCTTTTCATGATCGTTACTAACAACTCTTAATCACATCTTCTAAGAACCTCCTTGTTTAACATTCTCGCTGTCCATTGTGTTTTGTGGAAACTGCAGTAAATTCACATTTTAAAGGCCATCAATCTATTCGTAATAGCAGCCTTAGAGTCGAACTTTCCACATTGGATAGAAACAAACACTGTGTTATAAGAATAATTTAATCTAAAACAATTACATAATTTATAATCACAATTGTTCTTCTTGACACACTGCAATGTTTATTAATTGGTTTCTTATAGCGATAATTAAATAATGGTTTGTAAATAACAAACATGTTTCGAACAATTTGTAAGGTAATTTGTTCAGAAAGGAGTGCTCTCATGTACTTTGAAAACTACTGAATTCATTTAATTACGCCAAAGAATTTATGTGATTAATACATGGAAAAAATAAGTAATCATAATTACTAAAAAAATGTGGAAGAAAGTTTTGTACTTTTATGTTTTATATGTTAAAAATATTGTTTTGTAATTTATGTGATTAAAGTATTTTAGTCTTTAGGCTATACAGTTTTTTATTGAGCTTTTTTTATTTTAGAGAAATGTTATACCAATTTTTTATTATTGTATCAAGTAAATAAATGAATGCTTTTTTAATAGTTTTGAGTTCTTTTTTTATGTGTGTAAATTCAGTTTCTTTCAGTCCTACTTTGTGGCATGTCATATTTTTCTGAAATTGGGCTACTACAAAGTAGCCCAAGTAGCCCAATTGAAGAAGCTTCATTGTTCCTTCGTGGATGCAAATCTCAACACTATCAATCGATATCTAATCCTTTATATATTTTTTAACCTTTACGATATAATTTTGTAGGAAAAATGCTTGTAGCCCAGTTTATCATTTTTCAGTCAACAAGGAGATAAAGCATGAGGTCGCTAAGTAATGCCAATATCCTGAAACACTGTCAAACCCCTTTAAGGTTGACTTTTTTTAATCGAAAGTAATGTTGTTTTTCTTAATTGTTCCCCACTGAATAATATTATTTTTATTATTTTTGATTATATGTTTATTATTATTATTTATTTTATTTTTTAAAAAATTTTTTATATTTTATTATATGACTTTTTATAAGTTTATTTAAGAAAATTGACAGTTCAGAAACTATTATTGTAATTATTTTAACCTGAATAAAACAAAAAATAAAACTAATACTATATAATAAACCTAATATAAGCACACGGAAAACAACGAATAACATTAGTTACGTTATACGACTGTAATGACTACAACCTAGTTTCCTTGGAACTGTCACTGAATAAGGAAAGATTAACATTAAACAAAAGCGTTACTAGGGTCCAACGGATGAAAATAAAACTACAAAAGACTGGTATGCATTACCGGCTGTTAGCTGTGAAATATTACGTTCTAAAGCAAAAATAAGTTTGTGTTTTGACGGAAACGTCACTATTATATCACTGGCACTTTTCGTGTACTATGCTTCTGACATAATATTTCGTCACAAATCTTTAAGGGGTTAAGGATTATGTATTCATTTCTGGTTGTGGTTGATGTGTTCCTGATTTTTGGTCAGTTTTCCTTAGCCACTTGAACATCCTATTCCTTACCCCAAACTATTTTGTGTCATTTATAATGTATTGCTGAACCAAGCAGAGTATTTAATCAGCTAAATTAGGAACTAATTGTGTGTACAGTTATAATGCAATGATACTATGAAAGGTGCATTTTTTTTTAGGTCCAATTCTGTTTCTATTGTATATTAATAGGCTATCAGAAGTCATACCTAATGGCAGAGCTTTGTTGTTAGCTGATGATACTTCAGTAATCTGTAACAGTTTACTGGTAGATGCTCTTGAAGTAAATACACATGTTAACATAGAGTCTGTAGTACAGGTCTTGAATCAAATGTAATTAACAGTTAATGGGAAAAAGTGTCAGTACTTGCAGTTCAAAAACAAACATATCGATAAAGAAAGTAGAGAAGTGGATGTATTTATTCATAGAATAGTCTTGAGCATGTAGAAACAGTGAAGTTCCTAGGAGTATCTCTAGATAGATTTTTGTCTTGGGACTTCTATACCAATCAAGTTTGTAGTAAAATATCTGGGGTATTTGCACTAAATCAAATTGCCAGATTAAATGATAAAAAATTATTAATGGCAGCTTATCATTGCTTCATTCTGTCTCATATCCGTTATGGTATCTTAGTATGGGGTAATTCCAGCATGGGTAATATGAATATGAATAGCTTGGTTTTTAAAATTCAAAAGAAAGCTATTAGGTGTATGGTGGGAGCTATCTAGCTAACTTCATGCAGGCCACTATTTAAAGAGCTTAAATTGCTTACAGTTCCCTTTCTCTACATTTTTGAGGTGATTATGTATGTTAGGCAAAATAATTTTATAGTGAATTTCAATGTCCACAATCATAACACGAGAAACAAATGATTATTATGTGACTAATTACTCCACAAAATTGTTTGAACAAAAACCTACATATGAAGGAAGAAAATTCATGAATAAATTACCCCAATTTTTAGAATGTTGTGATAATTTGCATTCCTTTAAAAAAATCTGGAAAATTACTTGATTGGTTACACTTTTTATAGCATACAAGAATTTCTTTCTTGATAGTAGTGATACATTGTGTGATTCTTATATGTATTTCAGGTGTTATAACTGACATGTCCTTTACTCCTCATGGAGTTTCCTGGACACAACAAAAAGAAAAATAAAAGTACATATTATCTGAAAATGTAGAATGAGTGATGAAACAAAATATTGTCACAACTATACTTCATTGTAAATGATATGGAGTATGCCTCCTGGCCTGTTCCAACTTCAAACTTGGTTTTCCGCCATTTTGGTGAGATGCTCATCTCTTCTTAGGTCATCCTTTACCCTATTGTCCGATTGGTTTGGACATGAACACTTGTTTGGGTGTTCAGTCATCTATCATCTGCCACTAATGATGATTCCTCTTTGATTATATCTCCGAATGGTTATTTCCACCCCTGACACTTTTGAGTTCAAGCCTAATGTCCTTTATGGTCAAGCAATTAATATCCTGATAG
Organism: Catonia carolina; assembly: GCA_035578175.1. Taxonomy (NCBI): domain Eukaryota; kingdom Metazoa; phylum Arthropoda; class Insecta; order Hemiptera; family Achilidae; genus Catonia; species Catonia carolina. Next base: position 46,881,124 of record JAQMRL010000001.1, read on the forward strand.
AAGTTTTAACAATCTTTTCCCAGCAACCTCAATTTCTGTTATCGGAGCTGAACAGTCAAGGTTCACCAATTTGAATTTTATGTTACAACTGGCAGAACCAAGGTGTGATAAAACTTAAGAATACTCTCCTTCCCCACTTTACTGACTAACATCTTCCGTAGAGTATATATAAGCCTTTTAAACTTTTTCAATTTAAATTTTTCACTTCATGAATTCACATGAATTCACTTCATGAATTCACTTCATGAATTCACATGAATTAACATATCAAATAATAAATTTATAAACCTGTTTTAAAGTTTTATTATTCAAAACTACTTTACTTATGAGGTGATTGTTACACTTGAAACCCATCATGTTTATGTTCGCTGAAGATAGTCTTTGGAGAAGATTGTACTTCTTATTAAGTACTTTTAAAGAATGATGTATTGCTTTTAAGTTTGTGGTAAATAGGAGCTCATTTTTGAGATATTTTCTTTATTGGACTTTAAATGAAAGTAATATAGTACCTTTCCCCAGATTTGGTTCAGGAAAGAAACATAATTTAGATTACGTGTTATGAGATTTCAGTCTTTTTTTAATGCAGTTATAACTCGCAAAGATTCGTATAAAAAATGTATAAGGAAAATAAATTGAGCGATTCATTCAGTTGGTGTAGGTAACTGAAACGGTAAAATAACAGTCCAAAAATTTATTTTAGTGTACAGAGAACTTCATAAAAATTGAAAGTGTTGTGTGAATGTTCTGTCATGATTGTAATGAAAGTGTGTACTCAGTAGTGTTTGTGAAAGCAGGTGGAACATGTTATAAAAAGTAAATAAAAAACGAGAGTCTGTTGGGATTATTAAAATTTTGACTTTGATATGTTTAACCAATAGTACTGCTAGCAAGGGGAGAACTGATGAGACAGCCAGCCACCTACACTACTATGTACTCCCTTTCCCTATAGAATTCACTGTAGATTTGGGTTGGGTTTATATTAGTAACAGACATGTAACAAACAGCACTACCATGTGAATCCTCCAAGGAAAGTTGTAACCAAATAATCACTATCCAACTCTCATGAATATGAGATTTAATTGTTAAAAAATAAATACCATATTTTATTGTGACACTTATCGCTAAGGTCCGTTTCGGGATCTAGGTAATTAAATAATTAATATACTTAAGTTTACAATTACAAATATTTATTACAACTAAAAAGATTTACAAAATAAATAATAAACTAATTATAATGAAGTAATACAATAAATAACTTAATAATTTACTTAAAATAAATAATAAACTAATTATAATGGAGTAACTCAATAAATAACTTCAGTTAGTTAGATGAGTTGCTAAATGAGGAATTTAAAAGAAGGGTATAAGTGCAAGATAATGTAATAAAACAAATATAGGAAAAATAGTTGCCGTGGTATGGACAAGATCCAAAGATATGGATATGGTAAGGTCTGAAGAGTGGAGGCCGAATGGATAAATGACAACTGAATAGAGCCCGGGGGGAGTAAAGAGGAAAGGCAGGCTATGAAGGTCATGGAGGGATGGAGTAGATGAAGCTATGCTGGAGAAAGGATTGAGTGATGGGGATTCGGAGAATAGGGGTGAATGGGGAGGATATGGTTAAGGGAAGATAAAGAGCAACAGCTGTAGAAGCCTTATAAAAAAATACTCTGACAGAATTTTGTTCTCTAGACCCTATTGTACAGAAAAGGTCTTGAACATTAAAAAAAATTTCTGTGTTGATTGAGATTTTTACTTTTGTTAGGACTATTAAAAAATATTGAATGTCAAAGGACAGTGCAACCATACATAGTGCTCTAGAATGTGATTTTCCTTCAATTTGACTCTAATTTTATGTAAATTGGCCAAAATACACTTGAGTTATGATTTCTGAAGTTATTGGCTCCTCCTCAACCCCCACCTTGATCTTTGGGTGGCGAGGGTAAAATTTTAAGTTAACTTTTATTCAGAGTTTAACAAAACGAATAACTGCATTTGAGGCACCAAAAGTGTTCTTCACTAATTTGCTACCCAAAAAAATAAAATTTTTAAAGTAGTGCTTAGATCTTGCTAAAAAGAAAAAAACACTTAGGATGAATATTTTCAAACCTCTTACTGTAATACATAATAACCTTGTTTTGTTTCCAAAAAAATTATTTAAATTTTGAAACGGATATGAGAAAAAAATATATTAAAATTTTTCCAAAATTCATAAACATGATTTTTGAGTTTAATGTATTGTTATTAGTACTGAAACTTATGACTTAAATTTTTAGCAGTTGTGGAATGATACAGCAGAATAAAACATATCTTTTGTCTTAAATACGAGCTCTACAGAGAATACATAAACAAATGTGAGGACATTATAGAAAATAAAGATCTCATTTGATTATTTAGTACAAAAGAAATAAAGCATAAAAATAAATGAAAATTTATGGATAATAATTCAATTTTATATTCAAAGTTATTTGAATGAAGGTGATAATAAGCTTGAGCTAAGTGCTGGTTTATAATATGCGTTCACCAATTTTACAAGTATCTGGTTTCTAGAGTCGGTAATAAGATTGCGGATTTTTTTCGTAAATTACGATGAAGAATTTTAAGGTCGACTTTTTTAATTTGCAATTTATTTTCTTTAATTCATAGTCTCCGGCTCTTTCCGAGCTTGACTAATGGTGAACGTTTTTACTGTAATCAGCTAATGTATTGAAAATATAAATTAGAAAATATGGCGTCCACTGTTTTTAATGTATATGACATAGCCGTTGTTCTTAATCATACTTATGCTTACGAACATTTTTATTTATGAATTATTATTACGTAACCACTGACAATTTTTTCCAACTGCGGTAGTTCTACTCTTTGGAGGAGTTTGGGAGGCCTTTGTTTTTAAAATGAACGGCATTCTTTTTCCGCTTGTAGTCTAGTATATGAGGTCACAATTTATCTCACTCTAATGTACCGTGAATGGCAGACGATTTATCCTTTGGGGTAGTAGGTAAAGGGTTGAAGGGATAAAAAACAAGTAAAAAGGAGGGGGAAAAACAATATAGGCTTACATATATGATGGTAAAACGGTACGCGGAGAGAGAGGGATGAATCGAGTGTTATGGTAAGCGGTGGTGTTCAGGAATGGGGTGGAAAACATGTGGTCGGTCGTTTAAGGGTTGGGGTTAATTTTGGTTGAATTATTTCATACAGCAAACGGGAGCTATTAATATTACTGTACCGTTAGAACGCATCTATACACGAATACATAGACATACACAAACACACACTACGGTTTCCTCCGCCGCGCCGCGTCATGTCGGTCGACTGCCGTACTTAGAGGTTTCTGCTTACATAGTACAGTGAGAAAATATTGTCCGATGTATTTTTGTTTTATCGTTTACCACCTTCCCCACCATGGTTCTTTACTACAACACTAACATTTACGACTTGCCTTTGCTTTTTTCGTATTAATTTTTCATTTCTTTTCCCAATAAAAAATCAGATTTTGTCCGCGAATAAATAACAGTGAAATATTACTCGTAAACGTTTAATTACTCCCATTGTATTTACAACGTTGAAAGATTTAGTGTACTCAGAATACAAAACTACGTTATCTGTTTGGTTTTTGGTTTTGCAATACACTATGCTGAGTGGAACAGAAATAACAGTTGGCTCGTATCGTGAACTCCTATAATATTTGCGTTTTTCCGTAATTTTCTAAAGTGAAATGAAAATGTTTTATACTTCTATAAATTTTATGATATTGTGACATAAAATGTAAATCTACTTTAACCCATTTGTAAACCCAGCTTTGTGAACTTACTTTGACCCGTCATTTTTTGACCCGTCTAAAAACATGTTGCAAGCCCATCAATATATTTTGGTAACTTGTAAGTGTGGTGGTAAAATTACTTATTATTAGTATGCAATGTAGTTGTATGCAATGTAATGAAAATACGGAAAATCAATAATTGCCTCTAAACTACGCTCTGTTGAAAAAAATACTTAAAATAAAAGTTGTAGGTTTTTTTAATTTCCTATAAATTTGATAATATGCATTTTTATCGTAAAATGCATATTAAGGCCGCAATCCTAAAGTTCACATTTTTTTAATGATTTTGATGAGAAAAAAACAGAAAACACTAATTGCCACTAAACTGACCGTTGCACAAAAAATGTTTGAAATGAAAGTTCCAAGTTTTTGAATTTTTTACAACTTTGATTACAGACAAATCCCACTCTCTACGCGCCATTTGGATTGACGCGTACCTACAGTATATTTCTTACAAACAAGTCTTTACGCTTATGTATAGAGTCAATAGTCTTATGAAACCATAAGTTATGTATGAGTCAATAGTCTAAGGAAACTAAAAGATGGGAATCTCTCAGTTGCATTAAGAAATAAAATAAGACAGTTAAAAAACAACTACGATGTATCTACTCGACGTATAACCTTTTTATGAGGAAAGTGGGAATTTTTTGTTGCAAAACTATTTATTAGTTTTAGTTACTAGATGCACTGACCAAACTTAGTATTATTCAATTGAATCCACTTGAGATGCATTTTGAATTGTTACAAAGAAGTATCATTTTTCATTACAATAAAATCCTTTATTATTTTGTGTGTGAAACTGGAACCATCCGCTTAATAGGTTAGAGCGCTGTAATGTTTGTGACAATACTATTCCAGATTTCGAGTTTTGCTTAAAATAAAATTTTGGCTTTGACCTACCCTTGGAGTTGATCAAATTTGTTCTTATTAAAAATAATTAAAATGGTGTTTTTTTCTTTATTCGATAATGAATAAAAAAACCATTATTTTATTATAGTACTATAAGTTTTTATAAAACTTTGTAATTTTACATAACATATTTTTTCGATAATTTTTATTATTTCAAGAAGAAATCACGTTTACTTAGTTTATTCTAGTTGGTTATATTTCATGGTGTCGGATGTTTTTTCATCGTGCTTTTACGTGGGAAATAAAGAGCCTAAAGGGCCTATTTTCAGTTCTCACTGTTTAAAACACTTACCTTGCAATTCCGGACCCTGGGAGCATTTTTCTGTTCTATCTCTACGTACTTTCCGTAGAGAAATTTAAATTTAGAGAAATTTCTTAAATTGTTTTAGCGCAAAAGTATTGTAGAAACGGTAAATTAGGTTTCATAATGGTTAACCATTAATAACGACTTAGGTTATAGTTAGCATATTACGTTCAAATAAGTATTGTTAGTTTAAAAATAAAAAAATAGGTTTCTTTAGTTTTTCCAGAGTTAACTGAATGTTTTCAGAATGCTTGTGATAAGTTTTTTCTTTCCTAAATCTTATGCAAGTTCTCAATATTTGAAAGACTTCAATAAATCGTTAAGTTAATTGAAAAATCTCTTAAAAAACATAGTTTTAATTTAAAAAAAAATTTTATAAAAGAAAATTAGGTAAAGACGGAAATAAATATACAGTTTGTAATCAAAATTTTTTTAAAGATAATTGAATATTCGAAAATAAAATTACGAAAATTTCTTTGATAAAATACAAGTTTTGGTGTAAAATTTGAACAAGGTTTTTTTGTTATTCATCTTTTTTTTTAAAAAAAAGGTTGTCAATAATCAAAAGTGATTAAATTTTTACATAATTCAATATTTTAGCGTGTAATAATTTTATTAATGATAGAAAGATTATTGTCAAATGATTTAAACATGTGCTATTTAATATTTTGTCTCACGATAATTTCATTTAATTGGTTTGAATTTTGTTTTTTGTTTGTTAACGAACTTTTTTTTGGGTTCAAAAGTTTTTTTAAAAATTTGTTTAATTAAATAAGTTTTAACTCTGATTTGTGGAAATCGTCTCATGTTACCCTTACCTATCGTATAGATTAAGTTTTAGAAATAAGGTTTACAGAATAATCATCCACAGTGGCGGATACTTTCATTATTTACTGCTTGAAAATTTGTTTTCTGTAGCGTCTATTTATATTTCCAATGTAAGCCCTCAACCGGGCGAACTAAAATTTGGTTTACATAACAATCTACCACAGTGGCGGATACATTCATTATTTACTGCTTGAAAATTTGTTTTCTGTAGCGTCTATTTATAATTCCAATGTAAGCCCTCAACCGGGTGATCAAAAATTTGGTTTACATAATAATCTACCACAGTGGCGGATACTTTCATTATTTACTGATTGAAAATTTGTTTTCTGTAGCGTCTATTTACATTTCCAATGTAAGCCCTCAACCGGGCGAACTAAAATTTGGTTTACATAATAATCTACCACAGTGGCGGATACTTTCATTATTTACTGCTTGAAAATTTGTTTTCTGTAGCGTCTATTTATATTTCCAATATAAGCCCTCAACCGGGCGATCTAAAATTTTCTTCAAAGTATGTACAGGATGTCCAGGATGGTGGAGCGTCCCCGGTGAATACAAGAAAACATCAAAATTTGGGTTTGTAAGTGTTAGGGTTTTTCAGGTAGCAGTTAATTCCAGAAGTTGCAGTCTGCAGGAAAACATTAACACTATCACACAAACAACATTTCTATACATTGTTTTAATCTTTAAATCATGTAAAAATCCTACCCGAGGATAGACAGTAAACCTCGTGCATACAGAGCACGGTACATTTCATTGAACACCAAAATTAATTAATTCTTTTTTATTTTTAAAAATTTAATATCTTTCATTATCGGTTTTTTACAGCTTTTACAGCATTTATCACAATTTTTATTAATATTATTTTATTTAAACAAATCGCCACGAAGCAATGTATAATATATATGACAAGCGCTAACCACTAAACCACGGAAGCAGCCCAAAAAGAACTTACTTTATTATTTTCACTGTGGTTTTTGTTTTGCTTACAAGAGAATAACTAATTACTATGACATTTATCCCTAACATAATGTATTTATTAGTGTATAATATGTTATCTGAATTATTGAGTACCGTGACATGTTATATAGGATGATGACGATGATTTAATTATTACAGTACTACCGGATGTTTCATCATATATCTAAATGGAAGTGATAATGAGGATGTTAAATTTGTGGTGTTTGAGTTAATAATTAGCCCATAATAATTATTACAAATAGACATATCTCTTGAATAGTTCTACATCCATCTACTTTATTACAGATTTTAATGCAGTCCATTACTAATTGGCAACGATCGCTGTCATTCAACAAACTTCAGGTTAGTTAATCGGCTTTGGGACGTTATCAAACTTGCCTATATACAAGTAGATTTGAAATATATTTACAATTTCAAATCAGTTCGGTAAAAACAAAAACAGGAAGTATAGTTACGTACAAATTATAATCCAATATTTTATTCAATTATAATTTAATCCAGCGTGGAAACTAATTATTTAACTATAAATAAAATCATTTGGTAAGCAAGCATAAATATCATTCAATACTTGAAACTAATTTTAATTATTGCACGTAACTTTTGAACTGATGTAAACGAATCATAAATAATTCGCTAGTGATGAATCATGATAATTATATCAATATATTTATTTCTTTGTCTACTTCTGGTACAGTAATAGGCTACTTCGGTACTTCGTGTGTAAAGCTTTATATTAAATTTATTATCATAGTTAAATTCGATTTCAATTAGATGCAATATTTCTCTCGCCGGTGGGATGTCACGCGCTAAGCATTATCTGTAATACAACTACGCATCCGGATAATAGCAGGGCGGTTATTTACAACAGCTCAAAAGATAAATGGATTCAACTGAAGAATTTGAAATCAACTTTTAAAGTTGAAAATACAGGAAACCAAACAATTTAAATAGTTGAGCGTCATTATCACTAGAGAAATGCTGATACGGATGAAATAGCATTCATGTCTACCAAACATCTATCAAACGTGAACTGTTTCTAAACTTGTCGACTTATTTTTGATTTTTGTTCCGTAGTTTTCTGAAATTTTGACTGAGCAGACGCAAAATAGATTGTGTCATACCAAATCATGTATTAGAAAACCGAATAGACAAAGAGTATTGTGATACACGCATTAAGCCACCAAGAAAAGAACTACAAACTGAGTTATGGAGCCAAGAATGGAGTACAAAATAAAAGACCAAAGTAAGATAACATCCTTTGAGATGAAAAAGTCACTACGGTAGGTGCAGAAAGGTAACAAGCTGGGAATTTTTTTAAAATTTTAACTTTTAAAACTGCATTCAGAACTGTACAAAATGCAGAGCAACTGAATGGAATGTTACAGTAGAAAAAGTTGAATGTTACGGTAGAAAAATATCAGGGAAAGAATTCGAAATGAGAAGTGATAAATATCTATTTTATCTTTTCTTAACCACACATACAGCCAAACGATAGGGTCAACCTGCGCGAGAATGAGCAAAGAAACTTGGACGAACATTGTTAACAGTCTGTTAGTACGCCTGAAAAAACTTCAAATGCAACATGCAACACAACACAACATTTTGAGTTGCAGGGTGTACAGGGAGTATTTAAGTACTTTACGTGCATTGATGATACAAAATGATACTCGTACATACCTTGTTTGTAACTAATGAAGTTGCACTTAAGCAGAGATGCAGTTTCATTTAAAAATATTAATACTTAACTATTTTAACACTAATATTAATATTAACACTTTTAATAACAAGATTTATAATCCGCACAATTTACCAAGTTCGAGAGCATGGTGACTTACGCGGCGGCCGTATGGGTTCACCGCCTAGACCAGAATAGAGGATTTGTTCCAAAATTAAGGAGTGCCCTTATAATTTGCACTGTTGCGTTTAACATATGCTCCTACGAGGCTACCACCCTAGCGGGAAAGGCTCTCCCGACGGATATTAATGCGAGAATGCGGGCTGCCATGTAAAAATTTCGAAGGGGGCAGGAAGCCGTGATCTTCGGAGAGAGGTTTCGGGTCGCTCGGGTGGGCCGAGATCAGAAACCGGGGACACCGGATAATTTAGAAGCCGTTACAATGTTGCTCTACCCTGCCTTAAAGAAGAGAGTAAAAACTCTCGCTTTGGAAGCGTGGCAGGCCGAGTGGAACACTTCGGTTAAGGGAAGATCCTTGTATGATTTCATACACGATTTGGGGGGGGACTGGTATGCCTCGAGTGTTTATTTAAGGACATAGGGAGTCCGGATCATCACTGGTCATGGTGAGTTCACGGCGTATTTAAAGAGGTATCGCCTGATAGATGATGATTCGTGTGTCTGTGGGGAGGTGGAGTCACGAGACCATCTATTGTACGACTGCCCCGCTCTTACTAGGTTCAGGCAGTGACTGACCCTGGAGCATCAAGGCCAAGGGTAAAATTGGCCCCTCACGGCACGTGAGAGTTTGTACCCCGAGGTGCATAGCTCTCCGGTGTGGGAGTTCCTTAACTAGGTAGCGATGTTCTACCGTCGTCAGGTAGTTTGATAAGGGCGCTGTCCCAGGTATTTAATATTAAAGTTTTTTTATTATTTATTGTGTGTGATATTTAATTCAATAGGGTTCATGACAAGCCTACTGAAGTAAGCAGTAGCAAAAACAATTTTTGGTGGTAAGTGATAAATTTATCATTGGTGATAAACTTTCAGTTTATTAGTTTTATCTTGACATGTCTTATACTCCCTCTGGAGTCTCCAGGATGAAAAAAAAGAAGATGCTCCTTGGACATGAGAGCGAGTAAATGCTCATTCCCTAGGTTGCCAACCTGGCTCATCCTCGCTCTCCAAATTTTATACATACATTTTTTATTAATATTAGTATAATGGCAGTTGCCAGTCACGAGAAATATAAGGGTTCTGCGGAACGACCTCCGGGTCTTTGCTTTCGAGCGACCAATCGAAGGGGAGGAGGCGGCAGAAGTAAGTGAAAAATTATTTATTTGATTGTAACTTACCATATTTCCTTTTTAGTTAAGTTTAGTTTATTTTTATGTTTTTAAACATTCTTTAATCAATTTTGTCTGTTAATAAAGTTAAGCTTTGCCTTGTAATTTACTAGTAGTTACAACTGGAAAAATAATTGTAGGCCCTAAGTAATTATTTTGTTAATACATACTTGTTACAAGTTTAAAAGGAAGTTCTGTTATTTATAAGAAAGCTAATCCCGAAAGAACATAGAGTAAACGTGACAATATGTTCAAACATAAAAATAATGTGTGGTAAACTACCTTAGTATTCAGCCTCGGTACATCATTATAATATACTTTATAAACGGTAAAAATAATTTTGATGATTCGTTTTTCTACTTTAGATTCGCATACTAATGTCAGCGATTTAAACTGAAGAAATGGATTTTACGTGGGTGCTTTTATTTTTGCATCTACAACAGAATTGAATGTGATGTCATGCGTCAGATCATATTTTCCTTGTTCGGTTAGGCCCGGTATTTCTTTCCTCACACCCTATTAGAGTACAACGTGTTCACAGTACAATATCAGCACATCATGACACTTTTGTTTCATGAATTGTAACGTCTAGTAAAAGCATCGGTACTTACTTTTACACATAAAGTCAATATCCTTTCAAAATTCTGTCAAAATCACTGAAAAAAACATGATATATTTACAAATTCACTGATAGTATAAAAATGATAAGAATTCTTGACTGGATATAAAAATGAAAATCTATATTATAAAGTAAAACGAAAAGAATAAAAGTCGGAAAATAACAGAACAGACTTACGTAAATAACAGAATGTACGGAAAATATAAGTCGTAAACAATAAAAGCAAAATTTAAGCGGGTTTAAAAACTATGCTAAGCTTCCTTAAGAGTGTTTGCAATGTTCTTAAATGGAAAAATATTTAATTTGTTATTTTTCTAATTTAAGAAAGCATTAACTTAGTTGTATTTAAAATTGTGTCTAGCCTTGTTCTTTGGAATCGCCCAGTTTTAGTTCTCCTTTTTCAGAAGACATCAGGTATACTTATGCTATATTATGATTCATTGAAGTGTAATTAGGACTCTTTTGCAATAGAATTTTAGAATATATTTTATTTTTTTTTATTTCTAATTTGTGTACGTTGCAGTCTGTTCAATTTAGAACAATAAGCAACCCCATGACCCAATAAGATGAGGATGATGTACATGACGTGTAAATGAGGTGTAGTCTTGTACAGACCCAGGCCGACCATTCCTGAGAGAGTGTGGTTAATTAAACCCCAACCATCAAAGTACATCGGTAACCACTCTCTAGCATTCAAATCCGTATAAAAGTAACTACCTTTACTAGGATTTGAACCAGGAACCTTCGTCTCCGAAAATCAGCTGTTAAACAGCTGATTTTGGCGACGACTTTACCTCTAGACCAACCCGGTTGGTTAATATATTAAAAAAAAAAACATTTTTTAGAAATTGTATATCTGTTAAAAAATGTTAATGTTTTCAGCCCCAGTGTAGTTTATAAACCTCTTTCGTACTGTGTTACTAAAGAGAACAATGTCACCGACCCTAGAACATAAATTGTAACCATTGTTGGGTAGGTCAATTTCTTCCACCTCGTACATGTAAATCACTGTAAATGCATTATAGCTTTTGGAAAGAATATCCATGCGTTACTTTTGTGAAAAATATGGAAATAAAGTATTATTATTATTATTAATTAAGGATAGGCCTATACAATAAAAAGACCCATAAAATTAAATGGCACTTTAGATCAAACTTTTAAATATTGTTTCGGCACTGAAAGGATTAAAATATACATGCGGCTACAACACTGAGTAAATTATAGTTTTACTTTTTATTTATTTATTTTTAAATACCCTCACGTCTCCCTTGAAATTCTTCTACGCCCCCTCAGGGAGGTCCCCCCAGGTTAAGAACCACTGATTTAGAACGTCTGGAAAAACACTCCCACTAGATATTTTAATATTTTAACTATCTATTTCTTTACTTACCTGTTTATTTTTGAATTTTCTCCAATTTACTATAAATATGAAGAATAATATAATGTTTTACTAATGATAGTTGTCAATAAAATAATACTCCATTGCCCAGATACTAAAGAGTAAATTTTTATAAACAATTGGGTGTAGTTTTTTTATGCGGTTCGAGAAAGTATTTCTTTCTGTGTACGTTAAGTGATGTTGGGAATCTGCCCAAAAAAATGAAATCAAAAACTCTACAATATTATAAGAAAGTTCTTATAGGCCTACTACAATATTAGTCCGCCCACTCGCATATCCAAACCAACAGAAATGGTGTTTTGTTCTTAACTTACCCCCTGCAAAGTGAGGCAAACCAAATACTGTCGGTTAAGTTTCATTGTATTTTCTCTGTAGGTTTCTATTTTTCTTTTGATAATACAACCGCAAATTGTACTACACACTCCCATTATAGATCTGTTGTTACAAATTGAGTTAGGCTCGAATATTTGGTAAAACTAGGCTGTAACATTACACAGTTTATCTGGTACTAAAATAAATTAGTGGTAACAAATAAAGATAGTTAGAAAAACAATATTTGTGATTACTTTTCCATAATATTTACAATATAGTGTTTTGTATCCTCCTTTTTTCAACAAACATTTTAATCAATACCAATCAATAAAATGTAAATTAAACTTCCGTTCAGCTCCTCTTTTAAGAGATATTGATTTTCAATTATTAACAAAACCGCAGTTTTTTCTGCATGAAGCCTGCTTGTAGTATTTAAAGCTAAAAAATAATTGACTGCACAGATTAAAGAAAAATGTTATTAAAATGTCCTGTCATTTCTAATTACTTTTCCTTTAATCGATTTTGTATTACAATTACTTTATAAAAAACAATTTTTTATACTAAAACTGATAAAAAAAATATATTGAGGGGAAAAGAAGATATTTGAATAAGTTTTTCCTTAATTTAACCGATAAATTAATTTTTTATGGAAATTCAAAGTAGCTTTAAGATTACCGTCAGTTGTAGCGTAAACAAAATTTGCTTTTGTTTTATAATCAACGTTTTGAATACAAGGCTCAACAAAATATACACGTATATGTCTATTTTCTTAACTCTAATGTGAGTACGTTGCAATCTGTTCAATTTATAACAATTAGCAACCCCATGAACCAATGAAATGAGGTTTATATGCATGACTTGTAGATGAGGCCTAAATGGTGTTTTGTACTGACTCAGGCGGATGACTCCTGAGAGAGTGTGGTTAATTGAACCCTAATCATCAAAGTACACCCGTAACCACAGTTTAATATTCAAATTTGAATATTTTAAATCAATTTCAATCAATTTAAAAAAGTCTGGTGTATATTTGACTCTCCTATCTTTACTGGGATTTAAATCACGGAACCTTCTTCTCCGCTCTGAATATTGATTGCGTGGTTCCAACAATTATATTATACAAACTAGAAATGGGGAAATTTTAGCTCGCCTGTCTTGGTGAATAACATTATTTATGCGATTTTGCAGTGCGGTATTCGAAAGTTCAACTGGTCTTTCAGAGCAATGGAGATGTGTTACAATTGTTTTGCCCAAATTAAACTGACCCTTCCATTTATAAACGTTATTGCGGTTTAAACTTTTTTTGCTATAAGCTACTGTTTCAATATTCTTGAGTAAATTTCCGCCGGATTACATCTTCGATATAAAACATCTCGTCACTGAACGTTGTCTTCCGGTGCACACGTTTTAAGAAACGTTGACGTTTTAAAATGAACGAAAGAGGTTATGTTTTTATACTAATTTATGGTCAAACAGCTAATTTAAAGCGTTTTCGAGGTTAGCAACTTGACCCTCAAAAAATTTCATTGACATTACTTACTTACTTACTCTTACTCCCATGGCCATCTATATCGGAGTTGATATTTAGCCGCACCAACAACAAGCCTCCATGTCGCTCGATCTTCAGCATCTCTTTCTGTAGCTCCAAGTCTCTCCATGTCAGTCTTAACCTGCCTCCACCATCTTTGTTTAGGTCTTCCCCGGGGGCGCCTTCCTGTGGGGTTGGGGTCTAATATTTTCTTCAGGTTGGACTCTTCTCCTCTTCTTAGCACGTGCCCAGCCCATCGCATTCTCCTACATTTTATTTCGCTTACAATGTCTGGGTAACTGCAGAGGTCCCTAATTTCCTTGTTGTGTTTTCTTCTCCATTCTCCTTGTTCATATGTGGGCCCATATACCTTGCGCAGGACTTTATTTTCATACACTATCAGCTTTTTTTCTTCCTTCTTGGTCATTCTCCACGTTTCAGAGCCATATAATAGAACTGGACATATGATTGTTTTATATAGTCTAATCTTTGTTTTGTGGGACAGGGTCAAGTATTTGATTAATACTATTAATACATTAATTTGCCTCATTAATTATTGAATGTCCTTTGTATTAGTAAGAATTTTTTCTGTTCGTCGCCAAGGGAGATACAAAACCGACGGGAAGGGTTCTTTAAAACCTTTTTTAATTAAGTTCTAAAACTGTAAAACTGTTCTACTTCGAAAATGATAAGTGTTTTTTGAGCTGTAAAAAACAAGTCAAGACAGTTCATATACACCTACGTATGTAGGCAGATACTTCAAAAATCTATGATACTTATTTTAGAATCACAGAAAGAAATTATTTCAGGCATAACAGGCTTAAGAAGTTTAATCAATTCGAGAGTTTTTTTAAAAGTTTAGCTGGTTTATGTAAACAATCGAAATTAGACAACAAGAAGTATTAATTTTTGGTTGGATGTTAGTTGGTGATCTTACTTAACCTTAATTTCTTAGCAGTAGTTTCTCTACAGATACCCACCTTCTAGTAATACTTGACCTGAGCTGAAGACCCAGTAAAATTTTAAATAAAATTTACATGTTATATTTTGAAGAAAATTTTTGCTTAAGTTTCGATAAGGAATGGAAAATATCAGTGAGATATTTAGAAGGTTTTAACTTTTGTTGTTAAATCTGGTTAAATATTAAAGAATTATGTATTTTTAACGGTGCATTAAAACATTGTTTTTAAAGAATTTCTTCATGAAAATGGGGTTGAGTTAGTACTTTGACGTTGATATGACGTTGCAACTGTATGCGGTAGAATTTTATTTTTGTACATGTTTAATTCCGTTTTACTTTTATTAATATTCTAAAGTACAGCTGCTCTAAAAATTAAATAATATTTGATATTTGTGGAACGTTTTGTTTCGTAACATGTTAATCTACAGTAAGCGTCCCTCTAAAAAAATAATCTTCATTTTTTGTCAAACGTCAATTATTTAAATTGACGTCCGTTTGTTTAATACAAACCAATCTACAGATAAAAGATTATCTTCAAGTTTTCAGATTGGGTAAAGAGCAGAGAGGGATTGTTGGGTGAATCCCATGTGTATTTATTTAATTTTTCAGTACCAAACATTTACATATTTTATACGTTCGTAAGGTTTATTTTTATTTAAAAATACTTGAATATAAATATTACAATATACAAAAATTAGTAACCTTTAAAAAATAATTCTATGCACGCCATTTAATTTTTCAGTAAGCTAATGTACGAAACAGAACAGCATACTGTATAATTTATCAACGGTTACAAATAACCACAGCTTCCATTAAAGACAGATCCCATTTTTAAAAAATTGAATTAAAAATGGATAGGTTGTTTTTTATAACATCCGATCAATGTGATAATCTCTTCTGTTTTAAGCATAAAAATAAATCCATTTTTAACAAACCAACAAAATTAAAGAAAATTAGTTAAAATTAAATATACATAATTTATCGGTTGTTGAGTTTGGTACATCAACGATTTTGAAAGAATATAATCAAAGTTCATAAAAGAGATAAAACCAGTGCAAACAGATGGAGCTTTTTTTGGAGTAAGGGAATGCAGTCTATTCCGATTACGGGACAGCAACTATGAGAACACATATTTTTGCCTCATAAGCTAGCATCTTTTACTTTTACTATGAACAGAAAATAATATTCATAATTTTATTATGAATGATATTCCATTTTCTCAAGCAAGTGAAGTGAAATAACTTGGCATGTTTAAACGGGAGACTGACATGACAAAAGCATATCTAAACCAAGCAGTTAAATATTAAATGTAGTAAAATTAATTGACTTACGGGACGGTTTTCAAAATTAACATTAGAAAATAAAATTCTTGTTTAGAAGAGTATCTTAAAATCAGTTTGGATATACGGGTGTCAATGTGGTGTCTACATCTTCAAGTATTAATATTTTTACAAAGGTTCCAGTCAAATGTCTTAAGAATAATTTTTAATGTTCTATGCATAGTATACGTGGTGGCCAAATGAAGATGTGAGGTTGGAATTGGATATCTAAAACTTGAATTAAACGATGAAAGAATATCTTGTAGGTTATAAACAGGACATGGAAAGGATATCAGCTAAAAGGATACCTCCGTAAGTCCGATGGCAAAGGGGGCGTGGAAAATTAGCAGACTTAAAAAACGATGGATATATTATTATATGAGTTATGAACAGGTAGCCTTGTTTGGAAGAATAATAATAATAAGACCATGGTACATAAATAACTCTGTTATACACCGAGACTTAAATGATAAGTCTGAAGAATTCAACAGTAGATATCTAAACAGACTGGATAGCCTTCAGAATTAACCATCTGCAAACTTATAAGACAATAGTAATGAAGTGCGCCGACTAAAAAGATGGAATTTTTGGAAGTAAAACTAAATAAACAGAATTAATCGTATACGTGTTGTAAAATGTTTTTAGTATGTTTTGATAATGTATTATTTTTACTAGGTCAGGTTGTTATTTCAATCGCCGAGTCAAGTTCGTTTATTTTGTGATTAGTCCTTTGTTGATTGTTTTAATTCCAACACAAAATATTGATTTTACTGTCGAATTAGTGATCAGCAGAGATAACTGTAGTTAATCACATGTAATATACAGATTAATATTAAAATTTTAATGGGATTCTATAAGTTTATACTTCTTTGATATTATTATGTACGTAGCTCAGAAAGCTGTGATCAAAAGCACTTTAAATTGTGACAGACAATTTCCTTCTGATGTATTATAAATGGTAGATTTCGAGTCCTTGACATACGGCAACTTTACATAAAGAACGTATTACTGTACATAAGATCTAATAAACTTTCTGTGTTACAGAAAATAACTCATGTATAACTATCATAACGAAGCTGTAATTGTATTCGATATTGAGCCCGTAGATTACATAAAACCATTAATAGCACTGCAGCTTATTATAAATTGCTTCAATCACATACTTACCAGAGTATCCGTATTTACCAGAGGCTATCCGAGATACTGATATAACTCCTCAAATATACAAAAGAAGAGTAACCAACTGGCTGATTAAGTTAGTGAGAGGGCAGTGTAAGGATTTAATTAGTTCTATGTATTCAAACTAATTGCTCTTGATTCCTCTTGTGCCATTCCTCTTGATTCTGCCATAGATTTTGTCAGCATTGTCATCAAAAGCTGCTTTCAGCCTTTGCCACTACATGACATTTTATTTTTATATTTATTTTTGTACTACCTCTTTTGATTATGGTTGATAACTGTAGTGTTAGTATGTATTATTAAACTTAGCAGAATAGTAATAGTGTTTTTCTTTCAATTGATATTTACAGCCAATAATTACTATAATTTAACAAATTATATTATATAAGAAATATATGACAGAAACAAACTTATATTGTAGAAAAGAGAACTTTTAATAATGGAATTAATATACCGGATGTACCACGAAGAGGTTGCTATTTTAGAATATGCCGGACGTATCGCACACTCTACAGACTGGAAACTTTACAGTTATAATAAATATATATGTAAAAAGTACTCTCGAGTTTCATTTGCTTATGATTAACCAAAACAAAATGGCGGAAAGTCATTTTATTTGCATAACCATTTCAAATTGTTAATTTGTTACAATGTTACTCAAGTAATAAAATGAAAGAAATATGAAAGTGATAAATTATTAATGAACACAATTTGTTTCATTAACCTTTATTCAAATTGATCTCCATCAATAACAAACAAAAACAAAAACCACCGTTTTTCTTCTATTTGAATCCTATTGTAAATGTAAGTCGTTTTATCCACAAGATTATTGTTCATTTTTGATATTATTTTCTTATTCCACCATTTTGTTTTCATTGACCATAACCAAATGAAACTCGAGGGTACTTTTTTACATATCTATTTATTATAACTGTAAAGTTTGCAGTCTGTAGAGTGTGCGATACGTCTGGTACATTAATTCAAAAATAGTAACCTCTTCGTGGGACACCCGGTAGACTATATGAAGTTTTGTATTACGTTTGGAAATTCTATTTTTTTATAGTATATTTTTTTGTAAATTTTGTTTTTTTTCTTTTAATATAAATATAAATAAGCTTAACAATATAAACCATCTCGTACTCGCCCACAGGCTAGACCCATGCGGGTATTAGGAAATAAGATAGGATAAGATTCATTGTACTTGATTTTAGTAATAAATAAATAAGTAAATAAGTAAAAATAAAATATAAGATTAAGAGAATTTGGTTGTATCTATTTAGTTTATAATAAGTGGGGATTTAAAGTTATAATGGAATAAATATTCACCTGAAAGAAAGATTAAAAAGGAATGAAAAGGTTGAATTAATTATTTCGTGTGGTTTTACATACAGAGAAAAAGCAATAAATATTGGATGCTGTGGGTAATTGAACGTGTTTAATAGCGTGATCGGTACTTTAATATGAATATTTAATTTTCTAATTGTTCATCTTACCCTTACCGAAACCAAAATGGAGTTATATCACTTATAAGGGTAACAGGGACTGACCGCAAATACCCCTCTTTCGTCGACCACTATATGAACTGGAAGAGGTTTGTTAAATGATGAAGCGATGAAAGTCCTTCGCCGTTGGTAAACAATATTGAAATCGGGGTTGGATGGAGTTGGTGAGAAATACAACATGTTTTGGTTTAAATTAGTTGCACTAATACTATTCCTATTACTATTAACAAGACTACTGTACCGTGGGGGAAAACATAATGTTGAACAACACATGCCCACCCAATGAGTTCGGGGGATTACACTTTATAACAGTTGTTATTTCCACCGCATTAACAACCAACCAACTAATTGTACTCCACTCTCGCCATCTCTCCAATTTTCTTGACGCTCTTTATACATGAAGCACTTTAATTTTAACAATGACGAGATTCACTTAATATTACTGACCCTATAGAATATCCTACAAATTAATTATCAGGTACTTATTTCTAGTAAAACTAAAGCAGTGATTTCAATGGTTAATTAATCCTACTGATTCAAAATAAAATTGTTGTGTGTAAGAAGAATTGCTTGAACGCCTCCGTGGCGTAGTGGTCAAAGTGCTAGATTACAAAGAAGTAGGGCTAAAACTAAACAAATCATTGTCAAACGACCTTAGCAATCGATTCCATAACATATAATACTTAAACAAATGTTGTACCGTTATAAATCTGTATGGTAACAAACAATTAAAAACAAAATCAAAACTTAAGAAAACAATACTGTTCCAAAGACGTGACTTCGGTCGAATAATTGAAAGGAATGGAAAATTCATGCAATGCAGAATAAAAATAAAAATAACATATTAATTTTAAAATACATAAATATTTTAATTACTTAAACAATGATAAGGACAAGATAGAAAAATATTAACAATTCAAACTTTATATGATTATTCTATAAAAACCTGATGTAACATTGATGTTCCCCGCAGCTCACAATATAAATTATTAACATACCGCCTTTAATTAACTTTAAAATAAATAATAAAACAATAATGATTTAAAAACTGCTTCACATCACGCCAAACTATCAAACTATTAAGATTAACGACGAACTCTGATCCATTGAAATTAACAAACTCTGATCCATTGAAATTAGTGAACTCTTTAACTCAAGCCATAATCTACTTGTTAAAATTAACGATGAACTCTCTCTATTGAAATCAATGAACTCCACTATTGAAATTAAATTAACGAACTCCTGAAAAATTACAATTGCCCTCTATAAATAAACTCGGTACAACCCCCTCTAAGTATGACGTTGGACCAATGAGAACGCTTCTTTTAAGTTTCGAAGGTCTCATTTTCCGTTAAAAATTATAAGACACGTGTAAGCAATTACTACATACAATACAAATTAATATTATGGTGTAGTGATTGCTTACTTAAACATCGACACATTAATTTTACTTTAATGGGTTATTTAGACAAGTAACGAACTTCTCCCCACACAAACATTTACCAAATATTTTGCCGACACAAACATACATAAAATGTATCACTATTATGTCGGGAATATTAATATATATTTATGAGCTAGCGGTTACATTTAATTGATTGTTCTCTTTATTTTTATAACGAATCTTACTTTTAACGGATGTTTAAATAAACTATTTCCTTTGCTAATACAAAATACATTTATCAGCAACATAATTAATGACTAATTATGTGCGATACAATGTAAATAAAATTATGAGCATTTCTGTACGACTAGTGCCTAGAATTGTTTACTTTATAAGTTTGTTTAATTTATAAAATTCTTTATTCATAATTTTATTAGACGTAACGAGGAAGAAAGGTTCATGACCTTTAAAAACCTCACATTTTTTAACTTTATTCCATAATTTTAAACTGCAACATCACTTGATGATGATCACCACTTTGATGCTGCAGCATCATAATCACCAAATGTGAAGATAATAGGCCGACTATTCCTGACAGAGTAAGGTTATTTGAACCCCAATCATCGAAGTACAATAGTAGTCACTGCTAGTATTCAAATCCGTATAAAAGTAACTACCGTAACTAGGATTTGAACTAAAAACCTTCGTCTCCGAAAATCGGCTGTTAAACAGCTGACTCGCGGCGACGACTTTACCGCTAGACTAACTCGGTGCGTTGAAAATAAAATATCAGTTTTTTTTAATAGACATCAAATTTATCACTAGAGAAAAAGTTATTAAAAATAATAAACAAAGTAAATTAAATATTTATAGTGTTTGATTGAAAATTATTTTTACATTCGGTCTGTGATATTTATTCAAAATAATGAACTTTGTATTAATAAGGTAGAGGCCTACTGATAATTATTCTCCGAATCAATTCTTTGTCTATGATATAATAATAAAAATTGTTTTAAATAATATGCTTTTTATTAAAAACAATTGTTACCAACTCACTATTAACTGTCTTGTTTTAATAAGAACATACAATGTAATGTTCTTTGTTAGTCTTCAGAAGCGGTGTGTTATCAATTCTATCCGTAAGCGTTTTATTTATGTATGTATAACTTTGTAAGAACTATTGCAAGTACCAAAACTTTTATCTCAGTGTGGTTACTAAACCCAGTTTCTTGAAGTAGAGTTTCCAATACTGTATCCGGAGTACATTCAATGCTGGAAAAGTAAAGCGAATAGTGGTACAAATTTATTGTGGAAAGAAGATGCGGTAATAATTCACCTCTCAAATATTCATATACCGCATAAGTACTTCATTAGAACTTTGAATTGAAAATTACAAGAGGTGGATTAAATGGTTAACTTGTCTAACTATTATTACTACGAAGTTAGGAATTGGTAAATGTATTAACAATTTGATAATGATTAAATACTAGGTTTCCAAACAGCAGATAACAGTGTTATTAATAATAGAAATAACAAAAGACACAATTACTATGTTTTGCTTTGTATGTTACAAAGCCAAGAATTGTATTGCAAAGTGGACTAAGAAACTAAATGAAACTAAAAACCATTTCATTAACAATCCTTTAATACAACAAGATAACGGCAAGAAGATTACAGAACTATTAAAATAACTTGATGATGAATATAAACGTGCCCAAGAAATTTTACTTCCTTGATAAATTTCCACATTAGCAAATTTCCAATAGTAGTATAGCAAAAAGAATTTTAATGAGTAGTGTCATGGACATGCCGATGGACTTGTTACTGAGCTGTCACTTCAAAAAATCTTTCCGCAGTAACATGTCACTGCTATTTTCTTTAAAATATTTTATTGTTATTCCAATCACAGGTGACGTAGTATTCTGTAGCAATTCCTTAAGCGGACCTATAAATGCTTACCTGCGCAGGATTTGTTTGGTACATCAAGGTCAAAACAAAAAAATAGAGATGAAAGGACAGTGTTTTACGTACGTTTTTGTAAGTGACGTAGTTGCGCGATCGGAAAAAATTTGAACAGCGGTACAATCACACCGTCTCTCCACCATGTTCTAAACCAGTACCTACTGTACTGCGAGCACTTGACTACACCATCACGCATGCGTACGACCAATGACATAATCTTCGACGAATTAGAGTAGAAAGCTTCCTCCAATCAGAGAGTTAGTAAAATTCTTCTTTCTCTCTCTGATTGCTATTAAAGCGAGTGAACTACAACAACATAGAGACACTATTTAAAAGTTAATTAAAATCTACATAAAAATGTTAGAATCATATTTAAAATATAGCGTGACATTTTGGTCTGATTCTAAAGTATTTATTTTCTCTAAGATTAATTATTTAATAACGGATAGTTTATTTCAAGCATCTTAATACAATTGTATATGTAACTACTTGTGAACATTTAAAAGAAACATTTGTTTTAACTAAATGGGACTGACGCATAAGAAAGGGAGGCGTTGAATTTTGTAACATACAGACATATGTAGAACTATTAAAAAAATAGAATATTGAAGTATAACTATATGATTGGCGGATTAATCTGGGCAAGAAAGGGTGATGATGTCTTGCAGAGTGGAGTGTCCAGCGGCAGTTGTTCATAGGCAGTGATGCATGAGAGTAGTAGAGGAAGAGTTATTCGTAAATTTGGTACTTAGAGAGGACATTCAGGCACTGGTTCTTAAACAGTCAACACGGTCGGTCATTAAACATAATGTGTTTTGGACATTAAATGGTTACTGGGTGATAAGGTGATTACAAAGTATTTAAATAAAAAAATGGATAAAATAAAAATAAATGCCGGCCGCATTGGCGTAGTTGGTAACGTGCACACCTCTCATCATGCGGTCGTGGGTTCGAATCCCACTCAGGCACGGCATATTTTCATACGTTACAAAAAAATCATTTCATCCTTCACAGTTACAATCCAACGTCGTCGCTAATGATCATAGAAGTTGTGTTGTTGTTAAGGTCAACAGCCGAGTGGCTGGTTTGAACCTCTAGAGGTTTTACTAAGTAAAACGAGGAGTGAGGTGGTTTACCATTGCCTTCCTCACTAAGTGGAAAAGTACGCTTATCAGCATGCCGGGCCCTCTGAAAAGCACATATTTTCCACTCTGCCTTCACTTCACCTTCACTGATACCTTCAATGACCCCTTCACTTCATTCACCACAGGGGTTCTGGCTGTTAATGAAATTCATTACTTTCAGAAGAGATAACTCTGATTAGTGTCATTTACACCTCTATCTCTTCTGTTCTTAAATGATTCAGTCATTTAATTGGCTGACCATGTGATAAGAAGCAGAACTATTTATTTTAGCCCTGCAACGAACAGATTGAGTGTAAATAATTTGACACTCCACCTGTCTGTTATGGGCAGATAGTAGTTGATGCAACGTTAAATAAACAAAATACAAATTAATAAATAAATGGATATTCGAATAATGAATTTCAAATAGCTAGCATTTAGAAGCAGTTACAGATTCAAATCACCAACTACCAGTAAGATCGATCCATATATATTTATATATGCATTATAACATCATCAGTCTCAAGAACTTTTCATAAATTTAATAATTAATTGAATGCTGATTAATTCAAACAAATTTTGTTTAGTAATGTATTTTGTGTTATTTCTGTGTCAAGAGATCCGTTTATTCATAGACACAGGTTTTCGTTGGACAAACGTATCTTTGGAAACTAAGTAGTAGCGTACTGTGTATTAAAAATATACCATTCAAAAATATTTCATTAAAAATTAATAATAATCTTATTTAATAGAGAAGACTTAAAAAAATAGTTGACTAACCGCCACTCCTGCTATAATAAATTCACATAGTATTTTAGAACAGCAGGTAGTTACAACCAACAAACAAGTTTTGGCAATTATGACTGTTCAATTATTCTTCAAAACAGTGTGTATAAAACAGACATGGTTTCTGGATTCCGAGAAGCACCATCGATAAACAACGCGAAAGAAGAAGATGTCTTCACTTGACGATAAGACGCCGTTGCACCATCGCAGCCACTCGTTGTCCGCACTCCTGCTTGCCCCACCAGAACAGGATCTAAGCGCTCCTTTTCAGTGCCACCAAATTATTAAGGTTACAGAATGCTACTCGGTTATTATCGCTGTCCGGTGCCAGTAGTGTACCTAAGTATTTCCTGATGTAAGTCAATATGAATACTATTTAATTCAGAACAACTTAAAAAATGTCTTTAATGATTGTGTAAAACATCACCAGCATCTCTGTACTTCTGTGCAGCATTTGACTAAATTCTTTTTAATATTTAAGTCTTGAATTAAAAACACGTCTCCTAAGATGCTATGTCCTATCCGTACTGTACTATGGGATGGAGGCTTGGACAATGAAGAAGATTGATGAAAAGAGACTGGATGCATTTGAAATGTGGCTGTACCGGCGAATTCTGAGGATTTCATGGGTGGAAAAGATGACGAATGTGGAGGTGTTGAGACGTATGCATAAAGAAAGAGAAGTACTATTAACAGTGAAGAAAAGAAAATTATTGTATATGGGACATGTCATGAGGGGAGAAAAATATAAAATATTACAAGTGATTGTCCAGGGGAAAATCCAAAGAAAGAGATCCTTGGGAAGAAGACGAAAATCCTGGCTGAAAAACCTAAGAGATTGGTATGGTTGCAGCAACAACGAATTGTTTAGGGCTGTGACATCAAAGATAAAAATCGCTCTGATGATTGCCAACCTTCGAAGCGGAGATGGCACCTGAAGAAGAAGAAGAAATGCAAATAATGTCAATACGAAAATGGAAATCAATTAAAAACCAGAATTAAAACGAAGTATACAAAGTAAAAATAGTTCCACAAAAAGTTAAATTATCATAGTAATAAAATATTTTGTACACAATATAGAAAAAATTATGAATATTTTTTCATTTATGACAAAATCAGCAAGGGAGATCAAGACCCTTAATGCACTAATTACAACTATTACAAATTTATTTCTTGCTTTAACATCAAGTTCAGATATTCAGGACGTTTACAAAAAATTCATTCCACCGACATGATAGAAAGCTTTCAATCTTTATTTATTTTCCCGTTTGTACAACATTTCAATCTTTTCCATAAATCTAGTTAAATATTTATTTTGCTTTGGGAAGAAGATGAACTAATGTGTACTGTTCTAAAAGTTATTTAGGTTTTTGAAATAATTTACTGTTTTTCTCTGTTTGGACAGATTGTAAATAATGTTAGTATATAAAAATAAACATTCTAATAACTGCATTTATGATGTTTAACATATATGGAAATATGCTAGTAAACCTACCAAAACTGTCAGAGAGATTTAGCCAAAATGTATCTCAGTTAAATCAAGGTAAATATAGAAATAATTAGGATACATTAAAACATTGAAAAATTAGAAAAGTAAATAATTACAAAATAGATAAATCCTTTTATTAATTTAAAACTCAATGTATAGTTTTCTTAAAAATCTCTTTTTAGTTAATTTAAATTACGTCAAATGCTGTGGTTATTAGGAAATGCATTGGTTCCAGTTTCAGAATTGGTGGGTTTTAACGTGTGATATTTCCAAACCGGGAATCGAACCCGGGACCTTTCACTTAGCAGTGAGCAGCGCAGACTAACGCTCTAATTACTGGACCACGGAGGCCGCTACACAATTACTTATTACTGTTTATTACACTAATATACATTGAAAAATCTAAAGCTGGAAACATTATTACTTCGAAACAACTTCATTGTTAACGTAATTATCAGAAATTTCCTTCACGGTATGATGGGAATTTACGTCTAAATAATTTCCGTTGTACAATATAAGGTAATATAAAGTAATAAGCTTGTAATTTTCCTTGTGATATAACGATTACTTTCCTTAAGTTTTGTCTGATTTATAATAAAATTAAAGGGAAAACGTAGAATGTTGCTGCAGTAACAAAACCTCGTTGTAATTTCCATATCGTTTGCATTACACAAAATTTAGGCTTAGGTCTAGACCTAAATTATACATTGTTTAATCGAATATTATAGCAAGTTAAATCCGATGTTGCGAATTACAAACACACAAATAGAAAATCATACAATGAGAAAAACCCATTGTTTTTGTGCTGATGATGGGAGGTAGAGGAGACCGGTAGTTCAGACCGTATTCCAGAACATTATCCTTTCTGTATTATTTGTTATTGTGTACCATTGGTTGTATTAGAGAGAGTGTAATTTTGGGCAGAAGGTGGAGAGGGAACTTTCAGATTATAACAAAACATATAGTATAATTTTGTAGAACGTACCTTTCACACGGTTCATATTTTTACAGCTCTGCAAACACGTACGATACTCCAAAATTTCATTAAAACTATTTATTCTCATTGTAACAGGTCATGAGTTGAGTCCTAACGTTTGTTTTTTTAAGAAAAACCTATTGCGGTAGTCTATTCAAACTTTATGCTGAAAATCTGAAAAGATAATTCTTGTGCAGTAAAAGAAATTCTTCTTCTTCATCAGCTTTTCATCTTCCAATGTTGCTTCCCTTGTTTGTCTCCACAATTCCTTATTCTACTCCTTTCCTGCCCAATTAAATCCTGCCACCGATTTTCAATCATCTTTCCACCATATTAGTTAATGAACCCGACCTCTCATTCCCAGCCAGAGCCTTCTTGTTTCATCGATTATCTTTCTGCCTCATTATGTGCCTGGTCTATCACCACTTCAGTGACGTTTTACATTGATTTAGTTTTCTGGTAAATATCCTCACTTATTACTCGGTCTTTCAATTTAAAATATTTAAAGACTCAGTCATCTTCAGTCCTCTAATAGTCACACCTACTTATACTAGTGTCCAACTGTTAAAGTGCTTCAATATTTACGTGGCCGTGAAGATAATCTTTATGCTTCTTGTTACATCTATTGTACGGTTCCAAGCTCCGTGTAGCAGCGGGGTGAAGGGTACGGGTGATGTATATTGAATGAGTGACGCATGCTGGAGAACAATTATTGTTGTATTACTCTGATACAAAACATTTGTTTTCAAACTTTCCGTATTTAACTTATTCGTTTGTATTTATTACATTTTTTTATTTATAAATTGGTAAGTTAAATATTATGAATCCGACCGAGTTAATAATCCGGTAGGTATTTGTTAAATTAATGCGCCGAATGAGAAGAATGTTTTTTAGTCTAGTTAGTACACGCGACCACTACATTTGCAGCAGCTGTAAAACACTATAAACACTCATTCATTCTCCTACTACTATAGCAACGCACTGCATTCCTTTCAACTACACGGAGCTGGGACTTAAGCAATACACACTTCTTCAGCTACTGAAGTCACTTATAAAACACGGTACAAGTCATGTTTCTGGTATACCACGGATTGTTTACAATGTTCCTAAGCACCTTATTTTGGTTGCTTGCTTTGGTACAGCTATAGATCCGTAGGCTATAAGTTCATGGCCATAGCACTTTCTTGTAGGCCGATAGAAAAAATGATTGAAGATTGATAGTTCCTAGGTCCGGCTAGAACAGTCAAATGACCTTTCTATTTGTTTTTTGTAATTCTTCCTTCTTCTAGTTAACATGTTCTTTCTTGAGTTTTGAGGAATAATGATTTACAAACTAACTGCAAATCGAATCAAGAAACTTCGGCTTGCAAACTAGTTTGCTATACGCATTGGTGATGGACCATAAAACTAATTTATAAAGAAAATCTTTTAAAAATAGGCATCTAGAAAAATTTGACTTCATGTATCCGGTATCTTTTGTTCCAATCACTGAGTAGAAAAGAAGATAGTATTGATATTACAATACAATAAATAAAAAGGCATTTTAAGGATCTTAAATAAATTTAAAAGACCCATACAAAATTTTTATGCCTGAAATTTCTAGTCTTCTGCTAACGTACATCCTGTATGAGATGGATGATGTAATCGATGGCGTACTTAAAAACCGTTTAAATGTTCATAAAACTCTCATCCAACGTTGATAGGACTGTTGTGTTCGTTGTATAGTGTTATAGATTGGGTGCTTCGTAGTCTGATTTGAAAGGCGTTACATGTTACTTCCAAATAACACCGATAATGCAGGAATCGTATATTTTTGGGTAATGAGTTTTATGCTTTATTGAACTTCTCCGTAATACTTTCAATGTAGATTTTATGTTTTTTGGAAATTTATACATCTAAATACTAGTAATAAACTGAAATAATGTTATGTGCCACCTGTATCTCACTATTATTTTAAATTGTAATTTTATTTATGATTTACTATTTTCTTTAACTTCAAATAAAAATGAAAACTTAATCAGTTAGTTATAATTATTACAACAATAAAATATTAGCAAAAGAAAAAATTATGTAAATGTTATTCTTTAAATGCAAGATATGCAAGATTGTTTATGCAAGATTTGCAGTTAGGACCTACTACATAATTTTTAATTATAACAGAATAATCAGATTATTGTTATTGAATTCTTCTATTTTTTACCACTTCTTACAGCTATTATTGTTATACTTTACATCCCAAACGCCAAACGTCTGTATCTATCTAATCACCAACCTGCAGACCTCTATTGGTCATCGTCTCCATTCCTTTACTAAACGCCCTACCTACATTCTTTTCTTTAAGGTCCAGTTCCACATTCTGCTGGGCCATGTCTCATTCATCTGACAGAAGCTAGTGTCCATACCACAACAGTGTCTTGGTTAAATTTTATCTATTAAATTTTTAGTACACTGTTTGGTATTTTTACTTTTTTCAGACTGCTTCATTCATATGGTTCAACCTCGAGATCTGACAATTTCTTTTCCAGAAGTTTATCTGCTGTCTCCAATCATCCTTTTATTTCTTTCTGTCAATTCCGAAGTATCTGTACGGTATATAGATATATATGGTTGTATTGCTTTTCCGTTTGTAAATGTTTCCGTTTTTGTAAACCAAATTTATTTTGATTACAAAATGAAATTTTGTATCTGTGACACTGCCCTTCAATGTGCCATTCTACCTTTTTCTCCCATTGGTTGTTATCCTCTTTACTCAACACCTTTCAATTACTGGATACTTTGACATGTTACTGACCTTAATAATTAGTTTTTTTAAATTGGATTAAGTGGTATATAAATGCAGCTTAATATCAGATCAATTACCGTTTAAATAATGTGAATTCGATAAAATTATTTCATACATAAGGTTCAACTCTTATGTAAACAGTTTTTTGTGATGAACAAAACTATTTTTTATAAGGTTTTTACGGAAAATTAAATACATAAATAGGCCCTATATAAGAATAAATTTTAACAATAAAGTTTTTATAGTTTGTTTCACATGAACAGTCAGTTGACAGCAGTTAAACAGTGAGATGTTAAGGTCATATAAGTGTCTTGCAGAATAGTCCTTTTTATAAAAATAACCAGTAAGAAATATTTATTACTCACGCAATCTCTACTTACACGAACTAATAAACTTATTAGAGTTACTTAAAAACTGGAAACTAGGAAAATAATGTTCAGTTTTATTAGAAATAACATTTTAAGAAATGAATTATTCACCTTCATTTAACACTATGGTAAAATTAATTTACTTTAGGAACGTAAATTAAATAAGATAATTCGAATAGAAATTATTGTCTGCAGAATTTACTCAACTTTTTTTTATTAAATTAGTTTATACAACATATTTTCTTCTGTATACAGTTGTGTTAAGAACAAAAGTTTGTGAACACACATTACTAGCAGAGTTATACGTACAATTAGAACGAATGTTTAGATCTAGATTGTAGTTGGAATATAGTAATAAATTTCAGCCAGGAGGAACAAAATTGAAAGAAATAAAAAACGAGCATTTTTGTCAACTGTGGATGTGCCTGACCTTTCCTTGAAACTTTCTTAATTTATTAGAGTATTAACATTTAGTATTAAAATTTAATATTTCAACAGTATTGTAGTGTGAAAAGTCTAGTTTGGAATCAAGAAGTTTCTATATCTTTTAAGAAAATAATTTATATTCCATATTTTGTGCCAATGAGTTATGCAGCGGAAACATGGGCAGGTGGAAGGAAGACAGAGAATAGGATACAGGTGACAGAAATGAACTTCAAGAAAAGTATAAGAAAATGCAAGAAGAGATAGAAGAGATAATATGATCGGGGAACAGTTGGAGATGGATAAGAATAGCTAGAGCAGCTTCAAAAGAGCTTAGTAATATGTCTATACGATAGAGGAGGGTGGGCTGCCTAAAATGATGCTGTACGTGAAGGTGGAAGAAAACATACCAAGAGGTCAAACCGCGAGTGAAGTCAAGTGGTACAGTTAGAAATAAATTGGGAAATAAATAAAAGCCAAACAAGCATTGGGGGAGATATGGTTCAGCGATAAAAAGGAAAGGATTCGTGTTGGACTCGACCAGAAGAAACTTGGAAGACGGATAAAGATGACAATGTAGTGAGTTATACACTACCTATTGTTGTTAAGAATCGCTACATTATAGAAACAAACTTTACTTACCACTCACTGTTGTATCATACCTACAATAGAATAATGTGATGATGCTGTACTGTGTTTAGCCACTAGCGCCTGTTCACCATTATCTTATCTACACATTCACCTCATACAGCTATGATGCTGTACTGTGTTTAGCCACTAACGCCTGTTCACTGTTATCTTTCAATCGACAGATTCACTGAATACAGCGTTTAAAGGGATTTAGATAAATAATTATACCGATACAATAATTTAATGAACCTCATAAATTCAACAAGATTTAGATTTTCTTCATGAAAGTTTAGTTGACACAAAAAGGTGTAAAAGTAACACGTATTAGATTTATTTTTCTTCTTTCAAGTTATAAATCGTTTAGTGAAAATAAATTTACTGTGAGCTTCACTGTTTAACTGGTATGGTTATAGAAATATAAAACTTCATCATATTTTTGAGATACCGTACGTACATTAAAGTATATCTCTATCTCGTTACTAAAAATTGAGTCTTTAAAATTTAAATATTGAGATCTTTCTACAACAGTTGTAAAAGGATATATTTAATTTTTCAAGCCATAACAGTTTTAACATCACATTACATGAGTTTTTCAGTTTTAAATTTTATATTTTTATTTTTTTCAATTCGTAAATAGGAAAATTTTTTAAAATATCAGAAAAAAATTACACCATCATTGGTACTAACATTTATCGATGACTTATGTATTTATAACTAATTTCAACACATGCTTATTTCTGAAGTTCTACATGGTTGACTTTTACGACTTTTGCAGGAACATAATGCTTATACCGTACTGATTTACCAAAAAGTGTTAAAGTACAGTAAATATTGTGATGTTCATATTCCGCCCGGTATTTAAAATAAATTGTAAATGTATAATTTTGTTATTTTATTAAGACAGGTAAAAATTTGGCTAGAAACAAAATTCAAAATGTTATGAAATTTACTTATTTAGTACAAACATATAAAATTTGAATTAAGGTGCAATTTGGAAAAAATTTAAATTTAATTAATTTGAAATTATTTAAGGTCTATCTCAGAGTAATATTTAATATTAGGAGGTAATCAAGAATTATACCTCATGTTACTTATAGCTTTTGTGAAAAATTTGTACAATAGATCAGAATATTTCATGTCAAAGTAACTTTTGCCGGTAATATTAGATGACCAATCGAACAATGAAAGACCCTTTTGAGCCTAAATTTTATTCCTTATAAGTAAGTTAAAAATTTTGTTATGTTAATTTTATGTTAATTTGAATGGAAGATTTGAACTCTGGATGAAATTCTAAGCAATTTGAATCCAAATTTGATAAAATTCTGTAAAGTATAAAGATTATTAGGTTAATTTCTTATAAAAATGCGTATATCGGCTATTTAGCTAATTACGTTAATTACACGAAGTAGGAATAATTCTTGAAGCATAGAACGATTTATTTCGATGTAATATGTGGTTTTGAATATTATAATGTAATTAAAAATTTTAGAGAATTTATTTGAACGACAAATTTGATATTTTAATTAAAAACACATGTAAAAATATAGGAGAACAGTGTGTCAGATTTTAATTAATTACAAGAGTTTGATTAATAATTTTAAAAAAATGAAAGGATATGCTAATGTATAAAGATCCGCTGAATAGTTTGATATTTTTTAAGATACAAAAATATGTATGGTAACTTTGTAATTAAGCCGTAAAAATAAGCTTTTATCGTATGATAAAGACAATGTTAATTAGTGTCATTATTCTTTAATTAATGAGTATTTTTAAAATGTAATTAGATAAAAAGATGTATTTTGTTGATATCTTTAAGATTCGTATACCTAGAAATGTTAAAATGTTAATAATAAAAAGCTATTTGAAATATTTTACGGTTTCATAAAACAATTATTTTATAGAATTTTAGACAAAATTAAATTATGTGATTATTAAAAAACTAACGATCCGATTTAAAAAAGAAAAACACCTTTGTAATCAGCAGAAAAAACCCTTGAATTTGATGTAGGGCTCAATGCTGTTCTTGTAAATTTAAATTTTTGATATAATTAATGTTAAGAGTGGGGATGGACTTCTTTCATGGTTGAATTGCCAACCTCACGAACAGTAATAAATCACATAAAGTATTAAAATTATATAAATGTCAAATGATGTTAAGTTATGTTCTATAAGCTTTATTGTAATAAGAAAAACTTACATATTGTGTATTTTAAGTTATCACTTATTTATATTGTTTTGTTTCACCTTAATTTGTTTGTTATTAGCAATTTTCATTGGGAAAAAATGTATAATTAATCTGCACAAGTTGGCACTTACTTTTTGTAGATGTAATTTTTAACCAAAAATTCAGAGAGTCCTCTATTAGACACGATGCGTAACTGACGTGTTTTAAAATTGCTCGTAAAATGTTTTATATAGTAGTATGGAGGGATCGAGTATTCTGTATTTAGGGCCGATATGTATAGGCCATATGTGAGAGAAATAAATTGTTAAATTTTATTTAAAGTAGTGTCAACTGTAAAAAATTTATTTATTTTAATAATGCAAATTAACGGAAGTGATGTCAATTGTGGAAATAAATACATCAAGTATTTCAATGGTGTTCTATGTTTTGTGAGCAAATAGTGTTTTGTGCTAAATATTTTTTTTATATATGTGTTCGGGTAATCGGCGTATAATAACCACCTGTTAATTTTATGGATTTCCAAATTAAAGATAAGTAACTAATTTTAAGCAATTTTTGTAACAAAATTTCATATGCCTAATTGGTATTTAGCATTTACTAAAAAATTTAACATGATTGGTTAATAATTTAAAAGATCTGTTTGTCTAGGATCTAATTCACTGAGTTCAAAGTTCCCATCCCTGTTTGTTTTAAAAATTTTTTTTTGTTTTTTTTTTTTTATTATTTTGTTTTATTTTGGTTGAATGATTTTAGGCAAGTTATGTCTTGTAATGTTGATCATGGCTTACTTTTATTGTTTCATTATGATAAATGATTTCATTAATATTTTTAATAAATTTCGATTAATTTGTTTCCTTTTAAAATTGTAGTTTGATTTATTGATTGATGAAATTCCAATATCCCTTGTATGTAAGCATTGTGATATGAACTTTGTTTTATAATATTTAGTTAATTGTATTCGGAGGGTTTTTCGAGCTGTCAAAATGGTTGTTGTTTCTAGAACTTGAGTCTAGAAAGTTTTTTTTTTTTTTTTTTTATTTGATTTTTATATATCACAATCCTTACATCTATTTAGATTAAGCTTATTTTCAGCGTTCCTGTCATTGGGGTAAAGGAGAATGGATTCTGATTGAATGGACCGCTTGTTGTCTGTCAGACTGTTCTGTTACCGAATCAGATGTTTTCTGTCAGATCAGTTTGTTTACATGATCAGCTGACTAGGCAGATATAGGTTAATGTAGCCTTACTGTATGTTTGTTTAATATAGCTTACCTTTTTCTAAATTTAAATTTGTTTTGAGTTTTCTGCTTTTTAATTTATATTTTGTTTTATTTTATTCACATTTCGTATTTATTTTATTTCATTGTGATGTTGTTTTTGTTTTAAAATCGCGAGTTTAAGATTTTTTTTTTATTTTATTTTTATTTGGAGTTTCGACTTGGATATTTTGGATTGATGTTTGATGGGTCTCCAGTTGCCCTGCTTGGATGATAACCAAGGTAAGTTCGGTCATTAGTGGCATCCTGACCGTGGTCGTTTTTTGATTACTTTAAGTTTCTTTTTCAGGTGACACCCCAACACCTGTTTTTGATGTGTCAGTCGGCTGGTGTGTCGGCATTTGACTGTTACATTAAATTGGCGCCCAACGTGGGGCTGACTCGTTCTGTCCTATGTTGTGGTCCATTTCTTTCTATTGTTTTTGTTTTTGTCGTCCGTCATCAGTTGACTGTTACAATATATATTTTTGTAGCCTATACTACTGCAATCTAGTCTAGAACTAATGAGAAATATTTTTCAAATTAATTAATTAATTATAAAACAAAATTAATTAAAAGCCAACAGTTTATAATGTCAACTATTGTTCTGTTCGCAATATCCACATTTTTGTATTGTGCACTACGCTATACACAATACTATTTTTCATCATAACTCTTTACTAACTCAAATGATTTCTTTCTGTTGAGCCGGTGTACTACATCTGTGTTGTTGAAAAGTTGAATAGCTTTGATGTTTATTACTGATGGAGTCTTGTCTTCTGTTTCTGATAACGAAATGATTGATGATGATTTATGTTTTCGTGCCTTTACGTAATCTTAAATTAAAAAATTAATTTAAAAACTTTTAATTGTACCTTCAGGTCATTATGAAGGTCAACGTTTTTGACTATTTCAGTTTATCGACAACGTTCCTCAATACTTTATTGTGAAACCTCTGGATAATTCCGATGTTACTCTGACTAGCGTAACCTCACAACTGTATAGCATACATCCATACTGGCTTCCGATCGTGTTTGTAAATTAAGAGCTTATTTTCGGTTTAGAGGGAGTACAGTCCATTCGAAATTGCATGATAGTAAGTCTCTGAATGGTGGTAACTTTTCAAAATAAAAAGTACCTTTTTGAAAGTAAAATTTCCCTTTTTTATTCTTTGTACTGGTTGCTAGGCAGAAAGTTATCTCTGTCATTGGAAAACAAAATTTAGCAGTGTACAAAGCTATGTTCAGCCCTGTCTGGAAGTACGGCCTTTAACTATGAGGTACTGCTAGTAACAGTTATAAAAATATTATTCAAAGGTTTCAGAATAAAGTATTAAGAAATTTGATAAATGCTCCTTGGTATGCAAGAAACACTGAAGTGCATGAGTACTTAAACATTCCATGTGTTAAAGAAGAAATAAGAAGGCTCAGCAAAAAATATCTCACAAAATTGTCATCACATATAAATCATCTGGCCCTGAATTTACTAGATAATAGTGATACCACCAGACGTTTGAAACGGCATCATGTTTTGGATCTGCGTGACAGATTATAAAGAGACAAAAACTAAATAAAAAAAAAAATAACACACTAAAATAATAAAACGAAAAAAAAAAATTAACATAAATAACTAACTGGCTATGTTTTATTAATACAAATGATTTTTAACAACAATTAAGAATGAAAAAAATAGTTGAATTGCATAAAATGTATTTTAGTTACTTTGTTTTATGGGAGGGCTTTAATGGAAGCCCTCTCCTTCATATTATTTTGTATTATGTCATTCACTTATAGTAACTTCTTACTGATTGTGTATAGTAATTATTTATAAAAAAATTATTCTTACAAAATTTGTTTTGCAATTTTGAAAAGCAGATGGAATTAATTATTTTACTGGCATTTGTTATTGTTGCATTCAGTAACCGATGCATTCAATACACTAGACGTGATTAATTAAGACATAATTATTTTTCAATTAATAATAATAAAATAGAATAATTAATTAATTAAAAAATTAATTGATAAATTTGATTTCCCTTTCCTTTGTGTTATTTGAAATACCATTATTTTTATTTTTCATTATTAATTTATCTTTTAAAACGCTTTCATTCACTAACAGACAAAGTTAACACATAGAACAATCTCTTAAGTGGTAGCACTAACGCATGAACACATTACAAGATTCTGTTTGCTTTTTATTCCATTTAAGTAATACTATTATGCTATTTCGAATGGACTATAGTTTCCTCTAATCAACCAGTACATTTTACTGTACAGACCGAGCTCTCCTCTCTTTCTCCTTAAGTGTAGCTTCGAGCGCAGCTTTGTGTCTAACGTCATCCCTATTTCGATTCACTTATGTAAGGTACTATTCGGTCATTGATAGAGATCGACACATACTCACATTTCCTATTCGTAATATTAAAGTGAATGATTTATTCTGATTTTCCATTGTTTTGTGCAGTTGTCTACTTTAGTGGCTGCTACCTGTAGTTTTTCTGCAGCTTCTTTATTGCTATTCCTTTTCCCGACCAATGAGTATCGCCCTTGGCATTTCAGTTTAGTTGCGATCATAAGATATTTAATTTTTAAAATTTATTGTCTAACATGTATTTTATGAACTGCTTACGTGTACGGTTGGGAATAAATAAGATGGTAAAAGTGCATCATTATTAGTGTATAATCTAAATAGTTATAATATAATATAAATATTATAAATAGTTATAGTGTACAGCTAAATCTGATCTAGGGTTTATTTTATTTATTTAGTTACACGAATCAGCTAATTATTTAGGCATAATATCTATACGTGCGGTACATAGCGCTGGCAATTTCTTCCCTCTTCCTCCTCCCTCTCCTTACCCTTGTCCGTTTCCTTCTACTTCCCCTTCTTCTTCGATTACTCCTAATCCTTATTTTTCGTCTTATTTACACAACAAAATAAAATCTACAAAAGAAGACAAAATCTGCCCGTGACATTGTTGGCAAAGGAACAATCTTAGTGGAACAAAACAACTAATGAGCAAAGGAATATTAACACCGTTATTAAGAAGAAAACATACCAAAGCTGGCAACTAAACAAGCACAACCTAAACGAGAGAGTCAGGAAGTAAATGAAAGGTTCACTATCATTATTTTAACTGCTCATTCGGCACATGAAGTATACAATTAACTAATTGTGGTATATTATGCAATTTCCTTTCATTTTTAAATTCTAGTGCGGGGGCAATCGGTAAAAGCACGCTTTTGTTCAATTTGTATGTTTACAAACGCCCGTGTGTAGTGTTCTAAGTCATATAATGTAAAAACCGTTAAGATTTAACAGATTAACGGTCTGGGAGTTAAATGGTCAGTAGTTTGTTTTTCTTTCTTGTGTGTTTTTGAATCCCGTTATTCCCCTCTCCATAGAACATGACCTAAAATAATCATAACACTAAATCTGTTTCTACGTACAGTAATAACAGCGTAACATAGAATAGGATCCACGTGAATAGTAACGGGGGTGTTACAAGGAGGGGGCAACTTGACTTGGCAATAAGCCAAATTAGTCTAACATAATAAATTATTACAATTTTGCCAACCTAAACATTTCTAACTCACTAAAATAAATTCCCTTCGGGCGAAAACACTACACGGGCTTGCTTAGTAAATGGACAAGTAAATTTTATTAGTCATTAGGCTCTGTAAAAAAATAATTCATGATGTTCGGAATGGGAAACATCAGCGCTAAGATAAAAGAAAGTCATGTAATGAAAAGTAACGAGAAACAGAAAAAATTATAGGGCTTTACTGCAAAAGTAAAATTACAGAGCGTTTATGTTGTTACTTACAAACCCTAATATAAATCTCAAGTACCTTAGATTTAAATCTAAACGATACAAAGTCTGTTAGTAAAATATATCTTGTTTTAAAGTTCTACTGCATTTTCCACAACCTTTTAGTACGTGGAGTTAAAAAAATCTTTTAAAAATCAATTCTTTTTTATTTTTTAATGAAAACTAACTAGTTAATTACCAATACTTTGTGCAACAAAGAAGAATTAGAGAAAATTTGAAAAAAAGAAAAAAGAATTAAAAATTTAAGAATTTATGAAGCAAAAATAATTTTAAGAGAAACTTTTAAATTAATATCAAAAAAAGAATTATAAAACAAATCGAAAAATTTAAATTTTCAGAAATTAAAAGACAGTTAAACTTTAATGACGTTTTTAGAATGAATGATGAAAGATTGTGTAAAACGATCTTTAACAATCTAAGTGAGTTAAAAAATTTGAATAGCATCTTTAAGAAACAAAAAGAGAGAAATCTCTTATCTCAAATTATGTATGAAGATGCCTTAAATTAAGATATACTTTAAAAAATAGTACATAATATTTTTCTAGCGAGAAAAAGAAAGACAAAAAGCTTTTTGTGTTTTCGGAAGAGGAAAGAAAGATAAGATCTGATTGAATGAAAGAATTTCATAGTTTCGGTAAAATCAGCAAAATGAAAAAAAATTAAGTCATCATTCTGAAACCTGGTCTTTTAATTGTCACATTTTGCAAGCAAAAATATCTTTCTTTAGAAAAAATTAAACATTTTGTTGTATGTAGTAAATTTTCAATCTGAAAACGGAGCTGAATATTTTCTGTACATTTGGAAGGTTCACCCTCTGTCGTGTCACTTTTATATCAGTGCTACAAAACAAGTCATATGAGTGACTTGGAGTAAAAAATAATGTTTAGGCCATTTGGAAAATGTTAAGGCAAATGGGTGCAAAAGCTTAAACATAATTTATGTGGCAAAATATTTTTCGATTGAAAATCTATAATAATGTTTTTGAAGCTACCTCTCAAGAATATCTTTGTTGGTCTATCTATCTAACAAATAGGAACTAATAATGCAGTAGATACTCGTAAATGATGAAAACTATAGAAGACCTAAAGTTTTAAAAGCGTTAGGTTTATCAGATTGGTAAAAAACTATCATGCACTAGTAAAGGCAAATTTATTGATCAGATAAAAAACGGATGTTGCTAAAAAACAAATCAAAAAGCAGTAAATCACTGAGAAATAAAAACAAAGAATTTAATACATGAAAAAGCAAGATTCAAATAACTGTCTTGGTGGTTTTTAAGTTAGTTTAGAACTAAAATTTGATATAGATCATAATTTTTTGGAGTTCTCCTAAAAACAATACCCTCACTTTTTTCTGAAACATTTAATTGGTTTTTTTGTAGTCATTTTTTTTGAAGAAACTACTGCAGTAGAATCACAATAATCTGACTATTTTAAAATATTTTTAAATTTTGTTTGCCAAAAGGTAGTAAAAGTGGTCCACCAATAAAATTTAAAAATCATTTATTTTCTAAAATATGGCTACAATGTCGTTTCAGTAGACCCAATTTAGTATTACTAAGTTACATAATATGTTATTTAATTAATTTAGGTACAAAATTATAGTCTTGCGTGTCATAGTTTTAAAGAAAACGGGATGGAAAACTGAGAAAATTAATAAAACAGGTCGTTCAGCTTCACAAGAAAATTGTAAATATTAACTGTAAAAGATTGGAGAATAAAATTCTTATCCATAGTAATTTTACCAAACAACTTGTGGATTTTACACAAATGAAATATTATAACATAAAACAAAGTTTACTAATATTCTTTGGATGAAGGATATGACAGTTTTGTTACATTGAACTATACTGAAACATTGAAAAACATCATCAGTTAAACCTGGAACGCTATTAATTTAGAATCGAGTAAATTCTAGCAGAAGATATTTTGTATTGTTATAAAAACCAGAAAATAATCAGAATTTATTTTGGTTCAGACCTACAAATTGAGTTCACATATATGTTGCAAAAAAATAAGCTGTAAGCTATAATCTGTATTATTTCAACGCAAGAGAGTAGTTGTTATGATTCCACTTAAGTTGCCAACTTTATGTCATTCTATAATATATAATATTTTTACTTTTATTTAGGTGACTACACGATGCTCATAGAGATGTAAGCCAACATCAGACAATATTTTGTAATATCATCTCGACAGTTGCCAAAATTGTGCGAAATACTTTGAGTAATGTGTACAAAAGCTCTACGTTTTATCCTATTTGCAAAAGATAAAATATCAAGTGGTAAACTTTATCGTCTGATTTCTTTATTTTTCTCCCTATTGACAATTTTATATCTGGAAAAACTTACTATCTGTAACAAAGATCATTCGTAAAAAAATTAAGAACCATAAACAAGTGATAAGTTAACAAAGTTAAGACAAATAGACCTAATTAGCAGCACAACTGACGCATAATTTTTTCAATTACGGATCTATATCATGACATCTCTAAACCAATGTCATCAAAAAAGTCTTCTGAAATGCTTAATTGTTGGTTTTGTTAAAGGTAATTTGTGGTAGCATGAGATCTTCAAAAATTATGTATTTAATGTTAATAATAATATTTTTATTTACTATATAACACGATGTAATCTTGATACTGTGTTATTCTATCCTAAACTAAAATACTATTAACAATTACTACTACATTTGCTTAATAAAACCTCTACAATTTATTTTTATTTTTTGGTTTAAACACGGGAGGCTCCGGGTTCAATTTCCGGTCAAGAAGTCAGTTGCAATAACCACTACACCAGTAGGCCAGACGAAAAAGAAGCGTAGGTATGTACACTGCTTTTTCTTGTACACTTAGGTTTTTGAGACATTCTGATTGCGTAATAGCATTACTCTGCTTTCAGTCTTTCAATGGCACTATACCTGCTGAAATGGGTTACTTTTTTAAGCTTTTGCACCATATGATAATTATCATCTGGTTGCTTCAACGTTGTCATGGCGGTGAAGTCTTTTTTCACGTTCAGCGCTAACTCTGTATTTCTTTGGCGGTGAAGTGTGTTGTTGTTTAGGTCATCACCAAAAAGTTTGTTTTGAACCTCTATAGGCTTTACTAAGAAAAACGGGGAGTGAGGTAGGTTTTATTTACCATTGCCTCACTCACTGAGTGATAAAGTATGCTTATCAGCATTCCAAGCGCTCTAGAGAGCATCTACTTTTCACCATGCAAATGATACCTTAACTTTATTCACCACAGGATCTGATTGTATAATGATGAAAATGCATTACTTTCAGAAAAGATAACTGCGACTATCTGCCCATAACAGACAAGTGGAGTGTCAAATTATTTACACTCAATCTGTTCGTTGCAGGACTAAAATAAATAGTTCTGTTTCTTATCACATGGTCAGTCAATTAAATGACTGAATCATTTAAGAACAGAAGAGGCAGAGGTGTAAATGACACTAATCAGAGTTATCTCTTCTGAAAGTAATGAATTTCATTAACAGCCAGACCCCCTGTGGTGAATGAA
This sequence comes from Catonia carolina, assembly GCA_035578175.1. NCBI lineage: Eukaryota > Metazoa > Arthropoda > Insecta > Hemiptera > Achilidae > Catonia > Catonia carolina. The sequence goes on from JAQMRL010000001.1 coordinate 46,922,531, forward strand.
GTGAAGGGGTCATTGAAGGTGTCAGTGAAGGTGAAGTGAAGGCAGAGTGGAAAATACTTTTTAGAGGGCCTGGCACGCTGATAAGCGTGCTTTTCCACTCAGTGAGGAAGGCAATTGTAAACCACCTCGTTTTACTTAGTAAAACCTCTACAGGTTCAAACCAGCCTTTCGGATGATGACCTAAACAACAACTGTGAACGTGTATTTTACACGTCTACCGCTTCTGTTCTTCAATACTTCTGTCATATAATTAACTGACCATGTGATAAGAAACAGAACTATTTTTTGTAGCTGTGGAACTATCAGATAGAGTGCAAATAATTTAACGCTACCTGTCTGTTATGGGCAATGATAACGTCTATACGTAGCTCTCTGTTGATCTTGTTGTTTCTGAACAATGAGGGTTCTCCAACAATGATTCTTGGCATCCTATTTTGGAAGCGATGCATAATATTTATATTTGTTTTTTTGGTATTTCCCCAGAGTTATATAAAATATGTCCAGTCAGATTTAGTATCTGTTTGTAAGGCGGAAATCTGTTATAAATACGCACACTGTTAATAAACTAGGAGCTAGTACAATAGTATTTGGCAGTGTTCACGTGCAGCACAGCCAGCTATTTATATACTATTTTTATGAAACGCTTAGTTGTTTTGTTGGTGTAGTTGACATGAACTAATTTTTCTCATAGAGTTTTATTGTTGGCTTTTTAGCCTCTTTGTACCTCTAGAATCGACGTTTGAAGTTTGCTTATTGCTCCCTCAGTACTGTCGTTCATGGGTAGGATTGCAGAATCATTGACAAAAGTAGCTGTAGTATTATTTAAACATTTTAGTAGATCACTGATGTACACCAAGTGGAGGATGGGTTCCTGTATAACTCTGAATTATATATACGAATCAGTAAGAATTCCATTAACTTAGGGAATACGTAACTAACTATTCAGATTTTTATTTGCATATTTGACTCTTGTTTAAAGTGTATAGCTTTTAATAGATAGACGGATGGAAGGAAGGAAGTCAGTTCAGTTCATGAATGAGTCTATATTTGTGAGATATTTGGGCAGCTACTCAGAAAATTGATTTTTTTGTAAATTGGTGCAAAATAAAATTTTAAAAGATTTTTACCCAATATAAATGTGCTGATTTTGGATATGTACGCATTAAAAATATTATAATATCTGATAGAAATTTATGAAAAAGTACTTTTCATAAGCCTATGATAAAAGTTTATCTAGGGCGTTAAGGTTTTCTGTATTAATAAAAAATTTATAATATCACAAAGTTATTAATAATTATAAAAATAAAATTTCCTGTGTTAATATTTCTGATTTTGAATTTTATTTCAATTTTAGGACTAGTAGTTTTTCGGTACCATCATTTTTTGTAAGAACTGTTGCTTTAATACCACCCTGACTTTAGGAGTTGCAATTATTTTTTAAAAAAATTTCTCTTTACGGTTATGTATCATTAATTATGTGTTATTTAAAATACAAAACGGCCTTTTTTCAGGTGAACATATTTTTCTTACCAGTCTGTTCCTAAAAAATGAAATTTTTTTATGTCACTGTGAACCTACAAACTTTTATTATAGAGCGATGAGTAGATGTGCGTGTGTGTGAGTCATGAATGAGTAATACCCCGTAGTATTACTCTATTAGTTAGAAATACTTGTTATGTTCTTGAAGTGAAAGTATTAAAATAAATCTGTAGGTTGTGGTCTGTACAGTTTTCTGTGTATTTCATTGTTGTTTTGGAGATTGACGGCTTTTGGATTCTGATGCTTTTGAAGTTGGGTTTGGTAACTGGTTCAAAATTTCTGTATTCCTTCTTGTACTGCAGGAGTGTCTGTGTCTTTGTGTATTGTAGTGTTGGGTATGTACCCAGGCCAATATGTAATGTTTTGATGTATTTTTGACTGAAAAGTTTGAATTATTTCAATATTACAGTAACTTGTTATAATTAAAAGTCTATATTATATTCATTGATATACACTGTTGAGAAATTTCAAAAATCGAATTGCACTTCAGTTTTTATGAGTCTAAGGATTGATACAATGAAAATAATTAAAAGGTATTTGTTTTGGGAGCACTTATCATAAATTAAGAAATATTTTATAAAGTGTGAGAATTTAAAAATAATGGGAAGAGGAATAGTGTCGGTCACAAAACGACGTGAGAAAGATGAGGGTCTGTTTTTGCTCCTTTTTTATTTTCCTTTTCTTCGAAAGGGACAGACGTGGAAGAAAACAAGAGAAATCATCAATCGTGTAGGCTTCGTTGTACAATGCTATTGTGCAGCAGCATCGGATGTTATATAGAATTAAAAGCACTTCCTGTTGTTATGTTGTGTTTGGAGAGGGGGTAAGACGGGGTGGTTCTAAGATCAATAAACATAGGGGTTAAGGGGGTTGTTACATGTTTTTCCACTCCGATAAAAATTTATAACACTTTTAGTGAATGTATCTATATTTAAAGATTCTTTAGTGCGGTATTTATTTTTAATGTTTTAATAAAACACGATACTAGTATTACGTTACAATATTTTCATAAAAAAACATTTTTATGGTTTAGTTTTATTATTTTCTACTTTATGACACTCACTAGATTTATAATGACATAATATAAAAATATGGGAATTAAAAGAGGAGAAACATTGTTGCACATTTTAACATTGAATATTATTATGAAATGAAATGGTAATAAATTCAACTTTATTACAAAAACCACAATCTAAGATTCATTGGACTTCTGATTTAAAAAAAATTGTGATGAAATTAGAATAGAGATATAAAAAAATAACCAATATTTTTCAAGCAAAATGACAAACAAGAAATATTAAAATTTTTGTGTGTACTTCATAAAGTTTCATTTTATAACCAAGTTTTATTACGGCTGAGAAAATTTAAAAGAGTAAATGTAATTCTTTGAAAACACGATTCATTAATTATTGAAAAACGATAATTTTTTTAAATTGATAAATTTTTAAGTATTACTTTTAGTTGTTTGGAGCTCTCATTCTCCCAAACTCAAAACAGTTTAAAGAGATCAAACTTGGCAAAAGCTTCTGCCGGATATCAACAATAAGGTCCAAATTTTGAGATCACTCCTCACGTGGTGATCTTGAAAAAGTGGAGCATCTGTTCTAGCAACAGGAGAGGAGAACCTTCGGCTTACAACCGTAGAGCTGAAATCGGATCGAGTAATATTACTCTATCCGACCATATATATTTTGAAGTGACCTTAACATGCATGATAAAATGTCTCTAAACAAGGGGATAACCGCCCGCCCGGTTAGAATCTACTATCGTTTCATGTGGGGCACACAGGTCGTCAGATTCTGGAGACCTTGTACCAACAAACACGAATGAGTCGGAGACTTTTGGAAGCTCTACGAAAGATGTGACAAGAATGAAGAAAAACAGACTGCAAACAACAAAACTGTGTTATTTTGGTACAAACAACATACAGAGACTTCTTCAGACCGGTAACCTAAAGCAAACATTGGATTAGCTGAAGAAAAAGAAAACTCTAATACTTGCATTGCAAGAGACAAGTTTCATTCACGCAATTACTTTTGATTTTGGAAACAACAGGATATTCAAAAGACAACCTTTTACCCAAAAGCCAACTAGAGTAGAAGCAAATCTTCTACAACTCGAAATAGAATTCTGCTTAAAAAACGGATTATCAACTCCATAGCAGTTCTGGATTCAAAATTATACGGCAAATATTATATATTTATACATTATATACCTGTATTATTATACATTATTTATTTTTGTACGTTTAACGTAAAATAAATTTGTTTAACGTTTTACTAAACCGTACATTTGTTTTAGTTTAACATGTAGAAATTTTTTTTTGAGAAAACTTTTGTAAATAAAGTTAGTGAATAACAAATACAAGTTATTAAAATTCAACTTTTATTTATTTTTTTACAATTAGTTTTATCATGGCCGCATCAATATTTTAGTTATTAGCGATCCCACTACATAACGAAAACAAGTGCCAATTTTAATAAAAGAATACGATTTTTCATGATGTAAAACAGTATAAGAATTTTCAGATAATAGTTCAATTATTGTAAACCCATTGTACATTATTATAACCCTTTGTTAAACATAACAAAGGAAGAAACTAGGAATAAATATTTTGAAGCGACTTTAGCATGCACGATGGAAAGTTTCTTAAATAGAACGACCCTAGAAGATAATCGCCCTTACAGGTGAATTTATAGTGTGTGAAGAAAAAAAACAGCGTGTCGAAAACAAGTAATAACTTTACATCAAGTAGTATTCTCAAAATGAAATTTTCTACGAGTTGAATAAAAAAAATCAATGGTATAATTAAGTATACTATTTGAAAAAGTTATTTTCGACCCCTAATTTTTGTTTTTTGGGTGTCAAGTCTTAGGACTGACCCTCCAACAGTTTTAACAGAGTTTTTAACGGAGATAGTAACCTTAATAAAAAAACTAAATAAAAATTCAGATGACTACTACAATGTAACTGTTGTTCTTGTTTAGGTCATCAACCAAGGTTTGAACCTCAAGAGGTTTTACTGAGTAAAAGCAGGAGTGAGATGGTTTACTAATGCCTTACTCACTAAGTTAAAAAGTATCATATCAGCATGCTAGCCCCTCTAAAATGCTCATATTTTCCTCTGCAAATAAAACCTTTACTTCATTTATCACAGGGACTGGCTGTATAATGAAATTTATTACTCTCAGAGGAGATAACTCATTTGTATCATCGTCTCCTTTAGCACATTTAATTGTTATTATAAGTACAGTCTTTAGATAAACGACTAACTTGGAGCAAACATATCAAACTGAAACCTTTATTACTGAATTCCCGACTTAAACTTCTATATTTCCTACTTCACAAACGATCAAAATTACCAATGGCACAAAACCTACGCATATATTATTATTCTCTTTTGAAACCTATATGGACCTACGGGTCCCAAATTTACGGTTCAACCGAACCCTCTAACTTGCAACGAATTCAAGCATTCCAGTAAAAAGATTACGCCTTATAGCAATAGCACCTCTTTACGTTAGCCACAAAACCTTACATACAGATTTGAAAACACCACTTGTACAAAATTCCATCGAATAGCTATACAAACGCTTTCACGACAAGTCACACGAACACGAGAACCCACTGGTGCGTTCACTTTCCTCCTTCCATTTATCTGATAATCCCCCTAGACGCCTTAAAAGACGCTGGAGTAGAGACCTGCTAATTTGATACACAAATTTCATTCTTGGGTAGGCACCAATGGGGGCCCTACCCCTCTCATGCCTATCATGTCATTTACATTATTATCATAATCATCACATTTGCTTGTTGTAAAATTTTACAGTTGTAAATAAAGAATTAAAGAGAAAAAAAATATGTACAGAACATATAAATAAATTTTTTTTGTTAATCCCTAATGTGTGTACGTTGGAATTTGTTCAATTCAGAACAATAAGCAACCCCATGACCCAATGAGATGAGGATGATATGAATGACGTGTAAATGAGGTGTAGTCTTGTACAGACTGAGGCCGACTATTCCTGAGAGAGTACGGTTAATTGAACCCCAACCATCCAAGTACACCGGTAACCACAGTCCAGCATTCAAATCCGTTTAAAAATAACTACCTTTACTAGGATTTGAACCAGGAACCTTCATGTCCAAAAATCAGCTGTTAAACAGCTGATTTTGGCAACGACTTTACCTCTAGACCAAGCCGGTAGGTTATAAATAAAATGGTATAAAAAATATTACATAAAATTGAAAAAGCACATTAACTCGTATTAAAATAATACAAAAAACCTTAACAAAACATAATTACAAATTAAATTAAATGTTTAATTAGGATGAACTAATGCAATATTGTTAAGGAACAAAACGCTCTGATGCGAATTCTAGAGTTCCAATGTTAGATGCTAGTCTGGAAGGGTTAACATATTTTTTATTATTGTCTATAATAAGTACAAAATTAAAAACGTACTGAATGATGGGATGTGCATGTGTAAGTATGGAAAAATAGACAGTAAATTCAAAATTGACCAGATTATGAACAAAAACGAATAATTGAACATAAATGAGCTCATCAACGAAGAAACTTATTTGTTTTCATATAATATTTATAATTATTTATTTTATAAATTTATATTTATTTTTATTACCAAAAATCTTATTTGTAAATGAAGCTCTTATTAATAAATAAGTAATTTTGAACTAATGAATAAATAAATAATATTAATAAATTAAAATAAGAAAAAAATACTAATTAGAATTTTGAGTATGGTTTTTATTTCCCCAGTTTGTTGGAGTAGATTTTTACTCCATCGTAAAAAATTGTCTTTTGAGTCACGGATGGGCTAAACGAATGGATTGGTGTGCTGTTAAAGGTTCTGTGAAAGTTTTTATAGGGTAATTTGGCGACTTCGTGTTCAAAAGGATTTTTAAAACCTTTATAATATGAAAGTAGTAAATAAATTTATGATTTTGTAAATTAAAAAAAGTTAAGCAATAATTTTATGCTTTAAGTTTTGTTAAAATATGTAAATATCTTTTTACTTAAGAGTTAATTAGTTCAACGAAGTAACTATTTATTTAGTTAACATGAACGTTTCAGGATTTATAATATACACCAGTTCAGTGCAATATAATGTTTGAGTACGTATGTGATACCCCATTAGTATAAACCGATTTCCAATACGTCAATGTAATAACTCAAATACATATAATGGGAATTCATGATGTATTAATATGAGCTGTTTACACGTTATGCATGTTCATAAAATATAAATATCAGTTGCATAACGTGTTTGCATCTTTATGTGTAACGATTCAATCAAATTTACGTGAATATACATCGGAAGTCGTTTATGATTATACAATCTCTTCCTGTAATTTATTCTGCTTCTGCTTGATAAATATAAATTGACGGTAGATGTACGAGGGATGTTAAAAAATAATGTTTTATCTACTTAATGTTTTTAAATAAAATAAATTAAATTTACAAATTATTTTACTTTCTGAACGTTATAAGTTTGTGTAAATTTTCGAATTACAGATTCGTCTTAGCAAACTGTGAGTAATGTAAAATGTGAATGGAGTTTTCTTAAAATGTACAATCTTGTAAACTGTATGTTTCTGTTAATCAAACATTCTTAGATATGAAATTTTTAACTTTTATTTGACTCAAATAACTTTGCTATTTAGTTCTAAATTTTAGAAACAGATTGTAATGTAGTTTTGTAATAAAATAAAAAATTCGAAATTGAGGTTTTACTGGAAATACATGTTATCAGATCCCCTGAGCTCTAAAAAATATGTTTTTACTGATTGGTCAGTGCGTGTGAGTGTGCACGCACGGGTTTACGTGTGTGCTCTTGTATGTAGGCTGCATCTGTATATGTCAACAAAATAACTTCAAACTGGAAAATCGTAAGAAGTTGAAAATTTGAAGTTAATTTTATGGTTAGGTACCACAAAATCTGACGCAAGAGAAATTTTACAAAATTTGGTGTGAAATGCGTATACGACTTTCTCTTGCCATTGTAAATAATGAAAAATGTAACCTATGTTTAATCATTAGTAAACAATGTAAAATGAATAACATAACCTAGTTTTAATCATGAGTGAATAACGGTAAATGAAAATCAACCTCAGTAGGACTTAAACATATGTAAAATCACGAATTGATGCTGAAGTAGGTTCTATAGGAAAGAATACTTGAGATAAATTTTTTTAAGATTTTCATAGTTTACTTTGTAACACTTAGTAACGATCAACGTAGATGTTAGATCCCTCTCAAAAAATAAAAAAAGAATACTTCTCAAATGATTCGAGAAGATAGAAGCCCATGATTTCTCGAGTTGATGGCTTGGCTTTCACGTTTTCTCTTAAAAAAATAGCTGTATCGTTCCATGCCATCAACTGATTTAGTCTTGGCTGTGATGCTAGTATGTAAGATTTTAATTTCATAAGTTGTTATAAGTGGTCAATGTTGTAAGTGTTATTTATTCGAAGTGTAATATTAGGTTTATGTTTATGTTTGTATGTTTTTCATATTTATGGTCCCTCTACAGCATTGGCTTTATTGTTTTAAGAAAAGTGCCTTCTACACTTGTGCTCTCTACACCATTGTGTGGAATAACAGACGATGATAACTGCTCTGGTTTATCACCTTAAGCCAAAGAAGTGAATTTCAGGTAGTTTCATTTTTGGCTCAAAAGAAACGAATAACTAAGCAAATTTATTTTTGCACGTAAAATAAGAGAGGAGAAGTCATTGTGACGAGCTGTCTTTCTTGCCTGAATAACCCTACTGAAGTACACGACGGCTCTTTTAATGGAGAACAATACAGTTTTTATCCCCACTCCTTGACAAATAACACTAGAGCAGTAATAATGGCCGTAGACTGGAAATTGACGTTACGTTTTGAATTTTATGTAAAATTTTTAGAATAGACCTGCAGTTTTCGTAATTAAAGCTAAATATAACTGTAAAATTTTCATTTTATTGATTACTTTTTTTATATAAACAAGAAATGTGAACAATTTTCTTTTCAAAGAATTTTCCTTAATAGTTTTCAGTTAAGTTATTCTGGAATATGAACGATTCAAAGGAAGTAATTAAGCATTGAAGTTTTCGTTTGAGGTATTTTTGTGTTAGTTAATAGGAAGTTTATTTTTAAATCGTAAGATAGAAACGATATTGCAGGGAATTCATTAGTCATTATTAATGTTACGTTTGAAATGATGTGTAATAATGCGTTTTTTCCACTGAAATTGTATTTTTTGTCACAGACAACTTGACAGACCATAAATCTCTCGACCAAAGTTTCGTTCGAAGAGGACGAAAAATAGTTTGTGTAACAATAACTTAATACAGACAAGAAAAACTTTCCAGTTACAAAAATTATGTTGTTTCCTGTCTTTACCAATTTACATTTGATAAAAGGTGGGCGTTCCATGTAAGTCATTAGCTTTAAATGAAGAAAGGCAGAGGTGATATAACAACTTGTGGAGAGTAGTAAATGTTATCATTTTCATTTTCATAATGAGTTTTGTAAATATTTCAATTAGATCTCTAAATTAACCTCTCAAAATATTTCATCCTGAGAGAACGTAAATTATTATTTTTTGAATGAAACAATCCTTTTCTGTCAATTAACTACCACTCTGATTTATCGTAAATTCCGTTAATTCACTACTTTATTATAATTTTGTGCTTTCTTTAGTTTTACCGGTCGAAATGTTTGTGAATACAGATTGTTTAATACGGGTTTTTATCTCATTGCTGACCGATAAGAATATGATACAATATTGCTCATTGTAGTATTGTATTATTGTTATTTAGGTGGTTAGGAAAGGTTTGGTTTTACGCTTGTATCTCTAAAAACTTCATAATGATTGCTAGGCACAAATTGTCTTAAATATATGTGTGTTTAAAATTGGTTTACAAGTATAGATGAAATAATTGTGTGGTAGTGAGTTAACGGAAAATAACCAATTAAACTTCAGGGCCTATCTTGATTTGAAATCCTAATGTGTCACTTGTATTTCTTTCGGTGAAACCGTAAGCTTTTTGGATTTAATTAGTTCCTTTTTCTACGGTAACTGCTAATATTGGTTATTAAATGCTTACGGTTTTGTCGAAAGAAATGCAGCTTTAAAATATCTTTGCAAAATGTAAAACAAAAGTTGCGCAATATTTCTTTTAACATTCGTACAGTCTTCAAGCTAGCTTAGTGAGTCAGCTTAGTGAGAATTGCTCTTAATAGTAAATTATTATCTTTGGTAGGGTGAGCAGCTTTGTGTGTTTACCAGCTGACACCCACATACGAGCAAACTCCACTGGGGATAACTGTTAAATTACATATTTACTCTAAGCCAAAAATATAGTAAAAATAGCAATAAATGAATTGTATAGTTGTCAATAGTACACAGTCTTCTAAAACATACAAAAATGCTATGTAAAATACCAAAATTTTGTTTTCAAATTTTTAGTAAGATTCACAATTATTGCAAATTAAACAACCAATGAATATGATGGTGAGTGAAAGAACGAATGACGTCGATGGAGAGCACCGTCCACTGACAGTTCTCCGTCATTTTATTTATTTTTTATTAATTCATTTATTTATTTCCGACATATTAGCTCCTAAAACAGCAGATCCTTGCTTCAGTTCCTCCTTAATCGCCTTTGAATGTTGTTTGGTAAATTAAGGGGAGAAATTTGAAACTGATGTGCTAAACCATCATTGGCAGCTCGGATTCGAAGGTTTCAATCGAAGACGTTACGAATATTAGTCGACGTACCCTCTTCCATTTCTAACGACTTTAAATACCAAGGTTTGAAAATTATATTTTTTTAAATTTTGCGTAGTCAAGAATAAGAATTTATAAACAGTTACTACAAAAAGATGTAAATACAAATCTTTGAGTTTTTCAAGTTTTAAAGGAAGTACACAAAATTACTAGGTTATAAAAAAACCATACCTAGGCTACCAAGTCACTATAATGTATATAGGCCTATAATCAAAGATATCTCTAAAGTTTAAAAGAGGCTTCCATGTTTCTACTTAACAACAAATTTTATTTCTGAAAATGAATTTTCCGTTTCAATAATGATGTTTTTGTTAATTTTTGTTTTAACTCTAACGTGTGTACTTTGTAATCTGTTCAATTTAGAACAATAAGCAACGCCATGACCTTATGAGATGAGGATTATAATGTGATGTGTAAATGAGGTATAGACTTATATAAACTTAGGTTTTCTTGCGGTTCAGGATTTCTCAGGATTATTTTCCATTTTTTTAAGATTCCTGAGAAAGTATGGTTAATTGAACCCCAAACATCAAAGTACACCGGTAACAACTGTCTATAGTTTAAATCCGTATAAAAGTAACTACTCTTACTAGGATTTGAACCACGGTTTAAATAACGGTTCTTGTTAAAAACGCTAATACCGTATTTATGAAGTTTAGCTAATACACAATAACCAAATAATTCGAACTAAATGGGGTCTGAACTTGTTCGGATTTCATAATGTTTGGATTATCCGAAAATATGTGCACATAATAAAAAAAGACTCATAAAAATAATCCAAAAATAGCCAAATTTAATATTACGCACGCATAATCGGATTATTGCATTATTGGTTTGACAACTGTATAATAAAACACTGCAGTACGTAGAGCACCACAACAGCGTTACGCAAACAGACGTCATATTTATGAAACGATGGAGAAGTATTGGTGATCGTCAAGTTTTCGGAATTATGATAGCAAACAATTAATGATTTTCTGCTGCCAGGAAGTATTGAAAATATATAATTATTCGTAATTTTTAATGAACTAGAAGAAATATCTTACCAGTAAGCGATTTATGTTGTATGGATATCTTGCATTAAGAAACTGGTTATGTTCGTTTTTCATTCTGAACTATACTGTTTATAATTTTTGTTAATGTCATTTTTATGTTTAGAAGTCTTATTCAAAATATGTTTTTTATTTAAAATCACGGTTCTAGGTTAAAAGCATGTTAGAAAATTAGAAATCAGTTCGGTACTGCGGGGTTGTTGTATATCTTTAAATTTTGGAATCAACACACTGTTTTTTGTAGTTTTTTTGAAGCTAATTAAAGTCTATAACAGGATATTTTATTATCGGTTGTAAAAAAATATAATAAATTATCTAAATTTTTGTTTTCACCTACTCTGGAAAGCACAAAATAAAACAAATGATTGCATTTTATTTCAATGCGAGAAGCGTAAAGAGATAAACTTTCGAAAATATTTATAACAGTTTTATCTAAGCTGTCTCTTGGTTGAAAGACTGATTGATTCATTTATTTGAATGGTATTTACAGACAGATGATCAATATACAATATTTTGAAATTTATAAAATATAAAATTTTGACAGAAAGTAAAAGCGAAAAGAAAGCAAGAGTTGGGAGGGATTATTTCAATATTTAAATATGACGTTCGCGACAACTACAGTAATAATAATATAGTACAATGTTACTGATGAAATATTGTGAACACAGAATATTGAATGAAATTCCTCCCTGTCTCTCTATCCACAGAATTCAACACAAAATTCACACATTCGCAACAAAAACTCCTCTACATCCATATATAAACTCCCTCCACGCAAGAGTGTGCTTCATGATAAATGTGTGAAAGCCTACTCGAAGGTGGCGCAGAATATATTTTCTATTATGTATTAATATATGTATTCATGCTGTACCTAAATAATTCATGACTCATGATTATTAAATACAGTAATGAATTTATGATAAATTTAAATACTTTGAAATTTCTATGACTCATCAAACGAAGCAACACTGAATTCGAATTGCAAATAACAAACGAACTCGTGAACAATATTATCAGATATTATCTGTTATAAAATTTATTACAATATTTCATTTATGAACAACTATCTGAAGAGAAATATTTGCTCAACGCCTTTATATAAAGGGTTCCATCGTTGGAGAAAATTCGTAATTTTAAATTGATATTACTAGAACGAGAATTTTGTAATGATTTTAAAAATATGGTTTTAAGTTTTACGCTCAAGTATCGACTGTCTTTCAACAGAATCTTTCTCGCCTAGAATCATGGTTTACCAAATGGCGGATCAAAGTCAACAATACAAAAACGTGTCACGTTATATTTACCATGCCTAAACGAGTTTGTCCTCTGTATATTTATGATACTCAACTTCACACTTCTTAATATATCCGTTATCTAGGTTTATATCTAGATAAGAGGCTCACGTGGAATGTACTCGTGGATAAAATGAGAAAGGCACTCCAGGACAAGTTTAAACATTAACTGATTGAACCTGTCCTGGAGTGCCTTTCTGTACAACTGTTGTCTGTACAACTATCTGTACAACTAAGTCTGTACAACTGTTGTACAGACTTCTTTCACGCAAATCCAAGTTACCAACTATATCTAAATTAACCATTTACAGTTCCTACCTTCGACCAATATGGAGCTATGCAAGTCAGCTATACTGCTATGCAAAACCATCGGTATTAGCAAAAATTCAGCGTTTCCAATCAAAGCTTTTACGGAGTATAGTTAACGCCCCCTCTTATGTAACCAATAAAACGCTACACTCAGAAATAAACATAGTACAAACTAAACGTACCCTACATAAATGACGTTTTCTTAAAATTCTATACAAAATTTAGGAAGAAACTCGTGAATCACCATAACCCATTGATTTCAAATCTGGCTACGCAGACTCTTCCAAACAATCCAATAAGACGTCTAAAACGTTGATGGAGCCGGGACCTCATCAATTAACGTAGTACTGTAATTGACTATCCATTAGTGTTCTAAATGCTGCACTTAATGCTACACTTATCTATTCACGTCGGAGTTCTTTCACTGGACTGTCTCCACTCACGTTTATTTATAAAACTATTTTTTTCCAAATTTCGTGTTATCACATTCACTGATTGTTTCCAACAGATTGTGAATTTCCCAAATAGAGAAAAAAATGTTTCACACTACTTGCTAAACTACCGTATTACAATAAAAATTATAAAATTCAACGAAAGTTAAAAAGATTCTGTTAGTATCTATATCTTTTTAATAATATTCTGAAAATTTACGGAATATTTAATTAAAATACTTTATTTTAGTGTCTGTAGTAAAACGCTTAAAATAGCAGTATTATTTTATAGGATTGTGAACTCTGTCAAAACACCGTTGAAGTCAAAAAAGCAGATCATTATATTTGAGGATATAATGAATATAATTTATTACGACTATTCAAGACCAAAATACGAAATATTATTGTAATTTTTTATTTAAATAAGCGGTTTCAAAATAAAACACATATCTTACCACCAAATTTTGCCATTTCTTGTTATTTAGGTTTTAGCACTACACCAAAATGTTCTTGGTAAATTAATTCTAAATTAGTCCTAAGTCATACCAAATGAAACTACCATATTTGTAGTGTAGAGGTACTTTATAACTCGTTTAATTAAATATTATGTGAAGAAAGATGGAAACCTACTCACTTTTGATTTTACACACGCAGTCTGAATGACATTCTTACTTTAAGACACAAATTTGTAACATTGTTTTGTGTGTAAACAAATACAAACCACTGTAAATTAATTCTTTTTTTACAGTACGAATGGTAATTAATTTTTACTTTACAGTATTCTTAGGATTGGTCGATCTGAGCCTTTACCAGACTATATAGCTCATTTACACGCCATGCATATCCATATCATTGGGCGATGGGTTGCTTATTGTTGAACATATTGGATTGTACACACATTAGGGATAAAATTTTTTACACTGTCTTATGTTAAACAAATACAGTAATAGGCCGCCTCCTTAGCGTAGTGGTTAGCTCGCTAGCCTACTACGCGGAGGTCCCGGGATCGATTCTGGACTAGGGTCAGTTAATAATATTTTCACTAGTAAAACCTACTGTCTATATACGAGTATATATATATATCGTACCGTAGTCGCTAATGACCAAGCAGTTGAGTCAACTAAATAAACTCAAGAAAAAAAGAAAATACAATTATAAACATCCAATTAGAAGATATAATTTTAAGGAAAACGAATTATTACTTAAAAATTTAAGTTCACGTAAACGAGGAAACAGAAAAGGAATTGTAAAAAATACGAAACTTTTTCTTCCAGTTTTAGCATTTTCAAAAGTTATAGAACTCTTGGGAAATATTACAAACGATAAAGAATTAAATTCAGTTAAATTGGAAAAAATGTGTCACATTAGAGTCAAAATAAAGACGATAACGTAGAATTTTGCTACACATGAACAAGTATTAATATTTTACATTGTAGCTTCTCTGAAACTTAGTGGAACGGAAAACTACAGCTTGACTCGAGAAGTCTGTTTTCCAAAATAAGTTAAAAATTTATATTCTACAATGAAAGTTTGATATCAAGTGAATATTATTAACAGTACATTCTGTTATGAAATATGTAAAGATTATTGAATATTTGTGAGGTTCGTACATAAGGTTCGATCTTTCCGTAATATCTTATATGCAGTAATATCTTATATGGAAAGTAAGATAGTCTAAATTGAAGAACGACACAAAAATTAAACAAAGTCAAATAAGAACAAATAACTACACTCCAACAAAGCCGCAGTTATCCTTAAATTATTCTTCTATTTCCTCTACTGACAGAGGTTGGATTTCAACACAACAATCCGGATCCTGTTTACTGCATTCCTAACATAGTCTCTTCTTCTTTTAGTGCGCTATCCGTTTCGGATGTTGGCGACCAGCATGGCAATTCTCACTTTGCTGACAGCAATACGGAAAAGTTCAGCAGATGTCTTTCCGGTCCATTCCCTGAGGTTGTGTAGCCAGGATATTCTTCTTTTCCTGGTCCTCTCCTTCCTTCTATCCTCCCTTGCACAATGAGCTGTATCAAAGAGTATCTGGACTCATTCCGCATGACGTGTCCCAAATACTGAAGTTTACGGAACTTGATGGTGTTCAATATTTCTCTGGATTTCTTCATCCGTCCCAGAGCTTCTTCATTTGTTACATGCTCTGTCCATGATATTTTAAGCATTCTCCGGTACAACCACAATTCAAAGGCTTCTATACGTTTAATCATACTCTTGTTCAATGTCCATGACTCTGCTCCATACAGCAAAATAGAGAAGATGTAGCACCTCAAAAGTCTGATTTTCGTTTCAATGGTAAGATCATGGCTCCTGAAAACTCTGTTCATTTTATTGAAAGCAGCTGTTGCCCTTGCTATGCGATATTTAATCTCCAGTGCCATATCCCAATTTTCATTTATCATTGTTCCCAGGTACATTGTGTGTTTCACACGTTCTAATTGCTGGTTATTGACGAAAATTTTGGCATTGTCGTTTCTGTGCTTGGAGATCAACATGAACTTCGTTTTCTTACTGTTGATATCAAGGCCATATTTGCAACTTACTGTGGCTATTTTGCTCACTAGATGCTGTAGACCTTCTTCACTATCGGCAAGTACTATGGTGTCATCCGCATACCTTATATTGTTGATTCTCTCACCTTGAATTGGTATTCCATGCTCCTCTTCACCATCCAATGCCTCTCTAAAAATCTGTTCCGAATAGCAGTTGAACAGCAACGGCGACAAGACACATCCCTGTCGGACTCCTCTTCTTATTCTTATCTCATCTGTTGTTTCGCCATCTACCCTCATTTTTGCTGTTTGGCCCCAGTACAAGTTTGTGATTATTCTCATGTCCTTTTCATCAATACCAGTTTGTCTCATTATTTCAACCATTTTTTCATGTTGTACACGGTCGAAAGCCTTCTGGTAATCAATTAGGCAGCAATAAACATCACAGTTTACATCTCTACATCTCTGGACCAAGACTTGCACAGCAAATAACGCTTCTCTAGTTCCAACTGCATTGACAAAACCAAACTGATTCCGAGATATTTGCTCTTCACATCTCTTGTAAATTCTCCTATGAATTATTTTGAGGAAAACTTTTAAAAGATGGCTCATGAGACTAATGGTGCGGTGATCTTCGCATTGTTTGGCTCCAGGCTTTTTAGGAAGAGCAATGAATTCCGAGACCAACCAGTTATGTGGTATATTGCCCGAAGAGTAGATCTTGTTGAAGAGGTTTGTGATCTTCTGTAGTCCTTTTTCATTCAAAAGTTTGACAAACTCTACATGAATGTTGTCTGGCCCCGCTGCTTTGCCGTCTTTCATTCCATTAATTGCTGCTTGTACCTCCGATAGTAAGATGGTTGGCCCACTTCCTCCATTCATCTGTCCCATTGAATGCCTCTATCATCTTCAAACAGCTTTTCAAGGTACGTTATCCAAGTATTTTTCTTCTCTGCAATATCCACCATGATTTCACCTTTCTGATTTAGAAGTTTCCCATGAATTTTTCTTCTTCCTTGCCCTGTTACTTCTCTGACCTTCCGGTGTACATTAAAATCATCATATTTGCTTTGATATGCTTCTATTTCCTGACACTTTTCCTTGTGTTCATTTTCCTTTCCTTTCTGATTTCTCCTCTGATGACCCTGTTTATTCTATTGTATTCCAAAGAATTTCCCTTATTTATCCTTCTTAGCTCCATCAGATCCAATATTTCCTGCGTCATCCATGTCTTTCTCTCCATTTTCTCTTCCCTCAAGTAAGTCCTCTTTACACCTTCTATTATCTCCTTTATTTCTGTTATTTGATCCTCAACGGGAGAGCTGTTGTTTATCTGTTCCATGGCTGTGTTCAGTTTTGTTTTAACATGATTCTTGATTTGTTGATCTTTCAGTAGTCTAAGGTTAATTCTGATTGTTTCTTTTCTTTTTACCTGTTTTAGGACCACTCTGAACTGCCCAATTACTGGGACATGATCTGACTTCATGTCTGCTCCTGGAAATGTTCTCATATTTGTACAGCTATTTCTGAAACGTTTGTTGATCATAATGAAGTCAATCTGGTTTCTTACTATTCTGCCAGGCTTGTCTTGTGGGGATTTCCAGGTGTATAAACGGCGTGCATGATGTTTGAACTGAGTGTTGAGTACCACCAGGCCATGCTGTTCAACAAAACTTTCAAGCATGTCTCCTCTGTCGTTCCTTTCTCCTAGACCATACACCCCAATGAGTTCTGTCTTTTGTCCAACTCCCAACTTTACATTGAAATCTCCCATTATAACATTTGTATCCTGTTTGGGTAGTTTTCTGTATAATTGGGCAATATCCTCATAGAACTCTTCTGCTTCAGTGTCCTCTTTGTCTGCAGTGGGTGCATACGTCTGTATAAGGTTCAGGTTCACGGGTCGACCTTTGATTTGAATCAGCATAATTCGCTCTGAGAAAGGTAAAAAGTTGATTACACACTTTGCCATTGTTTTGTTCACTATCAGTGCTACCCCATTCTGATATGTATTGTCTTGAGTGCCTGAATAGTATACCATATAATCATCAACCTTGATTGATCCTGCTCCCGGCCACCTCATTTCACTGATGCCCATTATATCAACCTTCATTCTATTCATTTCTTTAATAGCATTATGGATGTTTCCTTGTTGTGCCATAGTTTTGACATTCCACGTTCCAATCTTAATTTTCTCTCTGACATGATGTTTCCCAGTACTGATGGCATCTCTCAAAACTGTCCCCCCCGGAGATCCGAATGGGGGACTTGAAACTCTGGAATTAAATTTAGCTGTGAGTGCTACCATATTTGCTGATTAAACTAGGACATATCCATATTCAGGATCTTTAATGAGGTTGTACCGTTATAAAATCTGTATGGTAACATACAATTAAAAACAAAATCAAAACTTAAGAAAACAATACTGTTCCAAAGACGTGACTTCGGTCGAATAATTGAAAGGAATGGAAAATTCATGCAATGCAGAATAAAAATAAAAATAACATATTAATTTTAAAATACATAAATATTTTAATTACTTAAACAATGATAAGGACAAGATAGAAAAATATTAACAATTCAAACTTTATATGATTATTCTATAAAAAACCTGATGTAACATCGATGTTCCACGCAGCTCACAATATAAATTATTAACATACCGCCTTTAATTAACTTTAAAATAAATAATAAAACAATAATGATTTAAAACTGCTTCACATCACGCCAAACTATCAAACTATTAAGATTAACGACGAACTCTGATCTGTTGAAATTAACAAACTCTGATCCATTGAAATTAGTGAACTCTTTAACTCAAGCCATAATCTACTTGTTAAATTTAACGATGAACTCTCTCTATTGAAATCAATGAACTCCACTATTGAAATTAAATTAACGAACTCCTTGAAAAATTACAATTGCCCTCTATAAATAAACTCGGTACAACCCCCTCTGAGTATGACGTCGGACCAATGAGAACACTTCTTTTAAGTTTCGAAGGTCTCATTTTCCGTTAAAAATTATAAGACACGTGTAAGCAATTACTACGCACAATACAAATTAATATTATGGTGTAGTGATTGCTTACTTAAACATCGACACATTAATTTTACTTTTAATGGGTTATTTAGATAAGTAACGAACTTCTCCCCACACAAACATTTACCAGATTTTTGCCGACACAAACATACATAAAAATGTATCACTATTATGTCGGGAATATTAATATATATTTATGAGCTAGCGGTTACATTTAATTGATTGTTCTCTTTATTTTTATAACGAATCTTACTTTTAACGGATGTTTAAATAAACTATTTCCTTTGCTAATATAAAATACATTAATTTATCAGCAACATAATTAATGACTAATTATGTGCGATACAAGGTGCTGAGTCCAAATTTCTTCCTCATCCTTATGCCATTGACTACCTTCTGTAGTTCATCTGCCTTTGAAGCCTGTTCCCAAACTCCAGGGCAAAGGGGTGCCCTCTCTGTTAGCTCATCCGCCCAAAGCCGTTGGCCACCAGAGCTGCTAGTTTTGGTCCACCCCGGCTATTTGATTTCACCGGTACCACCCATATCTGGGAGGCATTCCCCTATCCGCCACCTGGGGAGGCGCCCGATGGAGGACTAGCAACCCGCACGGGCCTAACATAGTAATGAAAGCCAAATCTGAGGTTATTCATCAAGGATTCCTTCCTTCTTCCCACTGATATTTTCCTGGATCTCCCATTGCTTTATTAATTAGCAGGCAATAAAATTATTGCCTCTCATGAATGCTCCGAAGTATTTGTGTTACCTATTTTCATTGTGAAGAGAATCTCGTGGGTTACATTCATCCTATTAAAGATTTTTATAATTAAAATTATGTCAGTTTAAGTAGAATGCAACATTCCTTTTTGTTTGTCTTCAACCTTCTTAAGAAAAAATATAAGTTTTTCTTTTGTTTCTATAAATATTAAACTTTTTTAAGTTAAATTTTTAATTATTCTGATTTTTTCTTACCCAGCTTTCCTTTAACCTTTGTCCCATTTCTTTTCGTTTTACTAACCTTTTTTATGTTATTGTTTGTTTTTCTTTTCTTGGAGCCTTAAAACTCATCAATTCTTTCCTGAGCAGTCTTTCTGTATTCTATGTCAATTTAGCAAATTTAGCTATTCTGTTCCTCATTGTAATCACTATTCTTTCTAGTTACCCGTTCTTATACTGTTCTGTCTTTTTCAGTTTATATTCAAATTCGTTTTTGGTAAATTTTTCTTAATATTCTCATTTTTTCTAATTAAATTTAAACTTTCATTTCCTGCTGTTTGCCTAAAAATATACGAGGTGTGACTATTAAATAACGAGACTGACGTAAAAAATTTAATTTTAATTTTATACATAATCACTTATTGTCACCTTCAATATACACTTCTTCTCTATCCCTACAACGCTCCACGCAAATTTTCCATTGTAGGAAACAGTGCTGGAAGTCATCTTCTGTCAGCTCCTTCAGGACAAGTGCTGCTTTCTGTTTTATAGCTTTTACAGAGTCAAATCTTGTCCCTTTTAATGTAGATTTCACCTTAGGGAACAGAACAAAAACATCCATGTTTCTCACATTTTATGATTTAAGAGGCCAGACTTAAGCTTTGTGGAAAACACCGTTTCTGCATATATTTTCTTATCGGAATCCGTAAAGTTATATAAAAAATTATTTAATTGTGTTCGAAAGAAATAAAGATAAAATAGGCCGTTTCTGTGAAAGATTGGTTAGCTATTTTTAAAAGTGATAGTTCCCTGAATCTAGGATCAGCAAATTTTATCACGTTTAAATTCCACAGCTTCGCAACCATTAGCAGTTGCTAATGATTAATATTAACTAATGAAACTTTAAAGAGTAGGTCTATAGAAAAAAACTTAACAATTGACTGATTCTATAAAAAAAGTAAATATGAATATCAATGATGATTGAGGAAATGTAAACAAGGTTTTTCATTGAATTTTAAATAGAAACTTTATTATCATTAGCTATTTACTCTTGAAATCTGTTTTAAGTACGGGATATAATGCAGTTAGTATATCATTGAAAGCGCTATCGCAATCGTGCTGTATTAACATAACAGTGCTAGTACATAATACATTAATAATATTGAGTGGTAACATCATACTATCTGCTCTATAGCCTACTATATAATTACAGCCAATGAATACGTCGGATTGTTTCATTGTATTCATATGATGCATAATAAGCAAATCTATACAAAATGTATGAAGGTTCAAAATACAGTTCAATTATAGGGATTATTATCATGTAAGTGGTCGATTTTAGTTTAGAACAGTCTTTTATATATAAAATTTTAATCAATAATATGAAAGTTAATGTAGTAAACTTTACCTACACACATTTGTGATGTTAATGTTCCAATAAAACATTGCACAACGATCTAAACCTTTCCTCCGTAAAAGAAGAAATTAAACAACTTAGCGAGAAACATTTAAAAAACCAGAAGATTATCAAAATCCTTAAGGAATTAACTTCCTCGACAACAGCGAAGGTACTCACAGACTGAAAGGTTTTAAAATATTGAACTTACCTTTACAATTTTTTTATCCATTTAACTCATTTAATTTTTTTCTACTAATCATCTACTGCTAATTTACTACTAATCATCACCATCTCATAATCGGTATCATTATCTTCCCTACCATAGTAATCGTCATCTTTAGCTTCAACTACTTCATGTTTCAAGATATAAATGCACAGTTGTTTTATTTTTTTTAGCGTTTAGTCTGTCTTTTGAAATACACTACTGAGTGTGTTTTTATATTTTCGTTCTAAGAACGTTCTGCCCATAACAGACAGGTGGAGTGTCAAATTATTTACACTCAATCTGTTCGTTGCAGGGCTAAAATAAATAGTTCTGTTTCTTATCACATGGTCAGTCAATTAAATGACTGAATCATTTAAGAACAGAAGAGGTTGATGTGTAAAAGACACTAATCAGAGTTATCTTCTCTGAAAGTAATGAATTTCATTGTACAGCCAGACCCTGTGGTGAATGAAGTGAAGGTGTCATTTACAGAGTGGAAAATATGTGCTTTTCAGAGGGCCCGGCATGCTGATAAGCGTACTTTTCCACTCAGTGAGGAAGGCATGGTAAACTACCTCACTCCTCGTTTTACTTAGTAAAACCTCTAGAGGTTCAAACCAGCCTTTCGGCTGTTGACCTAAACAACAACACTAAGAACGTTATTATTCAGAATTTTATCATCTTTCTTATAGTTTATAATTACATTAAAAAACTAACCAAAAGAATTACACTTCGTTAAAAAAAGTTCTTTCCCTTGCAACCAATAATTATGTTATTATTTTTAATACAAAAATTTTATATCTTCGAGATGTAACTACACAAATATCCTGGATTAGTTTTGACACATAGTAAGTTTCATTGACTGAGATTATCATAAAATTGGGCTTAAAATAATTTTATTGAACGTTGAATATCTACTGATTGACGTAGTTGAATGAGGTCTGCTAATTGGAATACAAGTGATAGAGGTTTGTGAGGAGTAATATTATTAATAAAACACCATGAGATGAAGTAGTGCTGAATAAATAAAGAAAAAAAGGTAGGTAATAAGCAGAGTGACACGGGGAAGCCAACGTCATAGATGCTAAATTCTGTTTTGTGGTCAAAGGAAATTTTTATTTAGAACACAGGAAAGAATTTGAAGAGCATAAAGCAAAATATTCTTGTTTAAACTGCAGAATGTGGGAATTGACCGAAAAGGGTAAGAAGATGATTGAAGTTTCTGGTGAAGAAATTGTAGGGTTTCGTGGTTGGACTACATGAAAAACGAAGTGATCTGGAAAAAGGTAGGAAGACCAAACAGTGTATTAATTAAAGTGAAAGAAGACACTCTTGTGGTATGGCCACCTGAATTGGATGAATGGAGACAGGTAGCCAAGAAGAATATGTAACTGGACCGAGAGGAGAAAAGAAAAATAGGATGTCAGGCAAAGCATTTTTAAAGCACAGATAATTGGAGTTGTGGAGGCTGTATGGAGTAATGACCAGTTGAGGTCAGCCTGAGGGTGATTGGAGGCGTAGAGAGGCTTAGCGTTTTAAATGAGAAATACGGCAATAATAGCTGTAAACGTCACAAAAAAGTTTCGTTTGATCACCCTATTATAACTGTTATCACACTAATTTTAGCTTTTTAATCAACATCTGAGTATTTGAAAAAATAACAAAATTCTTTGATGTAAATATACCTTTTTTTACAAATTAATATTAACAAAACATTTTTATCATCATATTCTGTAAAATAATATTTTTTAATATTTCGTAAGCAACACATACTTTACAATAATTCAGCTATATTCATGTAAAGAAATTAACAAATCTTAGCACGTAACTTCTTTCAACTTTTTCATCTTTTTGCTTCAAGAACTGGGTCGCTGACTGTTGTGATTAAAATACGTATAACGATATAGGAAGTTACTTCCTTCACATTACGTTGATTAAAATCCTGCAAATTTCTGCAGGTCTGAAGTGAGTGATAGATTTTGGGGAAGAATACTCTTGATCATTTATTTTACAAAACCTCTATTAATTAAAAAAAATCGTATCTTTTAATTGGAGTCATCTCATCTAATTTGCAAACTATTTGCTATTTAAAAAGGGTTTGAACAGTATAGATTTTATGTTTACTGAACGAGCCCATGTCAAAAAAGAGAGGGTTTTGGGTTGAGATACCAGAAAGTGTACTGGCTGCTGAGGAAAAGATCTTCTCTATCCGTGTATAACAATTTCCTGCTTTATAAACATATGCTGAATCCTATCTGTATAAATATCGTATGCAACTCTAGGATTGTATCAGACAAAGCAATATAAACGCTGGAATGTACATAAAAAAATATTATACTGATTTGTGTATAAATTGATGTTTTTTTTATTGTTATGGGATTTGTGTCAATAGATATTGCATAAGCATGTGTTAGGATAAAAAGGAGTATTATTGTGAAATAAGAAGACAGAAAATTCGAGTAAACAGGGAAAGTCAAGCAAACAATATGGTGAAATAGTTTTTAAAAAAATAAAAGAATGAGAGAGAATGTTAAATAAAGGGAAAACAACAGTAAAATTGTTCTAGAAATATCCAAACACCTCAAGAAAAAGAGAGAGAGTATTGAGAGGGAAACCCAATAAAATTTTCTGATTTGATGTTTAAAAATAAGACGAATATTTGAAAACTACATGGTTGTATTATATAAAACTACAGTGAAGAAAGCATAGGGAGAATTAGGGCTTGATCTTTGAAAGAAGTAAGATGTACGCGAACTTTCAAATTTATTAAATATTATTGTGTAATTGTCAGTAAGGTGTGATAGAATTGTTCAAGTGGGATTTCATATTCAAATGTATGGGGTATTATTAATCTAATTTTTAATACTTTGATCAAAATAAAGAACTCAGCGTTACAATAAGTCAGGAGGGACAACGTATGGGCTTAAGCCAAGACCAATTGAAGAAACTCCAACTAACTGCCTGGTGTTTGAAGATCAATACAACATCATTTATGTTATAAATATATTCAGGTATTTATATTATATATTATCTTACTATATTGTGACGTGCCATGAGTAGGGTTAAAATCTGCGTAATTGTATTTTTTTTTAATTTTTAACACACTTTACCATTATGTTTCTTTAAATGAAACTCTTTTTTTAAATTAAATATCTTAGTATTCTATGATTGTGTCTGTTATTTCAACCAGTATTTTTTACTAAGCAGTTCAGAATCCTATCCCTTTGGATCATTATTAATAAAAATAAAAAAAAATTAATTAAAATATATATATCTTATTTTATTTCGATTTCTTCTAATTTTACGAGCATTAAATAAAACAAATACTACAGCGCTTAAACTTTCTCCACCAATACCACCTTTCAAAAGTTCCATTTTTTCCTGTTTACATTTCGTAGATTCTATAATCTTTGAAGCGTAAGTTGCTGTACTCCAAATGAAGCTCCTAGCAAAATTCTTTCTTGCTTCCAGAGAAACACTTTTTGATGATAACAGTTTTTTCTTCATAAAGAATGCTTCCTTGGAGTGTCCTAATCGGCTTTTTATGTTTTATGCGTCTGCTATTAGATGTTATAGAGCCTTCGAGATACTTGAAAGTAGCGACTTGTGCAAGATTTTTCTTGCAAGCCATACCTTAACCTTCTGTTTGCCATCTCTGGTGCAATTCATTATTTCTGTTTTTGTTATTTGTATTCTTATTGAATATTTATCCAATAAATATAAGTATAAAAACGAAAACCAATAAATCTTAAACTTACTTATAGTTATAACAATCAGGAATTATTTTGTGAAGATACAAACAAAGCAGACTAAATTGTCGTATATTCTGCTTTGTTTTGCACAAATTTAAAAGCATTACATGTTTGACGTTGTATTCCAAGAGAAAACAAGTATGGTTTGGATTTTTATTACAGTTATTTTTAATACCATTATAAAATGTTGTGTCTATTGTACATAACCCTAATCTCACCCCCTCTCCACTCCTTGTGTGGAAATTCTAGTCCGGGATGTTTATACTCTGTCTCTGTTTGCGGGTTGTGAGTTACGAGAAACAGTGGAAATAAATTTCCACCCGTTCTCCATCAGTTATGTAATGATAGATAGGTGGTTGGATGGATCGCTATGCAAGTGAAGTTGTGAGTACAGTTGTGGAAGAGAGGGCAATTTATCAAAAACAGTCTAGATTTAAACCCACACCATAACAATCCTCATGCCAGAATGAATTCCAAAAAATATACTCTACCATCGACCTATCAAATCAAAGTGAAATCCCGTTACTTAATCACTCGTTTTTACAACAAACGCACGTTACATTCCGGCACAATTCATTAATAGTATTACTGGTACTAACAACGTTGTTCCAATGTTTATTATTCTTATTCCTTCTTGCGTGTCTAAGTATGTTTTTGGGTTTGTATTTTCGTGTTCATTCTGGTTACATATTTTTCAAATTTACTAGCATGGAGGCAGACAAAATATGTGCATTTATATTATAACAAATATATGTAGAAAAAAGGACTGGACTACGGAAGTCGCCTTTGGACGCATCACGATTGAATTCCCGTTTTAGTTATTCATTTACATTTTTTTGCAATTAGTTTAAATAATTTTCTAAATTTAAATTTGTAATGAACATCAATTCAATTCATTTACCACGAATTAAAATCATAATTACTGAAAACTTTAATTGGTATAATTTAATTATAATTGCTCAAAAAAGTAATTAGCTTCTAAACACCGTATTGATTTTTATTAGTATAAATTGATAACTATAATACTTGATATAACTTTGATACATCCGCTGCAAAGGCAAAATCGAGGACTTTCTGGGGAAAATCCAGTATTATATAATAAATATATACTAATAAAAATAGTTATCAGCGGGTGCCTGATAGAGCAATACGGCATTACTGAATACGGCAAACTGAATAGTTTTCAGTATATATGTGGAACAATAGCACGATCAATGGGTAAATGAGTTCAGAAAGAAACTTAATTGAAGTTGTACAAGGATTTGGCTCTTTTAGATTGCTGTACGGTAGTGAGTCCTGGGTAATTGGAAAGAACGTCAAATCCCGGCAGCGGAAATGTGGTTCTTGAGAAGAGTTCAGGGGAGTACTTTGATTAAACACATTAAAAATGAGGAAATCCGGGCCCATTTAAATGTCTCCTTTATCTTAGAAACAAGCGGTAAATACAAAGAGAAATGGAAGGAACATTTGATACAAATGATTTAAGATAGACGGGTGATACGAGCATTAAACTACATACCTAATGGATGGAGAGATATAGGTAGGCTGCGAAAAATATGGGCAAAGAAGTCAGAACAGGTTGGAAGGCCTAACTCATGACAGGAAAAAATAAGAAGACAGTACTGGAAATAAATCAATCATTTAAGAATTTACTTTTTTTACTGTTTATTTAAGAGGAGTCTAACTCGAAAAAACGAGAAAAATTGATTTTAGGATTTCATCATACTTATAAAATTTGAAAAGCATGCTTTTCAGTGGTACCATCACGTTTCTGTGACAACTAGGTATTTTTAATTTAATAAAAATGTTAGATAACGACAAACTACAAATTGCTTTGAATAAAATTTGGGATTAGTTCAAGATGAGGCGGATGAAGGCTAACAGTGTAAAATCAAAACATGTTACCTTTACATTAAGCAGAGGAAATTTCCCTCTTAACTTGGTTGTTGAATTCATCCTGAAGAAAGTTTAAAGAGCTTGGGCTTCATCTAAACAAACAAATTTAACTGGAAATTGCATATGAAAGCAAAGAGATAGGAATTAAACATTCACATAAAGAAATTGCAACGGATATCGTGCAGAAATTCAGGGCTGTCGCCAATACTGAAATGCATGATTTCCTGAACGCTCCGTAATTTCAGAAGAGATAAAATGAGTTAGTGAAAAATATATTTTAAAATTACTCAGTTACACCAACATTTTAACTTTTGCACTCTTGGAAAGCAGTGATGGCATTAGACGTCTGAAACGATTTCACGAGCTGAGCCTTAGTGCGAGATCGTAAAAGATAGTTATAGGTACTTTAGTCACGAGATTACCTTTTGCGTATGGATGGGGTGTGAGGAAGGGAGAATAATTGACAGTGCTGCCAACCTCAATAGTGAGACACTACTCGTACATTTTACTACCGTGCAGTTACTACGTACATTTTGTAAGCTGTGGTTTATTCCGAGAAAATGTTTTCTTCACAAACCTTACCTATAAGAAATAAATATGACTTATAATATTGCCTAAAGCTTAATTACATGACTAGAAATGTTTGATTTACTGTAATTAGGCTACCAGCTACCTTATTCCATTGGAATCAAATTTTCTACGAATGAATCGGCTTCTTTACTATCGCTGCCACCAGCGTCTTCACTGTCAGTCTCACTAGTATCTACCTAACTGTTTCTTTTTTTACCAGGTGTCAACAAAACTATTGATAAATAGCTTCTTCAATCCTTAAATAACTTCATCTTTAATTTCCTTATTTATTTTTCGAATTGTGGAAAGAGAAACATCACAGTAGTTAGCCGCTCACTCACGGCTTTTGTTAAGAGGCACGGATAAGCATTTTTGTTTAGCTTCAACTTACAACATTTTATTACATTGCATATTTGATTTCGTTCAGCACTGTGAATAGTTCGACCACGTTTTCGAGAAACCGACATTTATGTTTTCGGTAACAATCAGTTATATTCGTACAGCTAGCCTACAAAAGGTTCCGCGTTATACTGTATTTGCTCTGGGTATAGTATAAGTTGTTATGTCTTTGTCGTACTAAAATTAAAGAAGTCGCGCATGCGCACTAATGCTTTCCCCTTTATCCCTTGTTGCAAACAAGGGCAAACTCGTGACTCAAGTGAGTATTATTTAATATATAGTTCAACTTCATTAAAAAATATGTATACATTTTTTGATGTTACAATGTAATGCTGTAGAGGAATACTACAGAGTACAATACTATTTGTGTACAAATAAGCTAAGCTATATATAGTGATATATGTTAAGCTTTGTTTAAGTATTGAAATTAACAAAAAAGTTCAGTAAATTTAAAAAATATACAATTAAATACTTATTTACCATAAATACTGTAGAGCCAATGTAAACGTTCATATTTTTGAGTGTTTTTTTATGTTGTTTATTGTTTAAATATTTGATTTTTCGATTAAAGCAAACTGGATAGTTACAATTTCACTTATCTAAAAATAGCATTCCATTTATTTATTTTTGATATTATTGATTATTTTATATGTATTATTTTTGTATTTGTATTTTTTAAATATCTTTTTTGTGTTATTTGTATTTTTTATATATTTATAATTTTGTATTATTTGTATTTTTATATATTTTTTGTATTACTGTGTTAGTTTTTTATATATTTTCTTGTACTATTATATTTTTTATATATTTTTTGTGTTATTTGTATTATACGTATGATTGTTTTTTTGTCAGCCGAAGGTTAATAATAGTACTGATGGAACCTGTAATCAGGCATTGCCTGAATCCTGAATCCTGAATCCTGGTTGAGAGGGCCAAGAAGCCCTATGATGGCGACATCGTGTTAAGGAACACCTGGTCGCTCGGGGAACAATATAACAGAATAATTGCAACCTCAAGAAATTTAGGGGGAATTTTATAGTTTAAATAGGAAATAGGATTCTGGTTCGTGGGACATTGGAACTGGGACTTGAAAGGAGGTAATTTATTTTTAGAAGTTATCTGTGGAAAATTTAAAGTAAAGGACAAGTGGGTTTAAGAGCGGCTCTTTTATTTTATTTTATATTTCAGTGGCCTTTTTCAGTTTTGTGGGAGTCCTATTATCTTGGTGAGGGGAAGGCATGCATTTTACTGAACGTGGACTAAAGGTATAATTTAAGGTAGGGGTTTGTTTATGATTTCAGGGGAGACGGAAAGGGTAGAGTTTGGCATAATCACCGGCCTTTTTATTTTCTGAGTGTTTACTAATTTAAAATGGCGGCTCTTTTCACCGTAGTGGAGTGATTATGCATACGAACATGGGGACAACTACCAACTGGGGGGAGTGAGTCATACAAGTCATACAAGTAGAAGGGGTATGGACAAATAAGAGGAATACAGGGCGGAATAAAAATGTGGCAACTCTAAATTTTGTTAAGTGGGTCATACTGGAATTTAGATAAAGTCGTGGAATGGTAATGGCATAGAGACTTCAGGTGGATGTGGGCGTCGGTATAAGTCCTGAATGATCTGGGGTCCGTCAGTTTTCCCAGCGTTGTGAAGCCGTTTCAAGGTATTGCAAATAAAGTCCTCCATAGAAGGGAAGAGAAGATGTTCGTGTATGATGCGATTGGGTATAAGATAGTGGAACTGTGTGATGCACCGGAGGACTTTGTTCTGGTACGCTGAAGTACGTCTTTTGTTGGACTTGGAGAGAAAGGGCCACCATACCGGTGACCCGTACAAAAGGAAAGGACGTAGGATAGAGGAGTACACCAGAAGTTTCAGTTTTGAGGAGTATGCAGAAGAGAGGAACAAAGGGATGAGTAAAGCGAACAAGGCCTTACCCTTGCTAAGCTTGCTGTCAATGTGCTGTCGAAGTGTCAGTCGTTTATCTAGGTCAACCCCTAGATATCTCACGCTGTTCTGCCATGGGAGGAGTTCCCCTTCCAATCGTAGAGGCGGAGGAACATTGCGTTTTAGTGTAAAGTGGATTGCTTCGCATTTTGTGGGGTTAAGTGATAGTCTCCAGACACGACACCAGCTAGTGATGTCTAGAAGCTGAGTTTGAAGCGCGCGGCAATTGAGGCGGAGGCATCTGCCGTGACGGTACAGAATAGCATCATCGGCAAACAGTCCGAATTGGATTGAATCACGGACAGGAAAATCGAAGGTGTACATAAGATAGAGGATGGGCCCAAGGACCGAGCCCTGAGGTACACCCGCGGATGAAGGGGTGAGTGGGGACATGGCCATGTGGAACTGAGGAATAGTGACAGAGACTTGGAATTGTCTTCCAGTAAGATAGGAATGGAGTAATCGGACAGTTGAGGGGGGAAAAATTGTGCCAGTTTGTAAAGGAAGCCCATATGCCAGACGCGGTCAAATGCAGCCCGAAAATCAAGCAGCACAGCCGTCGTGTCACAGTAAGAATTTCAGGCATCCTCAAGTGCCGTGACGATGCGGAAGAGTTGGGTAGTTGTGGAGTGTCCTTGACGAAAACCAAATTGCTCGGGGGGAAGAACAGATTCAACAACAGGACGCAGGCGCGGGAGAAGAAGCCTTTCGAATAATTTGGACAGGATCGGCAAAAGGGAAATTGGTCTATAACTTTCGGGATCAGTCGGATGTTTGTGGGGTTTCAGAATAGTAATGACTTTGGAAACCTTCCACGAAGAGGGGAAATGTTGCAGCGCCAACACTGCATTGAAAATTGCCAAAAGATGAAGCTTTAGATCTGGCGGGAAATTCAGGATGGCGTATCCAGAGACATTATCAGGACCAGGGGCCTTACGCGGATTAATCGAGGAAATTACAGAGGTGACATCATCCTCCGTGAAGGGCTGTAAGTTACAGGGCGTAGGGTCAGAGAGCGTTGAGTTGACTTCATCATGAATGAGTTCATCCTGGTCATGATGAACGGGCGGAGGGGCAACAAAATGTCGTTCAAAATGCGAAGCGAAAGTGTCAGCAATCGCCTGCGGAGAGTATATCAAACCATTAGGTGTCATCAGAGGATGCGACTTCCTCTGGGTCGACAACAAACGACGTGTAGCCTCCCATGGTCTTCCGTCGTCCGCTACTCGATGAAGGTAGTCCTCCCATTTACTACACCGGCACCTAGCAGCGGCACCGTTGAATAGATCCCGATGATGTGGATCTCTGGTGCGCTGCCAGAGCCGTCGAAAGCGACGTCCGTCGGCGATTGCTGTTTTGATAGGAGCTGGAAGTGACGACCTAGTGCGAGGCGGGCGTGGGTGTGAGTTCTGGGCAATTGAATCGGAAAGTATCGAAGTGAGGGAATCAAGATGGGACTCAAGCTCAGTTACAGTGGTAATAGTGGGGGGTTCAGGTGGGATTTGGGAGGCAACTGAGTCATAGAAGGAACGCCAGCAGACCTTCAGAGAAGGAGGCGGGACAGGGATACGAGCAGTCGAGGACGTGAAAGTAAACAGAACTGGATAGTGATCAGAATTCAATTCAGGTAACACATCGATGTCAGGGACGGAGGCAAGATCGAGAGAAATAGCGTAATCAAGGATATCAGGAAGTTGATAAGTGAACGGGGGCACCCTAGTCGGGGTGTCAGGAACATGGAGCGCTAACGACAAAGGAGACTGCTCGAGGAAGGACAGGAGTTTAGTACCAGCAATGTTCGTTGTTCGGCAGCCGAGATCCGTGTGTTTGCTGTTCCAATCGCCAGCTGCAAACACAGGTTGACGTTGGTCGAAGAGCATAGCAAGGGCTGCGAATATATATAGTTTATATATACTAATAGCTACTTTTGGCTGATTGTGAATTGAATAAATGAATATTAAAAAAAATATGAATAAAAAATAAAATAAAAATGTTGAAATTTTCTGTTTTTTACTTTCTCTTGCCTATATGAATAGGCTATAGAATAGGCTATAGGAAGGAAAGTATTGTTTTCATGTCGATTTTTCGAAATCGAGTTTTCACCGGATCTATACGTTTTCAGACCCCCTGAACCCAAAAAACATGTTTTTAGCGATTGGTCTGTGTGTGTGTGTCTGTGTGTGTGTGTGTGTGTGTCTGTGTGTGTGTGTGTCTGTGTGTGAACAGAATATCTCAAGAACGGAACGTCGTACGAACTTGAAACTTGAAACTTAAGTTACATACCACTACCGGACGCGACACGAACATTTTCATCAAAATCGGTCAACCGGAAGTAGTAGTTTATTCGTATAATTTTTCAGTTTTTTGCGATTTTCTCAAAAACTGGTCCTACGATTTTTTTTAAAATCGCCTATTTTACTCAATTTTTTATTCTCTACAAGATAGGGTAGGCGCCATGTTTGCTGAAATTCTCGGTGAGGCTGTTTTCACGTAAAAACGTTGTTTTTTTAAGATTACGGCTTTAATATAAATTTTAGCGCAAAAACTTATATAATAAAAGTTGTAGAGAATTTAAAAACCTACAACTTCTGTTTCAAACATTTTTTTTGTATAACGCTTAGTTTAGCGGTAATTTGCGATTTTCTGTTTTTTTTCTCACGAAAACGTGAGAAAAATCGATTTTTTTAACATTTCGGCCTTAGTATGCATTTTACGACAAAAGTGTATATAATTAAATTTATAGAAAATTAAAAGATCTACAACTTTTGTTTAGAGCATTTTTCTCTACAGAGCCTAGTTTAGCGTGAAAGTGTGATTTTCCGTTTTTTTTAAGCCAAATTGAGTTCGATTTTCATTTTGCGTCTTCCACTCATGATTAAAATAAGGTTATGTTTTTGAGGTTAGTTTTTGTTTATTTCTAATATTTTATTAATAATGTTAGGTTTATTATTAATTATTTGCATTGGCAAGAGAAAGTTGTGTGAGTGTTTCACACCAGATTTTTTCTGTTAACAGTTACATTTGCTCGTTTTGTGAAAATTACCTTTTCAAAAGTTTTTCAGGGTACAGACTAGATAAATTAAAAATAAAGCCATAATTAAACCATAAAATGAAGCCAGGTTACAGGCTAGATAACTCAGAATTGATTTTTTGATAACGTAACAATAATTTTCAGGGTTTGTTCAATATATTGAATTCTAGTTTTATACAGAAGGAAATTAAAATGCATGCATTATTTAAAAGAAAGTTGTGAAAATTTCATTAAAATTTAGACACTTTAGGATTTATTTAAAAATTTTCTTTCATTTTAATCAATAAATGACCTAGTACGAAACTAAATAAAATAACGAATTTACAAAAGAAGACAAATTCCTATCTTTTACCAACTCCTAATTTTTATAGGTCTTAAGAAATGTGATTTAAAGTTAACTTAATACCTTAGGAAGTCGGACTTCCCTTAAATGGAGTACATTGGTGATGTTTTGTTAAAACGTTACAAATAAAACACATACAGAACAAAATACTACGTATTATACTACAATAACCCAATATCCGTACTATATAACAACGATGTATTACACAATGACTTACTTGTAGTACGCGTCACTGATTTATCAAAAGATGTATTTGTTATATTCACATTACATTTCAAATCCACACAAATCCGTATACAGAGCGAATTATTTAATTTAAGTTTGAACGAGGAAAATAGGAGAAAAAGAATGAGAGGGAAGTAAAGTGGGGATAAGGAGAACGAAAAACTGTAGATGAATACAATACTGTAGATGAAAACACGTGCAGAGTTTCATTATGAAAATTAAACCTACAAATAAACAAGAATAATAAACAATACGGTAACAAATATTTGAAAACAATTCACCTTTGTTAGTTATTGCTTGAGAAGGAAAAATAGTTTGGTTTACCCGAGACATATGAGCATGCCACATGGCATGATGCACAAACATTTTTACTAGTAAAGTCTACAATTGTTGCATTGTAAGATGGTGCCTTGGCACGAAAGTTAACCCAGTAGACCTGGTATTCCATTCGGTGGGTTACACTACACACTATTCGAGTTATTTTTTTAAGTAGACGGTTTTTAGTAAAACCGTACCTAATGCCTTCTTAAAATTAATACACTATCGTTTTAGTAATCTTGACATTCTTATAAAACTTTCTGAGATCATACAGTTAGGCGTTATTTCATATTTTTAAAGCATTTTTAATATTTTGTTACTTTTGTCAGTGAGTAGATAAAATAGAAATGTTCAATACCATCTGATTCTAAATAAACTACGTAAATACTTTTTATTTTAGACTAATTTTAACGTTAGATGATATAAGAGATTATACATTTTGGAAAAATTTGGCAGAGGTAGGGTAATCATCAGAATGTTATATCCTGTTTTGTGGAGTAATCACTCTATCTTGTTACTCTAAAACGAGAAATTTTCGTTCTTTTGTTGAAAGTTACTTTATATATGGATAAGAGGTTTGAACTCTCCTATTAAATTTTAAAAGATGAATAACAAGACGTTTAGAAATGAGTCTCTGAAAAATAAACGTAAATAAACTAAAAAAAAAAAAATAAAAGTTGTTAAGCTGTACTAGTTTGAGTTAAAAACGAAGAGTTATTAAAGAAAGTTGACGAAACTTCTTCAAATTGAAGAAAGAGAACTCATCCCGTATGGTCATCGGCAAAGAATGGAGGAGTACAGTTTGCCATAGAAACTCTAGCTACAGGGATCCACCTAGCCAGAGGAACAGCCTCAGACGAAGACGTCCCAGAACAGAGTGAATGGAGTTATCAAAGCAATAGATGGGAAGGTATAAAGGGATGAAGATGTTTATATTTATAGAAATGGTCTTATAGGTTGTAGTAAATGACCTAATTTGTAGAAAAGTCGCTGTAATAATAACTATTATAATAATGTTCAATATTACCGTATTTATTTTGAAATTTCTTTGTTTTTTGTTCAGTAATGAACGTAGGAATTTTTTCAATCGTGTTACCGTATCTTGCCTAATGCAATACAAAATTGATAAAACAAAATAGATGTCGCGTTCTGGTTTTGACACAAAAAATTTTTTTGTTGGATTTATATAAAACTTGTAATAAGTTAGTCTACCTTGAAAAATAAAGTTCGTTAAAACTTTTGTTTATTAAATAATGTAAATGATAATGAACTCATTTGATTTCGGTTGAACGTGATCTCAATTTAAATACAGTTGATATAAATCTGCAAAAAGCTTATCGATTTTCAGTCACTTTTCTATTAAAAATTATTATTATTATCATTATTTGTTTTTAATTGTTATATAGATTTTCTAAAATTTGAGAACATATCTTAATAAATGTCTATTGTTTGTTATTGCGGCAACAGGCTGCAACTAATTCAAATTATGGCAGGGGAAGAGCGTACTTTATAAGACCAGGCCTGATTAAAAGTGACATTTAGCCAAAAACATAAAAAAATAACATAAATAATTTTTAAATAAAAGCTACCTCTTCTGTACCTTTCTGTAGACTTTTGTATATATAATTATACACATCTTCACTTCCAGCTATCCATGCTTGACTTGACTCCCTTCACTAGGGCACACATATACATTTTATTATACACATACACAGTAGACACTTGCTCGCGCCTGTATACAGAAATGAAATGAGGTGTCGGAGCTAACAACTACAAATGATGTGGTGGGGTTGGTGAAGCAGGAAAGCGGTACAATAAAGAAGCAAGCCATTATAAAAATCTTTATTGAGGTTTCTACTACGGTTTGATTGAAATACATATTATAAAGTTTAATGTTAAATAAAGCATTATTTACTGGACAATAAAAAATGTACTTGGAAGTCAATACTACCAAACAAGCGCATCCCCGATTTAAAATATATGAGTAGACATGAGTAAAATGTTTAAAAAAAAGTGACGTATCATGTAATGCAAACAAAAGATGCTGCGGTTTAAAAATTATTTTGAAATGTTTCAATTGTCGGAAGTAATGCTGCCTGTGCAAAGTATACACTGCAGGTGTAATTTAGAAAAGTTTTCTTGACAATCCAGTTAACGATGGTTTATATATATATATATATATATATAATTTTGCATTGCAATAATGTAGGTTTCCAGATACCTAAATTTGGAGGTATCTAGCCAAGATAGGAGACGCCTCGCTGGCCAAAGAAGCAGGCGAGTAATATGAATACGAAGGAAAAGATAATTTGTATATGGATGGGATAAAGGTTTAGAGCCTGTTTCCTCTCTGGAGATGGGAAGTAAGTGCTAGGTTGTTTTAGCCTGAAAACCGGTAGATAACCTGGGACTGGTCCACCAATAAGTATGTTCTTTGTCGGGATCGAGGGGAAGTGCCACCCACTAACACCAACATCAAAAAGGCAAGTAATTAATGAATGTGTGTTACCAATTTTGATGTATAATACAAAGTCATAGAGTTAAAATAAGGAAAACACAGAACGTCTAAGATCACACAAAGGAAAATAGATGTATGAATCCGCAAGGAAATAAGATTGCGAAACACAGTAGAACTAATGGTCATATCTAACTGGAATGGACGGTTATCTTATGGAATGTGAGGACAACAAATGGATTAGGAAAGTAACAGAATATTGGCCCAGAATGACAGGGAAAAATGTGGGTTGACCGGAAACGAGATGGACAAATGATATCCTGAACATAATCAGAATCCAAAGAATGAGTCAGACCAACAGCAAAAATAAATGGAAACAAGTCAGACAAGTGTATCCAACAAAAAGTGTATCTACAGATAAAGGCCGCCGAAAAAATGTGTGTCTAAAGTACAAGAAAAAAAGTTTGGTGTTCACAAAGTACGTACAGTGAGTAATAAAGTTATGCACCAAATTTAATCTTTTTTTTTGGTTTCCAATACTGCAATTTCTTTTGTACTAGCGGGAATTAACCCATGATTTTTTTACTGGGGATGCATTTTAACTTTTTATTAGTTGAGACCTTTCGAAGGTACAACATACATTTTTGTCGCGAATATATTTAGTAGATATTTTGTCCGCTAGATTGCGTTAGTTTCGATCGATTAGAGCAGGTCCGTTTGTATTCTAACCTCTACCCCCTTTACCATCCCGTTTCATTGCTGAGTTGTAAGCCGCCCCTTTTACGCCCGCTCAGTCAGCGTGAGTCGCTATACCTGTTAAGGTGGTTTCTCGACGTTTCTTCAAAGTTCATGCTAAATAATACTTTCGCGTATTTCAACGCTCTTTTAAACATCTAAGTAGCCTATAATTACAACTATATTGGATTCACAGTGTTATCGCGAATTATACGTGGACGTAAAACTCTATCTTATTGGAATAAAAAATGAACTTATCTTTTAATATTTTTTTTTATAAATAAGTTTTAAATTTGTTAAAAATATTTTTGAACAATTTAAAAAAATTTCCTTTGGAATAAATCTTGTCAGTTTTAATTTTCATCCTTCTACTAAAAGGTAAGCAATGAAAAAATCCTTAAAGCTGTAGATACGAAATATTTTATTTTAAAAATTACTATAAAAATATAATTATTATAAGCAAGTTTAATTTTTATTTAAATCCACGCTATTATTATCGGAAAATCTTGTGGTGATCTGACAGAGTGGGGTGAGGAATATTGTTAGTGCAACACTTATTTACATATTTGCTCGTGAAATACACATTTATTATTTACCAAGAAAGAAATTTAATAATATAATGCCTGCTATCCCAGCCGATAAAAATTTGGGTAATTTCTTTTACACTGATTGTTTAGTCAAGTGGAACTACCAATAAATAGCTCAAATCTTAATAATTTACCCTGGTGATATAAAATTAACTACCTTTTAGCCTAATAATGTATAGGCATTAATGTCTAACTACTCAGACAAATCAGTAGTCTGAAATGGGAATGGTTTAAAATTTCAAAAACGAAAAATTCTTCTATGTTTGTCAAATTAATTTATTTGTGGATAATGGATGAAATTTCAGTATTACACTTTGTATTAACTATGTAATTATTATTTAGCTTTATCTTATCGATAACAATCAATTAATAACACTAAATTTCTCTTTAATTAAAAAATATAATAATATTTTTAAAAATTAAGAAAATTTTAAATAGTGTTTGTTAAAAGGCAATATAGTTTTTGGAGCTAATTAAAAAACAAATGA
Source organism: Catonia carolina (assembly GCA_035578175.1). Taxonomy (NCBI): domain Eukaryota; kingdom Metazoa; phylum Arthropoda; class Insecta; order Hemiptera; family Achilidae; genus Catonia; species Catonia carolina. The sequence goes on from JAQMRL010000001.1 coordinate 46,960,790, forward strand.
AAATCATACAGCAATTTAAAATTTCGCTAATTACTTTAATATCTGATAGTATTAAAAGTAGCTAGAGTAGTTAATTTTTCAGATTCTACCCTTATAACACACGTCACTAAAGATTATTAATTACAATTTTCACATATGTTATGAACAATGTTATTCCGTGAAGAATCAAATAAAAACTATTATCGTGTTGGTGCGGTCGGTAGCAAAATTTACCAGAACGAAAACCCCTGGGCTTAATTCTCAATTAGGGACTGATGTAATTTTCCATTTGTTTAAAAACCCTTGTTAAAAATATTAGTCTTAAAATAAATACAAACATAAACTCTATTACAATATATTTCTTTTATTTATATTTTGTCTTTATTTAGTAACAACTACACCTGTATATTTATACAAAAACAGTATTTATGATGTAAATGTTTAATACCCTGTTTTTGTCTTGATTGCGGAAATCACTCAGGGGCAAACCCTCGTCGCTGTTTCATAATCACATAAAATCATAGAAAGTAAACATTGAAGTAGTCAGTGGCTTCATTGATCAGTGGTCTGATTTTTCATGTCCCTAACACTATTTGCACTATAACTATTTGTTGCTGTAAAAATGCTCAGACACATATTTATAATAAATTTAATAAAGAGAATCAGGGTACCAGCTAAAAAATACCGTTAACAGCAGTGTAAGAGTACTTTAAACATGAAGAATATTAAGGTATAGGAATTATTTGTATAATATTTAATATTAGTTTTGAACAATGGTTTACTATATTTATGTACCCTGCTTTTCATCAATTATTTGTAATAAAAATTAAGACAATATCTAAATATGCTTAAAAATAAATGTTATTCGTATTTGTTTTTTTATAGTACTTGCTATAAAGTATGTACTTTTTTGTTTGATTTGAAGAGAAACAGAGATAGTTTGAAATTGTTTTGCAACGGATGCACAAACTTAAAAACCAGATTACTGTGATAATGGTTGAACTTAAAAGGACCTGTGTTGTTAATATTGATAAAGGATTGTAATTAAATTTAATAAAACTTTCTCAATAACAGGTAGTTTATTTTAAATTAAAAAATAAATTAAATTGTTCAACATAAATTGAACTATTTTAGAAATTAACTACAGTAGATGTTTTCAGATACTTAACAGCATTGTGTTTTTAAAACAGTATTTCATACAATAACTTTTATTTAAAGCGCTGACTTAAAGATATATTTAACGAAATTCTTCTTTCTCTATTAGTTTTTATAAAAGATTTTATAAAATGAAAGAAAAACTAATGATAAAGAATGAACGGAAATGAAAACAGAGAAAATAAAATATTCTGAAGAATTCTTTAACGGTTTAGAGAATATCTGTACATAATTTAGGTATGTTCCTCTACCGTAAAGTGAAAAAAATATTTATTAAAAAGTTAGTTTTGTTAATAAAACTTTTTATTTATTTTTAACTAATTGAAAAAGAATTATACCATGTTAAAAAAAGAACAAATCTGAATTTTTATTCATTCTGGTTAGAAGAAAGTAAGCGTTTTAAAATAATACTTATCGATTATATATTTAGTTTGATTAGTAATGCAAATATCGTACACATTTTATTGGATTTTTATTTGTGTTATTATTAAAGTGGGTCACAAAATTGCTTCCGGTGTTCCCAAAGGATTCATTGTATTATTGGACGTTTGTTATATTCCTTATTTTCCTGTACCATGAAGTTCAGAGATAGAAATTCTTTCAAATATTACCAATCGAAATTTAAATTCTGTACCATGTCCTAACGATTTAATCCTAGATTAAGTGGTCTGATTTTATATGCCTCAAGGGTACTCAGTTTGCAAGACGGAATAGTTTAAAAGCCATTGAACAAGAACAATCCATGATCATCCAGCTAATATTTTAACAATTTATGTAATGTTATTTAGAACTTTTTATAACGAACTCATTATTTTACAATAATAATTGTAAATAGTTACACTTTAGATTGAACGTTTGGCGTACATCAATGCATAATATAAGAAATTTTGGTACCCTTATTTTCTACACTAACAAAATGTATGAAATGATTTTAATAATAATAATTTTTATTGATAGATATATTAATTATTAATAAATCATTAAAGGGTGTTAACGCTCATACGTATTTTTTCAATTGTATATCCGACACAGATATAAACATCCGTATGTAAATAAAACAAATTGTACATATACACAATGCACATAATGTAAATTATTTATTTAGCATCCAATCTTGTAACAAATAAACGTTCAATCATAACATCCAATATTAGACATTTTAAACGCGAGGTCCTACTAATGAATAGAGTTGTCCTTAAGTCCACCAGTTATACAACAATTTAAATCAAAATTAGAAAACAATGACAACCAGCTAATCGGCGATCTAAACTGTCAATATTTTACAGGAAACGATAATCATCGGCACTGCAGCAGATGGATCTGAGGTTTGGGTTAAATCCAGGATTTGTCTGATTCGTTCTCAGTAAACACAAATTGTTAAAGAAACAATGTAATCTAACGTCACCGGATAGCGATATAAACGAGTGGTGTTTCATAAACTTAATGATTCAATGGCCCTAAAATGGCCGTTTGTTAGGTGTTCTTCCAGAGCAAGCAGATTGCGTGCGGGCAGCGAACGGTTGTAGGTGTGTAAGCTGCTGTAACGGTAGCGTTGTAGTCGCCTCGGCGTCTCTACGTCCAGCAGTATTTGTTTGTTTTGTTGGTTTTGGGTGTTTGTTTTTTGGTTTGTTGTTTTCTTCACTTGGGGAGTCGTCAAAGTTACTTCATCGGTGTCCGTAGCTATAATCCAAGTGTAAACGTCCACTGTGGAAATTGCGCACAGGGATGACGGTACACGTGACGGTGGCTACGCCGTTGGACCGGTCAGTGATAACGTAACATTAAACACTCATTATATTGATATTCATTCAACATCGAATCTTGTAACAATCAAACGTTCAATCATAACATCCTATGTTAGAAAATTTAAACGCGTGGTCTTACTAATAGTGTTCTCAAAATTGTTGAATATAAAATAAACTGGAGAATGAAAATATATAAACTTATAGTTCAGACCTGCTCAGTTATAAATTTAAATAAATAAAATAAAGAAACGTTGTTTGATATTATTGTTTATCTTTATTTATACATTTTTCTACTTTTTTTTAACAGTGTATTACTTTTACAATCAGTTTATAAATACAAAAACTTTAAGCAAAGACGATAAAATCTGAGTAATGTCCTTGAATTAAAATAAAAACCACACTCAGTAGTGTGTTTCAACAAGACGAAACGTGAAGAAAACAAAATATATATTATATATGTACAAAATCGAAACTTGATGAACCGTGAATCAACGCCCCGAAGCACAAAGCTGATGAAGCTGGAGATGATGACGATGATAGAGATGATAACGATGTCTATTATGAGATGATGCTGATTAGTAGTTGAAGTGTAAAAGAAAAAAAAATTAATTCGTAAAATTAAAAATTTTTCTACTTAATCATTATTACTATTGTTGTTTTAAACTTTTAAATGCAGAAAATAGGTTCTGATGTATTTGAAAACACAAATTTATTCATTTGTAAATTTAAACTGAACAGTAGTTACTCTAATCAAACGTTTCGCACAAGAAAATGTTTAAGGGAAACTGTCAGCTTAAATAAGTTTTTTTATTTGTTTGTTCAACTAAAAGAAATTTCCATTCTGTAATAAATTACGTCTACGTTTGAACGCATCCGAATATTGAATTCGATATTTCTTCTGAAGGTTAATAATAGTGTTAGTAATATATCACATCTGCCAAGAGTAGATTCTTCTGAGTAGAGTCTTCAAAATATTGAATTTCTTTAGAGATTTTTTTATGTTGGTAAATAACGCAATTACTTAATGATTCTTTTCCTTTTCATTCTTTATTTCCTTTGTTTTATGTCTCTTACAATAGTATTTCAGATATCAGATTCCCTGACTGGTTATAATTATATAGTTGTTTTAAAGATAACTTTTTTAGATTTTCGAAAAATTTCGACTGTCGGTGTTTTATGTTTTTCAGTTTTTCAGTACTTCAGGCCTAGATCTACCAGAAAGACATTAAATTACGTAAAAAATATTTTAATGAAAAATTAAGTATTTAGCAGGTTAACACAGCAAAATTATCATGTTACCAAGAACGAATATTATTCACAATTTTTTACTTCTCGTTTCAGTGTAAAAGAAATTTCAGGTTATTTAAAATATCTGCATACTGTTTTTAATATTCTCAAAACTGTTGGTTCAGCTTTCTAACCAACTGTTGATGGGAAATTTGCATGTTTGTGTACACTTTGTTTTTGATTTGTGCCTTTTTGTTTTTGTCTGTTCCCGGAAATGTAGATTTTTAACATTTAGGTATATTTTTCTCGGAAACCATTAAACCTACTATGTAAAATTTTTTACCAGTTATTCTTCTTGTACATGCTCATACACTGGCATTTTATGACTTCCTCAGATGCTTCTAAAATTAGTAATTTACAAAAATACGTAGAAAGAAATTTGTAAAATTTCTACGTTATTCGTTATTTTATTTTTAATTTTATGGTCCTACAGATTAAAATGAAAAAATTCCATTAGCTAGAGAAACCCAACATCGATAATTGTGTAAAGTTTCATTTTCTTATCTTTAACCAATCCTATGAAAAATGTACCTAAAAATTTCAAATTTAACATTGGCGGGATACAAAGGACAGTCTCACCTTAAAGCAGAAATTTCACTACATTGGTCTGGAACTGATGGTTTAGTGGGAGGCATAATATTAACAAAAAGAGTTGTTTTAGCATTCAGTGGAAGAGAACAAGTAATATCATAGGAAACCCTGGGTCAAAATAATTATATACCCAGGGTAGAATAGTACAATATAGTTCTAAAGAAATACCAACTTCTCAATAGTTATCTTCTCCTTCAAGAAGGTTTTCTACAATCTCGATAATTATGATTTTGGGTGCTGCAACTATTAACAAATCAATAGAGCTGCACCTGAACCACGTTCTCAAGTTGTTTAGTCAGGATATACGTTTTCTACCTCGACCTCTTCTGCCCATAATTTCCTCCCATATTATTATACAAAGTAAACTGTAATTCTCTACTTTCATCATATGGCCCAAGTATTACAATTCGCATATTTTTATCGTTCGTACAACCTCTTCTCCTTCTCTATCATTCTGGTAAAACTCGTTAAGAGCACAATTCATCTAGCTGAAGTTTAAACCCTTCGATATAACTACATTTCAAATGTTTGCAATTTTTTGGTAATGTTCGTCATCGAGGTTCAGGCCTCAATATCGTAAAATAATTAAGAACAGACAACATATAAAAAATTAAATTTTTAACTTTATTATCAGATCTTTACATAACAATTACAGTTAAGCAATTATAGTTTTGATTTCTTCAATGCAGTGGTTATTTTTGCTAGCAATCGTTCCCAAATATTTTTGTACTATATATAATATAGTACTCCATTTGACTTTTTCGACTGTTTTCCATGATTGTTGAAGTTTTACTATATTTATTTTTGTAGTCTTGAAATAACCATCAATTTTTTTTTGAATTTCGTATTTTTTAACAGTAACTTAGAATGCATTAATGTAAGTAACAAATCGTAACGTGTTAAACGTTTCTAAATTTTAGCGGTAGTTGAAAAAGGACATTCTGGTTTGCAGTTAAGTTCTACTGACAATTTACGACTTCAACGGAAAAGACCTAATTGTTAAAAAATATCATTAGTGGTTAAAAAACAAGTTTATACAATGTAGAAAGAACGTTTCACTGATTCAAATTCTCTTATATAAATTACCAAAGCATATTGTCTAGGGTACTGTAACGCTCATATTCCATTGTTTGTTGTTTTAAGAACAAACAATAAATTTTGTACTGTACATGTGCAGGGGTTTCCTATGTCAGTTGGTACAACAGCACTACTTTAATGACCAGCAAACCATAAAACAAACACCGACTAAACATACCCAACTAGTAAACATCAACCGAATAAATATATAAATAGCAACATCATCATCATCATCCTTGATGATACCCTTATTCACTAATGTGTAGCATCGTTATGTTAATGTTTAATGTATCTTTTATTTTGTTACAAAATTTTTTTTTCTATTTTTTTTTTCATTTAGTTTTTTGATGATAACGGTTTTTCTGAATTTTGATACACAAACTATAAATTTAGATTTATTCCTGAAAGTTTTAATTGTGTGCAAAGAATCCATCACCCTCTTAGATTAGCACTTACTCTGTAATTTTAATTTTATAATCCTCCAGTCAACTTTCTTCAGGTCAAATTATAAAAATAGGAGGATCAGACTTCAAATACTCAATATGTGTATTTATTACATAGTTATCCACTTAACCTTTATATAAGCAACTAAATTCCCTAATTTCACGGCAATCTAAATATCATCAACCTAAAATTGACAGTTTATAAGTTATTTCTAAAATCTATTTGGATGTATACTAGCCACGTGTATGGCTGTAAAGATTCCCATGTGATTAACAAAAAATATGCCCACAATTATCGCTTACTTTGAGAAAGGTTGTTCTAGAGCAGTAATTCCCTATCCGTAGAAGTCCGAGGACCACTAATCTCTAAGCCAAAAATTAAAGCACGTGCGGAACACACCCACTTTTGATTTAATGAGGGGGAAAACCTTCCGGTGAGTATGTGTGTACGGAATACCACCTCCCGGCAAAACAAATACAGAAATGTCTCCTCTGAAAAGAAATTTTGATTCAACACCAAATACTTGTCGGATATATTCAGCCCATCTCATCCAATGAAAATCGTTTTCGAAATCCTCATTTATTTGGCAACTTTTTTATATGTATTACCGGATCCTCCCGCGGGCCACTTCCGAGCCTCTAGTGGACCACCGGTGTTGTAGAGGATTCACCTTGTCGCAGCAACCTTGAGTTCTTTTCAGTAATTTTCTTTTTATGTTTACGTACTTATTGATTTTCATATTTTAATTAACTATTCTGTTCTGGTTTCTTATCCTTCCCTTTCCTCTATTGCCCAGCATCTTACCGTCGAAAACATTTTTAATATTTACATTGCATTTCTTGATGTGCTTGATATTTTTTTATGTTCTTTCATTCAATCTTGTAATGAATTTTCTTTTGCATCATATTCCAAGTATTCCAAGTAACTATACAAAATGTTTTCTCGATTCTTCTGATCTTCTGCATTCACTCAATAGTCACATCTACATCGCTTCTAATCTTACTTCATCCTCATTTCTGAACACTCATTTTTCACTTCCATGTAACAAAACACTCCAGATAAATATTTTCACAAATTATTTCCTTACCTTAATATCGATATGAATGGTTGCTATAAATTATTGCCTTTCACTTAAATAATTCCTTAGCTAAAACCTATTCCTCACTTAATCTCTTTAATAATGGTGTTACTAATAAAATCAAACTGCCTAAATAACAGTACTGGTTCACTTCTTTACTTCTTTCATTCATTATTCCAATATTTACTTTAGAATTTAACTTAAAGTTCTGCTTTGTAAATATCATTAGATCATTACCTTCATTTTCTTAGAAATTATTTTCATTTTTCTCCTTCTAAACGAAATTGGTTTTGATTTAGTTAAAACAACATTCATTTTATTACTTTTTCAGAATCTGGTAAAATGACTTTATTATCTGCAATAATACAATACATTTTTCCGTTAACTTTTTATACCTTTGTTTCTTCTTTTAGTGTTTTAATAGCTTCTTCTATAAACAAATAAACCAGATATGATTATAATGGCCAGTCTTATCAACACCTTTCTTATTATCTTACCATTACATTGGTAATAAAGTGATACAATTATGAAACATAATTCTGGAAAATTAACTATTTTGTGGGTTTAAACCACGCTGATAAAGTTTCATTTAATTACGGTACTTGTTCCTACTGGAATAATTAATGGTGTCTTGTAACAATAAAATTATTTGGGGAATATTATTATAGCGCCTTTTAACGTATCATGTTCAACCCAAAACTTTAATCAGAAGTATAATCCTGTTGTATCTGATATTTACCACGTTTGAAAGCACACGAAGCAAATGTGGTGTTTAACGAACAAAAACGTTGTTATATCTGCTTTTAAAATTACCTTTCACCTTGTTACTACATAATACCATTGTGATCAAGATTAAAGTATTGAAAATCTCGTATTATTAACAGATGGAATATATTTTATATTTCTGAAGGGTGTAGTAACCCACAAAAATACTAGAATAAAAAAATTAATACCAGTTCTAAAAAGATAAAAATATTTTTTTGAAATCATGTTGGTTTGACGTTTGAAATCTTGTGAATAAAACGGTACATTTACATTTTTTATAGGATGCCTAGAAACAGAGTTGTTGATCAGTTGTAAACACATGTTCACTGAATTAATTTTGTAAACATTCACTGTGCGAGGCATAATGTTGTTATCTGAATGTATCTCTGCGGTGAACAGTAGGCAAATAATACGGTTTTATTTTGAAACTCGAATCTTTAGCTATTAATTCTGTATGTGTTTTTATGTAGATATCTTTCCATTGATAGCAGCACCATATAGAGTTACAGCTGGAGAATTTCAAAGATACAGTCGAACTTCTATAAATCGAATCCTCAAGGGATCGAAAAAATTCGAGTTACAGAAATTTCTAGTAACGGAAAAATAAGTGCAACAATAACAAAAACAGACCATTCAACATAGGCTAATACAGTAGCCTACAATATGTGAAAAATGTAGGCTTAATGCACAGGTGTAATTTTGTAATACAGTAACGAAAGAGTAACCAAATTGATTTATTTTTACCGTGTATTACAAAAATTTGTAGTTACCATTATAAAATATAGCTTAAATCCTTCTGAAAATTTTATTATTGAATAAATATTTATTAATATACTATATAATAACCAACAAATTAACAATACAACTTGATTGTTAAATACTACCCAACTTAAACTTGTAATGACAACAATGAAAAAAAATTGTAGAGGGAAGTTTTTAATCTCAAACAAGAAAAAATTTTTAAAAATAAATTTAAAATATCCCTCAGGGAAAAGTTACTATCTGCATAATTTGAAAATACTGTACATATTTTTGTCAAAAGAACCGAAATAAGTACTACTTCGACTTAAATAAATGGTGGAATTCGAGTTATAGATGGATTTTTACGTGGTAATTGCTTGGAAGTTTGACTGGAACTGAAATTCAATTCGAGATATAGAAAATGCGAGTTGTAGACGTTCGAGTTATAGAAGTTTGACTGTATGTAGTGCAATAGAGACTTCATTTTTCCGTTTTCTGAAAATTTATATATTATGGTTTTACGATCAGCAAAAATCATGTATTATCTTTTAAAATCTTTTTTTTAAACATTTTTCAGGTTTTTATTATCTATTATTTATTTTTTAGTTAATTTTAAGTCGGATCAACAGCGTGGTCAATAGTGACTACTGTAGGTTTCGGTAGTGTGGGTTTTAAAGCGTTAAAACTCCCAGAGTCTAGTCAGGAATTTAACCCGGGCCCTTCCGCTTTGTAGACTAGCGCGCTAGTCACTACGTCACAGAGACAGCTATTATTGATTTTTTGTAGCATTTAATTTAATAAAAAATTAAAAGGAAGGTTCAAATTTTTGTTTAGAGTAAATTCCATTGCGTTCATTTATCGGAAAACCGATATTTTAATTGAAAAAATATCCAGAGATTTAATATGTTTCTTTATGTGAAAAAGTTTGAAGCAAATACGTACATAGAAAATGAAGTAACGTACGGTTGTTTTTTTGTAAACTATCGATTTTTTTTTCTTCCCCTTTCTTGCGGGTTTTGTTATTAAATTTGAAGATACGAAGGTCATTTAATAAGTAACAAGACAAATCGCTGTAGCTCGAAAACGATTTATTTAATCAATACAAAACTTTGGCTACTTTTCAAGAAAGTGTCCTCCTCCATTTCTACACTTGTTTCATGGTTTTTTAAAATTTGTGTATGACTCTGCCATAAAATTCTTTGGGTTGTCTCAAAGCCTTTTTTGCACCTGATTTTTAACTTCTTTATTGGATCGACAATGTTTTCCACGTGGAGCCTCTTCAACGGGTGCAAACAAATTGAATTCCGATGGAGCGAGGTCGGGGCTGTAAGGGTGGATGCAGAAGGATCTCCCACCCTACTTTTTGAAGTGGTTCATGAGTTAATTATGCCACGTGGGGCGCACATTATCATGAAGTAAAATCACACTTTTAGTCAAGAGTACATGACGTTCGTTCGATTGGTAGTCCTACTTTGTTTGTAAGCATTTAATACTATAACACTAGCTGTTGATAATTCGTTGAACTTTGAGATAATCACAATATATAGGCCCCTGCGATACCCAGAATACTGTAAGCATGACTTTACCTGCAGGCAGCTGGGTCTTGAATTACTTTCGCGTGGGAGAACCCGTATGGTTCCACTCAAGGCTTTGCAGCTTAGAATTCGGCTCAAAATGGTGTATCCTTGTTTCATAACATGTTACAGTTGTACTGAAAAATTCTTCGTTTTTAATTATACACCGTTCTTACAACATTGTTGACTGATTTGAAACTTGGTTTCTTTGTGGGCGTCCGTAAGTTGTCTTTGAACCATCTCACACAAGTTTTCTTTTACTGCAGCTTATTCTGAATGAAGTTATGGATAGTTCCATAATTCGCGTGCACTCTTTGGCTATCAGTTTAACAGTAGTACGTCTGTTATCGTAAATTAACGCGTTAAAGCGAAATTCAAAGGGGGAAGTTACAATTTTAACCGGTCGTCCACTTCGTTGCTAGTTAGACACTTACACAGCCACTTTTAAATCTGTTTTACCCATTTATAAAAAATTGAACGGTTAAAACAATTATTTCCGTACACTTTCAACATTATTTCGTGGATGTCACTACCTTTGGTACCCTCTACAACTAAAAATATAATCACTAAGCCTTGTTCTTCCGCGGTGCAATGCTCGAGCGGACTCGCCATTGTTTACTGAATACATTTGAGGGTAGGCTAACCAAATACTCTCAAACAGCTAATGAGAAACAAAGTACAAGAATGCCAACTTAACGCCGTAAAACTACTGGATTGATAAAACTACTCGTTTCTGAGCTACGGCGATGTGTCTTGTTACTTATTGAATTACCCTTGTATTTATAGAGATATTTTTAAAGTCCACAATTAATCTTTAATATTCTCGATGGTTGCTAATAATCACATCATTGGATCTAACATTATAAACAAAATAACTGCACACTAAAAAAGCTCTGTCACCAATTCCTAAATCGGAACGTATACCATGTAGACTATATCAACACTACAACTTTTAAATTAAATTAGCAAAACAAAACCCATTTAGTCATAACATATTTATTACACAATTTAAATATTAAACGTTGAAACGTATTTAACTTGCATAGTTTTTAAATTATGAAACAAAAAATGAAAAATTAAATTGGTAATTAACCTTTGCAAACAGCTCTTGCTGTTTTGTGATTTTAGTAAATAAAGCAAACGCGTTCTGTTTTCATTCAGAGAATTTTAAATGCAATATTTGCGTAGAGTTTTTGTTAACTTTGTTTGAAATGTCATCATTAATTAAACTGTTTTGCTTATGTCATAGGCCTACATAAAACAAAGTAGTAATTGCATTTTTTATATGAGTTTAAATTTTTTAATTTTATAAAAATTTAATAAAAAAGTAATACAAATTTTTAAACCTTATTAGCAGGTCGACTCCAAAGGCAATTTTTGCAATTTTTTTTAAAAAACCTATACTTGTTTAATGGTTTCTTTGCTTTTTTTAATTAATTTTCTTTCAAATCTAGTTCATTGTAAGGCTTACATTTTTTTGGCGCTGTTTATTAGGTGAGCTCTGTACCGTAACGTGCACTGTACGGTAACACTGTACAGAATGCCAAAAGGAAACTGACAAGGCATCGCTAGGAATGACCAAAGTTAACTTTGTGGAAACATTAACCAGCATATATTGAAAGTTATTATGCGATTATAAATCAGTTATAAATATTGTGAAGTGTTCATCTTCACAATTCAACTAATTAATTTTCCATTAACAATTTTACGCCATCTTTAGAAAAAAAAACAGTTGTAAATTAGATATATGACAAACGAATACAAAGTATTTTTGTATCAACAATTGATTAAAAATTTGAACATAATTTCATACAAATTTTTTATCATATATTTGAACAAGTTAGAATATGAACTGATAGACTTTTGATATTGAATTTAAATTACAAAATGATAAGAGAATAAGAAAAATAACATCATAAAAATGTTCAAAGATAATTTGCTCTTTTTCTTTAATTGCATTGAGATTCTATGCTTGGGGCTGCTAAATTTTTACCCTTTCTAAGATGAACTTGATTTTTTAAACGCGACTACTTACGTAAAAATTTTTTTTACAGTAACTTTCCCATTTAACATGTAAAACCTGGCAAAGCAGTTTATTCAATTTCCAAGAATTTGATTTTAACGGATATTAACGAATTCACTAATGTTATAAATTTGGGTTTTTAGCAGAAATGTTTGAGTTTATTTTTTAAACTGTATAATAGAAATTATTTAAATAACCTGTTAATTTGTTATAACTTTTGACAGAAGCTTAATATGGTGCTTTATCATATCCGGTTGTTCTATTATTCCGCAGTTCTAAAACAATATTTGCGTCTTGTTGGGTACAAATAAATATGATTATTTCTCAAAAATAAATATTCATTCTTTTTTTTAGAAATAATGCACTCTCATAGATGTAAATGCATTAAATCGTTAGTATATCTAGTTCTTTATAAACAGGTTTACAACAATGACATCGTTTCTCTCTCAGATAGCTTTTGTGATTTGTTAAGTTGTCTGTATTATCACATTTTATCAATTTTAAATTGCAGATGAAATAAATTGGGCTAATTGTAATATTTGATTCTTCGAGGTTCTTTAAAAAAACGTTCTTAAAGTATTACGTTTCATTTATTATTTAATAATTATGATTTTTAATTTTTTAAATTAATTTTTCGGGTCACTAGCGTACAATATTCTAAGTTTCGTTACAAATTTTTGTTCAAAATATTCTCTCCGGTATAACGGAAAAGTTGCTGCTAGAGTTTTTGCCTGGATGTAACTTGTTTTTTGAAATCAATCAAAAATACGTAAATTTGTTTCATAATCAATTTTTATTAAACTATAATTTTATTTTTATTCCACCAATGACTTTAATTACAAGTACATCTTTAAGTAATAAAACAAAAACCATAAAACGGTAAATCAATACTGTTATGGTAATAATATATTATTAATATAGTATATCCATCGGATTGCTCTAACGATAACGTTGTCACCTCGAGTCAAAAATTTAACAGATTTTCAGTGACGAACGTTCCTTGGTTCAAATCCTAGTAAAAGTAGTTAAGTTTTTAATGAATTTGAATTTGTTCTTATATATGAATTTCTACGATGAGCATTAATTAATATTTTGAACTAGATTATCTATTCTGTTAAATTGAAATAGTGAGTATCATTTTATGAAAAAATAATTAAATGAATTGAATTTAAATACTAGACAGTGGTTACTAGTGTAATTTGATGGTTGGGGTTTAATTAATCATACAACTCAGGAATAGTCGGTCTGAGTTCTGTACAAGACTACACCTCATTTAGACGTCATATAATATAATATCTTTTCATTGGGTCGTGGGGTTGCTTATTGTTCTTAAGTTGAAGAGATTACAAGGTACTCACATCAGGGATTAAAAAAAGTTACTAAAAATTTAAAGTTTCCGGGTATCTTTTTCCTGAAGTTAGCAGATATTGTTTGTTATTTAAGATCTTAATTGAAATTAACATACTCAATTGATAATTAAACAATAATACTACCAATTTATGTAATTAGAATGTGATGTACTTAGGTTGTAATATTTACTGGTATAATTATTCTTTATCAGTTTTATCGTGTTGTGAATAATACACTTAAAAATTTGTGTAATTATTAAATCGAACCGCTAGCTAATTTGGAAGCACGTTATAAAATAATATATTTATTCATAGTACTTAATTTTGAAACGAAATAAAAAAATTCTTCGGCTTATTTCCAAGAATTAATATTGGAGAAGCCCAACGAACTTTCTCTGAAACAGTTATTAAAAATTCTTTCCGCAACAAACCTTCTAAAAGTTAATTATAAGAGAATTCATTTTTCTACCTAGTGCGGAAAGTAACCCCATAATTTATGACCAGCGATCACAAAAATTACAAATATTATATCAACGATTATAAGAATACTCGTGAAATTATATAAGAACATTTCGAGTGTAACATGTAATGATCTTGTTTAAGAAGTTTGTAACTATTTTGATTATACGGTAGAAAAAATAATTTCTCACCTCTTGTTGACCTATACGCCCAACGTACAGAAACTGCTTATGTATTTCAGTGTATTTTAATTGTAAAAATATCTACAAGGTGTGGCTATTAAATAACGACACTGACATTGTAAAAAATTTAATTTTAATTTTATACATAACCGCTTATTGTCACCTTCAATATACAATCCTTCTCTACCCATACAACGCTGCATGCGAATTTTCCATGGTTGGAAACAGTGCTGGAAGTCATCTTCTGTCAGCTCCTTCAGGACTCGTGCCGCTCAAAAATGTTTGAAATGAAGCTCGCAAAAATGTTTGTACTGACACTTTGTAAGCGATTGAAAATGACCCAATTTTTTTGGAAACGATAATAACATGTGATGAAACGTGGTTTTTTTCTTATGATTCGGAAAAGAAGCGCTAGTCCATGCGCAGGAAGAGCCGAACTTCACCGAGAGCCAAAAAAGCTCGAATGAGCAAGTCAAAATTTAAAGCAATGATGATTTTTTTTTGATATCCATGGGATTGTGTACCTTCACTGGATTCCGAAGGTCAAACAATTAATCAATATTACTACCTTGAGGTACTTTCTAAACTACCTCAAAGAGTAAGGAAAACGCCCCGAAATATGGAAGAACAAATAATGGGTTCTCCACCAAGACAATGCACCAGCTCATTCCGCGTTATCTGTTACGAGGTTCCTAGCCAAGTACAGTATCTCACTGTTAGAATATCCACCTTATTCACCAGATCTTGCACCATTGACTTCTACCTGTTCCCTAAAGTGAAATCTGCATTAAAAGAGACAAGATTTGAGTTTGCGGAAGCTGTAAAAGAGAAAGCGGCACGTGTCCTGAAGGAGCTGACGAAGATGACTTCCAGCACTGTTTCCAACCATGGAAAATTCGCATGCAGCGTTTTAAGGATAGAGAAGGAGTGCATATTGAAGGTGTCAATAAGTGATTGTGTATAAAATTAAAATAAAATTTTTACAACGTCAGTCTCGTTATTTAATAGCTAACCTCGTAAAGTACATAAAAATTGTTTGTACCTTTTGATAAGTGAAAAATTGGAAGTTTAGTTTCGTTTTTACTTTTACTTGCTCTACATGAACATAATTATTAGATATTAATATGAACATAACTAATAATTAATAGTAATATCGCTATTACGTAGAGTTTTAACCAGAAATAAACATTTTTTCAGGCCCCCTGAACCCAAAAACATGTTTTAGCGATTAGTCTGTGTGGGTGTGTTTGCATGAATGTCTGTATTTGTTTTGTGTATGAAACCAATTACCTCAAGAATGGAGTATCGTGCAATGTATGAATGTATGGAGTATCGTGAATGGAAACGTGAAATGTACGGTAGATAGCAATACGGAACCTGACATTAACATTTTCATCAAAATCGTTTATTCGTGCGATAAACCTTTTGCGATTTTGTCAAAAAAATCTCCTACGAATTTTTGTAAATCGCCTAATTTACTACATTTTTGTGCTCTACTGATGCGGCATGTCTACTGAAATTGTTGTGCTGTTGTAGTAAAAAATTAATTGTTTAAGTTTGCGGCCTTAGTATGAACTCGCCACTCCAGCGGCGCTTCGCGCCGCTTACGTGTCTCGACATCAGAGGGGTAGGTGGATCAGAATTCATAAGTGGATCAGAACCATTTGCCACAAGGTGAAGTTCGGCCGCCAAAGGGGCTGGATGGATCACAATATTTAGAAATTTCAAGATATTAAAGTTTAAAGATTTGAACTTTTGAAGGTTTTACAATTTTAGGTTAATGTTTAAAGTTTGAAAATTTCAACTTTAAATGTTGTGGTTTGAATGTATGATACTTTGAGTTTCTCGTTTTCTCATGCGACCTAAATATTTTCGGGCTACCAAATTTTTATGTAATTTTCTTCGCTAAATAACATGTCATTAAAAAAATATTTGTATTCCGAAAATTTTAAAATTTTTGTTAGGGTAGTAATCTCCATAGGACCCCGCCTAAAATTTAATAAATTCTTCGTGACTCTAGGGGTATCTTCGCTAAATACATGTTGTTAAAAATATTTGTATTCCGAAAATTTTAAAATTTTTCTTGGGGTAGTAATCACCATAGGACCCCGCCTACAATTTAATAAATTCTTCGTGACTCTAGGGGTATGTGTAACGTTTTGTTAATAAACGTTAATAAACGTTTGCGAAAAACCATTGTGAAAACGGCAACCCCTAAAAGCCGGAATCCTAGTGTTTTTAGTTTTCTTAGCGAAGAGATAGGTTAAGGAAAACTTTAGTTACATGGCCTTGAAGTACTTTGGGAGAGGCTCAAAAAAGATTCTATACAATTTTTCTCTACGAAGCACCGTTCGGGACGTAAAAATATACAACCCCCTACCAACGGTAAGGGGGTAGAACCTGAAAGTTTTCGCGTTACCAAATTTTTATTTAACTTTTAACGTCGAAAACATGCCGTTAAAATACATTTTGTATTCTAAAAATTTAGAAATTTCATATTTGGATAGGGGTAGCAACCCCTATTGGATCGCTTTTTAAAATTAAAAAATTACTTGTGATGCTATAAGTACCTGTGACGTTTTGCTAACAAAAATTTGCCTAAAAACCGTTTTGAAGGTGTAAAGATTGGAAAACTGAAAACGGTAAACCCCAAAAAACCGAAATTCGGTTTTTGTAGTTTACTTAGAGGACCAGTGGGTTAAGGGCAACTTTAGTTATATAATCTTGAAGTACTTTTTGTGGGGCACAAAACAGGTTCATGCATTTTATCCCTATTATTCACTGTTAAGGAGATAAGGAAATACAACCCCTACCGCAGGTTAGAGGGTGGTAATTTAAAATTTTCAGGTTATAAAATTTTTGTGTAATTTTTACGCCAAACAACTTGCCGTCAAAAGACTTTTTGTATTCTAAAAATATAAATATTTCATATCTTTTGGATAAGGGTAGCGACCCCGTAGGTACCCGATTTAAAATTTGAAAAATTACCCGTGACGCTTCGTGTACGTGTAACTTTTTAAAAAAAAAAATTTGACGAAATAACCCATTTTGAAGGTGTAAAGAAAGAACAACACGCAAACGGCAAACCCCAAAAAGCCGAAATTTTGTTTTTTGAGTTTTCACACCGTACCGGTAAGTTAAGGGCAACGATAACTATATAATTTTAAAGTACTTTGCAACGGGTACAAAAAAGATTCTATACAATTGTTCGCTACGATGCACCGTTTAGGAGATAAAAAATACAACCCCTACCGCAGGCTAGAGGGTGCTAATTGAACATTTTCGGGTTATCAAATATTTGTGTAATTTTTAATGCCAAACATCATGCCGTTAATAAATTTTTTGTAGGGCCTATTCCAAAAATTTAAAATTTTCATTATGTTTAGATAAGGGTAGCGACCCTCGTAGAATCCCGATCTAAAATTTGAAAAATTTACCGTAATGCGAGGGGTAAGTGTAATGTGTTCCTACCAAAGGTTTGCCAAAGAAACCCGTTTTGATGGTGTTACAAAAGAAAACTTAAAAATTGCAACCCCAAAAAAGGCGAAATTTTGTTTTTTGAGTTTTCTCACCGAACCGGCAAGTTGAGAACAACGAAAGCTATATAGTTTTGAAGTACATTAAAAGGGGTACAAAAAATATTCTATACAATTTATTTTTACGATGCACCGTTTAAAAGATAAAAAAATACAAACCCTACTGCAAAAAAGAGGGTGCAACTTTAAAATTTTCGGATTATCATATTTTTATGTAGTTTATAACTCCAAACAACATACCGTTAGCAGATTTTTTAATTTATAAAAATTTAAAAATTTCATAATTTTTAAATAAGGGTACCAAACCCCGTAGGACCCCGATCTAAAATTTGAAAATTTTTTCGTAATGCGGGGGGTACGTGTAATGTGTTCCTAGCAAAAGTTTGCCAAATAAACCCGTTTTGATGGTGTTACAAAAGAACACTTGAAAATTGCAACCCCAAAAAAGGCGAAATTTTGTTTTTTGAGTTTTCTCACCGAACCGGCAAGTTGAGAACAACGAAAGCTATATGGTTTTGAAGTACATTAAAAGGGGTACAAAAAATATTCTATACAATTTTTTTTTACGATGCACCGTTTAGAAGATAAAAAATTCAAACCCTACTGCAAAAAAGAGGGTGCAACTTTAAAATTTTCGGATTATCATATTTTTATGTAGTTTTTAACTCCAAACATAATGCCGTTAACAGATTTTTTAATTTATAAAAATTTAAAAATTTCATAATTTTTAAATAAGGGTACCAAACCCCGTAGGACCCCGACCTAAAATTTGAAAATTTTTTCGTAATGCGGGGGGTACGTGTAATGTGTTCCTAGCAAAAGTTTGCCAAATAAACCCGTTTTGATGGTGTTACAAAAGAACACTTGAAAATTGCAACCCCAAAAAAGGCGAAATTTTGTTTTTTGAGTTTTCTCACCGAACCGGCAAGTTGAGAACAACGAAAGCTATATGGTTTTGAAGTACATTAAAAGGGGTACAAAAAATATTCTATACAATTTTTTTACGATGCACCGTTTAGAAGATAAAAAAATTCAAACCCTACTGCAAAAAAGAGGGTGCAACTTTAAAATTTTCGGATTATCATATTTTTATGTAGTTTTTAACTCCAAACATAATGCCGTTAACAGATTTTTTAATTTATAAAAATTTAAAAATTTCATAATTTTTAAATAAGGGTACCAAACCCCGTAGGACCCCGAGCTAAAATTTGAAAAGTCACCCGTGATTCCGGGAGTTAGTGTAATGTGGTCCTAATAAAAATTTGTCAATGAAACCCGTCTTCGTGGTGTTACAAATAAAAACCTAAAAACTGCAACCCCGAAAAAGCCGCATTTTTGTTTTTTGAGTTTTTCCAGCGAACCGGCGGGTTAAGGGCAACTTTATATATATGGTCTTAACGTACTTCGGGAGGGGAACAAAAATAGTCGCAGTGGCCTTTGCGCTACGAAACTTCGTTAAAAAGTTCGAAATATTCGCGCGCCTTTCCTGAGCTTTCGAAAAGAGATAGGCCTACTTTAAATTTCGCATTTTTCCCGGGGGTTTCAGCCGACGCCCGACAAAAAAGGTCTCCAGGGATTTTGCTTTTAGGGACCTGCTAAGGGGTTAGAATTTATATCAGTCAGTCATTTTGGCTGGGGCTTTATATAATACACATAGACATAGATTTTAGGACCAAAGCGTATGTAATCATAGAGGTAGAAAATTAAAGAAACCTACAACTTTTGTTTTAAGAATTTTCTTTCTACAACGTTCAGTATAGCGTCAATTAGTGATTTTCTGTATTTTGCACGTTCAAATCAAAATTTTACTCTGAAAATGGGATTTGTTTTAGATTACGGCCCTAGTACGCATTTTACGACAAAAGTGTATAGTATAAATAATGTTACCTATAGAAAATTTAAAAAAATTGAAAACTTTTAGCTCAAGTATTCTTTTCTACAGAACCTACTATAGCGTCAGTCAATTAGTGATTTTCCGTACTTTAAGTCCTACAGAGGTTGATTTTCATTTATTTTTATTTACTCATGATTAACATTGGGTCATGTTTTTCATTTTACATTGTTTATTCATGATTAAATGTGGGTTGTGTGGGTCATTGGCTAGAGGAAGCCGTGTGAGTATTTTACACCAAATTTTTAAGTAACAAGTTTCTTAAAAATTTATGTTCGCTATAATTTGTAGTATGTTTTCTTCTCCATGTACCAGGCACTTGTTAATTTAGCACTCTCTATTAAATCTACTTTTGCCTTGAAAACTGATTTATCCTAATAAATTCTAAAAAATTGTAATAATTAGACAATATTTTACCTTGTCCACTCACTGCCCTGATAAATAATTTTTATTATTTTAGTAACTCTCCACTGTGGAGTAGACGTGTAGCATTTGTAACAGAGGTAAGTGAAGAACAGTTAGCCGGTTGATGATGACGTAACATTGTACGTTGTACTGTTGGCTTTCTCTCCTTCTCTCTCACCCCCTTACACGCACACATACACACAAACACGCACATGCACACCGCATACACAACGAAGGAACCAATTCCCTCTCTGGTGAGTACCTCTCATAGGCAATAACAGAGCAACCTACACCGCGCCTCAATTACACTTAAAATCCAAAACATAATTTACACCCCAACCCCAACAAGTGATGATGCCACCAAATCAAATTCTTGACTGAACGAAACGACTCTGTTTCCTACTAGTTTATGTTGAAGTTAAAATTTTCTAACCATAATGGTTCATAATTTTTAAACGATAAATAGGACAATTTTCATTCATACTCAGGTTCAGTTTTTGGAAATAGAAATAAAACGTTTTAAAATTGATAATTAACTCATACAATTTTTAATACATATTAAAGTAGTAGGAAGATAATTATTAGACAATAATACGAGTTAATCATATTTTAGAAATGGGTTTTTGCAAAAATACATATTAAGGCTGCAATCTTTGAAACCATAATTTATATTTCCACGAGAACACAGCATCCCCAAGAATTTCAGCAGACATGCCGCTTACCCTAATCTGTGGAACACATAGGTCTATAATGTATTAAATGAGGCGATTTAAAAAGAAACTTAGGAAACGTTTTTGAGAAAATCGCAAAAAGTTAAAAATCGCACGAACGAATAATTACTTTCGATTGACTGATTTTTGATGAAAATATTTGTGTCGGGTCCTCTCGAAATACCTAACTTAAGTTCTAAGTTTTAACTTCATACGTTATTCGGTTCTTGAGATATTTTGTTTAAAAACATAGGCACATCATTAAAAACATGTTATTTGGATTCAGGGTTTCTGAAAACATGTATTTCCAGTGAAAATTCGATTTCGAAAAGTAGATATGAAAACTACAATACTTCCCTTCCCAGTACATTCATATACGGGAAGAGAAAGTAAAAACTACCAAATATTTTTCAACTGAATGAAAATTTGTTTTATAGGTTAGAAATAGCAGCTGATTATCTATGTAATTCAATTTAGAAAACAATGAACACTTAAATTAAAAGAACAAAGCTATTGCCCACTACCTTCAAAGTTGCTTAACATTTCCTCCTTTTGATTTAAAGCATCTAATGGTCTAGTGCGAATCATAACGGCGGAGTATTATGAACGAATTTCAGCAGGTTCTATTATTTAGCTCGTTAGATCGTTTAGTGTAGCAATTCGTATTAAATAAACTATTTTTTTCATTCAATCCCACTGGAAAAAGTCTGATGGCGTGAGGATAGGAGATCGTTTTGTAATTCACTTTTGAATCACTTTGTACATAAAGAAAATTATTAGAGAGCTCTTTACCAGTATATAATTGTTATTTCTTTGACAATATAAATGTATTGAAGTGGAATAGTTATTTAAGTAAATCAAATACTTGTTATTTAATAATTAACAGATATTAATTGTACTTTTATTAGTGCTTATTTATAAAGACATCAGTACTTAATTAATATTCCAGATATTAGATTTTCTATTTACAGTAAAATACCTTTAATATCTTGTCTTTTCTACTGTAGAAAGAGCTTGATGTATGTATATATGTGCATATAATGCATGTCTTTATCGTTAAGTACACATTAAGTATCTCAGTGACTCTAAAAAGCCAAATGTGTAAGAGTCTTATGATTATATTACTTACATAACATAATTTAGTTAAACGTAAACGAATGTGTAAGTAAGTTAAGTGTGTAAAGTGTAATGTAAAAGCGTCTATACACAGTATATCGTTCAATATAATAAAGATGGAATCCTTCCCTTTAAGTACCCTTTTCCCCGTTATAGAATTTTGTAGTATCTCGATCTATCCTCTGCAGTACTGTAATCACTTTATATTGCTGCAATTAAATGTTCGGTGTATCACTTGTTCATTATTTATTGATGTGTGTGTAGATGTATTAAGTATTAATTACTCAAAGTATATTATGTAATATGACGACAGATTATTATTATTTGTTCTATAACGGCTCTTCAAAATTTTACCGTTATCTTATTTTTAAACGTTTTCATATTAGATAAAAATTGTCTTTCCTTTTTCGCTTTATTTTTGGTTGAACTGTATAATTTCGCTTGAGCAATTTAAAATTTTAAAATTCATTTAAAATTTTTAGGTATCAGACAGTGATACCGAGATTACGTGCGTGGTGCGGTGCGTTAGTCCCCGAGGGGAGACAAAAACGAAATCTAGGAAGGACCCCGCAGGACCCTCCTCCAGAGCAGTGGACTGTATGCGATGCGTGTTCTGCTGCGCATCTTGTGCACTTTTTATTTGGTTGGCGTACCCGGAATGCGATGTAAAGAAATACAAAATGAAGCAGCCTCTTACCTCCTTTTCCAGCGTGATTAGTACTCGTGATTAGTGGGGGGGGGGGGGTAAAAGGGGAAAGACAGGAATAAGGGGAATGGGTATATCCACTACACTGCTGTCTTCTTCCAAAAAGCGATTTCTTCACAGGAAATTTTACAAATTGTAGCCGTGTTCCGGGGTGCGTAAAGGCGATGCGGTTATTAAAGCAGACGAACTGACTGTCTGTTTATGAAGGATCTGAGGTCAGCGGTTACAATACAAGCGACAGTGACGCCCTTAACCCCTCAATTATAATTTAAATTGTGGCGCTACCTGACAGTAGTTTAGAACATCTTCTGTTTAACTCGGAGACGTGGAAGATGACAAAGAGGGATAGGTAGACAGAAGATAAATGCAGTGGATATTGAATAGGTACGTAGAAGTTGTAAAATCTCTAGGATGGCGCAAATAAAAAAAATTAGAAAAGAGAGATCATAGGAAAAATAAGCACGACTATAGGAGGAAGTGAAAGAAAACATCCGAAATGGTTGGGGTACGCACTGAAGAATGGAGATTGAAAGATGGACAACGAAATAATAAATTGGGATCTACCAGAGTGAAAAATACGTGATAGGACTCTGGAATCATGCTGTGGTTAATTGTGTCGTGACATATAGATTTAGAGTACTTTGCCCACGTGATGAGAAATCCGAAATATGGAATGCTGCATGTGATCATCCAGGGGAAGATAGAGGGGACGCGCGGCCCCGGACGTAGGAGAACGTCCTGGCTTAGGAACCTTCGCCAGTGGTACGGGGTGAGCACCACGACACTATTTCGGTTGGCTGTGGACAGAGTGAAGGCCATGCGATTGATCGCCAATGTTCTAGGAGGACACGGCACTTAAAGAAGAAGATATAGGCCTACACCAGGAATTTGAGTGAGGAGGACAGGGTGGATAAAAAGGAATGGCATATGGGTTGCGAAAGACGTCCAGAGCTGTAACAAACTCGCAAAAAAATAAATATCAGTTATGTTAGTTAATAAGGTTGCATTTTCGGGGATCCTAAAGATTTTTCCACTACTGCATTGTAAAAACTATTGTTTTTCCGTCTTCCTGGTCACCCTCTCTAAGATTCCTTGCTAACATACGGCCTTGGACTCCTTGTATCAATGTTTTCCGAGAACGATAACTCTTCTCCTTTCATTTTCGGGATGAAAAAGGATTGCTTCTTGAAGCCATCTTCCGCACTCCAAACCCAGGACCCCCGTGAAGCCGAGCAAACCAGTGTAAAGTCGGGTAATCAACCCCAGTAGGAAGCTACTAGGTTGGTGAGTTGATTTGTGTTGAGGGCTGGAGATTTAACTTTGATTAATTTTTGTAACGTGGAGTCTGAGGACGTCGTGTCCTTAGTAGGAGGGAGAACATGAAGTAGGTAAGGAATGTAAGCTTAGAACTAACCACCATAAAGCAGCCCCTCTATCGAGACAAGGTGCTGCAGGCCAACCAATTGAGCATTTGAGTTTTTTATGTTTTAAAATCGTAAAAATCAGTTATGTTAGTGAATGTTATTAATTTTTCGCTATCCTTTTTTTTTATGAAGGATCATCATCATCATCAGCTCATTTGTTATTGTAAAGCAATTTAAAAGCCAAAATGTATGATAATATAGTTTCTTTTTAATTTTTCATTTCAATTTCACAACTGTTACTACAACCAGTGAAACAAGTAATAAAATTACAAAAATAATAACTCTAAATTACTAACAGGAAAGCACCACTTACTAGCAGTGTTCAAAGAAAGATAAATTAATTATTTTACATTTAATAATAAATGAATGATTTAAGGACTATAACTTGTTCCTACTCTAGCGTCGGATTCAGCCTTCGCTGTAAATTTCCTGGCAAATGATTAAACTTATTTTATAACCAGTAGATTTTCGTTTGAGTTTAATTTATCTTTAAATCACTGATAAATCTTAAAAGAGTTTTCGTTCAAAGTAAGGGTCATGGAAGTCGTCGTGTAAAGTTTTGTTTGATACGAAATGTGGAGCGTTAGTAATTAACCTTACAAAAATTTATATTGAAATCTTTGGACGTGTGTTTTGTAACGGAATTTGTTTGCTGAGCCATCACATTGCTACACTTCCAAATTGGTTTCAGTAATGTTAGTAATTTAGAAGTTAATGATACATAAGGTAGACTTCTTTCTAGAAGTCTGTACAGCTGCTCTGTTATTTATAATAAAGTTAAAAATAAAATAAAATAACTCAGTCAGGTTTTGACCAATGATAGGCTACTTTTTTATTTCATTTATTATTCATCCAATAAAATCTCCTGTTATGATTTTAATTCATTCGCTAATGTGCTTACAGAATTAATTAACTGTGGTAAACTACTTGCAGAATATATTCAACTGAACTTAGAGATACTGTAAGGAAAATTTTGTGTTAAAGAACTAAGTTCTCATTAAGGATATCTTAAAAGAAAACGTTTATATGAATAGTAATACTTTTTTTTATTAAAAAAGTTTTTAAATTTTTTTCATTTTATAAGAACTTCATATTTTAATTGCTATCTTCATTTTGTATTTCTCCTCTTTAAGTAGTTTTCATTTTAATGAAAGTCTGCATTTATATAAAATAATACAAGCAAAAACCACTTGTGGAAAATTTAAAGTGTGAAGTGTCAACAACAAATAATAACCAACCGATAAGTTAACTATTAAACACTTCAAATTGTGATATTTAAATAGGTCGTTCATTCGTTCGTATTTATTTACAGTTAACATGTAAATAAACGAACGACAGAGTTTTAATGAGAATTCAATGTTACTTTATAAACGATTTTAAATGAATAGGTTACAAATTGTAATTTATTTCGCCATTGATCACTAATTTGAATAACCAGTTTATGATTTTTTTGACGTAATTGGACTTGACTGATTGTTAATCTGGAATATTATTTCTAGTTAACCGTGAAAGAAATCCGTTGTCTTTAAAAATTATTCTAGAACGGAAAATTTTTATGAAAATTAAATAAAAGCTTGTCGTTTTCAAAGTTAAATCATTTGACCGAAGTTTACTTATCTAAAAAATTGTAGGTGATACAGAAGCACACAGTTATAATCTGGTTTTCCGGTAATAAGCTTTTGAAAGGGTTGTTACTCCATCCGGACTGAACATAAAAACGGCGTTTACGTACGTCAAGAAGTAGTAATTTTGTAATTCTGGTTTTTCATAATTATTCAGTCTGGACAAAGTAACGCCTATTATTCAAACGCAGAATCTATTACAATGCATTTTAAGTGCAGGTTCTGTTTGTCTAAATATAGTTTTACCGAACGTATTTTTAAAAAAATTACATGGTTGTAAATAAATTTTTCGCGGTTCTGCAAAAATTCCGGAAATGAAAACTGGTAAAAGGCGTAACAAAATATTGCGAAGTAAATAACATAATAATTGAATTAAAATTTTGATGGTGCTGCTATTGTGGCAGTGACATTGCAATGTACAGTTATTGGAAAGGTCTTTATGGTGATAGTAATTGCTTATTTAGGTGCATATTTTATTTTTTATAATCACTAATATAAAACATCGCGAAATAAGACTATAAGTGTTAACGTAATTTTCAAATTTTTGTCGTTAAATATATAATTGGCTCGTGATATAATATTGTATTGGCTCGTTGATAGGCGTTCCCAGCTTTCGATTGACAACAAACTACTTTTGTACAAATCCATGCTGAGGCCGGTTTGGACCTACCGGATTCAGTTATGGTGCACAGCATCAACTTCAAACATCGAGATTCTGCAACGGTTTCAATCAAAAGCTCTACGGACTATACTAAATGCACCGTAGTATATTACAAACACCGATATACATCGTGATACGGACGTGCAAACGGTACGAGAAGAAATACGAAGTTTCTGTTGTAAATACATCGAACGTCCTAACAACCACGTAAATCACTTAGCACTGAATATCTTCGACAACAGCAATGATGTTCAAAGACTAAAACGTGCTACAGTACTGGATCTCCCTGGGCGATTCTTAAAGTGTGATTTTACATTGTAAATAATATAATGTTAATATTCTGTAGATGACTGGTGTGTTTGAGTGTGAATGTTGTAAAATAACTGAAGGAAAATTTTTAATTATCTCCAGTAAAGTTCGGTGTTCATATATTTAGGAATCATGTGCTTATCATTTATTATTTCTCATTTTGTTTTTTTCGTTTTAAAGGAGGTTTTGGTTATTTTTCATATTTATTTATTTAAACAAAAACACTATTTGTCTAATTTTGATTGTAAATAATAATTAAGAGCAGCATAATATGTTTTAATGTTAATTTTTTAATTACACCAGTTGGTTGCAATTTGTTCATGTTATATGAAAAAAAATATAATGTTAGTTTCATTATGTAAATTTATTCGCACTGGTCAGCTAGCTAGAACATTTTATAAACTCATTAAAATATATTTTAAAACCGGCTAAAACCTTAGTACTTTTTATGCGTAAATTCCCATATCTTCTATTTATATCAAAATAAAAAAGAAATCAAATGACCCACAAAAAAGAAGAACAAATTTTGTTTGGTGTGTCATTCAAATTTTCCATTCATTAGTTTCTGAAATAAAGTTTTTCAAACACAATGAACTTCTTTTGTGGTAATGACTACTGCTGAAAACTCATTATAGTTTACTCAAGAACTACACGTTACGTAATTATGAAGTATGGTTTTTTTCGGAAATAATAATACTGACAAATTCCAAAAGACCTTGCCCATTTCTGTAGTATCTCTGACATACTGTATTATTTTGTTACATATACATAAATTGCTGCTGTAATAACAGATAAAAAATTGACAACTTCTGTTAAAATTGCCACCAAGATATACAAACATTGCATAAAACAATATGTTTAAAGGAAGACTTAAATTGTTTCTAAACAATTCTTAATAAAATTTTGTAGGATAGTGTCGCCTTGTAGTCCCGTGGAATCCTTAATTAATTGTACTAAAATGTAAGGCTGATAGTAGGGAGGTTTTGTGCTTGGAATAGTAATTAAACTTATGGAAAGAGGAAAGTTTAAGTTTTCACGCCAAAAAGGCCGGCTATGCCTATACATAAAACACTTTGTAGTCGGATTCCCTCGACCCACACCAATGAATATGACCCATCACCCCAACGCTTCCCATAAGTCATTTGGGATAGGCAATATTACCTAACATTAGCAGTCGGAGACCCTGTACCCGGCTACTGCCGCTTCTGTTATTCACATCAATAAATTGTTCGGGTCAGTGTGTTGGAAAATGAGAGAGATGGGAGAGGATAGAAGTATTGAGGTAATCTGGGCCTTTTGTTGTGGTTGCAACGTATTAAAACCTATAACATAAAAATCCTCGTTATTGATCTATCTGTTAATATGTAACCACATTTTTTTTTATTTTGTAAAACAGTTTTATGAAATGTTATGAACATTTTACGATGTTCATTCTAATACTAAAAATTTAATTTTATCTTCTCCTTCTGTAGCCTTTTGTGTTGTCCAACTCTGAACATAGGCCTCCCCCAGATTTTTCAAACCATTTCAGCCCTAGGCTGCTGTCTTCTAGAGCAGTCCTTTGATTTTTAAGGTATATATAATTTTGGGAGACAGTTTGCACTAAAAAACGAGGCCTGCCAGGCGTAGTGGTTAGTTTGCTTTTAGCCCTCATTGTGGGAACAACCATTGTTTGCAGCCGTCCCCTTTGAATCAAATCACAGATAAAGTTACATCACTAAAAGTAAAAATAAAATTTATGTCTTACAATTTGAAATAGCAGAGAAATAGTTATTTAAATACTTTTAAACAATTTTTCAATTACCAACAATAAAATCACAAAACTACAGTTTCCTACAAAGTACACTAAACTAATGCTTTATTTAACAATAAGTTGTAACAATTTCTAACAACTGTGCTTGTAACAGTAATAAAAATGTTTAAACGAACTAATGGTTATTGTCTGGAAAGCATTAAACTTGCATTGAACTGTTTCTATAAATTAGTCAGGCGACTATGTGATGGCAAATAGATTTTAAATGGCTAATGACCTTTGCACTGGATATCAGACGGGTTTCTTTAATTACCTCTCAAAAAATGACCGATTTAATTATTAATTTAACTTGAAACATTATTAATCTATTCTAGGTTATAAGTATAGATTAATTTATTTTATTTAGTTTGGAGTCCTATTTGATATTTCCGAATCTAGTGGAAAATAAAATATTATGCACAGAGTTAAGGTAAGTTCCCTTCTTTAAATAAAAACTTGTAAAAGCATCAACTCTAATTCGTTGTACGCTCTCATTTGCAAGCACTATTTACTAAAAACTTCTAAGTATCTACATCCAATTTTAATGTTATGCAACTCAGTGCTCTAAATTTTTTATGATGATATATATATATATATTCTAATGTCATAATAAGTTAACGCACGATAATACAGATATTTTGTGCAAATAAATAGGTTTTTTAAGTTAAATTGTATTTTAAAACATTATGCGATCAGATTCAAAAGTTTTAACTATTAAAACTGAAATAAAAGTCCCTTTAACGTCTGGATAATAGAAATAAATAAATTTCATTAATAGTGCCTTAGTAAGTGTAGCGAATGTGTCTGCTAAGTGAATTGTCTGAAATTCGACATTTGGGTAGGGTCTGAATATTTTAACTAGTCAACCCAAACAGACCTAATTTTTATTTTCTATATTAACTTTTTTCAACTTAAATTCTTGCAATCATTTTGGACATATGGCATTAAACTTTTTAGTACAACATAAGAGAGTAATCTAAAACCAGTACAGGCATAAAAAGTGAAAATCTCGAGACTTAATACAAAACAATTTAAAACTTTCTATCGTAAAAGAACTAGGCGTTTAATTCTATAGTAAACTTTAAAATCAATTAAATAATCACACCACTCAATTACCTGTGATCTAACTAATAGAAACTACTTAACAGTACGACATTCAAAACAGAACTTTGGAACGCATATATTTTGTTGTAAGAAATTGAATAAACATTCTTAGCTTCTACTGGAGAAATTATAACTAGGTACCCCATTTCCTTGCATTGAAATTTCCCACAAATCGTTGAGGTATATTACATACGGAAAAATTGTGCCCCTCCGTGTACAGTACTGAACCAAAATGACAAACAAACGTTCGCGTTAACAGTTTGGTAACTAGGGAGACTTCTATGAGATGACTAAAATTATGCTTATTTTCTAATTTTAACGACGAAAAATTATTAACATTACTTTAATAGATATTTGATCACAAAATTACCATAAATATAGCTCAGAATGTTTCAGTTTTATTGAAAGTTGATAGCTGCTTTGATTACCTACCCTACGGCATGGCTTATAACCATTAATAGGTAAGCCTCCACCACGGGTGGTGGCTCTATC
The DNA here is from genome assembly GCA_035578175.1 of Catonia carolina. Classification (NCBI taxonomy): domain Eukaryota; kingdom Metazoa; phylum Arthropoda; class Insecta; order Hemiptera; family Achilidae; genus Catonia; species Catonia carolina. Next base: position 46,991,007 of record JAQMRL010000001.1, read on the forward strand.
CCAGAATTAATCGTTATTTTTAACATAATTTTCTTTTTACGTAGGTAATTCTTTTATACCAACTTGTAAATAAAACGGAACTTACTAGGTAAATTACACAAAAACATTTCCGGTTCATTAGCTGAAAATTAAAACAAACTAGACTTTTACTTGTACGATATTAATTATGTTATAAATCAAACAAACAGACAAATTTGGAAATTTAAACAGACTGATGAACTCAAAATGTGTTTATGGTATTCATGAAATTAATTACAAAAAAAATCTTTAAAAAACGTTTGTTACCTTTACAAAAGTATCTAAATATATTAGTTAATCTTCATGCGGAACTAATAATTTTAATAGAAATATAATCAATTTTCTGAATTTTGTAAAATAATGCAATGAAATGTTTTTAATAAGTCGTACCCTATACCCGTCCGTTATAAAGAGCACTTATTTTTTTTAATTACATGATTTACAGATAGACAAAACAATAAAGTATTTTAATAAAACATTTTTTTGCACATGTACATTACTCTTATTTTGAGTTCAGTAATTACGTTGATATTTTATTTTATTTTCTGTTGAAATACACGATTAATGTTGTAGTTTAGCTGGTGGCTACCGGCATCCTTCGTTGTTAAAATGAAAGTCTAATTTCAACGCTAATGCTGATGTAAATCATTAAAAATATTTCGTGTTTTTTTGCGATTAATGTTTTTCAAATAGGTTTTTAATTAAGGTAATTATTATAAAAATTAAAATGAATTATTTTTGAAATACATCATTTTGCGGAGTTTTATTTTTTAATATAAAATATTTAACAGTTAATTAAGTGTTAAGTATAAAACATGTACATTTTTTATGTACTCATGGGAATGCATACACATTAGTGTAATAAAATTATGAAAACGTGTTAAAAACTATTGGTTTTTTTAAAAATAATCATCTTCTATTCTGATGAAGATATTAGCATATATTTATAAAATAAATATATTACTCTATATTTATCTTTATAAAGCAAAGATTTGGAAAGAGGAGAACAAAACCGTGTTTGTCGTCATGTTCCTGTATACGGTACGATACGATTTTACTCTTGGGTCGCACACCGAATGAGGTGATATGAACTTGCAAGCGACGTGAAGCCATGGGATTTCAGTCGAGTTGTATTGGTAGAGGGAGTGAAGGTAAATCAAATTTTGCCGCACAATTTGAATTTGTTACCTTCCTTTCCTTCTTTCGTATTCGTGTTGACCAAGTAAAAGGGTTTGGTTTGTGTGCTATGTATTTGTTTACAGACATTGATTTCGTATAAACGTATAAATGCGAGCGAATGCGTGTGAACGATAATTTATTCAATAGCTGTGCTCACTCCGATGTTTATGTGTGCGTCTGTGTAAAAAACACTTTTAAAGTTAGGTTTTGTTCTGTATTCATACAACAACACTTTCAAGCCTTTACTCAGCTTGACCAGGAAACCTCTGAAATTAAAATTACCTTGAATTGAATTTAATGTATAATATTGATGTCTGCAAATAACTTAATTGAGGTTTACAATGACAATTTTGTTTTTGGTTTTACGTCTGACTGTTCTTCAATTTTTGCTAATGCAGACGGTTACATTGACTAAACTTTCTATTTTTAGTATTGTATACAGTTTTTTATGATTGGACCAATTTTGGGAGAGGGTTTATCAAAACATTTGAAAAAGAACTTTATACATTCGCGTATTAAACACTAAATAAAATAAACACATACATAAAAAGAATAAATTGGAGCATTTACATGTTTTTAATGCTCAATGACTTCATCCTACCCAACGAAATAAAAGTCTGATAACGTGAGGTCAGGAGATCGTGGGTGCGTTTTTTCTAACCCGTTTCGACTTTGCTATCATTGTTCTGTCGAGTTAGACGAAATTAATTGTTTATTCAAAACAGATTAACACACGACATGGCCTAAGGTATCGTAATAATAATAGTAATAATAATAGAACCTTCAGAAACTATTAAGAATACTCCTACCATTATGATTTGATATGATTCTAGAAAATAATTTTGTTTCGTGGAGTGAAATTATGTTTTGGACAAAACAAGAGACCATTTAATGCAAAATTGTGGGTATAAAATACGCTTATATTATTTTAATTTCCTTCAAAATTAAATTCAATAGCTGATAGACTTCTATGCCAATCTATGAAAAAAACCTTTGTTGAAAAACAGTAATTTTTTAGTTAAATTTAGTCTGGTTTTGTTATTTTAAAATTCAAATTTCACTATTTTGTATTTATTTTTTGGTTGCCTAATTTATGTAAATTTTCTCAGAATTTAATTGTCTATGTGGTAAACTAAAAAAAAACAATGATTCAATTAGGAATTCAAAGAAGTTATTTTACGCTGCACCTACAACAGTTTTATTTCTGTTACTCTTTTTGTATATATTTTATGTCAGATAACTTTAAAATTAGGGAAGATAGAGTTTTGGGACAGGTTTTATTCAATTTCTTAGGTTAAAAATTATTAGATGCCATCAAGTTTTCTCTTAGTTAAAGTCTTAAAAATTTTAGTATCGCCTTATTTGACCGGTCAAATGAATTTCGGGTTAAATATTTTGCCAGCCGCAAGTCGCTTTCGAATTTTTCTGACCAATGTTTATTTAAACATTTGTGTCAGATTTAGCTATACAAACACTTCCTAGAATTTGGTCTATTTTTAAATACACCCTGTATGTATATAGATACTAATGTACTTTGCCAAATTTAATAATTATTTTCTCATTGATTTTGGAAAATTATATGGAATATTAAATCAGTAGTCTTTCTTTCTCTTAGTAATCTCTCTTTCTATTAGTAATCTTATCTTTCGTAAAGTATTAATTATAAGTTTCATGAAGCAAAATTATAACTTTTACGGTTTGCTAATAAAAACTTTTTTACAAGTTGAATAACTTTCATGCGACACCAACTGTGGTTCTCTTGACTGTGATTTCCCTCTGGAATTATAATTTCTGACTTCTGTGGTTAACCATTTGTTAGCGTTTTGATAATGAGAGGATATCGAAGTAATTATATATTGTTATTAAAATAGTATTTAAAGTTATTTTTATAAATTACATTTTTTATAAAACTTTTCATCTTTTATAGTATGTAACAAGAATTCGTAAGCAAGATAATGAAAAGTTTCTGTAAATAATTGGAACCCTAAGTGAAAAGAAAATATGAAAAAAATGGAATAAAGGATGGAAATTCCATTGTCAAGTTTCAGATTTGGTTTACCTTCCCGCACCAGATTTCATTTTGTTTACTCTTACCGATTGGCTTTGTTTCCAATGTATTTTTACCACATTTTACCTCACTGTTTCCCAGCTAGCCAATAAGACTGTTGAATTCCACCTCTGAGACCTTATTGTTTTCTATACATAGACAAATACGACATAGAGGTATAAAAAGTGTGTACCTACATATTGAACCAGACAAAACAGTCTATGGACTGTGCGGAAGAAATTTCATTAACAATTTATCAGGGCTACCAACATATATACATCTGTGTGTATCGTATACATACACATCGTTACGGTGTTCTCGTGTGTTCGTTCAGTTCAGTAGGCAGGCTGCGGGAAACCAAATAGAAAAATACATATTTGAAGAACTGAAGATTGCTATTCCAAACTTTTACTTTTTCTTTCACCTATCTCTATGCAACAGTTTTATTGTACACCTGTATATTAAATTTATTATTAATTTCATCTCCTCTCATTACATTAATCTTATAATTTAAAATAGTTTACCAATTTCAGCTTTTACGGATTTCATCATCAAGAATAATAGAATTTGTTTCAATGAAAAAATAATAATATATTAGTACGGGTGAGCAACATAAAACCCAACCCACAACGTAACCGCTACTATACAATGTTTTCACGCGCGAGTAGTGGTAGCTCTAAAAACTGTCGATACGCAAGTTTACCTCAACGCAATTAAGAGATAACGAGAAAGAATACAGCTTATTTCAACAAGACAGAACAACATGTCACACATCAAACGTTACACTGAATCAAGTACTGTTTTCACGAATGAATGAGTTGTCACAAGTGGACGGTGGTTTCCGCGATCCCAGAGTTGTCTACTCGCGATTTTTTCTTTGGGGCTACTTCAAGGCGAGAGTTTATGCATCTAATCTCCACAATATTGATGAAAGGTAAACATTCAACGAGAAATCAATGCAATTGACACCAACGTTTTGCGTCAGACGTGTCGCCAAATGATCAATCAAGGACAAAAATTCATCGTTGCTCAGGGTGGTCATTTTGAATATTTTTTTAAAACAAAGTGGTAAATAAATGCAACATTTAAATTTCGTTTAATGTTATTTTTTATTTAAATTATCCGCATCTTTCATACAATTTCATTACAACGTGACCTTCCGATTCTGTTGCAGTTACGTTATGGATTCGCTTTTATGTTGCTGACCAAGTATTATCTTGCATCACAAATAACTTAACGATTTTTTTAACGGCACTAGTTAAAAGCTCTTAGAGTTGTTGCAAACAGTACACCACATAAATACTTCATACTGGTTACATTAACTGAAATCATACAAAGTATTTGAACGAGATCATTGATCTTACAAGTTGAGTAACTTGACCACTGGTCACATTAAACTGAACGTCCGATCTCTCTCTGTACGTCAGTTTTCTCTTAAAAGACGCCTCAAAAGGTAGTAGAATTGGGATTTATTCCGACCACAATAAGGGGTTAAAATTTGATTTCATACTCATTAATTATATTATTAAAACTTCTTATAAGTACCTTATAAATAATTATTTTACATAATATTAATCACTCACTTCATTGCATTACCCGTACCCCGTACTTCATTTTTTCACTTCATTTCATTATTTCCATTATTTTAATGTAATCGGTCATTGGAGTGATTCACTTTCATGGTAATTATTTTCTTCATCATATTCACTAGCTGTACTCATAAAATCGTTCAGTCGTGGTAAAGTATAAATAAAGTTCAAAAACAAATCATCTTAACAGGTTCAAAACGAAGTTAAGATTAATTTAGAACGAAAAATGACCTACTTACTATTATAAGTCATCCAAACAATGTGAGAATTAACAATTATGACTTACAACCAGGAATTTTTGACAACTGACTAGACCAAGTGGTTCTTACACGACTGCTAATTGGTCAAACTAAACTGATACACTTTTACCTCATGACTTACAAGAACCTAATAAGATTAATCGCTACCACACAAAATTAACTAAACAAAATATCCTTGTTGAATTACTATCCTGAACACTATGGGAAAAGATTTCATTTACTAGACTCTTAACAAAGATTTCGTTACACTACACAAGAACACTAACATAAACTAAATTTTAAAACCTTCAAGTACAGATTAAACGAACAGATATAATTATCGTAAACTAGTTTTAAAACCAATTTTAATTTATTGCAATCCGTCTTTGTTGAAAAAAAAAAAAATCTGGTGTGAAACATTCACACGATTTTCTTTTTCCAATGTAATGAAGGAAAAACTTGACCTAATTTTAATCATTGTGGATGACGGTTAATTAAAATAAAATTCGCTGGACTTTGACCTCAATAAACTCACCCATTGATGCTAAACTGAGCTCTGTGGAAAAAATAAAAAAACAAACAAGAAAGCAAGGTAGAGGGACCTTCGAAATCAAATACAGCTCACTGACTTGTAGTCAGTGGTTCTGACTCAATGTTCTCAAACCGATGTTTGTAACATTGATTTACAGATTAGGAAAAAATTCATAAAACACTATGATTGGAGTGTATGATTATACGGGAGTGAAAAGTGGGTAATAGGGGCTGTAGAAAGGAAGAGAATAGGAAAATGTTAAAGATTAGGTGGGTGGAGAAAATAAGTAATTTAGAGGTTCTTAGACGAGTGGATGAAACAGGAAGTATATGGAAAAATCTTACCAGAAGAAAGGCCAGGCTAGTATAGCATATCTTAGGACATCCAGGTATTAGTCTACCAATAATGGAGGGTAATATTGAGGGAGTGAATTGTAAGGACAAGCAAAGGTGAGAATATTTAAAGCAGATTACAAAGGGTGTTGCAGGTATGTAGATATGAAACGACTTGTGCAAGATAGAACAGCTTGGAGAACTGCATCAAATTATTCGAGAGACTAATGACAAAAAAAGAAAAAACTTGAAATAAAAGATATAACTGTTTTAATTTACTACAGCTTTAAATATACACACCTTTGCCCTAAAATGTAAATTAAGGCTGCAATTTCAAAAACAAATTTATTACGAGAGCACAGTTTTTGGACTAATTTCAGCAGATATGCGGCTTAGTTGAGGACGAAAATATAGTTTTATACTTTAAACAAAATCGTAGAAGCATTTTTGAGAAAATTGCAATAAGTGAAAAATAGCACGAATAAAATACTACTCCCGTTTAAACGATTTTGATGAAAATATTCTTGTCAGGCTCATTTATGTTACCTAACTTAAATTCAAAGTTTTAACTTTGTACGAGTTTCCATTTTTGAAATATTTTGTTACCATACACACAGACCAACCGGTAAAAACACGGTTTTCGGGCTCAGGGGATCTGAAACCGTGTATTTCCGGTGGAAACTCGATTTAAAAAATCGACCTGAAAATAAATCTTTCATTACCTACGTATCGTATAGGGTAAGAGTGTAACGTCTATCTGCTATCCGTTACATTCGTGTTTTGAATTATTTTCTTATTTCTCTACTACTACTAATAGTTACTGTAAGCTTCTGCTATCTGTCGGATGTTTTGGGAACTCGATGATGGTTCGAACTGGCGAGGCAATCAGCTGTTTGGTTTCTGCAAGGTCATTGTCCTGCTTATTTTCCACTGTCTAATCACTGGAGTGTTTTCCTGGTTAGAACGAGTCGAGTTGGGTTTGTCAAACAATACGGTCGGCTTTACTCGTCGTGTAATAGTCCGTTCCGAATTTTTCTTTATACTTTTAATGAAAAGTTTTTAATGTATATTATGTTTGTTTTAAAAAAAATTACGTTTATTTTTCAAATTGTTTTGTTTCAAGTTCATTGACTCGCGTTTCTATTCATTGCCTTATATATCAGTTTTGGTGACGTCATGCGTATCAATTTTTATAAGTTCTTTCCGTGTTCGGTTATTTGCTTTTGAAGGTCTACGTTTATCCATTTTTTTTAAGTGGTAAGCATTCTTCTTTATTTATTCTGGTTAAGCAAATGCTGAGAATTCTTTATATGCAAAATACAATTAGTTTTGTAAAATTTGGGTGTGGTCGCTTTGAGCCTACACGTAATTTTCTGCTACTTCCTTGTTGGAAAATTTTGTAAATTTTTTTTGATGTAAAAAAAAAGAAATAGAAAGAATTGATCTTATATTTTGTAATTGCTATAAAAAGGCTGTAATTGCTAATTAATATGTAATTTATTACGTAATTTTTTTGTGATACATTTTGTTAAGAATTCTTGATTTGATTACCAGTTAATTAATTATTAATCACACCATTAAGTGTAATTTTGTTAATCTGACTTAATTTGATGTAAATTCTACTTCACTGTATAAACTTTGGATCACCGTAATCAGTGATTTTGTTTTTTTATCTTAATAATATTTTAATGCGAGATGGATTTTGTTTAAATCCAGGGTCACAGGTATGGATTGGAGTTACCGATATACAGGCATGGACTGAGAATACCAAATTTAATTTGAAGTGAACAACCAAAATATGTGTCGATGGCTCCAAACGTAACCACCTAAGGTCAAGCAGCAGGCAACAACAAAACCATTCTTCAGCTGAAAAGTTAAAACACCAAAGTTAGCCTATGTAATGCCTGTTCATGGCAAACTGATCAGTCAATCAATCGCCGACGTTTTCTTCTAAAACCTTGAGTTTTCTCTGCGTAATCATTATGCAATATAACTTCACCTGAACTATAGATTATTATTTTAATTCTTTTTATTAAAAAGAAAAAATAATTATATTATTCTAAATTTAATGAACTAGCCATTCATATGTTGTCAAAATTTGGTACAACCAGTCTTCTAAATTATTAATATTATTTATACTATGCAAAATTTAAAGAAATTGTAATTCGTATGCTGTTAAAACTAGTGCAGTATATTTTGTTATTATTCAAATATTAATTTTTTAATTCAAAGCCTTGCAATCTAAGTGTAGTCGAATTTGGTACAAATTTTTCTTAATTATTATTCATTTGTCTGTTTGTTATTACTATAATTATTGTTTTCTTGTAAAAGAAATGAAGCAAAGAAGTAATTTACTATTCTGATTTTGACTTCTGATTAAAACAATTTAATTATTTTTCTAAATTTTTTTAAGATTCAATAAAGTACAAAGGCAGCCTTTAATATATTTACTTAGATATATCGCTAACGTTAGCAAAGTTTTGGTAATTTAAAATCGTTAAAATTTTATTTAATCTCAGGTTATTTTTATTGATGTAAAACTAAATATATAGATATCTTTTTAAACATGCTGATTGGCATTTCTTGGTAATTATTTTGGAGAAATACTTGTTAATTAAATCTGTTGTTATTAATTTTACAAATTTGTTATCTTTATTTCATATTACAGCAACAACCTTACGTTTCCTAAATTTTTTTGTATCACTTCGCCAAACTTGCGGTGAACATGGGATTTATGTTCACGGGCAAGGAGTGGTTACAAGAGGAAGTAATAACTACAAAAATATTGATCCAACCATTAAAAGCTGATTGATAAATGTACCTTTATTTGAACTCGAAATAAAAAAAATCTGTACTAAAAAAATAAACGTTGGTATTTTATAAAATGTGAATTGAATTTTCTAAAACAATTCATAGATATTCATTCATTCATTCATACAACAGTATTATTTATATGACAATGAAATGGAACGGCTGTTTTGTCCGCATTGTCTTATAATCCCTCCATGTTCGTGTTTGAGCGGCTTTACAAACATAAGAGTAGATTTTGAAGAGGTTGCTTTTTAAATACTGAAGTAGGCTACTTAACGGGCCGGTGTTTACCTATTATCGCCTTACGAATGTTTTATAACAGATTTGTATTTCCTGGAAATTTCTTCTAATAGAGAAAATAACCCTTAACTCTGAAAATGAAGCCTAAAAACTCTGAAAATTAATCCTAAGTGGGGAACCGAATCATGTTATAAATATTGGATCAAGAAGGAAATGAAGGCATTAAAAGAAATTTATAAAATATTATCTTCGTAATATTCTTATTTATATGCAATTATAAAAATAATGTTGTAAAATTCATTTTCAAAGGACTGCTTGTAGTTAATCTGATATAACATTAAATAAATAATGTTTGTCATTTTATTCTGCCACACTAATCATGAATAGATATCATCGTCAAAATACAGTGTTTATTAATTGGCCTACATTATGATTTTATTTTTTTTGTTAATAGATTTATTTATATTCTTTTGTTTACAGAAAATAAATAAATTTGGTAAAAGTTAATTATCATGAAAAGTTACGTCCCAGTGAAAATATCTCTAAAAAGTAAACACTGTTTACTTTTTTATAATTTTTTCACATCTACTGAAGCTCAATTTTTGGATATATATAATAAATTAATATATATATATATATATATATATATATATATATATATACAGATTCCTACGCTTTAGCTTTCAATTTATATAATAAATATATTATAATGGTGGTAAAATGTGAAGGCTAAAAAGGCTTCTGTTACCTTTTTAAAAATTTAGTTTCAAAACATAATCGTGTGTAATAAATATTTAACAGTGAGCAGTGTTTATCTGTAAAGGTATTTCACAGAGAGAAGCTTTGTCATGACATTAACTTTTTACCCAAATTATTGTGCGATTCAAACTGTTTTTTGTACGTTATACTAAAACTTTAAATTCTTTGTCTAATTGTTGATTAAATATTTCTTTGTGAGAGGAATTGTTCGTAATGTACCAGGATGCAACTGTTACAACTCGTTGGACCTTTCATTGGAATTGTTGAATAATTAAAATTTATAAGTTACTAAATATGTTCCATAAGGATAACTCAAATAGTGAGGACACAGTGAGATTTGAGAACGGAATTTTTAAATAGAAGTTTGTTTTGAAGCGATAATTTTGATCTCGGTCCAAGTCGCCGAAAGAATTGCTTAAATTTTAGGTCTAGCTGTCTTCGTTATTGCAGAATGTGTGTGTGCTCATAGAGAAATAACACAAACAAAATTAAAATACAACATCTGCAAAATGTAAAAACTACAATTAACACAAACTTGTCTTTTATTTTAACTAAGTAGATTTTCATTTTTTAAAACAGTAATGCAACGAGGGGAAATTCATCATTGATTTACATTGAAGTTGGTTACTACCTTTTCTACAGGTAACATTTCCTGTTAACTATAAACTATATACAGTATTAATTTTACTAACTTGAACTCGTATTAAATATGCTAACTATCGTTAAGCTTCAAGTTTATTCTTTGAGTTTTATTCCTTGTTTAAGATACTTACCTTTGTAATAAAATAATTATCTTAATGGATTGACTATGTATTTTCTAGAATAACTTTAATTTTTACTTCATTTACATTAGTTAATTTTAAAAGCAATAAATAACTACTTTTTAATAATATTTTTAAACATGCAACACATTAAGCATACTTTTTTCAAAGACGAAAAGAACCAAGAACATAGCGAAAATGTTTTAAAAAGTTAGTGATACATCAAAATTCTTTAGGAATCAACCATTCCGTTGCCAGTGACGACTAGTTAAAACTTGTTAAAATCCTGGACTTACCTTGTCAATTTTTTAAATTTCATTATGTAATCTATTCAGTGCTAATGGATAAAAACATGATAACGGTTTTTGTTAGGATAAGTCGCGTCAACAGCTCGGTCATTAGCAACTGCAGTTGGTAATAAACGTTAAGGTTTTTCAAGTGTATCAATCAGATCCTAACAAGTGATATAAGCGGAATATTCTGCTTTGCAATGTATGCAACTACCTCTACGCCATGGTGGTGGGAGTGAAGTTTTCCCAATAAATATATTACTTCTATGTAATATCTTCGATTTGTAACCATCAATAGTATTAATTATAAACGATAAAGCTACCAAAAAAGTCATTAGAAGTTGATTTCCTTGAATTCTGAATTTATGAAAAGTGTAAATAGCAAAAACACTCTTTCGGGGAAAACCCGGAAGAGTGTCATAAACAATTGATTGCTCCTTGTAAAACCGGTAGGATTGAGGAAATAATGCAGCGCCTTTAATAGCACAGAAACGTTTACCGGACGAAATCAAAGATTCAGGTTAATAACAAACTGATTCATAAGAAATACGGTTTTATCCTCTACCATAAATAATGAGAACCCGTAATTGTAATGTACCTCTGTGAAAGGATTCAAAGTATATCTGTGGGATTGTATATTTTCTCATGCATATATTTGAAGATAAGGAAAACAGAATGCAGACAAGAACGTAAAAAGGAATCAGAGATACCTTTACTTCTAGTACGGTATAATAGCATCCAGAAGAAAAGTCAAGCTCGTGAAATGACGACTTGTAGATGATGGGCAAAGAGATCGCAAAGATAGAGAATACGGTTGCAATAAACGCATACTCCTACTAACACGTATACACATGCACACGAGATATACTTGAACAACTATAACAGATTTGCCAACCTAAACCTTATTTCAGACAAAATCCCTTATTTGACGTTATTTTGGCAAAAGTTCCCTCTTTTCTTCTACTAAACTTTAGCTGTATCTGGCAACGTCATTCGTTCCTCAATTTGCTCCTCTCTCCTGCTTCATTCCCATCTCGTATTTTTATTTTTTACCCACTCCTGCTCGCCTTCACTCCAAAATAAAGGCGCAGTATGCCATTTGACCGGCCTTATATATTTTTTCTTTTTTAGATTCTCTTTTTTTTATCTTTCACTATGTGTCGTCGGGTGGTAAAATTGTTTCCGCTTCTTTGATAATTGAACGTGACGTCACAAATTCTTCCTCGTATCTTTAACATTATCTACTGTGTTAAACGAATTGATAACTTTATATTATGAGTTTTCTTTTGCTGTGGTCTCCCATGTATAAAACACCTAAGAGTAAACATTATTTGTTGAACAATTCCATTTAGTTTTGATAAACATGTTTTTTAAATAATATTTTATCACCCTTACAACATGCATTAATTACTCGTAATAAATAGGAATATTTTTTTTCTATTTAGGAAATTTACAATCTGTTGGAAACAATCAGTGAATGTGATAACACAAAATTTGGAAAAATTTAACATGGTAAATAAACGTGAGTGAAGACACAGTTCAGTGACAGAACTCCGACGTGAATAGATAAGTGTAGCATTAAGTTTAGCATTAAGAACACTGTAATGAATAGTCAATTACAGTACTACGTTAATTGATGAGGTTCCGGCTCCATCGACGTTTTAGACGTTTTATTGGATTGTTTGGGAGAGTCTGCTTAGCCAGATTTGAGATCAATGGGTTATGGTGGTTCACGAGTTTCTTCCTAAATTTTGTATAGAGTTTTAAGAAAACGTCATTTATGTAGGGTACGTTTAGGTCTGAGTGTAGCGTTTTATTGGTTATATAATAGGGAGCGTTAACTATCCTCCGTAAAAGCTTCGATTGGAAACGCTGAATTTTTGCTAATACCGATGGTTTTGCACAGCAGTAAAGCTGACTGGCATAGCTCCATGTTGGTCGAAGGTAGGAGTTGTAAATGGTTAATTTGGATGTAGTTGGTAACTTGGATTTGCGTGAAAGAAGTCTGTATAACTGTTTGAACCTGTCCTGGAGTGCCTTTCTCGTTTTATCCACGTGTACATTCCACGTAAGCCTCTTATCTAGGTATAAACCTAGAATATTAAGAATATTAGAATATCTAGAAAATGGAATATTAAGTTAATTTTTATTTTATCTTACTTATTAAATGGTTTAAGCAGAGAAAATAGAAAGTTGTTAATAGCATTGTAAGATTAGCTAGCCACTGCGCCCATGGAGCTCACAAGTTTCTTGCTTGCCTCAGAGGGATTGCAAGAATCTAAATACCAATTAATTATTACCAGTGTATTATTAAATGAAGTTCTTTTAATAGAGCAATAAAGTGGGAAAGCACAAAAAATCAAACTTTAATAATCAAAAGGAGGACGCTTCTTAGTAACGTAAAAGGCGGTTAGGCATAAATTAGAAGAAAATAAAAATACAGGAAATCAAATTCGTTAAATATTTCTGACCAAAAAAAAAACCAGACAGAAACAAACATCACAAAAACATGTTAATATAGGTTCTAAATACAATGTATAAAATATAACTAACTGAACAAACTAAACGTGTGAAAACAACAACGAGAATAACACTCAATAAAATTTTGACGTGATTTCTGAAAATAAGATACCGGAAGCAATGCTGTGTAATTTTTTTGGTTGAATTTTTATGGTAAGGACTCGAAGCAGAGATTTGGTTACGATTTATTTGTTTTCTACGACTAAACATCTACAAAAACCGTAAATCTGTGAATAGTTCAGTGAACAATTAACGAGTTTTAGATACTTACATCAAAACTATATGATTTCATTCGAGAACAAGAGAACTTCCGCAAACCAGCCCCACTTAGTCTTAACGGAGGCAACATATTGATTAACCACGGCATCGATTTGGTAAATCTTTAAAGAACTGAATATTAAAACAGCATTATTTTTTCTCCATTAATCAAAAATTTGAAGAAAATAACGATGGATTAAGGAAATTCTGTGCGTGGAGAACTAATTTAAAAAATAATGGTTGACCGGAATAAGTCCACTGGAAGCTCAGACCAAACTCAACAAAAAACTTTTATCCTTTTAAATATAGATGTTGTTACACTGAATACTTTAATATTTTTCTTTTTAAGTCGGCGTTTTTGTAATACTTCCCTACCATAAAATTTTGCACAATCCGTTTTTAAAAATCAAAGCTCAAAGTTCAATCGTGAATTAATTAATAATACTCTATAACGCAACAAGTTTATCTGAATCGTTAAATTATATTGGGTTATCATTTAATAATCTGATCTGGTGAGTTCTTGAATGTTATTTTACAGCTACAGATTTCTGTTTCTGTTGAACAGGCAAACGCTTAAATTACCTGTTAACTAACAGTAACAAACGTATTTCGTTTGTGTTGTAATTAAATATATCAATGTTTATTTAATGTTCAGTTCTGTAATGAAAGTTGCGTGTTCGTTAAACTTTACTGACGAACGCAGTTGAAATAAACGAAACTGTTCTATTAATTTCTGTCCCGTTATTTTACTTAAATATTTTGCACGATATTTCGCTGTCTTAAAAACAAATATAAGTTTCAATTTTAAATAAACATAAATATATTTTTTTTATGAAGTCTGAAAAATATTTATAATTAGCCAAGAAAAATTTATAAAATATTATTCGTCTCTTGTCATTTTGTTGACCAACTACCTTCTAGTCGGGTTCACATAATTTGCAAAAGATTCAAAATATTGTTACTCCTTTTTAAAAATTTCTTACAAATCACTAGTCTGATTAAACTTTACGGTGCATCAATCTTTGGAAAATGTCACAAAACAACTTTAAAAAAAACGACTTCACAACTTTACGACTTCAGAAAACTTTACAACTTTACGTCTATAACTCTTAGAGTTATGACAAATGCCCCTTTGTATGTGACAAACATAACATTGTATAAGATTTAAATGCGGGCATAGTTTCAAAATTGTTAGCGATGCGTAGGCTACAATGTGTTAAACAGCAAGACCATTAATAGCATGAACTCAAACGGGCAATCTTTCTCTACACATTAACTCCTTGTTAATCGACGCCCCTAAAGAAAGAGGAATCAGGATTTACTGTGAGCTACATGAGGGAGTAAAATTTGATGCCCTAAACATAAAATTTATATTTCAAAACTTCTCATACCTTACAAATCACTATTTCACGGTATATTAATCATATAATTAACATCACCCCACAATCGGTCACTGGAATAATTTACTTGCGCTTCAATGTCATGTCATTAATTTTCTTAATTCATCATAATTTGCTGCTTGTATTTGAAATATTGAACAATTTTGTGAACGAAACATAAAGTCAAAAAAAATATGCCCCCATTATCTCCAGATCTCAATCCAACGGAACTTTTCCTGTGAGATTGGTTGAAGTAAATATAGTGTATTCAAGACGGATTAACGCGTGAAACGATGTAAGATAAACCGAATAATAGAATCTACAAAAATTGTTAAGACTAGGCTTTAACTGCCTTTATGATTCGTTGTGATACAGTTTGAAAAGAATGGATTTTTAAAGCAAAATTATGCATGAACAAAATACAGGCCATTGTGAGCAACTTTGTAGGAAATAAGTAAGATTTTTATTCTTTCAATTTCATTCTTCATTGTTTTCAGAATCGAAAATATCGCAACTATCGCTAACTTATGAAAAAATTCTTCTATTTTTATTGAAAAACAGTAATTATTTTAGTAACAATTAAGAATACAATCCAATAAGACGACTAAACCGTCAATGGAGCCGGGATCTCATCAATTAACGTAGTACTGTAATTGACTATCCATTACAGTGTTCTAAATGCTGCACTTATCTAATCACGTCGGAGTTCTGTCACTGGACTGTGTCTCCACGCACGTTTATTTATCATTTTAATGTTTTTCCAAATTTTGTGTTATCACATTCACTGATTATTTCCAACTGATTTTAAATTTACTAAATAAAGGGAAAAAATAGAATACTATTTAAATTTGTTATTAATAAAAATCGAAATTCAATATCTTGTATTTATATTTTACTTACTTAATGCAAACAATTTCCTCAAAATTCACCTTTCTACATGGTGAATTAAAAAAAAATTACTCAATTAAGTGTCTAACAAACTTATTTTACTTTAAACCCAAAAAAGTGTTATTTTCGACTCATATGTTTTTGTAAAATTTATCTCCGGTAACTTTAAAATTATGGAAAATACAGTTTCGGGACAAATTTTATTCATTTTTTCATGTTAAAAACCATAAGATGCCATTCTGTTTTCCTCTTAATAGAAACTTCACCATAATTTGCACCTTTTAGCTAATTAGCATACTACATCTTTCCATTACACCACATAGCTATTTGTTTATTGTTTTTTCTTTTCTTGTCGTAGGTTATATGTGTCGTACACTTTTCTCGAGTGGTTTACATATATTGCTTAATATAAAAACTGTATGTTTCAACCAAACATTTTTTTACGTATATTGCTTTATATTAATTAAGTATTTATTTTAAATAGAGTAGCCTTAATATTTTCAGTGAGGCCTCTTTTCATCGGCATATTTGAATTCCATTCAAAACCTTTCGCCAGCAGTTACTCGCTAACGAAGCGTTGCCGAACGTATATTATATGAACATATTTTATAATTTTTAGTTTTAAAATCCCGCTCTCGAGTTTGGCCGTACATTTTACAACATGGGTAACATTATTGTTATTATGCACATTAATAACTAGACTACATTAACAACATTAACGTTTACATTAATAACTACTCTCTAATAATAAGTTAATATTCATATTTTAGATTTTTAAACGAGATAATTGTTTTTTTTTATGGAAGATGCTCAATAATGAAAAATATTTCTCAAATCACTACCTAAGGGAAACGTTTTATTCTTTTAGTTATTTTAGTCATTAGCTTACTGTATCTTTCCATTACACAACACAGTTGTATATTTAATGTTTCTTTTCTTTTTATAGTGGGTTATGTGTGTTGTACAAATTTCTCGAGTGGTTTTAGCTTCAAATATTCATACACATTATCACTCTGCATAAAAATATTTTAATAAGTTTCTGTAAATCTTTTAATTTTCTTACATTAAACATTGTCTTAAACTATGTTAATAAGAAAAGAGTTATTCTTCAAAAGTTTCAGAAAAAGCAACAATTTACTGAACATTTATGTACAAATAAATTAATTATGTGTTTAATTAAAAAAATTGGAATGTAATATAAATAAACAATAGAGTAATCGTGTGTGAGAAGAAGAGTGTGCTTTTGGTTAGCGAGGAAAGATTAAACAACCCAAGAAGAGTTTTCCTTTTGTTAGCGGAGGAGTATTTTTGGAATGGTGAAGTTGTGAAGTTTGTTATTTTACGTAAAAGGGAAACTTTATTTAATTACTGATCCTGTTGCTTTTTGTTTTTGTACCTTTTCTACTAGTCTGCTTCTGTATGTGTGTATTTGTGTGAAAGTTAGACAAATAAATACAGCAAGAGGAAATGAGAAACATACATACAAAAACGAATGAAATTAAACTCTCAGTACTACCAAATGCGCGTACACATGGAAACATTTATGTGTAACAGATATACAAAAGCACTTTCTAATTTAAGTAACTTAAGTATTAGTAGTAACCAAAATTGTGTTTGTTACGTATATTGCTTTATATTAATTAAACTGTATGTTATTCTAAAAACTATTAATGAACCAGTCTAACTTTTTCAGTATCATTAAACTTTGAATAGAATTTCGTGACATAATTTTATAATTCATCTATTGAACATAAAGTCAGTTGGAACATGTTGGAATTGAACTCGTAAAAATGGTTTTATGAATTATAAATTGAGTTTAAAAGTTGATGAGAATTTCCATTAAACCTTTTAATTCCAGAGATATTTTAAGTAATGTGAACTAAAAAGCCTGTTTTTTTAAGGTATCCACATGCAAACAAATTCACACACACATTCTTGTTTTTGCATGCTGGTTTTTCAAACACTGCACATCTTTAATTACCAATAATACGAAATATTTTTTTCCAATTTTCATGATTCTCTTTGTCAGAAGGACTCAAGATGGTCTAAACTTATTTTGAGCTCAGGCGTTCATAGAGACCGGTTGGCGTGATAATAGTCGAAGACGTTTCAAAATAGCCGATCGTGAGTGAAAAGTTGGGATTTCATAATTTTTCTATAGATGCCGAATAGGCTACTGAAGATTGCTTGTGCAAAAGTTCAGATCTGTTGCTTTGGTAAATTTTTCTGGGAAGTTTGGGTTAGATAGGTAACGAATAAGCGTTTTTGGAGGCCTGCTGTAAAAACACAGGAGCTCTTGGTGAAAATCGGCTAAAAGGGGCAATTGCCTATCCACCAGGGCTCCACAAATTCTTAATAGCATTGGGGTTTTTCAAATAACTGTGGCTTCTCCAAATTTTACTTAGCCGTAATATTCAGAAATATGGAGTAAAGTCAATTTTTTTTATCGGAAAACGTGCATCTTCACCCAACATGGGCTCAGTTTATGATTTTGCTGTTTTATTTATTTTTTTAGAATTGTGTCTGTTTATATTATTACTCATCAATAACTTACTTGTTGATTTATTGGTGACCAAAATATCGTAATAATAAAAAAACATTGGAATGGTAGGGATAGAATAAAAACATAACACAATTGTTGACATTTCCCTTGTAGTATTATATAAACAGTTCCGAGGGAGGTGGAGGGTTGTTTGCCGATGGCGGATCAAGTGGCCAGGCGGCGGGTTTTTGGTTGGTAAGGCGGTTGCGGTCTCCTTGGGGCTGAACGAGGACGCCTCAATTGAATCCAACACTACTTCCCCCATTGTGAGGAAGGGAATATGAGTTTTTCTCGCCGCCTCGGATAAAAAAAACACAATTGTTGTTGAATTAGCTGTCAT
The DNA here is from genome assembly GCA_035578175.1 of Catonia carolina. Classification (NCBI taxonomy): domain Eukaryota; kingdom Metazoa; phylum Arthropoda; class Insecta; order Hemiptera; family Achilidae; genus Catonia; species Catonia carolina. The sequence goes on from JAQMRL010000001.1 coordinate 47,009,731, forward strand.
GTCAACGTCTCAGTTCCAATCAGGCAACCACGAGCAGGCATCATTCTATAAAACTTTAGGAATATATGAACCAACGTGAATGCTAGATTTATTTATGAATTGTACAAGTTACAACCTTTTTCACTGATAAGCTGTCGCAAGGCAAAATACGAGTATTTTCATCTGCTGATACTCTGTCTCCTTTTTACTACCAAGTACAATTTTCCAGCTAGGTTAGTATTATTTTTGATTCCTATCCTACAATTTGACAAGTGAGGTAAATCAAAATTGAATAATCCACGGTGTACAAAATAAACGAAATGTAAAAATGAACTATTTCGGGTTCAGGAAATGTAAGCTGTTTTTAAAATGTTTATTTTTTTATTTAATTTATCAAACCCACCGGGTTGGTCTAGAGGTAAAGTCGTCGCCAAAATCAGCTGTTTAACAGCTGATTTTAGGAGACGAAGGTTCCTGGTTCAAATCCTAGTAAAGGTTACTAGTTACTTTTATACGGATTTGAATGCTAGACAGTGGTTCCCGGCGTACTTTGATGGTTAGGGTTCAATTCACCATACTCTTTCAGGAATGGTCGACCTGAGTCTGTACAAGACTACACCTCATTTACACGTCATACACATCATTCTCATCTCATTGGGTCATGGGGTTGCTTATTGTTCTGAATTGAACAGATTGCAACGAACAAACGTTAGGGATTACAAAAAAAAAAAACAAAAAGAAAATTATTAAAACTTAATTTTGAAAAAACGTTGTAATTTTTCAATCATATTCGTTTAAAATTTCTTTTCATTTTAAGCTACTCTTAATAAATACCATTTCTATTTTATTTAATAGAAAGATAGGAGACAACGTAAAGCCTCCGTTGACTAGCGTACATTTTGTTATTATTCTCATTCTATTTATGGATGATTTAACTTGATTTATTTTTAGTACTATCTTCTGCTAAATTATGTGAAAACTATCTAAAAAACGTATTCAGTTATTAGAAATAATAATCTTCTTAGCATAATTCAAACTTATCTTTATTAACTCTTTTGTTTACATCTTTAAAAGGTAATGTAACATTCTTAACCCTTCCACAGGCCATCAAAGAAAACTTGAGTGTTTTCCGCTTGGGTGACATGTATCCCACTTTTTTTAAAATAAGAAAAAGTTCCAAGAAGGCAAAAATTATATACCGAATATATATTTATAAATACGTTATTTAATAAATGAAAACATAAATATGATATTTGTTAATTGTGCATTATGTAACTTCTAATGGTTAATAAATGAAAGAAATAACTAATGAAAACAAATCACAATGCACGTCCCATGAACTGAATAGCCAAGTGAAGAACATGGCTTCTGTTTGTAAACATCTAACGATAACAGGATATACGTAAACACGGAAAATATTAGCTTAATAATCTCTCTTTAATTTTTGGTCTAATTGGTATTACAGTATACTACAAGGTTCGATGCAACGGTTATCTATCTATAGTGTGACAAAATTTAAATGCGTTTTGCGAGAAATCAAGTCGTTGTCGTGTTGGTTCAGTGTACGAGTGACGAGATATCTCGTCCATGCTCATGTAACAGTTCAGCTATAGCTTTTATTGAACATTGTTGTTGTTTTCGAATTTGTCCTCTTCCAATTTGTATCCTACAGGATAACAGTAATATCTTTATCGACAGAAATTAAAAGCACGTAAATTAAAATTTGTTTTTATAATTACTATTTGTTCAAACATATATTACGTATTTAGTTTAATGTGAACAGATAACATCACACATAACATGTTGTAAAAAAGTGCAACAATGTAGCGGTTTTTTATTTACTGTTTTAAAGCCACATCAATACCAAAAATTATTAGTGACTACAAAAATCTCCTTCTTTTTCTGCCTTTCAAGAATTAGGCATCTCTGCCTGTTCCGAACCTCTAAAAGTTTCCCTACTCTATCGGGCGTCCTCGTTCTCTCTTTCCCTCCGGTTTATAGCCTAGTGTTTGCTTAAGTATCCTATCCTCCCTTATTCTGTTTATACGCTCCAACCACTGAATTCTGAGACACTCTGTCGTTTATAGAGAAGATGTTGAGTTCTTTTCTTATCTCGGTATTCCTGTAACGATCTTCTCTACTACACCCATACGTTTATCGAAGAAATTTCATTTTAAGTGTTTGCAATTTACTATCCTTTTGCTTTCATAGCAGCCAAGTTTCACTGCCATAGTGTAGGATCCGCACTGCTATTGTTTTATAAAATCTCACCCTCGTGTTTTTGCTGGTGCTACTTTTTAAGGTTCGGTGGATAGTTCCGCATTTTTGCTGAAATCGGTGCTTCTTGTTGTAAGCATCTTTATTCCGTTGGTATGTAATGTTGCAACCTAGATACTAAAGGTGGGATAACTGTTCCAAAATATTATTCTTTATAACAATTAATTTTGCTTCTGACTGGCTTCTTCCTCCTGAACTCCATTACCTTTGTCTCTTTAGTCGAAACTGTCAACTTGAACTACAAAAATGATTGATACATGTAGTATGCCTTTTCAATTAAATTTATTTTATTTTTATCATATTTTATTTTATTTATTAAATAAATGGATTTTAGGTTTTAATATTAATTTATAAGTTGAAAATATCATTAAATGTAAGATTAATCGGTGACAAGCTCATTTTAAAATAAAGACAATATTTAGTATGTAATACATTAAGTTAAGTTAAATAACAGGATGCAATAAATTAATGTATAACAAAACAATAACAGGACGCAGGTCATCAATTATTAGTAATAGTTTAACGTATTTTTTTTTTCTCTTTAACAACATGTAACGAACTTTGGTATAGAAGTGGGAGTAGATTCTTCCAGAACAACATGACCGTTAAATTTAAAATCTTAAATTAATAAGTAGTGGGACATATTTAGAGATCGCTGATTGGTCAGGCCAATTGAAGGTTAATGAGAGAGGGGTTTCGGCGATGATGCCGGGAAAAGCGACGCGACACTCTGCTTTCATCTTCAGAATCGTACAGATGTATTTTTTGTAACAGATTTAGTTATAATTATAACATGTGAATTAAGATGCATTGTCTTATGTATATCTTTATAAAAATAGAGTCAGTTAATAATGTAATAGATGAGTAAATTGTTATAATATTTGTTTTTTTTTTTAATTAATTGTAAAGTAAATGTATTATTACTATTTTTTTTAACAAGTTTATAAATGTGTATCAGTTGAGTCCGGACACACGTAAGTCTTAATTTTATAATGTATTTCATTTTTAAATAATTAAAAAAGTGTATTATCAATATTAATAATTTCATAACATTCAATTTAAATCATCATTAAAGTTATTTATCTGTATAAATGAGTTTGTTATCCGTCATTTATCCTGGAGTCAACTTTCTGCATGACACAACTCACTACCGGACAAATAATTTTCAAACCTTTGGATTATAATAATTTAAATATTCATAATAAATACATTATCTTAATTAAATATTATTACTCCTACATACATAATAATTATAGAACGTACTGTAGAATAAAACAAAAAAAAACTGTAAAGTTCATAAACATTGTTAAGTTTGAAGAATTATAATTTCTAAAATTCAACACATTAAAGGAAAAAATCTGGTGTGAAACACTCACACAACTGTCTCTTGCCAATGCAAATAATTAATAATAAACCTAACATTATTAATAAAATATTAGAAATAAACAAAAACTAACCTCAAAAACATAACCTTATTTTAATCATGAGTGAATGACGCAAAATGAAAATCGAACTCAATTTGGCTTAAAAAAACGGAAAATCGCACTTTCACGCTAAACTAGACTCTGTAGAGAAAAATTCTATAAATAAAAGTTGCAGATCTCTTAATTTTCTATAAATTTTATTATATACACTTTTGTCGTAAAGTGCATACTAAGGCCGAAATCTTAAAAAAATCGATTTTTCACACGTTTTCGTGAGAAAAAAACAGAAAATCGCTAATTACCGCTAAACTAAGCGTTATAAAAAAAATGCTTGAAATAAAAGTTATAGGTTTTTAAATTCTCTACAACTTTTATTATATACATTTTTGCTCTAAAATTAATATTAAAGCCGTAATCTTAAAAAAACACTTTTTTACGTAAAAACACCCTCACCAAGAATTTCAGCAAACATGGCGCTACCCTTTCTTTTAAAGAATAAAAAATTGAGTAAATGAGGCGATTTTTAAAAAAATCGTAGGACCAGTTTTTGAGAAAATCGCAAAAAAGTGAAAAATTATACGAATAAACTACTACTTCCCGTTGACCGATTTTGATGAAAATGTTCGTGTCGGGTCCGGTAGTGGTATGTAACTTAAGTTTCAAGTTTCAAGTTCGTACGATGTTCCGTTCTTGAGATATTTTGTACACACACACACACACACACACAGACACACACATAGACCAATCGCTAAAAACATGTTTTTTGGGTTCAGGGGGTGTGAAAACGTATAGATCCGGTGAAAACTCGATTTCGAAAAATCGACATGAAAAGAATACTTTTCTTCTTATATATTCATATAGGCAAGAGAAAGTAAAAATATATATACTGAGGTAAATAAAGTTTGTTAAAGTAATTAATTATTAATGAAACTCGCGAGCGAATGATTTGAATTCTAACCCTAGGATATTCTTATAATAGTAGTCACCATTTTATCAAAAAATCCAGTCATAATTCTTTACCTGAAGTATATTATTTATTTAAATTCCCTGGAGTAATATTATAAACACAGCAATATTATGTGATGTCGATGTTATTTTACAAATAGTTCATACATTTACACAAACATCATGTTCCAGCCTAAAATCTGTCCTCTAGCGGTTTTTTATAGCAAACTATTTCATTAAATTTATGTTAAATATTGTGATATTTTATTACAAAACCAGTGCTTAGCCAGTGCATGTCATCAACATTGTTTTGTTAATTATATTTCTAATTAATATCCAGGTGTTTTGTTACGAGTATTTCATGAACATTTCGCCCGTTGGCACGCCTCTGTGTTTTGGTCGGGCAGCCTGCCTACAAACCATTCCAGATACTAAACGCAGGACAAACAAGATGGCTGCACGAATGTTCCAACATAAATTCTCGAACAACTCGAAATTTTAAAATGATATCCAATGCATGAAATATGTTAGCCTTTTTAAAAACTCGTTGCAACATATATTTGCTGTTCTGAGTATGAGTACATGTATATTTCGCTGTTCTGAGAACAGCTTTGAAAAATTTTAATTATTTTTTGAAAAAATGATGCTGCTTGTTTTCATTCTGGAAGGGCATAGTCCTTAACTTCAGTTCTGGAACCTTAGATTCTGAAGTATAATTTTTTCTTTTTAAGTAGCCCAATTTTAATTTTAGTAACACCAAATGAGGAAGCCAGTCAATAAGAATTTTTTCTTCAGGGCTCTTTCCTCGTATTAAAAACTTTAAAATGTCATAAAATATTAAATATTAATATAGTCTTTAATTTGCTTTAATTAACAATTCGAATTTAGTATTATTACTCTGTTTGAAAAGCATTAGAAAATTTCTTACAAAATTATCAAATAGTGTTGTAGTGTCTTAAGATTAAGGTAAAATTTCCTTAAAGAATTATTTTAACGTTTGTGAAAATCTTAAAGAAGTCTACTAAAAAAGTATTTCAGAGCAAAAATAAGAGATAAATATTCTCGTAATCTACATGTTTAATTTTTGAAGTTTCTTAATAACAAGGTGGCAGTTCTAGCCTTGACGTACGGCAGTGTAGCATGAGTGATAAGGAGAAGGAAGGAAAGAAACATCCAAACTGAGGAAATGCAATTTTTAGGGCCTGGTAAGAGTTGTAAAAACCAGTCGAGATCAGAAATTAAGGTATTAGGAAAGAATTTAAAATTTTTTTACTCAACAAAAGTGAAATGTCATCGTGCTTAGTGGGTTGATCGTTTAAATAGAATGCCAGAAGGCAGCTTGCCTCGTGGAACTAGAAGATACAAACCACTGGGAAGTAGAGATATTGGCAGGCCAAAGAAAACATGGGTGTCGGAACAGGTAGAAACGCCTAACCCGTGAAGAGAAGAACAACAACAAGTTTCTAATTCCAGGTAGGTAGGCCAATATCTTGTAAAAGCGATGTTATTTACTTTAAAAATTTGTATTGAACGTTAAACTGTTCAGTTGGTGATTAAGTAATCGTATTAGGAGAATTGTTTTCAATGGAAGAGAACTCTCACATTAATATCTCTCTCGTGTAAATATGTTTTATGTTTACACTTGCTCTGAATGGTTTCTATGAGACGGGAAACAAGTATTTTATGTAAGATGCAGACTGGAACGACCGTTATTCTGAAAGCATTAAGTTATCAGAAAGAAAGATAGATGTGAGAGACTACAAAGCCAGAATGAGAGGTATGTATGGTATAGTCTGTGCGAAAGAGAAAGAGAGAGAATAGAGTATGTGCGCGTTTTTGGAAGCCAAGGAGGCTAGATTTCTAGTAGGAATAAGTTTTCCAAAGTTTCACCAGCAACTTTTCTCTCCCTTATGGGACCAACCTAAAGCTACTTTTCCAAAAGTTGTTCTAAAGTTGTAACACGCTATTCTGTTACTGGCCTTACCATCATACAGTTCGCATGTGTACTCTATTCTATATGAATGGTTTTATATATTTTGTTCTTTTGTGTGTTTGTGTAATATGTATGTGTATAAATGTGGTATCAAACAAAAGCTTTTCTGAAATCATCGCTTTTACCTTTCTAGAACAAAACTTCACCACCGCTGCTCCCCAACTTATATTTCAGCTATAAAACTCTAATACCCTCTCCAGTCGAAGTATTACTAGCGCTTGAAAAGGGGAGACCTACGTACAAAAAACAAAGAAAGAAACGGATTCTTCCAGTATGTATTTTGGCGGGGTAGACAGGGTTGTGTATTAATACGACTAAAACTTGTATTTTATGTCACTGGTAAAAAGAAAAAGTATATAAGTTATTTCGGGCACACGTGATTAAAAAATATTTGGAAACATTTTTTGAAATAAACGTTTCCTCTAATTCATTGTTCACCCAACTGTCATTTGTATTTGTAATCAAGTTTTGTTTAAACATTTTACTTTTGTTTTCCGTATCCGTTTATTTTGATAAAAGGCCTATGATTTTAGTATAAATAACATTCATAACTTTACCTGTAAATATTTGATAAAAGAAATAAAACAGACTTCAATTCGCAAATAGGCTTAATTCATCAACGGAGTCAAGAAAAACAAGCGAGCAAAAATCAATTTATCAAGACTTGAGAAAGAGAAATAATATAAAAAATAGAAGCTAGGTTAATCAATGCTTTGGATTTACGTTCAACTCTGCACATTAAAATAACGTCAGACGATGACGAGTGACAAACGAAAATAAGTGATCCCAAAAACGCCAGATTTGCTGGGAATTGAATCCAAGACCTCGTCATAGAAGCTAGTTGATCATGTAATGCTCAAATAGGGGACATGAACTAATATTGAAAATTAATTAATGTATGGAACAAAGAGGTTTGAAAATAAAAATAAAATGGATTTTAATGAATGAAATCTTTGAAATTAAATTAAAACGAAATTGAAATTACAAAATTAACTTAATTTTTCTTGATATGGTTTGATATAATAATGATGACACGTTTGTATAATTATACTTATGTTAATGACTTTAAACTGAACAAAAGTTGTTGCAATATAAAATATATATTGATGTAAAATGTTTTAATTAATTATTAATTTTTAACGAGCTCAAAAATTAGTAAGAGTGTATAGTTACGATTTTTTCTTCTTGTATTTAGCTGCCTACCAGTTAAGTTCTTGTCTATCCATCGATTGGGAATGAAATGGGATATTGAGACATTGTTGCCATCGGTTTTATAGTAGCTATTAGATTCTGTTACATTGTCATCTGCTTGTTTTAAAAATCGTTAAGTTTTTCATATGGTTTGGTAATTCAAATGGATATTCTTCTAATTTATTTTTTATTATTTGTTTGTTAATCAGTTTAAATTATTTATGCAAAATTTTCTTTTCTATTGTTTCATAACTTCATCTTTACCTAATACATTTGAATCTTTGACTTCTGGAATAATTATTTATATTTCTTATATTTTTTTCTTAAAATTTAGTTTCATATATTTTAATTTTGATTCAGAATATTTGAATATTAATTAGAAGTTACTTATCATGATGATTATCGATGATGATTATTTTAATGATTTATTTAAATTCTTCAACAACTGAATTATTAACTTGACCTTCGGTTAACGATATAGCGAAGTATCGACTGCTATTCTACAATCACTACTGATTAATTAAATGAATAGTTGTATAGTTTCAAAAATAATTAAGTCAATGTATGAAATTTGATACTATTTTATTAAACACACACGAAATCAAATGGACTGTATCACTGTTCAGCACACACTCACTCACCTGCTCACTGGTCCACGCACTCGAACTAGCTACGCACATGGCAGTAGTCAGCGCCCATTCACCCACACATTTTCACCACTCAACACATTCACACACAAATAAAACATTAATTAAATATTAACCAACTACACCATTAAACAATTAAAAGATTGGGAAGAACACAAATTATAGACAAAATTATGTTTTAAAATAAAATAAAATAGATAGATTTTTTTGGTCTACCTGTGGAGGAATTGGCACATACGTAAGTCAGAGTTCTGTAAGTTCAGGAGAAACCAGTTAAAAATTAATATTTTTAACTTAACTTAATTTATTTACAATTTGTTAACAATTAACAATAAGAAAATTTAAATAAAACTGAAATAATTTACTTGTAATGACTTTTTGTCTAACAACGCTGCAGCACCCACACTAGTTTTATTTTGGGAAGGTCTCTTAGCCATTGGGCACTTGAGCCTTTTGTCGTATGTCGCAAATGTATCTGCTCTGTATACGGGTTTGTGTGTATTTGAAATTGAATATGAAATGGATTATAAAGGTGGTTTGCTACGTCTATGACGTGTATTAAAAGTAAGCAGTTGTGTAGCGTGATGTTGGTGACGTAGTAAGGAACATTGTATGAATGTACCTTGTTTATTTTGTATTGTCTGAATGCATTTTGTTTGTGACGGTTTAGCAGAAACCCAATGTTGACGTAAGTCCAGAATAATCTTAAGAATGGTTTATGTGTTCATACTTTATTCTCTAAAAGTAAGAGCGTCTGTTCAAAACTCGTTTCAGTAAACAGAAGTGCGTTTTAAATTTGTGCAATGGTTTTTTTAATGTACGAGTACGTAGGGCTACGTCACGTCAGTCGCCCATTGAGATTTAAGCCAAGGTATCGAAAGTCATTACTGTGCGGAATCTGGATGTAATTAGTTGTAAGTACTACACCATTATCTTGTTTATGCCAGGTTATTTGTTAAGATTTCAGTAAATAATTTCAATTTTCCACATTTTTTGAAAAATTAAAACAAAATTTATGAAAATAATTACATATTGTTTTTAAAAAAATAAGTATTTTTTTATATATTCCTTTTATCGTGCCAATTTTTGTCAGATGCTGGCGATTATCAGGACTATTCTGATATTTTTGGCTGCTTTTCGGAACAACTCCGGAGTTCTTACCAAACCAGGCCTTCAAATAGGTGAGATAGGAAATTCTTCAGAATTTCAGAATTCATTCTACGTAAGTCTTACATATTGGTGACTCTCCGCGTCCATAGTATCTTCAATATTCTTCTATAACACCAGAGTTTAAAAGCTTCGAGGTTTTGTTAGTCACCCTGTTTAAGTTTCAACTCTAGACACAATACAAAAGAACTTGAGAACATAATTATAATACTCAGGAGTCGTAGTTTGGCATTTAGGCTTAGATCGTGGCTCTTAAAGGCTGGGTTTATTGAATTGAAGATATTTTTGGCTTTCTCAATGTGGCATTATTTCCTTCGAGTTGGCTCACTCTTCGTTGATAATGGTGCCCAGATTTGGCTATTACGAGACTCGTTCCATTCTTTTCTGATTTATATAAAGGTTTATGCCACGGATGTCTTTTCTGCTGATAATGAATTTTGTTTACTTCCATCAGCTTCTGAAGTCCTTCCAATGGATTAGCAGAAACATTAGTAGTAGCAAAAACATTTTAGATGGTACTTATTTTTTTACTACCGAATGTCTATTTTTTAATTTTAGGGAAATTATTATATAATGAAATTTTTAGAATGTTTAATACAAGGATGTATAAATTTATAAAACCTAGTGTTATTTTTTACATTTAAGTTAAACGTAAAATGAAAACGAAATTGAATACTTTAAGTGCAAAGTCAAAAAAATAAATTAGGAAGGAAGAGTAAATGGAGCGAGAAGTGTCATTCATTTATGTAATGGCGGTACACTTGGAAGACGTAGTGGTTTAGGAATGAGAATTTAGGAGTTACCAGAGTATCAGGTGACCCCCTCCTCAAACTTCTTTCGCATTCATGTATATATGTACTTTATATAAAATATCCTACTTCGTATATAATGGAATAAATAATGATGATTGATGATTTGTGATTATTGAAAAGTTAATAAAACTTTTACTGAATCGAATTTCGAAAGTTAAATAAATTTTTCCAAACGCATTAAACACTCCATTATTTTACGCAACGAAAGTACTTCCAAGCGCATTTAATCATAATAGAAAAAAGTATATCAGTGGTTGTTTGATTTTGGCAGGAGATCTAAATTTTGTTATTAAAACTGTGCTTTTGTTTTTAAACAGGAAGCCAAGTGCTTAATGGTTTTACGAAAATTAAAAGTTGCGTGGAATATAACATTGGTATTTTTTTTGTCATTTGTCTCTTTATAAAAAATACAAAGAATAAGAAGGGGCAACGGATTTTAAGATAAATTATTACAATGAACCTGTTTTTTAAACACCATTCGAACAAAATCTTTACTTTTATAAACAGTATTAAAAATTTGTTAATGCAATTCTCAGCGGATTAATACATCAATTCACGCGCATATATATATTTACCACCTATCATCTGTTTAGAGAATTGCTGTTAACACCAACGCGGAGTTGCAACAATGTCCATGTAATCAGAAGCAGTGAATTTTATGGTTTTGCTCTATTGTACATTTTTGGTGGAGAAGCAAAGCTTCAGTTTTAATTAATTAAGTATTTTATGTTAATGGTAATAAAAACAAAGAAGGTATTGTACTATATATCTATTTTTCTTCAGCTATCAATGGTAACTGAATTAAGCCGTCCGGCTACCTTACGCAGTACTGGATTCTATAAGATTTGATTTCAAATCGACGCAACATGTTGTAAGCCTCGCCGGAGTGGAATAAGGTGGAAGCGGATGGGTGAAATAAAATACGCTCCTCAGTATTTTAATTAAAAATTTAATTATTTAAAAAGAAAAAAATAATTTGGTCCAGGACCCCCTTTTTCTTGATACTAAGTGGCGTCCCAATACTACGCTTCACAGGATTTTTTTAATTACAAATTTAATTATTTAAAATAAAAAAAAAATAATAAAATTGGTCTAGGACCTCCCTTAATTGACTACCTAATGTAACTTTTACTCCTCATCTAAACTTAACCTGTTACCACTTACAGACTATATGTCGATCGTTCATATTCCGGAAAGGGCTGCCGGCACAGATGCTTCAAACCTCAGAGGGAGGTCAGCCTAATTTAGTGCCTTGGGCGCTTTTACCGCCATTTCCGGAAGACCACTGCAGGATCGACCTCTTAAATACTAAGTATAAATAATCGCTAAGTACGGGGCGAGTCAGAATTCCAGGAAATCCCACTATACATCTATATAATATAACCACACTCACCCATCTGGCAAGCCACGACAACGAACATCACCAACCCGAAATGAGCGATCACCCTCATTCCACCAAATGAGCACCGGACAAAAATATTCTCACAATCCACTCAATAAAATAGAACTAAACTCATGAATTTCACTGATTCAGTCCCACACGGCCGCGGCATACATGTATTACACATTACACATTACACATAAAAAATTATATTTTATTTTAAATTTTAATTACTTGCATTGCATTAACTTTTATCGAGTACCGTTTCGTGTGTGAGTACAATACTGACTGACTGCGTCTCGCCGTCCAGCTGAGCCGGTCGGCGGGGAGGTGCGCTCCTCCTCCTCCTCACCCCTCGCCGCACGGCTCAGCGGATGCAACCCGAGACGAAGTTGCACTTTCCTGGAATTCTGACCGCTGTGTATATTTTACATAGACAATGTATTAATTCTAATATTAATAGAGAAAAAAGAAATATTTCTCGTTCTTTCTAATATTCCCTCTCAATCTCACTATATTACAATGTAAATGATTGAAAATATATTAATTTTTTTTGTTTCTTTATAGAGAAGATTGTTTGTTTTAGAACTTTATTTACAAAACATTTGAATCCAAAATTCACTTCGTCTTTTTAAGTTACGTATGTGATTTGGTAAAGGTGTGCAATGAATTCGTTAAGTACTTAACGTATTTCTAAGCATCAGTACGTCTAAATTGATGGATCAGACAATGTTTTCATTAGGAGAAAATGAAACTTACTTTTTATGTTAAATATTAGTATTCAGTTTACGAGGAGCCCTAATTATTTATTCCTTTATTCTCCCTCTGTCTTTGGGTACCAGATCCGCTATAGAACTTTGGTAATCATCTATAACTTTATAACCGCTGTTCTGAAAAGTAATCTCGTGGACACAAAAACACTGGCGCAAATTCCTCAACCAAGACAGTCTCCATCAATCGAGTCTCATTGTGGAAAGTGCTTGAATTTTATTTTGAAGCGGAAAACCTGAGGAATAAGAATTACCCGTTTTAAAAATTCAAATATTAGATATTTCTTATTTAAAAAAATGACCAACAAACTTAATTTGACGATATAAACAATCGGTTAGTAAACGAAATGTAACTGACTCTTTCCATTAAGCTTCTGTGGGATGATACGTAAAAAAATCACTTAAACTTATTTCAGGAGATTCCTACCACAGAAAAATTTTCGCTCGTTCGTACAGAACAGCAGAATGGTTTAGTTTTGAAAAATCTCTTGAATAGTTAGTTGGAGTTGCCATTGAGCTATTTTATTTCGCAGTTTACGACGGTTTTTTAATGCGATAAACCTGTGGGGTATCATCGCCGGATATTCAGACTTATGGTGAATAGAACCCTAACATGGAGATCACTAGATTTAAATTTATTATTTATTATTAATTTCATTAATTTATTTTATAAATATTAATTTAAAATGATGATTTTATAACACATAATATATATGCACCTAAAAGTCTAACCAAGATTGTAAAGGGGTCACATGTTAGATCATAAAAAACACACAGTAACATAAAATTAATGTGACAAAATCTAAAAATCCATTCTCAGAGCTAAATTAATTTAACGGAGCCAAGTTAAATCTACCCGCCATAATACGAACATACAAATATGAACAGATTTACGGGCAAAGAAAACCGGGGGAATAACACAGGGCTACATAGCGCCACACTCTATTATATAGGTAGACTTGATCGAATGTAAAGATAGAAAGTTCAAATGAATGAAGAGTCGCATCTAACTCAGACTTATAGTCACCGAGTGTATCCTGAATTCGATCAGGTAATTTGCATCAGAGCTCAATGCAACGTAGAAAATGCAATCCACCAATACGTGTTTCACTGTTAACGGGCAACCGCATCTACCATACGTTGGGGATTCTATGAGAGATACCCATGGCTTTACCACGGAGGTTTCCTACAAAAAATATGGAACGTTATACTGTGATTTAAGCTTACCTTCTTCTAAGCGATATTGAAAAAAAATTGTCAAGAGACAGTAAAAATAATACTATTCCGCGATGGGAAATTAATAATCATCAAAAAGAGAATATCTCTACAGATTAATATTTTGATACTTGATTACAAAGTTTATTCAGTAGAATCGGAAACTTTCCTTTGACTGCGTCAGTTTTGATTGACGAATAGATATGAATATATGACTAAATTATTCATGGTAGGGGATGTTGTTAGTCATAAAGCGTTTGAGGAAGGAAGACAATTTTATAGAGATGGATTTATTGGTAAGAGGGTGAAGGTGGGAGGATTTCAGTAAAGGGGTGTTAAAGCAGGGGGCACAGATTATGAGTTTAGTGCATAGGCTGGTGGGAGTTGAGTACTACTATACGAATGAGGGAGGTTTTGGGGTAGAGGGATGGGCGTTTGAATTCCCCTTGGACATTAATTAATTGTAACTCGGTATAAAGCCGGTTTTATGTCTACTACTGTACTACTAATACTAGCAATAGGACGAACTACCATCATCAACCATTCACTTCTCTCTTCTGTACTACGCTCTAGAATCATTTCGTTCTAACTTATTGGCTTTGTCTATATAACTATCTCACTTCATAGATGTGTATGTGTACTGGGTACTGGTTATTAACTTCTACGGACGTTTGAAGTTCATTCCGACGATTCGATATGATCGTCTTCTCTTTCTCGCACTAACTTTATTTAATTTCCTTTACATATCCGTCTTTATTACACTTAGATCTTACACATCTCTTCATTTTGCATAGTTACAGTTCTCATTGTTATTACAAATAAAAACGTTTACTTTTATTTAATTTCAATTTAAATTAAATTTCTATCTGTTTCATTAAACATTAAAATTAATGTGAATTGTTTCATGTAAAATTTTCATTGTAACTCCAACATTTAGTTTTACTATTAACAACGGTATTCAACTATAAAGATTTTCTGTCAATTACAATTATAAGAATTTATGTAAAACATGGAAATTGCGCCCTCTCAGCAGACATCATATATTAAAGGAGACGCTGTATCTCTACGAAATCCTGAATGTTTATGTTAACAATGACATTTATCTAGTCTGGGTTTACAAGTTCCTCATGCAGGAAAGAGAAATTATAGATTATTTGTAATTTCTAATGGTGGATGCCTTACAAATAACTCGATATGTTAATACTACGAATGACGTAGGAAGTTAGGGGAACTCTTTTAACTTAAGAATAAATTGGTACCTTCAGGGTGGAATTACTGAGGAGTGCAACGTGATTCATAACTAACATGTTATAATATGTTTCTATGTTCAAGTCCTTTGTGGCTCCGGGTTGTAGTTTAAGTAACAGCGCGTCGAATTTCTTTCTTCCTTGTTCTTCCCAGTTCGGGAGCTGGATGGCGAGTGTTGCTCGCAGTCCAGAGCGGGCGCTTAAATTCCATCCGCCGAGTCCACTTCATAGTGGAGAGGAGACGCTGCTAGCTGCATGTAGTTAACGCTCCCCGCGACAGGTTCTGGGACCGTCTGCGGCGCTAATAATTGTGAGGCCGTCGGCGACAATTCATAAGTAAAGTGTAGTAGTAAAATTATTGACTGTATAGTAGTGTAATGTTGGAGATATAAAAAAATTGAAAACCTTTGCGAAATTGGTTTAATTTTTATAATAATTTATGTTTAAACCTTACTTAATTATTGTTTTGAATAATTTTACTCAGTTTTTGAATTGGTGTGAATCATACTTCCATAATTTCAGTTTAATACCTCTAATGGTTTGTGAGATAGTAGGTTACTTATTTTGAAAAAATGAATATGCGGAAGTCTTGAATCAAACTTTTAAACTTCAATAAAAATCACTTCAAAACTTTGGGATAACTTCATTTTTTGGTCATAAACAAAACAACTACAGTTAAAAAAATATATAGCAAATACAGAACAGTTTTTTGAGGAAAAATTTTTTTAAAATAAATAAAAGTATTATTATTATTCTTCTTCTTCTTCTTTGAGTGCCTATCCGCTACGGATGTGGGCGACCATCATGGCTATTTTGACTTTATCCGCTGCCAACCGGAACAATTGCATGGAGCTCCTACCAAACCAGGTTCGCAAGTTCCCAAGCCAGGATATTCTTCTCCTACCGGGCTTCCTCTTGCTATCTATCTTTCCCTGCAGGATGCGTTGTAACAGTTCATAACGTTGCGAATTCCTCATGATATGACCCAAATATTGCAGCTTCCTTGCTTTCACAATATTAACAAGTTCTGTGGTTTTCTTCATTCTTTGCAGAACTTCAACGTTGGTCACTTTATGGGTCCATGGTATTTTCAGAATCCTTCTGTAGAGCCAGAGTTCGAAGGCTTCTAGTCGGTTGGTCGTTTCTTTTGTTAGAGTCCGGGACTCCACTCCATACAACAAGACAGAAAAAACATAGCACCTCAGAAGTCTCAGTTTGGTCCCCAAAGTAAGATCATGACTTTTGAAAGCCGCACCCATAGAGCTAAAGATGTTCCTAGCCCTACCAATGCGACTCTTGATCTCCTGTGAGTTATCCCATGCCTCATTAATGACTGTTCCGAGGTATTCGTACTTAGAGACTCTGACAATTCTTTCTTGATTTATATACAGGTTAGCACCCCTAATTTGTTTTTTGCTAACTAGCATGAATTTAGTTTTGGAGGTGTTTATGTCAAGTCCATATATGCTGCTTGTTTCTTGGATTCTGTTCATGAGCATCTGCAGTCCTTCTATTGAATCCGCAAAAACAATTGTATCATCCGCATACCGCAGGTTGTTAAGCCTGAGTCCATTAACTAAAATGCCCTCCTCTAAGTTTTGTAGAGCCTCTCGAAAGATGTGTTCGGAGTACAGGTTGAATAATATTGGTGATAATATGCACCCCTGTCTAACCCCTCGCAGGATTTCCACTTCATCTGTATGCTCGCCATCAACCCTCAATATGGCCGTTTGATTCCAATACAGATTTGATATTATTTTGAGATCTCTCCCACCGATTCCTGTCTGTTTCAATATTTCAATCATTTTCCCATGTTTGACACGGTCAAAGGCCTTCCGGTAATCAATTAAACATGCAAACACATCACAACTGACATCCCTGCAATTTTGAAACAGGACCTGAACACTAAATAGCGC
Organism: Catonia carolina; assembly: GCA_035578175.1. Lineage (NCBI taxonomy): Eukaryota > Metazoa > Arthropoda > Insecta > Hemiptera > Achilidae > Catonia > Catonia carolina. The sequence goes on from JAQMRL010000001.1 coordinate 47,026,695, forward strand.
CTCTCGTGTTCCGACTGCATTGCGAAACCCAAACTGATTCGGGGCTATTTCTCTTTCGCACAAACGGTATATTCTTCTGTGAATAACTTTGAGGAAGAGCTTCAACATGTGACTCATTAAACTTATGGTACGATAATCTCCGCATACTTTTGCTCCTGGTTTCTTTGGTAAGGCTACGAATTCCGACTTCAACCATTCGGAGGGAATTTGACCCGATTCATAGATGGAATTGAATATTGCTGTGAGCCATTGCAGTTGTTCTACATCAAGCATTTTGAAAAATTCAGCTTGTATTTGGTCTAATCCAGCTTTTTTCCCCTCCTTTATCTGCCTAATTGCCAGTTCAATTTCCTCCTTTAAGATACGTGGTCCTTCATTATTTGTTATGATGGGTTCTTGCCTCTCTCTAGCATCATAGAACAGCTTTTCTAGATATTTTCTCCATACATCCTTTTGCTCATCTTTACTGACCACTAAGTTACCGTCTTCATCCATCAGTTTTCCCCATCTCTTTTTACCAAGTTTCCCAGTTATTTCCCTGACTTTTCGGTGCACATTGAAATCGTCATATCGGCTCTGATAATGCTCAACTTCCATGCATTGTTCCTGTCTTTCCTTCTCTTTTGCTTCCCTGATTTTCCTTCTGATGATATTATACAACACTTTATACTGCGTAATGTTGCCCCTCTGCCTTCTTCGCTGTTCCATCAGTTCCAAGATCTTATTTGTCTTCCACGATTTTCTCATTCTTTGATCAGGCTTCAGATATTCCTCTTTAATCTCGGTTGTCGCTTTTTGAAAATTAGCCAGTGCCGACTCTGTGTTACCCGTTTGCATACTGTTGACCATTTTGTCCTTTAGGGCTGATCCTATTTCTAGTCTGATATTTTCGTCTTTAAGTTTTCTCATGTCATAAGTCCGCTGTTTTTTAGGTGACATTCTTTTCATTTTAACCCTGAAAGTACCTATTAATGGGACATGGCTTGACTGTATATCTGCTCCTGGGTACGTTTCGACACTAGTGCAACTATTCCTGTATCTCTTATTCACCATGATGTAATCAATTTGATTTCTTATGATTTCACCAGGTTTATCCATGGATGATTTCCAGGTGTAGAGCTTTCGAGGTGGTTGTCTAAACCAAGTATTCATGACTACCAACTGATGAGTATCGGCAAATATTTCCAGTTCATCACCGCGAGGATTTCGTTCTCCCAAACCAAAAGGACCCACACAATCCGATGTTTTTCCAGCTCCTAATTTTGCATTAAAATCTCCCATAACGATGGTAACATCCTCTTTTCTGAGCTTCCTCATAACTTCATTTATGCTGTGGTAAAATCAAAAACTTCTTCATCCTTCTTGTCTGCTGTGGGAGCATATACTTGAACGATGTTAATGTTCACTGGTCTAGCTCTCATCTGCAGTAGCATAACTCGATCCGAAACCGGTATAAAGTTAGTCACACATTGAGCCATTTTCTTTGTCAATATAACTCCGACTCCCCTTTCATGCCTATCATTAACCGTGCCTGAGTAATAAACCTGATGTTCCTGAATGTTGATGGATCCTGTTCCCGGCCACCTCATTTCACATATGCCCAGTATATCAATTTTCATACGTGTCATTTCTTGAATCGCGTTATGTATTTTACCTGCCTGGCTTAAAGTTGTTACATTCCATGTTCCAAATCTTAAACTCTTACGTTGTCGTAGTCTTTTAATTTCTGCGCTTGTAACTGTCCCTCCCGGAGAACCGATTGAGGGACTTACTCCGGATACCAATTTCGCTGCAAGCATAGCCATTTTTGATTACTAGGACTTATCCCTAAGGGATCTTTAATGTGGTGGTTTGTCCAAAACTCTTCCACCATCCTTATGCCGTTGACCGCAATGCGGTTCCTCCGCCTTAAGGAGCCAGTTTCCCAACTCCAGGACAAAAGAGTGCCCTGCTCTGTTGGCACAAAGCCCACAGAGTTTGCTTGCTTATCCCGGCAAACACTCGGTCGCCATTTCCTCGTCAGTAAAAGCAGGGTGCACCAGCGAGCAGGTGAGGTTGGCATTAATACGGAGAGGCTATGTATGACGCATCACGTACCTTACACCCCATTATTATTATTAGAACAAGTTAATCATAATGGAATAATAACGTGTCACATCATATTCTACAACTTGAATTTAAGTGCAAATTGACTTTTAAAAAAGGTTCTTTGTAAATAGCCCAAAACAAAAATCCGACAATTTCCAGTTCACATTTAATGACAATGGCTGATCGAAGGACTTTTATGACCCTTTTGGTTTCTCTAAGTAGCACCTATTTTTGGTAAGTAAGTAAATAGCCGCTTTGTGACCCCATTTGTCCAAACAGAAACTTTTTTCTCGTTTCTTTATTCGGTGTAGGCTGACTTTAGGAGTTAGTTTGAGAAGGCTAGATTGGAGTTGATTGTGTTCGTTACTACTAAAATACAGCTACCAAATGTTAAAGACAAAAAAAGCAGTTGAGATATTTCGTTACATTTCCTTACACGAAGAATGAAACAAGGAGCAATTTGTACTTTTAATGAGCTTCTAGTTTATCAGAGTAGTTTTGACTTATCTCTGTAGTTTTATTATCCACAACAAATCCTCCAATTACTGTAAAGAAAACAGACGATTTTATACTAATTTAATAATCTGGTTAACAACCTCCTCATTATGAACACAGAATATGATAGGTCAAAGCAAACGAAGATCTACTAACACTGTAAAAAATTACAGTGATTAAAATCAGAGGTAACTAATTAATGAATTAGAAATTGTTAGATAGAAAGTTCAGTTTATATTTCTTTCAGAGAAGTGAACTAGAAAAACATTCACATAATTATAAATAAAATAAAAAATTGGCAATTAATATTTAATCTTAAGGGCAGCCATTTTCTTGCATTATTTTAAAAATCGTATTAGTTGGCCTCTTGGAGAAAATTCATAAAATGTAAAACATCAAATTATTTTGTAATTTTGAGTGAGTGATTCAACAGAACTGCAACAAATGACACATAGGCCGGAAAAAATGAATTAAAACGAATTCTTGAAAATACCTGTACCGTAGCTACATTTGACTTGTTATGTTCAAATTGGTTCGGGAAGATAGTTGTATAATGATTACAAAAAAAAAAAACAATACGGTAGCAAGTAATATTACTCGTTTGGCCTACAGTTTTTTTTTTAATTTCGGGTTTGGTAACTCATAACATAGCTACTATCTTCAGTACGTAAAAACTGCTGTTCAACAACCTAAAAGCACCATACATTATATTTATCCACTATAAAACATTTCTAAAACAAGTTTCACCAAAATTTAGAAAAACGTAGAATATTACAGACTGTTATACTTCGCCGGATGTATACAAACAAACCTTCCCGACAATTACAGGGAGAGCGTGTAAATAAAGACCCTCTTAGGCCATATGTACCGATCTTTAATTAATATCATCCGAATAACTATTTAATAAGTATTTAAATCATAGAAACCAAACTTTTTTCATAATGTAATCGTTGGTCGTAATGATAAATGAGTGCTTTGCTTTATCAGGCGGTTCATGCGAATTGTTTTACCATAATTTGTATTCTTGTTCTTGAAGATTGTTATACAAAATCAAGTAAACTTCAAAAAGACGAAAAATCTGTAAGTTGATCCCTGTAGTTAGGTACATATTACGATGCTCAAACTACAAATTATTCCGCAGTTAAATTTAGCATTAGACGTATATTCATATTTAAATATCAAAATAATGAAAACAGAAAGCTAATGCAGAATCAGATAAAATGGTAAATTAAGTCAGAGAATATTTGAAATTATTTGTAAACAAATGTAGGTTATCATCTGTTTACTTGCAGTTGATGTCTGGGAGATACATTTTATGTATCAAACCAAAAAAGGTGGTATTAATAATAATTCGTAAATCAACACTGTCTAATATAATGCACTGAAATAAACATTTCATAAATATATATTTTTTACCTATATTTTATATAGAATAAGAGAAAAAATATCATAAAATAATAATTATTAGAAAATTAAATAATTTGTAGTCTAATAATTTTCTGAATAATCTTTACTCAACTAATGTAAATGCATTTATATTAATATTTGTATAAAGCTAAATATTAACATTAAAGTAATCGAGAAGATTTATAATTTTTAAAGTTACAGAAAAATAAAATTGTTTTGGAAATTTTTCTGGGAAATCATATTTTTACCTTCATTAGTTGTGTTAAAAAGTGAAAGAATTAAGAAATCGACAAGGTGTTTTCTTCAGATTTGATCTTACTAATTATAACAAAAGGTTTATTTTTTAAACCTCTCATTATCGATCATAAAATCTCTTCATTTGACTTAAAATAACCAAATTAATGTTCACATTATCTGTTTTTAGTACGTTTTCAGTATTCTTTTCCGATAAATTCTTTTCTTTTATAACGAAGTAAAAAAGTGAAAAGATTTTTGCTGTTTTATACACCGCTTTAGGGCTTCAGATGAAATAAAAAAGAAGTAAAAATAAAATAACTTTTCCTTCTCTGAAAGAAAACTTTGTGGCGGCGATCCTTCATGATCACCCGAAAAGCGGTAGGGCATTATGTAATCCTATATTTATATATACGCGTATATTCCAGCTACGTGTATGTTATTCGGTTTCAACTTGATTCCAATCAATATTAATAATTTAGAAATTGTAATAAAATTTGGCGTTTTCAAATATTTTGTGAAAGGACGGAATATAGGGCAGCATGTTTTATTTCAAAAATACCTCTATTACAAATATTATACTCGCTCTACATTTTCCAGAAGAATGTCAGTCTCACTACTGAATACTAATGTTAGAAGATTGAACTTTTATCCCAAGGACCTCTCACAAAAGCGAGAATGTATCATGAGTAAAGAGGCCCACCACTACTTCGGTTTCTATAATAAGACAATAAGAAATGAAAGTTTTAAATGGAATTGTATAAGATTTCTAAACAAACAAAATTTTCTTTTTGCAGAATTTCAACAGAAAATTTTTGAAACAGAATTTCTCTTTAATACTCTTTTGTAACGTTTTCAAATGATTCATAATAGAATGTATCGGATATATTACTAAATAACCTTGTTTTGGTCTATGGCTAGAAATTGCAAATTACCTCGGTCACAAAAAGATGCTGCAACTTTATCAAATAATTTATTTATTGATTCATTTTTTCATGAACGATTTCTAAATCTATGGTTTGATTTACGAATAAGACTTTCTTGTTTTACCGTTGCTGACTTGCAGTGCTTGCTATTCAGTCCTTGTAGGAATTTCCTGATTTGGTAAATAATATAACAATAATAACTGATTTTAATGTTAGTCATGTACAGATGAATATCTGCTCTGAAGACTGATGGCTTGGTTAATATTGTTGTTAAAAAATATAGTTAACATGCGCTGTAGCTGCCGCTATAATTTGAATTGTCATTTGTAGTGGATGACGACATTGATTTGTAATTCTTTGTAAACTTGTTTTTATGTATTTTTTGTTTTGTTTTTTATATAACCACCATTTACTTGAGTTGGTGGTTATTTATTCCTAGTAGATAAGATATAATTTTGTATTTAAGTGAAATAAATAGATATTATTATTATAGGCAAGATACCATCATGTCATACAACTTCAACCTAGAGAACCAAGGAAATTTTTATTAGGGTTACTATAACTTAGCCGAAAGAATCCAGTTTTAAGGCCTCGTGCCGGTTACTTTAAAATACCTTCTTGTTTCCAGGAAGAATCTGACAGACGGCATGACAGATTAAATATCATGTAAATATTACTTGAATTTTCTTTTAATAGATAACAACTCGGTATTAATGCTTTCCTGTACGTTACCACAAATCTATTTTTTATTTACTTCACACTGTAGGTATTTATGTCTGATACGTCCTGAGATGTACCCGATGATATGGTGCCATTCGGGTTATTAGAATACACAGTTAACCGTCTTAAACAGGACAACAAAAAAGTATAGAAGGAAATGGACGGATTATGTTCAACGAATGCTTCCTGGAACAAACCTACTTTTGACGTACCTGATGAAAATAGAGGTGTAGGTCTTGGAGGAGATGAGCTTTATGATCGTTGTGAACCGATCAAAGGTTTGGTAGTCAAATCCAAGTAAATTATGTTACTTTTATACGGATTTGAATACTAAACAGTATTTACCGGTGTACTTTGATGGTTTGGGTTCAATTATCTGTAGGTACTCTCTGAGAAATTGTCAGGCCTGAGTCTGTACAAGACTACATCTCATTTGCACGTTATACATATCAACCTCACCTCATTGAGACATGAGTTGCTTATTGCTCTTAAGTTAAACAGTTTGTAAAGTATACATTAGGAATAAAGATAAATAAAAGTATAAAATTGACACATAGGTACAACACATAAAAAAATAATAAAGAGTCATTGTGTTCAATTTTTCTATACTTTATGAACTTTACCTTTGTAGTGAAAGGAACATGTTAGCAAACTATAGTCTACTACTAAGTGTTCCTACAAGTACTAATAAACTAGTATAGGAATGCCAGAGCATTCAAATGTAAAGAATCTGTCCGATAATAACTAATGGAAAAATATTGATTCAATTAAATTGTTTTGCGGTGTAAAATTTTAACTCTGTAAATGATTGAATAATCTCTCTCATAAATACGGTAATCACTCTGTCCGTGTGATTTATTGCGTGACTCAAAATAGCTGATGAGTTTTTTGGTTTGATCGTTTACGGCAAACAGGTTTTATGTTTCTCACACAAATGCAGGTACACATAGAATAGGTGGGTAATGTAGGCCAACAATATAATTATGCAGGAAATTAGGTTACCATGTTGTTAGGTTAGACTAATCCTACTAACAATTATTATTAGGCTTGTGTGCGTCCAATTAATTATTGGAATTGAATTAAATTGTTTTAATTAAGTTTCCCCTCTATGGTGTATTGTTGTGTTGTATTGTGTTGAAGCTATGTTGAGAATGTAGACCTGTACCATTAAATTAGTCGGTGGTCGGATAGGGTGGGAAATGGGCTTTCGAAGGTGGTTGTAGTGCGTGCCGTTTGTATGCAGCTCTGTCCATGTGATGAGCTCACGCCCTTTCCCCCCTTATTATGCGATGCCCATGTTATAGAATAGACCATGTATAATTTGATAGATGGATTGCATGTACAACATACCATTAGTTTATCAGCAGTTGCGTTCAACAACAAATTCAAGGTATGCCAACATTAAATTATTATCGGTTACCTTTAAATTTGTTAATAACCCACGACAATGTCCGTACACTTGTTCAGTTTTGCTATTCCTAAGTAAAACTTCACTTTATCACATTTTCAGTTAAATAACAATAATGTTAATTCCAAATACACTTTCATAACTTTATATTTGTACTCCTATCTACTTTCTATTTATAAATTTTCAAGATTTCTTCTGCCAAAGTAAAAGAAAATAAACAATATTTTTGTGTTTTGAGCCAACCTCACATTGAATTACAAAAATTACAGTGTTCTTAGTGTGTTTTAAGATTCTCCACCAAATGTACTAAGCAAATTCTCTTAGTTACTTTACATACTTAACTAAGAACTTTGTAGCAACAGCAGCATCGGACAAATACATCTTTTGCTGTTAATAACTGGAGGATCAAAATAATGAAGGAAAATTTTCTACGTTACTTTTACACAGCGATAGAAATAGAGTAGCTACTGGCATATTCACTGTGCTTTGACCAGATTAGATAAGGTACTTACTGAGAAAATTAGAAGGAGGATGCTAGAGAGAGTATAATTGAACTTATAAACAACGGTTGTTATGTTGTGGACGTATCAGAAGATGGATAAATAATAAAACGGAATGGATTTTAGGGTAAAGAGAGAGGAAGGCAGGCTACTAAGATTATAAAGAAACTGGATAGAAATGATATGCAGGAGACAGACTTGGGTGCTTGGGTAATGGGGATCGGGAGAATAGGGTGACTGGAGGGTCTGGTTAAGGAAAGATAGGCAGCTGGAGATGTCATAATTTTAAAAAGCATTTACACATTACACAGAAAGACACTTGTCAAAGAGTGGCTGTTAACGATAACATCATACCGCAGAGGGAAGACGTTAAATGCAAATAAATTAATCTAAATTAACAAAGGTTATCTGATGTACAAAAGTGATCCAAAATTTTGCCATCAATGTGGTGTTCTTGGACAATAGGCTGTATGTTGATTGAATGGCTCGCTTCTCATTCTGAGCGCTTTTTGTGTAACTTGAATCTTAGCGTAGGTCTGGCTGAATGGTGAAGTTGTTAAGAAAACTTTACCTTTCTGAAAGATTATTAAATTAATAAGAAAAAATATGATGTGAAACACTCACACAACTTTCTCTTTCCAATGTAAATGATAAAAATACGTAACTTAATTTTAATCATGAAGGGATGAAGCTAAATGCAAATCAGCTTACCTGGGCCTAGATTTGATGAGCAAAATTATGAAACACTCTTGTCACTAATCTAGGCTTTGTAGAAAAGCGAAACTGATAAAAATTGGAGGTTTTTCAACTTTCGGTAACTTTGATTACATACAGTTTTACAAAAAAATTTATATTCAGACCACAATCTTAAAAAAAAAGTTTTGATCACGAAAACACAGCCCCACGAATGTCAGCAGACATGTTGCTTACTCCATTTTATAGAACAGAAAAAACGTAGTAAATGAGATCATTTAAAATAAAATTGCGAGTGCTATTTTTGAGAAAAATTTCAAAAAAGTAAAAAAAAAATACACGAGTCAACTACTTTCAGTTTACCGATTTTGATGAAAATTTTCTCAGGGGACCTGAAAATGTGTATTTCCTGTAAAATCTTAATTTAAAAAATTGATGTGAAAACATAACTTTCCTTACCTTTATGAAATATAGAGCAAGATAAAGTAAAAATATAGTAGTGTAAAAATGAGAGATCCAGCACAACCTTGACCTTTGACCCCCGGTTCGAGCACAACCTTGACCTTTGACCTTGACCTTGACCAAAGAAAAAAAAAAAAAAACCGCCAAAAAAAAAAAAAAAAAAAAAAATCCCGCCAAATTTTTTCCCCGCCAAATTTTCAAACCCGATTTTCTCCGAAACCGCTGGACCGATTTTGATGCGGACGGCACCCACGTGACCGGGAGATCGAGATCTACAAGATAAGCCCTAATCCGTAGCCGTATCCCCGATGGAACCTGAGATAGCTTGTAACACGTGACCCGAGGGTCGGATCAACGAGGTTCAGGTGCGCGCAGGATCCGGACATTCCGTAGAACGCGTTACGTCCGGTTTCGACCGTTAGGTTCTTTCGGGACCCTAAATATATAAATTTAGAAAATATGTTACCGCCAAAAAAAATAACGCGGGACGGGCCGCAAGACTCGTCGCACCACCCGCAGGACATCCGTAGCACTACCCGACGAGGTGAAGACTAATGATTGGGGCGATGAAAGCTGTTTACTTGCAACTCTATTTTTTAATTTTGGCAATGACGCATGTTGTTGTTACGAGTCACGTGGCATGCGCGTGCCTTTCATTGACGTCATTCGTTTTTTATCTATGCACGCGCCAGACTATTGATCGGGATGATGCAACTTGTTATTGCAATTAAAGATGATGCAACGTGTTTACTTTAATTTATTAGCATTGACGTCATTCGTTTTTTATCTATGCACGTGACAGACTATTGATTCAGATGATGCAACTTGTTATTGCAATTAAAGATGATGCAACGTGTTTACTTTGTTTATTTGCAGTGACGTCATCCGTTACCCGCCGTTCGGATCGTCGAGGTTCAGGTGCGCGCAGGATCCGGACATTCCGTAGAACGCGTTTCGTCCGGTTTCGACCGTTAGGTTCTTTCGGGACCCTATAAATTTAGGAAATATGTTACCGTCAAAAAATAACGCGGGACGGGCCGCAAGACTCGTCGCACCACCCGCAGGACATCCGTAGGTGAACCCGACGAGGTGAAGACTAATGATTGGGGCGATGAAATCTGTTTATTTGCAACTCTATTCTTTTAATTTTGACAATGACGCATGTTGTTGTTACGAGTCACGTGGTATGCGCATGCCTTTCATTGACGTTATAAATAAAGAAACTGCAGATTCAGCGTTTCCATTGTATTTGAATAGATCACATGTATTAGCATAGGGAAATCGTATGTATAAATTTTTTTATTTTTATTCCTAATTTGTGTACGACGCAATCTGTTCAATTCAGAACAATAAGCAACCCTATGACCCAATGAGATGAGGATGATGTGTATGACGTGTAAATGAGGTGTAGTCTTGTACAGACCCATGCCGACCATTCCTGAGAGTATGGTTAATTGAACCTCAACCACCAAAGTACACTGGTAACCACTGTCTAGTATTCAAATCCATATAAAAGTAACTATCTTTACTATGATTTGAACCAGGAACCTTCGTCTCCGAAAATCAGCTGTTAAACAGCTGATAAACAGCTGTTAAAAATCAGCTGTTAAATTTTGACGACGATACAAGTATAAACGTTCCGTAGAACGCGTTACGTCCGGTTTCGGCCGTTAGGTTCTTTCGGGATCCGAAATATATAAATTTAGGAAATTTCGTTTCAGAACACCCTATACTTTGTTTTATTCGCATTGACGTCATCCGTTTTTAATCTGTGCACGCGCCGGACCAACGATCAGGATGATGCAACTTGTTTATTACAATTAATTTTTCTAGACGATGCAACTCTATTCTTTTAATTTTGACAATGTCACATGTTGTTTGTTACGAGTCACGCTGCATGCACGTGCCTTTCATTGACGTCATAAAACTTGTTATTGCAATTAAAGATGATACAACGTGTTTACTTTGTTTATTTGCAGTGACGTCATCCGATTTTTATCTGTGCACGCGCCCGACCATCGATCGGGATGATGCAACTTGTTTATTACAATTAATTTTTCCAGATGATGCATCATATTATTCGTTAAAGTCACCAAATTTAGGAAATTTCGTTTCGGAACACCCTATACTTTGTTTTATTCGCATTGACGTCATCCGTTTTTAATCTGTGCACGCGCCGGACCAACGATCAGGATGATGCAACTTGTTTATTACAATTAATTTTTCTAGACGATGCAACTCTATTCTTTTAATTTTGACAATGTCACATGTTGTTTGTTACGAGTCACGCTGCATGCACGTGCCTTTCATTGACGTCATAAAACTTGTTATTGCAATTAAAGATGATACAACGTGTTTACTTTGTTTATTTGCAGTGACGTCATCCGATTTTTATCTGTGCACGCGCCCGACCATCGATCGGGATGATGCAACTTGTTTATTACAATTAATTTTTCTATATGATGCAACATATCATACGTTAAAGTCACCAACCGTCGACTCAGCGATAAGGTGTTTGTTTCAATTTTTTAAAAACCGTTGACGTCATACCGCTTGTTATTCTCATTATGTACACAGAACCGCAAACTCAGCGTTTCCAATGCATTAGCATAGGGTAATTATGTGTATAAAAGCGCGCCGATTTTCCCATCGAATCGTAACTCTACTGCCAGTAGTATCCACTGTCAGTCCACTGACGTCACAGTTCTTCTGATTCTTCTTCTCTACCTACCTACCGTTAATTGAAGGTGAGTTTTATTCTACTTTAAATATTTTAAAATTTTAAAAGACTTTAGCACTTTTATGAAATATGCACTTTGAATCCTTTATAAAAATTAAAACCTAAAATTTGTTTATAAAATTATGACGTAGAACCTAATACGAATTTAACGACGGGTAACACGTTGCCGGTACAGCAACAACACCAGTTTTAGCCGTTGTTGGTACAGCAACAACAACAACACCAGTTTCAGCGTTTACTATTATAAATACGGAATAACAATTTCCATACCTAAATTAAATTGTTCCAACCGCATGTCGGTAGTTTAGTAACGTATGTAAAACGCTCGTTCACTGAATATTTAGTCTGTTGTTTTAATCTGCAGCAACACAACAACCGATACCGACTTAAACGTAGAATTAAATAAATTTGAACTTAAAATCTTCTTATAAAATTAATACTTTGACTAACGCATGTAAAACGCTTGTACACTGAATATTAAGTCTGTTGTTTTAATCTGCAGCAACAACAACCGATATCGACTTAAACGTAGAAGTAAATAAATTTGAACTTAAAATCTTCTTATTAAATTTAGACCTTGACTAGTCGAACTTAGAATGTAGTGGTATTAAAACGAGCCTCTAATGCGTGTTTCTGGTTTTGTTCTGTTTTAGTTTAAAACCATCCACCACCACCAGCAACAACGACAACGACAACAACCAACAACAACAACCACCAACAACAACAACAAAATCAATTTGTTTGATCACAGCTCTTATTTAAAGGTTGGTCTTATTATAGATACCATACTGGAATAATATTAATTTACATACTAAAAATAAAGGGTTATTTGTTTTAACCGCATGCGATGAGTGTAGCAAAGCGAATCCGAGTAAATATTTAATTTAGAAACCCTTGACGAGTCTCTAATGCGTGTTTCTGTTTTGTTACGTTTCAGTTTAAAATCATCCTCACCACCGCCGCTACCACCATCACCACCGCTACCACTACCATCACCACCAACAACTAGTGTTACAGACAAGCCTTCATTTAAAGGTTAGCCTTATTTTTAAATACAATATTTGTACTAACTACATATGATTAGTTTTGCATTGTATGTAATACCGAATATTATATCATACTAATAAAGTTATTAATCAGTAGCCTTTACTATAATTATACCTAAAACTTTAAGTTTGAACTTACTGTAGTAACTAAGAGAGGCAATTTATATGCCAGTGTACCGTCGAGATCTTTGATAGACGATGAACCATCGTTTTTGTTTTACAGCAAGTATGCGGACATTGAGGGTAGTGCTCCCAAAAATACAAGGGAGGATTTGGGGACATAGGATCTGGGCTGGGGAGATGAAGGCGCTCCTCTTCGTGCCTGAGGCTGGGGATTGCATGTCGGCATGGGTGGACATGCAAACCCTTCGGGAGCTGGGGTTGTACGAGGAATTCCATGCATACCTAGATTCCCTTCGACCTACAACCCCAAGGAAGACCCGGTCTAGGAGAAGAAGGAGAATGATGAAATAGGTAATTTTATTATTTAGATGACATTTAGTCTGTTGTTTTAATCTGCAGCAACAACAACCGATATTGACTTAAACGTAGAATTAAATAAATATGAACATAAAATCTTTTTATAAAATTAGTCTCTAATGCGTGTTTCTGTTTGTGTTACGTTTCAGTTTAAAATCAACCATCACCACCACCACCACCACCGCCGCTACCACTACCATCACCACCGACAACACCAACAACAACAACAACAACAACAACAACCAACAACAAAATCAAGTGAAGTTTTAATAATGGATACAAGACCGACAACAAGCAATATCGTTAAGAAATCACGAAAACGCACTAGTTTAACTGTTCCTGAGACTGAAAATAATGATACTTCGGAACAAGTAAGTTAAATAAAATTTTATTTTATTAACTTAAGAATAACACAATTATGCATTAATTTCTTGAACATATTTTAAGTAGAAAATGTATTTTACGCATTGGCTTAAGAATAACAAAAACATTTAAATTTTACATTGTTCACTAACTATAAAATAAACAAATACTGTACGTTTTAGAAATGTCTTGTGAATATATTGTGTTAGGAAAAAAGGATAACCTTCCTTTTATAAATTTAATTTCTTTAACATATTTGAAGTAGAAGATGTATTTTTTACATGCTACATAGAACATGCATGTTCTTCATGTGAAAAATTTTAATTACAAATGAAAATAATATCTAATGTGGAGTACCTGCACAAAAATAAAAATAATTAATTTGTATTAAAAATTTATTTTATGCATGTGAATATATTATGTTTAAAAAATCCTTTCATGCAATATAGCAACAGAAAAAACAATTAAATCAATTTATTAACTTTACTAAAAAAATTAGAAAAGGCTTGTATGCATGTGAATATATTATGTTGAAAAAATTGATAACCTTCATTTTATTACAGGTTAAAAGATTTCAATCATTATGGAACGATAGAACTAAACATTTCGAAGAAATAATAACCAAAATTAAATCGGATGAAGAAATACGGAAAATAAACAAAATAATTAAACAAGGAGCCGGCATAAGAAATACATGGAAACAAAAAGTTCTTTCAACACAAGAATTAATTTCTAAAAAGGAAACGGAACTCGAGGAATTGAAAGGTAAATATAATTTGTATCTTAAAATAAAAAATATATTACAATAAATATATAAAACGGAAATTGAAAGTATAAATTTATTAATAATTTCTGTTAATAAAATCAAATTGTTATTCTTTTGTTTTAGCTCAAGAACAAAAAATGACGATTCAAATTATTGATCACACACGTATTATATCACAGCAAAATGTAGCGTATATGGCACGTGTTAACAGTTATATGCAGGAATATAAAGAAAAGGTGAATGTGGTATTACCAGAGGAATATCAAATGATAAAAGAGTCGGTCGAAGATATGACACCGTACGAAGAGGCCGGAAACGATATCTTGGATGAAATAAAGCTTCATAACGACAAGTATTCATGTAGGTATATACAGCAAAATATATATAATTGTCCCGTCTGTAAGGACATAACAACGCGGGAATTTTCATGGTTTTTTGGAAAATGCAAACATATGTGTTGCCGTGATTGTATAAAAGAAATGTTTTTTGTCACAGACGGCGGTGAAGAAGCAATAAAGTGTCCGTTATGTCGTGAAGTTAGTACTACAGTGTTGAATTTCCAACGCAAGTCGGAACTAAACACTTGTAATATGGAGGATGCGAAAGTACTTTTATTAGGTTGGGAATGAATGCATTCGTTATGTTATGAAAAAAGTTAATATGTCTATATATCGGGTAATAATATGGTATATTTTTATATATATCTTTTAAATAAAAAAATTAACCAACTATTTAATTTGTATATCGTTATAAATAAAATTTCATTTTAGTAAAATTTCATTTTAGTAAAATAATATGTGAATATAAAAAAAATTGATTTTGCAACGGATCTGTGGCAGACATAACTCTTTTAATTCTTGGTTATTGTAAGTGACGATATCTAGTAGTCTCTATATGTTCTAAAGATGGAACCAGATTATTGTATTCATGATCATGACTACAAGCCATCACTGATGATATCTTCCTCATTTATATAAATGGGGTATACGGGACAGTCGAAAAAGGTACTCATGAGAAATCTATAGAAGTCTCCGGCCTATCTGAGGTCCTCTACTTCTTCGATACATATTTGAAACGAAAATCCGAATTCGTTCCCTACGTTCTGACACAGCTGGCAGACTTCCTCTTGCTCAGAGTCTACGAGGTCGTATATCTTCCACTATTTTTAAATCTAATAACTTTTTTATAAGCAAGCTGCAGTCTAGCATAGTGTATCTTTTTATATAGAAGTCTCAGGCCTATCTGTGGTCCTCTACTTCTTCGATACATATTTGAAACGAAAATCCGAATTCGTTCCCTACGTTCTGACACAGCTGGCAGACTTCCTCGTCTGTCCCTGTTAGGACCTGTTACGTGTTTACACAGAATAGTCCACTTGAAGCACCTTTCGTCTCGATTCTTAACGTTAATAACAGCTCCGTGGTTCTTGACAAACGGTGGAAGAGGTAGGTACGATGAGCCTCGGAGCGGATCGTACGTTGGGACGGAGAATATATGATTGTAGTTTTCGAATTTCATCATCGGAGGAGTGTCATCATTAGGTTTGGGTATCGTGAAACTGCATGGGGAGTTCTCTATACAGTACTCTCGGCGGATCGTCATCTTCTCTTTACCCTTAGGGTCGTCGTTATAGAAAGTGAAACATCGCTTGCATACGTCGATTTTGTGTTCATGTTTCGTCAGCTGTGAACTGATGAGTCGATTAAAATTGCTGATGAAGCAATAATGCTGAGCGTCACCCTCTGCGACCAGGAGGAGATCGAAGTGATCATCCTTTTCAACATCAGCGGCGACTAGAGGTTCTATTACCTCTTTGTCGGCTATCCCGTACACGTTTACAGACACCCCGTTGGCCTTAGCGAAGGCCTTTACTTGGTTGATAGGTGTGGGGAACTCTACCATGCTGAAATCGTACTTGCTAAGCAAGGCCTCCAAGACGCAAAAGGTGCCAGACTCTTGAACTTGATCCAACCTGATTCGCTTGGCTTGCCTTTCCATATTTCCTGCAAAACCATATGTTTTATTTTAACGGGAAAAGTATGGCACTTTGAAATGAAAACAATTCTATTATTAATATAAAAATATAATACTAATACTGATACTAATAATACTACGGAATGTTTGTGCATACGTCATAAATCTAATAACTTTTACATTACCACTTTACAAAATATATATTATTATATATATTACTTTTACATTACTACAGAGCCTAGTTAAGCGAGCTGCAGTCTAGCAGAGTGTATCTTTTGTATACCCTAAGTGCATTTTTCTCTACAGAGCCTAGTTAAGTGAGCTGCAGTCTAGCAGAGTGTATCTATTGTATATCCTAAAAATTATACAAATGTTATTAAAACGGTAGTAACTCTTACAGCTAAAACTGCTTTTTGACTAACAGTCATATCTGCCATTACTTTTTATGATTGTAATGTTAAATTTAAACTGGAAACAAACTGATGAAACAGTTAGTCTTTTTTCTTGAATAATAATTCTTATTCATTGTAATTCTTTTTGCGAATATGTCTAATAGCCGACTTTATCCGACCTCTAAACGTAGAACCGCACCAGTATTGGAGTTTACGCCGCATCAGTATTATTAGTCGTAAGAACTTAAGAGCTCATCGCCATACATGTATTCGTTTTCATTTTCATCATCATCA
Organism: Catonia carolina; assembly: GCA_035578175.1. NCBI lineage: Eukaryota > Metazoa > Arthropoda > Insecta > Hemiptera > Achilidae > Catonia > Catonia carolina. The sequence goes on from JAQMRL010000001.1 coordinate 47,043,683, forward strand.
TCATCATATATCAATAAATGTTTTATTCTTTTATGAATCCGTCTTTTATTGCTTGTAACCTAAACCGTCTATAGTATCTGTCATACATTCAGGCAGGATCGGTGACCGATTCCTGGGAGGGTCTGTCCCCGACAGATCCTCGCATCGTGCTGCGCTTTCGCTTCACGATCGACAAAAGCCCTCCGGCTTTGGCACTAGTTTCAGGGCTACAAAAATTAGTTCTGTTTCCGATCATATGATCAGCCAATCATATGATTGAAACATTTAAGAACAGACGTGGTAGAGGTGTAAAAGATACTAGTCGGATTTAACTCCTCTGAAAGTAATGAATTTCATTATACAACCAGACCATGTGGTTATTGACGTGAATGTTTTGTAGGGTAGAAAGTAGATGTTTTCAGGGAGTATGGTTTAGTGAGGAAGGCATGGTAAACCCCCTCACTACTCATTTTATTTAGGAAAGCTTCTAAAGGTTCAAACCAGCTTTTCAGCTGATGACCTGATCAACAACGACTTATGAGAGTAATAATAATGCGATAAATAATATATTCAAAATAATTGCCCATAAAACCACAAGAGAGCACAAGACACAGGCAGGATCGGTGATCGATTTCTGGGAGGGTCTGATGGGGTTGCTTATTGTTCTGAATTGAACAGATTGCAACGTACAATGTAGAATAAAGTAATAGAACCTTAACACGGATTATTTTAATGGAATTTTAACATTAATATTTTTTACGCTCTCTTCTGTTTTAGTTATTCATCGCTCCTCTAATGGAAGTTTTCCGTTATCACTACCTCATCGATGCTGCCGCCTTAGAGCGCAGTCTGATATGGGCTATCAAATCCTGTACGGAATATGTAGAGGAATATGCAGACCCGATGCTCTCTGATGAGGGCTTCATCGAAGCGATTAAGACGGCGGTGGATACCGCAGGGGCGTCTGGCTGGTGCATAGCAGGCGGTTTTGTCTCATACGTGTTGGGAAGGACCAAAGCGTATGGAGATATAGACATTTTTTTATTTGATTGTCGCCCAGAGAGTCCTTATTCTACACGGGTTAAATATAAAAATAAAACCTTAAATATAATAAGCCTAAAACATACCGGGTTACCCGCATGGCCTATGATTAAAACTTTTTCGCTTATATCGGAGTTTGACATACCTCTTTGCATGTCTGCATTGGTGTTAGAGGAGGGGTTCTGGCGTGGACTATGCCTGATAGACGATGGGAGGTGTATAAGCAACAACGGTAAGACGCAAAAGAGGAAGAAGAAATATTCTACTAGACGTTTAACGTTTAATTTTCAGCCTCAGACTCTCAGGCAGTTAGCTGCTCGACGAATCTGCAAAGGTTTCAGGAAGACAACATTCTACGGCCATCCGTATCTAACAGCAAATCTCCAACCAATAGGTTAAGTTTATACCGCACATTTTACTAGTTTGTAGATTTATGTATTATTAGCTCGTCATATAATTGTATTCGTTCGCATCATCATATCATAACAATAAATGTTTTATTCCTTTATGAATCTGTCTTTTATTTCTTGTAACCTGAACCTCTGCAAGTATCTGAAATACCTGAACCGGGAAGTCGAGTTCCGATTCCCGAAGGGATCCGACCTGCCGGTCGGATCCTGTCGTCGTGCTGCGCTTTCGCTTCACGACCGAGAAAGCCTTCGGCTTTAGCAAAACTTATATCTACAGGTGTAAAGGTGTTGAAATGATGTCACGTTTTGAAAATAAGTTTAATACATATATTCTGAAATCAAAACGTTATAACTAAATTACAATGGCCCAGACTCTAAGGACAGCCGTACATGAAGAATAAAACTCGTGTTACATAATTCACTTTTTAGGCAATACATTATATTTCGAAAGTATATTTCGAAATTGATCAATAATCACGCTGTCGTAACATTTTATTCCGAACAAAGTATAGTCGATCTTACCGGCTCGTAGTAGTTTACCTGAAAATTCGCTAAACTCGTACATGAGGTTTCCTTTGAAGAAGTAGAGTATTCCGTTTGTGTATCGCATAGCAGAGTCTAGACCGAGTGGTATACCAGGAAATATTTTGGTAATCATTCCCACTTCGCGCGAGGTGAAATCATTTTCGTCTATTTCGGCATAGAATATATCATTGTATAATACGTACGTCTTGCCTGTGTACGTATTGATAATAGTGTGTATATCACTTGACTCTGGTATGCCGAATTGTCTCGCGGCCGATACTGGATATCCAGTATCCAGTTGAAGGTTATGCATATTAAATACGTACAATGTCTTCCCGTCTACTAGCATAACTACTAGTCCGTTAGGCCTTTGATACACCGCTGTAATATTAAACTTTGTCGGTAGAAACTTTAACCAGTCGGTTAGCACCAGTGGTTTCTTCGAGTGACGAAACTCTCCATCGATGTCTAATGACCACACAAGTTTATCATGTAGAATGTAGAACCTATTATTGATGACGACCATTTTCATCGTATTGTCGATGTTCTGACAAATGAAGGTTTTAAGTTCGGCGCCTTCACTCGGCGGCGGAGGAGTGGTGCTGTTTTTTCCTGATTCAGTGGTGACGTCTGTTGTAGTAGCGGTCGTAGGGGGTGTTGTTCGAGGTCTAGGTCTACCGTAAAGACTTTGAATAGCATTGATATCATCCTCGGCTAGACTGGTGTATCCTCTGTAAAACGCATACATGACAGCACGCCAATCGGTAGAGTGTTCGATTCCTATCACATGTCCAATTTCATGTAACATCATCGCTAAAAAGTTGCTTCTGCCGGATGGGATCAGTCGATCCAAACTATAGTCCCATTGTTCGTCTCCATCCACGTGTATCTCTACAACACTATTATCCCTATTGGGGAAAAATGCGTGTGCTAATGTTCCGCCTCGTCCGTCGAAGCGTATGGGACACATACCGCTCACTTTTTTACTGTACCTGTGAAGGGTACGGCCGTTGGTTATCACAATATCTGGGTTCTCGCTGTTCTGGTGGAATGTTAGTCCTGACGAGTTCATCCAGATTTCAAACGCGCGTTCGGTAGCCGCTACCATTTCCGGCGTGGCCAGGCTGTAATGCCATGATAAGTTGTTTTTTGTCCACGAATACGGTGCAGTTTATAGGCGGATGCTAAATCGAATACGCCGCACCTTGGTTGTGACATCAACCAGGTAGTGTTCTCGTTCTCCTCCCCATCTTTCGGTAATTCGTAAAATTCTTGGAATTGCTTCAAAGCGGTTTTAACAGTTTCGGGATCTGTGAATGAAGCGTTTGTCTCTGTCGCGAGATATCCGTACGTTTGTAGATATTCTATGGTTGAGGTAGAGATGAATGACGTTGCAGAGGTGAGAACCATGCAAAATATAACCGCTATCAACGATGACATGATGATAACTGACAGTTTTTATATTTTTTGACGGTAACATGCACTGATGGTATGATTCGATGGGAAAACGTCGGGCTTTTATACAGATAATTGGAGCCTATTCAAATACAATGGAAACGCTGAATCTGCAGTTTATTTGTACGTTAAGTAACTTGCATCGGAAAGGCACGCGTATGCAACGTGACCCGTAACAACAACATGCAACGTTCTAAACAATTAAGCAGATTTCGCACTTATCGGTAATACAACCAAAAGACCGATTCTGCAGTTTAATACAATAACCGAATGTGTGACATCAACCTAAAATTAAAAGTATAGAATTGCAAATAAGCAGATGTCACACTTATCGGTCGTATGTAAAGACAAAAACAAATGACGTCGATAAATACACGACCAGCGACTGTACGGCTTTTACCTGCTAGCTGCGCAGCTTTTTCCTGCTAGCTGCGCAGCTTATTCCTGCTAGCTGCACAGCTTTTTCATGCTAGCTGCGCAGCTTTTTCCTGCTAGCTGCGCAGCTTTTTCCTGCTTATTCCTGCTAGCTGCGCAGCCTTTTCCTGCTTATTCCTGCTAGCTGCGCAGCTTTTTCCTGCTTTTTCCTGCTAGCTGCGCAGCTTTTTTCTGCTTATTCCTGCTAGCTGCGCAGCTTTTTCCTGCTTATTCCTGCTAGCTGCGCAGCTTTTTCCTGCTAGCTGCGCAGCTTTTTCCTGCTTATTCCTGCTAGCTGCGCAGCTTTTTCCTGCTTATTCCTGCTAGCTGCGCAGCTTTTTCCTGCTAGCTGCGTAGCTTTTTCCTGCTTATTCCTGCTAGCTGCGCAGCTTTTTCCTGCTTATTCCTGCTAGCTGCGCAGCTTTTTCCTGCTTATTCCTGCTAGCTGCGCAGCTTTTTCCTGCTTATTCCTGCTAGCTGCGCAGCTTATTCCTGCTTATTCCTGCTAGCTGCGCAGCTTTTTCCTGCTTATTCCTGCTAGCTGCGCAGCTTTTTCCTGCTTATTCCTGCTAGCTGCGCAGCTTTTTCCTGCTTATTCCTGCTAGCTGCGCAGCTTTTTCCTGCTTATTCCTGCTAGCTGCGCAGCTTTTTTCTGCTAGCTGCGCAGCTTTTTCCTGCTTATTCCTGCTAGCTGCGCAGCTTATTCCTGCTTATTCCTGCTAGCTGCGCAGCTTATTCCTGCTAGTTGCGCAGCTTTTTTTCTGTTTTACTAAGTAAAACGAGGAGTGAGATGTTTTACAGTTGCCTTCCTCACCGAGTGGAAAAGTATGCTTATCAGCAAGCCGAGCCCTCTGAAAATCACATATCTTCCACTCCGCAAATGATACCATCACATCATTCACCATAAGGTCTGGCTGTATAATGACATTCTTTACTTACAGAGAATATAAATCTGATTAGTGTCTTTTACACCTCTACCTCTTCAGCTCTTAAATGACTCAGTCATTCAATTTTCTGACCATGTGTCAGCTCTACGTTTACGGTGGAATAGTTCCTGCGGGCTTGCTTGTGAAGCTCGCGCTATACCACTTCTCAAGCTCATCGTGCGTTGCACTGAGAGCGACACTGCTTATATCTAGGTTAAAGAAGGATTTTGAAAGGAACAGACGTTATTTTTAATATATACATTTATTGATTAAATATTACAGCCTTCGATTTTTTATTTACCAACTTGCAATATGAAGAGGCCTAGATCGATCACCTTCGGTTTATTCTCTTGCGAGTTTTTCTTCTTCTATTTACTAACGGACAATATGGCGAAGCCTTCCTATGTTCGGTGTCTGGATCGTCGTCGACTCGCCATTGATATAGCTCTACGCCGCATTCGATACATGCAGTGACGTCTAGTATACCCGTATAATAGAACCCCGAGTTTACGAGGTCGCTCACCCGAGGAGATTCATGAGGCCACTTCTGAAATGTTTCTTTTAAAATTATTTCGGAGACTTCGGCGACGTCTTGAAAAAATCTGTAGCATTCCATTACTTCTTTGCCTAAACTACATTCCGGACTCGAGAGGATGTGATTTTTACTCGCGTGTAGTAGAGTGGTATCGGAAGAGATCCGCCATCCGCATTCTTTACAAGTCGCGCGATTGGAGTCTGAGCAGTGGATCAGACCGCATCTTTCGAGGTCGGGTTTACCAGCATCCATCATCCTACGGCTCAACAGTACCATTTTTACAAACATGGTCGATGTCGAACACAAGGCTGTCTACGTGGTCTTTGAGCGAATCTGCCAAGGCGGCGAACGAAATAGGCGAAGGAAATTCTAGCAGCAGCTCTAGCGGATCGAGGTAATGAGCGAAGGCTTGTGGGAACGTGCCCTGGATTATCCCGTAGAATTCCTCCGAACACTCGATGTCGCCTAGTACGCAGCTTATCCGCCAGTTGTCGCTGTAAATGGTTCCTTCCGAGGAAGAATTCAGAGGGACATGCGTTCGAGGGTCTTCCGGGTCGAATAGACTAGAATTCTGTGTTGTAGTTCCAGCAGCTCTTTCCGAAACCGTATTAGTCTCCTGCGGTACTCTTCCTCCTTTCGTAGACGCCTGCAACAATGAAATAAAAGATTACTAGCGTCTATCGCAAAATTCACACATCGCGTAGGCTTACAGTAATACGTGGTTTACGTGTGAAGCTCTGTTGTTCCTCTCGTAGCAGGTCTGCAATCGGTATTGACTGTTGAACTTGCATGTGTCTTCGTCGTAATGTGATCTTAGAGTCCTGTAATACCCCCTATCCATCTCTGCGCTGAAATCGCATGTCATATTGCCATTCTGTAACGACTATGAACAGTAACCTACTTACAGCTAATTTATATAATCTGTATATTTACATATGATTGGAGCTCTTCATCGCCATCCAATGGTAATTCGTCTAGGATCGCCCAGGAATACATACACTCCTTGGTGATGTGACGCGTCCATAAGTGTGGCTCTATATAATGATCCTTGTTAAATATGCACTTTATACGGTCAGGCCTCCCGTTCTCCTTCCAACAGTGGACGGTGTGTCGTATCAGGTCCTTGGGTGTGAACAGGTGATGCCTCCTGAACGGGCAATCAAGGTATCGGGTGCTGAATGCTGACATCCTGAAAATAAACCAAAATTTGCGTCGTCAACTCTAACCTACAAATAATTCTGGTGTTGTAAATTTGGTTACAAGTTCTGTTTCCATCTTACCTTTCAATAGTTATCAACTGAACGATGCCTCTCCGTTGGTCCGTCACCTTATTTTATATCCCCGCCTCGGATTCTGCAGGATGTCGGGCAACGTGTTACCCGTCGTTAAATTCGTATTAGGTTCTACGTCATAATTTTATAAACAGATTTTAGGTTTTAATTTTTATAAAGGATTCAAAGTGCATATTTCATAAAAGTGCTAAAGTCTTTTAAAATTTAAAAATATTTAAAGTAGAATAAAACTCACCTTCAATTAACGGTAGGTAGGTAGAGAAGAAGAATCAGAAGAACTGTGACGTCAGCGGACTGACAGTGGATACTACTGGCAGTAGAGTTACGATTCGATGGGAAAATCGGCGCGCTTTTATACACATAATTACCCTATGCTAATGCATTGGAAACGCTGAGTTTGCGGTTCTGTGTACATAATGAGAATAACAAGCGGTATGACGTCAACGGTTTTTAAAAAAATTGAAACAAACACCTTATCGCTGAGTCGACGGTTGGTGACTTTAACGAATAATATGATGCATCATCTAGAAAAATTAATTGTAATAAACAAGTTGCATCATCCCGATCGATGGTCGGGCGCGTGCACAGATAAAAATCGGATGACGTCACTGCAAATAAACAAAGTAAACACGTTGTATCATCTTTAATTGCAATAACAAGTTTTATGACGTCAATGAAAGGCACGTGCATGCAGCGTGACTCGTAACAAACAACATGTGACATTGTCAAAATTAAAAGAATAGAGTTGCATCGTCTAGAAAAATTAATTGTAATAAACAAGTTGCATCATCCTGATCGTTGGTCCGGCGCGTGCACAGATTAAAAACGGATGACGTCAATGCGAATAAAACAAAGTATAGGGTGTTCCGAAACGAAATTTCCTAAATTTATATATTTCGGATCCCGAAAGAACCTAACGGCCGAAACCGGACGTAACGCGTTCTACGGAACGTTTATACTTGTATCGTCGTCAAAATTTAACAGCTGATTTTTAACAGCTGTTTATCAGCTGTTTAACAGCTGATTTTCGGAGACGAAGGTTCCTGGTTCAAATCATAGTAAAGATAGTTACTTTTATATGGATTTGAATACTAGACAGTGGTTACCAGTGTACTTTGGTGGTTGAGGTTCAATTAACCATACTCTCAGGAATGGTCGGCATGGGTCTGTACAAGACTACACCTCATTTACACGTCATACACATCATCCTCATCTCATTGGGTCATAGGGTTGCTTATTGTTCTGAATTGAACAGATTGCGTCGTACACAAATTAGGAATAAAAATAAAAAAATTTATACATACGATTTCCCTATGCTAATACATGTGATCTATTCAAATACAATGGAAACGCTGAATCTGCAGTTTCTTTATTTATAACGTCAATGAAAGGCATGCGCATACCACGTGACTCGTAACAACAACATGCGTCATTGTCAAAATTAAAAGAATAGAGTTGCAAATAAACAGATTTCATCGCCCCAATCATTAGTCTTCACCTCGTCGGGTTCACCTACGGATGTCCTGCGGGTGGTGCGACGAGTCTTGCGGCCCGTCCCGCGTTATTTTTTGACGGTAACATATTTCCTAAATTTATAGGGTCCCGAAAGAACCTAACGGTCGAAACCGGACGAAACGCGTTCTACGGAATGTCCGGATCCTGCGCGCACCTGAACCTCGACGATCCGAACGGCGGGTAACGGATGACGTCACTGCAAATAAACAAAGTAAACACGTTGCATCATCTTTAATTGCAATAACAAGTTGCATCATCTGAATCAATAGTCTGTCACGTGCATAGATAAAAAACGAATGACGTCAATGCTAATAAATTAAAGTAAACACGTTGCATCATCTTTAATTGCAATAACAAGTTGCATCATCCCGATCAATAGTCTGGCGCGTGCATAGATAAAAAACGAATGACGTCAATGAAAGGCACGCGCATGCCACGTGACTCGTAACAACAACATGCGTCATTGCCAAAATTAAAAAATAGAGTTGCAAGTAAACAGCTTTCATCGCCCCAATCATTAGTCTTCACCTCGTCGGGTAGTGCTACGGATGTCCTGCGGGTGGTGCGACGAGTCTTGCGGCCCGTCCCGCGTTATTTTTTTTGGCGGTAACATATTTTCTAAATTTATATATTTAGGGTCCCGAAAGAACCTAACGGTCGAAACCGGACGTAACGCGTTCTACGGAATGTCCGGATCCTGCGCGCACCTGAACCTCGTTGATCCGACCCTCGGGTCACGTGTTACAAGCTATCTCAGGTTCCATCGGGGATACGGCTACGGATTAGAGCTTATCTTGTAGATCTCGATCTCCCGGTCACGTGGGTGCCGTCCGCATCAAAATCGGTCCAGCGGTTGCGGAGAAAATCGGGTTTGAAAATTTGGCGGGGAAAAAATTTGGCGGGATTTTTTTTTTTTTTTTTTTTGGCGTTTTTTTTTTTTTTTTTTTTTTTTTTGGGCGGGGTTTTTTTTTTTTTTTTTTTTCTTTTGGTCAAGGTCAAGGTCAAAGGTCAAGGTTGTGCTCGAACCGGGGGTCAAAGGTCAAGGTTGTGCTGGATCTCTCATTTTTACACTACTAAATATAAATACTATAGTTCTTAAAGTATTTACTATATTATGTAGTCGCTGATTATATGTTATTTTCTGCGCCTTAGTAAAAGAATGATTATTTTGAAGAAAAATTTGGATTTAATATTTTTCTCTGGTTGCAAATTCAAAATCGGTTAAATGATTTACAGTAACTTAGTTAAATATTTGCAATATTTATTATTTATCTTTTCTTTGTAATATAGAGATATAGTTTAATGCTCTTGAGTATTAGAGAGGCATGTAGGCCTGAACACTTTGATTCATTTACTGTAGATGAGTTATCAAAGTTGGTAGTCGTGCTACAATGTTGCATAGCAGGTAAAGGAAGGCGAGCCATGAATTCGGTGTTCTGATGTTTCACCTATTCTTATTTGTACAGCAAGTAATATGAGTTATGAGTTCATATCTCGTCGCATTACTTTACTTTAAACCAGATCTCTTCTCTTCCATTCTGCACTCTTCTCTAACTACTGCTTCAACTGCCGTAAATTTTTGATTTATTATTACTGCTGCCTTCCTACTATTCTGAACATCTCTTAAAATACAGTATTCCATCCAGTAACTGTAACTAGGTTTTAACTTAATAACAAGCCATCCGTAAATTATTACTACCGTATTATTATTATTATTATTACCCGTACTTACACTTGGTGCTTATATTCGTGGAACGTGAATAATAAGTGTTACTGAATTAGTTAGCTACCTTTTCAGTGAAATTCAACTTGTTATTACTTGTTTACGCTAACAAAATTACCTAATTATTCATTTATTCATATATATTATTGATTTATTTTTTGAGTTTTGCTTGTTTTAATTAGTTTTATAATGTGCTATTTTAAATAAATCAGGTGTAATATATACAGCAAAACAGAAAAACTGAAACTGAAGAGTTTTTATTTTTAATGATCAGTGAAAAAAAATGAATTGAAGTTATGGATAGACCATTGAAACTTGGTTTTATAACAACGTGTTGAAAATTATTCAAAAAACGGTTGATAGGGTAGGTTGTTTATTACAAGAATTGAGTAGTGGGTGAGTGTGTTGAACAAGGATAGTGAACTGCAATGAATGATATGTTTTTCTAGGAAATGGGAAGTTGTAGAAACGTTTGTTTTGTTCAACAATAGCGGCAGAAAGATCTCGTAATTGTTTGAATGGTCTACATTAACTATCAGTACACAGGTATAAAAACAGTTACCGCCTTTGATATGAGGCAGTCAACACCTAAATTGTGAATGGACTGTGTCGGGCCGTTGGAAGTAATGTCGTACTGGGACTGGTTCTGAATTACGTTAATAGTGTAAGTGCGTGCGAGTGGTAATACTATAAGTGTTTGAGAACAGGCAACTTGATTTTTTGATTCTTAAGAACAGTATTCTATTGTTAGTCAAGTTAGGTTTTAGCTTAAGTTTCGTTATTGATTTAATTTATGTAATTGTATTTGTCAGTAGGCTAAGTTTAAGCATTAATTTTTAATTATTAATTTTGCCAAAAAAAAATTTTGATAAGTTGTTTATTATTTTTATTAAATCTAGATCCCGAACGAACATACGATTAAATGTTACCGTACACTATGGTAAGAAAAACATAGGTAATATTCTTTATTTTCACCAAAAAGAGTTTACCAAAACGAAAGAAACGAATTTTCTATATAACATAAATAACAAATGTAATAGACAATAGTAAATGCAGAAAAAATACAAACAAATAGTCAAACAGTTCAGTAATATTTTCTAAAACACTTATTTAAATAAGATAAAAATTAAGGAATAATAAAATTGAAACAAAAATTGATATGATAAACAGTATTAAGAAATTATTAGTAATAAGAAAACTCAAAACAAATTAAGACCACACATAAATTAAAAATCAACAAAAAGTTTAAATGCTGTAGAATAGGATTTTAACAAAAATAAAAATAAGTTTAGACAAGGTATATTTATACTTCTTTTTAAATTAAATAAAAAATAATAAATTAGAAAACTACAAATTTTGAAATAAATTAAAACTAAGTCTAAAACATTATTTCTTTTAATTCGTCTAATCTCTTTACTAGTGTCTAAATACATATACGCGTACATAAACAATAAATGTTTTACTGTGCATGGATTAGGTACTCCTGACTGCTGCCTGTGAAGAAGAAATTCCTTGAAATGCCTCGTGTTTCAATGCGAATAAAGAAAATGTTTTCTTCTGAATATTTGTATAGGATTAATATATGTTAAGCATATAGAAGTTGTTAAATATATAAAGTATAAAGTTCTACTTAACTTCAATAATGCGATTACAAATAATTTTTAAGTAGGATTACGCTTCAGCTTAAATTTTGTGAAAGCATTAGCCAATTTTTTGTAAATTTTTAGAAGTTAGTTATAATCAGTTACGGCGGTACATCAATGGTAGATCAACGCTAGGATATCTCTTGAAATTCATAAAACTTTGTAGCGGTATGTGTCTGTAGGTTCATGAGATCATAAGCAAACGTAAGCAGGTATAAAAGCTTATTAAGGCCAACTAAGCCTTATTACATAAATTTCAGACTTTCTCTTCGTCGAATGATATTAATGAATCAAAAGCCTATGTTGTTGATAATTCTGTACCTTCTCAAAGCGCTCTCTTATTTGCACTCACACACTAACATTCCTCAGTACGCGCACGAACTTACAAGCCAGTATTAGAACAGTGGATTAGTGGGTGCTGTCTGTTTGTGGTTGTATACGGTAGAATAGGCACGACTGGCGTTCACCTAATTGCCGGGGCTACCATACCACCACGTTTAACAAGAAATCAATCAACCCTTTACTGAGGGGTGGTTATGGGCTGATGAGGGGACTGGCGAGTCGGTCGAAATCAATGAAGTTTAATGATAAAGATGAAGTGCGTCCATTCAATTGGTCTGGTCACTCTGTTTAGGTATTATACTGTACATCGGGGATACCTTTGTGTTGTACACTTCCCGCTCTCTGTATTTTCCACCAAAACCCCAACCCCATACCCCTAAAATGCAACTTCAAACTTCCTCTCGCTAACAAACGGAGATGTGATAGATAATTGCACACACGTACACATCAATACCAACACATCATGTATTAACATACGTCCTGTGTTCGAGCATCTGTCAGGATGATAATGCTTTCGTCTCCGTGAATCTATTGAAATAGCTCTGCCTTTACTATAAGTATAGAGTACAACCTCTTTCCTGCTTTTATTTAGTTTGGGTCTTTATACAAGCAAAGCGTACCAGTAACAATTAGTTAATTTTGAAAGTAAATTATAAATGTTTCCTCATTGAACTAAAATCCAACCAGAATAGTTTAAATCTGAATAATTACATTACGACAATTTGTTTCAAAATTAATTTTTGATTTCATGACACGAATGAGGATTTCATTTTGTATTAATACACGAATTATAAATTGTCCTGAAATTTAATGAGTCGAATGATTTAGCTTTTGTAGGAAAACGTACCCTGAATTAATTTGCGTCCTGGAGCTTTTCAAAGGAGCACATTTGCAATGATCTATTTATTTTAACGCTTAAAAAAAATTTAAATTTTTTTTAGTGTATCAATTTTAGCGAAAAACGGGTTAATTAGCATGAAAATGATTTTACCGTCAATTACTGGACAAAAGTGGTACAATATTATGATTCATATACGAAAAGTAAATTTTTTTTTTTAAATTTATTTAACGTCGCATCAACTGCAAATTAGCGAGAACGTTGGGGTGAATCTGTATGCAATGTAGGATGAAATGATTTTTTGTAACGTATGAAAATATGCCGTGCCTGAGTGGGATTCTAACCCAGGACCGCATGATGAGAGGCGAGCACGTTACTAACTGCGCCAATGCGGCCGGCAAGTAAAATGTTGTTTTATTTTTTTCTTTAGTACCGTACTTAGTTTCTTACCAAAACTGGACTAGAAAGTGTGCTAGGATAGGTGTTCGAATGTGTAAAAATGCTGAATTGTGTCGGCTGAAGATTACCAGTATGTAGAATATTTAAATTTATGAAAAGTAGACTAAAATTTAGGTATGGATTCTTCAAACAGGATTAAATCAGAATGACAGAAATTTAATAAATTTCTGAAGAGTTGTCTAGATCGAGGAATGACACAAAATTAAAGGTGGTTGATACAACATTTTTATAAATCGATAAAAGTGAATTTAAAAAACTAATCTGGTACAATCATTTGTAAAGAAAGGTGGAGGACACGGAAGATTCGGCTGTGGATTTAAGTCTGACGGAGAAAGTGAAGACGACCCAAAAAGAAGTTGACGTATTTGTGTTTTGAGAGGTGTAGCGAAGAGGGATCTAAGGAATGAAGACGTCTTCAGCAAGAAGAATGGCGTTTTGGGTTCCAATAAATGACATAGTGCTGCAGAACACGCACTAGATTATAATAACTACAATAATAAAAAAATTACCTTCATTTTTAAAAATTTAGCTTCATTGTATTTGTGCGTACGATTCCGTTTTAATTTTTTCCGTTTTTCCCTATCTTTATTCCGAGGCTCACATTAGAGATTTTTAGCGACTACTGAGTTTCCCGAATGTTGAGTTGCTAACCCAACGCTCCAACCCCCAACCTGGAGGACCAGTAATTTTTTATTCGGGTTTTCTTTCCCTAGTCTTTGGAGAACCAACTACCAAACTACAAGGTAGCAGCTTCTAGTTTTTGTCCACCCTAGCTATTTTATTTTCCCAGCACCCTCCAACTGAAGGTGGAGGCCTCAAATTACTTTTTTTTGTTCGGTGATAAGGAGGGGAAAAAAGGAGACCTCGGAAAACGTTTCGGGATGATGTGATGCGGGTAATGGAGACAAGAAATTTGTAAGTAGTAGTATTTGTGAACGGTATTTTTAAAAGAAAATTTCTTCAGTGGGAGTTTCCTTTTCATAATGATTAACTTTTTAAAAATCCATTAATTGTTCTGTAAAGAGGAAATTTCAGATGAATGATGTTAAGAAATAATTGCACACAAAGCATAATACATGATTGCGATTGTTCACAATTGTTGTGAATAATTTCACAAGTAAAAAACGTTATTAAAAATAAAATTTCTTAATTTTCAAATGTTTAAAATATTAATAAAGGCATTAGAAATTTAGGTCTAAAACACTTTTTAATAATAATAATTTAGCTCGTTTCTTATCCAAAATTAATTGTAGATGTTACTGCCTTTTAAGATTTATAAATATAAAAATTATTTGATAGAGCAAAATAGTAGTCCTCTTTTGTAGTTAAACCGACAAATAAAAATGCCGTATAAAATAATGTTCCATCTAAAGAATAAGAATATAAAAAATAAATAATAAAAATAAATGAAACAAAACACGGGGGCGCAATAAAATAAAATTGACTATACCCAGTTGTCACATTTTACAGTATTTCTTTCTTGCTGTAGTTTCTTATTCCTTCTGTATGTCTGGTAGAAGAGATGTTGGTGGCAATGGTGCAAGCATTTATTTTATATTTTATTATTTATATGCAAATACACAATGTAAAAAAGATATTACGAATACTCAAATGGTGTTTAAGTATATATGAGTACGTTTTAAAATTCAAATTAATCACAATAAGTTTAAGTACGATTTTACTGAAAGTGTAATACTCATAGCTGTTTTTATTTATGAATGATGATAAAAATATAGAAGTTAAGCTATAGAAAAATAAAATCAATGTTTCAATATCAAGGGAATCGTAAAATAAAAATTCATATTTATATAAAAATTTCGTCTAACTCAATTTGATGTGATTTTTATACCTAGTTTATTTGAAAATTTATAATAATACTCCTTGGTTATAAATGATAACACTTTAAATACTAAATTATCTTCTATGCATTTCAGCAGAATAAAGTTAAAATTTGAAATTACATTTGAATCGGTCATTTCATAAAACCCCGAAGTCAAAAAATAACTTTTGTAAAATATAAAAAAACTGATATAATTTACTACATTTCAATAAAAAACAATATTAAAAAATATAATTTGTTCAGAGGGCTGTTTCCTTCAATATAAAACGTATAGGCCTACTTTTATTTTTAATGATAAGCTTGTATAAACCAAACTTAACATTTTGACCTAAGGTTTTACTTAAGAATGAGGCTTCCAGGTTGGCGCAGCGACATTAATAGAGGACTGGCTTTCCCGATGGCGTATTAAGGTGAATCCAATTAAATCAACACAGGTTACGTTTACCTTACGACGTCAAACTTGTCCACCTGTGATGCTGAATAACGTTCATATCCCACAGGCCAGGATGGTGCGATATCTTGGCTTATGGCTTGAGAGGCGACTAACTTAGAAGCATCATCTGCGTACGAAACGTTTAGAACTTAACCGCCGCCAGAAGCTACTCTTCTGCTTAATTAACCCTCGATCAAGATTGGACCTCCGCTCCAAGATTTTTAATATACAAATCCCTTTTAAGACCAATCTGGACTTATGGCGTCCAGCTCTTTGGAATAGCGGAAGGGAGTAATTTAAAGTCGATCCAGGCCTTTCAATCAAAATTCTTAAGACTTGCTTCTGACGCTCCTTTTTATGTAAGCAATAAAACCCTTTACGACGATTTCAAAATTCCGATAGTAAAGGAGCTAACCGCGTCCTTGTATAGTACATTTCACGAAAAATTAGATGACCATCCAAACCAACTAGCCCGTGATCTAGCTACAAGGAACTTCCCAACTGTACGTCGTTTAGAGCGAAAATGGAGTAGAGACCTCTTGGTCTTAATAGCGAGCAATATCCGAAGTTTAAAACTGAGAATGTACCACTGGGTACCTCTTCTACTTAAAGCGAAATTCCGTACCGCCATTTAAATATAATATACGGAAGTTGTGCAGCACAATGTACAGTACCGTAATAAAAATTAAAGCCAAAAAAAAAGTTTTACTGAAATAAATTGGAGTAAAATGTTAACTTAAGTTGTAATCTGTAAAATACGTTGTTACACCAGAAGAAAATTGTGTTGAACCGTAGTATTCATTTATTTATTTCACTACTTTTCATTAGTAACATAAAGTAGCTTTTTGCTATATTAAAAATTGAAATTGTTGACTTTAAGAAAGTAAAATGTTGGTTTTTAGGATTATTCAGGTTCTTCGTTGTCGTCAGAAACTGCAGTTATCTCCATTAAAAAGATTTTTGGATGGAATCTTTGTATAACATATTCCACTTTGTAGAGCTAAACCTTTAAAAGATCATCCAATTTCATTTTTTAATTAGAAGGAAGCACTTTCTATCCTTAAGGTTAACCCTTTTCTTAGTAGTATAATACTAGTGAAGAAGAACCAGACTCATGTGAGTTTTGTAGAAATGGTGTGTTTACATTCAGTTAGTCCCAAAATTTACTAAAGAAATAAAGTAAAATTTTAAATTATGGGCTTTCTGAAAAGATTGATTCATTTGTAAATAAGGTTAAATTAATGAACAAAGTATTTGTCTATACTTTGATTCATTGGAGGGATTTAATTTACGAGGGAGGGACATTCAACCGCATATCAAAAGGACTAAAGACTCTAGTATCAGAATTAGGATTCCTAGCCGGAATGAATTTGTTTAGTGGCATCGAGAACTCGCCTTTCACGCTCTTCGATCCTGCTATTTGAATTACAACAATCCACATGCTTATACACCCAGAGGTCGAGCCAAAGACTCACCAAAATAGAATATACTGGTTGTGCTTACTGACTTGAAAAATAGAAGATTCTGTCTTATTTGAAAGTAACAGTAGGCATTAACTGACATCTTAATGGTGAAACTTATTTGACACCCTTCTTTCCACCAATGCGTTTTACTACCTTGCATCTCAAGGCGGGATTTAGATTAAAATTTCAAATTAATTATCAATCCGCTAACAAGATTAATTGTAATTACCTTGGAATAGTTTTTTTTTCTGACGTTTAGGTCTTAATGGACGAATCAGAAAAGCTGCACCAAAAAGCTTTTCATTTAACCGGATCTATACAGATTGTACAACCTGATCATTTTTAGCATAACACTTGACGTCATGATTTTTGTAAGGAAAGATCTTTTGTAAGATCAATTATTAAAAACTCTATGATTAAGCAGGTTGAAAACTTTCATTACTGCGACTGCCACGTTGGTTTTGACGGGGACCATAACGTTGACAAAAAATAAATTTTTTGCCGAGAATAAGTGGACCAATTGCAACTACACTAAGGAATAGGAGATACTAACACAAACTGACGAGATATTACAAAGCAATGACAATAACAATTGTTTTGTATAACAAAGAATTTTGGTCTTTGCAGGGAAAAGGAAACAGAAATTGGAAGCTACGAACCTTGATGGAAGGTCAAGGGTTGTACAAATTCAAAATTTTGAAGTAAGAAAAGAGCTGCAGACGAGTGAAAAACAAGAGAGTAATAATTATTATTAACGCAATAAATAGATCGTCATCAGAGAATGGAGGGAAATAGAATTTAAAAACAAGTTATGGAATACCAACCAGAGGAAAAAATAATTTTGTGAAGACTCCTTCAACGGCGTAGTTTATTTCATTTCATTCTACCTATAACTATTTTATTCCCTAACATATTCCGGAACCGGCTACATGTCGTATAGTGTGAAGAGAAGAAAAGCAGGGAGATTATTTAAAGAAGCAAATTACTTATTTTTTCTGTATTTGAATAGTCTTCTTTATTTTCTTTGAAAGAAAAATATTGACCAACCGCCTCTGTGGCGCAGTGATAAGCGCGCTAGCCTACAAAGCGAAAGGTCCCGGGTTTGATTCCCGGCTATGGTCTGGAAATTTTAACTCGTTAAAACCCACTATTACAGTACCAAAACCCATAGTAGTCGCTAATGACCGAGCTGACAATGCGACTTTAAATAAACTAAAAAAAGTATTTACCTTTGTTACGTCGATTAGAGATAACTTATTTCTATTAAGAGTTTTTGTTTTGAACTTCCCGCTCATACACTTAACTTTTAAGTTCAACCTGCACTGGATTAGGGTATGAATAAGTGTGTTTTTTCTTTATTTGTTTGTTTCTTTTAAACCAACTTCAGTTACGAATAATTTAGCATGAAAAATTATACAGCCGATTCTAAATTTTTGTGGTTTTTGTATGCCTATTTCATATTTTATTTCTATTCTTCACACTGGGTATACTCCTTACAAACTGTATGTATTCGCGAACATGTCACATTATCTTGTACGAGGTATATTGTTATTACGTAAATTAAATTTGTACAGAACTTGTACCAGTAACGTGAACACAAGTACTATTCAAGTGGTTACTATTAAGCGTTAAGGGTTTTCAAGTAGCAGTTTGGGAATTAAAGATCTACTGGAGATAATCTACTTATGAAATGGTGTAAAATAATGACTTAATAAATAAACTGAAACAAAATACGATTAATGTTAGTAAAAAAGTTTTTCAAAATAATTAGATGCCGTTAAGCTTTTAATGTTTTGAAAAGTCAACAATATTTTCAAATATTTGTCAACAATATTTTGTCTTTGAATTATTAAAGTATAAACTTAAATGTTTCTTTCAGCGACTACAAACTGCTATCATTATTATAATACTATTACTAATGTATTCTAATTACATATTAGTATGTATATCTAACTTACGCAAACATATTGAAGTAATATTTATACTGTACAAGAAATGCTGTCAATATTTTGTAATAACAAGGTCAATGACGTATTTGATGAAATTTAGTTACGAACTGTTATAGGATAGAGTATAGAGGGCTGTATTTACCTGTTAGTAAGCTTCAATACGAATAAAAAGTTAAAAACCAAAATATTTTATTAGTTTACCGTTAGGTCTATTGCAATTTACAATTTAAGAAATCTATTAAAAATAAGGAAGTAGTGTTCCGATGAAATGGGAAACAAAACACTGTCTATTCTTACGTATTAGAAGACCTGTTTTTTATGATTAAAAATCCTTTCTGCTAACCCGCCTTAGAAAAATATGAAAAGTTAGATGCGGACGAGCCCAAGTAGGGGGAACACGACTCCTAAAATTAAAAAAAATATTTGTCCAACAATAGAAATAATACATGCATTTAGTTACTGCAGTAGCTGTATGTTTGCCGACGTCCCAAAATAAACCCAGAAACCATTTTATTTCTATTTACTTGAAAACAAATGTCAGTCCAACCGATAAAAGGCTTAGAACATAATAAAATCAGTTCATTAGAGCAAAGTTGATGACAATATTTTTTGTACACCACGAAACATTTTTGTGATTTTTTCAAACTGTAAACTATATATCTGGGTAATTTTTGAAAACTTACAAAAAATAAACTAGCAAATTTTGCGGCGTAAAGAACCACGAAGTTTTCTCCCGTACTGTAAAAATTATTTAATAAAAATGTCTAAAATCAAATACTCATGGGAACTGTGCATGCGTATCGTGCAAAGAAAAATCGTAACAAGTTTATTTTATTTCCTTATGATTTCATGATTTTTACAACGTAGGCCTACCACGTTTGTAAATTTGGAAATGTTGATTTTAACTCTGTGTTTTACAGAATTTGTTTCTGCTGATAAAACTGCATTACGTGTAGTAAATGCAGCACTTTTCCTTTATTCTTTTTATGTGGATATTTAGCCTAAAATACACCTTAAATCTGCAATTTTGAAATAAAACTTATTTTCAAAGTAGTTCAACCAAAGTAAAACCTACGTAGGCTACAAAATTACAAGTTTTATGTTATTTTCTGAAAATATTTTCATAAGTGAAGGATGGAGTCAGTCAGTATTTCACATTTATGTAATATAATTTTATAAATGTATAATATAGGTACTGCTGACATTTTATCTATATTAATCATAAAATAATAACCAAACCAATCGAAAATACAAAATTTATGACAGTTAAAATAATGAAATTAATAAGTAATACCCTACGAAATAATACAAATTTTTTACTTTGACTTTTTATTCTAAAAGTATAATACAACACAGTACAAAAAATTCTTGAAAAATAAACAATGTCATGAAAACATTTTTCAAAAAATACATCTTATCTGATAATTCAGTTATTGAACATAAAAAATAAAATTTAAAAATATGACAACGAACATGGGAAAAATTTAAAAATACTCGTACAGCCTCTAACAAAAATAATAAGAAGGGGTTTAAATAAAAAAAAAAAAATTAAACAAGTCTGTACAAGTGATTAATTCAACATCTTAACTTCAAATTTGCTAATTGTTTTTCTAACAACAGTTTGTAAATAAACAAAAACTGAACAAAATAAAATCAAATTGTTGCTGAACGTTTATAAAAAAGTATTTGTAAAAGGAATTTCAGTTTTATCTAATAATAGTATTTTAACTACAAAATGCGATACATGTACCCACAATTCAGTGCAAGTATACAGCCTATAAAACAAATCCTTTCTACTCCATTAGCTACACCGTGAATAATTGAAATGGATGTTTGCAGTAAAGCAATTTTATGTGGAGTTAAAATGAGTTAAGAAGTGGCAAGGAAGCATTTTCTTGAAAACATCATTTAAGAACATTTAAGACACCGCCTCTTGCTAATTCTACCATCTTTAATCTTCACATGGCTTTGTTCGATCTAATATTTAAAAATTAAATTGCTACTGAGACTGAAAGGGCAATGTATATAATTTTTTAAATGATATTATATTATTTATCATAATATAACACCTAAGCCTAGGTTCATTTGGGGTCTGGGTATAATTAATAATAAACTGGCTTCCTTTAAACTTTGAACAACTATTTATTTACAAGATTATAATTTACAATTAAATATTATGTTTAGACCAAATAAAAATTACAATTAAATTACAATAAACTAGGTGTGAATTTCGAATTCCGAATACTTGCAGAAACTTGTTACAAAAATAAAAAGAATCATTTCTCACATTTTGGCTCCCCTAAAATATATAAAAATGGAGTTAATATCCTTTTCTTTTTAGGTAAATATATATAATTCCAAATGTTTACTTGTTTTAAAACGTATAAAATAATTAATTGTCTAACCATTAAAGAAATTAATTTTTCAAATAATGCAGGTATAGAATTTAATATTTCACGGTCGTCTCTTTCTGATCATTCAATAGAGAAAAGTACACTACACTGCTTACAATTTTAGTTTCTGCAGTTTGTTAGTTTTATGAGCACACAAAAGCAGTAAAGTTCCATAACTGGAAAATAATATTATTAATTTAAGAAAAATTCAATATTGCTTTATTTACACTTCTCTTCGTTCAAAAGAATCTATATTCTATTACATCCTTAGTTATTTATTCATTTATTAAAATGTATTACTTTTGTAAATTATTTTAGATAGCTTCAATTCATTTTAATAATTGCTGTTAATAATTTTCATAAAGGGAAAATATATATTGGGGTGATGATTGTAAAGAAAAGCGAAGAGGTTTGTTTGTTGTGAATTTTCTGTCGTCATTTTCCTCTTCTAGCATTGCCTTCATTTTATAGTTGAACGAGAGATGATTTTTAAAAAGAAGTTGTTTTTCTAAGAAAATAAAATAGCAGTGGGTTGGGAGAGGGGGTGGGTAGACAGAAAGTTCAATCATTGAATCGCATCATCAATATGGTTTCCATCAAAACATTTTTCTAACCGATCTCGTTTTCAATGCCGTTAGCATTTCCTCCACTTTATCATTATCATCAGCCGTCTATGTTGTCTTTTTCCTCTTATTCACCCCTACCTTTTATATTTATCGTCTTGTATCTCTTCTCATTCGTGACTATCTTGTATTCATGCTCCTCTCCTCTCTTTTCTTCCACTTTGCATTATCTTCTTTCCTCATCTTATTCCTTACTACCTAATCTTATTTACCACAGCTTATTTACATTACTTTGTATTATTTTCCATACAACAAAAGTTTTTTAAAAAAGAACAATTTTAGAAGATATGGGAAGGAAATACATACTCAGAGATTCAGTCAACCAGTATTCAGTTTATTTAAGGTTCCCTTTGCGATAGAGGTTTCTACCAAATATATAATTCAACAATCCATAGCAATCTCTTTACCAAACATACAAAGAGCATATACTTTATTTTTTCTTCTTTCGTCTTGTTCTGTTCATACGACTCCTTACTATATTATACGGTAAGGTAGGAATAAACACTTAAACTTCTCTAGACTATGGCTCTGAGTACATGAATCAGCTTCAGGCGAGTATCAAATTCAATTCTTTTCAATTTTCATTCTGTTTCTGTGATACACTACAACATACTTATGCCTCTCTCATTTTTATTTACTGACATTTATTTTATTTATATCGATAGCAGGTAAACTGACTTTCTATACGTACACCTACAAAAGCACATCAGCTACTGCAATATTAATATAAATTTCTAATTTCACACATATCTTCAAAATTAGAAAAACTTTTGAAGTATGAAGATTGCAAAAGTAATATTTTAATTATAATTAGCAATAATAGTATTTTTACTATTGACAACGTAATAATGTAAAAGAGACAATCACGTTTCAACAGTATCTTTGTGCGGGTTGTTTTTCATAATACGAACACATTTCACTTAAATTGTTGTTTTCTCGAAGGAGGTAGATAAAAGTTTAGAATTCGATTGTTATTTATTCTTTCTTTACTTTTTAAGAATAAAAAAAACATATCTTCTCAAGAATATAAAGCAAACCGCCGTTTAAGTTTACAGTGAGTTTAATTTTGTGTTTAAAAAGGTGTACAGAATAAAGCAATTGTGCATAGGTTTGAAACAGGTTTTGCTTGTGGCAAGGAAATAGACTGATATTGTTTGTATGTACATATAGGTAAGGGTCCATTCATAATTTATTTGGTTGTAAATAACCATCCCATAGTTAAACTGACCGGGTTCGATTCCCAGTCAGGTCTGGAATTTTTTCATTACTCGTTTTCATTATCATCATTATCTACCGTCTGCATTAGCAGAAATTGTAAAACAGGCAGCGTAAAATAAAAAAAAGTAGAAAATTAGTCAAATTATAAGTTTGTCATATTATTTTGTAACTGTCTTTGAAGATTTGAAAATGTATTTGATATTAGTGTTTTTGAGTAATGTGTGTCATTGACGCAATCTTTGTGTCTGGTGATTGAAATTTTTCCACGAGGTGCCCGGTGCTTTTATTTCGTTCATTTTTATTTTTATTCCTTTTATCATGTTCCAGTAAAACAGGGAAAGTTTTATAAGGCTCTAGATTATTTGGACTATCAGACTACAAGTAAAAAACAGGTAGCGCCTTTGTAGTGAGTTATTTGTTACTTGGACTGTGAATGGAATTGCCGGGCGGTTTCGAAATATTGTCGTTATGGAACCGGTTCTGAATTAAGTTAATATTGCGTACGTGTACAGGTGGTAGCAAGTGTTTGTGGATAGATAAATAATTTTTTTTAATGTAAAAGTATCCACATTACAGTATAATTTAAGTGAAGTAATCTAATTGTATTTGTTAGTAGTCCAAGTTTAATAATTAATTGTTATAAGTTAAAAGTAAGTTTGTTAATGACTTATTATACTCAGATCTCGAGAGAACCTAGTGTTAGTGTTGCAATAACAACAACAACAACAACAACAATAATAATAATAATAATAATAATAATAATAATAATACGAATGGTATGGAAATAATTTCAAGTGATTG
The DNA here is from genome assembly GCA_035578175.1 of Catonia carolina. Taxonomy (NCBI): domain Eukaryota; kingdom Metazoa; phylum Arthropoda; class Insecta; order Hemiptera; family Achilidae; genus Catonia; species Catonia carolina. Next base: position 47,067,500 of record JAQMRL010000001.1, read on the forward strand.
TTGGTTATCCATTTTATCGTTGGGTTTCAGAAAATATTTCTGTCCAGTATATGAATAGTTGAAGAATTTGTGCATAAATTACATCATAAATTTAATAATATTATTAATAGAAATGTTTTTAAGCTAGAAAGCTAAAAGTTACTTGTTAAAATTAGCTACTCTATAAGTAATTTCAGTTATATAATTGTTAAAATCGTAAATAAATAATAAGGTTATTATTTTTAAATTTTTAAGTAAATGAATAAAAATAAATATATGATAAGTTTGATTAAAATAAATTTGAAAAGTGTAAATAAACTTTGTGTAAGTACGTATAATAAAGAGGCTTTGTAATATTGATGTTAGAAACACCCTAAATTACGTGCGTACATAACTCTTCTTACAAGTCAGTTTTCCTAAAGTTAAAGTTTAGGCAAAAGCAGAATCAACAGACGTAGACCAAGCAGAAGGAGAAGCAGTTTAAGTAATAAATTAACGAAACAATAATACAAGCAGTCTAATATAACGAGCAATTCTCGTAAAATTGTTACAGTGCTAAATTATTAGGTACGTATTATCTTATTGTAACACTATATTACATTATAATGTTACTCCCATTAAAACTACACTACCTATCTCTTCAAAACTTCAATAGAATACTTATTGATCCACTTTGTAATTAACAGTTAAGAAGTCTGTGAAGGGTTAATTCTGTCCCATTTTTTATTGAGTTTTGTAGAACAACAAAATTTTACGAACATTATATCTGGTTGTTTGAAAGTAATGACTAAACTCATAAAAGAATCCTGGTATTTCAAATTATAAATTCTAGTATTTAAAATATATACTTGCTCAGTTCATACAAAACATATATTACAAAATATAACTTATGTATGAACCAACGAAAACCTCTATATCAAATAACAAAAAAATATACCGGTATATCGATTGCTAAGTTTGTTATGGTATCCTGTTTAAATAGGTTATGTTACATGGAATTACGCCACTCAAATAAAGCATTAGAACGACTACTTACAGGAGACAAGCTGTTTTTATAACCTCATTTATTTGTAAAATATATACATAAACAAACTATCATAAACATCAACTTAATGACGGAATGGCGGTCGTAATTGTTTATAAAATAATGTAATTTAAAAATTTGGAGTTGGGAAGGTTATGTTACTGTACAGAACACAAGAAGGGGCTGACCAGAAGTAGGAAAGAGCTAGAAGTATTCCAGGAAAACTGTGCTATACATAATTGATTATAACAAAGTGTCGGTATTTTATTAAAATTTGTATAAATAAAAATAAAACTAAAAATGTTACCAATACATAAAAAAGTAAGTAGTAGGTCTAATCTGTACACAAAATGCAAAAACAGATATAACGAGATCTCACATTAGTGAAAAGGCCGTTACCATTAAGAGATATAGTACATAATATGTTTTTAAAATTTTTAAACATATTTAATCTTTTAATAATATAAACCAACTCATTACCGCGCACAGACTAGACCTATTGTATTAGGAAATAAGATAGGATAATAGAGCCATCGTATTTGTTTTTTATAATAAATAAAAAAATAAAGAAATTGGGTAATTTAAAAAGAAGAAGTTCAAACATACTTTTTTATTGTGCAAGAAATTAAGTCATTCAAATTGTTGATTTATAATATCTCTTATCAATAAAATTAAAAAATATTTCAAAAATGGAAAACAGATTTCTTAAAAAGAAAAAAATGGTCATTAGCACATACTTTAATTATTTTTACAAATTTACATGAACGGGTCTTTAAACATTTAGCCTCATTGGTTATGATATATCTTGAACGGACGCCTGAACTGTAAATAAATAACATTTCGTTATTGTTAGGTGTTAGAAATCAGGATATATAATTTTAATGTTTCTTTATAATCTTGTCTAGTCAAGGGTTTTCTTGTATATATATTGTTTGTTTAATAAATACGATTCTAATATAATTTTGGAAACACAGATAGTTAACTTTTTTTAAATCCTGAGGAAAATTATTGATAATTGAGAAATAAGCGTAATAAGGCCATTTTCCATAAGAAGCTGTGCTTTATCGAACGAAAATTATTTTTGATCTAGTCGGACGTGAATGAACATCTTTATTAGAAACGGAAACGTTACAATCGGTAAAAATGAATTTTTTAAAGTAGGAATTAGTACATATCACATTAGTTAAAGAGCAGCAACTGTCAGCAGTACACGAAGCGTATTTTGTACGACAAAACGCTGTTTTTTTTTTTTTTTGGGGGGGGGGAGATTATTAAAAACGGTGTATTTGTACGGTAGAATGCTTTGCAGGGTTAATATTATAGTTTTTCAACACAAATTCTACAAGTGAAGCGGAGATTGAATAACCTAGAAGAAGAAAATGTAATCTAAGTAATGTTTCCACATTGGTCATCTTTCCGTAAAACGTACAGGCATTGAGTGATTGAAAAACCTTTGTTAGAATAAGGCCTAGTTCAAATAAAAACTGTCCTTTAAATATCTTATCCAATATTTTTTACGGACATTTAAAAACGAAAAGTTTTTATAGTTATTGGCGACAATAATATATAAAACTCAGTACAATTACATGTAATTTAAAGATAATATCATAACTTTTATTAGTTTTTCGTGTTTATCTTTCTGGAAAACACAATCTTACGTCTAAAATAAATTTAGCGAACAAGTTAGAGTACTTTACTTTTCTAAATCAAGGTAGAAATCGTTTTTACCGAGGTTAGGTTACATTTATACCAATCCAAAGTATTTTGTGGGAGAATCAGGCGAAAGTAGAAGAAAGAGAGAAATGAAAACTACTCTCCTTTCAAAATAACTTATCAAATTCCCTTAGAGGGGAAAAAGAAGGAAAGTATTGGCGGGAGTTTAGAAAAGAAGAAGAAGAAGAATCAGATGAAGAAACTACTGAGCTTCAGATTCGGATTCGACTGACTGGCTCATCCGGGTTCCAAATCGTTTTTATCATCGCTCTAACTCACTCTCGCAATTTCACTATCAGCTTGTCCTCCTCTACATCACCACCCAATTTCTCTTTTCATTTACACACGCACACTCACTGGCCTAACTTTCTTTTCTCCACCCATGCTTTTATTTTGCTAGACTCGAGGAACTAATAAAAAGGGTTTATAGGCTATAGAATTTTAATAAAAATCATGAGCATAAGGTCTGTGTTATGTTCGTCACAATAGATAACATTTCTAAATCATTTATTTTTCAGAAATATTTTTATATTCATTCTTTTCTGTAGAACGTCATACATGAATTGACAGATTTATTTTAAAAACAAAGTAATCTTAACTAAATAATTAAAAAATTCAGCAGCAAGGGTTGAGATAAAATCAAACAAATTAATTTAATACAAGAATCGCTAAGTGTCGTTAGGAGGTTTTGTAATAAAATTATATGTGCAAATATCACACGAGCTGATTACACCAGTGTAGTTATAAAATAAATGATAGCTTATACGTAATGGAAATATGAGACCCAATCATTGCAACAATACAATTATTTTTTTGTTTGATTTCCTAGTGTTTTCACCACCCAAGTGAAAATTATTATTATTAACACAGACGATGAAGAGTAACACGTGAAAATGAGTGTATAAAAATTACCAGATCTGACCGGGAATCGAACCCGGGGCTCCTAGCATAAAAGACAGTTGTGCTAACCACTGTACCAAAATAAAGACAGGTGACCCAGCAGAATACGGTATGACTCCAAAGGAATCATATGGTTGACTCCAAAAGAAGAGAAGGTAAAGAGGACACTAAGCAAAGCAATTAACTGATGAGTGGATCAAAGTAGGCGATGACCAGTATAAATTTGTAAAAGAATGGCACATTAAGGATGCAAACAAAAACCGCAATAATCACTTAGCTGTAAAGTTGTAACTGTTAAAACTGTAACGCAAAGGATGATGACTCAATTCGTGGTTGAGAAAGATATTATACGGCAGATAATAAAAACAAAAATAAATCGATATAAAGAACAAAATAAAAATCACAAAAATAACCTGTGAAAGGTTCCAACCATAATGTGTTTAAAATAAGAAATTACATAGAAGAAATGGGTGGGCCTAAATACGGAAAAATAAACGTCGCTTCCAATCGCCAGCTATAGAGTACACCCCTGAATAAATAATCGACTAGAAGTATGTTGGCCTATTTTATACAGAAAGAATACTTGAAACAGGGCTCAAGAGGGATATTTCGTTTTATACATCTAGAGATATATGAAAACCCTGAATCTTAATGAGTTGAAGAAGAGCATAAATTTTCAAAATTTTGAAAACTACATTAACTCATTCAAAACTAAGAGAACTTTTACAAAACAGCTCCACTTAATAGTGATGGATGCCGGAAATGATTAAGTATTAGCGGAGTAAGGTTTCACGAGACCGGATTATAAAAATATGTTAGTTTTATATTTTCAACGTTTATCGGGAATTTGGAATTTATAACAATGGGTGATGAAATATCTGCACCTGGAGAGTTTCGTTTACAAAATAAGGCTGACCGGAATTATAAGAGTAGGAGCTGAGTAAAACTGGGCAAAAAACCATTATCCTTTGAAATATATATAGTACGTCCAGGTTGAGTAATAGCGGAAATGAGACAGCAGTTAACAAACCAGGAGTTTGATTAAAGTCTGCGTTTCAGACTTGTGTGGTTTTTGCCTGGCCTGAACACAACCGCTTTTGAAGCGGTAGACTACTCAAATATTTCTAGTACTAAAGCTGTAGTTACCAAGTTAAATCATTAAGTTTAGATCAAGTAACGTCACTCAAATGGGAACTAGTAACTGATTTCCGCAATCAGACAAGAGAATGTAAACCATATTAAATATTTAAGTTTACTGCTAGTACGTATTAATTAATGTATTAATTACTATTATGTTTTATCGTGTTAAGTGTAGTATATAATTGAATCCAATTATCAAATATTAAATATTATTATTAAACATGCAAATAATCAAATTTTCTTCAACTGAAAAGCAAAGGAAAACGAATTTATATTAATTTAATATTAAATATTATACAATATTGGCTATTACTATTACAATAGTAAGCTGTGCATGAAATTATAATCCTTATGAAACACTTTTTGATTTAATAAAAATTGGGATATTTCCGCCAAAAGGGTAAAGAAATATAAAGTAATTAATTTTTTGTAATAAAAATGGAAAGGCTAGTCTTTACGAGTACTCGGATCAGAATAAAAATGAAAGACTAATTGTATTAAACCTACTGATGTTCGTTGTTTGTTGAATTCAACAAAGCGAAAATTTATCAAAAGAAAAATTGAGTAGGTTGGCTATACGTTAAAGAAAGATCTTATTAGCAGAAAAGTACACAGTAATATTTTTGTCTCGTTATTTTTACTTCAAAGTATCAACCTCGTCTTACATTTGTATAAATTTTATATTTGATATGGTTTGGGATTTTGAAATTTTAATAATTTACTAATGGACTTATTTCATAAACTGCAAGCGATCACTTCTTTCAGTGTTTTTAGTGAATTTTACAAGAACTTAAATAAAAAGTTGATATTTAAAAATTAGAACCTGCAGGTGTTTGGGGGTGCTTTAACTCATAATTTATTTAGATAAAGAATTTATTCTTATTAAATTTATTTTGAAATAAATTAAAAAAATTGGCGCATATTTTAAAAAACTTTTTATCAAATAATAAAAAAAACAGTGTAATTTTCTTTTAACTGTAACATCCTTGTCAATCTGCCCGTAAAAAACCTTAAACAACATCCGTTCGTTAAGAATCATACACTTAACTTAATTAGGCCTAATTGTAATAAAATATTGGTTAAGCTGCAATTATATTTTATGGGTATCTTAATAAGTATTAGTAAAACATTAGTTTTACACAAAAAATATAAATGCACTTACCGCCTCCATGGTGTAGTGGTTAGCGCGCTAGTTATGCCAACAAGCCTATGGTTCCGGGTTCGATTTCGACTAATGTTGGAAATTATGATGAGTTAAAATTCACAGTTCTATTTTCATAACCTACAATAGTCACTGTTGATCTTGCTCCATGTTGTTTCTCTCGTAGCAACTTTATATTTTTATTTATCTTCGACAGTTATTACCTTTAGCCCAATTGGTCAGTCGTTTCAAGTAGGTTGAACAACAGATGTAACGGGCTCAGCTTTTATTCTAAGCCTCTACTTTACATCCTTAATATAGTTCACTACATTTTTAACTAGTGGCGTCAAACTTCGCCGTTGCTCCTAAACGTCAAATCTCATTACATTACACGTAATAGTTAGAAGTTATTCGGATCACACAGTTTATTGGCGCATATATTCACAGATACAACTCAACAGGCAGAGAATCACAACAAACGAAGCCACAGCAGGTCCATTGGGAGTTGAACAACCCACATTGAGTACCAAAAAAGCAATACTTGAAAAATGTTATTACACAAAAACCGTGGATGACAGAAAAATTATGATGGTATATCTGGGTTAGGCGTGAAAAAATATTTAGAAACACAATAAAACTATCAGGAGCCAACAATTTTATGTGTATATAAGTGCAGTTTATATACATATTTCACCGCATCAGAAAACACATTTTTGAAAACCCTCAGCCTCACTTGGAGCTTCGAAGGCATCAAGTTCTACTTACACGACTACGCATTGGACACTCTACACTTACGCACAAACACTTACTGAAGAAAGAAGAACCACAAAATTGTACACATTGCAACACGCCACTTACAATCAAACACATAATCACAGACTGCCAAACTACACAATTCACACGAACAGTATTCAAAATTAACAACATTTTAGCACTTAATTTAGTAGACAAAGTAGCGGTTCAAAACACAATAAATTTTTTAAAATTTAACAAAATTTCAGATTTGATATAATTTTAAAATCGCATTCGTTATTTTTCATTGTGACATTCTAATTTTTAGTTTTTATTTCTCTGTTGTCTAAATTTTAATTAAACCTAGCAAATTTTTCATTGTGTATTTATGCAATGTATCATTGTATTTGTATGTAACGTGGTCGCTAATGACCTCGCTTATGAGTCAATGCAACCTTAAATAAACAAATAAATAAATAAGTGCAATTTAATCTATAACGCCTCGTTCAATAAATTCTATAGCTACTAAAAATTGTTCAAAACTTCAACTTTGTTTGAAATTTATTACTCTTCAAGTAAAACCCTCAAGTATTTATGTGTCTGCATTTTATAAGTTTACGTTGATTATAAAACACAAGTTTATTGAAAATAAAATAAAAATAATATTTGATTTGTCTGAAATTGTGTTTTTTATCTAAATTTATATTTGTAACCAAGTTTAAGAAACTGATACTTTATTATAACCTGATTTTCGGAATGAGAGCGCCCAGCAAAACGTGCGTCTGCATTAGTACAGTCTTGTATGTACTGCAATAGTGCAGTGTATGTAATCAACAATGGAACAGCATGCCTACAAAATACAATGGGTGTTGTCAAATTTTAGCAACACTCTGACTATACATCTAACTATAGGTCGGAGGGGTATGCAGGGTCAAAGTCAAGTATGCGCATGCGTAGCTCAGCGCTGACAGCAATTGGCTTGGCCTTTACAAAGATAGAAATTAAAATTTATGCATTACCTACTGATTTAAGTAAAAGTTTACTAATATTTATTTTTAGTTATGACCCAATCAAAGTCTTTGCACAGTATATAAAAGAATCAGCAACGGAGTAAGGAATCAAATTAAGTTAATTTTATTTACTTAAAGTTAAAGTTACATACAGATGGTTAATGACTATTGTTTATTTTTTCAGGTGAGGTGATAAGCATTCCACTTAATACCAGAGAAGCTCTTTGAGGTATTTGATAAGATAAATTGACCATGTCAATCACTTAAACCGGTATGTAATCAGTTAAATACACAAATTAAAAAAAATGTAATTGAATGTAGAGTAAAAATAAATATCGTTCTTCATTTATTATGGCAGCAAGTGATCATTCTTAAGACATTTTACACCAAAATGAGTTGTGATTCGTTGGAAGCTACTTTGGACTGATAATCGGTAGCTGCATTCTCAAATTAGCAAAAATTTTATATATTATAAGAAACTTTGTCTTAATGTAAATTGAATGTTTCATATCATTTATAGTATGAAAATATTTGAGTTGAACATGTTATATGCATGTTACTTCACTAAGGTCGACCGTACACGTAAGCGATATAGTGTCATAGGTATGGTAAGATAATATGTACAATAAAATTTAACAAATATAATATTTGACGACATTTTTTCTTACTATAAAAAAATTATTGTATTCGAGAAGTTTTGGTATGAATCATATAAAAACTGCGGCGGAAGAAAAATTAGTGTACAGTAGCGGGACACCAAGAATGATTAAAACATTTGTTCGAAAAGATAAATTTGGCTGGTAACATCAATTTTTATTGTTGTACTAAAATCTGTGCTTTGAACTACAGAAAGAAAGACAATCTGGTTCAATGGTAGTATATATTTTATACACTTAATAAACAAATTTATGCATTTAGAACTATCAACTTAAAAAATATCCGTAGTATAAAATTTTTTAATTATAAAAAATAAATCGGTTAATTATAAAAAAGTTAACATTAAACAAAATACGGAAAATGTTGAAAGAACAGTGGTCTGCTCATGTAACAGTAGTATGCTCCTAATACTAGCACAAGTACCATTACGAATATTTATGAATGGTGCCCATTGGCTACATTATATGGATAAACTTAGTGATTTTTTATCATATCGGGGAAATTTAAATTGAAGTGGTTTAACATTTACATGGTGCTAAGTTTTGCAGACCCGAAAATTTGAATTGAATAAGTCGAAACAGGTTAAACAAAGATTTTTATAGTATAGATTTTGTCTTGATTGTTGGCCAGTTATTCGGGTACGCAAAATAATATATAAATGGGTATATTGTATGTATATAAATTTAATTTAGACGTAATATGTACAGTAAAAAATCCAGTAGATTTAGTACTTTAAAAGTAGAGAAGACCACTAAAATATTTTGTCCAGAATTGAAGTGAAGGTTTTAATCCAGCTAGTGACAGACAGATGTGATAAAATGAACAAGAACATAGTCCTGCCTATATAATTCAAATAGGGTGACTGATATAAGGCTTTAAAGCCGCATTGTGTATAGAACAAGAATAGAAACAGTATTGTAATCTTAGAGGATTAGAGTATTAGTATATTATACGTCATGTACTAATTACAACAGTATTAACACAAATTAACATTGTTTGGTACATAACTAAACGTCAGCTGTTATGGAAACGTGAATTTCCTCTGAAGTCTGTATATTAAAATAAGGATATCCTGAATCTGACAGCGTTGAAATTTGGATCATCCTTGCGGAAGAAACATGAAAAAATACCTGAAAACAGAACAAAAATGATATTATTAGTTTCATAAATATCTATTTTAAAATTTGATAAAATTTACTAGATAGGCAATATAAACTGTTTTGTATACTTTGGCTACAGTTAGAAATTTCTTGTTTACAACATGAATTGCATTGTTCAATGGGTTTTACTTCCTTCTTTTGTTTGCTTCCTTTTGAACAATGTGTTTTTATCGTTGGTTAGTTTATTTTTCAGCTAAATAAATATCAAGGAATACTGTACGTATTATGTTTGTCACAGTTTCTTCCTTTTTTAAGTAAAAATAAACATGTTTTATTTTTATTGTACAGCTTTATTTTGTTACAACGTATCGATAGTATACGTTTACAAATAATTTCTTTTCTATTATCTTGATTCTCTTTTTTCACTGTTTGCTCAGGATATTATATTTTCAACATTTTTATGAGATTTTCAGCCAAGTGCGTACACATTCAAATTTTTTGTTTGTTTCTTCTTATTATAATAACGTTTCGCTATTTGGAATTAAATTATATATGTTTGATTTAGAAAAATTGTTATTTTTTTAATGATTAATTTAAAAAAATTGTAAATTTTATTTAATGAACGAAAAAGTTGTAGTATATCAATTTTTATCTTGATATTAAATAAGACACTGAATTGAACCACACAGTTTAATCTGATCTGAGTAAATAAGTAAAAAGATGGTTAGACCTCAATTTTCTTTTCCAGATTGAAAACTGATGTGTACCACTTAGCTCCACTAAATTTACTTAATATCTCCTTAAGTATTCTATTTACCAAATCTACTTGAAAATCAAAAGTTATTCATTTCCTTTTAAAACCACCACATTAAATAAAAAGTCAGATCAACGTAACAAGGTGTAATTCGTACCAACGGTAATTAGCAGCTTCAATGGATTATAGTAAAATTTAATTCGGGCTCAATCTACTAATACAATAAAGAAGTAACATTTGTTTTAAAAATTCTTTTAATGTTGAAAAGCTTAGAACTTTTTGAGTAATTTTTAAACTTGAAAAGTTGTGATTGGTAAAATGATGTAATCCTTTATTTTTTTATTTGGTTGGAAAGGTAAGTAATTCTAACTTCCAATATGACACCATACAATTATCATCTTTTACTCTTTCTTTGAACATTTTTGAAAATTATTTATGGGAAAAATATACAAAAAATGACACAATTCAATCTCTGCATAGAAAGTTGTGTAGGCTAAACTTTCCAAAAACCTAAGTGATCGTACCATTGTTTTTAGAAATAGCTTTTTACTTAACTTAGATACTAATCCAACTATTCTCCGACAGACAAACAGGATGCCAATGTCGTTAAATTTAAAAAGCGTTATATTTTGTAAAACTTATTAAAGTCTTTCTTTTTTATAAAACCTCTGTTTTATTTTGTTATAGAAGGGTTAAAAAGACTATGTACTTTACTTAGTTGAAAATAAAGGGGCTTCATTATTATAAAATTAAATTAATTACACAATAATTCTATACCAAAATACTGCTGATAAAAATATGAGACAGTTCTTTTAAGAACCATAGTTTGTTTAGAACTATAATACAAAAAAAATCAACTATTCTCATGTATTTTCCCCGTCTGCTGGTGATTCATACCGATGTTAGAAAAAATGTCTGTTTCCAGTACTGATTGATTTTATTTTTACAGTAGTAATTAATTTTCCACGTGTGAGTTCATGTGAAAACTTAACCCTTTAAGTTTGTTTACTATCAAATGCAGCGAGAGGGTGGTTAATAGCTGTTATAATTTTCCAGACCCTGGACGGCAATCAAGCCCAAGACCTTCCGCTGTAAAATTCAGCCTAATCTGGTGCTCGAAACCAAGGCGGCTTTAACCTGTAATTTATTTACTCTCAATCTTAAGAATGCAATAAGTTAAAATACTGTTCACCCTATAATAAACTGTTAAAGATATATATTTATTTGTTAATACACTCAATTTTACAATAATATTAATAATTAATAATAATTAATTTTACTATAATATTGTTTAGCCGTTAACGGTTAGCCTATAATTATGTAACAGATTTTATTCCCAAACATAATTTATCCTAGAATATTTTATCCTAGCAACCATGATACTTTATTTCAACTTAAACTCATAAAATAATTCGTTTTAATGCACTACGCCCTGTTTCATTTTAACATACGAGTTTGTTTATTTTCTTACTATGATTTAAGTCAAGAGACAGTTTCTTTACGCGCCATCAACAATCCGTTTGAAATCAACAAGTAATATAAATTTCTTCAGTAATAGTAATGCATTTATTTGTTTTCAGCTGAATTCATTGCGAGAAACGTTATACAAATAATTTTTTACATTGTTTCCTTCTTTAGATACGCCAGTTAAGGCTGAATTTCATTCTTAATGAAACTTTTTTAATAAAGGTTGAAAACTTCTTTGAATTTTTTAAAATTAATTGCGTTATTTGAATTAATTACGAGTTCACTAATTTACTTCCACAGGAAATTCTTTTAGTGGTAGTAAAACGAATAAACTGTTTAGATTCAATAATATCAGTTGAATCTTAAAATTTCAACCCACAATTTAGATAACTTAAATCATTATTCTGAAATTTTTGTTAGCATATTCATATGAATTTTTGTATTAGCTTAGTAAGTTATCTGGAATAAAAATAAACAATTCAGAAAATAAAGCTATTAGTATTTTAAAACTTCACGATACAATACTGTACCAGGTTTTTCAATTAAAACTCTAATTACATTTTTTTACGCTTTTACAAGTGTGAGAAGAAAATAGCTGCGTGTAAACAATACAGTTAATAAAATTACGATGTATATGTTTTATGTTGTAGTTATATAAGAAAACTTATAGTTGTATACAATATAGTTATATACAAAAACTTTAAGCAAAGACGAGAAAATCTGAGTAATGTTCTTAGAATTAAAATAAAAACCACACTTAGTAGTGTGTTTTAACAAGACTAAATGTGAAGAAAAAAAAATATATATGTACAAAACTAAACTTGATGAACTGTGAATCAACATCTTGAAACACAAAGTTGTTGAAGCTGGAGATGATGACGATGATAGAGATGATAACGATACCTATTATGAGATGACGATGATTAGTAGTTGAAGTAGAAAAGAAAGAAAAAAAGTTTAAATTATTAACAAAATCGTAGAGGTAAGTCGAGTGTTTTAAAATGTTTCAGTCTGTGAGTATCTTCGCTGTTGTCGAGGAGGTTAATTGCTAATGAATTCTGATGGTCTTCCAGTTTTTGTAAATGTTTTTCGCTGTTGTTTAATTTCTTCTTTTATGAAGGGCAGGTTTAGTTTTCTAATATATTAAAATTTAATTAATAGAAAAATTAAATTCTCAATGTATCTAGTTAACAGCAGTCAAAAAAGTGATAATAGCTGGGGAATGAAATTTCTGCGTAACAAGTAACAGATTGTTCTGCAATTGATGCGTTAGACCAATTACCTACAGTTAAGGTGGAGTTAAAAGGAGCAAACTAAATTTTCAATTATATAATTTATTTATTTTTAAGTTTATTTAAAGTCGATCAACATCTTGGTTAATAGTGACTACGGCTGGTGTCAAATATTTAAAATCTCCAGGCCCTAGCCGGGAATCGAACTCGAGACCTCCGCGTTGTAGGCTAGCGCGCTAACACTACGCTATTGAGGCGGCCAATATATAACTTATAGTTGAAAATCTTTGATAAATTCTTATTTATTTCAAATTTAATTGTTAAAATATTATTTACATATTTCTTTTCATGTTCATTTGATAAAAAAAAATATAGCCTGTTGTTAAAACTATATTACAGAAGTAAAGTAACAATAAATTTATTGTTAATACCATCACTTTTTGAAATTTTGAAGTGCTAAGTTTAGGTTTAACACTTATAATGAATGCAAGAGAGTACAACAATGAAATTAACGGAATTACACAAAATAATGTTTACAAATGGTTTAGAGCAGTTTATTACGTTGAAATTAATAGTGTTTCGAATCGATCAAAAGGTGCCTGTGACTGAAAAATAGTTATATCACGTTCATTTAACTGAAAATGTACAATAAACTAATCGGTAATGACAAGGTATTGATGCGATTTTAAGTAAACTTATTTAAGATTTACAACCCATAATGTACATAACATGGCAACTATCAGTATAAAATCCAATCATAAAGATAGATAATAGAATGTACCAACATTATTAAATTTTATTACTGACAAGAATGGATTACGTTAATTTATCAAGCTTAAACGCTAAGCAAATCTGGGTGGAAGTAATATCTATCCGATGCATAGACGTGGTGAATTGTGCTGATCCAATCACGAGGGTGGGAATCAAACCGTGATAACATCCTAAGTATAATAAGTTCAGGTCAATTAATTTTACAAAGTGTTATAGCTAGTGATAAAACAGTGTGATATTCATTTTGTGCAAGATAAAAAGTAGATATCATTGTCAAAAATTACGGTTTATAGTTTAGATTTTAAAATATTAAAGGTATAAATTAGAAATTGAAATAACTGTATTAATTACTCTAATTCTAATTCTGTAGTGCTTTTACCAACAAGTTTCAGATAATAAAAGCTGTATTCTACTATAATTCACTTAGGCCTACTTTAAGTAAGAATAGTACTTACAATACGCAGTAGTGTTACTTATATAACTATTACTGTAAAGAAAAGTGAAATAAAAAATGCGATGTATAATAATTCTATATAAATATTATTTTTATAAAATTACTTATATTACTTAAATTAAATGTCTCATCACAGTTAGGTACCATGTGAATACCTAACACGATCATTTTTATTTAAATCGGTCAACCGAAAGTGCCAGTTTATTTGTGCGATTTTTTCAAAAACGGCTCTTACGATTTTCGTTAAAATTGTCTCGTTTACTACATTTTTTATGTTCTTTAAGATAGGGGTAAGTGGAATGTCCGCTGAAATTCGTAGACGCTGTGCTCTAGTGATAATAAACGGTATTTAAAGTTTGCGGCCTTAAAATGGATTTTAAGCAAGAGTGTATATAATTAAAGTTATAAACAATTTAAAAATACCTTCAACTTTTTAAAGCATTTGTTTCTACAGCGCTTTGTTTACAGTAGCATTAACTAGCGATTTTTCTTGACAGTTAGTGTTTTACACTACCAGTAAAGTTTTGTAAATTATTAATTAATATTTATTAAATCTCTTCTATTAACGTTCAAAAGAAGACAACCTAAAAATTAAAGGTGAATTTTGTTTAATTAACCTTTCGTAAATTACAGCTTGATAATTTGTTTCTTTTATCAAACTGTTTTGATTAATGATTCCTTATTAAATGATGTCATCAATATCTACTTTTAAATTTATCTTTGTCTAAGAAAGTAAGTGTTCCGTACAAAAGTAGGTGGTATAGCTTACAGTTTGATTGATGAAATGTGAGACGTAGTAAGATACTATAATCTTTGACACGTAGTTTAGGACATTTAGACACTAAGTCGAAAAATTGAAGGCTTCTTGCTCTTTGAAAATCATGGGCTATATTTTTATATCAAAAATCATTATGTTTATAATATTTTATATATAAATCTTATATGCTAATTATTTAATACAAGTACTAATAAGCCCGTTTCTATGTTTCACTTTATAAATTTTTAATTTTTTTACTGCCTACTTGTGTTAGCAGGCTGCACCTGGGTTAGGGTTTGGGTACAGAGTGAAGATTTAGAGCAGAATGTTGGAAATGTTGGATTTAGGAAAATTATGTCGGTAAAAATTCATGGTAATAAGAATTTATTTTTAAGAAATTCAGAACATAAATTTATTGTAACTTACTCAGAAATTTTGTTTATAAACTTTTTCTTTTTAAGTCAACGTTGTATTAACCTTTTGATTAACGAAGACTAAGGGTTATGGAATTGAAACGGTGGATTTTGTCGTAAAATAATTTTTATATTCTACCCGGGAATCAAATTCCTAATCTTGCACTTAGTAAGCTAGCGTTCTAACCAATACCCAAAAAGGTGGCCATTGTTATCTTCCAGAATTTCTAAAGTTAGTAAAATATGGTATAAACATGTCTAAGGTTTTATGAACTAATTTTGTACGACCGTTTTTAAATTTTTATTTTTTTCGAGATCATGTACACGGTTTATACCCAAATATGTATTCATATGTACAAAGATTATAAAATACTTGGTATTGAAATATTTTGGAGAAGCTTACATTATTATTAATATAGAAACTTTTCTGCCCATAACAGACAGATGGCGAGTCAAATTAATTACTCTCAATCTGTTCGTTGCAGGGCTAACATAAATAGTTCTGTTTCTTATCACATGGTTAGCCAATGAAATGACTGAATCGTTTAAGAACAGAAGAGGTAGAGGTGTAAAAGACACTAATCAGAGTTATCTCCTCTGAAAGCAATGAATTTCATTATACAGCCGGACCCTGTGGTGAATGAAGTGAAGGTGTCATTTGCAGAGTGGAAAGTATGTGCTTTTCAGAGGGCCCGGCATGCTGATAGGCATACTTTTCCATTCAGTGAGGAAGGCAATGGTAAACCACCTCACTCCTCATTTTACTTAGTAAATCCTCTACAGGTTCAAACCAGCTTTTTGGCTGATGACCTAAACAACAATAGAAACTTTTATATATTACAAATATTACGTAATGCTGGTGAAAAATATTAAGTGACAAACCCCCTTATTAAATTATAATTTACAACTACGAAGGATTTATATGACAACCTACCTTCTCCTGAACTACTGAATAGAAGCGATCAATTTATAAAATATAACTTTAGTCTATAAACTGAATTTTTGTTTCTTAATATATTTCTTTTGTCTTACAGGTCTCTTCATTTCTTTTAAAATATTTTTTTCTTTTTCTGTCATACGACGCAGTTTTGGTTGCATTGGCTGGTAGTGCTATGCGTGGGGTGGTGCACGGTGGAGTGCACTGTGTGGCCGTGAGCTACCACTGCGCCCACAACAGCCGTACTCATCGTTACCTGATCAGTAAAGATCCTCCTCCAGTGTGTTTCTACTATGACTCTCAAATCACTATATCATACGCCTATAATATTCACATGTACAAACACTCAAAACTTACACAAACAATTCGTGATCTGTACCTTATTTTAAAACAACTGTCAACAAAAACAACTGTGTGCTTTAACAAAACTACTTCACCGAATCATTTAAAAAATTTTCTGAATACCTACGAATATAACATCTCATATCACACAAAAGTTACTTGAAACTTTCATAAGTAATAATTCAATTCAATTCATTTATTTTCGTTTTTTACAAAGATAATTTCCGTCAGACCTGGGTCTGTTGACAGAAATATACAAAAGTAAATCTACAAAACAAACAATAAAATTAAAAATACAAAAATTCAATAACACAGATTGTTAACAATAAAATTAAATGTGGAAGTTACAATAAAAAAAGCCTGCTTACCTTATAACAATATTAATGAAGTGCAAAAATAATATCTCTAATACATATAATATCATAGTTTTTAAATATAATTGAGTTATTAAAGAATAGGTAAAAAAATAATACAAAATGAAAATAAAATAGCATCAAAATATTGCCATGAATTACAAAAGCGGTATTAAAAAAATGGAGTATAACAAACAGCAAAAAAGATTATAATAAAAATAATAATAAAAAAAATCTAAATAATAATAATAATAATAATAATAATAAAAAGGGAATGTTGAAATTCTTAATCTTAAGTCCAACAATTAAGGCTCCGTTCATTGACTGCTGGCACTCGTGCATATCATGTTACATTTCCAGCCCATGTTAGTATATAATAATAATAATAATAATAATAATAATAATAATAATTACTTGGTACCACATTGTTATATTTAATAACACAATATCTTTCAATACAGTTTTTTGTTACCATTATAGATTTCTACTATTTATAATTTACCATTAGTTTTTATATTGTAATTTTATAAATTGTTTTTTAACATAAAATCTAAACACTTGTATTTCTAAAGTGATCGATAATCACCTAGGTGTTTGAGTGATTGTTATGAATAGATTTTTTAAAAAAAGCTTTTATTGACATAACATTTTTAATGTGCAATAAGCAACCAAAAAGTGCTCCAAAGATTTGATTGTGAATTACTCTCAATATATAAAAAAAAATTTCAATTTAATTCATCCATAAGTAGAAGTTTTAAAAAATAATTTCAAAGCACCTGCAACCCAAATGAAACTTACATATTAAATTTCAAGTTCCTAAACCTTATATTTCTCGAGGCAACTTGATAAATGAGTGCGAGTGAGTAATGTATCACTTTATGTATGTAGATATTTAATACCAATAATTTACTTTTGTGAGGAATAAGTATTTTTAAGCCTATCTGGTCTAATTTCTCACAATTCCTACTTAAGATTTTTGGAGTTTGTGATTTAAAGTTTTACAATTTTTGAAACTCTTTGTAGTATAAATTTTGATTTCTTAATGTTATTTTTAACAATTCACCATGTTCATTTCATCAAACTATTAGTAAAAAATTGGTTTTAAAATTTGTTATGAATTTTTCTATTAACTAGCGGTTTCATTGCATCAATAAATTGTTAGTTTTTATTTAAAGTTCAATGGCCCTGTTTGTTTCAATTGTGGAACTATATATTAAAATGTTTTGTTATTCGTCTACACGACTATCGGTCAACTGCCTTTTCTTTTCCCTCACGTACGGTGAAGGTGTACGAACCGAGAAGATTTTTGATTTAAACGTTCTTTCTAAAATACTGTTAATTTTTGGCTTCGCGAAGGTTGGCTTGTTTTTGTCTGCGGTAAATTCCAGGTAATATATTTTTTATTATAGTTACCGTGGTGTAAAATTATTTTAGAACCGGTTTTTATTATGTTTTTTCAGTTTTCCTAAAAGTTTAATGTGACAATTTAATTAACGGTAAAATAACATAAAATATGTGGTTATAACATAATAATAATAATAATAATAATAATAATAATAATAATAATAATAATTATAAAATATGTAACAACTCTTGTAATTTTAATAAACATTAATAAATAATAAAAGAATCTCTCTCTTATTAATTTAGTTTTAATTATAAACAAGTAAAAAATAATTTAATATTATTTGTTAAGTATTTTGTGTGTCAGACTACGTTTTGCACTTTAAATACTGAGAGCGCACTATTTAAAGTGGAGTTCTCTATCCGTCTGAGTTAGATTCTATTGCCCAGAGAATATTTTTGGCACTTTTTGATCCTAAATTTTAGGTAGTTCAAAAAAATTAAACTATGGATCATTCCCAATTTTACTTTTATTTTGTTTTTTGATTTGTAGTTGCAGACACATTCCTGTCTCGCCTTACAAGATAACTGGACGTACCCTCATACTTAAAGATATGTCAAAATTTAAAGGACATATAATTATTTTCATTGTTTGCATAATTACTAAATATTTTATAGCAATTGTTTTATACTTATTATTATGCCAATGGTTTTCCCAATATACCGGGTGAGCATAAAGTCTTGCCCTGATTATAAAAATTTATTGCAGAATAACTGTTTGACATAATAATTTAAATTTGATGCTGTTACATAGTTTAGTGTTAATAGTTTTTTTTAAGATTACTTACATTAGTAAACTTCAACGTGTGCTCCCTTGGTAGCTCGGAGAATGTCGAAGCGGTATTCCAGTTCCCGCCAGGTGTTTTGTAACATGTGTTCTGTCACAGTACCCACAGCAGCTTGTATCCTAGCCTTCAGTTCGTCAACGTCAGCAACTGGTGTGGCGAAGACTCTATCCTTGATATAGCCCCAGAAAAAAAAGTCAAGGGGAGTAATGTCTGGAGAGCGGGGTGGCCAGGGTGTTGAACCATCCCTTCCAATCCACCGATCCGGAAATGTTTCATCCAGGAAATTACGCACTATCAAAGCCCAGTGGGGCGGTGCCCCATCTTGCTGGAAAATTATCCATGGTTGATATTCTTCTAACTGTGGTGCAATGAACTGTTGCAAAACATCTAAGTAAATGTTAGCGTTAATGGTGTTTTCCGTGAAGAAAAACGGCCCGAAAACCTTATTATGCATGAGGCCGCACCAAACATTCACATTTTTGCTGTCTCGCTGTAACTGTACAGTAGCATGTGGATTCTCTGATCCCCATATACGGACATTATGCCTATTTACCATTCCACTGACATGAAAGGTGGATTCATCGGTAAAGCATATGCGATTTAAGTAATCGTTAGCGCCGTCAATCCTGTTGAGAATCTCAGTTGCGAATTCTGCACGTCTCAGCAAATCATTCGGTTACAAGGCCTGCACGATTTGCACTTTATAAGCATGCAACCTAAGCCTTTTATGAAGAATTTCACCACACTTGCTTGCGGTATTTGAAGTTCACGTGATCCTTGACGAGTTGATTTAGACGGACTCCGTTGAAACGATTCCCGAACAAGATCAACAGTTGCTTCACTCACACTAGGCCTGCCACTTCTAGGAAGATCTTCAACGCTGCCTGTTTCTTTAAACCTTTCATACCATCGCTTTATTGATTTAACATCAGGAGGGCTGCGTCCATAAAAAGCCCGAAAATTACGCTGAACACTGATGGGCGATTTCGTTTCGTGAAACCAAAGCACACATTGTGCTTTCTCCTGCTTCAACGCCATTTCGCCAGCAACTAACGTGAACTAACAGACCATGTCATTGTTGAGGAGCACTAGCGCCATCTATTGGTCACAAAATCTACTAACAATAACCTATGTAACAGCTCCAGATTTAAATTATTACGTCAAACGATTATTCTGTAATAAAATTTTATAATCAGGGTAAGACTTTATGCTCACCCGGTATTTTATTTTATCCATAACTGTCCTTCAATAAGTAAGAGATTACGATGAAAAAAATGGGTGATAACTGTTATTATGGCTTTGAGGAAAACACTACTTAATGGTAAGACTCCAAAGGGACGTTAAAAGTAGACTACTATAGTTACTACACTCACAAGTTTACCTTTGGTTGCATCGTGAAGTAAAGGGGGAAAACATCGTGCACATGCGCGACTGCTTTAATTACAGTACAACAAACCCAACAATTTGTACTCTACGCAGAGCATATACAGTATATCGTGGAACCTTTTTTAGGTTAACTGTACCAATATAACTGTTTGTTACCGTAAAGAGAAATGTTAGTGTCTCAAAAATGTGGGCAGACTATTCACAGTGCTGAACGAAATTTAATATGCATTGTAATAAAAAGCTGTGAAGTTGCAGCTAAACAAAAATGCCTTTCTCTGCCTTTTAACAAGAGCCGTGAGCGAGTGGCTAACTACTGTGATGTTTCTCTTTTCACAATTCGAAAAATAAAGAAGGAAATTAAAGATGTGAAGAAGCTATTCTTCAACAGTTTTGTTGACGCCTGGTAAAAACAGGAAACGGTTGAAGACGCCGGTGACAGCGATAGTAAAAAGGGCGATTCATTGGTAGAAAATTTTGTTCCAATGGAATAAGAAAGCTGATACAGTAAATCAAACATTTCTAGTCATGTAATTAAACTGTAGGCAATATTACATGTCACATTTATTTCTTATAAGGTTTATGAAGAAATTTTTTTCTCGGAATAAACCACAGCTTACAAAATGTAGAACCTGCACGGTAGTGAAATGTACGAGTAGTGCTCACTGTTGAGGTAGGCGCACTGTCAAATTTTCTTTTGCTTTCCTCACAGCCCAGCCATACGCAAAAGGCAATCTCGTAACTTTCAGTATCTATAATTAAAATCCAGAATGATTAGAACAATACACATTTTTATGAGGGAAAAGTACAGACAATATAAGTAAACAAGATAGTCAGTTATTATCACAATAATTTGATAAAGCATCTTCCAAGAATGACTGCAGATATAATTCCAAAATCTGGGATACAGGCTAGAAGGAAAAATAAGTTTGGGAAGAACTCTTTAATGCACGGAATAGTTCGTTTTAATTTCAGCTTCCTAAGGAAAAATGAAATATTTTTATGTAGGGGTAAGTCTAGATGGTCTATGATGCTGTGAAGAGAAAATGATATTTTTGAGTAAGAAAATTACATTTTATATTTACCAATGAGTCTGGTAAAAGTTGTTTTGTATAAGATCGGTTTTTACAGCGCTGTTAGGCGAGGAATAAAGAGAAAGTATACAGAGAGTATAGCGTTCAATTTTTCTTCGTTTAAGATTAATGGTACTGTATGGTTCCGTTATTCGATATTTCATCAAAAACACATATATAAAAATAAATGGTTCATTGTGTTATGAAACGCCGTCTTCCTGACGCTTTGCGTTTATGTCGAGCACTCATGTTGTGCATTCACTTTGTCGAACATTACCCGAATACTTCATTGTCAACTTTGTCCTACATATTCGCGTATGTAGAACATTTGGCTTTTTTCGTGAAGTGTCGTATTATTAAGTGTGTTATATATTATTGCGGATTGAGAACACTCGCCTTCTCCTATTTTATTTTTATCCTCTTTTAACCCTTATTTTTTACTCTCTATCTAAAAACAAATTTATCTCAACGTCTTACCTTTACCATGTCACTTGTCATACACAGCAGTACAGAATATTCTCGCACATCATTTTCTCTTTCATACGTGCTACCATAAATCACAATTATATACAGATTTCAATTTACGAGCCGACTCAATTTACCTTGTCAATCATATTAATTATAAATTATGTTTATAAGAATCACATTATGGAATTTATACATTTAAAATACGACATTTTAACTTAACCATAACTATAATTTCATGTTTCCCGTTGGAATGTATTTGAATGATAAACTACATTGGTTTGATTTTTCATTTTTAGTAACTTATTTTAATTTTAGGCTGGGAGGCCTAATTTGTTTTGTTTATGATGAAGGATTTTAGTGACTTACATATATAATATATTTAATCTTTTAAATTATGCAATACTTTTAAATTATTTTAAAACATTCAGTGCTAGAGACTCGCCTAGCGGGTCATGTGTAGGTGTTACCGCTAGGGTGACGTCTCACCTAGCGGGTTCTGTTTTGTTATCATTTTAAGTAATTCTGGAGGGACACCGCCTGTCTGATATCAGTTTGTTGCTATTATATAGCCTTCAGGAAGGTATCTGCTTTGTAACCGTGCAGTTCGTTTTTGAATTTTCGTCGTACGATCTTCTACCCTCGTATAGTGTACTTGTTAAGTAATTTTAACGGGTTTTAAGGATACAGTTGAAGTCGTAAATTCAGTATCTTTGCAGGTATCAATTAAAAATAGCTTACACTTTTAGATTTACATTAAAAGTATATTATTTTTAGTTTAAAATTATATAAGAAATTACGCGTAAATCGTATTTGTAAATGGAAAATTTCAAACAAGAAATATATTTATATAACAGGCAAAAATAAACTTAAAATAACATTAAATTGTTTAATTTTATGTTCTTAGCAAACATAAATCAATGTACAGGTCGCAAATAAAATAAATCTATAAAAGCGTTAGTGACATAAGTTGTAGGCCCTATATAAAGCAAGCGGAAAACACGCTGCACGAGTAATCAGCCCAAAAGGAGAGATACCTCGTAATTACTCAACATTGAATGTGGTAAATTCGTTATAAAACAAATACTTGTAACAAAATCAACAAAAATAATTACAATTTATTTTATTTATATAGTTTTGACTATATAATCTTTATATCTTAACACTATAATGTGAGTTCTTCAACTTCATGAATGAATACATAACAGAACACTCTAAGTTTTTCGTTTTAAAATTAAATTTAAAAACTTGTTTCAATTCATTGTAATGGTTTACTACAAAAAAATAAAAGTACTTTCAAACGCCTTGAGATCCGTTCCGATTATATGTAAAAGTATCTAGGCTTCAAAGTGCTTAATAATATGTTCTTTACTTGTTTTTTTTTACTTGTTTTACTTGTTTTTTTTAGTATTACTCTAATCAATTAAAATAAAAATCCGAACTATAAAATTTCGTAATTAATTTGCATACAGACAAAATGTGACTCATGATGTTTAATTAACTTTAACCATAATAATTCTTTGATTTTTTTTTCTTCTTCTCCATCTCACTGAATATCCCATTCCAATACCTATGTGTTTAGAGGTCTTTCTTTTATCTTTTCAACTACTTGGCTTGTACTAGAGTAGGCCCTATTCTGGCAGATGGTCGTGTTCCTGATATTCTTGTTATATAATCACACCAAATGTAGTGCTACTGGGTGTTTCATTGTATTAGAGGTAAATGTAATTCAATTTCAATTTCGTTATTTCTTTTCTTATGAAGTCAACCCTAGTGCATGCAGCCGTTGCTCTTAGGAAACTCATTACTGTCATCTGCCAACGCAGTTCTCTCCTCCTCTTTGGTTCTCTCTTCCAGTTCTCATTTCTTTCTCGTAAGCCAGGTTTTAGTTCCATTAAGTAAAATAGTTGCTCATAACAGACTGGTAGATTGTTAAATTATTTACACTTGATCTGCTAGTTCCAGGGCTACAAAAAATAGTACTGTTTCTTATTACATGATCAGCCAATTATATGACTGAAGCATTTAAGAACAGAAGAGGTATAGGTTTAAAAAACACTAGACACAGTTATCTCCTCTAAGAGTAATAAACTTCGTTATACAGCCAGACCCTATGATGAACCAAGTGAAGTTTCATTTACAAGGTGGAAAGAAGATGCTTTTTGGAGGGCGTGGAATGCTGATAAGCATAATTTTCCATTCAGTGAGAAAGGCAACGGTAAAAGACCTTACTTCTCGTTTTAGTAAAGCCTCTAGAGGTTCAAACCAACCTTTCGACTGATGACCTAAACAACAATACAAGTAAAATAGATATAGAACTTGTCAAATAGAACTTGAATCCAAAATTTCTTCTCTAGTTTAATTCTTTAACTCTTACTTCTTAAATGAAGACGATGTTCAGATTTAGGAATTGAAAATTTGGAAATATAATAAATTAATATTTAGTGAAATATGAAGTACCTACTCTAATAGTTGAGCATATCAAATGTTTGATGTGAGGTTGTACATCTTAGATAAAAAAGTTGCTTGTAGCAAATTAAGATAATTGCTCCTTTTAAATAAATTGAAAAAAGTTTTAATATTCAGTTTTACAACCTTTTCCCTCGCTAAATTTTTTAATTTTTTGACATATGTACGCAGTCACTTGAAACAAATTAGGTGAAGAATTTTAATTATAAAATTAATTAAGTTGAGAGGGAGCTGAAAGTCATTTTAAGGAATATTTTTTTAACAGGTGTTACATATTTAAGTAAAACGGTGTTTGTTGGTGGTTTTCGACCGCCTGTGTGTATGTTTATTTTGGTTGTACGGTTTAAAAGGCACAGGCAGTTGAGAATATATAACGTGTGTCAGGTGTTAGTAAGGTGTTGTGGAGATGGCGGGTGGAGTGTCAGGTAGAGGGTGTTTGTGTTCGTTAGAAGCCGTGTTATATTATCAGACAGCCTGAACGTGTTCAAGCTATGACAAAGAGGGTAGACATACAGTGTGTGTCTGTATTTGCGCGTTTGTATGTTTGCGTGGATTTGTGGTGAGGAGGAAAATTGGGGGAAAGCGTTACACCATCATGTTGTTAGTCCCTAAACTAATTACAATTTCATTGCGAAAGGATGCTTGGTTGCGTGTATGTGGATTCGCGTGCGTGTAGTATAAATATGGCTGTGTGATGTTTATACATAATCTAATAGTAAGATATGAGAAGTTTACCGATACAGCCTAATACACTTTACCTTGCTAGAGCGATTTCATTCGACTGATCATCGTTTTCCATTTAAATAAAATTACTATTATTAATTGCCGTCATAGTATCATAAATACCTCAAATTTCAATGAAATTCATTTTATTAAATCTGCTGTTATACTTAACGTAGTTCTCAGTGTAATTGAATAGTTTTAATAAAACAAAAGTAATTAAATAGAATTTCAGTGCAAACGAAAGGCGAATGGCTTATTTGCTTGCATCTACACGGCCGTAATCTAATATAATTTTTGTTTTATTAGTTTTAAAAAAAATAGTGTTAATAATATAGTGTAATGTTTAACGATTCTTTACTTAAGATTACTTAATAGAACTACTATATTTAAGAAATAGTCTAGAGAATTAAGAAAGAACCTTGAGAAACTGGAATAAATCAATAAAATATTGAACAAAAATATGTACAGATTAATAAATTTAAGAAGAGCAGTAGCATAAGGATGATTAATGGACGAAAGAAAAACTTACAAGCAAATCTAAAATGTGGTCTGGAAAAAGATCTTTTAGAAATATTAAATGTTACTTAATTTGGTCTTATGTAGCAACACATAAAATCAAACTTTCTTATGTTAATGTAATTTTGGTAGTAAAGATTGTTTCTGACACTAACCGTAAAAATTTAAACATTACATTATTGATCTAAGAATAATGTTAAACACTTTACGGATTAATTTAGTTAATTTTTTCAGTTTAGTTTTTTTTTATTTCATGTTAATAACAATGATATATGTGCCGTGAATGACGTGATGAAGCTGATTATCTAGTAGTTACGTTTCATTCTGTTTTGGTGTATTTAGTCTAATATGATTTTTAAATATTTAATTGTCGATGTAATCGATTCTAGCTTATAACGTGATCGTTTTCAATTATACGGTAAATCTGTGTTCAATTTCTTCTTTAACCTCGTATGCATATTGTCAGATAGGGAGTGTATATTTTTTATAAAGTAATTTTCGTGTTAACCAGATTTATCGGCGAAATTCTTTTAGTACAGTTTAATGTTTAATAAAATTCGAAAGTTTTCATGAGTTGTCTCGTTAATTACTTACGAAAGGGGTTTTGTTATGATTTTTAGAATTTTTCGCTAGGGTGTCTGTAATAAATAAAATGTTGCAAGCTGTGGAGTCATAAATAATTAACACACATCTATTCCACATATCCTGAGAACATATTTGTTAATGGGAGCTTTTGTTTTATGAGCATGAGAATATTTCTCAAGAAAACAGTAATTTCATTTAACATTAAGTATTTAACATTAACACTTCTAAGTTTGCGATTTTTTCAAGATTATCAAGTTAATCGGTTGTTAAAGTAAAATTTATAACATTTCGTTATAAATAACTAAAAATAAAATTAAGGAATGAGAAGAGTTATGAATAATTCAACATTATCTTTTTGCAATTTTCAATACTTTATTTTGAATTAGTAAAATAAAATTATGTTATTTTATGTAGCAGGAGTTCTCTACAGTTATAAACGAATAATATTGTACAGTTCTCCTCTTCAGTGGCTAGTTATGAATCATCACAATCCCTCTGTAAAAGTTATAACTAAAATATTATATAAATTTTATTTTCTTATAATCTGATTATTTATTTAAAAAGTTGGCACCAATTTTTTGAATTTTTAACATTTATCAAAACTTGAATCCGCTTGATGTAATTAATAAGTGACAGTCGCAGCACATTACGTTTAGTAAATCATTACATTAATGGTGTGTTATTAGAGGTACTTTCTCTACTGTCTATTTTAATGGTGATAGTACTAAAATATATAGCTGTTTTTCTTTCATTTACTTTTCACTTCTTAGTTTTTAGATCGTAAATATTATTAATGTTATATAACATGAAAAATATATTTTTTCTGTTTTGTAATATACACATATACACTTATTTAATTACTAGTAGAAAAAAATAGCTATTTACTAATTCTTAGTACTTTTAACCTTCGTCCCGGTACTTCCGCAAATTTTATGATTAACTCAAATATTCGGGAACCAAATCAGGCAAATTATTTAGGAGTTACATTTAATAAAAATGTTTAATCTGGTTAAATCGCTTTAAACAAAAGTAAAATACTATCAAGCATATCAATATTTTTTTATAGGCTTTCCTGCTGTTTGTCACCTCAACCCGTAGGTTGGTGGGCCTACAATCTTGCGCTGTCCACTTCACTCCAGTCGCTTCAGTTCCTTTTACTTCTTCCCTTCCTCAGTTCATCCATACATGACAGTCTCGGTATTCCCTCGTGGCACAACCCTCCATCAGCCCCTTAAGCAGGGAAATGAATCAGGTCGCAGCAGATGTCCAATTATATACTGTTTCGTTTACCTTTGATTGTTTTTAGGAGGGTTCTGCCTTCAGCCCCTCTTATCAATGCAATTTAATTAATAACTGTTAATGAAATCTTATGCATTCTCCACAAACGTCACATTTCTAATGCTTCCAGCTTTCTTTTATCCACATTGCGTAGAGTCCATGTCTCCGAGTCATAAGTTGCTGTACTACATAATGAAGCTTCTAATAAAAATTTTCATCGTCTCTTGAAAAAACGGTTTTGATGTTAGCAGTCTTTTCTTCTTGAGAAATGCTTTCCTAGGTTGTACTATTAAGCTTTCTTGTCTGTTGTGCGCCTGCAATCAGATGTTCAAGAACTTTTGAAATATTTAAATGTAGCTACTTGTGAAAGTTTTCACCCTCAAGCCATCTGTTTTCATACCTCAGACTTCTGTTTGCCATCTCTGATGTAATTCGCGATTTTGTTTTCTTCTCGTTTATTCTCACTGTACATTTATCGTTAAGGATGATTTTCGTATGCAGTGCGTTTTGTAGTTCTTTCTCACTGTTACCAACTAGAACAACTTTATGTGCAAAATGAATTGTGTTGTAGCACTCGCCGTTTATCTTTATGCCATTTTGTTAGTTCTATGTTTTTTTTTTTTTTTTTTTTTTTTAACGTTAATTTTATTTAGAAACTATACAGTACAGTATAACCATCCAAAAGCTTAACTAAATTTTGAAAAAAACAAATGACTTGATAAATAAACAGAAATATTTTTTTAAAGAATACATCCCAGTGGATAATTCAAAAGTATAGTGGATTTCAAAAAAAAATAAGTTAATAAAAATATAGAACAATTATATCAATAGATCTCTACTCCATTTTCTTCGTAGGCGTCGGTGTGGTAAGTTTCGTCTTGACATTTGCTGTATTAGGGGATTGATGTGATCTGTTAATTTTCTGTTAAATTTGGAATATTTTATTTTAGCAGTTTCTGTTACAAAAGGGATTTTCAAATCGGAATGCAATGTTAAATTTGTTACGTAATATGGGGCGTTCGTTATCATCCGAAGTATTTTTGACTGATGAGTTTGAATTTTTTGAATGTGAGTTTTCTTTGCGGTCCCAAAAATTTCAATACCGTAATTCCATATCGGTTGTAAATAGGCTTTGTATGTTAATAATTTAAATTTTAATGATAGAGTTGATTTTCTGTTGATGAATTTTGAAAGTAATTTTGTACGGTTATTTAGTTGCAAACGTTTTGTTTTGATATGATATCCCCAAGTCAGTCTACGGTCTAAATGGAGGCCCAGATATCGAACTTTATTTTCTTGCGGTATCTCATTGTTATCCAGGTAAACAGTTGGACAAGTTCTTCTTCTTAAAGTAAAAGTCACTTGCACAGATTTCAGCGGGTTAACTTTCATTCTCCAGTTTTTGAGCCATGTAGATACCTCATACAAGTGATTTTGGATGTTCATCGAAGTTTCTTCTGGAGATTCACTGCTGCATAACAGAACGGTATCATCTGCGTACGCTGCTACTGTCGTGAAGTCATTTTCCGGGAAGTCAGACGTAAATATGGAGTACAAAGCAGGAGATAATATGGACCCTTGAGGAACTCCTGCTTCGATATGCCAGATATTAGAATATTCCAAACCTTGGCGCACAACAAAATATCTATCCTCTAAAAATGATCTCAGAATTCCATAATATGTATCAGACAAAATAGATTTTAATTTATACAAAAGCCCGGGATGCCAAACCTTATCGAACGCCGAACTAATATCCAGAAATACAGCCGATGTGTATAACTTTTGTTCTAACCCTACAGAAATTAAATCAACCACTCTGTGCAGCTGATGAGTTGTTGAATGCTGCCTTCTGAATCCAAACTGATAATTTGGAGTTGTAGCTTCAATTATCGGCGAAAGTCGATCTAACAAAATTCGTTCAAAAAGTTTAGACACGACTGAAAGAAGGCTAATGGGCCGGTAAGAGCTTACACAGTGAGATGGTTTTTCCGGCTTCTGAAATAAAACAATAGTTGACAATTTCCATTGTAAAGGAAAATGCGCAGTTCTGAGAATAGCATTAAATATGTTTCGTATAAAAATTATCCCTCTTTCTGGTAACTCCTTTAATATCTCTGCAGTTATCAAATCCAGACCTGGTGACTTGTGCAATGGAAGACGTTTAATAATACTCTTGACCTCGTTTAAACTCACAGGTTTAGGCGGCAACGATAGCGTAGTTGGGCACGTTACGAATTCCTGTACATCCCTGTCAAACTCAATGTCTCCTGTTTGCACATGAGGTTTAAATACGTTGCTGAGATGTTCTCCAAATAAATCAGCTTTTTCTTGGTCAGACTTGGCCCAGGTTTGGTTCTCACGCCGAAGAGGAGTCGAAACTGGAACTTGCTTTAGAAGTCGCTTTGTTGCTCTCCATAACGAACCATCTTCTGTGTCCAGGGAATTCAAGCGGCTTTCAAAGCGGTCGAGTTTAACTGCCCAGATTTCCTTTTTAAGTCTGTTGGATAGCCGATTGACAGTAGATTTATCGTCCGGAAGTCTTGTACGATGCCATCGACGACGTGCTGCCCGTTTTTGAGTAATTAATTCCCGTATGGATCTGGGATAATGAGGTCCATTGCGTTCATTTTTTGAAACAGTTATTGCAGAATCCCATGCAGCAGATTGAATGATAGAGGTAAAATCGTCTATGGCGCATTCTAAATCGTGAGCAGTTTTTAAAGGGACGTGAACATTTAAATTGTTATTTACAAGATTTTGAAATTTGACCCAATCCATCTTACCGGTTGGCGTTAGCGATGGTAGTTGCTGTTTATAAAGAGGAGTAGCACTTATAGTTAACAGAACCGGAGAATGGTCGGATCTAAAATCGTCTAAATTTTCAACCGCATGGTGAAGTCGACTTATACCTCGTGTTATAAATATATCTAGTATATCAGGTAGCTTTGTGACGGCAGAAGGCCAATATGTCGGCATCCTGGGCGTTATTACTTCAAATCGATTGTAGTCAACTACATTTAGCAGTTGCCTGCCTCGTGGTGTATTGACTCTACATCCCCACTGAGTGTTCTTCGCATTATAATCACCACCAGCAATAAATGCTGGTCCCAACTCATCGAAAAAATTTTGAAACTCCTCCTCAGTTACTCGAAATCGTGGCGGACAATAAACTGATGCTACATTAAATTTTAACTGGTTTAGGTATAAAGAAAGTACAGTTGCCTGAAGAAAATTTGTTGGAGGTTCAGTGAAAAGGAAGTCATGTTTTAAAGTCGCCTTGATGATAATTGCCGTGCCCCCTTGGCTCCGGTCGGCCGGGTGATCAGTCCGGTAAACGATGTAACCGGGAACGTAAAAACGAGAACGTGAAGTCAAGTGAGACTCCGAAATGAGGGCGATGTCTATTCTTTTCTCATGTAGCACATATTCTAGCTCATTGAAATGTTGTGAAATACCATTAGCATTCCACAACAAGACGACAAGGGAATTAGATGTCATATTATTTGGCATTATTTTTAGACATTAAGGCTTGTATAAGTTGAGTCATTAACGAAATCATTGGAAACAATAGAGTTTTCATTTCCGACAAAAAAGTATTAATTTGACTTGACGGCCCCAACGCAGCATTATATTCCGCAATTTGGGCAGATGAAAATATGGAAGGTGAATGAACCTGTAATAATGGAGTTTGTCCTGCTTGAATTTTATTTCCGGTGGATTTTGAAGGCAACGGTGGAAAAGATGAAGAATTAATGTCAGGTACTGGGTGCCTTTGATTTTTTGAATTTTCACTTGTTTTATGAAGGGGTGCCCGACGTTTCTGGATTTCCTTGTATATAGCACACCCTTTGTAGTTAGCCGGGTGAGACTGGGAACAGAGCGCACACGTGGCTGGCGTATCGCGTGGTTTGGTACAACTGGAAGACTCATGATCCCCTGCACAACGCACGCATTTAGGAGCGTGATTACAATAACGTCTTGTATGTGAATATTGTTGGCACCTTAGACATAGTTCTATGTAAACTCATTTAATAAATATTAAATGAACCAAGATTAAACAATTGTGGAGAGCTCTGCATTCCTGACTGGCACCCTTTGAAATTTTTCCAGAAATTCATTTCGGTTATTTGGCGCTTTTTGATTCATGTTACACAGGCTTATTGGAAAACATTCTCTAGTATAACTAAAACAAAAACTTTCTGTTCATAGATACTTGTTTGGGCTTATGCCAGTCGAAAAAACGGTTTCACAGCTTGTAGAAACTGTTTCTTATTATGATTAATACAAAATTGAATAATATTATTACCACACTTATTAATAACTTATTTCATTTAATGTTAATAAAATCAAACAACTCCAGATCGGTCAAAAAATAAATAAGAACACTTACCAAAGAAGCGCTTTCATGGGGTTACCACATCGTCAGCTGGTTTTAATATTTAAAATTTACATATTTATTTTTCAGTGGTATTGGACCTCCTCTGTGTGTCATGAAAACTACAGGAATAAATTTATCTATTAATTTTATTATTCAAATTTAACAAGTCAGTCTGCCAACGTAATTAGGACACTGTTTTCTTATTCTGTTTGCATATTTAATAATTTAAACATTTTTTTAAAATTTATATATTATATTATATTATATGTAAAACTTTCCCAGTAGATCCAAATTCTCTATTTTTATTATTCGTCTTTAAAATTTCCAAATAACTTTTTATATTGCTTGTAATGTGGTTTGAATTAATTAGTTTGGTGACAACGGAAAATGTATAATTAATTCCTTTTTTTAAATTATTCTATCTTTGATCGTTCTGGTGGGTTTTTAATTTTATTTACACTGAATAAAATATAAACTGATAAATTATTTAAGCAGTGGATGAATGCTTAATAAACTTATTACATGTATAAACAGGCTTGCAAATTTTCACTTTGGCTGCAAGGATTTTCAAGAAACCAAGTCATAAGTAGGTTTAATTTAACATGTATACCAGTAACGGGCCCCTCAAAAAATGTTAAAATAAAATGTTACGTAAGTGTCATCCTCAGTAGTAAGCATCATTGCATTAGGGAATAAAACTTGATTAAGTTACTCTGAACCTGCTGATGTTTTGATGCGGTTAATGACATATTTTGGAATCTAAGGAGACTCATTGTTCAGTTAAAATTTGACAAAAAACCGTTTGTGAGATAGTGCAGCCCGAAGGAACTTGTCAAAAAAAAACAAACAAAAAAGGACTATTCGTGATTTCCTTATGATGTTCAAGGACAACTTACTTTTCTTTCGTTATACTATAATACATATTTTAGTAAGTATAAACAAAATATATTTGCGATATTACTTCAAAAATGCGTAGATTAACGTTATAGTGCAGTCTTGTAATGACTTATAAATTTCCTATTAAATTTAAAGGTAAGCAAAATAGATATTTTGTAGGCCTACCTATGAAATTTACTGAGGGTCCTATACGTTTGGAGTTTTACTTTGGCTTATATATAGATGTAGTTAAATATCGAATATAGCTTAAAACTGCTGTTATTGGAAATGCAAACAAGGCTTTTGTTGAAGTAATAAAGTCAGAACTTGTTGGGACAAGACCCGGTCCTGATCAGCGAATGTTCAAAAAACTTTCGATGAACTTTCGAAGTTTGGCTGATCAGGCCGGGTTTTGGCCCACTAAGTCCGGATTACAATGCATTAGGTTCGTTATCAAATAAGTATTTATTTATTTATGATAAAAATTTTATTTAAATTCAATTATTTAACGTTGCGTCAGCAACTGGGCCAATAACGGTTGCAGTTGTTTTCGGAGCATTAAACGTGATTGGTACTTGCGAAGATTTTTGAAGCTTACCTTCAACTTGGCAATGTAGGCTATTGGCTGCCGATTAAAATGTCGAAGTAGTCTTTAATAAGTTTTTGTGAGAATGCTTAATTTGTTATATAAATATCTAATACGTAAGCATATGAATTTTTACATTTAAAGACTTTTATCTTGGTGTAAAAAATAATACTCAAAATTGGTGATATTTATGTGAGAGGCAGAAGATTTAGTCTATGAGAAGAGCATACGGGATGTAAAATCTGGCCGTCATACATCAAACTCAGCTACGTGTGTCCAAGTTTTGTGATCCTATTATGCTATCAATCTTCTTCAGAAATAAATATTCTACAAAATATTAATTCTAAAAATGCCGAATGATTTACGCATTAAACTGTATTTAATAAAAAAATACATGTAAACATTAACAGACTATTTAATGTAAAAATGAAATGAATAAGTAATAAAGAAAAAAAGGAAAAGCTGTAAAAAGTCATAATTGAATTATTGAAATGAATTTGACATTACGCGCTGTTCACTAAATGGTACGGAATGAAATGATGAGGGCACTTTGAATGAGAAATGTGAATGTAAGATGAATATAAAAGAAAAGGGGGCAGAGGAAATAAATGAGGGAACAGGCTCAAATGATTTTTATTACCCTTCTTTTCATTTCTTTTATTCATTTTATCAAAGGAGAACATATTCCTTTTTCAGAAATTCCTACTTCTTTAAATACAGTCTCAGTTGTTTCACAAAATTTTTATTATTCTGTTAATTGAATTCTCCTACAGTAATTAATATTAGACTAATATACTTTTTAAATAAATTTATTTACTTAGCCATTCAGTGTGAACCACATTATCTGTTTTCCAACTCTCAAAAGCAACTACTATATTCTGTTTGCAAGGAAGGTTCACTTATGTGTTTTTCATATAAAAAACGTACTTTAACAACATTTCTAAAGTTTTGTGCTTCCTTTTGCATCTCTTCAGTTATTTTATGGAAAATTGAATATTGTTCTAAATATTTTGGCAAATATAATATAATCCTATTTTTAATTCTAAATTTCTTTTCAAGATTAAATTTACAATATAGACACACAACACTGTAATAGAAACATTATGAAGAATTACAATTTAACAGTTCGTGCGTGTTATTGTATGTAGGTTTTATTTTGTATTGCCTGAATACGTTTTATTTCTAATGTTTTAGCAGAACAACATATTGTTGTACTCCGTATGTCCAAATTGGTTCTATCACTGTTTTGTATCTACGTATTTCTGTCTCCAGAGAGGATGTTGGGCATCTGTTTTAATGTTTAAAGTAATAATATTCACAAAAACTGTTGATTTTTCTGTGACCCTGCGTTTTATTATTTATTGACATAAAAAAAAACTGTAGGTAGTGTTCAATGTAAGACGTAAAGAGGAGTATTATAGAATACTTAAACTCAACGCCATTTTATTTGTAATAATACTTAGTTATGATTTTTGGGTGATTGTAAAATAATGAATGGTAAAAAACATGCCTATGTATAATTTTGTTGTGAATAATTTGCCTAATTTTGTTGTGAATAATTTTCCCCATAAAAATATC
Organism: Catonia carolina; assembly: GCA_035578175.1. Taxonomy (NCBI): domain Eukaryota; kingdom Metazoa; phylum Arthropoda; class Insecta; order Hemiptera; family Achilidae; genus Catonia; species Catonia carolina. Next base: position 47,102,478 of record JAQMRL010000001.1, read on the forward strand.
AAAAATCTACAACCATTAAAACAGACTGTTTGTCAACAATTATTTTTATAGCTTATTTGGTCAAATTTTTATCAAATATACTCGTAGTTCCACTGCTGATAGCAATTTGTCTCGTTTACAAACAGCTCAATCTAAAGTATTCATGATTATTATCATTCCCCTCGCTACGTGCTTAACGAAACCTTACAAAACGACTTACGAATTACGTGATATTATCAAGAGTACTGCTGACTATTTTACAGAAAAACTGAGAAACATAAAAACGACCTAATTAAAAAAATGCACACACTACACCCTATCCCTGACGTTCCCAAGAGAAGGTTAAAAAAAAAATAAAGCAGGAATTTTCTAGAGGATAACATATAATTAAACACATGAAAATAACAGTCACATAATTTTGAAATAAACTTCAGTACGCACAAACACTCACATACAATATAAAGCGTCAAATGGGTGATCAGCTTTTTCAGACCATTCATGCCACATATTATCAAATTAGCCGTCACATTTATAGTTGTTTTACGTAATAAAACAAATAAAAATATATACTCAAAACCCAAATTGGTTTTTGACGGTAGACTCCTTCATAAGCTTTATATCTCTAGCTCTGATTTTAAACTGTAAGAGACAGTCAGATATTCTTTGATATCTGCAGGTGGCACAGTACATAATTCTGAATTGAAATTTTTACTAATATATTAAAATGTTTAAGCTGTATATATGTAGTATATAAATTCAAAATTGGAAAGGTTTTTTGACTACTGTTTTCCTATTGTAATATTGGCAAAAGGTTTGCTGTGAACACTTTTTAAATAATGTATTCGTATATTTCTGATATTGAGTAATACACGCAGCTTTGTATTTTATAAATATGTTTAAAACCTGAAGCTAGGAAATTGTGTAAACTTGTTCAAAGTTTAAACAGAAAATGAAAGAAGAAAGTAAGGACGAATGAGTTGGGGATTACCGTACGACCTACACCGACACTGTGTAATACTTTGTAAAAAACGGTCCCTTTACGCAACATGAATTGATTTCAATCGCTTGTTTTCACGACAGGAAAATACTTCTATCCGTTGAATTTTGCCTTTCAACTTTATTGCTCATGCAAGAAATAACACGCATGTTTCTGACTAGACATATATTTTAAATATTCAAATGAATAATAGTAGTAATAAAAGTACAATAATTTTGAATTTCACAACATTTATTTGATTTTTAAATTATTCTTTTTTGAAACAAAAGGTGTGAAAACAATATCTGGTTCATCAATTTCTTGTTTACAAGTTTTACGATAAAATTTCGTTCATTTCAAAGGAAATAAAAGTGAAGTCAATCACCTGAAAGATATTATGTGCTGCTATTACAGAATCATTGCTACCGTATAAAAATCACAAATTCAACACAAGTAAAGTAATAAACATCTTTTTTTGTAACAAAAGACTACGATTATTTATAGATATCGTACTGGCAAACGGAAATATCAGTATATTTAACTGCTTTATTGTATTTATGAGATGTAGTTTATACGAGATAATAAAAGGGTATGGATTAATGAATATCATGTCGTAAAAAATAAAATTTTTTCCCTTCGTGAGTAAATATTACGTAAACTGTGGTTAAAGTTCCTTAAGTATAGGGATAATAGTATTTTATAACAAAATATTAACTAATTGTTTTCCATCAATCTTTTAGTATTAATGGATTAGAAAAAAAATCACATTACGGTGAAATCATTGTACCAATAATTTGAGAAATTCTGTTTACCGAAAATATTATTTTACAATTTTTGTTTATTATTACTAAGTAGTTTTGATTATAAGGTATTCAAAACGTTAAACTTCAAGCCATTTTTAAACAAAAACATTTTAGAATATAATTTAATATAGGCCTACATCTAAACATTAAAAATTATGTAATGAGATGTGATAGGTGCAAGTTTATTACACTTAAATGCAAAATATATGTTGTTTGTTTAGGTCATCAGCCGAAAGGCTGGTTTGAACCTCTAGAAGTTTTACTAAAACGAGGAATGAGGTGGTTTACCAATGCTGAGTTGAAAATTATGCTTATCAGCATGCCAGGCCCTCCGAAAAACACACATTTTCTATCCTGCAAATCACATCTTTACTTCATTTACCACAGGTTGTGAATGTATAATAAAATTCATTACTCCCAGAGAAGATAACGCTGATTAGTGTCTTTTACATCTCTGCCTGTTTTCTGTTCTTAAATTGTTCAGTCATTTAATTGGCTGACCATGTGATACAGAACTATTTTTTGTAGTCCTGGAACTAACAGATTGAGTATAAATAATAATTTAACACTCCATCTGTCTGTTGTGGGGAGAAAAAATACACAGTATTTTAAAACATTTTGTTTTATTTTTACGAGTATTTTTTTTATTTTCAGGATGAAATTTTGTTATAAATAAAAAGTAAATTAACGTTCATTAATCTTACAATGTAACAAAAGCATTAAATCGGTTGCCCAATCCATTATTAAATCATGTTAGCTGTATTAAATATCCTTCTAACAACCCATCAGTTCCCAATCTTGTTAGAATGTTTTAATATTACATATCACATTAATAAAGAGCTGAATTTTCATTTTATATATGTTAAGTGATGATAATAATGTTATAGCGAGTGTTAAAATGAAAGTTCTTTATTTGAGAATTTGTACAGAAGACTAAATGGTTTGCTCCAGTGCTCACTTCTACAATTGGTGTAGAAAGGTAGTTAACAACAGGAGAAGAGTAAAGAAGAAAGTTTCAATTCCCAATTATTCTCATGAAATACATATTCTATTACGTTTATCCGTATATTATTATTATTATTTGAAGTAATATTACATTAGAAAATCTTTAACCAGAAGCAAAATTTTCAGCTCTTTTACCGTAAGTGTGGTATGAGATTCTAATAAATCATAAGAAGGTAGAGAGAAAATAAGATTATAAAGCACTTTCTTACATTTTCCTTTATTTCTTGATCTCTCTGTCTTATTAATTGGTCATCGTTTTATTCTCTTTGTGATTTTTTTAACTTGCTTTTACTTCTAACAGACTACTAAGAAGAAATGAGAGAAAAAGTCAGATTATTATATCGCTTAATTCGAATTGTAATTTATATGGTAATTTATTACATAATTTACAGTAACTGTAAAGTTTTTGACTTTACTATTCCAAATTTTCGACTTTTGTTGGAAATCTCTCTAGACCCTTGGAGTTGATCAAATTTTGTCTTTTTAAAATAATTAAAATGGTGTTTTTTTTCTTTATTCGTTAAGGAAGAAAAATATTATTTTATTATGAATAAAGTTTGTAATTTTACATAACGTATTTCTTTTCAATAATTTTTATTATTTCTTAAAGAAATCACGTTTTATTAGTTCATTCTAGTTGGTTTTATTACACATGTTTTTACATCGCGTTTTCTCGTGGGAAATAAGAAAGCCTAAAGGCCTATTTTCAGTTCTCACTGTTTAAAACCCTTACTTGGCAATTCTGGATCCTGGGAACAATTTTTCAGTTCCATCTCTACGTACTTTTTGTAGAGGGGCCTACCGTTACTTCAGCACTTTTTGCGGCCAATTAACGCGTTTGTTTTACGCCGGATTGTCAACGTCTTTCATAACGGCTAGTTTGATTGGTTTTCCCCCTCCGTACGCCGGTAATTAGCGCCCCGGTCAGCCGTGTGTGTGCAAGAAAATCGTCAGAGTGTTTTTTCCTATTGTGTACGCGTAAAAGTTCGTACTTCTAAGGTGCTGTGATTGGATACTCACTAAAAAAGGTAATTTTCTTTTAATTTTCTTTTGTACAACTAAATAAAAAAAAAAAAATGAAGAAAAGAAAAAAATAACCTTTTTTTTAGAACCATTTTAAATGGAAAATATAAAACAAAAATATAGTTAAATAATAGTAAATAAAAAAAAAATTCATGTAGAATTAGTGAAATCATTTAGTTTTTTTGATTAAATAATAATAATAATAATAATAATAATAATAATAATATTAAAAATAATAATAATGGGCTAATAATAAAAACACAATTTTAATTATAAAATGTTAAAAACTTTAAATTAAATACCTACTTTAAATACGTTAGAAATATATAAAAATAAAAATAATTAACAAAAATAATTTAATTCTGTTCAAATTTAAAAAAAAAGAAGAAATATTATTTAAAATTTTAATTATAAAATGTTAAAAACTTTAAATTAAATACCAAAAAAAAAACGTTTAAAAAAATATAAATTTATAAAAATAAATCTAAAATGTTAAACTGAAATTCGTCTCTTGTATTTATTTTTAAAAATATATCTTCCTGTTTTGTTAGTCTAGTCTTAGAAATAAGTTTTTCAGATGAATGTACTCCAACATTGAATTGTATTCATAATGGGTGATACTTGAATGAACGTTATTCAGTACAGTTATAACGCTTCTGGGTACTGTTTTAGAGCTACTGTACCTACAAATTTATTTTTGAACCTCCATATTAAACACTGCACCGTGTTTGATTATTTATAAACACAAAAAGGTATATGTCTTGGCGAATTTACTAAAATTTCTTGTTTCTCCAAGATTTATTCACCAATGGCCTTGTATGGTGATTTTTATTAAGTTGCAATATGTTTTGGTTACAAAATTTATGTTCACTGTCTGAAAGGATTCCGTAATCTGAAAACAGCCGTACTTTCTCGCAAACCACAAAGCGAGAACAGTGGCTCTCTAGAGAAATCTGAGCTGATATTTCACAGTAACAACTTGAAACAGGGTTTTGACTCTCCAATCAAAACTTCCCCCAAAGTATTTTTTTTTTTAAATTCCTTCGTAGGAAATTTCAGGTCTTGGACGTTGGGCCGTTCTACGACGTCCTGGTGGAGGCAACCTTTAATATAGATTATTTTAAAACAGGTAAGTGGTTGAGTGAAATTTACAGGTTATTACCGCTGAATGGAGTAGAAGAATGGAGACATCTACTTGGAATACGTTTTAATCACTCACACTACCTCACGAACAACAAATTCACACTTTAATTTAAAGTAAAATTTTTTTTAAATTAAATCCTGTTCAAAGGATACACTAATTCTCGTGTGTAAAACACGGTACATTTTTTAATAATAATCTTCCCTACTTTTATTACAGGCACAATACAAGTTTCAAATTATTACATATGACATGTATTTTAAAATCAACAACAATTTTCAATATTTTTATAGGATACCTGTCATGTCAATATTTTTATAGTATACATTACATGGTGGAGGCGCCGGGTATGAGTTTAGACAGTGATCTTTTTTTTCTTTTAAATAAATTTCTTTTCCAGAAATTATGGAGTTATATTTTATGTTAATGTAGGTTTTTTTTCAGGGTTATGTACAAGATATGCGGCTTTGGAATGTGTATAATTGTATTGTTTTCTTTTAACGTCGTTATGAGATGAAAATATTGTGGATTTATATTACCATTATGAAATCTTAGTGAATAATTCTGTTTTTCTTTCAGTAGTTACATTTATAATTATTCAATGTAAATAAGTTTTATAAGTTAATTTAATTTTTTTTTACAGTGTAGACATGGCACCATTGTGTTATCGTGCCATATCAGAGTTACATGTAGGAATTTATATATTTTTTTTTATTGTATGTGTTTAACAATGCATAGTATTTAATAAATGTTATATCACAGTATTGCGTATAGTACTATGAAAGATAATATTACTTTGTTTGTCTACGTGACATATGCGACGTCACGATGCATTTAACAAACATATGTGATTTCGCGGTCAAATACCGCCTTTCTGTGACTTTCTAAACAATTTTTTTTTATTAAATGAAATATATTTCTGCTTCAAATTTTTCTTCGTTGGACATGAATACTTTTGGCAAATACTAAATGCCATACTTTTCGCTATGTTTTTGCGAGAAACATGAGTATAATGACAAAGGATTTGTATAGTGCAGTGGTATGAACTTGGCATCATGAGTTCAATGTTCTTTAGTACGAATTAATTCTGTTTCCTATGAATGTTAAATGGACTGTGTCTTTCAATCATTATTATTGGCATTTGGTATAATACGAATTAGTGTTCTTCTGTACATATATTTATTTATATGTACAATTTTTTTTTTAATTACCCAATTTTTAATATTGATTAAGGATAATTTATTTACCTTAAGTGTGGATCTTTACTAATCTTAATTTTGTATTTTTTTTTTCTAAAAAAGTATTCTGGTGACCTGTACGAGTGATCGCATTTACTAATCTGACTTTGGAGCAATTTCTTGGGACTTTCCTTGAGACATAGTGAGCTGCAATCCGACTGCGATTAGGTGAGAGACCTGATCGCATGCTGCGGCGCATTGCAACATTCCTGCTCGAAGGATCCCACATTAAAGACCTCATTTCTGGTATGTAATGTGATTATTGTTGTGTTTATCTTCTGATTTTCTTTGAGAGTGAGCCAATTTTTTTTTAACGAGTTTGAGTTCCCATGACTGACTTGTTAAAAGTTAAAGTTAGAGATCTGTCACTGGAAGAAGCGCGTTCAGTGGCGAAGCAGTATAAGATTTTCGTGCCAAAGTTGGCAGACTTGGACTATTTGCGAGGTTCTATTGGCCTGTTAAAAAAATCACTTAAAAAACCTCACGAAATCGAAACCTTAAGGGTTGAAGCCTTTGACTATCTGCTTACTTCGGGGTACGTTCCTTCTCAACTGTTGGAAAATTTCCCGGACATTGACACCTTGAGACAACATTTAACTCAAGTAATTATTGCAGGATCGTTGGTAAATCGCACTACACCTACTGAGGTCGCCACGGAAATGGCTACACCTAAGCCTAAAGTTCCGTTCTATGCTCCTCCTTCCTTCAGTGGACAAGGAAACCAAGATGTGACAGATTTTTTTGAATCTTATGAACGAGCTGCTCAGGTCAATGCATGGACGGCAGATCTTAAAAAGCGCTACTTAGCCCTATATTTGACAGATACGGCTCTAAAATATTTAAATTGCTTGCTCAAAGGGGATGCGACACAGCAACTTACGTACGATGTGCTTAAAACCCATCTTATTGATCATTTCTCTGGTACACTCTCCAAAGAAATGTATGAAATTCAGCTGCAAAACCGTAAACAGCTGACAACTGAAAATGTTTTTACTTTTATGGCCGATGTTTTGGCCTTGTGTTTTAAGTTTGACCCGGAAATGTCGGAGGAGAGGAAATGTAAATATGTTCTTAGGGGAATATTACCATCCTACTTAGATAGACTAGCTCTAACTGACGTTTCGTCTATTGCAGCTATAAGAGGTAACTTAAAAAAATTACAGGCAACTCAAGATATTTTAAACTTTAGATTGGATAGCCAGTTAAATGATTCTGTGGTTGTAAACAGTATCGGGGCTTCCCAAAATTCTGTATGTGATGACCGACAAATTACCTTTCGCGCAGAGAGACCCCCAAGATATAATAATAATAATAGGCCTAATAATAATAACAATAATAATAATAACAATAACAATAATAATATGAACTTTAAATATAATAATAACAATAATAATCATCAAAACAGACCACATTTTACACGTAATAATAATAATTCTTATAACACTGATGGTTCTAGTAACGTTAACACACATAGAAACCCAATTAACAATACGACTCGATTTAGTAATAATAGGCCTTTCCACAACAACTCTGCTTCTAGAAATGCCTTCCATAGGAATCAAACCGGTAATTTTACGAACACTAATCGACACTTTCAAAACCGAAATAGCTCCAACGGGAATGATAGAGCCCTCGCTTCTAAACCGCCGACTCCAGCTTCTGGCTGTGACACTCGACAATCTGCTGACAGCTCGACCGAATCCCGTCGGAGTTGTCCCAGTCACCCGTCTATTGCTGGGCCATCCTCAGTAACTTGTCTTATCTGCAAAAGCCAAGATCATCTTCTGACTGATTGTCCATACAATACATTTCCAAAAAACTGTTAAATTGCGGAGGACAGTCGCGAACTGATCCTTCGCTTGTTCTAAAAAGACCCTTACGCAGCCGATTTGGACGTATTAATTACTTAAATAGTGATTACGCAAATCGATTTGCGTCTTTTAGACATTTATCTAGGGCATCTCACGTTAAATCCCGATCAAAAAATGCTGGCACAACACGGGCTCTTAATCAACTTCCTGCTACATCTCCTTGCCTTATGGTTAATATTTCAGAAGTTAAAGTTCCAGATTCATTAAAGCTTCATTTTAAAACGGATTTAACTTGTTCTCAGATTGACACTGTATTAAGCAGTTTTACAGAACAGTTTAAAGCTGCAGTACATTTTTCCTTCTTTTTGTCTCCTGCACGTTGGTTTCGTAATGATGTTTCACAGGACTACACTTCCGCTTTTTTTCATAAACCGCCTAATTTTAAGAACATGCGTTTTTGGTTCATTCCAATTAGTTTTTCATGCCCCACTAAAACCTCGAATTTTCGAAATTGGGTACTCTTCGTTATTGACACTACTTCGTTTGAAATTTTTATGTCAGCTGCTCACGGTTTTCCGCCAAATAATTTTATGACAGCTTTTCGTAGGTTTTTGCACACTACTTTTCGTGCTAAGTTCAAATTTTCTTTAATCAAAACGCCTCTTTGCTTGTATACTTATAATTCTGGATTGGCACTCGTGGGTTCATTTTTTCGAATATTTCCTTATTTGTTCCAATTTCATACTCTTCAAGGAATTAATTTCACTAATTTCGATAACAGTTATCTTACCCGTAGTCAGTTATCTGAAATTTTTAAATTATGTACACTTAAACTACCTTTCTCTATTCTGAACTCGAAACCTGCAGGAATAGCGAAGTTGGAATCTCTTATCAAATTTTTAGGGTTTCCGTTACTGGAACCTGTGGTAACAGATTCAAGTGATAATACGGATAACTCTGTGTACCACGTTTCTTCGTCAGCATTGAATATTTTGGGAACCATTTCGGGTGTGAATGTTCAAATAACCCTGGATACTGGTTCAAATTTAAGTCTTGTTCATAGTGAACTCGTTAACCCAAATAAAATTAAACCCATTAACAACATTTCATTAACGGCAGCTAATAAGTCACTTTTACAAGTTTTGGGACATACACATCTAATGTTTAACTTGCAAAATGTTAATCTACAACATTCTTGTTTAGTCGTTAAGAACTTAAATTGTTCACTACTCTTGGGAAACGATTTCTTGATTAAATATGCGGTAGTCTTGGATTTTGGAAACAATACTTTGTCATTTAATTTTCCTGGGAGAGGTTTAATGGAAATAAAAATAGATCCAGCTTGGAGACAGACTGTTAGTAATCTCTTTTTGCCTCAGACAATAACTACTGTCAATGATGCCTCTCCAGTGGCCGTACAGACTGATAACCCCACCGCTACTACTCTAGAAACAATAACAAACACCCCCGTAAGTCCTTCCGCTTCGTCCTTGTGTGTCAGTGCACCCACCATCCCATCAGCGAGTGTGCATAATCTCTCATCTACCTATTGTTTCAGTCGGCCTTGCCTCATAAAACCGTTTACATCTGTTAAAATCCGGTTTCCTTTAGAAACAGATATTTCTGATTTGTTTGAGAATACGTCTTTTGCTTCACGTGTTGATGTACATATTATGACTGTTTCTTTTGACAAACAATTTCGTAAGATTATCATTTTCAATATTTCCGGCAGAATCATACACCTTAACGATAGTATTTCTTTTACGTGTTTTGAAGAGACACCGCCATTATTACCCACTATTTCTTACGATCCCATGAACGTACGTATTTCTGATAAAGTTTTTTTGCTACCAAAATCTTCCGTAGTTATAAATACGACTATTGATCACTTGTTTCCATCTGTAAGTTCATACCATTTCAGTCCGAACACCCATTATCTAAACAAAAACTGTCTTACTTACTACATTGATCGTTCAGGCTTCTCAAATGATAAGTTCTATTTACGAAACGTTTCAGGTATACCCCTGGTTCTGAACGCCGACTCTTTATTAGGCAAAATCTCGTTCTTCTCCCATGTAGACAAAAATACAATCCCTGTATCTTCAATTTCTCAAGAAAGCATTAGAGATGTAACTATTCACGGCAAAGAAATTCATATTTCTCCCGATTTGACGGACGATCAGTTTACACAAGTTAAAAAATTATTGTTAGAGTTTTCAGATGTATTTTCGCGCGGCGAAACAGATCTTCCTCAAGCCAAATTGCCTCCAGTTCAAATTAAGTTATCAGATACTGACGCTGTTTTCCAGGGTCCGTACAAGTTAGCTCCAGCCGAACAAAAAGAATTAGATGTCATTATCAATAACCTTCTGGAAGCAGATGTCATTACTCCAATTAAATCTCCGTATGCATCACCAGGTTTCATTGTTCGCAAACCTGATGGATCAGGCCGTTTAGTAATCAATTATAAGAAAATTAATTCCAAAATAATTCAGGATAAATTTCCATTAGCAAATACAAGCACTATTCTAGAATCTTTTTCGGGATCTAAGTTTTTCACCACGCTGGATTTATCGCAAGCATTCTACTGTCAACAAATTTCTCCGGAAAGCGTACCTATCACTGCTTTTATCGTTCCAAATGGATTATATGGTTTTAAACGACTTCCGATGGGCTTATCTATAAGTCCTTCTTCCTTTAATCGAAACATTACTCTATTGTTCTCAGATCTACTGTACCGAAACTTGAGCTTTTATATAGATGACGTGTTTGTTCATTCTTCCGAATTTTCCGCATGCTTTGATGTTCTCCGCGAGGTCTTAACCCGCCTACGTACTGCTTCTCTCCGTTTAAATCCGGAAAAGTGTAGATTTTTCTTTCCTTCAGTCAAAATCCTAGGACACACTGTTTCAAGTGAGGGTCTAACGCCGTTAGCTGAAAATGTTGAATCAGTCACTAGATTTCCGAGGCCACAGAAAGTTAAACAGGTGAGGTCTTTCCTTGGGTTGGTTAATTATTACAGGCGTTTCATTAAAAATATTACTCAGATTGCCTACCCACTAACACAGTTAACAACCAAAGATTGTGAAAAACGTAAATTTGTGTGGTCAGAAGAATGTGAACAAGCATTCATAAAACTTAAACATTTAATTTCAAATCCTCCCGTCTTAGCACACTTTGTGGATGATCGCCCTACATTTTTGTACTGCGATGCCTCGAGAGTTGGGGTAGCTGGCTGTTTAACCCAAAAGACCGAAGCAAACGAATTAAAACCAATAGCTTTTGTCAGCCGCCGTTTGACGAAAAATGAAGAGAACTGGACTGTTGCGCAATTAGAACTTTTAGCAATCGTCTACAGTGTAAAACATTTCAGGCATTTTCTGTATGGAAGGGAATTTACAATCATCACTGACCATAAGACTTTGGAGTCAGTCAGGAATTTAAAAGATCCAGGTTCACGTTTGTCTAAACTTCTGGTACAGCTAAGTGAATATAATTTTAAAATTAAATACATTCCAGGTAAGTTTTTAAATGTCCCTGATGCATTATCCAGAAATCCCTTGGATATTCCTGTTGAAGTTTCAGTTGATAGGGTAACAATAAGTAAAGGAGGTAATAACTATAGCATACAACAGATCAACAGCATTACTGCAACAGAACAGCCAAAACACACCTTTGACACGAAAAGGTCGTTGCCAGTATTCTTGTGCAATAAAATTAATATTGAGTTACTGCAACATCAAGACAATTTCTTATCTAAAATATTTTCAGCACTTTTAGACTGCAATGCTGTTGAGAAACAATATGCTCGAGCTTCAAGGAAATATGTGCTACAGGATAATATTCTCTATTATAGGTCTAACAATAACTCTCCATCCCGGTTGCTCGCCTTACCAAAATGTCTAGTTACCCAAACTTTAGAATTTTATCACTGTAATTCCGTCGGTGGCGGCCATTTAGGCGTTTCCAAAACTTTATCCAAACTACAATCAAAATATTATTGGCCTAATATGATTCAGGACATAACTGATTTTATTAAATCCTGCGAACTGTGTCAAAAACTCAAAACAGTTAGATCTAAGCCTCATGGTTCACTTCAGCCCTTGCCTATTTTTACGAAACCTTTCTTCCGTATTCAACTAGATTTCTTAGGACCACTTCCGCCCACAAGCAGCAATTTCCAATACATTCTCATTGCCTTAGACCATGCTACGCGCTTTGCAATTGCTAAACCCACGGTCAAAGCAGACGCTTCTACAGTCGCAAAATTTCTTTTAGACATTTCTCTCACTTATGGGATTCCAAAAATTATACAATCTGATAATGGTACGCACTTTGTCAACGCCCTACTCAAGCGTTTTTGTACACTTTTAGGTATTCAACATGTCACTAGTTCGTCTTATGCCCCTCAAAGTCAAGGCCTGGTAGAACGCTTCAATTCGACAATAATTCAAATTTTAAAATTTTATGTAAACTCACGTCATTCTAATTGGCACGAATATGTCAAACCAGCACTATTTTCGTACAACATTTCACTTCAAAAATCTGTAGGTCATTCACCCTTTTACCTACTGCATGGATTTCATCCAATCTGTCCCGCCGATCTCCCATTTGTAACTGAACAATTAGATTCTTCCCTTGACCATCAACTTCTTATATTGCAACATGTTCGCAAGACTATTCCAGCTTTCATGCAGAAAGCCCAGGCTACACAAAAAGTTTTCTTTGACAAGAAACATTCTTTCGTTCAGTTCAGGCCTTCTGATAAAGTTTTTGTCTATTTCCCACAATCCAAAGATTCTAAGACAACAAAATTCACAAATTTTTACCGTGGTCCTTTCCAAATTGTTAAGCAAGTTTCTCCGGTGTCTTATGAAATTCTTCTCGAAAAATATGGTAAGATGGTTCCAGAGGTGATACACATAAACAGACTAAAGAAGTGTGTATCTAATTCCGAAACTCCTGCGAGTAATCAACAGCTGTTACTACCAGATCAAGCGGTCTCACCAGTAATAAATCTTTTAAGAGTTTTACTTATTCGAAGGACAGAAAATTAATACGTAATCAGAAAACGTTCATTTTAAATTTAGTTTTTAGTATCCCTAAGGTACTTCTTTACTCAGACGCATTTCTGTAATTTTATTTTGTACAATACCAGTTAATATTGCATGCTTCATTTGACAGGTTCATCGGAAGTATTAACGATAAGTTCAGTATATCCCATAATCAAATATTTCACCTTTTTTATTTTAGCTCTAGTAGTAAATGGTTTTAGACGTTTTCAGGAGAGAGGGTGAGCTATAATACGCCTTTCCGCTTTTGTTAACAATATTTTTATTTTCTTTACGTCTCATAACAATTATATAAATGTTTCAAGGCCCGTATTATGTACAAGGATGGTATATTTATTCACTATTTATTTTTTTGCCTCGTATCTTAACGTAGGCCTACTGCATGTTGTATTGTGGACTGTCGAATACATTATTGTTTTTTTTTTTGGGGTAAGTTTGCTTTCAGTTAGCTACAAGTTGTTCACATTTTATTTTCTCTTAGCCGTCAGTATGTTTTTTTTAATTTTTTTTATATTTATATAGCCTTGCCAATTAATAACTAATGAAGTTCGATGTTTTGGAATGTTTTAAGTTATTGTTTTAAAGAGGTTTAAGTTTTGGACTGTTTTCGTGATTGCTAGAGTTAGGACATAGGGTATTTTTTTTTATTGTCAGTTTTATTATAGGAGTGTCTTAGCCGGTCAGTGCAATATAGTGTGACTCACAATAAAGTTCTTTCACACCATTTACTCACGTGTGATAAAGTTTTTTTTTTATTTTTGAGTTAATACAGGATTAATTTTAGGGTCGCGCTAGATATAACGTGCTGCCCTACACTTTGGAGTTAAGGAGGTTGGTTAGTTAGTTTCTTTGAGTAGCGCTATAGATAACGTGCTGCTTTCTGAACTTTATGGAATACGATTTTTTTTTCTTGTTTTTGTTTGCAAACTTTATTGTGAGGTTCTGAAGATTATATGATTATTATAATGAGGATTTTTTTGCGATGATATTGAAGTGAATGGAGTTTTATTGATGATTATTGAAGTTGATGAAGAGTTATTGATGTTTAATGGAGTTATATGATGATTAATGATGTTATTGAGTTTTGAAGTTGATGGAGATTATTTGATGATTATTGGAGTTTATGATGAGTTTTTGATGTTGATTTTTGGAGTCTATGAGGATTTTATGAGAGAGAGTTACATTTCGTCCGCTCAATCCGTCTTTCAGTTACTAAATTTCGCTACTGGTTGTTAGCTTAACCGGCCTCATTTTTCTTTACCACTTTGACTGGTTATCGGAGTTTGCGGTGGTGTATGGTGGTACCCTTCGTACAGTTCCGGTAACGCAGTCACAGTTTTGATTTGGTTCAGATACATAGAGGAACCCATACTGTTTCCAAGACCAGATTTTCGCGTACGAATGGGCCCGAATCTGACGAGTGAATGAGTTGTATGAAAGGGGCCTCTTGAATGATGTGTGAATGTGGGAAAATCTGCTTTTCAAGACGAGTTAGTGGATTTCTTTCTGTGAGTCTCATCCATTTCATAACTTCAAAATTCTTTTCCCTCTTGATTTTTGAACGGGGCTGATCTGCGGTTTGTTGCGTACAGCTAGCAGGCAGTCACTGTTTTAGTCGGATAGTACCTGGCCGGTATGCATGGTCGCTTTCCAGGAAAAGTTCGACAGAAAATCTCCCGTTAGGTCGACGGCTGGATAGTGGAATATTTTTGTTTGTGGCCCTGTGTTTTTGTTTTATTCATTAACTACATTTTTTTTTTCTTTCTTTGTTTCACTTATTACTAGGACGACCCCCCCCCCCCCCAATTCGATTTTGGTTATCACACAAAGGGTTCTTTCCGCTCTAACCCTTTGTCAAGTTTTGATATTTTGTGTTATCACTGTTTCCTTGCTAAGACATCCCATTTGATTTTTTTTGTTTACTGTATTTAACCCTACAATGTGAATGGATTTTGGATTGTGAAGGATTTTGTTTTCAAGGAGCTGGTCTTTGTATGTTGTAAATTTGTTTGTGTTGGATTTCAAGTACAGGAGTTTTAGTTTTGCAGCAAGTTTCAGATTGGATTTTCTTCAGCAGGTTTTGAACTGGACAGTATGTTAAAGTTTAGATGGTTTCGCATCAATAGGTTTCAGCAAAAGGTTACATTTTGTTCAATTATAAAATTATCTTGAGCATACGTTTTAAGACTATTTTGGTTTCATACTTTAATATTACGTTGAAGTATTGCTTAATTAATCACTACTGATATTTCGTTGTGAACAATTTAGTAGAGATGTACAGCGATTTGCTGAGTAGAAAGTTTGTTTGTGTTTCTTACTCAGAGCATCTGGTATTTCGTAATTTCATATTTCATAATTTGCTACACTGTAATATATTTTTCTTAATCTACTAAGGATATTGAAGTTTTGTAGCAGTAGGAATTTGAGCGTTTTAATATTTACAGTATCGCATGAAGAGTAGGCTTATATTTGCGGCATATACCGTACAACAGTAAGTTTGGTAGTTTTTGCTAACGAAAAGTAGGCTAGGCTACCCCGTTATGGTTGGTGACTTGCCTTTTCCAGTGGTGGTAGATTTCTAGTTTCGGTTATTCAACCTTTTTTTCTCTTCATATTTTGACAGTACCACAATGCAACCACAGTTTAATTGAAATATGAATTGATGATTTTTTTTTTATAATTTCAACGGACAGACAAACAACAATTCAGAGTTGTATCCGAATGTTGGTATATAATAGTGCTATGACAACTCATTTAAACTTAGAATTATAATTACAGTACAATACTATACGGCAAATTCTGTTTGTCTCCCGTTCTTCGCATAAACGGCATGAAGGACGATTCTGTTTTTCAACACCCCTATTTAAAATTACTTTAGTTTAAGAGTAAAACTCACTATTGTTCATTTCCTCTGTTTTTAGATTTAAATAAAATTTTGTTCATGTAAGCATCATATAATATTGTCCATATCCCGGTGGCTAAGCGATTGATAAACCAGTGAGATAGAGAATCAAATCAGCACTTCGTTTAAGACAAGATAAGGCTTCACTTAACATCTAAGTTAACCGTATGAAGATAAGGCCAACGAAGTCTCAGTAATAAACAAGACAACATAATATACAAACAAGCTAATTAGTTTTATTACATAGTAATTGTATCTTGAACACGCTTTAAGTAATTTAAATTGTATTCTCTTCCACGAGCAATTTTAAATTTATATCAATCTATAACAACTACCAAAGTAAATTCTTTCTCTGTGTGAGATCCAAGAATAATGTCCCCCGTACTAAAGCAATTGTTGATCTTGTCCGCGTTTCTATTTCTCTTCGAGAAAAATGTAGCTTGCGCAAATAACGTTATTAAACTGTTCTCTGGTTTCCATATCAGAAATATTTCCGATGTGTACCTTTACGACTCTTCTATTCCGATAACCTACCTTATCCCATTTAACTCACAGCCTGATTTACCGAAAACCTCAAATCTATTCCAAAATTTATCCTGCCCATTTCCAGATTTAACACTATTCATTAATATCTCACAATCCCAAAACACCGACTACTCTAAACTAGATTCCTTTCCTAGTAAAACCTCAAAAACCCCGCTGGATTTCAAACAACACTTCGCTACTGCAATTAAGGACAACAACAACTCGTCTCCAGCATGTCAACTTTTCCAACGTATAACTACACTATCAAAGGAAACCTTCAATATTCTCCTCACGACAGGACTGCCAATTTCAAATTTGAATCCCTCACGCACACGCAGAGCCCTAGACTTTGTGGGCGAATTTTTAAACTTTTGCTGTGGAACTGCGACACAACATCAACTACAAGAAACGTTCCATAACGAAAAATATCTAATGCAACATTATAACCACCTCACCCAAACAGTACACTCCGACCACCAAAATTTAGTAAAATCTACACAAAACATAGACATGGTAACACACCGAGTTCAATCCATCCTTCAAGAAACGGAAGAAGAATTAAATCTATACGCTAAAATGATTCAAGACACTGAAAACACCGAACTAATACAATTATATCATCTACTGACTATTTTGCATAGTGTACATTGGCAATCGTTCTTAAACACGTATTATTCGCACATGACTTCAGTGCAAATGTCTTGCAAACAGAAGACGCTACCTAGGGAACTAGTAACACCTGATATGCTACAGGCTGATCTACGAAATTTGTCTTTACAACTTCACAAAGGCAATCAACAATTAGTATTGCCTATACAAGAAGCTCACCTCTATTATGAAAAGCCAATAACAACTTGCTTTTTTTCAAAAACGAAAATTCTATTAAAACTTCAAGTACCCATCATCACCACATCGGTATATCATACACTGTTTCAAGTTGCTCCAATACCACTACTATGGGAAAACCAGATCTGTTCACTGGAAACACCACATATTTACGTAATCAGGAGTGGACCACGAGTGCAAACTCTATCACCATCATCTTCTTGCGACTTGAACAATAATGGCTTATGTTTCATTCCAAGGTTCCAACAGCATTCTAGCATTAATACAGATTGCATCAAGCAAATGTTAACAGACAGTTCACTACAACAATTAATGCATAAATGCCATTTCGTCTGCCATAAGCGAACGACAGAAGTTTACATAACGGAAGTGCAAATATCAAGGTACTACATCACCAATGCACAACACAATACTCGTCTAGTTTGTCCTACAACAACAGTCGAACTTCCAGTCAATGTTGCCGGTGCTTTGGAAATTCAAGTGCCCTGCGAATGTGAAGTCATGGAAGGAGAGTTACCGATCATCAACAAGGTTGTGCCGTGTGATTCCAGGACTCCGAAGTCGCCGGGGGTAACTCATTTGCTACCCGTTTCCTGGTCAACCTTCGACCATTATAAGTTTTCCTTTCACACAGATTTCCATCCTTCCATCTCGTCACTCCCTGACCTTGTAAACCACAAGTGGAACTTATCATTCCCTCAAATTTCCATTCATGATGAAACCCCTGATTATGTTTTCCAAGAGAGCAGCCTACCTAAGTCATGGAAAGACATTATTCTTGCCGATCATGTATCTAAATTTGTAGTATACACAGCCTTAATTATAATTTTTATCATACAATTATACTTATATATCAAAATTAAAATACTAACCGCAAAGGTAAACAAACCAACTCATATTGAATTGCGTAGGTTAGATTGAGTTTAAGAAACTACTAAATTTCTACCTTTATCATCTAAATTCAGAGAAATGGGCATAAGAGATTTGAATAGTAATTGGGAAATAGTAAATATTAATAAGAATAGTAATAAACAATAATAATAAGGAAAACATAATTTCGTTCATTCATCATACTTTTACGTCTCAGAAAGCTAGTTGTTTTAAATTCAGAATTTATTAATTAATTAATTAATTAAAAAAAAAAAAAAAAAAAAAAAAAAAACATACAGCACACTACAATGTACAATCTGCAATGCAAATCTACAATAAACAGACCTTTGAATTGCTAACAGTTTTGTTTTTTCAGTCTTCTAACCCTAAAAATGGGAATTGCTCTTTATTATTTTTTGTCTTACTTTTTTCTGTCTTATTAACTTAAGAGTCAAGGATAGTAGTTGGACCTATTCGTCTTTCAACAGTGGTCTGTTTGTCTCGATGGACATTGCAGGTTCCAGCAGTTTAAAGTTTACTAATGTCAGGCAACTTCTCAGCACACACACTGCCACACAATTCGTTTATCTTTCAGTTTTTTTTTACACACCCCCCTCCAAGGGAGATGATTGCATAGAAATCTTTGTTTCTACACAATCCAATTAGTGTTCCCGAATTCCCGTAAATTTTTTTTTGTTCTAGTTTTCCCCCTTTCAGCCTATCTTTGGGTTTTCCATATACCGGAGTGGGGGAATGTAAAGTTTTTGACTTTACTATTCCAAATTTTCGACTTTTGTTGGAAATCTCTCTAGACCCTTGGAGTTGATCAAATTTTGTCTTTTTAAAATAATTAAAATGGTGTTTTTTTTCTTTATTCGTTAAGGAAGAAAAATATTATTTTATTATGAATAAAGTTTGTAATTTTACATAACGTATTTCTTTTCAATAATTTTTATTATTTCTTAAAGAAATCACGTTTTATTAGTTCATTCTAGTTGGTTTTATTACACATGTTTTTACATCGCGTTTTCTCGTGGGAAATAAGAAAGCCTAAAGGCCTATTTTCAGTTCTCACTGTTTAAAACCCTTACTTGGCAATTCTGGATCCTGGGAACAATTTTTCAGTTCCATCTCTACGTACTTTTTGTAGAGGGGCCTACCGTTACTTCAGCACTTTTTGCGGCCAATTAACGCGTTTGTTTTACGCCGGATTGTCAACGTCTTTCATAACGGCTAGTTTGATTGGTTTTCCCCCTCCGTACGCCGGTAATTAGCGCCCCGGTCAGCCGTGTGTGTGCAAGAAAATCGTCAGAGTGTTTTTTCCTATTGTGTACGCGTAAAAGTTCGTACTTCTAAGGTGCTGTGATTGGATACTCACTAAAAAAGGTAATTTTCTTTTAATTTTCTTTTGTACAACTAAATAAAAAAAAAAAATGAAGAAAAGAAAAAAATAACCTTTTTTTTAGAACCATTTTAAATGGAAAATATAAAACAAAAATATAGTTAAATAATAGTAAATAAAAAAAAAATTCATGTAGAATTAGTGAAATCATTTAGTTTTTTTGATTAAATAATAATAATAATAATAATAATAATAATAATAATATTAAAAATAATAATAATGGGCTAATAATAAAAACACAATTTTAATTATAAAATGTTAAAAACTTTAAATTAAATACCTACTTTAAATACGTTAGAAATATATAAAAATAAAAATAATTAACAAAAATAATTTAATTCTGTTCAAATTTAAAAAAAAAGAAGAAATATTATTTAAAATTTTAATTATAAAATGTTAAAAACTTTAAATTAAATACCAAAAAAAAAACGTTTAAAAAAATATAAATTTATAAAAATAAATCTAAAATGTTAAACTGAAATTCGTCTCTTGTATTTATTTTTAAAAATATATCTTCCTGTTTTGTTAGTCTAGTCTTAGAAATAAGTTTTTCAGATGAATGTACTCCAACATTGAATTGTATTCATAATGGGTGATACTTGAATGAACGTTATTCAGTACAGTTATAACGCTTCTGGGTACTGTTTTAGAGCTACTGTACCTACAAATTTATTTTTGAACCTCCATATTAAACACTGCACCGTGTTTGATTATTTATAAACACAAAAAGGTATATGTCTTGGCGAATTTACTAAAATTTCTTGTTTCTCCAAGATTTATTCACCAATGGCCTTGTATGGTGATTTTTATTAAGTTGCAATATGTTTTGGTTACAAAATTTATGTTCACTGTCTGAAAGGATTCCGTAATCTGAAAACAGCCGTACTTTCTCGCAAACCACAAAGCGAGAACAGTGGCTCTCTAGAGAAATCTGAGCTGATATTTCACAGTAACAACTTGAAACAGGGTTTTGACTCTCCAATCAAAACTTCCCCCAAAGTATTTTTTTTTTTAAATTCCTTCGTAGGAAATTTCAGGTCTTGGACGTTGGGCCGTTCTACGACGTCCTGGTGGAGGCAACCTTTAATATAGATTATTTTAAAACAGGTAAGTGGTTGAGTGAAATTTACAGGTTATTACCGCTGAATGGAGTAGAAGAATGGAGACATCTACTTGGAATACGTTTTAATCACTCACACTACCTCACGAACAACAAATTCACACTTTAATTTAAAGTAAAATTTTTTTTAAATTAAATCCTGTTCAAAGGATACACTAATTCTCGTGTGTAAAACACGGTACATTTTTTAATAATAATCTTCCCTACTTTTATTACAGGCACAATACAAGTTTCAAATTATTACATATGACATGTATTTTAAAATCAACAACAATTTTCAATATTTTTATAGGATACCTGTCATGTCAATATTTTTATAGTATACATTACAGTAACATAAAACATTAATAATAGTATAATAATAATAATACTGTTATTTATCTATCTTTATTTCCATCCAGCCATAAAACATTAAACTCTTTTACGCCATTAAATATTTATTAGAAAACGCTTAAAAATTATGAATCAATTAAAACCAAGAAAACTTAAGAAATATAATTCTTTTTCTAAATTAACGATATTTTTTGCAGTGATGAAACTATTAAAAACTAAACTTATATTGATTTATAAGTTAGGAACTATTTTCAGTATTAATAATATTTTAAGTAAACTTTTATATGGAGTTAGTGTTCAAAGTTTTAGTTTGGTATTAACACAGAACTTTGGTATAGATAAGCTGTTAAAATCGTTTCTAATAGTATCCAACATAACTGTTTAATAAGGATATCTGTCAGTAATTATATCATCTATGTATTAACAGGGATTAATTCAACTACATACTAGTTCGATAACACAAAGTGTACAATATTTCATATCTTACGTTTATAGTAAACAACGTAATTGCGCTTGCACGAGATTGCCACCTCAGAATGTTGCAATAAAATTGGAACTGGTAACTGGTAAAATTATACATTATTGTAGTTTTTACAGTAGATGTTATACAGAAGACAATATTTAGCGCAGTAGTAAATCAAACAATCATAAATAACCAAAAGCATGTTTGTTCTTTCCTTATTCACCACTTAACACCAAAAGCATCTTATTCACCAAAAGCATGTTTGTTCTTTCCTTATTCGCCATTTGTCAGTGACAGAGGTTAACAAAAAAGCCGTCGATAAAATACTTAGGAATCGTAATCGATTCCATGCTTCGTTGGGATGAGCACATTAACATCTTATGCAAGAAGCTTAGACGAGCCATTTATAATTTCAAGAAATTAAGACCAGTACTTAATGTTGGAATACTAAAAGTAGTATACTTTGCCATTATGCAGTCTTTTTGGCTTATGGTATAGTGGGTTGGGGTGGAGCAGCTCATTGCTATATGGAACCACTGATAAGAACACAAAGAAGTATTTTGAAGGTGATATCTAATAAACCGCGTAGATATTCAACGGAGCAGATATTTACAGATGTCAATCTCATGGATATAAGAGAACCGTACGTGAAAGAAATAATTAAATGAATTTAAGTGAACGTAATTAACCTACAAAATAGAGGGCATCCGTACCACACACGAAACAGAGATCTGCTCTTATCGGAGAGAGCGAGAATTGCTCTTTACCAGCGTCATTTTGAGTACTTGGCACCCAAAATATATAACCTGCTCCCGTTAGATTTTAAAAAAATGACGGGTTTAAAATTTCATGAGAAACTAAATAAATGGATAGACAATACAGGTAGAGAGAAAATAACAAAAATTTTGTTATTTATAATCAATAATTTTATATTTCTGAGTTAATCGGGAACCAAGAAATAATAATAATGGATGGTGGTAAATCTGCAGGTAAAGAGCATCATTTTAACAAATGGCGGACTGGAATTAATCCAGTAGGAGCTGCGGCCAAACTGGTCAAAAACCCCTTAACTTATCTTTTAAAATATATATAGATGTTTATTAGTACAGTCTTTAACCTTCGAAAATAACCATTTTATAAACTTCAAAAAAAAACTTTTTAGGAATGATTATCTATAAAATATTCAGAAGTTACTAATTTTGAACTTAAAAGGCGTGGAAAATTAAAGGATAATAAAATATTTATACAAAATTTTAAGTAGAAGTACTTATCGTTAAGTTTAGTAATGACGGAAGTAGAAAATGTAAGAGGTTTAAAGAGGTTTTGATCAAAGAAAGTATGGA
Organism: Catonia carolina; assembly: GCA_035578175.1. Lineage (NCBI taxonomy): Eukaryota > Metazoa > Arthropoda > Insecta > Hemiptera > Achilidae > Catonia > Catonia carolina. Next base: position 47,125,330 of record JAQMRL010000001.1, read on the forward strand.
AAAGTTCGCAATAGAGAGATCGTTAGAAAAGTAAGAAAAGATTTTGCCTACGATAAATAATAAGATTCAAAGTATAATATTGCTATAAACAGATAAGTTAATAGGTTCCTTTACTACTGGTTTTACGTTATAATTAAATTAGACTAAAAATATTTTAGAAACTATTTTATCTGAAATCAGTTTACTTGGAAAATATTTTTATTGAGTACCTAATGTTTTTCTAGCAAAATTTCTTTACGTAACTTTCACACTCTGTCATGGTGAGTGTGCACAAGCATATATAAACCTCTCCCAAAGACAAAAGTTGTCAAGTATCTCGATCTGACTTGTCATAAAAAACTTACCAAAAAATGTTTATTACTAAATTCCTGACTTAAACTTCTATATTCCCTTATTTCATAAACGATCAAAATTACCAGTGGCACAAAATTTACTAGTATTTTTTTCTCTTTTGAAACCTATATGGTTTTACGGCTCACAATTCTACGGTTCAACTAAAAATTTAAATTTACAACGGATTCAGACGGCCGGCCCGTTGGCGTAGTGATTAGCGCAACTGGCTTCTACGCCGGAGTCCCGAGTTCGATTCCCGATCAGACATTTCAATCAAAAAAACATTACGCCTTATAGTACAGGCATCACTTTACGTTATAGTCGTGAGAAAGTAAGAAAGGAATTCCCATTCCACCACATCACGTGTAATACTAGCCGAACCGCATAACAACGCCAGCTTGAACGCTACTACTCTGCTTGATATTATTAGCTACTATTACTCGTATAAGAAATTAAAACCAATGATACACCAGGTCCCTCTTTCACTTCCTGCTCAAAAAAACCTTATCACACTATTAATAATTTCACGACTTTGGCTATGCAAAACTTGACCTTTTTGCCGCCTTTATTTTTTCCCTATTTTCACTCATTTATAAGAATTCAGAACTGACCCGAGTCAACGAAAAAGTAAACAGCTTTGAATAATAAAAGACACTACATTAGAAATTAATTCGATAAATAGCAATATAGTAAACGATAAAAATAAATACATGAGATGGAACAACAAAGATAGATTATAACATTTGTGCAGAATAACACTTCACTTCAATAACTAACTAATTAATTATAACTAACTAATCGCTTCACAATACACTAAGGTTAGAACTCAACTACAAAATTGTCAAGTTGCACTACTCACGCACAGCCCTCTACTTAATAAATGAACTTTTCCATACAGTTTATTCCACCAGCTTAGACTGGCCCAAGACTCTGTGACGTCACTTTTTCCTCTTACAGAATATTTTCACTATAGTAACAATTTTCATACAGATCTGCAAAATACCTTTCGTTCACAATTCCACCGAACACCTATAATAAACGCTTTCACAATTCACGTGAACACCCACTTGTACTTTCCATCTAACATCTAGCTGGAAATCCAACAATACGCTTAAAAAATTGGTGGAGCCCTACCCCTCTCATGACTATCATGTCGTTTCAACACAATCATTAAATTTACTTGTAACATTTTTACAGTTGAAAATTAATCATTTTTTTTTTATTATGCAACTGTATTTTTTTTTTAACTTTTGAGACCTCAATGGATCACTTTAGCTCGTTTGGAAGTCGCTTTAAGTTTCTTATTAGCATGGTAGTGCCTCAGTTTTCGGCGCACATTTCCCGTTGTTTGTCTGTGTAGACCCTTACACCAACTTTCCGCTTCTTTGTGGTTCATTGGGTACATGTGATTTGATCAAATTTTTGTAGTATGGCGTCTCCTCCAACAGGTCCGTCATCGTTAGGTTGAGTTCGGCCATTTCCCTTTGGACCTCTGTGATCCATGTGAAAGTGCTGGTTTTCCGTTTGGAGGCCAGAAATTTATCCAGAAGTTTCCTAAGTAACCTTGCCTGTGGAGTCTCATAATGTGCTCGACGAAAGATACGCGTTTTTTCCTCATCGCTATTGTAATAGATTCAATGTCTGTGTACAGCTGGTCGTTTGGTAAAAGTCTGTAGTGTCCGTCCAAAAAATGTTTTTTATTGATGCAAATCCTAAGAATACTGCGCTTTAATTTTGTTAACTTTTCCTTGAGCTTGCCATCCCCATGCAATAGAAAAATAAAAAAAAATAAACCGCGTTAATGGCTTTGAGGAGGTCACCACCCAGTGATAGCTCTCCAGGTAACGAAAAATGTTTTAAATGTAATGCAATATTTTTGTGCACGTAATTAATGTTACAGTTGCGTCAATGTATCATGTCTCTACTTCATCGGCGTTTAAGTGTCTTTGTTCAACTCCTGGTAGGTCTGGAGAACTCATGTTACATATTTAGGGTTTTTTATGATTTTCAAAGTTGAAAATCATAGGATATGATTTACAATTCCTATGCATAGGAATTGTACCATGGGTAGTAGCAATCATAGGGTAGGCAATTGTACCGTAGGTTCACTGAACCTACGCACAAAACATAATTTTTAATACTAAACGAATAAATACCTATTTCAGTTTAAATAAACAATGACTCGAATAAAATATTTTATTTAGGTATTGGAGTCCTACCACTGGAATGCGTTTTATTTTAATTATTTGATTCTATATTTACATAAAAATTAATTTTATATTTGTATGTATTTATACATTTCATATAGGCCTACGAGTATATTTTCAATAGTACTTATGATTTTCAATAATTTTTTATCACATCTGAAGAGGAAGAAATTAGGACACTTATTTGGACTAAATTTTTAAACGCATAATAGGCTGCATAAATAAATAAATTTTTTGCAATATTTGTTTTAAAAAAATTTTGTTTAGTTTGTTTGTGAAGAGCCATTTTAGAGCACGTTAAGTAACTGAAGACATTAATTTTATGAAAGCGTTTTTTGCAGTTCATACTCTCTGCATTGTTTTTATAGGATTATTTGTTTTTTTCTGTTCTTCCAGTATTCTGTTTTTGCACTTCGCGGAAGAGGCAATTACAATAATTTGATGTAATTCATTACGAATCTCATTTTATTACAAATTTCTTAATACCCTTTCTGACTTCTTTAAACCACACCACAACGATAAGATCGGCAACTTACATCTATTGGCTAGTGCCTAAAAATTTTGTTTTGTCATCAATCTATACTTACAGGTGTCCGTAAAATGTTAGTCTTTGTTTCCTGTTCGTTTTCATTAATTGTTGTTTTTGTTGTACAATTCTTTTCGTTCTTGTAACTTCGGACCCATTTTCTTATGAAGGGTTTGCCTCTCAAATTTGTTTAGTTGATTTAAAATTACCAATTAATTTAACTTTTTATTCATGAACAACTATAGTAGAAATGTTTAACATTGTGTACGTTGTAAAGATTTTCGACATTCTACCTAAGAATTGAATTCGGTACCTTGAACTTTCAGGTTTAGTACTCTACAAGATAAACACAAAGGTGCAAAAATTAACTGTTGTATTAAATGATGTTAAAAAATTGTAACTAACATGTAGTTTTATGAGTAATTATTAAAACGCAATTAAAGAAAATCAAAGCATTAAAATGAAATCTATTACATAAATAGTTACAAGTACAGTGCAGGAATTGAAATTACAGCTGTTATGTTATTTGTAATACCGGATTAATTTTTAATAAATTAAAATATATCTACTAAAACAATTGTAACTTGGTTAATCTTTTAGGGAAGGAGTCATTTGTTCTTTTGAGGTGAAATTACTTTTGAATCCCTATAATATAGTTTTTGTGTATGTGTGCTATTAAATGTCTGTATTTGTGTGGAAAGGGGAAGAGTGAAAATAGTGGAAATAGAGCGCACAACACCATACCTTATTGCAATTGCGGTTAACAATGGGTCACCCAGGACTAATTTAATTAAGCCACAAAATGTTAAGATCCCTTTCCGAGAGATCCCCTTACGTTACCGGATCCAAATGTGACCGTGTCCAGCTCTGTTACATTTCTCTGTGTTTAAAGTACATATCTATTTAATAGAAGGAGATGGAGAGAAAGAGCGACATCGTTATATAGAAGGGAAGAGAAAAAGAGAGAGATGTATCATTGAAAGTGTTAAGTGTAATGGGGTAAAGAGAGAAATAAAAGGGAGGTTTACGAAAGTTTAAATTTAGGATAACTCCTGTTATTCTCCTTTCTGTCTCTTCCTGTATCCCACTGTGTTTCTAGTATTTTAATAGAGTGAACGCAAATAGGGAGAGCTTCTAATTCGTGGAAATTTCCTCCATTAATTCAACTTAAATGTTTCCCCTTATTGGTTTTATGCGTGTGTTTGTTTACTGTTACACAGGTAAGTTACATTATTGTATTTTGTTCCTTCCTACTAATTTAATGCATTTTATGTTCTCTACCTGTTAACATTATTGCAACTATTTTTATGTTGTTATTTTTTTAAATTAATTCTTATAAGTAACAATTTTGATTTTTAATTTTTAAACGTGTATACAGATAAAGATATAATATTCTGCAATGTTTATTTAAAGATACAAATGTTTCTTAGAGCTTTAAGTTGTGTTGCACATTGCAAAGTGGAAGGTGCCGGGTTGGATTCCTGACAAGGGTTTGAAATTATTTCATTTTAAAACTTACCAAATCCGTACCGCAACCAATAAGTATCGCTAATTATCTAAGACGTTGAAGGGATTTTGAATGAATTAAAACGAAAATACCCAATGGTCAATGAAAATTTTTCATTTTAATTTATTGTAATATTGTGCATAGATATTTTTATAAATGGTAAATCTTTATTTAAAAATGAGTGACCTCAGAAAAAAATTAAAAAAATGATAAAGTAACTATTTTAATTTTTCTAGAACTTTAAATTTTAGACTGACCTTCAAACGACGATGAGAGCTTATTAAGTGCATATCAAATTGGATCTAAATTTTTAAGGAGTTTATACAACTGTATTAACAACTACTACATGAAACATTATTATTTAATATTTATTTAAACTTGTGTATGTTTTATGTTAATATGAATTGTTGACATTGTTAATATCGTTATAATAGGCTAAAATTTAGTATGCGTAAAAATGAATTGGTTTTTTTATAAACGTATAAAAATAATTATGTAGATTTATCAAATTTTCTCTACATAATAATTTAGATTTTATTTAGTTTAAGTTGGCAATTTAGTTTAGCATAGAATTTCCGCAAAAGCTAAGCCTATGAAAGAGTTGGAAAATTACTTATAAAAGATTTATATTTTGTATATTTATTCTTGATAAATAAAAAAAAACTTATTAAACGGTAAATGCATAAAAAACTGTATTAACAACTACTACATTGAACATTATTATTTAATATTTATTTAAACTTATGTGTATTTTATGTTAATTTGAATTTGTTATATCTGTATAGTAGCCATTAATACCGTTTCCAAAATAATTAAAATTGACATTGTTAATATCGTTGTAATAGGTTAATACTTGATAGATACGTTTAAAAAGTTTTTTTAGATAATTCATAGATTGTTGTAGCATGATTTTCGTAAGGAGTGCGCTGGGAAAATCATGCGACTGCATTAGTATAGTCTTGTACGTACTACAATAGTGCAGTGTATGTAATCAACAATGGAACAGCATGCCTAGAAAATACAATGTGTGTTGTCAATTTTCAGAAGTACTCTGACTGTACATCTAACTAGCTGTAGGTCGGAGGAGTATGCAGGGTCCAAGTCAAGTAAGCGCATGCGTAGCTCAGCGCTCACAGCAATTGACTTGGCCTTTATCAGCAATAATTAATTACGAGCATATTGTTTATCTTTAAGTTAAATTTTATTAATCCTTCTAGATTTCTGGCCATATTCCATGTCAGCGGTATATTAAATAATTTTTTATTTACCTATATTTACAAAACAGTAAGTTTTTAATAAGATTAATATTATATTAATTTTATGATGTTATCTTTAGTTATATGTTTGTGCTCATTATAATACACCAATTTATTTTGTAACGAGTGTACGTTTATTTTACGCAGGTGAATAAGAACCAACTCCTTTGGGGTTTGCAGCAACAATAATGTGAGATAGGCCGACTGATTCTATGGAGAAGTTTAGCGATATCAAATGTTGGTTTCCGGAACATTACTTCGCAATCCCCGAGGATTTTTCTTTTATTCTTTATTCTACGATACCTTGTGTTCTTTCTATAGTATAATACGTAGTGGCTAAACGTATTACAAGATAAACCAAAATTGCACCTTTTCATCTTAAAAAAATAATCTTTCATATGAGAAATACAAAAAAAAATCTAGTGTGAAACACTCACACAACTTTCTCTTGCCGGTGCAAATAATTAACAATATAACCTAACATTAGTAATAAAACATTAGATTTGAACAAGAAAACTAACCTCAATAAACATAATCTAATTTTAAGCATGAGTGAAAGACGCAAAGTGAAAATCTACCTTAGTTTGGCTTAAAAATACGGAAAATCACTCTTACACGCTAAACTAGGCTCTGTAGAGAATAATCCTTTAAATAAAAGTTGTAGATCTTTTAATTTCCTATAAATTTGATTGATATACTTTTGTCGTAAAATGCTTGCTAAGGCCGAAATCCTAAAAAAATCGATTTTTCCACGTTTTCGTGAAAAGAAAAAAACAGAAAATCGCTAATTACCGCTAAAGTTAGCATTATACAAAAAAATGTTAGCAATAAAAGTTGTAGGATTTTAAAATTCTCTACTTTTTTATTATATAAATTTTTGCACTAAAATGCATATTGAAGCCGTAATCTTAAAAAAGGATTTTTTTTACGTGAAAACAGCCTCATAATGAATTTCAACAGATATTGCGCCTACCCTTAAAGAGCATTAAAAATGTAATAAATGAGGCGATTTAAAAAAACCGTAGGACCAGTTTTTGAGAAAATTGCAAAAAAGTGAAAAATTACACGAATGAACTACTACTTCAAGTTGACCGATTTTGATGAATATGTTTGTGTCGGGTTCGGTAGTGGTGTCTAACTTAAGTTTCAAGTTTCAAGTTTCTACAATGTTCCGTTCTTGAAATATTCTGTTCATACACATACACACACAGACCAATCGCTAAAAAACATGTTTTTGGGGTTCAGGGGGTCTGAAAACGTGTAGATCCAGTGAAAATTCGATTTTGAAAAATCGACATGAAAACAATACTTTCCTTCCTATATATTCATATAGGCAAGAGAAAGTAAAAAAGGTAGTCAGTCTGTGGTTGTTTAGCTAAGATCCAGGTAGACGTGAGATCTATATATATAAGCGAGTTTGATCTACAGCTCCAGCCGCTTCTCGCATCCCATCTGCCATCTCTCTCGGTTCATCCAGTCCCCCTCCACAAGATTTCTATTCCTCATATCGGAATACACATGCTTGTTCCACAGTTCGGGCGGTCTTCCTCTTCTTCTTCTTCCAGGTGGATCCCAATTCAGCATTCTCTTGGGCCACCTTTCATCTCTCATCCTCTGTGTATGTCCCAACCATATAAGGCGCTTCTTCTTAATTTGCTCCACTGTTGTATCCATTTTCCCCATTCTGTTCCTTATCTCCGAATTTCGTACTCGATCCATCCTTGAAACACAACTACTCCGGCGCAAGAAATCCATCTCCACAGCACAGGACGCTTTGGAGAAGACGTGAGATCTACTGGATGGTAACTCCTAATGGTTCACTTTCTTTACTTTTGAGCCAAGAAAAGACAGAAAACACTGACTTTTGGCCGAAACGGGATAAACTCATCATGTCTACTCTAGAACATGATTGCGCCATAGTAAAGTAGACGCATTCCCTCGCACCATAATTATAAAACTGTGTAGATAGTAATTGCAAAAATTAATAAAAGTAATTTATGTAATATATTTCTTTTGTTTCTTGGTTATGTAATTGTTAAATGGGGAAAAATGTAGTTATTATTCTTTATTAATGAAAGTCGATAATTGTAAAATTCAGCCAAATTTATTCCTTTGTTATTGATTGTTCGAAACTTAGAGTATTACATTTTTTTAGTATTTTATTGGCGCTTAACCCTAGAATGGTGGAGTGGAGTAAATCTTACGCATATTACGTCAACAACGCTTGCCCCTCCATATCAGTAGGCTACACCACCCTTATCTTCCAGATATGCTATAAGGAGTTAGTTGACCGTTGTCTCGTAACGAAATCGTATCTAATTACTGCGTATATTTATGGTACTGGTGCCTTTAACAAAAGCTAGTGAGTATTTTTTTCGCATCTCCACTTATACACGATAATTTTAATACGTAATTTTTTTGCATCTCCACCGATGCTGTATATGTTATGCGTATAAATTTACGTATAACCACTAATAGAGCATTATAATTTTTTATGTTTGTAATACCATTTTATTTATATGTACAGTAACTGCCTTCAAACCTTTCAAACCTTTGCGAACTGCAATTCAAGCAGTATTTGGTGTAAAGGAACCGGTAATAAATGTTACGTGCCAAGAAGAAAAAGCTCCAAGGAAGTACTGCAGTGAGTGTTCATACACAAAAAGAAGACATAGAACTACATACTGTCTTTTTTGCTGCAAACCTATATGCGGCGAACATCAAAAGAAAATATGTTTTGGTTGTGCAACAAACTGCCAGAATAAGTAGCCCCAGCAACAAAAACACTCTGTTTGACTTTCGTGTTCACTTATTTGTATAATTTTATTTATTTCATTTTACTACTTTATTTTTCCTACTTTTAGGATCTTAATTTCGTCTACTATCTGGGGTTTTATAAAGTATTTTGCACAGTTGATGTTAGTAAATAAAATATTTTCAAGCTACATAAATAGAATAAAAGAGCTTGGTGATTTACTGAGAAATCTTTGTAACTATTCACCAATATTTGTCGAAATTTAAACAAAACCAACAAAAAAGAGATAAAAAACATATGAAAACCCAAATGTTTCAAAAAAAAAATTCACAACAAAATTTTCCCAGGAAAATCACCAAGTGAGTAAATTTTTCGCATCTCCACCAATAATAGCTCACAGAATAGCCCCACCGTTCTAGGGTTAAACGATAGTTTAGCGTCAACAGCATAGTCATTAGTAACCACAGTGGGTTATAGAATATGAAGGTGGGTATTTACTTTTTCATACGTAAGTTCATTCCGTATAACTTTAGAACTGGTGTAAACAAATCTTAATGAGCGTACAGTTGAAAAAATGCAAATGGAGTGATTATTATTTTTTTTTTTTTTTTTTTTTTTTTTGGTTTAACGTCCGACTGTTTTGCAAATTGCTGCTAATGCAGACGGTGAAGGATGAAATGAATTTTTTGTAACGTATGAAAAAATGCCATGCCCGAGTGGGATTCGAACCCAAGACCGCGTGATGAGAGGCGAGCACGCCTCTCATGAAATAATGGAGTGATTAGCAGTAGCGAGACATTAGAAGCTAGTTATGTTGATAACAGTCAACATTATTATGTTTATGTCTGCCTGTAATCCAGTTAGTTGTACTTTGAATCTTTTGGTGAGAAGTTCAATGCACAATAATTCTAGCTCAAAAAATATTCTGTTTTACGGTTAAATACAATTTCAATCTGATGTGAATTGGTTCTCGAGGTTGGTTTACGATATACATTTTCTGTACCATAATTTACTAATTTGCCCATAAGAGGTAGGCGGAGTGTTAATTATTTACGCTCGATATGCTAGTTCTAGAACTATAAAAAATAGTTCTGTTTGTTATAAAATGGTCAGCTAATTATATGAAGCATTTAAGAACAGAAAAGTTAGAGGTGTAAAAGACACTAGTTAGAGTTATCTCGTCTCAGAGTAATGAATTTCATTGTGCAACCAGACCCTGTGGTGAATGAAGTAAGAGTGCCATTTGCATAGTGGAAAGTAGATGCTTTTCAGAGGGACGGACATGCTAATAAGCGTACTTTTCCATTTAACGAGGAAGGCAAGGTAAACCACCTCACTTCTCCTTTTACTTAGTAAAGCCTCTAGAGGTTCAAATCAACCTTTCGGCTGATGACTTAAACATCAACAACAATTTATGCAAACATCCAACAGCAGAGCAGAGTGTTTTCTTATATTAGTTCCAAAGATAAGTGGAATTAACTGTAGCCAGGATCAAATCCAATACCTTCTGCTTTGTAGAATAGCTTGCTAACACTATGCCAGAGAGGCGACCAGTATCTTAATATTGTATAACTTATCTTATTTTGTTTGTGTAACTTTAATCTTGGTATTAATTTGTTCTAACTGATACAAATTTGTAAGCAATTAATTGGCTCTAGTAATTTTTTTGTGTTTGATTCCAATATTTAAAATTTTTAATTAAAGATTATTTCTGTTGAGGACCAAAATAATATCATTTATTCTACTGGATAATAGTTGCATATAAAGCAGATAGGATTAAACAAGTGTTAGTAAATCATAAAATACAACCTATGGTGGTTTGAACAACAGTAAGTGTAATCATAAACTAGGAAGAGGTAGGTTCGTGGAACGTTGTGAGACTGAAGACACATTGAATTCAATTAACATAATTACTTTTGGTGTGATGCGTCATTATAGATTAATACAACTATTAATACGACGCATCGTATTAGTGATTGTGATGTTATGTGATTGTGTCTATTCCGTGAGATGCGCCGTGAGCAATGACCTAGATGCAAAATTGTTTGTGCTGTTCTAAACCTAAGATAAGAGAAATTGTACCGGGCTAGAAGGAGCTTAATAATTATTACGTTATACAAATTAACATACGAGGTGTGGCTATTAAATAACGAGACTGACGTTGTGAAAAATTTAATTTTAATTTTTTACATAATCACTTATTGTCACCTTCAACATACACTCCTTCTTTATCCCTACAACGCTTCATGCGAATTTTCCGTTGTTGGAAACAGTGCTAAAAGTCATCTTCTGTCAGCTCCTTTAGGACAGGCGCCGCTCAAAAATGTTTGAAATGAAGCTCGCAAAAATGTTTGTACTGACACTTTGTACGCGATTGAAAATGACCCAAATTTTTTGGAAACGATAATAACATGTGACGAAACGTGTTCTTTTTATTTATGATCCAGAAACGAAGCGCCAATCCATGCACTGGAAGAGCCGAACTTCACCGAGAGACAAAAAAGCTCGAAAGCGCAAGTCAAAATTTAAAGCAATGATGATTGGTTTTTTATGTCCATGGATTGCGTATCGTTACTGGGATCCTGAAGGTCAAACAATTAATCAATATTACTGCCTTGAGGAACTTTCTAAACTACGTCAAAGAGTAAGAAAAGAATGCCCCGAAATGTGGAAGGACAAATCATGGGTTCTCCACCAAGACAATGCGCCAGCTCATTTCGCGTTATCTGTGAAAAGGTTCCTAGCCAAGTACATAATCTCAGCGTTAGAACATCAACCTTATTCACCAGATCTTGCACCATGTGACTTCTTCGTATTCCCTAAGGTGAAATCTGCATTAAAAGGGACAAGATTTGAGTCTGTGGAAGCTGTAAAAGAGAAAGCGGCACGTGTCCTGAACACAGCGGCACGTGAGTTGACAGAAGATGACTTCCAGCATTGTTTCCAACGATGGAAAATTCGCATGGAGCGGTGTAGGGATAGAGAAGGAGTGTATATTGCAGGTGACTATAAGTGATCATGTTTGTATAAAATAAAAATAAAATTTTTTACAACGTCAGTCTCATTATTTAAAAGCCAGACCTCGTATATTATTAATTAAAGACAATAGAGAAATTAACAAGAAAATAAAGCAACAAATCAATACTAATGATAAGGTTAAAAATAAAGAAAATACAAAGGACAAATATAAAGCAAAATTTTTTAGCTCTTGATTACCCCTAGACATTAAGCTAAATAGAAATAATTATGGCTCAAACCCAGGCCTTCATGCACGGTACTTAAATATTCCTCAGATAAACAAGAAATATGACTGACCCATCAGAATCCACTTTGCCGACTTTAATTATTTTGTAATTTAAAACGGCTTCAGGGTGTTATTCCTGTTAATTGTACTTAGAAATGTAGCAAAAGGTAGCACTTAGCTTTAGATAAATGCATATTTGGCATTAACAGCGAGATGCTACATTAACAATATATTTTCTAATGAATATTGTAATTTATAAATATAGTCGATACTACACATTTTTGTTACTAAATTACCGTAGTTTTTTCTAAAAATCTTATAATCATTATCATTACAGTTTATTCGTATTATTTACACACTATACCAAGATATTATTAATATCTAAATATTAACTGTAAGCATATTATGCGAAAACGCTTTTCTTATTGTGCGTATTTCATGATGAGTTTTGTATGCAAGTTGCTTTTGACCACAACATGACTTTCTTATTGAAATCTGTCTTTGGTTAGTGGATTTCCAGACACTGAAAACCAGCAACAAAAACGAAGTATGGTCAGAAGTGCGGAAACAAAAACTAGTATAGTGAATGAGAGAAGCGTTTTCTAGGAAACAAGACGGTCGTAATAAATTGATTGTTAATTTGTTTCTTAGTTGATCTTAATGATGTAAAAACAAAATTAGATAAAATATATTAATCTCAATTTGTAATAATTTTCAGTCTTCTTTAGTTTAAATAAAATTAGAAACATTAACTATATAAATATTGTAATGTATAATTTCTGTTTGCCTTTACTAGACAATTTCAGAAACTACCTAACCGTTTTAAAAAATTATTTTAATGTTGGAAATTTAGTAACATATAAAATTATTTAATTGTAAATTTTGAAAAAATGTGATTGTAAAATGAATTAATCTTTTATTTTATTTGCTTGGAGTGAAGTCGTTTGGGGGAAAATTAGTTCTTTTATCTACCAGTTTTATATCATTTATTACATACGATGTATTGCAATGTACAAACAGGTATCATTGTACGGTTCAGAAGCATCCTACATTATCCCATCATCCTCTGCTCTTAGCTTTTTATGAAACATTTTGAAGATCATTAATAAGGTAGATATCCAAAAAATGTTACGTATAATAATTTTAGCATAGACAATTATTTATCAACCTTTCAAAAATCAAAGAGATCTTTCCATTTATCGACACGACTTTTAAAACATGATTTTTTCAAAGTTTTCTTAAAAATGATATTCAGTTATTCTTATATTGTATTTCTCTCCTTCTAGTGGTTATTCATACTGATGTAAACTAAATTTCCAGTACTTTTTAATTTAATATTTAAATTTAAATATTTAAACTATCGTGATTTTTCTTTTAACGTTTAAGCATAAAGTAAGAAGGTTAACTATTTAAGTTTAGTTTGCCATGAATCGCAGCAAGCTTATATGTAATAATAACAATAATTTATTTATTCCCATATCATATATTACTCATTACAAAAAAGTACTATAGGCCTAATACAAAATTTTTTACATTACTATTACATTACATTAATTTTTTACATTTTTTTACTATTACGCTAGAGGTGGTGGAAATTAGCCCATCCAACTATGGACAAAACCATGTACCAGGAGGGGTTGGAAGCTTTTAGATAAATATAAAAAAAATGAAGTATTAATTATATTAGCAATAGTGTTCAATTAAAATGTCAATAGGCCTACCTACTATATTTTACTTACTACACTAAATTTACCAATATTATGCTATTTACTACGACCACGAGTATATCTGCAAATTAATTATGATCTATTAAATTTTAGAAATTATAAAACTTACTTTATTTTTTAATAAATTAAAGTTAATTAAATACGACCTAAAATTAATTGAATTAAAATAAAATAAATATATTGATTAATATTTTATTGTTCTCCTGTCTCTTTGATTATACCTACATTTGAACATTACTGACCATTCTCGCAATTTTCTCTCTAACTGTTTTGGCTATCCATTTTTGTAGCTCTTTATTACATTTTAAACCCGTTTGATTTTTTAAATGGTTCGGGAGCAGGTTATATATTTTGGGTGCCAAGTTATCAAAATAACGCTGGTAAAGAGCAATTGTGTTGCTAGAGAAGATGCTGGAAAACATGTGTTGCTAGACAACTAATAATTTTGCTAAGATTTATTTCTGCTGTGTTTTCATAAGACAAAAGGTTTAAATATCTCAAAAATTATAATTTGGTAATCATTTTTCAGACAACTGTGGTACAATACAATGGTTAAAACGAAATTATCCGATAGAATAAGTATTTGTTTTTTAACGCATTACTAATTGTTTTTTCTTCAAAATTTAGCATCATTAATAGTATAATTATGTTAACCTGTTAACAGTGTTTATTACAAGTATGTTATATACTCGTATGTTTTAAAAGATATGTCTCCACTTTGAGAAACTTAGGGTTTTTCTTGATAATAAACTGTGAAAAAGTCTATAATATTGTTCTACAAAGAACATTTTTTAAGGCGAAAAACCAGGACGGTTATCATCGCCTGTTATTCTACACAGGAGTGTAAAGGGCGCAAGTGTAGACCGTACTTTTCTTATTATAAACTAAAAGTCTTACAAACTAGAAATATCACAAAAATCAAATAAATAAATAAAATTTACATAAAACAAGTTATATTAAAAACTTATAGGATAAAAATACAAACATAAACTTAAATCTAATATCACAATCGGAATAAATATCATTTACAACAACTAATCACATCAAAATCTTACAAACTAGTATCACAGCCAACAAAATAAAATTTACATGAAAAGGTAATATCACAGATCTGAAGGATAAACAAAAGGCTGTAAAGGGGCCACGAATATAAAAAACATACATAAATGTTTTTATGTAAAATAAAAAACATTTACATAAACATTTATATAAAACATTTTTATATTAAAACATTAAATGTTTTTATATAAAGACATAATAATGTTTTTATATAAAGAACAAATCGTAGATAAATCTTTAATTAAAATATAAGATTCATTAATGAATCTGTAAAAGAAAAATAATAATTCTGAAGTACATTATTAATAAATTTTTTAAAGTTCCATGAACTATTTCTACTCCAGTGTTTAACTGTACCAAATGTTAAAAATTAGGGGTATAATAATTTTTAGTATTTAAAATATTATTTACCAATATGTCCGCATGGATTGGAAAATAAATTTTAAAGCATAAAAGTTTCCGTTTAAAGAATAAAATTGTAGAAGAAGGCATTAATAGTGAAGTGTGCTAATCTCAGTCTTTATACACTACACGCTGTAAATAGTGAATTATAAGGGAGGGTTTGCATGTGTTTGCGTTAGCTTGGCGTGAAATGAAGAGTTATATGAACCTTGGGGCCGTGTCGTCTTTTTAGATTTAAAATGCTCCGCCCCATAACACCCCACACCTTGAAAAAACCTGTATAAACCTGAAACTAAACGAAGAACGGACCGCAACTCAACTAATTCTTAAATCCCACCCCTTCTTTATTGTTCATGTTATCGTGTCGTATGTCAAAATACATAATTTAAATTGCAAGCACGCACACTTTCAAATTATGAACACACAACTCTCCACCCCGTACACTCAATACACCCTTCCTCAAACAAACCCTACCACTCTGCCACACCAAAAAAAAAAAAAAAACACACTAGTATATTTAAAACTAACACATAAGCACGTACTGTATGAAGTTATTTCTGTATTTACTGTTTTCCCTTCTTTTTATTAACTTTCGTTTTATTTATTACTTTAAAAAGAAAACATTATGTAGCAAATATGTCGGTCTTAACAGTTCTATCGTTCGTTATAATGTTGACCTAGCTCGTTTAATATTCACATGTTTATCTCACAATGCCGCTAAAATATGTATGTATACTTCCCTTAAACTTCATATAAATAAACTACACAATTTATAATATTTAGTTAAGGCAGTATATTTTTATCTGTATGAATACAAATTTTTGCTTTAAATCTCAAATTTTACGTTCATTTTTTGTGTTAATATTCTTAAAAATGTATCACTAAAAATAACATTTATATCATTTTACAGTTATCTCATTAAAATTTATTGCAAGTTACTTTTAATTTTTAAAGTTAATATTTTCAATTCGTAAAATTCTGCGTAGTACTTTTCTTACTTTATTGAGGAAAATTTGAGAGTGGCTGTTTGCATTGGTGGGGGGGGGGGTTGAAAATATGACGTGAATGACGGGAGAAAAGTACTCAGTATTAAGTCTCCCAGGTGTAATTCTTTAATTTATTACACAGTGTTTCTACTCCAGCTTCTATGAAGCCTGCGAGGTTGATTAGCTAGCGGATAAATATGGCAAGTAGAGGTTTTGTACGAGTCGGTTTTCGTTTTCAGGAAGTTACCATTTAAAACGTCTGGTTGCTTGACGAATAATGTCAACGTGTGGTGTAAACGTGTGGTATGCGTAAGTTGTCATGTACCGTTTCGTTTGTTACATACGAGGGTGTGTCTACAATGATCCGCATGCACTTGAACTCAAAGGGTTGTAATATAATGATTACTGAAGGCTTAGAGGAGTCAAATACCTGATACTCGTAAGTCCAAATAGGTCGGAGTAGACATTTTCACATTAACAGCTAATTTGAGTGGTAATAATAACGTAGTAGGCTTAACTTAAAATTATTTATTTAATTGATATTACAGTATACAAAAATATTCGTTCACATAATAACACTTTTATATTTTATTACACTAATGAAAGTCAGAATATTTTACTTAATATCTCTTTTTAGAAATTACTTATTTCATCTTAGGGTCTACTGTAGCATGCCATTAACGAATTAGCAAAACAATAGATACTGAAGTCACGAGATTGCCTTTTGCGTATGGATGGGCTGTGAGGAAGGGAAGTGAAAATTTAAAGTGCTGCCAACCTCAACGGTGAGACACTATACGTACATTTCACTACCGTGCAGTTTTTTTTTATTGCAGCTAAATCTACAATCTATTCTTAGCAGAATAATGAGTAGATAAGTTATCATTGTAATGTCATGACCGAAGAAACCCCCCAACGGAGGAACTTCGTGGATTTACTTTACGTGGTGTCTTGACGTTTCAGAATAAGTCCGTAGGATGTCTACGTTTTAGTCGGCGAATGATGTCTGAATTGTCTAACAGCGAGATGGCAAGGTGATTCGTGTGTGATTCGAGTCTTCTTTGATATTTTGCACTGTATGCTGTGATCTCTTCTTGAACTGTGGGAATGTGGAAATCTCTGTGTAGTATGTTATTCGTTATGTACCAAGGCGAACCTGTGATTGTCCTGAGTAATTTCGATTGGAACCTTTGCAGGATTTCAATGTTGGAATGGCTTGCTGAGCCCCACAGTTGGATTCCATACGTCCAAATCGGTTTAAGAATTGACTTGTAAATTAAAATTTTGTTGTTAAGATTGAGTGACGAACGTTTACCGAGTATCCAATATAACTGTTTCAATTTTGTGTCCAGCTGTTTCCTTTTGTTTTGAATATGTGTTTTCCAAGTCAGTCGTTTGTCAATATGTATACCAAGGTATCTAGCGGAGTCTGCTTTAGGTATCTGTGTGTTGTTTATGTAAACTGGAGGGCAGGAGTCTTTTCTTAACGTAAATGTTACGTGTGAGCTTTTCATTTCATTGGTTTTCATACGCCATTTATTCTGCCAGTCATATATTTTGTTCAAGTGTTGTTGCAAATGTTCAGACGCAGTAGCTGGATCTTCGTGGACTGATTGAACAGCGGTATCGTCAGCAAATGTGGCTGTGGTGGTATTTATGTCCGTAGGTAAATTAGCAGTGTATAAGCTGTACAGGAAGGGAGCAAGAACACTGCCTTGTAGAACTCCTGCATAGATAGGATGTAAATTTGTTTCTGCTGTTTGGAACTTAACCGAAAAGTATCGGTTTGTTAAAAATGATTTTATCAACACAAATAGAGAATGAGAAATATTTTGCCTTAATTTAAATAACAAACCAGTATGCCATACTTTATCGAAAGCCTGTCGTATGTCAAGAAATGCAACTGAACAAAACTTCTTTTCTTCCAGAGCTTTGTTAATGTTGCATACAATTCTATTTACTTGCTCTATCGTAGAATGACCAACTCTAAACCCAAATTGATGGCATGGAATCAAATTTTTCTGGTCGACTTCAATAAATAAACGCTTCAAAATTATTTTTTCTAGAAGTTTTGACAAAATTGATAGTAACGTAATCGGACGATAAGATGAAACGTCATGAAGCGGTTTACCAGGTTTGGGAAGTACAATTATCTGGCCAATTTTCCATTGATCGGGAAAGTAGCCTAGTCTAAGAACAGCGTTGTAAATAATACTTAAAAGTCTTAACGCCTTCATTGGAAGCTCCTTAAGAACTTTAGCAGTGATAAGATCGAAACCTGGAGCTTTGTTAGAGCTGATGTTTTGAATTAATACACTTTCGTTGGACAAATCGGTAACGATATTTGGAATGGTGAGTCGAGAATCTCGTGGATGCCAGTTTCGTCGTCGTAATTTTCTTCAGGAGGGAAAGGCTTAAAGACATTTGCTAGATGTTCTGCAAAGAGTTCAGCTCGTTCCTTTTTGGCCCAAGTACCATCATCTTTACGAAGGAGAGGCACAGGTAGTTTGGAGTTCTTCAATCGCTTAGTCATTTTCCAAAGTGAGTAGTCAGTGGAGTTAGTCGGTGTTGGTTTGGTTAAATATTCGGTGACCGCTTCATTTTTTAATTTGTACAACATCCGTCTAAGGGTTTGCGTGGCATTATTTAAGTTTCGTTTGTCAAAAGGATGTCTGGTATTCTGCCATACTCTGCGTAGACGACGCTTTTCGGCTACAGCAATTCTTACATTATAAGGAATATTGACTTCCTTTACTTCCATTGTATCTAAAGTTGAATTCCATGCTGACTCTTGGATGCAGTTTTTACACATATTTTGTAAGCTGTGGTTTATTCCAAGAACATGTTTTCTTCATAAACCTTATAAGAAATAAATGTGACTTGTAATATTGCCTATAGCTTAATTATATGACTAAAAATGTTTAATTTACTGTAATTACCAGCTACCGTATTCCATTGAAACAAAATTTTCTACGAATGAATCGCCTTCTTTACTATCGCTGTCACCGGCGTCTTCACTATCAGTTTCACTAGTTACCCTAATCTACCTAACCGTTTCCTTTTTTTAACCAGGTGTCAACAAAACTGTTGATGAAGAATTAGCTTCTTCACTGTCTTTAACTTTCTTCTTTATATTTCGAATGGTGAAAAGAGAAACATCACAGTAGTTAGCCGCTCGCTCGCGGCTTTTGTTAAGAGGCATGGATAGGCATTTTTGTTTAGCTTCAACTTCACAACATTTTATTACATTGCTTATTATATTTCGTTCAGTACTGTGAATAGTTCGACCACGTTTTCAAGAAACCGACATTTCTGTTTACGGTAACAAACAGTTTTATTCGTACAGTTAACCCTCAAAAGGTTCCGCGATATACTGTTCAATATGTTCCGGGTATAGTATGAGTTGTTATGTTTCATCATCATCATCATCTGGGTATCCTTCCAGCAGGCCGGGTAGGATTTGAGTGGATGATATGCCTCCATCTATCTCTATCTTGATATACCTTTTGTATTCTGATATCCTGTAGTGTCATTCTTTTTGTTAGGAGATCATCCCTTATTTGGTCAGTCCATCTTCTTCTGGGACGTCCAACGGGTCTCTTTCCAGATACCTCCATGTCCAAGTACTGTCTGGGGATACATGCCTCTGGCATCCTTTGTACATGTCCAAACCATTTGAGTCTTGAGGTACGTAATCTTTCTTCCATCGTTAAGGTCACCTGCATATCTCGTCTTATATATTCATTTCTGACCTTGTCTCTTCTGGTCTTCTGCAAGGCTGATCTTAAAAATTTCATCTCACATGCTTGTAATTTGCTAATGTCCCCCTTCAATAAGACACAGCTTTCCAGGCCATATGTCATTATTGAAAGAAGATATGTTTTAAACATGGTCTGTTTGGCTCTTATGGGAACTGTATTATCCCAGACTAAGTTCCGCACTTGGTAAAAGAAGGAGGATCCTTTATTCACTCTATTTAGAACTTCTAGCTCAGCACTCCCATTATTTGAGACGACGCTTCCAAGATATCCAAAACTTCCCTCACATTCAATCCTTTCTCCATCAAGTTTTATGTTACACTGCGCAGGTGTTCTGCTGACATTCATTGCTACTGTTTTCTTCTTACTAACGGTTAGTTTGAACTCCTTAAATTTCTTGTTCCAGCAATCCAACTTTTCCTGCACCTCTTGCTCTGTCTCTCCCCAGATGGCCACATAATCTTCAAACACCAATGCATTCAAATTTCCAGGATTTACAGCTTTGATTTCTTTAATAATTACATCCATGAGAGCAATGAAAAGAAGTGGGGAGAGTGCGCTTCCTTGTTGAACACCTCTTTTAGTTCGAAACCATTCTGATCTACCATTTCCAATTTGAATACAGCTTTCACATTCCACATACAACATTTTGATTTTACGAATTAAAGAAATTGGGGCTTCCAGTTTTTGTAAAGATTCCCATATTTTACTCCTTGGCACACTATCATATGCTTTTTCTAAGTCCAAGAACACAACAATCAAATCCTTTCCTTTTTCCCAGTGCTTCTCCATCAGTTGCCTTATGGCAAAAACAAGATCTACTGTTCCTCTACTGCATCGAAAACCATGTTGTTCTTCCTCGAATCGATGTTCTATATGTGTTCTTAGTCTTTTTTCTATGATCTTTTCCATTATTTTTAGACAGTGTGACAGCAAAGTAATTCCTCTATAATTCGCACACTTTCTTCTACTCCCTTTCTTGAACAGTGGTATGATCAGTCCCTTCTTCCATTCTTCTGGTATCCTATTTTCTTTCCAGATTGCTCCCAGTGTTCGATGTAACCACTGTAGGCCCGGTATACCTGCCGCCTTGATCATATCTGCTGACAATCCATCTATACCCGATGACTTTCCAGTTTTCATTAGTTTCAAGGCGCTTTCTGTTTCTGCCCATGTAATTTGGTTTTCCTCTTTATATTTTCCCTGTAGAATGTTGGGTTCCATGGCACCGCAATCCTCTTCCACCTCTCCATTTAACAGTTTGTCAAAATAATTTTTCATCTCTCTTATTCCTTCTGCTTTCCTGAACATAGTACCATCGTCTGTTTCTATTGCCGTTATATCCTCTCTGTTAGTTCTTTTACTCTTCACTAATGCATACAGCATTTTTTGATTACCCTTGCTATCCTCTTCAAGTTTTTGTGTAAATGACTCCCAGCTTTTAATCCTCTCTTCCTTCACAATTCTTTTTACTAGTAATTTATTGTTTCTATATTCCTGTTCGAGGTCTTCTATATTTTGTTTATCTTGTGGAACTATACCTTTTATTTGTTTCTGTTTTTCAACATCCTTATTTTTCTTTGCTATATTTCGATCTTTAATAGCTTTTTTCGCTCTTTCATTCCACCAGCTAGTTTGTTTCTCTTTTACTCTTCCATTTGTTTTACCACATATTTCTATTGCACTATCCACTAGTGTTGTTTTGAAGAGGTTCCATTCCTCTTGTGCACTTTGTGTTTCAGTCCTTGGTAACTTCTGTACTATTAGTTCTTGGAAGGCCTTTTTATTTGTCTCCTGTCTTAATTTCCATTCCTTTATTCTAGGAGCTTTTCTTGCATTTCCTGTGTGTTCAACCTTATAGTGTAAATCTGCCACTAGAAGTCTGTGGTCGCTGTCTAGACTCTCGCTAGGAATAACTTTTGTGTCTCTTACACTTTCACCTAATAGTTTGTCAGTTATCACATAGTCAATTACTGTTTTAGATCTTCCATCCCAACTGTATCTGGTTATTTTATGACTATCTTATTTCTTGAAGAATGTATTTTTTATTTTCAGATTATTCCTCACACAACAGTTCAGAATGTTTTCACCTTCCAAATTTTTTACACCATAACCAAAGGACCCCATTACCTCTTCATAACCTGCTCTATCCACTCCAATTTGAGCATTTAAGTCTCCTATTATCATGATGTTATCTTCTCCCATTTGGTCTTCAAGATCTTCCAAAAACTTTTCCTTTTCAGCATCTTCACACCCTTGCTGTGGGGCATACGTCTGAATTATTGAAAAACTTTTGTTACCCTGATTTATTCGTGCTTTGATCATTCTTTCATTAATATAGGAGACATCTGTTATAGCATCAAGATCTTTATGTAATATAAAACCAACTCCATTTCTGGCTTCTTTGTTGTTTCCATGCCAGTATAATTTATATCCTCTTCTCAGAGTCTTTGAGTTCATTCCCTTCCATTTTGTCTCACTTAGTCCTAATATGTGTACCTTCCTCTTTTCCATCATATCAACGATCTCTTCACACTTTCCCGTTAGTGAGATTATATTTAAGGTTCCTACCCTCAGTTGAGTCTTCTGGTAATTTCTTTTTCGGTTGTTGAGTCCTATACTGGTATTTCTTCTCACGTTTCCAGGACAAGCTTCAGCCCCCGAAGGGTCATCATTAATTCCTGGGACGCAAAAAGTATTGTCATTTTTTGGTATATTCGATCCGAGGCTCGTCTTTTCATTGAAAGCAAATTAAAAATTTCTTCTCTACTAGCTTGCTAAGCCTAACATTAAGAAGGATTTCCTTTCGGGGTTTACTCCGAACGTGGTTTACTCGCGACGTGGACGCGCCTGGTGAGATTTATCCATGTAGTTAGGTACTCACTAACTCATGGACTGGGTTAAGGAGCTGTTTGATTCCAGCCTCCAAGGCAGTTGTTATGTTTATCGTACTGAAATTAAAGCAGTCGCGCATGCGCACTGATACTGTTCCCCCTTTACCCCTCGTTGCAAACAAGGGCAAACTCGTGACTCAAGTGACTATACTTGGCCATAACAGGCAGTGGAAGAGTTAAATTATTTGCAGTCGATCTGCTAGTTTGAGGTCTACAAAAAATATTTCTCAGTCTTATCACACGGTTAGTCAATTATGTGACTGAAGCATTTATTTACAGAAAAAGTAGAGGTGTAGAGGTGTGAGTAGAGGTGTAATAGTCAAAGAGTACATACAGCACTTATTACATATGGATCAGACTACAAATGAGTGAAATGTTTTTTAATAAATAATTTTTTATTTAATTTATCAAATGGGATTTCGTAAAGGTAGGTCATGCTCTGATGCAATTTTCACAATGAACCAAATCATTGCAAAAAGGTGAGAATACAACCTGGAAACTCACATGGCTTTCATTGATTTCGCAAAGGCTTTTGACTCAGTTAATCGCAATCTATTATGGGGTTCTAGGATCAAGAGGATATCCCAAACATATCATTCAATCTCTACAGAGCCTATATGAGAATACGACCATTTGCCTGCAAGTTCATGAACAATTGACTTCTGCCATTCATACAAACAAGGGAGTTCGACAAGGATGTTGTGTATCTCCGACATTATTTAATATTTATGTTGACGACATGCTACGCACATGGAAGATGCTTGTGGACTCAGGTATACAGCTTTCAAATCAAATATCGGTGAACTCGATTATGTATACAGATGATCTCGTGATACTGCAAGAAAGTGAAGACGCCTTACAAAAAGCAGTATTTATGTTGGACAGAGTGGCTCAAAAATATAATTTACAAATTTCAACAATGAAAACAAAATCAATGGCTTTTAAAGGAAAAAACCCAGCAAGAAAAAAAAATAGAGCTGAATGGAAAGATAATAGAACAGGTAAAACATTTCAGCTACCTGGGAAATGATGTAACTTACGATAAAGATAAAGATGTATATGACAAAATGGTGAAATTCCAGAGGATATGTGGCAGCATACACAGAAACCTCAAAAACAGAACAAGGCAAGAAACTAGAATAAAATTTTATAATACAATAGCTATCCCAACATTACTTTATGGAAGTGAGAACTGGATCCATACAAAGAAAATTGATAGTAATGTTCAAGCAGCAGAGATGAGGTTTCTACGTAGTGTGTATGGATGCTCCAGAGCAGATAGAATTAGAAATGAAGAAATAAGAAGAGCTTTGGGTTACACACCCCTGCATGAAAAAATTATCCACAATCGAAGACACTGGTGCAGTCATTTAAATAGAAAGGAACCAGGAAGACTACCGCTTGAAATTATGAATTACAAGCCAATAGGAAAACGGGATATAGGGAGACCGAGGAAAAGATGGGTATCGGAACAGGTTTAATCCAGCCTAATCCTTGAACTGAAGATGATGATGATGATGATTTAATTTATTAAACCAACTCACTCCTCGTTACACTAAGTAAAGTCTGTAAAAGTTCAACCAAGCCTTTCAGCTGATGACTTAAATAACAAGATTATACGTCGTCCTTGTTATTAGATGGATTGAAGATTTATTTTTGTCAATGTGAGAATATTAATAATTTATTTTTTCCTATTAGTTCATCATTATTAGGGGATTCCGCTATTCGCGGAGAGTAGCAGAAAGAAAGAAAAAAATTAAAGGTAAAGAATGATAGCAGTTGCTTTCTTACCAACTCACAATCTGTATAAAAGGAAAGCAGTTTCGAGACAAGCCAAGATCAGATATTATAATTCTATGATAAAACCAGCTCCGGCTTTACGAAGGTGACTTGCCTTGGAATGACAGAGAAGGCTAGTCTAAGAGAAGCAGAGAATTTTGAAAGAAAGGTGACTAACGGTTGACAAAACGCTTTTTTAAGACACTAATACGAGTAGACTTAAGGTGACTTAAGATGACTTAAGGTGAAGCATAAGTGCTTCAAGAAAACTCAGCAGAAAGGATATTGAGAAACAGCAGCGATATAAACCAAAAAAATTTAATGAACCGATTCAAATTCAGAAAATTTATTATTAACTTCAAGGGCTTTCACAAAGAATAAAAGCATAACACCGGATGGAGAAAAAACCACGGCAAGGGAGAAAAACGACAATTATATAATCGTTTTTTAAGTCTGATTTTCAACTGGATTAAAATTGTAAATGATTTAATAATTTTTTTTGCAACGGTTGGTAACCACTCAGTACGTTTGACGTCATCAAAACATTAATATAAACAAAATAAACAGTCATAGAACTTCTATTGCGATAATTAACAAAATATGGAAAACGAAAATATTTCCTTTTTATTTAGGGTGAAAGTAAACTCTTTTTAAAATTATACAAAACTTTTTTGAAGAGCTGAATGGAATTTATTTCGTATTTACAGTACATTATAAATACATAAATAATATAAAAAACCGTTTAATATTTACTCATTTTAAACGTTAATATTATTTAAAGTACGGTTATTCTTAGGTGTTTACTTCCACTTTTATATTATTACTACCACTCCCAGTTGTATTATTAGCATTAGGCCTTTTAAAGTAAGCAATTTCACCCCCTTATTTCTTTCAAGCTTTAATACTCTTCTCTTTATATCTACCCTTACCTTATTACACTTAACCTCACTTTATTATTCCTTAAAATTACACACCGCAAGAGAAATGAACAACGATTTTAGTCTGGAGCACCATTTAAGTACTACATAAATACTAGGTTAACACTGGGTGAACAAAAAGTTATTCTGCTATTTCATCATTTAAATCGTAAAACCAAAAGGTAGTTCCGATTCTGTATTAATTATCTTCTTCTTCTTCTTTTTCTTACTATCAAGGATTAGGCATAAGCCTGTTCCAAACTCACAAACAAACCTACAGATATAAACAAACACGAGACATTTCAGTCCGCACAACATTTCAACTGCTGCCATCTTCTTCGAGGCCTTCCCACCTCCCTTCTTCCAACTGGAATATATTCTGTAACTTTGGAGAGTTTTCTCTCCCCTGACATCCGTTCCAAATATTATCTCCATTGATTGCGGTACCCCTCCACTTTTTCATTCAGATTAAATACACCCAACTCAGATCTTATTTCCTCTTCATGTATTAGATCCAGCCTCGAGCAGCCATTCTATCTTCTTAGAAACCTCATTTTAGCTGCTTGGATCCTACTTTCTTGGCATTTCGTGGTAACCTATAACTAAATTCATAAAAAAGGATTGAGACTGCCATTACCTTGTAGAACTTGGCTATTGTCTCTGTTCCAGCTCTCTTACCCAGTGACCTGTTAACGGTACCACAGATAGCTTGAAATTTAATTAATTTCTTTTAGAATATTAATTCAAAATATTTTATATATTTTCTTTCAGAATATTAATTATATTCTGAATATATAATTATATATTAATTTTATTATTAAATATTATCATAATAGTTAATAATATTCTGGCGTAAGGCAGGGTGATGTATTATTACCAATTTTATTCTACTTGATTTTTGACAAAATTATGATCGAGTTCTGGAAAATAAATCAATCCAGAATAACAATTTAATCACAGAAAAGGAAACGTAAGCTAAGCTGTCTAGCTTTTGTAGATGATTTGGCATTAAAACAGAATTAAAAGAAACAATCAAACAACTAGAACAGCTTAAGAAGCTTGCCGAGAAGACTAGGCTCAAAATTTCTTTGAAAAAAACAGTAGCAATGACAACGGATAATACATTCCAGAAAAATTCTTTGAATAATTTTCAGGCCTAATCGCGAATCAAACTTGAGTCTTTTTTTACAGTCCAGAATCATGTACGTGAGTACTGCACTATGAATTAGGCTTGGCAATCTTTGTTGTTTAAATGATAATTTATAACTAGATTCACATGATTGCAAGCTTGCACGCAGAAACTGACGTTGCAACACTTTCGGTAGCATTATTATTTACAATTTCTCTGTACGAGATTAAGTGATGAAATTATTACCACATCGATTTGTTTTTATTCTATACTTCAAAAAGTTTAATAATTATAAATTCTTGCCTATCGATGTTATTGTATTTCCTAATATTGAAACTGATAAACAGTGCAAATTACGTGTGATTTAATGTTTATCAAGGTATATAAATATATAGTATCTTTCTATTTTTTTATATTTCATGCTGATTATTTTGAGGTGCTGTTATTTTATTATCAATATAAAAAATACGTTTTTAATATTCTAATGTTTTTTATGTAACATCTTTATTTATTTATTCACTTTACTTAAAATAAATAAAAATTACAAAAAAATTCAAAAAGCAGTTGTAGTAGCACTGACGTGGAATATTGTAAATGAACAGATATTTATAGAAATGCTTAAATCAAAAAGATGTTAAACTTTTTAGAATGGGCTTCTTATACACATGATATATGTATGATAGTGATATTGAAGTGGCAATGATGATTCAGCAGAGTTGCAAATCAGCCTGGGTAAGTGACCCTGTCTATTGTAATAAATTGGGAAAAGTGACAAATCAGACACCACCGCAATTGCACCAAAGCTCACATTTCCGTGATTCTGACTATAGTATTGGGTATTGTTATAACTTTTTTTTATTCCTAATTTGTGTACGTTGCAATCTGTTCAATTTAGAACAATAAGCAACCCCATGACCCAATGAGATGAGAATGATGTGTATGACGTGTAAATGAGGTGTAGTCTTGTAGAGACCCAGGCCGACCATTCCTGAGAGGGTATGGTTAATTAAACCCCAACCATAAAAGTACACCGGTAACCATTGTCTAGTATTCAAATCCGTATAAAAGTAACTACCATTACTAGGATTTGAACCAGGAACCTTCATCTCCAAAAATCAGCTGTTACACAGCTGATTTTGGCGACGACTTTACCTCTAGACTAACCCGGTGGGTCATTGTTATAATTAAGTGGCGGAAAATAAAATCAGCTGATCATAAACAGTGACTGATTAATTATAAAAATGATGAATTTGGCGGAAATAAAATCAGCTGTTCATTAACAGTGACTGATTTTATATAAAGATTTATTTGTTTGTTGAAGGCCGTCGCGGTTTAAATGGCTGGTGTGTTAGCGGCCTGAATTATATGGGAGTCTTCGTTACGGTGAAATTTGTTATTTTGTCATAAGACATTGTATTTAATGATTAATTCGGTAAAGGAAATTGAATATTTCATTTTATTGTTGATAAAATGCGTGAATTGCGTTGTTTTAAATGTTTAATAACTTATTTTCATGAACTCATTATTTTCATTGCATTGTCATTTTTATTGGTTAGGTTTTTTTGTCAAATAATTTTGTTGAATAAATATAATTATGTGAATAAATTAAAATAAAGTTTACAATTTTTACTGTATTATAACGTTTTGTAACAGTATTAAAACTTTTCTCAACGTTACAGTATAATGTGAATCATGAGCTGTAACATTTACAGGTAACTAGCTCGGCGACGTCTGCTACTGATATATCCAGTGTTTACCTCTTACCTTGCAAGTTTGCTCCCTATATTCAAGTGAAGAGGTTTTGCTATTGGTTTTAATTATCATAATGAGTAATCTGTCCTGTGCATTGATTGAAAACAAAGAATGACGTAATTATTTTTCTAGAAAATCTAATTGGTTTTGTATATACGTCGCGTACTTTACTTTGGTATTGGTACCTACTATATATGGAACTTTGTGTACTTGAAGTCCGATGCCAGTTTGGCTTGTAAATGTTATTACTAAGCTATTCTGATACAATTTAACAAGAAAATTATGTAATGTATAAAATGTTATGTATTATGCAACATTCAACAATCATGAAGGCAATTTTTAACATATTTTTTTTTACACGCTCACTCTGTCTTATCTGAATAATGCACGAATGTTACATAAACTACTACAGGGGCTTTAAACTACTTTGTTCAATATTCATATGAATACATTTGCACATAATCACAGAATGGAACTATTTAATGTTACTTAATTATAATGGCAGTTTGGTTAAATAAAATTAATTTTATGGTTGTTGAAGTCACTATTAATTATTCATGTATTATCATTATTCATTGGACAGGTTATTATTTTATTTTGTGATATATTTAGATAAAGCAATCGTTGTTATTTTTCCCTTCTATTTGATTAAATGCGTCAATCGTGTATAATCTAATTTATAGCGCCAAAGAAAAAACATTTCAGTAAAAGAAGCACAAATGTTCAATAATTAAAAACTAGCATACCCCGTCGCGGCTTTGCACGTGAAAAATGGTGTAATCACTTTTTTTTTAAATTCTCGTTGTTCCTCCGTTTCAGCAGTTGTTGCTTTTTGACGTTTTTTGCTTTTGAAGATTTTCTTCCTAGTGATGTTTTTTTGATGGCATTATTGAAAATGGCAAAAAACAAGAAACATAAAAAAAGATTTGTCAAAACCAAAACTTAAATCTACGTTGAATAAAATAAAATATAAAAACAATTGATCAGTCACCAATTAAAAGAAAATGAAAACAAATTAAAGATACACGGAACTTTACTTATATAAAATACTCAACAATACAAAATCGTACCTATATAATAAAATACAATAAAATTATCATCTGATGTTGTCACCAGCTGATCCTCAGCACCAAGTCGCTATTTGCTAAATAATATGACTTTATTTATGACAAATCTTTATTTGAATCACATCAGCTGGTTTAAAAGCAGCAGATTATCCTAACCTCATAAAAGCCTTAATGTAGAACATAAACATTATTTTCAACCCTTTAGGGCTAACTTTTTAAGGGTTTCAATAGCCTAAAACCTGCACCGGCATCATTGTTTTAACATAAAAAAACTGCATGAAAATTGGTTTAGTAATTATTTAGGAGATAAAGGGGAACATACACACACACATACATAGAATTTTATATATATATATATATATATATATATATGTTATCTAATTTTAAAATTGTACTTAAAGAACATTCACATTTAAAGATAAACGATTTAATATTCTCGCGTAATAAAAATAGGAAAGTAACCTAAATGGTAAGTAAGGAAGAAAAATACTTGAAGAACACATTTGAAATATTTCCGGGTCGTGATTTTCCGGCTAACCACTTGCAGCGCATTAAAGTATATCTTTCCTTAAAATAGGTCATAAATAAGGAGAGCAATTTAGTTATATGGACTGGAACTATACAAAGGAACAATGTAATGTAAAAGGACAGGAAAATTGGAAACATTTGCTGAGTAATTCGTAAATTAATATTTTTTCTAAACCTTAACTCTATACAGCAATATAAATCAAATAAATTCAAGATTATAAGACACTTATTTTAAATTAATGTGCTCTCACACTAATGTTAGTGGTTTGGGCTTCAGGGTTTGATTCGATCAAACTGGCATTTTGTCATCATTCATTTTCATCTCTTCCTCGTTCTTCAACCCTTCATTTACTGCACGTGAAAAATCGTCAAAACATTTTACCATTCTCTAATCTTCTAATTCTCTATTCTTCTTTTTATTTTTTTACCAGTGATAGAATACATGCCTGTTCCGGTTCACACTGATCACAAAACCAACTCTGACCATCTACTCCAAGGACTACCACGAAGCTAATTCCCTCAGGTTATACGCTAGATTTTCGAGCGAGATTCTTCCTAGGAGCATTCGTTATGTGTCATTCCTTCAACTCCTTCTGTACTCACAGACTTTACCAATTAGAGCTGCTACTCCCAGCTCTGCTGAAAGAGTTTCATTTCGAAGCCTGTCCAATCTGGAACAACGAGTAACATCCTAAAGGAATCTCACGCCTGCTACTTTCCTCTCATATCTACTTTCTTCTCGTGAAGCTACAATCCAGATTTCACTTCATAAAACAATACCAAAACAGTCATTGTCTTTTAAAATGTTAACTCTGCATCCTTAATTTTCTTTTGGTAATATTACAGTGCCTAGTTTCGAATATTGAATTAAGGCTGTTTACCTTGATACTAATATTTGTGCCTTTTTTACAGGTTAAGGTGCAACCCAAATAATTTAAAGCAACATTTGCTTCAACACCGTATTTCTAAACAGTTTTTTACGATAATTACTGACTATATTTTTTCATCAGCCTACAACAGATCAGATATTTTTTAAATTAAGAACAGAATAGATCAATTAAATGATGACTTGTAGAAGATTATGCACATAATTAAAGTAAATTGGCCTACTTCAAACATTTAATAATAATGATATCCAAAATTTTAATTTATTATTCTTATTATTAAATTTTTTTATAACGGGTGATTCAAAATGAGCGCCGGTTTTTAAACGGCTGGTAAATTTTTGTTTATCGGTTGGCAACATTGTTAGACCTCATTTCTATTTCGGAGAACATTCCGATTGACGATTCAGTTGTAGTTTCTCTTTTTCGCAGTGTAGTACTCTCGCAGTCTGTGTCTAACCATGGAGAAGTTTACTATTGCACAACGAGTGCTAATCGGCAAAACATTTTACCAGAGTGGAGAGAGTTATGCGGCTACTGTCAGGCGACTTCGCGGTACTCTAGGACGTAATGAAGCACCGAATGAATCAACAGTTCGCAGGCTCATGAAAAAGTTTTTTGGGACGGGTTCAACAGTCGACCTTAAAAGTTCTGGACGTCGTCGTTCTGGCCGAACTGAGCAGAACGTTGCGTTGGTTCGTGAGAGTGTGGCTGTTAGCCCAGCAAAATCAATACGTCGCCGTTCTCAACAATTGGGTTTACGATGTTCTTCTGTACGGAGAATTCTTCGGTACGATCTCCAATATCACCCGTATAAAATTCAGTTGACGCAACATTTGAAAGTGGCAGACCACCAGAAGAGACGACAGTTTGTTGACTGGGTATTGAGAAAACGGCAGGATGATGACACCTTCGCAAACAAAATCATTTTCAGTGATGAGGCGCACTTCCACTTAAACAGTTTTGTTAATAAACAGAACTGCCGTATGTGGGGTTTAGAAAACCCTCGCGTGGTTAATGAAAGGGAAATGTATGCACAGCGAGTGACAGTTTGGTGCGGCTTTTGGTCGGACGGTGTCATCAGCCCTTACGTTTTTGAAAATCAAGAAGAACAAGCCGTGACAGTAAATGGAGACCGATATCGTACGATGATTAGGGAGTTTTTGTGGCGTCATTTGGATGGAATGGACATTGACGAGTTGTGGTTTCAGCAGGATGGTGCCACCTGTCACGCTGCACGAGAAACAATGTTGTTGCTCTGTGAACGGTTCCAGGATCGCATCATTTCTCGTAATTCCGACCATCAATGGCAACCAAGGTCGTGTAACTTTCATCTTTGGGGTCATCTGAAGTCATTGGTGTATGCCAATAAACCCCGAAACATCAATGACTTGAACGAGGAAATTCGACGGGTTATCGGGCAAATGGAAGTCGAAACTTGTCGTGCAGTAATATCCAATTTCATGGACAGAGTTGATGCATGCCAGCGCAGTAGAGAAGGACACATGCATGACATCATTTTTCATACATGAAATCGGAAGTTAAGATGAACTTGTTGATGTATTTATTTTCAGTTTTTCAATAAAATAAATCTCTTAATTTGATATATCAAAACCGGCGCTCTTTTTTAATCACCCTATATTATAGACAATTTTTTTTTTTGAGTAATTAAGAAACAAATTTTTGTTTTTCTTGAATAAATTTCTACATAAGCCTTGGTAAAAACGTCCTGGTTAAATTTAGAATGTATTTGTTGATATCAGACGGCCCTTTTTCGTTAAAAAGTAACTTTCTTAAGTGATTTAAATTGGTTAGGGAATTCTGATCGGTTTAGCCCCTTCTCTTTTTTCCTTCACAGCCATTTGTAAGTCTTAAAAAGTCTCGAGCTTTTATTGTTCTTTCTTTGATTCATGGAGTGTAAAATAATTTATTTTGAATGAAAATTGTAATGAATTTAGAAACCTAAATTAGCCTACAGAAATAATGAATTTAAAAGTTAAAAGGAATTATGAAAAATGCGACCATGTAAATAAAACAATGAAAATTAAATATGTACATCTCAAATTTTGTAGAAAATTTTAAATATTTAAAAAATTGCTAAGAAACAAATGTATAATGTAGAGAAAGATGATTTTAATGTCCTTATTTTAAAACTGATCAAGGAATTTGGTCAAAAAAATCAATGAATTCATTTTGATTACAACTTATAGTCGAGATTTTAGCAATGGAACGAGAGAGTCAACGTTTCCAGATATAAAAACCAAAACCATTTTTAGGACAAAATTATTATATTTATTAAAATAACATACGTTTAGTATTGTTTCTATCCCTCCAAAAATGTGAGAGAAGTAGTAGATTTCCCCCCCTATAATGCAGTTTATGAATTCACTGATATATTACTTGAAAGAGTCTAACGCTATTTTTATTCTAGATGGTGATTTACATTTTTAGGTAGCTTATGCTCATATTCCAAAAAAATACAGCATATTAAATTATAAAAATTTCACATACCAGCTGAACTAATAGCATACGTAACCTTAGATTTATAAAATGAAGATTTCAATTACCAAACTTAGGTTTAATATATTTTTATATTAATATTAAGATTATTAAGTTTTTTTTGCATTAGATAGGTAATACTTAAAAGAAATAATTTGTAGTAAATTGGTTTTAGCATATTGTTTGGCTGCCCTGTTTAAGGTTTTGCTACAGTTTTCCTTGACCACTCCCAGCGTTTGTCTGATCACTCTCCATTTTGTATTCTGTGCAATAGTGTAACCTTCCCAATTTCTATCCCAAACATTTTGACTTTTCATATGCAATAAATATTTTTCTCCTTGAATATTTATTCCTGCGTCAAATTTCTCCTAAAACATTATGTATGGAGTGTAGCATTATATGGGAGTGAAACGTGGGTGATAGGGGCTGTAGAAAAGAAGAGGATAGAAGCTTTTGAAATGTGA
The DNA here is from genome assembly GCA_035578175.1 of Catonia carolina. Taxonomy (NCBI): domain Eukaryota; kingdom Metazoa; phylum Arthropoda; class Insecta; order Hemiptera; family Achilidae; genus Catonia; species Catonia carolina. The sequence goes on from JAQMRL010000001.1 coordinate 47,159,003, forward strand.
TGTTATAGGAAAATGTTAAAGATTAGGTGGGTGGACAAAATAAGTAATTTAGAGGTTCTTAGGTGAGTGGATGAAAAAAGAAAAATATGGAAGCATCTTACCAGAGGAAAGGATAGGCTAGTGGGGCATATCTCAAGACATCCAGGTATTGGGCTATCAACAATGCAGGGTAATATTGAGGGAGTAAATTGTAGGGGGAGGCAAAGATTAGAATATATAAAGCAAATCACAAATGATGTAGAATATTACAGGTATGTAGATATGAAACGACTTGCGCAAGATAGAACAGCTTGGAGAACTGCATCAAACCAGTCGAGAGACTGATGGCAAAAGAAATTATTTTTCACGTAATAAAAAAAATTAATTCCATATAATTTAAAGTATTAATAAGTGAAAATATTTGATAATAACAGTAAAATATTTTTGTAATAAATAAAATTTAATAAATTCAGTCTTCATATTATTAACAACATCTTCAGTATTTTCGTTGATACAGAGCACGACTAATAACAGACTTCAGCGTTTTCCTCTGCCACTATTAGGACACTTCTTTTATAATTATCTTAAATTTTGATTTATCCAATATTACTAATTTTTTATAAATATTTATTTATAATAATTTGCTAAAGTCAATTATTACTTTTTATAACACTGAATTTGTGTATGCAACATACTCTAAATGTTGATAAAGTGAGCTTGTATTAAAACAACTGTATAATGAAAGTAGTAATTTATTATTAATAGCTTATATTATACTACTTCTTTATAGCTGTTGTGAATACATACATGTCTTGTAATATAATATTCATTGCCGCCCGCATGGAGAAGCTTTCTAAATGTTAGGAGAGAAAAACGAGACTGCAACATCAGTGTATAGTAATTGTTGGACTGAAACTATTTTGTATAAAACTACTTGCCTGAAATATTATGACAGTTCCTTGAGATTAAATAATGATAGACATTGCAGATAATACATGTATTAGCTTTTAATAAAGTATTGTATTACAAGAACTAAAACTTGAAAAATATTTGAGGCACTAAATATTTACCCTATTAAATAAAATATTACGGGAACTTATTGTTGGTTATAAATTTATAATAAATTACTAAATCTTATAAATAATGATTTTGGCTTATTAAAGAAATCTGTGAGTTACAATAAAGGCATTTAAAATATAGGCCTACCTTCATTTGTATAATTTATTTAATTGACGGTTAATTTATTTTATGAAATACTCATTAAACGGTCAAATTATTTGGATTAACAACATTATATAACAAAACCAAAAATTCTTTGTCATAAATCGAAAATTTGAAAACATTTCGTTTTTTCCATGATTTGCAAATAGTAACATAAGTCTCATAAGATGCGGTTATACGAAACTGATCTATACGGAAACTGCGACTTACGGCGGATGAACTTTGATCTATAATCCAGCGAAAAGAAAAAAAAAACAATATGCAAGTTTTTCAAAACAAATTTTTACGTTTAACCAAACACAGTCAGTACTACTAGCCCAGTCAATGAAAGCATTTAAGTGGAACTAATAAAACGGAAGCTGAACTCTGGCCGACATAAAGTACATTTATCAAAAGTACTGTATTCAAAAAATATTCCGTACGTTTTTCGCTTGCTTCCCCGCACTATGCCAACAAACCTTGAATTCGCAGTTATTTACTTACAAATGGCTTTGTCTTATAAACTAATCTACCTATCTGCGCAAAATATTTTCGTAGTTGTTTTAAACTATGCTTAGTAAATTAGTTTCTTTAAGTTTTCGATATCTCCGACAGATTTTTCAATATATACAACCATTTTTGATGACTTTATTCACATTAAATAACTTTTTATACTCAAATTAATTGAAAAATACGCTTTAAATAAAAGTTTTAGCACATTTTATAAGCTTTACACTGATATAGTATAACACTACTTATCTCCAGCGTAATTAACTCTAGAGATCCGGTTTTAGCGTGGGCTCTACAACAGTAAAAAGGGGCGAACCGCACCGCGCAGCAGCTTCGCATCATTCACAAGTACGATTATTATTACACTATTTCTTAAGTTATTTAAAGTTTTTACTACATTACTTGGTTCAATTCTTTACACTTTATTTTATGCTAAAAAATAATTATCCAAAAATTTATAAAAATTAAAATATTTATGTAAATACACAGTGATCGGAAGATTACTCATTTGTTGCATACGAAACTAACACAAATAAATAAACTATTTTGCGTAACTTGAAATTTTCCGTTAACCATTTGTCTGATGCTAATTCAATTACACCTTATTTTGTGTACTGTTATAGTTTGTGCACTGTTTTTGCAATGTGTACTCATCCTCAAAACTTTCATCACGATTTTCGATCGTTTTTACGGGACAATCTGCTCATTATTACAGACACTAAGGAAAGCTTTTGGAGGCTCCTGTGCATTATGTTTCACAGAGTCCCTCTTTCTTTTCCCGCAGCAAAATAATTACTACAAAAAATTACTGTATTCGTGGGCAAAGTTAGTTATTTACAGGAAAAGTATCCACTAAGTTAATGATCTGAAAATTTATGTATTTTTTTTAGTTCAAAATTAATTAATTAATCACTAAAATCCAGAGGTAAAATCATTGTCACACCCACTTCTGCCATAGAATCTGCAAAGAAGATTTAAACTATACTAGAATAGGGATCTAATATAGAACACCGACAAGGGTTTGTTACGGGGTGGTTTCCTCAATCAAGTCAAAAACAGCTACATTACAATCATACTTTATGTTAAGTATTTTTGGTTGTAATAAATTACAGCTTTACTTGTTTCTACAAATACACGATAGATTTTACAAACAGAGTAAAGTTTAGGCGTTATAGTCATGAATTTTAGGTGTGTGACTAATTTATAATCCAAGTTCTTTAATTCAATATTTAATGAAATAAAAAGTAGCAGTGTTAAAGTATAATATTAGCAGCAGTAAGATTTTCATTTGTTGGACATTTTAGAACCAATCCATAATCCACTGAAAAGGTACAGCTGTGAATCTTTAAAATAAATAGCGTCAATATTTTGATAAGTGTTAATTGAAAATTTTCAGCATTAGTTCTTATTAAGTAAAAGGGTATCTTACAACTAATGAAATTGTCACAAGCAAGAGTTTATGACCATTTCCAATTACATTGTTGTAAAATAAACCGCACAGTAAACTGGGATATCCTGCATATGACATTAACAACAGTAACGAGCGAAATTTTATAGTACCAAATAAAACTATGAATTCGTTGTTCGGAGAAGCCTTTTGGTAAATTGCTGTATTTTAGTGAATATTTTACTGTTCGCGAATGTAATTTCTTCCTATTAAAAATGCAACACTATTTTCTAAATATAACTATACTTTTTATGTTCATAAAATTTATATGACTAAATTGTAAACATCCTGTTTAATTACTTATTTTGAAACGATATTTTTAGTAATGCAGTAAAAACTGTTTATACAACTTTTAAGGGACTGCCCTTTGTGAGCGTATTAGACGGGAAATCTTCTTAGCCGAGATACATAGTATAGGTTTATTCATAGTATAGTAAATGATAAAAGAGATCTTTACACAAATTATCATACGCAAATCATATAAGTAGTAAATAGTAACTACGAGTAAAGTTACTCGAATAAAAATATTGTAAATAGAAAAAGAGTTTACTGAGTACATATCTTTTTGACATAAGATATTATTATCTTTCACAAATGCAACAAAATTTCATTAAACAATATTGATATTCACTGTACTATTTTTCAGAGCTGATAAGCTCTGAATGTACGCATTGCCCCTACCCTCTGCATATCTAGCCAATGCCTTGTCAGCAACGTTGCCAACACTTGCTCTCGTAACTGTTATATATTTTGTCAGCCAATTTTTGGTCTTTCAATAACAATTATTATAACCTATGAACGTATAATCGGCTGATTATATTATAAAATATTCCACGTTAACGCGCTCTATAATCGATTTGTTCAGTACGTGGTGCGTAATGTTTGTCAGGCTGAAACATTTCTACAGTCTGACAACGCTGGCAAACGTTCTGATTGGTCCAAATACGTGAAACAGGAGAGCTCATCAACCGTGAAGAGCATTATAATGATGTGATAAACACTATTGATATTAAAAAGGTTGATACTGTTTTTACACTTCAGTATAATCCATGTAATAAGCTTTTGATTTTCCGTTTATTGCATGGTTTTATGAAGTTCCTAAAGCCAGGGCCGTTGAATAACGATCCCTATTCAACAGCCCTGAAAGTAAGCATAAAATGATAACTGAATAATCGAAGCAGATACGGCTGTAAGAGTCAATTTTATTATAACATTTTATAATAAAGTTTAAAGGTTAATCATTATCGAATCTGTTACTAATACTGTTACTAATACTGTTGATGTATGACGACAAAGGTTCCATGGTTCAAATCCTAGTAAAGGTAGTTTTATTTTTATACGGATTTAAATACTAGACAAATTTTACCTGTGTAACTTGATGGTTGGGGTTCAAAAAACTATACTTTCTCAGGAATGACCGGCCTGAGTCTGTTTAAGACTACACGTCATCCATATATTCCTCATCTCATTAAATCATTGGGTTGCTTTTTGTTCTAAATAGAACAGATTTCAGCCTACAAATTTCAGGTTTACAAAAACTATAAAATGACTAAAAACCGTACCAATGATCAAAATATACCCTTTTATGCATAACAAGTTAACATTTTAGGTTAAAAAATAAAAATAGATTGTTTAAATTTACGGTAACGAATCCTCTTATTTAAATTTCTGAGCCATGACTTATGCTTTTAACTGCTTTATTTACATCAGTGCAATTGTAACTTTTTTATTGAATCTGAGTATTGATAAAGTGATGCATAGTTTCAAATGATTATAAAAAATCGAAAAAATTCCAAAACTTTATTAACACTTTTTAAGAGCAAACAGATTTCATTCTCTAAATGGCATAGATCCAAAAATAGGTAAATTTGCACCTCACATAAAATAAGGTATGCCTGCAAATGTTCATAGTTCATTTTTCATTTATACGAAATTTATCGAAACAATTTCAAGAGAAAGTTAGTGTAAGAAGTTTTGAAATAAAAAAACTAAAAACTAAAACTACTCTAAACTAATTTAACTAAGTTCCAAGTTTTGTACTGTACATATTTATTACTAACACACCCACCAAATTACGGTCTACACAATTTCAAAAGAAAAACTTTACAAAGAAAAACTTTTTCTTTAATTTACAAGTCCCGTATTATTTATTTTTATTAATTTAATTTAAACTTTATTATATTTCTTTCGTTTTTTGTTGTAAGAAGAGCGAAAGAAAAATTAATTATGAGATTCCCCTCTTACCGTCCTCCACCCTACCGATACCAAATATTAATACAGCCGGTAATTACTTAATGAACAGAGACGAAAAGTAAAAAGGAAGTCCGGTGTTATAAACGCAATAATAGAAAAAAATGATAAAAACAAACTGAGTAAAGAAGCTGACGAAGAAATATAATTATTAATTCTTGAGTTGTTTTAATAAGAAAACTATTACGAAGAAATATTTAATTAAAAAATGTATAATCAAAAAATATGCTGCAGATCTAAATTTCCAGTGATTGGTTTTGGAATATTTTTATACGTAAACATTTTTGAATACAGACGTCGATTTCATAAATGAATTATTTTTCTAACGAATCGCATAAAATAGTTTTATGATAACGAATAGAATAAAACAAACCCTTATATTTGTACATTTGAACATTTAATTAACTCACGTTTCTTTTTTCAAACTTTATTAGTTTTTAACTTTTAGAAAAAAGAAAAGAAAAAAATAAATTTTCAACGTTGCTAAGAAGCAACAAGAACTTCAGCTAAAAAAAAAATATTTTAACATTTATTCCGGATTCTTTCTGGATCTGGTTACTAAACAAAAAAACTCCTTTTTAATTTAAAGCAAATATTTATTTACAAATAACCTATTACAGTAATATCAATTAAAAATACTTCCCAACTTAATAAAAGAAAAAATTTTATACAAATTTTGTTAATACAAATTACTAAACTTGAACCAAGACTTAATCAAAACATAACTAAAAATCTGGTGTGAAACACTCACACGACTTTCTCTTGCCAATGCAAATAATAAACAATATATAATCTAATATTAGTAATAAAACATTAGAAATAAACAAAAAACTAACCTCAAATAACCTTATTTTAATCATGAGTTAAAGACGCAAAATGAAAATCAACCTCAGTTTGGCTTAAAAATACGGAAAATCACTCTTTCACGCTAAACTAGGCTTTGTCGAGAAAAATGCTCTAAACAAAAGTTGTAAATCTTTTAATTTCCTATAAATTTTATTTTACACTTTTGTCGTAAAACGCACACTAAGGCTCAAATCGTAAAAAATCGATTTTTTACACGTTTTCGTGAGAAAAAACAGAAAATCTAGTGATATCCAGCTTAAGTTTCAAGTTCGTACGATGTTCCGTTCTTGAGATATTCTGTTCACACACACACGCGCGCGCGCGCGCGCGCAAACACACACACGCACACGCACACAAACTCACGCACGCACACACAGACAGACACACCTATACCCACAGACCAATCGCTAAAAACATGTTTTTTATGTTCAGGGGGTCTGAAAACATGTATATTCGGTGAAAACTCGATTTCTAAAAATCGACATGAAAACAATACTTTCCTTTTTATATATTCATATAGGCAAGAGAAAGTAAAAATACATAGGGCAATTCACATTCAAATAAATAATTAATTGTAACTTACAACCCGATAAAAATTGTACGCCAACTTCCCGTCACGGAGCAATATCAATAGGCGGCGTGTTATGTTTAAACTGGTTTTAACTTACTTCACCACTGTTCTAACTGCCCTAAATTACATAAATATAGCATTCACTTTTATAGAAAACAATGATCAAACGTCTTAAAGGATCCAGGTAAATAAATAAACAGTAGAAAATTCTACTTTGTAGTGGAAAACAAGTAAGGTTTGGATTAGCGGTGCTAGAAAAATAATTAATTACAGTCAAAACGTGAAAGTCATTCACACATAAGTGCTCCATAGTTAAAACACAATTAACCAGCCGGCTTAGGTCACACTGTGTTGCATTTCTTGGCTCTTGAAGCGTTCTGGAATGTATTAATAGTTTTAACACTAATAAAGACATAATACAAACCATCATAACCGACATTAACTAGTACAAGAAAGGATTCTCACGAGGATAAGTACAGGACAATCGCATTTAGTAAAGAGTCATATTTTATCAAAAATAGATCCTCGAAAATATTGTTTTTGTAAACAATAATTAATCGATATATATCTGCTGATGGAATTCTTTACAAATTTTGAGATTTGCATTAAAAATTTCTTATTACACGTACAAGTGCTTAAATGAACTATTCTGTGAAATTAAATATTTTGGGTCTTAAATAATTTGGCTATAAAAGAATTATTTTCTTTCGTGAACTTTTAACAACCTTTGCTTTCTTTTACTTTATGTACAATTTGTTTTTGAATTTGAGAAACTAAATTGCTCTAAACTTTACTATATTCCAGAACTTCAGCAATTGAATTTTTTGTTTTGTTTTAGAATAAAATGTTTCTTTCGATTGCCAGTTCCAAATTATTTTAAGAGTTATTTTCTAATTCGTTTTCCAATATTAAATACATCAATATTTTTTTGTATACTACGATTGTTGTAATCACAAATCAATTACCTTTAGTGTAATATGACTTTAAAGAAATTAATTTTGTCTTTTTTTAATGGTTTATCAACTGCATAAATAATATAACAAGTAAATGTGATGATAATTATGTTGAAATGTCATGATAGACATGAGAGGGTTGGGTCCCCATATGCGCCTCCACAAGAGTTGTGATTAAAAATTTCAGGATATTTAATAAGCTTTAGTACATTACATTAGCAGAACTTTACTCCAGTATCTCTTTAGACAAATTGCGGAATTAACAGGTAGATGTAGAACGGAAAGTCAATAGACAAGTGTGTTATCGTGTTCTTTTAAATTCCTGTAAAAGTCTTTAAGAAGGTGTTTAATAGAATTTTGGACGAAAGGTATTTGAAAATCTGTATGTAAGGTTTTGCAACTAACATAAAGGAGTGCTTGTACAATTAGATTGTTCAGTTGAGCCGTAAATTTAGGACCAGTAAATCCAAAGTATATTGTTTTTGAGCCAGTAATACTAACATCATCTCAATTTCTGATACAGCCAACTCATAGAGCCAAATCTCTTCACGTACCTTGTAAACTCAAAAATGATGAGTGCCCACCTGTAATTATAGACAAACAACCTTTCACAAAGACAGACACTGTCAAATATCTCAGCCTGAATTTTGATAAAAAACTGGTTTGGAGCACCCATACCAAACAAAAAACGTTTATGGTTTAAGCCTAACTTAAACTTCTAAAATAAATAATTCAACAAAAATTACACTTTAACAATTTTGATTGAATATTTCGTACTGCTAACTTGTTTCTTAAACTTATAATATTTGTTGTATTGTGCAATTATGTTAGTATTGAAATGCAAATGAATACATTGCCGACCCGCACTGTAATACGAAACAACATATTTAACAAAAAGTGTTCATTAACGTTTCAATACTGAAAAGCCTAACTCATTTGTAACACACCGAAATCGTTGAAATTACTTAAACATATATAGGTTTGTGGACGATAATTATAACTTTATGCATGTATGTGACAGTCATTAGTATTGGTAGAGTAGATAAAGGGTTAAATATAGGGTAGGCTAACCCGTTTTGAAATTATCAACAACAAAAACATGTAATAATAACTTTTCGTATCTAAACCGTAATGGGTTGGTCTGTAGGTAACCCAAAATTCGCAAAAAAGGGAGACAGGAATGGGCGAGTTAAGAAATAGTGGGGGATTTTGTCCTGATGATGAAAGAGGTACTGTCTATTGCCAACAAAAACAAAAACAAGGGTTCACTCGAAAACACCTTTCTCATACTACCCGCCCATTAACAACCTTCTACAAACATTCATTACAACTAACTCATCAGTGAACCCCTGATGGGGAGGGAGATACGAGAGGTGAAATGTTTTGAAAACTGGAACAACAAATTTAATTTTAAATGAACATCTGTGAGCAGTGGTTAGGTATACCTTAATCCGCGTATTCAAAAATGTGTTAACTAAATAAATAATATATTTTAATGAGAGGATTCTAACCAGTTATTCTGGGTAACTCTAAAATGGATATTATTTGCTACTGGGTAACTCATAAATATTTTAATTTTCATTTTTTTACTCCATTTTATACAAAAAAACTAACATCTGTATAGTAAATTACAGCACAATCAGCAACTTGCATCTTTACAGGAAATTAACTTGGCGACATCACTTGAATGTAAACGGAACGAGCTTAATTTAAAATACATGAAGTTTAACTGGTTATTAGGAAGAAGATCACAATTATCTGTTCAAAATAAGGTCTTTATCTATAATACAATTTTCAAGCCTGTTTGGAAGTATGGCGCTCAACTTGGGGAACATCCAGCAGATCCAATTTAGAAATAATACAACGCTTCCAAAATAAAGTATTAAGATCGACGAGTAACGCTGGGTGGTTTATAAGAAACTCGGAAATACATGACCATCTTCAAATCCGAACCATAACAGAAGAGATAAGAGAGCTGAGCCTCCGGTACCAGATAAGATTAAACGACCACCAGAACCACTTGGCATTAAATTTGCTAGACAACAGTGAGGAAACGAAGCGCCTCAAAAGATATTACATCCTCGACTTAGGCCAACGTTTTTAATCCATACACGAAATTTATTTTCAAGATGCATTTTCATCTACTTTTTAACCTAAAGTGAAATTTCAATTCTATACGTAGTTAACTTCTTTTACATTGTTTATTTAATTTTTTGTTTACTTCTTTTATATTGTTATTGTTAATTTTGTAACTTTGCAACTTTTCTTAGTTTGTTATTAACTTTATTTTATAATTTTTTTTAGTTGAAGTGAGAGCAAAGGCTGTCTACTTCGCTCACGTCAGTTTAGTTATTTTATAACGATTTGCTTAAAGCCACATTGTGAAGGCCGATTGTAAAGAAATATGTTAAAAAAAATCAGTGACTGTCATGTTTATGATAGGGTTTGCTTTAATTTTCTTGTCACAAGTATAACATATATGTGAAATTTTTGGTTATTCCTAAAAAGTTGAGATTGGCCTACTCTTCTCATCCGAGGTCGTACATATCACGTTATCTAGTTTGTTTTTATGTAAAAATTTCCTTGGGAATTCGATCATTTAGCATGAATAATAATACAATACTCTCGCCTGTCCATCCGAATGGTTGATTTATAATCTCTTGTAAATTATGAACACGCCTAATATTTCTTTTATGGTCCAGGAATCGATATTCCGCTAAAGATCTTAACAATTTTAAAACTCCCTTCATTAATTCATTTTATATCAATTTAGTTGTTCATTCGTTTCAAAACATAATCGGTAGAAACTTTATTATTTACCAAATATAGTCATTTTTTACCCAGATTCTGAAAATAAGGTTGCTGAACCAATTCAGGGTTATCCCTCAAATTAACATGGCGATTTGAAATATTGGGTCGGACGTTTTACTGTTAGGACTCACAATACGGGGTCGAAAGAGACTATATCGTTTTTTACGCTTAAAAATCTATTAAAATTACACATATCCAAAAGAATCGGCCAACAGCTGACCATTTCAAGATATTCCAGAACGGTATAATTTCATTGGAAACTAAGGAAACACTTGTAAGACTGTACCAATTATTCTTCCTGGAACCTACAAATTAAGGAAGGTTAAGAAAGGCATCTGTTTGAAATATAATCAAAGAACAGTGTTATAAAAGAAACCTTTTCTATTTTCTGTATTAATCAAGAATTTGGAAAAAAATAGCGATGGGCGATGGCAAGTCTCCTCGTGAGAGCTAATTATTTAAAAAAGGTTGACTGGAATCAGTTCAGTGGGAGCTGAAACCGAACTTGACCAAAAAGCTGTATAATTTAAATAAAGTTACGTAATATAAAGTGTAATGGTTGTTATTTAAGTACTTATTGGTGAATGAAAAAATATATAATTATCTGGCACAAGATTTATGCAGTAGAAAATAATAATCTTTTTTCGTTTACAGGTTAGATTGAAGAAACTGCTTTAAATGTTCATTAACCGGTAAGGACTTTAATTTGATTGATTAAGCGTTTAGAAAATAACTATGTATGAAAACAGAGACGTTCATTTGAAACATCCGGTAGTTACGACAGCGGATGGGTAAGAATATACATAAATAATTACATTAGCGGTTTTAACCGTTGAAAGATTCTTATTTATTATACAAAAATAATAAACGTAATAACTAAATACGGTAAATAATTTTTTTGGAAGGAACACGTTTTTGTTTCGTGATAATTTAATATTTTACGTCGGCTTGGCATTTTGTCGCGTTTGTTCATTCATTTATTTATTTATTTATTAATGTTGGGTTCACTTTCATTTAATGGGAAAAGTTTAACCTACGTAAAGTTTTGTATCCTGTTTGCCTATGTTCCTGTTACCCATGCTCGTGCAGGGTGAACAAGAGTTTTTGTGTGAGGGGAAGCAAAAAAAAAAAAAAAGAAAAAGGCAAACTCGTACAAAAATACCTTTGGCTTTTCAGTTTGTTCTGTAAATTATTACGTAATATTTTGTTAAGAGTACTTAGTGTATTTATCACAATGTTTTATCAAAGTTGTTCGGGGATGCCACAGAGGGAAAATTATTAAATCATGTTTTTACTTTGTAGTAAAACATTTCCAATCAAAAAACCAATAAAGATCGGTACCTAATTGATAAGTAATTGTGAAAACATGTACGACGACTAAAGATTTTAATTTATAACTTGTACGTAGTATTTGAATCAAGAGCCGTGTATCCGGTACAACACACAGCTATACTTATACTTTGTTTATTGAGTTGGTTTTTGTAACAGTTGAACTGATTTAAAATCAGTAATGATTTCTTGTTCAGCTACCTAATTTTTTTGAAAATTTTGTATTGCGTAATATATATTTTTGAGAATGATATTAATTTGACAGTCGGTAAACATAAAAATCGTTTGATAAGTCTCTATTTACTAATCATACTATAAGAGGTGTAACAATTAAGTGATAGACCTGAGTGACAGAAAATTATAATTAGACTTTCACAGGTGTATTGTACTCTTCTTTAAAGTTGTTCCCGTCTGATTGCACACAATTACTCCAACGTTTGTACCACTGCTGGTAGCATTTTTTGAACTCCTTTTCTGGAATATTGTCTAAGACTCTCGTCATAGAATTTGGGCATCTTCTGTTCTTTGTAAATGGTGTATTGTCATTTGATCCTTGAGAACAAAAAATGTACTCGGAGAAACGGATCTAGTGAATAAAGTAGTTACTACAGTACTGAAATACGTTTTGGTAAAACAACACAAATTTTCCTTGTGTATTGCTTTGTGTTTTTAGGGAACATTTTCGCTCAGATTTTCGCATGCACAGATGTTTTGTAGTTTATTGGTGAATAGTTTTTTGGTTATTATTCACAAATTCCGCAATCATTTTCTTTCTTTCTTTTTTTTGCGTTCAGGAGACTCCAGGAGGAGTTATGATATGTCAATTATAACATCTGAAATACATATAAGAATCACACAATGAAGAATATAAGAATAATGAATGAACAATGAACAATATAAGAATCACAACTACCAAGAAAGAAATTCTTGTACGCTATATCACAATGATAAAATAAACAACATTTTAAAAATTGGGGTAATTTATTCATGAATTTTCTCCATAAGTTTCTTGCATAAGTAGCTTTCTGTTCAAACAATTTTGTGGAGTGATTAGCCACATAATAATCATTTTTGTTTCTCGTGTTATGGTTGTGAACATTGAAATTTTGCATAAAATTATTTTGCCTAACATATATAATCGCCTCAAAAATGTAAAGAGATGGAATTCTAAGCAATTTAAGCTCCTTAAATAGTGGCCTGCATGAGGTTAGCTGGTTAGCTCCCACCATACACCTAATAGCTTTCTTTTGAATTTTAAAAACCCTATTCATATTACCCATGCTAGGATTATCCCATACTGAGATACCATAACGGATATGAGACAGAATGAGGCCATGATAAGCTTCCATTAGTAATTTTTTATCATATAATCTGGCAATTTGTTTTAGTGAAAATTTTTCAGATGAAATTTTACTACCAACTTGATTGGTATAGAAGTCCCAAGACAAAAATCTTTCTAGAGGTACTCCTAGGAACTTCACTGTTTCTACATGCTCTAAAATATTATTATGAATAAATACATCCACAGCATGAATAAATACATTTCAAAGACGATCTTTGATCGGATCGTACAGTTTTATGCACCTTGGCTGTGTCGATGGCTGTCCATGAGGTTGATGGTCGTTCACTGTCGCCTTCGTCTTTTCTCATTAATTTAACGCGAAAAAGTCGCATACCGTTGAACAATATTTCGTAATTCGATTTCCGTGACGCTATACAAAAACACGTTTTCACTTTTATACCAGTATTCAAGACTGAGATATTTCACGAACGTGTCACTTAGCCAGTATCATTACTTTATTGTCACAGCTCGTACCTTATAAGTTTTCGGCTGACAATTTTCTACAGTTAGGATATTTTATCTATAATGAAAATAACAGAAATGCAAGTTTCACAAAAAAGCTAACGTTGGTACACTTACAGTAGCAGTGTACTATGATGCTCTAAAAAGATTAAGGAGCAAAATAATTAATGAACTGATATCTATTTCCTTTTTATTGTGCAGCTTTAGAATTCTGGTTTATCGATTTATAATTCGTTCATCCAGTGTTGAGAATAATGCATGTAGCGTTTACTTGTTCATATTTGTTTACAGGCAGTTGCATTAAATAAACAATCTGTATTGCCCGTGCTTTATGTATTACCTACATCAATAAAACGCTGTGTTTGAATTAGACATGTTAACTAGTTTGTATCCAGTCATTTGATCAACATTATGAGTGATCGCAGTCATTAGCTGAAACATTGATCACGTGAACTGCTTACTCTCAACATCCAGTAAACACTGCATTGTTGTGTTTCCTAATTATTGAAACTGGTAAATAGCTATCGTGTTATTTCTATTTATTTTATATTTCGTATTGATTTTTATGAAAATTATTACTATATGAGACTTCAATTCTATTGTTAATATTGTTTATTAAATTTTTTTTTTTTTTTTTTTTGACTATTAGGAAAATTCACAACTGTATATAATAACAACGAGTGAATGAGGTGATTAAGAAATGGAATAAAATGCGCTTTAAGACTTAGAGGAGATCACCACTCAACAGTGGGCTCCAGCTGGAAATGTCCTGTGGATGGATTAGATAATAGTGTATACTATCGGAAATTACTTATTACAAAATGATGTCCCTACTCCATCGTCAGTGTAGACGTCTGCGGGGATTCCCGGGAAGGTATGGTAGGTATAGGTTGCGTACAAGTTCGTTGCATAAATTTAAGTTTAATTAAAATTTCGTTGCATTAAGTTCGTTTAATAAATTTAAATACTTTTCAAAACATATATTAACCTAAATTTATCTAGTTATACTCCGATATTCGTTAAGTATCATCTTTATTTCCTTATTTTTGCCCAACGTAATTTAAAATTACAATACCAAACAAAAGAGGGTTGTTGTAGTAGCCTATTGACAAAGGAAAGTGTTCAACAAGGAAATCATCAAATCATTGAAACGATCTTTAAAGGATCTGGTATGAGACACTCACATAACTTTCTCTTGCCAATGCAAATAATTAACAATATAACCTACCATTAGTAATAAAATATTAGAAATAAACAAAAAACTAACCCCAATATAACCTAATTTTAATCATGAGTGAAAGACGCAAAAAGAAAATTTACCTTTAGTTGGCTTAAAAATACGGAAAATTACTCTTTCACGCTAAACAAGGCTCTGTAGAGAAAATTACACGAATAAACTACAACTTCCGGTTGACCGATTTTGATGAAAATATTCGTGTCGGGTCGCGGTAGTGATAAAATGATGTAACTTAAGTTTCAAGTTCGTACGATGTTCAGTTCTTGAGATATTCTGCTCACACACACACACACACACCAATCGCTAAAAACATGTTTTTTGGGTTCAGGGGGTCTGAAAACGTGTAGATCCGGTGAAAACTCGATTTCAAAAAATCGATATGAAAACAATAGGCCTACTTTTTTACCTATATATTCATATAGGCAAGAGAAAGTAAAAACATAAAAGTAGTAGATTTATGATTCCTTTATCTTTGCAATTTGAAGAGTTCGTGTATTTTGCTTAAGTTGTAGTGTTAATATAAAAAACACAAATTATATAATTCAATATAATTACAACATTTTTTATAGGTTTTTTAATATACTATAAAAATACTCAAATATTTACAATAAAAGCCACTTCTTCCAAGTTTCTAGTATTATGCAATTTCAAATATTCACGCAATTGTACAAATTACAAGTAACTACCTGGTAAAATTTCTTGACATTGAAAAAATAGAAAGCCTAATGTAAAGTACACTGCTTTCATTAATATAGAATGGTATTCACCTAAACATCTTTTAAAACAATTATTTGATATAACCTAAACGTTTCAGAAGAAAGAAAAATTCATACATACATTTACATTTGTGTAAGCCTACTAATTATGTGGTAAATTCCTTCAAAATATTTTCTTATTTGTTAATATAAAGTAAATGTATGTGAATCGTGCGTTTGTATTATGTAGCCGTTATGTGGATATGTTCTTTCTCTAATATTGAGAAATTCCAATGCGTAAAATGATAAAATATTATTTAAATTAAAATCTGCATGCCATCATAGATGAATTGAGAAACGAATGCAGCTTTACATGCTGGAACAATTATGGGACTCCTAAAATGTTGATATTTTATTTTAATTGAAACATTCTTGTCTAAATAATCTTTTGTAAGCCTATTCTATTTTGTTGAAAATAATTTATAACGGGGTTATTTCGAGGGATTCTTCTGTTATAATACAATTTATTCATTTATATTGTTACTTTAGTCCATCAAGTGTATTTTGAAAATGGGTATTACATTCGTTGTGTAGGTGTAATAAGGAATGGTCATTTAAAAACGCAGATAGCCTACTGTAATTAAATGGTTAGATATATTTATTTACAGAAGAAAACAATAGGATTTCATTATGATTTAAGAAGTATTGCTGCAGTTTGTATATTGAGTTATTATTTTGTAACAATGGCACAAAGTATTTTTATGATGCAGAGAAATGATCTAGAGAAATACATTTCTCGTTACTTTACAGGGATTCATTTAAGACTATAATATTCTGAAGTTGGTTATCTGGTTTCAGCACATGTATTTAAACATTAATAATTAAATACATACTACAGAGTAAAACAAAGAGAATTTTCATACGTATTACCTTGTAATATGTACTGTATAACTAGAGTGTTTGGTAAAAGGAGTATAAGTCAAAAATTCATAATTTTCAGGAGAGACATTTTATTGATTCTAATTTTTTTTAAATATCAATTACATTTAACTTAATGATTATTAATATGATTATCTAGCAATGAATTGTTGTGTGTGACTGAAGTTATAAAACTTTCAATATTTACAGAGATACATGACTTATACTATTTTGATCAAAATTTTTACGTGACTTATACTATTTGACCCTGTGCTCTAAATTCAGCTGTTGAATAATTATGAATTTTATAATACAAATTTAATAAAATTTGGTTAATCATTTTTTTTTATTTAAGATGCCTGACAAAAGTACAAAATATGTCTTTGTGCGTGAAACATAACTAATGTATTTTCAGCTTTCTGACCTAGTTAACTAAACTAAACCAAGCCTAACGTTTAAAACTAAAGAAACAATACAAAAAAAATCATTAAATCGCCTAACATTTAAAAAAATCTATCATATTAGAAGTTCACAAATTTATTAATACTGAATAAAAGTAGGTACATTTTTGCAGAACATTAAAATAATGGAATGATACACATTTTTACTAAAGGTAAATTTAACGTATAATAGTAATATTTTCTTAAATAAAAATCTTTAAAATATTGTAAAATAATAAAAATAAAAGATAGTGATAATTTGTAATTTAAAATAATTAAAATATAAAGTTCAATTTAACTGATAAACCTTATGTGAATTAAGAAGTTTAATCATCTTCTTGGTGTCCTTCAATATCCGGATAAGTGTCTGGTGTTCCCTTTGATGATTTTAAATCTTTATAAAATTGGTGAAACACATCAGGGATATGTTCAAGTAACTGAAGTATATCCTTCTTCTTTGCTTCAGAAATTGCCAAAGGAGAATTGTACAGTTGTTCTGGCTGCAGTTTTGTGTTGTGGCCTCGTCGAACAAAACTCAACGTTTGAAAATCTTCGGTTTTGCTAAGACTGTACTTGAAATTTAATGTACCATACTCTTTTGTGTAACGAAACCAACGACTTTTCAACCAGCTAAACATTTCTCCTTTAGTAACTTTCTTTCGAAGAATTAAGGGACTTTTAAGCAGACCATCAAACTTACGAAAATCAGAATGAACAAGTTCTGTGACTTGAAAATGTTTTTTGATACTACAACAGAACGAAGCAGCTGATACCAGTCATGCGGATGATAAACTGTGGTGTTGAGCTTTTTCTTCTGTTTTTCGATAAATCCGTGATCAACATCGCACTCCATGTGGCTATGACCACTTACCATAAATTTATGATCAATGATTTGAAGGTTTGGGTTTTGAATAGCAGTAAAGAACATTGATGATACGTGAGAGTTACGGTTCTGGCCGCCACACGTATCTGAATAAAGTATTACATGCTTTACTTCAGGTGGCAATGAAATTAACTCCTTGTAAATGCACTTGGCAATTTGGTTTGCTCCACGCCCTCCTTCATCTTCATGCCACATGTAGCATTTTACATCGCGGCCACTAGTTTCATGAAAAGTGACATTGAATGTCCACAGTTGTCTTTTATAAAATGAAAAGTTAGATGATAGGAAAGGTGTAGGAAGGCATTGCTGCAGATCAAATGAATAACATTTTAAAGACTTGTCCTTCTCAGCCAATTTTATATCCTCAGATTTTGTAAGATATGTATTATCAGCTTCTTCATGATGCTTATCAATATCTTCATTTATTTTATGAAGTTCATTTTCATCTGCAGCAACTTTCTTTTTAGTTTGTAGCAGATCACATTTATAGCAAGTGTCGATCTTCGGTTCCTTAAATGAGATGTTCATATCATGTAGTTCTCTTTGATAAATAGTTCTTGATACTGGGTTATCAACGACTATTTCCTTATAAGCATGGTACAGGATTTGTAGATTTAAAAAAGACGGTAAATATTTTTTGTTACTTTTACGACGACTATAATGTGATTCGTACAGCGGGTACGAATTAATGTGATTTCTAACCTCAAGTAATCTAGCATCACTAATTTTATTTGCCGGAGTTCTTCCGCCTCTATTATCACGTTCATGTATCCCTGACAATGAAAGAACTTTATTTTTAATAACTTGAGAAATAAACATGTTGGTTTCGCCCAGAGTGTCCATAAAGCATTTTCTACACACCTTTGTACGTTCCCCATTAATACAAAAATGAAATGAGTTTGTTGCAGTCCTATTATGCTGTTTTTCTGGGTCGTTAGTTCTTTTTCGGCTTGTTGCAGGAGATTTGGTATCAATTAGATCACATAAGTAAGCCACACGTCTGTCCCTTTCTTTCATAGACCAGTACTCGTCAAACAATAATTCTTTGACCATTTTGTTTCCCACTTGCTTTTCCAATTTTTCCTTGCATTTTGATCTACACATACGAATATCTTTAGAGACTCGACCGACAACTACTTTCCCTTACTAGTAATGTATTCTTTGCCACTGTTACGACAATATTTTCTTTAAAATATTATTGGAATTGTTTTCCGTCTGATTTTCTCTCAGATTTTTAGAAATTTTAGAGTCTGATGATAATTCAATTACTTCCGCATGATTGTTATTAGTAATTTCATTACCATCATAAGTATCAGCTGCGGTTTTAATCGGTAACAATTTTCTTTTTAATTTCTTAGGTGTTCGTTTATTTGATTGTAATGGAATCTCATCTTCAGAACTATTTGTATCCTGGTCGCTTGAGGGAATATATGATTATGATTATGAAATAAGCAAGCAGTATGAAAAAACCTGATCTTCCATCAGAAATTATAAAAATATATTGTATGCAGTTATTCATACAAATTATTCCAGAAGACAATAATAACCAAACCCGTTATTATAAGGTTTCTAAATTTCCTAACAAGGTTTAGTAACGTTTTATAGGTAAACTTTGAATTAATGTCAATACATACCTTCATTTGTCGGGTTTGCTAATGTCATAATTAACTGCGTTCTTTCCCGAAATGACATTTTACTTATTGAACTATAAAGCACAATTACGTAATTTATTTTTAATAAACGGTGAATTCAAAATACGTTAACAATATTAAACGCTTACATACACACAGAACAGATTGAAACAATGCAACAGCTGATTACCATATGATATGTTAACAAGCACAACCTAACCTAACCTACGACTTATACTATTATGACCAATATCTAATTCTCGTAATGGTGACTCTAATAGTATAAGTCAACATATACTGTTTTTACCAAACACAAATGTAAGGCTCAGAATTATATTATTTAAACCAAAATGAATATCTCTTCGAGTATTTATTGTTGACTTATACTAACTAGACCAAAAAAATCTAGATTTTTTTTTACATCCGCTTGTTGACTTATCTCATTTTGACCAATTTTTGACTTATACTCTTTTTACCAAACACTCTAGTTTTTTTTTTAATTATAAAGTTTATACTTTTCCAATTGCCATTGTTTGTCTTTGTATTTCTCACCAACGGAAGTATTGTTTTACGTCATCTTCTTTTTTATACAGTTAAATCTCTTTTAGATAATAGTAACCACTAAAACAGACTTAAACGTTTCAAAATTGTAGACGTTCCGTACTGACAAAACTAAAAACTAGCAATGACAACTAACCCCGATAAAATGTTTATTTCTACTACTTATTTAATTAGCTGACAATAATTTCTAAATCTTTTATTTGTAATAAACACATAGAAAGTTAACCTGACTATCAACAACTGTAGGTTTTAAAATTGGAGTTACGTTAGTGTGCTTAATCTCTATCAAGATTTATTTTCTAGTGTTATAAAATTTACTAAAGTTAAATAATTTTCTGATTGGCCGCCTCCGCAGTGATAAAATCCTAGCCTACAACGCGGAGGTCTCAGATTCGATTCTTGGCTAAGGTCTGGAAATTATTACAAGCTAAAATCCACCGTTGAAGTTTCATAACCCACCGCAGTCACTAATAAATAAGCTGATGTGACTTAAATAAGCTGAAAAAATTAAGTGATTGCAAATATTATTAAAAATAAGAAGTTGAAAAAGATTTAAATTGAAAAACTAAAAATTCTACAAATTATAGTAATACTTATAGCAACATTAAATTTGTTAGTTTAATGTGTGTATGCGTAATTAGTTTAATATGTAAAACAAAAGCTTCCAGGAAAGCGTCTTACGAGATATGAACCATTTGTACTTCAAATATTCGAATAAAGTAACCTTCGTGCCTAGATATTTACTATTTATAACATATATAAACTGTAATTAGTGTAATTGTATTATTAATTTAACTAATTTTTTGTTAAAAAAACCAGTGTAGATAGAAGTGATTAATTAGATGATGTTATAATTGGTATAGATTATCATTGATAACTCTGTATTAATTAAATTATCCATTTAGTAATTAAAAATAAATGAGCATTCATTTTATAACACAAAATGCATTCATTATAAAATATTATGAGATATTTAATTTACTTACCCTATGGCTGAATCTGTTTTATGATATACTCATATTTTAATTCCATTCTTTCACTATTAGTAAATGAACAAAAACAAAAAGTTTATGTTAATATATGTGTCTGTTGAGGTCTATATTGGAGAGTTCCCAAAATCTGTTTATTTTCTAGGTTATATTCACACGGACTGAAAATATCATGCGTTGTACGTGATAACGTGCGAAAAAAACTCTTATAATTTCTTTAACTGAGAAACGCTACGTAATACGCTTTAAGTAAACTTAGACTAAATGCACGTTTATCAGATGATGGAGGTACTCAAAAATAATCAAACAAACCATTTATGAAAGTGTGCATTTACATGCTTTTACAAGGATTCTTTAATCTTCTCTACAGCGCTTTACTCATGTACTCCCTTGGACGTCTTCTCCTATTGGAGATTATTTATCAAAAGAGCGATTCTTCTTCAACACTTCTGTCCTAAAATATTTTCACAATATACCAGTGTCAGATTTGTTGACCAATATGTTCTTCGTCTTTCTACGCTCCTCTTTCCTGCTATTTTCTATTTGTGATCATCTGAAGCAGATTACTTTCCACGTATGACATGTCCAGAATATTCCAATTTTCGTTTAATGAAAGACGAAACTCTAACGTTAACGAAAGACTTCCTCATTTTTCCTTTTTGCTTCCTTTTTTGCTATTTAAAACACATGTCGATTAATTCATAATTTAAAAAAAACCCAAAAAGTCTTGAATTTTGTTTATTTTTCTTGTCTTAGTAATAGTCCAAGCATTCATTTAATTTAAAATAACAGAAAATAATTATGTAGGATTTTACAAATCTTATTTGGATTTATGCACTTAGATCTTTGTAATTAAACAAATCTTCAGATGTAATTAGACAAAACAGACACCTTCTTCATTCCTATTATGCTTCTGTTACTGGTGTTTGATCGTGTCTCTTATTAACCCTTTAAATCCCAAATTTTTTAGCTTTACGCAAAAAATATGTCTACGTTGTTTCATACATTTTACTGACATTTTAGAGTAATAAAATTACTTTTAGATCTTTAGCCCTTTTTGATGGCCTGATATAAAAGTGTGGCATGTACATCACATTGGGACTTGATGGTATGAAAGTTCCTAAAAATATGAATATTTAATATCATGTTCAGGCTTCCTAAACAATATTTTATTCTCTTACTAAGATTTGTAGCAAAAAAATGATTTCAATAATAAAGTCATTATTTAAGATTTAAAAAAATTACAATTAAAAAATATTGGACTTACAAATAGTCTAAAAATTATACTTGTAAGTACATAAAACATATTCGAAGAGAAATGCTACTTTATTTTAGTAAATGAACACGAATATTTATAACTAAAATTAACTTAAAAAGAAACCAATGTCGCCTTCATGGCGCAATGGTCAGCATGCTACACTTCAAAGCAGAGGTCTCCAGTTCAATTACTGGCTAGGGTACAGAAAATTATTACACTTCACACCCAGCGTTCTTTAAAATAAAGTAGTCGCTAATAAGTAAAATTTTGATGTCTTCTATTTATTTCACTCCAATGTGACTTCTATGTCACACTGAGTTAGAAAGGGTTAAATTATTTTCACCAAATATCCGAATATATATATTTTTTTAATCTTACCTTCTTTATTGTTAAGTTCACTACATATATTTTAGTTTTGGATACGACCATAAATTTTGTTATATTTAACTTTATATATAAACTATATAATTCACTAACTCTATTTAGCTGTTCCATCATCCTTTGAAGATCTGAGATTTTATTTGCTAGTGATACTGCATCATCTACGTATCTAATGTTATTTGTAACTTAAAGTAAAGTGATTTTTTTTTATTAAATCCATTCCACTTCTTCAATCTTATCTTCACTTATACGAAACGTTTTTTTAAATTCATTTCTTGTGATATTTAATAGTGCCTTCTTCGTTTTATTTCACCTCATTCTCGTCAGCAAAACGTGAGACCCTTCTTTATTTGTGATAGTAAAACAGTAACTTAGAGCTACATGAAATCTTATACAAGCTGTAATGTATTAAAAAATTCAACTAAATATTTTATAAGAGCATAATATTTTATAGACCATAATAGGCAATATTACGTGATGATGTAAAAGTACTAATTTCAGCACTTATATTGTAACTATGAATTCAATACTGAGAAGGTGAACACTGTGATAATCTGTAAAATAATATGAAATTTTTCTGGAATATTTTAGGGATATTGTGTATGTCATACAAACACATCGTAGGAAATTTTATCATTTAAAACTTTTTTATTCAACGTTTCTTTACTCCAGAGAGATAGCTGTCATGTATTTTTATATCATTTTGATAAAATCAGTCATCGAAAAAATGTTTTGTGAGGTCATTCACACCAGTACACTTAAGGGCTCACAAAATGTCGATTTTGTTATATAAATTTAATATAAATTTTGTACAGTTATATAAATGTATGAAGCGTCAAGACCGGATAAGTAGTGATTCTTCATGGAGTGACTGAATATATCACAGCAATATCGTAGACGCAACGTTGAGTAGCCCGTGTTCCAAGACTCTTTCGTCTGTGTTGTATTGAGAGCTGGAAAGTTTGTATTATTAAACTTCCCAGAATTGAAAAAGTAACATTGTGGAAGTTCAGAGAAGGCATTGGCTTGTGTTAAAGTGTGGGTTTGTAGATATATATTTTGTCAAAAAGAGGGTGGTTTGTTATGGGAGGTAGAGTAACGGTATAAGGGTATCTCTTTTCCTATGGTTGTTCTTTCAAATTTGGCCACCGTCCAAAATAATCTTACTCTGCTGACTACGTTGTAAATCAAAAACAAAGACTGTGTCTTCATTTTTTAAATGTTTCAAAATAGCTGGAGTGGGTAGGGCAGAAAGAAGCCAATGCAGAATAAAATAAAAGACTACATTATTATTAAAATAAAATAAACTATTTGGCTATGCCAAAACAAACCGAAAAACTTAGGCATCAATCTTTCAGTAACAAATCATACATATATTACAAAATATGATTAATATATAACTTTTCTAAGTTTGGTAACAAGGATGTTTAATTTTTGCCATCCATTTACTATGTCAATCTTATTTTCTAATGTATATGTAATGGTTAAAATTTACTAATTCTCAATATTTAAAACAAAATTCTTGATTAAAAATAATAAAGAAACATTTTCACTGAATTAGAAATACGGTCTGAACAAAAAATGTGAGATAAGTTCAATCAGTCGTAGTAGTAGACAAAAAAATCATTGGTACGGAAACACTAAAAGGGAACTGTAAGTTGCGGCCGCATAACCAATAAGTACCAAAATACGATTTCTTTCATGTTAGTTTTAATTTCCTGCCAGGAAAAGGTAGTCATCGGACTACCTTTTTGGAGTTACTACACTACACTACATAGGACATCGGAATGAGCCGGTCATTTTTATGTCGGGAAATAGAAAATTTTACATTATGTATAGAATAAACATGCTTGCTTTGTAAATAACAAGTTCTTAATACAAAGTGCTTCATTTAGTACATACATGGGAAATGTAAACAGTAGCGTTTCTTATGTACTCAGTACCCATGTAGGCGTGGGTTTACTGAAGGCTGTTTAACACTAGTTAAACTAGTTTATTTTATGGTTTGTTTGCGAAACTAGTATTAAAAATATTAGCTGAGCTAAAATATATGTGAGAGCACTCAATGAAAAACTAATAAACGTTACAAAGTAGAAAGCAAATTACCATACGTTATCTTTTAACTTGTGAAATTTTATTTATGTCATCAAATTAAGTAAATTTACATACTGTACGAGAACTTCAGATACTGGGTAATGTTAATTTCCAACCAGAGATCGCTCAAATGTCAGTGATAAAAAGTTATTAATATTGTAAGAGAATTTGTTTCAAATCTTATTTTTTCTCTGTATTTTTGTTCTTAAATAGACAAGAGTCTGAATGAAAGTCTTGATACTTTTAGAGCCGTAATTTTTATCGGGATTCGACAAATCCTCATTTTTTTAAAGCTAGCCATAATTTTCTGTGTGGCAGTTGAGTTTCTTGATTTAAAAGTTTAGGTACTGGAAATATATTCTTTCGCAGGGCTTTCGGGAGCCAGTTCTGTGGTCTGGAAAACACCAGCGGCAAAGTAATGACATAGCCACTATTAAAGAATATTCTCCATATTTAATTATCAGCTGATTCTAATATTATCAATTAGTTTTAGTATAATGTTCGGCTGCTCTGGTCAAGGTTTTTGCAAAGCTCTTCTCACCCATTTAAAGCTAATGCATTATCAGTCTAATTTTCGTGGTATGTACAGTAGTAATAACTTCCCATTTCCTACTATAAGTTTTATGACTTCTCATTTGTATTGTGTCATTTGTATTTGTATTTGTATAGTTTAGTCCGTGATATTCTAGAAACAGCTAAGGGAATGAATTGTGTATCATATGAAGCGTTGCAATACACTCGCATTGAACAAGGATAACGGATTGTGATTAATGAACTGTTTTCATTTGGAACTCTCGAAAATTGAAACTAGTAAAAATGTTTTATTGTTCTGGTTCCATCTATCAAATTCCAGTCAAACGGAGAAAGTGCTCGATAGCTCTCAATTGTTGGATAAACTGTCAGTTTGGAGGTATAAAAACAGTTAATGTCTTTGCAGTGAATTACTGTAGTTAATAATCAGTGACTGTGAATGAAATTGGTGTAGTTGGGCCGTTTGGGAACAGTGTCGTTACGAGACCATTTCTGAATCACGTTAATATTGTGTTTACGTACGAGTGGTATTGGACAGATAACCCATTTTTTTTATTGTTGAGTGACAGGATCTTATTTATAGTTGTTTAATTTTTAAGTTTTTAGTTAATTTAATTGGGGTATTACTTGTAAATTGTTAGTAGTCTAACCTTAGTAATTAATTATAATTATTAATGGTGTCAACAAAAATAATTGTTATAAATTACAAAACCTTTGTTTATTATTTATTATACCTATATCCCGAATAAATCTAGGGTTAGATGTTACAGTATATTACTTTATATGACTTTAAAATTATGTATTAATCTTATTGAGATGATATAAAAACCTTGTGATTATTAAATGCAAATTTTGGTATGTTTATTGAAACACAATGGAATTTAGTTCTTGTTACCGGAGTATTACAATTACCATAATTTTAATATTAAATAGTAAAAACTGAAAATACCATTTAACAATAAAATTTTATCTTAACTTCTCACGAACGAGTGTTATTTTAAAGCAGGTCATCCGCCAATGTTTGTATTTTTACAGATATAAAAAACACATCAATAAAAATATTTTAGATACTGCTGAGGTTTATTTGAGTAAAATTTTCAAACATTATTTTTTCTCGTGTAACTATTTCATATATTTTCCTAAACGTAAACATCTAAAAATCTTTATTATTTTCAATCGAGATAATGTTGAACATTTATTAATTTACCCATCAATTTTTCTTAAATATTTACTAAACATAATTAGTATTACATTATTAGATTATTACATTATTAGATTTTAGTTCATCAACCCTATAATAATATCAATACTATTACAGTAACTGTAACATTTGACATCTAAAAAGTATTTAATATAAGAAATTACTATTATTTATCTAATATATCTTTTAAACGTTTTTGTGAATATTTTGTGAAACGAAAAGCTAATATAATAATCTCTCGTGATGAAATTTTAGTGCTTCTTTTATGAAACGTTAACCTGATTCTTAACATTAAATCTCGTATCATAAATATTTTACGGCACGGTGATCAACAGAAAATTAAATATCCACTGGTTTTTCTGTGGGTTTAATATTTGACTCAGTGTATAAAGTTAAGCCATCAATGCTATGGGTTATAAAAAATAAAATAAGACGTAAACTTTTAGAATATCTAGGTGATACTATGAGTGATAAGGCAAACATAAATCTAACCATTGTACGAATTATTCAAATAAAAATTTAAATATTAGAATTAGTTGGCGTTGTTCACTTTCAATCTAAAAGTGAATGTCATTTATAAATTAGTTACTTAATCTTTTTGGGTCCCTAACTTTGTTATTATCATTGTGTTCGTTTAAGTTGTAATTGAAGTTTGAGTAATTTGAGTAACTTAATATGAAGTTAGTTAAATTATAATTAGAACTAAATACGGTACAAGTGCATTTACTGTAATTGTTAATTACAGTTGCTGTAATTATTCGGTTACAGTACGTAATTATTGGATTCCATTAGCTGTTACGGTGAATACAGGTACGGGGTAAGTTCTTACGTGAACCGGACGGGGTGGAAAGTGTAAATCGAACTCCTTAGCTAGTCTAATCTTCCCCTTTACATTTTAACTTTACCACAATAAACAGTTAAGACGACGATTTAGTACACAAGTAGAATTTACTACTCTTGCATTTCTTCATCAGTGTGCTGCGCACTTGTTGAAATATTCTAAATTTTATCTACGAATCAAAAGTTTCGTTAAAAATATAAAATAGTGTTTATTAAGGATCACTCTCATTTCAAGAATTAGTTTGTCATTTTTTTATAATTTACTTATAATGGTCAAAGAAACTGTAGATGACACTTTAAACAACGCCTTTTAGATTCCTTGTGTTATTAATATAATTAAATAACACTACAAACGATTCCAGTAATACAACTAGCATATATTTTAAAATTACTCATTAACAAAATTCATGCACTACACCTATCTGATTCTCAACACAGAAGCACTTCAATTTCATTTGTAATTTCATAAAGGTAAGTAGAGTAGACATTGCCTGCAGGATTGACATGTAAAGTAGATAACTATTGATTATAATATAATTAGACTTTTTTACTTTAAAGTAATTACTATATCATGCCTACATATTAAAACACACATAAACATTTTCTAACCACACTTCTTCTGATAAGTCGTCTCTTTCCACATATTTTTCATTTAGAATTGGTTGGAGTGACGAATATCTGGATTCATTCCTAATGATATGTCCCAAGTAATGAGCTTTTTACTCTTGATGGTATAAATGACCTTCTTAATTCTTCAGAGAACCTCTAATTCCAATCCGAGCATTCAATGTGTTTCTCAATATTTGCCTGTATACTCACATTTCAAATTCCTACAGTTTCCTTGTAATGGCTTTTTCCAAGGTTTAGAAATCTACACCCTACAGGAACTTTGAGAAGATTTATAACACCTTAGTCTCATGTTTGTTGCAAGAGTAAGATTTTTCTTTGAATATGGGACTGCTTTTATATTAAATACTGCTTTTACCTTACCTATACGGCATTTTATTTCCTGGGTGTTGTCCCATTTCTCGTTTATTATGGTTCCTAGATAATATTTATGTTTTGTAATTATTTTCCTATTTTGATTAATTCATAGCTAACTCAAGAACAAAACTATTCACCAATTTATAAACCTTATGTTTATTGGATAGGGATATTTAATAGAACATAAATTTCTTCCAGAAGAAATTATATTTGTAAGCAACTTAGCAATTACCTCATATAATATACTATTTCCCGAAAGTTCAGGTCAGTAAACTAGAATCGTTTAAAGATCTTATGCAACTTACTGGGAAGAACTTCATTGCGATGGAATTTTCTTGGTTAATTAACAGATTATCGCAGTTCACGCTATTATTGCTATTTCAATGTTCATAACAAACTTGTTAAATTTAATTTCATGACTAAATCACTTTATTATCTACTTTAGC
Organism: Catonia carolina; assembly: GCA_035578175.1. Classification (NCBI taxonomy): domain Eukaryota; kingdom Metazoa; phylum Arthropoda; class Insecta; order Hemiptera; family Achilidae; genus Catonia; species Catonia carolina. The sequence goes on from JAQMRL010000001.1 coordinate 47,187,792, forward strand.
AGAGTGTATGTAATACACAATCACCCAACTAATCCGAACTAATAGGAGAATAAGACCTGTTCGGATTTCGTAATGTTCGGTTTATCCGAAAAACTTGCCTAACAACAAAAATAATCCAAAAAGATAAATTTAATATTTCGCACGTATTATTGGAATGATGTCGGACAACTGTGAATAATTAAGTAAGAATACAACATACAACTGTACACGGAGAGTAGTCTCTGAACGACTATATCTAGCAAGAGCCCGCAATGAAATAGTTTCCGTAATCATGCCGAACTTCGGCGAAGATTCAGACGAAGCTAATGATAGCTAATGATAGACGTAATGTGGAATAGCTTATTTCACAATCAGAAGCATCAAAATCACCAAACATTGCGCTACAGTGCATATAACAGCACATCAACACTACATACAGAAACGTCATGTTTATGAGGCTTTGAAACTGCGTCATCATCAAGGTTTTCGGCATAACGACAACAAATAAGTCATGATTTCATTCATCCAAGCAGTTGTAACAATGCGTAGTTTTTTGTAATTTCTAATAAACTAGTTTTGTTTGTACTTAGAACTTGGTTTTTCACTCACAACTACAATGTTTTTGACTTTTATAAAAATTTAATTTTTATGTTTAGAAGTTTACTACAAATATTTTAGTTTATAAATTTTGAAACAGGTTTCATAAGTAGAAAGCATGTTAAAAAATATGAAAAATAGTTCGTATTATCAAGAATTTTGGATTAGTGAGGTTGCTAGGTAGTATAAGGAACTAAATTGATCATGAGAAAACACTGAGGTTATCTAACAAAACTGAAAGTTTAATTACTTTTTAGCTGGCCATTTTTAAAACTAGATGCAAATTGTTATCTTTGGTGTGGCTTAGCTTCTGTAGTACTCATTTTCATTTTGGATCAATTCAGCGATATATAGAAAACGATTTTGAAGAATATCTTGACAAACATTTTGAAACAAAATATTAAACTACAGAAACTGTTTTGAAGATAATCATGTTCGTGACAACAGTACGGTGTGTTTGTGGAAACAATGACATTTTTATTTTAGTAAAGAATGCGACGTACAAAATTTAATTTTCTTTGTCATCGACCACCGTCATATAAGCAAACAAAGTTTTCAACAACTATGTTTGCAAGAGATGTGTGTATACAACTATGTTTTTGTTTACAGCAGAAGATAGAATCTCCTTTTATCTACCGCCGTGAACAAAATATTTTTTTAAAAATTTTAGTTATACTTTTTACAGTCAGTTAGATTATGTAACTGGACAAATTTTCTGTTATTATAAAATAAAACTTGTTGGATACTACGCTCACTGGCAGAACTCCAATTAAAAAAATCAACTTTCATTGTTGGTCAGGTTAATTTTCAGTTTTTAATTTTAAAATTATTGTCAGCTAATAAAAACTAAAAATTTATTGGCGAAAAACATCGTTGTTAATTTTCAATTTTATCTGTACAATAAGCCTAAAATATTGAAACGTTTCAGTCTGTGGCAGTAGTAACTATTATTTAAAAGGTTTGTAGCCAAAGGATTTTGAAGACGTTCAAGTCTGTCTTGGTATTTTCTGTTTTGGTGTCATTTTGCCTAGAAAAGTGTTTAAAATGTAAGTCATAGCGAATTATGACATTGGAACCAAGGGGGGGTTATTATTGGAATCAATAATAAGTCGAAGGATCTTCAAGTCAATTTAAAGACGTTTAAGTTTGTCTTGGTATTTTTTGTTTTGGTGTCATATTTTGCCTAGAACAGTGTTTATATGTAAGTCATGACGAATTACAATATTCGAACCAAGGGAAGTCAGTAATAATTCAAAGAAACTTCGATTGCAAACGTTGTAAGATGGTAACATTAGATAAACTGCCTGATCCCCACAGTTCAATTCCGTACGTCCGTACTGGTTTTATTATTGTTTTATAAAGAACCAATTTACTGGTCAGAAAAAGACGCAACTTTCTTCTGCCTAGCAACCAGTACAGGTGTAATTTAATGCCCAACTGTTTAAGTTTCGTAATTAAAGAGACAAATTAGTAGGCGAAATATCTATTCACTGCAATTCAAGGCATGCATACAGATATGTAACAAATGCCTCAGTAATAATACCGATAGGAGATCTATTAGAAAGGAAAAAGGAATACGTGTTAAGGATACTCATGGGAATGAAAGAAGGAGATTTGACATAAAACCGTCTTACTGGTCGTTGTAAGGAAGGGCAGCGATGTTGATTAGGAGGCAAGATGGAGAAAAGCGAGACAAGAGATAAGGTTGACCTCTCTTGACTGTACTATACTCGCAGTGAAGTTCTCAAAAAGTCATTTCTTTATCCCCTGTTATAGTACTACTAACGCAACCTTATTTCTTCGGTATCTTCATTTATTTTACACCTTTTTTATACTATCATTTTCTTCTTTTTCTTTGTATTATTCCACTTTTTATTTTACGGCTTTCAACGAATTCTTTTTCCGTTGATTAATTCTTATTTTTCCCTTATTGTATTTTTATTTCTATTTTTTGTAATTAATTTTCGATTTCATTCCTTAATTTATTGCCATCTTTGCAAATAAATTTTTAATGCACTGGACTAGGTGTTATTCAGTAGTTAATCTTCCATAGCTTTAAAAACTTACAAAAACCATTTATTGTAAATTAAGTTAAGCTAAGTAACACAATAGCTTGTAGAGATGTTTTGGAAAACATCAGCATTCTTCTGAAGTACCGTCTGCATGAACTGGACTGCAGATTTTTAAGTAAAATTCTTCAGTTATTATTAACTAGAAACGGACACACTTCAGAAATTTTGTGGTTTGTTTCTTACAACTAACAACTGATATTTTTTTTAAAATATCCCTGAAATTTTTGTTCTGGAGCAGCCTAATCACTCACTGACTGAACGTTACATTCAGACCCATTATCTTGCGGAGGATATTCTCTAAAATTTCTCTGCTTCTCTTAGACCAGCCTTCATAGTAAGGTCATTCTAAGGCACTCACTCGCGTACGTGAAGACAGGTTTTATTAGTGTTACTATAATGAAAAGTCACTGAATGTTTTGATAATTTCTCGTGAGTTTTTATAGCATTTGCAGTGTTATGGACAGTTATAAATTTCCTCCTCTGTACTGAATGCGGTACTGAATGCGTTGTTCAAAATAGAATGCTATCCAGCCAACGTTCTTAGGTTTATACGTACATTCTGTTGTTTTGGTCAACAGCTAAAAGGCTGGTTTGAACCTTAGAGGTTTTAGTAAGTAAAACAAGGAGTGACGTAGTTTACTATTGCCTTCCTCACTGAGTGAAAAAGAATGCTTATCAGCATGCCAGGCCCTCTGAAAAGCACCTACTTTCCATCCTGCAAATGTCACCTTCACTTCATTCACCACAGGGTCTATATATAAAATGACATTCATTACCATCAGAGGAAAGAACTCAGTTTAGTGTTGTTCACTCCTCTACCTCTTCTGTTCTTATATAGTTCAGTCATATAACTGGCTGACTATGTGATAAAAAACAGAACTATTTTTTGTAGCCCTGTAACCAGCAGATCGAGTGTAATTAATTTCACACTCCACCTACACGTTATAGGCATATTATACATTCTGTACTTCAGTTAATGTTACGGCATACAGTATTTTTTTTAACAAAATATTATAAGATGTTTTGTAACTAAAAATCTTCACTACAATCTTCACTTGAATGTTTTATTCATTGTACAATATTCCAAATAAGTATTTTACTTTTCAATAAACATTTTCATTTTCAATAGCACTTGCAATAAAATATTTACTTTATAATTGTTTAAAAGTTATTATTAATCAAGCCATCGGGTTGGTCTAGTAGAAAAGTCATCGCCACGAGTCAGCTGTTCAACAGATGATTTTCGGAGACGAAGGTTGCGTGATTCTATTCCTAGTATAGATAGTTTTTTTTCTCTTTAATTTTTTATTTACAACTGTAAAATGACACAACAAGCAAATGTGATGATTATCGTGATTATGTAAATGACATGATAGGCATGAGAGGGGTAGGGCCCCCATTGGTGCCTCCCCAAGAATGAAATGTGTATATCAAATAAGCATGTCTCTACTCCAGCGTCTTTTAAGGCGTCTAGGGGGATTATCAGGTAAATGGATGGAGGAAAGTGAACGCACCAGGGGGTTCTCGTGTTCGTGTGACTTGTCGTGAAAGCGTTTGTATAGGTATTCAATGGAATTTTGTACAAGTGGTGATTTCAAATCTGTATGTAAGGTTTTGTTGCTAACATAAAGAGGTGCTTTTGCTGTAAGGCGTAATGTTTTTGACTGGAATGTTTGAATTCGTTGCAAGTTAGAGGGTTTGGTTGAACCGTAGATTTGGGATCCGTAGGTCCAAATAGGTTTCAAAAGAGAACAATATATGCGTAATTTTTGTGCCATTGGTAATTTTGATCGTTTGTGAAGCAGGGAATATAGAAGTTTAAGTCGGGAATTCAGTAATAAACGTTGCCGTTTGATATGTGTGCTCCAAGTTAGTCGTTTATCAAAAGTCAGACCGAGATACTTGATAGATAGATAGATAGATAGATAGATTGTCAGATAGATAGTTTTATACAGATTTGAAGAGTAGACAGTGGTTACCGGTGCAATTTTAAGGTTGGGGTTTAATATGCATATTCTCAGAAATGGTACACCTTATTTATACGCCGTACATATCATTCTCACCTCATTGGATCATGGGGTTGTTTATTGCTTTTAAATTAAACAGTTAGCAATTTACACACATTAGCGATAAAAAAATTAATTAAATCAGCAGAAAAGTAAAAAAAATAATGTTATGTAATTATAACATATCAATCGCTTAAATTAATAAATTTATTAAAATATTCATAAAGAAAAAATTGTTTGTAAGATATTGTAAACTAATAACTTTGTTATAGAATTGTGCATTTAGTTATCTAAGATAATTCATATTTTTTAATTAAGAGATAATTATAATGAAGTTTGATATAAAAGTTAAGATGCAACAAAATTTCTTAAAAAAGGGCGTAAAATATGCTGACCAAATCAGATTTAGTACAGTTTATGAGTTAATTGTACGAAAGTTCTTAGCAAGCAATTATATTAAAAACTACTTTAATAATTTCATTCTTTCTCTTCTTGTTTGCCCTTTTATTTCATCCCTTATCCACTGTTCCTTTTTTAAGACTGTTTAATTGCACCCAACCTATTAACCTTTGAACGTTGTACTTTAGTACATTTTATTGCGAGCAACAGCATTTTAACGATTAAAGGTTAGGGACGTTAAAGTGGGTTAAAATTTCCTTCTTTTTTCACTGTTTCTTATTTCCTTTTGTCCTCAAGAAAGTTCTTTTCTCTGTTGTACATACTATAATATAGTTTTCTGTAACTTTATACTAAAGTAAATTATGTAATTTTGTTTTTTTGTTTGCTTCTAATCTTGATTGCATCTTGTACAAGACAGTTTTAGTTAAGATAATTTTAGTAACTCCAGTTGGATGTAATAAGTGTAATTGAAATAACGTGCTATTCACGATTCAACCGAATACGACTTCAATTTTAGTTTACGTGCAACGTTTATTTAATAAACTTTCTGATGTATTTTGAGATAAAATTAGTAGACAATTAAAGAATTGTAATTTATATTTAAATGTTTCTTTTTTATAGTAAGTGTAACATTTATAAAAACTGAGAACCTATTTTACATACCTGGACAACTAATTCAACTTCACCACAATTGCGGTTGATTTTTACCTGTAATGATATTATCTAGACTTAAATTTTATTTTATCTCTACTTGAAATAATATCTATTCAACAAGGAACATCAGATACTGTGCAATAAAAATAAACAGAAGTACCGTTTATTTGAGAAGACATTTTACTTCCACACGTGCCAGGCGACTAGATTTAAATAACCCTTAACCGGAGAAGTACCTTTTAAGAGAGAGACTTAAAACGAAGGAGGGAGAGAGATATTGTGAGATGGAAAAGAAGAGAGAAAGGTAAAGAGAAAGGGAAAAAGCGGGAAATAGGAATATATGGGGGAGAGAGAGAATTTTATATTTAAATTTATTTATATATTTATTTCATATAAGTACTTGCCCAAACAAAAATTATCACGTGCTAAGGTTGTTATAATAACAATTATCACGTGCTAAGTGTGAGATATGAGGAATGAGAAAAGATAAATCTTGCTTCAATAAATAATCCAGGGTAAGGTCGTAGGACGGAGAGCACCTGGATGGAAAGAATATCCTTGCAGGAAAAAACCTCAGGACTTGGTTTGACAAGAATTTGGTAAAACTGTTCAGAGTTGCTTCGAATAAGGTACAGATAGCGACTATGATCTCTAACATTTGGAATTGGACTGGCACCTGAAGAAGAAGAAAATGAAGAAGAAGGTAATTGTCTTTTACTTATACTGTCTTTATACATTTTTTGTGCAAGGAGCATAGAAACGGAAATTTGTAAGATCCTTGTGTCATTTTCCCTAAATGAAACGTTATGTAAGGTGTTCTTATAAGTCCCAGGTGCACCGATTTTTTTTACTGTAACGTTTAATATTTATTATTAGGCCTAATAAATTATAAAGAACAAATTTACATTTCTTGTTAGTTTATCTTTCTAAAAACAAAAATTGAGCTCAAATATTATACAAAATACAAGGATACCAAATTTTTGCAAAATTTTACAATATAATTGTTTTTAAATGTATTTTTTGCACGGATAACCGAATCAGGTTTTTTAATATCGGTTTTTCGTTTTAAAAATTATTATCGCATATAAAAAGAAATGCATAATAAATAGATAGTAAACCAAACAAAAGATCATTCATTTTCTGTAGAAGATATATATACCATTCAAAAATATTTGAAAGCTTGTCTGTTTGAACCATTCCATTATAAAAATACAATTTCGTTCTTTGTGATAATGCTTCCAATTCAAACGTGTCGATCTCTATCACAATATCTTTTCTTTCTTTTATGCAAAACCATTCCACGCTAACTCACCTTGTTTTAGTGTTTTTTTTTGTTTTTTTTTCAGATAGGAGTAAAGTATTCAATGGACAAATACTAAAATCTAGATCTGTTATAATATTTCATATTTCCTCCTTTAGGATTTTTATATTAAAATAAAAGCAGACTTCTAGAACAATAAATCCAAACCATTTCATTCCGCTCTGTCTTTATATATCACATCTCCAAGTGTTGTCTTTGTTTTTTTTTTGCATATTCATATTCTAATAAATCTTTATTTTTAAGAATATAAAAAGGAAATAACAGAAAATTTTTGTCATATCCTACCTTAAGTTTGTGTTTTTCAGGTAAAATTTTTAAATGTGTTTAGCCTACACGTAAAAACCTATTCAGAAATATATTTTTAACAATAAATTTTCTGCTTTGAGAGTTGTTGAAAAGTTTGTTGATATTATTGCCATTCTCAACTTAGCCACTGCATTCTAAAACACATCTGAAGTATTTCTCTTGAACCAATTACAAAGGTTGTTAAGTAAGAAATTTTTTGGCCAATCCCTCACTACGATGAATTTCACTTTCCAAGATTATCTAATGAGGAAATAATGATCGTTGAACAAGATATGGCTAAAAAAATATAATAATTTTTTTGGTTAAATAAAGCGATGATCAGAGCAGTTCATTAAAAAATAAAATAGTTTTATATAGAAAATTTAGCTTATGTATAAATTAAATATTGATCCAATTTAAAGCAATGGTACACTACAATGATATTATACATACTATGTGTCAGGACACCTAACGCAGTCGGGAATTTCATTTATCTTAAATTAACTTAATAAATTAAACTATTAAATAGAGTTACAAAAAAATGATCACCATCAAAATCTACCTGGTGAAAAAAACCAAATTGTTATTAAAAGATCATTCAAGTTTACAGAAAATGATTGACGCAATAAAACAGGATTTAGAAGTTAATTGTTTGCGTTGGGAATTCCTGCAGAATTCAAGTGAGTAAAATCTATAAAAAACAAAAACAGATCTTCTAAGAAGAAAGTTCAAAGGCGATTTTTGAGTGAATGTTGAATTATTTGGAAGAGCAGAAGAAGACAATATCCAAAAAGAAGGGTAAATTCTGAGTTATTTTTAAGTTATTCTATATTAAATTAAATACAAAAGATTAAAAATCATGTCTTATATAATGATTACTATTTCTCTAAATACTCCAGCTTCATTCTTTTGACTGTAAGTATAGACTACTCAGGATGATAATGGTTATTCAAGACAAATGGAGAAAGATTTGATGTAGTTTTAATTCAAACGCGTTATATTTTTGACTCAGGTGTGAAAAAGTGGACTATCTTACAATAATTTTGAACGACTGAATGTAGTTTCATATTTTTGATTGTAACTAATGTGGTAAAACTAATTGTTTTTGTTAATGTGAATCTAAGGTCTGCTTTTATAGAGCAACGAGTAGATATGTTATTGTGAGTGTAAATCATGCGTGAGTAATACTCCTGGTATCACTCTATAAATTAAAATTTTCTTGTGTTGTTCTTGATGTGAAAGTGTTAAAATAAATCTATAGGGTGTAATCTGTGCAATCTTCTCTGTTTCACTCTTGTCAAGTTGATTGATGGCTTCTGTGTTCTGATAGTTACAATAATATGATGCAAAACTATTTAATTTAATTCTACACCTTATTATCAGTGACTTTTCCGGAAATAAACTTAGTTATTGTCTTTCGTCGGTTTGTTTTTAAATGCCCAAAGGATATTATTTATTTTTGTCTGTACAGTGAATTATAATTACAAATGTGTTGAAGGTGACGATGATACAAATGAAAACGTGAACAACATGAAAGAGCACACCACTCGATGATGGAAATACTATGTTTGTTTTACTAATGTAATTTTGTATTAGTGTTTATAGTTATATTGTAATCAACTGATTTTTCTTTTATAAGGGTAGCAACAAATTTCTGTTTCAAGCTTACGTTAACCTTCTGTTTGGGTTTTCCGGTAAAGGAACTGAATTTAGTCATTTGATTTTATTTTATAAGGGTACCAACAAATTTCTGTTCCAAGCTCTCTTTAGCCTTCTGTATGGGTTGCCCAGTAAAGTAACTGAACTTATCGTCTTAATTAGTTCTTATGCCAGATTTTACGATTAGACTCCGAATTAACACAAAAATTAAATGTAATATGTTCGTGTATTCACTAACATATAGTCTACGGACTAAAAATGAACATTAGCAAATTAGTCAGTGTGATATTTCTATTATTTTTTATTAACACAACATAATTTTTAATCTATATTCGCAGGAACATGCAGTAAATTTCACAAAATTTCTATTAGTAATTTTAAATTTTAAAACCTTTGTACATTTCACCAATACCATTTCCTTTAAATTACTTATATTTGCTACAGCTATGCGTACTTATAATTAATAACTTATTAATAGCAAAGACTAAATAATAAATAAATTATGCGCAATTGTCAAAATATTGTACATTTGTACAGAATAATAATTTTCTTGCACAGAATAAAACACGTGAGTCTTTAAAAACGCTTTATCTTCTTAATCAAAAAATTAACTGAAAGCAGTTTTAAAAATATAGGTATTTTATTAAAAAAACTTACGAAATCATAATGAATTTCTTGTACTTAGAAGTTCTGTGTTCCCCAATCCAGTTTTGTAATCGTTGTTGAAGTTGTTTTTAACAAACAGTTGCGGATTTCTTTCAGCAAATTTTTAATTCTCGGATATGTAGAACGTATGACACCAATGCACGTTAGGTACAAACAGAAAGTAAAAGTGAAAAATAAGTCTTCAGTAGATAAATGAAAGTGTAGTTAGATGAATAAATTTGTTTTAGAATCCATAGTGAATTAAAGGTCAAAGATTTTAATCAATTTAAAAATGTACTATTGTCCTAAGAACAAAAGATTATTGTAACAGAAGCTCAGTGTAATATCGGATTTCGATATGGTGTATCAGTCGATACGTCCTATTCAACGAAGCAACTCACTCGTGCACGCATTTCGAGAGAACCATGCACAAGCCAATGGAGTCACGTACTTACAGTCACCGTCAGTAAGACAGTTTGTCTCTGTTAGTAGGTATATACGTTGCTTGCTGCTGCTTGTACGGATTTTTATATTCTAGGACGAGTAGGAGGGTCGAATTCCCGACAAGGAAAATACAATTTATTTTTGTTTTAATGGAAATAAAATACGTTACACAAAAATCTCATCAGAGTAGATTATTATTTGTGTGGAGGCTATCCGTTTTACTACATTAACCTTTATTACATTTTCGTCGCTTATTATTTTTGCCGGAAGAAAATATTTATTTACTGATTGAAAGATTTTAAATTACTGTGTTATATATACTATTTAAATTAAATTAAATTTTTATTGATCTGTTTACTTTTTTATATTAATTTACATCAAATTCATTGGTTACATGCAAAAATACATTCTGTATAAATTAAATTTCCTTATACGTCATGAAATCTACATAAAGTTTCAATCAGCAATATAGAATTTTATTACTGACTTCAATTTACTTTATTTTAACCAGTTATTGATTATTATTTATTTTTATTTTTCAAGATTTTCCGAAAGTTATTAAAAAAAACTGTAGAGCTAAATGATCAGTTAGTAAACTTGGGATTATTTAATGCAATTAGTGTTAGCATTAGTCTACATTAGCTACAGTCTACATTAAAGTACATTAGCTTTCTGATACATTAGCAAATACTTCTAAATTTATATCTACTAAATGAATCATAAATTGAATAGAAACCGGGCGGTGTAAATACAGGGTATTCAAAACTGATTAACAGACAATATATTTATGTTCTAAGAAATTGAATAATAGAAGGTACAAAAACCGGTTAAGTATACTCCTGCCATTTTACATTAGAAAAAAATGGATTTTCAAGCAAATTATGAATTGAACACAACGGGGGCCATTTCAAGTAACTTTGTCGGTAATGACCAATATTTAATTTAAAAACTATCTATTTAATAATCCTTTCTGTATTTGTTGCCTAAAATTGTATATTTAAAACTCGGAATTTATAACCAGTGAGTCAGATAGTAATAGTGGAGAATTACTCGTACATAGAAAATTATTGTAAGGAGGGTTTACTCAAAAGTAAAACTCCCACGATTTAGAAATAAAGTAATGTAGCTTATATCATGTCTCTACTCCAACGTTCAGAAAGAAGTCTTTGCGGGTTTTGAGGTATATTTCGTAAATTAAGGTTGCATATAAGTTTGTTTTCATCTTGAAGAAGTTTTTTTTGAAACGCTTGTACAAACGAAGGAAAACATAGGTCATTTATACGGTATTGTGTGATGTTGTGTTTGGGTTGTTATGTTAAGGTTATGTTTTTGACATAACAGGAGACGTTGGCTGCGTAGACATTTAGCTACATTCAATTAGTTACAGTTAATTTTACTTAACCAGTTATTGTTAATTTTTATTTTTATAAACTTTCCGGAAGTTATGAAAAAAATTATGTTGCTGAATGACCGTTAAGAATACTTCTGTAGTTATGATTCATATTAGAAAAGAATGGATTTGTAGAGCGAAATTTTGTACTGAACAAAACGGTGGCCATTCGGGCAACTTTGTAGGTACAGCGACACCTTCATTCTTTTTATTTAATTTTTCATTGTTTTTAAATTTAGTTCATAATATGTAACATTTGTTTTTCAATGTTACAAATTTTAATTTTTAAATTAATTTCCTTGCATTGTTCTAATAGTTTTAATTTTCGTTATCTACTAATTAACTATCTAATTAGTTATCTCTCTATTGTTTTCTCTTTTAGGCCTTAGCTTACCGTTCGCTGTCATCTGCTTTTTCTGCCGTTTCATGTTTCCCTTTCTTGTTTCCCTTGTTGGAAGGGGGGGCGGTGACGTCAGGCCCGAGGTTTCCTTTTGGGTAATTTTGGCGTGTCTCGCCCTTCTTACAGCAAATGGTCATGACATCGGACGTGTTCTCTGGTTACTTATGCCGTATTTCTTTTTGAGTTTTTTTTTTGGGGTGCGTTATGCTGCCTAGTTTTTGCTTGACCATTTTGCTTTCCCGTGTATCGGTAAGTTCATCACTTTTATTTTTGTAGTTAAAACCCATTGTAGCCGAGAATGATTTATTTTATAATTTTGTAAATTTTGTAAACCCTTTGGGTGATTTAAATTTGAATTTAAGCTTTCCTTAAAGCGCACTGTTATATTTTTTTAAATTTTTCTCTTGTTGTGCCGGTGGGCTTTAGCTACCTTTTATTTTTGTGTTTTGCGGTTGCCCTCATTTTTCTTAGTCTTGGTTTTTTCTGCTCTTTGCAGGGACCAAGTGTAGGGAGCATTTATGACCAAGTGTAAGGAGCATTTAAGACCAAGTTCAGGGAGCAATTTTAACCAAGTTTAGGATGCATTTAAGACCCAATTTGGGATGAATCTAATCAAGTTTGGGCGAACGTTAACATGTCTGAATTTTCCTACGTCACCCGATACTCTTTCTGGAAGGAATGCTTCTACTCGTCTTAAAAAAATTTTAAAATCTACTTATGAAGCTTCCATTATTTTTATACTATTAAATATACTTAAATCCTTAATTATTTTGTAATTTGTTATGTAAATGATTTTCTAAAAATTTAATTAATTTTGTTAAATTATGCTGCGTAATACTATCAACTTACTTTTATTTTCGTAAAACATAATTTGAAAAAAAAACAAGTTCTAAAATTTAAAAAAAATGAAAATTGTGAACTTTGCTCTTGTCTAACCTGCTTTGGTTAAACTTTTTTCTGTTGTCTTCTTATAAATTTTTTTAATTAATTGTTATAATCTCTTAAAGCTATACTAGTTATGCTCTTTAATTAAATTAATTTTTTTTAAAAATACTATCCGTCATTTAAATGACCTATTATGATTAAATATCAATTTATTTGTTTTATTTTATTAATAATGATTATTATTATTAATTATTAATCTTTTCTTATAAATTTAAATTTTTTTTAAACTGGATCCAGTAGAATGGCATGCCAATCCTTTTGAGCTCTTTTTATAAATTTTGGCTATCTATGCTAATTTACTTTCAATCACCTGTGTAACTTTTCTGCGTTTACTCTAAACAAATGTAATCGTATCCATTAAGTTTTTTCTATAAATTTAATATTTAATTAAATCCTTTTACTAATTTATTTTGGTTTTTTTTACCGTCACATCACCGCAGTCTCTCCTGTTGGAGATTCTTTTGTTTCCCTATGCCAATTTTGTTTTTTAGCGATCCTTTTGTATCGCTCGAAACAAAAAGGGTGACAAATATCTAGTTGATAAGACGATATTGCTAACCTATGAAAAAATTATTAAAAAATTCTCTTTTAAAAAATTTTGTAATATCTTTGAACAAATTTAGTCCGCTTCTGTTATTAAATAAAGTCGAAATTTAATATCTTGTATTTTTTATTTTAGTTTACATAAAATTTTGAAAATGTATTCTTTTACCGGTTGATTTAAGATAATATTACCGACTTAATTAAGCATTAAAGAAGTTATCTTACGTTAATCCTAAAAACTGTTATTTTCGACCTCTAATTTTTTTGTTTTATGTCATGTTTTTAGAACTGTGGGAGCTACCGTACTAAAATCTGTTTTAATAAATTTCTTTTCAAGTTAAAACCATAATATTCAACTAATTTTTTCTCTTAATTAAAAACTTAAAAGATTCTTATGCCTTCTTTTCAAGGGATAACAGAATCCCGGCGAAATATTTCACAGCCCGTAACTCGTTAACTGAGCATTTCCGGACTTATGTTTATAACGCAATTGTTCTTATTTTGGGCTATAGAATCAGCTCGCGAAAGATTGCCGCTAAATTTTTATCCTTTTGTTCAATTAGTAACAAAAACTCTAAAATTATTTTTCCAGCATGGAGAAATTTTATTTACTTTAACTGAAAGATTTTATTGCTGTTTAAAAAACTGGAAAATTTTTCCGAAACAATTCATCGGACAAGAAAATGTTCGCCTTAATACAAAATATAGTAACAGGTTCTTACTCTTTTTACTTTACATGGACAAGCTTTTATTTTTTTATGTAGTACAACCTTTTTGTTAATTGCTCTTCATTGCTGAAATTTCAAATAAACCTACTTACTAATACAGAAAGAGTGTGGCCAGAAAATGTTAATTACTAAACTTAATGCGTTTTTAATTTGTTTTAGCATTTTATTATCAATACGTATTTTAATTAAACGATGCACTTTTAGGTTGTTATTATATAAAAACAAAAAAGTGACATACAGAGGGATTTTTTCAATAAAAATGTTCAAATAGTTAAATTGATTCAATGTACTTGTACAAAAAAAAATCTTATTGATATTCGTAAAGGTTATAAGAACTATTTCTGCATAAATTAATAAATACAATATACTACAGAAAATATAATTTCACTACTACAATTTTAAATTTCACTACTACAATTTTAAATTATTGAGGTGTACGGATTGGTGTGTTGTGAAGTGCACTGCTGTATTTGTTCACTGTTTTTTCGTTAAAACATTATTAATTTAATAGTTATTATTGTGTGATTGTGTGTGAATGTTACATCAATATGTAAGTTGGTAATTTTTTTATTTTATTTCTTGCTGAAAGACTTTTTAAATTTATATTTTTGTTCACTGTTTTTTCGTTAAAACATTATTAATTTAATAGTTATTATTGTGTGATTGTGTGTGAATGTTACATCAATATGTAAGTTGGTAATTTTTTTATTTTATTTCTTGCTGAAAGACTTTTTAAATTTATATTTTTGTTTATTTTAAGAACATTATTAGGTTAAATTTTTAAAATGTCGACACAGGGTTCTTCTTCTTCAACCCAATCATATGATATTGATTGTTCTAGTGGTATGTCTATAAATAACAACTTATCGGTCGCCAAATTTTCAACCTCTTCCGATCAAGAAGGCGCTGCTAAACCATGTGTTGATAGATTTGCAAATCACACATCGGAAAAACGATTCATTCGGGATCCAAGACTCGTTAATGAATCACGTAATTTATCGGTTGACAAAAACATACCGACATTACCATCAAAACCTCAAGACGAGTTTACTGTTGTAAGAGCGAGAAATAATAAAAGAAAGGCGGAAAAGTCATCAAATGATTTGCGTGCAGGGAAGCGACTCGATAGTGCAGCCACAGCGTTTCCACTTAGCAACGCTTACGATGTGTTGTCAGACAATTCCGACATGGAAGACGATTCATCTACAACTGAACCAAAGCCGCCCCCTGTCTTTATTCCCAGCGTTAGCAACCTTCAACTGCTTTTAAATATAATCACCAGCAATGGTGTAAACAAAACAGATTATGTGTACAAAATTATCTCTCGAAGTCAAATGAAATTGAACGCCAGCAACAGCCGTGCATATTCGACGATAATAAAAAATCTGAAGTCTTCTAAAATCGACTTCCACACCTACCAGCTAAAACAGTGCCGTGCATTCAGGGTTGTTCTACGTCACGTCCACTACTCAGTTGACGTCAACGACGTGATACAAGAACTGGCTACGCATAACCATGCCGTACGGAACATCTCGAACATACGGCACAGAATTACGAAGGAACCTCTTTCGCTTTTTTTTGTGGATTTAGAACCGGCGTCTAATAACAGAGATATTTATAAAATAGAATTGTTGCAAAACGCCAAAATAAAATTTGAGCCACCCTACCACAAAAACGATATTATTCAATGTAAGCGATGTCAACGGTACGGGCATTCAAGAGCGTACTGCAACAGACCATTTCGTTGTGTGAAGTGCGGTGATAATCATGACACTACTATTTGTGGTAAACAGAAGGACGCCCCACCATTATGCGCTTTGTGTGGAGGAGACCATCCCTCTAACTACAAAGGTTGCGAAATATACAAACAGATTAAACAACGAAAATTTCCACCTTTACGCGAAAGAACAGTTACACCACCGGAAACTCAGACGGTCAGCTCAAAATTTGTCACCCAAGTTGTTGCAAAAAACAGCGTCCAGGAAACATTACATCAGACACCTAACGGTAACAGTATTTTAGACTATGCGAGAGCCGTAAAGGGCAATTCTACGCAACCAATCCCAACCAATCCGTTGCAAACTGATTCGATTTCAAATCTACAACAATCATTTCTAGAACTACGAAACGTAATACAAAAACAAACAGAACAAATTGCGACACTATTAAATTTACTTACAATCGTTGTTTCGAAATTGAATTAAAATGGAGCAAGTATTATATAAAATTGCACTCTGGAACGCCAATGGCTTAAGTCAACATATTCAAGAACTAATCACATTTTTAAACATATACAACATCGATGTCATGCTTTTGTCAGAAACTCATTTCACTAACAGGAGTTACATCAGGTGCAACGGTTATTCTCTATACTTTACTAATCATCCTGATGGTACGGCGCATGGAGGCTCCGCTATATTAATAAAAAATAATATAAAACATTACGAACTTCAAAAATTCGAAACACCTTATCTACAAGCAACAAACATTGTCATTGAGGACGTGCGCGGACAAGTAACAATTTCAGCGCTATACTCTCCCCCACGGCATCACATTACGGCCGCTCAATTTGAAACTTTTTTTGAAAGTTTAGGTAACAGATTTATTGCGGGAGGTGATTACAATGCGAAAAATCAGGCATGGGGTTCTCGTTTATGTAATCCAAGGGGTAGAACTCTGTTTAATGTTGTACAAAAAGATAATTTAGGCTTGTTATCGACGGGTGAACCAACGTACTGGCCAACCGATCGACGCAGAATTCCGGATCTCCTCGACTTTTTTGTTACCAAAAATATAAGTCAAAATTCTATTCGAGTAAAATCGGTCCTGGATTTGTCCTCAGATCACACTCCTATAATCGCCAGCGTTGGTTGTAAACTACAAAAAAAGAAGAAACCCCCTATTCTGTGTAACAAAAACACAGATTGGGCCTCCTTTAAGCGTCTGGTTACCGAAAATATAATTCTAAATGTATCATTAAAATCGCAAGACGAGATTGAGGAAGCGGTTGAGCATTTTAATACGGTAGTGCAAAATGCCGCATGGAAATCAACTACAGACACCAACAAAAACACTCATGGCAACAGTTGTCCTGCTACCATTCGAGAATTGATAAACTACAAACGAAGATTACGTCGAATTTGGCAGCATAGCAGACACCCAGATGACAAAACAAGATTCAATCGTGCAGCACAACATCTAAAGTACACGCTTCTAGAACTGCGTAATCATTATTTCCAAGACAGGTTGGTTCAATTATCTCCAACGGCAGCTACTGACTATTCATTATGGAAAGCTACAAGATACATAAAACGATCAAAGAAACAAATTCCACCTCTTCGTCTAACGGATGGAAATTGGGCTAGGACCACAAAAGAAAAAGTGGAAGCGTTTGCGGAATATCTGTCCACTGTCTTCCGTCCACACGACGATGATATCGATCGAAAATTAGAAGAAGACATTTTAGAACATCTTGAAGCCCCATTTCAGCTATCACCTCCTATCAAATCTTTCACTCCGGCTGAAGTGATAACTACAATCCAAACGCGCCTGAGTTCCAAAAAAGCCCCTGGCTATGACCTAATTACCGGTGAGGTGTTAAAGCAACTCCCAAGGAAGGGAATTTTACTCCTGACATTCATTTTCAACGCAATTCTAAGGACGGGTTGCTTTCCGTCTCAATGGAAAGTTGCCCAAATAGTCATGATTCTCAAACCTGGCAAGGAACCTACCGAAATTACGTCATATAGACCGATCAGTCTTCTATCCGTGACATCAAAAGTTTTTGAAAAATTACTACTTGATCGTCTAAAACCTTTTTTGGAAGAAAGTGTTTACCCGGATCATCAATTCGGTTTTCGTGAAAAACATTCTACGATAGAACAGGTACATCGGATAGTTAACCAAATTCGATATACCTTAGAAAAAAAGGAATTTTGCTCAGCCGTCTTCTTAGACGTAGCTCAGGCCTTTGACAAGGTATGGCATTTAGCTCTTCTACACAAAATTAAATTAAACCTGGATCATAATTATTTTCCTATTCTAAAATCATTCTTAACCGATCGTTTTTTCCAAGTGAAATTTGATGATGAGTTATCGACCTTGCACCTAATTCGTTCAGGTGTACCTCAAGGTAGCATTTTAAGTCCTTTTCTATATACGCTATTTACAGCAGATATTCCTGTAAATGAACATGTAACAACAGCAACTTTTGCCGATGACACTGCTATTATTGCATCTGATGCCTCCCCAGTCCACGCTTCTGAAAAACTACAGCAACATCTAAATGACATTCAAGACTGGTGCCAAAAATGGAGGATCAAAGTAAATGAACAGAAGTCTGCACACGTAACCTTTACGATGAAACGAGAATCATGTTCACCAGTAACGTTTCGCAACAACGTAATTCCACATTCAGATGATGTGAGATACTTGGGCATCTATCTAGACAGGCGATTGACGTGGAGAAAACATATATGGACCAAACGGAAACAACTTGGACTCAAATTACGACAACTATATTGGCTTGTTGGGAGGCGATCACAGTTGTCTTTGGAAAATAAATTGACACTGTACAAGGTGATGATAAAACCAGTTTGGAGTTATGGAATTGAACTCTGGGGCACAGCAAGTACATCTAATGTTGAAATATTGCAAAGATTCCAATCGAAGTTTCTTCGACTTATATGCTGTGCACCTTGGTATGTGCCTAATGAAGTACTCCATCATGACCTGGGCATACCTACGGTGGGAGAAGAAATTAGCAGTCGGAGTGAAAAGTATTTAACCAAGTTGGACACTCATTCCAATCATTTGGCTATAAATCTTCTCGATGACAATATTGAACACCAAAGACTCAAGAAGGCGAGAATATTAGATCTTCCATTCCGTTTCACCTGATCAAAAATGTTTAACCATCCTTTTAAGATCAAAAACACAAAATTATACTGCGGTTGTCAACTCTTATTTATTAATAAACTAAATCTTGCTAACTCTCATTAATCTAAAATTACTCATCTAATACATTTTCTATCATCAGTTACACAGATCATCAGTATCACGTTTTCATTCGCTCCTTTTCACACCTTCATTCACTTCATCCGTATAAAAAGAAAAAAAAAAAAAATTGTACGTCACCAAGACCAAGAAGAAACCCTTCATCAACTATAACCAAACGATGACATGGAAGCAACGCTGCTGAGTGCTGTCTTCTTCAAGTTTTATTCATCATCAACACATTTACTGAAAGTTTTTGTTAAACTGTTTGTAAATAATTCTTACTGTTAAAAAAAAAAAAAAAAAAAAAAAAAAAAAAAAAAACAATTTTAAATTACAAACCCAGTAATAAAACTTGAAGAAACTGTAATTTCTATGGTTTTTTAATCAGAATTACAAATATCAATAATAAATTTTTACCTGTACTGTTCGTCAAAGAATAAAATTGAAATGTTAAAATTAAATTGATTTTATATTCGCGACTATAGGATCTATCGGACCGATCATCCCGATGGTACAAGCCATGGGGGTACGGCCATACTAGTCAAATCCTCAATCACACACAATGTTTTAACACCTTTTTCCACTCCTCATGTCCAAGCGACCCTGATAAATTTGCAATGCAAGAGCATAAGTTTTACCATAGGATCAGTGTATTGTCCTCCTAGACACATCATAAATTCCCAAATGTTTAGAGATTCCTTTAATAGTCTAGGTAATCGGTTTCTTATTGGAGGAGACTGGAACGGTAAGCACATACAGTGGGGATCCCGTGTATGTTCTCCCAGGGGCAGAAATTTACTAAAAGCTATAACAGAAAATCATCTACATTATATTTCTCCAGATAGTCCAACATACTGGCCCTCCGCGCGTCCTTGTAACAAGACCTCCTTGACTTTCTTGTTTGTAAGAATCTATCACACCTTCCTATTGAAATAACCACAGTAAATTACCTCTCATCAGATCATTCCCCCATACTTTTAACGGTTTCAGACCAACCAGTCTCTACAGAACACAGACCGAGTCTTACTCCCGGGCCTATGGATTGGGATCTCTTTCAGTTCAATTTAGAACACGCCTTAGATATCCCAATATCAATTAAAACGGACACGGAGGTAGATGATGCAGTTGATTTATTTACTACCTCTGTTCAACAGTGTGCATGGAAGGCATCACTGCCATACCGTCCAAATGTCCCAGACGCCCCACACTATCCCACTCATATCAGAGAACTTATTCGTGAAAAACGCCGCGCCCGTAACACTTGGCAGAGAACTCGCCTACCATCTGATAAACGTCGCTTAAACCGGCTGACAAACGAGCTGAAACAGCGAATTCAAACACACAACACCCGCTTATACGAAAATTATACTGGAACTCTGAACGAGAAGGATGGTAGTCTCTGGCGCAGCACAAAACGCCTACTACGGCATCACACGACATCGATGCCCCTTAGGGTGGGTGATGGACCCTGGCTAATAACTGATGACGACAAAGCTGAATGCTTTGGTAGACATCTTTCTGAAACATTCACTCCCCATAACGACATCCAATCTGTACATCACCAACGCGTTACTCAGTCACTAGATGAACCGCTTCAATTATCCCTCCCGCCGAAATACTTTCACCCCTCCGAAGTAAAATCTGAAATTTCGAGATTACCGCGTAAGAAGTCACCGGGATATGATTTAATAACAGCTGACATACTTAAACACTTACCGCGGAAAGCGCTCGTTCTCCTTACTATAATCTTCAATAGTATATTGCGCACGACACATTTCCCCACTCAGTGGAAGTATGCAGAAATAGTAATGATACAAAAACCGAACAAACCTTTTCACTTACCTTCCTCCTACCGACCAATAAGCCTCCTCTCAGTACCTTCAAAAATTTTCGAAAAACTCCTTTACAAGCGCATTCTTCCGCTGGTTCATGATATACTACCTCCACATCAATTCGGATTCCGCACTCAACACTCCACTACACAACAACTGCACAGGGTGACTGATTACATAGCTTCGTCTATGGAACAAAAGATGTATGTGTCCGCAGGTTTCCTAGATGTCGCTCAAGCTTTTGACAGAGTTTGGCATACAGGTCTCTTACACAAACTAAAAGAAATACTACCGTTTACCTACTACCTTATCATAAATTCCTTCCTATCTGACAGATTCTTTAGAATTCGTTTAGGATCATCTTACTCAAATTTCTTTATTGTCTTAGCCGGCGTGCCTCAGGGCTCAATTTTAGCCCCACTTCTCTATTCTGTATACACTTCAGACCTACCGACCCTACCCCAGACCCTCACTGCTACCTACGCTGACGACACAGCGATATTAGCCTGAGACCAAAACTCTATATACGCTTCACTAACACTCCAACATCATCTCAATCTTATACACGAATGGTGTAAAACATGGAAAATAAAACTTAATACGACAAAATCCCTTCACGTAACTTTCACACTCCGTCATGGTGATTGCCCACCAGTATACATAGACAATGAACCTCTCACAAAAACAGATACGGTCAAGTATCTCGGTCTGACTTTTGATAAACGACTAACTTGGGGCACACATATCAAACGGAAACGTTTATTACTGAATTCCCGACTTAAACTTCTATATTCCCTACTTCACAAGCGATCAAAATTACCAATGGCACAAAAATTACGCATATATTGTTCTCTTTTGAAACCTATTTGGACCTACGGATCCCAAATCTACGGTTCAACCAAACCCTCTAACTTGCAACGAATTCAAGCATTCCAGTCAAAAACATTACGCCTTATAGCAAAAGCACCTCTTTACGTTAGCAACAAAACCTTACATACAGATTTGAAAACACCACTTGTACAAAACTCCATTGAATACCTATACAAACGCTTTCACAAGTCACACGATCACGAGAACCCCCTGGTGCATTCACTTTCCTCCGTCCATTTACCTGACAATCCTCCTAGACGCCTTAAAAGACGCTGGAGTAGAGACATGCTAATTTGATATACACATTTCATTCTTGGGGAGGCACCAATGGGGGCCCTACCCCTCTCATGCCTATCATGTCATTTACATAATCACGATAATCATCACATTTGCTTGTTGTAACATTTTACAGTTGTAAATAAAGAATTAAAGAGAAAAAAAAAATGTACTTGTAGGTAAGTCCTAATTTTAACGTTCTTTTCGCTCAGTATGAAAAAGATAGCCTTCTGAACGAGAAAATTTTAATTTTCAAAGGAAAGAATCAGTGATACAGGAAATCCTTCTGATGTATGGTGCAGAAACATAGTAATCCTCAGTAAGAAGTAAATAGATGATTGCAGTTTTGGAAATGGATTTCTTGAGAAGTTGCCTGATCTCAAGGTTTGAACACATGAAAAATGAAGCAATCTGGGAAAATGTAGGATGGTAAAAGTGAGTTAAATGAAATTGAAATAAAAGATACTGTTGTAGTATGGACACCTGCGTTGGATGAATGAAGACAGGTGGGGGCTCAGTAGACTGTGGAACTGTACCCCAAGGGAGAGAAGGAATAGAGGACGCCCAGCAAATCAATGGGCGAGTGAAGTATGGGAAGTGATGAACTAGTGGAAGCTTGCAAGAGGGTGACTGGATAGAAAAGTGAAAGTAAAAAGGTTGATTCGTAAAAAGGTAATTTTTCATTACTTTAGTTAAATTTTTAAGAGCAAAACAACCGAATTCCAGAAAATACATTCTGGATTAGTACACAAGTAGTTTAATGTATATTATAATGGATTTTTACACCTTTAGATTTCCCTGTTTTTTCGGATAGTTTCTGTAAAAATGAAGGGCTGATTTAATCAAACGACGATTTCAAACTTTCATTATAGAATTTGTGACTTCTTTTTTTGGGTTGAAATAAATAAATTAAAAGTAACTACTTAAAGAAAACAAACACTAAACAAGCTCAAAAATAAGCAAACTTTGGGTAGTACGTCGAAATAGAAAGGACAGATTTTAAAAATCAAACATTACTAATTAAAATGGTCTTATGAATAACTGTTACTGCAAAATGAAAATACAATTTAAACCTTTATTAATAAAAAAATTGGTTTTATGGAAAAGTAATTTTTTCTATAACAGTAGGTCTAGTTTACAGCCGACATCGTGCCAGATAGTCCATCTAATTGCCCGTAACAGGTAGGTGGAGTGTTAAATTATTTGCACTCAATCTCATAGGTCCAGAGCTACAAAAAATAGTTCTGTTTCTTTTCACGAATGGTCAGCCAATTAAATCACTGAAGCGTTTAAGAACAGAAGAGGTAGAGATGTAAAAGACACTAGTCAGAGTTATCTCCTCGGACGGTAATGAATTCCATTAAACAGTCAGACCTTAAGGTGAGTGAAGTAAAGATGTCATTTGCAAGGTGGAAAGTAGATGCTTTTCGGAGGGCGTGTTATGCTGATAAGCATAGGCTATTTTTATACTAAATGAGGAAGGCATGGTAAACCACCTCAATTCTCGTTTTACTTAGTATAGTCTCTAGAACAACAGTCCATCTAAACATTCATACAGTCCATGAACCTGTTACAAATGTGCCCATTAGTCATTGGACGTAGTGTATAGACTCTCAGTTTTTGCTTTCATTCTTCTTATCACCGACTTTATCTTTTACGTGTACAGAACTTTTTTTGATCTTGACAAGTTATTTCAAGCCGTTCCTTATTATAGTAGAATACCATCTGGTATTTAGTAAAGTGTAAATGTGAGTTGTTTGTAAATTGAACTGATGAATAAAATGTGACAAAACAAACATGTGTACATTCTTAACATTCTCATATACAATATAATAATAATATACGTGCATTACTAAAGCGCATCAAGTAAAAGTTATGAAATGATTGTACTGTCTCTTGTATGAAATTAAGATAATAAAAATTCTCCCTTAAACTTCCTTTGGCAGACTTCTTCTAACAAGCAATTCTAAGATGCTCAGTTTGCTCAAAATCTGCAGAACAAAAACTCTCTTTCAGTTTTTCATTTAAAATATTTATGAAATGTTTTCGTGCTGTATATATTGTCATGTTATAAAACACTGTGTTTCATCATTTTACTTTATATAAAGAAAATTACTTCTATGGCTGGCATCTCTTCTTTGTAAAACGTAAACACTACATAATACAAACCGCATAGATGAAGTTATATTACAAAATGCATCATATTTTCCTTTTATTTAACAATTTTATTTATAACACAAACACGATATAAGTATTTTATTTTCGTTTATTGCTAAGTTTTTCACTTTATTTAAAAAAGGAGAAAAACTACGTCATACCATAACAAACAATAAAAAATGTTAAATAGCTTAATTAATTTTGTTTTTAGCGATAAAATAATCCTGTGAAAAACCCTCAGGTTATTTTTTCTGATATTTTTGTTTAAAATGCTCTTAATTTTACTAAAAAAATATGACCAAAAGTTGACATAAAAATTTCATAAAATCTAACAGAATGTAGTAATAACTTAAAAAAATCTGTAGTCTTATCTACCGTAAATCTCCTCCTACTACAATATTCAGCTACTAAATTGTTACAAGTTACTCCTTCGTTCTACTTAGACTTACGGTTCAGTGATCTACGAAATACCTAAAAAAATCTAACATGAAACTTACTAAGACATTCCAAAATTCAACTTTACGCATCATCGGAGTCTGTCAATTGTACTTATGTTATAAGACATCAGAAAGCGATCTTAATATTGAAATAGTACACGAAAAAGATAAGAAACTATACATACGTTTTAACAGTGTGTTTTCACGTTTTTATAAGTTCACATATTCACATTTTCGAAACTATGCACACGTTTTCAAGTACACTATCACACAATTTCAATCACTGTCCACTCCTTACCTACCACACAACCCACTTAGGTAACTGAAAAGAAAATGGAATTGAGACCTTTTGTGAATCATCTTTCGGGGCTGCTACTCGGCGATTACTTCACACAAGTAGAACAGCCAATTTATTAACACTATTTACATAAGAGCTGGCTGTGTTTAAATGTTACGCAGTTGTAATTATTTCTCAAAAACATTTGATAAAACCGTCCGTCGTAAGGGTTAAATGACAAAGCATGTAGTGTTGGGTTCGATTCTCGGCTAGAGTTTGGTAAAATTAAACATTAAAATTCACTGTTAATGATTAACAACTAACAGTAACAGTTGTATAAAGTCCAACTAACAGTTGGATTAACAGATTAGGGCATAACAATCATCGTTATGCCCTAATCTGTTAATCCAACTTTAAAATATTTTTTCTTTTAAATAACATAAAATCGAATCATTTTTACTTAAAAATAACGATTCATCTGCTGGTATGTTTTTACCGAAGCCTTCCGCCTTATAGTGTTCTTCTTTTAGCCGTATCAAATAATAGATTTTCTTAACAAAACCGACTTATAAAATAAACAGTAGGCCCCTATTTCAAAAAGGATTTTGGTAACAGCTACAAGTCGTTAATTTTAAATTGTAGCGGATTTAAGTACACTATTTGTGCGTAATGGAACTTTCAAAACAAAAAACACCCCGTTGGACGTGTGAAAAACGTACAGTAAAGGTATTAAACTAAATTTATGGTTAGACTTCTTTCTTGTATTGGTCTTGTAAAAGAAAAGTAAAAAGTCTTGGGTTATTAAAGTAACCAATGGAACACAACTAAATTATCACGAATAGATTCTAATGGTTATTTTAAAGTATAATTATTTGTATCATTTGGATCTCTTGGATATCCTCATAATTTTACCGAAGTTGTGAAATTATCAGGCTAGTATTGACGATATATCGGAAATTGTCAACGGAGTTTTAGAAAAAAATTTCAATTTTTTAATTTTTCATACAACTATATAACCTGATCTTTTAGCATTGTGTTTGAATGAGGTGTACTTTTATTAAATTCTAAGCACTAGAAATAATTTATAGTTATGTAATTATCCCTTATCATGGTGATGAGTCTGTTTCACCTAAGCGTCATTGAAATTTTTCTTTACGGTTATCCCAACTATTTTTTATAAAAAGGAAGGTACGATTTGTTTCTAGTACTCTTATGTTACACTGTTTACTAATCTACAAAAATAAACGATATTTTAGTAGCATTTGATACTCTTTCGTAGATATATGTAAAGAGAAGATATTTTTCATTGTCTAAACATATAAATTTGTAATTTTAATTCTTTTATCGCGTTGTTTCCAAAAACTTTTTTTTGAAAAAATACACTAGGTATTTAAAAAAATATTGACGGTATTGACTTGAACCTTTAGGAGGTTGTCAGAGTACTACGATACATCTACTGATGGGAGGATTTATTTGTGAAATTATTTAAACCTCAGTAATAGCTGTTTTGTTAATACGTACGTTGAGTGACTCCACGTCAGTATGAGAAAAAATTGTTCATTAAAATCGATTGTTTTACAAAATCTTAATTTAAAGTTTCTTGTGATAACACTAAATATGGAAAAACAATTGAGTGTGATAAAAACATTTAAATAATGTAAATTTACTCTAGTTTCTTTTGAGATCTGGTTATAATAAGTGACAAAAAAACCTCTCTCAAACCTACAACACTATTTCCATTAAAAGAAAAATAATTACAATAAATTATTACGCATGAACCACTAACAATTAAATTACTTAGATTGATTACAAAATGTTGTTACAAACTTAAAGCTTAAACTAAACTAAAAAACATTTCTTAAACTAAACGTTACAAAAAAAATTTCACCCTCCATTGTAAACAGCTAAACCCCAACATCGTCGCTAATGACCGTTGCAGTTAATGCAACGATAAAAAAGAAATATGGCCATGAACAATCATACAATGTTTTACCTGAATCACTATTACCCATGGCTACAAACTGTTGTCGCGTAAGAAAAACTGGTTCGGCAACTTATTTAACACAAACCAGTGACACGAACTTATAGCTCGTTCCATACTACTTGCCGGACAAAAAGCCGGGTTTAATATGACTTTCCTTACGACACTGAGAAAGGCAGTAAAGGAAATTAACCTTTAAGAAGTTGCATCTAAACGTAAAAAAAATATTCTCTCAAAAACGCCTTAAAGGTAGAGTTTTAAAAAGATGTGTTCTCTTTCCTATTATGTTGAGCATTTTCACTGCGGACATAACAAATATTCTCTAATATGCGTTTAAAGAAAATGTGGCAATTTTTTCAGAGATGAATCACTTGTTGGCCCTCTACGCAATTTAAAATATCATTCAGCACAACTTTCTGAAAGGTTACACTAGTGGCAATGAAAAGTCAATTCCGCAAATTCTAATAACATTTCTTCTCTCTACGGCCCCAATCACGTTGTCTGGTTTACATAAAAAAACAGAAATATTTCATAGACTGATACAATAAAATATTTAGGAATCACTCCTGACAAATGATTCACTTAGAAACTTATCACTTAAACGATAAACTCAAACACATAACAAAATATTATTGTTGTGTGTAGTATGTAATTGGCAGACATTTTTATTTGATTTGTCAAAGTAAATCTATGTAATTACTATCTAAAACCGATGTATACTTACAAATCACAAATTTACGGTCTTGCTCAAACGATTATTGTAGCTCAATTACAATCCTCCCTGTTCAGAGCAATTACAATCCTTGGCACGTAAGAAACAAGATCATTCATGGCGACTTACACCTTTTTTTACTTTTTCGACACATTAAAACAACTTTATAAACGTTTCCACTGAAAATTAGGAGGACATTAAAATGAATCTATGAAGACAATTAGCTCATTTACCGCACAAAAGTCCGTGATAACTAAGATAAATCGGAACATTATAATAGTTGCCTTAAAAACTAAAATTATTAAAAGGTAAACAATAATACTAAACGTTAAAAACAATATCACCAAAAAAGTTCAATTGGTGGGTGCTACGCTTACTTGTGTCACTCACACTGTAGTTTGTATCATCATCTTTACTATTGACGTTTAACTTTTGACAATTATGTTAACTTTAAAAGTAAATTACTGAATGATAGATTCAAGGAAATGCACCAATTTTATTTGGCAATCTAAATTATCGTTAGGTTCTGTGAAATTGCTAACATAAGGCTTTTTGGGAAGCAATTTTGACACATTCAGTTTTTGTAAGTTAATAAATCTCTTTTTGCTAAATCTTTTGTTTTTTTTTAGGACCGAAGTGTTTTAACAAGTTGCCTATTGAAATTAAAAATACTTAAACATGTTAATAATTATTTTCAAGAAAGATTAAGATTAGCTCAATGACAACTGGTGTTGATTCACTTGTAAGAATTGTGGGTTAGTGTTAGTATTTTACCGTTGCTGGCTTGCAGTGCTATTCAGTACTTGTAGGAATTTACTTGGTAAATAATATAACAATAATAACTATTTTTTGTGTTAGTCATGAACAGGTGAATATCTGATCTAAAGACTAACGGCTTGGTTAATTTTTAGTGTTAAAAATAATAAATTATAGTTAACATGCGCTGTAGCTGCCGCGGAAATTTGGATTGTCATTTGTAGTGGATGATGACATTTATTTGTAATTCATTTGTAAAGTTGTTCTTATGTATTTTGTTTTTTTTATATAACCACTGTTTACTTGAGTTGTTGGTTATTTATTCCTAGTTGATAAAATGTAATTTTGTGTTTGTATTAAGTGGAATAAACAAACATTATTATTATCAATATTATTATAAAGCAGTCTGATCTACTGCTCAGCTAAAATTCCGCTGCAACATGAATTGAAAAATTTGAATCCAAATAAAGGGTTAATACCGACACTTCCCGTCATATTTGGAATTTCCAAATATGGTTACGGTTCCATATCTGGTATATCTATGAAACCTTTTGTTAGTTTATCGGGGATTTAAAGATAAATTAGACTCAAATAAAAGTTCGCTGATTCGAGAGCTAAATTCTAATCACTTGCTTGGGAACTCACAGCAAAGACTGAAACGACGCTGGAGTAGGGTATGATGTAGTTTTGAAATAATCCACTTAAAATTGTAATTACATAAAAATAAAAATTAATAGTCAACGTAAAATAAGTATATTATAATCATAAATTTTATAAATAATGAATAGTCTACATAATTCATAAATAAATAATAATAATCATAAAAATTATTTTCATTTAGATCACTGCAACTGGGTAGATTTCTGCAAGTAATTTAATTATTAAATGTCGTAGTTTTTATTCTTTCATTAACCGTTTCACTACACTGCAGGTTGTAAAAATAAAATAATCTGTTAAACAATTATTTACTTTTAGCTTGTATGGTGTTTTAAATTTTACAGACGTAAATTCATAATAAAATAAACTCAATAAAAAGTTACTTTTAATTATTAAGTTCCATTAGATACAAAAATCGTAAAATTACATAAATGACACCATTGCTTATAAACTCTAGGTTAACCTCAGCAGAGAGACTTTTACATTTTACGATTTTCTCATTTTTCAGTGTCAGGGATGACAGTTGACTGTAAAAAAGTTTGAAAGTAGTTAAACTATTTATTTTTAACTAGTAATTTAATATCTTCCACTAATAATATTTTGTTAACTATCATCAAAGAGTGCAATTTAAAACCACTTCTGTAATCATGTTTCCCTTTTGATGTCATTGGTACATAAGTGACCATTAAATAATTTACAGTAAGATAAAAGCAACAAGTACAATAGAGGACAAAGTTTAAGTTAGAACGAGTTAAGTTTCAGTTTAAACTGCTATTGTAGTATGACTACAATCCTAATATTACTCCCATCTGTAATTTCCTAACTGTCCACCCACCAATAAAGATAAACATGATAAAGCTTTTGGCTGCAGAATTTAGTCTGGTTCAAATACGAATTGAAACCACGTCTAAAATTAAAACTCTAGCTAAACTTTTGTTAATTATTTAAAAAAATTGGTAGTAGAGCGGTACATTCTCAGAGGGCCCTGTAACTGAAATCTAGACTTATGTTAAAATGGGACCTATATAGAACCCGTTTTTTTTTCAAAAACTGTTGCAGGTATCCAGTTAAAACTTTGCAGGCCTGTCAATAAATATAACTTAAAAATGCTGTAGTAAAAAACTCATTCTCATTGCATATTATTTAACAGGCTAATATATTAAAACAATCTAAAGATGCAATCAAAAATTACTGAATTATTTCGATACTGTGACACATTGGAAGAGCTGACACTGAAGTTTTTGTCAATGGCAACGAGTACGAGTTTTGACTGGTATAATACGTACATTGCTTTTAAAACTAATGGTTAATCATCAATCACTTATTGATTTTCTAGTACAGAGTAGAACGTTCACTTTATTTCATCAGGTTCTATTATGCTCTATTATTTTTTGTTTCTTTGGATTGTTCAATTATTATTTTGTGTATTTATTTATCTGGAATATTCTTTGTGTGTTTTTATAAATAAGGCCAATCCTCTTGTTGGTTTATCATGGTATTTTTTTTTATTCTTTTACAGTTGTGATGTAGTATATTAGTTAAAAACTAGATTGTGCATTATTTGTTTGAAATATATGAGTCGTCCAATTTCAAAACTAGCCGTATCCAAAAAAATAAAATTAGAGTAATTCATCTGTAAACAATAGTTTCTACTGCACAAGGTTGTGTAATTAAAATTCTCCAAACAAAATTCTTGTCCTATTATGATTGTCTTTTAAAATTGACAACTGCTACAAAACTTTTCTCGTCCATTGCCATGGCTGCTTCAAAATTTGTCTTGTTCTTAGCATGTAATGTTTCAAAAGCGATCTTGTCTAGTGAATTAAAATGGATACCACTAATCTACTGCCTCGAAACTAGCCATGTCCAAAGCACATTGAAGAAAGTTTGCCTAAATTTTGTGATTTATTTTACTGCTTATTGTAAATAACAAGTATTGACATTATTATAGTGTACTCATACAATAATTTCTAAGCACGAAGTTGGGATTCCTGTAATCATCATGTTGATTTAAAAGTATCTGCAAGAGAGGAAAATCGTTTGAGTGACTATTACCTGAAGAACTTGATATAGGTTTGAGACTAGAAGCAGCCAAGGGAATATATCAGAACAAACTATTGTGTAAACATTACGGTAATGAGTGGAGAGCTACAAAAACCCTCTCTTTTTATCAAAAATCCATTGACCAAGGTTCACACCCTGGTGATGGCATATCTGAAGATAAAAAATATCAACCAATGGAAGATGTCGATGTTAGGGTGTAGATATTTGCCTTTTGGAAAATCATCATTAAAAGCAATTTATTTTAGAATATGGTAAAAATATTTTTTTATGTACCATCTGCAAATGCTCGTCTCGCAGAAAGATCCTTTTATCACCTAAAAATGCTACTGTGTTTCCTTGAAAAATAATAATAAACATCACTGCTTCAAAACTCAACTTGTCCTGCGAGAAAACTTTCGAAACAGACCATGTGCATGTGACTGCTACAAACCTCGCCTTGTCCAAAATTATTTTTCACTTTCCTTCAAATACAGTAACATTACATTTGTGAAACAAGTTTTATTTATTAATTTTACACAGTAGCTAACACCTAAAGTACTTACTTTGGCATTTTGTACATTAGAAACTGCAAAATCATTTTTTTTGCATTTTTCTCAGTTTTTAGAATAATGGACAAGGCTAGTTTTGAAACTGGACGACTCATATCCTCCGTAACCAAGTGCTAGTATAGAACAAAAATATTATAAAATTGTGGGCAACTGTAGTAATTGAGAATTACTTAATTGTTTGATTGTAATTTATAATATTTTTATATCAAGTTTAGTTCAAGTCAAAGTTAAATTTTAAAACAGTTCAAAATTAATTCAGTCTGTTATTAAATTAGTTTTGTAATTTCCCAGTTAATATAACTGTAATAGTTATAAAAGTAAATAATTTGAAAATAAATATCTTTTATAAATTTAAAAGACATTTTTGTTATTTATATGTAACCAGATCCTGAAAGTACCCGGAATGATCTAAAACCAAATTGTACTATTTTTTAGTAATTTTACTACGGTAGTTTAGAATGGTTACGTATTATGTTTCCAGAATTTTAGCTTGCTACTACGGTTTCTAAACTAAAATAATTGGTCGTTTATATGGAAAAATTAATTTACGGGAAGTTTAAACTTTACTAAAGAGTAACTTTAAAATTTTGATACTACCTCTATATTTGATTATAAAAATGTAACAAACACTCTTTCAAAGCGCAATGAGAATAAAATATTCCTTTTTAAGTTGAAATTTCTCTTAATAATATTATGAAAAATTGTTGTAAAAAGTTTTATTTTCTAAATTCTTTGAGATATTTCTTCGTAATACAATGTTAAGTTTCAATATTATAAAAAACTTACAACAAGAAATACACGAGTAAACCACTTAACACGTAACGAAATGGAGATTTTTAGGTTAAAAAACTATTTCTTTAAATTCCCAGTTTCAGTTCATCTTAATCAGGGAATTCTATTTTTCGTTTCTTTGCAGATTCTTATCTGTTTTTGAAATAGGCTACATTATTTTGCACTAAAACTTTATTGGCCTTATTTTAATCATAAAAAATAACTTTTGATGTGTCTAAACGAAAAACAATAGAAGATCCTAGTACATTTTGTAGTCGGGTTATTTTCCTCTTTTAAAACCATTAATTATTGTTAATTAGATTGAAAATAACTTTATTTTATTGTATATTTTCCAATCAACTTTGAGGATCTTTATATTAATTCTGGGTGTATTTAAAATCCAAGATCAAAGTGTAGGAAGTCATTGTATAGCTACATATAAAAAAATGTTCATTATTACACATAGCTCCGAAAATGCTTCGTTAAAGAGCTGCTAAATTTAATATAGAATTCAGAGTTTATGTTTTGAAATTTGTAATCAATTAAGAATTAGAAGATTTAATTTTCTACTTGCTAAATTAATAAACCTATTAATACCTTATAATAATGAAATAATGCTGAATAACTAATGGGCTAATTATTAATTTAATTCAGTTATTACATGTTTCACCTAAAAAAGTGTTACTTTCGAAACTTAATTTTTTGGTTTTATGTCGGATATTTTTTAAAGGAAGAAACAGTCCTTGTATCTGTTTTTATTGAATTTTTCAGCTTGAATATCACAAGAAGTTACGAAGTTTGTCTCCTAGTTAGAGCCTTAAAAATTTCAGAGCAGTCTCATTTCACTGCCGTAACTGAATTCTGGGTGAAATATCTCACCAGCCTTAACTCTCTAACGAAGATTTTCTGAACCTATATTTATATGAACATTTTTTCGTGTTTTTAGTTATATAGTCACTTCCTAGGGTTTGGTCGTACCTTTTAAATGAATCCTGCATATACAAATTTTATCTAATTTAACCAGAAACTAACAAAATTTATACATAAATATCTTCTTATACAAAAACAACAGTTCAACTGATTCTTTTTGAGAGGAAGATGTTTTAAAGAGGTTACAAAATCTTTTACATAAAAAAGAATACACGAGCACGTTCAAGAATATTAAATACAATTTCAAGTTTTTTTTGTAAAGTCCAAGGAAAGGATGGGAGGAAGAGGATGTTGTTCTCTGGAAGAGGAAAACGTTGATGTGAAATTCTCTTTCGTTTTTCTAGAGAGAAACAAAGAAAAATTTCATCTCTCCGGTTTCGTTATAAACAGCACACACAAGCGTACGCGCGCGTGCACATTGACACAGAGAGCAAATGACGGAACGACAACAAAAAATTACTTTTGAAATTTTTATTATATTTTAGTTTGGATGGTACACATAAGCCTTTGAAAATAAAAATAAATGCTCTTAAATAATAAATACAATACAGTGAAGTATATTATTCTCCTAGGAGACAAATTGTGTTATGGTATGGGAATCGATTCCATGGTATAATTGGTTCCTTGAATCGTTCAAGTGTACTACAATCTAACTGGAGTTTGGAAAATACAGTATAAATTGATATGTTTTCGTAGTAATTATCACAAGGGGAAATTTTAAAAATTAAATATTTTGTTGTTAAAATAGAATTTAATGCCTCTAAAACTGAGTTGACCGCAAGTAGTGCATGTAGATATAGGCCTAAATACATAATAATTTTTTTAACTTTGATTTTTATTTTCTACAAAACGCGGCCGCACTTCCAGATAATAAGGTACTGACTAAC
The DNA here is from genome assembly GCA_035578175.1 of Catonia carolina. Taxonomy (NCBI): domain Eukaryota; kingdom Metazoa; phylum Arthropoda; class Insecta; order Hemiptera; family Achilidae; genus Catonia; species Catonia carolina. Next base: position 47,222,012 of record JAQMRL010000001.1, read on the forward strand.
TGGTTATAAGCCTGGTTCTTATAAACCTGGTTCTTTCGGGATCTGGTTACTACTAAATGACTAACAAACCACTTTTAAACTTCAAACAAATATTTACTGTCAAATAACTTACAATTTAACTATTTACATTAAATTTTATCACAAAGTGTTATGAACTAAATATTTAATTTAAACTTAATTAAAAATACATTACCATTAACAATTAATTAACTAATTGAATGTTAGTTTCAAAACCAAAAAAAATTAAAAATGTACGAAAACCTGTCCACTCGTAAAAACGTTAAGTATTAAACTTATTTTGCAAACTACTACACAAAATCACATATAGCTCACGTTCTACAACATTCAAAAAATTACTAACGAGCCTTACCTTATTAAAAAGTTTTTATATACATCGTTTAAAGTTTCTAAAAAATCAGACAAGGGAGAAAATAAATAAATAAACAACCACCCGAAAAAATTAAACAGAAACAGCGTTTAAAAGATTGATTGCTAGATAAACCCAGGTAATGAATAGGAAAAGGAAACCACCGAGAAATACAAAATATATAAATGAATGTAATGACAATAAAAAGACAAACGGCTTAATGGAAATAATATAATTTACCTTTTGGCGTCAGGTAACAATATACCTTTATTTCATGCAAAAACCAATTTTATTGCCTTATAACACTTATTTTTGTCAGAACATGTTTTTCGATTCTTCATATTAACCAAAAATGAACTGGGAATTACAATATTAAAATTAAACGAGTTCTTCTGAACTCCTGACTTAAGCGGCTTTATAGATTTTTTGATCATAAATTTAGTTAACATAACACTAAAGTTGCTGTTACTTTCAATCTAAATGCCTTCCCCTAATCACTAATGCACCGAGCTACATTTATAATTTAAATTTACATGATGATCTGAACATCTCATTCATAATGGACGTAGCTAAACACTCAATCACAGAATTCTATAAAAAATTACGTTATCAAAATCCATTTTTTCCAGATTTACGACCAAAAAGATTCGCTTTGCACACGGAAAATAACAAAAAAAGTTAAAGTAAATGCTTGTTAGGGACGTTTATTAAAATAAAAAACAGTAGTCCGTCAAAATGTTCAATGTTTAGGTATTTTCAGTTTTTAACGTTCCTATCGTGTGTTTTTAAAGATATTATTTTTCATAAAAGTGTATTTTTAAATACCAATATTTGTTTTAATTCTCGTTTTTGTGACTAAAAACCGTGTCAACAGACTCTAGTTTTAATTTATCTGTGTAACGACATTTTATATTTTTGTTCACTCTTTGTTCAACAATTTTGTGGTGTGTACATTTTTGTACAGTTCCAAACAAAAAATTAAATTAAAAAAATAATGCTTTCATTTTGTTATTAATTAACCAAATTTTATTTGAATAATTATAAAATTTAGTCAGTACTATTTATTGGATATAACTTTTCATATTATTTTGAACGGGTACACACTCTTTGGTGTTTTTTTGAAACATATATATGGCTATTTGCTAAAACATTCACATATCTCTTGTAACGATACTAAAATTAAGTACGCAAATGGTTATAGTTCTCACAGGAGGATTACAAAATTTGAGACATTTTGAAGCTAAAACAATTAAATCGAAATTACCAACCGGATAAATGAACAAAATTACCAAAGGTGCGTGGTTTAATTATTTGTTGATAAGGTAAGGATGACGATTATTTCAACAACATAAAAAAATGTAAATTGTATTTTATATAACCTATAATTACTTTCCAATTAATGCTTTTTACAATGTTAAAAACTTTACTGACTATTAAATTGTTTGAGTCTTAGCAAAAATAATTTGTCACTGCCAAATTAAAGTTCATTTATCATTACCTCTCTTTCTTTCTTTAAAATAAAGCAAATACAAATTATTAAGAATATTCACTCGAGCATCAACAGTTTATAGTTACTGCAAATATAAATTCATTAATATAAATAAAATTTAAATTATAGTAACCCAGTAAATAAAATGAAGTATCAAAATATGCATTTATCAGTCTCCATAATCCTCTTCATTAAAATTTCTTAACTCTTCTGTTGCTATGGGGTCCAGTAACAGTTTTTATAAATCTGTCATCTGTACGCACACAAACACACACACACACACATACATATTGCTTTAGTCCCAGCTCCGTGTAGTTGGAAGGAATGCAGTGCGGTGTTATAGTAGTGAGAAAATGAATGAGTTAGTAGAGTTTCACAGCTGATGCATTTGTAGTGGTGGCGTGTTTTAACTAGACTAAAAAAATATTCTTATCCGGCGCATTAATTCAATAAATACCTTCCGGGTTATTAACTTGGTCGGATTCATAATATTTAACTTACCAACTTATATCAAAATATGTAAATAAATGAATGTAATAAATACAAACAATTATTAAACATGGAAAGTTTGAAAACGAATGTTTTGTATCAGAGTAATACAACAATAGTTCTTACAGCATGCGTCACTCATTCATTATTCCACACCCGTACCCTTCACGCCACATAAACAACTGGTAAGTATTGTTTATTTTTATTCCTAGGCTGTTTATGCTTAGTATAAAAAAATAATAAAACGTAGAGGTGTTTGGTTAGCGGCAAATATTAGTTAAAATAAACAATTTTATACCTTTTAAAATTGGCTAGTTGCATTCTCTTGTAACTTCTTGAAGTCGAAAATTTAACGTTATTATTTACAGGAATAACTTGTAGGCTGATCTGGAGGTGTCAAACAATATATTTCCTACAGAGAACAATTCATGAAACTGAAAACTTTTAATATTCTGAATTGAACTAATTACAGATATTTTAGGAATTCATCAGTGTTCTTTAGTTTTTCAATAAATTGACCAAGTAGTATTCAACATAGCATTACGTTTTACACTTTGATTATACTCTTACGTGATTTAATGCTTTTGATTTTGTACTAGAAGTTTGAAAATATGTACAACAATTTTCAGAAATAAATTAAAAAAAATTTATCTTATAAAATAATTTTTTGTGATTGATTTAAAAGTATTAAAAAAATTGAATCTAGTAAAATTGTGTAACCCACCAACTAGCCAGAGTCCTACGCATTTCTACATTTACCAAACAGCACTTTGTTTTCGTATAAAAAAGTACTTTAAAAACTAAACTTAGTTGATACGTGAATAAATAAACTGTTAAGTTAAAATTTAAAGTTAAATGTCAAATATTAAAGCTTTTCAGTGTAGATCCTTAAAAACAATTACAAATATCTCGTACTACTTTTCAAACTCATTCCTTTCAAAGCAATCTCAACATGTCCATATAAAGTTTTTAATCATTTCAATATTTCATAACTGACTAAACCTACACCAAAATTCCTCAGTGCAAAAGATAAAAAATAAATATTGGTCAAATAAAAAGACTAAAAAGAAGACGGAGTCGTGATCAGTAAAAGTGGGAGTTAGAAAAACTGCCTAAACCGAAAACATTAATGTCAATAAATATTTTACTTTTTCAAGAATCATAATTATATTTTTATTTTTTATCCTACTAGGTCATTTTACTGTATGTATAGTTTTAATTACCAAATGAAATTGAAAAACGAATACTTAAACTAGTAACTATTATTCTAAATATACTTTGGCATGTTATTAACTTACGAATAAATATATAATATCAAATAATTATAAAATTATAAGAGAATTTGTATTAAATATTTAGTGTTACTCGTTTAACAATTTAACATTAATAATCTCTGAATAAAGTACAAAAGTATATATCGTATATATGCAAATAATTTATAGCCAGGAGTAATTTAAATGCAAATTGATGGAGGATTATAAAGGAGTAAAGAAATGCAGCAGGGACAGAGTAGGGAGTTTAAATTATATATTAAATAACAATGTAATTAATAATAGCAATAACAATTATATTACTGTACTATCAGATTTATGTATGTAATACGCTTGTAATTTGTTTGTTCAGGCTTATTGATATTTTAAATGGGTATTAACTTTAACTTGTGCGTTGCATATTTTAATTCTCACCCTTCTTTTCAGGTAAATGAATTACTTTCGGATTTAATCACATCTGATAAGTAAGTAATTTACGTTTTTATATTTTTTATTTTCTTTGCTTGGTGATGATAAAAAGGTAAATGGGATTAAACCGTTTAAATACTTAGGATTTACGATGTCAAAGAAAGGAAAGACGAAGCAAGAAATAATGGAAAAATTGTCCAGCCAGGGTCATCTCAAAACACAAATATACGAATACTCAGTACAATAGTACAATCACCTTAATAATTCATAAAGTTAAAAAATGGATAGTGAATAAAATAAATAAGGGTAAAAATTAATGCGACCGAGATGTAGTGCTGGAGGCGAAGCTGTGGGTCGACAAGAATGGCCGTATTACCAACGAGAAAGTATGACCATCAGATTTTATGATATTCATTAACATTGAGGAAAATATAATAGTATTTTACGGGCATTTATGAAAAAAAGGGGACGGCTGTAGATGGATAGCGCAGGTGATGGGATTAAACTCCTGTGGGATCTTGACAGAAAATTCAACCCAGAAGATCCCTTATAAATGAAATGTATCCATGGAGAAGAAAGTAATTTGGATATATACGTATAAGCAAATAAGTTTATTTCAGTTACCGTATTGCCTATTCGATTTTTAATTAACATAATAATTTAAGAAATTTATCATCTGTTTAGTAACGTAAATGAGAATTTGAGTTTAAATACTAAAGAATTTCTTAGAGGTAACTCCAGTAGAAGGTACGTTTCCATGATAATTGACTTGTTCACAAATTTATTTATTGATCTGAAAGAAAAGATTAAAGGCAAATTATTTTGAGTAAAGAACAAATAATAAGGGTTCGTATTTTTAAATATGCATGTTTTGTTTTATTTTTGATGTGATGGAATTTTCATGATTTCTTTATCATTTCAGCAACATTACAATCTACATTAAAATGAGAAAATATTAATTTATAATAAATGCTAATTTACGTGATTATTTCATCCGCCCATCAAAATATTATTGTTGTCCAATACAGAAAAGACAGACTTTAAAACAATAGCAATGTTTGTTTAAATCTATAACATAAGACGTTCTGCGTCTTTTGAATAACATGAAACCGTAATAGGTATTTTAGAGAAGAATTAGATCCACGAAATTTGAATGATAGTTTTTTTAAATTTAAAACCAAATTTTCATACTACTTACTTGATAGTGTTTATTAAGTTCAGCAAAGGTATGAGCGTTTTTGATGTACCATGAAATTTGTAGGGCTTACAAAAAAATTTGATTACAATATTTATGATAAATTGTGATATAATAGTATTTTTATAAACACCTAAAAAGTGATTAGCACATCTTTTGCATTTTTATCACGTGCCAAGTAGGTAGATAGTCTGTCATCTACTTTGTTTAATCTTGTTTTGCATAAGATAATTACAAAAGTGGGTCCTAAAGAAAATGTATTTTATAAACCCTCATTGATCTCAGTTTTTGCCAACCATATTGCAGGAGAGATATTCTCTTTAAAAGGGATTTATAAGAAAATGGAACAGGCAAAACATATTGATTTTATAGAGAATGAGCGCAAGACAAAGTGCATGTTTTGTCACTGGTGATGATATAAATCGAGTTTCTCGCAAGTTAATTGTTGAAAAGAAAATATTTTAAAAAAGTTATAGGATTTCAGTACCTGGGAAATACCTTAAACTCCAAAAAGATAATGAGTGAGTTTATTAAAAAACAAATTCAAATGAATTTACGCCTCCGTAGCGTAGTGGTTAGCGTGTTAGCCTGCCACGCGTCCCGGGTTCGATTCCCGGCCAGGGTCTGAAAATTTTCACGTGTCAAATCCCACAGTTAATGTTTCATAACCCACCGTAGTCGCTAATAACCAAGCAGTTGATGCGACTTTAAATAAAATTATTAAAAAAAAAATTCAAATGAGGAGTAGAGTATATAACTTATTAACAATGTAAAAATAAACAATAAGAATAAACAAATTAGTGGGATAACAAAAACGAAAAATGAGTATGTTTTTTGCGTCCATTTGTCATCTGTGGCTGTGAAACGTGGACGATGTCAAAAACAGACTGCGACTTGCTGAAAAGGTTTGAAAGAAAATAATTATTTTAAGGAAAAGTTTTGGACTAAGGAGGAAAGGTTATGATTGGGAGTACGCAAACATGAAGAACTCCATACTGCTGTAGAATGCAGGTACATAGTTCGTTTTGAAAAGTTTCATATGTCGAGATGATTGGAGCGAATGATTCGATTTTGTTTGGGGTTAGAGGATGGAGGGCGCTAGCAACTATCTGAGATGATTGGAGGAGAATTGTGGAGGAAGTCAAAGCCCACCAAGGGTTTTAGAGCTACAAGATGATGGCATATTTCTATTCAAAAACTATTTTGGGTTTTATACGTATCTACATGTTTTCCACTCGTATTCAATGTGAACAGCACGTAGCGTCATAATTCGAATTTATAATATGATGCATGCATAATAAAAATATTCTTTAACCCTAGGCCGGCAATCGTCGATTTTGAGACGATGTTACGATTCTTGAACCGGTCGCGTCGCAAAATCGGATTTACTTCATAGCATTGAAATGTTGTCGTTTTAGTTTTAAATTAATCTTTAGACAGCGTTGCTGTTTTTACAGTAGTTTAGTAATGTATAAAATTTTTTTTTACATATAATACAATAGGCATGGTTTCATATTCTGCCTGTGTTTTTCTGTTGAAATAACGCTATCCTAGAGCTGAATTTGGTTATTTCTTGATTTACTTGATGTGTTTTTGTATATATTTTATTCAGTTTTGAACATAGAATCTTTTTTATTGTTTTATTTTGAAATAAACATTATAAGTAACGATTCGTATGTAATGCATTTTGAAAGTAGAGCATAAGAAAATTTTAAACAGTAGTGTCATCTGAACTTTTAGAAAAATATTTGTCTAAAAGTTATTTTCAAACGGCTTCAGCATCCCTAACCGTCAGATTAAAATTTCAATAATGTATTTATAAGTTTTATAATGTATTTTTTTATAAGTTTTCTTGTTATATTGATATGTCACGTGATAAGGTTTGTGATTTATAGCAAATTTTTAATGATTTCTTTACGGTTTGGTGACCCATATGATAGAAATTCTCTGCCGGTTTAGAAAAATTTTATTGTCGGCTATAGGGTTAATTAAATAATAATTATCGATTATTTTCCGTTGCTGGAAATTAAGAAATTCATTTTATTAATTTTAGACGTATATACATTTATTAATTTTTTTTTGTTTCTTTTAATATTTCCGATTCCATATTTTTTGATCTTTAAACGTTTGCACATTTCCGTTCTTTCCGCCATAACACGTTTTATTACCAAGCTGATGATAAATGTAAATGGAAATTGTACGGTTTATTGTTTTGACAAGATGAAAGGGTAAAATGTAATTCATTGCAATAAATGTATCCTTTTTATAATTGCAATAAAATACCGTATTTGTAGGCCTAAAATGAAGGACGCTACATGGGTAATGGATTATCTGAAGCCAATATGTTATTTTGTTATACACCATTTCACAACCCTCACCAGACCAACTCAATTTCCATTCGATACGTGTTCCATATTAAGTTTTAATATCCACATACCTATAACACATAAACAGAGACAGTGCATGAGTATTGATTTATTTTCAATTGCATTGAAGAGCTTACTGATTGAGTGTTCGGTTATGTTACCACATGCACACAAACATGAAGTAAACACAGCGGTATCACATATTGTATTATATCTGCATAGTACACAAGAACGCTCACAACAAAATTTCGTTATTGTGTACTTGATCATAAAGTACGTTTCTGTAACTTTTCCATTACAAACTCTCATCTCTTGAAATAAAAATGTGTCATAGTCATTAAACTTGCAAATACGGTTTAATATCTGAAAAACTATATAAAAGTTTGACATACTTTATATAATCCACTTCTAAAATAAATAATTTAGATACCGTCAATATAAATTTACAGTCCTTTCATTTTATTAGTATTCCTGGACTAGTTGCCGACTAATTCCCCTATCATAGAAAACACATTGAATCTATTATCCATAGCTAATTGAATCAAAGCTCATGTTTATTGTCATTCAATTAAAATCTAGGAATATAATCATAAATAATTATTGGTTACATGAAACCACTTTGTTTGTTTTTGATACACAAGTAATTGAACAGCTTAGTGAATGAAAGTGTTTTATAACAAAAACATAGTTTTAATAAAAATTAGATCGAATCTCTAAAGCTAGATATCATATTTTTATGAATCATCTGATTCTTTCAATTTTTGTACCTATTTACTACCATTCATGGAATTATATAATGCAATTAAAAGTGCATTAAACCTTACTTTTCAACGTTACTCTTCAAAAGCCCTACCTCTCTTATTACACCCAATTAAAAATACTTCATTCAATTAAAATCCGGATTGTTCACTGTAATTTCTGAGACTGGATCAACAGTATTTTAATAAACTATAACAAAAATTTTCTGAAGAAATTCTAATGACAACTTTTAGTGATGTAAAAAAAAGTTATTACCACAGTTAAATATATTTATTCTCAAAAGATTATGTCTTATATTATACTCTCAGCTTTTCTTCTATCTCTTTTTCTGCTGCATAAGTGAATAGAAATTAAATTCAAGAGGAAATTGCTAGGTGTGGAAGCATTGACTTTGGGTATGCAGTTCATGCATCGTTTAGAAGTTTTCGAGATTTGGGTGTTTAGAAGAATTCTTTTTGGATTTGTCATTTTGATGAATTAAATTAATAGCAACGTAACAAAAATAAAATGCAACTGTACAAATAAAAACAAACTAATAAATTTAAAAAAACCGATAGGATTACTAACAATTCACGTTTAATGAACAATAATTACATGATCACAAATGTGGAATTGCATTGTTGAGAAATGTAATAAAATAAATAAAATTTTGTAATTAGTTTATTAAACACAACATGTTTAAACATCAAACATATTATTTTTGTTGTTTATCGTTATAGGAAAATAAGTCGGTACTTTTTCTCCTTACTCGGAACAAAAATATTCGTTTTAAGTAATTCAATGTTTATTAAAGTAACAGGTACTTTAATATACCATATACCACCCCCCATGTCGGAATTGTTTTTCTGTTTCGTAAAAAATAATTTTTCTATGAAATTACTAAAACTTTGTCTATACATTATTTGATTTATTTCTGTTTAACCATCTTGCCCAGAAAAATAAGCCAAAAGTTACATTTTTCATTATTTCTAGATAACGGCAATAGCTAGAAACAAATGTTATATAAAATTTGTTTCTTTAAGAAATACCTTTAAAACAATATGCCACACGACTTACCTTCCCATTTGAAATTTTTGAGTTACAGCCATTTCGACTTTTTTGAAATCAGTTCTTGGACACTCAACCAAAGTCTTTCAAACACAGTCACACGGCACATCGTTTAAAAGCTTATTTAATTCTGAATAAAATAAAATTAAAAATTAACAATAAAATATACAGTATGCTGTCGTAAAGGCGACAATGTGAAAACGTAGTTTTTTGCAGTTTTGGTCGCCATTTTTAAAGGGATGAAGATATTTGGAATTTTATTTTACCAGATTAAATGTTAACTTATAGATCTTTCAAACTGTGTTAGAAAATTTACACGTTTACATTTGAAAATTACGAGATTTGAACATGGGTTTCTGTTTCGGCTCACTCTGTACATTCAAACTGGACGAAAATATTTTTATTAAATAGCCAATGGTCACATTAATGGGAAATATTTTTTTCGCATCGTTCTATGTCACTCCGTTTTCCTGCAATCAATTTGGGATACCTTATCTGCCTCACCCGGTATATTAAAACCTCAAAGAAAACTGCGGAACTAAAAACACAGACAGTTAAACTATTTGCAGTGAATTTAATGGATTCGATAAGGATAAATATCACATTTAATGATGTATGTAGAGGCAAAGAAAAGAGTCGTTGGAATTATAGAAATACTGTTGGTAGTTAAACGGAATAGATTGGAAAGGGGAAAGCACTGGCTATTCTTTTGAGTAAAATGACTTATTGCAATCAATATTTTCAATTATAAGAAAAAGAAGATGTGCGAAGATGGGTTACTACTTGGGTTAAGAGTTGGGGTTGTAATACGTATTATTCGATTTCTGTTTGTTAGGTACGGGGTGATGAAAGGGAGGGAAGTTTTATGGGGACGTAGGAGAATTGAATCTGCGAAGTTGGATACGGGTAAAAGAGATCACAGTTACGTTTCGCTTCGTCGGGAGGAGAGGCGGAGTAACTATTCGTAGCTACTACTATCTTACTGATAAACGGCTTATAAAGAATTTCTCTCGTTCTGTTCTATTGTACGCTTGCCTTCCTACATCGTTTTACTTCGTGTGTGTATGTGCAACTTTCGATATTTTCTCTTTCTTTGGCCTTGCTATCCTTCGCCTTTTATCATCTATCCTCTATTCTGTCACCAGTACCCCTCCAAATTTGATTAGCAGTAAAGTTATGCAACAATCCTTGAAGGTGGAATTACTTTCGAAGGGACTGAAATATTGCTACAGTTAAAATTTGCTGTCATTGTTGCTTATCCTTTAGACTACATTGATTACACAGACGCATTCCGTGATAATAGTATTAATAAAAGTAAAAAAATACTGAAAGTAAACTAGGAGACCTTTTGTTTTACACAGCTTTAACATTCTTTTAAAACAATAAGAATTTTGTTCGCATACAACTTCTGTTAAAACAAAAACAAAATTGATATTTTATTTCAATAATAAACATAAGCAAGTTTTAGAATTTAAATTCATTTGATATGGTAAAAGAACAAATCTGAGTTCTGGTGAAAAAATCAAAACGAGATGGTTGAAGTGCTTTAACACACCATGTTTAGAAGGCCAAATACCAAAGCACTGTTTAACTGTAGTTGAGTTGCCTAAATATTGTTGGTCAACTATTAAACTGTGGAAATATTAAAAATTTTAAGCTTAGTACTCACAAAAAGTACTCACAGAATTTTACTTCAGTAGCGGTTCCTACAACGCGATATCTAATCCAATACCAATGTAACTTCGAAAACAATTCACAATATTAGATACTTTACTAACAGCAGCTAGGGTATTTTTATTCCTATTATTCTCCTATGCCTTATCGAAATTCTGTGCATAATGTGTTTTCCTTATTCTACATGATATATAAAATACAAATTGAGATTAACTTAGTGAATAGAAATAACAATTTGTATTAATTTTGTTAATTTCCAGTTTCAAATTTACTATTAAGAAATAAATAATATACGATAGAACTATATTTTGTTGTATATTTTTTGTAACACATATTCAGTTATTCTCAGGTAGTATTTTTGCCCATCCACTGATGATTCAAACTGATTTTAACAAAATTCTTGTTTTAATTTCTAAATGGTTTATTTGTACAGTTGTGATTTAACTTTCAACATGTAACAATGTGCAAAAAGTTGCAAGTTTAAGTTTGCTTTGCCTTGAAGCGCAGGGAGCTGGGACTAATATTTTTATACTTTGGAAATATATACCATGACATGGTATATATTTCCAAAGTATAAAAATATTTTTATACTTTAATACTAATATATATTATTATAATATACTAATATTTTTATACTTTGGAAATATATACCATGACATGGTATATATTTCCAAAGTATAAAAATATTAGTCTCTATTGTATAGTACCTAAATCCTGTATTTATAGTTTCTAAAGTAACCTACAAATCAATAAACAATTTTAATTAATACCAGAATTATAATTTTATGAACTGGTTTAAAATGATTCAATAAAATCGTAATTTATAAAGTATTAGTAATACTACTTTTAATTTAAATAAAAGATTGAATTCATGTTAAGGGATATTAATTGATAGAACTCTTCTGATATATATAAAATTGTACATTTATGGGTGAATATTTATCGATAGGTAATTAAAAATACAGTATAAATATAGCGAAACTGAAAAAATGAGCATTCAAACTAATGTAACAGTCTGGTATGTATTATTTTCATATTGGAAACAAATATTAAATAAATGATTAAGCGATAAACAAAATATCAAATAAAATACATAGGTAAATTATTAAAACTTTTGAATTATTATTTGTATTTGTTTTAATTCATTCACATGGAACATTGCTTGTAGATAATGTAATTTGTTATTCAAGTATTATGAGTATATAGAATAAAAATGCCACATTTTTATTTACTACCTCGTAAAATTTTGAAGTCTGTTATTCATCAGATCAATGAAGAATTACAAAACTTAAAGTACGATTTAATACCTGATTGAAGTTTTTATTTTATTTGTTTTATTTAGAACAGTGCATTCTCTGCAGTAATAAATTTCTGTATTTTTATATAGCCTCTCGTATTCTTATTACAACGTTTAAATGTATCCTTTAAATGCAATGGTACAGTTTATTATTTATAATAAAAAGCAACAAGAGGCAGAACACATTTTATGACAGAAACCGATTATACTATTTTAATAATATTTATTATCTACGTTTATGCTGGTATTAGAGAATCAAAACCTTAAAATACCTATAATTTTTTCTTAAGTACATTCACAATGACCTTCAAGTCCCTTACGTATTTGACTCAATATAAAACAATACTATAAAAGTTTTCACAGATAATCAGCACAAAATAAAAGTGAGCTAATTGGTTGAATTACTCAATTACTTCATCTTTTTCTGATAACCATACCAAAAGATAAATAGAGCTTGGAATAGACATATGTTGCTACTTAAAAGATTCAAATGAATAAAATTGTCTATAAAAACAATTGCAACATCCAACATTGCAAATGAAAAACACTAACATGGAAAGTCCACCGGTGGGTGGTCTGGTTCCCCATGTCATTCATTTTAGCCTTTCTGTATAATCACCTCTACCAGTTCAGTGCTTGATCTCGCCTTTTAAATACACGCTGTAAATTTGTTACAATATTACAAATGAGCATATTGTAAAACCAAAAAATAAGATCATTTGTAATTGTTAATAAACATACAGGGTGCATTAAAAAGGTAAGATCAAACCTTAGGAAGTGATTATATTGTTTAAAATAAGAAAACAAGTTTCTTTTATAAATATAGGCCCGAAAACGGTCCGTTAGTAAGTTATGGCTGGAAGAAATATTACACTGGAAATTTAGTTACTCAGTGAAATGAGACAGCACTGAAATATTTAAGGTTTTAATTAAGAGGAAAAATTAGTGGCATATTTTTAACTTAAAAACAATTAATAAGACAAGTTTTAGAACTGTATCTTTCATAGTTTTAAAGATATCCTACAAAAAAACCCCGAGAATCATGTGTCGAAAATTACTCTTTTTTAGGTTTAACAAATAATGACTGTTAAGTTCCTAATTAAGTCATTTTGTTTAATTCTGCAGGTAGAATTAAACTTATTTAAAGTTATGACAACTAATAATTTATTGACACAATTAAATTATAAAACATAATCTACTAACAAATACAAATAGATTACTTCAATTTATATTAATTACAAAACTTAAGCCTACTAAACTTGACTACAAATAAAATTATGTTACTTAACAAATCAAACCATGATTTACTTGCCCTTAACCAGTTGCTAACACCATTTCACACACACACACGCACACCCACACACTATTAATGTCCCATAATGACACTTTTGAAAAGGCCCGCAACTTTCTCCATTCGCAATTCAAGTACTAAGTTACTCACTAAAAAGGCGCTAACTGTTTTTATCCCGGCAGTCTGATAACCCCTCAAATTATCGATCATCTTCTAATACTTTCTTTACTTCAATGGAACATAGTAGAAGGAATCAGCATAAAAACTAATGTTCTAGTTTCGATTTCCGAGAACTTCTGTCGAAAACATTTCATTCATCACAATCCGTTATCCTTATTCAATACACTCTACCTCACACAATACAGAATTCTTTACAGTAACCAATTTATTTCCTTAGTTAATTCTAAAATATCACGAACTAGTGCTATTAATAATGTCACAATATTTAATCGTACGCTTATCAAATAGATCATTTTGAGGACACTGTATACACTTTTTAATCCTCAATGTGTGTACGTTGGAATCTGTTAAATTTAAGAATAGTAAGCAACCCCATGACTCACTGAGATGAAGAATATATATATGTTGTGTAAATGATGAGAAGTCTTGTACAGACTGAGGCCGAGCATTCCTAAGAGAGTATGGTTAATTGAACCCCAACATCAAAGTAACTCGTAACCACTGTCTAGTATTCAAATCCGTGTAAAAGTGTTACGGTGTAAAGTTTAAAAATTATTAAAAAATACTACCTGTATAAAAATAATGCATGTAAATACTACCTGTAAAACTACTTAAACTAGGGTTTGTACCATGGAACCTATGTCTCCGAAAATCAGCTGTTAAACAGGGATCTATATCAATAACAGTTGCCAATAATGTAAATAAATACATGGTTGTACCGTACAGATAAATATTATTTAACTAATTTTGATAATGTATATTATTTACCTATAAAAGTTTAGTCTGTATGTTATAGGCCTAATAAACATTTAATTTGATTGGAATATGACTTGTTAGATTACAATAATATTAAGTGAATTAAATTTAGTTAGTTTATTCATAATGAATTAATATTTCATTATAAATGAATTAATAATGTAACTTAAATAAGCAAGCTTAAATAAATATTCAGTTAGCTGTGCATACTAATTTTGTTGACAATCCAATAGAAACGATAGAATTTGTAAATTAGGAATTTTGGAATAAACACTATTATAATTAGCTATGCGATGGAATTACGATATGACGAATATTCGAATGTATTTGATCGATTTATTGTCAATATTCATGATTGTAAATAACTATTATGTTTCATTTACAAATAGTAACACTGTATTATAGTATCAGTTATTTATAATAACCATAGTTAATTAAATTAATTAAAGAACTTAATGAATTTATAATTTTAACGCACTCGCTTCTCATCATGCGGTCCTGGGTTTGAATCCCACTCAGGTAAGGTATATTTTTACGTTACAAAAATCATTTCATCCTCATTACGCACAGTTACACCCCAACGTCGTCGCTAATAACCTTGCAGTTGATGCGACGTTAAATAAAAAATAAAATATAAAAATAATTGAATTATTCAATTTTCTAACAAATTTATTATAATATTTTAGTTGCGTTGTATCAGACCCTTTACCTGTTCAATTTGCAATGTACACCGTTATAATTCATTAGTGATTAATACCTAATGTACAGACTGATTTAGAAATGTTTCAAATATTGCTCTCTGATAAAGTAAATACCATGATATTATTATTATTTTTTACTTTTAACGGAATATTATAATTGAATAACATATTGTCGCACGTAAAGTTGAAGGGTTAAAAATTTTAAAAAAATTTGACATTTGTTAATACCATAAATTAACAATAATTTTTTTGGAAAGGACCATGAACTATTTTATATATTAGTTTTAATTAAAATACTATTCTGTGATAGTTTTAAGTTGTGGCGTGCTTTTGACGTGTACGATAGTTGTTAGTTTTATCTGCAAACAATTAATACATATTTTTGCATATAACTGTGGGAGGTCACTGATTGAAATCAGAAATAATAATGGACCAATATAGATTGGTCCTTGTGAAAAACCACATTGTGTTATAACTTTGAATACTGCGATATATTTCATAAAGGATTGAATTAATTTTATAGATTTATTTTCAGACCCGTGGTATTTTAGTTTTCGTAGTAATATTAGGTAAAAACACTCACATGTTGTGAATTGTTTTTTAAGTCACACCTACGTTTATTCAGAACGTCTGTCGATTAATCATTTTAGTTGATAAACGTATTTTGAGTTTTTGGCAACTGTTCATAATGTGTATGTTCCATATGAGTTTTTTTAAAGTTTAAGCATGGTAGTGTGTTTGAGTTACATATATTGTGCAGTTTTGTGTTCTTATATTATTATTTTGTGTTAATGTCAGGTTATACGTTTTTTCATTAATTTTTATTTTCTATAATTTAATCTAGTTTAATACTAATTTATGTTTGTACAGAGAGATTAGGCTTGGTCAGGTTAAAATAGGTTTAAGTTTTTCAAGTTGCAAATGCAAGATCAGCATCTACTGCTAGAACAAAAAACAAAGTTAAGGTACTTATTTTCGTTCTAGAAATATTACCTAATGTGGCTTGGAAATGACTCTATCTGTACTGATTTTTATATAAAGAAGTAACGTCTGTTTATTTGAATGTAAAAGATAATCTCAAAAACTAAGGAACTAATTTAAAAAATTCTTTCACGTTGAAAAGCTTTCTGAGTAACACGGCTTCGCGGCATTACAAAAGTTTCAAATTATGAAAAACATATGATATGTAAACGAAGTCATATTGTATGTGTTAGTTGGGGAAGTTTACTTTTACCATCACTTTTCTATTCTATAATGTATTCTGTTATGTAGTCAAAGTATTTTAAGGAACGGTACAACACCATCCTACAATAAGACATTTTTTCATTCTGTCCTTTACTCAAAATTTCTAAAATTTATTTGTTGTTTAGTTTAACAGCCGAAAGGTTGGTTTGAACCTCTAGATGTTTTACTGAGTAAAAACGAGGAATCAGGTGGTTTACTATTGCCTTCCTCACTGAGTTGAAAGAGTGTGCGTATTAGCATGCCAGGCCCTCCGAAAAACACCCACTTTCTACCCTGCAAATGACGCCTTTATTTTATTCACCACAGGGTCTGGCTGTGTAGTGAAATTCATTACTCTCAGAGGAGATAACTCTGACTAGTGTCTTTTACACCTCTACCTCTTCTGTTCTTAAATAGTTCAGTCATATAATTGGCTGATTAAGTGATAAGAAACAAAACTATTTTTGTAGCCCTCGAACCAGCAGATCAAGTGAAATTAGTTTAACTCTTTACTTGCCTGTTATGTGCAAAAAATTATTTACGGGACAAATATAAGAAGTAATGGTAGATCCGAAGAAAAAATACTGCATCAATTTCTAAGAAATATGTTTTACCTACTTTTTCTTATAATGTACGCAATACTCAGTTATTATCAGGTCGTATTTCTCTGTTTTCATCGTAATGCCAACTCAATGTCAGTTTTCAATGCTAATTTTCATTTGTACAGCCGAGATTTGGCTTTCAACATGTAAGATCGGGAGAGAAGTTAAACATTTTAATTTTGATTGTTATGAAGCGCAGTGAGCTGATCTTCAAAACTGAAATCGTAGTGTAAAACGTATTGTGTTCTGAGAAGACTAAACTATGCATATATTTTTAATACAACAATCAAAAAAATTGAACTGTTATAATAATTATTAAAATAGTATATATTTAAAATAAGATATATAATTCAAATTGTAAGATATATTTCTAAAGTTGGCCATTCAGTATAGTGTCACGATATAGCCTACTGTGGATACAAAATGTTTAACTTTCTTCCTCAGCAACATGTATAGGTTCCAACAATAGTGTATTCGATAGCCTTGGTTAATAATTTTATGACGTACGACTCACAGTGATTAAGTTTTCGGGAAACATGAATTCAGTTGCGGTGCTTTCGACGTCTCTGTCATTATCGTTTGAGGGAGAGTTGTTACAAAGGGGGTAGACTAGATGGTCGGTCAGGGTTGCAAGGGGATGATGTATTTTGGAGAGTGTGAGTGAACGGTATTCAATCATCATTAGATCTAGATATACAGATCGGAACTCCGCCATTAATTATTTATCATTATTAATTTAACGTAGATGCATCAGATCGTTTCCACCCTTCCTCGTCAATACTCACAACGTCACATGATCGTACATATGTACAGTGCTTAACTCACCGCTGTCTGCAACGTTAGCAGTTAGGCGTATACCACCATGACGTCAATTAGGCCAGCATTATAGATTTAGTTTAAATTACCCGCATTCTCTTATAAATAATAATTTATTTTAATATTAGTTTTCAGTGGTTTCAAAATATTAGCCGATATATTTTTAACAAACAGTCAGTCCTATTTGTGAACATCATGTAACGAACGCTTTACTGAGATGCTGTATATAATAGGCTACTACTCTATTAATGCAGTGGTATGCACACAATTTTGATGTACTACAGAAGCGTTTGAGCGAAACATGTCTCCAAGTGACCACATTTATACCTGAATATCATACGTTTTAGGTTGAACAATTTTATTATCTGCAAATGAATTTTGACCAGTTATTTTTATTAGTATTTTCTTTGTAAAATAACTATCACTTAATTGATTTTTTTAAATTATTCTCTACACTATAAATTTAAAATATACATTCCGGTAAACAATAGCATTCACATAAATTGCGATTAAACTTTTTTTAAGAATATCCTTTTTTTGGAATATCATTTAAATCGTATCTAAATATTAAACGAGATAAAAAATTAAATCGTATCTAAATATTAAAGAGTAACTATTCGTTTAATTGTTCACACGAACCGTGAATATAAACATTTTTGACGTATATTTTAATAAATACTCGCCACTGAAATATTATTACACGACCTATGAGCTGTCAAAACCAATAGACTGGTCCTAGGCAGTTTAATTTATTTGGACCTAGTAAGGGAAACAGACGGCATCGGTTCCGCTCGCCCACACTCACAGCCAACTAGCTACAGTCACTTAGAATGATACTATGCTAATAGTACTACTTTTTTACTGGTCTTGTACATTTTTCCCTGAGTAGTGCTAACTTTTTCGCGTTCTGGAAACGTTAATTTCCAAATAAATGTACCATTCGCGCTTCAAATGTGATTAACTGGAATACTTATAAATTATTATAAATAAATTATTCACGCTGGTATTGTGTTGTTTAGGTCAACAGCCGAAAGGCAGGTTTAAACCTTTAGAGGTTTTACTGAGTAAAAACGAGGAGTGAGGTGGTTTACAGGTGCCATCCTCACTGAGTTGAAAGAGTATGCTTATCAGCTTGCCAGACCCTCCGAAAAGCTCTCCACCCTGCAAATGATATCTTCACTTCATTTACACAGGGTCTGGCTGTATAGTGAAATTCATTACTCTCACAGGAGATAAATCTGACGTGGGTCTTTTACACCTCTACCTCTATAATATAATATAATTGGCTGACTATGTGATAAGAAACTGAACTATTTTTTGTAGCCCTGGAACCAACTGATCGAGTGCAATTAATTTAACACTCAACCTGCCTATTATGGGCAACGCTGGTATTATAAATAATAAAATAAAAGTAGCAAACGCAAGCGATAATTTTTTAATCATTACTACTTTTTGTTTTATACTTGTTCCATAATCATATGTTTTGAATGTAATTACGTATTACTAAATTTTTATCGGATTTTCTTTTATTGTGTAAAGCATGATGTAACAAATATATCTAGCCGATGAACGTTTTTTCCCACTAAAATCGGCTTTAATGGGTTTAAAGAAATCAAAAGTTCAAATGAGGTGCCCAGGTTAGTACCTTTACTCTTTTTGGAAAATTATTATTTTATGAATTCTTGTTTTTGTATAATATAAAAATAAAATCATTAAATTTAATGTTCTTTTGTAATTTAAGTAACTACAAATTAAAAATATGAACATTAATTACGACAGTTTAACTTTGTAAGCAAATCACTTAATTCCACGAGAGCAAAAGATGTAATTTATTAATGTTATCTTTGGAAATATTTGATTTCATTTATACCTACCATATTATTATTATTTTTATCCGAGGCAGCGAGAAAAATGCATGTTCACTCCCTCACGATGGGGAAGTAGTGTTGGACTCAATTGAGGCCCCAAGCCCCAAGGAGGCGGCAACCGCCTTACCAACCAAAAACCCGCCGCCTGGCCACTTGATCCGACATCAGCAAACAACCCTCTACCTCCCTCAAAACTGTTTATATAATACTACAAGGGAAATGTTGGGTTAAAAAAAGTCTTGATTATAAATGAAATCTATTGGCTGTTAACGTAAACTAATAAATAACTTACCAAAACATTGTTGAATTTGAATTATTTCAATAAGAACACTAAGAATAATGATAATCATTATGATAATACTAAATAACCTCAAAATAGCATGTGTAATATTGTCAGTTTTATTACTATTATTGTAATTATCACGGTAAGCACAATATTCGACATTGTTATTGTGTTTTACATGAAACCGAACACATTATAATCTACATATATTTTTGTATCTCGACGACTACATATGGTGGTAGACTGGTAGAAGTAAAAGTTTAAAATACGAATGATGTAGTCGTGTATGTAGAATTACGAATGGAGGAGAGTGTTTATAAAAGAGGGTTGGTTTTTGAGGGTGTTATAGTATTGCAGTTATGGTTGTTTGTCGCTTTTTGGCACAGTTCCTTGGACTTCCTCTTCCGGTTATGTATACCACCATTCTACCGCACCTAGAAAACCCCCCTATTAAAATCCTCACCCCCATGGTAACCATACCGAACTATTGTAGTACATTCTCTACCACCGCAAGTACAACACAAATATTCACTCCTACTCCTTTTATAATAATAATATTATAATAATAGTAGTATTATTTTGGCCTATGATCCTCCAGCATAGCGATACACACACAAAATCTTACTATATATACAGTGACCTTTCTAAACAAAACTCACACCAGTTCATCTCCACCACCCCCAACGACACCAATATTATAATACATTTTACTCTTCTAACCATTTTATATGACCCGTACTATCATCTTCATACAATACGTAATACCATAATAACAATAATAATAATAATAATAATATTAATAATAAAAATAATATAGGTTACCACAAAATATTTGTTTAAACATACTTGTTTCCTGTGTAGGCATGTCATATACATTACCGTTAATCAGATAGGTACTATTGTTTTTTCAGGGAAAAGACTGTATAAATAATTTGACCCTAACAGCTTTGTGTTAAAATTTGCAATTTTCAGTTCATATATATTGTCAATTTTTTTAAATCATGTATAGAAAATTTAAAATCAACGGTCACAAACAAAACGGATTTAGGGATAATACAAAACAAAATACCACGCACAATTACCCTGACTACACAGGGATATTAGCTCAAAACGAAAACCCTTTACATCCTTCACTAACACTCCAACATTACCTCAATCTCTTCCTCGAATGGTATGGAAAGTAATAAATTAACTTTTCCAATTCTTACAAGTTTACTTTCAACAAACATCAGGGATAAAGACCTTTTTTATTCCTTTAAAACTTATTCAAACGTCGAATTTATTGCGTTAAATAACAGGTCATTTACGGAAAAAACCCAATGCTAAACGCCAAGAGACTTTCTTTAGCGGAAATAATATTGGAATTTTAGCGACGTTTGCACTGAAAATTGATGAGAGTATTTTATTTTATTTTGTTTAAAAACTGTTAATTTTTTAACAACGAAACATACTGTAAATAAATATGCATTTTAATATACTCTGAATGACAACAAAATAACTATTGAATTAATTTTTTTTAATTGAGAATATTTTATTTACATTCAATCTTTCAGTATAATATATTTCTTTTTCCTGTTGATTAACAACTGATTTATTTTTATAATTATTGATTTGGCTAGGCCTATTTTTCCTATTGAACAATTAAAAAGAATTCTTTGTAATATTCTAATCAAATTTTAGAATTATTTATTTATGGTAAAATAATAGAAGTTTAAGTGTTTAGTTATTTGTTTATTTTATCGCTACGCTCAAGGAAAACAGGCAGTTTAATTTGATTTATTCTGAATTTACTAATCCTGGCAGACGACCATCTATAGGTCATGTCAAGATTATGCTGAGTTTGTTGGTTATTTCATTTTATTTCATTTTCATTTGTATTATTTTCTTTTGTATTGTTATTTTTGTGATATGCTGTTAATATGTTTTAAATAAAGGCATTGTATTAATTGAATCACTGATAGCAGAAACGTCACCAGTCAGTAAAACCAAATTTTTCAGGGGATAAAAAAAACTAAATAACTCTGGTTGTACTTGATACAGGTGGACGAGTTTGTGTCTGCTGATAGACACCATGGTAAGAGATAACTGGTATCACTCTTAGTTTGAAATACTAACTCATTAATTAGTTATATTCTTTCCAATTTTCCCGACTGATGACGTTTTCGCACTCAATGGTAATAAGAAAAACATTTTCATTTCAAAAACCAATTTTATATAGTAAAAATACATTGTTTCAGAAAGAATACATAGATACATTTTATTTATTTCATTTTTTGTTTCTTTAGTAGGCCAGTTTAATATAATTTGCCAGAAATTTGCATACTCTTCAGGGATATAAAAGAGCAGACTTTCTTATGTCATGCATTTTCTTTGTCGAGATTGGCATTTTGTTACTGTATGTGTCTGTTGGTAACACAACGTTGTTTGTACACATGCCTGGCAACTGCAGCATAAAATTATGTTGAACTAAAGATTTAATTTCTTTACTGCATGTTAGGATACCAACTTTAAAAATAAAATGGTGAAACATTTAACGGTACTTTTTGATCTTTAGGAACAGATTTCCTTGCAGTTTCTAGTGAATTACATGATTTTCTATAGTATTTTGTAGCCCATGCCTTAAAATTTATGTCTTCATGTGTGATCACTTGAACTTTAAAATTTTTACTACTATTGGCAATTATTTCAACATAATCCCTTGAAGTGAAAATTCTGTCAATTTTTGATATTTTTTTCTTTAGAACACCAAAGTCCCTATCATTATCCAAAAACGAATGGCCTCTATTGGAAAAAATATTTCCACCCTTTCAAACATTTTTGTGTCTACGATTGCTTGACAAAACCTTAAAAGAATACCATTCTTGTTTTGCCCAGGTCAGTTGTCACTGAATAGATGAATCTCTTTAACTTTTTTATTAATATTACTTTTTATGTATGTCAGCAGGAATGTACATACTTCATTTGGGCCTTTTAGACCTTCACCTTCATGATAAAAATAATACATTCTTTCACCAGATTTCATGTTATGAACCTCAAAATTGTTTAAAGTTAATACACACCACGATGTATACACAATAAACACGGTCCACAATAATGGCGGGACTCTTCTAATGCAGTCAGCTGATTTCAAAACAGATGGACACAATGAGTGTAAGAACGTCGCGAGTCACTGACTGACGACGTTTCTCTTCTCAATTACAAAAATGGCATCAGCTGTTCATATGTAAAAAAGAAGCTGTTCATGTCGTTTTTACTCTCAATAGATGCTTTATATGTTAAAGTATTATTTTACGCTCATAACTCAAAATGGTAAAAAATATGACTCACGACGTTTCTGCAATCAACGATTCAATTAAAATTAATTAACATATTTTAACCGAATAAAACCTTTTAACTCATAGTACAAATAATAAAAGCTAATAATCTTTGATCGCTGGATTAAATTGAAAATAAAGAAAACACCGAATTTTAATTAAAGAAATTAAGTAAATAGAGTTGATAAATTAAACATATAACGTTTATTTTTTTTAAACAACGTATAGTACGTATTACTAAACATGTGATACATATTTTTTACACGCACGTATTTATTTTATTTAAACCCCAAATTTTCTTGAGCTTATCATCAAACGACTTTAAATTTTCTGTTATAAAATTTTAGTTCTAAAAACAGATATGGTAATGACAAAGAATCATGCGTTCATATAATGTTAAAGATAAGAAAACGTGCTAAGGTATCAACTCTTGAATGTAAATTAGTTATTTTTATATTATCATCTTTACCAGATTTACAATATGATATTTACAATGTTTTCCATTTTGAAATTTACATACATATTTTTTACAGTACATATTCTTTATCACGTTTTGTCATTCTAAAATAAATTTTTGAAAGAAGTATCTTCTAAGGTATTACAAAATTAATTAACTCGAGAGATATTTTCTCTGTTCTTAAAATTTGCATGTACGTTTTTCTAAGGACTATGTCAACTAAATTTCAACTATTTTATCTAAGGAATGAGATACTATGTCAACAACCCTACTACTAGAGATTTTTTGAAGATATTTCTTTCCACAAAACATATTTATACAAACTGTGACGTTTATTCCGAGTTCTTTTATGATCTGGTTACTTCTAAATAACAAAACTTACTTTTAAATTTATAACAAATACATAATATTTACAAAACTAATTACTCATATTTATAATAGTTTTAACAACTATCAAATTGCAATAGACTACTTAACAGTCTAAATTTATTACAAAATGTTTTTAAAAATAGAACAACTATGAAACTAAACTAAAAAGAAATATGACCATATCAAATCAAAAAACGTTGTTCTTACAAAATGATAACAATAGTACGTTAAAGCACGCGTTACGATTAAACTTTTACAATACGCAACGCAGAAACCGGTATTTAACTTATTCTTTTATAAGTTCGGTATAACACTTATTCTTTTGACACAACACTGACATATTGACTTGATACGGCCTCTTATGTATTATCAACTTTAGCATTTTTGCTTAAGATAAAGAACACAAAGAGGACGATAAAATAGAATAATCTAAAGAAAATAAATAATAGAACATAAAGTAACCAACAGAATGCTATCTAGCCGCTAGTCTAGAAAGGAATCAGGCACTTATCACACGTGTCAAAACTCAAACAAAAGCCGCCTATCATTGTTGAGCCGGTGTTTTTCATATCATTACACGTAGTACAAAAATGTTTCAAGAATACCTATTTATTTCAATATTTAGGACTATGTGTTCACTAAAAATGATCTAAATCGAGCATTAAAATGTTTTATAAATTGAAATATTTACATTTTTCTACGTTCGATGTCAAGTAATTGAGCACTAGTCAATTATAAAAACACAGATCTTCATCTTCACAGCAACTTCACCTGGGTTGTTTCGATTTTTCTTCATTCAATGTAATTATTTCATAGTCAAGATCTATTTTGTACACAATTAAAACTTTCTGGCGTTTAAAAAAATATTTTTATGTTCCTTACTAAACTGAAGACAGATGTATGTATGTACTCATCCTTCGAACATCTTACAGTTAAATAGTTATGTTGTTACTGCACATATTATTTATTTTTATTTGATATTATGAATAAATTTTACCGAAATATTTTTTATATTCGGTATAATGTTGCAATTTATGTCAAGTTGGCGTAAGATCAAGTGATCGGTTTCAATTCATTTATTTTGTGGGAATCATGCTACAAAGTCATTTTGCTTTTTAATTTTTCATAATTTCGTTACATTTTTTGAAGGGTTTCCTAAAGTTGTTACTGCTTCTTCTAGCTTAATTTCTGCCTCAATTTATGCCTGTCCATCCAATCCTCTTCACTTAGACTTTTCCTTCCCATCGCCTAGTCCACCTCATGTATTATGGACCGTAGGGTCTGCTTCTCTTGCACCTTCCCACTGGACTTCAATACGCTACTCACTCTATTTTTTTGCCTGTATCCTTCCTTCTCACATGTCAATATCATATAAGCCTCTTTTTGCTTAGTTTAATTCAAAACGTCAATCTCCATCTCCATTCCCCTCTTCTTTCGTCGTTGGTAACTCGGTCAATTCTTGTCAGGTCATAACTTCGCCAACAAAACTTAGTGTTAATAATTGTTAACCTTTTCGTGAACAACATACACAAATGTCAGTTATAGTTGATAAGTTCCTCAGAACTTAACTTCATTTCTTCAGAAACTGCGCAAATTTTATTGGTTGTTTTGGCTGTAATTTTTATTACGGTACTGTACATTGAGCTGCACTATATTCGAATATGAAATTTAAGTGGCGGTTCGGAATTTTCCTTTAAGGAGAAGAGGTACGCAGTGGTAAATCCTCATATGGGTGTTGTCCGTTTTTCAGACCAGGAGGTCTCTTATCTACTTCATTATTTTACTAAATTTGTGATTTAGACGTTGCATAGTTGCAAAATTCCTAGTAGCTAGATCTTGTATTGATTTAAAGTAAAATTAGTTAAACGTTAATTAATGTCAGGTACAATAATGTTAATTAATGTCAGGTATAATAATTTTAGTTAGAGATTACTTAGTTATACAGTACTAACAGAAGTATCATTAGAATAATAATACTTAATTGTACAGTGTAGAATAATATCGTATTTATTACATTTTTTACATTGAATTCGAGTTAAAGTTAAAATAAATTAATAAATAAAATTCTTGCTCTCTGGTAAGTAAATACAGTAATATTGCTTTGTTGTCCAACTCATTAGAAGATACGTCATAAAGTAGAACTGCAATCGAAATTCTCAAATCCTATAAACTAAGTTGTGACCTTATTTTAAAAGAGCTTCTGCATTATTTGAAAAAATTCCAGAATACGGATGTACTTTTAATGTCAGCCTGTTTCAGTAAAACTAGGACGATTATTTAAACCTTTGTTGGTTTAACAAACATCGGGGTATGTGCTTGACTTAAGATCCATAAACTGGAAAAAATCCATTTTATAAAATTTTTAAAAAGAATTTAAGCATGAAAACTTAACATTTTAATAAAATAATTGGCTCAATTTGTCATAATTCATAATTTAATTCCTGCTGTCCTTTAAAGAGTAAGGTTGAGCCTATGTTTCAGAAAGTAAACATCGTTATTATTTAAATTAATTACTGTACTGGTAAAACTAATAAGGTATGCAACCATTTCCTTCTGCATTTCAAGGCTTTTCATGGACGTGATCAAACGTTTTTCTTATCTGCGGCATTAATCAGCTGTTGAAGAGTGAAGTACCTAAACTGTTATGCAAAATTAAGGAAGATTATAAGTGTATGTATGCGTTGAGAGATAGAGTAGGTTTTGGAGAGGTAGAGAGAGTGAGTGAGAAAATAGAGAGAATGCTGGAAGAGTGGGTAAATGGGTATGTGGGGCATTCAGTTAGAAAAGATAGATGGATACATAGATTGATGTGAAAAGAGACTAAGGGAGCGAAAAATGAGAGTACCACAGGGAATTGCTTTGGGCCCATCATTATGTGATGCAATGCAATGTGTGCCAGTAGTGAGAGAATATAGCTACCAGTAGACGGCAGTGTGGTCTGGCGGGAATGGTGTTTTTGAGTTGACGTGGGAGGGGAGCTTATAAATCCATATTACTTTAAGCGGCAACCAGTAGTAAATTGAAAGTCATTTGATACAATCTAACCCCATCCTCAAATCATCCCTTACACGACCATCCCTTTATTTATTCCTGAATTTATGTAATATATACACAGCTTAGTAATAAATAATTATAGACCATTCAATGGCCGCTAAAATTCTAATGCTGGTATTAATAACGGCACATGTTGACTAGAAAATATTTAATTCAATTAAAGCCCACTTTACGCGATAGAAACTTTAATGCTAACTTTATTGTAAGCCGAGTTTAAGTTTTGGGATACCAAAACAGTAAATTTGATGAACTTTCCCGTAGCTTTACACGCACTAAAGCAAGAATAGGCTAATTGAAATAGCTGATAAAATAATATACGTAGCAATTTAGGTACTGTTATTTAGAAACATCTTTAAAATAAGTTAGAGCGATAGCAAATGCTGGTTAAAAAATTATTTTATTTTAAAATTTAGAACATTTTGGAATGAGAGTTAGAGAAAAATATATTTAAAATTTAAAAGGCTTCAATCCATTTCAGAATGTAATTATGTTTGTTATTAAATACAGGGTTTTAAACAGATTAAAAAGAAAAAATACGTGGTTTTAAAGAGGACACTTTTGCGATTGTGCTAAAATCCGAAAAATATGAAAATTGGTAAAATTCGTAACAAGATTGTTTGATGTAAATAAAAAATAAAATTGAATCAAAGTTTCATCGGTGCTGCTATGCACAATCGAAACATATATCATCGTTGCGAAATTCAAATCAACACCACAGTTTGTTTTTAAGTGTCATTATGTCCTCAATAGATACAAGGTGAATAGGGTCTAACAATTCTGGATTCGGGGAGAAAATACGAAAGAAATGTAAACAAAATTCTGTGGATTTCTCAAAGTATGAACCTACCCAACTACCATCCTCCCATCTGAGAGGTAATAAAGGCTTATGATATTATTTCAAAATACTGCAAGATTTTACAGTGATATTCTCGAATAGTTGAGGGAACAGATTGTGTATGGTATGAAGTGGTGTGTATTGAATAAGGATAATGGATTGCTACGAGTGAAGTGTTTTGAATAGCTGAAATCGAATTAGTAGAAACGTCTGGTTTTATTTTG
Source organism: Catonia carolina (assembly GCA_035578175.1). Lineage (NCBI taxonomy): Eukaryota > Metazoa > Arthropoda > Insecta > Hemiptera > Achilidae > Catonia > Catonia carolina. The sequence goes on from JAQMRL010000001.1 coordinate 47,250,348, forward strand.
ATTCCTTATACTACGTTCTGGTAGAGCGGCGAAACTGTTATGAAGTCTCGATTTTTATCAGTTATTGCTATCAGACCGCAGATATAAAAACAGTTAGTGCCTTTGTAGCGAGTAAGTGATTGACTATGAATGGGAGTGGTGTTGACAGGTCATTTTGAAATAGTGTCGTTACGGGACCAGTTCTGAGTTACCTGGATGAGTTATGTGTTAATAGTGCATGTACGTACGAGTGGTAGCAAGTGGCTGTGGACAGGTGAACCATTGTTTTGATTGTTAAGTTACTCACTTATAGTCAAGTTTAGTTTAACCTTAAGTTTTTTACCAATTTAATTGAAGTAATCTGACTGTATTTGTCAGCAGCTTAAATTTAATAATTATTAATTGTGTCCATAAATAATTATTATAAGCCTGTTTCTTATGTATTATAACCAGATCCCGAACAAACGTAGGCTTAGGTGTTACAATACGTTTGGTTCAATTCTAAAAAGAACCATTGTCAGTTTTTAGTTCTGCTATTTTTGATTAAAAAATAATCGCTTTTAATTCTTTTATTCAACGTTTCAAATCATTATTAATTATTGTCATACGTTTGGTCAGTGGGTTATTTCGACAGCTTCCTCACTTTACAAGCCCTTTTTTTGAAGCTTATTAATTTTTGAAATAGGCCAAATAGAGTGGAATTGGGATAATACTGTATTTAAGAGGAGTAGTATTAGCAAACCAGGCAGCTTTTTGGATAGTTTGGACAAAATACTCATACTTTTACTGTGGTTTATTTATTAATGTACAACAGCAGTAATTCTTTAACAGAATAATACTAATACCTGAGAATGATACATTTAAGATAGAATATTTAGACATGATACTAACATTTCAAGCGATCTTAAATGTACAAAGTATATTTATAACGGAAAAGAAGGTTTGATGAAGTACTAGTGTTGAGAAAACTCAACAGTTTTTCTTATTTGACAAATCACTATGTACGTTTTACGTAGTAAATCTATCATAATACTTGATATTGATGAATGTTTAACTGCTATCCATCTGACATAAATTGTCAGATGCATAAATAGAGTATGTACTTACATCATACAGATCGTTACGTATGTCATGTCAGCAAAATAATAAATGCCTAAGAAAATATATTCCGTGGTACTAAACTGGTATACTAATCTGCTATCTACTAATCACATAGGCCTATTTACGTTTTTACATTAAATTATATTATGTAAGGCCAGTATTTTTTTAGCGTGTTTATGCTATGTGATAGGTGAATCAGGGAAACTACAAGTAACGATGTGTTTATGAAAATATTCATATGCTGACTACTATTATAGTTCAATTAGAAGTAAAAAAAAACTTAGAGCTAGCGAGGGCGAAGGCAGCCGAAGGAAGCCGAAGCCGCCGGTCGGGGGCTCAGCTCGTCCTGAGCCAACCAGCGCTGAGCAGTTTTCATGGCAACTTTTCGTGAGAACGTTTTCATATTTCAGTTGCGCTCCGCTCTTGCAACATAGAATGTACTGCACTTTCTTAAATTGCAAACAAATTTGAAGAGTATTTTTGGAACCATTTTCACTGTAAAGTGCATCTCATAACAAGAGAAAGCAAAGCGAAGAGAGAGGGAGTGGAGGCACACAAATGATGCTTACAGCGCCAGTGCTGGTAACGCACGCACTTAGCGGCAACACTGGAGGCTGAGAGCCCCGTGCGCTACCCCTACCATCACTGCTCCAGGTTTGTTTTACTTTTAATTCTACGTAACTACCAGAAAACCAATTTTTTAATTTTTAACGTAACATACACTAACAGCCTGCGTATCAGAATCTGAGGGTTAATACTATCTTAGATTCCACATTTTATAACTGTCAAATTATTCGAACCACTACGAAACATTATATAGGATGGCTGAAACATCCTGACAATTTTCTGGTCAAAACCATGTTTTACCTATTTCGTCAACGCATTGTGCGCTGTTATTGAAAATTTTGATGTAGGTTAATTGTCACGAAAAATAAAGTGAAAGCTCACTAAAGGGTAAAACGTGACATACGAAACATTTTTTTCTTATTGCTTTCTCTTTTTACTTTTTTTGACGTTACAAACATTTCAACTTAATATTTTACTTTGTTCTTTTTTGTTTAAATCATGATTTTTTATTTTCTGTTGTTTAAATTTTCTTTATTAGTTAAACTCTTAGGCCCCTTCTTAACGATCCACTCCACGCCACGCCACACCACTCCACGCGACAGAAAATACATTACGGAAGATACGGCTGTTTTAACGGTCCACAGCGATTGCTGCCACCTTCTGCCACCTCGGGATACACACTTTTATTTTTTCTAAGTCCTCTGGGTGGTGTATTTTTTGGGTTAAAAACACGATTCAACTTTTATATTTCATATAAAAACGTGAAGAATAACATTCGATTCCAAAAACATTAAAAATTCGGAAATTTTCAAAATTTTTATTTTTGTACTGTATTTCATATATTTGTTTTCATTCGACAGGAAGTGAATGAGTCATATTTCCAATGAGTCATAACGAGTGGCGTGGTGTGGCTGACCATTTCTGTGGAGAGGAGTGGAGTGGTGTGGAGTGGATCGTTAAGAAGAGGCCTTAAGATGTTTTATCTTTAATTTTTATTACGGTATTATGCAATGAGCTATACAATTTCCGTTTTTATATGATATATAAGGGGCAGTGGGTAATTTTACTTCCAGGAGAAAAGGTACCCAGTGGTACATCTCCGTTTGGAATTGCTATGGATGTACTATCGCACCATGAATTTCTTCTTGTACTGTAAAACTGGTCGTGTCTCTCTGCATGAAGCCTCTGCTTTATTTTTGCTCTAGACGTCAAACAGTTGGAAAGTTCCTTGTAACTGACAGTCTAGTTAGTCGGATTGGTTATATAGGTTCTCAAAATTTACTATATTCAAGATGTAAACTTCTTTTCTTATTAAATTTTGATTTTTAATTTTGTCTTCCGTCTTTGATGACTTCCTAGTCGTTTGTTATTTTTTCACTGTTCTAATGAAGTCATTACGTTAAAATTATAAAAATTACTTTAGAAAAAGAAAATGCGTGTAAGTACATAAATGAAAAATATCGTCCAACTTATTAAACACACCAGTGTTTAAAAACTTGAAAAAAAAAACAGTTTTCAACTTGCCCGCCTTTTAAGGGGTTAATATGAATATATTTATAATAGCTTATTTCTTATACTTCATCTATAATTTCTTCATAAAATATCGTTTCTTTCTTTTAATACCTGTATCTCGGTTTTTAAATCACTGAGAATTTACAATCTGTTCTTGTAGAATAGTGAGTAGATTTGTTGTAAGTATGAGTCATAAGGAAGCCGTAACCCCCCCCCCCGCCAATAACACTCAAAAAATTTAAGGTTTCTTTTCTTGACAAGAAAGTATTAAAATAACACCTGTAAGGTGTAGTTTGTACTGTCTTCCGGGTGTTTTACTGCTGTCTAGGAGATTGATGGCTTTTGGGTACTGATAGGTTTCAAGTCGTGTTTGATATTTTACAAAACTTCTGAATTTCTTCTTGTACTGTAAAACTGTTCAAGACTCTATGCATTATAGTGTTCAATATGTACCAAGGTGGGTCTGTGATTTTTCGAAGTATTTTTGATTGAAACCTTTGAATTACTTAAATGCTACTCTAACTGTATCACAAAGTTGTATCCCATAACTCCACAAAGGTTTGAGTGCTGTTTAATAAATTAATAATATACGTATTTTGGGCCGAAAATTTAGATTTTCTGTTAAGCATCCAACAGAGCTGTTGCAATTTGAGATTTAGCTGCTTTTTTTGCTCCATATATGAGACCTCCACGTTAGACGCCTGTCCAGGTGGAAGCCTATATATTTTGATTTATGAGATTTTCAAATATGTACGTTGTTTAAAAAACACAGGTCGACATGTTTTACGTTTTAGTGTAAATGTGATGTGCCAAATATTTTGTTCATTTGTTTTTATATGCCATTTCCTTTGCCAACTTTGTACACTGACTAAGTATTGCTATAAAAGTTGTGATGCAATCCGTAGATCTTTGTGTATTAGGTATCTGAATAACTGTGTCATCGGCGAATGTTACTTTTGTAGTGTTGTCATTCTGTGGAAGATCAGAAGTGTTTATGGAGTATGAAACAGGAGACAGTACGCTCCCTTGTGTAACAAAAGCTTAGATTAATTATAAAGATAACTTATTTTTTATTTTATTATCGCTTATAAGAAAAATTAATGTAAAGTATATATTTTATCTAAGGCTTAAAATTATTGAGGAGTTACGGTAAAATTTCTGATAGAAATATGTAAGAGTATGTAAGGTATTATCTCTATGGTATGTATCGTATTCGTGGGGCTTTTAGGTTGTTGTGAAGTATGTCGTTTTTAAGTACTGAGAAGAGTCGATTATGAGTTGTAGAAACATTGACAGAAAAGCCTGCAAACAAGCAATATTACTTACTTCTGAACTATAAATTTTGCTTGCGTATTTCCGACTTTGCATGAGGAGATAGTTGTGTAATGATAATCTTTTGGTAGTAAAGAACAGCATTAACTGAAGAAATTGAGGTATTTAGAACAACGAAATAAAGGAATTTAAATAAATTTAAAAACAGTTTCTGATAGGGAGTAGTAATTCGAGGCAATGCATAAGGATAGGTTTAATCCTCTATTATTAAGTACGTTAAAACCATGGGAGGTTCTAAATCTGTTAATTATTCTAAGTTAGTTAACTAGGAAACTATTATTTATATTTTACCATGTTTTCATTAAATTAAATCCTTCTCATGGTGGTTAGCTTTGGCTGTAAATACAGGAGCGGCCTGCGAGTTGGGATTCTACCATTTTATCCTGGGAATTCATCTATCGTCCGGCAGACCGTACACCAGGATAATAGACTAATCTTAATCATTATTAATTGAAACTTATACTAATTTCTATTTACGTATATGTACTTCTAATAAATTATTGACTTTAAACTTACCCTACTTAAGTAATTTAATAAGATATAGTAAGAACAAAATAATCTTACTTCGCAATCCGTTCTCATTAACTAATGTTCTATTAACACAGAAGTTGATTAATCGATTATGAACTTACCATTTTCTTTCGTTCATTACTTACACTTGGTGTTACATTCTAGCACGTTGTAGAAATTTATAAGTTATCATAAACTTGCATAATTAAGTTCTACTTAAAACTGAAAACTAAGCGATATTTATACAACCTTAAAACTTTGTGGGTCACCTCATTATTATAACAGGATAGTACCAAATATCATATCTCAAAATGTGATGAGTTTTTTACATTCTTTAAATGAATATTTTAAATAAAAACGAACTAACCCTATACATTTATTTACTGATGAAACACATAATGGTACTTATATCCTGAAATATTTATTTTTTTATAATTTTTTTTCTGCTGAGCAGAATATTGGACTTTATGTAGAAATAAGGCTTTTATGGAACGAACATGTCAGCATAAAGCACAAATCTTTAGATAGTTAACGTAATCACAAAACATTTTTCTGTCTTGACTACCAAAATTACTCCTTCATCTGAAAGTACTTCTTACACAAAACAATGATCTATTACTCAGCTAAATTGTCAGTTTTGGCTAAACTACAACGTTTCAATTCAAAAATTCTCAGGAAAATTTGTTTGCGCTCCTTCATAGGTTTCCAATCATACATTGCACATCTTAAATATCCTTTACATATGTGAAACAATCCACAAGGCATACCAGTGATTAAATCAAAATAATAAAATAAAAACAACTTCTCATTCGCATTCTTAATTGTATATTTTACTAGGTTCCTTGTAAACATTAATTAAAAAACTTATTTTATAAATAATTTTTCAACAGTACTTTTACTAATGTCATAGCATTTAAATGTGAACGGCTGCCAACGAATGGTGTTTTACTCAAAAGTAGTAAAGTGATGTAAAAAAATAAATATAAAATATTTTGTGCAGAGCTGAACAGTTGTAGATTTAATTAAATGAAGTGAAAAATTATGTTACTCTGTTTATACGATAAAATTTGCCCGTAACAAGCAGACGGAGTGTTTATTTGCACTCAATCTGCTAGTTCCAGGACTAAAAAGTAGTTCAGTTTCTTATCACATGGTCAGCCAATTATATGACTGAAGAATTTAAGAACAGAAGAGGTATTGTGCGGTTCCAAGCTCCGTGTAGTTGCGGGTTGAAGGGTATGGGTGAGGTAAAATGAATGAGTGACGCATGCTGGGAGAACGATTGCTGTATTACTCTGATACAAAACATTCGTTTTCAAACTTTCCGTATTTAACATATTTGTTTGTATTTATCACATTAATTTATTTACATATTTTGATATAAATTGATAAGTTAAATAGTATAAATCCGACCAAGTTAATAACCCGGTAGGTATTTGTCAAATGAATGCGCCGGATGATAAGAATATTTTTTTAGTCTAGTTAGTAGACGCTACCACTACAAATGCATCAGCTGTAAAACACTGCTAACTCATTCATTCTCCCACTGCTATTACAACGCACTGCATTCCTTCCAACTACACAGAGCTGGGACTCAAGCAATAGAGATGTAAAAGACACTAGTCAGAGTTTTAACTATGCAGCCAGACCCTGTGGTGAATGAAGTGAAGGTGTTATTTGTAGGGTGGAAAATAGATGCTTTTCAGAGGGCAAGGCATCCTGATAAGCATACTTTTCCACTCGGTGAGGAAGGCCTGGTGGTAAACCACCTACGTTCTCCTTTTACTTAGTAAAGCCTCTAGAGGCTGATGACCTATACAACAACAACAACGTACAATTAAAAATATTTTACAGTTGTATCAAAGTACAAGTGAATCTTGCTGGCTTACAATTAAATCTTTGAGGACTGGCGCTAAAAAATAATATCAGGACTGGCACCATTGCATTTTGTAACATCTTGTAACAATAAAAGTAGTCCTTCAAACACTTATGATAACCCACTTTAATATTTATATTGAAGTAATATTATTAATTACATTAGAATAATTTTGAATTTTTTAAAATATATTTAAAAAAAAATGAAAATTATAATAAATTTTAATCTATTAGAAAACATAAATTATATTATTAAAAAACAAAATATTACAGATTGCAAGGTATTATTTTATATGGTATTTTGAAGTTACTAACACAATATTACTGCATTACTAGTTGCATTTCTATTTGTAATGTTTTATTTTAAAATATCATTTACTCATTCTTTCTTGATGAACCGATTCGCTGCAGTTATAAAAATAACTTTTGAGTGTTGTTTGCAAACACATCTGGTGCATTTGCTGCAACCAGCACTGGCGATGTAACAATTTATCATATTTGACCCAAACAAGTATTTCCATGATTCAAATATTTCCATGATTGCGGAAAGTTTATCTTGTTTTCGTCTCTGATCCCTAGTGGAAAGATCATTAAATCTGCATGGTCTGGAAGAAATAAGAATTTGTAGTAGCTCATTGCAGCTCTCAATAAGTGCACGCGTGTCCCATGTAATAAAACGTGGTGAGATTGTACTGTCTAAAGACAGGGCATGAATTATGCAGTAAAAACGTACGGCACCGATAAGGCAAAAGTATGATATCCGGACTGGCGGCGTTGCGAATTCACAACATTCCTGTACGGTGCCAGTAAAACTCCCGTATTTCAGAAAAAATAATATTTTTTAGTTTCTGATGACATGATAACATACGCAGAAGAAATGAGTTGAGGATTACTTGAACGGGATCCAACCGATTACCTATGTTTAGAACAAACAAAATGACATTTGTTGCAAAAATGCAACAGCGCCAGTTCCCGACGGTTAAACACGATTCTAATTAGAAACCGCTTCTTACTGTGAGGCGATTAATAGACAGTACCTAAAAATTACCTTCTGAGAATAAAGTGTAAATATACTAAACGGTCATAAGACCCATTTGATCGTTTGACATATTTTCTTTTAAAAAATACAATTATGGAGGGGGTCTGCAAAAAACGCAACCAATAAAACCCATTCAAACAATATAGAACTTAATACTTCAAACAATAACACAAAGCCAATTTTATCTGTAGTTTTGTATCCTTAACTTGCAATTATTGTGTTGCATTGCTTATTAGGTTTTCGCACCTATCCGAGTCTTCCACCTTATAAATTTAAATAGTCATTACAAATAATTACGTGATAATTCAGAAAATATTAATTTTTTCTAAAGGTTTATATTTACATTTAAAAACAACTATTTCACAAAAGAATCACACTTCGTTAAAAAAAACTTCCGTATATGCAGCGACTAACAAAAATCAAACAGTTCGAGAATATTAAGGTTATACTATTATAGGGATTGATGTTAATATATCTGAATCTTTATGTAGCACTGTACACGTGCTAAAATTCTACAATGTTTTCATTTCATGTAATTTATTTCAAGTTTTAGTTAGTTTATTTTAACCATGTTTTTCTAACAGACTTACATATTTTAACTACCTCTCTTAAAAGCATCAGAGATAATAATTTAATTACGCTGCGTATTATTTTGGTAGCTCATGCTTAGCTCTAATGCCAAGAAATACTTTTGTTGAAAAATGGTTCTGTTTTCATAATGGAATTATTATTTCCATCTCAAAAGAAAAGCTCTTATTAATTAATTATCTCTAATAACGCCTAATATGCGTAACTTTTTTTTACAATGCACCATACTGTATCAACATAACTTAATTAAATTGCTATCACAGATTCAAATAAATATGATTGAACGCCTTTCCTACAGCTAAAGAGCAACACTATTTTATGTAGCTAATAGCAGACTGATATTATTTCTCAGAGTAGTAATATTATATTAGTGAATAATATTATAATGAAATAAAAATAATGTGTACTTTTTTAAACAATTTCAGTTTTAGAAAATGTGTATAATAAACAGTTTAAATAATAATCAAACAGCCGCGACGATATATCGGCGCCTAGGATTTCCTGCATAATCGCCGGCAACGGTATATCGTCGCCTGGAGTTCAAAGGATTAATAAGTTTTCTGAGTTTAATCTAAATATATAATGTGTAAACACTTTAATATTTTTGAACAAATTAAGGAAAGAAAATAAATTGAGTCGTCCAGTTTCAAAACTAGCCTTGTCCAAAAAAAACCAAAAAAGACCTATTCATATCACTGAAAAAAGCCGTTTCTACTGCACAAGACTGTGAAATTAAAATTCTCCCAAAAAATTCTTGTCTTATTATGATTGCCTACAAAATTGACAACTGCTGCAAAACTCTTCTCGTCCACCCTCATGGCTGCTTCAAAACTTGTCTTGTCCTTAACATGTAAACTGTTTCAAAAGCGACCTTGTCCAGCATTAAAATGGATCCCACTAATCTACTGCATCGAAACTAGCCATGTCCAAAACACATTGAAGAGAGCCTGCCTAAATTTTGTGATTTCTTTTACTGCTTTTTGTAAAAAATAGGTATTGACATTATTGTAGTGTACTCATACAAAAATTTCTAAACACAAAGTTTGGATTCTAGTAATCATCATGTCGATTTAAAAGTATCTACAAGAGAGGAAAATCATTTAAGGGACTATTACCTGAAGAACTTGATGTAGATTTGAGACTTGAAGCAGCCAACGCAAACTTATATGCAGCCGCCACACACATGTGAACAAACTATTGTGTAAACATTACGGTAATGAGTGGAGAGCTATGGAAAACCTCTCTTTTTATAAAAAATGCATTGACCAAGGTGCACGTACGGATGGCATATTTTAAAGATAAAGATGATCAACCAATTGAAGATGTCGATGTTAGGGAGTAAATTTTTTGTCTTTTGTAACATCATCATTTAATGCAATTTATTTTAAAATATGGTAAAAATATTTTTTAATGCACCATCTGTAAATCCTTGTTCCACAGGAAGATCCTTTTTATCACCTAAAAATGCTACTGTGTTTCCTTGAAAATAATAATAAAACAACACTACTTCGAAACTCAACTTGTCCCGCGTTAAAAGCTTCAAAACTGACCATGTCCATGTGACTGCTACAAACCTCGCTTTGTTCAAATTTTTTTCACTTTTCTTCAAATACATTAAAATTACATTTGTGAAACAAGTTTTATTTATAAATTTTGCTCAGTAGCTAACACCTAAAGTACCTACTTTGTCATTTTATACATTAGAAACTGTAAAATCAGTTTTTTTCACTTTTCTCAGTTTTCAGAATAATGGACAAGGCTAGTTTTGAAACTGGACGACTCTTTAATTATAGTAAATAAATTATTTACGTAATCTTTAATTCACAAACTTAAAAAAATATTCAAATATTTGAATTATGGGAAGGTATTACCAATAGCCCATAGAACAAGAACTCTCCATTTACAAATACCTTAGTTCAATCTAGAGATATGCGAGTCAAATTTATAGTTATATAGCTCGTGCAATTTATCTAGACTGCTTATTTATCTAGATTTATTAGACGCAATTACGTATTACAATAAATTGAACATATTTACCAATCAATATTTATAATATATTAACACTAAATAACAAAATACATTATAAACGCAAATAGTAAATACATTAGTGCAAAATAGAACACGAAACGTCACTACCGGATAATCAGCTTCATCACATTATTCATGCTATTTATTCTATCTCATTCACAGAACATTAAGAACAGCACAAAGAATAAAGAATACATTTAGACAAATACTATTTGTTCAATAGAAGATTCTAGAAATAAAATATTTATTTACTTAAAATAATTTACGAAAATGTATTGACTATTTGGCAAACATTTAGCACTAACATTGTAAAATGTATGACCAAAAGTGGACATACTGTGTTTTGAAAGTCACCTCCTCAAATTATTTGTTTATAAGAGTATTTTTAAACCAATATTGTCGTACTGCATGCAGATAAGGGAGCACGTAGAAACTCCAGCGATAATATCGTGCAACGTTTAGAATCAAACAGTTAGGAGTTATTACTCAAGCTCCTAAATGTACATATTCATTAAAATAATATATAGGAAACTCAACTTGGTGTACGTCCTGGACAAAATAAAAAGAATTTCAGAAAAATATGAAAAAATTGGTAAATCATCCTAAAATCCTGTCCATTACTCTTTTGGACGACAGTAAAACAACTACAAGACTAAAACGTAAACACCCAACGAAGTTCTTTTAACTGACTTTTTAAAAGCAATCATAATCTAAAATTGAAAATGGAAACAAGTAGAAGGGAATCTTGTGCGCATAACTTATACGTAAATATGATAAGATAAAACAAGTTTTTAAAGCCGCTTTCACAGTGAATCAAACGAAAGTTTTTTATGGTACTTTTTTATTTTCTAAACACACATCTAATTTTCTTTCACATCGTCTTGTTGGTTGTTGTATAGATCGTAGATTTTACTCATATTATAAAAATATAATAATAAAATTTGTTTTTTAAACCCTAAAGAATAAAGGTTGGAATCAGTTCAATTCAGAACAATAAGCAACTCCATGACCCAATAAGATGAGGATGATGAGTACGTTGTGCAAAGGAGGTGTAGTTTTGTAGGCTACAGATCAGAGAGTTGTTGAGAGAGTAGGCCTATGGTTAATTGAACCCCAACCATCAAAGTACATCGACATTCAGTGTCTAGCATTCAAATCCGTATAAAATTATACTACCTTTACTAGGATTTGAACCAGGAATCTTTGTTTCCGAAAATCAGCTCTCTCGCGGCGACGACATTATCTCTAGACCAACCCGGTGGGTTAATACAAATTTAATGTACAATATATTACTTTTATACATTACCACTTTTTCAGCTTGAACTAAAATGTTGGATATTGTCGCTGTGTATTCATTGTGCTTCAATTCATTTTTAATATTTGTATAAATTAAAATAAAAGTCATTAGTAATTAGTACTATAAAGTTATTCAACGCTATTTACATTTTCGAAAAATAATTACTACGAATTCATGATTATTTAACAAAATAAATATTATATTAATTAAAGGTACTTAACAATAAAGGAATTTAGAATATTTATTCAGAGTGAAGGGTCTGTTTTGATCAGAGGCTTTCATTCTTGGAAAGTGAAGTGGAGTAAGAGAGAGGACATGCTGGTGAAAGCGATTTAAAGCAAACTTACAAGTACTACACTAACAACAACAACAACAACAAACAAATTACTCTGTTCAAAGTTTGCCGTCTTCCACTTCTTTCTCTTCTGCTGCTTCGTTACCTTTTCTTATTTTCTTTTGGTACATCTCCTTTTCTTACTTTATCTTCACCTTTCTGGTGGCGATTGGAGGGTGAGCGGTTGCTTAGGAATACAAAACACAATAAGATGCTCACATTCTCTTCTAACAGACAGCCGTGCATTAATTCATCATTCTCTCTCTCTCTTAAGCACATGCATATTTTATGTATGTAAAACTCTCTCTCGTTCTATTTTGTATTCCTTACACACAGATTCCGTAATAGACTCTAAAAGAGGTTTATTGTTGGTTGTTTTAAAAGTAATTTTGTACCTACCTTTCAGTCTTTGTGTACGCCATAAATATGTTAGAAAGCCTTCATTGAATAATAACTTCATGGTTTATTATTAAACCCAAGTGAATGAAATTTGTTTTTATAAACATTAATTTATGACTAGATATCTGAAATATAACGTCATTGTTATATAGTTGTTCTCAATTTACATTGATTTGCAGAATAATTCAGCGGATCCTCCCTAATTTATTTTATAAATTTAAATCCATGTGAAATAGTATTTTCGTTTAATATTGATGAACGATTGAATTCTTTTAACTTTAGTTCATTATTTATAACTGTACAAATAGGGTGTATGTAGAACGACAAATTGTTGAATAACCAAAAGCAAAATATAATAAATAAAAATAATTATTAAAGAATTCATTTACACAGTGTTACTATTCACAAAAACGAGAAATGAAATTAATAGTATAAACAAAAATTACTTTAGAATGAAAATTCATCAAAAAAAAATTATTGGATATAAACATTATAGATTGAAAACAAACAAACATAATAAATTTTCACTGTTACATTAGGAGGTTTCTACTCCGTTTTCATTTTAGTCTTCGGTGTACGAATCTTTCCGTACATGTGTCTTGAACTAATATTTCGATTGTGTAATTTATTATGAATTTTTTTGTTTACGTGTTTAGCAGTCAGCACTAACTACTTGATGGTTAGGTCGTTACATATATTAAAATTTGATACACAGTAGGCCTACGGTGCATTATTAATCGAAGGTATTTAAATTGGAAGGTTTAATTTTCCTTAAATTGCTTGGTTTTGTACTGCCGAAAATTCGTCATTCATACATTCATATGGGGATTAGAAAACTTTTATACACAGCAACTTTATTATTAATATGAACTGATAATTTACGATTAATCAAAATGTACAGCTGAAGTTGAAAGTTCAGGAAAATAAAAGTTAAACCAAAGAAATATATTCCTGCAACAACTGATGGTTTATTAGTTAAAGTTTTTCAAATAAAGATGTCCAAGTAGAAAACATTTGATGGATGTAAAAATTAGATCCATTATATTGTTTCAGTTTATGTACTTTATATAACTGAAATGCTAAGGACAATAACTTAATTTTGTAAAGTCGATAAAAGCTGATCTCTTAATTGAATTTTTGAGATAATTTTTTGAACAAATATTTACCTAAAACAAAAATTAATTTAAAAAAAGTAAGTGTAATTAAAAATACGTATTTTATAATTCTTTATTTTTAACAGTGAATAATAACACGAGATACGTACGAGTAAATTCAAGTAGCCTATAATGAGTTTTATTAGACAAAGTTTTCAAATGAGTTTAGATAACTTAAATGAGCTTATTTCGCTCTTGTAACTCGTATGTATCAATAAGGTCGGTATTTTATGAAGGAATAAGCAAAGTTAATAATCTATAATGTGTCCTTAAAATACGAGCAAAATTTTCTCTCTTTAATAATATATGAATTATTTTAAATAATAATTATTTTACTTCTGTTGTCTCATTGTATTGTTTTCCACAAAGATAGCCTACTTTGTCATATTTGATCAAGTCCTTCTTAATCGACATTCAAAAATATTTAACAGATTTATTTTATAGCTCATTCGTTGAATATTGAACATAACACTCAAAATTTTCCCTTGTTTTTCTGTTACTTGCGGGTTGTGTTTAGTTAAATCACACCGTACTCCTGATTTCGTCTCCCAACATCCGTGCTCGTTATCGCCGCCTTGTTCCTATACAGCTGTATGATCTCCATTTCTGTGTGATATTAATTCAATAAATCTTAATTTGTTAGAGACCCAGTACAAGAATGAACATCGTTACATAAAATAATTTATAAATACTAATAACCAATCATTTATTTAAAAAGCAAATTCAGATACAATTTATTTTAAAAGATTTTTTCCCTTAGATACAGTTATGTAAATGGCATCGAATGCTCTCTCAACAGTTTGAGAAAATATTTGGATGACAGTTGTATGTACTGCTGAATTTATGTATTTTAATGAATGAAGATGTTAAGATCTCACTTGAAGATATTATTATATTTAGAATGATATTTGTTACAGACCGTGATATTTAGAAGATATCACAGTCAACTGTGATAATAAATACTGTTTCTTCATCAGTAAAATAATATGTTAAATGTTCTTTAATTCTCTTTTCATCTCTACCCGTAGTCAAAAGAAACAGTGTACAATACAATATTTTTACAAGATATTTGTTGGATAACGTTGTTATTTAATGTTTAAGAAAAGTGATATTGATACGTAATTTTGAAAAGTAAATTTTGAAGAAATTTAATTGTATGTTACTAATTTTCAAGAAAAGGTAATACATAAGTTGTAAGATGAAATATATCAATTTAAGACAATATCAATGAAGACAATATGAAGTACCGAAATTTCGACTGTGTGACAGTGAAGAGGAGCAGTCCATTTCACATATTTTTGAAAGATGTCCCTATTTTGGCCTCGACAGACTGGAAACATCTGAAAGGATAAGCATTGCACAGTGGATCCCAGAGACAGTAGGGGCAGCGATGCTGCAGGATGAGGAGAGCTGGAAGTTGGTCGCTCAGTTTGCAGAGAGGGTGGTTGGGAGACTGCGGAGGGAGGAAACATATGGAGATCAATGGGATCGCCCTCTCCCACAGTGAATCAATCCTGTCCCGATCTCAGTAGGTAAGGTAGGCACTCTAATTTCCTGAGCTGGTGATGAAAGAGATGAATGAAAGTGAGAGAGTGTGTGTTGGTCAGTAACAGCGAGAGGGGAGTTCCCTTCCACGCCCCGCTGACAGCATGTAATTTTTTTTAACCCGGCATTTCCCTTGTTATATTATATAAACAGTTTTGAGGGAGGTGGAGGGTGTTTGCTGATGTCGGATCAAGTGGCCAGGCGGCGGGTTTTTGGTTGGTAAGGCAGTTTCGGCCTCCTTGGGGCTGGACGAGGACACCTCAATTGAGTCCAATACTACTGCCGCATCGTGAAGGAGTGAACATGAGTTTTTCTCGCCGCCTCGGATAAAAAAAAAGTTCAAGAAAATACCAAGACCATCCACAAAAAAATTTAGCGTAAGAACTTTGATCACATTTTTCTAAAAATATATTTCTGTTTCATAACCTATGTTACCTCATACACTGAACTTAAATTACTTAATTTATTATAATAATACTAATGGATTAGCTGGAAAACTGATTAAGGAAACGTTAAATGAAAATAGCTATTTAACTTAAAAGTCAAGCATGGGTGGAATAATGAAATGAGATTGCAGATTACAATAAAGTTTCTATTAATAATAAATAATACTCTTAGCAAATATTTCACCACTGATTTATAATTTTTTTTTAGAACCTAATGTGGGTACGTTCCGATCTGTTCAAATTAAGAACAATAAGCAACTCCAGGACCCATACCCCAATGAAGTGAGAATGATATTTATGACATGTGAATGAGTTGTCGTTTGGGTCATCAGCCGAAAGGATGGTTTCAACCTCTAGAGGCTTTACTAAGTAAAACGAGGATTGAGGTGGTTTACCATGCCTTCCTCACTAAGAGGAAAAAATTTGGTTATCAGGATGCCAGGCCCTTTGTAAAGCATCTACTTTCTAACGTGCAAATGACACATTCACTTCATTCACCACAGGGTCTGTGGTTCATTATTCATTACTTTCAGAGGAGATAAATCTGACTAGAGTCTCTTACTCTTCTATTTCTTTTGTACTTAAATGTTTCAGTCATGTAATTAACTGACCATGTGATTAAAACCATAACTATTTTTGTAGCCCTGTAAATAGTAGATCGAGTAAAATAATATTACCTTTTACCTGTCTATTATGGGCTAAAAAGTGTAAATTAGGTGTAGTCTTCTACAGACTCAAACCAACCATTCTTGTCAAAGTATTGCTTATTGAATCCCAACTACCAAAGTACACCGGTAACCACTGTCTGGTATTTAATCCCTAAAAAATTAACCTTTTCAATTTGAACCAGGATCTTCGTCCCTGAAAAACAGCTGTTGGTTTTTTAATAAAACTAAAATTATTCACAAGATGTCTCTAAAAATTCTCTAAAATTGAGATGTCTAATATATTTTGAGAAGTCTCTAATATTTCTCTATAAAAACCTTGACAAGATATTATATCCATTCGTGCGTGCAGAATCAAAACAAACAACATTTATTGTTTAGAATCTATGAAACCACAAAAACTGCCATCTTATATTATCAAGTAAAACATTTTTTATTTTTACAATCCAAAAATAGAAAAAAAAATATTATTTTTTAATTATAAGGTTTTTTTAAGTTATGAAAATAAACTAAAAAAACTTTGAAAAGTAATTTTTAATTTTTAATGTTTTCATACGTTAAATAAAAATTTGTCATAAATATGGTACCTATACGAGAAATTTAAATTTATTAGTTATTTGAATCATTTCTGAGTTCATTGTCTGTCAAATTATGTGTAAAAAAATTATTGTGATGAACATACGTGTAAATATCGGAACATTATATTGAAAATGTTTTTTAACTACTGTGAACTAGTGAATGTATGGAGGACAGTACCTGATTCTTCTGGTAACCAAAAATAAAATATTGCTAATAATATGTTTACATTTAATAAATCGTAAACCTTGAAAATCTTTTTCTTTCTTTCATTGTCGCTCAGACTTTTGTACACTATCTTTGTAGGAATTTTTCTAGTCGGTTATTTCCAAATTTTTGCTTTATTTCGTGCAATGTGTTTCCAGTTGTAGGTCGAAGTATTTCTTGCGGTGTATTCCCTTGGTTGTTAACTTCGTTTATGTTATTATGTGACCAAAGCAAATGTTTTTTAAATCAATTTCTTCTCTGCATTACCTAAATTTTCTCTGCATAATTAACTTAAATGTTTTACTTTCAGCTCTACTGGGATTTTAATCTATACGGTGGCTGCTGTTTTGCGCAGTATTTATTTTAATATAAGCTTTCACGTTGATGCTGTACTGTGTTAAATAAAAACAATAATTATTATTTTTACAATAATTAAAAGTAGTTTTTTTTCAATTGATAGATTGTTAAAATCTGTACAAAAGAAGTGTAAGTTATGAAGTATTTCATTTCAGCTGGCTAGTGTAATACGTCTTAACTGGTACAGGTAATTAGTTCGTTTTTTATTTAATGTCTGGAGACGTTTGTCTCCCCTACTGTGTCCTATTGTTGGTGTCCTATGTTTGTCTGACACTGTGTTCGGTTTTTCTACTGCATAAAATTCTTATCTCTAAGTTCGTAAACTCATTCTTGAGTCATGATAGCATTTTTCTTAACGAGCCTTAGAATTTTATAATTTTTTCAGTAAACTCCAGGCACTTTGAACAGATATTCTTTTTGAAGAGCTGAATTTAATGGTTTTTTATCCTTATTTAAACTGTTGGAAGTCAAAACAAAACACAGTAACTTTTAAATAATTTGTACAAAGTTACAACGCAGCTATTGCAGAACATTGCTTCACACTGTATGACATGCAGTTTATTTGTTCTGACAATCCCAATATGGCAAAGATTATATTTACATTTGATACTAAACTTAATGTTGTGTGGATTTGCTGTAGTAGGTTAACAGTTTTAAATGAAAAGAATTCCATTAGATAGGTTAAGAAACATAATTTCAAAACAGTTATAAAAACTAAATTTTGTTCAAAAAAGGACAATCCTTGTTTTAATAATTAAACCACTAAGCTAGACTGTGTAAAACGTGTTGTTTAATACGGAGAAATGCGATAACTTAATTATTTAAATACAAAAATATCTGTAAAATTTAAAAAAAAACGTTTATTTTATTTGATAACGCGGAGTCTGTGATATGTGAAAAAGGTACCAAAATACTTAACAGATTGACAAATATGTTCTATAGTGAACATTTTGTACTCAAATTTTGAGTATTATTAGATAATGATTGTCATGTTTTGTACCTGTTGTAATCAAAAGTGACGGATATCATTAATAACTTTTTGATGTTGTAAACACAAATCCCAGAGACAAAAACACATTTATTCAGTAGTACTGATACATGGCGTGCCTCCACATTAATATGCCACTAATTCGATTTTGAAGATAACAGACTTTAGACAAAACATAAATAACATTCAATGTCCCGCGGGTATCTTATTACGGATATTATTCTCTCTTTTGCCGTTCCTTGCCATTTATCATATTCTCCATTTATCATGTCTCACAAATTATCACAGTTACTATTCGTATGGAGTAATTTCGGTTTCGAATGCAAAGTAATGATAACCTAATGTTTTTAGCTATTAGATAAGTAGATTTTAGTTTTATTTTATTTTTCAATGGATATTAATGTAATCTGGTTCCAGAATTTGAATTAGGGGATAGGTACTTTACGTACCATACCCTCTCATCTTAGTTGGAAAGTGAGCGTTGGATATCAAAACAAAAGTTCACTGTTCTTTTGTTTTCTTCTTCGTTTGATATATATATTTTTAACTTCAACAAAATGGTTTTCATATTTCTAGTCTTTCTTTTTTCCAGCAAAAGTTTCCTTGTTTTTGTTTCAGAATAAAATAAACGAGAAACTTTCAAAGATTTATTTTGTTGGTGTGTATAAGTTTTTAATAAATTTTATTACATTAGTATGGTACGAACAGTATTAGGTATGTTAAAAACTTTAAGGGTATTCTTATTTTTATTTCGTATAGATTTCTGTTTAATTAAAATAAAATTTGAACTCTAATACACATAGTGTTCTTTATTGTGATATTTACTAAGTTAATACTAAACACTAGGCAAAATACTAGAACCCTAAGAACAATCATTGTAAATATTATGTATGTTAAACAGTATCAACTACTTAACATGCTACTTGTTGAACCTTTATGTACTGTTCTTTTCATTTACGAGATAGATGTAACTTGTAGATGTAACCGATTTTTTAAATGTGCATTTTCTTACTCTTACCATTGATATAAGTTTATTACCGTAGTAATAAAAATGTTAATTACATGAAATGTTTCTTCGCAATTCCTTCTGTATACTATTTCAATATGTAGTTTTTTAAATATATTGCATCCAATTAAAATACTTGGATTTTTAATGTTTTGTAAAAAAATTGCACTGTCATTTTTATACGTCCATTCCCAGATCCAGCTCCTGTTAAGGGTAGGCCTACCAAACTTTTATTAATTAGGTACTTAATTAATTTATTTTTTATAAGCTCAGACGTTTACGCCGGAATATTTAGAAATCACAAATAGAGCAACATAAACACTCACATGTAAACTAACTAAACAAAAATGTTGCTCAGCCGTCGCTACAAATTATTTTTTAGTTACCGTATTTAAAATCCCATCAACAGCTTGGTCATTAACAACTACGGTGGGTTATGAGACTGAACGGTACATTTTAACGTACAATAATTTTCCGATCGTAGCTGGGAATCGAACATAGAACCTTCTACGTAGTAGGCTAACGCGCTAACCACAACTCTACGGAGGTGGTCACTACAAATATAAACCAAAGACTAAATTTAAAAAATGTACAATATATTGAAAGAAAAAAAATACATTAAAAATACATAAAGAAGCTGTTACAGTCAATGAACTGTATTAATATTACATGTTATTTAAAACTATGGTAAATTAGCTTCGTAATATTACTACGACGGAATAAATCCCAAAATCCGTAATATTATGAAGGGTGCAAGCAAAGTGTAAAAAAAATAATATAACTACCTAACAGTAGGGTTACGTCAGATGGGTTAAATAAATTAATATTCCCAGATGCGCACAAAGGCTGATGAAATAATTTAAATATCCATGCGGTCTTAGGTTCGAATCCCATTCAGGCACGGCATATTTTCATACGTTGCAAAAAATAATTTCATCCTTCTCCGTCTGCATTAGCAGTAATTGCAAAACAATCGGACGTTAAACCAAAAGAAATAAAAAATTGTTGTGTTTGGTGGATTTTTGTAATTCATAATATTATTTTTCTTTGTTTATTTAACGTCGCATGAACTACAGTGGTCATTAGCGACGACGTTGGGTTGTAACTGTGAAGGATGAAATGATTTTTTGTAACGTAAAAAAATATGCCGAGAGTAAGTGGGATTCAAACCCAAGACCGCATGATGAGAGGCAAGCACGTTACCAATGCGGCCGGCACATAATATTTTGGTCTGATGAAAAAATGTTTTTTTTTAAATTTTAAATAGTAACGTTTCATTAATTCCTTTGCAAAACGACATTAACGTAGACAAAGATTTCGATGATGCTTACACATACATTTATTCTAAGATTATACCTATTACTTTTAAATCCAGTTCAATTACAAAGGGATTTCACTCCATTTGTGTGGGATAGGTTTTGTTTTTGAATCTATACTCAGACAAGGGTTTGCTACTTTGGGGCATGCTGAACAACATTGTTTGAAGAGGATTATTATTCAGGCTATCTGATTCCTGTGCGAGAGAACTTATTAAATGCAAATACAGCAGATTATTAGTCATTATACAGACCAAAAGCAAGGCTTTTTCAAAAGCATTAATATTGATTTATTTTTTGATAATATGAATATATTCTAATTTTTAAAGAAATTGTCAATGTATATATTAAAATGTATGTTATTATTTATTTTTGGAGAAAAAGTGAATCCGGACACAAAACGATGTATCTTTAAATTTACCTAATTATTTCGTCCGAGGGTTTCTTGAAAATACGATTTATCCTGGATCTGGATTCCAATTAAATATAATCTAGTTTTTTAAATATTATTTTAATAATCAATCAAAACAGTAAAGGAAAGAGTAAAAAGAAAGCATGTCACAGAATAATTCTTTTCTAAAAATTTAGACTTTTTAAACTCTAATATTTTGTTCGAGAATTGAAATTTCGTCCAACAGGCTTTACAAATCATAAATTATGATTTACTCCACCAATTTCCAAATTTTTTTAATTACTCAAGAGTTTTGTTCTCTACGGCAACTTGCGCACAAAAGGTAACATTCTGTTTTGAACTTGTTTAAAATGTTTTTTTATGCTTTCAATCATTACAGACATTTTTTGAAGAGAAAAAAATTGAATATAATTGAAAAACTGCAAAAATTTATGGTGATTTTCTGTTAATTTTATACTTATTTTCATGTTAATTGGCTAAATTACACCCAAGTTATGGTTCTTGAAATCAGTGGCTGCTTTAAACCTCTACCTAGTTTTGAAGAGTTGATGCTAAAAATTTGAAGCATTTTTTTTCAGGATTTCATTGACAGAATATTAGTATTTTAAGCACAAAAATTTCCACTGGCACAAAAAATATATTTTGAAGATAAATTCGCCCGCAATTATTTAAAAATAAACCTGCAAAAGTTTTGTAATAAAATAACTATTGGGAAATTAAATTAAAAGGTAATGTATAATAAGTCTTTAAATAGAAAGTAAAATGCTCGAATTACTTTCTTTTAATAAGTATAAGTTTTTCTGACAATAGTCAGGTAAAATTTTGTTTTTTAATTGGTTAAATTAATAAATACTTTTATTGAATATTAAACAAAAAGAAATACTGGGATTATAAAAACGGAATTAAGTGTATTTTAGGGTGTAGTATTAGCTATTCAGATGGAAAACTTTTATTTTGAAACTTTCAACTTTAAAATAAAATTAATATTGAATTGATCATACATGAGAAAGCAATTAAGTAATGAAATATTTGGAAACCCTACACAGTAAAACCCAAAAGTGCTTTACAGCATAGGTACGGCCCACAAACAACACTCGTACTAGTTGAGAAGTTAAATTATTGGGCTACGTATAGTTAACATTAATTGCTGTAAATTCGTGGATATACGGTACTTCTAACGCGTAGAATTGTAACGGGGAGTTTTGTTGAGGTACCGTTGGTACCTCTTTGTACTTTACGGTGCTATAGAGTATCATTAACTCAACTACCTGTTAAAATGAGTACAATATGTTCATGTTCATAGAGCTCTAACCTCATACAAATTAAAATAACGATGAAATATTATAGAAATATTTATTATCTGTTGAATGTACTATCTGTAGTTTATCGTTTTGTCCTTTTGAGATATAACCTTTTAACAAAATTTTGTTACTTTGTTAATTTTGTAGGGACATCGTTTAAGTTTTACAAAAAAAATTAACATAAAATAATTTTGAACAATTTAGTGTTTTTACAATTAATCGCTTTTAAGTTTTACACACGTTTTCATGTGTCTGAACCTACTCTCGAAAACTTTCCTCACTTTGAAGGTGGTACATCTAGAATATAGTTTTTGATGACTTCAACAGCGTCATGATTTGATGAAAATAATTGACCATGCATTTTTTATTTGGTATTCCGGAACACATTGAAGTCGTTAGTCGATAAATCATATGAATACGGGCAATAATACATTGATTGAACGTTTTCTTCTTTTAGAAGATCTTTCAAAAAGATAAATTTTGTTGACATTCTCTACAAGCATCCTGGCTAAGGGATAAAGAATGATGCAGTGTTTTCTGAATTTCTCCATGACTTCTCGCAAACAAATTGTAAACGATTAAAAATTAATTGTTCTTTTGTCGCGTTATCTATTATGTGTGTGTGTGTGTGTGTGTGTGTGTGTGATGTTAAAAAATATTAAGTTATAGGGCCTATATAATAAGGATGCCAATATTAATATGTTTCAATAAATCCAAAGGTATTTCCGTGAATTCTTTTGTAAGTGGCCTCATGCAGAGAATGCGAAACGGAAAAATAAATAGCAAATACCAGATTCATTTAACACAAAAAAATTTAATGTAATATCAAACTTAACTACTAACATACATATTATGAGACACATTGACATGAAACATTTTAAAAGTGTTTTATAAGATTATGTGATTGTTACCTATTTAATGCAATTTATCTAATTTATTTAAAAGAAATTGAGAGTCCATGTTATTGAACATTATAAAAATCAATATATAAAATTTTACATGTTCATTGTAGATGAAAATACCTGAGACCACATGATGTTCATCGGTGCCGACTTAAATGCATAATTGTTAGATTAAATAGAAACTGAATAAAGATGATTAGTTACATTATTACTTTTTAATACATAAATCAATAGATTTTAAACACAAAATAAAACAAAACTGACATAAACTACTACATTATTACATTTTTTGACCGTTATACAAGACGAGAGCAGAAATGCTTGTTTCCTACATCAGATCTGGAGCCCAAGTCCCTAAGGATCACCAAGCTCACCCATCTTCCAGCATCCTAATTTTCAACTGCAAAACCGACATCTTTATTCTGAGAGCCAATCAAATAATTTAATTACACTCCCAGTACTAATAATTTAAAACGTTAACCTTAACGGTTAGATTTTTCTCGAAGCGTTACTTATATCCTTCTCTGTCTCACATACTCGTTCTCTCTGTAAATTCGTTACATTAGTAGTATTATGATTAATTATACACATCCTGTTATTGACTTTATAAATTGATTAATTATTCCTAAATTATAAAATTAATTCTAACTTATGCTACTAACATAGGTAATCTATTTTTATGAATCTGTTATTTGCTAAACTTAAATGATATAATTGATTTTAATTTAAACAAAAAGCGTTTTACTTTATATCCCCGTATTAAATTATTAGAAAAAAATATACATTATTAAAAAGTCACTCTACACTTTTATTCTCTTAAGGAATAGTTTCGGCATATCCAGTACAACAGAAAAAAAGTAATAATTTTTTTTTGGAAGCGCTTCGTGATCGAACGAATTATTTATTGAATTCAATTAACCTTGGAACACCCAAAGCTTGGTTTTCGACTCTTACGGATATATGAACGTCTCATCACCTGTTACTACGTTAAACACACATGTCAGTCTCTTGGTAGAATTTCTTTATCATGTTTTTCTAATTAAATTGAACCTTTTTCTAAGCATTATCGGTTAAACTGTGTAGAATCCATCGATAACAGATGAAAAATTTATAAATAAATTTTGTGAGAATAGGAAGTTTCATGTGAAGGTTTTCGTTGATAGATTTTTACAATTTTCGTAAAGGTCTAGCTCAATAAAAATTCCTGAATTGCTTATTTCAAATTTTGGTAATGAATTACCATCAGAGAATATTGTTTTCAACTGGTTTGCAGAATTTCATTGCGTTCGTGCTACCGTCAGTAATACGTTTTTAAAGGTCAATAAATATCGGTTTTTGCTTAAGAAAACTTTAATGCTGTGCACAACATGATTGTAGAGGATTGACATGTAACTTACTTTGCGATAGAGACATACCTGCTTATGTCGAGTACTGCAGTACATTTCAGCGCGCAGTGTAAACAAACTATCATCCTATATCTCAGCTGTAAACTTGTCAACTATTGTCATATTTTGTAAAAATAAAGTCACATCTGAATAAAACCATCATTATAATGGCCGTTTGTAAAATTTTAATCTAAAATTAAAGTAAAGTTTTAAGTTTTAATCTATTCAGTTAAAACAATGATCAACCACATGACTCAATGAAATGAAGATATGTTTGACGAGTAAAATCAGCTGTTAAACACCTGATATTCACCAACCTAGTGGGTCAACTCTCGTACTTAAAAAATAAGAAATCATATTTTTTAGACACAAAAAGACAGCTATATTAAAATTATATTGAAAACTGCAAGCAAATACATCGAAAAATTGCTTTCTGTACTGTAAGCTCGAAAAAGAAAAAGAAAGTTTTATGAATAGGGAAGATCGAAGGTTTTAGTAATAATGAACGGATGAACTGATCCAGGAACTCTGCAGGTATTCAGAACATTATTTTATCATCATTTTAGGGGAATTTCAGCTTACCAAACGTTCAATAATTGCTTTCACTAGAGCAGGCAAAAGTAATATCGTCTTGTCTTTACGAAAGAATAACTTATTAAATTAAGGTAAAATATGATTAATAACCTCCATAATTTTGTAAATTAATTTTTTAATATATTATGTATTAAAAATGTTTGACGGAATAATTTCACTAGTTTTGTTTTAAATGTTAGATCATCTAAATATGTGGTAGGTACCGATAATTTTTTACTTATATTTTTTCATATTTTCATTTACATTGTACAAATAAGTACCTTTAAACTACGGAGTTGAAAATAAGATATTTGCTAAAATTTTAGAGCTGATACAGTATATATACATCTCAGAGATTGATTACAAAAGAATAATTTATATAGTTACATAGTATTCTTCTGTGAGCTAATACACTCGTACTGTAACTTAATATATTTTTATCCCATTTTATAAGGATTCTTTAGTTATCGCCGCCTCCCCTCTCTCAACCTTCGCCTCCATTAATCCCAAACCATGTAATCCACTTTCTAAAGTCCTTTTCTCTCCATTGCCTCGTCACGTCATCTTTGAAGGACCGAAGTCTGCCTCTTTTGCACCTTCCCATCGGGCTCCAATCCGTTACCCACTCTGCTCATCTGCTTCCATCTAACCTTCCCTCATGACCATAATAAATCAATCTTTTTTCGTCAATATAGGGAGCTTAAAATATTTCTCTTCACCCACATTTTTATTTTCGTATTTCTTAATTTTTGCCAATTCATATTTTTGCCTTCGGATCTCCATCTCGGTCAAGTAAATTGTATCTCTAATTTCTCTATTTATTTAAATATTTATCTAAAATTTTAAATATTATAAATATTATTATTATAAATATTATATTATTATTTTAAATATTATCTTTTTATTTAAATATTTATTTCTCTATTTATTTATTTAAGTATTCTTATTTTTGTGATTGTTTTTTTCCAGAACACCGAGATAAGTTGCCCTAATAATGTTCTGCCTTGCCTCAGTTTGTTCTTATTTTCTCCTCTGAGACTATAAATTCCAAGTATTTGAATGAATGTTTGAGATTCTATCTATTACCACCAAGTTCCAAGCCTGTTCTCTTATTTTTCAGTTTTTGAATAGCATGCTTTCCGAAATTTATTTTTAACCAGTACTTCTTCCTCAAATGTCTGCTATAAAAGGGACTTACTAACTGAGGGTATAAAGGTCAAATTGTCTTGCATTAGGATACCCATTTACTCACATTTTATTTTCCACAATTTTCGTCAATATAGGGAGCTTAAAATATTTCTCTTCACCCACATTTTTATTTTCGTATTTCTTAATTTTTGTCAATTCATATTTTCGCCTTCGGATCTCCATCTCGGTCAAGTAAATTGTATCTCTATTTCTCTCAATCACTATCGGAAAATATTTTAAACAGCGTCGGTGACGTAGAGAAGCTCTGGATTAGACCTTAAGTTTTTGTGAATTTGTTTCTTGCCTGTTAATTTGTTTCCCTCTCTTATACAATTTTATTTTTCTCTGTAGTTATTTTATAGCAGGTCTCATATTTACAGATATGTTTTATCACATATAAACGAAACATTTATTTTTAATGAAGTTTTAAAAACATAGATTAAATACAACCTCTTTATAGTCAACTGATAATTTTAAAATTTAAAAAAACTACAACTATTATTTAACAAGTAATTTGTTGTACGTAACCGTGCTTGAACCGGTGTCGGTCTGAATTAAATGAAAGCAAATGGATTACTGTCGCTTTGTCGATTCTGGAAAACAGGTCAAGTGTAAAAAATACATTAATAGAAGTTTAGACTAATAAAATTGTGATTTTGTCCGTGAATTTTACATCCTCTGCTGACAGAGCTAAATTACCTTATTGATGTGCAGTGCATCGAATAAACTACATTAGCCTCTGATTTACATCAGATATACTAACCGTGAATAACCTTAAAATTTATTTAAAACTGCAGAATTGATCCGAAACGATTGCAATATTCTTTGATTTTTTAAATTGTATAATTAACTTCGGTATAATTATTACTGAGAATTAAATTTATCCAAGTAATTTCTGAGATGGATGTATGATGTTCTTAATCCCAAAGGTTTGATCTTAGCTGGCAATTCTGTCATCCATTATGCCTATCATCCAATGCCTATCTACAGGTATAATATCGAATATTGTGTAATGGCCTAGCACATTAATAATAAATACCTCAACCACCTCTTTGTCTTCTGTAATACCTTAAATAATGGCTGCCTAATGTTTACATCATTAATAGACATATCCTGTTTACAGACTTTTCGGATCTTAAAGTGATAGTTTCTTAAAGTGATAGTAAACGCTTGTCAATGTTTTCAGTCAATGTACATATTTTCTAGTTATTGTAATTATTTTATTTAAAAAAAATTAACGCATATGAATAATTATCATCTGTTCATGTAAGTACAATAAGTAGGCAATTCAAATAATTTTTAGTAGAACAGGTAATATTGATTATATGTTCAGAAATTAGCAACTTAACCGTTATCAAAGTACTAACAATGAATATCAAACAATAGACGCATACTTATGCATACGTATTTACATGAATTTACATGATTTATAAGGTATACACGCTCATTCACGAGAAAACAAAAACAATAAGGAAACGAATCTACATAAAAAATAAGAAAAAAGGTTTATAATAAACATAAATCCAGTTTAAAGAAGAAGAAAGAAAAAAATCTGTTTTAATGTAGTGGAAAGAGACCTTAAGGAAATGGGAATACAGAGAAACGCTATCCAGATCAGAGACACATTTGGAAAGGCCGTAGACGATTTTAAAGTTTTAAAATACAGAAACACTGATTCTAAGAAATCAGCATATAAGTGGTCAGAAGAAAAAAAGAAGACGATGAAGAAAAAGTGAAGAATTTTTGGGAAGAAAGAAGGAGGGAAGAACATCATGCGAAAAGTTTACTCAGTCCAAAGATGACAAAAACGAAAAAAAGAAACAAATCCGAAAATGCTTCATAAGCGTGATACGGCTAGTGAAAGATTTCACCCGGACTTCGGCACATGAAATAAGTTCGGAATAAAACTTTTAGGACGTTAAGAGTAAATAATGACAGTTTCGTGTGAAAGCGAGTAAAACAGATCCCAGAGCTACATCTTCAATATTTTTTGAGAAATCTGAGGAAAACTGAAATAAATAGGGGTAAAAACCCTGGCTTTTATGTTTCTCGTACAATAACTTTGTTAAATGAGCCATACACATTATAATAGTTTTAAATAAAAATTGTAGAGAATTAAATTCTGAGAAAATTGATGTAAAAAAAGTCGATTACAAAAAAATAAGTTGCAAAAAATTAATTTCATTAACTTCCGAAACTTGACTAGAAAACGCGTTAATTTTTATACAGTTGGAGTAAACGCTTTTTTCCTTTTATTCTGATACGTTTCTTTCGATTTAGTACAGTCGAAATATAAACTAACGTATTTGATATTACTTCATTTTTTAATGTTACAGCACGGTATCCCAAAGTTAATGTGACGTGCAGGATGAGAAAAACAAAGATGTAGAGAAACTTATAATGATTTGTTGATGTAATTTTTATCAATTACGATTTTCAGTGGTTAAATTTTGTTTCTTTATAACTTCAGTTCAGTGTTACCGGACTTTGTCATAAATTTTAGTTAACTGAAAAAGTAGCGGAGCTTTCAGAGATTATAAAAACATTTGTTTTGTGACATTTTTTAATAGTTTTTGTTGTGGATTTTTTATGTTATAGTTTTGTTACGTAATACCATTCTTTGAAGAAATTCTGAAATATATTACTTGTAAATAATAATTACAAAATTTTGTAATTAATGCCAAGTAGTACCATAAACTAAATGATTTTGTGAATAACTCATTGTTACAAAAAACCTCATTTAATCACACACTTAACAATCTTTCGGTAATTAACTTAACATGCAAATTTAATTAAATTTTTGGTGGGAAATTAATCCACCCAACTATGGTTTCCTATATTCAAGGGTAGATGAATTTAGTGCTTCTGTGTTTATTTTGCTACTACTAATATTATATTCGTGTGTTAGTAATTAAAATTATGTTGGTAACGTCATAATAATGAAGCTACTGTAATTGTGTGGAAATGCGTTTTTTTCCGTTGACGTATTAAATAATTATGCATCAATACATAAAAAAATATAAATAAAACACAAACGAAGAAAATTAGAACGGGGAAATTAAATACAGCATACAAATTTTTTTTTTTTTTTTTATATCCCTAATTTGTGTACGTTGCAATCTGTTCAATTGAGAACAATAAGCAACCCCATGACCCAATGAGATGAGGATGATGTGTATGACGTGTAAATGAGGTGTAGTCTTGTACAGACCCAGGCCGACCAATCCTGAGAGATTGGTACAAATTAATGCAGAAAATATTACAAAAAGAGAAGTCTATCATGAAATACAAAAATCAGACATCATAAAACAGTATTGTTGATAGAATCGTTAGGTTTATGCGACAGAAACACTGAATTTCAACATAAAAAGTGTAAGAGAAAATTGAGAAAAAACAATCAGAAAGAAGAATAACAAAAAGAATAATGGTTCCAATAATTTAAATTGTAAATAAATATGGCAAATATTGCACAAAGAGCGCCTAGAAAAAGATTTCTAAGAAATCCAAAACATATGGGATGATAAGAAAGAAGAGGATGAGATTCTACGTAGACGTGGTAAGGAAGGACCAAGAAAGACTTATAAAACTTTTTTGAAAAGCAATAAGTTGACTGAAACGAAAATATTATTCAAGCTGGAAAAGCTTGAAAAGCTTCCATTTGCAGTTAGGGTGACACGTTAAAAACCACCTCTTATGTACCGCAACCTAGAGTTGTCGCTTACAAATAACGAAACCAATAGATGCAACTAGAAATAAGCTAAAAAAAAAGAAAGGGGAAATATGAATTGGCAGAATGATACTGTAGCACTGTGTGTAATATATTATATCACACAATCCTATTAATCAAGATTGAAACTTTTTCTGATAACAACTTCCGTTCAATTTCTAATCTAAAATGTTTATGAAAATTTACTAACCCCCAAAAACCCAACGGGTATCTAACACACACACACACACACCTACTCAATGGAGATTCTTGCTTAAAACACCGGATTATAGTATGACATGTCTGTCTCACTGTTATGACAAATTGATGTTGACAACAACCACTTTTTCATAATGAAAAATCTTTGATGATGACTATTTTAAGTAATATATCAAACATATATTGTATTATTCGAGGTTGAATAGTATCTGAGTTAAATTACGAATAGTATTCAACACTATATCTGCAACTTTAGTTAAAATACTATTACGTCAATTTTGCACACGGGAAGACTGGTTTCGTGTTTTAAACAGTCAACTAGTGTATAAAATAAAGTAAAAATTAAGTAAAGTAAAAAAAATATCTAAAATAATTTAATGATTTAAGACAAGCAATTTAGATTCAGGATAGTAAACGCGACTAGAGGTGGATTCATTGACATGAATTTTCTTCAAAATTTAGCCTACGTAGTGAGAGAAAAGGGGTTAAGTCTCTGTTTCGTAGATTTGTAGAAGGCTATTCATTTCAAATGATGTAAACTAATAAAAATACTTAAAGATCATTGCGTGAATTGAAAGGGAAAAGGCTACTGTGAAAGAAGTTTACTCGTACATAACTTAGAGAAAGACAGTAGAAATAAAATATTCACAAACGAGGGATTAAATCTTGGAATAGAAGTTAGATATTGTCTGTCTTCCACCAATTCTTTTAACGTGTATTGAAGGAAAAGCTACGAGAGAAAAAGGAAGTACCCTTGGAGGAATAAAAGCTAGTTATAGTACGATTTACAGATTATGTGATATTTTTGGAGGATAAATATCAAAATTAAACGCATGTTATTCAAATTATGAAACATGGTGGCAGAATGTGACACGGAAATGCATGTTGTAGAAGCTGAAGTACCTACCGATAATACTAAATAATAAATAAGTGAGCATCTACAAGACTGAAGAAACAATTAAATGTATATTTCGATACGGGTATCTGGCTAGTCTGAATAAGAAGATTAGAATAGCAAAAGAATTGATTGATTGAATAAACTTACTACGTGGCAAGCCGGAATAAATATGAGGTCAGGATTAGTTATATTTGGAGGATACTACTTTACCAATGCGAAACATGCACGATTAGGAAATAATAAAGGAAAAGGATCGTCTAAAAGCGGTGAAGATGGATTTCTGGTGACGGAGCTGTGATGTATCGCGCATCGATTGAATTCCGAAATTAGGAGAAGAATTGGCGTTCAAAGAAATATCACGGATACCATATCCCGGAAGTAGTCAAAACGGTTTGGCCATTAGCAGAGGTTGGAGAATGGTAGGTGGCAAAAGAGGGTATGGAAGTGGAGGCCAGCTGGTAGAAGAAGAAGGGGTAGGCCAGAAGTGACATGGTCGGACGGCGTGCAGGAGGCAATGTCTTTACGGCGGCTCTCCGATGGGCACTGGTGAGAGAAAGAGAGGTGGTGCTTAGGAAGCTACATACAGCTGGGGCTGTAAATCCTAGCATGAATATATTAATATATACTATAGAAAAAGTCTAGAGGCTTTTAAATTTTGTGATCATACAACTGATTCGAGAAAATGAAATGGAGTGATAGATAGAGGAATGTTCTGGTATTATGAAGAGTGGAGAAGAAAAATTTTATAGAGTTAAATCTTGTTCGATGGAGGAAACCTAATTAGGTAGGATATACAATCGAAGAAGAATGTTTCTATTAAAACTGTATTAGAACTATCGATGAATAAAAGCGTAGTCAACTTAAAAGCGGGTGTGAGCTATCAAAATATTAAGGAACATACCGAGAACAGACCAATTTTAGGCAATAGAGTGAAACGGATCTGCTTTAAAAGATATCACCGCATTAGGATGATGGTATTATTATGGGAAGTGTTGCAATGAATGAAGCTAGATTTTTTTATTAATCTTTATAAAACTTATCTTAGATGTTTAATGCCACGTTTAATATGCTACTACAAAATTATAAAATTCAAATGATTACTTGAAAATTTTGATTAATGGTGGAGATTAAAATAAACTTATTTTTGTTAAGAAATTTAAGAAGTTTAAAACAGCAAAGAACAACTTTTATACACTACAAAACTATTTATGTCTTGATTTCTAGTTCTTTAACAAGAAAATTATAAGCTCTTTTTGATATTTATTTATTTGTTTACCAAGTATTTAGCTGTTATTGTTGTAAAATAAATAATTTTGCTTTTAGTGGTACATTAGTGTTTTAAATCGTAAATAATGACTTCAAAAGTTAGTTTGCACGAACATTTTTTTGTACTATGTATTTCTCTCTTTTCTTCACTGTATTCACTATGCGTTTTTTCATAGTTTCTGTCTCTCTTTCGCAACTCTATTACTCGTTGAGTAATTACATCCATCCCTATTCCGCCAAAATTCCCACTTCAGCTTCATTTATATCCTGACGTTCACCACCGCAACTACATCTACCAATCTTGAATTTTCACCATCCCGATTTCTCTCTTTCACACATATTCTTTCAACCGTCTTTTTTACCGTCTTTTCTGTTTCTTGTTTTTCGGTTCACCGATTTCAGTTAATTTTATCTTTCAAACTATATACTCATGTGTCAGTTCATACAAAACGTGTTAATTAAAGATATCGATAATATAAAATAATACTGAGAGTTAAAATTACTTTAGAACAAAATATTTAGTTGATTAAATATTGGTATACGCTTTGTTGATTTTAGATCCTCAGAATCATATGTTGTATTAAGAACAATAATTTAAAAAATTAAAGTCACATTAATTTAGTGGTCATTAGTTAACATAACGAAAGGAAAATTTAAAATGTCAAAATTTATTAATTTTATCATATGAAACCACAAGAAGACAAAACGGCTTCAACTAAAATTACATTTGAAACAACTATACAGGTTTGTTTAATCTAAATCAGCCATACATCTCAAACAGAAACTATTACTCTACAATTTCGTCTTAAAAACTATTTGGATGGATGGTATTCAAACTTTAGGTTGGGCAAAATAGAGTAATTTAAAAACTATTCAAGCATTCAAATCTAAATATTGCTGTATAAAAACCGGTTTACCCTATGTCTCAAAAAACACACTACACGCCGATTTAAAAACACCATTCATTTGCAAAATCTTCAAATAGAATAGTTATTTTAAATTCTGCTAATAATTAAAAATTCATAAAAATTCGCTTATCAGACTTTGCTTACATGGCAAATCTACCAGGCTTTATTAGAAAATTAAAAAGAATATGGAGCAAAGATCTTCTTTAATTCTTTCTGCTTGTTTATGCAGATTATAACTTGTCGAAAAAGCTAAGTGTAGAGTATTAGATGTACCTAATTTTTTTTTAAATATGCTTTATTACTATTGGTAATAACCTTTTCTTTAACAATATGACCTTTTAAAAGATTTTAGTTTTTCCTTTAGTATATTTATTTGCTCATTTTAATTCTAAATTTAACTTTGCTGAATGTTGTATTTTTTATTCGTGCCTGTTTTTGTTAATTGTAATGTAATATCAATGCTCCTTCATCTTTTGGTTGTTCTCTATAGTACAGTTAAAAATTTAAACAATTTAGGAGAGACTCAAAGTCGGAACTATCGGGGTAATTAATGAATAGTTTTGAAATACAATGTCGAGGTGCCACAGGAGGTTCTTTGTACAGTAAAAGCTCTCTTCAACGGGCTCGGCTCAACAGATCATCGGATTATCGGTCGATTATTATAAGTTATGTTTTTGATTACAGTAACAAAGAGTCACAAACAAAAGAACATGTAAGCCGTTACATTGAACAATGTGAATCAATTTCTGGTAATATAATTTTTATAAAATTGTAGCTTGATTCTGCATTTGCTGAAACGTTCAAATTTTAAGGCAAAAATGAATCGAAGACTTTTCTTTACATAATCGTATGGAGTATGTAGGCTAGTATAGTTTATTTAATGCTCATTAATATAGAAGTACCTAGCTTTCCGTGGTTATATTTTTATTTTATAACAAATTTAGAATATATATCAATAACATCATACATACTTATATTTTAGACGGAGTTATAAAATTACGATTAGTGAAAAAGATATAAAATTTAAAGAGACTTCTCATCGGAATATTGAAAAAATGATTTTGTTTGTTTAGTTTGGTTGTTTTTTTTCGGAAGCTTGTCGGGTTGTGTTTGTCGGTATCGTCGGAATGCTTGTCAGCCGGTCGCATAGTACCTAATAAAAGGCTATGGTGACGTATTTATAACTACATAATCATTTTACTTCAAAGTTCTGAATTTTGACGCAAGGTTTCACAAATTCAGTTTTACTGAATATGTTTTTCTGAAATGAGCATTTATCTCAGAAATTGTTAAAGTTATCAAGCTGAAATTTGAGAGCATATTGATAAGTCTAAAAAATATCAGCTGACTATCTACAACCGTTTTTGAGAAAACGGGGCATTAGTAGATTCCATTTTATCACATGTATAGGTACTGGTTACGAGTCTCCCTTAAGGTTTTCAACATATTTCGTTGAATATATTGGATACAATATCAATACGAAGCAAATTTGTACATAAATAACGTAGTTGTATCTTAAGATACGAATTATTGCATACATAATCCTGTATTTTATTGAGGGTTTGTAAAATTAGAGATAGTTTAATTGAGAATTTACTTATCCACTCAAAATTCCACCAAAACCAGCAACATAAATGCTATCTAAAGGTTCCAAAATAGAGTGCTCAGGAACATTGTTAACGCTCCGTGGTATGCCCGCAACAGCGACATCCATCGAGGCTTGAAAGTGAATACAGTAGCAGAGGAAGTGTGTAAATGTGCCAAAAAACATGACGATCGTTTTCACGATCATGTCAACATTGAAGCACTTCAACTGTTGGATAATAGTGTAATAGTCAGGCGACTGAAAAGGACTAAGCCTGTAGATTTAGTTTGTTGAAAAAAAACAAAAATGATTACTAAAAGAGTAATAGTTAGGCGACTGAAAAGAACTAAGCTTGTAGATTTAGTGTGTTAAAATAAGATTACTTAAGTGTAATAGTGTGGCGAGTGAAAGAACTAAGCTGGTAGATTTAGTGTTTTAAGGAAAATAATAGAAGTACTGTAAAACTATAAATAAAAATAAATTACATTTAGTCATGTAATTTAAGTCATGTATGAAACAGCTGGATTTAACATTTAGAAAGATGTATTGGCTCGTTGGTAGGCGTTCTCAGCTTTCGATTGACAACAAACTACTTTTGTACAAATTCATGCTGAAGCCGATTTGGACCTACGGAATTCAGTTACGGGGGACAGCATCAACTTTGAACATTGAAATTCTGCAAAGGTTTCAATCAAAAATTCTACGGACCATACTGAATGCACCGTGGTATATTACCAATGCCGATATACATCGTGATATGGATGTGCAGACGGTACGAGAAGAAATACGAAGTTTCAGTTGTAAATACATCGAACGTCTAAACAACCACGTAAATCACTTAGCACTGAATCTCTTAGACAACAGTAATGATGTCAATAGGCTAAATCGTGCTACAGTACTGGATCTCCCAGGGCGATTCTGATAGTGTGATTTTAAAGTTGTAAATAATATAATGTTAGTGTTTTGTAGATGACTGTCGTGTTTGAGTGTGAATGTTGTAAATTACTGAATGAACGTTTCGAATTATTTTCGGAAAAGTTAGGTGTACATATATTCAGAATCATGTGCTTATTATTTATTACTTCTTATTTATTTTTCGTTTTAAAGGAAGTTTTGGTTATTTTTTATTTTATATTTATTTTTTTTGTTTATTTATTTAAAAATCACTATAAAATTTTGATTGTAAATATTAAGAACAGTATGAAATGTTTTCATGTTATAATTTGTTAATTACACCAGTGGGTTGTAATTTTTTCATGAGTTGTGTCTAATTGATAAGTTGCATTTATTGTTATTTATAACAGATTATGCATTAAATAAAAAGTTATATGAAAAAAAGTCATGTATGTGTATAATATAAGTTACTGAAACTAATGGTTAGCTACGTGTAATATTAAGCTACTTTTAAGTCATATAGTCATGTAAGTTACTAAATTAATGTCTAAATTAATAATAGGATTAAGTTACAGATTTAAGAAATTGATAAGTTTAGGCCTATAGAGCACTGTGAAGTGTCATTAGAAAATAAGTCACCGGTGGGTGACTACATGATAATATACAGGGGGGGGGGATAATATCGCTAAAGAAAAACTGTTCGTTTGTTTCAAGTAACTAGTTGCAGTAAATCTACAATGAAAAAACTAAAAAAAAACTCCAAATTCGGTCTAAAAATGGCCGATTCAGAGAGAAACTGTAATTTTTAGAAATTGTAATTAAATGTTAAATTATTAATTAGTTTTGCCATTGATATAAAATAGTGTTGAACTGATATAATATTACTCGTATAATTTATAAAATCTGCTAATAAGTATTACTATACCATAAATTATTGCTACAATGACTTTCGCAATATATTTTCTAAGATTACCATAACAGATGGTGAATGATTTATTGTTACATTAACAATAAAAGTATGTTAGTAAAACTAGAACGTTTCACTAAATTCTACTTATAAGTTGAGTAAACAGTAGAGAAAATTATTGCTGTAAATACATACAATACGGACTGCAGACACGACAAGTTCTTGTTATTGCTTTAACCATATAACCTCAATAAATATATGAATGTATGTTAGTAGTTTTAGTTGTAATAAGAACTATAAAGTTGGATAGATAGTTTGGTTAAAATCTCTGGTTTGAATTGTGATAAAACATCTCTAATACATACAATGAATTTGAAACTTGTAGAAGTACTATGAACAATTCATATGTTAATTAATCAATATGGTAATTATGGTATTTTGAAACAAGTTACTACTATACACTGTTGTAAATAGTAAGTTTCTAAATTACTTAAGTAAAATTATTAAAAAAAATAAACAACAATCGATATTAAATCGGAACTACATTGTCCTATTGTTTTGTTATGGTGTATTTTAAGATAGTGGCTGCGCTTCGAATCCCTCCTTATGAAGAGAGACTTTGTTTATTAAATCTTCCTGCTCTGAGATAACGCCGTCATCGGGGAGAACTGATCGAACATTCAAAATACTCAGTGATTTCTACAAAACTCAAGTTTTACTGTTGATGACGGATCTCGACAATATAACTTGGAGTCACACAGCTGCTTTACTAAAGCACCGCTTTAACTCAATTAGGAAACAGAACTTTTCACTGCGTTTGGTTCATCGATCCGTTGATTACGATATTCTGGAATCTTCCCATTCAGGTTGTAAACATCCAGTTTCGTTCTTATGTCCTCATTTCTTAATTGGTCTCTACTGTTACAACCCTTTGTTTGTCACAGGAATCGCATCTCTGCCGCCTGTACTATACTCTTGTTAAGTACTACTTGTTAAGTAATTGTTGTAAGTAGAAATTGTTATGGTTTAGCACCAGACCACTCTGGTAGTGATCCACGACTTACTTCCATAGAGTAGAACTGAGGCAACTATTACCTTGTAAAACTTTATCTAGGTTTTATTATTGTTTTTCTGCCTAGGGTTCTACTAATATTGCCGCACACTGCTTGCAATTTGCCACCTTTCTTCTCTATGTCCAAATCTTGATAAAACCTAGTGTCACAACCAAAATAATTGCATTTGGTACTTGTTCGAGCACTTCTTTTACCAAAAAAAAAAATTTAGACCTGTGGGATTTACCAGTAAATGACATTACCTTTGACTTTTATATTTTATGATCAGGTAGTGTTTGCAGACTCGGAGGATAATTTGCAACGAGCTGTATATTCACTGAGCAAAATTTATAAGGAATATAACTTGGAAATATCGGCAACAAAGACGAAGGTGTGGGGTTTTGTTGGAGAGGAACCTCTTAGAAGCAAAATTGTTTTGGCTGATCAGATATTGGAGCAGGTGTCAGGGTTCCAGTACCTAGGATGTAGATTATCCTATGGGGAGAGTGAAGATGTGGACTGGAAAATACATAAATTCCAACGTCTATTAGGAACCATAAGCAGAACATTAAAAGGGAAAGTAAGGAAGGAGACAATTATTAAATTTTATAAGGTAATGGCTAGGCCAGTTCTGTTGTACGGCTCCGAAGCATGGACACTGACCTCTCGTCAATACAGAAGAATCGAGGCAGCAGAGATGCGCTTTCTGAGAAGTATTGCGGGTTGCACTCTCAGGGATAGGATTAGAAGTGAGATAATAAGAAATCAACTTCATGTTGAGAATATTAGCGATATTATCAGGAAATATAGGAACAGTTGGAGGGAACATGTAGAGAGAATGGAGGAGAGTAGGATACCCAAGTTTTTGTGGCACTATAGAGCGAGAGGAAGAAGAAGAATTGGGAGACCGAGGAAGCGATGGGAGGACCAACTGTAGGAACGCATCGATCGGAATGGACTCGAACTTTCCAATTAGGAGCAATAATTTATGTAAAGACGCAGGTTTCGATGATGAATTTTACTAAATTACAAAGTATACTTTTAAAATATACAATCTTTTAACAAATGACAATTTCAAAAGAAAGCAACAAAAGAAGAAAACAACTACCATTGCAACGGAACAGGCTGGGTAAAGCCTAAGCCGTATAGTTGATGATGATGACCTTTGACTTTTATATGGAAAAATTGAAATTATATTTTTTCATAACTCATTTAAAATATATACCAATCTCTGAAGTTCATCCTCACTCTTATGCACAATCCACAAATAGTAAAGCAATTAGTTATTATCTTTCCTACTTATGAGGTAGGTTTTTTAAATTAAGTAGTTTTTTGTGATTTAGTTTTGTTCGCTTTGTTTTGGGCTAAAAAGCTTTTGCTTTAGCCCATATTTAGTAATAATAGGCCTAGTAAAAACATTTATATTAAATATGGATGTAAAAATTATTTTCGTAGTTTCAACAATGAAACATTTGTATGCAATACAAGCCTAACACAATACTTACGAACTGTGTAACATATTAAACGTCCGTCTAAAAGAATATGCTTTTCGTGTAAACTCGTAATTTTTTAATTCGTTGTGCGACCCTTTTAAGTTAATAAAATAATACTGTTTTAATGAAGTTAATACTGAAGTATCTTAACTAGGTCATCAGAACTTTATTATAAACGTAGTTATGAAAACACAAAACCCAATTTACTTTATATGAAACTATTCATTTTATTTAAACTAACTAGTTTTTAAAACAGAAAAAAACCATTTTTTGTCGTAACAAGGAAAATAAAATTGGCAAATACATTAAGATAAATACTGTGTCTTTGAAAATAAATTTTATTCGTGAACTTAGTGTTCAACAATATATTTCGTCGACAGCTTTCGTGATGTTAGTGGTTAGCCCATGATCCCAGATTCAATTTTGTATAAAATGATGCGATATTAAAGTAAACTTAAAACAATTCCTTTAATCAAACATTTTTGTAATAAACCGATTTCGTAGCCATTTCGTTTCTCCCAGTTGCACTCTAAATTCACTAATATTTGAATAATCTTGTAAAGAAAATAATATTTGCGTCTCTCTACCAATGTAATCATTTGGAAAACTTTGCTTAAATCAACACAAGTTCCGTTCAATTTACGACGCCATGTCCACCTGTAATATTGAATGACGTCCAAATTCTCTAGGAAAGAGCAGTGCATTTTTTTGACTTACGGCTTGATAGAAAACTAACTTGAAATCATCGTCTATAACTATTAGAAGCTTCTTAGGATAGTTATAGTAAGTTATAGTAGATAGTAAATTAAGTTATTATAAATTTTAATTAAAATTTACTATAATTTAAAAATTTATTTATTTTAATTAGAAAAAAAAAATCGAAAAGTCTAAAAGTATTGTACATTATCTGTAACATTTATTTTTAATGTATAATAATTTTGTTTGTTGTACATTTAATGTTGTTTTCATTATTACATATTTTATTATTACATTTTATTAGTTTTCATTATTAAATTTTTATTACAAATACATTTCTTTGTCAGTTATAGTTAGCAAGTTTTGGTTTTTAAAACATTTACTACGATAAAATGTTCTTGTTTCTGTTCAGAAAATAGATTGTAAATTTGCTAACTTTATAATAACAATAAAAAAAATATATTATTGCACTATGATGATACACCAGGGAAAAGTTTGAAATAAATCCATGGTTATACATATAAAGGACCGCTGTAAATTTAGGTAAATTTTTGTATCAACAAAATAACTTTAAAAAGGACAACTGTGTTAAACCTAATTTGAGTTGACAGAAACATATTGATTTCTGTATAACTTCACACAATTCATTATTACTTGACTTGTCAGTTGTACTTCATTAATAACATTTTTACATTGTTATAAAAATAATATTGTATTCTTTTCATGGAAATATATTTGACATAGAATTGTATTGAATCTTTTTGACAAGAGTGATTAGAATATTATTGAATGCTATTAAAAGTATTTAAGCAATTTATTTTGAGTAGAAAACTATAGCTTTTTTAACTTGCAAGTAAATCATTTATACAGTTTTTTCATCGCATGTTACAGTTTGGTACTCAGATGTTATCTGGAAAATACATATTTTTTATGTTTCTAAATCTAAAATAATGTGGAAGTTTATATTATCACGGGTATTTTTTTAACGTAGCAGCCAATGAAATATTCCATTAGGAATATGGAAATTTTAGAGGAGAAAACACTAGCGTCATTCATTACATGAAAACACTCAAATGATTCAATACCATATAATAACTGAATTAATAAAACGTATATCAATTTGTGTGTCAAAAGAGGAAAAATATATTAGTATTTATATTGTAGGACAAGCAGAAATAGAAATAATGGTTAAATTGTTTTCACGAGATTTGGGGGTGGGTTACGTATAAAGGTATGTATGTTTTGTTGAGTTATTTATAACATTTTATATTGATATTTATGGGAAGCATGGAAATAAATAAAAGTGAGAAGAAATAAAAAATATACACAGACACACACACAGAAAACATATAATAATAACTAATGCATTTCTGAATCAGCAAGTTTTTGTTTTTAAAACATTTACTACGATAAAACGTATAAAAATATTTGTTATTGGTTTAAAGAGAGGAAAGTTAAAGTCAAAAGAAATATATTTTTCTGTTTTACTATTGTATTATGCTTTTTCGTGAAATATTTTTATCAATTTATCCAATTGAATTTTAAAATATAGCGAAGGGATAAAACAAAAAAAGAATAATGTTAAGGTTAGTTTATAATGTTAAGAAATGAAAAATAATAGTAATAAGAATAAAGAACTACCACATCATTCTTTATTTTTCGGATAGGTTTATCCCGCTTCCCATTTTTACAAAATGTTTTATTGAAAGAGTACTTCGATCTTTTCTTGAATTTACAGAAAAGTTGTGTAATGTCTGTTTGTACTACCCACTTCAAAATTATTTATTCATTTTACAATTGTTGTTATTTTTATCTATATTTGAAGTTAATTTAAGTTGCATCAACATCTTGGTTATTGGATTAAGGAACGGTGGGTTTTAATTTGTAATCATTTTACATCGGCCTGAAATAGAACCTGGGACCTCCACTTGGCAGCGTAGCACGCTAACCTCTAAGCCAAGGAGGTGCCCTGTGTTTTTATTTTTGTATTAAAAAATGTATTAAAAAAAATTAATCAGTGGTAAATTTCTTTGTTTATGTAATTTAATTTTTACAATAAAATGATCAGAACGTCTATTTAAAATTAAAAAATGGCGATATTGGCTTAGAGGAGGACACCACCCAGTGATAGTGCTCTAGAAAATTAAAAACGTACAACTAGTGTTGTGATAATATATCACATCTCCACTCCAGTGTCGTCGCAGTTATCTCAGAGAGATTCTTGGAGATCTGAAGAACTTAGGCTATATTGCTTGTTAAGGGATAGTTATCGGTTTCCAGATTGAGCTACGTGAGGGATGAAGCGATTTGGGAAAGATGTAAAGACCAAACGACATTAGATGAAATAGAAAAAGACACTGTTGTGGTATGAATACGTGACTCGAATGCATAGGGACAGGCGACCTAGTAGTATGAACTGGACACCAAAAGAGATAAGAAAAGAAGGACATCCAGTAAAGCAAAGTGTAAAAATGGAGGTGGAACCGGTAGAAGCCATCATAAGGGCGATTTGATAGACAAAGAGATTGGCATTTGGAATGCGATAAACGGCAATAATAGCTGTACAAAGTTGTAAAATAAAAAATAAAAGGATTTTATGATTTTGAAGTCTGTCTCTAAACCTACAGATTTTTTTGGTTTACATCCGACTGTTTTGCTACTGTTTATGCAGACGAGTAGGGTGATCGATGAAAATGAGTGATGAAAAATGGCAGACTTGATTAAGATTCGAACCGGGGCTCTGGCTTAGAAGCCAGTCGGTGAGCATACAGTGCAAAATTAAAAATGTCATAGCCCTACAATAGTTCTCGAAGACTTCATCGGGAACTGTTTTATTGGATTGGAAACTCGGGAATCAGTAACTAGCCGTAAAAATTTACTTTCGAAACGCTGTTGTATTCGGGAAATGACTAGCAGCTTTACTGCACTATAAATTTGGTCCAGCCAGATCGGTTATTTGAAATTGTAAATGTAAGTACTATTTATTTAATAGTCGTAACTCTTTGTTCATTTACAAAGTGAATGCTGTATCTAAACCTAGAACATTTATTAGATAAGTTATTTTTAGTAATCTCTCGTATGAAATGATCCCCCGAGAATAT
This sequence comes from Catonia carolina, assembly GCA_035578175.1. Lineage (NCBI taxonomy): Eukaryota > Metazoa > Arthropoda > Insecta > Hemiptera > Achilidae > Catonia > Catonia carolina. Next base: position 47,293,655 of record JAQMRL010000001.1, read on the forward strand.
TAATATTTTTCATTTGTAAAATACAATTTTGTTGACGAATGGCTGTTCAAGATTTGTTTCGTACAAGTTTGGTGGTTGTTTCAGCTTTAATGATCTTACTGTTTCCGAATTGTCCAGTAAATTCATGTCAAGATAATTGAAATGCAATTCCAATAAACGTGGAGAAAGATTCCTGTTCCTAAATGTGGCAATAATTGGGTTTTAACATGTATTTCTAACTTGAAAAAATTTGTTTTGTATATTAAAAGAATAATAATAGAAAAATAGAAAAAGAAAAAAGGAAGAATTGGGATTAACGTTGGAAGATCTACAGAATAAGACAGAAAAATTAAAAGTACTAAAAGATAAATACATCAGATTCAAACCAAGGATAGACAATAAAGAAGTGAGTAGAGGAATACTGTTTCAGATGAAGAAAGACGAGCACGATCAGTCGGAATGAAGAGATACGGGGAAAAAATCTAAGGAAAGAACCGGAGTTTCCAGTAAACTGCCTTAAGTGATCGATCCGATGCAATTTCAAAAAATAAAAAAAAAAAATTTCTTATTGTTCGTCTGAATGTAGGAAAAATAGAAGAGCTTGTAAAATTTCTACTCATGCTATGGTTTGTACATTTAATTAACAAAAATTACAAATTTTCCCACTCATCAATGTATTGCAGGTCTGGTTTTACATATCTAAACTGAGATGCAAAAGTAGGATGAAATTGGAGTTGGATCAGAATAAACATTCTTAGCATTTCACCAAAAATGTCAATTTCAATCATTACCGTTGAGTTATGTAAAAATAAGAAAAGTATTACAACAATTCCGAGAGATATATTTGCTGAATAGATAATAATTTTGAAACGGCTAGTAGTATGATTGCACAATTCATTGCCTACGCTCTAAGCTCACTCAAAATTACTGAGCGATATTCTGTCTCTCGCATCTCTTTCTACCCTATTACTAGTACACTGTTGCCGAGTTAAGACTGAGTGAGTGATATATAGTTGCAAACATAAATCTAACAGTGCCAGTTTTACATTATACCTCTCCACCACTCACCTGGTCATAAGTGTATAACCTATCACCCTCTCAAATTCTCTCTCTTCTCTTAAATTTACCGCCGTGATATGCAATATTACATACGTGTTTATTTCGGTAGAATATCACTCTTCAACCACTCAGCATCCAGCTCCCCCCTTACTCATTCTCTTTTTCTTGGTCACCGCAAAATTCAGCTCATATTCTCCCACCTCGATTCTAACTCACCAACCATTCACTTTGTCTTACCTCATCCCACTTCTCTCCCTTATCGTTCTCCTTCCATTTAACCTCATTTATTCTTACCTTCTTCATTTATTAATGTCTGTCTTATTCCTTATAGAATAAGAAACCTATATTCTTTGTGCAAAGCCCCTTTTACACGAAAGCGCTCTTTTTGTTCCTAATATATAACCTATGTAAAACAGCCGCACTTCATTATGCTATTGAAAGTAAGAACTTCTCTATACTAAAGAAATAGTAACAGTTAACGTACAATTTTTAGTATTATTCTAAAACATCAGTAAATATTTTATTGTCATTCTTAATAAAAAAAAATATATATATTTTTAATCAATTCGTTAAAAATGTGTAGTTGTTTGGCCAAACGGCTGGTTTGAACCTGTAGAGGTTTTACTAATTAATACGAGGAGTGAGATAGTTTACATTTACCTCCCTCACTGAGTGGAAAAGTACGCTTATCAGCATACCGGGCCCTCTGAAAAGCACATATTTTCCACTCGGCAAATGAAACTTTCACTTCATTTATTACAGGGTCTGGCTGTATAATGAAATTCATTACTTTCAGAGGAGATATCTCTGCTTAGTGTCTTTTACGCCACTGCCTTTTCTGTTCTTGAATGATTCAATCATCTAATTGGCTGACCATTTGATAAAAAACAAAACTATTTATTTTAGCCCTGCAATCGTAAAAAATATAACCCTCAAAATTACCCGATACGACCTCCTTATAGGGTTACCTGGTATGCACAGTGTGCTATTGCTTATGTGAGTGGGTTTGTATGGTACCAAAAATTTAATGCAAATTTATGTAAAAAAACCGTTAATAACTGAAACAGTTAGCTACTATACATCCAGTTTTAATAAAACTGTAGGAAAACTTTGATTTCCTAAATTCTTAAAACTTATTATTCTAGATTTATACACTTATCAACATAAAACCGGATGAACTCAAAGGTAACATAGAGGTATAATTTTAAAATTCCTAGTGTAAATTAACATAAAACAAATTATCTCGTTGGTTATTTTTTGTTAACGTCACAGTAACAATTGGAAAATACTGTAGTAGGCCTCTTTACTTCATTACTGTTCGTTTTCCGTATTAAATTTTTCAATAACACAATTTTGCAAACTAAGATGTATTATTGTGAAAACATTTATGTCTACAATATTTCAAGAAATCTTGTCCGCTATTAATAGTTTTTATAAATGAGACGTTTTAATACTTATCTAAACTTGACTTAGACGTAATTCAAGATTAATAAACAGCTACTGTTACTTTATATTGTTTTATACTTTTTCGGATAGAATCTGAAGTTTCAACGTATGTAACAATAAACGTAATAACAAGTTTTGCGGTATGTAACAAGAGAACGTTTAAAAGGAGCTTTTGTTATTTTGATGTTATCGTCATATCTCAACTATTACTTTGAAACGTACATTCATTTGTTACCGTATTGTAAATTGCTTTTTTTGTAGCATCCTCGTATCTGGTAACAAGATAACTTTATTTATTTAATAATATCTAACCTCATTCATAAATTTATTCTTTCCTTGAGTAACAAACACTTTATCTTGTAAATATTTCTTTTAAAATTTTGCGGGCACACTAATATCTTGTTAATCAAATGTTAATCAAATTAATAATGTCACTAAATATTAAAAATTATTGCTAGAAATAAAAATAACATTTAAAAATAGCATCACCAGATTTGTATAATGCTTTTACTATGAACAAAATTTTGTTTTTGAAACATGTTAAATAAAATTGAAAAGGTTACGGTTGTAAAATTGTAATTATTTTCCTCAGACATACCAGGTTTTTTTTAGACACCTGTATAGAATGGATTACAACCACTTAACAAAACAAGTTTTCAAGACACTAAACAATAGTTCTAAGGTGTGGGATATATGATTTAACCAAGTCAGAAAGGATATTGAGAAAACCGAAATAAACCGAACTAAATTCAGAAAGTTTTCTGAATCACGAACTTGAAGAGCTTCCATGAAGAGCAAAAATAGAACACCGGGTGGCAGAAGAAAGGAGAAAAGTGAAAAAAACATTGAGCAAATGCTGAGAATGCGGGCTGCAAAAAGAGGTTCAAAAAACTTAAAAATTCACGTCACGTGGTCCAATATGTCCCTATGGGAGGGAAAACTATATTAATTTAAAATGTGAAAAAATTCTTTGAATGGTCGACTGTAACGCTCACTTGTAACTATAAAAGTTTTGCTTAATATTCATTTAAAAATTTTTCTGTAACTTAGAATTACATAAAAATAAAATAATGAAACAGTGTTCTTTTATTCATTCTTGGTAAGAATTAATGGTAGTTTCAGTTTTCTGTATTAGATTTCCGAGGCAATTGGTCAGACTATGAGTTAACAGGTTTTAATGTAGATAGGGCACTACCTACGATGTAAATCCCAATCTGGAGGACCTATTGGTTAATCTAGAGTTTCCTTTATCGTTGGTAACTCGCCTTCACTATGAATTAAAGAGCATTACCTGCCTTTGATCTTCATTTGGAGTTTGCTCTTGTATTCTATTGCACCCTCTCTGGGAGACGTTCAGAATCACGTATTCTCTCCCCTTTGAGCCTAATAACCACCTTCATTACCAATCCTATGGAGGGATAGGAACCTAAATTAAGAGGGTACCATCCAAAGATGGATGAACCATGGTATTTGAAATATGTCGTTCTTCTTCCGGTCTCTTTCCTTATTTACCAGGTCAGCTGGTGGCCGACGGATGGTACTAGAAAATGATTTTTTATTCCTGTTACCCAATTTTTGTCTGGTAATTTTATTCTTAGAAAGGGAAATTTTGTTTTGTGTTACGAAGTTGGTAGCTCTACTCAACCGGTATAGATATGGCAGTGTGAGAAGATTCTCATTGAGCTGTGTAAAATTATGTGCCATTTCCGGTCATGTTACGAGCAGAATGTATTTTTCCCTAGAACAATGGGTTTTCATTCTTGAACAATATTTTGCTACAAAATCGTACGCGAGAGTTAAAGAATCATTTCAAATTAAATTTATTGGTATTACTCCACCAGAAAAAATTACAATTTCTAGGCTAAAAAACCGGTTTCGAGAGACAGGTAGTGTTTGCGACAGAAAACGTAGTGGTCGACCAACTATCTTGACAGATGGCGTTTTACAGAATAAGAAAACAAGATTGCTCAATTCTCCACGGAAAAGTTTACAAAAACTTTCCTCGCAAGTTGATTCGTCATATTAAAGTGTTCAGAAAACTGCTAAAAATTGAAATTGTATCTGTATCGCGTACGATTATTGCAAGAGCTTCAGCCTCCAGATTTAAACAAGCGATTGTTCTAGGGTAAAATACATTCTTTTCGTAAAACGACCGGAAACGGCACAAAATTTTATACAGCTCAAGAGAACCAACTCACACTGCCGTATTCATACCGGTTGAGTAGAGCTACCAACTTTGTGACACTAAAGAAAATTTCCCTTTCTTAGAAAAAATTACTAGACATTAACAATTGGGTAACAGGACTAAAAGAATCACTCTCTAGAAATAGTTGGGTTTGTATGGTATAAAAAAAGAAGAAATATATAAGATATTTTATGAATTTTGAGTCATACGATCCATCTCCTGGTGTAAATTCAATTTATTTCGGTATATACAGTCAAACTTCTGAAAAACGGACACTCGCAGGACCAAAATATTTGTCCGCTATAAAGAAGTGTCCGCTAATGAGAAATATGTGTAGTTACATTTTTTTTACATTATGTATTGTATAATGTAAAGTATTTATCAAAAATATATAAAATACACATTATGTATGTCTATGCAATGAAAAAAATGATTAAATACATAGGTATATAGTATATAGGTAGTACAGATGTATAAAATTACCAAAGAAACTTGTTATCTAATATGTGATATAAAAATATGCATGCATAGACAGTACTTATAAGTAATCCAACATACCTTATGTTTGTATTCCAGGATTGTAGATAAGTTAGTTGATTACACAATTTACATAATACCTATATTTGGCTACTTCTAACAATTTTTCACGAATGAACCGGATAATAGTAATAAATTTGCACGGGCTCTACAAAACCAAACATATGTTATGCTGTCTATGATTAATCCGGAAGTTTTTGGAAATGTTATTGCATACATTGTATTACATTTTTATGGACAAGTTTTGTCCGCTTTCCAGAAATTGAATTTTCAAAACCATAGGCTTACAAATTAACTGTCCACGTCCGTTATGTGGATGGTCCTTTATTAGGAAATATTGTAGTATTGTGTCTTACGGAGAAATGCCGGGACTTTTTAAATTGTCCGCTATTAGGAAATGTCCGCATTTCGGAAGTGTCCGTTAGTAGAAGTTTCACTGTATTATACTTGTTGGGAACCAAATGTATGGTACCTAGCTGACCGTCAAACATGAAAAACTTTAATGGGTGTTCATTTTAATAGTATCCTTGCTCACGCCAGATAAGCATCTAAAATACCACTTATCATGGTTGGTTATTTAAATAAATCGAGTTCCCTATTGCCATAATGAGTAGAAGTTGGAAGGTTTTTTTTTATAAACAATAGTGTTACAAATAAACAACAATAACTTCAACAAGTTAAAACCTTTATTTATCTACAGGAACAGCGGTAAAACTATTCGACATTCACTTAGTTTAAATCTTTACAATAATTCTCGGTAATAATACCCGGTAAAACGTTATTGGAAAATAATAATTTTCGCTTTGACAACAATTTACAACTCAATAGTTAATTGCTTTACTTGTTTTTACTTAATAGTTAAGAACTGTATTGTTGAACAAATAAACTTAGTTATTTTCTAAAGTTCAGTATTACAAATATCGTTATTATTAATAACTATTCACTTTTTGTATATAATATAATGAAATATTAAAGAAATTAATTTGTAATACATGACAGACATAACTGTGAGTGAGTAAATGACACTTGCAAGTTTGGATTTATAGAACAATGAAAATTTGATAAATCGATTTTTAATGACGGCGAAAGAGGTTAAGCGCTCTTAGAAGTTGTACAGCTTTCAAAGGAATGTATTAAAGATATCGCTCCTTATAAAGTTTCATGTAATAAAAATATCTTTTTCAAATAATTCACTTAAATTACGGAAATATTTATTAAGATTGCACAAAAATAAATTGTTTATATAAAAAAATAATAGCAATATCATTTTTGCTATGTTAAAGGTTATTTATAATGATAAATTCTTATCTTTATCAATGTTAAATTCACTCAATCTGTTCGTTGCAGGGCTAAAATAAATAGTTCTGTTTCTTTTCACATTTTCAGCCAATTAAATGACTGAATCATTTAAGAACAGAAGAGGTAGAGGTGTAAAAGACACTAATCAGAGTTATCTCCTCTGAAATTAATGAATTTCATTATATAGCCAGACCCTGTGGTGAATGAAGTGAAGGTGTCATTTACAGAGCGGAAAATATGTGCTTTTCAGAGGGCCCAGCATGCTGATAAGTGCACTTTTCCACTCAGTGAGGAAGGCAGGGGTAAACCACCTCACTCCTCGTTTTACTTAGTAAAACCTCTACAGGTTCAAACCAGCCTTTCGGCTGATGACCTAAACAATAACAACAAATTCTTATCAGTTTTTCAATCTTTTCAAACTTTAATAAGATAAAACTACTTGACGTAAAAAATTATATCCCACTGGAACACCATCCAACGTTTGTAATATTTTCAACGGCTGTAATTATTTCTCAATAAGTTTCAAAAAAAATTAAACCTTTTTAAACAAAGCCTGCATTATAACATTTTTGAATGGAAACTACTCAGTTGTGTGTTTACTGAACTTTACTCTGAAAAACCTTACGTGTCAGTAAACTAAACTTAACTCTAAGACTGTACGTAAACTTTATTTTATTTTTACGTTAGTTTTTACTCATATGTTTTCATTTATTTTTCAGTTAAAAAATGATATGAATATTCTAAAATTTAGTAAGGAGGCCTCCAGACCAGCCTAGCCAGCAGTTAGTAGAAAACTACTTTGAATTGTTAAATAACAACTGATGTTTAGTCACAAAAACTAGTAATAACAACTGTTAATAACTGGTGTTTAGCTGAAGGCTACAAATGAATAAACACCTGTCCTTGTTCAGTCCTGTTCAAATTTTAAAAAAACTCAGGTATCTAAATGAATGGTTCCTTAAAATAAAGGAGTTCCTAATAGCAAAATAAAAATATATTGCTAAGAAAATCCGGGAACGAAACTTAGAGCCTGTTTTATTAAAAATCATGGGTTAAAGCTCCGCCAATGCGGTAACATAACCTATATTTTTAATCAATTTCGAGTAAAACAATTATTTCAAATGGATTTCTTTTTCTGATGGATATTTTTGGCGGTAGTTAAAATTAAATTTACAAATTTTTATTATTTTTAAATGAATATTGGCGGAATGAATCAACAGCAACGGAAAGTAGCTGCATCGTAACGATAAAACGTATGGACTGAATTCCAAAGTAATTAAAGGGTAAAGCTACAACCCGAGAGAAAGAAGAAACTTGGGAAAGCCAAGAAAATAATGAAAGACCAATAATTTTGTTATTTTCATAACGGTCTGTGAGCCTAATACTTCACTACAAAAAGATGACTGTATTTTGTAATTTTTTTTATCGGAATGCAAAGAAATGTTAGTCCAGTCAGTGAATGGTGACAGTCAAAAATGTTTGATACCAACATGGCAGATCTGACGGTAAGTTGAATTCGGTACGCCTGCCATAAAACACTGTTAGGCTACCCACGATACAAAACGCTAACCGCGGGTTTTATTATTGTTCTAGCAAATCAAATTTCACTGATTGTAAATTACAACAAAGGAAAATTGAATAGTTTTACTGCCTATTGTTTGACTGTCGACCTAAACCTATTTATGTTAATTGCACCAAAGGGACATTTATTTAGATATGCCGCACTGTCTTTAATTAAATTTCACTATAAACGGCGAACAATTCGTAGAATTAAAATTGTATAAAAATATAAAAGAGAAAACTATTCAAAAGCGAATAAAACATTTGAAATTTTTTAATAGCTTTGTTGATTAAAACTAGACTAAAATGCCAAACATTAACTTCTTGTTCGTAATGTCTTAAAACTAAATACGAGTATTTAATGATGCAATGTAGCCATCAACGGTCTGTAACCTAACACTATTTTTTTTGTTTGGTTTAACGTCCAGCTGTTCTGCAATTACTGCTAATGCAGACGGTGAAGGATGAAATGATTTTTTTTGTAACGTATGAAAATATGCCGCGCCTGAATGGGATTCGAACCCAAGACCGCATGATGAGTGGCGAGCACGTTACCAACTAACCGGAAAACTAACACTAATATATAATAAATTAATTTTTACTAATATTTTCGACCGTGAACTAATCTACAGAGATAGTAGAGATAGTAGAGCGTAAGGTCACGCTACAGTAGCGTTATCTTACAGATCACGCTACTTTGCACTGTTATAGGCCTTATAGTTCGAAAGGATTCGCCGTCTAAGCCTTCGAGGAAAGTTTTCACTGTCGTGAAATTAAATTTCTTTAAAATTGATGTGACCAAGTAGACGTGCTTCATGTTTAACAGCAATGTTTTTATCTCACTGAACACAAAAGGGATGTCTGGATCTCTGTGCAGATCACTATTCCTAACGTACCCAGGGGCATTAACCACGGCTCTCAGACTTTTTTCTAAAACGTCTGTATTATTCTTGTTTTAACTTTCTCTGGGGTAACTCCACAGTTGTATTCGATAAATCCAAATGAGTTATAAAATTTGTTTGTAGATTATTACTTTATTATTTATAGTCTGATTATGGTTGTGACTGGCGCTCCAGTAAAATATCTTATTTTAATGATAATTTAGAAAGAATCTATAATTTTTTGCTGGTGAAGTTTATATGTACAGATTTGGAAAAAACATCCTGTAAAGTAGGAATCACAAGTAGGTAAGCTTTCTTGCAATTGCGAGGCAGTCAGATTTTGTCACCTACTGATTTATTACAGTATCCAAGGTCGTTCACCCGGGCTGAATCGCAGCTCTGTTCGATTGTCGTTGCCGTTTTGCTAATTTATCAATCATGTGTACAAGAAGTCTTGTATTACAAATTCCTTTTTATTGAAACCTTAAAGCCGTCAATACTAAAAGCATACAACCAACTTTTATTAACATTTTATTGCTCTTGATTTTCATTTAAGTCCAGTGAAAGAAATTAAATAAATGAAAATGGTTCTTAACAAACATTAAAATAACGACTTATGTTTTTGAATTAAACATTTATTCGGAAAGTATCTAGTAATTAATTTTGTTAAGTAAAATAATAAAATCATCTTCCAAACACAAACTCAGTAAGAAAAAAAAGATAGAAGGAAACCGAATGTTTACTTAAATATCACGTTAATCACTAAATAGTTAATAGTACCATAGAGCAAGTGCATCTATCGACAAGCGTCATCCGTTAATGTTTAGAGGGAAAGAAGTACTGTTCGGCTAAAGGAGGTTTTAATAATTATTTTTTATTTCATTTATTTATTTTTTAAACACTATTTATCTAATATTGATTGTAAATAATAAGTAATAACAGTATTATGTTTTAATGTTATAATTTGTTAATTACTCCAGTGGGTTGTAATTTTTTCATGTGTTAAATCTAATCGATAAGTTGCATTTATTGTTATACTGTACAACTGATTATACATTTAAAAAAAAATTATACAAAAAAAAATCTTTAAAATTACGAGTTAACTTGCACTAATTATCAGTTACAGTTAAAACAAACCAAATCGATACCGCGCAAGAATTTAAAACTGTACGCTGTGAAATAAATGAGAAAAATAATTTCGTCTTTATCAGTTAATCTTGTGTAGAGCAATAATAGTAAACAATGCCTCTGTAAATGTGGAAACGACAACTATTACTTGTAAGCTTGCATTATGTAAATCTAGTCATAATTTTATTATTAAGACACGATATTTGGGAAGACTAATTTCTGCAACTGACTCATTAAACATAATTAAGAGTAAATTGAATAAACATTTTTATAGATAATTAATTTCCTAGAAAAGATGTATGAGTGTAATTTTTTCCATTTAGATTTCGATTTTTTTACTTTGTTACCAAATTTAGCATATTAGAATATGCATTTTATTTTAAAAAGCCACTCTAATTTTATTCACTTAAAAGGGCCCGCTTCTATTCTGCGATATCGAAATCGAGGTAAAAAGCTCTTTAGCTTTACAATGATAAAATTTCCCAATAGCCTCTCTCTCCTCTTACTCCTCCTTCTCATACTTTTATTCTCAAAGTTATTCTCTAACACACATACACACACTTACAAATCAATAAAAACGCGCGCACACACTTGTTTCCTTTAACTCATCTTGTTCATCCTATTTATATTATGCGTTCAGGTAAAAAATTGGTCATTTCCTTTCATTCTTTTATATTTTTTCATTCATTTTTTGAAAGGCGATCAAAAAAAATAAAAAAGTTATACCGGATATAAATTTCACACTTAACCACAATCATGCAAGTAATTTATAAGTAGCGCTGTTAGAAGAGTAACGAGATTGAAGGGACTAAAATTGAGAAGAAAGAACAGAACAACCCATTATTCTATTTTACCACCAAAATATTCATCCTGCTTACTTTATAGTCAAAAAGCTTTTCATTCGTCACAATCGTTATGTTCAAGTAGCGAACAATTTCCCGTTATTATGTCTGCAGGCATTGTTATTACTTACGCATATGTAATAGCTGCTTTACCTATATGCACAAACAGTATACCTATTTATAACCATCTAGTTTCTGCATCACACTGGGTAGTAATGGGTACTATAACAGAACGCATATCAAAATAGGTCTCTTGTGTAGCTTGCTTTACAAAAGGAGCTAACGAATGCCACAACTGCGTTAACAACTCTGACAAGAGAAATTCTGACCAGAAACATGAATACTAGCACTAATTATGAAGAAACGTAATATCCATGAAATTAATATCTACTTTCTCTTTGCCTATATGAATATGTTAGAAAGGAAAGTATTGTTTTCAACTAAATTTTTATAATATGAGTTATCACCGAAAATACAAGTTCTCAGGCCCGCTGAGCCCAAGAAACATTTTTTTTTGAATGATTGGTGCGCGAGTGTGAACAAAATATCGAAAGAATTTTTAACATTATTTATCTTTAAAGAATTCATTAGTAACATATTATTAAAAATAATATGTAGACAGAATATTATAACAAATTAAAATATAAAAGTTATTACTAGGTACTCTATTAATGTTTATTGTCAAATAATTTTGGGAATACAAATCATTGAAATCATTTTAAGTTCCCAATATTGAAAAATAAGCTATCATGGATTTTTAATATTGGAAATATTAAATTCGGAAATTCGAATGGTAAATTTTATGTGTAACAATTCTAATAAAAGATGCGATATAATGGTGATATCATTTGCTGTTACACGACTTGTAATATACTATTCAAACGTTCTCGAACACCGAAAATATAAAAAAAAGTATAAAAGAAATTGTAAATTTTGATGAATAAGTAAAAACATACGTTATTATAGAGTTTTTGAAATTCAGGTGTTTTATTTTTGTGCCATACATTTAAATTTAGCTACTTTAAAAGGCGTGTGAAAGCCGTAGTTGATGTAAGTTTATTATTGTTACGATTTCAATATGTTCCTTGGTAGGCTTCTCTACTCTATAGAATAGGAAAGAAGGGCCAAGGATATTGTATAAAATTTGAAATTATATCGTCGTGTCTATAGCTCTCCCCACTTCTTTAAATATTATATATTCAAGTAAGGGGCAGCGAATCCAGCTCTTGGACCCCGGGTATTAAGGTTTTGGAACGTTATAGATAACAGTGAGGTGGGTGAAGAAGTGTGGAGAGGTTATAAAGTTTGGTGGTCGTCGGTATAAATGGTGGTGGTTTTTGGAGGTGGGGTAAGGACCCATATCGTTCACTGTTACGAAAGGGGGAGGAATGAAGGCGCAAGCAAGTTATTGCCCTCTTTATTGTATCGGAGAGAACTTAGCTCCCTTTTCCGACTCCCAAACCCCCCAGATACCCCTAGCCTTCTATATTCCAATCTCACCCGCACTGGTTTGCTAAAATAGAGGGGTGAATACTTGGACGGTATATATATTATATCGGATAGAGTGCATATGTTTCCATTTTAATATTAATTTCGACCCTTTTTCTTACCCATTTGGAATTTGGATAACGTTGAAAATTAAGCGATGAAAAATGGCTAAAGAAGTTCAGTTATTTAATTTATTTTTATTATAGTTGGTTTTGCTCAACCATGATAATTATATTTGCTGTGATGTATAAATCTAATCCGTTTAATATACGCACTACTGGAAAGGCATAAATTGAATATCTCTACTGGAATAACATCGCCGTCATCTAGTTTATTTAAACAATTGTCATAAATTTATTTATTTCCGCTTTTCAAAAGGAATTTTCCGTTCCCATTAATAATATAAAGTTTAAAATTCTCTGTAACGCAGTGGTTGGTGTATTTAACAACAAATTAAAAGTTCCGAGTTCGACTTCCAACCTGGCCAATTTGAACCCTTATTTTTCAATTTTATTTTCGTTTTGAATTACTTGAATCTTAACAGGACACTTACCAACAGGAGCTCATGTTCTGTTGTGAGACAGCCACCTTAAAAAGTCACTAACAAAGCAATGTTAGCTTACTTCCTATGGGAATTTACCAGATGACTAACTGGGCCGGGAGATCTGGAAGCTTTAACGAGTTAAGGTCTATTTATTCTCATTCCAACTAATGTGCCCCGTTACACATTGAAGTTTTCGTTTTTTTATAATGGCCTAGTGCTTTTTCTAATGATTCAAGAATCTCCTTTTATGTGACAATCCATCCACAATATTATTAACATCCTGCTGTATACCTACATCTCTAACGCATTAAAATATTTACTTTGTCTAAGTCAGGGTCAAACCATTGAACAAAATAGGGATACCTTGCTGTGAAAAATTCTTGTTTTAGCGTTTATAATCAGGTAATATCTTAATACTAAGATATGATGTAATAGACCTAAATTCTTTGTTTAGAAACCTTTGGCTCATCTAAATGTTAATTTTAGTAGTAGTATAATGTTAATCTATTGTAAAAAGCAAAGACATGCATAGACATTTATAATATATTAACTTAAAACTAGAAAGTTTCTTTCTCGACTTTCATACTTTATTCTGAAACACAACAGTCATTATAACCATCAGAAAGTTTAAAAAAATATATAATACGAAAATAGACATAGCAATTTAAAAAAATATACAGTGGACACTTCAAAGATTGAACACAAAAAAATTAAGAAATAAAATGTAAAAAGAGAAACATAATAAAATGAAACAATTAGTACATATTACAAGGTTAAATATATATAAACGTATAAGACGCACAGTAATTTTAAATTCAAACAAAACTGTATCATAATTATACAAAAATGAAATCGCTATGAAAAAGAGATTATTAACAAGAGTTAACATGTGAAAATTTAAAAAAGGTAACAGAAAAACTTAAATAGTTTTAGAAATATAAATAAATGATATATATAAAAAAAATATTCAGAGAGGATTTGTTCCAGTGAATGAATAAAAGAGTGAACATGAATAAGACAAAATATGAAACTTAAGAGCTTTCAGCAAAACTAACGTAAGCAAAATTGAGCAATTTACAAACTTAACAAGAATATTAAGGTAGAGTTCATTTTTTTAAAATTTGAAAAAACTGATGAATGAAATTAAATTTAAAAAATAAAAATTAAACATCAGTATAAAGAAATTATATTTTAATGTAAACAGGATAAAATTAAAAATAATAATTCAAAATTTAAACTAACAGTTTTAATTTTTTCAAGCACTGTCACTGATCGTGTGTTGTGTTCCTCGAACACTTTAACGCAATTTGTTTTTAGTGCACATTCTGATTATTTTCCTAGTTGGCTTTGCAAAGTCGAAAAATTGAACAAATTAAAAAAGTATAATATAAAAAATTTGCTGGGAACATATATCATGTTACCTAGTATATGATGTCTGATTGAAGTCAGAGTGCAACATTATTACGATACTCTAATTCAGCTCGATAAAAATTATTACTTCTTCTTCTTCTGCCTTTTCCGAATCTCTCAAATATGCCCATCTTATTCTCGGACGTCCTCGTTCTACGGCTTATAGCCCAGTGTCTGCTTAGGTATCCTATCCTGCCTCATTCTGTTTGCTTGCTCTAACCACTGTATTAAAAAAGGGGCCGCCCCTGGCGGTGGGGACACTCATCAACTCTGTTGGGGAGTGCTGACTAAATGAAATACTCAGGGTGGAGATGGTCAACGGGTCCAAAGGCGGACATGGAAGACATTTCTAACGAAGAGAAGGCGGAAGAGCCTAAAGCGGTATCTAGAAGGAATTGTCCTGCAGGCTCATATGTAGTGATGTGGTAATCCCATTAATGAGCTTAATCTGCGCAGCGCTCGTAACGCGGCCAGAGAATTTTGTTAACTAAACTGGCAAACCTCATGATGCCTCGGATGATGGACCGGGATTTACGGAAAAATTATTACTATAGAAAATAATTTATTTTGTAACATGAAACGATTTTCAGAGGAAAGCAATGCAGCAATACAAATTTATTGGCTGATTCCTTTTTTACTTACTTAGTACTCATGTGTTTTTATATATCATATGGATATAAAAACAAAAGAGTAGAGTGGGTTGATTTGAATTTAAGTAAAGAATTCAATGGTTCGTACTTTTCCTTTTTCCGGGATTTCCGAAATAAACTCACTCGTATTCATTTACTATTCTCTTCGTTTTAAATACGAGCCAACCCTTATTCATCTTTTGATTTAGATACATTCCATTTCGTTTTCTTTTCCTTTTTATCTTTAAGGTTCAGTTTATTTTTATCCTTTTTTCCGACTTGGCAAAAAGAGAAGAAATTTCCAAATAGTTACTTTGGAATTCTAGTCAGATATATCCCCTCGTTGGAAATAGTAACAGCAGTAGTAATAATAGAAGTAGTAGTGATAATGTTGTAATAATAGTAGAGGGTTAACTTTCAATTCCCACTTGGAATTACCACTGTAAGATAAAGATGGTGAGTTTGTAAGTGGATACGAAGATAGGTAAGGTAAGTTGGCCTACGAGAAGCAACGACGCCACCTCGCTAGGTGGCCAACTCTGATAACTTATCTTTAATAAAATGTCACTACTGTATCCTCTTTAAGAACTGTATGAGAGAGAAAGTAAGATATTTTGTAATGATGATAGAGAATGAGAAAGAAATATAGTCGACAATGAAGGAAATTGTCTACCTACTATACCACCTCTCTGTTTTACTATCTTTCTTCCTGTTGAATATAAATAACATTTTGAAATAATGCTCACCTTTATATTCTCCATGGCACAAGGAATGGAAAAAAGAAATTTCCTTTTATACATTCTTACGTCTCCTTTATCTACATTATTTTGATAAAGCTCGATTCTAATATAGGCCTATACACAATGCAACCTGGATAAAAAATCCTTTATATTTAGTCATTTATTTCGGTACTTATGCTTATGCTTGTGAATCTCGATTTTAATTTTTTACTTGTTTCACAAAATTATTGTATTCAAAGTTCAATATGTTTTGTTTTGAACTCATTAAATATTGAGGTGTTTACTTTAAAAGCATGACTGTAAGTCACTTATATTCATAATTTCTAGGCCTTATAAAATTTTATAGATTATAGCTATTAATTTCCTATTTTGGGAATTATTTTACTACATTTTTATTTGTTTTAAATATAATTTAATAATATACTTAATTACAGAAAAACTACTATACTGTACGCATTTTTTCTAAAACCGGATAAGCATGATTCGTTTTCATTTAAATTATTTAATTTTCTACTGGTAAGTTTGAAGTAATTCAGTGGTATCACAGACTACGGATTTTATACCCAAATCCAGATATGCTACACCGATTCAAAAGACAGCGAGTTCACTAGTGCCGTAATAAGTCGGCCATTTTTTTGCAATTTGAAATAAAAATTATTTAAGTTAACGATGTTACATTTTGTCAAATGAAGTTGTTTCAGAATAATGAATATAGTTGGCATTTAAAAGTAATTAATGTAATATATTTAATTTTGAAGTCATTGGCTTGCTGTTCAGAATAAGGAATATGAACTATATTAGAGGTGAAATTAATCATCAGTCTCTAAATCATAAAGTTACAGAGTACTGGAAGAGATAATATCATCACGTACAGCGTATGGATGTAACAACAATTCCTCGTTTGGCTGATGAATACATATCACAAGGTAGATGAAGTTTGGGACGCCATATAAAACATTGAGCGGACTAATTTCAACAGGGTTTAACGTAATAAGCTCTTGCCTTATACTTTAGATGAAGAAGAAGAAGTAACTTTAAATATACTAACAACGAAATACACGGGAAACAATACTGCGACTTACATAAATTATTTCATAGTCTTAATGTAATGTCATATCGCTAAGTATTTATCACAATACAACATTATTTTTCTTTTCTGTTTCAGGAGGTAAATTCTTGTCACCTGCAGTTATATAGTCAGTAATCATCAAATCTGGTTTGCCAATATTTAATATTTCTTACTTACGCACAGTATTAGTCTTTTATAACTTTTTTAATTTGAAGTTCTAAAACTGTAGAACAACCAAATATCACAAAAAAGTAATTAGGCCTACATGTTAATTAATTGTGGGCCGTAAATTTACGTGTTCAGTTTTTAAAGAATTTTTTTGTTTATGTATCGTAACATAAGTGCATTTCTCTTCACCTGAAAGATAAGATAGTATAATCAATTAGAACACAGTGAGCCAATGCTGAGAATGGCGTCTGCAAAAAAAGCTTCCAGAAATGTCTAACGTCAACTCACGTGGTCTAAAGTTGGTTCTTTACAAAGACAAAATATTGAAATTATACAAAAAGTGTACAATGACCAATTTGTTGAAGGCACAATGAACAATTAAATACAAAATTATTAATTTATAAATTAAAATGAAAGCCCTTGACACAGTTGTTTATGCTTATTATCATTTCAGGTCACATCATTAATAAAGTTATTAGCGATTACAATTTCATAACAATTAATAAATTTTAATTAAATGGCTTATGCAACTGTAAGTCTGTGAGGTAAAAAACCACGTTATGTATATTTTGATATCCGTTAGCATAATATTTGACACAGTTTTAGGATTTAAAAAACCGGGAAAGAAAAATTGATATTTTAAAACACACTTTTATGAAATGCTATATGAAAAAAACCAGGATAGTACAACATTTTCACATTAAAAAACATGAAAAATTACATCAATATTAAAGAGCAAATATAAAAATTACAGTTCTCCTTCTTTTTCTTTTTTAATTTTCAGTGTACGATTCTTTTGCGTATTAATTTTATCTTAAATTTACGGATTTTGATAAGATGCACCGATTTCAGCAAATATGCAGAACTATTCACAGAACTTAAAAAAATAGCACCATCAAAAACACGAGGGTGAGATTTTATAAAACATTAGCAGCGCCGACCCTACTCTATGGCAGTGAAACTTGGGTGCTATCAAAACGAGAGGAGAGTAGATTGCAAGCATCTGAAATGAAATTTCTTTGACATTCGTATAGGTATAGTAGAGAAGATCGTTACAGGAATACCGAGAAAAGAAAAGAACTCAACATCTTCTCTATAAACAAAAAGGTATCCCAGAATAGAATGCAGAGGTTAGAGCATGTAAAGAGAATATGGGAGAATAGGATACCTAAGCAGACACTGGGCTATAAGCCGCAGGGCAGGAGAGAACGAGGACGCCCGAGAAAGAGATGGGCAGATTTGAGAGGTTCGGAACAGGCAGAGATGCCTAATCCTTAAAAGGCAGAAAAAGAAGAAGATTAACGAATTTTTTTGTAGATATTGGAGTACGTAAATGCGTTTAGCAGCGACCATTATGAATGAAAGATATAGATCATCTTATGAGGTCAAATGTGAGACTTAGGTACATTTAGAATAAACGAACGAATTTAGATTACAAAGTTTGAAGTTTTCTTAGGTTGTTTGGTTTTGGATTACTGAAAACTTGAAATCCATACATTTTTGTTATAGGCATTTGATAGATTTTTTTAAAATAATAAGACCGTTTATAAACATTAATAGAAATATTTTTTAATGAAATAACATTTGATATGTAACGACTGAAAAAATTAAATTAAAGTGAGTGGATGTTTCTGTTATTTTAACGAACATATTTTAGTGCAGATATTGAACAAAACCAGTATTTTTTGTAGTTAGGCGGACAGCTTGGAATGTTTCTCTTTACTTTGTAATATTAGTTCATAAGCTCTTGGTTGTTTTTAAAGTTACAAAATATTCCAAAAAATATTTATGCGTAGCAAAAAATTTAATTAAAATTTTAGCTAAATATAGAAATACTTTTGGTTTAAAATCTAACGGTTTTATCTGGTTTTGGGTGTAAGAGATATGTACATTATATGTCCCTTTAAATCTGTAAACAGATCAAGCCGGTATAATGCTAGTACGCCACCTCGCTCTCTCAAATATCTCTCTCTCTTCTGCGAGCGATAGAGAGGGAGGACGGAGTTGATACCAATTACATTTGGTTGGAAAAAATGGTCAGGGTAAAAAAAGGAAAAGCGAACAGGCATAATAACAAACGTAACTGAATATCGCTTAACTTTAACAATCGACAGTACTCTATGGGTTACGTAATGATTATAGTCTAGGGGAATACGATGGGTAGTTTGGTTTGAGGCATATTGTGGCGAGGTTAGGGGATTGCTCACACTTTTTATTATTTTCTCTTTTTTAAAAAAAAAATCCTTTTTCTCTGTCTCTCTTAAAAAAATAACCATGGAAATTGTGCATCTCTGGGTTCCATAAAATTTTAAAAATATTTTTTAGCACTCGTCTATAGGAATAATATTAACTTAGGCTTACATGATTATATTATAGAAGTAGATGGTTATGGATTAAAAATATTAGTCAGCGGGTCGAAAGCACTGAAATCGTGTTACATTGTAATACCGAATTGTAAAATTGTAATATTCGGGTGATAATCGGATTTAAATGGAATTTAGTATTTCATTTTCAATTCACAATAAAGTCTGCCTAAATAATACATAGCACGTAAACAAAAAATAAAAGTGTAATTTAAAAATAACGAACACAGGTAACTTATACACAGTATACCGTTGCTGTGTAAAATGTATGGTTTACATTTTAATTTACTCAATCCAAAAATGTAGGATGAACAGTAAATATTTCCCAAAATGTAAGTTTTCATTACGTCTGTTCAAAAAATTCCCAAATTTTTTTATAGAACTCCTACAATCAGTTCCACCGAAATCAATCAGGGCTCATTTTGTTCTTAGAAACATCACTAGTAAACTGCATTTTTGTAGGTTGTTGATATCTTGTTTGTTTGCGGAGATACAGCTGTTTTAGTGAAAGTATTTTCTAGGCGTTTGTCAAACTTAAAATGAATGACTTGCGTGAACAGCGTGGACATTTTTGCTTGAAACTCCAAAAATCTTTCATCAAACTCATTAATTGTTTGTCAATGCTTAACAAGCTTGTGAAATAGTACCTCAAGGCGTGTGCGAACATTTTCCAAGACCCAAAAAAGTTCGTCAAGTTCGCTCCAATGTGAAGGTCATGCTGACTGTTTTTTGATGCCACATTGATTGTCCAATACAAGTACCTACTTTCAGGGTCTACCAGACTTACTTCTTTCTTGCCTCTCATCATGCGGTCTTGGGTTCGAATCCCATTCAGGCATGGCATATTTTCATCCGTTACAAAAAATTGTTTCATCCTTCACCGTCTGCATTAGAAGTAATTGCAGAATAGTCGGACGTTAAATAAAAAAAAAATTACTTCCTTCTGAAACGCCTACGACAAAAAATCAGATGGAAACGTCCCAAACTTTGGGTAAACGGCTACAGACTATTTCACCAGGACAACAAATCAGCATATTCAGCCTTCAGAACTCATGGTTTTTGGCCAGGAATTCGATTACCGTGCTTCCTGTCCACCCTGCAGCCTGTAACGTCTTGTTCTCCAAACTTAAAAAAACCCCTCAAAGGACAAAGATTTGCCACGATTCCTGAGATTAAGAAAAACACGACAGAGCAGCTGAAGACCATTTCAGAAGAAGCGTTTCAGGATTCCTTCAGAAAGTGGAACCAGCGATGGAAAATATGTGTACGTTGAGGAGGAGATAGCTTTGTAGGGGATCCAAACCCCTAAGCTGTAAGTCAAGTTCTTTTCTTTAAAAAAAAAAGTTCAGGAACTAACCACAGACCTTACATGTAATACTCTTAAAAGAATTTATCAATAAGTTTTAGTTATTCATTTTGGATAAGAGCCAGTTTAAGACCACATAAAATAACTTAAGACATTTTTTAAAGCTTTTTGGCCGCCGTCATTTTCAGCATCCATTTATTAAAAGCTTTTGTTCTTTCCTCCATCCTTCTAGTATTCTATTTTTTCTTCGTAGAAGCCCTTAAACTTAGTGATCTAAAGTCTGAATTTAGTTTGATCCATTATGACTCTCGGTTCCCTACTGACTAATTTAAAACATTTATCCAACATCTTACGTTCGTTTTTAAGTGTCCTGAAAATTTTTTTCGAGTTTTTTCGTCCATTTTTTACCGGTCTCCATAGAATCTTCGTCTTCGTTTTCATTAATCATTCGCTGTTCTTTTACAGTGCTTCTCGTCTTTGTAGCCTGGACTTTTTCGGTAACTCTCTTCCGACCTTTATTTTTACAGAGTATTTTTCTCTTAAAATTCTCTGCTAAAGTACTCGCTAACTAAAATATTAATCAGGTTTTGTCACAGTATTATAATATCAGATTTTAGCTTGCCTTGAGAGAGCCTTCTTTCTTCGGAGTACAGCGGTCATCTTTCCGCGTCTGCTTTTGTTCGCTTCCTTTTTGCTGATCTTTGGTTTCATTATCTTCCAGAGGTATCTAAAGCTATCAACTTTTCCGTATTTAAGGTGCATTATATTGTGCTTTGACGTGGGGCTTTTTTGTTGTTCGTTATATATAGTATGAATTTTTTTCATATAATATTTTA
The DNA here is from genome assembly GCA_035578175.1 of Catonia carolina. Taxonomy (NCBI): domain Eukaryota; kingdom Metazoa; phylum Arthropoda; class Insecta; order Hemiptera; family Achilidae; genus Catonia; species Catonia carolina. The sequence goes on from JAQMRL010000001.1 coordinate 47,315,124, forward strand.
CTTTTCATCCGAGTTATTAGTTAAATATTTTTTTATTATTTAAATGCAGAAATTACTGTTAAACATGTATGAGTCAGTATGTATGGATTTGATAGAGAGAATAATATTTTACTGTAGAATTCCCGAAAAGTATTATGCCGTTTTAGCCATGTTAGTTCTAATGCTTCTAATGACATCTCTGTGAAGTTGTAGTGGGTTGTGTAAGTTTCGATCAGATGTCGCTTAAAAGTGACTTACATTCGGATATAGGTGTATTTTTTATGATTACTAAACTGTAAGAGAAAGAAATTACAGGCAGATTGCTTCCCATTTTCGTTCTGGTCTTTATAAATTTACCTATTTTATTTATGTAATAAAAAATAAGAAATTGTGATGACGCATAATATTAAACAAATAACATAAATAACTTGAAGAAGCAGATCATCCATTAGTGTTACGATAGTAAAAAATATTATAAATTTCGTTAGCTTAAGTGCTTATGAGTTAGTTATTTTTTTATAACATTAGTTAAACATACTATGTATTTAAGGCCTAAAAAGGTCTTTATTTCACGCTTCCTTTAGTCATCGGGGAAAATCGTGTAGAAGTCTGCCTGTATACGTTTGGAAAAATTTTTATATCATGCCTAAGTTTCAGTGAAGTTGCTGATAGGATGTAATACGGTGTCGTATATAAGTACCTTTATGGTACTTCTAGACCATCGAACACGTTTAACTTTCTTTAGGTGTTTTGAAATTCAAGGTTTTCGCAAACGTTATCAAATATTGTTAATTTAACTTTTAAGGGAATTCATAGTGATCCAAATCAAGGTATTTGACGTAATAAAAATGTAATTAAAATTGTTTGATGATTGTAACATATGAATTGAAATGTCTGGTATGAAATATAGTACTGCTACGATTTATTTATTGAAAGATTCGGTACGTTTCTCATGTCAAGTAAAATAATGAGAAAGCTACTCATATAGGCAAAAAGGTTGTTGGAAATGGGTCTTGGTCGCCATTTACCAATGAACTCGAATTTATAGTAAATTACTACGTTATTCTGGTGGTATGATTTAGCTACATTAATATATAAGGGAAAGATTCCCGACTAAAGAAACCCGCTCACAGTACTCTCTAGAGATTCCAAAGGTTCGTTTGGTACTTACTTACAAGAAAAGTACTATAGAAGTATATGAGTACTATAAAATATAAAATACTGTCTCACTGAGATATAATATGTTGCTACATTAACTTTTATTGCCAGTAAATCAAAAAAAGAAGGTTATAGGTTAACATTTTAACAGAAATTATAAGCCAATTTTACCTATATAATAAAAAATTGGATGTTAAAATAAGTTTTCGTTCTGTGTCCTGAATTGAACATAAGCTTTAAACGACATTACTGGCTAATTAGATCAAATCCAAAATTATCGCTTAACGACATGCTTTTAGTGATATGAAGCTATATCCAAACTAATGTGGGCATAAATAATACAGTTGTAGTGACACACTGCAGCGGTTACAGAAACAAATTTTTACACCCATAAAGTACACCTAGGTATATACCATACAGAATATTATGTAGGGACTTAAATATTGCGAAAGTTAAAGAATAAATTTGCAAAGACGACACTCAGTATCAATGAAGATTAACATAAAATTGAAGTATTTTTTTGTGAACTGACTAGACAACTCAGAAACTAGACGATTTTAGCACAAAAATATAACCGACTTGTATTGCAAAAACTCTGATCACTTTACATATTCTTCTTCTTAATGTGCCTATCTGTTACAAATGTTGGTTGCCTAATTATCAAAAAATCTGTTTTCCAAATTTTCAAATCGAAGGGTGTTGAGAGCTATCTGCTATATATTATAGACATAATCACAGCTTGTAGTATAACAGTGTAAATTTAAAAAATCGCTATTTTTATTTAATTTTCGCTGAAGATTGTCGATACAAAGTGATTTAAATAATAAGTCAACGTTCATTAGAATCAAGTGAGAATCTTATTTTGAGGAATAAAAATTAAATAAAACCGAGGAATGATACAAAAGAGATTAACTTTTAAACCAGTGAAGAAAAGGATATTTAATTATTTTAAAATTAGATCGAGGGTAGATTCAAAATTAGATTTCAAGTTCAGAACACTTTGTGAAGGTACTTTAGCAAGTAGTACTACAGGGGATAAAATAATCAAAATGGAGGGTTGTTTAAAATTAGACAGAAGAGGTAAGTTGAGAAAATAATAGTGAGATTGGTTTTCTCGTTTTTTTTAACGTCGGTAGGTTGGGAATATCTTATATGTATATACATGAAGTGGGAAAGTATATAGTACAGAATTGATATGGAGTATGGGTTACTGAGGGTAGTTTGTTTTCAAGAAAGGGTGAAAATGTATTCTTCTATCTTTCGTGGTGAAAGTAATTTAGATCTTAACAAGGGATAAGGAAACTGTGCACGGGATGCGAGATGCATTTTAAGAAGTTCTTTCCACAACTAACCAATAATAACTACTCCCTGTATTCTACTATCCTTGAGAGAATACCCGGTAACTTTTTCACTCTCGTCTCTTAGCCACCATCCGCGTTCTATAACCAACTTTTCGTTTCACTTAAAAGAAAGTGGATGTAATTATCACGGTGGTAAAACTAAACATCGATTCTCATCAGAATTTAAAATTTCTTTGCAAGAATAAAATCAAACTAAAATATTCGAGACTGTATACTCGTATTTTGGAATATTTTAAAATTTAATTGTACGATACCGACATTAATTTTCTAAATTTATTTTTTACTTAATAAAATAATGTACACACAACTTGTTAATAACGTTAATGAAATTGTTTATTCATTATTCAAAATGTAGTATTATTCATAAAACAATAAATAAATAAGCTTTCATGAGAGCGAATTTAATTTTACACGGTCAAAAATACTACCCATGATAACGAACAAATTCATTTACGTAACGTTAACACTACTGGACGAGGACGCCTTAATTAAGTCCAACACTACTTTCTCCCATCGTGAGGGAGTGTGAACATGAGTTTTTCACGCTTCCTGTAATACAAAAAATAAAAACATTACATTACATTCAGGAAGGACTTTCCGAAAATTCCTTTAGTAACAGACGGTACAAACTCAGATATTCAAATTTTACTAACAACATAAATACTGTATCAAAGAAAATTTGAAGACGAAACTTAACAGATTGCCGCCTTAAAAGAAAATGGAGTAGGGGTTTACTGGTCTTATTGAAAAAAATTCATCATTATAAAACGTAAATTTCTATATTTAGTTTTTATTGTAAGGATTTTGTCAAAATTTAAAAATGTTTAACTTTCTTAAGTTTTATTTTGGCATGATCACAATTTACAATGTTACTTCTTGTTTATACCGTGTTAATATTTCTACTTTCTCTTGCCCTGCATGAAATAAAGGTAACAAAAGTTAAGAATTCATGTCGATTTGTAAAAATTGAATTTTACCTTAATGTTTTTACTTATTGTTGTGTGTGTGAACGTAATACCTCAAAAACGGATTTTCGTAAAAAATATTAAACATTAAACTAAAGTTAGGTACCATAAGGGAACCCGACACGAATATTCCCATCAAAATAGGTCAACCAAAAGTGGTGAAATTTTCCTTTTTCTCAACTTTATCAAAACATTTGTCTATTTTTTTAAAAAATCTCAATTTTTTTTAAAACCGCCTCATTTACTACATCTTTGGTGCTATTCAACATGCAAAAAGCAGCGTGTATGCATGCTGCTATCCTTTACCACAAGGCTATGCTCTCGTGGTAACGAATGTTTTTAGGCTGCGGCCTTCAAATGCATTTTAGAGCTAAAGTAAATAAAAGAATTATAGAAAATTAACAAAATACATACAAATTTTATTTAAATTTATTTTTCTACAGTGCTTAGTTTAGCGTCAATAAGTGATTTTCCATATTTTCTCATTGAAATCGGGAAAAATGGGGTTCGTGTCTTATGGGAATTGCAGTCTTAATGTGCATTTTAGGAGAAAGTATGTGTAATTAAAGTTATAAAAATTTATTAAACCGCCATTTTTATTTTAAGCAGTTTTTCATTAAACCTTAGTTTAGTGTCAATTTGTGATTTCCGTATAATACTCATCAAAATCGAAGTCCAATGTGAGGTTGATTTTTCATTTAGCGTCATTCAGTCACGATTTATATTAGTTTTTGTTTTTCATTTTACATTGTTTACTCATAACGTTTTTTTTATTCCTAATTTGTGTACGTTGCAATCTGTTCAATTTAGAAAAATAAGCAACCCCATGACCCAATGAGGTGAGGTTGATGTGTATGACGTGTAAATGAGGTGTAATCTTGTATAGACCCAGGCCGACCATTCCTGAGAGAGTATGATTAATTAAACCCCAACCATCAAAGTACACCGGTAACCACTGTCTAGTATTCAAATCCGTATAAAAGTAACTACCTTTACTAGGATTTGAACCAGGAACCTTCGTCTCCGAAAATCAGCTGTTAAACAGCTGATTCTTGCGACGACTTTACCTCTAGACCAACCCGGTGGGTACTCATAACTAAACAAAGGTTTTAATTATCTACATTAAAAAAAGAAAGTCGTGTGAATGTTTCACATCAGTTTTTTTTTACTTTTAGATTTACTTTTGCTTATCATTTATTGTATTCTGTTTAATGTAAACAATGCACCACACGTAACATTCTTGTTATTTGTACGACATATAGGTCATTTTTCTTATGTTTATTCATTTTTTGTTAGGTTTCGTTTTATACTCAAGTTTTGATTTATACACAGGGATATATTTCTTCAAAAACATTTTGATGTTTTATCTTCGTGCCATTTGCTATTTTCAATAATTTGTTAAACGTTTTTATGGTTGTACAAGATTTTAAAATTTTAAAATAAAGAATCCTAGTCAAAAACCTAAATACCGCTTTCAGTAAATGAAATACAGTACAATATATTTTACATTGCACTTTTTTGAGCGAAGAATGCACCCAGTAACAACACCTCAGATCATGATTGTAAGTAGGTGATTTCAGCATTTTTCTAGTCATCTAAATTTTATAAATTTTGCAGTAGGTATGAAGGAAGTAGCTCTGTTATAAACTGTTTTCCAATTACATTGGAAAGAGTAGGTGAAAATAAATTACTTGTATGATATTTAAAATTGAAATAGCAACAAATTTATTTCTTAGTCTTTTAGTACATTCGTATCTAAGTATCTCTGATAATTTTGTTAACGTTTATTATTCAAGACAGCTATGAATCGTAAGATTTTTTAAAACGATATAAAGTGCTTCGACTTTAAAGGATTATCTGAATGACATTATTTTGCTTGCATTCTCCTTCATCTAAGTGAATATTTATGACATTAGAGTTTCTTTGAAGTTGGGAAATGCTATACAGTTGTTTTAGTAATCGTACAAAACTTTAGTTTAACAACGTGTAATTCTTTTGCAATTAGTTTTTAAATGCGTTTATATACATGTACGCAAAGATGGTAAAGTCTGAATAACAAGGTTCTTTGAATAAAAACGAGTAACAGTCAGTAGTGTATTTAAAAAAACTAAACTCTAAACAAAATAAACTTGACTGAACTATGCAATAATATCTCGAAACATGAAGTATTTGAAGCTGAGATTACGATGGCCATAGCTTGATGTTTATTTCAAGCTACTACATTTTGACATGCGAGGATTTCACTTTGGGTTGAAAACAAAATGCTAATTTAATTAAATTTTTACCTATACTTACAAAACTTGAACTGGTTTAAAATTATTTCATCTCATAATTTGGAGCCGAAATACAACTATGGTAGTCAAAAAGCGGTTGTAAAAAGTAGTAATTGAACATACACTACCTACGGAGCAAAAGTGTGGGAGATGTCAAACAGAAGTACCAAACACCTGAAAGTATTGGGATTTGTCTCAAGATTGAACAGGCTTAGGAATGGCGTTCTTAAATTAGAGTTGAAATTGATGCCAGCATTTTGTAAACAGTTGAGTCTAAAAGGCTGAACAATTATATAAGAAAAATGCGTGATGGTAGTTGGCTTCAGATGATATGAAGGTGGATTTTCTAGTTGAGGTGTGGGAGCGATAAATCAAGATCGTTGTGATGGGAGATTGTTTGACGGGCAATGAGACTTAGAAACTTATGGGAGGATAACTGGTGGGATAGAATTGAATGGAAGTTAGGATGGAAGAAACGCCGAAAAGTATTGTCGACTCGCATCTATATTTAATGAATAAGTATTACTTTTTTTTCTATACTTAGGAAATTCACAATCTGTAGGAAACAATCAGTGAATGTGATAACAAAAATTTGGAAAAAAATTAACATGGTAAATGAACGTGAGTGGAGACACAGTCCAGTAACAGAACTCCAACGTGAATAGAGAAGTGTAATATTAAGTGCAGCATTTAGAACACTGTAATGGATAGTCAATTCCAGTACTACGTTAATTGATGAGGTCCCCCGGCTCCATCGACGTTTTAGACGTCTTATTGGATTGTTTGGGAGAGTGCGTAGCCAGATTTGAGATCAATGGGTTACGTTGGTTCACGAGTTTCTTCCGAAATTTTGTATAGAGTTTTAAGAAAACATCATTTATGTTGGGTACGTTTAGCTCTAAGTGTAGCGTTTTATTGGTTACATAATAGAATGCGTTAACTATCCACCGTAAAAGCTTTGACTGGAAACGCTGAATTTTTGCTAATACCGATGGTTTTCCAGAGCAGTAAAGCTGGCTGGCATAGCTCCATATTTTTTTAACTTTATTTAATTTTATTTTATTATTTTATTCATGACTGATTACAGTAATTTAACAATTACAAAATTGTTTACCTGTGTAATTCATTGGTGTTTGTATTTTTGGAATGAAAACAGTTTAACTGGGATTTGTTAAAAGAAATTCAAAAATATATTATAATTCTACTTTTTATAACATAGGTAAATAATTTATTAAGCAATATGACTATAAATGCAGTCAGATAAATTTTCAGGATCATCACTAATAGGTCTCGAAAAATAAAACCAATAAATGTAGCTAAATTTTTATGCGTTACTTTAATATTTTAATAAGTTTTAACATTACTGTTGCCGTTGGATATGGTTTTATTTAACAGTACAATTTTTGTTAAAACTTCCTAGTATTCAGGAAAAATACCTATTACCAAGAATCAACGTTATCTCTTCAATTACTATTCTCTTTCATATAATAACCATTTAAATTAATAGCTAAGGCTAATAAAGAGTAAAGAGTTCATAACGTTAACAGATGGTAAAACTGGTGTAGCGTTTAAATAATAAATTCAAAATCAATATATTAAACTTCATATATAATAATAATGTATAATCTCTTTCATTTACACAATTTGTTACGTTACAATTATTTGCTATTTTTAATAATGTCGTTCTACAATCTTTAATGTCTTGTACTTTCCATATAACGTTTCTTTTTTTTTAAATAATGAATATGATAACACATAAATCTTTATCTAATATTGTTTCATTTATGTATTTCTAATGTATTAAATATATAATTTTGCTCAATTAAGCATTAGTGTGATGACCTCCTCATCCTTTCAATCTCCAGGCTCCACTAAATCATTTTTACAATTTCTTCCCCTTCCTTTAGTTATCTAGCAACCAGATTTTGTTTATAACTTTCTTAAAATTAAATTATTTTTTTATTATTTTATTTCCATCAGCTGGGTCTATTTACATTTACTTCAGACCAAAACATAAACAAAGCCAGCTGTTAATGATTTTGAGTCGTCACACTGGATATCTGTTTATAACATGAATATGTTTTGTAGATGTTCATTAAACATAATATTAAACTGTTGTTAAAATTGTTAGCATAATATTAAAACTGCATTTAATTTCCATTTATAAAATATAAAAAAAACTTAAATGAAAACTCAAACTACGGTTTGTTATGAGGTTTACCATTCAGGGTTTTATTGATAAACTATTTCTCTTATCTTTATAAATAAATGTCATAAACTACAGTGTATATTTTTTCATGTTATCGATTTATGTGTTGTTAGTTTTTCATATACTGTTTTAAGTTATACATTTTTTTACCTTTTACTGTTATAAAGAAGTAACGTTTGTTTTTTCAAAGTAATCTCAGAAAATATTCAAGGGATTTAAAACAATTTCCACTCTTGGAAGGCCAGAGCTTCCTTAGTGAAGCTACTTGGCATTAAGATTTATCAAATTTTGTATTTTTTATTTTTCAGGTACTACTTTTTTTCTCACCGGTTTAATGTCTGTTCTATATGTCGGTTTATATCACGTACTGTTTTAAATGTTATTTGAAACAAATACTGGTATTATAAGGAAGTAACATTTATTCCAGGTAATCTCAGGAACCAACCAAACGATTTCAAAAGTTTATTTATTGCTGAATAGCTTAGAGGTTAGTTTTTTTAATATTTTAGTATTTGTTTATTTTGAAAAATAATTGTGACTGGTAAAATGAAGTCATCTTTTATTTTATTTTTCTGGTAAGGTAAGTTCTCTTTTAATACACCAATTCTGTTGTATTCTACCATCTATTGTAAACATGAGTTCCAATATTCGGTTAGGTATTATGCGGTCAGGTATCAGGTAGATTACAATGCGGCCCTTTAATATGTCACCATTATTTTCTTGTACTTTTTTCAAAATTTTTGAAATTATTCGTACGGCAGATATCCAATAAATAATGCCACATCCGATTTCTGCTCAGAAAATTAATTAAAGCTTCCAAAAATCAAAGAATCATACCAATTTTTTGTTATGTACACAAGTTCAGTTATTTTCAGTGTCGTATTTCTCTCCTTCTACTGATGTCAACAAAATTCCTGTTTTCAGTATTAATTAGTTTTACCTGTACAGTCATGATTTGGATTTAAGGTTGGGTAAGAAGTTAATCGCTGTAAATTTAGTTTGCCGTAAAGCACAGCAAAATGAAGGGTTGATATTTATACGTAAAAGATATAAAAAATGTTTTATATGAAGCTGATCTGTAAAATAATACGCGAAAAAATGCAATAAAATTTTGGAGTACAAAGATATAAACAAAAGACACAGAAATTCAATTTTTGTGTCTCATATCTTACCGTGAATTACTATACTGGTTTTACGAATAGTACCCATCTAAAATAAGTACAGAGCTCTTATATAAAATATAGTATTTTTTGTTTTCTATATAAACATAAAGTAGACTTTATATTTTTCTTTTGTTTTACACGAACGAACGAAGGATTACTTTGCTGATGTCACACTCACATAATAAAATTTAACCCTTCCACATTTTTTATCTACCACTACTAAACTGAGTATCTAAACCTGATTTGAATGTAAAATAGTGCACTTTAACTCAGCACAAGTGCAGTGTTGTCCATAGATGATTTTATAGTAACTAGTCGTAGACTACCAAACGATTTTATTCAGTCCCTCACTACCTTATGATTACGATGTAAATAATAAAGTTCTCAATGGCTATTCTATATTACAAACAATTATATTTTTTCTTAAATTTTATTTTTTTTAAAACCCTACAGCTTTTCTTATATTTAAAAATGTGTTGTGTTATTACTTTATTTTTATTTTTTTAGTTAACTCTACCTATGTGTAGTTCTAAAGCTACTCTTACTTATATATGTTACTAAAATACTTAGGAAGTAGACAAAATTTTTACAGTTTAATTAATATAATAAACTAAAAGAACTAGAATAAACTAAGTGTAATCTTACTTTCCAAATACAATTTTCTTATTATATAATAAAATGTCTATTCTTATATTGAAAATCTAACAAAATGGAAGGTTTCCTAGCCCTTCAGTTTTTTCTTGAGGTTTCAGTTATCAAAGAGTTGCAGCGTCATCCATTTAATGTTAGAGTATGTGTGTAACGTCGACGCTAACTTACATATCAACTTAAATTATTCAGACAGATAATGTAAAACACAATTGTAATGAATATTTAAACTTAAATGATTTTCCTGTAGACTTTGATTAGTAGAAAAAATTATCCGAAGTTGGTACAATTATCAAATCAAATATTTACTGAAGATACGAGTATTTTACTACTTTTAAATATTTACAACAAAAAACTGTGAAAATAAGGACTAAATTCAGAAAAATAATGACAATAACATTTAAAATTTTCCTTAAGGTTCACCAACGGCATCCTTACCCTATATTGAATTTCATCTTCTTTTGAAAATTACTATGACATTTATAAATTATAAATTATTATTTATTATTATTTATTTAAATTATAATGGCAACATTTATTTCAAACACAAGCACACAGAAAAATATATTATGACTGTTTTTACAACAAAGATTTATACATCCAAAAAAATCTGAATATTTATTTGTAATTCTTAATACATATTTAATTTCAAATCTAAAATATATTTTTTGTCCAAAAACTCTCTCACTTAAAATAGTTTAACTTTACCTGAAATTCTTGCTAAAACAAGAAACAACGAAAATATGCCAAACAATAATCTTATTGATTTAACTTACTGTTAAAATTTTTGCCAATATAGACGGTCTTAGAATTGAGCTTATCATTAAGAAGGGTAGGCTAATAACATTTTTATTACACATCCAATGTATCAATAAACTTAAGGTAATTGCTAAGCTGTTGAAATTGTTGTGCAATGTAATTCGTTTTTTAGGTAAGCACCAGACAGGCGGGTTTGAACCTCTAAAATCTTTTCCGAGTGAGACCAGCGAGAGCTGGTTTAACTTGCATCTCACAGTTAATAAATTATCCGTATCAGAACGCCAGTCCCTCCGAAAATCATCTACTCTCCTCTCTCCAAATGACACATTCACTCCATTCTCAACAGGGTCTGAGATTGCAAAATGAAATTCATGACTCTCAGAAGCGATAACTCTGACTAGTGTCATTTACACCTCTACCTCTTCTGTTCTTAAATGTTTCAGTAATATAATTGGCAGATCATGTTTTAAAAACAGAAATTATTTTCAAGTCTGAAACTAGTAAATCGAGTGCAAAAAAATGATGAACACTCTACCTTTTTATTACGCGCAAAATTAATTTTATGCACCTTAAATACAGGGAGAAATCTGCATAAAGCCAGAAATTTTTTTCGAAATTACATCGGCCATTATATCATCAATTCGACCATTGTTTATTGTTTTCCGACTGATGCCCGTTGGTAGAGCAAAATAGGTATCGTGTTTAAAACGAAATTATTCAGGTATATTTTCTCATCCAGTTTGATATTGACTGTGATCCCTCCAAGATATTCTGAATCAGTAATTTCAGTTGCCTCCTACGTACTGTAATTTTTGATTTTAAGTTGTAAAACGGAATTCCCTAAAAATACAATACATTTCTGGCCAAAAATTTGGTTACTAAAGTTGAACAACACGGAAAAAGAACTCATTTTTTCTCATTTTTTTTTTGTTTTTGAATAAACATTCTTGATTTAAAAAAACCCCGTGTAAATTCTGCAGTTACAGAAAAAAATTTCAATTTCGTTCAGTACCCAAAAATTTCTATAATGGGGTATTAAGTAATTGGTAAGTGATACCTACCCAGAAAATAAAAATCTCGAGTAGAAGGTACTTACATACGTATGTTCGGCCCTACCGTTAACTAGACGTTGACATTGAGTGGACCTTATGTGAAAATCTCACTCGACGTGACGCCCAGTAAGAATACGGACCGATTAGAAAATAGCATCCTTACGAATGACGTAATGCCTAAAGACACTGATTGATTGGTTGATATCGGCGTGACGTAATACAGCAATATAATATCTCTGGACAATATTAACCAATCAAAATGACGCAAATGAAGGCATCTGATTGGTTAGAATGTGGGCTTTCTCATTGGCCAAAAATACTAGACTCTGATTGGCCAGATATCATCTGCGCCGTTGACGTCACACGTTCATCACACTTAACTTGGCCCGCCTTACTCACGGAACCTAAATAATTCGTTTGTTGTATACCAGTTATATCCGACATAATATATGTTTTCGTATCTTTTAAACACAAAAATAGTGTTCGTCAAAAATGTTTGGTCAAGTAACGTTTTGTGAAGTTTCTTCCTTGTTGGTTTAGGTTCTGTTTAGTTAACGGAAAATGTATGAGTAAAATTTATATCTTCTACACTAACTGATAAAACTAACCTTTAACACCACACTCATACAGATGAGCAGAATAAAATATTAGTTGAGTGACGGCAATTGCTTAAATGCAGTAGCGAAATTATAAGCAGAAAATTTATTATAATCTTGGTAGGTATGTTTTCACAGAGTGTAAGGCCTATATGAGTTGACACGTTCCATGCGAAGGAAGTAATATTACCTCATCTTGGAGGATACGAGTGACGGACGAGGTAATATTACTTCATGCATTCTCTTCAATAGCTTGCTGTTCATTTATATTGTCCGTTTATATTGTAAAACTTTATTCCTATCATTCATATATTTCTTAAGATACAAAAAAAGTTCAAAATGTTGACTATATCTTTCAGTTTGCAGATGCGGTTATTGAAGTTCAACCCTAAAGCTCCAAAGTTTTCTTTATAACTCGAAATCTACTGTCCCTCATTTTTGTTAAAACCAAAGTAATAAATCATCTATGAATTTCTCACACTATTAATATTGTTATACATAATTTCATACTTGCATACCCATGTATGCAAGTATGGCGTGATATTTACAGAATTTAGTTCATTCGGTTATTCTTATTCAACAGTTTCCTAACGATTTTTCTGCTGTTCTGTGTACGTAACCATTTTTAACGTAAACAGTTACTTTATATAGTTTTATTTAGCTATATTCTTACGTGGATTTTAATTTTATACTATTAAAACTATTTTAAGTTCATATTATTGCCCTATTTTATTACAATATAATGTATTTATTTAGCACTTATTAATAATTAATACAACTATTGTATTATTTTATTAATAGAATTAATATACTACACATAAATGTACTTAATAAAACAGATCAGTTTTATACTTATTTCTTGTTTTACAAACAAATAGTGACAAAAATACATTGTATATTAATACTTGAAAGGATGTAACATAAATTAATGTCAAACACCTTCTGATGCTTATTATTTTTTAAAAATTTTGTAAAATTTTGAAGAATAACTGATCTATCAGAAATAAGTACTAACCTCAATGCATTTTTGTACAAGTGGTAGTGTCCACTTCTCAGTAAGTTTAATTGAATTCGGACGTGTATTGCGTGGTTGCATTTCCAATTCCAATCCCGCTTACGGAGGAGGTAATATTACCTCCAGTCCAAAAACTCACCAAAAATGTTAATATTGTTTGAAATATTGAAATATACTACATCGTTATTTAGGATAAAAAACAAAATGTTAACCATAATTGTTTTTATAAATTCCGTTAGTAGGTCGCATACCAAACTCGATATCCGCATTGAATGTGTTTAATATAGGCCGCTTGTTCGAACATTACAATTGTACGAATTATTATCAGATGTAATTTTTAACTGTTCTGCAAACGAACAATTTATGGGTTCTCTTAAAAAGGAACACCCACCTAGGCGTTTACTTTAATCTTTTTGCTAAACAAAAAATATTTATTTAGTTTTCTTCACAGATTAGTGAACTTAATTATACTGATAAGGGTCAGGATAATTGCTGAAATTAATCAGGCTTTCTGTATAGAACAACTGAAAATCAATTTAACATGTTCAAATTTTGACTGTTAAATTTTTCACAGCTGTATTATTTTATTTTCTCTCTAGCAAGGCTTGCATATTATAAATATGACATTCAGTCGATCAATGGACGATCAACAAAATTAATATTTTTTAAATTATTAACAGGATATGATTTTTTTCAAAAATTTAACTCGGAAGAAAGAATTAAGGATAATTGAAAAGGAGAAAAAGGATTTTACATAACTTGTGAAGGGTCTTGTTATTAACAATTCCGTGATTATTAACTTCCCAATAAATTGATTAAAGGATGGGGAAATTTGAGGAACGTTGTACACTTATTTCCTTTCAATGAGATTTTTTTTTGTTATTATTTTATTATTATTATTTTTATTTGGCAAAACTAATTTATGGCTAATTAAGAAAATCGTTCAGTCCTAAACTACGTAAAATTAACCTAAGGGAACCCTATGGATGCACTTTATTCTGAATCGATTGCAAATTGATCTAAGAAATTATATATATATATGCAAGGATTTACAGCCCCGGCTCGCTCCTTCGCTCTTTCTTTTTCTCTCGCTTCTTAAGCAGCACCTCTCTTTATCTCACCAGTCACCATCGGAAAGCCGCCGCGAAAACATTCCCTCCTGTACACCATCAAATCATGCCTCTTCCGGCCTACCCCTCTTTCTTCTACTGGTTGGCGTCCACTTCCATGCCCTCTTTGGCCACGTACCATCCTCCATTCTCTGCAAATGACCATACTAATATAATTGCTTCCAGGATAAGGTATCCATGATATTTCTTTGAAGGCCATTTCTTCTCCTAATTTTGGAATTCGGAATTTGATCGATGCACGACACACCACAGCTCCACCTCCAGAAATCCATCCCCACCGCTTTTAGGCGATCCTTCTCTCTCTTTGTCAATACCCACACTTCCGCACCATAGATATACACACTTTCCAGGATAGCATGGTAAATATCTTTGTCTTCTCTCACACTTTATCATTCCAAAAGAACAGCATTTACCTTCCCTATAAACGTTCGCTTTTGAGAAATCTTACCGTTTACTGCCGCTGAATTTGTTTCACTCCTATCAAAGATGACTCCCAGGTATTTAAAACTTTCTCAACTTTTCACTCCACCCGTACCTAGCTGAATATCATTTCCTGGGTCACCAAAAGTAAGGTGTTGTATCTTGTCTACATTTATACTGAACCCCCATCTTTCATACTCCTCGTGCAACTTAGTCATCATATAACTAGCATGATCGTGATTTGCAGATATTACAACTTGATCATTTGCGAAGAAGAGAGTCGGTAACAGGGATTTCCATACCACAGCATTTCCTTCGCCGACTTTCCAAAGCTTCATTGACGTAAAACTTGAAAAGCGTGGGTGCAATGCAGCAACCTTGGCGTCACCCCGTTGTCACTTTAAACTCGGGAGACCCTCGAGAGAACATTATAATCAAACTAGTAGCCCCAATTTAAAGGTTCATGACCGCATCTATTTACTGTGCACGTACTCCCCCTCTCTTCAAATTGCCCCAGAGCTTATTCAGTGGGACGCTATCGTAGGCTAAGATATCTTAGTCTTCTTCTTCTTCTACCTATTACGGATTAGGTGTAACGCCTGTTCCAGCTTCATGCCATCTCTTTCTGGGTCTCCCCAGGCCTCGTCTTTCTTCCGGTTGATAGTTTACCGCCCTCACCGTAATCCTGTCTGGCGGCATTCTCTCGACGTGGTTCGTCCATCTGTCTCTGTACTTGTACACTTTTCCAATCAGCGATTCCTCTCTACCCAATCCTCTCCTTATTTCACTGCTACGAATCTGCTCTCTCAAGGAACATCCCTTCACTGCCCTCATGAATTTCATTTCTGCAGCCTCTACCTTTCTTAACTGAGCTGTTCGTAGCACCCAAGACTCACTGCCGTACAACACCAACGGCACCGCCATCACATCGTATAATCGCATTTGTATTTCCCTTCGATATTTCCTCCTGAAGGTCCTGTTGATGAAACCACAAACCGACTGAAATTTATTGACCCTCCGTAATATCTCGTTATCGTCTTTGTATGTGATACTGCAACCCAAGTAAACGAATTCGGAAACTTGTTCTAGAGTCTTGTCGTTCAAAACTATCCTTGATCGTATTGGGTCTTTCCCAAGGAATGCCATTACTTTAGTTTTGCTAGTCGACAACTTCATGGTATATTCTTTGGCTATTTTATCAAGAAGCAGAGCTGATTTTTGAAGATCCACTTCCAAGCTCTGTATTATCACCTGATCATCCGCGTATAAGAGAGTATTAAGATATGAATCTCTGGTTATTTTTATGCCTAGCGGAGCTTCTTGTTTCCATCGCCGTATTGCATCGTCTATATAAATATTAAAAAGTGTTGGTGAGAGGCCACATCCTTGTCTTAAACCTAAAGTTATTTGTGTACTTCTTGTCAATCGATCGCCTAACGCTACCACGATCTTCGTCCCTTTATAAATACTCTTTACCACTTGAATTAAGTGTAGCGGGTAGCCTCTCCTTTCCATTATCTGCCATAACAACTGACGGGAAACTTTGTCGAACGCCTTTTCTATATCAACAAAAGCTAGGTGTGTTTCCAGATTAAATTCCACTCGTTTTTCTATAACCTGCTTAATGGTGAATATTCCATCCATAGTTGTCCGGCCTCTTCGGAAACCCTGCTGTTCTTCCAGTAGAATGGCATCTGCGATAGGAGCCAATCTTCCGTTGATTATTTTCCCATAAACTTTGTAGGCTGTGGACAGTAGACTAATCCCCCTGTAATTATTGGGGTCTTCTCTATTTCCTTTTTTAAAGATTGGGATGACAACTGATTCCGCCCATTCCTCCAGTATTTCCAGTTTAAGCCAGCATTTGTTAAACAGTTGAAGATATCTTAGTGATCTAAGATATTATCCTAAATGTATACTATATACATATTTTTGAGGATGAAGTTTTACAGGTCAAAATTATTATTATTTTAACAATTATTAATTACCTAAATTATAGTAGCTACCTTTACTATCTAAATGTAGATCGTGAAATTGGGTGAAGGTATTCTGGCGTTTCAATCTTTTTTCAGGTTTGTGCTGTAGAGAAGCTGCAGCGCCTCAAAATTCGGGTGAGATGAAATAAGGTCTTCATGACTCTTTATAAATCGTTTTCCTCATCTACCCTTTTGGTATTTAGATCCCGATGGAGGTTGTCATTCTGAATATACTACAGATCATTAAAAATATTCCTTAGCACTTTTATTTGGAGTTTTTTGTATTATATTTGCATTGTTTAGGTTCTTACAGCAATTGTAATTGTTAATACCATTAGTCCAAATTGGTTTTAACGACTTGTTCTAAATAAATAACTTATTCAAAGTTTTAAGATTGACTTCTTAGTTATTAAAATAGTTAACTCTCTTAAAGGATTCTACCTGGATTCTAGTTATTTTGTTCTTGATAAGCCCTTTACAGTGCAGTTTGCGATAAAGTGTCATACCAAGGTATTTCGCTGTATTACAGTATATCACTTCCTTCCCGGTGATTTTAAATAGAAAATTTCGAATCTTCTTGTTAATAAGATTGATGTGAACAGAATTTACTTCGTTGAGTTTAAACTTACATCATTTTAACCATTGGTAAATATTATTGACTTGTAGCTTCTTAGTTGCGTCTTCACTTTTTTCTGCGACAACTAAAAGAGTAGTATCATCTCCAAAGATAGTTCTGTAATGGAATTTAATTAAATAAAACTAAGTAAGCACATTAGTTCTTTTATTACTGAGAAGTTATTAATTTTATAAGTTACAGATTAATAATACATTGTGGTTACGTTTTAAAACTTGTTGTCAAGCTTATTCTGAGAGTTATGGTTCTTTAAAACAATGCTAGTTAATAGTAGAGTACGGAAAATCTAGTTAGTTTATTAAACAATATCTGACAGCTAAAAAGTATTATATGAAATTAGAAAATTTTTCTTAAACCTTTTATTATTCGTAACAAATATATTTTGAACTTACCACAGTAAGAATTATGCGCTTATATAAATTGGCTTTGTCATGGTCTAATTGTTCAAAACTTTTCTGCATTTATCAAAATAAGAGAATAAGTTATAAAAACTCAATAATTGGCGGATTTTAAGTTAGATAACTCTTCAAGATAAACGGATTTTTATTTTTTTTATATTATTACTTTTCATATACATTATTTGGCATTGTTTGTATTTCATTTTCTCTATTTAATGCTTTATTTACGATTGTAAAAATTGTACAACTAGAAAGTGCATTGATAATGCAATTAAGGATAAACTTAATAATTGAGCATACAAACTAAATAATTCTGTTAAAACCCCATAGTATGAGAGGTTGTCCCGCCTTCAGAGTCTTGCGAGATTGTCAGATAGATGTGAAATGAAAAGCGAACGTACAAATGGGATTCATATTCTTGTGACTTATTGTGAAAGTGTTTGTGTAGATGTTCGATGCAATTTTGGACGAAAGGTATTTGCACATCTGTGTGTAAGGTTTGGCTACTAACGCAAGAGGGTGCTTGTACGATATGGCGTAATGTTTTTCCCTGGATGCCTGAATGCTTTGTAAATTAGAATGTTTGGTTGAACCGTAAATTTGGGAGCCATGAATCCATATAAATTTTAAAAGAGAACAAGTTTTGTCCCACTGGTAATTTTTGACCATTTATGAAGTAGAAAGTGTAGAAGTTTAAGACGGGATACTAAACGTTTTTTTTGTGTGCTCAATAATTGTTAAGTTTATCCTCAATATATAATCAATATTTAAAACACAAATTTAGTCTAATTTATTTTAAATTGAGATTTTCTTTAGCCTTGAATAACGAGTTCTATGGAACGGATTTAAATAATTTTTGTACTGTTGTAAACAGGATAATTTAAGAATTATGAAAAGTCCTAAAATTAACATTAGTAAAAGTAGTAACTATATTTTAAAAATTAAATAACGATTGAACTAAAGTTTAAATGATGCTGCTATTCTGGCGGCGAGGTTGTGAAGTTCGAATGTTCACGATGCGATTGTTATATGAATAAGTTGGAGATTTTGGAAAGCAAATAAGAATTTTAAAAATAAAACTACTTTTTACAGTTTTAACACAAGTTTATTTTTGTAATTCTAGCCGGTTACTTTTTACAATTACTGAGGTTTTTTTTAACGTCCGACTGTTTTTCAATTACTGCTAATGCAGACGGTGAAGGATAAAATGATTTTTGTAATTCCCGAGATGATAGGATTCGTTTACCGTGCTGTTTTCGCAAAACATTTTGTACAAAACCGTTAATTTCGGCGGCTTTGTTGATAATTGAAAAAAAAATTTTAATTCAATTTTTTAATTCATTCAGTTATTTAATGAATAATAAATAATTCGATGATGTTACTATTTGATGTTACCTGTTTCCCATTCTTGCTAATCAGCCTTCGTCTTATCTAATTGAAGTCAATATTTTATGAACGATCATACCTAATTGCTACCAAATTTTTGAAATATCTATTTTACTTCGCAATAAACCCACGAATTATTAACACTGTTAGGTGACCAACCATCTTCACTGCCAACGAATGTCAAGCCGTTGGCTTTTCAGTTTTGTTACTGTCATGCAATATTTTAAAATTTACAATTTATTAACCAAACAAAATTTTTTGAATATTATGGGGTAAACGAATTATTATTTGATATTATTATTTATTTAAACCCTTCTAGTTTATCAAAGCAAAAGTCTGTTAAAGGTATAGTGATATCACTTTATTGTATGAATTTGTTCACACGGACCGGCTAGTGAAGTTTTACAAAAAAAATTATATTGTTCATTACTGATCATGAAATGTTTGATAATAAAATGATCTTTGATACGTAACCATTTTAGTTCCTAATATTTTCTAACTACTGTTATTGTTAAAACTAGAAAATCCAGAAAATTTTACTATTGTTGTTGATATTATTTTAGATTCATTCAGTGTTTTGAACAAAAATATCCAAAGGAGAAATTAAATATTCGTTTCTTTTCTTTAGTGAAAACTGTAATGGTTGGGTACTTTGATCTTCTTCCTAGTTTATACAAGAAATATAAACATAAATGAATATGTAAATAAGCGATGAAGGCCAATGCATAATGTTGGACGATTATAATTCACAGAAACACCATTACTTACCTACTACGCTAGTATTATCATACTAGCTCATTATTTAACACGATGCTACTGTAATAATATATTCCCATGCTGTACTGTAATAGTATACTCCTTTTTTCACGTTAAAATATACAACAAAGTAATGAGCTTTCAACGTCATAATGTTATCATCCCCTGTCTAACATAAAAAGTAATAAAAATGAAGGAGTAATCTGTAGTACTCTTTGACTATAGTATTATTTACAGTGATAAAATCACTTAAAGCTCAGACACTGTGAGTGAACAATAACTTCCACCAGTACCTATTAGAAATTCCTATGATAATTAAACACCCATTAAATAAAAATTCTGTTAAAAATATCTGCGCATCTAAATAATATGATGCATTCCTAAACCATTTATAATGTAGTATTTTATTTTATACTTATTATTTTTTTCCGTTCATTTTATCCAGGGCAAAGGCTAAGCGGTTTATGCGGGCTAAAGTCATCATCAGGGTCGCTAACTGTGCGATATTAAAGTTCAGTTACTGATGCTATGCTGTAACAAAATAATATATTCTATTATACTTATGTATTAAAACACATGTATCAATTATTCATTCAGAAATTTGTTTTTAACAAGTCGTATTTATTTTACAATAGATTGCTCTTAAAATATGAGCTAACAATAAATATGATGAAAGTAAATAGGTAAATGTAAGACAATACCCAATGGTATTGTTTCAAAATTATTTGTAATTTTTGTAAAACTTAAATACTTCACATAAGATAAATATTAATAATGTAATAGTTTAAGTAAAAGACAAAATTTACAAAATAAAAGAGATGAAAATAAAAAGCGTATGAGTTAATGATGATATTGAAAAATGTGAACTTAGATTAAAAATATAGGTTCTTCGGTAAATCTGAATGGAAAGTTAAGTAATTTTATTCCTTTGAGCCTTCTTTGCTATTATCAAGTAAACTAAGTGCTAAAGAAATCAAATAATTTCTAGTTTTACTTGAAATTTTGAACTGAGCTGCATAACTTATTCCCTCATGGTGTTGACACTTAAAAGTAATCAAAACTCTAAAATAAAAATGATAAAAACCTGGAATATGAAATTATATGAATGGTAAACAACACTCAGGAGTATACGAGTATTTCAAAACGTAACCATAAAATAAATTTAACTCTACATAATTATTTCAGACATTAAGTCGATGAAGCTAAAGATGACAACGGCGACCACCATGATGCAGATGATGATGGTGCTGATGACTAGTATAAGCAGTATTAAAAGATACTACTAGTTAACTAACAAAATCGTTAAGTTTACCCAATATTTTAACAATTCTCAGTCTGAGAATATCATCGCTGGTTATCGAGGAAGTTGATTATTAAAGGGGTTGGTTGTTTTTCTAGCTTTTGCTAAATGTTTTTTGCAACGTTGGCTTATGTTTTCTTTTACAAATGGCAAATTTAACACTTTAGAAAACCATTTTTTCTTCTAAACTAGAATAAAATTAGAGTTTGCCTGACGGTAAATATTACATCTTTCAGGACATCTGTGAAGGTAAGTTGGTAGGCGTAGGTGAGGCTGCAAAACAGTAAATACTGCCTGGACAAGTAGAAATAGTATTGGTGAACAATTTTAGAAAGTAGTCTCAAAAGTGAAGACAAAAAGAATGAAACTCAACTTCCGCTAAAAGATAGCACGAAAAGAAGCAGAGTTAGAGTAGATTAAAAATTACTAAATTTTTAAGAGAGAATTTTGAAAAAATTGTAAAACGTGTCAAATCGCACGAATCAGTTATTACTTTCGATTGACTGATTTTGATTACAATATTCGTGTCGGGTCTTCTCATGA
The DNA here is from genome assembly GCA_035578175.1 of Catonia carolina. NCBI lineage: Eukaryota > Metazoa > Arthropoda > Insecta > Hemiptera > Achilidae > Catonia > Catonia carolina. Next base: position 47,336,845 of record JAQMRL010000001.1, read on the forward strand.
TACCCAACTTAAATTCTTAAGTTCAACTTTGTACGGTATTCCATTCTTGAGATATTTCGTTCACACACTCAGACCAATTGCTGAAAACTTGAATTTTTGGGGTCTACTTCCGTGTATTTTCGGTGCAAACTCGATTTCTAAAATTCACATGAAAAAATAGCTGCTTCTCTTCCCTACATATTTTAATAGGGTAAGAAAAAGTAAATAGATCGAATTTAATTTGACGAAATGTAAAAGAATTAAAAAGTATGAGTAAAACTTTATCGACGAGACTATTGGAAACATAACTCCATTAAATCTTGCAAATGCTGCTTTGTGAAAAATGCATTACTTTCAGTAATTAGTTTAAGCAACGTTGTCGATTACCAGAGTTACACCAACAGAATTATTTATTAATTATTAATAATTACCAGAATTAGTTTAAGCAAGGTTAATTACCAGAATTACTCACTCTGTTATAGCTCTACAACGCTTGGTGGGCTTTGACTTTCTCCACAATCCTCCTCTTAACACTGTTCATCCTCTCACAGCCATCAAAACCAAATCATTAATACTAACATCAGCCATCCACCTCTTTAAAGGATGACCCATCCTTCTTCATTTTTACAACCTTCCCCTCCAGAATCATCTTAACTATTGTTGTTGACTCCATTCTCTCAATGTTATATAGCCTCAATCACATACCTTAATTTACCAGAGGCTATCCGAAATACTAATGTAACTCCTCAAATATACAAAAGAAGAGTAACCAACTGGCTGATTAATTTAGGGAGAGGGTAGTTTGAAGATTTAATTAGTTCTATACATTTAAACTAAATGCTCTTTCTCTTGTTTTAGTTAAAAATTTTTTGTTAACGTTGTCATCGAAAGTCTGCTTCATCCTTTGTTACTACATGACATTTTATTTTTTATACTATTATTTTTTGTATATTTACGTAAGGAAATTTTGTTGTATGTTTATTTTTTTAAATTTTTGTTTCTTTGATGTAAATTTAGTGTAGATATTAAAAGCTATTATTATAATAGAATAAATTACAAAATAAATCATCTCATACCTGCGCACAGGCCTGACCTGTACGGGTATTAGGAAATAAGATAGGTTAAGTAAGATTCATTACACTTGTTTTTAGCAAAAATAAATAAATGTGCCCTAATCATTTCAATCTGTACGAAACAAACTACGTATGTTCCTCATACACTCAAGTCATCTTCTTCATTTACCAGCCCAAAAAGTTTCCTTAAAATCTTACTTTCGAATTTTCGTAGTATTTTTTTTGCAATCTATTTTTGATAGTTCACGTTTAAAAAATATAAATGACAACTTGGGGCACCAAACACATCTTGTGTTCACCAAACTTCATCTCTGTGTTCATACGTATTACTTTAATTTAATACTTTTGAAAAATAAATACTAGAAATTCTTATCAGAATTACTAGCTTACGTTTTTAGAAAAATTGAGATGAAATAATGGTTTTTTACAGCAAGGAAGGATGAGGTAAAATGCAATTACAAAATAATTCCAGGAAAATGATTTTTCTATAGTAATAAATCTGTACTTTATAGTAAAAGATTTAAAAATCCATTTTCCATTTTTCGTAATACTCAATGGTATCTTACCGCAATCCCTTGAGTAACTTATTTTCAGTCATCATCACCGATGTCATCAACTCGATAATGAAAACCATCATCATCGTCATCATCATCGCGGAAAAGTACTGCTATTATCCTGTATCTGAAAACGTGATAAAATTATTTTTTTATACCAAAAAATAAACTACGGAAAGTGATGAGATTCTCACAAGCTATCCCAATCAGAAAGTAACAGAACGCTTGCGTTTGTGTGACTATCGAGTGAGATGTGCAGGAAAAGAGACTGGAAGGGTGAGAAAAGAAAAAAATACAGTTATTTCATTTTGTGGAGGGGATGAGAAAATCCAAAAGCAATCAACGAACGACGTTGTTTAAACTGAAAGACAGTAGGCTCAATATTACGCCCTGCTCAGTCCATTCTTCCTTTTTTTTGACCCGTATATTTGAACAAAGCGAAAAAGGTTTAAGAGAGAGAAAGTTAGAGATTATCCTATATTCTATTTTATTTCTATCTCACTTCATCGTTACAAAAAATAATCCTGCCAAATATTTATTAAACGAGTTGTATTTTTAAGTAAAAATATAAGAAAATTAAATTAAGATACACGTTTTTTTCCTTTGTCTTTTTAAAAATCGACCCCGTGTAAAATCAACCTAATAATATTTGATAAAATTAACTTGTTTTAGAAGTTGATGAAATACATTTTCTGTCATTCGGAAAAGTGGATAGAGATGAAATTTTTCAAAATATAAGCTGAAATTTATGTGAATAAGTGTTATCAGAAATATATTTCTTCCTTTTTTTATAATGCCTACTGCTACATTATAATTTGTTATTTTTTTGAATAATAAATAACTGATCTAGCAGAGAAAGTGGAAAAGTTAAGAAGGTCAAACATAAAACTTCCACCGATCTTTCATATCTTTGATATTTTTTTTGTTACGTTAGGCCCACTTTGGAACACGTTAATACGGATTTTTTTGGATCTTGATTGTTGTTGTTTTCGATTTTCCTAGTATTTCTTCATTTTTTCGGACTGTTGTTTCCTTTTTTCTTCTGTTCTGCTTACCTTCGTTGTCTGGATTCTCGTACCTGGAAATTACCAAACTAGCTGATTTTAGGGCTAAATATTTGTCTATTTTGTGCTTCTGTGGTTTTTACTTTTATTTCATTTAGGTCTTTTGCTGTTTTTTTTTCAAACGAACGCCGTTGGATTTTCTTGTTTAGGAAGTGATCCATTAGGAGTTTCAGTATTCTTGCGTTCTCTATTCTGAAGATATGGCCAAAAAAATGTTCCTGTTCATTCTCTGATTGTGTCTGACATTCTTTTTGATATTTATAGATACAAAATATATAAAAGATCATTACACAAGATTTTTCTTACAATTGCTGTAAAGATAATTTAAAAACCAAATCTCTGCAACCTTGAATTTTCATGCACTCTTGCTTAACTAGCAGCCGCCTACGAAGAAATGAAAAATGGAGTCGAGATTTACTGATCTAATTAAAAAATATATATTATATAAAGAATAAAAAGTTTCCATGTTTTAATTTTTATTGTACAGGTCAAAATTACAAATTTCACTTATGTAATTTATTTTATTTTGCGTTGTTCACATTGTTTATTACCCACGTAAATGTTATTTTTTAAAGATATAGTTTTGTTTATCATACAGTATAATTTTTACATTTTAAATTTGTACATTTGTTTTAACACCTTTTTCCACTCCTCATGTCCAAGCGACCCTGATAAATTTGCAATGCAAGAGCATAAGTTTTACCATAGGATCAGTGTATTGTCCTCCTAGACACATCATAAATTCTCAAATGTTTAGAGATTTCTTTAATAGTCTAGGTAATCGGTTTCTTATTGGAGGAGACTGGAACAGTAAGCACATACAGTGGGGATCCCGTGTATGTTCTCCCAGGGGCAGAAATTTACTAAAAGCTATAACAGAAAATCATCTACATTATATTTCTCCAGATAGTCCAACATACTGGCCCTCCGCGCTTACCAAATTACCAGACCTCCTTGACTTTTTTGTTTGTAAGAATCTATCACACCTTCCTATTGAAATAACCACAGTAAATTACCTCTCATCAGATCATTCCCCCATACTTTTAACGGTTTCAGACCAACCAGTCTCTACAGAATGCAGACCGAGTCTTACTCCCGGGCCTATGGATTGGGATCTCTTCCAGTCCAATTTAAAACACGCCTTAGATATCCCATTATCAATTAAAACGGTCACGGAGGTAGATGATGCTGTTGATTTATTTACTACCTCTGTTCAACAGTGTGCATGGAAGGCATCACTGCCATACCGTCCAAATGTCCCAGACGCCCCTCACTATCCCACCCATATCAGAGAACTTATTCGTGAAAAACGCCGCGCCCGTAACACTTGGCAGAGAACTCGCCTACCATCTGATAAACGTCGCTTAAACCGGCTGACAAACGAGCTGAAACAGCAAATTCAAACACACAACACCCGCTTATACGAAAATTATACTGGAACTCTGAACGAGAAGGATGGTAGTCTCTGGCGTAGCACAAAACGCCTACTACGGCATCACACGACATCGATGCCCCTTAGGGTGGGTAACGGACCCTGGCTAATAACTGATGACGACAAAGCTGAATGCTTTGGTAGACATCTTTCTGAAACATTCACTCCCCATAATGACATCCAATCTGTACATCACCAACGCGTTACTCAGTCACTAGATGAACCGCTTCAATTATCCCTCCCGCCGAAATACTTTCACCCCTCCGAAGTAAAATCTGAAATTTCGAGATTACCACGTAAGAAGTCACCGGAATATGATTTAATAACAGCTGAAATACTTAAAAATTTACCGCGGAAAACGCTCGTTCTCCTTACTACAATCTTCAATAGTATATTGCGCACGACACATTTCCCCACTAAGTGGAAGTATGCAGAAATAGTAATGATACAAATACCGAACAAACCTTTTTATTTACCTTCCACCTACTCGTATGCAGAAATAGTAATGATACAAATACCGAACAAACCTTTTCATTTACCTTCCACCTACCGACCAATAAGCCTCCTCTCAGTACCTTCAAAAATTTTCGAAAAACTCCTTTACAAGCGCATTCTTCCACTGGTTCATGATACACTACCTCCACATCAATTCGGATTCCGCACTCAACACTCCACCACACAACAACTGCACAGGGTGACTGATTACGTTACAGCTTCGTCTATGGAACAAAAGATGTATGTGTCCGCAGGTTTCCTGGATGTCGCTCAAGCTTTTGACAGAGTTTGGCATACAGGTCTCTTACACAAACTGAAAGAAAAACTACCATTTACCTACTACCTTATCATAAATTCCTTTCTCTATGACAGATTCTTTAGAATTCGTTTAGGATCGTCCTACTCAAATTTCTTTCTTGTCTTAGCCGGCGTGCCTCAGGGCTCAATTTTAGCCCCACTTCTCTATTCTGTATACACTTCAGACCTTCCGACCCTACCCCAGACCCTCACTGCTACCTACGCTGACGACACAGCGATATTAGCCCGAGACCAAAACTCTATACACGCTTCACTAACACTCCAACATCATCTCAATCTTATACACGAATGGTGTAAAACATGGAAAATAAAACTTAATACGACAAAATCCCTTCACGTAACTTTCACACTCCGTCATGGTGATTGCCCACCAGTATACATAGACAATAAACCTCTCACAAAGACAGATACGGTCAAGTATCTCGGTCTGACTTTTGATAAACGACTAACTTGGAGCACACATATCAAACGGAAACGTTTATTACTGAATTCCCGACTTAAACTTCTGTATTCCCTACTTCACAAACGATCAAAATTACCAATGTCACAAAAATTACGCATATATTGTTTTTTTTAAACCTATTTGGACCTACGGATCCCAAATCTACGGTTCAACCAAACCCTCTAACTTGCAACGAATTCAAGCATTCCAGTCAAAAACATTACGCCTTATAGCAAATGCACCTCTTTACGTTAGCAACAAAACCTTACATACAGATTTGAAAACACCACTTATACAAAATTCCATTGAATACCTACACAAACGCTTTCACGACAAGTCACACGAACACGAGAACCCCCTGGTGCGTTCACTTTCCTCCGTCCATTTACCTGATAATCCTCCTAGACGCCTTAAAAGACGCTGGAGTAGAGACCTGCTACTTTCATATACAAATTTCATTCTTGGGGAGGCACCAATGGGGGCCCTACCCCTCTCATGCCTATCATGTCATTTACATTATTATGATAATCATCACATTTGCTTGTTGTAACGTTTTACAGTTGTAAATAAAGAATTAAAGAGAAAAAAAAATTGTACTCTACTCCTTGTTTTTAACCCACTGAGTTGGCCCAGAGTTAAAGTCGTCTTCGCGAGTCAATTGTTAACAGCTAAAATTTTCAGAAACTAAGTTTTATTGGTCAAAATTCTAGTAAAGATAGTTAATTTTATACTAATTTAAATACTAGACAGTGTACGTTGATAGTTGGGGCCAATTTACCGTACTCTTTTAGAAATGGTCAGCCTGAGTCTGTACAAGACTAGATACTTTAACTTAAGTTAATGTATCTAAGAATAATTTTGTTACATTTTAATATACCAGGGTATATTTAATATCTGATGGTCTTTAACTGGATTCTAAAAACTTAATGTTGGAATTAGCAAATTTACCACGAAGTTGTATTCTACATCGTCCATGTATAAAAATGTTGTTTTACAGCTTTATTGCTGAACAATCACCTTTATTTAGTTGAATGTAACGCGTACAGATCTGGTGTCATTAATCTGTATGTAAGATGTTTCTACTCATTTTTTAAATTTGTCTCAATATCCTTGTGACAACTCTAATGCATCTGTACGATTATCGTTGACTGCAATAGAAGTTCAGATTTCTGAAAATATAGCCACTATTTTATATTTATTATCAGGTAGAGGAAAGTCAGCGGCATACTAAATATACAATAGTATGCACTTTCATGTGGAACATACGAATAAGTAAAAAAACAGCTCAGTTGGAATCTCAATAAACAATTTGGAAGTATCTGTAATCTAAATAAGAACAAAGAAAAAATATATTATAATATAGTATCACCGATTTTCCTAAATTAAATCCCTAATTTCTTTCGGAACATTTAAAAAAAAATGGATGTTTCCATGTTTGTGATGGTGTTATTAGTTACTGACGAGTAACCTAAAATCTGTCTCGTGAAAACTTGAGTATTAAACAACCTCATTAAGCTTCACACCAACCGCACTTCACAAATAAACTAAAGTGGCTGATACGGTTTAATTTGGTAATCTGATTTAAGTTCGGATTCCGTTTGATTAATGCGTTATTCAGTTGTTCCTTGACAGTTTACCCCCAGAAGTAAATCGCAGTTAGTCCATGATCAGTAATCCGGGGGTTAGCTGTTGATCGTTCGCAATGGACTAAACTGCTTGCTTCCAAAATTGTTAACACCGAAATAGCTCAATGGTAAAAGCTTTCGTTAAACGTAAAGTGATAACATTACATTTTAATTACTGGTAAATATAAAACCAAATGTCCAAAGATCTAAGCATCTTGTTAATTTGTCGCTTCATTTAAACCAAGAGAAGTTTTGCGTTTATTACGCTGAATGTATCATAAATTTTAATAATTGACTGTAATTTCATGTTAAATAATTTTGTTAAAATTCGTCCAGTGTTCATTTAAAATAGTAACACATTAAATTATCCAGTTTTGTCGTTCATGTTATTTTAAACAAACATTTTCTTGCTGTATTTTGTATAAAAAACTACTGTGCTTTATTGCTACACAAACTGCAGTTCAACAAATCTAATGAAATTAATAATTTTATAATATTCATGGTTTAATACAAAAATATAAATTAAGACATATCTTAATGCGTAAATTTATGAAATAAATGCAACGACTGTAATGTGTTATAAATGTTATTACCTTACTATTTAGTCATTTCACTTTTTGATAAAAAAATTTGCAATTACTTTCTTTTGCTCTGTATCATACCTAATGTTTTCCCCGATTAGTGTGGGGGGGGGGGTAAAGAAAATATGTTCAAAATGTAAAACTGTATGAAGTTGAGACTCGGAACGTAAGTAAGGTATCATGAAAAGACCCATCACAAACATCTTCATCAAAATCGGTCAACCAGTTTTTCTTGCCATTTTTTCAAAACAGCTTCTACGGTTTTGTTTAAAATTGCTTTATTTATAAATATTTTATGCTCAACAAGATGCGGTAATCGGCCTATCTGCTGATATTCTTGAGGGGGCCGTGCTATCGTTGTAAAGATGTATTTATAAATTAATGGATATTTTTGCGGCTATTAATATGAATTTTAAGAAACATGTATGTAGGCCTATTAGTAAGTTTATAAAAAATTAAAAATCTACAATTTTAAAGCTTATTTTTCACTTTATTTGATTGAATCTAGTCTGTAGATTAATAATCTGATAATAATTCCTAACCGTTATTCCCCCATAAAATGCATAAATGCATTTTTGTTTTATTTCATTAAATATAATCTACGCAGCTCTGCACAACCAGTAAATACATTTGCAGCTTATTACATCACTTTACCACTTTTGAGAGGAATACCACTCACTGGCAGAACCCTCACGTTTACATTCCATGATTATTCATAAAATTTATATGAAAAATTATAGATTACATTAGTTAAATAATTTTTTACATGTTTACTAAGAAAAAGAAAAAAGTCTGGTATATTGTAAATTTTATCCTAAATCTCTGCTTCACCGTAGAGGGAAAATAGACGTAATTTTAATAAAAGCCGTCGTAGCTTTGTTGCTTACTTTTTGTTAATAGAAAAAAAGTTTTAGCGTACTAAGAAATTCTAAGATAATATTGATGATGATATGAAATTCTAGAATCAGTTGTGAATAAATGTTACATCAACGGAAAAAAGACTGAAGAAGGTACTACTGAATCGTCGGCAAACGATGCTAAAAGTATTGATCAGATGTAAGAATATCAGCAGTATTAATATTGAACAGTGATAGTGAAAGAATAGATTCTTGTGGAATTCCAGCCTTTATTACTTTTAAGACTGATCGTTCAGAGCCAAAAGATAAAGGTACTGATCGGAGAGAAGGTTTTTTAAGATCAGGTAATAAACAGAGGGAAGAAATTGACGTAATTTTAATAGAAGTCCATCAAACCACACTCTATCAGAGGCTTGGCTGATGTCAAAGAATACTTCAGTTGGGTACTCTTTTTTTTGAGTGGCTGCAGGAAATCAATTACACAATGGAGTTCGTGTACAGTTGAATGTTCAAATTCGAAACCAAATTGTTGATCAGGGAGAATACCTGCATCCATTACAAATTTGAGTACATTTCGTTAAAGAAATTGTTCGAATAATTTAGCGTTAATTAGTGATTTTCCATATTTCCACCATCAAAATTAAACTCCAACATTGTTGATATTTATTTATCTACTCACTATTCAAATTAAATTTTTTCACTATATACATTGGTAAGATAAAGTATTGTGAGTATTTCACATCACAAAACTTTTATATAGCAAGTCAGGAAGACGATGAAAGTAGAATAAACACGTTTTCACTTCATGAAGCTAAGAATTATTTCCTTCAACCTTCCTTCACATAGATTTTTTGCTTAAAGGTTTCGTAGCCATTGGCGTTGAAACCTCACATATTCATCTAGTAGATTATCATTGCTTGTAAAAGTGACTTTGTTTGTCTCAAAATTCTGTATTCAAATGGTGTAAAATATTTTAGCCACAGCAGGTACTGATGTGAGTTATAATTTATTATGAAGGGTACTGATTCAAGTACAAGACGGACATTTAATAACTGTACAAATAATTTTTTATAACGTAAATGAGCTTAGTAACAGCCAGTCATCCTGATCTTCAAAAATTGACCCATAAATTTATACTGGTCTAATAACTCTATTGCGTATCGTCAGTTTGTTAGAGCTACTAACTTTTGAATAAATTTGTAAAATAACATGTTGTTGAGTTGTTTTGTTATTTGGGTATTCCTGTTAAACCGTCTGTCCAAGTGGGAGCCTAAATATTGTACGTCTGATTATTGATCTATGGGTGTTTTAAATATCTATACAAACAATTGGACAATTTTATGATGTAAAATAGTGATATAGTGGGATTGAAATGTGTTTATTTTCATTTTCATGCCAAAATTAGAACTTTTAATAATTGTTACCTGTCATTAAATACAGAACAATAGTACTACAATATAGTACCTTCAGAAAAGACCTCGAATCAATATTAACAAGTTTTAATTCAAAATAGGAAATTGTTACTTTTACGACTATTGTTATTACACAACTACTACAAAATGTTCTTGCATAAAGAACAATATTTCCTACCAATTTATTTTGGTATTTCTCTTTAATGCTATTGTCAGATTACGACACAAAAAGAATTTCATTTAAACTAAATAGTTAATCTCAAAAACTGTGATTTTTTAAAATGTTTATTTTACAAAGGAAATTATTTCATTGGATCTAACGGTAATAGAGTTATTTTACGTTATTTTTTTAAATAATTTACAATCCTACATCTCTTTACGGCTGGTGTATTTTTTTACAGCTTATTTTATATTACTTTCATACTTTTGAGGAGAAACCCACTCATTAACAGGACTCTTGCGTTTAAATGTTATAATATTGTTCGTAACTTGAATGGTATGGCTGGTTTTTTAAATGTTACAAGATAGAATAAAAATAAATAATTATATAATGACAAAATTTAAGTTGATAATTTTTGGATACTGACAATTTATATGAATAGTAAAATCCAAATCTCTGTACACATTTTGATTTAACCCTATAGCCGGCCATAACATTTTTTTAGACCGACAGAGAATTTCTAGCATATGGGTAACCGAAACGTAAAGAAATCATTAAAAATTTCCTATAAATCACAAACCTCATCACGTGACGTATCAAAATAACAAGAAAACGTAGGAAATTAAAATAAATACATCATTGAAATTTTAATCTGACAGTTAAGGATGCTGAAGCTATTTGAAAATAATTTTTAAACAAATATTTTTCTCAAATTTCCGATGACACTATTGTTTAAAACTTTTTTATGCTCTACTTTCAAAATTCATTATATACATATGGTTACTTATAATGTTGATTTTAAAATAAAACCAAATAAACGAATCATATTAAAAACTGTAGAAAATATATACAAAAACACATCATGTGAACCAAGAAATAACCAAATTCAGCTGTAGGGCAGCGTGGTTTCAACAAAAAAAACACAGGCAGAATATACAACTAAAACTACTGTATTATACGTAAAAATGTACTTTATTCATTACTGAAATATTGTACAAAACAGCAACCCTGTCTGTAGATGAAATTAAAACTAAAACGACAACATTGCAATGCTATGAAGGAAATCCGATTTTTCGACGCGACCGGTTCAAGAAGCGGTAACATCGACTCAAAATCGACGATTGCCGGCTCTAGGGTTAAATTGCTGGTATGTCTTGTAATTTGTTTCACTTATGAAAAGGATGTTAAGATTTATGTGGAGTGTACAATTGAAAACATATGAAGAACTCTAACAACTATCCTCAGAATTTTTATTGAAAACATTGAAGTTTAGCTGTAACCGATGGTTTGGCTAAGGTTTTAATCTGACACTGCTACAGCCACATTGGTTTAGTAAGGAATTATGATGAAGCACTTTCAGATAAGGGAGTATTTGTGACGGTCGGTAACAAAATAATTTTTTCAAACTTTGATTCTTTTTTGGTAATAAAATCGAAATGACCGTATAATAAGATCTAACTTAAGGTTGATTGAAAGATTGAATTGGCTGAACTAACACTGTTATTTATACTGTACCGGTGTTGAAAACCATTTAATGTCGTGAGTTCAACCAAAGCAGTATAACGTATATCAACCAGCGACAAATTCATTTTAATAATTAAGTAGCAGTCGATGATGTAATCAATTACATTACGCCATTACACTTTAACGTGTAATCTACTGCCGGAAAACAATAAACAACATTGCAGTCCGGTCACGGCTGTGATCTATGAACATATGTGTTTAAGTGTGTGTGTAGTCATAGCGGTGGATACATGGGGACGTTTGCGTTTGCGAGGAGGACCAGACTCTATAATCTGTTTAATTATCCCAATAGAGAATACAGTCTGATTATCTCCTCGTATATCTATCTCGTATTCCTATCCATGGTAATATTAATTTATAATCTCATGAGAGAAAACAATGTACTAATAATTTACGGTTTGCCATTTATGTTAGATCTGTAAATGTTTAATTAAAACTCACCTTTTTAAACTAATATCGTTCTACTTTTACAGATGCTAATGAATTTGATTCCAATCATTAAAAATCTAATATTATATTCTAATAATAAAAGTAATTCCTGTAAAATTATATTTTAGATACTAGAAATCAAGAAAACAAATTAATAAAACAATTTCATATCAACTACATTCGTTCCAGTTATAAACAAATGCAATATACGAGAATTATATGTTTGTTTAAAACGTTTTTGAAAACCAATAACTGTAAATTTTTTAATAACACAAACTTTTAAATTAAAAAATAAAGGAGCATCTAACGATAAAACGTACTGATTTGGGATTCAAATACAGAAAATTATATTAGTGACAGAGACGTCAATTGCGAAAGCCTGTCCATGATAGAACACAATTTGTAAACAATTTTTAAAACCTTTTTGGATTTGTGGTAAGTTATGTCTATGGGATGGTACGAGAGTAAGTCAGACAAGAAGTATACAAACGTTCCAGACCAGAGTACTTAAAACTTAGTTAATGCTCCTTGGTATGTAAGAAATTGTGATCTGCACACAGATCTGGAAATCTTTTTTCTGCTCAGTTAGATAAGAAGATTTGCTTCTAAACATGTAGCTCGTCTACATGGACTTATCAGCACTGAAGCAATCCAACTTCTCTACAATGAAAATATTCTAAGAAAGCTCAAGAGGATCAAGCTGTTTGAGTCGGAGTAATAGAGCAAATTTATAGTGATAAAAGTAAAGCAGTGTACAGTGCAATAAGTAGTAAATTTATATAAATATAGTGTTAAGTTATAGAAAATTTAAGGATAAACTACAGCATATAAGTCCTGAGTCTTAAATTTTATAAAAGAACAAATTAATGATTGAGTTTTTATACCAGTAGTATTCAAAAAGTATTAAAAAATGAATGAGTTATAGTAAAGTTATCCTGTAGATTAATATCTGTTGAGGAAACTGTTTTATTCTTAGGATTTTTTTATACGACATTCCACTGACACACTACGAACATGCGATATTTAGGATTATACCTTGATGTGCGACTTATTTAGAAAAGTCACTGAACTTATCCAAGTAGAACAAAATAATATTCTCCGAACGACGACAAAACATCCTTTCTGCGTAACCAACGATACGGATTAAAACTAGGTATTTAACCGTCACACTTTATACAACTTAAACACAACAGTTATACTATTATTTATCAATTATCGGTGAATTATACTTTTTTAATAATTATACAAAACAATGCACTCAAAACTCAACATATATAAATATATATAAATAAACATACACACACAACCACTATCCTACTAAAAGCAATATGCGCATGTGACTCATTCTTGGTAACTATGTGCGAAGACTCAAACGCCATTGGCTCTACGTGGAACTATTACAGAGCTTTGGTTCTTAATGAAAGATTTTTCAAATAAATTAAAAAATAAAATTATTTTATTTTATTTTTACCCCCCCTTTCCACGGGTTGATCTAGTTGTAACGTTGTCGCCACGACTCTGCTGTTTAACCGCTGATTTTTGGAAACAAAGGTTCTGTGGCAAACTTCTGTACGATATTATTAGAAAAACCACCTATCCTACCAATAAAACAGAGGCTTTCAGTCTATAAGTGTCTTTTAAAACCTATTTGGTTTATTGGACAACCATCTTACTTACCATAAGATCAGAGACAAGTACTTCTAAAATTTATTTGAGCATACGTCTTTCAAATAGGCTTCATCGATAATGGCAATTTGTCTCGTATACAAGCAGTTCAATATAAAGTACTCAGGATTATCACCAACTCCCCTTGATACGTGCGCATCAAAACCTTGCATTGCGACTTATGAATCCCGTACGTTATTAATATTATCAATGAGTACTGCAGACGATTTCATAGAAAAACTAACAAACATAAAGCGACTTAATTAAAAGAATGCATAAACCACACCAACTTGAAGTTTCCCAGAAGAAGTTAGAGAGAAAATAGAAAACAAAATTACTACAGGGTTAACGTATAATCAAACAAACACATTATGAAAATAACAGTCATATAATTTTGAAACAAACTACAGTACACACGTAAACACAAACTTAAAATTATGAAGTCCCTCGAGGGTAATCATCTTCTTCGTGTAATTCATACTAGTAAATTTCATTCGTTAATCATCTCACTTGTAGTTGTTTTAAGTAACAAGAACAAATAAAACAAATATTACTTACAAATTCTTAGTAAAAGTTGATACTTTATTATGGATTTGAGTATTGTACAGTGGTTACCGGTTTACTTTTATGGTTAGAGTTTAATTAACTATTCTCTATCAGGAGTTATCAGTCTAAATCTGTACAAGACTACACCTCATTTCCACGTCGTACATATCATTCTCGTTTCGTTGGGTTATTGGGTTGCTTACTGTTCTTAATTTGAAATATTTCAACGTACACTCATTGGGTTTATATTATTTAGTTTGTTTCGTTCACAGATTGTGAACAGAAAATAATAAAGTTAAAAAAAGATTTTTTGAATCAATTTTGTTTAATAATATTTTCTTTAAATAATATGTAGGTTGAGGATTGTTCTATTTGTTGTAAAGACAGCTTTCTTTTTGATAGTTCCTAGGGTAGTTTACTTTCTCTAAAGAAATTTTAATTTACTTAGCTCAATTAAGTGCCTTTGGTTTATAAAAGTTTTGTTTAAATCCTCGCTATAATTAACTTTTGAAAAAATAGTTAATAACCATATCTAGATTTATTATAAACTTTTCACTGTTTTCAAATCACTTTTTGCCGTAGATTTATATCATTTTTATAAAAAGTTATAATTAATATTTCTTCCATGGGAAATTTTGTGAATGCAGTTACAAAAATAGAGTTTTTATCATAAAAAGAAGTTGCAAATAATTCTCTGACGTTGGGAAGTCTATAGATAATAAATTCCACTTTGAATTATTTGAAAAAAAACGTTTGTATACATTGTTCAGCAATTTGGTTTCTAACTATAATTTTATTTTTCATTGGCATTTAAAACAGTACTAGAAACAAATTAGAAAACTGACAAAAACGGACATGAGCTCATAAAAGTGAACACCTACCTATGAATCGACGTAAAAGGTTAAATGGAGCAAAGAACTGTAGAATTAAAAACTGTGTTGTTTAGGTCATCAGCCAAACGGCTGGTTAGAACTTGTAGAGGATTTACTAAGTAAAACGAAGAGTGAGGTGGTTTACAATTGCCTTCCTCATTGAGTGGAAAAGTAGGCTTATCAGCATGCCGGGCTTTCTGGAAAGCACATATTTTTCACTCTGCAAATGACACCTTCACTTCATTCACCACAGGGTCTGGTTGTATTATGAAATTCATTACTTTCAGAGGAGATAACTCTGATTAGTGTCTTTTACAACTCTACCTCTTCTGTTCTTAAGTGATTCAGTCATTTAATTGGCTGACCATGTAATGTATGAATGTAAATAATTTGACACTCTACCTGTCTGTTATGAGCAGTTATGGGCAAAAACTATCAGGTATAAAAGATAAAAATAAATCGTATTCACAAATTAAACTTTTAAAAATTATCCTAGACTTAATACATTAACACAACATAAACCAGCAATACTGTAGTGTACATAGGTCATCAATCCGCTGAATCACATCATGTCATTTACAGCACATTCTCGGTTTTTTATTATTCGAAACAAAACATAAATAAAAACCAAAACAAACAAAAAAGCCAATTTGTAGTCGAAAAACAAGCACGGCGTACTGCACCAATTTTTAGTAGGTTGAAACAAAGGTCTCCATAAATTTGTAGTGTAATCATTGAAATGTTGGGGGAGCGGTGGTCCACCATCCAATTTTTGATTCCAACTAGAAACAGAAATTTGATCCGGGAATTAACTGGCAACCCTAACACTCAGATTACGTAGTTCAGATAATTGGTAGATCAATTACTTCACTTTTATTACTGCAGAGGTTAGGTTAAAGAACCACTCGGGTCTAGACGCAATGACGTTATGACGCAGGAGTTTGAGCAAACTAAAATAATTTATTCATAAATCACTATAACTAATTAACAAAAATAAATGATGTAAATTTTGGTTAGACAAGATATCTGTAATGTAAGTTTTAAAATAGATAAACAATAATAATAATAATAAATGACAATTTTTTCCTCACGTAGATTTTAACCAACAAACAAATGGTTTAAAATAAATGGTTTTAAATAATGAATTCTAATAATGTCTAGAAATCAGTTGAATTTGTATGTTAATATTTTTAATGACAATTATATTAAGATTAATTCATTTGTTTTTTTAATTCACCAAATATTATTCAAATTGCTTCAATTTGTTACGTTTGTTCTAAATAGCAGTTTTAAAATTCTTATGTGCACGAAATTGTTAGCTCCCTAAAAAATTGTTTCTGAAAATTTATGTTTAAATTAAAGAACATATTATTATCTGCCTAGATATTTTCCAGAGTCATTTTTTTTTATTAAACCATTTTTTATTATTCACAATATTTAAATACGTTAGTTAAATTAGACTAATTAAACTCAAAATAGATTAATAAATTTAAATAAGCTTATTCGTATTTGAATTAACAAGAGAATTAAATTTATTTATCAGTAATAGTATATAAAACGAACATTATTTGTTAAATAACATATACTCGTATTACTAAATTATTAACATAAAATATTTCTATTTATATACTAATTGCTGAGGTCTGAACATTTGCGTGTCAAATTTACGGTTCTACTATCACAACAATTGGGGTCGTAAGCAAGCAGTTCAGTCAATAATTCTGTCACTAAGTATCATCGGTGCGTACGAAACGATACTTTACAAAACGGCCATAAAATTTCTTATGTTATCAATAAAAAGCATACTTAAAACAATTTCAGAGTAAAACTGACAAATATAAAAATCAGTTAATCAACAAAATTTATAAATTTCACCCATCTAATGTTTCACAGCGGAGGTCAAAGAGAAAATGGAGCAGTTGACCACAAACATCACAGTATTTTGAAGTAAAAACTTTGTGTATCCAGAAATTAAACACATATTCTTTCTAGCCACAAATTATAATATGTAGCGTCACATGGGTTATCAGCTTCATCACATATTTTCAAATAACGTGTTAAAATGACGTATGATTTAGATTTTGTTAGTTTATTTTTGAGAGTTGGGCCGATAGCTTAGCCATTAGTGAGTATTGATTTTGGTACTGTAACGGTTTTAACGTTTTAACATTTTTAGGCACTAGTCGGGAATCAAACCTGAGATCTTCCGCTTTTTAGGCTAGCGCGCTAGCCACTACACCACCTCCGTGACCTAGAATATTTTTAATTTTTTCTTATAACCCGGACAAATAAATACTATGTTTTATTAACTTTTGTCTTAATACACGACTGTACATAAACAACCAGTGTTAAAATTGAAAAAAATTAACACTTTGGGGGAGAAAAACTTAGAAGGGAGCATCCGATTGAAAAATCCAAAGTAGATTTTTTGGATTTGTAGAAATTTTCATTTCCAATTGGCACATCTCGGCACCATCAGACGTCTTTATAGATTACCTGGTAGATTTGATAACTTCAGCGAACTGATAAGTCAGTTGGTATTGAGCGTAGTCGTTTTGTAATCGTTTGTACAAACGTAAGTAAATATTGTTTACTTAAGGAACGTTTAGGTCAGTATGTAAGGTCCTGTTTAATACGTATTATGGGCATTCGTAAATGTTTCGATTGGAAAAGTTATAATTATTCTGTTTAACACTGAGAGCTTCGATGAAGCAAATGTTTTCTTCCTTACATCCAAATAGCAGCAGAAATGCTTTGTAAATAGTCAGTTTAAGACGAATGGATAATTTTGAACGTTTGTTAAGAACGGAACATTTTTACAAGTTAAGTTTATGTGAGTGTTCCACGGAAGTCGTCGGTTAAAATGTACACCTACTATTGGTTTCATAATCATAGACAACCGAGTTTAAACCCTTGCATATCCAAAACTATGAGTCGGATTTCAACATACGTTACAAAAAAATTTAGCTCATTTTATTCTGCGTTGATCCATAGTAGTCTTATTTTTTTATTGTTGTTTGAAAATTGCCATATCGAGGTTGGAAGACAAAAAGACCCGGTTTTTTTGCTACCACAACAAATTTCATGCGTTTAGAGGTGTGTAACTCGATAATTATTCGACCGGAAAAATTAAAATTTTAACCCAACATAGTCAATTACATTTTTAAAGCGTGTATGAAATTTGAAATTCGTACGTTATTTAAATTTTCATTTATTAATAATATTCTGAACTCTTGCTATCTCGTTAACCGCTCGATCGTTCGGCACAGGCAAACTATTCTTTTATTCAGCGTAAAAAACTTAGTACAAAACAATTAATATTGATTGGCCAATGTTGTGGTAGAATTTTTAAACTTTTAAAAAATCTATTTGGCAATGCAGGGGTGGGCACTACTATCCATGTTGCCTAAATCAGACTGTCTATCTGGATTGACAATGCAGTCTGTCAGTTCAGGTAGTCAGTCCGACAGGATGTCACGTACACAAACTGTCATCATGGATAGTAGACCCCACCCCCGCATTACCCAGTCTATTTTAAAAAATTTTAAA
This sequence comes from Catonia carolina, assembly GCA_035578175.1. NCBI lineage: Eukaryota > Metazoa > Arthropoda > Insecta > Hemiptera > Achilidae > Catonia > Catonia carolina. The sequence goes on from JAQMRL010000001.1 coordinate 47,355,422, forward strand.
AATCCTACCATAACATAGGCCAATCAAATTTCATGTTATTAACATATCTGTACAAAGGTTTTTACGCTTAATAAAACGATAGTTTGCCCGTGCTGAACAACCGAGCGGTTAGCGAGATAGAAAGGGTTCAGAATATTGTTAATAAAACCAAATTTAAATAACATACAGACAAAATTTTGTACACGCTGTAAGAATATAATTGACTATGTTGTGTTAAAATTTCAAACTTTTCGGTTTTACCTAATTATCAAGGGTCACGCCTCTAAACGTATGAAATTTGTTGCGGTAGCAAAAAAACCGGGTCTTTTTGTCTTCCAACTTCGATATGGCAATTTTCAAACAAGAATAAAAGTATAAGACTACTATTGGTCAACGCAAAATAAAATGAGCTAAATTTTGATGTAACGTATGTTGAAATCCGACTTATAGTTTTGGAGATGCAAGGGTTCAAACTCGGGTGTCTGTGATTATGAAACCGATAGTAGGCCTAGATACCAAACTGAAGTCGTCTGTGGAAGTTGATTTTCATACCCAAAAACTTGAGGGCAGCTCTGTGTTAAAAAACGAAGTTAAAATAATTAACTTACTCATTTTTTGTATTTAGGATTAGAAAGTCACTCAGCTTGCTTTATAATAAAGAACCTACAATATTTTATTTATTTTAATTTCTAATATGTGTACAACCTACAAGTGTATTTAACCTACAAATTAATAATTAATCATTCTATTCCCAACATTCTATTTATTTTTGTTTGTTTTCTTTTGATTTATTTTAGTTTGTTACAATAATAGCTGCTTAGAACTATCGGAGTGTTTTTTCCTCATCATTTTAGCGAAATCATATCTTAAATTTTGTCTTTGTATTTATATACTATTTAGTCAATTTAGCTAAGACATCAATTCCTTATTCAATTCTTACAGTAATTTTACGCATCAGCGGCTTCTCCTTGTAAAATATCAAAATGTCAAAAAATAAATTTAACGTTTTTAATGTAAGGTAGATGATGGTGTTAAAATGGCAAACGGTCAAATAGCCTCCGTATTAAAATACGTTATTGTTTGCGACATTTACGTTAGTAATATTTTAGGGTTCACATTTACGCCAGTAGGATTCGTTTTCTTATCCTCCGACATTTGCAAAGTAATTTTTCTTTCCTAATGATTTCTTCTAGCATTTAAGTAGAGGGTTAGTTTCAGGGCTTCCTCAGTTAGACAACTTGTAATACACAAATTTTAAATCGTTTTTATACCGGTTGAGAAAATTGATTACTGTAATCAGCAAATTGTAGTACATTAATGCTACAATGACCAGTTTTACTTGAAAAGATAAACCAGCTAAAGAGCGATTGAATTAAGTTTTGTTTTGAACAGTTTTCCCAATAATTGGATAATAACTTACAAGAAAAATTAGTAGTTATGGAAGTAGATTACATTCATATTGTCATTTATTTTGAGATGAATATTATTATCGTAAGTACTTCACATTAAACACTTCTAAAGTATAAAGTAAAGATTATATCACGTTACCTATTGTTAGAGTTATTCTGTATTCTAAACTACGAATATTGTAGATGAATCTAGCCAACAACGGTCAAGATCGGGTGTGACGTTGCCACTTTGCTTTATCACTCACAGCTCTACCAAACTCCAGCTTACAACTTGTCAGTTTTGTACGGACGGCGCTTATAAATAGATGATACCTATAGATATTTTAAATTTTGACATTCAACGAGAAAATATACTCGTGTATGTTTAATTTAAAACCATTTCTGTAATGTAATAAGAACACAATTCGTTTTTGACTTTTATTTAAAAAATCATAGTATGCTAGATACATTTATAAAATAACAACAGAAGATATGAAAAAATAACATGATAAAAATCAAACGACACTCACCAGCTGAAACGGTGACATCCTACGGACGAATTTTAGAGCGACAGGACAACACATCTATTAAATCCGCGAAGTTCCCTCGTATCCGGGGAGGGGGTTTCTTTGATAAATGACATAGGCCTATAACAAACAAAATTGATCAACTCAATATTTTTTTAAAGAATAGTTTGTAGATTATGCTGTAATGTAAAAAATTGTGAGCGGACATCCAATCAGTGACAGAGATTTGACGTGAATGGATTACAACTTTTTTTAGTTTATTTACTTTCAAGTCGCTTCAACAGCTTGGTCATTAGCGGCTGCTGTGAGCTTTAGTAATATTACGGAGGGTTTTAATGTACTAAAATTTTAAGACCCTAGTTTTGAATCGAATTCGAGACCTTCGTTTTGGAGGCTAGCATGCTAGTCACTATGCCAAGAAAGCGGTCTTTTTACATTTTTGTTTACGTGGATACAATTTTTTTAAAACACTGTTGTACGTGTCTATGTAAAACATATGAATTCCAATAATCTAATATTAAGGGTTCTGCATTTAAAAGCTCTTTAGAACACGGTGAAAGTGTTGCCATGGTCGTAAATGTGTATCCGGGCTCCCCTTAAACATAGTAAATTTTAACATATTTTTAATTTAAGTTAAACGAAAAATTCACCATTTTATTCATCTTACAGCATGTCAGCAAAATAAAAATAAACCGATTATTGCCAACTTATAAACATTGTTAAGGGTAAAATTAAGATAAAAATAAAAGTCACAGTTAATTTAAAATAACTTTAGTTTTAGTGAATATGTAATTTTGACTTCAGGGCGCTGAATATTATTGTAAATTTGTATTGACGGTTCACTGAAAATTTCACAGCCGTAAAAACAGAGTGATGTCTTCACAGAAATACTCTGCAAAGACATAGTAGAAATTTATGAGTTATTCACTTTCTTTGAGAACTCTTGGTCTAAATAACGAACAACACTCGTAGTTTCAAACAGAGAATGTACTACTGGATACCTCTTCTAGAAGTTGAATTCCCACCACCAGAAATATGAAATATCATATTATACGGAAATGGTGCAGCTCAATGTACAGTAATGTCATAAAAACTAAAGACAAAATAATAATTATTTTTTTAATGAACCAGCAGAACAAATTTGCTGTTGTGCTGTTGTTTACTTAGGAAGAGATTTTTTGCAACACCTTCATATATAAATTTCGTTTTAGATGAAAATTGAAATAAATTTTTTATATAAGAAATATAATTCATATTTAAGAAATTAAATTCATATTTAATTTAATTTCTTATTTAAGAAATGTGAATGATTTTTATAAGTTTAAGTTGTATTAGTGGCAAAACCTTTTGATAAACCAATTCAATACATCAATTTGAAACAAAATATCTTTACTAAATTGTACATAAATTTAAAAGTTTGTAATATTAGATAATTGTAATATAAAATTAGTCTTGTTTTTAGTTTTTAATTGTACGTGTAATTATATTCTCCAATAGAAATTTAATTTTCATTTGAAAATTGATTCAATTAAATTTGAACTTTATTCTTGTTCTCTCCCTCTTATATTAGCTTCCCATATACCAAACCATAACCCTTTTAACCTCAACCCATGAGCGGTTCATGCATGCTTTTGTTTTCACTTTTGTTTTACTTTAATTCCCAACCGTTGGTTTCAATTTGATGCATTTTGTAAGCGTGCATTTGTATTTGTGTGCGTACTTGGATGTGTGTATTTGTTTGTGTTTCTTAATGCTGTCGGTTGCAACCCACCCCACAGCAATTTCGTTCAACTGCAGTAGTGATCACTATTGGTGCATGGGAAAGTTAACCCTAACATGATTTTACAATTAGCTTTCACACTATTTTTTTATTTTATTTCAATGCTTTGTTTCTATCCTTGTTTTACTTTATCTGTTCACTTTTATTTCCTTCGTAATTTTTCTTTAGTGAATAATGTTAATTTCATCGAAATCTTTAGAAATTGGAAATAAAAAAATAAGTTTTTTTTTCACTAACAAAAATACAATGAGAATTCTTTCATGTTCTTTTCTTTTTCCTACTGTATCAATGTTATAACAACTCTATGTGCTTACAATTAATACATTTTAGGATTAGTTTGCAGAGGCGAAAAAGAATATCGTGAATGAACTCAGGGAGAACAATATCTGTAGTAAGACTCCCGCGGGTACGTTTTAATTTTTTTATAAGCTGTCGCTACTCCATCTTCTATAAAGCCTGCATGAGGGATCACTAGGTAAAAGTGGCTCGTAGAGGTTTCATGAATTGGTTTTTGTTTCCAAAAAGTTTCAGTTTAAAACATCTATAAGACTAATAAATGTCATTAAAGTATGGTACATGTAAATTGTCATGTAGCCTTTCGTTAGTTACGTACCAGAGTGCGTCTACAATCATCCGTGTACACTTGGATTGAGAACGTTGTATTTTTATAATTACTGAGAGCTCAGCGTAGCCAAACACCTAATACCCATAAGTCCAAGTAGATCGGAGTAGAGATTTGTACAATAACAGTTTTAGGTGAAAGGGAATTTTGACCTCCTGGAGAGCAATGGTGGAGTTGCTTTCGTCTACCTTTGAGTAGTTTTCATTACGGTTGTATATGTACCCTATTATATTCATGCACGCGTGAATATGTATAATTTTATTCTCTATTTTAGATCACACTTAATATAAGTAACGTTAATCTAATTCTATTTCCTAAAAGTGCTATTATCTATTATCCATTATCAATTAACTATTTTCTATTTAATAGGACAAATTTATATGGTATAACTTGACTGTATAAAGAAAATGTGTTTGTTGTGGTTTAATGGAAAATAAATTATTATTAGTAACTTGTAACGGATATTAAAATTTACATAAAATAAATCTGTTTTCAAGGAATATCGAAAAATATTAGCTTGTAGCTAGGATTCAACATTATTATCAAATTTACTTAAATAATTGTGTATTACATAACTATTATAAATTTAAGATTACCCTTTTTTCAGTTTTATTTCGTAGTAGTTTTGTTTTTCTTACAAAAATCATCAAATAAAATCAATTCAAATCTGCCTAATCTTCCTTATCAATTTTGTACAAAATAAATATATTCTAGTGCTTAATTGATTTTTCACCTAATGTTCCTGGAAATTAATCAGTTTATCAATTCTATTTCAATTATATTATGCATCATAAACGAATATAAACTTTTCAATCAAGAAGTAGCAAAAAAACTGAATATCTTTTGTATTCGGTAATAATGTTATACAAACGGAAACGTACGGTGGATAAGAAAATATACGTATATGATATTAAATTTCCTATAAATTTGATTATATACACTTTTGTCGTAATATGCATACTAAGGCTGAAACCTTGAAAAATCCATTTTTTAGAGATTTTCATGGAAAAAAAACAGAAAATCACTTATCATCGCTAAACTAAGCATTATACAAAAAACAATATTTGAAATAAAAGTTGTTGGGTTTTAAATTCGCTACAACTTTTAATAAATATATTTTGCCTTAGATGCATATTAAAGCGGCAATCTTAAAAACAATTTTTTTAGGAGAAAACTGCCTCCCCAAGAATTTGAGCAGACATGGCGCCTACTTTCTCTTGTAGAGCATAACAAATGTAGTAAATGATGCGATTTTTAAAAAAATTGTAGAATCAGTTTTTGAGAAAATCGCAAAAGTGAAAAATTACGCAAATAAACTACTACTTCCGGTCCACCGATTTTGATGAAAATGTTCGCGTCGGGTTCTGTAGTAGTATCTAACTTAAGTTTCAAGTTTCAACTTCGTACAATGTTCCGTTCTTGAGATATTTTGTTCTCACACTCACAGACACACAGACCAATCGCTTAACCATGGTTTTTGGGTTCAGGGTGTCTGAAAACATGTAGATCCGGTGAAAACTCGATTTTGAAAAATCGACGTGAAAATAATGCTTTTCTTCGTGTATATTCATATAGGCAAGAGAAAGTAAAAATGCATATACTTTTCTTAAAAAACAGTCGGGCTAATATCATTCAAAGATATGTTGTATTACTTATTAAATTACAGAGTTCCAGTTTTTTAAATGTATCTAGCAGCCGCCTTCACGGCAAAGTGGTTAGCGTGTTAAGCTGCTATGCTGAAGGCCCGGGATTTGACTTCCGGCGAGGGTATGGAAAATTATTACACGTTTAAACCCATAAATAGTGTATCACAGTAGTCACTAATAAGTATGAAGTTAATCCCACTTTAAATAAACTAAAAGTAAAGAAATAAATAGAATGCCATCAACATTATTTATTTTGTTTTTCTACAAAAACTCATGAATAAGTTTTATAAAACTTTTGAATAAAAATTCGTTCTGAACAAATTTCGGAGCCAAAAAATTCTTATAAGGTTTAAAAGAGAATAATATATGCGTAAACTTTGTACCGCTGATAATTATGGTGTTTTGAAGGAAAGTGGATAAAGTCCACTTTTGTTAATTGATGGGAAATTTTATTATAGTCGTTAAACATTAATATCAAAACGACTCCATAGCACAGACAGACTATCTGCTCTCTGCAGGGCATAAATGATATTAGGACATGATTTTCTTTTGCGCTGAAAAATTTACCAAAAACATTATTTGTACATTATTCTATATTGACAAAAATTGGACTTCGTCCACTTCTTCTGGGAACCATATTTATAAGCACCATATTTAAGAACCATATAAGAACCATATTTATGATCGCTTATTAAGTGAAAATACAAAATTTTAAGTCTGCAACTTAATACTAAAGTTTTTGTTTTGTATGTGTGCTCCAAGCCAGTCTTTTATCAAAAGTCAGATCGTGATAATAATATATTCACAATCTGCAATAAGAAATTAAAAAAAGAATCGTGATTGATAAAATATTTTTGTAGCAGTAGGTACGTAATACTGTGAACATTAGGAAATAAGTGAAATGTTTAACACATAAAGTAGATTACAGGGGCCGAGAATTTGTACAGAGTAAGCAGGCAGGTATACTATTGTGTGGGTAAAGAAAGAATCGGGTTACGGGATTTAAATGTAAACGAGCTCAGAGTTAAACGATGTTTGAATTTATACCAACCATGGGCGAGAAGAATGGATAAAAATGGGTAAGAAAATTGCACTGTGTTGGGAAAGCAGTGAAAAAGAAATAAGGGAAAGAAATAGAAAGATTGTTAAAGATATTATGAAAGTAAAAAGAGAAAGTGAAATCGCTGAAGTATTAGAGAAAGTGAGAGGAAAATATTTTATAATATTATTAAAGAGAGTATCCATTACAATATATTAAAACGGATAAGTTAAGAAGAGAGCAACGTTATTATTTCAAGACAGTTTTATTATAGCGTTTATACTCACCCGGTTGGTAACGTACCGTTAGAACGCCTTGGTAAAGTAGCGAACGCTACTTCCTTATTTCCATAGCTTTACTAATGGCTTCGATTACTATTACTACAGTACTTTAAATTAACCTTAGAAAAAGACTGTTACAGTCTATGTAATTTACAGCAAGAAATACATAAAAGTACATATTTAAACACACACTTTTTAAACGCGTTTTAGAAGTTGTGATTGAGAGACAGCTTTCGTAACATGAACGATTCAAATTATCTTACCAGCTGCCGTCTATTGACATATCAAAAATATGGTTATTTCAACACTCAGATATATTTTAAAATCTATCTTTATTCAAAGTTGCAACAACTAGGATATTTTAATTAATTGACTACAAAAGTTATAAAAGTTTATATAATATACAATTAAAAAACAAAATAAGTGTGTTAGAATTTAACAATTTAAAAATTTCGACTTTTAAAATTACATGAAATTACAACGCTTACTTTAATTCAAGTGCATACGGATTTCTACAGACGCATCCTGTTACAATAACTATCGAAATGTTTTATAACGACTTACACATACCATACGATAATGACACCATTTATCAATTCTACGATACACTGACTCATACAAAACCTCTACATGCCTACATGCCACAATTACCTGGTAATCCCTAAACGGTTTCATAAAAGGAGGAGAGACAAAAAAATTTTAAAAATTTGCCGTGAGAGTCTTACTAACATGTACCGTTCTCCTTTAAGTCATTCACGTCGTATATTTATCCGCAAATACACAACCCAGTTTTCAAATTTACTACCTAGTTGTATAGTGTTTTTTCGTTTAAGGCCAATTATAGATCACGTAAGGTGACATTATTTGCTTCTGGAAGATTTTTTTGCAACCCATTATGCTCAGTATTCGCTCACTGTAAGGCTTTTCTCGTTTCTTCTGTTTACCCGGTTTTCTGTTTTGCTCTTCGTGAAAGCCTTTAAAGTGTAAATTGGGTTTGGTTTATAAATTTTTTGAGATTTATTTTGGTTTTTTTAGTATCCTTTCTTACTTCTTTAAACCATTTATCCAACACCTTAGGTCTTTTGTTTAGTAAAATTATAAATTTGTTTTATTAACCGGTCGTCATCCATTCTACAGGGAATAACTTTCTTCAGCACACAGTTAAAAAGAACCGATGACAGTCAATCTCCCTGCCTAACGCCTGTTTTAATTTCAAACACTTCGAAGATTTCTCCTAGGAATTTTTTGATCGTGTCTGTCTTAAAGTTTCCTTAATGGTAGCCATTGTTTTGATGTCCACTTCAGATGCTTATAAAATATTCAATAGCGTTTCACCAGTTGTACTTATAAATAGATGTAAATAATATTAATAAAATTTATATATAAATATATATACCTGTATATATATATATATATATATATATATATATATATATATCAATTTTTTAAACATGTTGTACTGTGTGCTGAATTTACATTAGATAATATTAAACCACCAGTAAACACACAAAATTAGCAAGAATGATCTTACCGTTAAAAAGGCCTTTTCAGATCCCTGGATCCATCATCAGTTAACTCACAAACACTATAAAATTTTTTTCACTGGCAATGCATTGCCTTGTCAATTCAAGTCATGACTGAATAAAATTATTTGTTACTATTTAAAATTATTTATCAAACAGGTGTACCAATATAAATAGATCATCTTGCTCAAAATTTACCTGGTGGTTTATTAGTTTAAAATTTTTGTGTTTATAAATGTATATAGGGAAAACAGATAGATCCTTTAAAGCCAGATTTTTGGAACACTTGAGGGCATTTAAGAGTGGAAAGAAAACAGTTTCAAATGTAGCAGAGCACATGATTTCCAACAAACATAAAATTACAGATGTAGAAAATAATCTTGAAATCTTGGAAATTTGTAATGATAAAAATAAACTTGAACATTTGGAGAAATATTACATTTATAAACACAAAAATTTTAAACTAATAAACCACCGGGTAAATTTTGAGCAAGATGATCTATTTCTATTGGTACACCTGTTTGATAAATAATTTTAAATAGTAACAAATAATTTTATTCAGTCATGACTTGAATTGACAAGGCAATGCATTGCCAGTGAAAAAAATTTTATAGTGTTTGTGAGTTAACTGATGATGGATCCAGGGATCTGAAAAGGCCTTTTTAACGGTAAGATCATTCTTGCTAATTTTGTGTGTTTACTGGTGGTTTAATATTATCTAATATATATATATATATATATTTAAAACTTTTAACAATTATCAATTTTTTGCACCACCGTACAAACTTCTGTTTCATTAGTAACAGCATTTTATAAGGATATTAAACTATGAAATACCTCTTTATAAAACGGATTACTAATAATTACCGCCACGCCACGGAAGCTGTCTATAAAATATTGTCAGCAAAAATAAAAACCTTAATAAATTTACTTCATTTATTTCCATTTAGAGTACAATAAATTTTAAATCTATAAAAATAACACTATGTAAAGTAAAATTCGTTTTATTTAACACATTTCAGTACTGATGACCAAATAGTTAACATTTTGTTCGAATAATAATGTATGAAAATACAGAGTTTTTTCTACCCTTTTATTACATAATACAGTTCAGTGAATTAGAAGTGCACGCCATCAAACAATATCAACCCTGTCTATACAAAGCCAAAAATTAACTGAATTCTGTTTTATTTGAAGTAGAGAAAATAAATTTTCCTAATTTTCTCCTCCACTGATCTATGAAACAAAAACAAAATTAGACTAGTTCAATTGCGAGCGGTTCTTGGAAATAGGCCAAGGAAAGGCTAATTTTAAGATATCGTATTTGGTTGATTTCAGTTGATTGATACTTAACCCTAACGTCACGTATTAGGGTAGGCTAACAGTCTCTTAATAATTGAAGAGATAGACGAAGTTTACATGCCTATTGCATCGTGAGTAATGTCTTAAATTTCCTTAAATGTTTTGAAAATCATTAGAATTTTTTCATATCAAATTAATAAAATCATTAAGATATACTTACTGAAGTTCATAGAAAGTTTAATACAATATAAAAATTTCATAAAATAATTTAAAAAAATTTATGCATTCCGCTTTTTTACCAGATATACATAGATTACTGAGTATACCGCCCAATCATTGACTATCTATTGGTTTTCTGATAGCTACTTGTAAAATATCAGAATAATTGTGACTATTAATTGGTCTTCGACGTGAAGTTTCATTTATTTTTAAATTAAAAAAGTGTTGTTTCTTTGGTTATATTTTAAGTCGCATCAACAACTTGGTTATAAGCGATTACTTTGGATTCAGGAACGGTGTTTGAACTTGTGATAACTTTCCACACCCTAGCCAGAAATAAGAAAAAATAAATAAACTAAGAAAAAGTCTATTCAATTTAAAATATTTATATTTTTAATTTCTTTATTTCAAAAAATAAATACGATGATAAATTTTGAATAAATACATATTTTCACTTGATAAAAACAACAGTCATTTATCTCGGATTTGTAATTGATTTTCTGTGACGTCTCGTAGCTATTTGCTTTTAATCCTCCTCACAAGGTCTCTAGGTATGTACTTTGTGTCTCTATAAGCGAACTGTAGGCCTATGTAAAGGTTTTATGAAAACTAGTATAGAAAGTTTTAATCAGATCAGAAACATAATTTACGTAATTGCACAATATGAAGGGTACTGTTAGAACTTAAGCAATATGTAATTTTGCTTAGTATGAGACGGTTTTACTCATACCCAAAACTGGACCCTGTAGATCCATATTAGTCTTGTGACTTGTATACGGCAGTTTATTAGAGATAGTAAGTTTTAAACCTCTATCAAGAAGCCTGAACTTTAAAGGTTTAATATTTACTCTAAAATATTTTTAGAAAGTTACATATTCCATAACTGAACTGATAATTTACTTTTATGACGTTGTTATTCTAAAGCGGTTTAAAAGATTTATTTTTTAATTAATAAAATGAAACCATCTTACCGTCATAATTTGATCCAATTTACTTAAAACATAATTTATTTAAACAATATTTTGCAGCAACCATTGCTTAATAATCCTTCATAATCTGAGATTAGTAATTTCATTAACTACAAATAACTTTTGTCGAAAATTATCTAACTACCGAGAGAGCAGGGTTTAGATTTAACCGTACATCAAAGTTGCCTGTTAAGAGCTTAAATTAACAAACATTATAGTATTATATAGGCATATATAATGCGTTTATTAAAGCACTTGGTTTTATGCAGGACCACGGATTACGTCATTATATAATATTGATAGGTTCTGCTGTTGTAACAAGAGTATTGTGTGATGGTAAGTGTGTGAAGTGTTGATGTGTCATGGGCTAGATAGGGATTTTGTAGTTTAATTTTCGGATACTCTGACACTCGCTCGCTCTTTCCTGCAATGAATTCCCCAATAATCCGTTATAAGTTACACACTTATTTACGTAAACCTATTATGTTGTAGGCTATAAATGATGCTATCGTGTTTGTTACATTGTTACAGACGCAATTCTAAATAGGATATTATTTCAGTTTTCAATTAATCATATTCTGAAACATTGGCGCCGAACGAGAGATTTAATTTTCCCACAAAGCAAGAAAATATCTCTTATAAAAAAATGCATTGTACTATTTAATTATTATGTTAATTAATCTTTTCATAATATTAATTTTTGCTCGTTCATAGATTTTCGTGATGAAATTGCACCATCTCTTAAAAGTTATTTAAGGTAACATATTTAAAGTCTTAATTTTCTTTTTTTTCTATATTCTATATATTTTTTTGGGATCGTATATGATACATTTGGCATTCAGTCGAAACACTAATTTTCGCTGGATTATTGACGTGGATAAAAATAATTTTAACAAAGATCACTGGTTGAATTTATTCATACGATATAACTGTTATCTGGTCACCGTCAAAGTTTTCTCGCCAAACTAATTTTACTCTACAATGAATAATAAGTGTCTATCGTTCGGCTCAGCTTGCTAGCGTTAAGGCTTTTTACTTTCTCGTACATGTATGAATATATAGGAAGGGAAGTATTGTTTTCATGTCGATTTTTTAAAATCGAGTTTTCACCGGATCTACACGTTTTCAGACCCCCTGAACCCAAAAAACATGTTTTTAGCAATTGGTCTGTGTGTCCGTGCGCGCGCGCGTGTGAACAAAATATCTCAAGAACGGAACATCGTACGAACTTCAAACTTCAAATTTACCTTAGATACCACTACCGGACCCGACACGAACATTTTTATCAAAATCGGTGAACCGGAAGTAGTAGTTTATTCGTGTAATTTTTCACTTTTCGACAATTTTCTCAAAAACTGGTCTTACGATTTTTTATAAATCGCCTGGTTTACTAAATATTTTTATGCTCTACATGATAGGGTAGGCGCTATGTTTGCTGAAATTCTTGGTGAGGCTGTTTTCACGTAAAAAATTGCTTTTTTAAGATTACGGTTTAAATATGTATTTTAGCGCAAAAATTTATATTAAAAAAATGTAGAGAAATTAAAATCTGACAACTTTTAGTCCAAAAATTTTTGTATAACGCTTAGTTTAGCGGTAATTAGCAATTTTTTGTTTTTTTCTCACGAAAACGTGTGAAAAATCGATTTTTTAAAGATTTCGGCCTTAGAAGATTTCAGCCATTTTATGTTAGAAGTATAAATTTAAATTTATAGGAAATTAATAGATCTACAACTTTTATTGTAAGCATTTTTCTCTACAGAGCCTAGTTTAGCTTGAAAGAGTGATTTTCGTATTGCCAAACTGAGGTCAATATTTATTTTGCGTCTTTCACACATGATTAATATTAGGTTATGATTTTTGAGGTTTTTTTTGTGTTTTTGTTAGGTTTATTGTTAATTATTTGCATTGGCAAGAGAAAGTTGTATGAGTGTTTCACACCAGATTTTTTATGTTCATAATGAACGTTTATATTTATTTCAGTGTTGTAGCCTACAGACGCTGTTATTTAGTTTCTGTATCTAGGGTTCTGTCTACCAGTTTTAGAATCATTTACAATTTTCAAACATAAATCGTGAAAATTCTGATTGATGTTAATTTACTTAAATACAACCTATTTGGACGGAAAATTGTGAAATAGTTAATTTCCTAATTTTGGTAATTAAATTAATTAGTAGTTAGTTTTATCAAATTTTAATTGCATTATGCAGTCAACTATGATTAGTTTAACTGCACTCAGGAAAAAAATATTATTCAAAAAGATTTTGTTTACAGGATTTATGAACAATCTGTTCATTCTTTGTTTTTTCTGTACAAGCCATCGTACAAGGTTAGAACACAAACAGGTTTTGCCTCTTTGATCTGCTTGATCTCTAGTAACTTGATGGCCACACAATTTTCTTTCAATTTATTTACTTTTTGCAGGGTAAATTGAAATTTGAACTTTCTTGTTTAACGTTAAAATAAATAAGTCGTTGTTTATGCGGTTATTTGTTATTCAACAAAGTGCAGCTGTCAGAGTCAGTGGAATTTTGATTGCAAACTCTGAATGTTTTATCAAAATGCGAAAAAATTTATTTTAAAATTACAAAATTTTTGTAATTGTAATTAATTAGCATTCGAAACGTAGAATCTTGGTTGAATGCTTTTTGAATCGCTTGCAGTGTTTTTAGATAAAGAAATTAATTTACTGTTTTATAATAAGCAGCTTTTGTAGTATGAGGAAGGGATGTTTCTGATCTAATTTAATGTAAAAGAGGAATCAATATCGTGGTTGTAACTTTACATTAAATTTTAATTGGAATTACAATTTTACGGCTATTTACATCACCGCTCTTAAATACAGTACAGTTTGCCTTATCTGTTTCTCAGCGTTAGCTAACATCATAAAAAATATACTTCATGTACATTAAATAAGGTGTATTCTATATTAGTATGAAAACGAATTTTCCATAGTCTGCTTTATACAATTTCTGCTGAGTGAGTTTAATTGTTTTATTTACTGTCTTAGTTTCACGAGACTGTAATTTTGCATTTCTTATCGTGAAGCTCCCAGAAGTTTTAGATAAATGGAATGTGAAATTATCACTAAAAAAATCTCAACAATGAGAGATAAAATAGATTCTCCATCTTCTTCCACCATGGATAAGCAATTACGCCTGCTCTTGTGTACACCGATTAAAAACCCAACTCTGATTGTCTCTTCTTAGGCCTACCCACTTTCCTACTTCCCTTAGGTTTCTACTACAGTGCTTTGAGAAGATTCTCTCAATGATGTTGGTTTGAGAAGAATCTAATGCAACGATCTTTCTATCTCATTCTGAATTGACTGGTGTTGGATAGCTTTATTTTGAAGTCGGTCCATTCTGGAACAACATTTGACAGCCCAAAGGAATCCCATTTTTGCTGCCTGCAGTCTACTTTTTTCTTAAACCAAAATTCAGATTTCACTTTTTTAATCCAACATGGAAAAAGCTAATGACAATAAATTTCAACACGGTATTTTTCCTTACGTTTTTTTCAGACAACGGTGTATATTTCCATATGTAGACCTAAATGGTTTTATCTGAATACTTATATAAGTACGAGTATTTTCTGTAGTTTAAGATGCAATCATATTTTGCAATCACAGAAATAAATAAATAACATTCCTATAGCAAGTTGTAAAATCGTTAATTATGAAATATAAAAAATTAATTTATAAGCATTTGAATTCTGTTCTCCGAAATTCCAGATGTCTCTGAATTTGTGAAATCTATGCAATCCATTTTTGGTGGAAGAAATTATTGGACTTTGTTGAAAAAAATAATCGCTAATAATTCTGAAGTTCATTTAACGTGAATAAATTTATAATTAAAAATAATATGTTTTTGTAATCCCTAATGTGTGTACGTTGCAATCTGTTCAGTACAGAAAATAAGCAACCCCATGACATAGAGATGAGAATGATATGTATGATGTGTAAATGAGGTTTATTCTTGTACAGACCCAGGGCGACCATTCCTAAGAAAGTATGGTCAATTGATCCTCAACCATCAAGAAGTATTAGATTTATAAATTCATAAAGTTTTTTAAAATATGACCAATGGTATTAAAATTTGTTCCACATATTCAAGTTTACCTTTCATTTGAAATCACTCCTAAAACTATCACTTCAGACGACCCTCTTTAACGAGACGCTTCAAAATTAAATTTTAGCAATTGTTTCATGGTTTTGTATTAAAATGCTTTTTAATGAACTTGCAGGTTTATTACACTATATGCAAGCAGGTTAATAATTATTTTTTTGTTTTTACCTCCGAGTTAGGCCTATACAAAAATAAAGCCTAATGCCGGTGGTTAAAGATAAAAGATGAAAACGAGCGATGAATAATTTCCAGACCTGACCGGAAATCAAAGTCGTATCCCCGCCATAGAAACGGTGACCACTTCACCAACAGGCCCGCTAAAATTCTGTAACAGGAATGTTATTTAATTCTTGCAATCACATAAGTTGAATGATTGAATTTTACGAGGAAAGTAATAATCTGCAATATTTTTTTTGTTTGTATTTTTAACGGAATGTATAAAACGTCTAAACAACCACGTAAATCACTTAGCACTGAATCTGTTAAACAACAGCAATGATGTTCATAGACTAAAACCTGCTACAGTATTGGATCTCTCAGGGTGAATCTGATAGTGTGATTTTACATTGTAAATAATATAATGTTAAAATTCTATAGATGACTGGCGTGTTTGAATGTGAATGTTGTAAATACCTGAATGAAAATTTTTAATTTCTTTAGTAAACTTCGGTGTGCATATATTTTGGAATCATATGCTTATTATTTATTATTTCTCATTCCGTGTTTTTTTTATCGTTTTTTAAGGAGGTTTTGATTATTTTTTTTGTTGTCTTTTTAAACTATCTAATTTTGATTGTAAATAATAACATTAAGAGGAGTACAATATTTTTTTATGTTATAATTTGTTAATTACACTAGTGGGTTGTAATTTGTTCATGTGTTAATTCTAATTAATATGTTTCATTTATTGTTATGCTACCCCAACAAAAATTTTAAAATTTTCCGGAAACAAATAATATTTTAACAGCATGTTATTTAGCGAAGAAAATTACATAAAAATTTGTTAACCCGAAAATTTTCAATTCACAACCCCAGGTCGTAAACGAAAATACTCAGAGTATCATTCATTCAAACCTCAACATTTAAAGTTGAAATTTCGAAACTTTAAACATTAACATAAAACTTGAAAACCTTCAAATTTTAAATTTTGAAACTTCAAACTTCATCTTTAAACTTTCATATCTTCAAATTTCAAAATATTGTGATCCACCCAAGGCTTCACCTTGTAGCAAATGGTTCTCATCCAATTATGAACTCTGATCCACCTACCCCTCTGAGGTCGAGACACGTAAGCGGCGCGAAGCGCCTCTGTAGTGGCGAGTTTATTGTTATACAACAGATTATGCATTAAAAAAAGTTATATGAAAATAATGTATAAAACTTTACTACGCATTTTTTATCAGTTAACTCAATGTAACTTTATATTGAAAATACACAGTAAAGATTGTCGCAGAAAACGTATTCAAGTACATCAGTAACTTATTTTCATCTAAAACTTTATTTATTTATTTCACATAAGTTATAGTATGTTACGATTTCAATATTCTTATAATTTCTAGGACAAAATAAAAAGAAGTACAGTGGGTTATATTCCTTTAGCTTGAAATTTTAATTTACTTATACAATTTGAAGCAAATACCGTTTTTATAAAAGAGCTTGTTTGGAACATTGCATCATAATCTTCTTTTTCAATCGTACTTAAATTGGACAATATAGGGGCCATAAAGTATATTGGGAATGAAATCTTCCCTCATAAAAAACAAAATCGATGTTCATTGAATATCGTTTTTGTTTATTACACAAATTATTATTCATTTCACATGAACTTTATTAGAAATATTAAGAAAAAAGTAAATAAATAAAAAATACACTGTCACAATGAATTCTTCATATTTCTTCGACCTGAGATTAATTTTATTTAAGGGTAGACTGAGGTGAAAAAGTAAAACCTCACATTTTGAAAATTTAATTTATCATGTCCTATTTTTACATTTTTAAAAACAAGAAAAGAAGATTCTGTGTATTTTAAATAAGTAGGCTATATTTTGCAGCTAGTACCAAAAATATTATTTTATGGCCCTACGGCAAAAATATAGTCTTTGGTGACTTTTCTCTTCAGTGAAGCATTGAAATTCTTACGTTGTTAATAACTAAGCAACATTATATCAGTACAATTTTCATTGTTTCATTCCTTTCCATTTCATAATTATATTCATCTTTTCTATCATTTCAACTGCATCTATTTCCGCAAAAGTTACTTAATCAGCCTAAACCTTTCCCTACAGGTTATTCAGAATTTGATTAACATTTTTGTTATGGAATTTACTAAAAGAAAAATAGTATTTTAAAAAAACTAAATCATTTCCTGAGCTTTGGCAATAAATGGAAAATCTTGGAAAACAATGGAATTTTTTTTTTTGTTATTTGTGTATTTCAATTTCCATACTATGTTTATACATGAGCAATCTACTGTATTATTTTCAGATTTTTAAATTGATAATAGAAAAAGTAGGTACATTTATTTTTCGAAAAATATGATAAAATATAACAAAAAAAATGTATTTATTACCACCCAAGTAATTGACATAAAAGTTTCAATTTTCAGAAATTGTAAGTCTGAAGAGCCGCCCAAAGCTACTTTTTTGGATTCTTATATCTTATTATTTGGTAATTATCTTAAATCCTGAAATTTAATGTCTTCTTGAATAAAACAATCACGTCGTTCACTGTCAAAAAATGAGTTCTTAAATCCTCCACAAAGGGTGTGAACATTTTCATAATAATGCATAAAAAGTCTAAGAGTAAATTATAATCGCAGAAATCAACTTTTAAGGCAAATATTATCCTAAATGATAGATGCCATTCCTGCTGTATTGGCAAACAAACAGAATTTTCATCTTTAGGTCATACACCGATAAAATTATACGTAATAGAAAACCGGCTTTTTAAATTACTATACAACGTAGTAACTCTTCCTTACATTATTAAATGCATAATTCAACGTGTGAAAAATTGTCTTGAGACACGTTACCCACCCACAGCAGGTTTTAATTAATTTAAATTCGCTGAGATTTCTGGAAAGTTTAATTAAAATTGCGCGCTCGTCTCTTGAATGTTAAAATCTTGCTTGAAATAATATATTGAAAGAGTATGTGCAAACGTTTTTGAAATAATTTTTTTTCTCTTAGTTTCTTTTTCGTTTTTTTTGTTTTTTTCTTTACCATCCTTCGCTTTCCTAATCCTATTTATTTTAGCTTTTTCTCATTGTAGCTGTCACTGAGAGAAGCTGTTGCACGCATACTGTAGAGCAACAACCGCCTCCAATGCCCATTCACATACACACTAACAATTTTATCTTGTTTTCTAGACTTATATACGGACACGCACTCGCACTTTATAAACCGAAAGAAACTATATAACTTAGAAGGGTACGAAAGAGACACTTTTTTACGTTTCTTACACATTCTTTCTTGTATGAACACGTTACATAAAGCTATTCGAATACTTTGCTAATTTTCCATCCGAATATTCTTAATCATCCATGAAAACATTTTAAAAGTTAAGTTATTATTAAATTGTTTTGAATGTACCTGAGGCACATGATAAAGCTTTATTTTATAAATAAGTTAGTTTTTTATGTTTTGAGAAAACGAAGAAAATTTCTTCATTTTTTTTAAACAACCGAAGAATCGAAACTCTTTATTTAATAAAGAGATTTGATTCTTCGTGGAAATCATGTTTCACATTAATAGTGAGGGAACTTGGTCATATTTTTTATAAATATGTTATTATGAATATCAGTATACTTATGGAAAAATAAAATAATGAAAAATTTAGATAAACCTTCAACTTGTACGTACATTTACGTTGAACTTAAAGCAAGACGTATACTGTCATAATTATAACTGCTGAAATTCTTGGAGAAGCTGTACTCACGTAGAATAAAATGGTGTTGAGATATTGTGGTCTTAATATGGATTTAAGGCAAAGTGCATTAAAAGTTGTAGGACATTTAAAACTCTACAACTTTTATTTTAAACATTCTTTCGCACGACGCTTAGCCGGAGTTAGTGATTTTCTGGTTTTTTTTTCAAAATCTGTAAAAATGGGATATTTTAAGATTTTAGCCTTAGAATGCATTTTAAGACAAAAATTAATATAATTAAAGTTATGCCCTTAACAGTCGGGTGAAGTGTAAACTAATCTAACCTAATAATTGACGCCAAGCTCTTTACAAAAGAATGCTTAAAACAAAAGTTGGAAGTTTTTAAATTTTCTGTAACATAAATATTATATACACTTTTGATTTAAAATGCATAACAGCAAAAAAAAAATTTAATCGCATAACATTCAAAATGCATATCAGGGCCAAAATTAAAAAGAAAAATATAAATATAATTAATGCCACAGCCTCCCACAAATTTCCGCTTTTCTCATCTTGCATAGCACAAAAAGTGAGTGAGTGAGGCAATTTTAACTAAAAACATGTACGAGCAGTTTAAAAAGAAATAGCAAAAAGTGTTAAATTTCACGAATAAACTTCCGATTGACCTTTTTTGATAACTATTTTCTTGTTTGGAAAATTTGACATGAAAATTAACTTTTTTTACATACATTTCATATAAGTTAAGACAAGGTGAGATGTGAATTTAATTTTTGTTTTCGTTTTATGGAAAATTTTTCTTAAATATGACGAAACGTTAAAACCAGCCTTTAGTAGTTCAGTACAACGGATAAACTCAGCAGGTGGTACATATTACAGTAATACCGAGATGTTAATATTATCTGTACTTCTGAATCGTGGTTGGCATCTGGAGCGGTGATGTATCGTATTGCAATATGGTGCATTATTCATTTGTATATTCAGATTGATATTAACTTGTTCTATCTTCCAAGAGTATCCCTCTTTACTTTCTTCCTCTCTGTCTGTCTGTCAGTCCCTCTTTCTCTCTCTCTCTCTCTCCTTTGTACAATCTCTTATTCTATTTCGTTCAATCTAGGAGTGACACAATTTACTGAATCCGTTTAACAAAGATGGAGAGAGCATTGTTGTTGGCTCTCAAGCGGTGCGTGTGCGTGGAAGCGATGGTGATAGAAATGTGTGTGATGTGGTTAGAGGTTAGGTGGTTTGAGTTACAGGGTTAAGGGGTTAGGCAAGTAAGTTACCACTCAGAAACAGAATATTGAAGACGATTTTCTGTGTTACACCATCTGAGACCTTAGGTCGGGCAACTAATTTAAATTTCTGGTATTTAAATTGCGTTATTATTTTCCGCTGGTTTGTCCGTTTATGTGATTGCGGACATCAACCACACCAACTATTTCCTTCTCTTCTTTAAACCATTCACATTTCATGTAATTAATTAAACATTATTATTATCTATTCAATATGATATACATTACTAATTATAGCATATTTTTGTTAAAATATTTCTTGAATATTTTATGTAATATAAAATACCTCACTAAACATTTACTTCACAACTTTAAGGAGACAATAATTTGCATACGTGACTGCTAAGTCAAAGATTCCAAATTCAATTTCAATCTAGGTTTTGGAGATATTTTTGCGGCTCCATCAATAACATTTTAAAACATTCACAAACTATTGCTGCTACTATTAAGGGAAGACTGTACTTTATATCCTGCCAATGTTAAATTTGCTATTTTTAGGTACTTTTTTCAAAGGATTGGTAAAAGATAGGGAAATAAAACTTAACACATTATAGGTGTCCGATTTCTTCTCGAACTACTTACATTTTTTTCAATTTAATCTTTGTACCATACCATTTTTTTAAATTATGAATAGGCCTAACATAAAATGTTTACAAATTGTTTTCCAAGTGTTTTGCGTATTACTAATTTTTGGAGCACCTGAGGAAGTCATAAAAATGTCAGTATATGTGGCTATACAAGATAATTAACTGGTAAAAATTTCAGTTTGGTAGGTTTATTGGTTTTTGAGAAAAATGTTCCTTAAATATCTAAATTTACGGCAAAATGTAAGGAGCAGAAGGCACAAATCAAAAACAATATGTACACAAACAAGAAAATTTCCCATCAGCAGTTTAGAAAGCTGAACCAACAGCTGAGAATATTAAAAACCGTGATGCAGATATTTTAGAAACTAATATTCTATTTGCACTTAAACTAGCAGTATAAAATTATGAAAAAATATTCATTCTTCGTAACATGATAATTTTTCTGAGTAAACCTGATAAAAACTTAATTTTTTCATAAAAAAATATATTTTTTGACGTAATTCAATGTTTTTCTGGTAGACCTAGGCCTAAGCTATTGAAAAACTTATATAACCAAAAATCGAAATTTTGAGTTAAAACCTTCGTACAATCACCCTTAAAGTTAATGCAGATGTACTGTTTTACTTTTAAATTTATTCGATTGATTTACTCTATTAACAACTGTGTTATTGTTAGTGAAACTTTTACTGTTTATTTAGAAATATATACGCTTATGAACAAAACTTGTCACTAAATCGCTTCCATATTACTTTTTAATTATTTTGTTTTTACAACGGTGATGAACTACCTAGCGAAACAGTTAAAATAATAGAAACAGTGAATGTAAATAATTTACGGGACATCGCTACCCAATAGTAGTGTTTGGAAGGAAAATAATATTTTTTTTGTTTTACTTCGTTTATTTAACGTCGCATCAACTACTGTGGTCATCAGCGACGACGTTGGGTTGCAACTGTGAAGGATGAAATGATTATTTGTGATGTATGAAAATATGTCGTTTCTGAGTGGGATTCGAACCAAAGAACACATAATGAGAGGCGAGCACGTTACCAACTACGCCAATGCGGCCGGCGGTAACTAAATTATTATAATAAAATAAATTTTATTATAATTTGGTTATCTTGAATGTTACGATATTACTATTTAAATTGAAGGTTATTTCAGGACTACATTATGATCCTACTCCTGCGTGGTTTCAATATTCGTTGTGAGTATTTCGGCAAGTGATTTGAATTTAGTTCTTAAATCAGCGGATTTTCGTTTGAATCTAAGTCTAAATATTTATCTTTACCGATAAAATTTAAATCCCGGCATCATGTCGGCATCTAACTGCCGATAAAACATTTACAATGTTTTGTTGATATAGTGTATATTGAGATCGTTGTGTAAAGTTTTGTTTAAAACCCAATCTGGAGTAACTCAGTTAAACTTGAAAGTTTAAAATTTTAATTGAAATATTTTAATGTTCATTGTAATGGAATTTTGTGCTGAGACGTAGATCTGTCTGTCATACTTTCAAATTGGTTTCGGCAAAGCCTTATATGTAAGCAATTTAGAACCCGATGGTAATGCAGTTCGTATTGTTAGAAGTCAGTATATTTTGATTAAGCTGGTCACTTAATAATTTTTACTTAATGTTAACGTAGATTCTGCAAGTAAGACGCCTGTCTAAGTGGAGTACTAAGCATAGGATTGAGTTTATTTGTGATAAAGCATGATTAAAAAAATAAACTGGTGACCATTGATATCCCCTTAGCGTAAAAATTAACTGATATGCCTTCTCAGCATTAACAGTGATGGGCCGTTTCTTAAACCATAATGCAAGCAATTTTAGATGGTTTGAATTTAATGGTCAGCAAACATTTTGTTACTGACAGAAGAGAGTATACCAGTATCATAAGTGAAGAAAGCAGCCCATATTGGTACTGATTTTCTTTCATTTTAAACATTGAACCTCGTGAATCGTGGCGTTAACTAATTCACATTGTTTAGTTTAATTTATTTTCAACCACAAATGTCGGTCTCCAATAACTGTCTGTTTAGATTTACGTTCTCAATCAACTGCAATAATTTCAATTAAAAAAAAAACATTACGAAACCTTTCCAATCTCTCAAGCTCACAATAAATATGATAAATTGGCTGAATAGAATACAGATTAAGACGATGTTATGTCAAATTAAAAATTCAATCTGGATTAAAATAATGAGCAATGATAAAAACAACCAAAGAATAATATTTTTCATATTTGCGTAAGAATACAGTCGTTTCTTGACGGCTAAATAAAAAATCCCATAAAAGTTTAGGGGGTATTTTTGTGGTTCCAGCAATAAAATTTTAATTATCAGAGTTTAAACGCAATTCTCTTTAGATAAAATGGCGTGTATACCGTATATGTATCAATCATGAAAATACTGACAAAACATATTACATGAAATCTTTTCTAGTAACACGTAAAACTTGTAGCTTCTTGAAAAATTTCAACGAGTAACACAACTTGAGAATTCTTTCATGAAATGTGTATTGTACTTGTTCCTAGTAAACTGTAATTAATAATTATGTAATTTTTTTGTGTTTCAGGAGGTAATACATGAATTGCAATACTACAATAAGACCACAGTTTATTAAGGTAAACGTATTAATTAAAATATTTTCAGAACACGATAAAATTTTAACTTGCCCTTATAATTTTATAATAATTATAATTTGGCCTTGATATTATTGAATTTTAATGAAAATATGATTAAAGTTATTCATTTTTTTAAGTGATAACTATTTAAAAAGTTATTACCAATGAATGTTTTAGTTACTTCATTCCATATATATATTAAAGATTACGGCACAATTTTAATTTGAATCAAAGCTTTGAAAATTTTTGTTAAATCATTCATTAGTCTTTCATCATGTGGTAATTTATTGCCTGGTTTGCACTCAGCTCATAAATTTCATGTAGGGCCTAATTATTTGTAAGTAAGAAGTAAATTATCTGGTTATATAGACTACACCGGTGGAAGTGACTAAGTTACTCACATAATTGATTTTTTGTTTTGTTTGCATTTTATAGTAACCTTAACTGAAAATTAACCATACCAGCAATATTTATATTAGTGTAAGTGTGTAATGTCCTATTTTTCTTGCTGTGATGAGGTCACGATGTATGATAGAATCTCGTAATACATATGACTTAATACAAAAATTTCTTTAGTAGAGCTTTTATTTGAATTATATTCGGTTTTTTCTCCAAACTTTCAAAGTCAAAGCTTTGTACATTCAAATCGGCAAAATTAGGTAATAACAATTTATTACATGTGTAATAGGTTAGTGCTATCTACAATGCAATAAATAATAGTCTTTGGGATCAGAAATTTTGTTTTCGTGCTTTCCATGTCAGTCTCCTGTCATGTGTAGACTAAGTTTTAAATACCTAATTTGTGTCTGTCTGAGGTATACTGAATGATATTACTATGATCACTCATAATATACGGTAAAGAAGTTTTTAATAAAATTTAAAATAAAGAAAATGTACCGTAATTTTTGTCATTGAATTTAATTTTTATAATTTACAGAAGTGAAAACTGAAATTCAGATATAGTTGAAAGTTGCTCTTTTAATGTTACAATCAGTATTGGTCGGAATAATTGCATCGGTTTTGTTTCGTAGTTATTACACGGTACAATGTGAAAATCAGATAATTATGTACAGTGTGTAGAGAAAAAACACATTGGTTATTTACAATAACTAAACCCTATTACATAAAAAATTTTGTCGTTTATGAATATCTCATGAGAGACACTATAGACGACCACAATAAAATTATACACTCGTTTTTGTTAAAAATATATTAATTACTCCGGAATGGAACACTGCGTTACACTAGCCAAAATCAGACGTAGGCCTACAGAAGAAAATTCGTAACCATATTTCACTGAAGAGAATCTGTTATTTACGAAGGATTTTAATGTTCAATAAAAAGTATAAACAATTTGGGTAAAATCTTGTAAGATGGAAGGATAAATCACTACGACAACATTCCTAATTGGTTCAGAAGTTTTAGTTGTCGTTTTGTAAACGTGAAAATTAAAATAAAATTTCAACTGGGGAAGAGTAAGAAGTGTATTTAATGAATTTGCAAACAAAGAGCCGTTAACTTTTTGAAAAGAAATAAAAAGTTGAAAACGGACAAGATAGGGAAATTGAAGACGTGTATTTTTAGAGAATCTGGTCCATGGATAGATTCAAAAGAGATTGCGTGCAAAAGACAGAGGAAGAGCGAAGGAGTGAAAGGAAATTGATTGAATGATTTATTTAAAAGTAACAGATAAGTTCCCTAACTTTAGTCCTATCGTTCTCTTCTATATCGACGCCAGTGTTACGAGAATAAAATAAAATGTGAGAGAAAAAATCAGAATTTAGCTTTTATGCATATAAGTGTATGAAAGAACATTTTATAAAAATTAAAAGAATATAAAATGTTAAATTTCATTCGTTTTACTTTTTATCCATCACTTCAATTTTCTAATCAGACAAGACAAGTAATAATAAAAAACCAATACGATTTTTAATGCATATTTTAGTTGTTAAATACAAATCCTAAAAAAGTGTCTCAAATAAATTTATAGATGACATACAAATAAATTTAACGGCACTGAGAATAAAATAACATTACCACCATTAAACGTTAATGAAGAAAGTTTCGGTTTGTTATAAGAGTACAATTGAAATAACTTAAATGCAGATTTCAATGCAAAGTAACACCAGTACTCGATACGAACACCAAAAATAACTAAGATCTGTTAACCTGTTATAACAATCAAAAGGGAGTGTGTTTGACAGGTACAAAATAACTGAACTAGAACTTACAAAACAGGTTTTCAAGTTGGCTGCATTATGTAAATAAGTAATGGTTGTAACTTAGTTTCAAAGGACTTAAATGTAAATACTGGCTAATAAGAAAGTATTTCGTTCGCTTATAGAAACCATAAATTCTAATAATTTTGGTTTTCTGAATTCTTCTCCTTCAAACAAACAAAAACGTATATTTTATTATGTTTACACAGCTTTGTTTCAAAGGACTTAAATGTAAATACTGGCTAATAAGAAAGTATTTCGTTCGCTTATAGAAACCATAAATTCTAATAATTTTGGTTTTCTGAATTCTTCTCCTTCAAACAAACAAAAACGTATATTTTATTATGTTTACACAGCTCAGAAATGTTTTACAGCCCGACTTATACAGTAGTATATAATATAACGATATACCTAACGTGTCGGGTATATGATTTAAAGAAGTCAGAAGGGTATTTAAAAAACCGGAGCAAACCGAGAAAATTTAATGAATCAAACCAAATTCAGATAACTAAAATTACGAACGTTAAGGGCTTCCATGAAGAACAAAATCATAACACCGAGTGGACAGAAGAAAGAAGAAAAAATATATAATTAGAATACTCCAGGTTTTTTAAATGAAGCTTTAAATTTAAAACATTTCTTTTTGAAGCTAATCTTGTGACTCGACTATTAAAACTTGATCGCCAGGAAACAAAATCGTATTCAGACCTACCATAAGGTATCAAAAGTAGATTGATAAAATTTTTTTTATTCTTTTAAAAGAGTGTCAGATATAATCGTATACGTATATATACCAAAATAAGTAGGTGATGCTTTTTATTCTCGTATGACATCTTAATTTTTTAACAATTTCATCAAATAAATTTTCTTATGAGAATTACAGAGTCTTTTATAAATTTATAGTCTCGGGTAGGACTGAACTATTTGGAAATATGTCAGTTATAATTTTAATTTGTATCTTTAACAATAATACTTTGGAATTCCAGGCTTTAAAAAACACCTTTATTTTAACCAGCAATTTCCCAGCCGATTGTTCTTGTTACAGTAAATGTAAAGCTTGTTAATAATCGTTAAAAATTATTAACTATTTATTTATTTATTATATTGAATATAAATATATTATGATATACTCGCATTATAAATACTAGGTCATACGTATTCATTATTAATTAAATATATTATGAACATAATCAGTACCTAAACAGTAGCTATCTATTCATTATATCACTAATTAAACTTTTATAATGTGTGTTTAACATCGCTTCGTTAAATTTTATAATTAAATATTACATTTTAATTAACAAGATCTTCAAATTTTCAATACTATAATAATTAGTTTAGAAGCTTTATTGGTTTTATATGATGTACAAATAATTGTTTGAAAACAAAGCAAACGATGGAAGTAGCTGTTCTAATCTCAGCTAGTTAAAAGTAAACATAATTGTATATTATTACGGAAGATAAACGGATTGAGGTTGCAAGTTAGTAGTGTTACACTTGCATCTACTTTACTAGGAGGTAAAGTTTTAGTATATATAACGCTTTATGAAAACACAAGAAATTAATATGAACTCTAGTATCTTGTAACTTAACAGACTTGCTGCGTAGTTAAGGTAATTTACTTATAGTATGTATTTCACCCGTTGTTTTTTAAACAAACCAATTTCTATTGGTTGAGGTGTGTTTATCACCTAGGATATTTCATATTTATTATTCGGAAACGCAGGGTTAACCCAGTTATTCAGTTAAACGAGAACAATAATTATGTGAATGCACGCTTATTTTCTGATGTCTTATGGGTTGTAAAGAATAGAGGAGATGAAATTCCGGGTGTTGTCTGAGTTGTACAGAATATATAATGATTTTACTTGAAAATTCATTATTAAAACAAAAATAATGACATTTAGGGGTAAATATTCGATTCAATCAAAGATAGTGTTAGAAAATATAGACATGGAACGAATTTATCACATTCATTACTTGAGATATGATGATAGATTTGAGCCTGATTTAGATAGAAAAAGGTGAACAAAATTTGAAGGTTTTGTGGAGCCATAAGCAATATTTGAAAAACAGAGCTAAGAAAGAAACAAAAGTTAAGTTCTATAAAACTATGAACCACTACGGTGTGTGTGGAATTGGGACACGGACCAGCACGTAGCATTCATGTAACAACATTAATGAAAAATTCAAATAGCAAATATAAGATTTTTGCGAAGGACGATAAGTTTTACTCAATTGGATAAAATAAGATGGGGATGTAAGTTTATAATTTACAACACAAATGAGAAGATAAAGACATATCGTAGGATTTGAGAAAGCAGATAGAAAGGAAGTCTGCTCAATGTATACCACTGCAAGTCCGATGGTATGCTTCAAAAGGGAAGAATGACGTTGGCAAACCTAAGAAGAGACGGGTATATATGAAGTGCAAGAGTATAAGTATTTTTATGAGTATAAGAGTTCCAAACAGGAGTTCGTATGCCGAGCCTTATTTGAGGAAAGACGAAGAAATGTTGATTAATTAAATAATAAAGTATAAAACTTTAACACGCCAGGTTTATCTGAACAGATTTTACTTACGAATAATTTCTTAGAAAATATATGTTAACGAAGCAATAAGCAAAATAGGTGAAGTCAGAAAGTTCACAAGAAACTTTAACACTCAAAGAGATTTTCTCCGTCTTAAAAGAACAATAATAATTATCCATCAAAAGATAAAGTTAGTAATCAGAAAAGTAAAAAGTTAATGTAGGGATAATCTTGAATCAGAGTTTAGAAAATTCAGACTTCAGAGTTAAGAAAATTTATTACAAATTGCATCATCCATAGAAAATTTCAGCTTAATTTCATTTGATTTCATATAGGACACATTGCCAGTTAATAACCTACTTAATACATGAAAATCAATATAATTACTAAATTTTTTTTTTTTGAATAACTGTAAATCTACGATCTGCTCTTATAGAACAATGAGTAGATGTGTTGTAAGTATAAATCTTGAGTAAGTAATACCCCTTGGTATTACTCTATAAAATTTCCCATTTTGTTGAATTGACCTTGCCAGGAATGTAAAATAAATTACACAATCAAAAATTAAAATAAATCTATAGGGTGTAGTCTGCATAGTCTTCTGTGTGTTCCACTGTTGTCTAGGAGATTGATGGCTTCTGGATTCTGATGATTTTCAAGTCTTGTTTGGTAATTGGTGCAAAATTTCTGTATAGCTTCGTGTACCGTGGGAGTGTTCGTGTCTCTGTGCAATATAGTGTTGGATATGTACATTTATTTACTAAATAAATGTCAAAAAAGTAAATTTTAATTAATTCAATAATATTCGTTTCGTTTTTACTACGCAATGAATATAAATTTCCCACGGGTAATTCTATATCTGAAAAACAGTTCTGTTTTGCTAGTAAATTTATATGTGATGGATAGGAGAGAAAATACTTTCGGTAGCTCCTAATTGATATTTCTTTCTTAATCCATGTTAACTAAACATATACCGTAGCCTACGCAATGTTATTTATTAGTTGGTTACGTTTTATGTTTAATTGACGTGGATTAAGAAAGAATATCAATTAGAAGCCACTTGGGTACCACTTGGCCTAGTAACTAAAATTAAATATGCGTAGCCACGATGGGATAGGATGGGGCACTTACTCCCCCTCCCCCCCAGCTCATTTGTTGTTTAGGTCATCAGCCAAAAGGCTGGTTTGAACCTGTAGAGGTTTTGCTAAGTAAAGTAAGAAGTGAGGTGGTTTACCATGCCTTCCTCACTGAATGGGAAAGTACGCTTATCAGCGTGCCGGGCCCTCTGAAGCTCTGAAAAGCACATATTTTCCACTCTGCAAAATGACATCTTTACTTCATTCACCACAGGGTCTGGCTCAATAATGGAATTCATTACTTTAAGAGGAGATAACACTGATTAGTGTCTTTTACACCTCTACCTCTTCCGTTCTTAAATGATTCAGTCATTTAATTGGTTGACCATGTGATACTATAACCAATAACGAAATTGATATAATTTTTTATCAAATTTTTAATACTAAATTCTGTAATTTCCTTTATCTTTTCGGTAAAATATGTGCCCTAAAACAAAGTAACAACTAACAATTTTGTAATTTCCTTATACATTTTTTCCTAAAATAAGTATTAATTACTATTGTATACTTAGTGGTAACATAATTGTGTCCTCAATTATAAAGTATGATACCAAAAAAGTATTTTGATACCTGTGACCCAGTAAGAATGCCTAATAACCTTCCCGTGTTTTAGTCTTTGATCTTCTACACTACTGCTAAAAACATTGATTAGCATGAGTACTTAATTTAGGTACTTAAATACTTCTTACTTCTAGTTCTAATTTCTTCTTTCACCGTTGATATTCTTTATTCACGGTGGAGTAGCTACTTTATTAGGCACATACCAAGGTGCTCTGCATATTATTTTATATTACTTTGATTGGAATTTTTGTGTTATTTCTGTTTGGTCTATTACCCTTGCTCCAGATTTCAGTTTTATAAATATTTTTAAAGTATTATGAAAACCCTTTTTTACCTTTTAACCCATTTTTTAAATTAAATAATTGCTGTTTTACTTTACTGTCTTATAAACTATATAAGCTTAACTTAATAGCGAATAACTGGCCCAAAAGAATGAAATTTGGTAACACTACCCGAAAGTTTGAAGAACCGTATAGCTTCAATAACAAACCGCAGTATATTTATTTTATATATAGCATACTTGTAAGTCTTATCCGTTCGGCTTTACCTGCTTTAACTTTACGAGTTACTTTATATATTCGTATTCTAATTTAGTACACACTCATCGAATATTTTGATTATTCAGTTCCAAACACTCTTGAAAGATTAAAGCTACCACAAGGGAGATTCTATTCTTGTTCTACTACATCTAACTGTTAATAATATTTAGTTCAAAATTTCATATCTCATTAAGCAGTATAATTGGATGATCCTATTTAAAACTTATAACTTTCTATGTTATCTTTATTTTAGCGGAAATCTATAAATTAAATGTGCATAAAATGTGAATTAAATATTTTACAAGTAACTAGTTTTTAAATGAGACAATTAGAGGTCTGTTAAGTTAGATATTAAATAAAATCTTATAGCCTTTTTGTAACAATTTGATTTTTAATCAAATTTATAAATAATGTTGTGTTCAATAAACAGACGATACGTGGAGATTGTTCCTGTAGGTTCTACTATAAAAACTATTCTAAAAAATATCTACAATTTTGTTATGTAATTTAGTTAACATTATCATGTAAAAAATAATCTTTATCTAACAAATCTAAAAAATAATAACGTTTCAGTCACCAAACTTCTCTTGCATTATTTGAAAAATGTATGGCTGATTCATTCTCGTAATTCTCAAGTTTAGCCTAATAGTTTGAGTAAGATTACCGTAATTTGTCCATAAATCTTATAATTTCACAATAATATTAAATTTCAGTATCTTTCTCAAACCATGGCACATTTTTTATAGCTCAAAAATGTTATCGTAAAACCTCTGGCTAAAATTACTTATGTAATTCTGCTGGTAGTTTTATAAGTTCCACAACCAAGCGGGTTTTAGCAACATTTTTTAATTTTTTTAAATTGCTGATGAAACAGTACATTTTCTTTGATTATTTCTTAACTTAATTATTTCCTCTTTACTCTCACATGGGTTTTGAAAGTTGTTAACAGCCTGTCAAGGCGTATATACATCTCGGTACTTTACAACTTCACTTTGTGGTAAATCAATACTTTCAAGTTTCACATGTGGACAAGTGTTTCTCTGCATTTCTAATATTACATGACTTTTCATTGAAGTTTTTTCAACAGATATCCACAAACCGTGATTTTGCACAATTTATTTGTGACTTAAATTTACTCGCGGTATAAAGAATGACTAAATTTTTCTGGAGGACTTTCTTTCTTATATCATAATTTTTAAGAGAATTATATTTCGCATTAATAACCTAGGCGTATTTCATGTTTTATGATAAGAAAACTTTCTACACAAATCAAAATAAAGAAATTATAAAACCAACTTACAAGCAAATCAATGATTTGTTTACTAAATTTTACCTAGGTATATTTAACTTGCCGTGTAAAATTTTTTGTAATAATGCAAAAAGAAAGAAACTTTATAACGAATTAAGATAAATGTAAAGTACAAGACCAGGTTCCTTCATTACTTACTTGGTTGTTCCATCAGAGACTTAGTCCTACACTCTTTAGTATTTTCCATCTCTACTTTCTCTGTCTCTTTGTCTACGTTAACTTTAAAGGCACAACTTTTCCGGTAGGCTCTACTAACGAGCTGGAAATTTCATACTAATGTAATATTTATATTTCAGTATATTTAATTAAATATAACTTGTAATATTCATAATTACTCTAATTTAAATCGTTAAAAGTTTTGTGTAGTTTTAAAATATTAATGGCTAGGTAAGTAATAATTAAGAAGTACAATTTTTACATTTTTGTTCTGCACAAAATTTTAATCATCGTAATGGAAAATCGTTACCTTTATTCACTAGACTTTAGTTATTTTCATAAGTTCCTTGAATTTAAAATACATTTGTAAGTTAGTTTCATACTTATATTTTTAGTAATACAGGTGCGTATGTATATTCATCAAAACTTCAACTTGCCAATATTAAACGAACAATCTCCAGAAACTTTGCAATAATTTTCTTTATTTAAAAATTATGTAATAATATATTTTATGTTAGCCAAAAAAAACATGAATTTGTTTCTCCCTATTGCAATTTTGCCTTGAATTCTAATACACAAATAAATTTTTATAATTAATCCTGCAGCGTACAAAAAATTATTTTATAAAATAATACTTTAGTTGTTTCACTGGTCTGTTTCAGTTGCTATACAAATCATTTTTTAAGATGTATTGAAAATCATTTTATTCTTTACTTAGACCTACATGTTTTGGTGGATCCATCATAACTAGCTAACATAAGGTTAAAAAAAACTGAAACGAAAACTATTAAAATCTGTAGAAAATGTTGTATCTTGAGTCATTCGTATAAAACTTTACGAAAGACTGAACATTTTATTTTTTTAATTTGTATTTGAAAACATTTTATTCATATACGAATGACACGATAAAACATCTTTTGCCAATTTTAATAGGTTTGATTTCAGTTATTTAAATTTGTGTGTTATGATGTTGGCGGATTCACCAAAACATGTCAGTAAAAAAATTAAATTATCAAATATAAAGTTAAAAAGGAGTGTCATTACAGCTGTAACAGGTCAGTGAAAAAATAAAAATTTCTTTGCAGTAGAATTTTAATATCTGTCATCTGGCCAACCGCAGCTTTGAAACTAACGTTTCCGGTCATTTAATTTATATAGAGTTACATAACTATCTCTACGAATAAGTAATATCATCGAAAAATATTTTTTAACCAAAGAAACTTTGTTATCGAGATAGTCCATTGGTTCTAGCGTAAATGGTTTCTACACTAGGGGTTCCGTGTACTATTCCTATCTATCAC
The DNA here is from genome assembly GCA_035578175.1 of Catonia carolina. NCBI lineage: Eukaryota > Metazoa > Arthropoda > Insecta > Hemiptera > Achilidae > Catonia > Catonia carolina. The sequence goes on from JAQMRL010000001.1 coordinate 47,388,965, forward strand.
ACTTCCTCGTCTGCATTAATATTAATATGAAAAACAGGCGGGATTGAAAGTTAAGTACATTTTAGTGTATGAAATGCTGGATTAATATTATTTGAAAGAAGAAAGAAATTTTACAAGGTGATATCCCTACTCTATGCCCTCCTACTCTTGCCCTACTCTATGTAAGTGAGTCGTGGCTTAGTACCAACCACAAAAGCACAGACTACAGGTGGCATAGATGAGAGGGTTGCAGTCGTAGGGACCAACTAAAAAATTAGGACAAAAGAACAGAATTAGATGTTTACAAGCCGAATGGGAGGATTGCAGAATATCGAAATCTATGAAGAGAGCATGTAGAGACAATGCCTGAGAGAGGATCCCCCTTAATGTTTTTCAATACAGACCGGAGGAAAGGAAAGATGTTGAGAGGCCACGCAAGAGATGACAATAATTCAATAGTTTGGTCATTGTTGTGAGTCGGAACAGACGGGAGCTTAATTGTTCATTATGAGAAGAAGAAAAGAGAAAGAAGGTAATAATTACCTCTTTTGATTTTATTTTTGTATTTCAGTGGGCTTATAATTTGCTTAAAATAGATATTTAGTTCAAAGCAAGAATGTATTAAGTGACAACTCTAATAGAGAAGAAATTAGCTACAGAAAAAACCTACAGGTACAAGAAAGAACTCCAAGATTTCCTTTTTTTCTGCGATATTTTTTCATAACTCTCAGAAGTTAGCGAATTGGTACAATTTTTTTTACCAAAAACAGATGAACATATTCCCTCCAAGCTTAAAACAAACAGTAAAATTCATTTGTTAGAAGACGAATTTCAATAACTTTAGAACACATTGTTTTTAAAATTGTCTAGTTAACAAAGTAACACCGTCATAACTAAAAACCTACTTTAAAGTACCTCAGCGCAAGAGCTACCTAAGACGGTTTTTAGCAAAATTCAGTTAGACGCATTCAAAATTTACCGGGTTGTTCTAGTGGTAAACTCACGAGTCATCTGTTTACGAGCTGATTTTCGGAGAGTCGGGTTCCATGGTTCAAATCCTAGTAAAGGGTTTTTACTAATACTTTTATACTAATCTGAATAAAACACAGTTATTACCGGTGCAATTTGATGATCGGGATTCAATTAATCATACTCTCTCAGTAATGGTTGGCCTGAGTCTGTACAAGACAACATTTCATTTACAATTGACACATATCATCTTCATCTCATTGAGTTTTGCGGTTTCTTATTGTTCTAAATTGAACTGATTGCAACGTACTCAAATAAGAGATTAAAAAAATCTTGTACGAAAGTCACATGGTAAGATATTTCTAACTTTCCATTGCAGTCACATTCAGTGTTACAATACTCATACAAATGTTTTTATGTTTCAAAAGTTATGGAGTAAAAATTAACTAAGAATATTTTGCAATACCTTTCATTATTACTCGTAACCCGAAACTTTTATTTTTGGCATTGGTTGTTTAACGCTTATGTTCCGTTAAGTACCACAATTTAAAGATAAAATTAAAACTAATATCAACATTAATTCATTGAGAGTAGGCCCCTATACTAAATTAAGACATAAATTATCTAAGTGAATAGCAACTAAGGTTTTTATGACAAGAACTGAGCTACGAAGCTACTCGGATATTTACTGTACGTTAAACAATATTACCAGAACATGATAATATAAACGCTGTTAAGGCTATGGAGTTTTAGAAATGTTATTTTTTCTCGGTTAAATAACATACAAAATTATCTTAACCACAACTTACCTACTCGTATAAAACTACACTTAACTTGTATAAAAGAGACTATAAAGTAAGTAATAGTGTATTAAGACTGACTAAAAACAATCGTTTTTTTTATTCAGTCTCAAATAGATTGTGTTAAAGCTACTTGTTAGCATTGTGTCCTAATTTTTCTTGTTTATAATTTTATTTTCTGGGATAGTCTGCTAGTCTATATTTATTTAAAAACCTATTTTACTTTAACTCCATTTTTACAATTCACTCTACAAAGTTTTATTATAAAATATTTAGAAAATAATAAAAGAAGGAAATAATAAAACTCAATTTCACATAAAACGGTGCAATCAATTTTCGTTTGTTTTAAATTTCTTTCCGGGAATTTTTATCCAATACAGGATTAAACAAACGTTTGGCTAAGACCTAAGTAATAATAAAGAATAAAGAAATCCTCTTACAAGGAATTCTTCTTTGTAAAGATATTAATTCAACTGCAAGATAGGAAATAAACAGAGATAGAGGGCAGGCTCAGCAATATTGTCAAGCTTTCCCAAGTTACTTTATAAAGAAATGAAGAGGTTGGACTCATGTTATACTTACATTGTTGCAATAACAATAACATTGCTGTTATTATTATTACAAGTAATAGTTATTAAAGTCAAAATAAAAACAGAAACAGGAATAAAAGTAATAATTGTAATGACTACTTTTTTAAACTACCAACGAAAATTCACTGTATATACTTACTTAAGCTTTACCTAATTTGATAAAGAGGACGTATAATTTTTTATTCAAATTAAATTAAAATACTTTCCTAATACCATAAACTCAATCCGTATGTTCTGGTCTCAGTTTCGTAAACTTCATATTCTTAAACGACCAAGCAGTCGATGCATTAAATTAAATTGAATTAAAATAAACTCTTGTTTTGTTAATCCACGACTTACGCGTAATTTCAGTAACCCTATATGAACAGTCCCCAATACATTTGTCCCAAATATACTTTAAAATTTTAGTGGTATTACTGCTTATGATGACTTATTTTAGTGTTATTCTTTTTAAAGGCTTTAGATGAACTTTTTTACCTCTATCCATAATCAAAACAATATTATGTTAACATCCACCTTGGTTAATGAAAGGTCCTACTGTTGTTCTAAGGTTACCAAACACTAAACTGATACACTTTCACCATTACTTATACCTATAAACGTAGTGCTAATTATTATGGTTCAGACCATGTAGTTGATATGCAAGCTAAAATTACATGAGCAGTTTGAACATTGCACGGATTTTTAAAGGATACGAATTTTATTAGAATGTATAATTAGGTTTTACTAATGTCACCGCCACCCCTTCTAATAAAATTTACTGTGTTGCCTTCAGTACTTCTGCCGACCCTTGTCGGCGCGGCAGACCCTTTGGCTGCGTACCGACAGAGGCCTTTATCGCCAATGCTGAGGCAAATAACCACTTCCTACCACTGCGCTCTCGGTGACTATATAAGCGCACAGCACTGAGCTGGTCGTCATTGCGCTCTACGTCTCCGACCAAGATCGACCGACTGGGTCTACGAGAGAAAGAAGGAAGATGCCTTAGTACGTGTCGCAGCAGCAAGCAACTCAGCAGCCGTCGCCGCAGCTCTCACAGCCGCTGCAGCCACACACGCTGCCTTCATCGATCCTACTCAGGACCAATTCACAAAGGTTTTAACCGGCCCTAATTAGAGCCACGGATCTAGCCCAGCCACGCGCTGCCTACACCGGTCTCCTTCAAGACCAATACAGCGGTCCTTCTCAGAACCAAATCCTTCAAGTTCTCACCGGCCCTTTTCAGGGCCATCAACCAACTTTGTCCGCCCCGGCAGAAACACACATAAATAGCCCTTTTCAGGGCCATTAAAACTAAATGTTTTATCTGGCCACTTACTGTCGCCATCCGGTGATACTAACATTTTTAAATTCCTAATGCGTGTACTTTGCAATATATTAAATTTAAGAACAACAAGAAACCCTAAAACCCAATGATATGAGTATGATGTGTATGACGTATAAAAGTGGTGTGTTGTACGGACTCAGACCGACCATTCCTGAAAGAGTATGTTTGATTGAATCCCAAACATCAAAGTACACCGGTAACCACTCTCTAATAATAAAATCCACATAAAAGTTATCCCTTAACTAATTAGGTTATCTTTCAGTAATAATAAACCCCAAAATTTCTTTCAAATTGTTTTGAAATTGCTTTTAAAGTAAAGTTATCCCTTTATTAGGATTCGAACCACAGGGCCTTCGCCTCAAAATCAGCTGTTAGACAGCTGACTCGCGGTGAAGACTGATCGATTTTATTTAAGACTGATTGATTTATTGTAATTATTCTAACGCAACGACTCAAATAATTTGAAAAAATTACTGAGTGAAAAATATAAATTTAATTTGTGGAAATACAACATAAAAATAAAGTAAACCAATATAATATTGTTGCATAAAATGCTTTGACATGTTTGAACATATGAGTCAATGACCGTGTCACTATGCGGATAAATGACAGAATATTTCTTTTGTTTGTTATTTCATACGTACATGAAAAAACTTCTCGTTTTTAATTTTTGACGTTTCGATAATCTCGTAATTTAACAGGAAACCCGTAAAAGTGTTTTTTTCAATGTTCATTATTCAAGAGGAAAAAATAAAAGATCGACAATTTTATTCTAGTAATAAAAATATCAAGTTGTACTTTTTTAATTGCAGTATAAAAATCTACAAATACGTTTCTGTCTGTGTGTGCACACATAACAAAAACCTTAAGATTGTAGGCCTATATTTGTACCTAGATGCTCAACAGTTTTAAAATTCAAATTGCATTTATATTTACAGATAGAAATGTTGTTAGATATAAATACAGCTTCACATACATGGCATAAAGTTTTTTATCAAGAATAAAATACCATACTTTGCAGAGGATAAGCGCATTTCAAGCGACCTGTTTTTTAAAATAATTTTTGAGGCTTGTTTAAATATTAAAAAAGTAAAATACATTAACTCTGTGAAAATTTCCACACAATCCTTTCGGTTTTAATGTCACTTTTTAGTATTTTTTGTAAATTTAAACTTTTCCCTGGTTATCTTTTACGATGAAAGCTTCTAAACAATTATTAAAATACGGTTGAGTGTAAACAAAAAATATTTTTCTCTAATTATTTTTGTATGTTTTACTGGGAAGTTATTATACTTAACTTTTAGTTTATGATTATTTTGTGATAAAACTTTTAATTCAGTTGTTTGTGTCTCAAAAAGTCATAATTTTAGTAATTTAAGAGCTTATTCGATGAAGATGCTTTGTAATAAAAGGTAATTTTGAGAAATATGTGATAAAAGATCTGAAGGTCCATTTTTTTGTGAATTGTTTGGTCGCTTTGACTTTAGTATCTAAATAACATTATCATTTCATTAAATATATATGGAAAATTAAAAGCTCTTGAAACAACACTTTATAATATAGTTTATGGTCATAACACCATAAAATCTTCATTCGCTAAATACCTGAATTGTGCAATTAGTACTCGGAAAATTAATGGTATTTCAATTATACAAGACGTTTCACAAAACAAATATATTTTTTAAACATTTATAATTCAGAATCATGATAACTGAATCATAATAACTGAATTGAACGGTAATAGTAAAAAGATAACGTAATTATGCAATAAAGAGAATGAAAATGTATTAATTCTTTTTCTCATATGTAATACATAAATAATTAAAACAATAGCTATGGCTCAATGCTAATAGGATGATAGGAATAATAATAATATTAATATTGATAAAACAAAACAATAACAGATAGAACAATAAGGTAATAATAATAATTTTTTATTTTTTTATTTTTAATGGCCTCCACTCACCCCTTACAGCCATCCCAACCTTCATGAAGAAAGTAACAGGGAAGCGAGGACGACCTACATGAGTAGAGCAAGTGCAGCAACAGATAGAAATCCTTGAACGCTGCACTTACCTATTGGGACGTAAAAACATAGGACGTCAAAAGAAAACACTAACTCATATGTCTAAACTCACAAGTAAAAATGCGCAGGGATTGGCAATGATACCACACCTAAAGTGTGTAAAGACAACAATGGTGAGAAGAAAAGAAACACTAACAAAAGACAAACAACCGAGCTAACAGCCAAGAAAGAAACCAATTATCAAAGAAGGAGTCCAATATGACTTAATAACGCTGGTAGGCTACTCAGTTCACCTACCAACTCGTCATATGGCTGTCCCAACTGAATCAATCCATCCAACATTTAACAGTTTCCCTCTTAAACGTTGATATATTCTTGTTGAATATATCAACTCCGCAACCGTCAACAAAATTCATAATGTTTACGCATCTTGCCAGGGGAGATATCCACGTCTTTACCTTGTAATCCAAAAGCCTGTGCCCTCTGGAGTTCGCATATGGCACCCTGTACGCTACATGCGCAATATCGACACTGATAGCTCCATGAATTGCCTTGTACAAAAACATGGCATCTGCTAGGGCCTATATCCCGCCTTTTATCCAATGTCATTATACCCACTTGGGTACACTCCTCTTCGTACTGATCACCCGCCTCACACATGCCACGCTGGCGCAAGTGATACAGCAACCTCTTCTGCACAGCTTCAATACGCTGGTCGGTGTATCCTCTATCGTAGTTCCAAACAACTGAACAATACTCCAACACCGACCTGACATATGCTTGATAAAGCCGGAGCAACGTCTCAAGCCGCCGAAAATGACGTCCAACATAAAATACAATTCCTAAGTTTCTCCTTGCTCTGGCAACTATTTTATTTACATGCGCTGTGAAGAGCAACTTGCCATCGAAGTGCACTCCCAAGTCACGTACGCTTTCGACACGGGATATAGCCATACCGTTAATGTAATAAGTATAGTTGACTTTTAAAGTCTTTCTCGAATACGTCATTACATTTTGTCGTTTTAAAATTAAGAGGAAGATCATTGACAACAGCCCATTCATGAATACTGTTGACATCTTTCTGAAGCACTTTAAATTCATCAGCGGAATTAACTCTTGCGCACAGCTTAATATCATCGGCAAAAACAAAGATTTTTGAATTCAGGCCTTTTCCTATGTCGTTTATGAAAAGGATGAACAGCAGTGGACCAAGATTTGAACCCCGCGGGACCCCTGACGTGGCTACGAATTCACTGGACACCTCCCCGGCCACCTTGACCCGAAAAGTTCTGTTGGACAAATAAGAGCCGAGCCACCCAAGCATAGCACCCGTCACACCATAGCGCCTGAGTTTACTTAAAAGAATAGAGTGAGACACCGAGTCAAATGCCTTCATGAAATCAAAGTAAACGACGTCGACCTGCTTCTTATTTTCTACTTCTGGGGCGACAAAAGACAACATATCAACAAGATTTGAAGCTGTCGATCTCCCTGACATGAATCCATGCTGACTAGAATCGACATATCTACTTAAAGAAGCATATAAATAGCGATATATCACCTTTTCGAAAACCTTAGCCGTTGAGTTCAGAACCGAAACTGGTCTATAATTAACAACTTCCTGTAGGTTGCCCTTCTTAGGAATAGGAGACACTAAAGCGCGCTTCCATGCCTCTGGAAATATACCAGTCTTTAGACTAAGATTAAATAGATATACAAGTACCGCCGCAATCAGGCCGGAAATTCCCTGAATTATGAAAGGAGGAATACCATCAACCCCTGCCGCAGACCTAGCCCTCAGCGACGCAATACATGACATGACGTCTCTCTCGGTGATGGTCGGGATATCAACACATGATATAGACTCTTCCCCCTCATTTGCATCACCTTCCTGAGCCGCACTCACCGGCCGGTAGACAGACTGGAAATACCTACCAAAGACCTCACACAACTCGCTGGCCTCGGTGATAGTCCGATCGCCTAGTTTAATAGGACGCACATCCCGTGATTCCCGAATGAAAGACTTCAAGTATTTAAAGAGATTGGCCGGCTTAACATGCAATTCAGCCTCAATATTGCCAGCCCTGACAGCAGTATCTCGCCGAAGAATCTGCTTCACCTTCTTCCGGAGAGAAGAAAACTCCTCATAATACTCCGGTAACCCTATAATAATAATAATAATAAAATTACTAATCAAGTTAATTATAGAAAATTAACAGATTTCAAATATATTAGAAAAAATTGTCATTAGGTCTTCTGACGTGTTAAAAAGGGAATAGATAAATATTAACGAAAATAAGCTTACCTACTAAATGCGATCTCGCAAACATACTTTTAATTTTCTATTTGGTAGTTTTACAATTGCGCTGATGCTGTGCACCTATGAATCTGAGCGGTTGAGTAGGTTTGTGTAAAATTTTGAAAAATATTGCTTTCAAAGGACCGTAAAAATAAGTTTATAAGAATCGAAATGTAAAAGATAAATGGTTTTTGCTGCAGTCAACTTTAATTATTCCAAAAAGGTAATGTCTCTAAGATGCCGTGCATTTCAGTGGAAGAAGGTGTCAAGTTATCTTAACACTTTAATCGAAAATAAAACATAAGATTAAGCAACACAGAGCTCTTTTATCTACTAGTGTTTTCTTAAATATAGAGACAGCTCATAGCTAATTACCCATACTCGACTAAATATGCACGTTTTGAGAAATCCGATATTTGAAATACCGTAGACTCTTTCCAATAATTCTTTCAGAATATTACTTATATAAAATTAATAAACTCATTAAATGTACTAAATGAGGAAGTTTGATTTAAATCGTTGTAGCCATTTTTAAGAAAATTGGATAATTGTATTTTTCGCAATGAAATAAAATACCCTTAATTTTGTCATACGTAGCTAATTAAAACGTAGCAATAAACTCTTTCAAGTTGGTTGAAAAGAATTATATCTGTAAGCATTTCCTATGGATATCACCGCATTCTCTCTCTCAAACACTGTCTCCATTTACCCAAATATATCAAATCCCTCACCTTAAGTCAACTTTCCTTCATTGTCTCATTTACCTGATCTATTAGAGATCTTCAAGGATCTTTTTTTTTAAACTTTCCCACTGTATTTCAATCCGTTACCTGTCCTACCCACCCACTTCTGTTCACGTTTTTCACATGTCCATATTATGTCAACTTCTCTTCCTCTATATTAGTAACATTTTTACTCTTCGTTATCATTTTCTTTTGCATTTACTCATTGGTAACTCAGTCCATTATTGTCAGCCTGCAGCTTCTCCTCTGGGACTCCAATTTGGTCACATTAATTTTAGTGAATTATTGAAAATATTATCGATAATACAACATGGTGTAATGACCAGCAGTACAGGCTTCTACGCCCGGGGTCCTGCATTAGATTTCACATCAGATCTGACATATTTTCATTATTCATTTTCATATATCATCCTTCTTCGTCTGTATTAACGTTAATATGCAAACAGTCGGACGTAAGACAAAATCAAGAATTAAAACGTAATGGATTTTACTGAAAATTTCTGTGTTGAGAAATTTCTGAATTTTAGCTTAATCAGTTAATTGGGTTCTGCTTTAGAACCATACTCGTACACAGAAAAATCCTTGTAAAACCTTTTTTTAGTTTCAGAGGTGTCATGAAATGCAAAGTTTTATTCAACGGGTGTCAATATGTTTGATAATAGTAACAATCTCTCACTCCATAAGCCTACTCTAGACAAACAGCCAGAAAAAAATTAGATAATAAACTAAAAAGATGACAGGCTAGGACTGGGTGATCTTTAGTACATTTAACTACATTATTATATTGTAGTATTTTTAAAAGATTGATTAAAATATTTGCATCTGTTTTTGCTTTTTACAAATTTAATTGATACTATTCATTCAAAATGTTATGAGTGTTCACAGCGTGTGGTCACGACATCGTATAAACGCTGCGGTCTAAAAGCTGTTTAAAAATGGTTTGGAATCCCTGCTGATACCAAATACAATTTCTACAAAAAATATGGTATTTTATTATATTCGCTATTATAAATAAATTGTATGTTTCTTGTAAACTAGTGTGTAGATGATTTAATTTTTAATTAAAATAATGAAAGCCAAACATTTTTACGACTAGGAGATTGTAGTACCAGTAGAGTTTCAACATTAATAACATGTTTCCATAAAATCTTTTATTTTTTCTAATGTAATAAAATTATTAAAATAATCTTGAATCTGGTATCTTAATTATAGTATTACGTCATTGATTTAATACTGAAACTTCTACAGTATTGTTGTTTTTCTTTCGTCCGTAAGGTCTACGTCACTATATACCTTGTAGTTTATTAAGGAACTCCAAAATCAACTCTTTCATTTCCGACCTCTGCTGAACCTGTGTTCTATTCTCTTTGTCGTCCTCGTTTATTCTCCTAGCTTTACCTCTCTGGTTTTTGTTTTCCCTTTAATTTACCCTTATAATTTTACGCGTCAAAAGAACAAAGCTTTGTATTGTTTGTAGGCTATCTGAGATGATGGCAGAAAACAGATAGGAGAGAACTGAAAGAGCTCGGTACTACATTGTCATTTTGATTTCACGGACATTTTCTCTTTACATTTTAATTTCATATTGCTAAACAATTAGCTGAATCTTTTAGATAAATGAACATAAATTTTAATATTTGTTATTTTATTTTCAGTGAAAATTATTTAAAAAAATGCTTTCTATTTTTAAATTAAATTTATTTCATTGGCAAAAGCATTAATTAATTAAACATAGTATGTGAGAGGTAGAACGAATACGTAAGTAATTGCATAATTCAATAATTTCCAGGAGCAAATAAGACGATTAAGCAGTCGAGTTTAGCACATACGTAATGAAAATAATTTATAATTTTATTCAGTTGACAATAGAACAGTATGCATAAAATGGTTATATTTATTAGTAGAGATATGGATTAGTGTGATAGCTAGGTTAGATTATAAAGAGTGATTAAAATTTAATGAACAGATTTTTTCCTGAGGGGGTGGAAGAAGATCATTCGTTATAAGAAACTGATTAACACACAAAATTATCTAAGAAATTTTACAACAAAAGCTGCAGAAACTTTGAAGAATATTCCTGCTCTTATGGTTCTTACCAAAAAAGACTGTAGCCCTATTCCTCAAAAACAATTATACGCGAAGAACAAAAGGTGGCTAACTCGAATAAAGTTTTAGACAAAGTTCAACACCTTCATTCTTTTCATTTAATTTTCCATTGTTTTCAGAAATAAATTTTTGTAGTTATTCAGCTGCTATTTCCAACCTAGCCTACGTCAAAAATGATTGCGTCTGTTGATAAATTTTAGTTCATTTCTGTAAAAATTAATTCGGATTTCGTGATTAATAAATGTCGAATTTGAATACCTTAATTTTATCGTTTACTTAATTATTTTACAAAGTTTTCTTGGAATAAAATAATTTCTGTATTTATTTAAAAAATCGAAAGTAGGCATTTATAAAAGTTTTTGACGCTAATCTGCTATTTTCTACCCTTAACTTAAGTATTTTGTGCCAAAACTTTATCTATCTCCTCAAACTATGAGGAATACAAGTGGAACATATTTTACTTTATCGTGAGGTTATAAAGCACAATACATCATTACCTTGTAAATAAAGCTTTTAAAATTTCATCATAGTCTCATTTCACGGGGATAGCTGAATTCTGGGTGAAATCTGTCGTCAGCTGTAAATCGTTAACGTGGATTTTCCGAACCTATGTTTATGTGATTATTTTTTTAACTTTTAGCTATACAATCAGCTCTCAATAGATTGCCGTTAAATTTTAAATCACTGTGTAATATTAGTACTTTGTTCTGAAAATAAAGTAGGTATAACAACCGTCTGGTATTTAATCTTTTCTTCCTTAAGTTGTTTTGTAAATTGAATCGGTCATTTCAGAAACAACACATGTCACTTTTTTCGAAAATGAGTTAAAGGTATTTTATTGATATATTTTTATAGATGCATCTTTCCATGCATAAAGCACACATGTATCTACTATACAAATGATTTTATAGAACAGCTGATATCTTTGGTCTGTGCAGAAACAACACATGTCAGTGACATGTGTTGTTTCTGTATTCACTGCGCTCTAGTGTGGTTTTTTGAAACTAACAATGCAGTTTGACTTCCTTTAGCTTGCTTTGCTCATTTGTATGATAATGGCGTCTGTAGATGAATCTGTTGTTGATAATTTTGTGAAGTTTATGTCAAACAGAATGGAAATTCAGTGTTATATAAGCGTGATATAATTAGAAATGCTAGAGTCAAGGGTGAAGAATATGTCAATTATAAAGGAAAGTTTGTGCCAGCGATTGTTGAAGGAGATGATTGCAAGTAAGTAATATCATTTTTTATTAAATTCAATACATTTTTCTTTGTATATTTTCTGAAATGCTTAAGTCAATTTTGCAGTTTAAATTAAAATTATAAATTTTTTGATAAATTTATATTATCGAGAAAAATTTTTATAACCTGAGGCACAGAGTGTTACTTTTACAGCCTTATAACTTGTAAACTAGACTATTATTTTCTACTAACCTACAAACTTACATTTCTGCTGCTGTATCTGTTTATACCTCTTTATTGGTTTTTTGTACTTGACCTATAGTACCTACCTAGTTTTCTAACAATGTGTTTTTTTTCTGTTTAAGTTGCAAACAAAAATGCTTTACTCGTGTTCCTGTTGGTGATAGAAAAGAAATATTTGAAAAATTTCGAACATTTGGTTCGAAAAATGAACAAGATGCCTACTTACAAGCATTGATATCCAAGCATGATGTTAAAAACCGACGTCCTCAACCAGGTGAAAATCATAAACCTAAATCATCATAATTTTCATATGAGGTTAACAGTTCATCTGGGAAGGTAAGCGTCTGCAATATTGTTTTCATTAATATGCATGGTATTACCACTCAACGCGCCCGGAGACTTAGCAGTCTGCTGAAATTGGGGAAAAGTCCAAGAGACAAACGGGGGCTTAATCCTTCAGTTCAATTTCCTACCTTGATGAAAAATTGAATGTTAAAATAATGCATTCAATGTTCATTGAAAAATATACCGATTTCCAAAATGTTAAATACAAGTCGTATCTTAAAATTTTTTAGGAAAGATTTAACTTATCGTTTGGTAGGCCTCAAATAGATACGTGTTGTAAATGCGAAGAACTGAACGTGAAAATTAAAAGTCCTAGCCTTAATAATGCAGCAAAAAGAGTAGCAGTGGCAGAGTTGATAGTGACATATGAATTGGCCTATGTGAGTGGTAAAATACCAATTAATAAAAAGAAAATTGAAGATATTAGTAAACTTATTGCATATGTGCCTCATGAAAATAAACAATTTTATGATGAAATCCTCAAATGGCCACAAGCAGATGGAGATGAATCCGAATGAATGTTAGAGTATAAAATTTAAATTTTTTCAATATTGTTTAGATTTTTCATTATTTTTAATAATTTTTTACGTCTATTGTGTATCTAACTTAATTTTATGTATGAATAACCTTTTAATAAACAAATTTTTCTCTTAAAATGTTGTGTCAATATTTTTTCTTGCAGAAACAACACATGTCACTACTCTAAAACAAGCCCCAAAAAGCTAGCAAAAAGGTAATTTAAATGTATTCCTGAAATAATCAGTGTAAGAAAAGGTATTTTATACATACGGGTCGCAAATTTAGAAAAATTATAAAAATTACAAAAGATAATCAGTTTTTTTTAATTTCCCAAAAATTTAGTTTCAGTGACATGTGTTGTTTCTGAAATGACCGATTCAATTATTTTATTTTAGATTATTATTTTCTTCCCTTGCTATCATTTTAGCAAATTAGTAATATTCATCAAAGAAGTAAGCGATGAAACTTTCTTCTAACTAAGAACGTAAGAAATAATTTTAGAGTTAGTTATGAAGGGTAGGGGAATAAAAGTAGGTTAAATTGAAGTGAAAATCATAAATAGTAATAGGTTTAATATAATCTAAAGCTTTTCCCAGAGAAGTGGGAAGTGGTTGTAGAGGTTCCATAAACCGCTAGTAATTTGACTCGAAGAATGCGGGATAGGATAGAGGTTGTCGAAGAGTGACTTGAAAGATAGTTAGACCAGTGAGTGTGGTTTGAAAGGAGTACGGGGAGGTTTGGAATTCCAATCCTTTCGTGGTTTGATTCATACCATTTACCATCGGCCCTGCACTCAACGGTGCAACCCTTCTGCCATACCACTCCCCATCTTTTATCATCACCTCATTTAATCATGCTCTGTACCTACTTCCCGGGTCATCATTCCTTCTTTCTCAATCTCTCTCACCATCGTTCCACTTTTGTAATATTGCTTGTCTATTAATTTAATTCCCTTTAAAATTAATTTATTAAAACTTGTTATAAGCAATTCAGTCTGCGAATTAGCAGACAGTACTGCCATTCTCTTCTGGAACGTCACTTACAGATGTTTTCAGAATGTTGGAATTAAATTTTTGAATAAAGAATCTATCTTATTATAATATAATCAGATTATAATACATCAGATAGATTCTTAATTCAAAAATTAATATTTATTATAATATTAAAATTAATAATTTTTATAATATACAGTACTTTTATATTATAAGAGTAGAATAAAACTATTTAATGGTACCCATACAACAGTGACATATTTTATTCAGTATATTCTCTCTTCAGTCAACTACAACTACGAAAATCATGATAGAGTTACTTCTTTAAGTTTTTCTCGAGTTCTTATTTTAGAGCTTTATTTTTCTTGCTTCTTGTTTTTCCTTTAATAATATTCTGGAAAAGCTTACTTTGCTTCATCACTATTCTTCAGTATGTTTTTCGTCTAGAAAACACTTACGATCTTATTTTTTTCTGAATTTATTTCTATCTTCTGTACATAATTACATTAGTATTAATTTTACTTACACAAGTATAGTGTCATTAAGTACTTTTCTGCTTTTTTTTAAACCGTACAGGTTAAATTTATATTCTTTCAGCTTCTTGAACATTTGTTGTGTTAATAGTTCTTGGTCCATTCTTACCACATGTCTGTAAAACCTCGTTCTTCTATTGTTTAACTCCAATATGCTTTAGATCGTTTATGTATTTCTTTATCTAAAGCAATTTGGTTGATTTTTCACGTTATCTTCAATCTTCATTTGTGGTTTCAATTGTTAAATTCGTCATTCTCATTTATTGTTCTTTCGGCTTTTCTTAAGTTTTTTCTTACATGTGTTATGGTAAAATTGTATTGTTTCTGTTGGACATAATGCTTCTAGCAGCACTACTGTTCAATAGTGCCTAATTATTGTATCTTAATATATTAAACTTTATTACAGTTAAATACATTCAAAATTAATAAGTATTTTTTTGTTCTGCATATAAATTTGTAAGTACTTAAAAATGAAAAAAATATTCCTGCTATAAGGCGTAGCTCGTCTTATATGTAGACTACTAATACCAAGGAGTGCGTTAACTAATATCATAAAAGGCTAGTTTCTAAGTTTTACTGCAACTTATATACAGCTACTTATCATATTACGATTATATTAAGGTTAAACATTAAAATCTTAAAGAACTTACTGAAATAAAGACAATTTGAAGCATCAAAAAATGGAAAACACGTGATTTAATAAGGCAGGAAAACACCCTTTAACAAGGAAAATACCCTCTCTGGTTTGAATGAACAAGTTAAATATTATGTAGGTTCTTACAGTTTTTACAAACAACGTACAAATAGGAATTAATATTATGTACAATAAATCACGTGGTAGTCGTTCCATTTTCCTAAATGTTATTACTAAAAATTGTAATTTTCACAAAAAAATACTGTATGAATAACAATTTAATGAACCTTTGAACTCCGATAAAATATAAAAAGTTTTTTAATAGTTTTTTATCGTATAGTTTCAAACATAAACATTTAACTGATGTAACTACTTTTAATAAACTTATTTTAGGATAAAATTAACAAACAGGTATTCCTTAATGTAGTATTTTAATTAAAAAATAATTGAATGAAAACAGCGTATTCAAATGGTAATTAATATTTTATACGTACTCGTACTCCCAGTGATGCAGAATTATTTTTTAAAAATAATTAAACTTTTAATTTGAATAAAATTTGTATGTCCAGTCATGAGAATGATATTAATTATAATTTTACTACAAATTGCTTTAGCATTATATAACATAAAATTAATTATACTATATTTCAATTAAACGACGTTACTTTGCCATTCAGGTATCAGTTAATGTGCTTAAAATTTTACTTTCAGCTTAAAAGTACAGTAGAAACATGACACAGGTACCTAAAGTAGACTCTGATAAATACCTTGGTATACTCGTAGTGAGAAACGATTGAATTGGAAAACACATTTACAAAGCATAAGTAAACAGCTAAGCACAATACTTTTTATTTTATCTTTATTAGGGAAATTTACACAATTTAAGTAAACCACTAGTGAAAATTATGGCGGTTAAAGGAAAGAACGAATGACGTGAATGCAGAGCAACATCCACTAACAGGTATCCGACATTTCATTTATTTGGTTTTTATTAATTCGTTCATTTATTTATAGTTCCTAAAAGAACACCCTGCTCCATTTCCCTCTTAATTGCTTTTGAACGTTATTTGAAAAATGTTAGGAAGAGATTTTGCGTTTCAGTTCATTTGGATAAGTGAAAAGTCTGCCGTGGATGTTTTGATAAAGTTGAATGAAAACGTCTGTATTTTAGAAAAAAATTTGTTGAGATTGTCATGTAAAATAGCCATAGAAACATGAGATCGTGCGTTCACTAATATCCGCAAGGTCTTCTATTAAAACCTCTGAATTCAAGCTATGTCTGACGGTTTAGCACAAAAAATTTGACTGGCATGATCCAAATTGGTCTAAGAAGGAAATTGTACATCCTTAAGTTTGGGCTTATTGAAAGTACTAAAAGTCGAGACGTCAATTTGTACAGCAGATACATAAATACGAGTAGATACACCTACTTGTTGTGGATAAATGGAATACTAGACAAAAAATTTTAGGAGGTAATTTTATTCTTGTATAAATATGACGCTAAAGCACCAAGGAAAGGTTTTACTGTGGAAACAATAAATATTTTCTATAAATAGAAATAATGTGCACTATGCAGTCTCAACCAAATTTTCTATACAATATTTTTTATTACTTCAGTTGTAGAAAGTGTAGATTATGTGTAGACTGTGTAGACTTTGGGTGGGTATGTGTATTACCCATTAAAAGAGAAAAATATTCTAATGTAGATTTCTACAATTGAATAACCATGTACAACAACTTATAAATTACAATACTTTGGTTTTATAGTTGTATTTGATCATGAGAGAGTATTTCTTACGAAAAGCTTGTTAATGTAGCTCGCAACCTAAAATTCTCAGTTCTTCTGTAATAGTGTGGAAGATGTGAGTTCTAATTTAATTTATGTATACTCAAGTTCTTTTTATGTATATATTATTGTCTGTTCGTTTTAACTTCAAAATGTATAATAATAATTATTTTTAATTTGACTTACATATTTAATTTTAACTTGCCGTTCATAGTTTTACAATTTTTTAAATTGTTTCAAAATTTAAAACAGAAACAGTTAATCGATTATTAAAAAATCGATTAAATTTTTTTTTAAATTTCTAAATCTTTAATATAAAAATTATTTTTATTTTTATAAATTTATTTTAGTTGCAAGTATTGCAGATTCAGCTACGGTAAAACTTGACGATGTCAGGTACACACGTATGATGGCCGTTGAGTCTCGTTATGTTTACAACAGCCCTTCATCTGCGTTCATAACAGACCTGTTATATTAATTAATAGATATGCCAGTAGATGTGAAAAAAACGAAATAAAATAATGTGAATAATTTTTGATGAAAGTGGAAATCAAAAGAAGAATGAGTACAAAATTATAATAAAACTAATGATAAGGCAAGTCACAGGCGGCCGTATTTTGAACCAGGTAAAAGTATGCACTAGAATTAGGTACCGAGTACGTAACAACACTACTAGCTAAATTTTGTATTAGTTATAAGTTACCGATTAGTACACTTGTAGTTCACGGACAAGAGTTAATAACATTTTAATAAAGCAGTGAGATATATGGGATTAAATTATATTTATTGCATTATAGTAGGAATTACAGTATTTACGTAAATCAGTTTTTACGACTAGAGTAAAAACCATCATAGAAAGCACAATTAAGAAGAAAGAAGAAGTTCTACAAAGCATGTAAACAGTGTTCTTTATGTTATTATTTATTACGTGCCTACAACATTCCAGGTAAGGTTGAACAGTGTTAATGCACCTTTTGATCAAGTATGAGATTGGGTCAAACACCGCAGTAGGAAATGCTGTAGCAATAGCAGTTCTGTTCCTAGTAATAAGCTTGTATTATTTTGAAAGTATCGGTCTCCTACGACTCACTCACCTAGTGACTAATTCTGGTAGAATTGTGTTCAGCAAACATAATAATATTTCTAGGCTCAGTTGATATTTATGTATCGGTGCTAGGTAAATGTATCAGTACTGTTAACTACTCGGACTGCGTTGAATTAGAAATAGAAAAATAATGTTCTGACTCATGACTAAATACATTATTCTTTGGTCATACCCTTACTATAATATAATTAACTCTTTATTGATTATATCAATGGTGCAGTGAATACCTAGCTTCCTGAGGGGAAGGTCCGCGGTTTATTCCTGGTTAGAACCTGCATATAATTTTTAAATCAAAACGTACCGTTCTTTTCCATAATCCACGTAGTCTTTAATGAACAATCACTTAATGCGGAATTTTAAATAAACTACAATGTATAGAATATTGTACGGTTTTATGCAATTGCACATACTGTATTTATTCATAAACCCCTTCGAATTGAAAACTATACATTTTTTTTACAAGTCTGCAACATTACAATCTGTTCACATGAAATAGAACAATCAGCAATTTTGATAAATGTTAGTTAACATGATTAAAATTTCATTGTAATGTTAATGATATTGAAAATAGTAATAATTAATTAATTAGAAAAAAATGATGATAAATGTAACAATTCTTTAAAACCTATAACCTAAATCAAAAACACTGTCTTTTCCATCGTGAAAACCCGGTATCAACATTATTTAGCAGATTCAGAGCCAAGAATTTTGGATGATGATTGAGTCTTTCTTCATATTAACGGCTGAATTTTGATATAGTTTGTTTCACTGAGTCAATATTAAGATCGGCATAGATATAAGAGTTTTTGATGTACCACAGAATTTGCAGGGCCCGCCGCAAGAAATTTGACTGAAAACATTCGAATATGTTTATGTTTGAAGAGGTAGATGTACCCCATAACTGAAGTCCATATGTCCACATGGGTTTTAAAAGGGATTTATACATAATAATTTTTGATTTTTGATTAAAAACTATAATGTATATATATATTTTTTTTCTATTTAACGTTGCATCAACTGCAAGGTCATTAGCGACGACGTTGGGGTGTGACTGTGTGAAAATGAGGATGAAATGATTTTTTGTAACGTATGAAAATATGCCATGCCTGAGTGGGATTCGAACCCAGGACCGCATTATGAGAGGCGAGCACGTTACCAACTGCGCCAATGCGGCCGGCACTATAATATATTAAATTTAAGACTAAATACAGTACGTTGTACACGCACTTCCATAACAGTACAATTTTATTTAGTCTGTTATAAAATCAAACTATAATATATTAAATTTGATTTTATAACAGACTAAATAAAATTGTATTGTTATAGAACTGCGTGTACAACGTACTGTATTTAGTCATAAACCCCTTCAAACTATTAACTTTAATTGAAAAAAAGGTTGATTTTGCAGCTGACAAAATGTACCATTAAAAATGTCAAAGATGTTACAACTGAGACCTACTATGCGTACAAAATATTGCAATATCATAAAACACAGTTAAAAGTTGTTAACAATATTATTATGGAGCGGATTTTTAATCATGTGAGAAGCGACTTATTAAGTTGAAAGGATAAAAATACCGGATACTGAATTGAATGATGCATCCACAACTATAAACGCTCGTTTACTAATAACCATTTTATCTTGTACTGCAAATTGTAGATAATTTGTAGGTTAGGTTGTTCAGAAAGCATATTTGTAATAACGGCTCATTTCCCGAAGCATCGTACTACGTAAGAGACAACAAGGAAAGCCCCCAGAGGAAGTAAAAGCTCTAAGCCAATTAGATGAACTAGATAAATCTAATAGTGTCACACAAAACACTAAAACAAGGAAACAGGATTAAAGAAAACCAAATTAAAAACCAATACATAAAATTCTTAAAAATTGGTATTTTCCTACGATAACTTAAACAAAAGTAGCTACTAGCTAATTTACTGGTAGAATTCCAACAATTTGTCTTATACTTTTATCATATTTCCATTAGCGGTGATTTAACGTCCTGTATATGAATTAAATTTCTACATTACGTACATTAAAAATTTTATTTAATATTTATTCACTAAAACTTTATACACAAATAAATAAACTAAAAGGCAACAAATTATACTGTCAACATTATATATGTGATACATGTTTTTAAAAACTTTTATGATGAAAGTAACATTTAAAATTTATTGTTGGTAGTACTTATTTTATTATGATGGTGCTTGGTGAAAAGTTGTTTTAAAAGTTTACAGTTGTGTCAACATAACCAATTTTCCCTTACCCAACTTAGCTATTCATTTATTTCGTTCAAAACTGTTTATTTTTATATAATATAGGTTAAAGTTATTCTTTGTAACTACATTACATTTCGTAGTTAACTTTATTTATTTTAAAGTAATAATAATGCAATTCAGTAATATTTCGTTGATCAAAGAATACGAAAAATATGGTTTGGGTATTACCCTTGAGAACAGTACGAATTAAAAGAACGTTTGAGGGTCTGTACACAATATCCAAACAAACGAGAGAGCAATTAAATTAATGCACCGGTATAAAATATCTTGGCATTCATTTACCGTAAGATGGTACATAGGACAATGACATTTTTGGAACGGTTGGCAGAGATTGGGTAATCACTAGAACGTTACATTCTATTTTGTGGAGTAATCACATAAGTAAGAAGAACTGAAAATAATTGAAGGCTGCTCCACACTGAGAGGTTTGGCCTCTTCAATCAAAACTTAAAGTCACAATAACAGCTATGTATGTATATTCTAGAGAAGTTATCATTCGATTGCTAGATCAAGTTATGAATCAAGAGATTTTTGATCATGTTGAAAAATAATTTGTTTGAATTGATGGAAATGATGAGAGATAACTTATCTGGTACGTTATTCTGCAGAGAATGGAGAAGAAGTTACGAAAGAAGTTATCGGTGGCTTCCAGGAAGACGGAGGATGTGAGCATGACCCAAAAAGAGGTGGACGAATGGTGCTGTGAGAGCAATGAAGTAGAAGGGCTTAAGGGTTGTAGATATGTTGAATAGAAATGAATGGCTTCTAGTGTTGTGGTAAATGAGCTAGTGCCGTAGAACAGTAGTTATAATTGTAATGAAAATTCCTTGTAAATTTATAACAAATATTTCTTTAAAAATAAATTTTTCTGTAATTTATTTTTATACCTATTCGAGACTTAAATTAAATTTAACCAATAAGAAATATGTTTATATATAATATAGTAAGTAAATAATTTTACTTACAAGCTGATAAAAATCGTACGCTATTTGCTTGCCATCAAGATACTGCTTCAAAATGCGACGTAAAGCCGGTTTTTATTAAACTCTTTTCACATGGTTCAAAGCAATGACTGACCTTCAGTAGTGTAGTGGCGTAATTTTTAATCAACCATAGATATTTTTATTGAGATAGAGAACAAACTAGAACAATAGAATCCATTAGAACGCAACAAAACACAACATAAATTTCTAACCTATACTACTGTATAAAACACTCTCACACAAAATGTTCACCCTGTTTAGATAAAATACCATTGCCTAACTGGGGTATGTTACAATGTATTTGTTTATAGAACGAGGAAAAATTAAATAATTTTAAGTTACGGTAAAATCTTCTATGGCTTATTATATCTTCTTGGAAGAAAATAGCGATAAACTTGGGGTTTTATAATACAACATTGAGTTGTAGGGTTTAGTGACTTAATAGACAAAACAATAAATCACATTTTTATAAATAAGGTATTTCCTTTGAAGTTTTAGGAAGTCAATAAAGCTGAATGTTCTCCCGTAATATATTCTCGTGTAAAAATTGTTCGGGGTATTTGGTATGATATAAATTTTTCACTGATAATACTCTTATGGTTGTTTATGTCATACAAGCACCCTGCCATAAATAAATGATCCTCCAAAGAATCAATATTTTCTTACTTACAATACTTTTCATTTTGCAGTTTGTAAAATACCCTTGTACGAGATTCTTTATTCAAAAGTTATACACTTATCTACTCTGTAACGTATGTTGGTGAACATGTCATAATAATAATAATTTGACATAACCAATATTATTAGTACTTTAATATTAGTAAAAACCCTAATTTTAGCACTGGATATGGCATCATCGTACAGTATTATACAGGGTGATTCACGAAGATTGCAGAAACTTTAGGAGCTCATTGTACATGTAAAAATAATTGAAAAAGTTCATATAAACATGGGTCCGGAAATGCTTCGTTTCCGAGTTACGGCTAGCGAAAGTTTCGCTAGCCGTAACTCGGAAACGAAGCATTTCCGGACCCATGTTTATATGAACTTTTTCAATTATTTTTACATGTAAAATGGGCTCCTAAAGTTTCTGCATATCATCGTGAATCACCCTGTATTTCAGTGAAAATCAGTTCAGTAATGTATTGTGGAATTAATAGAGATCATTTTTTATTACGAGTTTCTTATGATATTTCATGTCGACTACCAGCGGCACATTGGTACATTGTATTGGTATCGGGTACCTTGGTAACTTGACTTAGGTACCAGCATACTCAACGCACTCACTAACAGCACCAGATTTTTAAAACCCAGAGAAATGGTGTTCCTATACCTTTTAACCAACCGTATTTACTAAGCCATGTAATAAAACAGTGGTGTCTGGTTGTAGCGTTTACTTTATGAATTTATATCATTACGCTAACATAAACTAATAAATTAATTAAATTATTTAACAACTATATTGAATAAAACTCAAAATACCATCTTAACTCTATGATGGTTGGTCCATGACAAATTTAATTCCAATTGTTGCATTTACAAATTCGGAACTTAATTATAACTTTGGAAAAAATATAAAATAAAATGAATTATTACTTAAATTTTGAAAAAAAATTCTGTTTTACTATTTAGTTAATAAATTAAAAAATTAAACATTATGGTTTATAATTATTTTAGATTATTTAAATTGAAATTCATAAGAAGTAATAAATTTTATACAAATTAGATATTTGCCTTCATAACAAAATGTATGAATCAGCTGTTCTAAATAAATTAAAAACTTATTAAATGGTGTCCTCATGTAGCTGATCGCTACATGAGGACACCACCGTTCACCTCAGGTTACATAGATGATGTACGTACTTCTGTGGTGTACAGGCATAACTGCTTGTGGTTGTCAACCTATTAAAACCCACGGATAATGTCTTACATCATCCAAAAGTATGCAAGTCTGACTCAGCAAAATATTATAAAAAACTGTTCTAAAAGTAACACTTTTGAAAAATACTCTATGTTGTTGATAAACTCTCAATCATATCATTTTTAACCCTTATAAATCTATTTCTGCATCACTGAAAAAATTTCGGTCAAAATACCGATCTGAACATCTGATTAGCAACATTTATGTAAAAAAATTATCTTTGTTATGTAAGCTGTGTTTTATTCAGGTACTGATGAAAAAGTCAAAATTTAATTTTTAATTAAACTAATTGCGTCACTAAAATATTAGGAGAAAAAATAAATTGAATTTAAAGAACGTGCTTGATTTGCCGGGGGTTATTTTACGTTGTATAATGAAAGTATTTTTTCATTCTTTTTAATCGCAAATTTTATGTGACATAAAACATGACGCTATGCTGATTATGTGAACTTCTACGCAGTAGAACGAATGGAAATTTTAAGCATTGGAGATGTTAGGAACAAGTGGCAAGGGAGGTTAGCCTTTTGCCTGCAGAAAAGGAAACAAGAAACGCCATTGCTTTCTCTTTCTCTTTTTCTCTCTTTCAAATTCTCTGTTGTTGACCAGACCAGCATTACTAGAGAATCTGAAATCTGTCAGCTTCACTACATCCACGAGTACACAGGCACATACGAACAACTACGACTCTTTAACTTTATATATGTTCCTAAAAGAAAATAAAGAAAAATGAGATTTTTACCAACGATATTTCTTTGTCTCAGTTTCTTTGTATATTCCCTGATGAAGGGCACACAAGAAAAATCAAGGCAGAGAAGTAGTTATGACAAAATTTATTTTGATAAAAGTAAAATGTATATTATGAGAAAAACAAAATAAATTCAATTATTAAATTCTGTACATACTTATTTAAAAGAAGGACATTGATTTACAATAAAATTTAATAAGTTTCCGCTTTGTTTATATTGTTTTGATTATACTACACATTGACCAATAATCAAATAACATTCCAGTTAAAACGATTCAAAAATAAAAATGTATAAACAGTTATATGAAAACATTAAAAACTGTTACACAGAATAATTGTATTATTTCCTTCAAAATATAGTTCTACATTGAATCGTGCAAAAATTAAAGAAGAATATAAAAAATAAGTAGTAACACAGGAGTACAATGATCAATGTCACTAAAAGAAATAAAGGATGGACCGAGTCCATTGCGTGAGAATCCAGTGGGGAATTACGAAGGTGATCGGGGATGGAGAAAGATGTGTTGAGTTACACAGTGAGAAAGAGTTTGCTATGGTACAGGCTTGTTAAACGGGTGGACAGAATCAGACGGATAGCGCGGGTAATGGGAGTCCAGTGGGAAGGTGCAGGAAAAGCAGAGCCCGGTGGTCTGTAACAGATGAAGTACACGAGGCCATGGAGAGAAGAAAACTTCAGGTTGAGGACTGGGTAGAACAGATTAAATGAGGCTTAAGTTGAGAACGGGATGGCGGTGATAACCGTATCAAACACTTTTAAAAAACAGGGAAAAAATACTGTTTTAACACTTGCACATTAACTATTCTACACTTGAACTAGTTCATTCAGCTTGCTATGTTGCAAGGTGGTGGCACCTGCACAGTCCAAGGACGTTTAGCAGTTAGATTGCTTGTATGCAATCATGCTGGTGGAGTCGGTCTCGTGTCTTTCCTCAAATATTTTGATAAACTGTCTCCATTCTTAAGTCCCGATGAGGATACCACGTGGCATTTGCTATCTTTTACAGTACTTTATGTTAGAAGCACTGGAATACCGTATGAGTGAAAACATAAAATATTTTAATCCACCTATTTTCAAAAGATAAACTAATTTTTAGACACGTTAAAAGTTTAATTTGTAATAATATTTAATTTAATTTCTTGTAATTTGCTATATTCACTATTCTAGTTTATTATTATACAGTTTGAAAAGTATTATTACATTACTATACTAAGTATGAGTAGTACAGAAGGCGAAATTTTATAAACAGATCACGTATACCGCGTATAACCAGGACAAATAGTGTAATAAAAGTTTAATATGGCTGATCTGTGTTTTGTTTTATCTACATGAAAGATTGAAGAAACGTAATACTTACCTGTAGTAGCTACAACGTATACACAGTTATAAAAGCTTACTACAGCTTTAGAAAAGGTAACAGGTCACTCGGTCCACAAGGATTGCTGGGCACGGTCATCATTACAATAGAACAGCAAAGGAGAGGAAAATAGTTACAGTTGGGAACTGAAAACGTGAGGTCAGATTATGTTATATAAGGTTAGGTTAAGCTAAGTTGTAATACAGTAACAATGGGAGCAACAAGAATAGGTCAAGTGTATGAAAGCAAAACATAATTATATTAGCAGTGACTTACATTTTCTTTGTTGGAACAAGAAAGAGAGAGCTTTGTATTGCAAGTTCAAGTGCTCTTGTAATTCACACACAAGCTCACCACACGTAATCGCGCATTTGTATCAGAAAACTACAATAAACTAGAGCATTGAAAACAAATCCATAAAATAATCAATTAAAATTTCGATATACACTCTACGTATTAGATTAAGGTGGAAGTCTAGATTAAGAAAAACTTTTTTTGCGAATCAATGGAAAAATATTTTTTTCTGTTGTTACAAGTAAATAAGAAATCCTGAATAAATTAATTTTATCCTTAAATCTTGAAATCAAGGTGGGTCTTGAAAAACAGCAATTATTTTCATAAATCGTCATAATGCGCGCACTTTGGCTAATTCACATTATATTTATAACAAACTGCAGAAAAAATCGATCTAGAGCATTACACATTATGATAGAAATTTTCCCTCATTAATAATTTCTCTATCATTAGTTTATAGTAAATGAAAATTTTTGACCACTTTTGTGGTGTAGCAGTTAGCGCACTAGCCTACAAATTCGGGAGATTCCGAGTTCAAATCCCGGTTTGACTAACTCCATGTGGTGGTGGCAGACGGACGGTCATATCTACTCACTAACTTTCACATAATTGGTTTGCTGGCATTTCTCCCACCACCTCCCCTCCGATTGGTTGCCCGAAAGCACAGACCCGGAGGCCGACCCGTAGAACTCTTACGTACCGTGACTGGTGACTGTCATATACCTAATTTTTCAACAACTAAAATAAGATAATCGAGAGCGAGGGTGAGCTTGGTCGGCAACCAGGGGGATGCGTTGTACTCACTTTCTTGCCGGGGGAACCTCTTGACGCACAAGGCGCCCGTCATCATGAACATTAAACTAGAAAGTTGCGTCCTAACAGTCCTAAGAAATGGTCAGAAATAAAATATAGGCTTAAATTAAAGATTAAAATATAGCTCGGACCTGTCACCAAATTATAATGCACCAGCAAGTGCTCGACACCATTAAATTGTTCCCGGCAAGGAACAATTTAGTGAAACGGTACCAGAGATTCAGACCTATGCAGGATAACTCCTTTAATTAAACTACATGACGATGGTAGAATGAAGCTACCTCGTCAAGGAACTCTCTTACCGGAGAGCTATGCACCTCGCAGAAAAGCTCTCACGTACCTTAAGGGACCAATTTTCCCCTTGGCCTTGAAGCTCCAGGGTCATTTGCTGCCTGGACCCCCCTAGAGCGGGGCAGTCATACAATAGATGGTCTCGTTACTGTGCCTCCCCACAGACACAAGAATCATCATCCAGTAGACAGAACCTTTTCACATATGCCGAAAACTCACCATGACCAGTGACGATCAGCACTCCCGAAGTCCTTAAATAAACGCTTGAGGCATACCATCCCCCCAAATCTTGTATAAATTCATACAAAGACCTTCCCTTGGGCGAGGTGTTCCACTTCGCCTACACGCTTCCAAAGCGAGAGTCTGTACTCTCTTCTTCAGGGCAGGGTAGGACAACCTTATTTCGACATTCAAGTTATTCGGTTCCTCCTGATTCCATAACTTTCACATAAAATACTTAATATTTTTATACATAATTCCTAACCTAATTCTATTTCCCAGAAAAGGAAAGACAACCTTGTTCGCTGGGGGAGTGCCGCAGTCATAGATTCTAATCTTATGTGTTACAATGCAATTATATATTATTCAAAAATATTATCTAACAATTATTAGTAATTATTCTGTTTTACAAAATCCATCACAACTACCACTACTAGGCTATAATGACTGCTATTACTATTATAATATTATTATTTTTGTTATAGAGTATCCTATTTATAACTTCATCTTTTCATAATCTAGAAAAGTTGTCAAACTCTATAAATTAAAGACAAACACAATGAAACAGAAACTATTTCCACTCTATTACATCAAAATGATTTTAATTTAAAAAATAAGTTTTCTTTTATCCACTATAACATTTCTTTATTTATTTTTTAAATATTGTGGTCGAACAGAAGCTGTTACCACAACATTGATGCGTCTCCTATACCTTAATTGGTTTCTCCGTATTGTTACATTTTAATTTACTATTTAAAATTTATTTAAATTTTGAGGTGTTAGTTTACATAGAACTGTAATTAATATTAAATAAATCTTTATATTTCAGTATATTCAAGAATATATTTTAAATACATTTTTTAAGCAAAGTTGTCAAAGTTAAAACATTAAATAAAATACGAAATATTGCCAAATTCAAGCTTTTAAACTTTGGGTGTAACACCGTACAGTTAGAGTTGTTGTTGTTAAGGTCATCAGCCAAAAGGCTGGTTTGAACCTCTAGAGGTTTTACTAAGTAAAACGAGGAGTGAGGTGGTTTACCATTGCCTTCCTCACTGAGTGGAAAAGTACGCTTATCAGCATGCCGAGCCCTCTGAAAAGCACATATTTTCCACTCTGCAAATGACACCTTCACTTCTTTTACCACAGGGTCTGGCTGTATAATGAAATTCATTACTTTCAGATAAGATAACTCTGATTAGTGTCTTTCACACCTCTACCTCTTCTGTTCTTAAATGATTCAGTCATTTAATTGGCTGACCATGTGATAAGAAACAGAACTATTTATTTTAGCCCTGCAATGAACAGTTAGAGTAGTATACGAGGGTAGGCTGATAAGTAATGCACACATGCTTGTAGAAGACAACTAAATAAACTTCAGTAGCGCGCCTGGTGGCATGTGGAAGTACTATTTCTCCTCTACAAGCCTGCGCAGTTTGAAGGCGTTGCTTTCATTCAGTTTGTTTTGAGTAGTGGAAGTATGGCGTCGTGTTCTGGTGCTATGTCAACGAGAATTAAACAACGCGCTGTTATCGAATTTTTAACTGCTGAGAAAGTGAATCCTAGTGAGATTTATCGTCGTTTAAAGGCTGTTTATTGTGACGATACTGTTGATAGGTCTACTGTGAATCGTTGGGTAATAAAATTTCGTGATTGCCAACCTGGAAAAGCCTTAATTGTTGACAAAACACGCAGTGGACGACCAATCACTGCCTCAGACGATAATCGTCGCAAACTCATCGATGATTTGATTCAAAATGACCGGCGAATCACTCAACAGCGTATCGCAAACCAAATTGGAATATCTAAGGAACGTGTTGGCTTCATTATTGAACAATTGGGATACCGTAAAATCTGTGCACGATGGGTACCACGCCGTCTGACAGACGAGAATAAACAGCGTCGATTGGAATGCTGTGAACAACTTTTGAAGCGCTACCGTGACGAAGGAGACGACTTTCTTTTGAATATTGTGACGGGGGACGAGTCATGGGTTCATCATTACGATCCCGAAGAAAAAAGGCAGAGCGCTGAATATCGTCATCCACATTCTCCTGTTGTGAAAAAGTTCAAAACACAACCGTCCGCAAAAAAAATTCTTTTGACTGTGTTTTGGGATGCTCGCCGAGTTTATGTGACTGATTATCTGGAACGAGGGGCAACGGTAAATTCTGCTCAGTATATACAGACTCTGAAACACCTCCGACGTCGAGTTTGTCGTGTTAGAGGCAACCTGGCGCCAATAATTTTGCAACACGACAATGCTCGTCCACACACTTCGCGTGCAACTGGAGAGGCTCTGAGAAACCTGAAGTTTCAACCAATTTTACACCCTCCGTATTCTCCCGACCTTGCGCCTTGCGATTTTTATTTTTTTCCTCTACTGAAGAGAGACCTTAAGGGTAATCATTACAGCTCGGACAATGAGGTGAAGGCAGCTATTGCGTCCTGGGTTCGAGGAAAGTCGGAAGAATTTTTCAGTGACGGAATGAAAAAACTTGTTAAACGTTGGGAGAAATGTGTAATGCTTAACGGTGACTATATTGAAAAATAAATAGATAATTTGGTAGGTTAAGATTTGTACTTTAATTTGTTATTTACCCCATCTTGCTATTTCTTTTTGTTCGTCTTCTACAAGCATGTGTGCATTACTTATCAGCCTACCCTCGTATATATATAAAATAAAAACCAAGACGTCCTGCTTGAGATGAGTACAGAGAGAGAACTTATTCAGACTAGAACAAGACTCTACAATATCTTCGTCATGTTGTGGGATGTATGTGGAGAAACGGGAAGACGTCAAGACTCGTGGCTGAAGCAATATAGAAAATGGCGCACCTGTTCCTCTATAAACCAATTCAAGAAAGCGATGTCGAAAATTAAAATTGGCATTATGATAGCCAACCTCGATAAGGTAAAGAAACTAAGCATATGATATAATATTATCTATTTTCATCTGTAAAACGAATATATACGAGTATTTTGCAGTCTAAGGTCCCATGAAAATCCCCATTATAACTTTCACTTTACAATACAATAAATCATGTAACTTATAATTACTTTACGAT
The DNA here is from genome assembly GCA_035578175.1 of Catonia carolina. NCBI lineage: Eukaryota > Metazoa > Arthropoda > Insecta > Hemiptera > Achilidae > Catonia > Catonia carolina. The sequence continues at coordinate 47,419,133 of JAQMRL010000001.1, forward strand.
GAAATTGGCTATACAGGCAATGTGATTGATAAACGTAACAAGGTAACTGCAATTGAACAATTGAATGATATTAACGGTTTAACAGTAAATATCACTTTATATACATTTTATGATATTTCGTTTATTAATACTTTTTTATATTTACTTAAAAAACTTTAATTCTATAACATTTTATACCGTATTTTTTAATATAATAATTACTATTTAAATAAAGTGCCGGTAACACGCAGATGGAATGTTAAATAATTTGTACTCAATCTGTTAGTTTCAGGGCTACAAATAAGTTCTCTTTCTTATCACATGTCATTGTCATAGATAACTGAATCGTTTAGTCATCGTTTAACAGATGAGATAGAGGTGTAAAAGACAATAGTCAGAGTTATCTTCTCAATGAATTTCATTATACCGCCAGACCCTGAGGTGAACGAAGTGAAGGTATATTTGCAGGGCGAAAATATATAATTTTCAGAGGACCTGGCATGCTGATAAGCATACTTTCAATTCAGTGAGAATTACAGTAAAACTTGTAGTGGTTCAAACCAGCATTTCGGCTGATAACCTAAACAATAAAAATTATCACGTAAATAAAACATATTAGTGTTATTAATATTTTAAATACTTAAATTTGTATTCTAGAAGTTTGTTTAAGAGATTCTTTACAAATTAAGTACGTAATAACTTCTATATACTTCAGTGAAAACCATTGGGTAGAAATTCAGCATTTCAGTCAAAACTTTACTTAATTTGAAATTAAATACTGTGTTTAATTGTTTTTAAAAGTCCTTTTAAATAAAAAACTTTCTGGAACGTAATAGTGATGATGAATATCATGATATTCTGTTCACTGAACAATGGATTTTTAAGCGATTGGAATAGTTTGGGTTAATACAAAAAGAATATTGACAATTTTTATTATATACAAAGTTTTGATTGTAATATTATATTTACTATACTAATATTTGTATATACTATACAGGTTTCTTCACTCTAAATCACCCATACGTCTCAAACAGAAATTATTACTCTACAATTCTCTCTTAAAACCTATCTGGATGTACGGTATTCAAATTTTTGGTTCCGCAAAGCTGAGTAATTTAAAAACTATTCAAGCATTCTAGTCTAATTTTTTCCGTATAATTACCGGTTCACAATACTATATCTCAAATTATACACTACACACTGATTTAAAAACACCATTCATTTGTGATATCGTCAAAAATAGTTTATATTAAATTCTACTCAAAACTACCAATCCATAACAATCCACTTATCAGTGATATGGCAAATCCGCCAGGCTTCATCAGAAGATTAAAAAGAAGATGGAGACGAGATCTTCTTTAATTTTATTCTTTGTGCATGTTTATGTCGAAAAAGATGAAATAATGTGAAATAGTAGATGTAATTTTTGTTTTATTTTAAATATGTCTTATTACTATTGGTAATAACTTTTCTGTGACAATATGAACTTTTTGTTTTTCTTTTTATACTTTTGTATATTTTACGTTCATTGTTATTCCAAATTTAACATTACTGAATGTTGAATTTTATATCATGTCTGTTCTTGTTATTTGTAATTTACTATCAATGTTCTCTCATCTTTTGGTTTTACAGAACAGTCGGACGTTAAACAAAAAAAAAAAAAAAAAAAATCATCTTTTGGTTGTTCTATACCTGTATAGTACAGTTAAAGATTCAAAATAAAGAATAAAAAAATAAAATAATATTTCTACTTTGTGATATTCGAATAAAAGTGTGTAGCGGTGTTAAATGAACTAACAAACGATTGAATAAAACTGGAAAGATATTTATTGAAAAAAAGTTAAATGTTATCAATACCTAAAATTTAAACAATTTATTTGATCTTAGCTTCAAATGTATTCAAAAATTTTAACTATGTTTTAAATTTATGTCAGCGAGCTATTAATATATGAAAATTTAAATTTTGGAATTAATATAAAATTTAATGTAATTTTACCTAATTTTAAATTTAAATTTTTAATGATATAGTCAATTCTCCTCGCGAATCGAGACTTCAAGTACAATTAGATTTCTGATTATTCCTAGAATTTCTTCAATGGCTTATTTCAGCTTTGCCCTATATTATATTTCTATTTCCTTAAAAAACATGTTTATTTCAACAAATGGATTTATATTATACTATGATTTCGTTCGTTATATATTTAGTATTTATACAATATTTATTAACATTATAACATTTACAACATTTAATATTAACATTATTTAAACATTCATGTTCGAATATTTAGTTATATATTTAATATTCAACATTTATTCATTTCATCAAAAGGATATATAATTTCCTTCTAGAATTTCTTCGTTATATGTTCAGTTTTTAATATTCATTTCTTTTTCCTTCGTAAAGAAGTTTATACTAGTAAACTTCTTAAAGTTGTAACTAGCCTCTAGGCTAATGATCTAAAAAATTTAATTAATTATTCCGAGAATTCAACAACTCAATATTTACCTATTTTTAACCTAATTAACAGATAGCATTTGAAAGAAAGAATATATTATCGTCGTTATAAGAACGCATAAATTTAAATTTGCAGAGCGTTAAAAAATATAACCTGATAATAGTTCATAAAATGTAGTGTTCAAACCAGCGACCCACTTTAGCTTATAAAGGCCTATTACTGTGTCAATTCAGGACTACCAGGATTATAACATTTTTTGTGCTTGTATTTTGGCTACTTCAAAAAATATTAGTCAGCCGTCACTGAACTAACTTTCTGGTGTTGTTTGAAAAGAAATGAGTTGTTGACAGAAAATTGACAAAGCTGGTGCAGAAAGTAAAAATTTTAATCATACATTATCAGTTAACTAACGGATCCAAAATTAACAAAAAATAAACTTAAAAAAGCGTTACCTAACAAAATATTTTTAAACTGCACAATTTATGTGTTTAACATATCTGAAAAAATTATAAATAAATTTAATCGATGTGATATACAGTAAACGAATTTATGCGTTGTGCGAGTAAGGCGAGTTACGTTGACTGTGACGAGCGTGTAACGTCGAAGGTAGAGACAATATCGAACCAATCAGCATCTAGTATTTCTGTCCGATGGTCAAGCTCCAAATCAAACTAACCAGATGTCTTCTTATGCGTCATTTTGTTTGGTTAATATTCTCCAATCAGAGAGCTTATAGTTATCCACTACGTCTTTCGATATCAACCAATGAAACCGTTTCATTCAGTGTTGTCATTTTCAGAATGCTGCTTCCTGATTGGTTCGGTACTTTTGCTGCGCGTGACGTTAGTGTAATTTTTACATGAGATTCACCCAATTTTACCGTCTATTTAGCAATTAAGCAGAACATATCAGAGTAACTTCTACTGAAGTGTTATACATTCTACAATTTTATCGCCTACAAAATAACTTTCTACCACTTGTTTTAACAAGAGGTAGAACTTTTTTTAACCGTTCCGTACCAGGAAGACCTAAAGTTCTTCCGGGTACGGAACGAAATTGGAATTAGTTTACGTAACTTCAGAATATTCGCACGTGCCCTTCATGAAATGAATTAAAACAAACCAAGAGAATAGATAAGGTTGTCCCTTACATGCTTGCTCTATTTCGGTACCTTGTTTTGTCGGCTAATAAAGTAAACACTATACGTACGTAAAAACTTGTTGCTTTTATCAATGTAAATTAAAATTAATTATAAAGAAATGACACTGAAATTTCTCAGTCAAAATATCTTGAGTAGAATTACCGTTAAAATCAAACCGGATAAGAGAATATACCTGATTAATGTCGGTTAATAGCAAAAAAAGTATTGTGTTCTACAACCAGAATCATTAAAAAAAATGGTCAACCAATATGAAGAAATCCTGGGCGATGCTATTTCACACATTTTTTCACCTTGATTCGGAATTTAATTCATTAATTAATTTATGATGGGTAAATTTAGTAATTCCATTAACAGTTAGTTCCAGTGTTAAAAATGTTTTAAATTGATTTACTAGTTACACGGCTATATAAAATAGTTTTTTATCACGAGAGCAGCCAATTTCCGGCTGACACTTTTTAGGAACATAAGTGGTACAGTGCTAAGAAACACTTTACAGAGTTTTCTCTTCTGAGAGTGTATGATTATACACCCAGACCGTGTGGCGTAGAAAGTGAAAGTGACATTTGGAAGGTGGAATCTAGAAGCTTTTGAGAAGGCCTGCCATGCTGATGTAAACACTTTTCCACTCAGTGAGACGGCCATGAACAAAAAAGGAATGGCAAACCATTTCACTTTGCAGTTATTAATATTGATTTTATATCTTAAATCTTCAAATTTTTTTATACCAATATTCGGGTAAAACACGTCTTTCTTGTTTGGTTGATATGTACCAATAAATCAAAATTCAATCTTAAGGTTCAGCGTCTACTGTCAGTTAATTATCGTTATTTCTTCAAATACAAATTGTATTCTATTAAATTTTGAAAGTTTTTATTTAAATATAATATCCATCTAAAACTTCTTTGAAACCTCATTATGTTTGTTGTTGTTTAGGTCAACAGCTGAAAGGCTGGTTCGAACCTCTAGAGGTTTTACTAAGTAAAAATGAGGAGTGAGGTGATTTACTATTGCCTTTCTCGCTGATTTGAAAGAGTATGCTTATCAGCATGCAAGACCCTGCGAAAAGCACCCACTTTCCACTCTGCAAATGACACCTTCACTTCATTCACCATAGGGCCTGGCTGTATAGTGAAATTAATTACTCTCAGACGAGATAACTCTGACTAGTGATAAGAAACAGAACTATTTTTTGTAGCTCTCAAACTAACAGATCAAGTGCAATTAATTTAACACTCCACCGGCCCGTTACGGGCAACATAATTTTTATTGAATAAATAGTCTACTTAAATTTAGGGTTTCAATACTATGAAAGTTTTAAATAACAAAGCCCTACTTTTTAAATTGGCAATTGTCATCCGTATTCACAAATTATCATTAATTCATTTATTCAAGTTGTTTTAGCTTATGCAAAGTCGCATTGACATGTTGATCATTAGCGACTGCTGATGGGTTTGGTACTGTAACGGTGGGTATTAACGTGTTAAAATTTCTAGATCCTAGCCGGGAATCGACCCGAGATCTTTTGCTTTGTAGGCTAGCCCACTAGTCACTACGCTATAGATGCGGTCTAATATTGAAATTTTATTTAGTAATTTATAATACGAAGAAGGTTTAAATATTTAAGAACATAAAAAAGTAGGCCCGCCTCTGTAGCGTAGTGAAGCGCACTTGCCTCCACTAGCCTCCAACGCGGAGGTTTGATTTCCGGCTAGGGTCTGGAAATTTTCACATCTTGCTACTCGCTGTCCCCACCGTATTCGTTTATGTTAATAACCATTCTACTGATGCAACTGAAAATAATAAAAAAAAACAAAATTAATAAATTAGGAAATTATATATATGTAACTTTAAGATATTTTTAAACAGATGATTCAATATATGTATTAATCGTACAAAATGTTATTAAAATTTAAAATTGATAACCCACTAAATTGGTCTAGAGGTAAAGTACCCGCGAATCAGCTATAGTTATTACAGCTGATTTTCGGAGACGGAATTTGTGTGGTTCAAATCCTTGTAAATGTAGTTTAATTTTATAAGCATTTAAATACTAGACAGTGGTTACCGGTGTCTTTGTTGGTTTGTGTTCAATTAACCATCGTCTTTCAGGAATAATCGACACTAAGTCTGTACACGACTACTCCTCATTTGTACATCATACACATTATTCTCATTTCATTGGGTCATGGAGTAGCGTATTGTTCTTAAATTGAACAGATTGCAACGTATACATATTAGGAATTTTTTAGAAATGAAAATTGACTACACAGCTGATTGTTACATGTGACATCAATACAATTGCTCCATTTATCAAGCCACGTAACTGAATTCCGTAAGCTTGTTAAAATGATTATCTCTACGAGGTTTCCTTTTTTATGGCATTCCAGATTATTGAAGGTTACTGGAAGATGACTTTAGTAGACAAACACTACGTTAATCTTGATAAACACATTTTTCAATGCCGGCCGACCAATAAAATGAATTGAAATGTATTTTGCGTCAAAAATATAATATTTTGAGCAAGCAGCATACAATATTTGGCTACTAATTATTCACAAAGGAGAGAATTGAAGAACGTTTAGCTAAATGACAAGTCCGTTTGTTTAATGTTCTTGGTTCAATTTCCGGGAAGCTAGTCAATTTTCTTTACTAAAACACGAATAATTATTAAAAAGCAAGAAAGAAAAAACTAAATGAAAATTTAATCGATAATATCACTTAAATAAATAATATAAAAGTAAAATAAAAATGTTCGCATACAAATACAAAATAGGAAACGTTTCAATCCTTTAGCCATCAGAAAGCACACATGTGTACACCATCAAATCCTTTCACCACTGCATACAAAACAGGACCACCGGAGATTTACTTTTAGAGCTCTATTTCACATATAGCTGTCTAACTCTCACACATATCAGACGTATATATTTCTCTCTACTGTGTATATTTTACGGTACTCGCAGATATAGTAAAATGTACACCATGATTCAAAAGTTTTACCTGCAAAATGAATCAGCACCTTCAAAGTTTCAATACACGTTGTACATATTTAAAGTAACGAATATTCGATAATTAAGAAAAAACAAAAACTATAAAAAAATTATTTTAGTCACAATTTCAGTTTTACGAAATATAATTTTCTACATAGATACCGTTCATTTCTAATCACGTTTCATAATGCCACACCAGCTTCTCTAACCACTCTGCATAGGGGTAGACCGCCTGAGATTGAATCAGTTGACAACGGCAGTCTTTAGTTTTGTATTGTATTCAAATCGTTGGTTACAAAGCCAATGTTTGGAAGAAGGAAAATATGGTCTAGGTGCAGTGTTTGTTCGGTAGGGCGGGTGGTCAAAACGTTTCCAGCCAAAATCTTGAATCGTTTCCTGGGTTCGGGCAGCGGTGTGAAGACTTGAGAAAACAAGTTACTGGAACTCACGGCTGCCGTTGTCAGCTGGTTAAATTTTCATGTAAGATACTTCCCACGAACTTCCCAGCAGAGAGTTTAGAGAAGCTGGTGCAGCGTTACGAAAAGTGCTTAGGTGTGAACGGCGACTGTTAACAAAAGTGAAGTAGCGTTGTAGGAAACGAAAACCGCCAACAAAATATTTTTCTAACAGATATTCTATTTAAAGTGACTAAACAGCCCTTACCTTACGAATGTGCCTCGTAGTTAATGTAACCACTATTTTAATGTACGAGCTATACACAAATCCTGAACATTTTTAATTTTATGTACAAGTCATAAGTTTTAGTCATAAATATATTTACAGATTATTGTACATTCCTTTTATTAAATACTAACAAATATCTGCTTGTTACATGGTTAGCTAAACTTAAAGAGTTAAACTCTTTAGATAGCCTATACGTTGAAAGCAAATCAATTGTACAAATAAAATAAATCAGTACTGGAAAGAGAATGTTTTTGCCATTAGTTTAAATCACCAGTGGAAAGGGCAAATGAAGTACGACCTGAGATTGAATATGCGTTACAAGAAGAAAAAAAGAGGTGAAATAAATTTTTTTGTTTTTAAAAGGTTTTTTGTTTTCAAAGGTACGACCTCTTGGATTTTTGAAACGTTTACATAACATTTTATGCAGAAATCTAATGCGACATTATTTTTATTACTAGCCCTAAATAATTTCAAAAGTTTTGAAAACAGGAAAGAGTGAAGGATAATGTCATCTTGTAGAGTGGTACGGTACAGTTGTAACTGATACATAACAGCATGACTTAATTAATCTTAATACTTAGTGAGCGATACTTAATAATTAATCTTAATACTTAATGTGCGATTAATACTTAATCGCTTGACTTAGAATTGGACACACCCGTGGGTATCTCATGACTTTTGGTAATGCTTCAATGTGATGAAGGTGCAGTTGTCCTTTGACGATCAAACATGTATTGGTGAATTGCGTCTGATACGCAGCTCTGCGTTGGCGATTCAAGATACCCATTAAACTACACGATACATTCCGTGATGAAAGCCCTATTTTAGACGAGACTCTTCGATTCCTTCGATCCATCAGTGTATATAATAGTATGTGACAGTCTTGAGTGGAGTGGAATATTAGATATATTCTAGCTGTGATATTAGCTTTAAGTTTATATTTTCATGTTCGTATGATTTTATACGGATTCTTTACGACCTTTTTTATTCTTTGTCCCTGTAATGTTACTTCTTGTTTTATGTAAATCTTATGTTATTGCCTGTGATACTAGTTTGTAAGATTTTTAAGTTATAAGGCGCTTTTCAATTGAAAAAAACGATACTTAACTTAATACGTCAATGTTTATTTTGTACAATAGATGGTGACAAGATTACTTAATTTTTATCAAAATTTTAAAATTACGTAATGCTCTACAGCCTCTGTTCTCTATCTAGAATCTCTAATGGTTCCAATTGTGAAATTGTCTGTAAAATCAATTGGATAATTATTAAGATAAAATCGTACAAACAGATTTTACTTCTTTATAATATTAGAATAGCAATGTTTTTGATGCAATAATATCTCACCAAATAATAATGAAACCCACCGGGTTGGTCTAGAGGTAAAGTCGTCGCCAAAATCAGCTGTTTAACAGCTGATTTTCGGAGACGAAGGTTCCTGGTTCAAATCCTAGTAAAGGTAGTTACTTTTATACGGATTTGAATACTAGATAGTGGTTGCCGGTGTACTTTGATGGTTGGGGTTCAATTAACCATACTCTCTCAGGAATGGTTGACCTGGGTCTGTACAAGACTACACCTCATTTACACGTCATACACATCATCCTCATCTCATTGGGTCATGGGGTTGCTTATTGTTCTGAATTGAACAGATTGCAACGTACACATATTAGGAATAAAAAGAAAATAATAATGATGTCGAACAATCAACGAATTAATTTTTGTAATCATTTATACAATGTCCAACTGAACACAGTTGCCATTACAGTTAACCAATAAAATTCGTTTTAATTTTAATACAGTATTGTATTAGGAAATCAGAATTTTCAACAGTAAATTTTTAGCAATAAAGAAAGTAGGGTAATACATTACTTCAACGTCAGAAAAAACTTGTGTTCTTAAATTGTTTTTAATTTTCTAGTTCTTGTTCACTGTCTTTTCTACAATTGTTCCTGTAACAAACCATTTGAAGTTAAACCATTTCCATTTCACCAGAACGTTTTCTTATATTTAACCAATTAAAAACAAATAAAAATTTACTTAACAGGTATTGTAACCGTACGTTATAAAGTTTTATTGATGCTAAATATTATGGATGATGTACTTTTCTACCATAGGACCCAAATTTTGAAGTAAGCACTGTATATATTCTAACGTTATTATCCTTTATACTTCATTTTGATTACGGCATTGTATACTGAGAGGTACAATCCCCGTACCTATACCATATTTCAAAATTAATTTAACGATCGGAAATAATTTTAGTAATCACTAAGGTAATTTACATATAAAATAATACTTACTTATAATATATTTACTTAATAATACTTAGTTACATACCATTAATTGCTTACAAACCGACTTGGTCTATTGGTAAAAACGTTGTCATGAGTCACTTGTTTAACAGCTGATTTTTGAAGACGAAAGTTGCGTGATTCAAATCCTCGCGAAGGTAGAAACTTTTATAAGGATTTGAGTACTAGACACTGATTTTCGGTGTACTTTGATTGCTAGGGTTCAATTACTACTCTCAGTAATGTCGGTCTGAGTCTGTGCAAGTTTTCACCTCACTTACATATCATCTATATCAACCTCATGTCATTGGGTCATAGGTTTGCTTTTTGTACTTGAATTTAACAGATTGCAACGTACATACATTAGGGATTAAACAAATAAATACCATTAGTAATTTGGTGGTTATTATCTCATACTCTGTAGAAGTTTATTACTTTCAGCATAATTATAGTTACGATATTACGCCGATAATAATTATATTCGTATAATAATTTTCATATGTTTTAGAAAATAATAATATAATTATAAGAAAGAAGAAAAACAATAACTATTGTTACTTTTAAATTGCATTCTTAATTAAAATAACAATTTTGTAAGTCAATTTTTAAGAAAAAACTTATTTGAATATTTTTTGTAAAATATTTTTTGTTAACTTATCTATTCATTTTTTCATGTGAACATATTGTTGATTTTTGCAGTAAATAAAAAAAGACAATACTTAAATTCACAGAGATTTTTTAAATACATTTTATAGTCCACACTTAATTTAAATGATAAAATGCATAACATGAACTTTCATCATTCATAATTTATGCCAGTTATATGATTTTAAAACAAGTTTTGATGTGTATTTTGTGTTAACGTGCCTAACAAAAATTGTGCTATCACGTGTTAGAATCATAATCTCACTTAATTTTTGGGCAAACAAATTTATTATTTTAATTATCCCTGTACCACTTAAAATAGTAGAGCATAAAAATAGAGTAACTAAACATATCTGTTCCATCGAATAATATTATTGTAAGTAAAGTATTCATATAGCACATATATATGTGCATAAGTGTATAAACCACATGGAAAACTCCAACATTTTAATCATCATTATAATGAACTAGCCCTTAGTGTCCACTGCCAGACCCAGTTTTACCTCACTACTATCCACTCTGCCCTACTTTCAGTTCTCCGCATCCAGTTACCACACACTCTCTTGATATTATCGGTTTAACCTGTTGGAGGCATTCCCCTGAATTTTCTGGTAGGTAGTAATTAATTTGCTTAAACTCTTATTTCCTATCACTAAACAGTATTACTACAAATTATTATTACAACTTCTCATCCTCAGTTGGTGATATTGTTTGCTTAAGTAATATTTTAAGTATTGTTCCAAAAAAGGGGTTTTACGCAATGCATATCTTGTGCGCGTAAAAATCGAAGAAAATATTGATTCGTTAAAAGTAAGGGGAAATTGTGGTACGTGCAATAATGGATCGTGTATCACTGATGTATGTACAATATTGTTTACTAAACAGACATTCCTATCATAAAAACATGTAATAAGATTTAATAAAAATGCTGAATTTAAATTAAGCTACTAAGCTTCACTCAGACGTAAATGTATCCTACATAAATGACGTTTCCTTAAAACTCTATACAAAATTTAGGAAGAAACTCGTGAGCCACCATAACCCATTAATCTCAAATCTGGCTATGCAGACTCTCCCAAACAATCCAATAAGACGTCTTAAACATCGATGGAGCTTGGACCTCATCAATTAACGTAGTATTGTAATTGACTATCCGTTACAGTGTTCTATGCTGCATTTAATGCTACACGTCTTATCTTTTCACGTCGGAGTTCCATCACTGGACTGTGTCTCCACTCACGTTTATTTACAATTTTATTTTTTTCCAAATTTTGTGTTATCACAGTCACTGATTGTTTCCAACAGATTGTAAATTTCCCGAATAGAGAAAAAACTAAACGATTTTTTTAACTTTTGTTATAGCAATATTGATAGTATGTCAATGTTAAATTTTAGTATTATAGTATAGTTTTTGGATCATACTGTGGTTACTTTAGCGTATGTTTACTTTAACTGTATGTGTGAGCGACAGGGTTTGAGTATAAAATGTCACAATAGTAACAAACGTATATACATAAATAAATATTACAATGAAAGTTCTAGGCAAGCTAAGCGTACTCACTCCTCTTACTGTGTGACAAAATGCCCTTTCAAAATTTCACTCAACCTACGTCCCAGTCCTACTATTATTATTAACCCGTCCTACTATTACAGTCATTCCAAATATTATAGGAAAAATCACTACACCGTTCGACATGCCTCTCTTTCTCGAACACATATAAACTAGCTTTCCTTCTGACCTTCGCTTTCACTGTTTATAATTCAGTGTTTCTTCATAAGATGAAATATTTCATTTGGAATTCCCTGTATTAAAATTTTCCTAATATATTACTGTTTAGCAAAAAGTTATGCGTAATACTATTTTAAATAAATGGTAAAACTTAAAAATTAAAAGAAGGTTATAATTACCTATTATTAACAATTACAACTTAAATAAAAACTAATTAATATAAAACTTTCTGAAATATTTATTCTACTGTTTCTTAAGGACAAGTAAAAATGTTTGAGTTGTCTTTCTATTTTAAGAAAACTACATATTAAAATAATATTTTTGTGCTCTACCTTACTTTTATATTTTGTGTTTTGAAGGAGTTAAAGAAATTAAATTTGAATTTTTGATGTATAAATTGATGAACTGAGATTCAATGATAAAAATTTTTACGCTGTTTTTAAGTACTTTTTTATTAAGGATAAAAATTACAAGAAAACTGTAAAGTTCATGTAAATTATAAATAATATAATCTTCTAATTTTATTCATCTTCTTTGGGTTAATTTGATACAGTGTCGTATTTTTGTGTAGTTATCTTTAACCTTGTTGTTTCTATTTATATTTTCATCATTATTATTTTGTTGCCGGAGTTTGTTGTATTTTATCTTCAATAGTATTTCAGCTTTTACGTAAATTAAACTGAAAGATGTGACCTGTTAACCTGTTTCTAAATTTCCATACGTTCCTTCATTCTCTACTAAATTTAAAATTATATTTTCGCAAAATATTTTTAAAATTTTATTTTATATATTTTCTAAATTACCTATTTCAAATTTTCTTCATCTTTTTATTTTAAATCATGGTCCAGAATGTAAATAAATTATAGATTACAAATAGATACATTACTATATGTAAAGATTCAACACATTTTAGATTAATGCTGTTTATCTCTGTAATATAGTAATATATGTACCTGTACCTGAATAAATATGTTACTTGTAAACATAAAATATTTGTAAAATGTATTTCACTGCGACATTTCCATCAGATCTTGTTTACTCTCCAACACTATTTTATCAACCATAATTTGTATATCTTACCACTCGTACATTCAATATCTAATAGATATGTACTTCTAAGTAAACATAATAACTAAGTAAACTGTAGGGTCCAAGAAAATATTATCATCTTTCCGCAGACACATTATGTAAGTAAATATAAAAAATATATCGTACAAAATGTATTTTCACAAATCTAAAGTGATAGTACTATATGAATCAATGTAGTTCAATGAATTTGATATATTTCCTGACACTATCCAAACCATTTATTACCAGTGAATTTACTCAAAATTAAAATTTGCATTTATCATAAGGATTGATGCAAATTGTTGTATTGATACGTAATACTGAAAAATTAAAGCACTATTGTTATGTTAGAGGTATTATTATTCTATAACCATAAAGCAGTGTTCAGAGACATAGGATGCAAAATGGAAGGTTCGGAGTTCGATTCCCGACCTGGTTCTGGAAAATTATAACAATCATGATAAAAATCAAACTGACCCAAAGTATTCGCTAATTGCCTAGCTGTTGGTGCGTCTAAAAATAAATGAAAAAAGATTAAGAATACTCGGCTGTTCGAATTGTCAGTTTTTCAGATTGCGACATACTTGGCAAATTCTAAGGTGTTGGTTCAGTAGCTTTATTTCTTAACTGTATTACTACTGACTTTTCGTTTTAGTAATTTATTTGTTCGTGCAATATAAAATACAACGACACTTGCGGTTGGTAAAATTATGGTAAACAAATGACACGAAGGAAAAGATTATCCATTAGTGTGGCTTTTGATAATACTATACAGAATGAAATAGTAGTTTAGTTCAGAGTGATTCGGAACTGCACTCTAATCTATCAGGATTTGATGGTAAAGCTAAAAATAAAAAAAACTTCATTTAAACATAGGCTCTAAAACGCTTTTTCAAGTTATCTTTATCAAGTTACAGCGAGTAAAATATTTTGCTCGGATTTTAGCTACGCCGATGAAATGAACCCGTACTAAGATTACTAAGGCCAAAATAATTGGGTAAATTTAGTTTAGTTTTTATATGGTTTCTGATCTGCTAAACCTAATAAAAAACATCCCAGAAACGTACCTCTCTTATTTGTAACGTTATCTGACATAAAGCACAAACATTAGAGTCGAAAAAACATGTTTTTAAGTTTAACGTAAAATAACTTTGTTAAATGCTTATGAAAGTCATTAATTTATTTTTTAAATTCAACATGCAGAAAATTAAATTCTGAGAAAATTTACGTAACTTAAGTAAGTAACTACAAATAAATGCAAGGTATTGAAATTCTAATTTTATTAATAAAAAAACCATTCGACATTGTTACAAAACAAATTATTTATTTTTACAGATATTTGTTTATTAAATATTTTTTCGTTAGTTTAGAACATCTTGTCAATAGTTTTATTCAATTCTAGAAAACGAAATGTTAAGAATGAATGTGTTGTTCATTACGAACTAAGTTACTAAAAGTAGCCTCCGTTTTGTTCCATGAATAATTTTTCTCAACGGATTCATTCTTTCCTATTATTATCCAGAGTAATAACGGTAGGAATATTCATAATAGTTTCTGCAGTTTTTAATCTTCGATATCTTAGATCGGGTTTTGTTATTTTGCTTTGAATAATCATTTGACTTCATAAAACCCCACAGCTGTGAGGTTATGTGAATCATATACTTCTGTTTCTGCATGATGTATCGATTATAAATTCATGAATAAAATGCACAATTTGATATTAAGCGAGTGACAAAGTTGCAATTAAGATACTTTTTGGCATTCTCTGTATATGAATCTTTCTGGCTATAATGAATCTGTGGACAAATTATGGTGTTTAACTTAAAATAAACCCTTGGGATGTCGTTTACGGGGGCCCATCAGTGGTTCTTGGCATCCTGGGGCCGGTCCATCAGCGGTAACATCCTCGTGCAATGTGAGAGAATTAGTCGGGCGCCTGAACTTCCTACGTCTGATGCAGTTGATTGTCCGGATGTAGTTGTTAGTACCAGAGTGCCATACATTCTTTACAATTTATTACATTATTTTAGATTATATTGTAAAAAATTAGCCAAGGTTCTTTCAGAATCTGGTTATTGTAAATAATATACAAAATAACAATTTTATTAATCACAATTAATGATTATTCTTAGCCTACTAACAAATTAATATTAAATACTTAAGTCAATTCTAAAACTTGCAACATAAACTAACTCAACTAACAACACAATACAGTCACTAGGATTTAAAACAATGATTTACCTATCCACAACCACTTTCTATCACCCGGACGCATACGCACTATTTAGATCAGATTCCGCAACGATACTGTCTCGAAACGGTTCAACAACATCGATCCCATTCAAAATCCAGGTACAGCTGACTGCAGGTCAAAAAAGCGCCATTTACAAAATAGTTCGTGGTCGTTTTCAAAACGGCAAAGAAGTTTTAAATAAGGGACAGAATAGAGACCCTTCTACGCTTAACTGGTGAAACAATAACGTAGTAGAACAAATTAAAGAACCAATAATAACTAATAAAACTATTTCTACCAGTTTCTGTCCGCTCTTTGAAGAAGTCCCTTAAAAAACACCCCATTCATCGGCATTTCATTATCCTTGTCCAACACAGTTTTAATAAACTTTCTCACCTTATCTATTTCTAGACTACCACTGATTATCATAATAATGTCACAATATCAAACTTTAGACTAATAGGTTTATAAAATGTTGTATATTTTGAAAATTATGATAGATTCCCACAATATAGAGGTCAGTTCTAGGTCGCCATCAAATTGTGGTCTCGTTTAATATTCATAATATGAAGCCTTTAGAATTTACGACGGTGCAGAAAATACTAAAGATAATTAAAAGTAAAATATTAAGTTGGGATAGGACGTACAATGATCAGAGGAAAAGGAGAAAAGCAACGACTGCAATAATAATAGTAATACATCAGTTATAATAATAGTAGCGGGAACAGTAATAATTGAGTAGAAAATTTAAATTAAAAGCGTGAGGGAGTTGAAAATAACGAAGGAGAAAAAGTAACGAAGAAAATGGAAAAGAATACGGTTATATAAGGAAAGTTATGCACGAGACCTTGCAATAAATTTTCAACAATTTTAAAAATAAAATCTTATACTGCCCGTTCTAAAACTGCCTAACAGGTACGTTCTGTAAACAGCGAAAAAATATTTATTATCTTATATTAAAATCTCCTTTACTTTTATTTGCGTTATAAAGTTTACTCCAGATTATTATGATTGTTGCTATTAGCAGTAATGTATTACAAATATTTCAAACAATTTGTATTTATACACTAACATAAAATACTTTGAGAAATGTTAATATATTGAAAGATAGTTTAACATTTTACAATTATCATGACACGTAAGTTTAAATTTATGTCAATTTCCTTTAATTTTACAATTCCCTCGAACTCTTTCACATCAAAATCATATTTATTTAGGAGTTTTTTTGACTACCCGCCAAAACCTCGCAGTTCTTTTCTATCCTATCTCGGCTTCCCGCGGGATCACCGTTAAGCAAAACTTCACAACAAGCTGGAGGTTCTTTATTATCTGGATAACGTTATATCAGTAATTTCTCTTCTTATCACCCATTTATCCCCTTTTGGAGTGATTTATTTTGAGACTAACGCAGCTGCACCTTTTTCCTCTTCATCACTTTTGGATGAACTCCTCAATGGCCTTCCAGCTTTCTTCTACTGCAATCATAAAATTACAGAAATTTTCTGGAGAAATCGGGGACCCAAGCTTGGTCCCTAGAAACTACTTCTCTGGCATCCATCTTCTGCAGTCGAAAATCGCATGTACTGCGTTGTCCTCCTTCACCTCATAATTCAGACAGCTTGCTTCATCTGATCGTCTGAACCGGAGCTTATTCAGAAGCTTACTATCCGTCTAGTCATATTTTTGAAAGTTTTTTCTTGCTTTGTGAAATAGCTTGGAAAAGCAACATGATAATGTGAACTTTTTTTGACGACAGGAATGAAGATAGACATTGATCATGGGCTGAGTGTTAGTTTTCAATAATTCCATTTTTACTTGTTTTACTCATGTATGGACAAAAATGAAGTTGTTGATGCGACTTTAACAACTAAAGGAAAAACATACCAAGAAAGACTCGAAAGTCATTAACACTCATTTGCTATTAACGCTCAGGATAATATAGTGCCTACTACCACAGACTCAAGCATTAAAAATTTTAAACTTACGGTACAGGCATTATGACAAAAGTTTAATATTTTATGAACTGTGTCTCCACTTACGTTTATTTATCTTGTTATTTTTTCCAAATTTTGTGTTATCACATTCACTGATGAATTAAAATTTGTTTCCAACAAATTGTGAATTTCCTAAATAAAAAAAAAACTGAACGAAAAGAAAGACAATTTTTATAATGGATTTATGCCAGTGGACGTAATATCCTTCAAGATTTATTTTTTAATGTTCTAGTTTTTTAGTTAACAAACTGAACAGATGCAAATCGTCTACCTAAAATTATTAAAAAATTCTTGTTTACTTTTGTAATTCGTGGCTTTAGGATTCTATGTGTACATTTTATAATTTGAAACGGGAATAAATATTGTATTTAATTACAGTGACGAGCCTGTCTATGTTTACATAGGTTACAGAGTAATTTTATGTTTTGGACAAATTTTGAACGATTATTGATTTGGTATGAGTTAATCCCATTGAATGTGGTAGAATATCATGACGACTGTTGGAAAATGGCGTAATAGAAAAGGATTACCGGGGTGTGTGTGATACCTCCATCATCTAAATTTCCACCTCCTAAAACTCAATGCAGAACGAATATCCGTTCGCATTATTAATATAACACCCAGATAATTGTCCGTCCCGTCAATACTACCTCTCAAAATTTACCTTAAGCCTCGTGAGCGTGACAATTCCCGCTCCTCCTTTCCCTCCCATGCGCTCTCTCTCATATCAGTATTTATTCATATTCCATTTTCAATTAAAATTTTTGCGATTTTTGTCGGGTATAAACACGAGAATTTATAGATAAGCTTAAAATGACGCTAATACAATTTTGTACTAATCTTAAATTTTTTAAATACGATTATATACTTTCTACAATCAACAGTCTATGACAGTTGATGGATCAAAAAGAGTTGTCTATATGTCATGACGTGATGGAAAAGGGTGTATTTTTAACGTTTTAAAATTGTCACAGTTTGAAACTTGGTTATTAATCACTTTAGTTTAAAATAATGGACAAACGCACAACAACGTACAATTATTAATGGCGCGTTAGAATGCAGTTGACCCAAGCGGATTAAGCGTTTGCTACAATAGCCAAAAGCATCGTTCGTTCCATATATTGTAGAATATTGTGTATTTTCTGTTATTTTATGACATCACCATTGCGAATATTATTAGAGAAAACAACTATTGCACCACGTACCTTACCCTAGCGAGATTATCTCCTTTTAGGGGAACTACATTTTAAACCGCAGTTTCAGTTTTCTGTACAGTATAATCATTTGAATGCCTTGGGTCAGAACTAAATTTTTCTGTTCCTAGTACAACTCATTATGTGAACTGAAAGGTAGCTGATGCAACGTACCTAATACTTTTTATATTTAATACCGATACAGACATACCAATTGAGCGAATGATTATTTTTTATTTGTACTATTTCAATTAGAGCTAGTGATAAGGCTAATCGTAGGAGTCAAAATTTTAAATCTGGTTCAAGCAGTACTAGCACTGTTCAACTTCACTCGACAAGTCGTAAGCACGTACTAAAAACAATAATATTAACAACATCAAGAACACCGTTAACACTTTGGAGTTTCTTAATTATGTTTCGTCTATCTTTTCTAGCCTACAAGCTTTAAAATTTTGATTTACGCACAAAATTCCCTCCCTAGTGAAACATTTTTTTTTATTAACAAAAATATCTACAACCTGTTAAGAACAGAACAATAAATAATAAATTTGATTGAACCTAATCTATCATGAAAAGTGAAGATATCTTTTAAGATTAACAACCGTTAATAGTTTGATATTCATTACAAATACAATGAAACTAAATTTTGAAAAACAAAGGTAATAGTTTAATTTACTAAACAAATAAGTTTTTCGGTTGTCTCCATTTTAGCCCTCATTTTGTACCACTGTTGGCCAATAAATTGATTGCATTATATAAATAGAATAAATATTTTTCCGTTTTATCACTCATTGTCTTGTTAAATTATGTTTTTTGTAAGTAATCTCGAGTAAACAGTAACGTTTTTATATAAAGGCGAAGGAATCTATATGACTCTGCTTTAACTCAAGGGGTAGTGGCCTTCTTGTGATCTTCCTAATGCAGAAACTGTCCCATGTTCAGGGTAATTATTAGGATTCCCCGTTCATCTCCTGTCGTTCCTCAAGTTAATTATAATTCCTTGTGCTTCCCTAAACATACTCGAGGTAGATGTTGGGATTCTCCGTGCTTCCCCACTACTTTCGAGGTCATTTGAAAGATTACTCGTGCTTTCGAATAATCTTCGGGATAATAGTTAAGATTACCCAAGCTAAACTTTTATCTTGTAAATAGTAATTTTTATCGAATACAAATATACCGAGAAGTTTTACAAGTATACAACCCGACCTGTTCCCAGTACACACATATCAATTTCCCAGTACACACATATCAATTTCCCAGTACACACATATCAATTTCCTATCAGGCTAGTATCAGTTTCCTACAAATCACTTTATCACTGGAATTTTGTGTCCGTCCGTCAAGCAGTAGCAATCGACTGTGTAGCAGTGAGAGGTAAATGTCGAACTATTCTGCCAAGATTAAAGTCAGTTGGATGTTATTCAAACCATTATTAGTGAATAACCTTATTAACAAAAACTTTCATGTTGATAATAATATTAATATTAATAGTTGATAATAAAATTATGTTGATATAATATAATCGATAATTATCGATAATTTAATCGATAATTAAATAATTATCGATTTAAATTATCGATAATAATTTAATTATTATCGATAATTAAATCGATAATTTAATTATCGATTGAGGTACTGACTGTCAATTTTATCTTAGCGTAGTTACTGCGAAGGTAGTAGGATAGACCGGTACTGGAGTGAGGGAGAAGTTAACTGAGAGAGACTGAGTATGTCAGCAAGATGGCATTCATACGTTACGTTAAATTTAACAGGGGTTACTAGACTGTACCTAGACGACAATGACCAAAAACTTTAATTCAGTTACTGAATTTCTTTTTTTTTATAGTAGAATAAATTAATTGGCTACCGTTCTAGAGACAGAATTAAAACACAAGAATTTGCATTAAATATCACTTCAGTAAATATAATCAAAATTGGTTAAGACGAATAAATTACCTGCCATCATGTTATGGCACTGTGTATTTAATTCTAATTATCTCTCAAAGTATTTACTATGTAAAATTCTAAGGAAATTCATAAACTATTATAACATAATGAGTTTAAAAAAAAGTTATGAAACTTGCATTTAATAGATTATGTGCATCAATTAACTTTACCGATTGTGATGTGTTATTGTGAAGTATTAAACTAATGTATGTTGGTTACATTAGCGTCAATTATGTATTCATGATTTAAGAAGGTAAGATTTGAAATTATAATAACGTCGTAATAACATAATTTCCTAGAGATTTGAGTCATGTAAAATGTATATTCAAAATGAAATTATAATGTAATCTTAAATATTTATTAAAATATTAACATAAAATTTAAATAAATTTTATTTTGTACTTTTATTGGAGGTCTTACAAAAATGAGTATTAAAAATATAAAATGGTTTTATTTTCGTAGATCGTCGATCTTTCTGCTAGTAGTTTTTATTTATTTTTCTTTTGAAACAATAATCATTGAACTGTTGTAAATTATGATGCTTTTAATATTTTTAAAACAATTTTCACAATTTATTTACAATCTTTTCACTATTTCTTTAAAATCTTCTTTTTTGGAGAAGTATATATCAGTTGAAGAAAAATATTGGCGGTTACCCAGCTGTTAGAATAAATTTCCGTATTCGAGACATTGCGATTCATAAAGATGTAACTGTCCATGAATTATGTGAATAATATGTTTACTACATGCATTTTATATTACAGTTCATGCAAATCTTTTAGGAATTGAGACACAAACTGTAAAATTATGTTCTAGTGTATTTTATATCCATCTATGAATGGCCTCATATTTTTGTGATAAATAATGAGACCGCCCATAACAGGTAAAAGAAGTGTTATAATATTTACATTCAATCTGCTAGTTGCAGGGCTACAAAAAATAGTTCTTTTTTTCGTGGTCAGCCAATTATATGACTGAACTATTTAAGAACAAAATAGGTAGTGGTGTAAAAGACACTAGTCAGAGTTATCTCCTCTGAAAATAATGAATTTCATTATACAGCCAGACCCTGTAGTGAATGAAGTAAATATGTCATTTCCAGGGTGCAAAGTAGATGCTTTTTGGAGAGCTTGGCATGCTGATAAGCATAGGCTACTTTTGTACTCAGTGAGGAAGACAATTGTAAGCCACCTAACTTCTCGTTTTACTTAGTACAACCTCTAGAGGTTCAAACCAGCCTTTCGGCTGTTGACATAAACAACGAAAGTAATGAGACATATGGATGACATGTTTATTACTTCAATACCTACACAAAGCCCTGTCGAAACAACTCCTCGATTTCAACACCACTTAAACATAAATAAGACTAGCAGAAAAATTGGTATTTTAAGATGTTACATTCTCACTACTTCCTCAATTTTTTTCACAAAATGTTTTTAATAATATTCAAATTTCACACACAGACACCTAAGTAACGCGGATTACACCTAGAGAGACGCCGTAATTTAGAAACAGATTTTACTGAAACAGAAACAACTAGACTTGAAATTTAAACAATTTTTAGTTTAATCACTAGGACAGAAATAAAAATTACCGCTTCAAAACAATTTTTTATATAAAAAACTGTTTGAAAATTATTCTGAATCTACTGTTCTGTAAAAAACAAATTTTGGATAAACAATGGTAATAAAAGAGTAAATTTAAGTTCATATTACGTACACCGAACCACTTTAGTGTAAATGATTTGTAATGATGTACGATTTTCTTTTATTTCGTATTTTTAAGCGTCTTTGTTTTTGATGGTCTTTCTTATGGTATTTTTTATATTTACAGTGCCATACAATGTCTTAATATTTATTTACGCAAGTTGGTCATAAAAGTGATCACTATACTTATATATTTAAAAAAAAGTTATACTTGATAACTATGATAACTACAAATTTTATAACTTTTCGCAAATTTAAGAACTTTTTATTTTGTATTATAATAACTTCACAAACTAAATCCAAAAAACGTCAAAATAGGCACCAAGAAGGATACCATCAAACTCAACTGCCTGGAGTTCGCTGACGATCTAGCATTATTAACAAACAACATTGCAGAGGCTAGGAACCAACTACAACGCTAGGATAAATAGCAGGAAAAATCGGCCTCAAAATTTCATTTGAATAAACCAAAATAATGGCAACAGACGCGCTATGTACAGACAAGGTCCAAATTAACGACCAATATATAGAACTCGTTGATTCTTTTAAATACTTGAGAGAAATCATCACTTTCTACAACAACGAAAAGGAATAACGGGAGGAAAGAACCAAGAAACTAATAACTTCAAATCTAAGCACCAAAAGAACCTACAATAAAAAATGCCTATCAATCAAAACCAAAATAAAACACTACAAAACGGTCGTACAACCAAAGTAACGTATGGGTGCGAAACTCTATTCAAATTAACCCAGGAAAACAGAATAGAAAAAATCCAAAAACTTGAAAGGAGGATCCTTAGGACCTGCATCGAAAAGAGGCACCAAGTAGAAGGAGAATAGAGATTACTACCAAATGAACTGGTCTACCAGACGACCGAATCGGTAATAGATACGATGAGGAAAAAGAAAATATCCTTCTTTGGACATATAATCAGGACACCCAAAGATAGAATCACAAACCAAATAGTCAGAAAACTCTACCAGGAAAAGACAGAAGTAATGTGGCCAAGAAAAATCAAGAACGATATGGCAGAATTAAGCATAACCTTCGAAGATCTAGAAAATAAAACTGAAGAGCTAAAACTATTAAAAGATAAAAATATTAGATTCCATGGAAAGGTACATAAAAGAGGAAGCAGGAAAGTGATCTTTTTGGAAGCAGAAAGGCAAAGAAGATCTGCCAGAATGAAAGAACACTGGAGGAAAATCAAAGAAAAAAACCCGAAGAGAGTGCCCAGAAACTGACTCAAGTGATCACTGCGGTCTCAAAAGAAAAAAATAATAACGTCATTGAAACTTTAATTTTATCGGTTTTTAAGTACACTAAGTAAAATAAAAGTTGTAAATAGGGTTGTTAGTGATAGTTTCGTAATTATATTTGCTATAATCGATAATACTGTACTGTTTCTTGGTAACTGAATGTTACGGATTGTTACGCATAGTCTATTCTGTTGTATCGTTCACAATATACTGAAACTGCGGTTGGATGAACACGATATAAAGGCTGTAATATTTATGTTAAGTGTACGTTTACTATAATCATTGCCTCGATAATATTACTTAGTTTCAACTCAATTGTAATGTTTCATGATGATTTTCATATTCTTAAATAAGTGAGCTTAAATTGTTACGTATCACAACAAAAGTGTCCATAAACTGTAAAGTTATGTACGGAGGTAATAATAAAATAGCCTCCTTTTCTAATAAAGAGTTAAATGGTTACTAAATTTTAAATATGTTAAATATAAAGGGGAATCCTAATTCGGAAAAGAAATATCTCTCCCCGTTTTAAAATTTAAATCACCCTTATTTTTACTTTAGATTTTAGGCTATTCAAATGTAACATAATCTATTATCTTTCCTTTTTAAATTTTAGTGGCTCGATGTTAGATTGGATGAATTTATGCAGTTTAGGCTCCTTGACTTGAATTCTGTTAAAGAGCGCGTTAATAATCGTCACTGCTTTTCTTGGATATTTGTAGTAAGTTTAAAGATTTCGTAACTTTTCTTTATACCTCCGCTCTCGAGTTGACCCTTTACTCTTACTCCAAGATAAAGTTACCCCTTTTACGGGCATAGACCATGCTCTAAAAGATTTTAACACCATCCATCTACGACATGGTAGGAAACCTAAACAATATAACACCAACCGACCGACTAAAGAACGAAAAATATAAAAGAGAAAGAGATGTGAATAGTGGAAAACGAACAATTAAAGTTTAAATGGCTATTAAAAGTTTTCTTACAAATGACTTTGCCAGAAACTTCGTTTAGTTTTTGTTCTTTGTGTTTTTACTAAACGCGTTTGTCATCTTACTTTTACACGGCATCTTTACTTCACACTCGTGCTTTCTTGTTTGAAAAACTGAACAATGTTCAACTTTAACGATGTAAATAATGTTGGAAGTAAAGCACACTGAATTATTATCACTATAACAAATAAATAAATGTGATCTAGAAGCAACATAATCAGTGTTCATAACATCTAAGTTATGATTTACATAAAAAAAGGTTTGATATAAAAACATTATACTATGATAAATGACATTTAATTTATCAGCTTTAACTTCCTGTAATTTGTGTACAACTTTTATGATCACGTGAGACTCAGCCATCAGAATATGTATAATTCTATTGCGGAAAATCATAAAAGCGAAGATTTCATATTATTTAGAATCCCTTACTTCCAAAATAAAACGTTTAAAAAATCGTTTACGTGGTTCTTTTTGTTGTTTTCTTTTTTATTATTAAATTAAATGCGTGCTCTGTAAATCTCATTTGTTTTAGTTAATTAGAAAATTATAATAACTTATAATAAATTGTTACATCTTTTTTACGTTAGGCACCCTAACAAGATAAAATTTTTTTAAACAAAAAAGAGAAATGAATGAACTAAAAATATAATATGATTTGTTAATCTAATGGAAAGTAGATTTTTTATAAGTTCAGTTGATCTACAATCGCTAAAGCACACGATGAAGCGCGACGGACGAAACGAATAATGACAATTTCTACACCTGTTCGGTAGTACTCCCAGGACTACAGCATACATAGAAGCCATTTTTCCACCACACTTATAAAATAGGCTATAAAAAATAAAGATTATATTGTTTACTTTATAATTTACTTAGTAAATTTTAATTTTTGTGGGTTGATTAAGGTTTTATAGTTTTGTAATATAACGACTAGGCTGGGTCAAAACATTAGAAATCCTGATTTAGTTCACTACTTTTTAAACCTAAGTGTTAACCCGTTGCAAATAAAAGACAGTTGCTTTGAAGATTAAAAGAAATTATACAAGCTGGTTGTATTTTTCTCATGGCTTAACTGAAAAAAATACTTGTAAATGAATCATTAACTCTAACCTCGGTAAATCAGTTTGTAATATACAATATACCATACTCAACCGCTTGGTCGATTTGGTGTTTCTTCTGCTCCAAAACTTAGGCCTATGTATTCTACAGTATAATAATACCGTGTACTACATTAATATATTTTTTAAGTAATAATATTTATATAATAATGATTTTTACATTAAAAATGAAATACACAAAAAACTACCAGAACGGTCAAAGAATTAAGAAGAACTCTAACCAAATAGGGAGCTCTTTCATGGTCTTCACCACGTCGTAAGATTGTTAAAATATTTTAAAATACGCAATTAACGCAAGTATATTTCTTTAGAGATCTTGTACCTCCTTTGTCTGACACGGAAAATGCAGAAGTTTGGAATGTACATTAGTGCTGTATTCCCGATTCTGTCGTTTCTAACAGAGGTGACACAAGAACTCTAAAGAAATATACGTTAATAATTGTGTATTTTTAAAAAAATATTGAAAGGGACTTGCGAAGTGGTGAACACCAGAAAAGCGCTCCTCATTTGGTTATTGTTAATATTTCTTCAACCGTTCTGGTAGTTTTTTGTGTATTTTATTTTAAATATATTAATTAAAATTATGTCATCATTTTTAATAATTTAATAGTTTTTAATAATTATGTTTTGGTAAAAGTTCTTACTCGTAAACCGTTCTTAGTGTTTTTTGTGTGTAAGTAATAAATTTCTTTAGATTCTAAAAGGTGAGAATGCTATAATTATGCATAAATGTATAACATATTGCATAGTCTTACAATATTATTTATGTATGTTAATAATTTTCACCAATCAATTAATTTTTAATACTATGGAATGTTGTTACATATCCAGTATTCCCTCTAATGGTTGAGTTATGGTAGCTAAACTTGCTATTTCATAAAAGGAACCATAATCCAAAAATTGAATAATTTTCAGTAATAGAAACCGAGAAATTAAATTTTTTCAATATATTTTTTTATTGATTTTGACAGACGTAAAGTACGGAAGTATAATAATTGAATTTTATACTTTTTATTAATAAAAATATAATATATTATCAAGGACTAATGGTAATAAAATATTTGAAATGCTAAATGAAATGTTTTTTATTCTTCCAATAAATTACAGAAAAATTAATAAAAAAGGAAAACTACAAAAATATACGCTAAAGAAGATGTACGTTGCTGGTTTCATTATACAAAATCTACAGTCCTGTAAAACAAGGAATTTCACCTCTTTGTAATCACTCCGTTACAAAGAATATAAAAAAACGATGTATACTATAATAGAAAGCAAGGTAAAAATTAAATGTAAATAAAGAACAATAACAAACAGATATCAATTAATTTTAATTTAATATAAAACGAACGGGAAGGTTATACCTCGTAAATAATGTATTTCAAGCTACTTTTACTGTAAAGAATGGTGAAAAGAATAGCCTACGTACAATTTTTCTTTTATTAAATCCATTTAACTCGTTTATTATTCTGAATGTTATTCATTACAGTGCAATTTAACCTTTCATTTCAAAAAAATAATTAAATATTATATTCTTTTACGCCGTAGCCATTTATTTTCAAGTGGAATCAGATTTATGTAGGGTTTTATTTATTAAAAAAAAATGTAATAGTGGTTTCGTTCCTCAGTCTACGACTTTGCGGACACTGTAGTTCATAATTGAAATGTAATATAATGTTATTTGTTTTACACAATGATTTCATTTTCAAGTACTAGACGAGAGTCACAGATGCTGACTGAATAGAATATGTAATTTATAATGTCATGATTTAATTATTTTAAATGTTTATTTATCGTACAAAATTAAACACATTAGAACTCTTAACAAAGAAACACAGTTCTATAGCAAGTATTAATAAATTAATAATACATTACGCTTGTTGTTTGTTAACTAGAAGATAAAAAAAAACACTTCAACGTAGCTCACTACAAATAATTTTGTGTACTTTATAGTGTAACGTTATATTACAAAGTTGCAACGTTTATTCCCAGTTCGTTTCAGACTATCGTTATTTCTAAATAACAATTTTTTTTAAAAATTTACAGTAAAACATTTATTTACACATTAAGTACTTAACGTTAATAATTAATATTAACCTAATAACATAACATTTTTTAAACTTAAACAAGACTTGAAATAAACTAAAAAAAATATGGCCATTTATAATCACATAAAGGGTTAATCCTTACTTACTTCACCAATTGGTGTAAACTAACTTCCCGATAAGAAAAAGCTAGCAATACCCAACGTGTTTGTGTACAAATTCACTTCACGACACTTCTAACACTGACTAACTCTAAAAAATATTGTTTACATTCTGACTGAATTCAATAAAGAAAAAACCGATAAATAAATACACAAAAAGTGCAATAGAATAATCGATAAATAAGTAACAATAGACATAACAGTATAATAAACCATTATTCTCTATACTACTAGAAAACCAAAAATTTGCCAATAGTGAGGAAAGCAATAAATAACCTTATATCTGTCACTACTCGTACAAAAGCTTTATTGTAAAAAACCTTATGTCCGTTTAGCCAATGTACAATACTATAAAATCATGCGTTTTAAAAACTTTGAATGTTGTTTTACTCATTTCGATTGGATATTTTCGTATAGTTATAAGGGATCAATGTTATTCTGTGAAAAATGGTATACTAATCTAGTACGATAATACAACCAGTTTGGTCGTTCGGAAGCAAACTGTGAAGATCAGTAAGGTCATCTCATTGAAATCTAGTAGCGTCTTCAATTGAAGATACTTTGAATTTCTATAGAATCCCCTTGGTTCATAACAATGACATAGTTCACCATGGCTTACACTATTCTAGACAAAATACGAAGACAAACCCAAAGCAAACAAAACAGACTTTAACGTCATCAAAACCCTTTGGAAAATCAAAATTTTTGACAATAGTATCAACTACAGGAGACACGCTCTTCCTGTTCTGTTCATATTATGTTGCCCTGTGTTCCTGTATTGTGTCCATATCCTGTGTTCCTGTGTTTGTTTTCATGCTCTGTGTTTCTGTATTGTTTTTATATCCTGTGTTCAGTTCATGTGTTTGTTATAATCCAGTTAAATAAAGACACAAAAAGTGCAATAAAATAATCGATAAATAAATAACAATCGTGTTCCTGAGTTCCTGTATTTTATTCATACCTTGTGTTCCTTGGTGTTTTTTTAATATTTTGTTGCCCTGTGAACCTGTGTTGTGTTAATATCCTGTTTTCCTGAGTTTGTTTTCATGCTGATCATAAGGCAAGATTAAAAATTAGCCTGACAAATAACGAAAATTTATATTTTTTTAATTTAAGTTATTATGGCTGGGGTGTAATCTCCATCAATATTTACTTTTTAAAGATAAAATATTTATTTAAAGTTACATGTTTTTACTAATTATAATTAGTGTATCTAAAAGTTTATTTAAGGGGAGTTGGAACTGCTATCTTAGCCCATGTTAATTTTTGACCCGTTTTTTCCGTTATCTAAGGCCAGTAAAATCTTAAAATCTAAATCTTCAAATTTTAACCTGTTATTCACTGATAATGTTCCTGACAGATAGACGGAGTCATTTTAAAATATATAGATTATTAATTGTTTTTATTAATTTTTCCGTGAAGGCCTACTCCAAAAACTTAAATTTTATACTAAAAATCATGTACACAACATGATTTGTTGACAAAAACAGGAAAATTTTCATATGGCATGTTTTATTTGCAAAACAGTCGGACGTTAAACCAAAAAAAAAAAAAAAATATGACATGTTTTATAAAAACAAAAAATATTTCTAGTTGTAGAAACGTGACTTTGGTACCATTGGAAAGTGCTAATTTCAAACTGTATAGATAACAGTTAAAATCTGAAAATCGATATTTTTTCATTTTTCGAGTCCGACTCCCCTAAAAGAAAAATCTAATATTGTAGGTCTATTGTTATTGATTAGAACTCACAAATAACGATAATTTCTCGCTAAAAAATATATATTATAAACAATTAATATTTTTACGCCGTAATAACTTTACTACTTATAAGCCACAATAACTGTATTAGTTACAGGACATAATAACATAGTTAGAAGCTATAATAACTTCATAAGTATTAGTATTTCACTACAGTAAGTCGCTGGTTCACAATTGCGAAATGATTATTCTAAATTGACACATAGTCATGTAATGTCTAAAAGTGATGCGAAATACTGCCGTCAATATAGTGTTACATGGAATTTTGATCATCTATCTATTGATTGAGTTCCGGGGTGTTCAGTCTGAGCGCGGTTTGTGTGACCTGAATCAGAGTGTACATTTGTGTCAAAATGTTGATATTTATGTTTTTTTTTTTGGTATAATTTGACATATAATGAGAATTTGGAGATGGGGTAGATTTAATCATCAGTGCCAGCTAAAGCGCACACACTCACACTCACAATAGTACTAGTGTAGCTCCATTTATTTACTAAAATGTTGCTATAACTGTAGTAGTTTTCAATAATTTAAACATCATTTCGTTTAGAAGTCAAACCGTAAGATTTTACCAATCTGAAAATCTACCTTTCATTGAAGCCTTAATCATCAAACACGTTCTTTAGTTCAATGACAAATGTTTTAATGCAGCAAAGATTGTTAAATGAATAGTAAAGTTAAATTTATTACTGCTATAGCCTATATTTTACAATGGAGTCGTTAATAACACCTAAGGTGATGCAAGTTTAAAAAAATTATTAATTGCTTAAAACTACAATAGTGTAACCAATACCTCTGATATTTGCCATCTCAATGATATTGCAATTACTCTGAGGTTAGCCATTACTACTCAAGCATGGCGAGTACAGTTTCTTGCATAACTAAAATTAGAAATAGGAGTAGCTTCAAAAGATGATTATCTAAACCTTACACGACTTAACTCTAGAGCCGGCAATCGTCGATTTTGAGACGATGTTATCGCTTCTCGAACCGGTCGCGTCGTAAAATTAGATTTGCTTCATAGCATTGCAATGTTGTCGTTTTAGTTTTAATTTCATCTACTGACAGCGTTGCTGTTTTGTACTAGGTTAGTAATGTATTAAGTAAATTTTTACGTATAATACAATAGCTTCAGTTGCATATTCTGCTTGTGTTTCTCTGTTGAAACCACGCTGTCCTAGAGCTGAATTTGGTTTTTTCTTGGTTTACATGATGTGTTTTTGTATATATTTTCTTCAGTTTTAAACATAGATTCAATTTTTTAGTTTGAAATAAACATTAAAAGTAACGATTCGTATAAAATGAATTTTGAAAGTAGAGCATAAGAAAGTTTTAAACAGTAGTGTCATCTGAAATTTTAGAAAAATATTTGTCTAAAAATTATTTCAAATAGTTTCAGCATCCCTTACTGTTAGATTAAAATTTCAGTAATGTATTTATTGTATTTTTCTAAGTTTTCTTGTTATTTTGATGTCACGGGAAAAAATTTGTGATTAGTAGCAAATTTTTAATTATTTCTTTACGGTTCAGTGACTAGAAATTCTCTGCCAGTCTAGAAAAACCGGCTGTTACTACCAGCTGTAGGGTTAAAATTTTAAAATATTTACTGTATTCACTACCCTTCAAGTAAATTTATGGAAAAATAATTTTGTTGTTAATTTCATACGGTTTCAGTCAGGAATATTTTTTCGATCAAATTATCGATGAACGGTTGACATATTGATATGGTGTTACGCGAAAATGTAATTATAAGGCAGCACGATAAAAATATTTAATACAAACGCTGTAGTTTTTATAGCCATAAATATGTAAATTGAAATAATGTGTATTGCCTTGAAGAAACGCTAAAGCTGAAGAATTTTCTCTTAAAGAATCTAAAGCTGAGAAGTAAAAGTTGAAACACAAAAGAGTAAAGAAGTTAGGAAACAACTTCATACGAAAAACTTTTTATTTTTACTACAACGTAGACAATTTGATTGTAAAAAGAGATGGGAAGTGTACTTGACCACAGGATTAAGAGATTTAAGGTCTATCTAAGAAAAAGATCTTACGTCTATATTAAAAAAGATAAAAGAACTAAAAGTACAACAATTTATTTCTTAAATTGTTGGCCAGTTACTTCGAATACTTTTTTCTTTATTAATTGACTTGCTTCCGTATAATAAAATACAATGATAGTATGATACGAACTATGGTAAAAAATGCAATGAATGAATTTTAAGAAGTAGCCAATAGTACCCAATAGTGTTGCCATAATAAACATATTAGGGTTCTTTAGCTCAAATGCTTATTAAAATATAATCTGACGCTTATTCCAGATTTGGGATCTGGTTATCGATTATAAAAAGATTTTCTTTTACACTTATAACAAGTATTTATTCGTAAATTTAGTTATATTTATAATTAATGCGTTAAAACTACTGTTAAATTTAAAAAAAACAATGTAATTCAAGAGTAGATGAAATTGATTAAAAAAAGTTCTTAAAATGAAACTTAACTGAAAGAAAATATGGTCATTTACTATCAAAACAATTATTGCATGAACTCCTATTTACTGATAAAATACAAAGATAACAATTATGCCACTTCCCATTGAACATTTTTATTTTATTTTATGTGATAAACCGGTTCTAACTAATCCAGTTGACAAAATACCCTAAATAACTTTGATTCACAACGCAACCTGTTTATGTACTTTCTTCTTTACATCACACTCCAATTACTACCAGACTCGTTAAAAAGCTTTTGTATATGATTAAACACAAAAAATACTAAAAACATCTAAAGAATAATTCTAGGAAGAAAATATAAAAAAAAAATTGAAAAATAAAAAGCTATGCGTAATAGCTTAATGAAATAATAAAATTCTACCAATTGTAGAAAGGAAAATATTAGTCGCTACTCGGTGCCCGTTCAGCAATAACCTGCACTTGTTAAACCTGATACAAAGGCTAGGGTCATTTTGTCACAACATGGTGTATATTTAATCAAACAAGAGCTCTGATCCACACACTCTTTATTAGTCGGAAAGGATTGTCCAAAATTCTGAATGTATTAACTGCAATTGGCAAACTAAAAATGTAATGAAAAACACTTTTATCATAAATAAAATAATTAGGCTTAATCTATGTATTCTAATACAAAACAGTTCTTATGGCTATTAAAATCCATGTGGACTTTTGAGATTAATTTATGGATAACATCCAGCGCATTGAATTCAAACATGTTAGAACTTTTCCAATAAAAATTTCTGCAGTAAGCCATAAAAATTCCTTATTATATAAAAACACCTAAATCTATTCTGATCTGTGCTTCATAACTGTCAAACAAGTTGTACAATAATTCAGTTCTAAGTATAAAGAATGAATTTCCTGACTCTAAAATACGTTCAACAGTAGGCATAACGATTTTACAAGATTTAAAAGACATAATGTGCTAGATCTGAGTAATAGATTTTACGAACAATATTATTGTTTTAAAATTTATCTTCTTTTAACAGAACGACAGTAATATTATCATCAACAGTTGAACTTACTCGTATAAACACTTAAATGACCCTTTATTAGTATATAAATACTAATTTATTAAATTTAATATGAACAGATTATGTTATTGACGAATACAAAGTTAATTAACCAGTTAGGGTTCTTCATAAAAACCAATGGGTAATATTAAAAAACTGATTCTTCTCAATTAATCTGACAAAATCTGAAATTCAAAAGTAATAATGTATTACGACATAAAAAGAATAACGAATAAGAAAATGTATTGTATGGCTTATTATTTTAAATATTACGAAATACTCAGTCAGACAACCACATGTTTTAATGTTTTAACAAAGTAATAAAACCTTGTGAGACTTAAACTTCAATATTATAGTACTTACTTCCACAATCCAGAGGATGTAATAAAAGTACGGAATAGAATATTACAAGAGAAAATTGCAGCAAGAGAGAAAGAGAAAAAGATTTCCAAAATAGAACCAGAGAGAGAGCAAAACGGAAACTTTAATTTCTTTTACTGCGTCCCTCGTACGCTGCATTACCGGCTACGTTGCGAATTACGTGATGGGTTAGCGGACACGGAGCACATTATAAAATAATAGAAAATATTGTTATTATTTCATTGTTACTATTCTTTTATAACTTTTTGTCGTCAATAGTTCATAACGTGTAGTTCTGTAAAATAATATTTTGAAAAATTGTTTATAGTGTCTTTAAATTAAGTGTGAATAATACAGGATTCATAATGCCTTTAATCATATTGTTTGAAAGTTTAATTTCAAATCTATGTACACCAACATCGAGATTTTGTAACGGTTTCAATGGGAAGCCTTACGAATCGTATTAAATGCACCATGGTATTAACAGTCCGGACATATATTTAGATTTGGATTTGGAAACAGTCCGTAAAGTTATAAGTAGCTACAGTTGTAAATACATCAACCGACTAAATAACCACGTAAATCATCTATCGTTTAATTTACTGTACAATTTTAACAATGTAAATAGACCATAACGTGCTGATGTACTGCATCTGCCAGAGCCATTCAGGTTGTGTGATTTCACATTGTAAAAAAAGTACGATAATATTTTGTAAATAATTAGCGTATTTGAGAATAAATATATTTTAACATTTTTAATTAGCTCAAGTTTCAAAACTCAAAACTTCATTTTTTATAAATATAATTTAAGAAAGCTTTTTTGTTTTATTTAATTTACTATAAATAATTTATGAACAGCATAATATTTTTGTTATAATATTTGTTAATTACCCCACTGTGCAGTAATTTTTCATGCGTTACGTTACATGTTATATTAGTTTTTGCTTTTAAATAAACGTTAAACAAGATCCAGGTGTTCCAATCCTAGATACTAAAGGCTCGTCACTGGAACACTTTGATACGTGACAAAAAACAACTTTCCTTCGGATCTTCGAATTATCTTAAAGACATTGCAAGATAGCCGTATAAAAGATTCTTTGACAAACTACAAAATCATCCAAATGATCTCATTCGATATGTGGGCATTAAATATTTTCCAAATTTTAGACGTCTTTGTCATTTTTGGTGAAGGATATTTTTCAATAATATCCTTTTGCCATTTCGTCATCATCATCATCATCACTACTTCATTTCTTCATCGTTGGTGCTGCCATTGTTATTTTCATCATTTTCATTATTTTCATTTCGCTCTACCATAGTGTGATTATGTCATCCTGGAGAAGACTCTATGGGTGTGACTCTTCCTTCCCGCCTAATAAAACTTTCATCTATTCTAAATATTGTGCTACAATGAAATCAAAAAGAAGTTCCAGAAAAAATTAAAAACATGAGAATGTTTCGACAAATCAATTTTCTGTACCACAAATCAGCTGTTAAAGAGAACTGTAGCGAGTAAATGTTGAAATTGATAAAAAACCAATGATTCCTCCAATTTATTTTTACGATTGAGCTCATCAACAGAACGTAATAACGTCCTTTTTTGTACACTGTTTCTTTTAATCATGTACCAATTGGCTTAATCGTTCACTCTCCTACACACTCGTACTCAATATTTCTAATCCTCTAGTAACTTAAGCATTGGTCAATTTCACTTTTTCCTGAAAACATATTAAACTCTAAATTTTCTTTTAAATGAATATTTTATTCCAGATTTTAGTTTAAAATATTGTTCGTTCTCCAAATCTTTCTGCACGTTTTAAAATCAACTTCTGAATACGAGGTGTGGCTATTAAATAATGAGACTGACTTTGTAAAAAAATTTAATTTTAGTTCTATACATAATCACTTATTGTCACCATCAATATACACTCCTTCTCTATCCCTACAACGCTACATTCGAACTTTACATTGTTGTAAACGGTGCTAAAAGTCACTTTCTCTCGGTTCCTTCAGAACACGTGCTGGTCAAAAATGTTTGAAATGAAACTCGCAGAAATGTTTTTACTGACACTTTGTACGCGATTGAAAATGAAGTAAATTTTTTGGAAACGATAATAAGATGTGATGAAACGTGGTTTTTTACTTATGATCCGGAAACGAAGCGCCAATCGATGCACTGGAAGAGCCAAACTTCACCGAGAGCCAAAAAAAAAACTCGAATGAGCAAGTCAAAATTTAAATCAATGATGATTGCTTGTTTTTTTATATCCATGGAACTGTGTACCTTCAATAGGTTCCTGAATGTCAAACAATTAATCAATATTACTACCTTGGTTACTTTCTAAAATACGTCAAAGAGTAAGGAAAGAACGCCCCGAAATGTGGAAGGACAAATCATGGGTTTTCCACCAAGACAATGCGCCAGCTCATTCCGCGTTATCTGTCAAGAGGTTCCTAGCCAAGTACAGCATCTCAGTGTTAGGACATCCACCTTATTTACCAGATCTTGCACCATGTGAGTTCTACATGTTTCGTAAGATAAAATCTGCGTTAAAATAGACAAGACTTGAGTCTGCGGAAGCTGTGAAAGAGAAAGCGGCACGTGCCTCAAGGAGCTGACAGAAGATGGCTTCCAGCACTGCTTCCAACAATGGAAAGTTCGCATGGAGCCTTGTAGGGGTAGAGAAGGAGTGTATATTGAAGGAGGCAATAAGTGATTATGTATAAAATAAAAATATTTTTTTTTACTACGTTAGTCTCGTTATTTAATAGCCACACCTGGTATTATGAAAACATATTTTAATTGACTGATAAAACATGCCTAGTGGTCACCTTGAAAGGTATAGTAACCTTGCAAAAATAGTATGTTAAATTATCTGGACGTGCCTTCTAGATATTGTATTACAAATTTAGCGTAATAGTTCGTGTATTT
Organism: Catonia carolina; assembly: GCA_035578175.1. NCBI lineage: Eukaryota > Metazoa > Arthropoda > Insecta > Hemiptera > Achilidae > Catonia > Catonia carolina. The sequence goes on from JAQMRL010000001.1 coordinate 47,455,365, forward strand.
TATTTCATTTTAATTATTATTTTGTTTATTGTTATATTAATTTAATAACAGATACTAAATGTCAATTAAAAGTGTCAAAAAAATATTATTTTTTTAACCACAGAGGCCAAAGATCGATGGATATTTGACCCCTATTATTTTTTTACTTTCTTTGCTAGATCAATTTTTATTGTTTAAAGAAAATGAACAGATTATAAAATAGCAGTAGGTTACATTAAGAAAAAAAAAATATATATATATATATATATATATATATATACAGATTGTAGTCAATGGTATTGTAACCCCAGTACGTGTTTCTACTAGGTTGGGGATCTGGGTGTAATAAATAATATACAGACTTCCTTAAACTTATAAGAATTATTAATTGACACAATTCATAATTATTAAACTTAACTAACAAATTACAATTAGATGATATTAATTAAATTAATTAAAAAACTTAAAACTTAAAATTAACTGTTAATGAGATCCATCCATTAAACGATAAAACCAAATTTACCTGTCCACAACCACTTGTTACCACCCGTATGCCCATGCATTATTTACTAATTAACAACCGGTATCGTAACGTCTTTATTTCGAATGGCCCGACAATACTTTCTCTTAACAATTAAATTACTGACTTCTTTACTACAAAGGCACTAACTGATTTTATACCTCATGACTGATATTTTCTCCAAACGCACGAGAACATTGTAGAATGAATCAGAATAAAAACAAACGTTTCTACTTGTTTTTATTTCCAAGAACTCCTATTCAAAACATTCAATTCAACGAAATTCATTATCCTTCTTCAGCATCCTTCATATAATACGCATGTTTTTGTAGTGAACAATTTATTTCTAGAATAATGTTACAACATAAAATATAAATATTTATATTATTCAGAAAGGATTTTTTTTGTCCGCCATAGATATTAAATTGCCTTAGCGATTTATTTTATCAAGATTTTAGTTTTCCTTTAATTTTGTTTTATGTTGTAACGGATCCTAAAATTCATATTTAACTACTGAACTAACGAACCGTAAAAACAAAGTAAATAATTTTGAAAATAAATATATTTGTGTATCTTTCAATTTAATGATGACTTTTTTTAAAAGAAAAGGTAGGTATTTTATTTTGAAAAATATAGGTACTCGGTATAAAATATTCTTAGAACATAATATATTCACTCTCACAAATCTCGTTAGGTAATTTAAGTGAAAATGTATAAATTTTGTTTGTTATAAGAAAAATAAATGGGAAATTGTAAATGCAAAAGCAGATAGAAAAAAGAAAGAAGTTAATTGGAGACATCTTGTTATACTTTATCTCATTTTATGTTCTTCATGTATTTTAAAATGCCTTCAGCTCAAGCTTTTTTCTTTAATTTAACGTAGTCCTTCATCATCAGCTAACTATGCAAAAGCACACAACAAATAGGTATACTTTGTTGTTTTTAGTTCGTTAACTTTTCTTTAAAGGGCTGTAGAAACGAGTAGTATATAATTTTGAAAGAAGCTTAACAATGGTACGTAAAAACAATGACAATCAATGCTACTTAGAAATCTTTTTATATTTACTTTTGTTTTTCTTCAAAACTTACTTAGCCTTTCTTTATCTCACATTTACAAAATGCTGTATAAGGTTATAAAAAAGTTAGATACTGAAAACTCCTTTTTATATGATTGTTATTACAGGCATAGAAAGTTTTCGTACAAACAATCGGCGCAAAAATGAAACATTCTAGAGAGATTTCTGAGTTATTTTTGGAATTTATACAAGCAGTCTAATTGGTTTAATTAGATGTTTTCTAAGAGCAATTCTATAATTACTTAATATAATAAACGACGGAGTTTTTAAAGAAGTATAAAATGAATTTACTGAATATATATTTTATCCATGCTAAAATCCTGAAATAGAAATACATTTTAAGTTTTTTAGTGGGATAAAAGTATAAAAAATAATGTTAAATCTCTTTCCTCGTATTAATTATTGTTTTACAAAAAAGAGAACTTTCAATAAACTTTCAGGTAAATACATGCTAAAATTCTATTACTTAGATAAAATATACTATGATATTATTTTTTAATATTTTAAAGCTTATTCTTAACTGTTCAAAATGTCATTCCAATAGTACCACAGACTAATATAATATAATATTAATACATATGTTATGTATGTATTAGTTAATGTAATACATTATTAGTTCAGTATTAGAACTGTATTATTATAAAGTTCCAAAGATTGGGACACGTTTTGTTGCCATGCGACTGTAGCGCTCGCTGCGGCGACACACACATTATGTCATGGTCAAATCTTATAATTTAAAAGATAAGTAGCTTTATAGGTTTATGAAGTTATCGGCTTTTTCAGTATTTAATTAGATTAAGAAGGGAAAACAATTACATTTTTAACTTAGATATGTACTAGTTCTTGTAACTATTGTTACTCACTTTTTGGTGCGCTAGAGTGCTGTTCGCATTTTTCGCTACCAGTAGGTTTCGTCACTGTAAACAGTATAAAAGTGTGATAGAACCTTGACAGGTGATTAAGCTTTTAGTTTTAATTTTTCCTTTAAAATTTACTTCAGTCCATAGACTTTCTTAATTGGCATCAAGTAATTGACATTGCACGTTGAAATCTTTAGTTCCTTAGCCTGATTTGAATCCGCATCCTTCCGTTATATAGCCGATCTCGCCAATCAGTACTCAATGTAAAATGTTTCATGGAATTCATTTGCTCTTAATAGAAAAAATCCCAGCATTTATTCTATCTAGATTTCACAAAAACATTACAACTTCGGTAGAAACTGTCGTTCACCTTCTAGTTATTGCTAATAATTGTCAAACAGTTGGTGAATTTTTTTTATTGATGAAATTTGACTATTTAACAGAAAATATGTATGAGAAAAATGTATTGTTATGAAAATTAAACTTCCAGTAAGGATACCGACAAAAAATAGCCTACTATTTACACAATCTGTGAGATACAAATTAACGGCCAAATAATATTGAAAGATTTTTGTGATTCAAGCTGTTTTTGTTGGCATGCTGAACTGAAATTTTTAATTTCATTTCTAACGGTAGAAATAAATAGATTGTTGTAAATGTGATTGTTTGACATGCACAGGGTACAGCTGTCAATGCTTGAGGGACTTTAGACTGAAAACATTGAATAATTTGGAGACTTGAGTTACTGGATACGTTCTATAATTAGATAGCGATGTTCCAGTCCTGGTTTTAAAACGGTTTAATGTATTGAATAGTTGTTGTGATGCAAACTTACATTAAAGTTTTTTAATATACCTAAAACCAGATAGTTTACGGTGTAGCTTTAGTGTAACTAATGCATTTAAATTTTGTATGTTTTTTTTATATGTACAGTATTTTTTTATTTATACAGTTGATTTAATATAAGATTTTTTCAGCTAAATATTTTTCTTTCCCCGATTTCCTTGTGGTTCATATCACAATGACGCTGAATGATGTAAGCTGACTAATTTATAGAAAATCACATGATATAATTAAAGGCAAATCAGTTTTTCTGTAGTTCATTTTCCATTTATCAAAATGAGAGAATTGTAGAAATTTTTAAAAACCTCGGCAACATTATTTACACATAGCAATATCAGATTAATGTACCTAGTAATACCAAATAAATCTCTAGATTAAAACGGAATTAAACTTTTTTTAAAGGTACCATTCTGAAGTAATTGGTCTGAATGAGAAAAAACAAAATGCTTTTAAGTGATTTTAAAACTTTTTTATCACCCTTCCCTTGCATTTACATTTTATTTATTTTCCAATTATTCGTAGTTGATTAATGAACAGAGTAAACTTTTAACATGACGTTTTATTTTTTACATTTTTTTTTATTGCTCGCTTTGATTTTTTCTATTTAAGTTTCTTCTTAAAAGTTTACAAAAGTAAATAAGTAAAGAATTAAGAGACATCGTTTTCTTTAAAACAAAAAAGAAACTAAAGGTTGTTTTTTTAAGAAAGTTTGTCTGTATATTTTTATACCGTATACTTTTACTTAGCATTCCATTCAAAGAATGGTTTTTGTTTGGTTTTTTTTAATTCAGTCTCATTTAAAATACTCCTCTGACATATCTTAAAATTTATCTTGATCAGTCTATAACATTACAATTTTTAATTAAGAGGGAAAATATTTAAATTACAAATTCGTTAATTTCATTAAGTGACGACGATTAATTTAAATATTTTTCACTAACCATTTACACAAAAAGAACAAATTGTTATCTTTGAATAATTTACGAAAATTTAATTTGTCAGTTGTTATTCAATTTATGTTAAACCAAAATTTAAATAACTTAAAAACAAGACATTGTGCTACAAACCTACATTTTTACGCTTCAGTACAGATGAATTTTGTTGTACGTAAGGTTTTTGTAGCCCTGTATTTACACAAAATATGTTCCAAATAATTTTTTTTAACTAATTTCACCTTTAAATGTACTATATATCACAACAGAAGATTACACAAAAACACTTAAAAATGGTGAATTTAGGGTAAACAGATACAGGATTAAGAAATAATGATGAGTTAAAAATAAGTTACCTTTATTATTGAAAAATGTATTAATAGTAATTAAGATTATTAAAATATTCCATTGAAATTATTACGAATAATTATTATTTAAATAACTATATTATATAGGTGGAATACTTACTACGAAATACAAGTCAAGACTCGAACAGCATCCAAACATTTTAGCCATCACCTTATTAGAACAGCGACAAAATCGGGCAGTTATAACGATCTTCCAACTGACATATGTTAACATTTTCTATGCTGTGCGTTTGTTATTTGGTTTAAATATTTTTAGTACAAACCGTTTGACTATTCGGCTATTCCTTCCATGCTTTATATTTATATTTGTTAACGAATTCACTTGAATAAGCCGTAGTAAAGACCGATAATTTTTGTATAAAACGTCCTTAACCATCGGGGACTAGCGCTAAAACAATAACATTGAGGACTGGTGTCATTACACTTTTGCAATATCGTATAATAATGAAAATATTCCTATCAACACAAATTTCCTATTTAAATATTTTTATCTTATTATTGAAGTGATTTGATTATATACATATTTAAATAATTTTGATTTTTTGTAAAATATATTTAAAAAATACGAAAATTTCTATCAATTTTAAACTATTACATAAACATAAATTATATTATTAAAAAACAAAATATTACAGATTGCGAGGCATTATTTTATAAGATATTTTAGTTTCTACTACAATATTACTGCATTACGAGTATTTGTAATGTGTTTTATTTAAGAAAATCGTTCAAAAAGTATTTGACCGGCTTTTGTAGCATTTACTGACTCCAGAAGCAATAGCCACAAAAGGCATGAAGCATTTCATCCACAGTTAAAATTCGCTAATGCTGTAACAATTTATAATATTTGACCCAAACAAGTCAAATATTTCCCTGATTGCAAATAATTTTTCTCCTCTTATCACTGGAGGAACGATCATCTAATCTGACATAGGTAGTTCAGAAGAAATAAGAATCTGTAATAGCTCATGGCAGCTCTCAATAACTGCATGCCTGTCCCATGTAATAACATTGTATTGTATAATGACAGGGCACGAATTATGTAGTGTAAACATATGGCACCAATGATCCAAAAGTATCACATCAGGACTGATGCCGTTGTCAATGCACAAAACTCCTGCATGGCGCCAGTAAAACTTCTGCATCTCAGAAAATAACAATATTTTTTATGACAAGATAATACACAGTAGGAATGCGTTGAGGAATCCACCAAGGGAATCCGACCTGATTACCTATATTTAAAAACAAAATATAAAAAAAATTACATCTGCTGCAAAAATGCAACAGCGCCAGTACCCGAAGGTTAATGGCACAATACTCCTAAAACAAGTCTATTTTTAAAAAAGTATTATATTTTTATGCACAATTTTTAATTTGTATCCGCGTAGACTAACAAAGCTAAAATTAATGTTCAAGACTGGAGAAACTTATACAACAAAACTATTAGTATAGATCAAATTTATGTGCAATCATTGTCGAATATATTAATACCTAAACTTACGTAGTTAGGTAAACACGTATCTCATTATAAGTTTTTCTCTAAGGTTACATTTGAGAAAATTTTCATATTATCACTAGTCACAAAACTCATAATTGAAAGATGATTACTTATTCATTACGCTACTAAAATAATATTTGCCAAGACTTGGGTTTTGTGTCAATTATGGTGTAAAGCTTGTCTGACAGCTCGAGTAGACTGTACAACTAGTAGGGGATATTCTGTTTATCTGCACTCTAGAGTCCTGTTCTAAAGTGGCAGCAATTTACAAAGTTCTTTAATTTTTTTAATATTTCTATATGTTATTATCAAGTGACTAACAGTTGTTATGTCATTTCGATAGTAAGCCTATTACACCATTTTATAACGTAATGACCAGAAAAAATACTCAATGAAAACAACTAAAAAAAAAAAAATATGTTAAACAATCTCAACAATTCTATAAATACTTTACGATAACAATTTCAGAATTGAAATTTGTTTGTTGCACCTTTGTAAGTAAATATTAATAGTAGTGATGGACTAAATTCCGTAATGACGCAGAGAAAAAACTTAAAAATTGAAGATTTTGAAAAATAACTACACATATACACTAGATAGAAGTTTTATGGTATAAGCACAATTCAGGTATAATCTAGTTGACATAATGGATCGACTTGATAATAGCGCTGAAGTGAGGAGCTTATATAATATTATATAACATTTTAGAAGAATGTAGGCTAACTATGGTTAATCATTTTCATTTATATGAAGTTAAAGAATTGAACAATTAACTAGGGTGATTCAAAAAGAGCGCCGGTTTTGATATATCAAATTAAGAGATTTATTTTATTGAACAACTGAAAATAAATACATCAACAAGTTCATCTTTCCTTCCGATTTTATGTATGAAAAATGATGTCATGCATGTGTCCTCCTCTACTGCGCTGGCACGCATCAACTCTGTCCATGAAATTGGATATTACTGCACGACAAGTTTCGACTTCCATTTGCCTGATAGCCCGTCGAATTTCCTCCTTCAAGTCATTGATGTTTCGGGGTTTATTGGCATACACCAATGACTTCAGATGACCCCAAAGAGGAAAGTCACAAGGCGTCAAGTCACACGACCTTGGTAGCCATTGATGGTCGGAATTACGAGAAATGATGCGATCCTGGAACCGTTCACGGAGCAACAACATTGTTTCTCGTGCAGCGTGACAGGTAGCACCATCCTGCTGAAACCACAACTCGTCAATGTCCATTCCATCCAAATGACGCCACAAAAACTCCCTAATTTGCTGGGTTAACAGCCACACTGTCACGAACCAACGTAACGTTCTGCTCAGTTTGGCCAGAACGACGACGTCCAGAACTTTTAAGGTCGACTGTTGAACCCGTCTCAAAAAACTTTTTCATGAGCCTGCGAACTGTTGATTCATTCGGTGCTTCATTACGTCCTAGAGTACCACGAAGTCGCCTGACAGTAGCCGCATAACTCTCTCCACTCTGGTAAAATGTTTTGACGATTAACACTCGTTGCGCAATAGTAAACTTCTCCATGGTTAGACACAGACTGCGAGAGTACTACACTGCGAACAAGAGAAACTACAACTGAATCGTCAATCGGAATGTTCTCCGAAATAGCAATGAGGTCAAACAATGTTGCCAACCGATAAACAAAAATTTATCAGCCGTTTAAAAACCGGCGCTCTTTTTAAATCACCCTTTATAATAAAAGCAAATCTAGTTTTATTGTCATTTGTTTGTTACCAGTTTACCCAATATACGGTAGGCTTACTACAATTTAAAATAAAAAATGAGACTTTATTTGCCATTCTTTCCGTCCTAAATGACGAAGAATGTTAACATAACAAGCCGATTACAATTAAAAATTAAACCAATTAAAATACACGGAGTTAGATACCTTCAATCAAATAGAAGATGTATATTTTTTTTAATACGCCGTATAAATAAACAAATTAATTAATTATTGTCAAATATACTAATTAACTACACTAAAACATTGTATTTAGGGGTAAATTAAAAATTATTACTGATATTAAATTGGCTTAGTTTGTTGGCTTTCTTTACAACTCCGCGTGTAATCAATCTAAAGCAGGAAATTAAACGTAGGAAATTAAATATGTTTTTTAAATGCTGACACGAGCAATTTCCTTTCCACTAAACCACTCCCTTTCGGTCCAAATACAACTTTAGTTCTTCGCTCTCTTTTTATTGCATAACATTTTTATATTTTCTTTCTCTTCTACTATTTATAAAAACAGGACTACCAACCAAAGTCAAGTTTCTCTCGCTTACACCCCATTCTTTCTGTCTAAGCTATAGTCCGTTTATTGTAAGCTTGCTCTTAAAAATTAACAAAATATTATTTGATTAAACACTTTTGTTATTAAATCTCAGTTAAACAACTGTTCAGAATCTTATTGTGGTTTCATAGTTTTTATTGCCATATTGATAAATATACAGAGTGATTCAATAAGATGGAAACAATTTCAATAAGCTGTATTTCCTGAACTACGTGTTATATTTTAATTCTGTAAATTACATTTGAAAGAGAAAGTTTTAAATTTTAATTTACATACATGAAAGTTTATAGATGTTCAATGTGTCCTCCTCCGGCTGCACGTACAACATCTAGACGGTAACTGAACTCATCCCAAACTCTCTGACGCATGTCTTGGGTCACTGAGTTGACTGCAGCTGTGATACGATTCCTTAGTTCATTCAAATTGGTGGGAAGAGGTGGTATGTAAACTGCACTTTTCATGAACCCCCACAAGAAAAAGCCACAGGGTGTGAGATCTGGAGACCTCGGTGGCCAAAACTGAAGTGCAGAGTCGTCATTCGCCATATGACCTATCCATCGTTGACGTATGGATTCATTTAGGAAACGCCAAACATTGCGATGCCAATGGGGTGGAGCTCCGTCCTGCTGGAAAATGTAATCTCCTGAATCTTCATTCATTTGAGGAAATCCACCCCATTGGCATCGCAAATCGAAACCATTCATTTTACTTTACAGTGATATACGCAGATTTGTATGAGTACAAATAGAAAAAAATGATAGTAGTTTTTTATGTGAAGCCCTAAATCAGAAGAGAGCAATATTATAGCACCTAAGCCTAATTTTGTTTGTGATCTGGATGTAATAAAAAAATAAACAGACTAACTTAAAACATGTAACAATTTTTTTTTTAGCTTTTATTTGTTATCGGGAACTGTAAGTTATTGACAACTACCCAATTTGATCGCTGCTTCTCGCTGTATTTTTGAAGTGTACTAGGCATGAGTTTGAACAGGGACCCCCAGTAAAATTTTTTCATGGATGGCTGTCAGCTGGTCACTATACAAAGTCACTTGCCAAAACGTGTTACTTAACAAATAATAGCAACCTTCTACTAGCTGACTGACTGGGCTGGCCCGCAGGCCAAACATGTAACATTATTAATTATTTATTTTACACAACTAATAATTACAAATTCTTAAGCAGACACTGGGCTACAAGCCGGAGGGCAGGAGAACACGAGGACGCCCGAAAAAGAGATGGGCAGATTTGAGAGGTTTGGAACAGGCAGAGATGCCTAATGCTTGAAAGGCAGAAGAAGAAGAAGATAATTACAAATTAATTATTCAACCACGGTTACTATACTATCTTGTAAAGTAACCGTGGATTGAACTTGAGTACTAATAAATTCAATTAGGTTACATAAATTTAATTAATTAGACAACTTAATCTTAAACTAAATTTGACTATATTTAAGACACTGTAACCAAAAAAATAATCAAAGCAATCTATATCTGTCTACAACCACTTGTTACTATCCGTACGACAAATATTTTTAACGTAATTCAAAACTGGTTCCGTAACGACACTACATTTTTCATTCACAATTAAACTATTGACTGACCGACTACAAAGGTGCTGACTGTTTTTATATCTGCGGTCTTGTAGTAAATCTAGACTTTTCGAACACTTTTTCTATTTTATTGAAACATTACAGAAAGAATGAAAATAAAACAAATATTTTTACAGTTTCATATTTCTGAAAAATTTCATTCATCGCAGTTTACTATTCTTATTCAACACATTCTAACCCGTACAATACACGATTTTTACAATAAAAAATATATTCCATGAACCGTTTCTGTAATGATGTTACAATATGCATTCGAGGTTCACATGTAAATTTTGCCGCAAATTACTTTCATCCTCCCTATAAACCTTCCGCGTGAACATTAATACTACATAATTATTACAATATTGGAATTATTACCTAACTGAACCAATTGAAGTACTATATTAAAATTAATCAATTCATTTTAATATTATTGTTAATATGTACTCGTTTAAATTTTTAAAATTAAAATACCTACAAGTTTTCTTTCGTAGATAACAAACCTTTTCTCTTAGGCGTCGGAACTCCCCAAAATTGGTTTTATAAATAATACGCCCATAGTAAAGGAAAATGGCAATACATTATTTAGACTGGCACTTGGAATAGAAGGCTAACGTAAAATACGCTTGTAACAAAAACAAGGTTTTGTTAGTTAAAAAGCCTACTTGACAGACTTTCAAAATTTAGTGTCTCTAACAAACTGACCGTTTATACAAGGCGGTTATTTATAACACCTGTGGTGAATCTAGAGATTTTAGTATGACGGACCAACAAACCATCTCATACTAATGGGTTCTTTATTATACAGTATATTTTGTTCTGTCAGATAAATTATTGCTTACCTGTTTTGATTTTTGTTCACTGTTTAAATTGCAAAACTCTCTTACTGGATTAAGTTGACTTATGAATATGCGTACCGAAAATTATTAGGAATAAATTTGTAATAACTTAGTTCAGTATAACGTTTGGCTTACTCAAGTATTGGAAAGTAATATTTGGATTTTCAGTACTATGGAAGGCAAATATTAAAAACAAAGAGGTTCTCGAGCAACTTAGTAAATATAAAGAATCGCTCGTAACAACTAGAAAAAGAAAGACTACGGACTTCAGCCGTTTTAATTAGCACACAATAATTTTTAAATACATTGAAAACTAACTGAATCAACAACTGCAGTTAAATGGAGTTCCGTTGGTGGGTGTAATCTTAATCAAGATTTATTTTCTAATGTTATAACAATTACTAAACCTGCCGGGTTGGTCTAGTTGATAAAGTCGTCGCTGCGAGTCAGCAATTTAACTGATTATCGGAGACGAGGTTCCGTAGTTCAAATCTTAGTTAAGGTAGAAACTTCTATACGAATTTAAATACTAGACAGTGGTTACCGGTGTACTTTGATGGATGAGGTTCAATTAACTATACTCTCTCAGGAATAGTAGGCCTGGGTCTGTAGAACACTACACCTTATTTACAAGTCATACACATCATTCTAATCTCACATGGACATGGGGTTGCTTATTGTTCTTAAATTGAACAGATTTCAAAGTACACGCATTAGTCAGTTTTATAGATATACTTATAAACAAATAAATTAACTGATTTTAAAAATTATTCATAAAAGTAAATAAAATACCACCGATTTAAATTAAAACTAGAAAGCTATATGGACCCATATAAAAAACTAAATTATTCTCCACAAGGGAAATGCCAATTTTGTTGTATTAAATAATTATATAGTTAAAACATTTATCATCATCATCATTCTTTTATTATGTAATAAAAAAATCTTTGAACATTATTAAATGATCATCATGCAATCATGTATGTTATGTTTGCAGCATAATTATTGAGTCTCGTTTTAAATAATAATTATCACAAGTAATAATAAATCAGTGTATTAATTGTTTATTATTAAATTTGTATGCTATTATATTAATATATCATCAGTAAATTTGTTCATTTGAATAAATATACGATCAGTAAATTATTTTATTTTTTACAGTAACCTAATTGTTATTTATACGAAAACAACAAGTCTTTTTACATTATCCATATTCTCTTAACTTTCATATTAACATTATCCATATTTAACTATAAATTCTCTTCTAATCAACTTAAATTATCTTTTTTATGAATGAATGGATGAATGAATGGGACGTTCCAATGAAACATGTTGTTGGCTTGAGGCTTTACGTCCCATTAAATTAATTTACAATTTTTATTTCTTCTTCTTAGTTGCTTAGTAACCATATTTTGTTTATGAAAATTAAATAATTTTTAAATATTTTATTTTAATCAGCTGGATTTATTTATACTTACTTCAATATACTCAAATATAAACAAATCCAGATGTCAGTCAATTTTGTATCATTACACCCAATAATCCGCGTTCTAAACAGTCCACATTTACCAGGTAACACCAATCGTCAACTCCGCAGAAGGTGAAGCATAGATTCTGGGTATATTTTACCAATCACCAGACGTTTTTCTTCTTAATAAACGTTTAAAAAAAAATTAATATGTAATATATAAACATGAAGGTTTTTAATAACCTGATGATATTGAAATATGAGCGTCCTGCTAATGAGTCATATTCTCTTCGAAAGTAGTAAAGTGATGTAGTAATAAACTACAAATACATTTACTGATAGTGTAAATCTGCATAGTCGTAGATTTAATAAAATAAAGTGAAAAAAATATTGAATAAGTAAAATAAGATCGGTGCATAAAATTTCTGAAAAGCATCGTAAATGTTAAATCATATTATTTATAATTTCATAAACATAATAATACTTCTGAAGTCAACACATTTTGAGATAAATATTAAATATATTCAGTCCAGTCTTTTCCATAATTTCAGTAGTTATGAAAACCATTCCCACCGTGCCATCTAATAAGCTGTCTGTAAAGGATTAAATGCATTGAATATATTAACTCAAACGAAATACTATAATAATTATTGTAAAAGTCATAGTAGCATTGAGAAAATATTTCATATATTATTCACAAGCTTTTTAGTAGGTGAATTAACCTAATTGTTTTCTTATTATAGATGAATATTACATTTTGCGTTGTAATTGCAACCATATTACTTTCTTTAGGTTTCTATTTAATTATTTTACGTTAACTACAGCCTTAGTATTATCAATTTCACTTATAATGCTATATAACTGTTTTTAGACACAAACTTACAATGAACAAGATTTATCTAACTCTTTTATCCTTACAGTCGCATTTAGGAACTACTTCCTCGAATGATGATTCCCCCTCCATCAGTCATCCTTTCTAAGAGCCAATTAGCTCCACATTGCGCCTCGCGCCACTACATATTCCTCCTTACTCACTTTCTTAGGAAAATGCAATCCATTTTGGACTTAAGTAGACGCCTCTTCTATTTCTTTCTATTCCATCTTTTTTACACTAAATGCGCTACCATGCCTCTTTTTCAGTTTCCCTTCTCCGCCTTTATAACAAATATTTTACCCTTTTATTAAGTTCAGTTATTTACGGGGTTCTTTATTGCACATTTTAAAAGCTTTTATTACAATTTATTAATGTATCAATAATTTGTTCCAAGTGTTCAGAAATTAGTTTAACTTTACTAAATATATTTAATTTAATGAAAAAAGGAATATCGATCTTACTTTACGATTTGACGACTTGTAAAATTGAATTTAAAATGAGTATTTTAAATGAATATTAACAATAATATCATTGTCGTATCATGCGAGATGAGCGCAGATATGAATTGCTCCAACGCATTCTGCATGGAATAATCGACAGTAGAAGGGAAACAGGTCGCAGAAGAATTTCTTGGTTGGCCAACTTGAGGGTATGGTTGAATAAAAATTCAGATAAACTCTTACGGATAGCTACCGGTAAGGTAAGCATTGCCATGATGGTCACCAACCTTCGGAACGTAGAGGCACCCTGACAAGAATATTATTTTAAATGAGTATAAAAATGAAGATTGTACAATTTAACATCAGTATTTTTTTTAAAAATTTCAGGTATGGGAAATCTTTAAACTAAACCTTTACTGAATATTGAAAAACCCTAGAATGTTTATAATTTAGAAACCCAATTTAATTACATCAACTCATTCATTACCTACACAATCGAGAAAAACCTCACCTATTCAGCTTTTCATTATGTTAACAGTAAATTGTAGTGCAAAGATGGCAGACAGTCGTTTGTTGAACCAATAAAGTAAAGTACAGAGTGGTATTATCCCATTTTACGTTACGAATCAAAAGAATTTCCTTTTAAAATAGTACTTATCTATTGTTTAAATGATAGTATTAATGTGTTCCGAGTATTCAAATTATATTTTCTCTTACCAAACAAGTTAAAAACGTATAAGTAGATAAAAGACATACTCAAATATCGAGCATAATCACATTATTAAATATTAGTCAAATCAAACCCGTAATACAAATTTTAAGTCATCATAATTATTAATCGCTATTGCTTTTTAATCCTCTTTAAAATCACTGCATAGACATCAATATAACCATGGAAATTGCAAGAGCAGGTGTGGTGAACGTGCGCAGATTTTTATGCTACCAGTTACTGTCCACTGCAATAAGACTGAGAATCTTTATTTATGTTTTGCTTGTTCTTTATTGACATATATATTAAATTTTTTTAAATTAAATTTAAGCATTTTTAAATTTAGCCATTTTTTAAAATTAAAATTAAATTTGAAATTTTAAGTCACTCTAAATGAGCTCTGAACGACGGGTGAAGCTCGAGCATTAAATATTTGATATATATATATATATATATATATATATATATGAGGCATGAACCCTTCAACACGATGACATTTAACAACTAGAAACATTTTTAAATTATGGCTTTAAAGCAGTGAAAATGGTTTCTACGACAGGACTTCCGGGGTCCAATTTCAGGTTATATTTGGCATTTTTTTTACTCATTTTCATCTAAGACCCTTCATTCCCTACATTAGCATTGTTGTGGAAAACAAACGGACGTAAAACAAAACAAAATTTTCACATTTCCATCCTGCATTTGTTTTCTTTTGGCTGGATAAGTGAAACAACTAACGGAGAGGTATTGTTGGGAATTTATATACGTCCACGCCTAACTGCCAAGGTAAATATTAGGATGAGGGCATATCTCGGTCAGATCATTTGCCACCGAGAATTTGAACAAATTTAATTGATATTAGAAGACAAAACAGAATGAAAGCGATGGTATGAAGAGAAACCATGATTACTAGACATCAATGAATGGCAACACCACTTCATCGTTTCATCCAGCCCACGATAGAGAGAAGTCTGCCATACTGATCGCTAACCTCAATTGAGAAGGCACTGAAGGTGAGATGAAGGAATACAGTGTAACTTATTAATACTAGTTATACATTTGTCGATTAAGTTCAACTTATTCCAATAACATTCCAAAATTTTCCAAAACCATAAGTTATTGACAAACTGATGGTTCTAGAGGAACTTTAGCATTTTTTTAAGAGTATTAAATAAATATAATAATTACATATAATTCAATGCTTTTTAAATAATATCGTTATTAATATTTTCTAATATTATTAAGAATTAAATTTAGTTCGTTTGTTTTTTTTTTATACGGGACAATCTCAGAAACTGCCCAACAGATTTTGAAAGTTCCTATGCTGTTAAAAAGTTTAGAGCTTCCCGATAAATAAAGGGCGTATGTTATAACCCCTGCAAAATTGAAGTTCTCAGTTTCGATTCCCGGCTAGAGTTTGGAATTATTACACGTTAAAATCACCGGTTCTGATCCGCAACCTAAACTTAAAATGAACTAAAGAAAATTCAATGAAATTTATATCAAGAAAGTAACCATTACTTTCTCTACAATGTATCAGAAATAAATACCTCCATTTATTAGCTAAAATATTTAATAATAAACTTTATATCATTTTTTATAACTTACATTGAAAGTAAGGCATGGTTTAATAAATATAGGCTGAATAAACAGTAATATGAATAGCTTCAACTTCACGCGAAATATTACCCAACTGCAATAAGCTGTCTTTATATAAACATAACAATAACTGACTGTTCCTTCAAGTTGAAACCTAGAAGTATAACTTTATTGCTTCGGGAATGTTTGGAGGTTTTATTATTAAAGTCTAAAGGAGAGAATGAGTGAATGAGTGCTTAATAGAGATAGAGCAATAATACAGGGATAGACAGGCAGAAATTTCTACTTAAGTTTGAATATAGGTATAGTAATAACAAAATAAAAACAACATAACGCAGGTAGAGGTAGATAGGTTATAGAAATAGGTGGTTTAAACTTTAATATTACTTTTAGGAGTAAATACATTCAGTCGGTTACATTGAGCTGTTTCGTGCAAACGCAAAACAGTTGCAATTAAATTTGAAAATTTAAGTCACTCTAAATGAGCTTTGAACGACGGGCGAAGCTCGAGCATTATATTCCCTATATTTTTATACTGAAACACACCAACAAAATTACTCTCAAAAACAAAATTAAAAATAAAGAAGTACTTTTTTGTTTGAACTTTACAGTAGGCTATATGTTATTGCGAGATATTCTTTGTAATTTTTTTGTGTTTTATTATTTTTATAACATATGCCGTGAAATAATATCGCAAAATATTTTTTTTCATAATAATACAAATTACTTTATCACTTCAGCTTCTGTTATTATTATTTAGAAGTAACTACCTTCATTAACAAAAAAATTAAATAAATATAATTCGAAATTCTTGTCGTTGAGTCTTAACTGTGCTTTGCATTGTTAAAGAAACCTTTCATGTATATTTATATGATCAAACTGACATTATATTTTTTTTACAATATTAACTACTATTTACAATCAGCTTTAGACTTTAAGTAAATGATCTAGTAACTAAATTATGTTTAAGAAGAAGGCATCCAGTGACATCTTTTCCATATAATTTACAATATTTCTTATTTTTTATTTAAATCGTATATATTGCTACGTTAAATCTGTGACTTTTCGTTGAACACTAAACTTACTCTGTCAGAAAAGTGAAAAAACTAAAGAAAGTAAAACATCCATCGATAGCTCTGTGCCGGCCGCATTGGCGTAGTTGGTAACGTGCTGGCCTCTCATCATGTAATCTTGGGTTTCAATCCCATTCAGGATTCATCCTTCACCGTCTGCATTAGCAGTAATTGCAGAAGAGTTAAACGTTAAACAAAAATAAGAAAAAAAGATACCTCTGTAAAGGTTGTAAATAATATTAAAAATAATAATAACAGTTATAACAATAATAATAATAAGTAATGAATAAATAAAATACAGAAGAATATTCGGTTCTAAATTTTTATTACAATATCGACAAGGCAAGTTCATAGTATCAAATCTTATCAATCTTGAATTTAGATAATATCTAAATTCAAGATTTTTAGTGAATAAATCTAGAATTCTAAATTCAAGTGTATATTATACACTATTCTAATAAATTGTTTGCTAATACGTTTTTATGTTTGTAAAGTCTGTCCAAACAACTAATACTAAAGTTTTAAATTTTGTATTTCTTATTTATGTACAAATTGAGATCTCAGTAAACAAAATAGGTTGTTTATATACCAGGGTAGTTTTAACGTGACGGTCTTAGACTGGAATCGCTCTAACATCTCTGTGTTTGAATCTGCAGAAGTAGTTACCTCAAAGTTTCAAGAAGTTAATACTTAATTATTTATAATAGGCATTATTAAAAATAAGTATTTGTAAATAAGTAGTAATACTGTATTAACTTTACACAAAATATCGTGTAACATTTCTCGAATTGCAACTGCCAAATTATTCGTTAGAACACCTACCAGGCATAAAACATAACGTTGTTCCTTTCACTTTCACTTCTTTGTTTGAAGACAGAAATATCTTGCTTTTAATTGTTTTGGTCAAAGTCAGAAGTATATTATTTATCTAAGACTTTCATTTTTTGTTTGACTTCAGAAAAATTTTATGTATACATTTGACTTTTCACACTTTTTAAGGAAGAAATACTTTTTTGTGTTATTTATCCAGCACTTTAATGTTTTTTACGTCAGAAATATTCTATTTATTCCCTTATCTTTGATTTAAACATTTTTGTTGGACGCAAAACATATTTTTCTTTATAATTTATCCATATTTTTAAATTTAAACACAATAATACATTTTCTTCCAGCAACAACACATTCTTATCCCTTTCAGGAGATATTTTACAATCTGTTGCAAGGTATTAAAAAAATAAGAAAAAATATTTTATGCTTTAAAAAAAAAGGAATGCTGTTTAAAAATACCAATTTCAGAATTATTGAACACAATTTTAACAATTATTTCTATAGCAATATAATACTTAAAAACTCTTGTCAATTATCGACCTTAACCTTTTTGTAAAACTAGCTGAGACAGACACGTTAGCTAGGGAACGGGCTTGTGAGGCTTCAGCCCTCCTCCGCCGAACGAAAAATTCAAATTTCTTAACAGCTTGAAATGTCAAAGCTCCCTGGTTAGCTTTCCGGTCAGACTTAGCACTTTTTTATCGCTCGTTTTCATTTATCACCCTTCACTAACCTTAATATTTATAAGAGTCTGGCGTAAAGTAAAAACATCTTCCGACTCAGTCCAACAAAACCAAAATCCTGGCACGTGCTTACGTAAAAGAGTAATCTTTTAAATGCTTAATTATATTTATTGTTACATTTCGAGAGCACGGGCATTAAATAATATTTATATTTAAAGATAACTAAAATTGTAGATTGACTAAAAGTAAAGTGAATTGATAGGTTAACACTTAAGAACGGTAACATCATCTTATTAACACTTAATACCATTTATAATGAACGTTTTTTAATGTTTCAGATGTGTACCTGATGTTTAATTGAAACTAGAGATTTAAACAGTAGCTAACCGGTAAGTTTATCATAATATAATAAATATTTATTTGTATATTATGAAAGTTCAAATACTTTTAAATATTTCTTTATTTTTTATAATAAAGTGGGCTTTCCGTCCATTCCAGCTAGTTAACCGATTAAAAGGAGTATTCCGTACAATGTATTCAAATAATCGGTAGAAAGTAACACCGAATATGTGAGAAAATTTCTTTGATATTCAGCTAAGGGCCTGCCTTGGATAACCCGTGGTTAAGTGGTCAGCGAAACTGATTTCTACAACGTGTTCCAATACCGGTCAGATCTGGCGTTTTCACATCACTCGTTTTTATCCATCACCCTTCATTGTCTGTATTAGCATTAATGCGCAGAACAGTCGGATATAAAATAAAATGGAGCTAATAGCCTACACTAAAAAACACCGCCAGATATTCCTATTAATTTCTATATAAGAGGTGTTAAAGTAAATACTGGCTACTGACTCAGTTGCTAAACAGTTCTTAACTACAACAAAAATCACAGAATTGTAATAGACAATGTAATAGACATGTAATAGTCCATTACATGTAATAGATGACGTTGCCATACTTAGAATATATTTGATATATCTGTGGAAAGCTCTGTGGAAAGTTGAGTGATAAAAATATCACCTTACTGATATTGTTGATCCACCGGGTTGGTCTAGAGGTAAAGCCGTCACCGTGAGTCAGCTGTTTAACAGCAGATTTTGGAGACGAAGGTTCCTGGTTCAAATACTAGTAAACATAGTTACTCTTATACGGATTTGAATACTAGACAGTGGTTGCCGGTGTACTTTGATGGTTGGGGTTCAATTAACCATACTCTCTCAGGAATGGTCAACCTGGGTCTGTACAAGACTACACCTCATTTACACGGCATACACATCATTCTTATCTCATTGGGTCATGGGGTTGCTTATTGTTCTGAATTGAACAGATTGCAACGTTTGCATATTAGGAATTTAAAAAAACCTGATATTGTTATTCTTCTTTATTGCACAGCTTTATAAATTCTTGCGTACACATTTATTTGTGTAACTATTAAGTTGTATTTAGTTGTCTAAACTAAACTGATGAATGGTACGAATTGCCCGTCATTTTATTGACTATTGTGATGCGTAAAATTCAGCAACTTTTAACTTGTCTTATTTTCGAATTGATTAATTTGTGAAGCTGCGATTTTAGTATTAATGTAATAAAATACCTTTAAAACATTTCAGAATCAAACGTCAAACTATAATTAATTCATTATATTCTAATATTTGTTAAGTTACATGTTTACTTTTTTATTTTTGTTGAAAGAAAATCAAAACTACATGAACAATAACAAACAGAAAAAATTTTGCGAATCTAAACTTCTTTACACATGATTTTAATTGAAGAGGCGGCAACGATGAACGATACTGTAATAATGGTACTGCGACTGCAATGATCGATACTGATACTGTAATAATGGAAACAAATTGAAAAGATGTGTAAAGAATGCTGGAGCGAATCAATACGTATAGTGAAGAAAACAGCATGAGAATAAACATCAAAAAGACCAAATACATGGTGGTTTATAACAGAACAAAATTTGTACAAAGGCAATTGATGCTCAACAACACATCAATTGAGAGAGTTAGCAAGCATCGATATTCAGGTCGAATAGTGTACGAAAATAATGATCACACAGCCGAAAAAGAACAGAAAAAAGAGATGGCTCGATTTACATTTGTAACATGATAACCCTTTTTAATAGATAAATCCTTGAGCCTTGCCCTGAGATAGAGGTGGTTTTATGTTACATCTTCTCGACAATGTTACATGTCGTGGAAGCTTGGACGTTGGAGAAAATAAATATCAGGAGAATAGATGCGTTTCAGCTTTGGTTGTACAAGCGCATGTTTAAAGTCCCTGGACGGATAAAGTACCCAATAAGACAGTCTTGCGGAGCATGGGAATAGAGTAGAAACTTGTTTACACAGTCCGAAAAAAGGAAAATGGTCTATCTGGGTTACATTATGCGTGGGCCAAAAAATATGAAATGCTTCACTTGATAATACAAGGCAAGATTCAGGAGAAGAGAGATGTAGGAAGAATTTTTTGGTTGAAGAATCTTCGTGACTGGTTTCGTTGTACCTAATGGAGCTTTTCAGAGCTGCTGTGTTCAAGGCCTGAATAGCCGTCATAATTGCCAACCGCCGGTTGGAGAGGGTATGATAAGAAGAAGAACTATGATTGACTAGAGATGCGATTCAGCCCGACTAAACAATTTTGACTAGCCAAATAAATTGTGTAAAGTGACAAATTTGATCACCCTGCAATAGAAGAAATTGCTCTGATTTTTCTAATTATAGTATCGTCTACGATGGCCTAATAAATTGATAACTATCTGTGTGATATGATTTCACATTTCATTAATCGTAATTTAAATTTTAAGTTACGATTTTCTTTTTTATAGAATAATTACTTTAAACAATCAGTAAAAGGGATTGTGATAAGGGAATGATGTAATACAAAATAACAAGAATGTGAGGGTAAAGCCCTTCCATAAAAATGCCACTAAAAATATATTTTATAGAATTTAATTTTTTTTATTCTAAATTGTTCTTAAAAAGTCATTTGTATTATTAAAATATTTAGCGTGTTAGTTATTTATGTTAATTTTTTTTGTTAAATTATTTTAGTGTGCTAATTTTCCTGTTTTTAGTTTTAGTTTCTGTATAATCTGTCGCGGAGATACCAGACATGATGCCATTTCAAACGTTGGTGGTTTGACTATTATGTAGCAAATTTAGAGCCAAATGATTTTGTGTTGACAATTTAACGTAATATTTTTGCTGAGCCTTCTTGTTTTTTTTTAAATTTGACAGCAATACGATTAAGGTAGAATGGACTGGAACAGTGACTGGTATACTCAGTAATGATGTAAGGTTTGAACAAATATTTTATGAAATTATATCTAAATATATACAAGCAACAAATCCAATTTACTCTAGCCTATCTATACTATCTACATACTATGTAGATATAATACCGGGTGATTTTTTAGTCCTGTTACCCAATTGTTAATGTCTGGTAATTTTTTTCTAGGAAAGGGATATTTTGTTTTGTGACACAAAGTTGGTAGCCCTACTCAACCGGTATAGATACGACAGTTTGAGTTGATTCTCCTTGAGTTGCGTAAAATTTTGTGCTGTTTCCAGTTGTGTTACGAACAGAATGTCTTTTACCCTAGAACAACGGGTTTTCATTCTTGAACAATATTTTGCTACAAAATCGTATGCGAGTGTAAAAGAATCATTTCAAATTAAATTTTTTGGTGTTCCTTCACTCTATTCTAGTCAATTTCTAGGCTAACTAACTGATTTTTAGAGGCAGGTATTGTTTGCAGCAGAAAACATAGTGGTCGACCAACTAACTCTCTTGACAGATGACGTTAAGAGAATGTGAAAACAAGATTGCTCAATTCTCCATGGAAAAGTTTACAAAAACTTTCCTCGCACGTTGATTTGTCATGTTCGAGTGCTCAGAAAGCTGCTAAAAATTGAAATTGTATCCGTATCACATGCAATTAGTTCTAGAGCTTCAGCTTCCAGATTTAAACAAGAGATTGTTTTAGGATAAAAGACATTCTGTTCGTAGCATGACCGGAAATGGCACAAAATTTTACACAGCTCAAGGAGAATCAACTCACACTGCCACATCCATACTGGTTGAGTAGGGCTACCAACTTAGTGTCACAAAACAAAATATCCCTTTCTTAGAAAAAAATTACCAGACATTAACAATTGGGTAACAGGACTAAAAAATCACCCGGTACTATACTACGTAGTATGCAGATATACTATCTACATATTATGCAATTGTAATCAGTCTATTTACACACGCAGGACATTACTATTATAAAATATACTTACGTAAAATAATGACCCACAAATGTACCTAAAGATAATCTACAGAGTTATATTTAATACTAGCTAAAATGCCATTTGTTTGAACGTTTTTCTCGGTGCTATGGACGGTCTGTTGGTGTACCGAGTTCGATCCCTGTTAGGTCTTATATTCTTTAATTATTCATTGTTCGTTCTCCTATCACTCGTTCTCCTTTCAACGTCAGCATTATTATTAATAAAAAAAAATAGTTGTACCTAAAATAAAAGCAAGATCTTGGTTTTTTTAAATTAAAATATGCAGCGTTTATTATTTCCATAGTAAATGAAAGGCCAATCACAATAGGAACACTTACGTCAGTTAACTAACAAACTATTAAAGATACTGATTCATTTCTGACAATGTGACCGAGAATGGGTGATAGGGTGGAATGAGTAGGTAGGTAACTGACTGAATGGATGCGGGTTTTACCAGCGCTTAGGTTTAGTTTTATTGTTCTGTTTGTTTTGTATATATATATATATATATATATGTTATTCTAAAATATTGATATTTATTTTTTTCTTAATTGGTAATATCTCTGTTATTGTGCATGAAAATGAAAAAATTTACATAATCAAACGTATTTCTTTAAATTTTCGTAATTTCGATTATATAACATTTTTTGATACATTGACTTTTAACGGAGATATTCGTAGTTTTTTGTTTACTCCTCCCTCTGATCTTGCTCATCCCTTTGTGATATTAAAAAAATTTATAGCCTATTTTATTTCGATTATGTACAGGACCTAAATACTTAAATTCATTGAATTTGGTTCAGTGGTTCTTGCGTGATGCCGTAACATACAAACAGACAAACAGAGAAAAATTCAGCTGAACTCATTTTGGGTATTTACTTCATAGATCTGACGTAGAAACAAAATTTGGGGCATTTTGAAAAATTGTACAGACAAAATCATAGTTTTATTTATATAGATAATATCCTATGTAGTAAATTCTATTTTATTTAAGGCTACTTAGTGTTTAAAAGCAGAATAGTTGAGCTAATTGTGTAAGAGCTCTTTCAACGAATCTTGAAATATTGTGTAACAAGTGTAAGCAATCTGTGCGCATTGGGGGGTTGTGAGATAAGGACCACAGATTGTAAAGCAACGTAGTTTGGAACGATAGGTTCTTTATTTAAATTTGTATTGGAGATGGACGGTCAGATCAGTCTGAAGAAATAAAACATGAGCTTATAAGAGAAGTGAACAAAATGTTCTTACTTGTATTCATGACGTTTTATTAAAAACAATATTTGAATAGTATTATCGAGAAGACTTTGAAGCAATCTTTAAATCTTAACTTTGTGAAGACCTTTGATTTTCTTTACAGTGTTTTCGAAAGATAAACTTGAATGAACTTGCAAGATTAATTTTTATAAATTTTAAAAATATAGATTATTATTTTCTTAGAGTCTAAAACAACTCTGTGGTAAACGAAAAGGCAAGTTAAGGATGTTTCTTACTTAGTAAATTTACCATGTTTATGAATGTGCCTAAGGTAATATAGCCTTGTAATTCATTGTTTATGTTTCATTAAAGTTTATAATAGGCTAGTTGCCAAACTCCAAAATTATTCTGAATTTGGGAAAAAACAATACTCACATAGAATTTATGATTATTCATTAGAATTTATTAAACATAAAATGAATTCAAAAATACAATATGTATAACTGAACAATGTTTATACAGAGAATATTTCATATCGTTCGTTTTATATTTATTTCATCAAGTTTTTTTTTTAATTTTTATTAAATAAATTAAACAATACGCGTACGATGTATTGTTTCACCATACAGACAATAACTTATAAAACACACATTGGACACAGTTACTGAATTTATTATTTTTATATCATTGTTATTAATAATTTTATCTCATGTAGCTAACTTATTTTATGCATATTTTTTGATAGAGCCAGAAAAGTTCTCATGTGGAACTGAATTAAAAATTTAATTAAATTCTGTATGAAATTATATTAGTACAAAGTGATATATTATAAATTGTGTACAACGTTCCCTCTTTGTTGTACGTTTCATGATGAACAACATTCTTGAAGCATTATTTGAAAATAGAAAAATGTTTTCTCTAAAATTATATACCTAATAAAATACTAAGGGACATTATTTGGTTCATTAGGTTCAATCTCTTGTGATTAAATCAATGTGGTGCAAACAATTTCATGAATAGTGTAGTAAACAGAAACAGCCGATCAGTTAGTTCACTGGTTAACAACAGTTGTGAGGTTCCAAACGACCGAATGTTCAAATCCAAGAGAAGCTAGGCTGATGGAACATGTTGCATCCTCTTACAGGCATGCATTAGTCAAATTAACTTCTCTTTCCAATTCCGCCTTGTGAATAATTCTTCTGAATGTCTTCATTACAATGTCACTGTAAGTTAGCGATCTTATATTTATTCACATCAGGTTAATTAAATTTAAAAAAAATTAATTTATTTTTGTTTTGTATTTTTACCACTCTAACTTATATTGAATTATTCTAATATTATTACTATTAAAGAATCAATTCCAGCTTCTCAAAAAATAGTAACACAAAAATACAAAACTTATTTAAATGTTTGCCGAATCAAACAGAACTTTTGAAGTTAAATTTAAATAAACAATAAAGGTAAAAAATACACTTCATCTTATAAAAATTGCTCTATGTTATTTAGTAACTGACCGATATTACATTTAGATAAAGAATTTGAATTGAAAAGATTTGAATAACAATTAAATATTATAAATCTTCATTTCTATTTTAAATTAAATTTTAATGTTGCAATAATAAAAGATTAAACATACAAAGACGATTATCGGTTGAAGGTGTCCGAATTTTATAAGGATGGCTTCATGTTGGTCTTTTATCTAGCCAGAAGCTTAGGTATAAACTAGGCTTCTAGGCTAGCCTAGTTTTAACTTATCGTCTTGTGAAATATTTATTTAGACGTTGTTGTTTTGGTCAACAGTCAAAAGACTAATTTGAACCTCTAGAGGTTTACTAAGTAAAAACGAGGTGTGAGGTGGTTTACTATTGCCTTTCTCACAGAGTTGAAAGAGTATGCTTATCAGCATGCCAGGCCCTCCGAAAATCACTTACTTTCCACACTGCAAATGAACCTTCACTTCATTCACTACAAGGTCTGGCTGTATAGTGAAATTCATTACTCTCAGAGGGTATAACTCTGAGTGGTATCATTTACACCTCTACCTCTACTGTTCGTAAAAAGTTCAGTCATATAATTGGCTAATTGTGTGTTTAGAAACAGAACGTTTTTGTTGCCCTGAAACCAGCCGATCGAGTGCAATTAATTTAACACTCCACCTGCCTGTTATGGGCATATTTAGACGAAGGGAGGAACATGTTCAAGATCAAAATGAAAATTTAGGTTACGTAACCTAAAAATAGTTTTATCGTTTTTAGAATGTGGAGTTTACTGTGCCAGTAGATAATCAAACATATTTCAATATTTCAGTAAAACATTTTCTGGAGTAGCTACCTAAATTCTTAAGTATCCAAATACAGTGTCGTAGATATATTATTTGATGTGATTGAGGGAAATGAATATTTATATATCCAGATTGTTGAACCTAAAATCCTTTTCAATTGGTGATATAAATCGTTAATTTATTCAGTTTCACAAATAAGAAACATTAGTCGTCAGAACTTGGAGCTTTTTAAGTAACAATTATAATAAATTTTGTGAAATATATTCGAAATAAAACTTGTTGAATTTAATCTAAACTTCTTAAGTTTAGCTATAAATGTGTAAGTCATATAGTTAATAAAAATGAACAACTAGTCAGATGTAGTCTAGTAGCACATAATATCATTTTACATCGTGAACCATCCGCTGCGTTATAAATGTTCGTGTACTATGTTTGGTATTTGTTATTACTACACAGTATACTGTACGATATTACTTTAGCAGTCCTGTTTAACAAGTAACAAGGGATGACAAGGAAACGGGCAACCACTTTATAACTGGAACGTGTAACTACATTCCTGTCTGACTACTTTTTTATACGCTGCATTATACATTGAGAAGAACTTCAAACATATTTTATACTAATAAAAAATTTGTAATAAGTAGTTTTTATTACAATACTAGAACTATTCTCATGTTATTTTAAAATTAAATTGAAATAGAAGATAATTAAAATCTTTCACTTCTGTGGTTTTACCTGAAATTTTATTAATTTACTATTTTTAAAACCCCCATGAAAATTTATCCTTTCTAAGAGAATCATTAAAACTGCAAACAATACGTTTGGACGTTTACACGATATTTATTAAATATTTTAGTGTATTTTAATTAGCTAACGTGTTAACGTTCCAGAATTGGATGAAATTTCTCTAAAGGAATATTTAATTATAAATGCACTCTCACCACAAGCATTGTATTATATTACTACTGTTTAAAAAATGCGTAAAAATCAGTGGTTATGATCGTTTCATGTTTGGTGCAACAAATTACTACGACTCTTAAAAACCAGAACCTCGTGACATTTTTCCGAAATTGCGTTTTTTGCGGAAACGTATAGTTTTTAACTTGCTCTGTCGTCCTGCATAACCTCGTGTATGTTAAAATACATCATTTTACCAATAGATAGCAGCACTTACAGAACCTGATGTTTATTTTCAATCAAAGTTAGCTGATAGAAACTCGTATTTGTGTTTTGTCATTTACGAGATCCTAGTTCTAACAGTCGATAACCTATTTAGTAAATAAGAATAGGGTACGATTTTTAAGAAAACCGTAGAAGCCGTTTTTGTGAAAATCGCAAAATGTGAAAAATGGCAAGAATAAACTACTAGAACGTGTACTAGGCCTACTTCCATTCGACCGATTTTAATGAAAACGTACGTGTCGTGTTACCACATAGCACTTAACTTAACTTCCAAGTTTGAAATTCGTACGTTATAACGTTCTTGAGATATTATGTTCGCAAACATAATTATGTACATATTATGTTCGCAAACATACACAGGCACACGTGTGCCTGCACAGACTGATTACTAGAAACACGTTTTTCGGGTACATGGGACCTGACAATGTGTTAAAAAACTCGATTTAAAAAATCGACATAAAAACAGTACTTTCATTTATACAGGGCAAGAGAAAGTAACAATACATCCGTAAAAATATCGTTATCGCCCAATCACATTGTTGATGTAATGAGTTTTATAAGTTTTATCGAAATTTTTTATCAAATTTTATCGTTTATTATAAACGTCACTGGAGGTAGTAGGTCTAAATAATTGATTAGAAAGAAATGACTGACAAATTTGTTAATTGTCCGGCAGAGGTTGAAAATTCTGTTGTTTGGGGATCACATGGTTCTGATGAATGTGACGTCACGCAGACCATCGATGGGTCAGTTACCAGGTTCACAGTTTGCGATCTGCTCATTGAGAGAGTTCATTGTACAGCTCGCGGTCAATAAAAGGGATTGGGTGATTTGCTGTATTGAATAGTATGCACGTTGTATACCTAAATTAAAATTGCAATCGTATATACAACACGGTAAATTATTTGTTTTGTTTTGGTAACTGATTTTTCTAAAGCTATCATTGTTTTGATCTTCTTACCAGTGATTTTTCATTCTGTGATAAATGATGTTAAAGCCTTAAAGCGGTTTAATAAATTTTTTCATGAATAATTTTCTAACTTGTTTTGTAATTAAGATTAACTGATCACAGATCTATCAAACAATGTAAAATATTGTAGTTTGTATTCAATCCACCTTTTATTAAATTTTCTATTGTTTTGGAGAAACGTCACTACACATGGTCGAATCATTGAATGTAAATTGAATGTGAAATTACCTATACACATAATCGACGATATCGCTTTTTCAGCCGAGTGATTTTTACTGCATGTAATATTTTACATTACGGTGTTTACTGATTAAACAGTCCGAAATAATTGGATAAAAATGTATTCATCACCCGCTATAGATACTTTTTCCATACCATACGATTACTTAAATTGCGATTCCTTGAAAAAAATTTAAATTGAATAAATAAAAACATTTAAAAATAAATTAGTCATATTTGCTGGACCATTCAATGACTAAACTTTCCAAAACATTTCTTCAATATTTTAAAAATCACCGAAAATACACAAATTACTGAGATCACAAATGCACAAAAAAGTAAAATACGAGAAGGTATTTTTTACTAAGTTAATTTGAAAACACTAACAATCTGATTAAATTAGAACTGATTTTTATTGAACTTAATGAGACAGAGTAAATTTCAGTTATATCAGTAACATGTGTTTACAACTCTTTGAATTCACCAAAATATACTTGGTGATTTATAAGCCTAATTTATTTATATAGCCTATAGTAGCGCAGAAGGAAAAAATCAAATAAAAACTTATTACATAAGGATTATTTATTTTTAAACTTGTGGGTAATACAACTCTTTTGTATTCTATTTGTTGATTAACAGCCTTGATAGTATGAAAATTTAATTTATTTTCTCAAAATATATTTTAAATAGGGTATATGTGAAAAAAATCCAAGCCTATTTGTAAGTTTTTCGTATAAGGAAAAATCACATGTGACATCCACACAATATAGGTTAAGTACATTTTACTGGCAACAGTGTATAAATTCTAAACAAATTGGTTATCAAAATTTACCTAGTGTAAAATTGGACAGAGCTTTCAATTCAAACCATTCCATCGAAACAACATTTGTTTTGCAATTTGCAGTAAACACATCACTATCCTTCTGCTCTTGATACAGGTAATAACGTGTTATTGAATAAGTACCATTCTTAACAACTTGATCATTCTGATCAATCGCATTTAGTACTGGATGAACAGCTTTGTAATTAGTGGCCTTATATTCATTGACGAATTTTAATGTGGTTGTATAGTATGATACTTAGATTTTTTATTTGTTATAGGGGAATGTAATATCTTTATATTTTAACTTCTTTGAAAATCAAAATATTAAAATTTATTTATTATTTAATCCGAATTGTCTGATATAGTCCTATTTAAGTCATTGCCAACCAATTATTATCAACTTTTGAATTTGTAGATTTTCTCAAGAGCTCGTTTTGTCTTCATAATCATACAAAAAATATTACATTGGCTTATTTACTTTGCATCTTTATTTTTATTTATTTAACGTCGCATCAACTGCAACGGTCATTAGCGACGACGTTGGGGTGTATCTGTCTGTTTACAATGGAGGAAGAAATGATTTTTGTAACGTATGAAAATATGCCGTGCCTGAGTCGGATTCGAACCCACGACCGCATGATGAGAGGCGAGCACTTTACCAACTACGCCAATGCGGCCGGCTTATTAGTTAAGGTGTTTCTCTTTTTAACCGTGAGTTAAATAATCCGATCTCTGTATTTTCAAATGCAAATTTCTGTTAAAAATAATGCATTAATATTTTTACCATAAAACATTAAAAATAATTACGAAAATCCTCGTACAATAAACAATTTACTTCTCTAATATTTTAGTTTTCTGATATGTATTGTACTTCGTTTTGGAGTTTGGTTAACAGGAAAATTTACCAATTAAGTATTTATTAATTTCCAGCAATTGTGTAAAGAGATTAATACCTGTACGTTATTAACCACCAAAATTTTCTTTTGCTTATTTTTGTTACCATTAATTTTCTTGGTATATCTAGGACTTCTGCTTTTGTTTTACGGCCAAGTAAACTGCAAGAAATAACATTCTATATTAGGATGTAAGCAGAAACAGCAAATTATTGCTTTTCGAAGTAATTTTATTAGTTTACCAACAATTAAATATTAGTTGCAATGAGAAAAAAAAAATTTTATATAATTAAATTATAACAAAAATTTTTTTAACGGCATCGGTATGCGGTATTTGAAACGATACTACTACGTTTATTTAGATGATGTAATTTTTAGATATATTTTAAGTTTAATTGGCATTCAATGATATGTATGTGTATGGTGGATTTTTTCCATAATCCGCTGAAGTTATTATAACTTTTTCCTTAATGTAGTCTACTTATTCATTACATACTTAAGGTATTACGATTTTTGTTCAAGAAACTAACATAACAAATTGTTTCTACCTTTTATGAATTTAAATGTTAAAAAACTATATTAAACCCACTGATGGGTATAAAAAATGGCTCAGTATTTTTACTACAAAATAGTATTTGTACTTAAATGATAACCTAAATTTTATACACCATGTTCGTATAGTATTTATTTTATAACAAAATAGATTATTTTAAAACAAAATAATCTTCTTCTTATTCTTCCATCACGGATAGGAAAACATGTTTCTACTAGTTTATACCGACTAGAAAATGCCATTTTCACTGAAGCCTACTACCCACGCGCCTTTTTCCATTGGTTTGATGAGACTTTTTCTTGGATGTGTTTGTTAAACAAAATCTCTCTATTCCGTTTTATACTCACTGATTTTAGTACTCAATGGTTGGACTACCAACTCCACTCAAATTTTTCATTCCGAATTCTGTCCAATCTGTAACAACCTTTTAGTTTTAGGTCGCCTCCGTTGTGTAGTGGTAGCCCACTACCCTAAAATGTGGAGGTCCCTGGTTTGATTTCCGGTAGGGCCAGAGAATTATTACAAGCCAAAACTATATACTATTCAAAACCATAGTCGCTAATAACCCATATGTTGATGTGACTTTAAATAATTTAAAAAAATTTACTTTTGATTTTCAAAATAACGTTTATTAAAATGACTTTATTGCAAGAACGTATACAATTCGAATTATTAATTAGCCTACAGTACTTCTAATTTCCATATCATCATATGTTAAATTTCGTATCAGAATTTAAGCCTTTCGGGCAGATACTTTTACGTCGTTAATATGACATATTTTTCAGTATTTCTCATAATTATTTATACATGCACATAATTTTTTAGTTATAAATTATGCTTCTAAAATGACAATGAAGACAACCAGAATTAAATAAACCTTATGCATGATTTACCATAGTTTTCCTGAATTAGGCCTCGGATACTAATTATAAATTTTACATTACCTGTTTAATTACTGTTAATAATTTGTTATGATAATATTTCATTTATACCTTAGAATCATTACGAATAAACATAAGTTAATGTATAACATTATCACCTGTATTGCATTACAGTTTATTTACTTTAGATTTTTCGAAATACCAGACGCAACACTTGTAAGTTTTGCTGATAACACCACTATGTAAGCTATTGGAGAATCACCAGACACCTAAAACACTTATAAGAACAATTAGAAAACGAATATTTATATTAGCAGAAGACATGGCGAATAAAAACTAACGAAGCAAAATGTATGCGGATGACATTTACTCTTACAAGAGATGATTGTCCATCGGTATATCCTAATGACGTTGCATTATATCGTTCTGATTTAGCCAAGTATTTTGGATTGCATTTAGATAGACGACACAAGTAGAGAACATTATATCCACTTTATAAAAACTATTAAATATAAAATTTACAAAACTCAACTTGATGAAAGTAAAGGAACGAATCTTCCACCTTCTAACTTAACTTAATTTTTGTATAAAATATAATTTGGAAACTCACAGAAAATTTTAGATTTTAGAAAAGTTAGGGATTCCTACGTAGCAAAATTGTTCGAAGGTATAAATATTAATTTCTCTGAACACTTACACAGTCACCAAAGTACATCTCTAACAAAAATTATACAAGTTTTTCCTCAACATATCATAGTGAAGTTTTTCCTCAATATATATTATCATACGTAACTTTTTGGCAGTAAACCCTTTAGATAACACAGAAACACTCGAAAGACTAAGACAAATGCACCACTATTTTAAAGTAGGTTCCTTCTTTGTATGTTTCTGTAAAAAAATTTAGTTTTCCGGTCAATAACGAAGTGATCGTTTCTGTATCTAGTGTTATAGTTTTGAGTATGAAGACTGTCTATAGAGTTTTTCGAAAATAATGGTAACTAAAAAGAACTTTATGTTTCAGAGACAAGATAAATTGTTATAATAAGAATGAATGAAACATTTAAAATGTCAGTTTATAAAAATTTAATAGTACTAAATATTATGCATTATTATACAATCTCAGTATAAAATGCTTAATATCAAAATTATTTAAGTAGCATAAGATAATAATTTCGATATTCTATTCATCAACAGATGCAGTGAAAGATTTATAGAAGTTTGAGGTAAAATATTACATTTTTATTGCGCAGGATTCGTTTCTCGTAAAGTAAGTTATGAACTTTGCTTGAACTCTTTATTGAATTGTGATTCCGAGAATGGAACATACAAAATGCATTACTTTTAAATTAATGATATATAAACTTAAATTTAAGAAAATAACTCAGGGAAAACTAATTAAACAAAGCTAAATATGTTTTGTACTTTGAAAATTAAATCAGAGTTTAGGCTTAAGTTACTGAAGAGAAATAAAATCATAAAATCCAGATGTTAGAGACACACCACATGTGTGCCGTCATTAATATATCACATTATTATTCCAAATATAAGCTATGGTTATTCTAAATTCTAATGTATGATGGAAGCCTAATTTATTAACGAACTTAACTTTCTCTCTCATTTTCTCTCGATATGGAGAGTGAAATTTGACTCATACTCCTCCTTCTTAAATGCAGACACGTACACAAACACGCACACTCCTTGTGGTTGCAATATGAGAGATATAACTTAAAGTTAAGTTATTGTAATAATACGAGTAATAATAACCGAAGAGTGAAGAGAAAACTTTGAAAGTTAAATCTATGTTCCGTCACTAACAAAGTTAACTAAACCATCCAACATGTGCAGCACCAGCCACCAGACAGCGTTACTGCTGTTCTTATACCCTCTTCTTCTTGACAGTAGTTACTAGTCCTGTATTTGTTACACTTTATAGGAGTAGTTAAACGGGCCAAGGTGTGGTTTGGTTTATAAGTGCTTTACTTGTTCCATTAATCTTGTCTTCCTTTCGTTTTACGTTATTAATATTAAATGTGCCTATAGTCTACTTAATCTATTAAAACTTATGTAACTGCTATCGTAATGGCTGAAGTATTATAAGTAGTTAGTGTTAATTCTCTAAAGCACTGTTCTAATATCCTTAGTGCAATACTTTTAATGTATTCTATACGATAATTAGGTAATCCGAATTGTAGTAATTTTTTTAATCCCTAATTCGTACGTTGCAACTGTTTAGTTTAAGAACAGTGAGTTCCCATGGCTCAATAGGGTAAAGATGATTGATATATAAGTGTAAATGAGGTGTAGTGTTGTACAGAGTCAGGCCGACATTTCCTGAGAGAGTATGGTTAATTGAACTACAACCCTCAAAGTTCACCAAAGATCACCGATTAGTATTCAAATCCATTTAACAGTACCTAACTAAACATGGATTTGAACCACGGAACGTTCGTCTCCAAAATCAGCTGTTAAGAAGCTAACTCGCGGCGACATTTTTACCACTAGATTAACCCAGTAGGTTGTAAATGTTTAATGTAAATATATCACATCGACAGAAATATATCATTATAAAACCGAAACGATCCCTCTCAACAAACTGAAGAAGTCAGTAGACTATTATACAATTATATTTTCAAAAACCGTAAACCTTTATACTTTGAACCAAAACCCATAAGTCAAAGCATATGTTTTACTTCTTGAGATACAGTCATTACAAATCAATTCTGCATGATATTCATTAATGATAGTTCATTATTTTTAGATAATATGTTGAAGTTGGTATCAAACTCTATATAAGACGTATGATAATTTTGTTTGAAAATAGTAACAATTTATATGTTTGTATTACCTTACAAATAGCTTTCCTGACATTGTTTCTTGA
Organism: Catonia carolina; assembly: GCA_035578175.1. NCBI lineage: Eukaryota > Metazoa > Arthropoda > Insecta > Hemiptera > Achilidae > Catonia > Catonia carolina. The sequence continues at coordinate 47,490,010 of JAQMRL010000001.1, forward strand.
ATTAATAATTTGCAGATTGACTTTTCTTAATGTGGTACAAAAGGATGCATGGTTTTTAACTAAGCACAACTTTTCAGATTTTGATGTGCTGCTATTCAACGATTTTTCATTCACTGTTAAATTTCCCTTGAGGGAAAAATGGTTTATTTACATGAGGAAGTGGATCAAGCATAAGGAACCTAAGAGTTATAATTTGAAAGGTCGCCCAATTGTGAATCCACTCTCTACCAATGACGCAAGTACACATCCGTTCTTATCTTTCATAAAACCACGTTTTTGGTGTCATAAAATATTAAAATCTTTTAAAACTACGAAATATTAACAAAATAATCGTTATCTTAACTACAAATAGTAACTTACAAAACAATTTCAAACTATATTTTAATCGTTTTAACCAACTCTTCTTAACAGTGGCAGAAGTTAATTTTAATAGTGTATGGAAATGATTACAAAATTAACTATTTCAAATATGTCATTTTATTTTACAAAATTTAGATAATAGATAAAGGGTGTTTTTACATTGAATGTTTTTCTTATTTTGAAAGCAATTTCAATCAAGTTCCCATTATTTTTCTTTTCTTATTACATTAAATTATCGTTTTTTTGTGATTCCACTTTACCATATTTGCTAAATTATTATGTTCCAGAATCGAATTTAATAAAGTAAATTAAATGTTCGCTATTCTAAATAAATTAATGTTATTTTAGAAGAGCGTTTTATAGTACTATATCGTATAATTTGATATTACATATATCAACGTTTTATAGTAAATTTATTACGTAGAAATAATATCGTAATAGTGTTAAAACCAGCGGAAATTCGCCATTCTTTCCCTTGACATTAATTTGATAATTAGGGTTCTAACTACTATTCAAATTCCGTTCCCACTCCAATCAAGGAGGAGTTATTAATTCTCTACAATTCATATCAACCTTAACTCCTCCTCCGTCATATATTCGTATACTAACACAATGTATAAAGCTACTACCACTTCTTGCTCTCATTCCACTTCCATCGCATTTCCTTTCATCTCAAAATATTCTCATATCTCCTTAAACATGCAAACTTATTGCTTCAAAATGTGTACACGTATGTGAATGTGTTTGATATAAGAACATAATATTATTTGCTTTGTGAATATGATTGTAGTCTTGTGAGTGTGTGCATGTGTGTTTCACATTTCAACTTGGTAATTATTATACCGGTTGCTTACTGTAGGCGGAGGTGAGATTTAATTTAAAGTTTCTAAAGTAATAACGGTGCAAGATATCAGTAATACTCATTCATACCATTATGATATATGGCTTAATGTAAAACGTCACACCTGCAGCTGCCATAAAGGTATTTTTTATGCAGTTATTTTAAAGAAAAACAGTTCATATTATATTATGACTCAAAAGTTATAATCATGCTAATCCGCGACTTATTTTTAATAAATTGAAAGATGTGTAAGAAATTATTTCAAATGCAGGTTCATGAATTTAGACATTAGGTCGACCTATGAATTTAATAAAATTTAAAACAAAAATTCACGTTAGACTAGAAATTAAATGAAATATCTTTTGTTCTAACTATGGAATTTCAGAACAAAATTCTACGAAGGATAACGCAATGCCCCTTTTACATCACAAACTCAATGTTGCACAAAGACTTACAAATCCCGTACGTAATTGATGTCGCGAAACAACTATACAAGACGATGCATGACAAATTTGAATTATATGACAACCCTCTCATACAAAATATGTACACTAGGGAGTTACCGGGTGCTCAGACGCAGACGAGGGTGCGCAGACGTTTGAAGCGCCTCTGACAAAGAGATCTTCTTAGCCAACTGTAGGACTGTGGTGATGCTGCACGCTCCTTCAAGTAAATCAAGTTTTGGAAAATTAGCTTCAAATTTAGAAATTGTTGTTATTATATAAATAACAGATACTAAATTTCAATTAAAAGTGTCAAAAACTAACTATGGAATGATCATATACATAATTATAGGCTATATTACTTGGTATTTTAATGTTATATTATGTTAATATTTAAACCTAAAAACAACTATGATTAAAACGTTTAGAAATGTTGACCTCTACGTTGCACCTAATTTCTAATACTCTTCCCATTACAATTAAAAATCAATATAACTAAAAAGTCTGGTGTGAAAAAATCACCCCGCTTTCTCTTGTTATTGTAAAGAATGAACAATATAACCTACGTTTAATCATGAGTAAACAACGTAAAATGACACATATTTAATTTTAATCATAAGTGTGAATGAATATCAACCTCTGTAACACTTCAATATACTAAAAATTTAACTAAGCGTTGAGTAAAATCATTTTTGAAATGAAAGTTGCAAGTTTTTTAATATTCTACATCTTGATTACATACACTTTTGCCCTAAAATGCATATAAAGGCTGCAATTTTAAAAAATTCCATGAGAGCGTAACTTTCCCAATAATTTCAGCAGATATAAAGGTGCTTACCCTATCTTATAGGTAGAGCATGAAAATTTAATAAATGAAACGATATTACCACAAAACATCGTAGGAATCGTTTTTGAGATAACTGTAAAAAAAGAAAAATTTCTCGATTATACTGCTACTTCCCGTAGACCGAATTCGATGAGATGTTTGTGGCGGGTCTCCTTGTAATACCTAAGTTTAAGTTTCAACTTAGTACACTACTCCGTTTTGAGACTGTTTTCTCACACATAGACTAATCGCTAAAAATATGTTATCCGGGTTCAAGGAGCCTGAAAACGTGTATTTACGGTGAGAATTGGTTTTGGAAAAATAAAATAAAAGCATTCTTTCCTTCCTTGTACTATTTATCATACAGAGCCAGAGAAATAACAATAATACTTATATTAAGTTGAAAAATTGGTAATTGGAGGAAGCTGTCCTACTTTTAAAGCGCTTTTATTCTTTTATCATACGATTAGATTTTAACGCTATTTATATTAATAATGGTTGATGAGGCAACACCGCGATAGTAAATATTTTTTTCCGAATAGCCGTTCAGAGAGAACACGCCAAATCAATGTTTTAATTACTTAATGATTTGCTCACGTTTCTTTTCTTCTACAATCTTTTCATTCTTTCGAATCTTTCCTTCAAAAGTTCTTCTGTTGTGGGGTTCACGGCTCATTTTTTCATTCTCTTCCCCGAAGATCGCTCTCTGACTTTTTCTCTAAAAATTTCCCTATTCTGTATGTCTTCTGTGTCTGTAATTGTACCTTTAATGCCATTCACTGTTACTGTAAAACGCGCTGGTTTGGTTTTGAGATTTATTATTTTCTCGAAAACTTGTTTCGTCAATCTACTTTCGTTTATTGCTACCACATGTCTGAAAAGTACAAATCTCTACCATGTCATTATGTTTTCAGTTTTTTGTATCTCTTTGTTTTTTTATCTTTGTATTTATTTGTTCTATTGTAATAATCTTCTTACTTCTTAGCTCCTAGGATATTCTGAGCTATTCTCTGTTCCATGCTCATAATTTTGTTGACACCACCTTTCAACATAATTTAAGCGATTCTGCTACGGTCAGTAGAATACTTACGGTCTTACCACCGTCTGATAATTTTTTATTGTATGATTACTTTTGTATCCCATGATGAGGCTTTTTTGTTATATAACTATCTGGAATTCATTATTGCAGTTCTCATCTAATCCGCTCGTAAGATATTTTAAATATTTTTTAAACAAATAAATTCCCGGCAAAAGCCTGGAAATTTTTACACGTTAAAACTCACCGTTAATAGCCCCTAATGACTTAAGCTGTTGATGCGATTTTAAATCAACAAAAAAGTTTTTTCAATTTTACTTTCAATCTTTTTTTTGTAATTAAGTTAAGTGACTAGAATGTTAATTATCACAAATTGTTCTTTTTTAGTACTTCAAATGTATACTTTGTACACAATTTTGTATGTAATTATTAAGAAGTATTCCTACTTAATTATTATGTTAGCCTATTATCTTGAGATCCATATACAAAAGATGGAAATAAATTTTAGTATTATTACTTCAATATGTTAGTGGCTATTTGACAGTTAAAGCACTTCATATTCAGCATAACTCTTTCATTCACAAACTAAAATGTTTTGAACTTATAGCATAAGCAATTAATATTCATCTTTTACAAAGACTCGAGGCTTTTGAGATGTGGTTGTATAGGAGAGTGTTGAGAATTTCATGGATGGACAAAGTGACCAACAAAGCTGTATTGGAGCGAATGAATAAGGATTTGGAAGTGATGAACACCATCAAGAGCAGGAAGCTTGCATAGTTCGGCCATGTCATGAGGAATGAAGAAAAATACGGCCTGCTGAAATCCGTTCTCCAAGGAAAGATCTATGGCAGAAGAGGACCAGGAAGAAGAAGAATGTCATGGCTGAAGAACCTGCGTACCTGGTTCTCCAAGACTACAACAGAACTTTTCAGGATGGCTGTAGATAGGATAGCCATAGTCAGACTGATCGCCAATATTCGGAACGAATAGGCACTAACAGAAGAAGAAGACAAAGCGTATTTTCATCTTACAAATTCGATTCAGTTCTCTGATAATGAAATGACTATGGTAGTTATAAAACTGAATAATATTGTTCATTTTATTGGTTTGAAAATATCGATAACCTATTTGCTTGAAATTGTCATTTGATAATGTATGTAATGAGAACCAAATATGTTGAAAACTGGAATAAAATTTTTCATTACATTAGAAATCAAAGTTGTTAATATATTTTATTTAATAATCATATGGATAAGTAAGTTAGTTTTCAAAATGATTAATAGTTTCTTTTCTTGATGCCTGTTACAGAACTTACAAATTATTGGGACTACTTTAATGTGATATACCTGCAACTTACCAAATTATACTAATTTTACGAAAGACTGTATGATACTGAAATGTTTTGATTTCAGGTTAAATTAAATGTAATATAGAAGCCTCCATTAAACTTCTAAAGTTTAAATTGGTTTGTAGTATCGGGCAGAAATTTAATAAAATTGTTGAAACGGAAATTTAGTTCTCTTGTTCAAAGACAAAGTACGATTTTTTTTTACAAAATTAAACTGAACTTTGGTTACATAAAATTTGATTGTTTAATCAACTTCATCGGAATAGAATGGGCGTATCATTTTGATCTTTGTGGCTTTGAGCTTATCTGTACAAGTAACTGTGCCTTCAAAACACAAGAACACTCAATATGTTTTGAAGCGGTTTCCTTAGATAGATAGGACCTAAAGTAAGAATAATTTAGTCACATAAGGTTTTTAACGAATTATTAATTGTTAATTATATTAGTAATTTATTATTTATGTTAATTAAATTAGACTATTTATCAGCACTAACAAACATGTTTGCTTTTTGCTACTTTTTATTAAGCAATTAACAATTAATTATAAGAATTAGATTAAATTATTAGGCTTGGTTTTATTTATTTGTGTATTCCATTAAAATATCTACAATATTTTTTCTTCCTTCAGCCCTAAAGACTGATACGAGCCGTGGACTCAACACTAATTTCCTCCATCCTCAACTCTCTTCATCCCCACATGGTCTATCATCCACCTTTTTTTGAAGATCTCTAGTTACCCATCAATCCATCAAATTTTCCGTCGATAATTTTTTCTGGTATCAAAAATTTGAGTCTTCAGTAACTTCTTTGGCACACACTCTTCGTTCATTATCTCCAAGTGACCTAACCATCTTATTCGCTGAGACTTTATAAATTTTAATATAAAATATACTCCTGTTCGAATACCTCGTTTATTATTCAATTATGTTTGATTCTCCACGCTTCAATCTTCTTACCCTGACTATAGACACGCAAAACAATTTTCCTTTTAAATATTTTCAGTGCTTCCTGTTCTATTTATTCAATTGTTCATGTTCCCTGTTTGTTGGGATAACCGGATAATTGTTTAAACATTTTCAATTTTGAACTACGACTTATCAGTTTGGATGTTAGGAGTCTGGAGGTTGCAACATGCTCTATGTCCATACTGTGATCTATTCTGAATCGTCATACCTAAGAGATCGTAATGATCTATTGTGTTTTCCAAATAACATCTAAACTCCTTTTAACAAAACAATATACATGTTTCTAAATTCTTCAAGATGCTTATATTAATGAACAACTTAGTCAATTTCGTTTATAAAACTAATACTCTCAGCGGCGTTTTGGTTCAGTTTTGCAGAACTTTCAATTAGACGTTCTCTCGACAAAGCTACTGTCCCAGTATAATATTCATATGTACAAATTTGTCTCTTATAGTTTACAAGTAATTATTGATTAATATTATTACCTAAGGTTTCATTATTAGTTTACTAACTTCAACAAATGCATTATGTTAGATAAAGTTAAACCTAAAAAAATATTTGAATATTGGATCGCTGACTAAATTATTTATTTTAATGTATTGATGAACTAACAAACAACATAATCTGGCTGAAAAATTTAAGTTCCATGTAAAAACTATCGGTCGTTTGCGTATAAAAAAGGCAGATTGACGAACGCATTACCAAATATTGTATAATTATATTTGACGTTTAAATTTGTTATCTCCGTGTCTAGTCGTATAAACTATAAGAGTGGGGTGAAAATGTTTTTTGGGAAATATATAAATTAACACACCTTGATTTTACTTGTCTTTTTTATAGTATAGCTCTTTGTAGTTTGTAATAATAAAACTAAAGAAAACTCTTAACATACGGTCAATATAAATTATATTTTTATACGTCCAATGTACACGTAAAATTATAATGACACATCCACCTTATACTGTCCACCCGGTATGAGAAACCTCGGAGAGAAAGACTCAAATTAAATTCTTGGACTTTGAAACATGTTGACTTTCTTCCGAGTTCTGTATATACTTCCCACATATGCAACAAAAAGACACAGTAACAAATTCCTTGTCATTACGGACTCTATTAATCTACTTTAGTGCAATGAAACGTGAAATAGAACACCTTAATAAGAGGACTTTACTTCCTGGTACCTAACAAAGGTTTTACTTCTCGACTTAAATACAATGTTCTGAACTGACCAATTATAAATTTATAGTAACTAATCTTATAGAAAAGTTCAACAAACCGTAGGAAAAATATTATGATTTATCAGTTTTAGTATAGCTGAAATAATTACGGTATCAATTTTTAGAACGTTCATCAATTTAATTAAAAATTTTAATAAAAATTCAAATATATCATGTTTTTAAATGATTAATAGTTATTAGTGTTTACTTTTGGTCTTTTGTTCAGTTAATTAAAAGTTTGTTGCACTACTATCTCCGATAGTAGTGCAACAAAAATTTCAATAGAAATAAATATTAATAAATTCCAACTCAATTATGTTGAGGTAACTATTGTTCATTTTATTTTCGTTGGAGCTGTGTCACATTATATTTTAATAACGATGCTGTTTTACGGTTTTTTTAATAAAACATATTTTCATTATTAATTTAATAAAAATTCATAATTTTAAGTTATCAATTGTTTTACAAAAATAATAAATAAAAAATGGTATGAATTCTCGTTTAATTCTGATAAAACTTTTTTATTTAAAAATCAATAAATTTAATATTCATACATGGTTATAAGGGAACTTGTATGGCTTGTGTGAAAATTTACTTTTATGATGTTTGCATTACGTTGTTAATAGTTTTTGTTGCAGTGGGTTATGAATAACGACCCAATAAATCCAGTTATTGTTTATAAAGAACTTTATTCATGTTTTATTAACATTTATAATGTTATATTGAACTTAAAGACAAAGGCAACACATGAAAACGATTTTTTGATAAAATATTTTTACATAATTCATTGAGTCGCAAGAATTAATTCGTTAAAATTTAAAAAACTTCACATTTATGTATTTTCCCGGAATTTTGATCAAAAGAGTCCAACATACGTTAGTAACAAAACATTACATAGAGACCTTAACATCGAAGCGGTAGACGAAACAATAAAAAAACTATCCAGACGTTTTCATAGCAAACTACACTACGACTCAAATCCACAAACTCAGTCATTGTCCGCTCCTCACCTACCACACAACCTACCTAGGAGACAGAAAAGGTAATGTAATAGAGACTTTTTGTGAATCGTCTTGAGGGGTTCTTTAAAGGAGGTTATTAGTACAGATTGGTATGATGAAGTTCAATCATGATTTCAAAAGTTTATAACACGTACAATTTCACAAAATGTGTAAAAAGTTAACAAATAAATAATTAAATTAAATTATAATTACATCGTTTATCAAGGAGATATAACTTTGAACTGAAAATAATCTTACAAAACATAATTTGTAATTTAATCAAATTATATTGACTTTGAAATTCAAAGTGTTTTTATGAATTTAATAAACATGTAAATAGGCTACTGTATGTTTTATTTATCTTTCCAATAGAGAGTTCCCTAACGGAAATTCATGCCTGTGTAGGAAATTTAAATTTAGTTAAAAATAATGAAACTGCTTGATAAGGTAATTTAATGTCAGTGTAAATACGTTAACTGAATATCAATGTAAATAAATATTTGGACGTAGTTAATGAAATGAAAAATAACGGTATGAAAGAGAACACACAATTTATTGCTAAATATTTGAGTTTTTGTTTGGCAGAAAATGTTATTTACATGAAATTTTCTGTCAAATGTTATGGAAATGTAGAAATATTGCTTAAATTTATTGTTAGGTTTTAATAAAGAATAAAAATAGATATACTGCTACCATTTTCTGTTTAATCCAAACTTTCCTGTTTTGTTTTTTGTAAATATGTTTTTCATCTTCAAAAGCAATTATTTATATGGGTTAGGTTTTTATAAGGGTGTTACTGACTGTTATACTAACCCAAGATTAATATAACTTGAATGTATTTTACATCTACGTCATTATTTGAATTTTCATGTTTCATTAAGAAATTAATCAATATTATTCTCTTTTTTGCTTTGAATTTTTGGAAATTGGTTAGAAAAAATCATCAACTTCTTAACCCTCCTCCAAGTTTCCTCGGGTTGAACCCGACACAACTCCTCTTTATCTCACTCTTTCATTCCTCTCTTGGCATTGCATAGTTTTCTCAATCCATCCATAATTTGACCCATCCACTTTACTCGTGATCTGCTCCTTTGTCTTTTTCCATTCATCTCAAAGTACGGCATCCATTTGGCAGTCTACTATCCTCCATCCAACTAACATGACTACACCACGTATTTTTGTCTGCTCAACTCTCCTTATCAGACTGCCCATTCCTGATTGTCCCCTAACTACATCGTTGCTCATTCTATCTCTTTTTGTCTTTCCTACCATTATTATATAGCTCATTTGTCCAATATTGAATTAGTTTCTCGAAATGTATCAAAGTTTTCCTCCTTCCTTTCCTTGCTATATCCAGCTTAATCCCTTCACTATCTTGATGTCATCCCACCACATCAGTCGTAATCTGCGTCTTCTTGATCTTGTACATGGTCCTCATTCTTTGAAGAATGCATTTCCATTTACCGTCCGTTTGTCTTTCTTTATGGATCGCCCATCTAATTGCTCTTTTATCCATTTTTCGCATAACGTCCTGCATTTCGTTGATGTTTCTTTTGTGCTCGCTGAGGTTTTGATGTTGTTATGTTGCTCATATCGTAGATCTTACATTGTGTTTCACATTGAGACATTGTGTTTCGGCGCAGTAAACGCCCAAACGTCTTCTACTATCAACTTTTGCTTTTTGGTTTCTTTACCAGATCTAATTAATTGGCGTATATGTGAAAGTATGTAGTCAGCTACCCATTCTATTTTGGTTATCTACTGTTATTTGTTCCATATTTTTGGTATTTGTCATTAATATATATTTTTTTATACATATATGTTTAGACTTAATTTATATCATACTTAATAATTTATATCAAAGTATATAACTATATATTATATCAAAGTTTATTTATAGTTTCCCTAAGATTTGAAATAATATCTGATTCGATAACTATATCATCTATATACTTGTATTTCAAGTTTTTTTTACTACATTCTTCTTGAATCTCATTTCTGTCGTTAACATTTTATTCCGCCCGTCTATGTTTCCGCTAAGATAAGTGTAAATTGTGATTTTATGGCTAATATATGCATTTTATTCATTATTTTTCTAAGTAATAAGTTATTGAGATATTCATAAAAACAAAAATATTCATAAAATTTATTATGATTTTAAATACTGTGCGGTTTTTAACAGAACTGATAATTATGGAGAGAATATCAATGATAATAATCAATGTCATTTCAGTGTTTTATCCTGTCTTGAAAGAATATCGTTGGTTTGTTTTCTTCTATTTAATTTTACTCTGTATCGTCAATGTTTTTCATTGTCTTTCTATAAGCTCAATCTTTTACTTTATATAATGGTTGTTTTCGGTTTCGTGGTCGTTTCCCTTACCTTTCCTTTTTCTTCAATTCCCAGTCGAGAGCAGTTGAAGTAAGGTAGCAGTCCGTTTGTAAGATGTTTTGTTTGACACGTCAATATAGAGATCGACACGCTACACCAACACACAACAGTATGCCCATGTCCCTTGACGCTATCGACACTCTTGAAACAACTTTGAAATAAAACAGAAAAACGTTACAAAAATAAACTTCACACGTTTTACGGTGATTTCATTTCAAAAATACTTTCTTACTTGCACTCGGTTACAAATTGACAAAGATATGATCTTCTAGTTTTAGCTTTAGTTGCTTTTCTACTTCAACACCTTTCTACTCTTTACTCTAATAGATGTGTCAGTTAAAGAGTAATAAAAACGAGTACTTTGCTACATGTTCGGATATTGTGTAGTGCGTTTTTGCCATACTACCTTTATTGATACAAATAAATTATTCAACAAAAGCAATCATCTTAGTAATGAAATTACTTATTTATTTGAATTGAATATCAAGAGATATTTTTCTATGATATATTTATATGTTATGTATAAATTTTTATATTGGTGTATTTGACAAATATTTTTAAAAGGAACGTTCTTTTCGTTTATTAATTATCACTTTAAAGCTACAAAACTTAATTTTCTACAAGAATAATAATAATGTATTGCTTCTGATTATCAGCTGTACTTACATAATTATTGCTTATGTTAAAAGTCATACAATAGGTATTTCATCAGATCGATGTAATGTAAAAATAACAAATTAATACAGTGTGTGGGATAGGGTACAAAGTGTCAGCACTTAAACGATAACTCACGAGCTCTAGCTTTGTCCCTGCCATTGAAGACTTAATGAATGGGTAACTTAAAAGAGATGAGTCACGTGAAGTCGAAAATAATGCCTGTACTACTGTAGCCGCTAACAGCTTTACAGACTATGTATAGTGTAATTATTAATGAGAATGGTACAAAAATATTGTTGGCTCGATGTTATTTCATTAACTCTTATTAACTTTATTGACGTTAGACAACGTGATCTTAGTCTCAACACGAGGCTCCGAATTCTGAGGTGCTACGTACTTCCTGTACTTCTTTACGGGCAGGAAGGATGGACAATAACGAAACTTCTATAAAGGAGGCTGGAGGCGTTTGAGATGTGGCTATACCACCGCATGCTCCGTATATCGTGGACCGACAGAGTACGAAACACGGACGTACTGACTCGGATGGGCAAGAAGATGGAACTGCTATACGACATCAAGCGACGAAAACTGCAGTACTTCAGCCATGTTCTTCGAAACGAGAAATACAGACTTCTTCAGCTGATAATGGAAGGAAAGATAGCAGGAAAGCGCCGGCCGGGCAGAAGGAAAGCGTCCTGGCTGAAGAATTTGAGAGATTGGTTTGGTCTCAACTCCACGTCACTGTTCCGAGCAGCTGTTTCGAAAGTTAGAATAGCAATGATGATCGCCAACCTCCGACGCGGAGACGGCACTTGAAGAAGAAGAAGACGTTAGACACTGTAGGTCACCGAAGGCAAAGCTTTGACCACACATGTTACCTGAAATGTCGGAAAATAGTTAGAGCAAAAATCCTACTCAATGACGACTTTTACAATGAGTATAGCCCTATAAATTGCCGCGCAGCCACGTTTATTTCATCCTATCAGTTGTAGATTTCGACTCCGACACCTCATAATGCGGTGTGTATGTGTCTACACGTGTGTGGTGAGTATCTGTCTACAAATGTGTATTAGTTTCTTTTGACGAGAATGTAATTAACCAGTGATCAATCAATAAGCTTCAATGGGTGAGTTATATGGTGCGAATTTGTTTTTTATTTAGGACTACACAAGTTAGTTAAGGTGAAAAAATTCTAGAAATTTTCTTTTGTTTCTAAATGGCTCGGCTTTTCACTTTGTGCTCACCTTCATTCATCCCACCAACATCTATTTCGATTCTACTTTTCACGGAAAATCCGAAAGCAGGTGCAATCTGTTGGCCTTGTAAGGTGAGAATGGTATTTGCTTTCTAGATACGCAGTGGTTCCAGTACAAAGCAGAGTAATAGGTGTTAGACAGTAACCAATTTTATATTGGAAACTAATCTATAAATATTGTTAGAAACTAGTTGTGCAGAACTTTATGAAAACACAGGCTAAGTCTCATCTCTTTATGAAGTATTGTTTTCTTGATTTCAACAGAAATAAACAGTCCTCTAGTTCTCTTTGTTTAGTGATGATGTATACGTAAGCTTTGGCTTTCACGTATGTAATATGAGATGATAAATAGGTAAAAAAATTCTAAACCTGACCGAGAATTGAACCCAGAACCCTGGCTTAGAAGACAGTAGTGCTGACCACTACACCGCGAGCTGGCCATCTAATAAAATTATATGTTTAGGTACCTTTTATTTGTATTTATAAGTCCAGTAATTATAATAGTTCTTGCTACTAATACCATTGAAACACATCAGTAGGTCTATGCTTTTTAACTATAATAGTTATTGTGAATTGAGCATAATAGCAACAGATAGGCAGGTGCTTCGCTCTCCCATACAGTTTACCTCCTCCTAGTTTCAGTGTCCGCTCATATTTCACATTACATGCTATAGATCTAATTTTTCTGTCCAATTTTTTATTTTCGTGCATTCGGTTCCGATTATTTCTTGCACTGACAAAATACATTAAAAATTTATCAATTTTATTAAACAAATCATTCGAACAAGAAAGAAATTTGGCAACCAGCGAAATTTTCCCATAACCGATCTCTTTAAAATGTTTGCGCCTGTATGACAGAATGTCATGTTAGATATAAGATGAGATTTTCAGATCTCGACACCATTGATAGATCTTGCATGTCTCAAAATTTAAAAAAACTACTGAAAGATTTTTACTTACTAATAGAAGCCTTATTTCTTCAAGTTCCTTTAATGTCATTTAACACGAACATAAACATACGTGTGTCCTTTTTAGTGACAAAAATTATAATAAAATAAATCTATACGAAAAAGGAAATTAACAAGTTTTTAGATTAATTTATTTAGCCCTAAATATAAAAATAAATATATTTGAAAAATATTTTTAAATCTAGTCTTATATTTAAACAACACAAAGTTAGTATGACTTAAAATTAAATTGCTTAATATATCACCTTGCCCATTGTTTTGATCCACGTGACAAATAGGAAACAGAATCCAAAGCAGAGCAACTTAGCCCTAGAGGTAAGACAAACAGAAGAGTCTTTCTATTGTTTACGGATCAGTTCTGCCTCTTCGCAATGAACTTACAATAGCAGAAGCACTAATAATAGGCATTAAGAGTTCACTAACCTGGAAATCTACACAAATACAATTTTGTGTATACAAACTCTATAACTCATTTAGTATTCTCCACATTAATACGGTAGATACCGCCGTGTTAAAACCAATGTAATAATAATTGCATTCCCGTTAGTTAACAAGAAATTCAGATAAAATGAAAACTCATTCTTTGTTGTTGCAGTTAACTTCGGTTATAAAATATTAGGTTATAACGTAACTTCGGCTATTAAGTAAAATTCAGTTCCATTCCGCCTATTCCCATAAGATACTATGTTAAATGGCTCCATTTGAAACGTTACATACCTTCCGTTATAAAGTAACTCTTGTTTTGCTTATAAAATTTATATTTTTTTGGCCATAAAAGCCTGAGGGAAGGGTCAATTATTAGCATTCGATGTGCTAGTTCCAGGGCTACAAAAATAGTTAGGTTTCTTATCGCATGATCAGCCATTTATATGACTGAAGCTTTTAAGAACAGAAGAGGTAGAGGTGTAAAAGACACTAGTTAGATTTATCTCTTCTGAGAATAATGAACTTCATTATACAGCCAGACCCTGTGGTGAATGAAGTGAAGCTGTCATTTGCAGGGTGGAAAGTAGTAGCTTTTCAGAGGGTCTGGCATGCTGATAATCATACTTTTTCATTCAGTGAGGACGGCAAGGTAAACCACCCCACTCCTCGTTTTACTTACAGATACAAACCAGCCTTTCGGTTGATGACAACACAAGCAACAACAACAGAAGCTTTATTTATACAACTTGTGCTAATTTTGTTGTTAATGACATTTATTTCAGTATCTTTGACAGCGCACGAATAATAAATAAACGCTCTACATATAAACATAAAAACGTGTTATCATTTTTAGTGACTAATCATTGAAGTACAATGACCAGGAATTTATTTTCAAATGAATTTAACCGTACAGATAACATATCGTTGATCTATAACTTTTACCGGAAACCTAAGAAACGTTTTCTCAGCGATTCCGTGAAAAGTAGTGTTGTATAGTAGTAGTAGTACAGTACAGTACTACAGTAAATGTATTACAGTACAGTAATAGGTCCTTTTTAAAAACTGCTTAGTACTGTATTTAATTCGCGTTTATTAATTTGGTTTAAGCAGTTACGAAGTAATATGCTGTAGCTGTAAGAGTGATATTAAACGTTGAGTGTATAAAAATGTCGGACGTAAAATAAAAAGTTTTATCGACAGAAATGAAATTAAGCGTCACCAAATTTTGGAAAGTGGCGACAAGAAAACTAATGCAGTAAAAACTTTCAACTTAATTTCTATTTTACCGTTAACTCTTTATGGTGTATCAGAGAAAAATCAAGGCGGTAAGTGAAAGAATTAACCAAAAATAGGAAGCTAACCGACGATGACCCAGACAAAGCACTTCTAAATTTTTAAATACACGACAAAAAACATAGGCCTGACTCAGATTTTTTTTATTAAATGCTCATAACTGTAAATAATGTAATACCTAATACGAGTAAATATGACTAAATTACCAGTAGGTAATACTTTTCCTCTAACATCGGTTATTACGTAAAATACAGACGTATTTTTACTTTATAAGCAAAGTCGACTGTAAATTAAAAACATTTGTTTTTTAATCATCTGAAACAAAAAATTACTACGGCTCAAGTGTTAAGTATAAATGATTTCCCTTTCCTTGTGAATAGAATAAATTTAGAACCATTACCTACGTTAAATAAGCCACTTTTCTATATAAATTTTGAGAACCAATATAATTTAAAAAAATTAACAACTGATTCAATATTCATAATATATTAATTTATTTGTAACAATGAAACTACTTAAAGTATGACATAAGAACAAACATCTTAAGAGGAATACAATTTGAAGGATTACTCTAGTAAAAAAGGAATAGAATTCAGGTGGTATATTTTTAGAAAAGTTTTCCTATATTTTATGGTAAACGCTTCATGTAAAAAAGTAAAGAATTGTTTTGAAACCCTTAAAATATTCAGAAGATATTGAAACTTTGATTTTTACAATTTATTTCTTATAATCAGTATATCTTGTATTTGAATCAATAAAAATAATGATGATTATGTTCAGTGAAGTGAGCCTTATTTATTAAAATCAGAGCTATTTTTACAGACCAGTGTTATTGAAAAAAAAATATTGCATAATGTTGCACACAAATTGAAATATGCTGATTTCTGGAGATGAATGACGAAGTGGGCCTCAGTATTCAGGATTGAGTATGGTTCGACCAACTTTTTTTTAAACTTTTCAAATGCTCTTTGGATCTGGTAACGTTTTCTTTCTATATATTTGGACACTATTATCAAGATGTTTTTCTAGGATATTTTGTTAAATTTACGTCTTTTTTTGGAAAAGGGCGTACCACCTAATTGACCTTACTTACTCTTACTCCCATGGTCATCTATATCGGAGTTGATATTTAGCCGCACCAACAAAAAGCCTCCATGTCGCTCGATCTTCAGCATCTCTTTCTGTAGCTCCAAGTCTCTCCATGTCGGTCTTAACCTGCTTCCACCATCTTTGTCTAGGTCTTCCCCGGGGGCGCCTTCCTGTGGGGTTGGGGTCTAATATTTTCTTCAAGTTGGACTCTTCTCCTCTTCTTAGCACGTGCCCAGCACATCGCATTTTCCTAAATTTTATTTCGCTTACAAAATTGGCCTACTTCGATTAATTTTGGCGCTTCCCGGCTTCATCTTTAGCTTTTTATATTTGAAATTTGAAGAAAGACCCGAAAATTTTACTAGAGAATTTTTTAATATCTATATTTTTATATTTATTTTTTTATAACATATTGGTTAAAAGTTGGTTATCTTTGAAATTATAGCTGTTTTTTTTAAAAAAAACAAAAAAATAATTTTTTTTAGTTGTCTTTAATCCTACTGTTTATTTCAATATGCTGGCAGGTTAATATTTTTTTATTTTTTCGAGGGTGGACCCATTATTTAAAGTTTGTGTTTCATCCGAACATTATTTCAGTGTGGAACGATTCCACCAAAACATGATAAACTTTTTAATAAAAAAAACTATTATTAACTTTTTGTATGAAAATGGAAGTTTCCTTAATATTATATATAAATTTATATATTTTTTTTAAGATTTTGCTTCTGTAAAATTGATATTTTTGTGGTAAAACCTTTTGTTAAAATTTGGGCCATTCTCGTTTAGTACTGTGACTTGTATTTCTTATTTTACTTATTAATTTTATTAAATTAACTACACTTATGTTTATTTATGTTGTTCCCGACACAACCACCATTTTACTCTTCTCTTTTATATGATATATATATATTCCTTATTTTCTTATTTGTTCACCTTGGTAGGTGCTATTATATTTTTTTACGAGGTGTTACAGTTTTTACAAAAAATACAATGACTCATACTGTACATAAATTCAATATCAAACGCACAGCGGTGGTGACAACACCAACAAATAATACAAAAATTACAAATAAAATAGGCAAATAATTATAGAATCTGCGATATGAAATCTGCTAATTTTTAATTCATTATTAATACAGTTAATTGTACATTAATTACTTTACATTAGCAATATAAATTATAAACACGAAAGTAATCTATAAGAGTAGTAATTTTTTTTTAAATTTAATTTGCTCTTGTTATATTATTTTATGTGTGAAAGTTTTTTCAGTGTTTATTTAAAAGTTTGTTCATTTAGCTAGCGTATTTAATTAGCTTTTAAATAATGCACAATTTTATCGTTAAATTCGTATTTTATTGGGATAATTATAAGTACTAGTGGAATTTATTAAAAAAAATTTAAAAGCAAATAATGTAACTTTATGTATCAACTGTATCTACCCTGATTGTATATGATATTTTCCATAGTTATAGTATTTTCCAAGTTACTAATTAAATTTTAAAACATTTGTATTTTTATATTATTTTATTATTAGAACTAATATTAACGATATCCTCCCACAGAATTTTCTTGTACAAAAATCAAGAGATCTGATTTAATTTCAGATAAAAATTGTATTCGTGTAATGAGAATAATTATTATTTTATAACAATAATAATTAATATTGCTGTTATTATAAACGTGACGACGATTGTTCGGCTCTACATCCCCTAAGTACGTCCGGTCATAGAATAATGTTCCGTAGAAAGAAACTACAAAAAGAAAACTGATCAACTAATAGAGAGAGAGAGAGAGTTCAGAAAGTTACTTCTATAAGCTTCAGATGGAAAAGCGTTCAAGTTTATACTTTAAAGACTTTAGCTCCTTAGTTTTCGTCTACTCTTCAAAAGGTTTTATATTATATTGTGCAAAATCCTACATGGAAAAGTTGATTAGTGGTGCAAAAGTGGAAAAGTGGTGCAAGAGCATTCATAATTTTAGAGTACCGTGCGATTTAGTTAGTTGATGGTGGTGCAAGAGCATTAATAATTTTGGAGTACCGTGCGCTTTAGTTAGACTTTACAGGATGGTCTGTAGTGTTTTGTAGAGTAGACGAGCACTGATAAGTCGGTATCTGGAAAGCGATTAATGATATAATATAACGATTGATGTATTCCACTGTAACAAAGACTTAGAAAAAATTTACGTATATTTTTGCTGTACACGATAAACAAATTTCACTTTTTCGCTGTTATGACAATATATTCTTTTATTTTGAGTGTATAATTAATATCTAAATGTACTGAAAAATTTTTACAAATATTTATTAACTTACAACTCTACCTAAAATAAAGCAGAGATATTAATAAAATTAATGACACGAGATGTGATCTAATTGCAATGAAAAACGTAGATAACGCAGAAAATTAATAATTACAGCACTTCAAATTCGCAGTTTTGCTGTACTACCTCTTCATAAATTTGTCCCGTCAATAGGGCTTTGAAGGGGGACGGATATTTTTCGGTTAATTTAAAAAAACCGCAAAAAATTTTAAAAATCATTTTTGCTTCTACATCGAGCTTAGATCACTGTTTCAAACATAGATAAAACATTTCTTTATAGTGAAATTGGATAGCTATATGTAAAGTTAAGGAAGCCATTAAAATTATCGTTACTATTGCATATTAAAATTTACAGACTTTTTATATTGAATTAGGTTTTTTTTATTGAATTAGAATTATTATTTTTTTTATTGAATTAATAATAATTGTTTTATGGTTTAGTAATTGTCAATTAAATTCCAAATTGAATAACAATATTTACAATTCCATATTTTTACTCGGAAATTTTATTTTATTTTACTTTACAAATGTGTTTTGTTTGTATTGTATTTTATTCAACTTGTCATTCTTAATTTTGGAAAGCGTTGCTTAAGAGCCTGTGCATAACACATTTACCAGACGAACTACACAGATACTCTCTTAAAAGCGAGGTTTGGAAAACCCAGTGAATTCGTTTTAATCGAATTATAAATTCTACAGGCCTCTGTTGTAATAGTGATTATTAAATTCCAAGAACAGATTATTATTACATTAGGTCTAAATGGTGAATGATTTAACAAGTGCGCCTGTTGTTGATCACCCACTTTAAACAATATTTTATCAAAAATAACGTTCTCCATTAATTACGAATAAGTTTATGGCATTCAATAAAGCTCTAGTTTTAATTTATGGCTGTATAAAATCTGTTATAATAGGAGATAAAACGTGTTAAGTTAATTAAATTTTTATTTATATCTACCAACGACTGCCAGAAAGATTTTCGCCCAAAATCGCTTAGGAAAATTATTTTTACTCTCTCACTTTCTCTCGTCTACTTCAAAAATACGCATAACTCATCGCACTCAATAATAGGTTTTAACTTTTAATTATGAAATTACCATTATAATGGTGTTGCAAAAATAAGCTAACTAAGAGGTTTGTTTAGTCCAGGCATCAATTTGAAATTTCGGGTCTAAAGTATAACAGGAATAGGCTTTTATACATACACAAAGCAATACCGTTTGGTGGGTTCTTCACACCCTTACACCCTTACACAGTATTTAAGTTAAACATTTTAAACAATCTGGCGTGAAACCCTCTTTGCGCGACTCTCTCTTCCCCATGTAAATTATGAAAAATTTAAACTACAAATAAATTAATCATTAGTAAATAATGTAAAACTAGAAACAGCCTAATTTTAATCATGTGTGAATGACGTTAAATGAAAATCAACCTCTGTTTGACTTTAAAACATGGAAAATCACTGAATTAAGCGTAGGTTTCTAATTTTTTTAAAGTTTAGTTACGTAGGCCGAATTCGCATAAAGACCGCGATTTAAAAAACCAATTTTTACTGATTTCAATGAGACAATGCGGTAAATTACTAACTGATCTAAACTACGAAGAAAAACTACTTACATAAAATTTGTAGTTTTTTGTAATTTTCCATTACTTTGATTATACAAGCTATTGCTCTAAAATGCATATAAAGCCGTAAAATTATAGAACCCTTTTTCCACTATGAGAGCACAGCCCCAAAAACTTCAGGACACATTCGGCTTATTCTATCTTGTAGAGCACAAAAAATAAGGTAGGCATAAATGAAGCTGTTTAAAAACAAATCGTAGGATCCGTTTAAAAAATACTTGGAAAAAAATTAAAAATGATTTGATTAAATTACTACTTTTGGTTGACCGATTTTGATGAAAATGTTCGAGTCGGGTCATAGTACCTAACTTAGTTACTTGTTTAAACTTTGTACAATAGTCAATTCTTCACAAACACACTGGAACAGAACAATCAATAAAATCATTTTTTCGGGTTCAAGGGTGCTTAAAACGTGTATTACCTGAGAAAACTTGATTTCGAAAAATCTGCATAAAACCAATACTTTCCTTCTCTATACATCATATAAAAAGAAGGTATACTAGCCTACTAAAAATAATTTCATTGTGTTGTGGTAATGAAAGTTCATTGGTTCACTTAAAACAATGTTGGTTTATTTATTTACTTGATTATTATTAAGCAATTATTGTATTATTAGCTACTCGGGTTATTTAAAAGAAATTGTGACATGACAAGAAAGAAATTGTGAAGAAGACAAGAAAGATGAAATTCGTGGCATTTGATTTTCAAAGGTTTATTGCAAAGTTTTGTACAATTTATTTGCATTTTCATAAAATCTTATTTTAGCAATTGATATTCATTCACACAGGCATTGTAATTGGTTTCAAACCGGCTCGGTAGATAAGATTCCGTATAATAAGGAAAGTTCTGCGTTTTAACATTCTGCAAATGTTTGGAAAGTTTTCTCACTAAACCAATCATACACCAAATAACTAACTGTAGTTGCTAACGATCAAGAAATTGATGAAAATTTAAATTAAGATTTTTTTTTTTTTTTTTTTTTTAACGTTAATTTTATTTAGAAACTATACAGTACAGTATAACCATCCAAAAGCTTAACTAAATTTTGAAAAAAACAAATGACTTGATAAATAAACAGAAATATTTTTTTTAAAGAATACATCCCAGTGGATAATTCAAAAGTATAGTGGATTTCAAAAAATAAGTTAATAAAAATATAGAACAATTAGATCAATAGATCTCTACTCCATTTTCTTCGTAGGCGTCGGTGTGGTAAGTTTCGTCTTGACATTTGCTGTATTAGGGGATTGATGTGATCTGTTAATTTTCTGTTAAATTTGGAATATTTTAATTTAGCAGTTTCTGTTACAAAAGGGATTTTCAAATCGGAATGCAATGTTAAATTTGTTACGTAATATGGGGCGTTCGTTATCATCCGAAGTATTTTTGACTGATGAGTTTGAATTTTTTGAATGTGAGTTTTCTTTGCGGTCCCAAAAATTTCAATACCGTAATTCCATATCGGTCGTAAATAGGCTTTGTATGTTAATAATTTAAATTTTAATGATAGAGTTGATTTTCTGTTGATGAATTTTGAAAGTAATCTTGTACGGTTATTTAGTTGCAAACGTTTTGTTTTGATATGATATCCCCAAGTCAGTCTACGGTCTAAATGGAGGCCCAGATATCGAACTTTATTTTCTTGCGGTATCTCATTGTTATCCAGGTAAACAGTTGGACAAGTTCTTCTTCTTAAAGTAAAAGTCACTTGCACAGATTTCAGCGGGTTAACTTTCATTCTCCAGTTTTTGAGCCATGTAGATACCTCATACAAGTGATTTTGGATGTTCATCGAAGTTTCTTCTGGAGATTCACTGCTGCATAACAGAACGGTATCATCTGCGTACGCTGCTACTGTCGTGAAGTCATTTTCCGGGAAGTCAGACGTAAATATGGAGTACAAAGCAGGAGATAATATGGACCCTTGAGGAACTCCTGCTTCGATATGCCAGACATTAGAATATTCCAAACCTTGGCGCACAACAAAATATCTATCCTCTAAAAATGATCTCAGAATTCCATAATATGTATCAGAAAAAATAGATTTTAATTTATACAAAAGCCCGGGATGCCAAACCTTATCGAACGCCGAACTAATATCCAAAAATACAGCCGATGTGTATAATTTTCGTTCTAACCCTACAGAAATTAAATCAACCACTCTGTGCAGCTGATGAGTTGTTGAATGCTGCCTTCTGAATCCAAACTGATAATTTGGAGTTGTAGCTTCAATTATCGGCGAAAGTCGATCTAACAAAATTCGTTCAAAAAGTTTAGACACGATTGAAAGAAGGCTAATGGGCCGGTAAGAGCTTACACAGTGAGATGGTTTTTCCGGCTTCTGAAATAAAACAATAGTTGACAATTTCCATTGTAAAGGAAAATGCGCAGTTCTGAGAATAGCATTAAATATGTTTCGTATAAAAATTATCCCTCTTTCTGGTAACTCCTTTAATATCTCAGCAGTTATCAAATCCAGACCTGGTGACTTGTGCAATGGAAGACGTTTAATAATACTCTTGACATCGTTTAAACTCACAGGTTTAGGCGGCAACGATAGCGTAGTTGGGCACGTTACGAATTCCTGTACATCCCTGTCAAACTCAATGTCTCCTGTTTGCACATGAGGTTTAAATACGTTGCTGAGATGTTCTCCAAATAAATCAGCTTTTTCTTGGTCAGACTTGGCCCAGGTTTGGTTCTCACGCCGAAGAGGAGTCGAAACTGGAACTTGCTTTAGAAGTCGCTTTGTTGCTCTCCATAACGAGCCATCTTCTGTGTCCAGGGAATTCAAGCGGCTTTTAAAGCGGTCGAGTTTAACTGCCCAGATTTCCTTTTTAAGTCTGTTGGATAGCCGATTGACAGTAGATTTATCGTCCGGAAGTCTTGTACGATGCCATCGACGACGTGCTGCCCGTTTTTGAGTAATTAATTCCCGTATGGATCTGGGATAATGAGGTCCATTGCGTTCATTTTTTGAAACAGTTATTGCAGAATCCCATGCAGCAGATTGAATGATAGAGGTAAAATCGTCTATGGCGCATTCTAAATCGTGAGCAGTTTTTAAAGGGACGTGAACATTTAAATTGTTATTTACAAGATTTTGAAATTTGACCCAATCCATCTTACCGGTTGGCGTTAGCGATGGTAGTTGCTGTTTATAAAGAGGAGTAGCACTTATAGTTAACAGAACCGGAGAATGGTCGGATCTAAAATCGTCTAAATTTTCAACCGCATGGTGAAATCGACTTATACCTCGTGTTATAAATATATCTAGTATATCAGGTAGCTTTGTGACGGCAGAAGGCCAATATGTCGGCATCCTGGGCGTTATTACTTCAAATCGATTGTAGTCAACTACATTTAGCAGTTGCCTGCCTCGTGGTGTATTGACTCTACATCCCCACTGAGTGTTCTTCGCATTATAATCACCACCTGCAATAAATGCTGGTCCCAACTCATCGAAAAAATTTTGAAACTCCTCCTCAGTTACTCGAAATCGTGGCGGACAATAAACTGATGCTACATTAAATTTTAACTGGTTTAGGTATAAAGAAAGTACAGTTGCCTGAAGAAAATTTGTTGGAGGTTCAGTGAAAAGGAAGTCATGTTTTAAAGTCGCCTTGATGATAATTGCCGTGCCCCCTTGGCTCCGGTCGGCCGGGTGATCAGTCCGGTAAACGATGTAACCGGGAACGTAAAAACGAGAACGTGAAGTCAAGTGAGACTCCGAAATGAGGGCGATGTCTATTCTTTTCTCATGTAGCACATATTCTAGCTCATTGAAATGTTGTGAAATACCATTAGCATTCCACAACAAGACGACAAGGGAATTAGATGTCATATTATTTGGCATTATTTTTAGACATTAAGACTTGTATGAGTTGAGTCATCAACGAAATCATTGGAAACAATAGAGTTTTCATTTCCGACAAAAAAGTATTAATTTGACTTGACGGCCCCAACGCAGCATTATATTCCGCAATTTGGGCAGATGAAAATATGGAAGGTGAATGTACCTGTAATAATGGAGTTTGTCCTGCTTGAATTTTATTTCCGGTGGATTTTGAAGGCAACGGTGGAAAAGATGAAGAATTAATGTCAGGTACTGGGTGCCTTTGATTTTTTGAATTTTCACTTGTTTTATGAAGGGGTGCCCGACGTTTCTGGATTTCCTTGTATATAGCACACCCTTTGTAGTTAGCCGGGTGAGACTGGGAACAGAGCGCACACGTGGCTGGCGTATCGCGTGGTTTGGTACAACTGGAAGACTCATGATCCCCTGCACAACGCACGCATTTAGGAGCGTGATTACAATAACGTCTTGTATGTGAATATTGCTGGCACCTTAGACATTGAACTATATGGCGTTTCGGACGCGGCGGCTCAACTTTTATTTTAGAAAAAAATAAAGACGTTACATCAAATATTTGTTGATTATTTTCTGCCTTCTCTAGGTCTACAAACAACAGCGGCAAATACTGTTTTGTGCGATGGGACATAACATTCGATACACTGCGTACTGTATGACCTTTCTCCTTCAGTTCTGAAATTATCAGGCTATGATCCATCGACTGGTGCAACCCACGTATGACTACACTGAATGGTTTATCTTCAGAAAGCTGATAGCAGTGAAAGTCAGCATTATTTTCTCTCAAATATTTGACACACTTTCTGTAATCATCACCATTGGAAAGGAAAATAGTGATACCTTGAGTTGTCGAAGAACATTTGAAACTGTCTCCGACTAACTGTTTTAAAATGTTGCATAACGGAACGTAATTTACGTTTGACTTTAAGAAAATCGGCGGGGGCCGTTGAATGTTCAACTTAGTTTTATCGCTTTCTGAGTTGTCGTTCGAAATATCAGAAAGTAAGGAATATTTATTACTGACAGGAGTTTTGTTTTCATATAAAATTGAATTTTTCGACCGTGGATCATTCGGATGTATTTTTTTAATAGCATTTTCATCAATAGAAACGTCAGTAATTTTACGTTTGTTTATTACTTGCCTCCATTCCGTGTTATTGGAGCCGTAATTATCTGAATTACTATTTTTGGTTACGTTATCCAAACTCAAACTAGTTTGGATAGTTTGGACAGTCTCCATAGTAGGACACGGGCCGTAACCAACGTTGTTACTCGGTTGCATAGCAACCTAACCTTAAACGAACAAATGTATGGTGTTCGTTGTATTTTTCTTGGAACAGTTTTCAATATAAAGTAATTTAATTCTGAAAAACACTTACAATGAAACTGAAGACCAGACGATATTATTTTTACGAAAATGTTCAATAATTCAGTACATTTAACATAAAAAATGACCAGCACAAAAACACAACAAACATCAGCTGTCTAAAAATATAAAAAGATTCAAATTAAGATTTAAACAGAAAACTTAACTCTTTGACAAGAGCTGATGATATTTTGGTAAATATTGTTTCATTAATTTTCGGATAATTGTTATTTCTTCTTTAAAAAAGCTTTATCTGATTTTTTTGTAAAGATTTATCTTGAACCAAAATTAAGTTTTCATTTCATAATGGAATATTTAATATTTCCAGTTTCATGTTTATACTAATAAAGATAAACCTGATGGATAAACGTCATATTAAATAACAAAATAACATTTTCAGTTGGTTTATAAAATACTGTGTAGGCCTACATTTTATATAAAACAAGTAACAGCAAATAAGGTTGTGTGTTCAACGTTAATAAGGGAATTCAGGCGAAATTAGAATACTGTATTCACAAAGGAGTTAAAGTTCACTTCAACTAAAAACATTTTGGTAGGTATTATAAGATTATTATAACTTTGAGTGAAATGAATTAATAGGCTTAGGAAATTAATGTTTAACAATTTTCAATATGTTGATGGACATATAAAAAATAGATTTAAATGAGGTTAAATACTAGCACTTGTAAAACACAATACTGTAACCTAGGTAAAGTATTTATAGGTAAGAGATTTCTTTGGAAGTTCGATTTTCCTCGCTTAGAAAAATTTCTTACAACTTTTACTACCAATAAATATTTTAAAATCACCATCGATAGTTACTTTATTATATCCGAATTAACAGTAATATTTGACGTATATCCTACGACAATGTCGTCACCGAACCGATAAAGTGTACTTCATAGTAAATATAGCGATTTAAATTTTTTGTCGCATTTTTTTACTGTAAGAACCCAAAACACAGGTTTGGTAAGACAAGTTTTGGTTTTCTGCACCTAAAAATCTATTGAAAAACTGGAATTTCTTAATGAGTCAGCAAACAGCTAAATATTTCCAGATTTTTCAGATATTTTCATCCAAAATGAAGAAAAACCTTTAGTTGTTTTGAAAATAGAAGGAACATCTTGGAGGAATGCGTTTTATCGACGAACAAAATTACAAAGTACTGTTTACAACAATCTTGTGTACCGCTGCGTCAAATTCCTATCATATTTTGTAAATTATACAGAAAAGTAAAAAGTGTAGCTATGTAGGTTTCAATATTTTAATCTTCTTTACTTTTTGAACTACGATTCTAATAACAATGGGAGGTGGTAAACATACACACGATGATAATTTAAAAGATAATTGAGTATTGTGAATCCAAAGGGTACTGAAACCAAACTGGTCAAAAACCCCTTATCTTTCTTAATACACTGACTTCAAGAATTTTGAATATTAAGATTAATGCTGCAATTTGTAAAATTAATGCTAAGTAATCCTTAAAATTAACATTAAAACAACTTTGTCTCTCTTCATTTTTGAAGTTGGCTGTTTGTTTCATTTTTAATCTCAAGGAATATTGCACATTGATTGGTATTTCCAATATCAGAGTGAATAATCATCCTCACTATCATCAGCAATAATAATTGTGGTTATTATTGTTGACTACTGACCTGTTTTCCAAAAGGTAAATACCATGGAGGTTTATACCAATGAATACAAACCACAAATTGTAAATACGTAGCACAAACACGCAAAACTGTTAATAGAACAAACCCTTTAAGTAAAACTTGCATCGCACATAATATACGTATACTTTGTTTATAAAGGTTAGGTTAAACGTCTAAACATCAAATAATTTACAAATCATGAAGTCTTTTAAGAAAGAAATATAATAAAATAGCTTTTAACTAAGTATAACATTCAAACTCTGTAATGTACATTTCCATTTTATGATGAAAGAAACATCAGCTTTATCCGATAACAATTATTTCTTGAAATATCAACAGTTGTATTTTACTTTAAAAATCTGTTCATGTGCTTTGTAAAAATATGGTAAGTATCTTACAGGTTTTTCAAACTTTTATACCTTAATTAGAAACTATACAATGAATAAAAGTTTAACTGATGTTTTTTTAATAACAAGTGACGTGAAAAATAGAGAGATAAATTTCTTATAAAAGTACATCCCAGTATGATTCAAGAGTTGAACAATAATAAGATAATTAATAAAATTAAAAAACAAACATAAGGAAAAGTAGATAATGAATACGTAAAATAACAAGAATAACAAAGAATACATAGAAGAACAAGAAGTAAGTAAAAAATTAAAAATTTTGACAAATAATACGGTATGATAAACAAAATTAAAACAGAAAATGGAATTTTAAAAATGAAAAATGAAAAAAAAATTATAAAGCAAATTTTTATTTCAATTAACTTTAACAACATTTTCAAATGTTTACCTTTTTCAGTATCTTATAGCAATAAATTAATAAAGAAAATATTTTTGTACAATTAGTTTTATTATTTTTGCACTACCATTTTTAGTTTTAAGCTGCCTCGTTACATAATAAAGGATTACAATAATGAAAATTAGGTTTACAGTTTAATAAGTAAAGAAAATATTGTTATACTGTCACATGGTCAGTAAGTTATTTTTATAACACGTGCCTTCTAACTTGCAATAATTTAAGCAATGTATACGTAAATAAATTCTTTTTGTGGCATATATTGTTATCTTAAAACTATGGTTTTAATAATTTTATTAAATGTTTTAATACAAAAACCTTGTGATTCCTCTCAGAGACATTTTTTAAACAGAAAATTATTCGTTCTTAAAACATTATTGGAAACATTTTGTCAATTTTCATAATTATATAAATTTCACCGTTAGCGTAAATAATTATTCTAATGTAATTTATGTTTATTACATTTCAGATCTACACAAAGATTTATGTGATTGTGAGATAATATTGACGGTAGATAATGTTTCTCAATACGTCTAAAAGATGAGAAGTAACTATTATTTTGTTTTGTAGATATGTAATTTTTAGTTCTTATATGGTAATTTATGAATGGGTGTAAAAAAATATTTAAAATTAATTTCCCTAAATGTCTAAAATCCTGAGGAATATTTAAAAATTCATGTTTTTAAAACGTAATGCATAATAATAATTATTATTATTGTTACTTTTCTTTCTTAGGAAATAGTATGAAACTTTTTGTACAAACCAAGTAAAATTAATTGTTGATAACAGCATGTTAATCAAGCTTAAAAATGACAAAATTTGCTTGTTGATATTGAAACACTTTTAATACAATCGAAAAGCCCTCAGTTTAAACTGTGTTAGAGTGTTAAAATCATAATATTAGGTTTTATTTAATTTTTTTCATATCATACTCCCTTTAATTTAACATGAACATTAACGACTTGAACAAATAGATTGCTTAAGTTGAGTCATTTGATTTTATTAAATTTTTACTTAAGTTATTTTAAAAAAAAAGTTTATGACATCGTATAAAATCTATAAAGATATGAAGGTTTACTTTGATTCTGAAATGTTAAATGGCAATCCCCTAACTCCTATAAAAATAATCGTCACATTGATCTTCCTTTGAATTTGCTGGTGATAACGACGAAAGGCTAAAAATATATTACAGACGTTTAATGTATGCGAATAACTTTATTATTATCAACGTTTCTAAAACGGATTCAAACGAAAAACTAACTTTTTTCATGGTAATTTAAATTGCATAGCAATAAATTTATTAGAATATATTTTGTGCGAAGTGCCGGACCGTATTTTAGAAGGCGTAGGCAAGAAAGATATGCAGGAGGCCTTTATTACACACGTAAGTAGGCCACTAAACAAAAGATTTATTATGTAGGCGGGTATGTATTGAGTCGACGAGTCAACTTATTAACTTATGTAGTAGTAGACAAACTGTATAGCCTACTTTACCAGGCCCGTATCCCCAAATGCGTCGTAAATTTCATTGTTGTTGGTTAGTAGAACAATGGGAAAACATTCATTTAATTTACGTTAAACGCTACAGTTTAAATAAAATGACGACTAGAGCTTGCATATCCTCCAACCACTTCCCTTACCAATACACGCTCTAAAGTAAGTTTACATACAGAACACCTCAAAAGTTTACTAAACAAATTTAGAAATTATTATAAAAGTTTTACACTACAATAAATTATTAAACACCGTATCTCTTTCGTCAAATAATTAACAAAGGTTATCAAAATACGGTACATAAAAAAAGTTCGAGTAAATTTTCAAATACAACCTAGATCTGAAGATTTAAATGTTAAGAGTTTCTCCTTTAAGCATTGAGTAGGGCGTAGATTTAAATTGTGCGTTTATTCTATATTATTACGATTATCGATCAACCACCCGAGCTGTAGTTTATTAATATTCACGCAAGGAAAGAATTATGATGCTAACATTCCAAGCTTTGCTTTTGGGATTCCCTTTTAGTATAAGTTCAGTTTCTTTATTTTTCATTTGATATAATTAAAATATTTCTGTGGCACAGTAGTTATTATTTTATATTGGGAACTTAATTGGTTACTATAATGCATGTTAAAGTTTTAGAGGGGAATGAGTCCTTTACTATTGTTTATTATCTTCAGTTATTAAGATTTTACTTCAATGATTTTCTTTTAGGTTAGGTTTTTATTTCCTTAATAAGGAAGATTTAATTAAAATATTTATTAGATGCAGTCAAAAATTATTACTTATGCGACTTAAACCGATAATAAGACTCTACTATTCCAGAATAACTTCAAGTAGAGGCATGCCATAATAAAACAAATACACCGTCTCTTAAACACTAATCAAAATTCAGTGGAAATGAAACAGTATTGTACAGTGACCCACCGGGTTGGTCTAGAGGTAAAGTCATCGCTGTGAGTCTCTCAGAAATGGTCGGCCTGGGTCTGTACAAGACTACACCTCATTTACACGTCATACACATCATCTTTATCTCATCGGATCATGGGGTCGCTTATTGTTCTGAATTGAACAGATTGCAACGTAGGCCTACACACGTTAGAAAACAATGACTTTCTTGGACAGAGCTAACGCATTTGTAAAGTTTGAAATATTTGCCTTTTAATAAAAGATAAGAATTTAAGTTCCCCATCATTTACTTTACTATCTTAAAATAACTTCTATCAACCCGGTTTTTCCAAAATATTAAATATCAGTATGTATACATTAAACTTAATCCATTTTTTTCTGAAGTTTTGCAACAAGGTATTGTATTTTTTGTTTTACTTCAATATTAGATCTTTTAATTATTAATTCCTTGCCTCGAAAATTTTTTTCTAAATTTTTAAATAATTTTGTTTTTATTTTGGAAGCAATACCAACAACTATTGTCTTTATCATTACATTCATTACATATTTACGTACTCATACTTACTTTTAACTGTTTGTAAATTAAATCAGGTGTTAAAAGTGCATTATTGTCAACTATAATTTCTACTAGCATTTGTCTCTTAATGAGCTTAATGTCTCATTGACTGCTGCTAGCATACTTGTCACACAATGTGTTAGAACATTCGAAATTTATAGCTACGATGTGTTTCATTCAGGTTCTAGCCGAACATCTACTTCAACATCACCGACTAAACCACGAAGATCATCAAATAACAATTTTGAATTTAAACTGAATGGTTATTTGGTAAATCGGTTATTAATTTAAATCATTTAACGTGAAAATTTACTTAAGTAACGTTGGGGAAATTTTAGAAAAAGACGAGAATGTCTGTAAACCATGTCAAATCTACAGTATTTATGTCTGGTAAAGATTACCAGACTTAGGAGCAGATTGAAACTACTTTTAACAAGTCAAGTTTTGAGAGGAAGGTTGTTGACAATGTTATAAATGGATAGTAAAAAGTTTTGGTTCAACTTAAATATGAATATCGTTTATCATTTGTCTACTACCAATAGATATTCTGAATAAAAGACAAGTTGAGTTTTGATCGAAATGGTATTTTCATTTGAATTATTAAAATCAATTATACTCTCCTTTCAGTAGTATATCTGAACTTAATAAAATATTACTTTGTAAACATGTGGTTGTTGATAAAACATTCAATTAACTAGAATTGTTTATTCTACTTCGAGAGAACGCGCTTGGTAGCAGTGAGTTTGTACTAAAATAGACTATTATTGCATTACCTAAGCTAACAGAATACTTAGCATAGTAATTTTGAATAACTGAAATATAGGTTATGAGAGTTGAATTTGATATTTAGTCAAATTTTAAATATTTAAGACATCAATTTTGTGCCGTATGATATTATCAACATTGCATCAAAACGTATAGTGAGAATACTAGAAATACTGTGAATATTAAAAATCTTTATTAACTAAACAATAAATACAAAAAATTATAGTTCAACAAGAAATCAACTCAAGCATTACAAAACATCAAACAAGACTTGAATCACACACAAATCATCTTGCCATCTCACTATAAATACGAACTCACTTAAAAGCTACAGGACAACACGACTTACATTCACGATGTTCTTCCATTGCGTGGTTTTCTTCGATCATGACACATAACAAAGAAAAATCATCTACTCAATGTTCTACTTAAAAAAATTGTAGAGTTTGCAGTATTTAAGAAAAGTAAATTATAGTATTATTTCCATGTTTCGTTTTCTAAAGACGTATCAACTCGGACGTTATTAGATTTTAGGTTACATTGTAACGTAATTATTATATGAGCAACATTAGTAGAGTTATATTCATTCAATTAACTGAAGACCCGGTCAGTAGATCAAAAGATGATCAATAGCACCAGGAATATCATCTTTACGGTTAAATTCTGAAGCCAATATTTTAGATATTTTAGTAAGATTATTAACATTTGAAGGGACCTAGTTCTAAAAATTTAAAAAAAAAATTCTACGAGCTAATCTAAATACAAATATGCACCTAAATATATATTGTGACAAAAGTCTGAATTGGAATATTTAATCAGCTAAGAGCAAATGGTAAGATAAAATTGGTTTAAATACATAAAAATTTATTATTGGCTAATATTGTAATGTTTAAACAAAGAATCTTAATATACAGAGGTGCCTTTTAACAAGTATGGCTTCCCTGTATTTATTTTAGAATGAAGGACTTAAACATTAATGTGATTCAACATCAGCTGAAATTCCTACGTAATTTAATCGGTATATTTCCACATAACAAAATGTCATTGTACACAGTTACACCAAAATAACAGGAAGAGGTCAAAGTATTTAAAAAAAAATAGAAATTCACAGGATTCACCCAGCCAAATGCATCCCTGGTGAACAGTGATACAATGAGGCTGTTAGAATAGGGTATATATGTACTTTAAATTAACAAACAAATAAACAAAAATATTTACCGTAGTTTATATATTACACTAATAATAGTGTAGTGGTTAATTTATTAATTAAAATTGCATGCACATTTTGTAAATGGTATTTGGATAACTCTAGGCTAGGCAATTATCCGTTTTATTTTAATTAACACAGCAAGCAATATTAATATGCTTTTCACGGTTGATGAGCTCTGCTGTTCCACGCGTTTAGCCCAATAAAAACGTTTTCCAGCGTTGTCAGATTGTACCTGACAAACATTATGCGCGCATGCGTATAAGAGCCGCAATAGTTCAGTCGTGTCTTGCATCTCGTACTGAAAATATCGATTATAGAGCGCGTTAACATGTAGTACTTTATAATATAATTAGCTGGTTGTATGTTTATAGGTTATAACTGTTATTGAAAGACCAAAAAAATGGCTGAAGAAATATTTAACAGGGCTACAAGAGCAAGTATTAGTAACGTTGCTGGCAAGTCATTAGCTAGCTATAAAGTTGGTAGGAGGCAATGCATACGTTCAGAGCTCATCAGTCTTGAAAAATAGTATAGTTTATGTACAACTCAACAATTTTGTTATAAAGTTTGTATGAACGTACAAACGAAGCATGGTTTGTGAGAAACAGTAAAATGCATGACTACTTAAAGGTTTCGAACGATTTCGTTGAGAGATTTTTTAGTGTGAATTACCAGACATGACTCCAGTCATACTAAACACTTATTTTAACAAATTATAATTATTTTCTATTAATTTTATAATTGATAGAAAATAATTATAATTTGTTAAAATAAGTGTATATACCTATAAGTGTATATACCTGTGTATAAAATTAAAATAAATTATAACTGTCTGATTTTAACGCTTTATGCACGAAAATAACACTTTGTTTCAGAAATTTAACTATGCCTACTATTTTGAATTGTCACTTAGTTGAAGACGATAACATTGAGGATGATGCTGGTTAGTTAAACTGATTATTAGTACTAAGAATTAAAGGATTTAAGGGTAAAATAAATCATAAAATGAAAATGTGTTATTTTAAGTCTAACGTCGCTGCCACGGTATGTGCCACGCGCTTGTTGTCGTCTGCAGTTGAATACCTACTACTCGAGGTATACTCAACCCAGAAGTAAATGCAATCTGCTTGTATTCTAACTTGTTTTTATTCTACAGTTCATAACAAACTTCTAACACCGATGACCATTATACGAGACCAAATGTTAAAATTAATTACCATGCTAATAAGGTATTCGAAAAATAAAATAAAATGTATTTAGCATAAACCATAGTTTATTAAATGTATTTTTACTTTTGATAACACACAGAAATTGATTAACACTACACGTAAGTTACTTCTAAAAAATTTTAGCATGCAAGACTAAAAAAATTATAAATAATATCTCAGAAAATTAAATTCTGTGTAATAAATTTTCTTTACTACTGTCATAACGATTTCCTGCCAAACAAAGTGGTCAAGGTGACGTCACAATTTCGGTTGACTACTGAGCGTACTAGTCTGGCATAATTATCCCGGCGCTCTACATACCGTGTTCGCTGCTTTCGAGGAGGTAAATTTCTAAAAGATTTTGATGAGCTACTAACATTCTCAGATATTTTTCTCTAAGTTGTTTAATTTATTTTTTATAAACCTATCTGATAAATTTACAATAACCCACGATTTAAAAGACACCACATTTTTAATATATCTGAAAGTTATATTGTAGTTGTTTAGGTCAACAGCCGAAATACTGGTTTGAACCTCTCGAGGTTTTACTAAGTAAAAACGAGAAGTGAGGTGGTTTACAATTGCCTTCTCACTGAATTGAAAGAGTATGTTTATCAGCATTTCAGGCTCTCTGAAACACTCCCACTTTTCACGCTGCAAATGATTCCGTCACTTCATTCACCACAGAGTCTGGCTGTATAGAGAAATTCATTACTCTCAGAGGAAGTAACACTGACTGTTGTCTTTTACACCTCTACCTCTTCTATTCTTAAATAGTTTAGTCATAATTGGCTAACTATATGATAAGAAACAGATATTTTTATGTAGCCCTGTAACCAGCAGATCGAGTACAATTAATTAAACACTCCATTTGCCCGTTTTGGGCAAATACTATTGTTAATTTTTTAAATTGATTCTAAGCCTTTCCTCAATATTTATGTATGTGTATTATTTTATTGTGTACGTATGTTAATATAAAATTGAATGTGGTAAAATCATGAAGTTTTGCGAATAGTATTTATATATATATATATATATATATATATATATATATATATATATATTTTAAAGTGAGACAAGCTGTGATATTTTGCATATAGGTTTCTAGACAGTTTTTCATAGAAAATACCTTTCTTAATTCTTTTACATATCGGCTGCACATTTACAATAAGTCTATCTATTTTATTAGTATAACGAAATTTTCTTTTGTCCACTTCCGTGGAGAAGTAGTTAGTGCAATAACCTACAAAGCGGAAGAATCTGGGTTCAATTCACAGTCTCGAAGTTATTGCAAGTCAAAAGTTCATAGCTTCAAATACAAGGAGTTCGTAATTATTTTTTTATACTTAAAAAGTATTACCATTTTAAGCTAATATATTTATATTTTGAGTTAACCAATGAACGTCACAGCAATTTTGTTTTGATCGTGATATATACTCACCGTAGGGAAATTTTTTGAAATCAAAATATACAGTAAAAGTTTAGACTACTTAAAATGTAAATATTACATGGTGTAATATATTTATAACACAGGTTAGTGTATTTTTGCATACTGTACAGAACTCTGATATGTTTTATATCTCTAATTTAGCGCTATTTATAACACTAGTATCTAGAGAAGAAGAAGAAAACGTGTGGTAGTTTTTACTGGTAACTTGTCTCATATTTTGTATAATTTAATAAAATTACATACACTCTAGATATTTTGTTATATGAAAGTAGTTTATTAATGGTATCATGGGAAAAGCGTGGGTGGTGTTTCCCAAAGGATTTAATTCCATTTATTTTGCAAATTATTACTGTCTATATTCCCAAGTTTACTTATTTATTCTTGCATTGGTTATGTCGTTATTTAGTAACATGTAAGTTTTTTTATCATTTTTAATTAAATTTATAATTTATTATTTCTGTTTTTGTACAAAATATTAATTTTCATAATACATAAATAACTTTATGCTTGTCAGAAATGTATATATTGATTACGTAACAATTCGTATTTGACTTATATTTCCAAATTTTATTATAATTTCGACCTTCAAATTGATATGAGTTAATTATTTAATTCCTTTGTAGTTTACATTAGTTGATTAAGTAATTTTAAAATGCGACTGATAAAATTTCAATATTACCCAAGTTGAAAGTTTTAATATAGTGTCAGGTTGTAATCTTCGAATGGAAAAATATGAAAGAAATATGCATACACTTACAATAAAAAATCCATAAATCGAGTCATATTTAAGAATTTTTGAACAGAAAACCCCAATGATTTGCTTGCAGCATTCATCCACGATAGAGTTGTTGTTTCATTACTCATGTTGTGCCCTTGCTTACTATCTTTACTTCATATTCCCTCTCTACCAAGAGCACTACTTCCTGAGACATCCTGAAACTTCTTCTTCTTCTTCTTCAGCTTTTCCCTTCCTCAGGGGTCGCTGTTCCGTACTCTTCTCCTCCACTCCCTCCGATCCACCACATCCTCCTCGCTCAGGCCCTTCTCCCTCAAGTCGTCCGCCACGGCGTCTCTCCATCTTCTCCGGGGTCTCCCCCTCCCTCTCACCCCATCCACCACCAATCCATCCACAACCCTCCCCACATACTCCTCCTCCCTACGCATCAAATGTCCATACCACTGCAGCCTTCGTTCCTGAACCTTCTTGGACACTTCTATCACTCCCACAGACTCCCTTACCACCTCATTCCGTATCCTATCTTTCCTAGTCTTTCCCTGCATCCACCTCAACATCCTCATTTCCGCAACCTCCAACTTGTTTCCCTGTCTCCTCGTCATAGGCCAAGTCTCACTCCCATATAACAATGCCGGTCTAATCACTGTCTTATATATCTTTCCCTTCATTTTTGTCCCAATCCTTCTGTCACACAATACACCTGTCATTCGCCTCCAGTTATTCCATCCAGCTTGTATTCTATGGTTAATTTCCTCCTCCAGTCCTCCACTCTCGGTGAGGCATGAACCAAGGTACTTGAAACACTTTACCCTTCTCACCACTTCATTCAGCAAACACACCCCTCCACTCTTATCCTCACCTCCAAACCATAGGTATTCAGTCTTTTCCCTGCTGATCCTCAGGCCTCCCTCTTCTAATACCTCTCTCCAACTTTCCAGTTTCCTCTCCACTATATCCCTGGTTTCTCCCACCAGCACAATGTCATCCGCAAAAAGCATTGTCCAGGGTGCCTGCTCTCTCACCCCTTCAGTAAGTGTATCCATAACCAAGTTGAATAGATATGGGCTCAAAGCAGAGCCTTGATGCAGACCCACAGTCACTGGAAAACTCTCTGTTACTCCCACACAGGTTCTTACTCTGGTGCCCACTCCATCATACATGTCCTTCACCAATCTTACATACCTCTCAGACACCCCCTTCATCCTCATGCATCTCCATAGTACCTCTCTGGGGACGGTATCATAGGCCTTCTCAAGGTCTATAAATACCAGGTGCAGGTCCCTTTTCTTCTCGCCATATTTCTCCAGCAATTGCCTTAAGGCAAAAAGTGCATCAGTCGTGCTTCTTCCCGGCATAAAACCATACTGTTCCTCACCCATCACCGTCTCCTCCCTCACTCTTTTGTCTACTATTCTCTCCCATAACTTTAGTGTGTGTGACATTAACTTAATCCCTCTGTAATTTTTGCATTCTTGGATATCACCTTTCTCTTTATATATTGGTACCACAACACTCTCTCTCCATGCTTTTGGCATCCTTTCCTCTCTGTATATTCTGCCCATCAAGTCACACAGCATCTCCACTCCTTTCTCTCCCAAGGCCTTCCATGCTTCCACTGGTATGTCATCTGGTCCCACTGCTTTACCATTTTTCATTTTTCCCAAAGCGTCTAAGACTTCCCCCCTTCCAATTTCCTCAATTTCCTCCTGATTTGGGGTTCCATCTCCTCTGTTCCCTGTGTAGCGTTCTTCATTCAGTAACTGGCAAAATTAATCCTTCCATCTGTTCTTTATCTCTTCATCCGTTCTCAACACCACTCCATCTGAGCTCTTAACCTGCCGTACATGCGTAAAATCCTTTGATGATTTATCCCTTGCCTTAGCAATACTATACAGCCTTTTAATTCCTTCTGGGGTTTCCAGTTCTTCATACAGTCTTTCCGATGCACCTGCCTTCGCAATAGCCACTGCTTTCTTTGCCTCTCTTTTTGCCTGTTTGTAGGCTTCCTTGTCTGCCTCTCTTCTGGTGCTGTCAAAAATTTTTCTTGCCTCTTTCTTAGCTTTAACTTTCTGTTGCACTTCATCATTCCACCACCAAGCTTCCTTGTCCCCTGGTGGCCCCTTCCCTGATGTCCTGCCCAGCACATTCTCTCCTACTCTCAAAATCACCTTACTGTTTACTTCCCACCAGTCATTTGCAGAGTCCTTTTGTGTCATCTCCTGCAGAACACCCCTCTTGAAAGCACTCGCCATCTCCACCTCTCGCAACTTCCACCACCTCACCCTTCGCTCACTTCTTTCCTTTCCCCTCCTTACCAACCTCAGCGTGCTATCCACTATGACCGGTCTGTGCTGGCTAGTCACGCCTTCCCCTTTTATCACTTTACAATTTGTGATCTGTCCAAGCTGCCTTCTTCTGCATAGCACAAAATCTATTTGGCTTTTTACTTCCCCACTTGCGTACGTCATGTATTGGTCTTCGGTTTTCTCAAAGAAGGTGTTGAGCACCGCCATATCCCATGCTAAAGCGAAGCTTATAGCCTTATCCCCTTCATGGTTTCTTTCTCCTACACCCCAACCACCATGCACTCTTTCCATTGCTGTTCTATCACTGCCCATGTGGCCATTTAAATCTCCTCCAATAAAGCACGCCTCTTCCACTGGTATCTCCAACATTTCTTTATTCATTTCCCTCCAGAAATCCTCCTTTTCCTCCTCCTCGCACCCCATTTGTGGGGCATACGCACACACAATGTTCACCATGCTTCCTCCAATATCCAGACCAACAC
The DNA here is from genome assembly GCA_035578175.1 of Catonia carolina. Lineage (NCBI taxonomy): Eukaryota > Metazoa > Arthropoda > Insecta > Hemiptera > Achilidae > Catonia > Catonia carolina. The sequence goes on from JAQMRL010000001.1 coordinate 47,528,885, forward strand.
TCATTATCCTATCATTCCTCCTATTTACCCTCACCAACAGTGACCTCGCACTCTTGTCCAGGATTATCCCAACACCATTCCTTCCTTGACAGTTTGCTCCACTGTATATCAGCTTACAGTCCTCTCCCAACTCTCTTGCCTTGTTTCCCTTCCACCTCGTCTCCTGCACACACAGTACCCCAATTCTCCTCCTCGTCATAAAATCTGCAATTTCTCTCCCTTTTCCCGTCATGCTCCCAACATTTAAAGTTGCCATCCTTAAACATCCTGAAACTTATAAATACAAATTTAAAGAGATTTTAGACTGGTTGAAATTTCAAAATTTGTGTTGTTAGAGAATTGTAATTGGTTTGTGGGATTTTTCCCACTACCTTCCCCCCAATAGAATGCCTAATTAAAGGCATAAATCCCGAGGCCGTTTTGAAGAACTTTTGTAACTGGCGACTTTCAAACTAATTAAAACTTAAACTATAATCCTTTTCACGGTTGATGAGCTCTCCTGTTCCATGTGTTTAGACCAATCGGAACGTTTGCTAGCGTTGTCAGATTGTACGCATGTTTTAGCCTGACAAACATTACGCGCACATGAGTTTAAGAGCCGCAATAGTTAATCAGGGACCGCATGCGTTAGAGTAGAACTGATAGTCAAAGACTAGATCTTGTCTGGCTATATATAGGCGACGACGAAGAAGTTAGCCGCTACGTCTGCATTGGAGACAGTAAATACATATCACCGATATAAGACCTACACATATTTAGCATATGTAGCTTAGACCGGTTTGTGGCTTACATAAATTATGTTTAAGTATGGTACTGAGTGCTAACCAATAAACCGCAGAAATAAGTAAAGGGATTTTAGAGTGTAGATGGTTATGAGGTCACTTAAAGTTAGCAGAGTGAAGCACGGGAGAAATGAAATCGAAAGGCAACGGACCGGTTGCCTGGATAATATAGTAAATAAGATATTGACCAGACAGTTGGTATTGTATGAGCAAATAAAAAAATGATAGTAGACAAATGACTCCAAAGAGCGTTCTTTTTCCGACCAGTAAACAGGAGGAAAAATCTTCCTCGGAAAATATAGATACCCGAAATATAACCAAAGGTCACATTTAAATAAATGGATATCTTAAATAAAACTTATCAGAATTTTATAGTTATACGTTTAAAGATATTTAGCCTAATTCTTATTGAGATGGATGTATTGATGCAGGATGCATGACCTCTCAGTGGAATAAATAAAATAAGTAAACCGATTATTCATCCTAATATGTTTACCGCATTGGATATTTTGTGAACGTATAATGTAAAATGATTTATGTGGGATTGAATTTTATGGGGTTTGTCTGTTGGATTATTATTTATTTAATGTGGCCACGTTTCGGATATTTTATATCAGTCCCTAAAATCCCATACAGGCAAATAAAATGTACAGTCTTCTAATATTATATTTGAAAATACAATCACTTACTACAAGGCATAAAAAACATTTATGTCGGTTTTATAATAAATAATGAAGGGTTTTTGTTGCCACATGAGTTACTGCGTCGTGCCCAAAATGAAGGTAGCCGTCGTCGCAGTAGTATATAAAATCCTTTTGGCTATTCCATCATAATGTACAATATAATCCTAACCCTGAGCCCGTTTTATAAAGCATAATGTAACACAGCCTTCCACCAAAAAGAAATACTATTTCATGGATATGTGGATCACGTATTAGGAATGTCGTTCCTCATAAGCGTTGTCCGACAAGACCATTTAACATTTTTACTTACTTTTATTGTTTTGGTAGGCTGCGATGAAAATACAAAAGATAAACAATCGAGATGAACAAGTACAACAAAGGTATATGATTAACTCAAAATTTTCACGGTAAATGTATACATTATTTTTCCATATTGTGATTTTTTGAATAAATTGTGTATTTTATTGGTGACAGTATGAAAAAGTCTGCTTCATTCTTTTCAATAAAAATAATGAAATGATATACACGTAAAAAATATAAATTTCATACGGCTCTTTCTTCTATTTTTTAAATTACGGTACTGCACATTGAGCTGCATAATTTCCGACTATGATATTTAAAGGGCGGTGGAAAATTTTACTTTACAGAGAAGAGGTACCCAGTGGTTAATTCTCCGTTTATATTTACGGGTGTTGTCCATTATTCAGACCAAGAGGTCTCTACTTCATTTTCGCTTTAGACGTCGCACAGTTGGGAAGTTACTTGTAGCTAGATCACGAGCCAATTGGTTTGGGTTGTCATCTAGTCGTTCGTGAAATGTATTATAGAGAGACGCGGTTAGTTCTTTTACTGTCGAAATTTTGAAATCGTTATTAAATTTGTATTGCTTACATAAAAAGGAGCGCCAAAATCAAGTTTTAAAATTTTTGATTGAAAGGTCTGGATCAACTTTAGGTTACTCTCTCCCGCCACTCCAAAAAGATGGACACCATAAGTCCAGATTGGTCTCAAAAGAGGTTTGTAAATAAAAATTTGGAGCGGAGGTTCAATTTTCATCGAGATTAAATTAAGCAGAAGAGTAGTTTCTGGCGGCTGTCTACACGTTTTGTACGCAGATGATACTTCCAAGTTAGTCGCCTTACAAGCCACAAACCAAGGTATTGCAAAATAAAGATATTCTTTATTCAAATTTTAATTTCCAATAACGGTCAATTTACTTAGGCAAGGCAATATAATTTTTAAATACTTTTAACTAAATTTGTTGGATATCATCAGTTCTAAAGTTTTTGCCAAAGCGTATGTGGTGATAATTGAAAATGATACGAGGTGATTTAAAGATGAGATCAAATCTGCCCGAGAATGAATCTCGGATTTAATTTTTTGCAATTAAACTAATAAAGATTTAAAACGTTGTCAATCTAGAATAATCAGCAGACTTAGTGATATTACATTAAAATATCTACTGATTTCAAGCTAATTTCATTATGGATTGTAACAACGAAAACATTGAGCTATAAAACAAAGAGTCTTAAAGAGGACATTTAACAAGAGACTATTCCTATCAGACCGTGTAAATTTATCATAGTAATTATTTGGTTCTGTACATTCACATGCATAACAACAAATTTCATTGAATCTAAGGATTAACTACAACAATAACTGTGATGACAACAAAATAAGTATTCAGTAGCGTTTCAGAATTGTGATTTTTAGAAATTGTACGTTTTTTATTAAGCGATGATACCTGATGCGGAAGCTTTGTTTAATGCGTAAAAAATTATATGAGGTGATGTAAACGAGAAAGATAAGATCAGGGCTGACCGAGAATAAATCTCGGATTTCGTTTTTGCAATAGAACTAATAAATATTTAAATCGAATTAGTTGAAATTAATAAAAGCTAGAATCTGTTACTAAGAACTTATTAACAACTTAAATATTCGAACAAGTTGAATAAACAAACCTACAACTAGCTAAAACTAACTAACTTTAAAACTAACTTGAAGTAACAATGACGTCAGTTTTAGTTGCTTCCGGAAAAACTAAGTAATTACTAGGATTAGTGGTGGTAAGTTCAGTTGCAACTACGCAGCTTCAAGCTGTTTTCAAATGACGTGCCCTCGATTACTGTATTACTACGACAGGAAGATAGGAAAATATATATATTACAAAAGAGTTACTTTGTGCTATCTTTCGAATGGAGCAATCCTCCTGTGGAAACATTTCTTAATTTTGTTATTTATTTGGCATTATTAATTTTATTGTTGATAATTAAGTAAACTGTCAATTACTGTTGTCTTGTATCCGAATTGCCTAGTAATTTGTAGACAAGAGAGACGAGAGTGTGGCAGTGATTCTAATCTTCTGTGATATTGAGTACCGCATCTGAAAATGTTTCTTTAACTCTCCCAATTTTAAGTCACTGTGTTATTTTATGTTACGTATTGGTTTGCTGGCATTTCTCCCACCACCTCCCCACCGATTGGTCGCCGTGAAGCATACACCCGGAGGCTGTTCCTAAGAACTCTTAATTTGTTCAAAATGTGACGGCGACAGTCACCTAAAATATAAACTAACTAAGTTATAAGAATAAAACTAATTTGAGGGTGAGTTGGAGCCAGGTCGGCAGACCTGGGAAGTGTGCACTCCTCGCCCTTTTGTCATAATGCCTCTTGGGGCTCAAGACCCCCGTCAGAAGTTAGAAAGAATGATCCTAAAAGTCAACCTAAGCTAAAGAAAATAATAAAATAAAAGAAAAGTTAGGACCTAAAGTTGCCTTATTACCAGCAAGTGCTTGTTCACCAATATATAATTTAGCTCGGTGTCAGCGAGTCGAGATGAGACAGCTTTTCCATTATTAATCTACATGACGACGGTAGAACGTAGGTACCTCGTCAAGAAACCCCCACACCGAGCAAGCATGCACCTCACGGCACAAGCTCGAACGTTCCGTGAGAGGCCAATTTTCCCCCTGGCCTTGAAGCTCCAGGGTCAGCCGGCGTCTTGACCCACGAGAACGGGGCAATCGTACAACAGATGGTTGCGCGATTGGACCTCCCCACAGACGCAGGAATCATCATCTAGTAGGCGGAACCGCTTTAAATATGCCTTAAATATGCTTTAAATATTTATGTTAGGTATGTACAATATTGAACTTGTAATTCGAGCGTAAAGTATCTTTTTAAAATTGTTACTGTATGTCGATATTGGAACCATTAGTGCCCCGCACAAAAGTCTTCCGTTTCTCTAAACTGGTTTCAATACAGCTTTACAAACAAAAAGCTTGTTCTTCAGCGATAATTTTTAATTTCGTCTAGTAACCTGTAATGTCGGTTAAATTTATGTCTAATTGCGTTCTTTTAGATTGTACGTAAGATTTTTTTTATTTGTAATGATGCAATTTAATATTGTGACTCTTATGTCTAAGGTCCGTTTTGGGATCTGGGTAAATTAAATAATTGACACACTATAGTTTAAAATTACAAGTATTTATTACAACTAAAAATGATAATTAATGAAGTGAACAAAATCTACAAGTAAATTACAATTAAATTACTTATAATAAATAACAAACTAATTATAAATAATTAATAATAATAATAAATCAACTTAACCATTTTACTTAATACTACTTACAAAAACGATACAGAATAAATAAAAGTTAAACAATAGACAATAGTAATTCATTGTAACATTGACATTTTCTAACGTACTGGTATGTACTATGCAATTCGCTCAATAAATCACAGACAAAACGAAACTAAGCTCACAAAATAAATCGAGTCGCTTATATAGGTGAATCTAAGGAGATTTTGGGAAAAGGAAGATTTTAAATAAAATTTAACAATAAAAGTACAAAATCCTTCTGACGGCTTCTGGAAAATCTTAACAATTGTAAACAAATTAAAATTGAATAAAAGATGTTACAAAAGGCCAATTATCTAAATAGGTAACCACCCGACTCTTTCTCAATAATTATACAACAATAGCCTACCTGTACTATACAACCATTTATAAGTATTTCTTGGAAACCTATTTATCACACTTATTATTTACGTTAACATTTTTAAACTCTCGTATCTCCTCGAGAATTCTTGAATGTGCATTCCCTTTAGATATTGTCACAATATATTACCTTGTTTCACTGACGAATTTGCTTGCTGTTAAAAAAAATGGTATATGTGTTTTTCTTTCATTGAATGTTAAATTAATTATTTTTGTTTCATTAGTTTTAATCTTCCACTGTAGTTGCTAGTCCTACTGAGTTGGTCTTGTAACATTTTTGTTGACTTTTCCGGTTATTCGAGTGTCGCTTGTACTGTTGTATCGTCAGTAAAAGTTGTTAAGCTTATTTTAGCGTTATGAAGTCTATCATAAATCATTGATTGGTTAGCAGTAAGGAAACAAGTAACGTAGAAAAGTTCAACATGAAATAATTAATTAACTTCTTTTGCTTCACCTGAAATTGAAATCAATATAAGGGTGCAGGTTTCTATTCATAATTTTATTTAGAAAATAATTATTACTTCAGTAGCAATCTTAATATAAAATTTAACCTTATTACTTAGTTTAAAAAAGCTATTCGTTTTTATTTATATATTAAATAACAAAAATTATTTAATGGAAATTAATATATTTAAAGCAAAAATTAAAACATAAATTTATAAGTTAATTTTCCTCTTATGTATGCTGTTAATTTTGTACCTGCATTAGACAAGATTAATAATGTATAGTAGCAATACCTTTTAAATATGAAAGTATTAAAAAGTTTCTCTACTTTTCTTTAATGCTTATGGTACTTGTCTTATATGGTACCAGCTTAGTTAAATAGCTGTAATGTAAAATGAACTGAGCTTTATCGTACATATTTATTTTTATACTTAAATTAGTTTAAGTTAAATTACCATTTTTTAATGCAGTTGAACTTAATGTAGTTGTTATTTTACGTATACACAGAGTAAACGTTGATAAAGTTTTATTAGTAACTCACAAATTACTTAAAACTGAGGCGAATTAAAGTAATTTAATGAAACTAAATATAAAAGTACCACTAAATTAACCAAATAATAATAAATAATTCAACCTAGTAATGAAATTTAAAAAATGTATTGAATGTTTTTGAAATAGTATTAAATAGAAAATAGTAGGCTACACAGAAGGGTCGTGGGGAATAAAGATTATAGAGTCCACATTACATAATTTTATCAGAAATAAAAAATTATTTCTGGAAATAAACGAAGTATTACTGGAATATGCGTATAGTCAATTTATACTTCGATAATAATTTTTTATAATCTGGTCTGTCCAGCTATACATTAATATACTGTATTAGTCTTTGTTTCCGATTAAAAATAAATAATAAATGTTAATTAATAATAACAACATTGAGTTATCTGAAATATCTCCCGGTGTTATTGTACTCTAATCGTTCTTCATCTAGGAATTATAATATCATAAAAAATAATCTTCAAAGCAACCTTTGTAATAAGATCTTGTAATATAATTTTCAAACGTTTATAGATCCACAAAAATAATTAAGGGTTTCAATAAGTTGCTCAATAGCTAAATGAAACGCACTCAATTGATTCTTGAAACAACTGGTATGATTAGGACAGCTATGAAGGTTGATAGTTTTTGACGATTATAGTTGTGAGTCTGATCGTTATTTTCCTATCTTTGGAGCCATTTTCTTTGGACTATGACCGATATTAACCATTCAAGTAAAATAGCGTCAAACCTTTCGATGTCTAATTTACAGGACATCTGATAGTTATGAACTGCAACAGTTACTGAGCTAAGCCCAAGTAATTCGCACGGGGTCAATTCAAAAACTTATAAAAAGTGCTAGAACTGCCGGTTTTAAGCTTGTGTTAAAAGATAATTCGGTGATATATCTAAAGCTTTGGGATTACATTCCTCTAGTTCCCAGGCGTACATATACAGTATGTATTAAAACTAAAGCACCTATTACCAGCAGTATCTTCTTTTAAAAAATTGGCTTTTTAAGTTGCGCAGAAGCCCGTTGTTCTAAACGTTGTAATGCATGCTAAAATAAACCTGTGTATTTTCTTCATTCGAATATGTTGGTGCAATTTAAATGATGACATGAAAGTGAGGAAGCGATGTGAATACAATACAAAACTGACCCTCCTACGTTCTTCAAAATTGAGCCAAGCGATTGAGTTTCGGGGTTTGTTTAAAGATTAGGAGCAGCCAAATTTTTATCAATATAACTGTAAAAAAACAAAAGATATTATTTTTTACATTATTAACTTTGAATAATCAAAAACTAAACGGTTCGATTCCCGGCTAGGGTCTGAAAATATTACGTGCCAAAACCCATCGTTACAGTTTCTTAAACCATCATAGTCGCTAATGACCAAGCATTTAAAAAAAAAATAAACGCTTATCTTCTTATAACAATATGAGTGAAATGGATGGATCCCGTGCAGTGTCAATATGTAAAATTACTAGAATTGTCACGCATCTCATCATCGTGTGGGAAAGACATGTGTAATATCCTATCTGCAGTCTTAGTATCATAATCTCATAACCTTAATCCTGTCGCTTACGGCCAGCAATCCCAGTTCTTTCCTTATTATAACATTTGAAATCTTGCCCAGCAATGTAGTACATCTACTTAAGTACTTCTCAAAAACTCCATTTCAGCTCTTTGGATTTTGTTATCTAGTGACATTAACTTTGTCCATGTTTCACAAGAAGAAAGTAGAGTAGAACGGTCAACATGTTATAGAATCTGAGATGTCACTTTTCTCACTATACATTTTAGATTTTGATGTAGTTTTCTGCAGATTTTCTGAAATCTACCAAGTTAGAAAGATATCATTACTTAGTTATTTATCACATGCTTTATATTACGACTGTTGATCTGAACTCTCAACGGGAATACCGTTTTAGTTTCTGACTTTATTAGGTACTTACTTAAGCAACCATACAATTTTAATACTAATTGGGTTAGCATTATAATCAAATTTTAGTTGAATAAACGAAACAGTTATGTATGAGGTAAAACTTCTATCAGATACCCTTATTTAAAAATATCGAATAAACATCTTATTAGAGAGTACCCAAATAAGTTGTAACTTTGAAACTACGTACTCTATTGTGATGCTTTTTATTCGGTCGTGACAACTAAAATTACCGTACTAGTTTAAGTTTTCATGTCAGAAATTTGTAAATAAAAGAAAATGCAAAACCTTTATGGTAACAATAGCTGTAGCAGAAGTAAAATAATAATAATAAAACAAGGAAAGGTAATAAAAGTGATATAGTGATGCGGTTTAGAGGTTGAATTTATGGTGTTGAGGGGGTGACTGAAACAACAACAAAAAATCAAGTGTAAAAATAGAATAGTCGAGGTAAAAAAACCTTTTCTTTTTATTACTTGTCCACATAGAAATCAAAAATTTGATGTAAAAAGTGATAGAACACATTGTCCTCAATAAATATCTTCAGCATGAAGTACTTAAAATCACCTGGAATTAATTGCATGTATAATTAATCAAGGGATATAAATCTTTAAAATTACGTATTGAACAAGCCAGTACTGCCGTTAGAAAAACGAATAAAGTTTTATGTATAGGAGTTTTAAACTTCCACTCCGAGTTTGATTGATCTTCTGCATGTTTTCAGTTTTATCATATGAGGGAAAAGCTTAGACACTGATTTAAATTCACTCACAGCCCTCGAAATGTGATGTTACAAGAGATTGGTGATGATATTATTTATAGATAGAATAATAAATACGCAAGTCTTGATGAGGTTGAATAAGGAAGTGGAAATTATGGATATGTAAAAAGTAAATACTAGAGTACTTTGGCAACGTGATGGGAGGTGATACATAATAATAATAATAATAATAATAATAATAATGTGTGCTTTATTTTACTAAACATATAAAGATAGAAGGTAGAAGGTAGATATAAAGAAGAACGCAAAAAGATAGAAGGTAATGATGGTCTAGGTCAACGTATGCGATCATGGTTAAAGGCTGTGAGGCTGTAACGCATGAATTGATTCACTCTTTCTTAACGGGCACTAGAGAAACATAAATGGTCTTGATGATAGCCAACGTTTTAAGAGGGCAGTATACGTGAAGAAATGTATATAATCATAGCAAAAAAATAACACCAATGGAGGTCAAAAGCTGATAAATTACATTATCGGAAACGTTGCCACCGATCACCATTAAATGCCAGTTAATGGCAAAGTAACTGTCAAATATGTAGGGTTTACTGCAAAAATGCAGTTGGCAAGCTTTTTACCGGTAAACTCTGCTGGTATGAGCCCTGTCTAGAACTCGCCATGCATTGCGTCATGTAGTTTGTCGTTATGTAGCAGGATGGAGTACGAGTTCTTGGTGACTTTAAAGAGGAAAATTAGGGTAGGATAACTTCACACAGGTTCTCTAGGTTGAGAGTTGGGCGTGAGGTTAATAACTCTTTACTATTAAAAGTGAGCTGTTACGAAATCAGAGCAACAGCCAAATGATGGACAGAAATTATGGGTTAAAGAAACGGAACGCTGAAAGATATGAGTTTTAACATAGAACGGGAGAACCACGCTGCAAATTGCTAAATGGATAATATCACAATGGATTTTATTTTAATGAATATGGGTGTATGAAGGTTGCTATAACCTAGCAGAGAGGTTTAGAAGAGGAATGTAAAGGAGACCAAAGCTCACCAAGGTATGTAGAACTACTAAATAGTGATAATGAATACTGTGTACTTCAAAAGAATTAAAAAAACGTTTCTCAGTTATAGCTTTATTTACATACTTCTGAATAGCAAAGTAATTATCCTTGAGTAATTGAAAATGCACAATAATTATTTTAAAACTTTTTTGTAAAATATTGTACGTACGATGAGTAAAATAGGAAATTTATCAAGTTTTTTACAGAGTTATTTTAAATACATTTAAAAATGTAAGAAAAGTAAGTAAGGAAACTAATGCTTATTTTACTTAACTTATAAACTAATTTATTGAATATAATAAAAAAAAATTAAAAATGTATGAAGGGAAATAAAATTAATCTTTCTCAAACACGGTTCTGTACGATTCGAAAATGTTAATTCCAAACAAAACTTTAATATAACTGTGTTTTACTGAAAAGTCATTGAAACTGTTTACTGTATCTATCAAATTTACTAAACATTTTAAGCCTTTATTACCAACGTTCAAGCTTAATCCTTAGGTCTATGTTAGCGCAATCGATAAACGGACAATACCAATAACATTTTGGTCATTATAAAGTCTAGATACAAATTTATCTTCCAGTAATAATGACTAGCACCATTTAAATTATACTATTATGTCCTTCATACAAAAATAATATAATTATCCGAGATTTTTATGAATTGTCATATTTATTGTTAACATTTCAATTCTAAATCTAATTCTTCAGTGAACGATTCTGGTCTTCACTACAATATTATTATTAATAACAATTTTGATTTTCCAATATTTTACAACAAATTTTACCATTTAAGTAATTGAAATTACACCAATCACATACACAAAACACATATTTATTGCTTTAAAATTATTAATAAATCTTTGTCACGGTCAATACCAGCACAAGCAAGCTTGTTCGTTGTTGTCAACCCCATGAACAGAATAATGACAACCCTATTCTGTCCTTCGTCTACAAGCTAAATCATTGTTATAGCACAGAGCAAATCTTTAGTTGCGTGAAAGGACAGTAGATATATCCCAATGAAGCTCTTCATACCCTCCTCAATGAAGCTCTTCATCTCAATGAAGCTCTTCATTACCCTCCTATCGCTACAAGACGCTGTGTCTGTGATGATGCTTACGGTAATGTTATTTCAATTGATTAATCGCACTGCTTACAGCAAATATCTATTGGCATCCTTCACCCACTCATCATACTCCCAACATCGTCATGCTTACGTACTAGGTCAAAAAATAGGAGTGGGTATGGTAGGGAACAGTAAGCCTCCAAATATCAAAAAATTAGCTCTCGGATATAGAAGTTGAAGAGCAATTACTTTCTCTTGCCTACATGAATATAGGAAGGAAAGTATTGTTTTCATGTCGATTTTTCGAAACCAAGTTTTCACTGGATGTACACGTTTTCAGACCCTTTGAACCAAAAAACATGTTTTTAGCGATTGTTCTGTGTGTGCGCGCGCGCGCGCGTGTGTGTGTGTGTGTGTGTGTGTGTGTGTGTGTGTGTGTGTGTGTGTGTGTGTGTGTGTGAACAGAATATCTCAAGAACGGAATATCGTACGAACTTGAAACTTGAAACTTAAGTTAGACCCGACACGAACATTGTCATCAAAATCTGTCAACCGGAAGTAGTAGTTTTCTCGTGTTATTTTTCACTTTTTTGCGAGTTTCTCAAAAACGGCTCCTACGATTTTTTTTAAAAATCGCCTTATTTACTAAATTTGTAAAAGGTGTAGATAATTTAAAATTCTACAACATTAATTCAAACATTTTTTGTATAACGCTTACTTTAGCGGTAATTAGCGATTTTTGGTTTTTTTCCCAGAAAACTGTGTAAAAAATTGATTTCATAAAGATTTCAGCTTTATTATGCATTTTACGACAAAAATGTATAATCAAATTTATAGGAAATCAAAATATCTACAACTTTTATTTAGAGCGTTTTTTTTTCTACAGAGCCTAGTTTAGCGTGAAAGAGTGATTTTCCGTATTTTTAAGCCAAACTGAGGTTGATTTTAATTTTGCGTCTTTCACTCATGATGAAAATTTGGTTATGTTTATTGAGGTTACTTTTTTGTTTATTTCTAATGTTTTATTACTAATGTTAGGTTTATTGTTAATTATTTGCATTGGCAAGAGAAAGTTGAGTGAGTGTTTCACACCAGATTTTTTTTAGTTATTTTTATTTGCTCTATTTATCAACCAAGTACAGCGATAGATATTTTATTAGTACTGGATATAAGAAAAAGTTTTTTCTTTTGGATTTACGTCTGACTGATTTAGACATTAATGATAATGCAGAAGATGAAAGGGTTATAGATTAAAATAAGTTATAAAAAAAATTACAGACCTGAGCGGTATAATTGAACCAGGAATCTCCGCTGTAGAAACCAGTTGCGCTGACCACAACACCACAGGTTGGCCTATAAATTGCACTGTTAGCCTAGTAAAATCGACTTAAACATTATTATTATTAGTTTATTAAACAAAGTGTGTTTAATAAACTAATAAAGACCACAATAAAATTAGGATGAATATTGCTAGGGATACACCTTTAGTTTTATAAAATTTAGACAATAATAATGATAATAATAATAATAATAATAATAATAATTTTTTTGATTACATTAATATTTTAACGTTTACAGCTTCTTAACTAAATCTTTAAAAATACGTACAATACTAAACGAACAAGTTGTAAAAATATATTGTTATTCGTTATTATTTTGTTTGTCTTTAACGTTCTCTTTGTATTTTTTAAAGGGTAGGTTTTAGAAAGTTGAAATTGTTGAAGTTTCCTCATTTAAACGCGTATTTTACTCATGCCTTTCTCTTTTATTCGTCCCTGCCCCGCTGCAGATAACTCACGACGTGGTGCTTATTTGAAACCACCCTCCCGACACCACCTTTATCCTAATTCCCTCTTTCTCTCTGGCCCTCTAAAATTCTTTAGTTTTTATTTTTATTTTTTCAATTTAGATTGTTGGTGTCTGGTCTTTACTCTTTGGCTTCTCTTTGTTATGTAAATTATTGCCAACCATTAAGGAAATAGCATTTTCTCCCCTCTACGCCCAATCAAAAAACACCACATCTTTTCAACTAACGTTTATTTTATTTATTTTTATATTTCTACTCTACTTCGCTTGCTCAATTTGTTGATTATGAACAATTTTTTATTTACTTGGCTTTATATTTTGGAAAATTAGGTTCCATTAGTAAAAGTGTGTCAGTTATCCTTCGTTAAATTACAACCGGAAACAATACAATCGTGTCGTTAAAATTAAGATAAAAAAGTTTTATAATGGCAGACGTTCATTTCATCTTCAAAACTGAAAAATTGCGACTAATAGGAATTTCTTTTTACGAAACTAAAATCAAACAATATTGATCTTTGTCATCTGATGTCACCTTATAAACATAAAAAATAAAAATCTTATAAACTATACCTCCATACACCAGTGGTTAGAGTGTTAGACTGCGCAAAGCGGAAGGCCACAAATCCGATTCACGATTAAGGTTTGGAAATTCTGTTAATGTCTAATTAAAGGCTAATGTTAATTTTTAATGAACAGTACAATTTAATTTGTTAAACTATTCCCTCGGGATAGTAACGTTAATTAACTTCCCCTAATTACCGTTTATAATAAAAGTAGTTTATTATGTATTATTTTAGTTCGGGATAATTTTAGTTCGGGAACTCATAATAAATTTCGTTGTAATTTCAATGATGAATAACGGTACTGTATTTATAACTATTATGCAACTGCAGGAATAAATTAAGAATAATTTCAATTTTACCGATACAATGTCAATGTTAACTTTTATTCATTCGTAAAGTAAAATAAATGTATTTGTAATTTATTATAACATATTTTATTTCGTACGTAACATTTAAAATAATTTATTATTACGTGAAACCTGAGTATTATGGCTAGATAGAAACCACCTGAAGCGCGGAGACCGAGTTTTACTTTCTTGTATTCTATCGATTGTATCACATTATTGCATATAAATAATATATTTTATATTATGTCAACGGTTGTTGACAATGAGTGGCGTGAGAAGACCTTTCATATTTGGGGGCTCTGATAATGACGGTTCTAGTGTGCGTGCGCGCGCGCACGCACGCACGCGCGTGTGTATGTGTGTAAGTGGGAAGAGCCGGTTCATTAACAGATTTTTCAAATCAACCATGTTGCCTCCAGATTAATGAAGCAAAGTTATGGACAAAGAAAATAGCTAAATGTTGTTATTAATTTACTTATTAATTTTTTTACTCATATAACAGCGCTTTTGACGTATTTTGGGGCTCTGGTAAGGACGGTTTAAGCGTGTTTGTGTAAGTGGGAAGAGTCGGTTCGTTAACAGATTTTTTAATCAACCATGTTGCCTCAAGATTAAAGAAGTAAATTTAAGTCAAAGAAAATAGCTAAATGTTGGTATTAACAAATTTATTATTTTTATTAAGTTTTTGACTCATATAACAGCGCTGTTAACAGAACTATAAACTGATCGTAACAAACACACCATGGTGAAGTGCAATACAATATTATATTTCTTTGGTGAATGAAGTAAAGATGTAATTTTGTAGGGTACAAAGTGACTATTTCTCAAGAGGCTTGACGGACGGATAAACAAATTTTATTTGTAACCCAATGAGTTCAATGGTAAACCACCTCACTCACCAGTTTGTGCTTAGTTAACCCTTAAAGGATCAAACCAACCATTTGGCTATCAACCAAAACTCAGTAACAACCATTATATTTTTAATACTGTATAAGTTCTTACAACCATTTTTCCTTCATTTTAAAAACTATGTTTTTTTGTAAGTACAAACTGTATACAGAGAATGTACCAGTTTAACCCTACAAAAATAAGGCTTGATTGGATTTACATAGTAACTAACTGTTTCATCTCAAACGCTACTCAAGATCAAAAGATAAAAAGGAGAGAATTCCAGTTTTTAGTTACTTGGTTTATTTTAATTTTGTGGAAATGTGACAGGTTACAGTTTATATCATAAAAAAAATCATAATCAAAGCAACCTTTTAATTTTTAATACAGGTAGACTTATAATAAAAATAATAAAATTAACGCTGGAGTATAAAAAAGTAAATAATGCCGAAAGGAGATTTTTGTTGACACAGTAAACGACACGGTTTGACTTTTCTGTTTATTTTTCCTAGCAGATAAGCAAGCAACAAAAAACAACAAAGCAAAAATGTTAAGGGATGAAAAGTCTTAGGCTGTCAGGGAGGAGGAGAAAAAGCTTAAAAGAAAGTACGAATAAAAATAATAATAATAAAAAAATAAAATATGTGTTGAATGTAATAGTCTGAAAAAGTTACACTTTGTAGGGGGGAGTTAAAATATATATACACAGTTATATGAGAAACGTGTAATGGAGGGGGCTAAATTGAAAAAGAGGAAGCTTAAGAAAGAGAAAATTTTGGAGTAACGAAGAGAGAACGAACATAGTTGAGTGAAATTTAAGAAAGAGATAGAAGAATAAAGAGTTTTTTTTATTTTTATTTCAAAAATTCTCCCGTAGTTGAGTAGAAATGAATACACAAAACCTCTTCTTGTTCTTCTTCGTGTTCGTTTTCATCTATTTCTTCTTATTCTTCTATTGCTTCCCTTCTGAAGCTCAGTCCCGTTGAAAAGAACTTCACTTTCTTTTTAATTTATTTTTTCAAACTTCATTCTCTGCTTTGTCTGATTGTTTATCGTCTTATTAATGTATTTTATTTATTTATTTTTCGTTTCGTCTTTAATCTCTAGAAGATTACAAAATAAATAAATAAAGCAATGGGATTCCAAGGCTATGTATTGAGATTCAATTTACTTACTTCAGCGGCAGTAATTTAGCAACACTTTTTCTTCAATTTATAATGGCATCGTCAATTTATCTGCGGAATACAGTAAGTTGGTAGTATAATTTATTCATCCCTTTTCTTCTAGGCTATTTACAATCGTATTTTACCATATATTATTTAAAAGCTATCCAGTTAATAGTAATCAAGCACTCACATTCTCCGCACACCACACATTATTGCATGTGAACATATTGTTACTATTTGATTAAATGATTACATTCGAGCGTTTAAATACTCTACTAAATTGCGCGGAATAAAATAGCTCCCCTAATAAAGAATTCTTTGGTCATTACACTACAGTTACACTACTTGCTTACAAAAATATATTTTAATCCAACATTTTGTAATAAAATAAGCTACATTTTTTGTTGAAAATAATATTGTAGAACAAATATAATATGTAGACATGCAATAAAAATACAATATTTGTTAGATTTAGAAATCTTTAATTGTATTTAGAATGCTTAAACAGGGACGTTGCTAAACAGGGACGCTGGGAATGTTTTAACAGGGACGTTGCTTAAACAGAGCGTTGAGTTTTTATTGGTTTTTTAGATGCTATAACTCTGTTCTCGTTGGAATACACAGATTTTTTTATTTCATTACAAAGCTAGTAAAAAGACCTCTTTGTGACATAAGTTTTAGATTTTTGTCTGCTACCACGTAAAAGAAAATATCTCTAAAAAATAACACAAAGTCTAAAATTACAAAATCCAAATTTTGTAGTAAATGAGGGAACGTGTTTAAGAGCTAAGATTTTGTTACTAACTCTACATATTATTGCCAGGGTGACTATAAAAAATAAATAGTTTCAAGCAAAAGTTCCTTTTATTGCAAAATACCTTGAAAATGGCCAAATTTAAAATTTTCAACACAAATTTCAAGTTTAAGTTTTACGTATTTGTTATAGATTAAGTATTGCAATAATAAAAATATACATTATTGGAATATTATTGCTAAACTAGAATGTGTTGAATAAAGTGGTTTACGTACCAAGTCTCCATGGTAAACCGAAACTTTTATTTCATTTAACACTAAAGCTTGCAAACGTAAAAAAAATTCTTGTGACCGCAATACAAAAAGGATGTGACTTTTTAAACAGAAAATAGAAAAGATAGAAAAAACTATAGTTTTGAATTCTACCATCGGGGTCATCTCAGTAAAAAATATAAAACAATAAAAATGGTGGAGTAACTAATTTATCAACATTTCTGGACCACTTAATACGGATTGGTGTTAGTACTAACACACAATATTGTTTCGAATTTAACAAACTGTGCGTTAAAGTTACTATCTTGCTGATTGCGATAAGACATTCAGGGCAATGACCAAAATACTCTCTCCTCCACTCATCAACCTATTCCCTCGCCCCACACGCTGACATGACTTACTTCCACTCCTGCCATATATAAGCCTTCCCTTATTTTTTCGGCTTTCATTCGTCTGCTACTACTGTCCTCCCAACCTCACTCTGAAGTCATCAACCCACCTTCTTTGAGGTCGTCCACTACCTCTTCTTCTATGCTCTATGCTGCCTCTTCATTATTTCTTTCAACTTTGTGACGTCTTTCCAGACGGTATGACCATCTCAACTCCATTTCACCTCTGCAACCCTCTGGAAATGTTAATCTATATTAGCGTTATTGTGATTATTCTCTTAATCATAAAACGGGAGCGCTTAAATTTTTAATCGCGATTTAAACATTTAAAAATAGAAGTAGTATATTTAACATTTAGTGGAATTTACAGTATAATCTATTTTTCAACTATTTTCGTATCAACTAAACTCGTTTGTCAAGTTTTTTTTAGTAGTTAATTAACAAATTCGTTTCCTTTTTAGTATTATAATTTTTCTAAATATATCTCATACAATGGTTTTATTTATTTATTGTAATTTTTTGTTATAAAATTAATGCTTTTATATTTGTATTGAGTTGTATTCCCATCTCTTTTATGTACGATATAATGTTGACTTTTTTTATATTATTATCTAGACCGAAAAATTGCAAATGTTTTTATATTTAAAACACAAGAACAGTAAGTAATTAAGGTAACGCAGATAAACATAAATAAAACATTGTTATCCATTAGTAAAAAATGTTACAGATCAAATGAAATTAGAATAAATTTAGAAAGATTTTGAATCGAATAAAATTTTTGTAATAACGGTCAACGGTTAATTATTATCAATTCTGCTACTTAAGTCAAACGTATCGTATACATTAAGTTTTGTAAAAGTAGGTACAGTCTTTGTTAGGAAGTAAGCTTATTACGAAGTAATTTGGATGTTCGTTCAGTCATAGTTCGTACTGAATCAAATTCAATTTTTTGACATTGACCTCCATCCTACACTGTCACTGAAATACATAGATGTTTTGTAACTGAAAAACTTTCTTTAATTTTTGTTTTACCTATTTCTATTTTCTCGAAATTTTATATGTTTTCTTTTTATAATTAACGTTAATCACAGAAAACTATAAGCATTTGAAAGAAAATTGTGTTCGTAAAAATTTACTAACATTTATTACTGACGTATTGGTTAGAACTACCCCTTGCGTGAAAACTGTAGGTTACTATTGTTACAACAGGTGAAACGAGGTATTGTTTCTAAATTTCAGCACAAAAAATGTAATTCAGTTCCAAGTGGAGTATGTTATTAGCTTTCCACTTCGTAGTTAGAATTTTAAGGACTGCAGACAAAGACTTTGTTTAGGTCTATGAAACACAGAACAAATATTAACCGTCATTATCATTAGTGCGGTTGATAATAGTAGTGGTAGTAATTATAATTAAACCGAACTAGGACGATCTTATATTAATCCTTTATGTCCTGAGCACATAATAGTTGTATTGTAAGTGTGAGCCTACATTGCTTGTAGATTGATACAGATCTTTAGTGCTACTGTGTATGTAAATTGTCTCACAGTTTACCGTACTATCGTATCCTATTAACAGTAAACTATCCTATAGCTGAATAATACAAACAAGATAATAACTTCTCAATTAGCACTAATAACGGTTATGTTCTAATAGGTTCACATAGTTTACTCGTCATCGGCAGATAGTTCAGTTAACATTGTTTCCATTTCAAAACGGTTTTACGATTTCGGATTGTGTCGTTTCCCCATATTTTTTGCATCAATTTTCATATACTATTTACCCACATTGCTAGTTCAGTTAGCAACATACACGACTTCTAAACCGAAGGTGTCAGGTAAACGGCATTTTTGGACAATTTCTGCACCGCAAAACCTGGACGAAGTTGTATTAGGCAAAAGGTATTTCATAAATAAACAAAATCATTGTTTACTATAATAAAGTGTTTTTACTTTCTTATTTTACCTACAACCACATAATACTAACAGTTAGTAAAATTAAATTTAAAAACATAGTAGTAGTAGTATGGCTTGAAGTAAAATTCCAATCAATTGTAAGACTCCGAAGAGACTTAGAAAATAGAAATAAACTATTGGTTTAAATTTATTATGATTAAAGTATTAAAGAATTAAAATTTCCCAAAAAATATTTTTTATGAAAATCTCTGCTCTAGGAACATCACAAATGTTAAAGTGGGTTGCCTGCATTAGCGTTAATGTGCGTAACAGTCAAATGTAAAATATAAAACATTGGTTATTGGGTAACTTATGAGTTCTGTATAAGTTGTTTGAAATTAGCATAATATACTTTTCCCTGAAATATCTGTACAATCTTAGAAACATGTCATTTACGTATAGTCTTCTTAGATTATTATGCAAGACGGCGTCAGTTACACAAAAAAATGCGACTACAATTCGTCCGGGTAAATTCAGATAAGTGACTTATCTCAACAAGCTGAAAATTGAGATACTGGTACACTACTAAGTAACATATTATCTCGTGAATAACTCGATTAGGAGTTAGTAAAAATGTTGTTTTACGTATCTCTAAATTGAACAAAAATAGAACTTCGTGGCTTATCAGGAGATAAATAGATTAGGTAGATTAACTAGTTTTGAATTTTGTAAATTTAGTTGTCGTCTTCTGTCTTCCAATATTTTTCGGAATCATTTTAATTACGTGACAATTTCATGTCTGTCGTCGTAGTATGTGTTACAAAGGTAGCTAAATTTGTTGGAATTTGTAGCTATCTCAGAAAATATAAGCTGTTGAAGAAACTATGCATAGTCTGCCACATACACTTTACGATGAGGAGTATGTCCCTCCGTTTTTGTTTTAAAGTCGCATCAATAGCAAGTTCATTAGTGCCTAACTACTTTGCGTTAAGGAACGGTTAAGGAATTTAAAAGTGTAATCATTTTTTCAGAATCTAGACAGGAATCAAACCTGGAACCTTCTGTTTAGCAGAGTAGCACGCTAACTATTTTACCGTGGAGAACTTTTTCTTTATGACAAACAGCTATTGTAATAATTTATAAAAACCATACATAATGATCATACGTAAAGGTCGTGGTTTTCATGTAATAAGCGCATATTATGGTTAATCAAAATGTAATGTATATTTTTGTAAAATTTGACTAAATTCGTTATTTGCGGAAACGATTAAGTCTTAATATTTTAATTGATGTCTCTTTTATTAATCAATCCGTTAAACTACTTGTTCAATCTGAATTACTGATCTTTGCTCGGGAATGAAAAGTTCAACTTTGTTGAACAAATTTGAAAGTATGAATGAAAAGACATGTTTTCTAAACGGAATTTTTAATTTTTTTTAAAAATTAGGAAAATAATATATTTTATTTTTAAAATGTCCGTCATAGAATCTATTACTAGGAAAATAAGTGCCGACCAAATATATGCAGGTGAAGTATGTTTGGTAAATAATGAGCGTTATTTATGATGTGACCCACCGGGTTGATCTAGCAGACGAGGGTTCCTAGTTCAAATCCTAGTAAAGCTATAGTTCGTTACCTGAGTCACAAGTTTTCCCTTGTTTACAACGAGGGATAAAGGAGGACAAGTATCAGTGCGCATGCGCGACTGTTTTAGCTTCAGTACAACAAACACAACTCATACTATACCCAGAGCATATACAGTATATCGCGGGACCTTTTGTAGGTTAACTGTACGAATATAACGGTTTGTTACCGTAATCAGAAATGTTAGTTTCTCAAAAACTTTGGCAGACTATTCAAAGTGCTGAACGAAATCTAATATGCAGTGTAATAAAATGCTGTGAAGTTGAAGCTAAACAAAAATTCCTTTCCCTGCCTTTTAACAAAAGCCATGAGCGAGTGGCTAACTACTGCGATGTTTATCTTTCCACAATTCGAAAAAATTTTAAAAAACGGAGGAAATTAAAGATGTGAAGAAGCTTTGCTTCAACAGTTTTGTTGACACCTGGTAAAAATAAGGAAACGGTTAGATAGATACTAGTGAGACTGATATTGAAGACGCCGGTGATGAGTAAAAAAGGGGATTCATTCGTAGAAAATTTTGTTCCAATGGAATAAGGTAGCTTGTAATTACCGTCAATCAAACATTTCTAGTCGTGTAATTAAGCTATAGGCATTATTACAGATCGCTTTTATTTCTTATAAAGATTATGTAGAAAACATTTTCTAGTAATAAACCACAGCTTACAAATGTACGTAGAAACTGCACGGTAGTGAAAATGTACAAGTAGTGTCTCACTCTTGAGGTTGGCAGCACTGTCAAATTTTTACTTCCCTTCCTCACAGTCCATCCATACGCAAAAGGCAATCTCGTGACTTCAGTATCTATAGTTACTTTTATACAGATCTGAACACTAGTGAGTGGTTACCGGTGTACTTTGATGATTGATGTTCAATTAACCATATTCTCTCAAGAATGGTTGGGTTGGGTCTGTACAAGACTACGCGTCATAAACATCATCCTCATTTCATTGGGTCATTGGCGTGCTTATTGTTCTGAATTGAACAGATTGCAACGTACACACATTAGGGATAATTATGATGTAAACTTGTAGACAAAGTTAAAAAAACTTGGAAAAACTAAAAACTATCCTATAATGGAAGCAATTCAATAATGATATAATTTAATATTTCGTATTTATGATGTAATCGTGGTTTACAACATTTTACTTTATCGTTGAAAAGCGTTTCCTCTCCAGTGCAATAATCACACTAATTTGCTGGCTTCCTGAAACCTGAAAAAAGTTTCCGCTTCCACTTATATTGAGAAACATTGAATAGGGCAATTAAAGATTAATTACCTCAAAATACAGACGATAATCTCATCCTCAATCAACTAATACATAATCTTCCAACTCAATACATTGCCAATTAGTCAGGAAATCCTACAAATTCTGTACAAAATTACATCCGATTCAAACGATAACAACCTTAATATATTTCCTATCTACTCTTAGATCTGTACAATAATTACCAAAATACTGCTGTATTAATAAAAAAATAGTATAGTATAAATACTATTAATAGAAATATTAGCTAAATCTTAAGGTATTAAAATATTAAATAATAAAATTATAGCCTGATCAATAAAATTTTGTAGTTAAAGGTTATATAAAAGGATTTTTGCATTACATTTATAAATCATTAAATAAAATATGTTATTTCCGAATATATTCACAAAATAAATTATTGCAGTATTTTACTTGACCATAAAATGTTATGTATATCGGGAATTCTGTTTAATCCTTGGCGTTCCATAAGAACTACTGTTATCTTACGTCTATTTTTCATATTGTACTTTTCAATTCGGAAAAAATTGATTTGAAATTAAGTTTATCTGAATTAAGCCCATTGATTTGAAATTAAGAAGGACACTGATAATAACTTTTTTTCTACATAAAGTAATAATTTTTCAGGTGTGTTAGAATAAACAATTTTATCACTTAAGTTTGTTAGGTAGATCTTTAGCAGCTGCATTGACCATTTGTTAATAACATTGTTGGTATCAATATCTTAATAAATAATTTTAGTAAACAGAACAAGAATGGTTTAAGTACTAAACAAGTAAACTTACTGTTATACCCAGTAGAATGACCTGTTCTTATATTACCGTCGTCCCCTTTGATTAGGTACTGTGCTGCCGGCTATCAAAGCTTCCGACTTAGCGACAGAGAGAGCCGCCCATAGTTCCGAGAGGGGTGGTAGGCTTTGGCGGCGTACCAACAGAGGTCTTTGTCATCAAGGCCGAGCCAGTAACCGCCCTCTACCACAGCGCTCTCGGCAACTAAATAAAGAGCGCTAAACTCAACAGAGAGATTCAATTCCGATCCATGCAGCAGACAGGACGCCCACCGCGGCACAAAGCTACAGGACTCCAGCGAAAACTAATCGACGACCCCGCAAGAAATAAGATGATGCTTCCGCTCGCCGACCCGTCACCGTAAGCCGTCGACCGGACTGTCATCGCCCGCTGACGCGAGCGATTTCCACAGCGGTCCCTCGACCGAGCTTTACACCCACTGGATCTGACGAAGCAGCCATCGACGCACTAATGCGAGGGAAGAAGATGATATCTCCGCTGGACGACGACACGCCGTGTCGCCCAACTTTTTTACCACTACGACGACTACGACCGACGCTTCCCGTCAAGACAACCACCGCTTAAACGGCCCTTTTTAGAGCCACCAAAATGTCAAGGTTTCAACTCGCCATTTAATCATTATCTGGTGACACTGTATTATTTTTATTTTTGTTAATGCTATATGTAATGAACTCTCTTACGATTTACCCCTCAGTATTTTTGAGACTACTATGTCGTAATAAAATATTATTTAATTGTCTGGTTCTATTAATCCTATTGTATCAATTCAACCTACCTAGACGAAGCTGTAACAATACTAACGTGTTAATGACGGCTGACGCCGCTGTGGCGTCATTGTTCTTTCGTATTTCTAAACGTGTTATTTCTTTTCCGGCAGCTAGGCTGTGTTTCTGTTTTCCGCACAGTACTTTAGAAACGTTTACTCTGTCCTATAATGAAGATAATTTTATTATATCGGATCTTTGTTATTTTTTTCAATTTGGTAAGCGTCAGTTCGTTAGTAATTGCTACTAGAGTTTTTTTCTACAATTGGGGTTTAAATATTAATTATTCATATTAAGCCTTTGTTTTAGCATAAAAGATTACCAAATTCGTGCGCCGTGACGAAGGACCCCCGAGAGGCGTCGTGCCTCTGAATTTGCGCGAATATATCCGTCATAGTATGTAACTTCCCAATAAACGGTTAGCGTTCAATATTTTAACATAGTTTAACGTTAGTGCATGGAACAGTACCCGGTAAACTCTCTGCTTAGACCACCAGGTCTGATTGACAAAGTTTTCGCCGATAATACCAAAATTGTAAATTACAAATAAAGAAAGAACATTACTTTTCCTTTAAATGCAAGTATAGGTGAGAATAAAGTAAAGAAGAAAAACAACGAAAAGAGGATGGAGGATAAAAGGTGTGGTAAAAGAGGTTTAGAACGGCTTTTTGCTTTGTAAGTCGCCAAAGACGAAGAACCTTGTACTTGTTTTCGTGTGTTCGTGTGTATTTGTAAATGCGGCTTAAGTAAAAGAGGTCTCACTCTCAAGCTATACATACGCGCACTCACGTACGTACCGCAAAGTAAACTTACCCTACCATCCACTCCACTCAAAATTTGCATAACTTGATAAATGCTGCCGTAAATGACTGGAACACGAAGCCTTTCCTTTTTCCCGCCCTTACTTCCAGCGTTTTTGACCCCGCTCTCCGGAATACTAACCTAACTTTCTTCTCTCCACCATTTTACTTTTCTCTTACCTCAAAAGAGCCCAGCGTAGTCACGGTTTGCATGTAAGGGGTCGTACGTAAGGGTGTAAGGGCAAAAGCACTAGAGACGAGATTCCCATCCCGCAACTCACTGAATAGACAAAATGAGCAAGATAAACCCAAAAGAGAATAGAAGGAGAATACCATCCTTATAACAACAAAATTTTCTGTTCTACCAGAGATACACAAATAGTACCACCGGTTTATGGTTATACAATTCCCCAACCCGACCCCCATTAAGATAATATTCTATAGACCCATATACAGATTTTAGCAAATATAATACGTTATGTATATATACAACAGATTGTTATGTTATGTTACCTGCAATATAAACATGATTAGCCTATATCAGCGGCGCTATAATCTCCTTTTATTCATCTGGCGATTAAAACTTAACATTTCATTTTAGGCTTAAAACAAAAAGCTATAAAAGTGATACAAAAGTTTTTCTTTTATGCACTTATACTTTCATATTAAATAAATAAATTGCTTACTTAGATAAAAAGAACTTAGATAATTTTGAGTGCTATTACAAACTTTTAATGTAAAGAATGATTTTTTTAGTTTTTCTCTGTAGAATATTTTTTTATGAAATTATTCTGCCTCCAACATTTTTTAATGTTTACTTACAAACTATAAAGAACTGCTTGAGCATGACCATTCTAATAAAATTTTATCACTTTCCATGAGGGCATGTACAAAGCAATTATCCGTACATCAATATCTTTAAAAAAGTTGTTCATTGATCACCAAAATAACAAAATTTAATTTACATTGCAGGCCATTGCTTTTACTTTCGTTTAGAAATAAACTGATAATAATATTATATTATACATAAACGTATACATTTAATTAAATTTTTTTAGTTAAATGGAAGAAATTTTATCAAGCAACAGTAACATTACAAAAAACTAATTTGTTATTCTCTCCTGTATGAATGAATATAGTTACAAAAATGGTTGGTATCTATCATTGTTTCGCCGGCCCTTTGGTGTAGTGTTCAGCAAAACATGGCTTCTATGCCAAGGTCCCGGGTACGATTCCCGATCAGGTCTGGTATTTTTCGATTGTACATCATTATCTAAATATGTTTCATGGTTTAAAAAAACACTTTCGAGATTCTGAAAAATCCCGAGAATGAAAATTTGTGAAAGCCGTAACAAAAATTTTCAAAAATTAAATAACGAAATAATTTGATTACAGTTTTGTTGGTCCAGCTGTACTGGCGGTAGCTTTGCGAAGTTCAGTTTGTTTTGAAGAGTCGTATGGTGATGGAAATCGTTTATTAAGGTGCATACAGTATATGATTTACACCGATACAAAACATCGTCGTGAAATAAGACCAATAATTTAATTGTGAAATTGGTTGTTAGGAATTAGTTAAGTATATGAACCATAATTAATGTGTTAATTAATCAGCAAAGGCAGTAGTAATTAAAATTATCAGGTTGTAAAACATAAGATCAATCATATCAGTTTGATTACTCGATTACTACTTCGTATTACTACTTAGATTACAAAACATAATCTCTGAGATCTGTGTTTGTAAGTTTTTATCAGCTATGATAATCAATTTTGAACAATCTGCTACATCTAGGCTCATTCTGCTAACTGAAGGCTATCTATTATGAAAAACCGCTGACAATACTGTTAAACATAATTTATTTTAAAAAATTATTTTTTCCCGTTCATTCTTTATAATTTTTTTTTTACTTTTGTGAACAATTACAATTTATCTGTTACCTATCTTCCGTAAAACTATTGGTTGTAAAGGCAAAGAGTTGCCGGGAAAAATCCTGTTTAAATAAGTCAGATTACAAATTACTGTAACTGCAATTAATTTTTTAATATTTTGTTCACATAATTGATTGTAGAAAATAAGAGCATTTACTTTTTTTCATAAAGAAAGATCCTGATAGAGAGCCTGGCAAAGGCAATAAGGTCCATGGAAAAATTGATACTCAATATCAAATTGAACGACAACGTGAGAAGTGAGGATATTTGGCAGAACATTTAAGAAATATTAAGAAAACTAAGAATTATATAAAACAGGACGTGTAATTGCAACGGTTGTGATCGAACATACATACACTGAGACATACAGATCACCGATGGAACAAGAAGATTCAGCAGTGGAAGCCCTAGCTGGGAAATAAAGATAGAGGTTTTTCACAAACATGGCGAAGAGATGACTTGAAATTGTGGGTAGTGTTTAATTGGTTAGGAGAACGCAGAACAGGGAATTATGGAAGCAAACAGGAAAGTATAATATATCTAATATTGGGTGTTGAAGACGGTGAAGATGTTTTCAAATAAGATAGTAATGAATTAAAACGTGGAAGTAATTAAAATACAATAATAACTTTAAATTTTGTTTCATATTGTAGTTTAATTTTATCTTAATTTTGATTATCTTATAATCAGATTACTTACGCTTACTGATAACTTACAAGTTTGAAGTTTTTCTGTAAATGCAAGACCATTATAAAATAATTTTAATTTCAAAATTTAAACTAATAATAAATATGAGCTGCTTTTATAAAATGTATTGCAGAAAATGTTAGAGTTTACTGTTGACTATATTAAGGAAGAGAGAAGGTCGACCCATTTCCTTTTAATCGGAAGTCTACTAAAATTGAAATTATCTCTCCCCAAAATCGAAACTAAATTTACCCGCGACCCACAAATACATAAAGTAATAATGTATTACTATTATTATGCCTACTCCGCATTTCGACCCTCTTGTATAAACCTTATAATCCCCATTCCCCAAATTACAAACGTTATTGCTATTACTGTTACCTTAAGTTTCTACGCTTAATCCCTTTGGTTTAGTTAAAACCAATATCTTCTACTTCCAGATCAAGACAAGCAGGTAACCTTATATAACAATAATGATAATACCATTTTCTGTAATATCGTTTTACCTGATGCTTGTTTGTTAGTGGCGCCATCTGTGATCGGATACCAGATTAGTAGACAGAAAGGTAAGTAGAAGGTTGCTTTACGTACATTACCCATCCACTACCATCATCATTCCGTTGATATCAAATATTATAATTGGATGCCATTCATCTCTCTCTCGCTCTTTTTCTCTCCTCTTCTCCTACGTCTTTCTCCACCATAACCTCACTTACCCTTTGTAATCGTTTTCTTAATTCTCCGTTTACCACCTCCACCATCCCACTTGAACCAATATTTTCAAAATTATCTTTTCATTTTCCTCATTTCTCATTTTGACCTTCCTGGATCTTATGCTAATCTATTTTTTAATATTGCCTAATCGGATTGTAGGTTTAAAATTGTTTTATAAATCCCATTATAGCAATATCTTCGGACCAATTCTACGGTATTTTACCGTATATCCAAATACAATGAGCTTTGCAAATTATAAATGACTGCGGATCAGAATCACAATTTTTTGCAAATATTTTTTTTCGCAAAGCAAATTACATTTATCCTTTGAAATTTACTCTGCTCCTAAACTCAGTTTTAAATTAAATTAAAAATTTAATATACAAAGTACCTAAAGATTTTTCTCTTCACAAATCAGTTATCTACTGAATTAAATTTTAATATAAGATATTAATTGACCGAATAGATTAACAAGTAAAATTATTTAAAGTTTTCAAACACTTGCTTCGTTTTTTACTATTGAGTCTTGTTTTCCTCCAAGACATAATATAATTTGTTACACATTTTTCCATTCTACTTTCTAGTTGTAAGTAGTATTATACAGTAGTATTATACAATAGAATATAGTAAGTAGCATAATAAAAACGGAAAAACACTGTTTTAAGTTTTTATAATTACGATAAACAGTATAATTTTGGACACTGGTTCTAGCATTAACATATTCAGGGTAGCTATATCATACTTTTTTTAGTTTACCGAAAGAAACTCAGAAAATATTGCAATTGGTTGAAATTAATGTGAAAGTATATAAGATTTACTTTCGTAACACATTAATGATAAATACAATATAATTATTTGTCACTTAAGTTCTTTGACGAAACACACAGTTGTAATTCACTCATAGAATATCTTGATATTTTAGTCCGAAACACGAATAAGTGCTAAACGATGGTCTTGGATTCAATTTCAAGATATGGCCTGTGAATAACTAAACATGTATACTAAGATAAACTATTACATAAAGCATTAGCTATTAACTTATTATTACTAGTAATACAGCCTTAGCTAATCCGAACCCCATAAAGGAATAATTGGATAAACGGAAAACAGATAATCTGTTTCTGGTAATCCGAACTGATTTACAACGTTTTTAACATGTTGTTTACATTTAAACAAGTTTTAAAATAAAAACTAAGTAATTTTTAATTAATAAAATATTTTATAATAGATTTCTGAAAGTAAAAGTTAAATTTTAAAATTATGAACAATGTAGTTGAGAATATAAAATGAACAAAACCAAGCTCTTAATACAAGACAGACTTACAATATAAATAGTTCATTAGCAATTACAAAAAGTTTACATTTTCACTACCGCTTGGATGCACTAACACACTGATTGTTTGCTATCGTAATAGAATCTTAATGGTGACACAATTTTTTTAAAGTGTCTAATAAACATGATCTGTGTGTGCATTTCGTTGGTTCTGCTATATGTACTCCAGTGCTATTTCCAGAGCTTTCACTGCTTTTGCATGTAAAATAGGCCACTCAGTGTTAAATATTTAGCTATTTTTTTGGATGGTTTTTGTATTATTCACATTTTTCAGATACTTCAAACATTATGAAATCCGAACAGGTCCCGGTTCTAATTAGTTTTGATTAACGGGGTTTTGGTGCATAATATGTGACTTTTAATACCTGAAACAAAAATTAAATAATTTAACGGTGATGGACTATGATTATTATTATAAACTGGTCCAGCTACTATTATTTTAAACTCGGATCCAGGTGAATATTGAAGGTTGGGGTGGCATTGGTAGGCTACAAATATCCTGGTTGAAAAATATGAGAATAGATAGGGATTTCCAGGATTGAGGAGTTGTTCCAGCTTGTAAATAATAAATTAAAAAGTGTTAAGGATTACTTCTGAAAGTAGACATTTTGTAAATATCAGCGAATACAAATGAATCAAACATTTGGATGTATTTATAATGTAATGGCTCTCCTAGTCAAGCTTCTTACATAGCTTTTCCTTGGCCAATCCAAGTGACTGCCTGGTCAATACCTTTTGCGTTCAGTGCTGTAGTATAACCTTCCCAATTCCTATTCCAAAATTAACCCTTCATTATTTTATAAATATTTTTTTTTGGATGCTTATGCCTACATATGCTTTGGGTGTGTGTAAGTAAGGATATACAGTAATATTAAGATGAACAATTGCCAGACCTGGCTGGGAATTGATCCTGGAGCCCCTAGCATTAAAGCCAGTAGCGCCAACCACAAAACCAATGGATCAGCCAAACAACCTATAAATTAATATACTCTATTTGGTTGGTGCGAATCAATTTGGAAAACACTAATTTATTCTTAACCAATTTCACAATCACATTACATTAACTCTTACAGGCTTGAATCGTGATGCAGTATTTATAAAATAAGGTATGCACTAAATAAACTTGTACCGTCACCGTAGAGATAGTTCAAAAATTGAACTTTGCAAAGTTACCACCAGATTAGTAACACCTTCAAATTTTTAAATAATTCTTTTTGTCCGTACAGAGTTTTACCATACATAAACAATTTTTATATAGTTGTAAAGAGAACACTTTTAGGATCCTGCAAGAAATCCGAAAATTAAAACTAGCCAAAGCCGTAACTAGACTTTTTAAAGTAAAAACAAAAAATTAAATAAAAATTTGAAGGTGTTACCAATCTAGTGGTAGCTTTGCAAAGTTCAATTTTAATGCTAGGGCTCCCAGGATCAATTTCCAACCAGGTCTGGCAATTGTTCATCTTAATATTACTGTATATCATTACTTACACACACCCAAAGCATATGTAGACATAAGCATCCAA
The DNA here is from genome assembly GCA_035578175.1 of Catonia carolina. Lineage (NCBI taxonomy): Eukaryota > Metazoa > Arthropoda > Insecta > Hemiptera > Achilidae > Catonia > Catonia carolina. The sequence continues at coordinate 47,559,679 of JAQMRL010000001.1, forward strand.
AAAAAATTATTTATAAAATAATGAAGGGGTAATTTCTTTTTTTTTTTTTTTGATTTAACGTCCGACTGTTCTGCAATTACTGCTAATGCAGACGGTAAAGGATGAAATGATTATTTTGTAACGTATGAAAATATGCCGTGCCTGAATGGGATTCGAACCCAAGACCGCATGATGAGAGGCGAGCACGTTACCAACTACGCCAATGCGGCCGACAATGAAGCGGTAAGAGTACGCCGTGGTGATAGCCAACGTTAGAGGGACCTGATATGGCACGTGGAGTGACAGGCTTTAATTTTCGTTAAAGAATTAAAAACAGGTATTTTTTTAATATTATTTTACATTTGTTAAGATTATGTAGCCTCTTACATCTTATGACATTTTCTTTTAACAAAGAACAAATATTCTTGTATTTTGTAAAGGTGATTATTTATATGTTTCGTTATTAATCTTTTTAATGTTAAAATGAAAGTTCTCATCCTAATTGGGATGAATTAGGAGAGATTTATGCCTAAGCTATTTCCTTATACCTAGTTCATCCTGTTTAATTGCTTACGTTTGAAACGCGTTTCAAGAGAATGCTTTTGGTTAAAATGACTCACCTGTTGACGTGAACAATCCTTTTTTATACGTTTCTTTTTTTACATTTAGCCTCCCACAATTACCACCGTATCTATCTCATTGTTACCGCATTGCCTTCGTATTGTCTCTTTTATTTTACGTTCTTTGTCCTGCAGCTTCTATCCATAATGTGGAAGTGGTCCAATTACGTCAGCAACTGTTTAACAAATGGTCGTAGGTCAAAAAGTAGCTAGTATTGTAACCTTAATACCCTTTGACCAGAATCTTCTTTTTACTTTATTTTTATCATGCATCAATGACACTATTCTATGAACATAAACATTTTTATTAAGACTGATTGGCATCTGACAAATTGCCAATTAAAATACAATACAAAAACTTAAAGCCAAAAGTATTAAAATTTTAATTAAATTTTTATTACATTAAGAAAGAGTAGATTATTATTTAGAAAAATAATATAAATTTAAAAACATATGTGTAAAAGAATAATTAACTCATATTTTACTAACTTGTTAACTGAATTTTTACTACATTTTGAGATGCGAGAAAAGGCGTTGAGGGACAAATACCTTACTTGAAATTTCCGCCTCGAAAAAGGTGTACCTGTAGAAGATCGAATAATTTTCAATAAATTTTTAAGAAACTCCCATGAATTTAATCGTGTGTTTTTGTTAATATAACCACAGAGTTCATAATAATTATTTTTATTTTTTGACAGACTATTAATATTAATAGTGGATAAATATTATAAAATAGAGTTAAATTTTAAGTACAAATTTAACTCTACTTAATAAATTTTAAGGGTTCCAGAAAATTCTTTTTAGCGCGCTTTACGGTGTTATTTTATTATTGTGTATGTCTAAAACACTGTATTGTATGTATTTGCAGGGCTTGGTGAAGGTTTTAGATGAATTTTATTGTGTATCATTTTGTAAATCACTTATTTCGTTGGTTTTATAATGTAGTTGTTTCATAATTTTCATTTTCAATATAACAGTGAATAATATAAAATAAAATGGAATTCCAGTTTTCTTGATGAATAACAACGTACATAGTACATTTATAGTTTTTAAGTGCAACGCTAAAGAAAATCATTACTATTGTAAATGCATTCAAATTTGTATCGTGCATAAAAGTTGAATGAATGAGTTGTTATGGGTTGGCTAAAATTTTAAGTAATTTGTCAACTTAATTTCATTATAGTTACAAAGCGTAAAATGTGAACTTATATAGAATAATAGAATTGTTTTGTTATCTTAAAAAACATTTTTGTTCAATTACACCAATAGCCGCTACGTATGCGGATGACATCGTAATTTTAACAGCTTTATGATATCCCTATTAAATGTACAACACAAAAAACATTTTTTATAATGACTAAATAATCGTTCCATAAAGGTAAGTGCTACAAAAACAACGTAGAATACCTTTACTCTTACGAAAAAACCTGTTCTTCTGTTTTCATTCACGGCCGACCACTCCCGCAAACTAATTCAATTTGCTACTTTAGCCTGCATGTTGATAGACACTTGACCTGGAACAGGTATGTTCAAATATAGCGAGAGATATCGGAAAACAGACGATAACATTTATTATCCTTGATTTCGGGACAACGTAAATTCCTACTCCACCGAAAACTGCTGGTATACAAATCTTTCCTTAACCAATCTGGACTCATGGTGGCCAAATTTACGGCACAGCAGAACTTTTTTACCCTCATAAATAAATTAATGATTTTAATCTAAGTTACTTAGACAAAAAACTAACACATTCTTCTACGTGACCAATCTCATATTACACAATGATTTTCATGTGTTCATCAAAGTCACATTATAACACCTATTCAGAGTTCAAACACAACCTTCAACAAGTGTTTGCAGGCAGTAATGTGGTTGATGAGAAACTGAAGATACATACAATACTTCAACAGATTTATACAACTTTTTACTTCGACAGATTGTACTCCTTAGATATAATATAATATTGTGACACTTTATCGTTAAGGTCCGTTTCGGGATCTGGGTAATATAAAATATAATTAACACACTACAGTTTAAAATTTCAAATGTTTTTTACGAACTAAAAATTACAATTATTACAATTACTGTAAATTACTTGTAATAATTTAACAAACTAGTTTTGATTGACTAAAATTATTAAACAAACTGAAGCAATTATAATATTAGTTTTGCACTCAATGTAATACTAAATACTACTTACAAACTATTACGCGACCTCTACAGCATACTCTGCACGTTATTTACAGATGCAACACTGTTAACTTACGCAGTACACAATTCACTCGTTGATGACAGAACAAAAAAAAACTCAAAAGGGGATCATGACGCCTTTAAATACTAAATCATCGGGGTTTTAGATTAATAGAGATTTTTCTATATTAATAATAAAAATTCAAAGTTTTTCTGTCAGATTCTGTCGGAAGTCTTTACAAAAAGTAAATTGAATAAAAGATACTTTGAAATATCACATCACAACAAAACGGGCTTATTATGTGTAAATAGATATACCGACTGTTCCCAGGCAGCCGTTACACAATATCCTATTCAACACCTAACCATTTATACATGATATTTCTAACTATTTCTTGGAAACCCTATTTAGCAAATGTTATCATTTAAACTAAAATTTTTAAAATATCAGTCCTACTAGAGAATTCTAGACACACCTTCTATTTAGAAATTGTCGCAATATTTTTGTATTATGAGAAATATAATGTACGCCTGTATAAGTGGTTACAATACCAAAGATCCGAAAACAGAATTAAGCATTTCGCTTGAAATGCGCCCGGTAAGAGTTTTCGCAGCCGGCGCAAGCGAACTGCTTATTTAGCGCTAACAACTTTGATCGAATTTCACATTTATCTTTATTCTTTTAATTATTGATCATTAAGCATTTCGCTTGAAATGCGCCCGGTAAGAGTTTTCGCAGCCGGCGCAAGCGAACTGCTTATTTAGCGCTAACAACTTTGATCGAATTTCACATTTATCTTTATTCTTTTAATTATTGATCAAAACATGTTTCCAATGCTTTAGTATAACATTGTTTCACTTTAAACGACATTTAGTCTTCATTTCAGTATTAAAAACAAACTGCAAACATTTATTTTCAATAATTTTAATGCCGCGGGACCCGATTTAGTATGTTTTTTTATATCGGATCTCGGAAAATGTCCTCCTCCTCCGATTGACGTTAGGCGGCAGCACCGTACATGTTATGGTTCGGCTGCCCTGTCTTATATGCTATAATTTTGCTGTAAGTTGGCATGCTCGGCTAGCTCAGTCGGTAGAGCATTAGACTCCTAATCTCAGGGTCGTGGGTTCAAGCCCCACGCTGGGCGGTTAATTTTTTTCTTCATAAAATCAATTTTATACAAACAATTTATTTACAAAAAATGTAAAACTATAATAAATTATTATTATTTTTATTATAAATAATAAATTATTTTTTAACGTCATACTTATCATCTCGCGTATTGTTATGATAGAACATAATTATCCTCACAAAATTACAATAAAATTGTAAACTGACCGGTAAGAGTTTTGCAGAAACGGTCGCATCAATAGTCAATTTATTTTTAGAAATTATATAATATAATATATTCAACAAAACGTTATGATATCCTCTCAAAATTACAATAAAATTGTAAACTGACCGGTAAGAGTTTTGCAGAAACTGCGTTGTACTAACAATTCAAAGGTGTAACAAAAGGTTAAGGATATCTGGAGTAGGTAAGAGTTTGAAAATATGGCACAAACATCACAAAAACGTATAAATTAAAAATCTATATATAAACTTAATTATATATAGATTTTTAATTTATACGTTTTTGTGATGTTTGTGCCATATTTTCAAACTCTTACCTACTCCAGATATCCTTAACCTTTTGTTACACCTTTGAATTGTTAGTACAACGCAGTTTCTGCAAAACTCTTACCGGTCAGTTTACAATTTTATTGTTTATATTACATAGCGCTGTCTACATTCATTTTCTAAACAAAAAACAAAACTGACTTAAATCATAAAATTGAATTTATTCGATTTAAACCGTAAATGCCATTTAGATAAAACGCTCTGTAGCAAATTTCATAAAGTCACGTAAACAAAAAAATGAAAACACTAAAGTGTAATAAAAATATTGTTTGTTTTTACCATTTCACGATTTAAAATATCAATGGTTTGTAAAAAGCAATCCCTTTGTTACATTTATTGCATTTCTCTTTTCTTTTTTTGCATTAAGTGCTGAATATATTTTTTAACTGCGTTGAAATTCATTCGTAAGCCTAAACCATATTCCAATATTCCAATTAGAAGTGGTTAGGCCGTTTTAAATCTACGTTGTATTAAATTTATTGTTATCGGATATTCATTTCAAAGTTTTGCAATAAAAAAATGAAATGATTAAAGGAAGTCGCTTATGCGTCTATAAACTTTTAAATTTAGGAACAATAGGAAATAAAATTTTGAGTGCTCCCTCATATAAACATTCTGTTATTTTGTTTTGAATAGGCTTTTGTTGTGAAGCCCAGTAGCAAAGACTGGCCATGTTTCCAGAATTTGTATTAAGGCTCTAATGTAATGTTTCAACCTATCGGAAACAATTTGTAACTTTATAAAAGCTTCGGATTGAACAACCAAAATCCTGTATATACTAGTATTTAAGATTTTTATTTTTGAGTTAAGCCAACTGGGGTATCGCCGAAATGCTAATCTGAAACATTTAAATTACGGTAGGCCTGTGACCCCTGATGTTAAACGAGAATTAAAAATGAAATGTATAATATACGTACATAAAAATTGATCACGACTACTCGCAAAATATGATGACCTCCTTTTTAAGCGTAATAACCAGAATTTTATCAGTTGAACGAGTGCAAAAATACAAGTACCTCGGCATCACAATCAATGATAAATGAAACCATATACAGGATATTAGAGTCAGAATTGAAAAAGGCTTAAAATTATTTGTAATGGAACGAAAGGAATTTACACCAATTATCTTTTGACAATGAATGTATAATATGTAATGGATCTTAGTTGTAAATCACCACAAGGCAGGATTTGAGATGTGATGCTACAGCAGGATGTTGAGGCTATTAGGCCGAATAATAAATGTCCAGATTGTTAAAAGCATGAAGAAAAAATAGAAATACTATTGTAAAACCCCGAAAGCTTCAGTACTACTCAAGTGTGAAATGTTAGGAGATAGCAACTTCTTCTTATTCAGATGCCGTTTCATCTAAGAAGATTGGTAATCATTTTGACAACTATGACTTTCTTTGCATCCTGTAACTCTAAAAACATTAACGAAGCTGCACTTGAACCATGTTCTCAAGTTCTTCAGCCCGGTTATGTGTCTTCCACCTCGACTTATCTTACTCACAATTTTCCCCTTCATTATTATGTTGAGTAAGCCATACTTCTTGCCTCTCATCACACAACTTTCAATTTCCATATTTTTATGGTTCTTACAATCTCAATTTTTTCCTCCATCATTTTTAAAACACTCTCGTTTGTGACACAATTCATCCAGCTCAACCTCAAAATCCTTTGATATTACGCCATTTTGAACGCCTTCAATGTGTCAGTAGTATACTTCTTCAAGATCCAGGCCTCAATCCATACTATAACACTGAGCACACAGAAAATCTAAAAATTTCAAGTCTGAACTTTAATGTACTGCATAGAACCTTCCTAATTTTATAATAGATACCAAGTTCTCTAAATAATATTGTACAGAAGGGTTCTCGGGAAAAGGGATATGTAATGAAACAAAATTTATGTTTTAAAACTCTTAAATACTGGCACTCCATGATTTTGCATTTTAAGCAGTCAAAAAAATAATGAAAGTTAATGCCAACATTTGAAACGAATAAGTGCTTAAGAAGAAGAATTGGTTGACCTATTAGATGAAATAGTCATGTTATAATGTATTTGTACGATCGAAAAAATAAATCTTTATATCCTTTTTGAACATTTTGATTAATCTTTCAACAGGTCACTTTTAAATAGTCACTTTTTGATTGTTGTTTAAGTTTCTCTCTTCACGATCAATGAGAAGTTGTAAAAATATGGAAAGTTTAAAATTTATTGTCCTTCAGAGGGAGAAGGTTTAAGGAAGAAGGTATTCTAAAAATAAGAAAGAAAGATGAAATTTTGCAACATTGCTAAGTAACCGAAGTACATATTCTAATGACTTATTATGATCATAAATTATTATTCTTTTGTCATCTTTACAATTAATTTAGAACTGAAAACAGATTAAAATAAGGTTAAAATCAAAGAACAACATTCTTTGTGAATTATTAATCACAAATATTTTACCAGTTTCATTTAAATGTAGCATAGACTAACAGTTTTCTAAAACGCGTTTTTAATCAAACTGGTTTTAAAGTTACGTAGGCAGATCATTTACGTTCCTTTTTACTGGAATAAAAATCAAGCAACAATTGTGACAGTTTGTTGTTTCCTGTTGTGTAACTTATGCATCGTGTAACTTCACTAGTGTATTCATAGGAATGTAGCAACTGTAAAGTGTTTTGGTAGTAATAAATATAAAAATTTCATATGTTGGTACACCTGCAAAGGATATATGTGAGCAGGATGCCACCCACCCAGCCAGGGATGCATCTGCAGATAACATAAATTTATGATACTCATGGAATGGTGTTGCCTGTTATTTTATATACAGTTGTACCACTATGGCCTATTGTATTTTTCTTTTGTTTTTGCTGTTTTGTTATTTTAGAGTGGAAGTTGACGTGATAGGCTTGCCAGACAATATTTGGTATGAGCTTTTTCAACGGATCTGGTTTTTTAACACTTATTTCAAGTAGCTTCTGTACAAACAATTCTATACTGTGTAAACGTCTAAAATATTCATTACAAAACATAAAACATATTCGTATGTGGTTTGTAAACCATTTATCCTAAAGGTTTCCTCCGGCTTGGTTTAAATCAGGAGTATTATATTACTGAAAATTTAAACTAATTTAATGTTATTTGTAGCTACAGTGTAAATTCATTATTTTTTTTATGAACACCGTTATCAACAGAAACTATAAATGTACAAAAAGGAATAATTGGACCGTAATATGGAATTAATTTTACTCTTAAGCTTGACTGCTTTACTTTAAATTTTAATTGATTGCTTATTTCGTTTTATTCATATTTATTATTCGTTGTTAGCATTTTATCTTTCCTTTACAAAATTAATAAATATGCAACTGGAAAAATATTAAGGTTTTATATGGTTATATGGTTTTAAAATGTTTCAGTATGAGAATATATTTGCTGTTTAATAGGAATTTGATTGCGTAAACATTTTGAAGTCTTCTAACTTATTTCAATGATTCTCGTTACGTTCTTTAATTTCTCCTTTTGTAAAGGGCAGGTTTAGTTCGTTGTGCAATATATTTCATTGGTAATATACAACGGGATTTTAGTGATCAGTCTCAGGCATTTGATTGGAAGCGCTGCAGTATTTCTGTATTTGATAAACTAGCTACCCCATAGCTTTTATCCGTAAATCCAAACTGGTTTGAGAATTACTTTGTGTAAGAGAGCTTTATTTTTAAGAGAAATTTGGGACTTACTGCCACAAAAATCAGCGGCGTTTTGTTAATTTAGAAAATAACCATATACGAGGCTGATTATCGTAATAAATAACTTACCCAAGAGATAGATATAAGTCAATAGACCAAGGTCTCCTAACAGCTAACTGGATGGTCCAAAGAGAAATCTGTACAATGCATAAATTTCCAATGCTGTTTCAGTATTTACGGTGAAATTTTAAGTGAATAATTTGATAGTATGTAACTACAGTTCAATAATTGTTATATTGCGTACCCGTATTAAGCTAAATACATGTGTATCGATCAAGTCATGACATGACAAGTTTATTCTGACAGTAAATAATTGTAAAAGTTGCGACGAATTGCATAAAATGTACCAAATATATTTACAATGCTATCATGTTCTATATAGCCTTGTTCGATTTATACTCGCATGCCGTCAAGCCCTTAACGTGTGATTGAGTACACGGTAGGCCTTTCGAAATGGCATTTTGCAGATATATGGGTTGTAAACATTAATCTATTTTTACATTTGTGTGTAAACATCGGATGTATTTACAAAATATATTTTATTTATTTATTTACTCAGTGAAATAAATTTCCACTCGCTCAATCCAATCGTACTTCGTGTACAATAAAAAATCTACCACAAATAGATTAGCCGATAGAATTTTGTATTCCCTTTGTAAATCACTATATCATATTGTAAAAGGCAAAAATTTAATATTGCAGAAAGATTGATTGATGTTTGTTCAAACAAGAGATTTTTAAATCCCATATAATCCTCGCTAGCACAGTCTATAATTCAAAAATCCAACACATCTTACAATGCCTTACTTGGATACTTTTGCTATAACTTTCAGAACATATTGTAAATCATTACCACCTTTATTTCCAAAACATTTCCGCTTAAATAAAGATCCATTTATAACTGTGAAAGTATGGTTGTGAATTTATAGTGAATTAATCATGATTAACAATATATTGTAAATTTTAATAGTTTATTACGCACTGCAACTCTACATATATTATTTTTTCTTGCCCTGTTAATCGGTTTTATGGTTATTAAATACACTTCTTCAAAACAACTAAAATAAAAAATAACCACGATGTTGCTAATCTTTATTTTTAGTGGTTAATATAAACAAAGCCAACATTTAAAAAGTAATATACTATCTGTTTAGACTGAGTTATAAAACAACTTGTTGATATAAAATCCGTTGACCAAAGAAGTGGTAATCTCAGAAGCAATGACAGTAATTTTCTTCGTTTGTCTTCATGAAAACTTTCTGAACTTTATTTTATTTATTTCTTTTCTATCTCTGTGTGTATTTTTATTTCACTAGGTGGAATAGATGAGGTAAACACTCATACTGGAGAACATATCTGGGTAATGTAGTTATTTATTTATTTTAGTGAAAATCTAGAAGGCACTGACTTTACTACCCCCTTTCAACTTAAGTGAATGTAGACAAGAAAGAAAGGTAAGATAGGTCCTTCGATGTAAACTTTGACTTCTACCTTCGTCCATCCTACGTGTAGTGTAATATTTTATTCAAAAAGTTACGAAGAAGAAAAAGATGCTTGTTGCTGAGTGCGCTGAGTTATACCAAGCCATGAAGTATAAAAGTAGCAAGTGACTTAACTTCCATTACAGCACGGATCGTGGAGACTGCATGTCCAAATTATTTTTCTTCCTAATGTTTTTCTTTTCCTCTAATACTCTTAACTTTCTACTTATCATTATACTGATTGTTAATTAAGTATTAAGGCATTAATGTGTTTAATAATTTAAGAGGGACATCTGCAAGGGATCTACAATTGTGATTAGATTATTTAAGAAAAGTTTAGTTTTTTGTTTGCTTCTATTGTGACACTGTCAGACATCTTCGCCTCCACTTAGATCGTCACCTTACTTGGAAACAATATATTATAAGAAAATAAAACAAGTAGATAAAAATAGTCGTAAATATTTTGGCTTTTGATCAATAAAATCTCTCCTGTCAAAATCGAACAGAATAAATTTTTATAAATCAATTTTAACCCCATTTGGACATACGCAGTACAACTTTGGAGGTACTTCTGCACCCGAAATTCCAGCATCAAAATTTAAGAACGATTCCAATGAAATATCATTAGAAACATATTGATCATGCCTTGGTATGTAATCAACAAATTTATGTTTGGACAAATCAAATTAAAGATAGGGAAAAGAAAATTCAGATTTTAAGTTAAATATGTGTATGAACTAAGAGAATATAGAAATTTACTAACAGTCAATTAATTAGACAAACTTAAAATTCAAAGTTGAAATTTTTGGCTTGTCTTACAGAAGTATAAAGTAACATTCCTTGTATCTCACTTATGTTTTATATTTTTTCTAGTAAATATAGAGATTAAAAATCGATTGATTTTTGACTTCCTTAAGTTTTTCATTCTTTTTGCCGTATCAACTACTTAAATTTTTAATTAAATGTAGAGACTGTAACGTAGTAAGAAAAATGGTTGCTTACAAGTGAACAACGCATTTATATATAAGAAATAACTACGTATTTATCTTGTGAAAAAATATTTAAATTAAATTTAAAATTATTTATTACGTGGGATTTATGACGTACTTTTTTTAAATTTTACAAACGAGCTTTACTAAATCTAAACTTTTTTGTGGTTTAATCACTAGGAGAAACTGTGGTTAAAACCATTCACTCTTTCCAAAATGTTCAGCATAAGTATCAACTCGTTCAGTAGAATCACAGTGGTGTAATTTTTGGTTGATTTAACTAGTGCAGCCTAGTATAAAGTCTTTGCTCATGCGTTTTCGAAACAGAATAAACATGGACGAGTGTGTAAGCCAGAGCCAGTGAGAGAGATAGCAAAGGAGAGGAAAAGAGCAATTTAAATTTGTTTTTGGGGATTTGAGGAATTAAAGAGCAAGAGACCGTATCGTTGGTTGTTGTTTAAAATGGGTTACAGGTGGACTAACATAGATTACTACTCTACCTTACACTCTGCTACTTTCTACACACACACAAAGCAATACCAAAGGATAAGAAAGATTTAAACTAATTTTATTCATTTATGTAATTTTGCTACACGTGTTATGGAATTTAATAACAATATAAAACAAATTAAAAATTCATAAAATGGTTTTATTATGTTAAATAATAATTCTAACAGTTTCATCTCTAAAATAAATTTAATCCAAGGAAAGTTGTTAATAGTATCATTTTGACAACTAGGTAACAAATTTAATTTAAGCCTGAATTTAATATTTTATTCAAGCAATCTAGTTGAAATATTAGGATTATTTCTCAGTTAAAAAACTAAACATCAATAATTTGATTCATTGTATTTGAACTGACAGAACGTGTCTCGGCTTAAAATTTATTTTATAAATGTATTTATTTTTCATATCTAAATTAAATCTTCAAAACCTTGTTCTGAATGCAAAATCAGTGATAAATTTCGAATTGCTGCTATTGTGACGTACATTATGTTGGGGGGACAATTTTCAATAGATTCTGTTTGTAACATTGTAAATAACGAACTTCAATCAGAACTTTTTTTGCATAGCAGTGGGTGTCTTTTACATAAACACTAGCAACCCCCTACTCGCTTTGCTTTTCGGGAAACTAAACTTAAACAGTTTTACTTTTCACACAACCTTACACGTTGAAAGCCGACGGAAATCCCGACGGTACAAATAGAACCAATTGAAACTCGAAAAGAGAATTCTGTTGGCAATGTTATGTCACCAGTGGAAGGGGAGAAATATGACCTGTGAATAACTGAATATCTTGTTATAAGAAAATGTTGGTAAAATATTTTTCTTAAAAGAAATTGTACGAACTCTGTAGTTTTTGGACGGTTTACATAACCATCTATGCAAAAATTGGATGTAATAATATTATCTTCTGGATATCTGTCCCGTAATTTTTTTTTTAAAGGAAGGAATAAGAAGAGAAGGAAAGAGAAAGAATGGTAGAGCGGCGCTGTACCGTACCTAATAACTGATTGGATAATACAATACATTATATTATTTATAAAAGATGGTAGAATTGATGTATAAAACAGCTGGAAGAACTAACATTTCCAAATTGCACATATAAAAATATTTCATTTACCAATTCAAAATTATTATTATTTTTTTTTTTTAACAGTATAGTTTTTCTTTTGCAATCAGTTAATAAATACAATAACTTTAAGCAAATATGAGAAAATCTGAGTAATGTCCTTAGAATTAAAACACAAACGACACTCAGTAGTGTGTTTAAAAAAGACCGAACTGTGAAGAAACAAAAAATATATCTATACAAAATCAAACTTGATGAACCGTGAATCAACATCCCGAAACACAAAGTGTTAAAGTTAGAGATGACAATGACGATGGTAGAGATGAAAACGACGCCAATTATGAGATGCTGATGATTAGGAATTGAAGTAGAAAAGATGAAAAAACAATTAAATGACTAACAAAATCGTAGAGGTAAGTCCAATGGTTTAAAGCGTTTCAGTCTGTAAGTATCTTCGCTGTTGTCAAGGAGGCTAATCGCTAATGGATTCTGATGGTCTTCTAGTTTTTGGAAAACTTTTTCTGTTTTTCGCTATGTTGTTTAATTTCTTCTTTTATGAAGGGCAGGTTTAGGTCATTGTGTAGTATTTCATTTGTTACGTACCATGGGGCTGCAGTGATCAGTCTCAGGCATTTTGATTGAAAGCGCTGCAGTATTTCTATATTTGATGAACTAGCTGTACCCCATAGCTCTAACCCATACGTCCAAATTGGTTTGAGTATTACTTTGTATACGAGTACTTTATTTTCAAGGGAGAGTTGAGACCTACTGCCTAAGAGCCAGAATAATTGACGTAACTTCAGCCCAAGTTGCTTTCGTTTCGCCCATATATGACTTCTCCACGTGAGTCTTTGATCTAGATGTAAACCCAGATATTTAACTTCATCCTTCTGTGGGATTACAGTACCATTCAAGCTGACCACTGGACATATTGGTTTCTTTAATGTAAATGTTACGTGCGTTGACTTATCCTCATTAATCTTCACTCTCCATTTCTTACACCATTCGTGAATGTTGTCAAGATGGGTTTGTAACTTCTCCGAGGCACATGTCGGAGAAGCGTCCGCCGCCAAAATCGCTGTGTCATCTGCGAACGTTGCCGTCATTACAGATTCATGTTCTGGAAGGTCGGCTGTATAAAGCGTGTATAAGAATGGGCTCAAAATGCTGCCTTGAGGAACGCCGGAATTTAATAAGTAGAAATTGGAAAAGACATTATCATATTTAACTTGGAAGAAACGATTTAAAAGGTAGTTTTTAAAAATCAAGAAGTAAGGATATTCTAATTCCATTTTAATTTTGTATAACAGACCTAGATGCCAAACTTTATCGAACGCCTGTTGAATATCCAAGAACACAGCTGAAGTAAACTTCTTTAATTCCAAGCTCTTCTGAATAAGTTTGATTAGTCTGTGGACTTGTTCTACAGCCGAGTGTTGTTCACGAAACCCGAATTGATGATCTGGAATAAGTTTATACTCTTCTATAAAAGGTTTTAAACGATTTAACAACATTTTCTCAAATACTTTAGAGGTAATTGGAAGCAGGCTGATTGGTCTATAGGAGCTCGGTCGTAAAGGATCCTTGCCTGGTTTAAGGATCATAATCACCTGGGCATATTTCCATTGAGCAGGAAAGCATCCGATGCGTATAATAGCATTAAAAATCGCTGTAAGTAACAAGAACGCTTTTTTAGGCAGTTGTTTCAAGATTTCGCCTGTTATTAAGTCGTATCCTGGTGCTTTCTTCCGGTTAAGATTATTTTTGATAGTCCTCTCAAATTCTGCAGGGCTGAATGGTTTGATGGGCGGAGACATCTGGAAGGGCGCCTCTAGATATTCCGTAATTTCGTCAGTAAAATTTTGATCATGAAGTTCGTTCGGCTTGAAGACTTCTACAAGATGCCTAGCAAATATATCAGCCTTTTCTGCTAGAGTTCTTGCCCAGTTTCCGTCTCTGGTATTTAGTGGTGGAACCATCATCTTTTGTTGTTTCAAAAATTTTGTAGCCTTCCAGAGAGAGTAATCCGATGCACTGGACGGAGAAAGATTAGATAGTTTCTCTTGGAAGGAGGCGTTCTTAATTTCGGAAAGCAACTCTTTTAGTCTTCTCGAGGCTCTATTAAATCGTCTTTTATCGTCTGGATGTTTAGTGTTATGCCAAATGCGTCTCAGTCGTCTTTTTTCAGCAATTCTTTCCCGGACATTTTCAGGATAAAAATGCTGTCTCGTAGGGTTGTCCTTAACTGGTGTAGATTCCCAGGCTGACTCTTGTATTATTTTATTGAAATGTTCAATCGCATCTTCAATTTCACTTACCGTTTTCAACGAGACATTCAATGTAATTTTGTTTTCTATTAGCAGTCGGAAATATTGCCAGTCAGTATGTTTGTTATGTAACGTCGGAGGTGGTTCTTTAATAATGAGCCTTGAATTAATTACTGCTATGACAGGTGTATGATCTGATGATAACTCAAGACTAGCTTCGAGTTGCACTGAATTTTGAGGAACATTTTTTGCGATGAAAAAGTCGAGGAGGTCAGGCCGCCGGTTAGGATCAGATGGCCAGTACGTAGGTTCTCCTGTTGACAATGTGTTCAAGTTATTTTGTCGTACTACGTTATAAAGTGATCGGCCTCTAGGATTAGCGAGTCTGGATCCCCACAGTTGGTGCTTGGCATTGAAGTCACCACCGGCAATAAACCTATTCCCTAAAGAATCAAAGAAATTCGTAAATTCAGCTTCGGTTATCCTATGCCTGGGAGGACAATACACTGCTGACAGTGTGAGAAAACCGTATACGTCTTTCACTGCAACACTAGTAGCTTGCAACGAAGCACTTTCAGACTTCTGAAGCGCATAATGAGTAATATTATTCCTTATAATTACGGCTGTTCCGCCATGTGCTCTTCCATCGGGGTGATTTGTGTGATACAAAGAATAGCCTGGACAACTAAAGAAACTCTTGTCTGTAAAATGGGTCTCTGAAATTAAAACTATATCAAATTTATTTAATTTAATGAAAGTGATGAATTCATGATAATGCTGAACCAAACCATTAGCGTTCCATAGAGAGATTTTGTACATAAAATCCGGCATTTAGTTTAATTTTGAAGCGATGATGGTGAGAAGATTTAGTAGTGTGGCCATTTGCTTTGCTTGTTTCTCAATAACTTTTCTCAACTCCTCAAAAGAGCTCTGAAAAAACTTCATATGATCTTCTTGCATCGCGAAAGTTGTTGGTCGGCGAGTTGTACCTCGGAGTGCATCCGCATAAGTCTCATGAACAGGAGCGTGCGTATCCTGGCCTTTAGTAGGCCCAGTGGTTCGTTCATTTTCAGAAGGTTTAGTCTGCAAAGACGTAATGTTTCGTTCCCGTAAGGGTGGAAATCGTCGTTTCTTTATATCTCTGTAGACCTCACATCCCTTATAATTAGCAGGGTGGACTCCTTGGCATAACGCGCATTTTGCTGGTGTGTCGTTACGTTTTCTGCATGCGGATGTTTCGTGGTCATCGCCACATTTAACACATCGAAATGGCCGCGAGCAATAGGATCTTGAATGACCATATCTCTGGCAGCGTTTACATTGGATTATTTCTCGTTTATTATATGGAGCTTCAAACTGAATCTTGGCGTTTTGGAGAAATTCAATTTTGTAGACATCCTTGTTGTTGCCAGCAGGTTCCAGGTCTACATAAAATAATGATAACGGTTCCTTGGTGACCTTATGAAGTATGTTGCAGATATTCCGTACCTGATGACCGTAACGTTGTAGTTCTTGTTTAATTTCAACCACATCCATCGAGTGATGCACATGCCGTAAAACTACTCGAAATGCGCGGTTTTGTTTCAATTGGTATGTGTGAAAATCTATATTTGATTTCCGAAGATTATTAACTATGTGAGAATAAACGTGACTACTATTCGCGTTAATCTTCATGTAGTTCCGCGACAATATTTTATATATATATAATCCTTCGAATTTACATTATCGCCCTGAATAATTCGTGTCATCTGAGGCACACTACTAATACTCGGAATGAATATGGGAGGGGGTTTCGGTTCAGATGGTGTTAATTCTTCCTCCATGTCAGAGTTATCTGATAACGGATCAAATGAATTTTTCGTGGTAACACAATTTTCTCCAATTTTTTTAAATGCATGCAATTCGTTGGAATGTTTTTCTGCCTTTCGTTTTTTATTCTCTGCTTCCACCGTTTTGAAATTTTCCTGTGCGCTGACAGGTAGGCCTACGTCATCAATTTGGCCCGTTCGTTTATGAGTCACAGTTCGTTGGCTCCGCCGTAATCGAGTATCCTCGGATGAGATCGGGAAGATTTGCTGAGAAGAACCAGCTGATCCAGTGCCTTCTGTATTTCGCAAACCGTTGTCAGGTTGAAGTTGTTCATTTAACACGGCAAAATTTGCCGATGACGATAAAGAAGAAGAAGAAGGATTCAAAGCCATAACAGAAAAAGTATAACTTAACCTATTAAAGATATACAAAATAACAAAAAAAAAATGTATGTATAATAGTCTTGTATGAAAAGAAAAAAAATATATATATAATTGACTCACATTTTAAATGAACAATAAAGTATTTTAAAACTCACGAAAAAACAAACTGAATACCAGAGTATTTTAACAAATATCAGGAACGATAAACAATGCACTGCCACCGTAAAATGCACTCCAAAATTAAAATTATTTTTAAAATCTAAAAATTACGTAATGTCATATAGCCTATGTTATTCAGGAACGAATATTTGTAACGAATAATTGTGAAATGACGAATTGCGCTTTAAATTGTAAATTTTAATTGAATACTAAATATTGGACTTCGATAATTAAACTAATAAAAAGTATCAGCTCACAAGAAACTTTTTTGTCATAGTGGTTAGTTTTAATAAAACACATTTGTAATAAATATTTGGAGGCACTACTTGACGGGTGGTTAGATGCCCTTAGTAATATAATAATATTGCTCTTGTCTATAAAACTTTGTATATTGTTTTGTAATAACCATCTAGGGATAAATGAGAGTTTTATTTCTATTGTCTTTTTATTAGTACTAATTAAAGTACCTTACTAAGCCTACGTTTACTATATACACCAATATGTTGATTTTATGCCCACGTAATAACTGAATTGAAAATGATGTTTAGATGTAACGTACTGAAATTATATAATTACTGTAGGATTACCGACGTTTTTAGCACTTCAAATACGATCGCATAATAGAAAAAATTATTTATTATAATATACGGTCATATTAACTGCCCCAGGCAATGGCATGACAACTCGTCACTTTTAGCCCATAATATTTGCTTTGTAACAAAGCACTCTTTCAGATGAATTGAAACAATAGGAATCTAAAACCATCATTGCGTAAAATCAACCGATATCATATTTTTGAATTACTGGTTCAAAAACTTTAGTAATTTATCACTCTGTCAAAAAGTATAGAAATAAATATAATTGTGTATGACCTGCGAGATAAATAATTTTACTTTAAAATAAAAACAGACTCGTTCCAAATTATGTAATCTACCAAAAATTTGATTTACTGTATTTTTACTAATTTCAACCATCCCAAACTATTCATTAACTGATTCTATGTCTTTCTATAAAACCAACCTCAATAATATGACGCAGATTGTATAACGATAATGCAACGTAATAAACTTCAATATTAGTTTCTTGATGTATTAGTGATTAGGGATCCCTACCCCAATCGTTTTAAATTTTGTACCGTTTTAAAATCTGTAAAATTGGTACCAAAAAGACTTCTTAAGATTTTGTATTTACAATCATGTACAAACCTAAGAACACGGTAATTTGTCTTTCAAGAAAATCAATGAATATAATTTTTCTGTAGGTTACTTATATAAATATAAGAAACGTATAAACTATTTGTTCCTTAGCGATTATGTTGGGTTACTGTACCGTACAAAACAAGATTCTAGCTGGATATCAAACCTGGAAACTTCTGCTTAGAAATCAAGTGGAGTGCCGAGCCATCGAAGCGGTCAGCATGTTTCATTTATGTATTTTGTTTTAGGTTTTATTTTTAGTCACATCAACAGTTAAGACATTAATGACTATTTTGGTTTAAGATACAGTAAAATTGGATAAGTTTTATTTTTTCAGACCTTGGTCGGGAATCAAATCCGAGACATTTCGTTTGTAGCATACTACGGTAACCACTAACTAATTACTAACCACAGAGGCGTTTCTATAATTTTTGTAGGTGAGAGAAAACAGTTTTAGAATATTGTCTTTCTGCCGTTCCATTGACCGTTTGAATAGCCATAGCCCAAATAAATAATGAACTCCACATTTTGTTTTCTTGAGATTTTAGAAACTACATATATAAAGTCTTATAAAATTACTTGCCTTCCTGAAGAACATTTGAATTATTTTTAAATGTTTGAAAAAATAGTGTTATTTGTATTTATTAAATAATTATATTTTAACTTTTACAGTATTCAATTATAAAACAGACAATCTTCACAAAACATAACGAAACAACACGAGCCAAGCATATTAAACTAATGACTGCCCATTACACCTACACGTAACTATTTTCATAATGATAGGAAAGTGAAAGAAGAAACATAGAACATAAGATAAGAATATGAACCCACAGAAACTCAGACCGTGAACTGACAAAATATGTAACAGAAACCTACTACGATGTATAACTGTATTAAATAGTTTACTATACCAATTTTTGTAGTTGGTAAGAAAATCCGTAGAATGACATATTTTATAAAAGCACCAGACAACCATCTGCATCTGGATTTGTTTTTCCCTTGCGAGAGGTTCCCATTTCAGTCCTTCCCGCGTTTCTCCCATTTTACCCAGTTGGGTTGTAAACTTAACGACCTTCATTCTCTTTGTAAGCCCACCCAACATCCATCCACTCAAACAACACCCCTTGTCTAATCCAAGAGCTATACAAAAGAGAATAAAAGATACATACATACACACATATACTAGAAATACGTTGTAGTAAAAAGAATTGGGTGAGGGAAATGTAGTACAAAGGATAAAGAGGTTGGCAAACCTGACCTAAGAGAGTATTCCCGTTGTCCTCCCCCCCCACCTTAATATAACTCTGTACATGTATGTGTCTGTGTGTACGTATGTATTTCACGTACATACGCACCTTTATATATATATATGGTGTACAGATCTCACTACTTATTTACGGAGTTGTCCAGGCGTGATTTAGCTGTAATCCGTATAGGGAAGGCATGGGCATAGGAAGGAACAAGTCGGGGAGACACCTTATAGCCGCCCGTATTGCCCGTTACCTTCGTCCACATTCTCGTTTCCTCACATATCCCCTTAAATCTCGTAACGAACACCTCTGCTTCGTACTAGATTTTACATTCAGTAGGGTACCTATTTTGTTTGTGTGTGAGTGTGTATACACATCCATTTGCACACGCTCTCTTCTTTTTATTCTACTTCCTCTTATTTATAACGATTGAACCGTGAAAAACAAAACGAATAATGAAGTGAAAAGTAAGAAGATAAACGGTTCAAGGAAATTGCACAAGCTTTATCAGAAAAGAATTATTAGCGTTACGAATCGAAAACTCTAGTAATTGAAATATAACCCCTTAATAAATTACACGTAGCATAATTTTTGAAATAGATTTCTACGTAATATTTCTTTTAAGTCAATGCATTTAATCAATTACAGAAATATTTGTATCAAATGAATTGTACCATCAATTACGTTAATAATATTGTAATCACTTAATAAAACAGCTGATTGCATTAGTAATAATTATTTGTATTTGTTTTATTTGTACTTATAGCATATAAATAAAATATATCTCCTTTCATTAGTTTCATTATTATTTAAGTAACTAACGCATCGTTTTAATTGGGTACTACACAATATACTAATACTGTATCGTAGTAGTTACTGTACTGAAAAATAAACACAGAAGCACTTAATTGATTTACCCCTGAACATGGGAGACAACTGTTGGGTAGATTAATTCTCCTGCCACGAAATTAATTCAAATTTTTAACCTTCTATTAAAGAAAGTTATTTTGTGTTGTAATGACTTTTTGTAAAGTAGTGAGGAAATAAATAAAACAAACAAATTTTCCCTCTTTCTCAATTTTTAATACAATTTTTTCAGTTTATTTTTTTTAATTACAACTGTGCCAGACCAGAAGCAGCAATACAAAGGCCGATGTTTAGGTGTTAATGGTTCGTAATGTCACTCGTGAAGAAGTCACACCGTGGTAAACTTTGCCTTCACACTCTCGCTATGCCTTTGTAAGAAGTCCCTATTCTAATGTCTCTCTACTCCATTCCAGAGTAAAGGAATGCATGAACTCGGTTATAGGTCTTATTCTTAGCGCGATCCGTTGACGCCATTACATTTTGTTTGCAAAATACTTTTGCGTGACCACAAGAAAAATATAATATAATAGCTTATATTAAAAAAAAATTATAGTAGGTGTATAAATATAAAATATTAATATGAATTAAAATGTTTACGTACTATAT
Source organism: Catonia carolina (assembly GCA_035578175.1). NCBI lineage: Eukaryota > Metazoa > Arthropoda > Insecta > Hemiptera > Achilidae > Catonia > Catonia carolina. Next base: position 47,580,463 of record JAQMRL010000001.1, read on the forward strand.
AATACAATGGTATCTTCTTATTTAGTTCACGTCTTTACTGTAATTCTATCCCGGGCAATTCTTCATTACACGACGAATCACTTTCACAATTGTTTATAATTAGTATTTCTACCGAAACTGTACTTACGGAATCAACCCTCCACATTTTACTGTCTTCATTTTCTACGTGATTTATACATTTTTGCTAATTTTTTGTAGTTATATTGTTTATACCTATTTCTAAAAGTTCTTTTACTCCATTCAACTTGAATGTTTTGTTGTGTATTGCCAAAAACGATAGTGTATCGTTTATTTTATAGATGTTGAAAACGATTCATTGAGATTAGTGATAGTAACGTACTGCGGATACAAGCATAAATCACTTTCAAAACGCACGTTCTACATTTGTAACGAATGAATGAGTCATATTCGTATTGCTACCAGTAAGTAGTCTAACAGAACGAACGGTTGTTTATGTTCATCAATCACTACATAGAATAACCGTGGTAACTACGGGATGCATTATCATCGGTGTCAGTGCAGTATTTCAGAAAAGAAGTATTCGCAGAAAGGCTGGACAGCACGCGCTGTCCGTAATTTCACAAAAGTGATTTACGTTCACTCTTAACTTAAGTGAAATATAGTATAGTCCTCCTACGTGTATTTTGTAGTAGGGATGAACGTCAAAGTGTGTGAATTAGAAGACTACTATGTCCCAATTAGAGGGGTAACGAGTATATTTTTAGTAATTTAGTCAACTGTCTCGTTGTGGGGGAGCAGTTTGTCATCAGTTGTAAAACCTTACTTCGAAAATTTGAATGCTTTTAATGTTTAAATGTTTTACCAAATCGTATATTTGTATTACCTAACAGGTCTTTACAAATATTTATAACAACTGAGTTTCTCTCTCCGCGGAAGTTGAGAACATCGGTGTAGAAGACAGTACAGTTATATTGGTGGACGGTTGACGGCAGCGCGTTTCAGGTGTGTGTGTGTGTGTACAGATGTTTTACGATATTTAAGAAAAATATCATTTATTTTTTTAACAGAATGTTATCGAAGAAGATCCCTACACCATAGACGGCGAAGACGTCAAAAATTTGGAAAATTTTGAATGGCCATTTGTCGAGCGAGATCGTTTGGATGATTTTGTAATTTATCCGTTCTTCCATTATCTTCAACATCACCCATCTTCTTAAGTTCGTCACCGTTGGGTTTTCATTTTCATTTCCATGAAGATCATCTCCATCATAGCATAATTACGTCATCCTGGAGGATACACTGCTGGGTGTGACTCCTCCTTTCACGCCTAATAATAACTCTCATCAAATCTAGTGATTGTGCTTTAATGTATAGTATAGTGTTCTAGATTTTAAAATTAAAGATAAAAAAAAAAATTTTAAAACGATAGATACATTATCAACTTTTTCATTTAATAGAGAACAAATACATTACCGTGAGTACAAAACAGTTACCTCACGTATGTTTAACCCCATATTAGTCTAGCCGTGGCTTAGTAGAACACAGCTACGCGAAGCAAGAACAATTTATAACGAGTAATAAAACAAAAAATAACGGAAAATTTAGAGGGAAAGCATAAAAGTTTAACATTTTAAAAATTCAAGTATATATTTTCATTTCTACTACTGTGAGAAAATCAAGTTTATTCAACCACAACAATTTATTTTCATTACATGCGTCCGGCAATATCTCTCCTCTAAATTAATGTGATGACCCATTGAGTTTATATCATGAAAGTTGGACAACGAACAATCTTGGTTTTTATAAAGTTCAATCAATATATTAATTATTTTATTACTAAAAAGTTATCCTTATAATCTTATTTAATCTTAATTCACCTTTATTTGTTCCAGAATCCAGGACTGATACTGAGCTGAAGCGAAACAATTATAAAATCAACAATCTGCGTAACCTAGAATAATTCTCAGTATCCGTATTACACTGATAGAATATTACTCGTTGTTCTAAATTAAGATGAAACTGAGATAAAAGGAGTAACATGGTGAACATACTCATGGTACGTATCACAATGAATTATTCATAACAGTTCTAAAGCAGCAGTCATTTAGCACTAATGTAATTTTACTCGTAATTAAATTAAATCAAATAATTTTTCATTCTGAACTTTGATAATGTATTCTTCTCATACAAAATATTACTAAGTTGTTCACAAATGAAGAAAATATGTTTCTTATATCATTAATAACCAATACAATAAGATTCTCAGAAGTTTGTAATAATTTTGTTTCCTGACAACGATGTAACCCACTAAGTTTTTTGAAATCGGAGATTCAGAAAATGTCTGGATACTTGAGTATAGACCAAAGCAAATCTAAAAATCTTGGTTAAGGTAGGTAACAAACCCAAATCAAACAAATAAAATACTCTAACTGAAGTTGTCTGCACGTTAGTTAATGTTTTATTCACATTACTATCTACACCATTGGTGACTATATCAGTGTAATACAAGAATGAGCAATAAAAAAGGTCAGCCCGTTGGTTTAGAAGTCAGCGCACCTGCCTCTTATGTCAGAGGTTCCGGGTTCGATTTCCAGTCAGGACTGTTATGTTTTCATCTTTATATCAGCTTATATTATCACCTACGTGAAAGCCGAAACTTATGTAAGCATCATCATATCTCAAAAGAAAAACGTAAACGATTTATTTCTTTTAATATCAGTTAGTTTATTGATCATTTCTTTTAAATTTTGCAGAGTATCCAAGACTTATATTGTTCTCATGTGAATCCCTAATTTTACTGCTTGACCCTCCGCGTATTGTTTTTGGAGACATTGATCTGGAGTTTGGTGTTTTATTGAGTCATCAATACACTGAGAATCTCACACTCTCCTGGAGTCAGAATTTTCCGGAGATCTGGATGTGGATGTTTTCGCACCGTCTCTAGCAAAAAAAAATATCTAAACTTAAACTAAACCAAATATAAAACGTTATAAACCATTTTTGTTTACAAACATAATGACAATGGTTCTCATGGTCATAAAGATGGAAGTGGTGTTTACTTGTGGAACTAGAACAGATATACCACAGAAAGTTATAGTTGCAAAACTGAGTCGGAAACTTTGATGAATACGAAATTATTGTGCAATATCCTAATAGTGAACGTCTTGATGAGGCTCAGCTATATAGCATTATGTAATTTTGAGTTAGTAAAAGTAAGTAATGGAAGCTTACTCCATTCATAAGTTGACAGATTCTGTCCGTCTTAACCCATACATAACCCATACACTTAAAACTCACTGTTATTTTTTATTCATATTTTTAAAATTATCCTTAACCATCGGTCGGTTTACAGTACGGTTTATTACGTTATCTTGCCCTACATAAACAAACAAGCAAAATCGAGTTAATTGATATAAAATATTTCGAAATATAAATAAAGGTACTTCAAAACCAAGTTTTCACCGAAAATACACGTTTTTAGTGAACCAAAAAAACATGTTTTTAGCTATCGGTGTCTGTGTGTGTCAACATAATATCTCAAGAATGGAATATGTTATGAAATTAAAACTTGGAACTTAAGTTAGGTACCACTAAGGAACCCGGCGCAAACATTTTCATCAAAAACAGTCAACCGGAAGTAGTAGTTTATTCATGCTATTTTTCACTTTTTGACGATTTTCTCAATAAATGTTCCTACGATCTTTTTTAATTGCCTCATTTACTACATTTATTACGTTCTACAAGATTGGGTAAGCGGTATGTCTGCTCAAATCTTGGAAATGTGCTCTTGGGGTAAAAACTGTTGTTATTTTTAAAGATTGCGGCCTTACTTATGCATTTTAGTACAAAAGTATAATAATCAAAGTTGTAGGAAATTATATATTTGTAGGTAAGAATTGTAAGTAAGTATATATTATTAAGAAAAACTAAATAGACATATATGACTATCACCTGGTTAAAAAAGTCAATAGACTCTTTCGAATAACATGTATCCGTCTTAAGTTATTATTTATAAATAGACCAATGCTTGCTCACATTCGTTAGTTTGTCATGACTAGACTAAATTATATTATTTCCTAATCTATAAGTTAATAAACCTGATCACGTAATTATCTATTTCTACTCAATATAATTTTTGGTATTCTCATGACAAACTGACGAAATTTTGCATGTTTTAATTAATATATTTATTTTACAACTGAATATGGATACAAATGATATCCGAAAGAACGTATTGATTTTTTTTAATCAGGTGGGTCATCTTTTGCATATTCAGTGGTTTTTGTATTGTGTAATTCTAAACAATACACAGGACAATATTTAACAAAATTGTAATTAGTAATATCGTAATCAGCTGATAATGTGGGGCCACGAAAGTGCATTTTTCTAGTAAGTGTCCTTACTGGTTTTGACGTTCTCGTGGTTTGTTTTTATTTCTTTATAATAAATAAGTTAGGATAAATTAATTATCACAGTAGAACAACTAGTGAGAACAAAGGTTGGGTCTATTAATTAGGCTACATTGTTTAGTAATTATTTAATTAGTGTAGACTGCAGCTGTTCATAGTTTAATACCAATTTACTGTGTATGAAAGCTTTAACAACTAGGTGATTGCTGTTTATGATTTAATTGTTTCAACATTAACATTTTGAGCAAAATGTCAAACTTGCATTCATGACATAACAACTAATACAACCTTTAAAATATCTTAATTATTGTTGCGTGTATTCGTATATAATTTACCAGTTAAAACGTTAAACGACGTAAATATAGAACGTACGTTTAGTTTGGGAAAAGGGATTAATTTGGCATATTGTTGTGTAATTCTCTACAGACTAAACTAGTGACTGATATGAAAACTTAGAAGCGATGTTACCCATCCTAAGCCTGTAGAAGGTGGTGCGAACTAGCAACCACCATAACAGCATCGTTATAGCAGAATGTTTGTTAGCATATGCCTATCCTTTACTTTGCTTTGTCATTAGATTATACTATTACTATAGGTGGAAGACAGAATACGTAATAGAATGTTACACGCCGTATTTTGGAATGTTGGTGGGGGTTTACAAAATGATATGATGTAGATAGCAAGGGGGTATATGATGACGCAACAAGGTATACCAACTTGACAGGTTTAATTAAAACTAACTGTGATAAAGCCTACAGTAATACATGCAAGATTGGCGTGTATTATAAACAGAGTTGACAAGTGAATTAACAAATCTTAAAAGGTATTTACGCCAACTAGCCTGTTGCATTAAATTGTTCAAAATTTTTGTAGTATTATCAATAGCAATTTGTATTCTAACACTTGAGAAATTAATAACACTAAATTATTTTGATACTCAAGTTAGAACAACTAAAAATTGACGAACAACAGCTAGCTATTAAATGAGATCTCAATTCATGTTGGGAACATTTACTCCTAAATTATATCGTAGATGTCATATTGAATTATGTTTATCAATACAAATAATTGTTGTTACAAGCGTAGGTGAATAATTTACTAAACGCATAGCAATTAGGATAATTATCACCTATCCTTAGTAAACTGGTAGTCACTATGTACCATGGTGACACAGTCAACGTAATAAACACAAACATTTCAATTCTCTTTGTAGAAACGGAATGATTTTTTACTAACTTCGACAGCAACTCCTAATTAATAGATTTTCAGCCAATTGAAGCTCTTAACTTATAGGTGCATCATCATAAATAATTCATTGTTAAACTAATTTATTCGTTTTTTTCTTAAAGTATTCATAATGTATAATATTATAACTTACATATATGAATGAAAAGGTAACAAAATATCGTAACAAATTAATTACTTTATTTATTGGGAGGAAAACACCACTCGATAGTACGACTCAAAAAGGACTTAACAATTTGATTGCTAAATTAACGGTGGTGATTATATTAAAAGTTATTTTTTTTTTTTTACTAAAAACAAAAAAGTATTTCTTATCAAAGTCCTTGCTCAAGAAATACCGCAAACGTCAAGTTGGGTTATCACATTGGTTACTTGATAACAAGTTATGTACAAGTCAGGTTGTGTGACAGTTCTTCCTGAAAAGTCTGTTTAATCGTCAATTTTGTGGTATCGTACTTCAAAAATAGTATATAGTACAAAAATAGTAATAGAGAATCATTTGCATATTATCAAGGTCTGGACTTCTTTAACGTTTCATATTATACGTACACTTTAATATTATAGTATTATAATAAATATATAGACTACAATATAGTATTCGTTCCTGAACCTTTGCAATAGTAGTAATTTGTGTTTAAAAAATTGTTAAAAGTTGTAGGTTGCTAAAAACTTAGATGATAATATCATCTTAATTAAAATTTTAAAATATTAAAAAGAAATTTCTTAATAAATATTCCATAAATTAGAAACGATGTCATTTGGTTGCACATCTGTAACGAGAATATTAGATTTAACGTGAAATAATTGCTAGAGGAAAGAATAAAGTAATTAATTAAACGTTAATGAGGCACAATATTTAATGGTAGTAAACAATTATAAAAATTTATCTTCAAATCCCAATTTATAATTGAATTAAACTCATAATACCTTCATAAATAAGAAAAAAATGTTTAAATGTAATTTTAGAAATTTATTTCTGTAAATTTATTAGTAAAAAGATGCAGAGAGAATTTTTTTTAATTTTTTCGTTTGTTATAATTTTATTTTTGAGTATGTTATAAGGTTTTAATAAGTTAAAAAGTTCATTGAATCTGTGAAAGTCTGTACACAATAGACCTAACTTGTAAAATTATTTAAAAGAAAATATATGCCTAAATAAATTTCTCAAAGGTTTGCCCACATTTTATACCGATTGGAGACATTCTACTCATATTGCAGTAAGACACAAACCAAGTTACCTGTTCACAATCAGGTTAATCGGTTAATCGAATTGTTTATAGTATTTAAAAGTTTAATCATCTTGTTTTACACACTCATTCCTCGTACCGCTTAGATAAGTTATTTGAAATCTAGAATCTGTAGTCAACATACAAAGCCAGGGTTTTGGTTAGGTAACTGAGTCTGAAAATTCTGTTTTAGTTTTACGTCCGACTTTTATACACGTTAAGACTATGAAGGGTAATGGATGAAGACGAGCTACAAGAATATGCCAGATCTGACGGGGATCAAACCTGGGACCCCCAACGTATTAGAAGAAATGAAATTTGTTTCCGTACAAAAAGGAGAGGTTGTAGCCCCGTAAAGCTCCCTCCTGAGCTTCGGGCCAGTCTGTACTAGTTTTATAAAAAAGTTGCAAGTACATAAATTAAGCGTTCACGATTTTTCCAACTGTTTTATTGCTATAATGATAATTTCTTTTATCAAATCTGCGATATGTATTTTTGAGAACTGTATTGGATTTTTTTTTAGTGATAGCAAATTTTTATTTAATCACAATGTAACATAGTGAAAATATCTTCTTAAAGTGGTAATTATGGGTTGCGGTTAAGAAACGCATGACTGTGTTTAAATTTAAATGAAAAGATATTGAAGTGATATTTAAAGTTAAATATTTCTGATCTCAAGAAAACGGTAAATTAAAAGATGAGGTAAAATATTTCTGACGGCAACCAAAGATTTTAGAGGGAAAAGTATTAGATAAAAAGGAAATAAATTATTGCTGACTTCAAATAAAAAGTGAAAGTTAAAGATAACAAAGTAAAATATTTCTGTCGTCAATTGAAAAGTGAAAACTAAAGATAACAGATAAAGTAATAATATATATGACGTCAAACAGAAAGTGAAAGTTAAGGATAACCGGTAGAGAAAACGAAAAAAATCAAACGAAAAATTTAGAGTAAAGTATTAGATATAAAAGAGAAAATTAACGATATAAGATAAAGTGAAATATTGTGACACTTATCGCTAAGGTCCGTTTCGGGATCTAGGTAATTAAATAGTTAATACACTAAAGTTTACACTTACAAGTATTTATTACACTAAAAGATTTACAGAATAAATAATAAACTACTAATTATAATGAAGTAATACAATAAATAACTCAATAAATTACTTAATACTACTGTCCCAGAGGTTCGTAAATAAAATTTTCAAATTATTTTAATCTCTTCAAAATTCAAGGTTCTTTATTAAGATTTCTTAATAAATATTATAAAATTCTTAAAAGTATTAAAATCCTTAAAATCTTTTAAAATGTGCTAAAAATCCTTGAAAATCTGTTCCACCAAATCTTCTAAAATTGTTTATTATCTCTCAATAATATTATTTAAAATTCGAAAACTTTTTCTATTTTAAAAAACTGTAAATCGCATCTCATTCCTTAAAAGTTTTAAAATAGAATGAATTAACAATCCATTTTATTTCATTAAATAATATGTTCTTTTTTTTTTTTTTTATTTAAATTTTTTTTTTTATTATTATTCTCGTTGCTCGCATCTGAAGGTGGTAAATCATCTGTTGTTTATATTGAGTGTGTGAATGTGTATGTTTATGTTATGCGTGAGCGTATTTAGTTTGTCATTTGTATGTACGTCTGCGTTATTGTTTGTGTGTATAAGTGTCTCTTATTACAATCTTCCCCCCCCCCCCGGGGAGTATGCATAAGCAAAAGGTATGGATAAGCAAAAAGGGGTGGGTGCTTAAATGTTAAAAAAGAAGGTGAGTACGTAGCAGTTGTCGGCCTGAGACGGTAAAATTCGTTCATTCGGGGCCCCTTTCAATAATACATTCATACAGCATGCAAACAGCATTTTTTTTTTTTTTTTTATTACAATCATCTCAAGCTCGAGTATCGCGACAGACATCACCTAAAAAGTATTATTTTTAGCAAATTATGTAACCTTTTTAAGGTTAGAAATGTGTTCTTTGGTTATTTCTCCCCCAATGGTCTTACGGAGTAAGGCTGTAACTGGAGTGGAGAAGCCGATGATATAAAATGGTTCAGACCATCGGTATGCGTTTTTTGCACAAATATTTTTCCGTTTCGAACTTACGGGGTGAGTTTTAAGCAAAACTTTATCTCCCACCGTAAACGGATTTGGATGACGTGTAGCATTGTATCTACGTGCCATATCATGATGAGACTTAATTAGTTGTCGTCTAATTGTACTCATCACGTTGCTCGAACGTACAGGATTCCGATGAAGGATGTCTTGGATATTCCACGCTCTATCCAAGGGCGTTTGAGCTGGAAAATTATGTAAGATGTCAAACGGACATACGCCGTGGGCCGTATGTTGTGCCATATTAAAAGCTAATTGAAACCAAAAGAGGGATTTATCCCAGGTCGTTTGTGCAGTTGCGTGGTATGCAATAAGAATAGACCGAAGGTTTCGGTTTAATCGTTCGGCGTGCGATGGTTGTGGATGGTAAGGGGAGAGAGTGGTTCGTTTTATGCCTAGATTGAAACAAAAGTTTTTAAAAATTATTGAATTAAAATTTTTGGCATTATCTGTGACGATTAACCTCGGGATGGAGTAATTTTGAAAAATACGTTTTAATTCCTCTATAATGGAGGATGTATTAGTGTTTTTTAATGGAGCTAACCATGTAAATTTTGAAAAACTGTCTACCACCACTAGAATATATTTGTACCCTTGGTTGGTTTTTGGTAGGCTGCCTACCGTATCAATAATTAGTGTATCAAATGGTGTTGTTGGAACTCTGGAACTGAGATTTCCCCATTTATAATTCATTCCAGGTTTGCTGCGTTGGCAGGTTGTACAAGCATTCACTTTTAAAGGAATTTCTTGATATACAGCCGGCCAATAAAAATACCGTGTAATTTTGTGTATAGTTTTAGCGACACCTAAATGTCCACCGATTTCCGAATGATGAAAATATTTAAATACTAAATCTTTTAAGGAATTGGGGAGAACGATTTTGGTCGGATTATTGTTTTTATCTTTTAGACATAGGACTCCTTTGGATAAACAAAATTTATTATCCATTTGTTGTTTTTGTTGAAGGATAAAGGTATCCTATTCCTGATGTTGTCTTATGTCTGTAAAAGATAGGGGGAACTGCGATAATAAAGTATTAATATAAGATATATCTTTTGAGATATCTTCATTATTTAAATCGTACATCCTCGATAATGCGTCCGCCACATTATTATCCGAACCACGGATGTGATTAATTTTAAATTTAAAAACAGATAACCGAAGTAACCATCTAGCCAATCTACCCAACTGTTTTGGTCTGGAAAGAAGCCAGGCTAAGGCTTGATTATCGGTTTCTAAAAGAAATTCACGATGCGCTAAATAGGTCCTGAAATGATCTGTTGCAAAAACGACCGCAAGACACTCCCTTTCATACGCAGAAAACTTCCCTTCGGCCGTCGTTAACGTCTTAGAAGCGTACGCTATAGGTCGTCTAGACCCTTCTTGTTCCTGAAGCAGTACGGCTCCTAGACCCGTATCCGACGCATCTGTTTGTAAGATAAAAGTTTTGGAGAAGTCTGGTATTGCCAGTACTGGAGGATTGGCAATTGCCTGTTTAAGATCTTCAAACGCTATTTTCTGTGATTCTCCCCAGAAAAATGGAGTATTTTTAAGACGCAATTTATTCAGGGGTTCGATTCTATCAGCATAATTTTTGATAAATTTAGAAAAATAATTAATCATACCACAGTATCGATGTACTTGTTTCACTGACGTAGGTTGCGGGTACTCCAATATTTTTTGTGTCCTAGTTGAGTCTATAGAGACCCCTTTGTACGATAATGTGTGTCCAAGAAACGGTATTTCATTTACGGCAAATGTTACCTTATCAGGATTAACTGTAATGCCAGCCTTCCGCAGAATTGACAATACTATTTTAATGTGCTTCAAATGTTCTGGAAAACTTTTGGAATATATTAATATATCATCCATGTAATTAAATACAAATTTATATTTAATGTTTTTGAATATTGTATTCATAAGACGTGTTAAAACTTGTGCGCCAGTCGACAAACCAAAAGGTAATCTCTCATATTCATATAAGCCATCCGGGGTACAAAACGCGGTGATTTGACGAGATTTTTCTGTCAATGGTATTTGATGGTACGCTTGCGCTAAATCTAATGTACTGAACCATCGTGCATTGGAAAACCATTGAAAAGCATGATTTATATTCGGTAAAGGTTGGGCCTCTGAGTCAATTATTAAGTTGACTGAGCGATAGTCTACGACTAAACGACTCGTGCCATTCGGTTTTGGAATCAAAAACGCTGGAGATGAATAAGGCGAAACACTTTCTCTAATTACTTTATCTTTTAATAATTTATCAATTTGTTGTTTCATTTGAAGTGTTTTTATTGGATTTAATGGATAGGGTCTAGATTTTATAATTTCGCTATTTTTAAGTTTAATATCATATTTTAATACGTGGGTACAGCCTAATTTAGTAGTGAGTACGTCAGGAAATTCCTCACATAAATTATTAATTTTATTTTTAATATACTCACTTTGTTCCACATTATTAATCTGATCTGGGTATAAATTTATTAGATGAAATTTTTGATTTTTCAACCAGTCAAAAGTTATCACAGACCTTGTGGCGTTAAATATTGCACGTGTTTTTTGTAGAAAATGCATTCCAAGTATTATTTCGTGCTGTATTTTTGTTAATACCTTAAAATTTATTTTCCATGATATATTTTGTAGGTTAATGTTAATCCAGACCTGTTTATTAATTTCTAGAGGAAACCTATCAGCTGTAAGACAAATTGCCTTAATATTTTCCTCTTTTATAATCGCCTTCTTAGCCTTTAAAAGTTTATACATTTGTTGGTTAATAATGTTGTGTGTGGAACCAGAATCAATAAGGGCATTAAATATATCATTTTTGATTTTTATTGATAAAGCTTTCAAAGTATAATTATTGTTTAACCCTTGTTCTCTTATCTTTAAATGTTTACATGTGTTATGTTTACAAATACGCATCATATGACTATGTTGTGCGCATTTGTAAACATTCAGTTTTTTGGAACATGGTTATTTCCTTTTTGCTGCAAAAGTTTACAATTTCTTTTGATATGACCTAATTTATGACAATAAAAACACTTCAAAGTTGTTGCTGACATTTGTGATCTGATTTTATTGCATGCTGTATCTGTTAATGTGTTTTGTTTACCTTGAGTAGGTACTGTGTTATTTTCAGTGTTTATGACGCTTGTATTATTCATTTTTGATAAACCGATGTCATTAAGAGTTCTAGCATAAACTCTTTCATAGACATAGGCATCTAATTTATTAAAATCTTGTAGGTTATTGGGTCTGCCGATTATACCTATGTGTGTGGCATATATTTCATTTAAACCCGTTAAAATTATATTAATTAACTCACCTTCTGTTAAATCTAGTCTTAATACATCATGATTTTCTAAGATTTCTCTCATGTATTCCGCAAGGGTCTCCGTTTGTGACTGGTTTCGGTATAATAATTTTAATTTTAATATTTCTTTCATTTTTGGTGTGATTAATTTATTTACTAAATCTCTATGAAATTGATCGAAATTATGATTATTTCTAATAGAATTTTCAAAAATTTGTTCTGTGAAACCGGTCATAAACGGAGTTAACAACACCAAGGGTAAATCAACTGCATAACGTTTCTGTATTTGTTTAATAATTTTGATATTTCGTACTAACGTGTCAATGTCACGTCCATCAGTAATAGTTAATTGTTTTAATTCGTTTTCTATTGGATTTGCAATTTTTGTCCAATTAAAGTTCAATTCGCGTTGGAAACACACGGGATTATTGTTACCTACGGCATTTGGTATTAATATGTCAGGGGTTTCGTTTCTAAGAACAGGATTTTGCATTTCTGGGTGATGCATAAGATTAATTTGATCATAATTAAGATTTCCTTGTTGTTGATCAGGTAAGAAATTATTCCCTAAATGTGCCTCTTCCGGATTTAAGTTTTGCTCGAAATTAGGTCCAACTTCGAAATTATGCAACCCATTAGCCTTCCAAATATCAAATCCCTCTCTTAAATTTTGAAAGCCTACGACTTTATCTGGTTTGTTGGGTAATATAAATGTTAATATTTTGTTAAGCCGATCATCAAAAATTTCGGCATTATACTTTTCTAATTCATTTAAATTTTCTATGTTTCTTAACCTTACTAAATAGTTTTGACACTCTGTCAGTTGTTTGTCCATGTCAAATCTATGTAATGTAGTTAGGTCGATTTGTCGCCCGTTATCTAAGAGTTTTTGTAATCTTTGCCTTTTTTTGTCTTACGTTTCCTGTTGTTGTGCTTTTCCGTATTCTAAGTTGGAAGTTAAGGTTCGTTTCGTCTAGTTTAGTGGAATCAAGAATCGGTGCTACCTGTCTATTCATGTTTCTATTTGTTTTGTTTGTTGATTGCGATTATTTATGTGTATGTAATAGATGACTTACCAGTCGACGTCGGTATACCTGTCAGATGTGAGTTGTTTATAATTTGTTTTTTGTAAATTTTAGAAGATTTGTTGTTTTATTTTTGATCTTTCTCTTTGTCTCTTTCTTGGCCTTTGACTAATTTTGTTATATTTGTTCGATGATTTCTTGTTGATGAATTCTTCCTTTTGTTTATTATTTTAATTTCTTTCCCAAATATTATATTATTGAATTTATTTATTGAAATTTTTCATTAAGTATCCTGGTCACGGCACCATTTTTGTCCCAGAGGTTCGTAAATAAAATTTTCAAATTATTTTAATCTCTTCAAAATTCAAGGTTCTCTATTAAAATTTCTTAATAAATATTATAAAACTCTTAAAAGTATTAAAATCCTTAAAATCTTTTAAAATGTGCTAAAAATCCTTGAAAATCTGTTCCACCAAATCTTCTAAAATTGTTTATTATCTCTCAATAATATTATTTAAAATTCGAAAACTTTTTCTATTTTAAAAAACTGTAAATCGCATCTCATTCCTTAAAAGTTTTAAAATAGAATGAATTAACAATCCATTTTATTTCATTAAATAATATGTTCTTTTTTTTTCTTATTTAAATTTTTTTTTTATTATTATTCTCGTTGCTCGCATCTGAAGGTGGTAAATCATCTGTTGTTTATATTGAGTGTGTGAATGTGTATGTTTATGTTATGCGTGAGCGTATTTAGTTTGTCATTTGTATGTACGTCTGCGTTATTGTTTGTGTGTATAAGTGTCTCTTATTACACTACTTACAAATAATTATATAGAATGCAAATTCACAATAAAACTGAATACACAATGCACAAATACAATAAGACTGAATAACAATGCCTCGGAAACCTGTTCTAACGGAGTTACCTTCTAACGTACCGATAGCACACGTAGTAAACACTCGTCGAAGATCAAACGAATACTACTCACTGACCGCACTTGAGGCTCTATTTATATGGGTGGTTCAAAGAGTTTTCTCGAAAGACACCGAGATTCGATACAAAAGTCCTTTCTGGAGAAATCTTAACTATTGTAAACAAGTCAACAATAGAATAAAAGGTGTTACTGGTAATCAACCGACCCTTTCACAAATAGTTGTACAACAAAGACCCTTTATAAAATCCCTTTATAAATAACCTTTTATACACTCCTTTTTAAATAGGTATCTTATTATAACTAACCCTAGTGTCACTTTTTTACTCTATTATCTACTCTTTACCATTTTATGAATTAAATACTAGAAATTTTGCAAACCATTCTCTTCTTCGACATTGTCACAATATTTTTTTCTGTACAATACGTAAGTGAAGGTCATAAGAGAAAGTGGAATGTGTGTTACGTCACTTTTTACCCTTACTGATTTCTCAGTACGTTTATCATGATCCATTTATTATCTACACCTCAATTTTTAACATAACCGAGCAATGCACGGATTAAATAGAAACAATTAGATTATACTCTAAGCCTTTTAGTGGTTCAAACCGCTTATGTGACAGTCACAAATTGTGAAATCTAAGCATGTATCAACCGTCATATTCTGGGATGCAGGCTATTGTCACTTGATTGCACACTAAATATAGGAAAAGTGGGTTTTCTGGTAGCTCGTTTTCAGCAGGTTTATTGATATAAATACATCGTAAAATGTAATGGCTCTGATTCATACATAACGTTACTACAAGTGTAATCATAACAAAAAAAAACCACTACACCTTCCGGTTCAATAAAAGTTGTGACAGTTCAAGCGTGAAAAACACAGTATAATAAAATAGTCCTCGTTAAAGCAATAATGTGTTCAATATTTTGTGACATGTACTTTTAGTTATACACATATTTACTACTATATGACTAATAATCACTATCACACCAAAAACTAATTCTGTTCTTTGTTGCTATTTCTTCAGTACGGATTGCGATTGGTATCGTTTCCTTAATTTTATATTGTCTGGCAGGCACGTAGCCAGGAATTTTGTTATGGGGGCTGAGCCTCAATTTATATTTTATTTTTACTTTCGACCCTTACGCATATTAAAATCAGTGAAAAGTGAAAGATTAAAACGGGCGATGAAAATTTTTAGACCTGACCAGGAATTGAAACCGGGACCCGTGGTATATTACTCTAGAATGAAATTTTCAGTTTTAGTACGAGGAAGCTGAAGTCTCTCAAGCCTTCTTCCTGGCTACGTGCCTTTTAGTCAATATTAAGGTTGCATTCAATCTACATCTTTCTATCTATTAAATTAGAAAGTTTATTTAATTTTCGTGATCAGGTTCTTCAAAATCAGCAATTTTCGCCATATTTTCAGTACAGAGAATTGCTTAGCAGTGACAACAAAAAAATAAATAAATATCGTGTACTAAACCGTTGCTCTTAATTTATCGATTTATACGAGATAATACCTTTCTATAATTTTTTAATGCTAATACAGAAGATAAAAAGGGTGATAGATAAAAATTAGACTTACAAAAAGTCAGACCTGACTGGGATATTGAACCAGGGTTAAGTTGGTAGTGAAGTGTATTAATAAACGTGAAAATTTATATATAAATTAAAATTTATATATATTTAGTTGATAGCTGATGAACGAATCAATCTAATAAATTTTACCAGATTCCATTAGGTTTCTTACCCATATCAATTGGTAATTAATTGAATTATATTTTGTTAAAAACAAGTGAGTTTCTCTCTCTTTCTCTATTATATAAGCATACTTTCCAAAGGTTTATAACCATTATGGCGATGCGTATTCCGTCTACCACTACTCAGTGAAGCCCTATTGAGGTGACGGCAAACCACTTTTTAAGGTTGAAGAGCCAGAAAATTCTCATTTTTCCCGCGTCCTGACATCCCTCAATCTTTCCCAGAATGGCAACCTGCTTAAGTCAGTACTTACTTTCACATTTTCTGCCTTTATTCGTCAAGTTTTCACCTTTTTATTATCACACAACATTTTTGAGACCTCCATATTGTTTAATCGATCAGTCCACGAGAATTAACAATGCGTCAGTAGAGCTACTTCTCAAATGCCTGAATTCTTTTCTTTGTAACTTTAGAAAAATAAGTAGAAGGAGAAGATGATGGTTAAAATGGTAATGTAATTTAGAATACAATGCAATATTTTATTTTTCAACTGTTCAGTGTATGATCATTTAAGATGTTGTGTGTTTAATTAGTGTGTTCGTAATGAAACAATTAAAATAATTATAATTTAGAATTCATTATACTACCCGTCGAATTTACAATCCTGTTATTTCTGTTTCTGCTATTCTGTAAAATGTTACGTATCGTTGTATATGTGTTTGTATTCCTTCTAGTTTTTGTATGTGGTAGTAGATTTTGTGTCGTCTTTGTACTTAACAATATCCTCCAACATAAATCTCTCTACATTTTCCATTTTCCTCACCGCTAGTGTTTCCAGTACTACTTGCGATATCATTGTTTGCCGTGTTCGGGTGTACATGTATGTGTGTGTAAGTTGTGTATGCAATTGAGATAAATTTTCCCTTACTCATTCGCTCTCATTCTTCAACAGACTCTCTCATTTAAACTATAACATCGCTCTATCTTTCTCCCTTATGTCTGCATTCTCTTCATTCCCTAAAGGTATAAGGTATATACATGTACATACAATATATAAATGACGCGGACTAGACACATAAATGCATTGTCCTATTTTGTGTTGCATAGCTGTTGGTATTATACCTTAGGCCACTTTGCTCTATTTATTTACACCTATTATGTAGTTGACTTTTGTTTGATATTCTTCATTGCAGTACTGTTAGTTGTAGTGGTCAACTCATTAATATGTTGTTTATATAAGCACAGTATTAAACATCTTTAATAATTGCGTATATTAATTTACATAAAAACTGTAAATCTTCTTAAATTAGGAAATTAGATATTAATTTAGTAATAAGGTAAAACGATTAATTTTTTCCGTTAGTAAATGGCAAGGATCGTCTAGTTTTATCGTTACACAAAAATACTGTAGAAGATGATTCGTTTTATTACATTGGAGCAATAATTTATTTGTACGTCGTTTTATTTTTGTAAATAACTATGTTTTTAATTTTTTTATGCATAAATCCTTTGTTTAACATTTATTTTGGTCAGAGACATTTATTTTGGCCTAATTATTACTAGTATAATATTTGAAAGGACATTAGCTTTTTGGTCGAGTTTGATCTCAGCTCCTACGGGACTGATTTCGGTCAACCTTTTTCAAAAATTTTCTCGTATAGATTGACAATCACCCGTCTTTATTTTTCAAAATTTCCAATTAATGAAAATAAATAGAAATGACGTTATTTTTGTAACCTGGTTCTTTGAAGACTATCTGAACAGAAGTCTTGCTTAAACAATTTGTAGCCCCCAAGAAGAATAATTGGTGCAATTTTACGGATGTTTTGTTGGGTTTCATTGAATTTATGCCATTCTGAAAAATCTGGAAATCGTCAGCTGTTCGCTAATTCTTTAGGAAATTTGGGGTTTTCATAAAGTTTTGCATATGACTATATAAACGGAAATATCCCCGCTGAGCCCATATGTCGAGTCATTTCCATGAAAACGAGAACTCCTAATTACAAATCGCTGTATTAATTTGGAAATACAGTACCCAGTATCGGTTCGGCGACCTCATTTTCAGAATCTACTTCAAAAATATTTTTTCCCGTATTTAGGAAAATATTAATGGTGCAAAGTGTCATTATTTTTTTAGTTTTAAGTATTATAATTGATTTGTTGTTACAAACACTTGATATAATATTATACCTATTTATATCATTATTATTATATAAATAGTTTTTAAAAACAAATGGATAATAATAGCCTTAAAACTACAAAACTAATGACACGTTCAAACGTTCAACCGTTACAGAGTACCTCCCAATTAACACAGCGATTTTAAATTACTAGATCTCATTTTTTATGGTGAGAACTTAACACACGAGCTCAGCGGGGTCATTTTCATTTATAAGTATAAAATTTTATAAAAACCCCACATCTCTAAAAGTCAACAAGTCAACATCTGACGATTTTCACATTTTCCAGAATGGCAAATAAATACTGTACCAACAATATTCCATTCGTGTTTTCAAGTCTAAGTTGAGTAACTTAAGAAATTAATGAGTAAATATGTACAGTGAAGTGTTATTTGTGTTTTGTTTTTGTGAATAATCATTTATTACTTGCGTGGTAAAATCAGCACAAAACAACTAATAAATGAAGCCATTTGTGTTAAACTATTTTGCACCGTAAACCCTAGAGCTAGCAAGTACCAAGTAATGTGCTCGTAAACTAGTTAATCAGGTTATTATAATTTTATGTGAAAATTATCACGATACTTTTGGCTGATATACAGAGTGATTCAAAATTCAACTGCAATCTCCCGGGGGCTGATTGATTAGCATAAGAAATTAACATAAGAAATACGTTCATTTATAAACATAGTTCTGAAAACGCTTCATTAGTGAGTTACATCCGGTGAAAGATTTCCATACATTTGCCTGTGGGATTGAATGAAGTCATCGGTTTTCTTCAGAACAGTTTAAAACAAAAAATTGAAGATATGGAATAATAAAAGGTGCAGTGCTTTTGTTATGACTGTCACTAGATAAGAGTGTATTCGTTGAGCGAAATTATTCCTTGAAGAAAACAGAAGCCACTTTTTATACTAAGTGATATAAAGTCTATATAAACCTTGGTTTGTGCTTAGGTAATTATATGAGGTGATATTCAGAAGAAAATAATACTAGACCTGACCAGGAATCGAACCCGGGACTTCAAATAAAAGCCAGTTGTTCTGACCACTACACCACGAGCCGGCTATTTTTGCGTCGGTAATTTACAGCATTCGTTTTTATTTTCAGAATTGAATTAAATAGCTAATAATCTGTTGTTGCCATCCTATAAAGAATGAATGTTTCTTTCTATTGAAAAACAGTATTTTTTTTAAATTTAAACTGGTATTGTAATTAATAAAACTTGAACTTCAATATCTTGTATTTATTATTTTTTACTTAAATAAATTACATCAATTTTTTCAATTTAATCTTTTAAAAGTTGAATTAAACAAAATAATGACTTAATTAGTCATTTGACGAACGTGTTTTACGCTAAACCAAAAATAAGTGTTTTTTTCGATACTAGGTTTTTTTATTTAATGTCAAGCATTTAAAAGCTATGAATATACAGTTCTCAGGTCTGTTTTATTCAATTTTTCACACAAAAATCCATGCGATTCCACCACGTTTACCACTTAATTGAAGCCATAAAACTTCCATTATGGTCTCATTTTACTGAGATAACTGATTCAGGCTAAATTCTTTCGCCAGGCGTAACTCGCTAATATAGTGTTTTAGAATCTATGGTTATATAACCAAACTTCTTTTTAATTTCTTTTTTTAGCTATACAATCAGCCCCCGAGAGGTTGGCGTTTAATCATACCTCACTATATTTAGTTCCTTTCCTGTTAGGTCAACTACAGTACACTGAGGTATTAATATCATCCTCCTGCATTTCCATCACCAACTAGAGCAGATCGTTCGCTTCTCTGCCAAGAAGGAACGCAGGTTCATTATGGTGGAACGGAATGAGTTTAAGAGTGTTTAGAAAGTCACAAAAAATCTGTAATAGGTGATGTTAAAATACACACTGTCTTGCGGCCATTCTTAAAAGTGCATAAAACAACCTAATAAATAAAATCAAACTTTTTATTGCAAATGCATTAAATAGTAAAAGAGTATTATCATTTAAAAATAAAACCTCACGGAAATATTAAACTCAATTTTATTACCCGAATTACACATTATTCTTTTGTATGTTTCACCGTATAAGTGTTTAATATAAAAATATTAAAATGATAATTCAAGTTTACTGGTGAAATTAACATAATTATTATGAGCTAGTTTATTAAGTTTTACTATTTGTATTTTTTATCAGTATTCTCTTTATAAAGTTATTAATATTTCTGTTGAATATAACTAAAACTAGTCAAACTATTACGCAGTGTTGAAATTTAAATTAATTAATTTCAAAGAACTTTTTCATATATTTTTATTATGAAACTGGTAAGTAATTTTCATTATGTTAAATATATAATGTATTCCCTTAAGCATTTCATATTTTTTTTGAAATTTACTTTATTTCATTCAGAATTCTTCAAAGTTCTCGTACTATAATAACAGTGTACGAATATAATAGCTTAGTAGATTAAAATTTACCAGCGAATGAGTGTTTCTGGCCTTTAATTTACGTAGGCTACTACTTATTAAATTTGTAATTCATTTAATTAATATACAATTATTCTCAGTTAGATATTTTCTACTCTAAAGGTAAATTAAAAATTTGTACTCAAATTTTGTAAATCGAATGATAAAACTGCATTCAGTTTTTTCTTTTGTCTGTTAATGTTCATCTCATTTCTGGTCAAGTAAACCTTTTGGTGGTGCAATCTTGCTGTGATTTTAATTCCTGTGAATGTTTTCCTGTCTACTTAAGTTTATCTTTCTTTACCGCTGTAATTTTTACATTATAGGTGTCATAAGTTTTACATGGACCTTTGTGTGGTTGCTTAAAGCTTTTTTTATGACACGAAAGCACTTGTTAATTTTCTTCCATATGACTTTTATTAATTAGGCTATATATATATATATATATATAAATTTAAACAAAACTCTTAGCAAATATGTTAAAAGCTTCCAATCTATCTTCCAGAAAACCAGTAGCGTTGTTTTCTTATGGTCATCTGGCTACTGCAGGTGATATTTTATGTTCTCTTCTTATTGGATCCAGAAAATTTGAAAATTTTATAGACGAAACTGATTTAGTTTTTTTGCTTTTTGATGATGGAATGAAGATTTAACATGAGTATAACTTGTAATTTAATATTTTAAAGATTAATTTTATTGTGAAATAGATGTTAATTTTAATAGTGGATTTAAATTATATCTATAATATAACTTTGCTTCTCTAGTTTTTAAAATAATAAAACAATTTAATTTAGGTAGATCAGTAAGGAATGTCTAATATTCTGGCCCATTTTAGTCTTTGATCTTGTGCACTATTGTCGAGAAGATTGATAGCCGTATGATTAGCATGAATATCTAACGTACGAATACTTAGACATAATTTCTTCTTTCATCGTAGGTACGTACTTTCATCGTAGCCCTTAGTCACGATAGTAGGCTACTTTAGGTACATTTGGTACGTAAGAAGTCGCGCTGTAAATTAACTGAAAACACTTTTAATGAAATTTCTCTATTATTTTTATATTTCATCTAGACCTATTGCTGTACTTGGGAGTTCTGAACTAATAATTTTCATTAGTATTACACACGTATTTTTACCTATACCTACACCTTATCTGTACCTTTTGTATTCACTGTATTTTAAAATTTACCTATGGATTTGTAGGAGTTAAAGTGTTTGTAAAATATTTTATATTAAATTGTTTAATTATTCTCCTAAATAAATAATTAAAATAAATTATTTTGGAAATTGGATAAAATTATATTTCTATTGTTATGTTTACATTTTTTAACTATTTTAGGACAACTGTAGGGATATTTTTTTGACTTAAGTTAAGGTACTTAATTTTTTAAAAATAAAAGACGATTAGCAAACGTGATCAGAATACGTAATGGAATAAAATATTATGGAACAAAAATAACGGCGTTAACGGCTTAGAAAACACCCAACGACAGCGTTCCATAAAATGAAAATTATGTTTTATTAAAATTTTTAATTAATTCTTTACTATACATTATTTGCAAATGTATCATCTCTTTACTCCATTGGCCTTTTAGTCGTCTGTGTGCAAATCTTGGTAATTCAGTAGAATTCATGTATGATTTTTAAGTCTACCTCTAAACCTACAGTGTAATTTTAGAAACGTGCCGTTGACATTTTGGGCTCAAGAGTTATTACGTTCTATTGGATACGTTATTAGAAGAATTAGTAATGAGTTACAAAAATTTACTTTGTAAACGCTGTATTCGTAAAACGATTGACAGCTTTGCTGTGCTATAAATCTGGCTACCATACGTCAAAATCTGTTTAATCATTTATGACCGTTAAGCCTCATATTATTGTTAGCAATAATTTTTTCAGCGTGAATTTAAAATAAGTACATGTTTGCAGTTTTACATAAGTTTTATCATTTTGTTGTTATTATATTAACGCAAAATCCGGTCCAATGTCTTTTAAAAGAGATTCGGTACGTTCTTAAATACAGGGTGCTACCAAACAGATTTAAACAATTTGTTAGTTAGTGGTAAAAACGGCACTTTCGAGCTTGTGGAAAACATCCGAAAATTAAAAATTTATAAAAACCATAACGAGATCTTGTGACGTAAATAAAAAAATAATTGAATAAACATTTCGATGGTGCCACTATTCTGGTGGCAACATTGCCAAGTTCAGTTTATTTTGACTCTTGTTATGGTGAGGGGAATGTTCGCTTATTGTACATTTTAGAATTTTATTCAATACAACCGTTTTATTTATGTAGCATGTTTTTCTATTACAAAAAGGAAGTTGCAAATATATTAAATATCTAACATAGTGATGGTCTCCGGCTTCTAAACTTCAACGTTTTTAGTATTTTTATTTTTACAATATTGTTTTTGTTGATGTACTTTGTTACTTATGGAATACATTAATTTTTATTAAATTTATGAAGTTTCCTTTATTGCTGTTGTGTAAATTAATGATCATTGTTGTTATTTTGTGTTCATACCTTTATTCTCTGAAAAATAATAATTCTTGTCCTGCATTATTATTTTTTCCCTCTATATACATACGTTAAATTTTAAAGCATTTCCATAATGTTCACCGGATTTTAAATTTTATTAAAATATTAGTTAGGTATTCTTTGTATTTTTATGCATATGTTAAGTTTTAGTATCTAACTCAATCTATATTATATTTTGAATTGTTAAAAGTCTAATAAGCATGGATAAACCATATTGTCTATATTCATAAATGTAATTATTATTCCTAATGAATTTTTCGCTATTATGTTTTAGTTGTGGCTGCATTACAGTAGAACATATGTATTCTGTACAGTAACTGAATTCCATTGTAACTATATTTTAAATGTTATTCATAAAGTCTGTAAATGGCTGCGTTTGATAAAATTTAGTGTGACTATGAAACGAGAGAAATTTTATTGGAGTACGGTACTGTATCAAAACAAATTCTCTGGATTATATTTGATATAATATAATATGGCTCGAAGAGTAGGTCAATGAGAAAGAAAGATATTGCGAGTGTTCAGAACTTTATGATTAACTTTTTGAGAGCTGTGAAAGGTTGAAATAAATTAAGAATCACAGAGATAAAAACTGGTATAAAAATGACTTCTGTTGGCTATCTCAATTAGGCAAAAAAATCAAGGTGGTTTTCTCACATTCAGTACCCTATATGGCTAGCAGCTGTCTCTCAAGAATTTCAGATGAGTATCAGGTTGTGGGATAGCGGCGGTTGGGACGGCTGCTAAGAAAATTGAGAGGTATCTTGGAACAGCCTACTGCCTAATCTTTGCTTTGCTGAGGGAAGAACATAAAGATAACATTCATTATTATTTTACTATGTGGAGTATACATAAATCAATTTTTTATATGAAATTTATTTTGATCTTCATTCTACATTTTTATAAAAACCTTAAAAATTTCTTTTGAGTCTTCATTGCAGTTGATATGAAATTATTTTATGTTAGGACGATCTTGACCCATTGGGTTAGTTCAGTGGTAAAGTCGTCATTGCCCTAAGTCAGCTGCTTGACAGCTGATCTACGGAGTCAAAAGTTCCGTGGTTTGAATCCTAGTAAAGGTAGTAACATTATTACGGATTTGAATATTAGATCGTGGTTACCAGTGTATTTTGATGGTTGGGGCTCAATTTAACCATACTTTCTCAGGAATGGTTGGCTTGAATCTGTACAAGACTATACAACATTTTCACTTCATCCAATTTCATTCTTATCTCATTGGGTCATGGGTTTGTTTATCGTTCTTAAATTGAACAGATTGCAACGTACACTTATTAAGGTTTACAAAATTGATGATTTAAATAATTCGGTTCAACATGTTTTCATTTTATTTCTAACATGTAAATGAATTTCTAAAAGAATTTTTAAAAAATATTTGGTTTAATTTTTTTGTGTGTCGAGAACTTACATTGATAAATACTAATTAAGCTTATTTACACATTGGGTACAGGGTATTTGATTGTGGTGGAAATAGTAATTTGTTTTTACAAACAAACGAGCCTAGTATTTAAATTTATTAGCTTGACGTTAGAAATACTTATTATAGTTTAAAATACATAGCAATACAAGTTGTTACAGAATTAATTAAGTAAATGGAAACGAATTGAAAATTGGCATAAAATGGCGGTGAACCAAGTCGTTTAGTAAACTATCCCATGTTACAGTACGTACCTCAATGCTCTGCCTCCCTCTTTTGTTTGTTTAATTTATTGTTGACTGCATCACATACTGTAACCTAGCAGTTGTTGATCGTAATTTCATTTTAAACTCGTTCAGTAAGAGAAAATCGATTCAGTAAATATCACAGATGTCTGTGTGTATTCTCGTGTATGATATTGGCATTATCCGTTGTGTGAGTGTCATTCCGCCATATTGACTTCATTTCGTGAATTGAGCAAATATATACTAAAGACATAGTTCTACTCCTTCCCTTTTGGATTTCAATACAAAATAAATAACCCTTATAATGTTTACAAGAACATACCTAAAGCAAAATATAAATTTCGGTTAGAATCCATTTATAGATTTTATTTTCAGAATATATAATTAGTATAAAGCTAGATATTTCTTTTCACCTTTTTTCAATTACTAATACGTTATGCCGTTATAAAATGGACACAATACGATTTTGTAATTTTATAAATCTCTGTCTAATTGTTTTAAATGTATTACCAAAAGTAAAATTATTCAATATTATATTCCTGAATTCTGGCAGATAATTTAACCTTTTGAGGACTATGTTTTCCAACCTAAAACTCAGCTGACAGCCTGAGTTCTTTTTAGGTTTTTCGTCTATTTCTGCTTCCCTTATTTATTATCTCTCTGCTATTTTTTTTACAAACTTCCACCCCTTGAATACTTATACATGTAAATAACCCTCACATGCACAGTCAAGCGCCCATACGTGCATGCGCGCGCACATCATGTGCACATTTATCGTGCCGTACATAAAATGAATTTTCACTATCACTCTCATTGTAATTTTCAATATCTGAATCCGGGATTAGTTATATATTGTAATTTATCGTCATCCCGTAGACGCCTACCACTAAAACTAGCCATTTCCACTCGTATAATATACAAAATACACAATGAAATGAAACGTTCAAAATAAAACAAATATATACACGAAACACGATTTGCATTATAATTAAACTCACTTATACTCACAAGAAATAAAAATTCTTTATTAGTAAACTATAAATAAGTAATCTGTATTAGTAAACAAACGGTAGCAAGAAGCTAACACAACTATAAAAACTTTTCGGAACTCATAAGTGAGGTTAGACAAAACACACGTGCTGTTTCAATCGCATAAAACAAATCCATTTGTAGATTTTATTTTCAGAATATATAATTAGTATAAAGCTAGATATTTCTTTTCACCTTTTTTCAATTACTAATACGTTATGCCGTTATAAAATGGACACAATACGATTTTGTAATTTTATAAATCTCTGTCTAATTGTTTCAAATGTATTACCAAAAGTAAAATTATTCAATATTATATTCCTGAATTCTGGCAGATAATTTAATGAGCATTATCTGTCATCCTTTAGGAAAGAACAGTTTATCCAAGTAACTACCTACCACAAAAAATCAAGAAACACATAGTTCGAATTGGTTAAACTTTTCTCATCTATAATATAATTATTTAAAAAGAGCCTATTTTTAAACAAATTAAAATACACTAAACTTTCTTTTAACTTTAAGGATATTCAAATCTATTTCGTAAATCAAACACTTCGTGCCTGTTAAGCCATGTAAAAGTCTAGTCACAGTTCAGTAAGTTAATCACGAAATACTTCCTAAAATGTAAATAAAAGTGGTTGAAATTAAATAGATTCTCTATAGTAATAATAAATTCAACTCTTTTTCCATTTTTTTACTTTTCCTATCATCTAGGCGTTATTACATAGCGATTCTGTTGTCCTGAAGTTTGTATTTGGTGTTTTTAATTACTATTTTGTCTCTTACGTTCTTTCCTTTTCTTTTTTATATTTGGGTCATTAAGATTACTTTTTATATCATTAATTTATTGTATGTTTTTTACTTTGATTTAGTCTCGGTTTAGGAAAATTCCTTTGTTTCTTTTTATGTCATTGTTCTACAGTTTTAAATTACATTTATTTTTTAATCATTGTAATTTATTTTATTTATCTTTTTCATCACATGCATTCTTTTATATTTTATGTATAGCTCTTTAATTATATTGTCTACGAGAGAGGACGTTAAGTTTTTGTTTTCTATTGTTATTCTTAAGGTACGTTCCTTTCTTATTTTTATAAATGGTTTCCATATCTATTATATTCTTTTTTTCTCGTCGTTTGTTTCTAAATAACATCCGTTTATTAAATTTATTACTTTTTCCACCGATTTATTTCGGTAGATCTGAATAAAAATTGATTCATAAACAAATGTTATTTAGTATGTGCAGTTAATCACAAAATCAAAAACTTTCTTTCTTAAAAAAATGATATTCAAACCATAATACAATAAATTCAACTCTTTTTCCATTTTTTCCCCTAACATCTAGGCGTTATTACATAGCGATTCAGGATTTTATATAAGTTGATTCTCCTTTACAAAAATACAAAAGTCACTAATTGACGCTAAACTAAGTTTTATAGAAAAAATGTTTGAGATAACAGGTGTAGGTTTTGTAATTTTCTACAACTTTGTTAAACCCTTTTGTCCGAAAATTCATATGTAGGCTACAATCTTAAACAAATTATTTCTTACCACGAGAGCACAGCCCTCCTAACAATTTCAGCAGACTTGACGCATAACCTATGTTGTAGTGTAGAGCATAAAATATGTAGTAATTGACGCCGTTTTTTTTTAAAAATCGTATGAGATGTTTTTGACAAGCAAAAAAGTAAAAGAAATTCAAATACTACTTCTGGTTGACCAATTTTAACGAAAATGTTCTGCGGTCTTCTTAAGTTTCAAGTTCCAACCTCACACAATATTTCGTTGAGATATTTTGTTCACACCCACAAGCGCGCGTGCACACACACACACACACACACACACACCACACGCCAATCGTTGAAAACATGTTTTTGGGTTCAGAGAGCCTGAAAACATGTATTTCCGGTGAAACCTCGATTTCGAAAAATCGATATGACCACTATTCTTTACTTACAGTATACTCATACAGTATGTAATTCTTTCCTATACAGTATATTCATTTAGGATAAGAGAAAGTAAAAATATAAGTAATCGAATAAAAATTAATTGAACGAAAAAATAAAGAATTATCACTAAAGTTGGAGACAGCACATGGCAGGGATGTCAGATCTAAGGATACCTAAGCAGGCACATTGGTATGCTCCAAAAGGTAAATGGGATGTCGGTAGCCCGAGGAGAAGATGGAGATAGATGATTAGTATGTGAGTTGAGAACAGGATGCTGTCTAATCTTTGGTTGGAAGAAGTAGAAGAAGAAGACAAAAATTAATTTTTGTTTTATTTTATTTAGTCTACATTCAAACTACAATCTCTACTTAAATTTAGTACATTTAATTGACGAGTTTGTATAGTATTGTCTCTTGATTGAAATAAACTCCTCCGGAGCCACTTCTTGAAATTGTTATTTAGTTAAAGTTTGATTTTATTAGGAATTGTTGTCAACTTACTGAAGTGCAAAATTTAATGTAACTTGTAAGTGTAGTGTGATGAGTGTTTGTTTAATACAAGTCAAATGGATGTTTGCGCTTTAAACTTCTTGTTGTTTCTGAGTTGTTTAGCAAATTCATGGCAAGATAGTTGGAATTCGTTTCCAATCAACTTTGATCTTGTGTGCTATATGTGAAAATTTCATACGTAACTGTCGCAATATTTAGGTCCTTTTGTTTCACATATTTGGAGGTGTATAATGTTATAGAGTGTAAAAACTTGTTTTGTACCTACTGCATTATATCGATAGTGGAGTCTGTAAGGACGCCCTACAAATTCGATATAATGTTAAAAAACATAACCAGATATAGCAAAAAAAATACTTATTACATATTAAAGTATCCTATTTAAATACGTTTATTTCAAATTGCATTATTTAGTAAAGTTAGAAACCCAATTTTATTTAAAATAGGTCAGGTGATTTTAATTACGCTTATTCAAAATTAAATAAGTTTTATTTAATTAAAAATTTCTAGTAACGAGATTTGATACCACTAAATTAACTTATGAATAAAATTTGCGCTGCTTCAATAAGTTTTGTTTATTGTGTACTCATGTATTGATTTTATCGAGTAGTTAAAACAAATATACCGGCTGATTCAATTACATTTCTGTTTACAAAATTACATCAAACTTGTATAAATTCATCAGTCTCTGTGTAAATCATACTGATATTGAAAATTAGGATTCTAAATTACGTACGTACATTATGTTCGTATAGATACTGCAATTTTAGTATTATTTTTATGATTTGTAGGGTAAATACAATAAAAATAGAAAAGGATGAAAATGTTTAGTGCTGGGGGAATGTCGACACCAAACTTTTGATATCTCTCGTCGTGTAACATGTTTCCGTATAGGATATTGTAAAAGGATTCAAGAAAGGTTAGTATGAGGAAAACATGTTTTGGTGAAGGTAACATGTTTGTATATGTTTATAGGTTTAAACGCAGGTTGAAGGTGAGTAGGCCGCGGGCTTTGGCTGGGAGGAAGAGAACAAACTAGTAAGGGTTAGAGGGGAAACGACTAAGGTCCTAAATTGCAGGTGTGTTTTATACCTTACTCTGTTTACATTCACTAAATTACCCGGTCTTCTTACTTACTACACTACTATACATCACACACAAACACACTTGTAACACATCGAACGTTTCTACATGATACCAAAAATCTGTTTTCCCAAAATGAACACCCTTCGATATACACCCTTTAAATCGTTTTCCCCCAACCCTCTAAAGAATTTCAAATGAATCAATCAAAACCTTGTTTATGACCGGCTTTATATAAAATTCAAAACGATACCCACAAGATTGCCCGCTACAGACACTTTTTTTATGGTATTACCTTCTCTCACAAGGGGCAATTTTAAGAGATACCTGAGAGTTTCTTTAGGTACATTTCTTACACATTTTTATTTTATTTTCCTTTCGCTTTCATTTACAATCACTATACGGATACGTAAATTATTTAAATAAAACGAACCACACTCTCTACCAACAACTCTTAAATTAAACCGACACCCTTAACAAAGCATCTTCTTTATTATTCTTATTGTCTTCGCCTTTCAAGCACCTATAGATTTTGTTTTGTTCAACTGAGCAAATATTTCATTATTCTCCTCGGCTTTAATTTCTTAAGTAAGCTTACGCAATAAAAACACTTCCTTTACATTGTAAATAATATGTTTTTTCTATCTTACTAGAACCAATAACCAACTGAAATGAGAACAGAGTAAAATAAAAAAATGCATGAATACTCTATAGCAAGACGTTTATACGCATACAATGTGCTTTATGTAACAGATCGTTAAAAAATTATAATTTGCATTAACTTTGATTTTAAACTATTTTCCAAACTGAACCGTTTTGAAGAGTTAATTTGCTAAATACTAAGACGGTAATAGTAGTCCACCCAAGGGAGTATAGTAGTTATTATTATTATGATTACGTATTTTACAAACAGGGCTGAAAGCCATTAACTTAAATTGTTTTATAAAAATTTAATTATAGACGCAGTAGAAGAATTGGTTTCATATTTGTAGCCAAATCTCTGTAATCTTTGAATTTAACATTTTTATGATTTGTTTTACAAATTCTTTTAAAACCTTAGAAATTGTATTTCTATGTAACATTATTTTATCAGATTAAAAACGCTATTATCTCTTTTAATGTAAACTCTAAGTATTACAAATCAATCAATTAAATCCTTTTTATATCTCCGGCTATGTCAAAATCATATTCACAATATTTCCCGCTACATATTTTTTGTGTCTGTTTAATTTTACTCGTATTTGAGTGATGTTCCGCTGTAAGTAACTTAAACTCACTGTTTTTATTATATTAACTTATTTTTCAATGTTATAACAATGAAATAATAAGAAGTAATCTAACTAACATTTCAGAAATAGCAATGAAAAAAAAATCATTTTTGAAACGCAAAATGATTCAGAGCTTTCCAAGCTCTTTTCCCTACAAACGATACGGTAGGAACTTTCTCCTAGTTTATTTATATAAAAACTGTTAACCAATTGAAAAGTTCAATAACGATTCCTTTGTACCTAATTTTAACAATTTTTGTAAAGATTTTAATGTTCAAATTAAATAATCGAATTGAAAATGCTAATATTTAAAGAGGCAGAACAATTAGGAATTTTTATTAAAAAACGGATTTTGGAAATAGAAAACTACAATAAATTAGGATTGATAGGTACGTATATGCAATGAAAAAATGTATGTACTTATAAAAATTATAATAGGTGAATGATTTTACGAGTATTTAAAAGTGTTAGTTAAGTTGAGTGGGTGATTTAAGGACTACGTCATGTCCGTAATCTAGCATCACTTTATTTTTTGTTGTGAATTCCTTGACAAATTATTAAAATTAAACTCCCAAATCGGTTGTTTCTGTTTGAATTAATGTATTATTTTTTTATTTGGTGACGATACCTAATAAGCTTTGGCTTGTGCATAGAAAATAATATGAAAAGGTCTCAATGATTGGGTTGCTGCAATTTGTAGCTGGACAACGTAGAGTGGGGAGAAGACGTATTTCCTGGTTAAAAAATCTGAGAATGTGGTACTCGAAAAAGACAACACAGCTGTTTTGAGCAGCATTGGATACGATTCAGATTGTAGATAGGGCGGCTAACATCCGCAACAGACCTAAAGAAGAGAAAGGTGAAAAACCCTCAGACCTGACCGAAAATCGAACCTAGAGTCTCTGGCATAGAAGCTCCCTTGTACTAGCCGCAGCACCAACGGACTAGCCAAAAAATTGTCGATAAAACTTTAAGAAGGTTTTGTTAGTATAAGAGACATGAAAGTCCTCTTGTAAAGTTATGTTCGATACATAATGAGGAGTGTCAGTAATTAACTTAAAAAAATGGGATTTTTTTTAAATTCTTTTTTCAATCTAAATTTGTTGGAAATATAAAAAAATAAATTTTAATACAATTTATTTTCATTTGAAACACTGTCTTTAGGTGATGCTTTCCTGTAAGTACGTAATTTAAAATCATTTTTTTTGTAATTTTGTTATCCTGTTCATAGGTTTTAGTTGCAGTTGTGACAATAAAAATAAAAAGTAAAAATTTAGGCTAAATTAACAATATTGAAATGGAAACTCCTAGAAACAAAAAAAATATTTTAAATTATTATTTAAAAAAATTAAATTAAAAAATATTTTAAGTTATTATATATTTATAAATTAATAATAATAGTAATATAATATAGTTCTATTGGTAGTATATTCTTAATAATGGGTTTCTTCAATCAATTCAGTTCAATCTTCATTTCTCCGTAGGAAAACGTATTTATTTGACATTGTACTGCGTTTAGCCAATATCGCCTAAAATATAATAATTCAGCCACCACACATTGAGATGTAGAATTTGTCGCATCGTTTCGCGGACATAGTACTCCGTTTAGCCAGTAGCGCCTGAAATATATTAGTCAGCCGCTACACTTTTATAAAAAGCTGTACTTTCGCGTCGTTTCGCTACATCAATAACTGCTCCATAATATTAAATTTTATACTTACTACACGTTAAAAGAAAAAATATTTTCTATATCTAAAATCAATTTATTCATGCGAACAATTATAAGACGATCAATTACGTCGGTGAAATTACGGTGACCGAACCAAACTTTGTTTTTCTTTTACAATGCATCAAAATTTATGATCTATTCTTAAGCAGAATAATAAGCAGATGAATTGCTTTTTACAAGTCATGACCGAAGAAAACCTTCCAATGGAGGAAATTTGTAAATTTATTTAATCTTTAGTTTTATCATATTAAAATAATTCCAATGTTTACAAGTAATGTTTGAATAGGATATATATAATAATTGTACTGTAAAAATTTTATAATATAATTTTGAATATAGGTTAAGGCAGAAGGAGTAAAAAATTAACATTCAAATAAGATACGGATGACAATAAAATAAGATAATTGAAGGGGT
Organism: Catonia carolina; assembly: GCA_035578175.1. Lineage (NCBI taxonomy): Eukaryota > Metazoa > Arthropoda > Insecta > Hemiptera > Achilidae > Catonia > Catonia carolina. The sequence goes on from JAQMRL010000001.1 coordinate 47,613,230, forward strand.
CGGGAGAAGGCAGTGCTAACCCAGATCAACATAATTTTATGCAATGTCATTTTAAAAGTTTTCTGAGATCTACTAATCATGTTTTTGAAATTTTTGTTAAACATTTATTTTTTCTGTTAATCTGGATTCGTAAGATCGTAAATATGGCATCTTGTTTGAAACGTGCTGAACATTTTATTTTTACATAATATTTTAGAAAAATCACGCGAGAATTTTGTGGGTTAGCACTTTCTTCTTCCGACCCCTTCAATTGTAAAAAAAGGAATGTGTTATGGATTTCTCACTTGATACAGGAAATTAATATTTAAAGAAAAAACATAGGTGTTTTATAAAAATATCGTTAGTGTAACGTTTTAAGAAAACACACTTGGTGACATAGATTACGGATGGTGTATTCTGAATTATTGTGTTTTAAATATTAATAATAAAAAATTTAATTACTATGTCTTATTATTAATCATTATTTATAGTTCATTTGACGATAACATTTACGATGAATGGAAACTTTTCATTTTTAGAATAAGACAGTCTTACGACCAAATCTGCACATATTGAGTGCAGATCTTTGGGGATCTGCTAAACCTTCACACACAAAACGTATACAAGCGATTCAGAACAAGATTCAACGAACGATAACGCAATGCCCCTTTTACATCACAAACTCAATGTTGCACAAAGACTTACAAATCCCATACGTAATTGATGTCGCGAAACAATTATACAAGACAATGCATGACAAATTTGAATTACATAACAAACCTCTCATACAAAACATGCACACTAGGGCAATACTGGGTGCTCAGGGCAGACGTTTGAAGCGCCTCTGGCCAAGAGATCTTCTTGGCCAACTGTAGGACTGTGGTGATGACTGCACGCTCCTTCAAGTAAATCAAGTTTTGGAACATTAGCTTCACATTTAGAAATTGTTATTATAATATAATAACAGATAATAAATTTCAATTGAAAAAGTCAAAAAAAGAATAAGAATAATAATAAAATGAATTTATTTGATAACCAGTGGAAAAACATAAACCGTCAAAGTGCACGCAAAAATATATAAAAAAAAGTTTAACTAGCTCTGATGAAGTCGTTGCAGTCTTTTTCTGATAGTAAAGCCTACTAATATATTTTATGACAAATTGTTACACATTTAAACCTATCGTTCCTTAACCCTAAGTAATCAAAAACTTTTTTTTTCTTTTTTTTTAACTTTAATAACTTTATTTGCAACTATATACGAAGATACAACGAGCAAATTAGATGACAGTAAACAAAGGATGACAAGGAAAAAAAATAAAAAATAAAAATAAATAAATGAAAAAGAACAGTGATACCCATTGGTATATGTTCTATGAAATAAAGTTCATGATACATGAATGAGAAATAACAACATGAGAAAAAAAAGAAGAAAGAAAAATAAAATAAATCACTTTATAGAAGATCTCTGGCCCATTGACGTTTCAACCTGCGCTGCGGATTTCCTGGTAGTGATGCATCCGATAGTTTGGTGATTAATTCGTTGGGGTGATCATGCAATTTTCTGTGAAAAACACTGTAGCTGGACTTAACTACTTCACTTATGAACGGAATATTAAGGTCGTCATGTAGAATTTTGTTGTTGACATAAAAAGGTGCGCAGGTGATTAAACGTAGGCATTTTGACTGAAATGCTTGTAATTTTTGTAGATTGCTCGGTTTAGCTGTGCCATAAATTTGTAGTCCATAGGTCCATATTGGTTTGAGATAAACTTTGTATAGTAATAGTTTAGATTTTAGAGTCAGTGAAGAGCGGCGTCCAAGTAGTCGAAATCAAAAACTTAAATAAATAAATAAATAGGTACATAACCTAAAACAAAACTCTTATTTCACCGTTAACCAATGACATTTTTAAATCTAAACAAATTGGTAAATCAAAGTAATTTAAATAATGGCCGGCCCCGTTGGTGTAGTGGTCATCACAACTGGATTCTATGTTAGGGATCTTGGATTTGTCTACTGGCCAGATCTGGCATTTTCTGAATTATATATCACCTCTTATCATTACCTACACACAATCTAAGGTCTATGTAGACATCGCGACTCATATTACAGTAACTAAATGATTAATATAAAAACTAATGAAAATCATAATAAAATTCAATAAAAATGTTTAATTAACATTATCTTTAAATAAATTCAATTCAAATAACTCGCTTTAATTAAATACCAATAAACACGTATGAGTGGGCACGTTTGTTTTTACAGACGCAGTTCCAACTGAGACGAGAAAATAAAATAGTAATTAAAACCCGTTGAAGAAAAAATACATAATAAATAAAAATGAACCGTCTTATTTAAAGTAATGTTAAATAATACTCAAAAAAATTAAAATTTTATTGGGTAAAATTATTTGACATTTATTAACTTATTTACATGAAAATAAAATTTTAGATTACTTTATCATTTACATAACGTGTAAATAAAGTTACAAAGCATTTTATCACGTAAAAAATACATAATAAACTTTAATTTACTTTGTACAATTATTGTTAGCTTACTTCTGCAGAAAATATTTTCTCTGTTGCATGTTCTCAATGTTTATAACTTATTCACAAATGTGTTATCTTCTTCACATGTCAAAAATAAAGACTTCTTTTACATCTTGGAAAATAAGAATAAAAAATTATTTTGTAATGTTATACCTCTGTTTTTCATTTTATTTTTGTTTCACAACAAATAATCGTAACATTTATATAAAATACTTTTGTATTTTAAATATACTTGCATCTGTTTTAGTAAACGGAATAGAGAACATTTTTATGAGTTTAAAGTTATATAACTTTTTTTTTACATGACGACATTATGCATAAGAGTTTTGTTATGCGAATACGTTTATTATATTATTTATCTTTATGTTATTAAAACTATCTTTCATAAAGTGAACATTTTCTTTTAGAGATACCGAATTTAATAAATTAGGTAATAATTTATAATGGCGGTATGATATGAAGATTAATTAATGATAGTTGTCTCAAGAGTAAATTGTTGTTGGAGAGAGCATTACGGAAGGCGGTTACTAACAGTAACCACCAAGAGTGTAGAACGGATAAGGGCACTGCTAATACTATAATACTATAGTACTAGTAGGCGTAAGTGGTGGTAAGGGGTTACACAGGGAACTGACCTCTCATCTTTCATCCTTCATCACTCTTCACTCACTCTACATCTGCTTCGGCTACAACCATCAACCATCTACCGACTCCCAAGAGATCAATACAATTTGAGAGGAGGAAGTAACTGTACATGTATGCTGTGATCTCTCTCTCTCTCTCTCTCTCTCTCTCCGGCATATGTTGCTTTATACTACACACCAACAAACATTCCCAAAAAAATAACTTCAGACAAGCTAAATTTTAAAATAATATATATTAGACCTGTTACAAAAATGAAGTTAATTCTCCGTTATAAATTCTTCACTGTTAGACCACGTTCCACATTTTCATCTTCTTTCTATCTTTATTTGAAACTGTATTAAGTACTAGGTCATTAGAATGTTCATAAGTGAATACAAGTTTTATACAGTCAACTATTTCTTTTCAGTTTTATTTAAAACTGAAAACTATACATAAATGATATACGAGTATCCTCTAAGCAATATAAAGAAGAAACAAGAAAAATATTTTAATTTAAAAGAAAGCAAAATATTCTTTAGTATTAACATTTTTCAATTCAGGTTGTTTATCTTTTAAGTCCTTACTTAATAAATCAAGAGTTCATCTTATCTTCTTTTAAGTATTTTATTTGAAGCTTGTGTTTTCCTTCTTAGCTGTTGTACAAAGGAATTCAGATGGGTTTAGTAGGCTATGAATCGTTAAATAAATCAATATTGAGAAACGTCATTCACGTAGGACATGTTTAGGTCGTTGTGACGGATTAAATTTAAAATGTAATACAGGAAATTTGTTCTAAATAATTTTATTTAGAATCCTTGAAATTTTGATATATTACTTTTTGTTAATACTACTCGTAGTTTTTAGTATAAAAGATTATATATAATTTTTTTAATAATTTTGACCATTTATTTTATTTTTGATATCTGAGTACTAAAAATTTTTCAATCCTGAATAAAAAAGATTCTTTCTATGGAGCATAAGTACAGTTCATAAGCGCGATTGAGAAAGGATTTAACGGATAGGAAGCTTAAATACTCAAGTGTCAAAATGTTCAGGGTTTAAATTAGGCCTACTTAATGCAATTGAGAAAGTTTATTAAAGCGAGAATATTCTATGAACCTTCGCAGCGAGGAAGATAAATGTATTTAACTAGTAAGGGCCAGATACATGTTTATAAGCAGTAATAATGTTTTGTATTTTCCCTCGCAGAGAATGACGAGATGTAATAATAGATATCGTTTATTTACTTGGACCCGTTTTAAATTATAGGTTTCGCGTTTTGTAAAAATCGGTCTATTTTACCTAGATAATGAAGTTCTGCCAATATTATTTTGCTTGAACAATCCGCAGCTTACATTTCAATAATAACGATGATGTCAATGGAGCCCAGTAAGTAAGAGTGGAAACCACTTTTGCAATAGAATGAAAAAAGAGGGTTAGGTCTACGGAAGTATGTAAGTCAGTGATTCTTCCTTTTTGAACTAACCTCACTTCCGCCTCATGCAAAACTTCTTATTCTGCTGTCAGTTCGTTCAGTATTCCTCTCACTCACACACTATGTTCTTTCGCTATCTGTCTATCTATCAAACTGTCTGTCTCTTATATTCATCAGTCAGCGAGTCGAGTGAAAATTTTCTTGCTATACTTTTTTCCATTTTTCTCATTCAACTGTCAAATATCTCTAAGAAAACTCTTTCGTCAAAATGTACTAGAGGTCAGACCTGCCAACTATTTCTTTTTAAGTATTCTATTCGTAATCACTATCTAACGTTTTATATTTTTCTTCAATTATCGATTTTGTATGTTTTTTATTTTATATGTAATGTATTTTAAATTGTTAATTTTTCATTTATACATTTTTCATCCTCTTCGTTTCTACCCATCAGAGATTAAGTCCAGATTTTTACTTGTTCCGGTAAACAATTAGCCACCGGTCGTCTCAGGTCACACCTTCCAATTGATCCGTAACCTTTGGTCAGTTTAGGAATCATATGTGGAGATATTCTTTACAGATGATTTACTCATTTTCAGCTGTGCTCCATAACCGTCTCCTTAACAGTCCCAACACCTAATTGTCGCCGATTTACCTCATTTAGAAATCGATCCAGTCTTCTACAGCCCTAAACGCTTCTTAGAAAGCCCATCTCTGCAGTCTGATTGGAGATCTCATGCTTTTTCTTCTACACTCAGGCCTCACTGCCATAACAATGTTCGGACAGCCACTGTCCTGTAAATTTGAATCAATGTATTCTATCAGTTTGAGCTATTCCTTTCAAATGCCAACATATAGCGTAAGTTCTTTTGAATCTCTGTTCTTTCTGTAGTGCATCGATGTCCTCTTCTTATACATCACATCTCAAATAGAAAAAATGACTGACCTGCTCCAGAATAACTCTATCACCAACTATTCTTATATTGACTGAATATGTCTCTCTAAAGGCAATTACTTTTGTTATTTTCACTAGAAATTTCAAAATTATACTGCCTACAAACATCACAAACTTTTATCTTATGTTTTTAGAATATAGCCTAAAATTATCTGTCAGCTGATAAATAAATTAAACAATTTTCGTTAAACATCAGCACCTTAACAAGATTATTGTTCTTTTTAACACTACCTTTTGAATGAACAATGCATTCATTCTTTAAACATTATTACTATTATGTTACTACTACTACTACTAATACTTTTATTACTATTATACTATTACAATTATTATTATTATTATTATTATTATTATTATTATTATTATTATTATTATTATTATTATTATTATTATTATTATTATTATTATTATTATTATTATTATTATTACATTATTACTATTGTAAGAGTTCATTTTGTAGCAATTATTTCATTTAGGCTACTATCAATTACCTTAAATTAATAATAAATGCGGTGATGATAGAATGGCCTTAACGAGAAGAGTCCATTGACACTACTGAAATTCAACTTAATTTGCAATTTACTACTAGCAAAATGTTTAGAAATCGATTGCAATAAAAATAATATGTACATTTATTTGAAAAGATTTTAATAAAGAAATACAAGAACAATAATACTTTGTGACCTTGTTTTAATTTCTGCCCCAAAAATGAGTAAAACATAAAAACGTTTCTTACAAAGGAATCATACTGACTGTACTTTTATATGCATAATCAAATAGGTTTGCAATTAATAAAAAAAACCATACGTATTTTTAAAATATAATAAGGTACTAATGGAACTAAATAATCATTGATGTACCTATTTCATGTTATTTTATGTATAATCACGCACTTGTTTAGGTTATTTGTATTGTGGTAACTGTTTTGGAGGTTTTGAAATATTCTATTTGAAACACTCTTAAACGCCAGCTTAGAAACTGACAACTTAGCTCACAGGAGAAACTTTTGTTTTGAAATTTATATTTTAATTAAATGATTATTTTTCTCTAATTGCTTTTAATACGAATCCGCAGTTTTTAGTATTGGATGGTTACACATCCCAGTCAGACTAGTTAATCTGCTAGTTAAATCAGTTCATTTGACAGTTTCAATGATTAAAAAAAAAATGGAATAGGAACTAAGTTAAAGAAATCAAGAGTACAACGCGATATTTTATAAGGTAATACTATGGATAAACTGTTAAAGGATAAAGGATAAGCCCAACACATGTACTACTCATCTTGCCTTTCGTTACCTATTGTTGAGATAATCGATCTTTTACCCGAATTCAACGCAAAAGAAATTTCATTTTTCACCTTATCTGTTGTCTATTTTTTATTCTCCACTTTGCGAACGCCTGGTAATAGGTTTTAGTTATTTCTGTGTTTATTTTTTATATTTTTTTTGTGTATTGATTTACTTGTTTTTAATAAGTATTAAACATATTGTAGCTTAACTATTATTGCTTATTTGTACGTTGTCAACATTTCTGCAGACACCATCTTCAGAGTTGTAGGTTATCAGAATTGTTCCGCCTATCCAAGCCTCGGTCTACCATTAATCGTCTTCCCTTTCGTCTTTAGTTCAGTATGTGCAATGCCAGTCTATCAACCTGTATACTCTTTACATGTGTTAACAAGTTATATGTACGATCGAAAGATTTAATTCTAAGCAGTTAAAACTCACTTCTGATATCATCATTCCTGCATTTGTCCAGCCTGGTCGTTCCTTTTACGCTACTCAAAAACCTCAAGTTAGCTTTTTTAATGTGTTGTTTTTTTCTTTTTTGACATGTTTCACGATTCACTTCCATAAAGTAGACAAATAAGTGCAACGTTTTATAGTGAACAAGTATCTTGTTCTTTAAACTTCTAATGATCGTACCAAAAACTCTTTGAAAACAATTAACCTTGTCATTTTGATCAGTACTTGCCCAGTATGAAACAACAAATCCCAACTTTGAGAAATAAGCCACCTGTTCTAGAGCCTGGTAGTTGATAAAAAGTTTTGATCTTACAGGCTTCTCACCCAAAAATGCCATTACCTTAATTTAAAAATGAATATCTTACAGTTATATTCTTCAGCTACCAATACAGCAGGAACTGAATTTGGTTTTACAATTCTGCAACAGAACAAGGTCGTCAGCAAATAAGAGACAATTTATAAAACAATTATTGATTTGCACACCTAAAAGTGTCTGTCAGATCTATTCAATGAATCATATACAATATAAAAATTATCGGTGACATGCTGCAACCTTGTCTAACACCCTTACTTACTTCTACATAAGGTAACCCATCAACCATTTTTATTCTTGTCCCTCTGTAAGGACCCTTGACTACTGAGATAATGTGTGGCAATCCTCTTTCTTTCATTATATCACATAATTTGGACCTAATAACTTGTTCAATAGCCAAATCCACGAATTCATGTGAAGCTTCAGTTGATATTCCTGTTTCTTCTTAATCAGCTGTTGTAGGACATAAGCGAATTTTAGGAAAACCGCATTGTACTTCGGATCTCAGTGAATCAACTATAATCTTTATTGTGTTAATACAAAATGTATTCATTTTGTAACCAGAATTTAAGAAACTAACATCACAGAAATTAGAGAAAATTCATGTCTTGCTTTTTATAAACTGGAGTCCCATTCTCGCTTTTTATAAACAGTCCACCCGTTCATTGGGGATCACACCTGTTCTCCAGCACTAATTGAAAAAATACAGTAATTTAAATTTTCAAAACTGCTTTCTATGCTTAAAGAGTTTCACCGGTAAACAATCCAAACCCGGAGATTTTCTGTTTCTTAAATCAAAGAGCACCGAATCTAATTCTTCAATGTCCAGGAAATCAACCGAATGTTTTATATTCTCTGCATTGTCTGCATCACTTACCACTAATTTTTCGTTCACTTTATGAAAAACAGCCACTCCTTCTCTAGAATATGACTGAAATATATTTTTATGTATTATTTAGATGCTTCACAACTTTATAAGTATATAACTGTCAGCCATGGAGGTCATGTTCTAAGCGATCAACGAAAGTATCTCAATTATTACGAAGAGCTCTTTAAATAAATGAGTAATTCTAAATTGATTGAGTAAATTCTAAAAACCATTATATCCGTATTCACTCTGATGACGATGGGATTAAAATTGGTACAATAAATCATAGTGTTTTGGTTAGCTAGTGTACACTTAAACAATTTTTTTATCGTTTTCTTCTGAAAATGTAAGAACGGATTATTATTTTGTTAACTGGCGATTTTAAAACATCTGAAATACACGCAGTGCGACATAGAATGATTTCATGCAATTTCACTCATCTATTCAATAATACTTTCAAAATGTATAATCGTATTTTCGTTGACCGGCACATTTCTGCTTGTTTTAGAGAGTAGAACAAATAAATACAGTTGATTATGTCACACTGCATATCTGTCAAATAATCACATTATATCGAGAGTTGTTAGAACTAACACATCAGTACAAACAAACATTTCAAATTTAATTTTACAAAACTAATCTCTTGATTAATCTGTTGAAGTGCTTAAAAAGTTAATTGTGCTACTTTATTTTGTTTAATTTACTTATTTATTGTAATGATTGAGTGTCTAGTACATAGGTCATTAGCTATGTACTTTATTCTCACTTTGGCCTACTAAAATGTATCTGAAACGTCCTGAAATGTTCCAATCTATACATTGAAATTAAAACCATTATTATTTTTAATTATTGACTTCATTATAGCTGAAACCATTAATTTAGAGCTTATTTATGCTTTCATATATATTGTACCACTACCCTGCCTTGTCCTTCCTACTATATCAGTTACAGTTGTTGACTGTCAACTTCTCCTTAAGGCTAGGCTTCCCCTTGGGGTTTTTATGATGCACCACCAAATCACTAATGGGTGCCTAGACTAACGCATAGGATGAAAAGTACTCACACTCGCACTCACGCAACTGTGGATTGATAGCCTACGTATTATATCACTTCTTTTCACTTTGTACATATTACATCACTTCTTTGACTAGAAAGTTGTTAAAAATGTATCCCAAAACAAAAATAATGGTTTAATGTTCCATTATTTATTTTAAGAATATGTTAACAATGTGAACGTCTGGCATAAAAATGTTTATGTGCGTATGCTGGAGAGGAGCAATTTAGATACAGCAAGTGGAAAGTGGTGATCTAGGCCTACGTTATAGCAAAAAGTCTCTTAAATAAATAATACTTAATAGTTTCCTGTTTTCCTCTCTAATTCAGCGGTTGATAGTTCCCGCATCGTGTAGTCTATATTTACGTAGGTTTATTGGTATTTTGTTATTTTTTATGAGTTGTATTCTTTTACTTTAAACAACCTTATCAATTAAGAACAGTAATAGACACCCAGTCTTCTTATTACATTAATGACTCATTTTTATTGGATTTAAAACAATAACGACAACCGCTGTACCAGACAAAATTGAGTGCTAAAGCAAAAGAATAGCGTTCACAATGCTGTGCGGCATATTGTTGTATAATTCATTTATACAAAGATGAAACCAATGCACGTGACGTTAGAATGGGAGTACCAGTTCACAGGCGGTTGTATTCACTAAACAATATATTTGCAACATATACTTTGTCAAATAAACGCTCTGAATGAATTTTTTATGTGAACTAGTATTATAAAAGCAATTGATTCTGTGAACAGTGCCATAATCATTGGCTGAAACAGTTGTTTACTTAAAATGCTTATATCAAGACCCAGTGAATATAGTGTAAGATCGGAAACGCAGATAAGAAAGTGTCTTTGACTTTGAAGCCCGCGGTAATATGGAGTACTAGTAAAACAATATTTTCTATTACTATTTGGACTCTGAAAAAATAAACATCAGAACATTGGACTCTTTCCAACTCTGGATATATTGGCACATGTTGAGAATAATCTGGACTGACAGAGTTAGTAACGAATCAATTTTTCAAAAAATGTATAAGAAAAGTGAAGTGATTTTCACCATTAAGAAAAGATTGCATACCTAGGCCACCTCATGTGGGGCCCAAGTTATGAGCTATCAAGACGTAAAATTCAAAGCAAATAAAGAGCAAGAGATTCATCTTGAAGAAGAAAAATCTCTTGGATGAGAAACTTGCGAGAGTGGCTTTATAGCACATCGACTGACCGTTTTTAGAACGAGCAAGTAACAGGTCTCAATCGTTCTCATGAGCCAGCTTGTGATCGGAGATGCACTGAAATTAAAACAACTATAATTAATAAATAAAGTAGTAGTCTAGTTAAATTTGTAAAGTTTAAACTTCCTGATCATTACAGGTACAATTACGTTTCAAAAAGAATAGGTCTGCTTTTATTTATATTATATTTTCTTTATAAAGCTTTTTGAACCATTTTATTTCTTCAACAAGAGCATTATTGTTGATATCTTCTGAATACGAGTATAGTAATGGCGATAAATTTCAATCACCTTTACAAACACTAAAGTGAAGTACTCTTTCTCTACTGAAAGAGGAAATTAATGAATTGAAGAAAGCGTTCATATAATAATGATAAATGAATAGATGTTGTAGTTACTCGGTTGATATATTCAGGCACTTTATTTATTAGTTTAAACGGATTTCTCACTGGGGGATAGGGTGTTGGAAGTCACGTGCAATATAAGGCACAGTAGGCCTACAATATATGGAGAAAGGTGCTTACGTATAATCACAACATAGAAAATTGTAATAAACTAAAGAGAAACTCCAGCAGACGACAAAGGGATATAACAAAACTAGAAATAGGGAAACAATGTTCTTTTGCAACATTAATCAGAATTTCAAATTTCATTTTGAGTTGTGATTTTGAAATTTAATTTACTGTAGAAACAATGTTACTTGCTCCTGCTTTATTTTCAGATAACTTTATCAAACAACTGCCAAAACACGCGCATATGAACATATACTCACTCATACTTATCCACATATACGCACACACACCTGCAACATTTAAATACGTTTCAAAGTATAAATGCATTATTACGCTTAAACATTATTCATTTGTCCGCGCCGTCGTTGTATGAGTAACTAAGTTATTTAATTAATTTTAATTGAAAGTTAATTTACATGAATGTGTGTGTATTTTCATATGAATTTGTGTTGTCTAAGCAATAAATTTTATAGAATTTATGATAATAAATAATAATTACATTAAATAAGATGTAACGAAACTTTTATTCCATTTATTTCATTTATCAGAATTTAATTTATTGTATTTTGTTATTACAATTTAGTAAGTTAAACTTGTTTAAAATTGCATTTATATTCACTAAACGTTCTCTGTTTTATAGCACAATAAAACTAATAATACTTTTTGCTTTTTCTGTCATATTTTTATTTTATTTTAGCCTACGCGAACCGTTATAAATTCAATTTTAAATCTGTATCAACTTTAAGATTCAACAGAATTGGGAAACTAAAGTTCATTAAAGCGGCATCAAAATTAATATTCCTAAAATATTCTTCATTTTAAGGAAAAACTTTTGTGATTTCATGATTTTGTTTTCATTAACAAAATTTACCTTAATCCGCTCTTTAAAAACCAAAAAATATATAATTGTTAAAAAGAAAAATCCCTTTTATGAGACGACGCGTCTCATGACTGTTGGAATTTTTTCTAAAGAAAATATTATTGTAAGAGCTTTCCAGACAAATGTAGAATATCGAAGATAAAAAATTAATGTCTGGGAGATGATGATGATGATTATTGTTTCATTTCAGACCTCGCACTAACTTTATGCACTAACTCTTTCTCACTTTTTCCAACTTGCTACCTCTCCCATCTTTTAGCCAATACAGTACATGACTTGTAATTTCTGTATTCGATTTTTTACAAATCCTTTCAACTTTTCTCGCTGACAAATGATTGTTCATATGATGATAAACTTGAAATTTGTGATTTTTATGATGACTCATATTAAGTAGAACTGGAAGTTGCTGAATTCATTTCTAACTAAGGTAATAAAAATTGCAAAAATAACCATTGATAAATTTATGAATTTATACCATTAAAAGTAAACCAAGGAAAGGAGTTGGTCCGAGGAGTAATATTGCGTGTTCACTTAACTCTGGGTTATACTGTACGGCGTACAGCTGCGCACAATGAGACATCGCTGTGTTCCCGCGCTATTAACCAACCTGAAAATATCTCCTACTGTTTTCTATCCATGTATGTACGATAAATAATTTCGCTTGATACAAAACTTTATAGATTTATTTTAACGTATACAAAATTTTATTAATACGAAGTTGTGCTTCGTTTTTACGGAAAAATTTTAATGAACATGTTTACATAATATAATTATTTATTTTATTTTCTTGTGATACTAATTTATAAATAGTTACCGCATTTTTGCTTACCTTAAATTTATTAAAAAGCCATTAAATTTCTATCTTTAAAGTTAATTCTTTCTCTTAGCGCTGTCACACGAAATGCTGTCGTCACACTGAATTGTAATTCATCATTCTATGGTGATTCAGCATGCTGATTAATTGGGCTATTTTTAGACTGCGTACAATTTGAATACAATGTGATAAATACAAACTATGTACACTGTGACGTGATGTTTTTCAAAAAGGGAATAACTACCGCCGTCCTATCAATCTATCTCTCTCACACGCTATGTGCACAGTTACCGGGCGGGCAGTATACCCTTCCTCCTAATAGGATCAAGCCCATTTAGCTTTCGTAAAAAAGAAAAAGGCTTACTTACTTTTGACCTATGGTAAAAATCATTAGTGATTTCTGTATCTACTCTTTAAAGGAATCGAAGGAAACTATTTTTGTTTCCAAATTCGAACTTTGATTTTTTGACCTCCGGTTTTGGGCCACTTCCGGTCAAAACCGAAACTTCAAACCAGGCTCAGCATGTTTCAGTGTAAATTACAAATCCGAAAATCGTTTGTTTCTGTCTCTTGTAATTCCTAATATCTGCATCTGACGGACGTCCGCATATCGGAAAATGATAAATGACTATTTTAAAAATTGTCACCAACAATTGACGTGAAAGCGTAACTTCCGGAATACATACGAGGTGTGGCTATTAAATAACCAGACTGAAGTAAAAAATTTTATTTTTATTTAATACATAATCATTTATTGTCACCTTCAATATACACTCCTTCTCTATCCCTACAACGCTCCATGCAAATTTTCCATTGTTGGAAACCGTGCTGGAAGTCATCTTCTGTCAGCTCCTTCAGGACACGTACCGCTTTCTCTTTTACAGCTTCCACAGACACAAATCTTATCCCTTTTAATGCGGATTTTACCTTAGGAAACAGGTAGAAGATAATAATATGTGATGAAACGTGGTTTTTTTACTAATGATCCGGAAACAAAGAGCCAATCCATGCACTGGAAGAGCCGAACTTCACCGAGAGCCAACAAAGCTCGAATGAGCAAGTCAAAATTTAAAGCAATGATGATTGCTTTTTTTATATCTATGGGATTATGTACTTTCACTGGGTTCCTGAAAGTTTAACAAATAATCAATATAACTACCTTGAGATACTTTCCAAACTACGTCAAAGAATAAGGAAAACTCGCCCCGAAATGTGGTAGGACAAATCATGGGTTCTTCACCAAGACAATGCGCCAGCTCTTTCCGCGTTATTTGTCAAGAGGTTCCTGGCCAAGTAACAGCATGTCAGTGTTAGAACATCCACTTTATTCACGAGATCTTGCACCATGTGACTTCTACCTGTTCTCTAAGAAGAAATCTGCATTAAAAGACATAATATTTGAGTCTGTGGAAGCTGTAAGAGAGAAAGAGGGACGTGTCTTAAAAAAGCTGATAGAAGATGACTTCCAGTACTTTTTCCAACAATGGAAAATTTGGAAAATTTGAATGGAGCGTTGTAGGGATAGAGAAGGAGTGTATATTGAAGGTGACAATGAGTGATTATGTATAAAATTAAAATTAAATTTTTTACAACGTCAGTCTGGTTATTTAATAGCCACACCTCGTATACTTTTAAAAACAAAAGCAATTAATGTTCACAATATTACAAAACTAAATTTTGAAAAATTTAGGTAGGAATTTATTTAATGAACAAATAAGTATGCCTCCATTTTAGCCTTCGTATCATACCACCGTTATCCAGTAAAGTGATAAAATAACTAAGGTGCAATTCAAGCCGTTTTTTGAAGGTAAACTACATTTCTAAATTACTTCTGTAACTGCTGAAATAGTTAGATCGTTTTTAACGTCCTGGTTTGTCACGTATCTGGTGCAACTCTTAGAACTTGGAGAACTTTCGCCTGAAAATGCTGAATAATTTGGATGCTTGAGTTACTGGATGTGCTTCATATTGGATTCCATTTTATGTACCAATCGGTTTCATTGTTTGCAGGACAAATAATAAGTTCGATTGCAAATGTGGTCACTGTAGCTTAAACTATTAAGAATTTATTCTTAGTCAATTAGTTTTAATACCATTTCCGGCTGTCTGGTCAAGGTTTTTTAGTTTTTCTTGGCCACTCCAAGAGAATGTCTGGCCAGTCTCTTTTTTACCTTCTGTCATTAGTATAACTTTACATTTCCTATACCAAACAACTGAACGTGTCTTATGATGTACCATATATTATTTTACATGACAAATAAATTTAATTATCGCAGTTAATTCTCCACTTCGTAAATCTTGATTCTAGAGAATTATATGATATTGCAAGTTAAACTCTACCTCAGCAGAAAAACGGGCTGAAGAAAGTACTGTGTTATCGTTGAACGAAGTTAAGAGTGTGTGGCCATATGTAATGATGCCAGCAGTGTGAGTGTTCAACTGTAATGGCAAGACAACACAGCCTTGCGTTACTCCAGGCTTTATCAATTTTGAGACTTATCATTCAGAGTCAGGGGAAATAAAGAAGTATAGGGAAGAAAATTTAGAGCACTAGCAAAGTACAGAAATATACAAGTTCAATGTATTATATTTTTTAAATAATATTATTTTGAATTTTTATATCAACTGCAATATTTCATATTAAAAACGTTTTTAATTTTAAATAATAAAAACTACTCACAAACAGTTTATTATATTAACATGAAACGCTGATAACACACAAGACGTTGATGACATTAAACTAACGTAGGGAAAATTAAAAATGGGGTATCTTCTGTAAGTAAAGACTAATCAAATTTTTAACGAAGATATAATAAAAACGCCTACCTTTTGAAATTCACGTCCCTTCACACTTAATATTTTAGCAGTAAAAATTCATTTCAATTTATTTTAAATGACATTCACTTCACTGCTTTGCCGGTTTCAAAGGAAGAGTGTTAGACCTATTTCTCTCTAAGAGAGCATATTTAATATCGTAGTCAATATTTTTAAGTGATCCATATTCAAATAAAATTAAGACTGTACGCTGCAGAATTGACTGCTGCTGTAAGCATAACTCTTTGGCACAAAGCAAAGAATGTAATTTAAGAAATTAATTTTAGATTACATAAATTTAAATTTTCAGCGAAATAGATTTTCACATAATACCAGTGCGTCAGGAAAGCATACTTTACTCAGATTAGATTTTGTAAGTTATTTCTGTGCGATACATCTTTCAGTGAAAATAATGAAACATTAAATGTGTTGGGTCCTTCATTTACAGAAAAGAAAAGAAATTCTTACGATAAATTTATACAAGAAATTTTCTATTTAATTAAACGCCATTAATTTTTACACAAGTCTAAAAATTATTTTCCGTCAGAAGTTGTTAAAAAATTGAAAACTACGTTTGCAAAGTTATCCACACAAAAAATCACCTTGCATTTATTGAAACGGAATAAATTCTAATTACATTAATTTAAATTAAATTTTCTTTCATTTGAATTAATTAAAGCTTTTAGCAAAAAATAATAATGATTACATATCACAAGCGCTATTAGAACATTTGTGAAATCGATACTTTTTACATACACATTTTTTTTAAAGATGTAAAATAATTAACTATAAACTGTATTGCTTGAATAATTATTTAACCAATTCGAAATGCTCTGTTAGTTGCCTTCTTTTCTTTATTTGAAAGCATGCTCTACTTATTACAACATTTGAATCTCTGCGGAGCAACTAGTAACTTTTTATAATTACTATGCACAAAACAAATCCTTGGTGCAATCTGTAATTAGACAGAAAATTACAACTTTAGAATTTGTGATGGGTAGCTCTGACTCAACCTGTAATAAATTCTATTTAAAGTTTCCCTTAATATTTCAATATTACGCAGTCAATCTATTAAAATGGAGTTCCATAAAAACCCATAAAAATTGTCATCTCGTATTAGACAATTTTATCTTCCACAAATTAGAAGTCTTTGAAGTCAATCTATAAATGAAAAGATACAAACTCCTCTGAATACTAAAACCCTGCCTACTCGAGTATGAATAAAATACCGATTTATTTTAAATTATAATTAAACGTAATGTTTATAATACCAGTTAAAATATTCATGGCGGACAATGCAAAAAGAAATAGACCCTACAAATGTATGGGCTTCCATACATTATTATTGTGTATGTTATTGTATACAGTATTGTTAAGGAACTGTAAATACGAGTTGTAGAAATTAACGTTATTTGAAGAAAGCAATTATTAATTTTAACTACTTCATGACTAAGTTACGATGTCAGAAAAGTACCTGGAATGGAGATTAACTAGAAATTAGATGTAAAACAGAATGAAGATTAACTAGGAAACATGCTTTTCTTGGCTTCAACTATATTTTTTATTTACAACTGTACACTTTTTTTAAAGCACAACTATTAAATGAGATAGAATTAATGATGAATGGCGGGAATGTGACGTGAGTGTGAATCGATCCAGTGACCGATTTCAGCGTGAAATTTTGCAAGGAATGTGGTGCCAATATTTTTCAATGATAATGATTTATAAACTCTGATGGATGATTTGTTTTATATGAAATGAGTTTTTATTTTTATGAAATGACACAGCCATGACAAGTTAAATTTTTTTTATAGTGCTCGGAGAAGATCCCTATTCCAACTTCGTTTCAGTCGTCTGTTAACAGGGAGATCGTTCGTTGAAAGAGATTGAACATTTGGATTTATGTGGTCAATTGTCTTTGTGTATAATGAGTTGTATGTTGCGTCGACAATGTCTCGAACCTTTGGTATTTCAGCTCTTTGTGAAGGGTATGATTGGTTACGTAAAAAGGTGCGTTTGTTATTGCTCTAAGTGCATTTGATTGGTGAATTAAATAATGAATTTTAAATGTAATTGCTGCACAAAATAATTTATTTCGGTATAATGAACGTTTAATTTACTTAATTATTAATGTTTATTTAAATTTACCATAATAATTAAAATATTTATTAGATGAAAGTTAAAAATAATTAACGAATAAATTATAAAAGCAATTTGGTGAAAAGAGGAGAGAATGTTATACCTAATGAAAATTTGACCAATTAACGTAAGGTTTCAGTTAAATTTTGTTTTCAACTTACAGTAAGCTTTAAATTGCATTCTATTTTTAAGTTACTAAACTTCATAATACAAAGAATGTGTTTTATTCAGGATAAGTTCTAAAGATTGAAAATAAAATTTCAGAATAACATGAGCTCAAGAATGCTTCGTTACGAGTTATAAATCATTTTTACTTTCTCTTGCCTTATATACAGGGAAGGAAAATACTGTATACATGTCAATTTTTTTAAATCGAGTTTTCGACGGAAATACACGTTTTCAGGCCCCCTCAACTCAAAAGAAAACATTTTTTAACGATTTGTCTGCGTTAGAACAGACTATCTCAAGAACGGAATAGCGTACAAAGTTAAAACTTCGAACCCTTGTGTTCGATTCTAGAAGAGCGATTCCCATTTCTAAGGAACAACATCTCTATGGCTTAGGAATTTTTCTGAAGGGTTAATAAACACTTCTCCTTTATGATGTATCTTTTCATCAAGCATTCTGGAATATGGGTACAAAATTTTTAACTTTCATTAAACACTTATAGCATAATTACTTATTGTTCTAAATTAAATTACAGACTGTAGTGTTGCAGTTTTGTAATTAAAAAGAAACTTTTAAATAACTTACAATTGTTTTTCTACTCGTGTACTTTATTAATTCATACTGTATTACTTCACAAAGAGCTTTATGTTTTTAGTTGATATTTAATAAAATTCTTCAAAGTGTGAAAAACCATAATCTTATTAAAGTAAAAGGTAATTTGCTTTTAAAGTTCTAATTTTGTCTAATTACTAATGATTGTATCGTTTATCGAACAATAGATGTATGAAGCAATAGTAAGTTTCTTGGCTTTTAAGAACTTCAGAATTTTTAGCGACGTTTATTAGCAAATGTAGTCTAACAATACAATTTTTGCTATAAACGTAAACAATTGAATACTCAGGTACCAAGAAAACATTATAAGGACGAATAAATAGGAAAGTAAAGTAATCAATGTAATATATCAATGCTACCAATTTTCCTTGCTAAAATTCAAAGATATTGATAGAAAGTTCAACAAAATAAAAATATTTACAGCTTTTTCTTCAACATACTGTTTTATGATCACAGGTCGTTCGTACGTTTAAAAATATAGTGTTTCAATTACAAATTACTGTCAATAAATTACTTTTCCATCACTCCTTTCAATAAATTGAAGTATAGTGAACAACCTTCAAAGTCACTGAAGTGAGCGTAAATTATTCAAAGTGGAATATCATATCTGGTAAAAACAGACACCCTTTACTTCATCCAAGACGAAGATTTTATCTTTGAAAAGTTATTAAAGTTATCCATAAAGAAATTCTAGAAAACTCACACGCAATTCTAGAGAGAAACTCACACGACATTATTTTTCCAATGTGGATAATAACCAATATAGCCTCTATTTAATCATAAATAAACAACGTTAATCGAAAATCACCCAAATTTTAATCATACGTGAATAACGCAAAATGAAAATCACCCTCTGTGGAACTGTAGAAGCAATTAGTAAATACCTTTAAACTAGGATAAGTAGAGAAAAATGCTTAAAATAAAAGTTATAGATTTCTTTAATTTCCTATGACTTTAATTATACGAGGTTGGGTCAAAAAGTTTCGAGAATAGTCGCGTACAGTCGAGCATTTGTTTTCTGGAAGAGAAATATTTGTTTGGAAGGTTAGTATCACTAATAGGAAAAGTGCTGTGCCGTTCAACAGGCAGCTGAAGTTGTTTCTTTGCATGGGGTGTATGATATTTTAGACGTAAATGTTTTCACCGGATTTTAAAATTTCTTTAATAGAGCAGCGTGCCAATACCACATTCGGTGTGTTGCTTGAAAAATCACCCTAGGAGACTCTTGAGATGCTAAAGAAAGCATAAGGAAACGACGCATGAAGAAAAAGGTTGTTAACGAGTGGTACAAGCATTTTTGTGACTGTTGCACAATAATTGAACATGACGTTTGGACTGGCCGGCTTTCTACTTTCCCCACAGAAGAGAATTTTGAGCGCGTTTGACAACTTGTGCGCAAGGACTCGCAAACAACCATCGACACTATTGCCTCCGAACTTGGTATTTCACATAAGAGTGTTCACAGCATTCTTCATTATGATTTGAACATGCATCGTGTGTGCTTGCACATAGCTCAAAATATTTTATCCCCTGAGCCAACAGAAATGAGATTTTTTTTTTGGTTTAACGTCCGACTGTTTTGCAAATTGCTGCTAATGCAGACGGTGAAGGATGAAATAAATTTTTTGTAACGTATGAAAAAATGCCATGCCCGAGTGGGATTCGAACCCAAAACCGCGTGATGAGAGGCGAGCACGTTACCAACATCGCCAACGCGGCCGGCAACAGAAATGAGAGTGACTATGTTCAGGGACTTGATTGAAATGGCTGATGCAGACGATAGCTTACTGCGCAAAATTCTAACATGTGTCTATTTTACACTAATGCCAAAGTAACCCGTTGTACAAAGGTTTCTACTTTATTTAACTCAATTGTATATTTAATAATTATGTTACATCCATAAATTCTGTACATTTATGTGTTGCAATTTATGTTTTTTTTTGCCCACAACGAGCAGGCGGAGTGTTAAATTAATTGCACTCGATCTGTTGGTTTAAGGGCTACAAAAAATAATTTTGTTTCTTATCACATAGTAAGCCAATATGACTGAACTATTTAAGAACAGACGAGGTAGAGGTGTAAAAGACACTAGTCAGCGTTATCTCCTCTGAGTGTACTAACTTTTACTATACAGCCAGCCCCTGTTGTGAATGAAATGAAGGTGTTATTTGCAGGGCGAAAAGCGGGTGCTTTTCGGAGGGCCTGGCATGTTGATAAGCATTATCTTTCAACTCAGTGAGGAAGGCAATAATAAACCTCACGCCTCGTTTTTACTTAGTAAAACCTATAGAGGTTTAAACCAGCCTTTCGGCTGTTGACCTAAACAACAACAATTTATGTTTCTATTGAAATTTTTAATATGAAAACCGTCATAATATTTTTGTTAAATGTTACGTATTTAAAAGATTGTAATCAGATTTTCTCTTTTGTCATACAGACTCTTTCCCACATAATTTACTGTAAAATATTGATGTAAAATAAGTACATTAATAATATAATTATAATATCTAGAATACATAATTTCCCAGTTAAGTACGTACGATAGTATAGCAAACATTACACTTTTATATAAGGTACGAAATATTTTTCTAGCTTAATAAAAGATCTCTCTAGTCACACCAAACAACATTATTCTAACTCAAACAGACTCCTACGCGTATTTTGTATTAAATATTGATAAACGGCTCACTTAGAAAAACATATTTGGAATCTTAAATGAAAAGCTCAAAAATAAGAATTGAATCACAAACTTTCTTAAACTTACTTAATTTTCAGAAAAAAATCAAATTTATCCCACGAATAAAATTAAAAATATTTAAAACCGTCCTAAAAACCATTTGGAGTACGAAATCCAACTAAAGGATCATCAATAATACCCAAAATCAATTATACAATGATTTCAATGTAAATTTCTACGCACCACCACTGACTTCCCGATAAATACAACAGCACTCTTTACCATGACCTCCACATATCAACATTTAAGGAAGAAATATCAAGATACGCTACAAAATACAAGTCAAGACTGGAACAATATCCAAAAAATTTGGCCATTAACGTATAAGACAGCAGAGAATACGATGATTACAACTTCATCGGACCTACCTTATTTAAACAATAATAATTACTTTTCACTTGTAAATAATACACTTTATTTTTTTTTATTTTCTAATCCCTAATGTGTGTACGTTGCAATCTGTTCAATTCAGAACAATAAGCAATGAGATGAGGATGATGATACACTTTATTAAAATAATAATTGTATGTGTTTGTAGTTCAAGGAAATTTTATTAAAATTTTCTTTTCAAGTTTTTTTTTGTTTGTCAAATTTTGTATTGCCAACTTATTTATTTATTGTTCCAAGAGAACAGATTGTAGATGTTTGGCGGTTAATCAAAAATAAAGCGTGATACAACCATCAAACTGAAGCTTATAACATGAAATGTCTAATCATTTTCCAAAATAAAATGACTAAAAGTAGTCTATAAAAATTAATTATAGATAATACTTTCCTAAATTTTTAATTAATTCAATTTTTTTGATTTTGTTTTAAAGCCGCATGAACAGATCATAAGCGATTACTCTTGGTTATAGAACGGTGGTTTAAACAATAAATAATTTCCAGACGCTATCCAGAAATCAAATACGCAACCTCTCCCTTTGTTGTTCAGCACGCTGACCACTGTACCACGGAGGCGGCCAGAAATAAATTGCCTGGAATTGAATGAATGGCATTTTCAACTGTTGTTTAAAAAGTTTGTTAGAAGCACTTTTTAATGTTCAAAGAATATAATCCAAAAATTATTAATGGAATGGAAAATAATGTACAATGTATTGTAATTTCTATACTGTATAATTTAAAATACACTTTTAAGTTTTTTTTTCTAAAATTAGCAAATTAATATGTATTATCATCGGATTATATCCCAGTAAAGTTTATAACGTTCTTTAGACTTGTACCTAAAGCTTTGTGAAAAGAGATAAACAACAAAATAACATATTTACTTATCATTAAACACAGTTTAATATATCTCATTTTTATTCAAGTAGTTCTCGAGTAGAAGGCTTTTTAAATTAAATAAATATTATTTATGCCTTGCGTATTACCTCAATCGGCTATATACGTTTTGTGCACGCGCAGTCTGACTGCTTGTAATTCTCCTTGAAGTTACTTGTTTGTAAAGCAATTCTAATAAAATAACTCTTAAATGCTCATCTACATACACGAAATGAAAGCCCTCCCTGACTTACCATCATATCTTCACAACCACTCAAATTAAAAAAATAAATTTTGTAAAATTACTCTTTACTTTTTGTAGGTTACTATGGCATAGCAAATATTTCGACAGATACAGTATTCTGTCGATCATTAACAGAGCTTAAAAACTTCCTCAGATAAATTTAACTTCTAACGGATGGTTATTTTTAACAACCGCAAAGTTTTGCGTTTATTTTTTTAGAATCTTTCTGCGTGACGCTGACAAATTAAAAAAGTTTATGTTCTTCATTTATTAAAGTTTTCTTTTAGTAACATATATTATATTTTATTCTAAACATACAAACCATGTTATTTTTTACATATATTATTCATAGTATTAATATGATAGTTTATGCATCAAAAACGCACAGGCCTAATATTGTAGTAGTTTTATTTGTTTTACACAGTCGTCCGTAAAAAATGATTATTTTCTTATTGCACTGACTACTATTGTGATACGTGAGTTTAGATCAATTATGACTCGTGTACTAATTTCAAGTTTTTACAAAATAACTATTTTTAACTTTATACTGCATTCAGATACCATAAATATAATATAATATAATTAATATTTTCAGACAAATTTTTTACAAATAGCTCTTAGGATATCACGAGAGCAGATTGCAATTTTGTTGTCTAGATAATTTTAAAAATATGTGTAATAAATTTTTTTTAAATTTTATCATGTTATGTAATTTTACAGTTGTGCAATAACGAGCAGCAAAAGGGATTACAGTATTTACAAATAAACATGACGTAATGGGTTGTAGGAGGACACTACCCAGTAACAATGCTCTTTGGTGAAATTTGTAAATGTGAATTTGAAGAAAATTTAGCAAGGTTACTGTATTTTTAATTTAGCATATCTCCACTATATGGGCGTTTAAGTCGTCGTTTTTTAACTAAC
The DNA here is from genome assembly GCA_035578175.1 of Catonia carolina. Classification (NCBI taxonomy): domain Eukaryota; kingdom Metazoa; phylum Arthropoda; class Insecta; order Hemiptera; family Achilidae; genus Catonia; species Catonia carolina. The sequence continues at coordinate 47,637,089 of JAQMRL010000001.1, forward strand.
TCACTCAGTCATTAATTTAACCTCTCAATCTCGGTCGTACGATCTCCTGTGGGGTTTTAATCTTTGCGCCTGAACAGAATTCTCCCTTTTCTTAAAACGTATGTCGTTACCGCAGGCAGGAAATTTGGTCGCGCGGGACCAAACCACCTCCGTATACATTAAATATTATGAACTAATAATTTTGTTTTTGAAGATTTTTCTCTGGTCTGGATTGAGCTTCATGTCAAAGTGCATCATGAAGTAAATTCAATAAAAGATACAATTATCAAAGCTGTTCTACTTTTCTATATTTATTAAATCATAATCAGTAAGGTTTTCACCGGTAGCTACAAAGCGATAGAAGCCCAAAAATTAGTGAAGGAAACGAGAAAAGGTTGCTTCTAGAATGTGTAGTCTATTAAAAATACTTTCATAGTATATTTACAGTGTTTATTTCATTAAAGTTTAAAAATGATTTCACTATTCCTACCTCAGGATGTTTTCTATTAATTATCATTAATTTTCCAGTCTTAAAAATTTCTGACCTTTATCTTTGTGTTTTATGTTTCAGAAATGAACAAGTGACTATAATGAAATTCAAAATGAAGCTTAAACTGAAGCTTTAAATTACACGTCATGGATTACTCATTGGATATATTTTAATTTAAGCTCAAATTTAATTAAATAATATGAAAAAGAAACGATGTGAGCTGAAGTTCGTTTTCGTAGAATAGCATTACGTAGGATAATAAATTAGAAACAAATTGAAATCCATAATCAATTTTGAGTGAACTAACTAATCAGTGCATCAATGCATCAACAACAATCTCAATCAGGAACATTACAATCTTCAACTACAATCGGTGGTACCTTGAACAGAAAGAATAACAATGGTTATGGAACATCAGCTGGATTACCGTCTACACAAGTCACTGGAAATACCGGAATTGATTCTGATTTGTTGAACGATCACGATGAAGATGAAGAACACCAAAATTGTTTCTGTTTTGAAAGCGATGATGATAGTGCTGAGCGAATTAAAATAAGAAATACTAAAAGAAAGATAGCTAGAAGTTGTGTCGGTAACATTGCGATCACAATTATTTTAATTATATATACTTTAATTGGATCTTTGTTATTTTTAATTATCGAGGGTGGCATCACTGATTTATCTAAAATAAAACAATACAATAGTTTTATGAGTTTTACTAATCTTAATAATAACAATACAAATAACAATCACAAATTTTTATTACCAAATTTTACGAATTTAGGAGAAGAATCAAGAATTAAAACTGTTGAAAATATTTGGGATATAACAGTAAATTTAAATATTCTATATAGAGAAAATTGGACTAGATTAGCCGGTCAAGAAATGACCAGATTTCAAGAACAGCTTGTACAAAGAATTATTCAAGAAATGACTTCTCCATCGTCATCAACGGTATTATTAGCACCAGGGTCTGTGAGTGATAATCAAACTGCTTCACCAAATCTTATAGCACATCATTATCAACAACATGAACCAAAAATAGAATGGAATTTGGCCAAATCTTTTCTGTATTCACTTACATTATTAACCACTATTGGTAAGTACTTTATGTTACTTTTTACTTATTTTAAATTATAATTTAGAAGTTAATTAAATATTTTTTATGCTTACGTTTCACATAGTATGTTTGTATCTCGTCGAGTAAATAATTAGTTTTAATTTTCCATAGGTTGACAAAATAGTGGACATAATAATAACACTATGAGTTGTGTTAATGTAACGTCCACTTATTTGGTAACAATTAAAAAAAAATGTTACATTTACTTTAGGTATATTTCCAGTGCATTAAAACAATTATATTATCACTATACTTAAAATATCAATTTTCACTCAATCGGTGTGTTTCTTAAAATAATGTTATATTAACTTTATCTTCAATAAGGCCGAACGAAGAACGTTAAAATGGAAGAGAGGAAAGTCCTAAGAAACTTATACAGTCCAAACAAAAATAAAAATGTAGAATAAAGATTAATAAGTAGTAAATAGGTATACAGAAACGGGAAAATAGAAAAGATAACAAAAGATACGAAGAATGAAAATTTACTTTTATGGACGCATTGGTATTAACAAAATGAAAGGAGAAATAATTAATTGATAGTTAAGATTTCTAGTTATCTATAGAATGGGTTAGAAAAGTTCACGAAAAATTTATTTGAGAGATGCAAAAGTTACAAAATACACAATAGATTAATCACAGAAACTAAAAAAGATATGCAAGAGATGAAGGTTGTAGAAAGGATAGAGGACAGAACGATATGGAATGTGTCCCTTACAAGGACTTTTAAAATAAAATGCAGAACGGAGATTGGAATGGCGTGCTGCTAAAAACCAACCTTAGTATTGACAACAGAGGGAGGAGGGACAAGAAGAGAATTTAGAAAATATCTTAAAGAATTTTACGAGTTCCAAGAAAAAAAGAAGATGACAAAATGACGACTAGAAATGGACAGAAGAAGAAAAGAGAGAGTTTAGTGAAAAAATTAAAAAGGCTTGGAAAGTTGAGAAACAGCGATTAGAAAGTGAAAACGCCAATATGAGGAAAAATCATTAAACGTTGTCTTTGGCATGCCAAAACAATAAAATAAGAAAGAAGAAGAAAAAAGATGTATAGCGTAACTGTCAATGTTACTCGAGAGGAAAAAACACAGCTTATCTACAAAACTTTATTTAGACCGATATTTTGGTATTCCAGTAGAATATAGTCAGCAAATCCTGAAATTCTTTGAAACACCTTAGAAGCCCTTGAACGTGCGTAACCGTAGGAGCTTTCGAGATGCTTTGAATTTCATAAACCTCTTCCCTTAAGATGTTTTTGTTACGTACGCAGAACAAAAATAAAATGTGAAGTAAGGTGATTCAATATAATATCAACATACAGTTTATTGAAAATAATTTAGAATAGTTTATACAAAGAAAATCATATATAATCTTTAAATTTTAATCATAGTTTTGGATTAAATTATTCCAATTAATTTTTTCAAAGGTTCCAGACTTAATAGACAAAGAATAGTATGAGAAAGAACAAGTGGCTTCTACAATTAGAACTTTTTTTAAATTTATTGAATAAAACCCGATTGGTTCCAATGAAAGAAAGACATCCTCTCCAATTCATCACACACATTTTTTAAATTTACAACGTCAATCTACAAGCTGAACTTAAAATTATAACATTTAGTAGACGAGTTATTCTGCACTGTTTCTTGAATGAAGTGGCCTAATCCATCTACGGAGACATTTCTTACAATTCTTTATTTTGTTATAATATTATTACATATTTGTTCGTAAAGAGTGATGTGTTAAATTTTATGTTACGTGTTAGTGTAGTGTGATGAATGTTTGTTTAATACATGTCCATAAAGCCAGGTTACGAACATAAATTTAAATGGTCTAACATAAACCCCCCACCAAAACAACTGCAAGGGGTTTTCAGTTCACACACTAAATACATATATAAAAATAAAACAAAAACTTTTGAGGAAAGGAAAACTATGTACACAAAAAAAAACTAAATAAAACAAAATTTCTTCTTAATGGCAAAAGAATGGTCTAGGCTGTAGTTAGTGGAGCGACATTGACTACCGGTCGACGGAAACTGCCTTGGGTAGTTCGTACTGTCACCACTCTCACTCGATTGTCTTTCCCAGGATGGGTGTCTTCAATTCGTCCAAGCCGCCAATGAAGAACTGGAGACCTTTTTTTCAGAAGGACTATTGGGTGTTTAATTTGAGTAGGCAGGTCAGCATGGCGTAACCTACCCCCCACCCTAACGAAACCCAACAGGTCAATGAAGGGGCTGCGCCTCTGAAGGTATGCTGAAACATTCTTGCCCGCTTGAAGGGCTCTTATATCTGGTTTCAAATATTGATGCTGAATTTCCTTAATCCAAAAATTTAAAGCCTTGTGCCATTCTTCAGCTGTAAGGCTGGAGTTCACTCGCTTGCAGGTCTGAAGGATGCTGATAAAGCGGAAACACCAGGCTGTTATCCTAATAAGCCGGGAAAAGGATGAAACCTTGTTGAGTAAATTCGTAATTAATGGTCCTAACTCTTCACTCCTTGTGCTTGTAACCATAGCAGATGGTTTACATTCTTCAAGGCTGTCTAAGGTGTTCAGATCGATGTTTTGTGAAGACCATTGTTCTACTGGAGTAGTCAGCCATGCAGGTCCTGACCACCATAACGAGTTGCAAACTAAATCTTCTGGATAAATCCCACGTGAAGCGTGGTCAGCAGGATTATCTTCAGATGACACATGGTTCCATGATTTTGGCGATGAGACATCAAATATTTCACAAACTCTATTAGCTACGAATGTTTTGAGTAGATGTGGTGAAGTTTTCAACCAGGACAATACAGTTTTGGAGTCAGTAAACAAATAAATTTCTTTGAAATTAAGTTTGCTTGATAATATCTTATGCGTAAAATTGAAAAGTCGAGACAGAAGTAGAGCTCCACAAAGTTCTAGCCGAGGTATAGACACTGATTTTAATGGAGCAACCTTAGATTTTGCAATTACTAATGATGATTTAACGGTAAAACGTGAGTCTTGCACTAATAGATAGATGACTGCACCATAACCCTTTTCTGAAGCGTCCGAAAATCCGGCGATAGAATAACTGACGTGCTCTTCAGTGAGGACAAATCGGTTGATTTTTATTTCTGAAAGTAATTCTAGTCTACTTGCTATCTTCCGCCACTCCTTTTCTAAAGATGATGAAACAGGATCATCCCAGTCTAGGCCTGACAGCCAAAGTTGCTGGAGTAGGCACTTTCCTCGCATAATAACTGGGGTTAGCCATCCCAGAGGGTCAAAAATGCGCGCAATCTGAGAAAGAATAGATCGTTTAGTAGGTGTTGCAGTGGTTAGCTCTATTTTGTAAGAGAAAGTATCTGATGAAGGTGTCCATTGTAGCCCCAATATTTTCATTACATGCTGACTCTCCAAGTCTAGAGGCACTGATGATTCTATGAATTGTTTTGGAATATCTTGTAGCAAAGCAGGGTTGTTACTAGACCATTTATGTAATTCGAATCCTCCCCGGGCTAAAAGATTTATGAGCTGGTCACGTAGTTTTAAGGTTTCTTCCAATGTTTCTGCGCCAGTTAGAATATCATCCATGAATACATCTTCTTGTAGCACAGCAGCAGCTTGAGGGTAGACATGCTGTTCATCTTGAGATAACTGTTTCAATACCCGCAACGCTAGGAACGGGCTTGATGCTACACCATATGTTAGCGTTTGGAGCTCAAATTCTTGTATCGATTGTTCTTGAGATTCGCGCCAGAGAATATGTTGATATTTTCTTTCTTCTGGAAGGATTTGAATCATCCTGTACATCTTCATTATGTCCGCTGTTAGAACGAAAGGATGAAGTCTGAATCGAATAATAATTTCCGTGATGTCTCGCTGTAGCTTAGGTCCAGTGAAAACCACATCATTTAACGACTTTCCAGAAGTGGTCTTGAAAGAAGCGTCAAAAACTACTCGGAGTTTAGTTGACGTACTAGCTTCACGGATCACACAGTGATGTGGAATGAAAAACTTTCCATTTGGAGAAAGGCTTTGTGGCACCTTTTCCATGTGACCAAGAGATTCGTACTGGTTTAAGAATTCTTGGTATGCAATTTTAAGATCAGGCTGACGAGCCAAACGGCGTTGAGTTGATCTTAATCTTGATTGTGCTAGTTCATATGACTCTCCTAACTCTTGCACAGACGGCTTTAAAAGCATTGGAACTACAAAGCGTCCACTTGGTTCTCGATAATGATGAGCTAAAAACATTTCTTCACTAAGAGTATCTTCTGGGTTTGGAGGAACTTGGCGTGGAATTTCTTCTGTTTCCCAGAACATTTTCAACGAGTTATCTAACGAGCTATTGGATGAAGTCAAACAGGTTGAAATCAAAGTAGTTGGAGGTTTGAGAGCCTGTATCTTTCCTGTAACTACCCAGCCGAAGACACTATGCATTGCTGAAAGACCAGTTGGCGTAATTATAGTCTGGCCATCGTAAACATAAGGAAATATATCTCCAGCAATCAGGAAATCTATTTCAGCAGGTTTATCAAAGTTGGGATCTGCCAAGAACAGATGTTTAAAATGATTGCAGGCTGATTCTAGAATCTTTGTAGAGGGCATGTCTAACGTTATCTTCGGCAATATAATAGCTTCAGTATTGAACTGAGGTTGATCAGAGTCCCTTGGTTTGAAAAGGCAAGTAACTATTCCTTTTGCATCAGAAATTTTGTTCTGTCCTAAGCCAGCGACAGAAATATTGCACGTTTTATGCGATAGGCCTAAGCGCAAGGCGCACGATAACGTAATGAAAGAGGTTTGCGCCGCGGAATCAATAAGTGCGCGTACATATTGAAAACTATTAGTTGCGTCCCTTATGCCGATAATTGCTGTGCCGAGGACAACTGAAATTGAATGTTTTGCTTTGTCCGTATTCACATTAGAGTGACACGAAGTCAAGTCATTGGCGCTAACAGATGATGCTAATGTATTATTCTGAATGACTGAAGTTGAATTATTCGGCTGACCGAGAGTATTGATTACAGGTAGTATAGATTCTGGTACAGTGGTTTCAAAGTGTAAAAATGAATGATGCCTTCCACCGCATTTTAAACAATTAGTTTTTGATGGGCACGCAGCGATCTGATGCGAACTTTTCAAACAATTAAAACAAAGCTTCAATTTTGTAACTTGCTCCTTGCGTTGAGGCAAACCTAGGCGAAGAAAATTTGGGCATTTGAAAACGGTATGAGGCTGACTGCACACCGGACAAAGAATTTTCTGTGTTTGTTGTTTAACTACGGCTGACGTATGAGTCGAGACTGGATTATAAGGACGAGGTCTGATCGTGTTGCTACTAGAAAATTTGTTGTCAGGTGACAATGCTGACGATTTGACAGACTTATTATTCGAAGATTTTCCCGTCCAAATTGATGGTTCCGAAATTTCTAGAATTCGAGACTGATTTTGAAGGAATTCCGCTAATAACTCAAAGGTCGGAATGTCAACACTACTATGGTGCATCTCGAATTGTTTTCGGGTTTGATGCGGCAAGTTTCGTAAGGCAACAAATAAGATTATGAAATCTGCTAAATCTGGTATACCAACTGCTTTTAGTGCAGTAACTTGTTCACAAAAATTTGATAAAAAATGAGATAACGATGCAGCTGATTCTGTAATTCTTGGTTGATAGTTGAAAACCGCATCGAGTAAGCCGTTTCCCAACACTCTCTTATTATGGTATTTGCTCTTAAGTGATCTCCATACTATATCATAATTGGCATCGGTAATTTGCAAGGAATGAGCTATTGCTAATGCAGGACCAGATAAACAAGATAACAGATAATGAAATTTTTCAATTGCTGTAAGCCCACTATTATTATGAATGAGAGAAACAAAACTATCATAAAATGGAATCCACTTAGTTAAAGTCCCATCGAATCTAGGAAGGTTAATTTCCGGTAAACGGGGACGAACAAGTTTCTTTTCTGATTTGGTCTCGGTTACAGAAATCTCAACTGGACTGCAATATTTTTTATAAGCAGCAATTGTTTTGAAATACAATTCTTCAAATGCCGTAGTTGAAGCGACTGTCGGGTCTGAACTCAAATCTTTATTTATCTTAACGGAAAGAAAGTAAATCTCTTCTTGTGTGGATTCAAATTGGTTAAAGGTTTCCTTTAAATTTTCAAATCTTACTTTGAACTCGTCCAATTTAATTGGATCCGAAAGTTGCGCTATTAAATCATGTAAGCTTTGGATTCGGCGGAAAAGTTTTTCCCGACGTGAAATTGCCCCTTTTAAGGCGGCTTCTAATTTTTCAGCCATTTTTTAAGGCGATTGAAATTAAAATAAATTTTTATTTTTCTTGATAGAAAATAAATTTAGTATTTTAATTTGAAATAATATGGTTTAAATGTAATAAACGTAGTTTCAAAAATAAAAATAAATTGATTGAAAACTGTAGTAATAACTTGTAATCTAATAAATAGATATTCAATATTCGGTAATAAACAACATTTTAAACTGTACTATAAATGTATCAGAATAAATTTTTAAATTAATCGTATTTATTAAAATTATCTATTTTAATAAATTAAATGAATTTGTAGAATCGTTGAAAGTAAATCGTCTTGATAATATCGTTGCGATTAATAATTTGTTGAGATCAGAAATCGTTGATAAGGATATTATTGTAAAATGTTTTACAATCGGGCTTGAAAAACCCGGTTTATGAAAATGTACCGATGCGTACACAAACTTTCTTGTACAACCTAGACCATAGATTAGTGATACTGATATGTTATATGATATTAATATTGATGACCATATAATATCCAAAATAATTTCTTTATATTACATGAATGCTTTTACATAATATAAAAAAAGAAAAAATAATTATTTGAACCCAAGAAAATGACTTATAAACTTGTTTATAAAATAATAAAAAGTTTTTAAGTTGACGACGTATTTAAGTCTATAAACAAATTTTATAATTAAACATTACTTACGTACATGTATTTAAGTATAAAAATACCTTTCCTTTTTATTGTGAATAACTTTGTTTCCATATACGAAAAAATACGGCTCGCGTATTCGGGCTTCCCAAACGAACACTACTAAAAAAATACAATACTAGTCATTGACGGTATACACTGATACGCAATACACTGAATTCGAATCCGGACGTGGATAACCGAAACACTGGTTTCGAACCCGATCGCGGACGACTAAAAACTTTTTAATAGACTGGTTTCGAATCCGGCCCGGAGGACCAAAAAAACTATGTCCATAAAGCCAGGTTACGAACATAAATTTAAATGGACTGTAAATCCTAATTATTATTTCTAGTTACCTGTACTGGCATGGAGCGAGGTAACTAGTAGACTGTGTACGTTGCGTACGCGTTCCAAAAGACAACTCTTTTTATCGGAAAGCCTGGTTCGTGTAGATACCGGTCAGCTGCAAGTAAGCGGCGGCACTAGTCGAATGCGAGGGAAGCCCGCGAGTTTAAAGTTCTAACAATACAAGTCGTGTGGATGTTTGCGGTTTATTCTTCTTGTTGTTTCTGAGTTGTCGAGTAAATTTATGGTAAGGTATTTTGAGTATGATTTTAATCTTCTCTTAGCATGTACTGTGCGTACGTACTTATAATTAAATATAAAATTTGGTTACTTTAAGATCTAATTTACATTAGTTTTGACTCTACAAAAACACAAAATTAGCCTTATAATATTCTTTATCACACTTTTAGTAAACCTTTTGTTTAAAATCAAAGAGAACTGCTCTTCTCCCTGATGACCACTATTTTTTATCAATATTTACAGTTCTTGGTTTAAAAATCCGTAACTATCTGTATGTTTTCACTTTCTGTTGTTTTATAAAATATGGGTCTAGATAAGGAAAATTATGTTTTCATGCCATTTGTTTTAAATCGAGTTATCACCGGAAATACATGTTATCTGGACCACTGAACCCAAAAAAAACATGTTTTACTGATTGGTGCGTAAGAGTGTGTATGTACAAACAAAATAAATCAAGAACAAAAATCGTACGGAGTTGAAACTTGGAACTTAAGTTAGGTACCATAAGGAACTCCGACACGAACATTTTCATCAAAATCAGTCAGTCAAAAAAAGTCGTTTATTTGTACGATTTACGTATAATTTTTTTTATAAAGGCTCCTAAAACTTATTGTTTCGAAAACCCTCATTTGCTACATTTGTTTTGTACTACAAAATTATATAAGCGGCATATCTCTTGAAATTTGGATAAGTATTGTACTCTGTGGTAATTGTTTACGACTGCAGCCTTAATATGCATTTTAGGGAAAAAGTTATATATAGTTAAAGTTATTAAAAACTTAAAAAATCTGCGACTTTTACGTTATCATTGTTTTCTACAATGCTTAGTTTAGCTTCAAATAAGTTTTTCCATATATATCTCATCAAAATCTAAGTTTAACAGAGGTTGATCTTCATTTAGCTTCAACCACTAATGATTAAAATTAGGTAATGTTTTTAACTATTTATAATGAAAGGAGAACGTCGTAGGAGTGTTTTCATCAGATTTTTTTTGTAATCTCACGATTAAAATCTCAAACCTTTAATTTTTTACAAAGTTTTTAATGCAAATAACGGCTAAAACTACATACCGATAATATCGATTATTGTGTGATAAGCGCACTTTTTACTACTCTTGTTGTGCTAGATAAAATTTGAAAAACAAACTAACACGAAACACTGAAGGATTATTTTCCCAGTATTTCCCTGGCAGGATTTAATAAAGTACATATTGGAATTCACTAAATAATAAAGAAAGAAACTTGTAATACCTCAGTACATTGTTACATGCTAAAGTCTGATTATAGAACAAAACGTATCGCTATCAATTCATAAAATCTAAGAATTCTCAAGCATGAAGTGTTAACAAACGATCTTAATGCATTCCGTGGGTATTCGGTTCTATTTAGAGTGACCGCATGTTTTAATTACCTGTATACAAATTTAGGTTCAAAACCAGCTAGCACATCAGCAGCTAGTCCGCAAATACTTCGAATTCTCACAAAGTTACATTATGAGATTTAACTTTTCTTTTAAAACCACTAACAAAAATTATTGACTGCTCTAGTTTACGATCCTTTTAAAATACAAATACTTGTTATAATGTGAGAACGAAATAAAAATAAGAACACACGACATAATTCGCCTCTCTTGTGGGTTAATTAATCTCGAGGAAAGTTTGGAATTTCGAGTGCTAAGAATGTCTAATTAGATTCTGTTTGGAAAAATCATAAGTATTTAAAAATCATTGGGTTATATTCAAACCATAGTCTGGAATATATCCGAGATCTTGGGTTTAATAGACCAATCGAATACTCATTAGATATGCTGAGGCAATCGGTAGTAAATTTTATTTAGGCAACATGAAATTTATTAACGTTATAAGCTGTTATATTTGTGTAACATTTAATCAAACGGAGTAAAAGTTAATTTAAATATATAATTTAGAATAAGACTAACTTCGTCTGATTCGAGCGCGTAGTTGTTGCGCAAATTGTAATTCCAGGAACATTTTAAAAGTTATAAAGCATTAAAATTTTCTCCCGATCTACTATATGTTATCACTAATAATCATGCAGTTGATTAACGTAGCAAAAAGAGTGAATAACTAAATAACTCAACGGAAATATACCACCGGAAAAAAACAAACGTAAACAGGATACAAAGTTTTCCAAAACGAATTTTAAGTTTAGTTACATCTAGTCTATCTAAGTTTATCTAAGTACAAAACTCAACCATACATTGAGACCTCAACCATTATACAGCATTATGTAGGATACGCTGTCATTAACATATTATAGACACATTTCCATTCAAAATAAATAAATCACATCTCATCATGCGGTCCTGGGTTCGAATCCCACTCAGGCACGGCATATTTTCATACGTTACAAAAATCATTTCATCCTCCATCGTACAAAATATTTACACCCCAACGTCGTCGCTAATGACCGTTGTAGTTCATGCGACGTTTAAATAAATTAAAAAAAAATAAAATAAAAATAAATCACAAGAATCCAGAGATACAAATATTCTCACACCCATACCTACCAAAAAATTTACAAAGGAGAAAAATAAGATGCAGGAATAGGGATTTTACACATAACAGCGACAACGGTTTGTCACTGAGCGATTTTCTCAATCAAGACAAAAACAGGACATTAAAACGTACATAATAAATACTTCTGGTTGTTTAAATATACAGTGTTTTAGTTGTTACTAAATAAAGGCAAAAATATATTTTTTGTGAAATACTATTAAAATGTTCAATATTTGTTTAGAGAAATTTACGTGTGAAACACTCTTGTATAGCAACCATTAATTGTTTAGAGAAATAGATGCGCTGTTATAATTAATACACCTGATACATTCTTGGTTATTAATCAACTTGGAAACGAAACCATTCATAACGTGAATTAATGAAACATTAATAAATTTTGAGATAATCCGTGTATTATCCCCAGTACATTTTTTGAGTCAGTTGTAATGGTATAATAATGATGCAGCTGGTCGTTAAACACACATACTACTAAAATTTTATTCGTAGTTAAATCCTGGTTTTTAATAAGTATGCATGATCCATTAGTTTAAACAAACATCATATGACTGACCAAACCTCGTGAAAAAAATATAAACATTACAAAAAATAAAAAGTATCAGAACACAGATCGAAAAGAATATCAAAACAATTAGAACTTTTAATGACTTTACAGTTACTTTCCTATATGATATTTCTATCTGGAATTTAAAACACTCATAACTTTTCAGTAATTTGAAATTTAGTCTATTATTAATTGGAAAACATAATTAATTGTAATAAAAAATTCAAAGTACTTCAAATAAAAGAAATTTTCAACAGAAATAACAATTTATTAGAAGTTAAATTGAATTAAATTAAAGTTTTTGACAAAAATTCCGTGAAATTTTAAACGTTTTTCACATAATTTTTATCGATAGTAAAAGCATTATTAAAAAGTCATTTTAATAACAAAACTGATTATCGGTTTATTGACGTTAAATTTTTGGAAGGTTATCACAGTTACTACAATGTAACTAGTACTGAAAGAATATTTTAGTGAATTATTTGATCCAAAATTATGGAGGTTTTTGATACGTTGGGTGACTCCGCGTCTGTAATATCGAAAATATTTTTTCGTTAAAATTAAAAATTAATTATTTGTCAAATATTTCATTTTAAATTTGTATTAGAACGTACTCAATACGAGGTAAATGTAAGAAGCTAATATCTTTATTGGCTACTGAGAAAACGAGACAAATGTTAACATTTCATAAACAACGCAGAGATGCCACAATCAAACCAAGTTAAATATTTAATTTTTGTATAGTTATGTTCTTTTTTCTTAAATTAAAATAATTATTTTTATAAATTAGGGTTCAAGTACATCTTTTGAACCGAGTATTAATAAACCAAGTTTGTTTTTGAATCTTTGTTTCAAAGTTCAAAGTTAACCTGCATTATTACTTACATTTTGAAGTTTCAAAGTGTGGTTTCACGACTTCATAACTCAAAATAAATTAGTGTGTAATATCAACAATTTGTTACGAGAACAAAATTAGTGTTGTGTTTTGTGGACCATTTCTTGATGTTACTTGAGTATATGAAAGGGGAATTAGGGGTAATGGTTAGGGTTGAAATAAAATAGATTAATCGGTTAAAAGTTCCAAACAATGAACTCAAAAACCAATTTCAGATATCAATTCGTTTATGTCAGGAGTATAAAATATATGTTACTAAAAAGGTATTTGTCTGAAATACACCCCTCAACCACACCCCCGATCCAGAAACATCCCGATCGGCATCATACTATTTTATCCTCGTACCAACCGACCCCCCACCCTCAAAACTCACTCAAGTTGTGCAATAACATCGCGCGTTCATCCCTTAAAAACGTGACGTTATAATAGTAATATAACTAATACAACAACCCCCTTGTAAAAAGAATCAATCAATCAACGTTTCAAACTTCCCCTGCCTCCCTTTACAGTCTTCTCATTTCAACTACTCTTCCTATCCTACGCCTTCACCCTCTTGCCCCTTTAACTCAATTCTACCTTATTCTATCATTTTCCATTGCTATCCCCTTGTATGTCATACCAACTCTTCTTGCACATAGTTCGTCTTTTATCCTTCTTTGAGGATCCATTGTGACAAAAATTCTTTCATGTCTCAAAACCCTTCCTCCTTTTTTTATCTCATCCCAGATACCAACACTCCCTCAATCCACTTGTTACAAGATAAATTAAAACAATAAAACGAGCTGTAAGAAATGCTTAAGAGCTACTATTCCACTCCGTACTACGGACGCCATACCCCCAATAAAATGTGCTACTTTTTAAGTTTTCGACCAGTTGTACTATTATTTTATTTTCGTACTCTTCCTACTTGTCATGTTTGTCACATAGTACTTATATCGAATCAGAATTCTTTTCCGGGCTTCTAAAGCTTGTCTTTTATTTTGAATTTTTAAACGAATGCATTATTTTATTTTCAGAAAATGACTTTTTTTATTAAATTATTTTTTTTAATCCAGCAGTACTAAAAACTATTTATACCACAAAATTGTAAGATACCTTACCTTGTGAATGAGAGCTCCCATTTACTCCTGTTCATCTAATAGGATTTGGTTTTGTCTGGAAACGCCATATATTAAAAATCGTAGCTAATAATAATACCTAGTAGTTAAATCTAACAAGTTGTTTAGTAACGAAGAATTTACTTACTTTTTGTTTTTTGGCCGGAGTTCTGTAGTTTTACCGCTTCACGTATCCTATGACCTATCATCGTCTGTCTTCCCACTCTTCGCAGTCTCTCTGAGATTCCTTTTTACAATAGGGTCTTGGACTCCCTGTATCGAGGTTTTCTGAGAAAGACCTCTTCTCTTACTATTTTTGGAACGGAAAAAAGACGGCTCGTTGGGGCTATCTGTCTGCTATTATTCTTTGGCCTATACCATACTAATTTTGTCTGGTCTCTATTCTGTCTACTAAAGGTCTCCTGAGAACCGATCCTTCGCCTTACGTCTTCATTTCTTATATCCATTTCTAAGGTCTCCAACCTTTGTTTATTACTGAAGCTTATTTTTCAGCACCCAGCACCATATGTAGTTACAGGCTTAAATATAGATATAGGCCCTACCTTCTTCATTCTCATTTGTACTTTACTGGACTGGTGCAGATCATTTAGTCATTGAAGACCAGTTCTACCGTGATTCATGTGATCCTGATATCACTCACATGTTACCTCAGACAAAAAAGACCCGCGTTTTTTATACTGATTACAATTACCAACCTCACTATTCTATAAAGATTTATTACAAACAAAAAATTTGTAAAACAAACAAATGCTGGTTTTACTGTAAGAAGTGCTAACTTGTCTTGAAAAATGGTTGCTAAAAAATCAACATTAATAAAAAAACTGCAATGTAAGTTTTAAAGAGTTAGTTCTAGTATGAGATATCAAAAAGTCCAAGGTCTTAACTTTTTCTGATGTAATAGAGAAAACTCCAAAATTGTTCAGCTGGATTGTTGATATAAAAGCTCTTAAGCATTTCTTACAGCTCGTTTTATTGTTTTAATTTATCTTGTAACAAGTGGTTATTGCAGATTTAAGTTCCTTACTTTTTCATAACATTGTTATATGTAAAATAACAGTAACCGTTTTTCATTATAAAATTTAAGAATGATTATTTATTTTTGTCCGCATTGATTGATTGAAATGTCAGGTATAAAATTGATTACAATTGCTTAACTTAAGTTATAATAGCAAATGTACGACTCTTTCGAATTTTTGAAATAAACGTTCTTAACTTTTTTTTAAATATATAGTGCATGAGGGCATATGTTAGTAAAAATAGTTTATAATCCTACATTATGTAGGTTTGTCAATGCTAAAATATGGGACTGACCGATGAAAATTACAAAGCAAATAATGTCAAGATTTTAATATTTATTATAAATTAATCTAAAAAATATGTTAGTATTTTCATAACTAAAATTAAAATTGGTTTACCTACATCTTTTGTATTCGTTTAGGAATCAGATATTAATTTAACACAACAGTTTCAAAATTAGCGAAAATAGTAATTTCTTAAAAAAAGTTAAAAGTTGAAATAGAACTGTAATCAATTTTTTGTTTTTTGTTAATTGTTTTGCATTAGTTTTGCATCTAGTTGTTTTCCAGTTCTAGAAAAAGAACATTGTTTTATTTAAAAAATGAGTATTTCATCTGAATTTTCACTTTTAACATGCACTAGAATAAACGTTTAATTGGATAGCTGTAATACACTTGAATTAATCATGAAAGGGAAGATAAAGGGCAAGTGGAACGTAGGCAGACGTCAGGCGTCCTGGTTGAAGAACCTGAATGAATGGTTTGGTTGCAGTAAAACGGAACTGTTCCGTGCAGCAGCGAATAAGGTCCGCATAATGATGATTTCCGACCTCCGATACGAGAGGGACTTTAAGAAGAAAACACTTGAAGCGAAGTGAAATATTATTATCACTAATAATGTATTTTTTAAGTTTGAACAAATATCAGTAACTTTATTAAAACAGATACCAGGAAAATAATACACAACCCCCTGAATTTTAATTTATAAAAAGTTTTGTGGCAAATGTAGATCTACAGTGTTCAGCTCTTTGGAGCCGCGGCAGAGATTAATTTAAAGCAAAATTAATACTTGCATCTGGTGCTCCTCTTATGTAAGCAGTAAAACCCTTCACGACGATTTCAAACTTCTCACAGTAGAAGAACTAACTGCTTCTTTCTACAGTAATTTTTGCAGTCAACTAGATAACCATCCCAACAAGGTAACCTTTTATGCAACAATATTCAAATTACAATGAAAATTACCATAAATAACTTTATAGCAGTCTTTGAAAATGATTCCGTGACCCGAATCCGGAATCGTACACGTTTAATGTTTGCAATTATATGTTAGAAATCTCATGTTCAATTTTTGTCTTCAATTCGTCAAGTGTATGAGGATTTTTTTTTATAACAACACTTTTTAAATACCTCCATAAGAAAAAAATCTGCTGATTTAATATCTGGGGACCGTGGAAGCCATAACTCTTTCTATAAGAAACGATGGCCAAAAAAATCCTGTAACATGTCTAGCGAGTCATCGGTAATATGGCAAGTTGCGCTATCCTGGTGGACCAACATTCTCGTTCGTGTAAATCTAACATTGCAATAAATTGATGGATTAAGTTGTGATAATTCACAACTTTCACAAATTTATCAAATAAAGGCCGTATTACAAGACTCGGAGAGATTGTTCACCTAAAACCCATTTTTCTTGCGTGTAATGGTCATTTGCGAAACACGTGAGGATTTTCAGTGCTCCGTATTCGAAATTTTTGAGCGTCAACATAGCCATCCAAGTGGAACCACCATCAGCACTTATATGAACACGAATCAATACCTCAATATCGTTTACAATATCGTTTTACTCAATTTCGGAACAAAACCAACGACGTTACAGTAAACGTTTTCCGTCGTCTACTTCTTGCAGATCATGTGCGACGCCGTGTGGTAAGTATTCAAATGTAATTTTTTAGTAGCCCTGAAAACAGTGGATAGTGAAATCCAACTTTTTGAGCTACTTTCTAGGAGAGAGCGAGTCAAGCGTTCATTTACATTCTCCAAAACTTCCACGGTTATCGCTGATGATCCATCCGTGCTTCTGAGATCTTTCACACTCCCTGTCTCACGAAATTGATTTAACAAACGCAAGATTGGGAACTTATTCGGAATCATAGAACTGGGAAATTATAACTGAAACTCGTCTTTCACTCTCCTTAATATCTATAAGTGAAATAATTCCCAAGAATAAACACACGATCGTCTTTGTAATTATATATATTATAGTAATGATATCTTTGACACAATAGAGATGAGTGAATACTGGAATAGCACTGATGCACAATAACGACACTTCAAAATTGTTGCATGTTGTAACCTTGAAAAAAGAGGCAATTATTTTAAATCAGAATCAATAATAAAAAAAACAATCTTCAAAAAAACCAACTGATATGATATCCAACTAATATGTAAGAAGACATGAAATTTACCTGTGCATTACTTTTATATTCTTAATTAAACGCTGGCGTCTTTTTTGAAACACCCGTTATAAATAAGAATTTTTCACTCCCTATGAACAATTGAATGCATAAATAATGTTTTCTACAACATATGAAACCTTTGTAGCGTAAGGTAAACTATTTAGGTTTTAATAACTTCAATAAGATATTTCAAGATAGTATAAAAAAAATTCTGAAACATATTTCCTAACTTTATAGATACTTAAGTTTTCTCTCTTCATTTTTAATTTGTTTTGCTGAAATATTATGTTATTTTGATACACAAATTTATTAAGCTAAAAATTTTATTATGCATTCTTTACAACTTGTTTTAATATCTTTTAAAAACCATTGAATTCTTTTAGGGAGGTATAAATTTTAGACCACCCGGTATACGAAGCTGTAATAAAGGTGGATGGTAGTGCGGTTCGGTTAGGTTAAAAGGTCATACATATTCAATGTGCGCGCGGAACGACACACAGCAGTGCTAGAGTAGAAGTAAGAGCGTTGCCAGTTCGTTGGTGGTCTGTACTCGTAATTAGAAATTGGAGAAAGACGGTGAATGTAACAAGAGAATGTATAAGATAGAGATGAAGAAATTTAAGGAACGTACAGATAGATAGGCAGACAGAGTAGATGTTGGAATAACTTCATTAACTGATGACACTAAGACAGCTCAGCGCATTTCAGCCTAGCCGATTGAGCTCAACGACGTTTTTCGTGTGCAAGATCTCTTCAAACTTATAGGCCTACCCTTCAAAAAATATTTAATATTAACCTCCATTTTTTCATCATCACTAAAAGCGCTTTATTATTATGTGTGACTGAACGTAAAATTTACTAACCTTATAACGTATTTCGTTAAAATTATAAATTTAAGACATGTGAGTATAATGAAAAATGTTCAGTTTGTTGGATTTTAAACGTACTCATTATTCCAATGAAAAGTCCCCAACATTACCTTTTTAATTTGTTTTTCGCTGGACATTATTTAATTTGTATTCCAACTTTTTCATACAACTCCATTACATAAATTTTGTAGGATTTAAAAATCACTATTAAATGAATTAACTAGATGACAATCAAATATACAGCACACGCATTAGTAATGAAGAAACCTTTAAATGCATCCTGCAGCTTATTATTAAACAAAATGCAAAAGTACTGTAAGTTTGTACTAACTATTTTTGCTGCTTCACATTATTTCTTATCTGAAGAAAAGATTTTAGTATGATTAGTTTCAATTTTGATGTTAAATTTGTATAACGGTTTGGTAAGTGCGAAACGAGACTATTCACCATGATCTTATAAGTTTCTTACTTATTCGTCAACATAAAATAATATTGATAGCGTTTCCAAAGAAAATTAGCATAACATAAAAACTAACTAATCAGAAAGATATTCTGATATACTTTAACGGACAACCCTAAACAGAGGGCTCCTAAAGAGAGCTTGAAATAGAGATTTGTTGCTTCCTTAAAAATTCAGATGATTGAAATACGACTATAAACACTAATTCAAGATTGAATTTAAAAACCAAAACCACAGATCTATCGACGGGTTCTTTGCTTCCTTATGACGTTCATGTTATTATTGGTATCTTCGTCAGTATAAGCTCATTTGTTGTTGTACATAATACAATGCACATGTGAGAATGTACAATAAGGTCAAAAAATGCATATTATGGTATAATATTGTAACATCTAAGCCTAAGTTCGTTCGGTATAATAAAAAATAAACAATCTTCCTTTACACTAATAACATTCGTTATAACGATCGACTCAATAATTAATTATTATACTTGAACTACTGAAAAATACAATTGGATTATCTACTTCAATTAAATGAATTACAAAACTTAAGCTTAAAATAAAACTTAACTTCAATAAAGACTTTTATCCTTTAAAAATCAAAATATTGATTTACTTGCCCACTACCACTTACTAAGTATGTGTATGCACAGGCGCTATTTATGTAATTTAGGACCGGTCCCTTAACGATACTATCTCGAACGGCCCTACAACACTTTCCATTCACAATTCAAGAAATAACTGACTCATTACGAAGACGCTTACTGTTTTATACCTGCGGTCTGATATTTTCCCAAACAATCCAGAAACTTTTATTAACTTCGCCCCTTTACAAGAAAAATCCCAA
The DNA here is from genome assembly GCA_035578175.1 of Catonia carolina. NCBI lineage: Eukaryota > Metazoa > Arthropoda > Insecta > Hemiptera > Achilidae > Catonia > Catonia carolina. The sequence continues at coordinate 47,656,955 of JAQMRL010000001.1, forward strand.
TATAGTAGAAATGATCAATAATAGGCATAACAATGTCCCACCACCTCTTTTCCAAGAATTCCTGTTCAGAATATCTGTTTCATCGTAATTCACTATCTTTCTTCAACACACTCCAGCCCATACCTACACTATTTTTTATAATAAATAATCTATTCCATTAACCATTTCTACAATATCACTATATAATCTTACAATATAAGCACATAAACTGTATATTTATACTGATAGTGGATTCATAGAAACGTGTAAGGGTAAAATAACAGGCGAAGGTAAATTTGAAGCAGCAAAAAACGGTCAGTGAAAACTTATGTTTTTTCTACATTCGGACATACATTGTTCTTTTAGCTCAGGTTTAATGGGTGTTAGTAACTTTTATTCACACGTTTTCATAATCAGTTACTCTAGCGACGCAATTAATTTTCCCTTCGATTAATTTTAATTGACAGTTGGTTTATTACGTTACTGAATCCACTTTCAATTTCAAGATTCATTCTCAGTCAAGCCTGAATCTGAACGAGATTTCAGTACGTTATTAGAGCACATGCATCATTCTCATACCACTTCGTTTAAAATGCCAGTCAATAATATGTTTTGCGTCTGTTACATGTCAAGTCCAGATTGTAATGTTCATGCGAAATTTTCAATAATATAATTAGCAACCGCTGATTATCATCACGAACTAAGAATAAGATTGTCTGCCGCTCAAACAAGAAATATCAAATCACAAGCACTGTCATTGTTTGAAATTTCAGATATCAAAATGATTTTATAGAATAGCGCCGATAAGCAGTGTTTTCCTGGAAACCCGTTTTCATTTTATTTTTGTAAAACATAATTACTAATCATATCTCAATTTTAGTCATGTTTATTTATTTTTAATCATATCTGCTAGTGGCTTTTTTTATTTCGCAGTTATAGATTTCAAAATTCATTAAAAATTTAAAAATTATGACTACCCGATAACCCACCACGATGGTTGTTACTCAAAGCAAAGACGTCAACAGGCAATATAGTATTTGGAAATGCACAAATTTAACTTTCGTATATATTTCTCTAATCATCAATTTTAATTAACATCTATTTGTAAAGTTCTTTCCGAGTCCTGCTGTTGATTAGTGTTCTCCAACTCATATTAACTTTAGCTGTTACTAATCTCCTTTATCTTGTTTATTAGTTGTTAGAAATGAATTCTTTAAAAAAATAACCTAAAAAGAAAAAATATTTAATCAATTTTATCAACTTTTTATTGTATGAGCTCAAACCAATTTATTTTTTATTTTTATCATCTTATCCTTCTCTTCACCACCGGATGTTGGCTACCGTCATTGAAATTCATGTTCCGTCCCGTAACATTTGGAAAATCTCTATGGAGGGGATGGTTTTTATATTTTTTAACTCTAGGCCACGTTAACATGCGGCAACCTCGTTGCATATTCTGAAAAATTGTATTATATTTTGAAAACCTGTCTTAAAATATGTAGTTACGGCACATTCACATTATTACAAGAATATTAGGTATTACTTTTAACTGTTTTTCTTTTAATAAAAATTTCAAAAATACTCCCCTCTTTGGCGTAGTGACTAGCGCGCAAGCCTACAAAAATGTCCCGCGTTCGATCCCCGACTAGGATCTGGAAATTTTAATACGTCAAAATCCACCGTCACAGACCAAAACCCACAATGATCGCTAATGACCAAGCTGTCGATGCAACTTAAAATAAACCAAAAAAATTTCATGAAAATTAAAAAACTTTATTGATTTATTTTTAACTACTTGTTCGTTTTTAAATATTTCTAAAGTTTTATTTATATTTTTAAACTCAAAATATTTCTATTATATGTAATCTTAAGCATATTTCTTTCCATTTTAAACTTTATTTTAAATGTACGAGGCTTACAGCAATTCTATTCGTAACTAAATATAAAATGACAAAACTATATCATCAGAATAACTGCATTAAAATGATGAACTGCAGCACCCCCGTGATTTATTTTATTTTATAGTATTACTTTCCAAATTTTATAATCGTTTTAAAACTGATTGTAGAAAGATTAATATCTTTAAAAAATATTTAAAAATAATAGAGTCTTAATTTTAAATTGTGAAATGAGAACTGTTATTTAATTCCAGAGCGGAACTTTGTACATTTAGCTTATGCCAACTTATAAAGCAGGTCTATCCAATATCCATTAATTTTCCAGTCTAATTTCTAAAGAAACCATAAACTTTTACATCTTATTTTGCAAAAAGAACTCGGCTTTCATTCTCTTTTAGGTTGAGTGAAATCTATTGAACAGTATCAAAACAGACTTTCTCTCCTTTCATTCTAATAATCACTTTAATTTTCTCGTTTTCAACGGATATTGGTCGAGTTATACTACTTAAAATTTCTACTCATTCATGTGGAAACGTGAATGCGATCTTTTCTTTTAGATTACTTCCTACCGATAAGTTTAAAAGAGTTATTTAATTTATGTTGGTTTACTGCTACCACCTAACAAAAAGAAAGCGTTTCTGTGCTTTAACTAAGTAGAAATAGTCGCTATTAGTAATCTAAAATCTGATTTGAACAGGTACTTAAAACTTAGATTAACATTATGAAAAAAAATTAATACTTTTTCCAAAGCTACCAGATAATGATTGCACTTCGTACTTGTGAACAATTCAGTTTTCAAACGCGTATTATTGTTTCGCTAACTCAACAATGCGTTAAGAATACACAATGCTTTAAAAAAATATAAAGAAATACTGGATTAAGAAGTAAGCCATAAGTACTAAGCCATAAGCCATAAGATAAGTACTGAAACCGCTGTGGACTTATGGGTTACCGCTTTGGGGATCAGCTGCGGAATCGAATCTTGCTATTCAACGATTCCAGTCGAAAATTTTACGGATAATAATAAATGCTCCATGTGACAATGATACATTGCATCAGGACTTATGAACACCGTGAAAGAAGAAATTACGCAGTAAGTTCTAAATATCATGAAAAATTAGCAGATCACCCAAATTCTTTGGCGCCTAATTTACTTGATAATAGCGAAGACGTGATACGACTAAAACAAATAAAATTGCTTGACCTTCCTTTTAGATTTACCGACTAACCTACGTTTTAAATAATTGAAGTCCATATCCTCATCAACATCATTCCTATTAACATCATCTTCTTCCTCTACGCATTCTACTATCACCGTTATTAATTTTGTCACTTTTTCTATTACTGTTTTTCATCTTTTGTCTAGTTATTGTTTTCAAAAATTATATTTAACTTTTTTGCTTTTCCGAAGCAATACCATTGGGTATTGTCTTCATCATGTGAACTCGTTCATGCTATTTACTTATAGTTTTTGTTTTTAAACTGATTGTAAATAATGTCAGATGCTAGAAAAAAAGAAGCAAGCAGTTATATTTTTGAATGATGATCCGTGAAGGAATAATTACCTGTTGTAAATAATAATTCTGAAAAAGTAGGATAGACCAAACAATTTCGTATTACATGAACATTCAGGCACCTCTAAATTTTCGTCGGTAATTATTATGATTGTTTATAAGTAACATAGCCTATATTTTAGTTCATCAGAGATAGTAGCATAAAATTTAATTCTTGTTGTACTTTAATTATTTACGTACTACCTTCATCAGGATGTTGTATTTGATACTAGTACTCTTCTTTTGGAGCTCCTTCTCCTAATAGAAGTTGCCTATCGTAAGGGCATTTTCTACCTTGCGCACCACTGCTCTGAATAGGTCTATAACAATCTCTTAAGTTCTTGAGCCATAAGGTTAGTCGTCTTACCGGGTTTCTTTCTCCTGATATTTTACTCTTTATAAACAATTGGAGAAGGTTGTACCATTCACCTTTCATAAAATGACCGCAATATTTCAGTTTTCTTGTTTTTATATGCTTAATAACTTTCTTACGGGATTTTTACAGCTTTTCCCTTCTCTCGCGTCCCATATGACACCCCTTTCTGACCATCCAATCCTCCTTACTCAAATTCTTAGCTCACATGTCACGCAACACTTGACTGCACCATGATTCAAGACGTTGTCTGCACCCCTGGGATTTCAATTTACTATTTTCCTCGACCATTTTTCGTTCGTCATCCTCCGTCCTCCAGCCATGACTCAAACATTTCAGACTTCTTTCCTTAACTAAAAATAACTTAATATCTTCTTTATTGATCACATGCAGAACCTTTTCGTTTGTTTTCTTCTCTGTCTATGCTACTTTTAACGTAAGTTGGTAAACCCAAAGATCAAAAGCTTGTATTTTATCAATATTTCGTTTTATGAGCGTCCAATCTTATTTTCACCAAGTAATTCAGGAAAAAGTTGCTTTTAAAAAGAGATCATTTTCCATGATTTCAAAACAATATAAATTAATTTTCAACATACTTTATAATACCGGTTGTGTTAATTTTGTATATTTATAGGTAACTAATTAACATAGCCATCTATTCAAATCGTATTAACCAACCCAAAAATTTTAAATTGTCATTACGTACTATATTTATTATTTTACAATTATTCATTTTATTATATTATTTTGACTTGTGATATTATAATGTATATCATTTTAGGTGACAGTAAAGTTTATTTATTTGTTTACTAAATGCTTGTATTGTAGTAGTATGTTTACTATACCTTTAATTTAAAGGTTAACTTAACACTTAAGTTAACCTTTATCCTGTGTAGCAACAGTAAATAAAGTTTGGCTGGCTAATATGCCTCCGGGCCAGTAAACATCAGCTTGAATAAACTTTAGGTAAGTGACCTGGTAAGGAGACCAAACTTAAATAAACTTAATCACTGGGTGTCCTTTAAGTTCAACCCTTTTCACGCCAGAGCTGAAGCAAAAGCATACAATCCACGGTCGTTTCAAACAATTCAGAGTGAATATTATAAAACAAATGAAACAACACAAAGTTGTAGTTTACATAAAATAAAATCCTGTACTTAATGTAGCCTGTTACATTTTACTAGCCCAACGTAAATTACGGTATTTAATATTACTATACAATATTCACTAAAATAGATTCTTTGTTACAATTTTAAGTTGATTCTAAAAATTTTATTAATTCGTTTACAATTCTTCGAAATTATTCAAAAGTGTAATAAATCAAATATTGTACCATCTTTCACATTTAAAAAAAATGTAAGTGTCGTCTTTTGTAATAAACAAATAAAAATATATAATTGACTTTCATTCTTAATTTAGAAAATAACACAGAAAGTTGAATGCAATCTATTAGCTAATAAGGTATTTATGAAAGATAATCAGAACAATAAACAATTCACAATACTTAATTAATTCTGCCCAACTCACCTGTATTTAATAAAATAATAATAACATCAAGGACGCTACTATATTTGGGGTTACAATTATTAATTATATTTTGTCTACCCATTCTATTCTGTAATCTTAACAATTGACTCGCCATTCCAGCGGCGCTTCGCGCCGCTTACGTGTCTCGACCTCAGAGGGGTAGATGGATCAGAATTCATAAGTGGATCAGAACCATTTGCCACAAGGTGAAGTTCGGCCACCAAAGGGGCTGGGTGGATCACAATATTTAGAAATTTCAAGATATGAAAGTTTAAAGATGAAGTTTAAAGTTTCAAAATTTAATATTTGATGGTTTTACAATTTTAGTTTAATGTTTAAAGTTTCAAAATTTCAACTTTAAATGTTGTGGTTTGAATGTATGTTACTTTGAGTTTTTCGTTTTCTCATGCGACCTAAAAATTTTCGGGTTACCAAATTTTTATGTAATTTTCTTCGCTAAATAACATGTTAAAAAAATATTTGTATTCTGAAAATTTTAAAATTTTTGTTGGGGTAGTAATCACCATAGACCCCGCCTAAAATTTAATAAATTCTTCGTGACTCTAGGGGTATGTGTAACGTTTTGTTTATAAACGTTTGCGAAAAACCGGTATGAAGGTGTAAAGAAAGAAAAACGTGAAAACGGCAAGGCCTAAAAGCCGGAATGCTAGTGTTTTGAGTTTTCTTAGCGAAGAGGTAGGTTAAGTAAAACTTTAGTTACATGGCCTTGAAGTACTTTGGGAGAGGCACAAAAAGATTCTATACAATTTTCCTCTACGAAGCACCGTTCAGGAGGTAAAAAAATTCAACCCCCTACCAACGGTAGGGGGTTAATTGTTATTTAACTTTTAACGTCGAAAACATGCCGTTAAAATACATTTTGTATTCTAAATATTTAGAAATTTCATAATTTTTGGATAGGGGTAGCAACCCCCATTGGATCGCTTTTTAAAATTTAAAAAATTACCTGTGATGCTATAAGTACCTGTCACGTTTTGCTAATAAAAATTTGTCTAAAAACCGTTTTGAAGGTGTAAAGGTAGGAAAACTGAAAACGGTCAACCCCAAAAAACCGAAATTTGGTTTTTGTAGTTCACTCAGAGGACCGGTGGGTTAAGGGCAACTTTAGTTATATAATCTTGAAGTACTTTTTGTGGGGCACAAAACAGGTTCATGCATTTGGTCCCTATTATTCACTGTTAAGGAGATAAGGAAATACAACCCCTACCGTAGGCTAGAGGGTGCTAATTTAAAATTTTCGGGTTATAAAATTTTTGTGTAATTTTTACGCCAAATAACATGCCGTCAAAAGAATTTTTGTATTCTGAAAATATAAACATTTCATATCTTTTGGATAAGGGTAGCGACCCCCGTAGGACCATCCCTACAAAAATTACATAAATCTGGTTTTCTTTAGTAAAAAAAAAGGTACTACAAAAAAGGGTTATCCTTAAGGATATAAAGTGCTTTCTTCTAAAAAAAAAAATTAAAATTGACAATTTTTCGAAGCTTTACTTTGTAGTGGACGAGGCTATTCAAAGTTTCTATAAATAATTGTTTTTAAGGGAGTTAACTACTGTTTATGACAACAAAGAACACGAATATTCCTGAAAAAAAAAATTTCTTGAACGTTTTTCTTCGAATTTTTCTCCAAAACTTTTCTTCTTACGTAAGTTAGCATTTTACTCCAATTTCAGAAACACCTTAAGTCAAAATTTTCAATTTTTTTTTTAAATCAGTGATTAACATTTAAAAAAACAAAAGTATACATTATTGTATAGACCTATAAGGGAACAGCCCGATGAGCAAATTGTATTTTTTAATACTGTATTTTATTGGAAACGTAGTAAATTACCAAATATTTAATTTTTTTCCAGAAGTTAAGTTTTGACTTATGGGCTTTCTGAAATGACTGATTTAAATATCAGTCTTCTATGATTCACCCCATCACTTTCTGTACTTTTTAAGTCTATATAAATTCAAATGGCAGATAAGCGTATGGTTAAGGGACTCTTGGATGCTTCTCTTAGACGCAGTATCCCATCATTCATTGGCTTAGTTTGAGTACTTATGGGTCATTGATCATTAAAATAATGTATGCCATAAACTGAATGTAACTTGCTAGTTTCTCGTTCATAAATTATTTACGTAGCAGTTTGGCAATGGTCTCTACGATTTTACAAATTATTCTTTATTATATCATATTAATTTCACTAACATTTTGAGCTGCCTTAATCCTTACTATCAACTTACACGTGGTTCGGTGGGTCCACCATTATCAGAGTGCACAAAATATCATTGGTAATTTTAAAAATATTTTTATTTAAAAACCTACAGACGATATCGCATCTTCAGTTAACTATGTAAAACTGTTCAGTTATTCTAACCTATCTCTTCTCATATTTATTACAGATGGCAGCAGCAGTCAATATCACTTCGTCATTGTTAAATTTAATTTGTTGATTTAAAATGTCCTGCCTATGCTCTTATAAATGTCCATAAATATAGAACATCTCATATTTTTCAATCCTGAACAGTTTTATATAGACGATTGAAGATACAATAACTTCAGTAGGTTTTTTAAATAAAAACATTTGAAGTATCACATGATATTTTGTGTTATCTGTTGACGATAGATCCACCGAAACACGCGTAAGTAGACAGTAAATGGCAAGGAAGCTGAAAAGGTTAGTAAAATTTAAATTTTTATAAAATAGAATGGATTTCAATCTGCAGAATACATTATAGTTATTTATTTAATTTTAAAATTTACATCAACTATAATAAAAATTCATGTGTTTATAAAATTTACAAAAATTAATAGTTTAAGTTTTCTTGAGACCAGAACCCCTACTTCACATGAAGATCTTTGATCAAGAAAAATATTTCAAGATATCATTACGTTGCATACAAATTTACTTCCGATTTGTTCATCAATTAAAATAAAATAAATATTGTCATAATTTTTTAACCACACGGTAAAGATGACTACGGCATGTAATAAAAAATTTTAAAATAAAAATCTTTTCCGTATTTACATAAAAGTAATAGCCCTTGAGATTTTAATAGGTGTTATTTATTAAACATTCAAGGTATTTAAAATGGGTAAGTAGATTACAATTAACATTTATTTAAATGATTAAAATACTTAAATATCATTGGCTAGTTAAATTAATTAGTTCTTGATATTTTTTCTTTTCGTTTTTGTTCACGTTCAAGCATCCACAGAATGAATAAAATATATTAAATAAATAAATCTTATTCATTCGGATCGTACAATTTTTGAAATTCCAATTAATTTTTCACCAGTTTTTTCTTCTTTCCTGGATTATAATCTTTCATTTAATCTTCTGCTTAATGTTTTAAAAATCATCCCTTTTCAGTACACGGATAGTTAATTTACAATTAGAAAAGCGTTGGTAATTACCTTAAAGATATTTATTTACTTAAAAAGGAATTAAAAGTAGGAAATTCCCTTATAATAACACCAATTAAATTATTAAAAACAACATTGTGATCATCAGTAATAGGTTAAAAATAGTATTCCCGCGCGATTTATAAAATTTATAAACCGGGATATTTAATATTCCAGTTTAACAATTTCCTTATTATCATTCTAACATTTATCTGCGTGTTAAAAAAACTATTTTATACATTTCTGTGTGAAAAAGCCGTGTATCAGACAAAAAAAACCTTTCCAAGGTAATTTTGCAAACCAGAAATATTTGGGTTTTTTTTGATTCTTCATTTTATTGTGCTCGAGAACAAAATTTAATTGGCTCACTTCCAAAGCAGTAACTGTATATGATTGTAATTACTGTCTATTTCTCAAGTAAAGATAAATTAATATACGTCAATGAAAATTCATATTACATCTTATATTTTTTTATTAATTTGAATGATTCAAATTATTTTCAATGATGAGGTATTTTCTACCTGAGAACATTAAAACTTTCATCAAGTATACTTATTGCAAAATCTTAACTGTGTAAAAAGGTAAATGTATCAAAATATTAATTCAAAAGAGAGTAAATTTCATTGGTTTCGATTTAAATGACAACTTAATTTAGAATTGTTTGAAAATTCAAAACAATTTTAATTGTGGTGATACCGCAATGTGAAAAGTATAACAAAATTTTTAAAACGGAGTTCTAACCTTATAATATACATTATAATATAATACATTATAATTTAAAAAAAGAATCAAACTGTGATTGGGTAAAAGAAGTTAAGTTCTTGTTAATAACACAAGTAATAATTAAAGCGCGTTAACCTATAAAAGTTTAAGTAATAATTTAACTCTCATATGAAACACACACGTAACTGACACGCGCCAAAAACTCTTTACCACTAAGGTTCTTACTCGATAGACGTTCTAAATTAAGGATTTACAAGACAGTCATAAGACCAATCTTGACATAAGGAGTTCAACTTTAAAACCTGCTAATCTATCACATATAAAATTTGCACAAGCGATACAAAAAACGATTTTACGCGCGATAATTCAATGCCCCTTTAACGTCACAAACTTAATGCTAAACAAAGACTTGCAAATATCTTACATAAATTACGTTGCGAAACATTTACACAAGACTTTGCACGATGAATTCGAACAAAACATATTCAATAAAGTAACATCGGGTTCGTAAGAAAGCATAAAATAAAGCAAAGTAAAATAATGAAATAGAGCATTAACACGTAAAATGTCTTTGGCCAAGGAATCTTCTTGGGAAGGCCAGATGTAGGACTGTGGTGATTTTTTTCAAGCTCTAAGAGGTGAATTGCGTTTTGAAACCACTTCGTTTTAATTTTAGTAATTTTTAAAATATTTTTTAAATTTAGGGCTACTAACAAATTCTAAATATTTGATAAAAACGTCACTTAAAGGAATTTCCCAACGGAAACTTATGAAATAATAAGATTAGCATTCATAATAAATTAAAAATATATTCTCAAACTCATAAACACGATTATTTTAGTAACAGGGCCTATAATAAGAATTTTTATTTGATAGCTTTTCAAACAATTTTCTCTTTTCTTTCTTCTTTTGAGCGAAGAAAAAAGGGAGCACTAAAGTTTTAAGTTCGTTTGCCATCTAAATGTTTTGAAAGATATGTAAAGGACTACGCTAATTTTCCATGTTTGATCAGTATTTAATATTCTCTTTCAGTGACTCTCCGATATCAATGAAAAACTGATTTCCTTCCGCAGAAAATCTACATGCATATACACTAATAAGTGTATGTATTATTTATTATTGCATAATTATTTTTTATTAAAGGTTCTTTTTTAAATTTTGTGCTGCAAAATCGTGCTTAAAAATTTTATTAACATATTGATTTCCATATGAAAGTTTAACGAACCCTGATGATTAAAAATTCATTAAGGATTATCCCTTAGTGAGAATTAATCGTTTCCTGCTTGTGTAATTTGCTTAAACACTGATCTACTGATATGAAGTAAACAACAGTCGACATGAATATCTGTACTGATTCTAGTAATATTAGTTACATATGCTGGAAGAGAAGTATCATTATTGATTCTAGGAATGATGTTGCAGTAGCGTTGGTAGAATACGATAATGTTCGATATGTTTTCTATATATTCCCTTGTTCGTATTACAGTATTTTGTATGCATAGATATTACTCATTTATTAAAAAACAAATTCAATATTATTTTAACAGAATATTGTAAACAAATAATAATAGGTTATCTAACCATCATCTGATAAAAGGTGAACATATTAAACCTCAATGTTCTTCTAATGCCAAAATGAATAGTAAAAATTAACTTTTGAAAAATCAGCTGTTAAAAGTTCAATCGGTTTGAATAATACGAGTATATCATTTTTTTAGTTGTTCAAAGATCAAATGGATGTCATTACTATACACTTTTATATTTTCAAAATGTTATTTGTATTTAAAAAAGTTAATGTTAATCTTAATTTACAAAAAAAAAACGATTATTTGGTTCACTTTGGCATATAATTTCTCCTTAAGGAAAGGAGTAAAATTTCTCCTTTCGCGAGAAAAAAATCAGACAAAAGTTTCCCTTTCAGATAGCCAGAGAACCTAATTCACTCTGTGATAATAAAGCTTACATATTTTAGAATTAGAGTACACCATTACCATAAAACGTAAATGTTGTTAATTCACTCTGGTAACAGACCCTAAGTCATAACAATCATAAATTTTAAGTATGTCACTGAATGAAATTAACAAAAGAAATTTAAGTATATAATAAAATATTTTAACCCTGAGTTATGTTTTTTTTTTGTATTATATCTCTGTTTTGCACGTTATTACTACTAACGCAGATTATGAAGGGTGAAAGATTATAATATAAGGATAACGTCACAATAGTTCGATTCATTGTAAAAACAAACAAGATGTCACAACTCTGAACGATAAAAAGATTTTATTCAACTTAGTATATCACAAAATTTTGAACAAGACTTATCATTAATTCACTAGTGCACACCTATTTTATTTAAGTAACTAATCTAGCCTTCTACGTAAAAGATTCCAACAGAGTGTTCCAAGCAGATAACGCAATAAAAACAAATAACAACAGAAACAATAAAGTTTATGAGTTTCGTTACATTATGAAATATGACATACGTCAAGAAAAAAATACTTGATCGTGAGTCGAACCGAGGACCCTTACTGTACAAGTAAGTTGTGCTGACCACTACTACATCACGGATGTGTATAGCTTACAAAGATTTTAACTTATTTTTTACAGGGATTGACACAATAGTATATTAAAACAGTGTTTTTTATTGAATAGCATACTGGCATTTCAATCGCATTTCAAATAATGTATTTTGCAATGCTTGTGTTGTATACATCGATATCTGGATTGTTATATTATGTTTAGTCTGACGACCCCCCACCAGGATGTATTCAAGCTTTGGAACACATCTCAGTCACCCCTACCGAGTCTTAACTTCTCAAATTCAATACCTTGTCTCTCTGCAGTGACCAATTTGACATACAATACTTATCCCCACCATTCAATAAATGTCATCAATCTCCAATATCTCTCTTTCATGTTATCATCCACGCTCTCTCTCAGCTCTCTCGTCTATGTAATTTCAAAAGCCAGACGTTTAGGATTGAAAACGTGTATTTGCGACATGTATTGCATAAACTATATAATTCAGCAAATATGCTCGTTGTACATTGTTTCAATTATTCAAATTATCCTCCAAAACTACCCTAAAAGCAATTAAATCAATCCAAATTTCGTAAACACTTTAGTATAGTCATTCAATATTGAACGTGCATAATCTCTGCGCAAGTAGCAGAGGTGGACTGGCTATAGTTCATTCTTACTAATTTAATAAATATTGTTAAGTTATAACCATGTGAATTACAACTCCATAACTTTAGTAACTATATTATTAGGAAAAGCAGCTAATTTTATTCTTTTACGAATAAATTCAATGAGCACTATGAACATTTGTTTACAGAATAAATAATATGTTATTGCTGAGAATGATTAAAACCATTATAAAGCATTTTTTGACAAATTAATTTAATTGCTTGAATCTGACTTCGAGTAGTTTAATAATGCTAAAAGTAAAAACATTAATATTACAGTAGTTAGAACCAAACTGACAACTTATGTATATATGTCTCTTTAATGAATAGCCTGCGAAACGATTCATTTCATAATGCTAAAATATAAAATCGATTAGCAATTGGTTTAAATAAAAAAAAAAATAAAAAATTAGAACTGTTTGAATGAAATGATTCAGTAACTGGTATATAATTAATGGAAATTTCATTATCACTTTCAATTTTACTCTACTCTTTTTGGTGACGTCATGACTCACCCGTGCTTCACATTTCATCAATATCACTCTCGTTTGTTGGTGTAACGAATAACATAACAACATGCTCGTGTTTGTTCGTGGAAGTGTGATAGTAATGAATAGAAGATGGATATACCAGTTGTTTTAATATTTCTATACATTTCTGAAACAATTAAAAACACATTTATCAAAATTGAAAAAAATGTATTTTTTTGTATTAATTTAAAAAAAACGAAAGCGGACTAATGGTTTGTTAAATTATTTTGATGAGTAATTTGCTGATTTATTACAGGATGTGCAAAATCTAGTTCAGAAATAAAAAGTGTACAAGAGGATGTGTTTAAACGAAAGCCTTAATAGGAAGGGGAAAATCTTATATGTTTTAATATAATGATAAACATCCATAAAACTGCTCGTTTACGTGAATTTTTTTGGCCCAATTAATTGAGAAATGGGCCTATTTATTGAACTGGACTTCGCAAATTCACCATATTAATAAGAACTTTTAATATATAAATTACAGACCTCCATTTTTTATTTAAATTAAAAGGAACGATGTTTTTTCTGTTTACTGCAGATCCAAGGTATTCAAGTAAAAGAGAAAACCTTTATTTTAATGGAAGGGTTTTTTTAATAGGTACTCATATTAATAGCACCAAATTTAATATTCTTCTTGACATTTTCCCATTTTTATAACTAGATAAAAATAGATTATTGCTTAATTGCTGGTAAAATAAGAATTAAAATACAGCATTATCAATTAAAACTAAATAAATTGAACACAAAAAAAAATTATTTTGAGTAATGGATCTTTTTCAAATGCGAAAGCTGTCACACACTCGTCAAGAATTTTTTTAATTTCCCGATCATTTACAGAGCTAAAATTCGGCATACTGCATCTTAGAAGTTGAGTAGATAAACTAAAGCATTTACAATTCAATCACTTTAACTATCCTAAAGAGATTCACACTATTTCTAAACCTTCCTGAAGGTAACGTTCGAAATATTGGTATATTTTCTAAGTGATACCTCGAAACAGTAAAATTTCGAGAAAAAATCAAGGAAAGCAATTTTTTATTTGTGTAAACAATGTTTTTATTTAACATACCCCTGCAAACTATCAACTGATAGTTTAATCAGTTGATTAAACTATCAACTGATAGTTTACAGGGGTGGGTTAAATAAAAACATTTTTTATACAAATAAAAAAATAATTGCTCTCCTTTATTTTTCTTTGTTTGTAAAATTTGATGTGCGTACAAAATGTTTAATGTTTTCTCTGATTTTGGAATAGGGATTGATTTTTAATTCTGTACTATTATTCATGCAATGCCTCATCACCATCATAACTATTGTCATAATGTCTCCTAACAATTTTGTCATCAAGTTAATCTCTATCAGAATACATTTTGTGCAATCCTTGAAAAAGCACTACTTGGGAAATATCACTTCCACTTAACTAATCCTTTCATCAAACCTAGTGACTACGTAATTTGCAGTTTCAGTCAGAACATTTAAGACAAAAATGATCAAATTAACTTATTGAAACAATAACTAATTACGTTTTCACTATTTAAACATGTATTTATACTCACAACGTAAACGTAGAGTTTGAAAAGACTTTCTGAAAATTAAGTGCAGTAAGCTAACTACGTAGGCCGTATAAATTCTTTTATTTATTTTTTCAATTTAGTATTCTTGCAAGGTCTTCAATTGTGTAACGTACAACATGTCACTTCAGATTGATCTACGATCCGTTCTTTTCATTATCCACTTCACTTCGCTTCATTTCACATTAATTTATTGAATTTAATTTAAATTTAAATCCGAGAGTTTTTCATCTTCTAACAATTTTGGAATGTTGCCCGAATGAAAATCGTTTTAGAGGTTGAATTAGAACGTCCCAGATTTTATTTATTACGTTTATCATTAAAACTCATCTAATAATTATACATGACTCATTTTATATGATTTGCACCGTCTAAAAATTAATAAGTTGTGTATTATTTTTATAATAATAATTATGTTGTATTAACCAAACCTGCAATGAAAAAAATCTTATTCATAAAACCATGCAAGAAACTGTAAACCTAATGGTTGTTTACCAGGTTATTTACCCAGAGTATTTTCTTACGTTACTCTTGATATGTCACATCCACATAACTTACATGTAGTTGTAACAATCAATTCAGATTCTTTCAGTATCTAATTGTTTATAAGTAACAAAACATTATTTCAAACTTATAAGAAGAATCTGTTATCTAAAAAGTTAATTACAATAAATTTTTACAGTTATATCAATACAATATTAAAATATTTAATTTGATATTAGATTAAATTAATCACATAATGTTATTAAAAACTTAAAATTTTAACCTAACTTAACTAAAAAGAAAATATTACCATTTACGATCAATAATTAATGATTTTCAAACCAAAACAATTATTCACTACTGCTTTTTTTGAAAATCTGCTGAACAATCGCATCGCATTATGTACAAAACTGGTCTTCACAAAAAACACTGGCGTTACTTCATACTATCCAAACACTCACTAACTCGTTAACAGGCGACTGTTTTTATATATAAGACAATCAATTACTATTCCAAAAAAAATAAAACACTAAAGAATAATAAATGTTTTTGAAATTTAAAAATAGATAATAAAAGGATATGTAGGGATAAAAAAATTTAATAAACTGGAAAAATAAACAACACATAATAACCTAATCGATTACAATAATACAAATTTCAGCAATACTGGAGATAATAAACTACTTCTGTAAAAACTTCATCCAAAAGCGCAATTGTCAAAACACAATGCAACATCATAAACAACAATGGCCATTCCAATAGCCACATCATTATACGCATTTACGTATAATAGCCAGTAGTCATTTTACCATAACTTTACCTCCAAATAAAAAAACGAACAGAAAAAGTGAATATTAAAAATTACCAATTTTTCCCCTTGGATAAGTTCACCATGTGGCATGACTGAGGTTGTCTGACCCTTAACCGCAAAACCAATACAGCGAAAAAAAACAAATATTTCAAAAATTCAACTTTGTTACCAAGTTCTTTCTTAAACGCATAGCACTCTTCATTATAAACTAAAATAAGACAATTCTTCCCTTATACTCTGTAATCTCAATCTCCTCCATTACCGACTTGTTAAACCACTTTCTTCTAAACTAAGACGGGTTAACGAGCCACAAAATGGTTCACGTTCTTTGCCTTTGAATATTATACAATGAACAGAGCAAAGTAATATTCTCCCGTAGAGGACCTAACTGGTTTGATAGATCAAAAATCACACTCATCAGCAACGTAAGAAAGTTCACCAAAATCCCAATTTAATTTAGCGTTATCACTCCCTCGAGCCGTCATAACCACACCCCTCTTACTGACTCCCTCAGTGTCATTACTATGATTCAGTGTCCAGAATGATTATTTTTATACTAATTACTGTGATTTATTATTTTAATTAAATATGTGTTGTTTAGGTCATCAGCCGAAAGGCTGGTTTGAAACCGTAGAGGTTTTACTAAGTAAAACTAGGAGTTGGTGGTTTACAATTGCCATCCTCACTGAGTGGTAAAGTACGCTTATCATCATGCTGGGCCCTCTGAAAACCACATATTTTCCACTCTGCAAATGACGTCTTCACGTCATTCACCACAGGGTCTGGCTGTATATGAAATTCGTTACTTTCAGAGGAGATATCTCTGATTAGAGTCTTTTATACCTCTACCTCTTCTGTTGTTAAATGATTCAGTCATTTAATTGGCTGACCATGTGATAAAAAACAGAACAATTTATTTTAGCCCGGCAATGAACAGATTGAGTATAAATAATTTGATACTCCACCAGTCTGCTATGTGGGCAAATTAAAAAATTAAATATTTTTTTTTAAATAATAAAAATAAATATAAAATAAATAATATATAATTTTATTAAAAATTAATAAATTAATAATTAAATATATAAAAATTAAAGTTTTTAATGTTTTTCTTGTCTTACTAAAGCGTTGCTCGGAAGTAATTATTTTTTCAGAGTTACCCACTAAATTGTACTTAACAATTTTAAGTGGTAGTGACTACATATGCCACACAATGTTTTTCGTAATCCCCCATTTTTCTCAGTATAAAACTGCTGGAGATTAAACAAATCTATTGTAAATTTCTAATTAACATAGTATTAAAATATGTTTGTCATTTTTAAACATTATAAAAGTTATTATATAAGAAAGAATGCATTATTACTACAGAGGGTCATAACAAGTAACAATTTGCTTTTTAGGGTATAAAAAATTTACTTATTATTGAAAATAATTCATAGAGTAACTATTTATTAGGCATTACGAATGATGTAAATAAATAAATGTAAGTAAATGTTAAAAACTTATGAAAAAATATTAAAACAAAATCAATTGAATGGCCTTAAAAAGCTAAAATTTGAAAGAACAAGTACAAGGTCCTTTAAAGAAAACGAAAGAAACAAAACACATTTACACATGTGGATTATGACAAAAAAGAACCCACATTGCACTTAGGACATGGCTTATAACACTGTGTCCTAAAAAGTATAATATAAGTCTAAAGATTATCCAACAAAAATAAGTGTGAAAGGATTGTAAGAGAAAGAGAAAAATTATTTGGATGAATAGGAGGAAAAGAAAAGTTACGCCGTTGGATCAGAAGGATAAAGGATTGGGGGAACACAAGGGAAGAGATTACTTATGGTGGATTATCTTTTGAGAGAGATGGAAAGAAAAAACTGGTAAATAAATCCATTTCCGATGTATTTTAAGAAACTCTTTTTTTCTTCCTTAAATAATTTTTCCACGTTTCTCACGGTAGATAAGTAATATTGCTTTCTTTTATCAGAACATACTGGTCAGGAACATAATTCAAGCAAAACATTGAATAAGTTCAGTCTTGTTTAATATGTGTAAAATAATATTTTTAAGTTTTATTAAAGGATTATTGTAGTTTTATTTTTTAACAAAGCATCGACGCCATAATTTAAATAAAGAAAACAAATTTTTTTTGGGAAAAAAACTAGCATTTACTTACCTTAAACTATAAATGGAACTGAATATTTCTAGACAATGACTTTTTAAAGAAAACCATTTGATTATTCTAACGTTTTTAACAGCTTTAGGCATGCCAGCAGGGATAACTTATTATTTCGTTGATAACCGAATCAAATTTGTTTTTTTTAATATTGAAAAATAAATTATATTCCATATGAAGATGATAAAACCAGTTTAGAGCTACAAAATATGACTCTAAGGCACAGCAAATACATCATTATAAAGATATAATACAGATAAATCAATCTTTAACTAATATGCAGTGCTCCTTGGTACGTGCCAAACGAAGTACTCCAGCCGACTTATGCATACCGACGGCGAAAGAAGAAATTGATGAAAGTCAAAGTGTGAAATAATGAAATAGGCTGCTTAAAAAAGTTACGTATTCAATTTAATCAGTTGGCTATCAATCTTCTCGGCGGTAGTGTAGAAGATTAATATTAATTTAAGAAAAATATAAATTTTCATACCAATAAATATAAAGAGTAATAATAAAAAAAATTGTATTCAGGAATATTTTTCTGAAAAGGCAAAGCCGCTTGCTCAAACGCACGGCATTAATTTATTAATGTTGTCTAGATCGAAAAACATAGCTATCCAATTTTTAAAATATTATCAAAAAATATTTTGACTGATTTATTCAATAAATGATTAACATCAAATTCTTTATAGTCTTAATCATTCAAATGATATGAACAATTTTACTTGTCATAGTTTTTTTATATTTATAACGGCATTCACACACTTTTTTATGTTCATTTTAGTGTTTATGTTGTTGTTTATAATATTCTAACTGTTTGGAACATTCGAGAAAGCTAGCTTAGCAACCTATAAATAGGTGTACATAGTGTAGGTCTTGGGTTCGAATCCCATTCAGGCATATTTTTGTACGTTACAAAAATTATTTCATCCTTCCCCGTCTGGATTAGCAGTAATTGCAGAACAGCCGGACGTTAAACCAAAAAAAAACAAACAAAAAATACATATTGTAGTAGTTAGTTGTGTTAGTTTTTATAGATAGTGGTGCAGGTGTAGTGTATAAACATGACGAGTCTAGTTTGAGAACTTGTTTAGAAAATTTTAATAAGGTATGTTGTTGTTAATATAGATAGATTAATGCATTGTTATTTCTTAATAAAGAATCGTACTATTGTGACCAAGTATATAGGCTAGTTAAGGCTTTGTTTCTTATTTTTTAAATAATGTTTTTTCGTATTACGTACATAAATAAATGAGCGTAAATCTTAGCATGTTTATAAATTTTAAAATTCACTTGCAAGCCTATTTGCAAAGTGAAGTGTTAACCTTTGAGTGTTTCACACAGTATATTCATGTTTAACACGATACGTGAGAATATTGTAAAAATAATTTAAAACATGTTTGGCATGTGTAAACATTGAATTTTTATTTTTAACGAGTTTTTCATTCTATTTTTAGGTAGGCGTGGTTATTCTTTCTAATTTTGATTTTGTTATAACTTACTTATACTTTTGTTTGTTGTTCGAAATTTGTTACACTTTTTCTTTGTAGCTCCAAGAAATTCATAAATGAAAATTCTTTTGGTAGTTTTCTGTGGCGGCGTCAAAATATTTTAAAACATTTTCTTGTTTTATAAAGGGAACAAAAAATAAAATTTATGTATAAAATTACACATGCAATAATATATAACTGCACGTTTTTATAAATACCGTATAAGTTAAAGAAAAAAATGTGAAATTAAAGAATAAGAACAAAATATAATATCTATGGTAATATTATAACATAGAAGTTGGTATCACTACTACTATTATTTCTCTTGTTGAACTTGACTTCTTCCGCGTTTTTCTGTTTGTAGTAAGGTACTGTACAAGGCGGACGAGACGCTACAAGTCGCAATATTACATTTTAAAATTTAATAACCAAACTCCTAACCTAACCTGACCTAACATAACCTTACCTTACCGATCTCTTTTTTTCATCTCCAATCTTTTTTTCTTTGTGTTACTTTATTTCACTTTTTTCCGTTACATCAGAGTTCAGAAAAAACTACATGGCGTAGAATTCTTCGCCACTTTTTATTTACTTAACGTAACCTACTTTATGCATTCCATCCCTCCGTTTGTTTAAAGTTTAAAGCTACATTACATTCATTTTTTGCGTTTTTTCTGTCGGTTCTTTTTCACTCTTTTGCAATCCTTTCAACAATCAAATGAGAACAAATAACGCCTGAAGTAAAGCGTAGTGCCTCCGGATATACTCTCTTGTCATTTTTATTAAAGTTTTAACCGTTACGTTTTATGCAGTACTTCTGCAAGAGTTTAATTAGGTATCTGGTATGAAATTGATATTGAACTACATCAGTTATTAAAAATCTGAGGCGACTAGGCATTACAGTAAGGAACATGTTGCCTATTATGTAATTTGTGATGAAGTAAATTTTCAATTACTTGTCTCAATGCAATTCTTTTGTACTCACTATGCTCATGCATTAGAATTTTTCTGATTTATTTATTTAAGGTCGTGTCAGCAACTAGGTCATTAAAGTCGTCTTTGCATGACTGTTAGTAGATAAACTACGGTGAAAGTCAAAAATTACATTAAAATAAATAAACTATTACAATAATACACGTAAGACTATGTATTAAGGGTGTTTTACGTTTTTTTCTTATATTAAACTTTTAAAATTCCAAAAAATTATTGTTGTTTTAAATGTTCTTTATCAATTTCTTCCCGAATCTTTATTAACCTTGAATTTGTTTATGATGTGTATTTGCTATTCGATAATCATGTTTGTGATTGTAATGTCAGTGCCACGAAAGGGACGGACGTAAAATTAATAGTGAGTGACGAGTAGTTGTTCCTGAATAATTAATTTGTTTCAACCAAAAATACTAAAAATAAATTGAGGCCAGATATCCTTGAATCTTATTTTGTATCTATAAATTAAAGTGAACATCATGACACATGATTTTTCCTAATTTCAGAATTCGGAATTCGATCAATCCGCGACACACCACAGCTCCGCTGTCAGAAATCTATCTCCACCGCTTTTAGGCGATCCTTCTGTCTCTTTGTCAACACCCACACTTCCGCAGCACAGGTACACATACTCTCCAAGATAGCATAATAAATATTTTCTTTGTCTCCTTCCCTATTTTATCATTCCAGGACAGAATTTAACTGCACTATAAACCTTAGCCATCGCGAAATCTTGCTGTTTACTTCCGCTGCACTTGTTCCGCTCCTATCATAGATGACTCCCAGGTATTTAAAACTTTCATAGCTTTTCACTACACCCGTACCCAGCTGAATTTCATTTCCTGGCTTACCAACAGTAAGGTATTTAATCTTGTTTATATTTATACTGAGGCCCCATCTTTCATACTCCTCTTGCAACTTCCTCATCATCTAGCTAGCATCATCGTGATCTGCAGATATGACAACTTGATCATCCGCAAAGAAGAGAGTATAAATTATATTGTTGGCAACAGGGTTACCACACCACAGCATTTCCTTCACCATCCTTCCAAAATTTCTCCCTTAACTTATATCTACCCAAAATATTGGGGTCTCAATGCTATCCTGTGACTCCATGACCTTAGAATGCCTTAGAATTCAGTTTCATTTTTCCTTTAAAAGAATAATAGTGTGACGTTCATGTTGAAACATTCGGAACAGAGAATTGTGTCTTACGATAAAAAAGGTATTACGCAGAGTATTGATATTTTGAGGAGCTCAAAGTCAATAAACTCTGCATCGTGTTAATTAACACGAAATGGTTATGCTGTATTGTACATGCATAATAGACTCTCAAAATCCCACTCTCAAAGTACCTCTAGAACTTATCCTCTAGAACAGAGGCAAGTTTTGGAAGAACTGTATGTGAATAATGCTGATAATATATTTTTTGAAAAATGACTAGTGCGTTATACTCGGTGAGAAACTTCTATAATTTTAAAATAACAAATTATCTATAAATATTATAAAAAAGTAACGTTTGTTTGTAAAAGATAATCTCAGAATCTACCCAACCGATTTCGAACATTATTTTACTTAGGTAAATACGGTTGACTGCTTACAGCTTCCTGAGTAACACAGTTTACAAGGCATTATGTAATTTCTGAATTTTGAAAAAGATTGTGAGTTGTATAATTAATTCATATTTTATTTCATTTTTTTGGTAAGGGCAGGTCTTCCATCTAATCTATACATTATGTAGTAAACTAAAAATGACACGTTTGTTATATGTATAAAAATAATAAAGTATGATTGTTAATGTTCAGAAAACTATTGGCGGTTAAAAGCTGATGTCAAAATAATAATTAGTCTTTGTCAAACTGTGGTAAATTAATGTCTTATATTTATAAATAAAGTAAAGTCATACACGTGGTGCAAGTGAGAGGGAGTGTAAACCGTTAAATATAAAGTTAAACGTGATTGGTGGAAGCTATTTTATTCAAAGGGCGTAATTGGCTGTTTCAAATTTAACGGAAACCTTGAAAGCCAAAGTTCTGCCGCTAAGTTTGGTACCAAATGGGAAGGACATTTCTCATACAACCAGCAAATAGTGCAGATATGTTTGTTTCAGTTTTTTCTTTAATTTATCTAAGTTCAAACAAAAAGTATAAGTAATAATTATAATAAAATGTGTATAACCGACATAAAATTTAATGTGTCAAGTGTGGGAGTTGAAGACAACAAAAATTAATGATAAACTAACAGCATCTTCATATATTTTCAAGTCATCGAAAGAGAACTTTTAAAATAACCGACGCCATCGCAAACCAAAGACCTAGGCAGGTAAAATTAAACATACAGTTAACTATAAAAGATATAAATAAACTTCCAATTAATTACTAAAGCGCTTCTTTTTTATATATAAATTTAAAACTTAATAAGTTGTAATGTGTAAAAAAGTGGAATTTTTGTATAAAGTTTTTTTTTAATATTTAAAAATAAATGTATCTAATTATATTCATATGTGTTTATTCATCTCAAACCTTTCCATACAATGAAGAATTTCTTTGGAACGAATCTAACTTTACAATTCATACAACGAATATGTTAATCCTTTGTGGGGTTAACTTTGTGGGGTTACTATTTCTATTATAGCAAATAATGTCAATCCCTTGTGGGATTACTCTTTTCATTTCTCCTATAGCAATTAATTACCGTAAATCCTCGATTCTAAGACGCAGCTTATTTTGGCATTACAAATTTTGGAAAAATCTATAAAAATCATCAAATCCTATTTCTAATAAAAAGTGAAATTTTCTTACCTGAAATGAGCGATGAAGTAGAATTAAATGTAACACGATATTGATAGAAATAATAACTTTCTTGAATTTACTTTTTCGATTGAGTATCATTAAGGAGAAAGTTTGTTTCCATCTGCTGTTACGCATAACATAACTGTTATTCCTAGTTTCTCGTACCCAGTAGTTTTTTATTGTACTTCTTTGGTACCTTTCACATCGAATAGTGTAGTTTCCAGGCATATCGAAATAGACTGAAGTTTCATCAGTTTAATCCATCTGATCAAGAGTGTAGATATTTTCAGTTTGTAACTTAATAACATAGCACTTAAAATTCACAAGCTGCGTTTCAAAATCAAAGATTGCGTTTGTGTGCGTGTCGCTTCTACAAATTCCGATATTATTTATAAAGGTCATTTTTATTTTAAAATATAATTTATTTGATCTTATCATGCGTAGTAGATGTCTCATAAGTAGTTTAGAGTGCTAATATACCGGTTCAAAGATAATACGTGATAAAGACTGCAAGATAAACTCGAATGAAAGACGCACCTCGCTTTTCGAGGTATTAAATTGTGAAAATGGTGCGTCTTAGAATCCAGGAAATACGGTATATTTTATTCTACTATAAATTGTATACAATATAAATTATATTATGCAATAAAATACAATTAGAAATCTTAGAAATTTTCAATTTTTTTTAAATTATTTACTGGACAGATATCCAAAAGATAATGCCAGATCCGATTTCTGGGTAGAAAGTTGTGTAAAACTTTGAAAAATCAGACAGATCGTACAATTTGTTTAAAAAAATAGATTTTACCACCTTTTTTATAGTATAACACATATTCAATTAAGTATTCTCAGGCGGTATTTCTCTTCTTCCACTGGTGATCCGTACTGATGTCACCAAAATATCTGTTTTCAGTTCTAATTGGTTTTATATGTGCAGCGTGGTATTTATTTCAATGTATAAGGTAGTGCGAATAGTTAAACGCTTTACGTTTAATTTTCCGTAAAGCGCAGTGAGCGGTAGTTAACTGGTTCGCTATAAATGCCTACTTAGTATTATGTTTAATAGACCACACATACACACGTACACACGCACGCTCACTGTTGTATTGCCATAGGCCTAGTTGTAATACACCCTCTGGCTCTTCAAAATTAACTACTTAATTTTTAGGTAAACAGTTTGGAACAAAATTGGTTACTTTTATTGTCTATCATTAAACAAAAATTTTAGTCTCAAATTCCTCTAAAGTTCCGTGTGTTTACATTTCAACCGTCTGTCAATCAGCCTGTTTGTAACCTTTGAACCAATAAGTAAGCCGGTAGAAAGTGTACGTGACCGTAATGTACAATAGTAACTGGTTAGTCCATACTCTATTTTGCTAACAATCTCCCTTCAGCAAGGAAGTTAGGGTGAGTCTCATTTAGTTCAGTTAATTAGATAAAGCAATCAGATGCAGCAGTTGTAACAATAGCTTGTTTTACCTTATGACCCACTTTCAATAAGTTAATTTAAAAGTTGCTTATACAAAATTTTAATTTTCGTAAAGAATGAAAATTACTTGTAATTTTAACTTAGACTTTAATTTAATAGGTAGGTTGATGAATTAGTTATAAATAAAGTTAATAAAAACGATGGAAAATTCAATTTACTTTCAACAAAACTTTATTGGTGCCTCGACAGATCAATTTGTTTAAAAAATAATTGACTATTAGTCCAAAGGTCCCAGGTTCGATTGCTGGCTGTGATCTGGAAAGTTACAGAAGTTAAATCTTTGCTACTGCTGTCGTAACTAGTCTATTCTAAAGCTTTCTTAAAAATTGCACTAACTGCTTTTTGTGATTAACTATTTTGGTATTTTATTTTAGGTACGGTAATTCACCCTGAGTAGCACAATTTCCGTATAAGATATTAAAAGTTATTTAATAGGTGGTGAAAGATTGTACAACCGAAAGAAGGGGTACTCAGTGGTGAAACAAGTGCATTCTCCGATTAGGACTGTGGCTGTTATCCACTATTCAGACCAAAACATTCCTGCCTCATTTTCTCTCTTGACGCTGTACGCTTAGTTAGTTCCTATTACCTAGGTCACGGACTAGCTGGTTGGAATAGTTGATTACAAAATTTAGAAAAACGGGATTAATTCTACTGTCGGAATTTTTAAACCATCATGAGAGGTTGTATTGCTTACATAAAAAGGAGCGCCAAAAGCAAGTTTTAAGAATTTGAACTCATAGGCCGCGGTTGATCTAAATATGTTCTCTGACGTTTCTTCAAAAAGTTGGGCTCCATAAGTCCAGATAGATAAAATGCAAAAGGTTTTTATAAATTTAAATTTTTGAACAGAGGTTCAATTTTGATTTAGGGTTAATTAAGCAATAGAGCGTAAACCTTTAAACATTTTTTAAGCAAGTAATGTTTCCAAGTTGATCGTCTGAGTGGCATTAACTAATGAGTATTAATACTACTTGTTTATTAACGATTGTTAATGTTAATAATACAAGTAACGGGGTTTATACAGGTGTAAAAGATGCACAAAACGTGTTCCTGTATAAATCTGGAAAGTTTTCTGTACCGTTATCTGTAAATAAATGTGATAGAACCAACTTTCATCATACCTGTAATTTGTATTACCACGCTTCTAAGGAAAAAGTGGTCTCTGCAGGTTTAAAATAATTTATTATTCGAACTGTTCGTTCGTAGCTAAAGCCGGTATTAAAGATATTTGACAAAATTATTTTATAAACGATATTTCACACTAATAGGAACATTAAAGATTATTTTCATAACATAAAAGATTTCCAAGTAAACAATGAAAATGGAGGAAAGATAACAAACATTGTTCACAATAGAAACAACTAAAATATTTATTACGGAGTACGAATCACATGATATATTGTATATTAAAATACAGTAATTATAAGAAAAGAAATAAGGGATTTAAAATATAAACAAAAAACTTTGAAAAACTCCGCTTACCACTTAATTTAGAGAAAATAACAGAAAATTTTAAATATTTCCGTTTTCATCTCCCACAAAATATTCATAGAATGTAAATGAAAGAAATGAAAAAAACGATCTCTACCAACTTTATCTATGAAATATTTTTCATTATGACTAAATGAAATTTTTACATTTTGGTCTCCTCACAAACCTCTTTTTCCCCGTGGGTAAATTTTGCTTGTAACCGAAACCTCCTTTTGTTTTATAAGGGAAACTTAAGAACTGAATTTGATAAAGCGTTGTGAAAAAGTTCAGCAAAAGATTTCTGAGTTTTAAAATAAAAATAAAATTATTTTATACGATGTAACGTTATTGTAGTATTGTAAACCTTATTGTAAAGAGTGCAATTCTTATTTTTTAGTATGAAATATGCAGTAGTAAGTAATAATATAATAATTTGAGCATACATTTATTTTATGGAAGTTCTCATATTAAGAGATCTCGGATTATCGGAAATTTTGGTTATCGATAACGGATTCAGCCCTAATTACTTCCGATTATTGGGGTTTTACTGTAAGCCTATATACAGGTCTGTAAATCTACGGTAGTATTTTTATTCGCTAATATTCCGTTTCGATAAATAATTAATTTATTAGAACTGATTAACTTAAACTGATCAATTGAAATATTTAATTAACTTTTGCTATTTAAAGATCTAAATAATCGACTAAATTTGAAAAGTATCATCTGTAACATCATTGATCGATAATACCTACAAAGGGTGCGACCATAATTGTTTTCATTTTCCTTAATTTTTTTAAATTTTTAAGAACTACGAAAGTAAAGTTTTGGGCACGCAGCTATCCATTTAAAAGTTCTCTAAGTTTGTTGTGTAAATTGCAATTAGGGATCTTAAAGTTCATTGTTTCCTTGCATTAGGGCGACGTAGATTACAACGTCAACAATAATTTGATATAAAGTTTGCTAGCCGTTGTTCTACGTGGTGTTAAGTCAATATACAAAATTTTAGGCAAAACTTTAAGTAGTAGGAAAGATAAATTGAGTTCGGTCGTGTTTAAATAAAGTGCTAACGGTTACTACATTAATAGGATAAAAAAGAAACGGTACTCTGAATTTTTACACAGATAACTCCAATTCTTTAATCAGTTCCGTTTGTAAAACCGTGAATTGTCATGACAGAATAATTGAAGATTTTACTACATTGACAAATTTATAAAATTTTAATAAATAAAAAGATTCAAAATTAAACAGTGATCTCTCAAGAGCCTAAAAATAGTAAAAATAAGAACGTTGTTCATACAGGTTCGGAAACGTTTCGTTAGCAAATTATAGCTGCCGAATTATTTGCCCGGATTTCAAGTAGGGCTACTTTGGTGAAATGAAGCCATAATAAAAGTTTTACGGTTTAATTATAATGAAAATTTAACTTTGTTAAATTCATTATTAAGTTATCAATAATTTTAGGTTAGAAATCACAAAATTCCACCAAATTTGCTTCGTAATTAAAGCCTTAAAAATATCAGAATCGGTTCATTATTTTTACTGAGGTCCCTTAATCCCAGGAAAAATCTTACGCCAACCGTAACTCACTAACGAACGTTTTTAAACCGACGTTTATAAGAACATATTTTCTTATTTTCAGCTATAGAATCAGCTCCCGAGAGATTACCGCTCAATTTTTAATCACTTTATATATTGTTTAGCATTTTTCTTAATAGAAAAGCAAATAAAGTACAAATAAAAGGAAAGGTTAATTATTTTAATCTTCGTAAGCTGCATTAAATTAAAAAATAAGGAACGATTCCTTTTGTAGTGTAAAGAATAGAACGTTCGACTTTGCTGGACTACAATGTGAAAGGTCCCAGTTTTGGTTCCCGATTACAGTTTTCAGACATACAAAATAATAGTCATCTGTACTGTTCCTCAACTGACAAAAAATAACAAATTATTATGTTCCTGATGCCACTTAATAATAATAATAATAAAATAAAAAATAAGAATGTGAATAATTTTTTTTAATGATGCCTTATTGCTTTTATTTCAGAATATCCCAAAAACGTTAGTTAGTTAATAATACGCTTTGCATATTTGTCATTAATTTAACGTATAATTAGGTAAACACAATGTTAGGCGTTGAATTGAAACCATATTCAGGTGTTTTTAAATCGAAAAGGTCATGAAGTATTTGGCATTGTATTTACCTTTCAATATATTTTAACTGATTTATGTTAATTTGTAAATGTTCCCTATTATAGTCAGAGTTCCTTTAAACCCCATTTACTCCATATTCAATACAATAGTTATAATTTTAACGGCAGGATTATATATCATCAATTACTGAACAAAGTAACCAGTAAAGTTACCGAACGGTTGCATTTGTATTACCTTTACATTAGCTTTTGTTATTAAAGTTATTAGTATTTGGTTACAACTTGAACAGAATATCATATGATTCAATAAATAATTCTACACAATTGAATAAATGTATCGCCAATTATAGTAAACTATTTACGTCTGACATGGATCTTACTTTAATCCATATACTGTACTATTATCTGTGGAAGATTTTTTCATGCTGCTATAAAAATTTAGTGTAACATTCTTTTGCATTTTTGCTCTGTAAACATCATTAAATACTTCCTACATAAATTTTATCTTTCCACCGGATTAATTATTTGCTATTCAAATAAAATAAACAGATTTTATTGCGAAAGTAAGTTAAAATATGGAATATAAACATGCGAGTGGACTACACCGTCCGGAATTTCTCGTATCCTAACCTCCATTCTACCTTTTTGTGCCACCAGGACAACCTTAGTCTCCCTCTCCCACATCTCGTCTTAATCTCAATATTACTTGAGGTCATCTAGCTTCAAAAAATCCCACATATGCTAAACCAGTTCAATCTTTTAAACTGCAATGCTTACCCAATACTGACATCAACTCCAGCTCTATATCTTACTACCTCATTTCTAAATCTGTCGAATCTCGAGACACCACAATTCCCCATTGCTTGCAGGCGTTTCATATTTCTAACTGCGAACTCTCACATATCTGCCTCATAGGTAACGTTAATTTTAATTTCAGTTTTGTATAAAGCCTTTTGACTTTTAAGAGTGTACTCCAGCTCTTTACTGGATTATGCGATGGAATGATTTTACGGCAGCCCTCCTTTTCCAATCCTAAGTGTGATTTCCTCTGCACTCCCTCGGTTTGTAGACACCTGCGTGCCTAGTTAAGTCAACTCGTAGCAAGGTTTCAGAATAGATCTATCATCTATTACTACTTATTTGGCTAGCTACATCGCATACAATCACATACTTTAAAACTATTAAAAGATTTATCTGTATAGATAAATTATAAAAACTAGGATATATGAGAGTAAACTCTTAATATTAAATTAATATTAGTCAACATATGTATGTACACGTAAAAAAACAACAAAAATGTAGTTCTTAGAAACTTTACACATTTGGAAGCACTTGTATGTTTGACTTGTTAAGAAAAGTGAAAGTGAAAAATTTGTCTCTTTGTCTTTCTTATTAAATCCCCCAGAGTTAAAAATACGTAGCTTATGAGATGGCGACTTAAATAAATATAAAAAAATTAATTAGCCTTCCTCATTTTCATTAGGGGAGGTTCATTTTAAACTTGTTTTCTTGTACTTTAATTTATGAAAGAAGAAGTTTTTACAAAAGTTATCCAAATTAAAAAAGAAATTTTTTTGCAATGAAAATGTTTGTGTTGTGTACAAAAGTAAAAAAAGTTAAACGCCTTTCGTGAATGAACCTCTTGGAAAAAATTTAATTTTTTTATAATTGCATTCAAGAGATTACCAAAAAGTATAAGATATGTTAGGATAAGTCAATACCTTAATGCATATTACGTAAATACACGGATTAATTAATTTGCATGTTTGCTTGAATCACTTCAATAAATGTGTCATATAAAAATAGCATCCTATGTTACATTTTGTTCGTCAGTCATCAATAATTATTCATTTGTCTTGTAATTTAAATTGTTCTTTTCTATAGTAAAATTTGAATGGAATTTGGTTCACTGTTATCTATGTTACTTATTCTCCTTATCTTATCTCTGTTTCCGTTGGTTGAATTCTTTTCTTTTATGTCCGGCCTACGGCCACTACATCTTATGCTATTGTACTAGAAGCATCGATGCAATTTTATTATTCTTGCTAGTCATGTGATCCTTTGTGGTTTTAATACAAAATCAGTTTAAATTATGCTTGGTTTATTTAAATTTATGTTTATATTTTCTTTTCGAACTTATGTAATCTATGCTCCGTTTTATCCCTGTACTAAGGGGAGTGTTTTTAAATTTCTTTTTTGGCACGGCAGCACGGCCTGTTTTGCCAGCAACTCATCAATTTTTTTTAAAGTTTTTTTATATTTATATATATTTTTGTTTATCTACTTATTGTATTATGATATTTTTCTTTGATAATTTTGTTATTTTTTTATTTGTTATTATGTATTGCTTGATTCCATAGTCGGTGTTGCGTAGTCCTTTAATTTCTAGATCTTTCTACCGACTATTTAGTGCACGTTCAATGCACGTTTCCAAAGCCGATCTTGCAGGCATTCTTAAGCCTAGTTTGCTTGTTTTTTTTATTTTAAAAATAATGTTTTTTCTAAATGTAAATTCTTCTCTTTGTAATTTGTTTTAAATTCTGTTTTGAGGGTTTTTTAATAAAATTAATAGGGTTTTTTAAATTTTATGTATAGTTTTGTTCTGTAACTGATCACTACTTGGAACTTGGTTTCCAGGGTTCCAGTATGGATAAAAAAGGTTTTCAATGATGAGTCCTAGGATTGATTTAAAAATGCATTATTTATACAATTTCAAGTAAATTACTGGTTTAAAATTTTGATTCAAAATTTAAGGACAAAATGATTTCAATTTGGTGTCGATATTACAAAACTTAACTTTTAAAAAAGAATTGATCTCTACGGATTTCAAGTAAATTTTTTTATGGCAACGATGAATTAATATAAAATATTTGGGTTCAATTAAAGAGAAGTATGGTTGGAGGACATCCCGCATTTGGTAAAGTACCTAAAAATGTTTTATATGGATTTCTACCGTCTTTTGGATGTCGCAGTGCTGGTCCTAAAATTGTTTTTTTTTATTTTATTTTTTTATCTTTATTTTAGCTCTTATTTGTTATTGGGAACTGTACATTATTGACAACTACCCAATTTTATCGCTGCTTTGCTGTATTATTTGACGTGAATTAGGCATGAGTTTGAACAGGGACCGCCAGTAGAGTTTGTCCATGGATGGCTGTCAGCTGGTCACCATTCAAAGTCGCTTGCCCAACCGGTGTTACTTAACAAATAATAGCGATTTACTACCAGCTGACTGACTGGGCTGACCCGAAGGCTTTTAATCTATTTCAAAAATATTTTTTTACTGAATTTGTTGCTTTATTTTTTGAATTTTTAGGTGATGTGAAATTGTATTATTGAACTTTGATTTTTTAATAGTTTGTTTTATTTATGGGTGCATCCTCATAAATTTGTCTTCATAATATTTTTTTATTTTTTTTATTTTCAAATTATTATAATATTTGGTAATTTAAAAAAAAAGATTTGTCTGTATGAGCCATCAGTCGACACTAAAATATTCTCTGTTCAACTTAACTGTTCTTAAATTTCAAATAATATTTTTATTAAAATTAATTTTGGCGCTAATTTGGTTTTTGTAATTTCTGAAACAACCATCTTCCACGTATCTTGTTGTGTCTTTGTTTTTTTTTAATGTTCTGTCCACCTTTTGTACGCTTCCTCCTTAAATGAGGCGTGACAATTCTTAGAATATAATAAGATAATTATAATCAATACTTCACTTATTTCTATTCGAAATTAATAAATCACACAAATTCCGAGATACAAACATTGTCACACCCACACCTAGAACAAAATTTACAACGAAGATTAAAAAAATGCTGGAATATAGATGTTATTTAAGAAAGACAAGAGTTTCCCACTGGGTGATTTTCTTTAATCAAGACGAATACAGGACATTAAACACGAACATCATAAATACTGCAGGTAGTAAGAATATACAGTTGTAGTCGTTACTGAATAAAGACAAAAAAATCTTATAATATTTATCCAATAGTACAGTTTTCTTCAGCATTCGCTTACTATGTACATTTAATAAACTTATAGGTTTATAATTTTCAACTAATATGCTATCATTATTCTTAATTTGTATGCAATATTTTACCCTTAACTTATTAGGGAATGCACCAACTTCAAAAGAGGAATCAATTAGATGAAGGAAATTGATTATTAATAAACTATTGCATTCTTTAATGATAATTAAACGAACTGGTTTGGACATTACTGCTAATGCAAACGATGAAGAGCGATAAGTAAAAAATAATGATGAAACAATGTCAGACCTAACCGGGAATCAAACCCGGACTACTGACATAGACCCAGTTGCTTTGACTTCTGCATCACAAACCGACCAGTACAGGTATTTGTACCAGTCACAATAACCAACCTTACAATTCTCTAGCGAAAGATTTTCAGGAATTTCACCCACACTAATATATTCGGTATTTTTAGATTTATATTAAGCTCCCTTTTTACGTACTCTTCAATTCCAGCTTAAGCGCCGTAAATGAAAGATTTTACATATTTTGCTTTTATAATTATATTAGCTGGTTAAAGTAAAATAAATATGCGGATACTTTTCGTCAAATCATTTCGCACTGAAGACGACATAAAAGGATAGATATCCTTTCTTATTGTACGAAACCAAGGAACGATAAACAAATAGACCATACTCATCATTTTATCACAGATTTAAAATATAAAACATTGCATAAATGATTGTTCAGTAACAATAAACAACTTTTTTTGTAGAAAATAAATACAAACTAATATAATATAAACATAATTGTTTTACTAATTTGTAAAGCATTATGATTCTAAGCACCCAATTGATGCGTATCGGTTAAATCATAATGCCTATTTATTAATTAAGTACTATGTTAATTATCTGTTTACTAAATGGGAATCGGACATTATCGAAATTGTTGATATTCATTTTCATTGTACAAACTCATACCATCCTTTCCACACTGGATGCAATAAAACGTACGTTGTAGGTGGGTTAAATAGTGACCCGACAAACAAATAAATGTTACTGATAATGTTAGCAGGTCTATTTCCAGCGATAAAATAATTAACAATATTATATTATTGCACAAAATGAATTAATATTCCTAATTTATGATCAAGGCAAAATGGAATGGAATTAGTTACATCTATATTTCCATGGTATTTAATGCATTGAAACTTTTCTACTAATATATCAAATGAATAATATTATGCAATATATACGTTGAATATTGTTTATTTCAATAGTTATGGCTTGTTTTCTATCTATATTAATCACTTAGAAAATCAATACCAAATAAAAACAATAAACTGTTTATATTAATTATACTACGAAGGATATGTACGCACAGACAAGAGAAGTAATTATTCCTTACTTTTAAATTACAAGACAATAATCACCGTCTGAAAATTAAATGATAATCAAAACAATTATAACATCAGAATTAATTGAAGAGGATTACCGAAAATAAAACGAAGGAAGTAAACTTTTCATAAAACATTGAATTACCTAATAAAGTATTTTATATTAGGATGGGTACTATAATATTTTTCAAGGCTGATGAGCTCTGAACGTTTGCATTGCCCCCTACCCCCTTTATAGCTAGCCAATGACTTGCCAGGAACGTTGCCAATACTTGCTCTTGTAGCTTTGTTAAATATTTCATCGGCCATTTTTTTTGGTTTTTCAATAATAATTATAACCTACAAATATACAATCAGCTGATTATGTTATAAAGTATTGCATGTTAACGCGCTCTATAATCGATGTGTTCAGTACGAGATACAAGACGAGAGTGAACTATTGCGGCTCTTATACGCATGCGCGCATAAAGTTTGTCAGATACAATCTGACAACGCAGGCAAACGTTCTGATTGGTCTAAATGTGTGGAACAGCAGAGCTCATCAACCGTGAAAAGCATATTAATATTGCTTGCCCTGTTAACCTTTATTTCGTGTAACTTGTGTGAATTTTCTTCTGGTTTATTGGCTTTAGTACTCTACATTTTATTTCATTTCTATTATATCCCTGAACTCTATTTGGGTTACTAACAAGCATCCCTTTGATTACATGTAATAGTTCTGATATTTTTAATGAGTTACTCCTTCTGTCGCCATATATTGTTTGACGTAGTCAAACAATTAGTTTGACTAAGATGGTCTGACCACTCCTTTGATATTTCTGACCCCAAACTTATTGCAAACCCTCCAATCCAAGCAATAAACAACGTGCAACGCGGGCGTGATTACTAGTATTTTACTTTTATTTTCTCTGGCTCAAATTAATCTTTTGCATTCGGCCTATCTCTAAAATAAAATATAGAATAATATATTTTTTCTAATACTAATTATAACAACAACAATAATAATTTTAGAATAATTTCTAAAATAAAATATCTCCAGAATCAAATATCTTTAGAATAAATATCTGTATTGTTTCTAATAATGCTTTAAAATTCTGTCCCAACACCTAAGTTTCATTTCTATGTGGTAAAACACTCACTCCAAATAAGCGCTTTCACGAAATGTTTAAGTTTCTTTACCATTATATGGTTATTTGTTTCCTATTACCGTTTCTTGCTTAGAGACAAAAACACGTCAACAAAAACAATTGACATTTCCCGCTAAGTACGAGTATCTAAAGTTTGGTGTTATTATTCCATTGAGTGATTGAAGTTTAGCACAAAAATATTTTATAAATATTAATACACAATATAATTTTTTATCCCTTTAGAACAATAAGCAGCTCCATGACCCAATAAGTTGAGGATATGTATGAAGTGTAAATGAGGTGTAGTTTTGTACAAACTCAGGCTGACAATTTTGAGAGAGTGTGGTTAATTGAACCCTAACCATCAAAAGTACACCGATAACCAATGTTCAGTATCCAAATCCGTATAAAATTAACAACATTTACTAGGATTTGAACCACTGAACTTTCGTCTCCGAAAATCAGCTGTAAAACAGCTGACTCGCGGCGACGACTTTACCACTAAAACAAACCGGTGGATTACACAATAAAAGTAAATGTACAAAATAGAAGATCCCGTTAAGAAAAATCAAGGGCATCTGACGGAACTTGTCTCCTTTCTTATTGAATACATTTTTTTTTAAATAAATTCTTAAATTAATAAATAAACTATTGTCTACCCGGTTACGAGTTTTGATAATGATATATTTATACTACACAAATCATTTGTATAATTATTAATGTGATAAATATTTTCTAGATTTTTTTTATTGATTTTTTTAAATATGTCAGAATTCTCTGAAACAAAAATATTTTATTTTTAATGAAATCAGGGATACTAATTCAAAAAACAAAAATGAATAACAAAAAAGTTAAACTGACAAAAAATTTAATTATCAACTTTATTTAGTTCACGAACAAACTAGCATACACGGACCTGGACATAAAGTAAATTCTTTACAAACGTGTACCAACACGTTGTTGAAATTTGTGTACACTAGTTGTCTGCAACAAACTAAAAGTTTTATTATGTTTTACATTTTACATTAGTCCCTAGTTGTTTTGAATTCTCCTTTTATAGTAGGTACGTTTATATAATATATTTAAATTAGATTCGTTCAATTCAACCTACGGGGATGAAAATCAAAGCAATGACGTTGTTACAATCCCTCTATTTTCGTTAGACCGCTAAGTTTAATTACCGGTATGGGTACGTTATTTCACTGTTACGTTGTGCTAGAGAAGTTGCAACGACACAATATAATACAAACTGCTCACGAACTGGAATGGTCACATTACCGAGTGATTCGGTTACATCCATAGTTACGCGATATTGCACAGGCGCTCTACCTCTGATTTTTTTACAAGTAAAATTTCTCCATTGTTTTTATCACATATTCAGTAATGCGAAAACTATTACATTTTGATTTCGAAATAAAAAAATATTTGATCGCTTTATGATACAATTTAAGTACTAAACATTCTTTGTAAATTACTTACTTTTAATTTTATTTTATTTTTTCTCGTAAATATCACAGAAGTCAAAGATTGATGGATTCCTATTTTCATTTACTTTTTTACTTTTTTTTTATTACAATTTTTCTAGCTGATCCAAGCAAATTAATTTGTACAGTAATACTAATTTATTCTTAACAACCAATTTCACAATTTTACAATTGACATTTGTAGTGTTATTTCTTAATTTTTTGTATCAGTGTTATTTATGAAATAAGATATGCATCTAAATAAATAATATCCGTCACTATGTCATCCCTTAAAATCCACAGAACTTTGCAACGCCGCCACCAGAATAGTGGCACCATCGAAACTTTGATTCATTTCCTTTTTTACTTTGCAATATTTCGTTACGGTTTTTGCCAAATTCCGTTTTCGGATTTTTGCAGAATCCTTTTCCAGAAGGTGTCCTTCTTAAAACCATGTAAAACTTTATAAATCAAACTCCTTATTCAAAAGAATCTCCATTTAAAATACACTGACCAAATTTTTCATTTTAATTTTATGATTAACCCACCGGGTTGGTCTAGAGGTAAAGTCGTCGCCAAAATCAGCTGTTAAACAGCTGATTTTCGGAGACGAAGGTTCCTGGTTCAAATCCTAGTAAAGGTAGTTACTTTTATACGGATTTGAATACTAGACAGTGGTTACCGGTGTACTTTGATGGTTGGGGTTCAATTAACCGTACTCTCCTAGGAATGGTCGGCCTGGGTCTGTACAAGACTACACCTCATTCATATCATCCTCATCTCATTGGGTCATGGGGTTGCTTATAGTTCTGAATTGACCAGATTGTAACGTACACATTTTTATTAGGAATTTAAAAAAAATTATGATTGTTCAAATAAAATTAACATATTGTGATGTAGCAGTAAGCATAAACAAAATATAATCACTTATCACCCTTCACCATCTGCATTAGCTTTAATGTGCTTTAATGTAAAAAATTTGTTCTAATTTTTTTATTTAATTAAAAGCAAGAAATAAAGTACAACTTCCGTATTAGGTAAATTATTTCTTTATATTCCAGGCCAGACTGAACACACAACCCCTCAGGCTGTACAACGACTTAGCCTACATTGTTACTGCTCTCATAAGCATACTTGAGTAACGGATCTTGTAGGCTACTATATTTGTACATACAAGAGAATATATTTATTTATTGGATATTATTATTTTTATTTCATTGTGAAACAAGTCGAAGACTTGTCTTGACAATAAGGAGTTTGCGGTCTTTTCAATAACATAACATGAACCCCTTCTTCGTTTGATTTTGTTCCCTTATGGTTCGCTGAATGTGACTGGGTAGTTGTGTGTTTCTGTTGGTGTTTCAAATAATATTACATTATTCCAACGAAATAAAAGAAATGGAAAAAGAGAAGAAGGCAAGAATAAAATAACTACAAGTAAAGGAAAATAAAAATCGTGGAATAAGAGATATCGACGGAATGAATGCAGTGGTACTGTAGAGAAATGTTTTTGTCATTGTGTATCGATACGCTTTCGTATACTTCGATATTGTGTACTGTATGGTTGACGTTTGCTGATGTAAGCATATTCCGTTATAACCATTACTACTTACTTCACATTTTGACAAATTCTAACTCATCCTCTCAAAATCTTTCTTTGAGTGCATCATATTTCCTAAGTTAACTAAGCTTTAATAACAATAGTATTTTATGTTTCTATTTTTTACACGAACAAGAAAATAAATGAAAATATTATTTAAGGGAAAAGTTGACTTTTTAAATAGATACTGAAAATGGTCATCTCGGTGCCACTTAGTCGACTGTCAAATGGAAGGTCCTGGATTCTCTTACAAAACCAACTTGACAATGTTCCAAAACGGAAATAGTTCCTAAAACAAAGAATTTTTTTTTACACAGAACATTCTAGTTTTTATATTACCTGCATAATTTATGTCATTTTATTGGTTTTACGTTGAATACATATGTATATCAAATCGCAACAGTAAATCAAACAAGAGTTATTTATTTTGAATTCTTACTCACAGTTGCCGACGATACTTATACCTTCTTCAGTTCTTTCTACCGTTAACATAGCATTTAATTTGAAACATCACCTAACTATCTTAGAATCATGGTTTACGAGTTGAAAAATTAAAATTAACTCCAATAAAACAAACCACGTTATTTTTACCCTAAGAAAGCAAAAGTACCCAGGAGTATTTTGATATAGCTCTCCTTTTACACAAGCTAACAAAACTTGCTATCTCGGACTCTGTATGGACATATGGCGTGGAATGAAGTAGACGCGGAAACTAAACAGTTTTCTTTCCCGATGATTAAAATTACATTTGATTTTAAAGTACTCCTTTATAAATCCTTACTTAAACCAATGTGGATATACAGATTTATGCTTCAGATATACCCTCAGCTGTAGTCAAGCTACAACAGTTGCAATCAAAATTTTTAAGAACAGTGTTGTTAACGCACCATCATGTGTTTCCAATCGTACACTCCATACAGATCCTAATACATACTTATATAAATAAAAAAAATTAACAATTTTACCAGTGATTTGAATCAAAATTAAAAAATAATAGCGACCGACTGATCCGCATTCTGAGCTGGCCACATTTTTAGTTAACCCCAATCTTCGGCTCTCCAGCAGGTGAAGCAAAGATTTGGGAAAACTTGTACTACTCAACTAAATTTCAAAATTACTTTTGTTAGAATCTTGTCAGAAGGCAACATCATTCTCCTTCTGGTAAAGTCACTAACAGTTACTGGATATCATATTGACCCGTCCACTCCTGTACTCCAATAAAAAAATGTTTGACTTAAAACTATACATCGGCGTACTTATATACCATATTTTTTCGTACACGCTAAATTTTAAAAACATCGGAGCTCTGTAAATGGACAGATGAATTTGAGATCCTTCAAATTCAATCACTACCTACACTTAAATAAGTTATAAATGTCCTTCAGGTGTGATCCTTAACCAGAGAAGTGACGACGTTCCTGCTGCCAAAATTCCAACCGAGATTAAATGATGAACATATTTTTCCAGTGATGTTCATAAGTCAAAAAACAAAATTAGAAAAAAATAAGTTTCTATTACCTTGTAAACCATTCTATTGAGTCTTTGAATCCGTACTGTTTATTTTTGTTTGTTAAACACATCGTTGTTTCTCCACACAAATATTTTTTCCTCGTAGTAAACAAATATTATTAGACAATAAACTTTTTTTTAAGCATTAATTTTATCGATATTAAACATGAAAATCCTGCTAATGAGGGTGTTCTCAAAAGTGGTAAAGTGATGTAAAATAAGCAACTACTGTATTTACTAACCAGTAAATTGTTGTTGTGCAGTTCTGCACAGTTGTAGAGCTAATAAAGTAAATAAAAAATGTATTCATTTCAACCGAAATTTGTAGAAATAAATTAATTTCTGCCACCTCTATGACCCAATGGTTAGCGTGCTACACTGCAAAGCGGAGGTCCTGGGTTTGATTCCCGGCTAGGGTCTGAAAAATTATTATGCTTTTAAAACCCCACCGTTCATTAACTCAAAGTACTCACTAATGACCAAGATGTTGATGAGGTTTCAAATAACCGAAAAAGTATTTGATTTCTGTAAGAAAAATTGTTCTTCAACTGTAGTATGAGTATAATATTATGCATCACGTGAGATAGACTGAAAACTGAATATCAAATAATTATTTGGTTTTTTTATAAAGTGTTGTCAGCTTGGTTGTAAATGACTACGGTGGATTACGGAATATTAACACTGGATTCTAAATTCTTAAATTTGTATAGGCCTACTATAACCGGGAAGAGACTTTTCGTTTCGCAACCCAATTTATTATTCAGATGGTTCTCAAATAATGACCTAGTTACTGAACTTGAAATCCCATACGGATTGCGGGGAGTAGAAGTTGTCTACAGTCATTGCAAGTTGCAAGTACTATTTATTCTGCACAAAATATCGACGATCAGCTAATAAACAGGCTGTACACTTATGGTGAGACGGGAAGTGGCAGTATTATTGCAGTGGAATGACGGAAGCAGTACTTATGAAATAACACCGTATTACTTTCTTTAAATACCTAATGTCTGTATGTTCAATATAAGAACAATAAGTAACAACCCCATGACCCAATGAGATGAAGAAAATACGTATGACGTCTAAAAGAGGTGTAGGCTGTACGGACTAAGGCCCGCCATTCCTGAGAAAGACTACCATTTTTTGGTTAATTAAACCCCAACTATCATAGTACACCAGGAAATATTTACTTTAATAAAATAATTATCAACAGAAATTTCAGATTAATTGAAAAAGAGATGATTATTTTGCAGTTAAAAGCCTTAAATAAGACAAACATAATTATGTTTTCCTTACTTAACAATATTATTTCTTTTCTTTTTTCAAAATTCAGCTTTATTATGCTTGTAACATCCATCAGTACAGATTTTTAGATAGTTTTCTTGTTAAGGTATCACTATTTTTAAATAAATCTCATATTGTAACCGTATTCCGGTAACACACTCGTACAAAAATTTTAATTTTTAATAGGGAGATATTACTTATATACTGAGAATTACTGAAAGCTCTAGTTATTTTAAAAGATAATTTTTATCTTATTATTGTTAATAAATAAATAGATTCATACAATAGAAAATATTTGCAGAACAAAGCATTATTCTATTGTATAAAATATAATATAACATGAATGAAATTATTCCTGAACAGATGGATTTTTTCTATCTAAGAGATATAAAAAAACAGTAAAGATAAATTCATCCATGATCTATATTATCGTCGTCATCATCATCATCATACTGCAACATTGCACAAAATAATTTTAATTAGTAATACAAACTGAACAGACAACAAATACTAAATAATGAATTTAAACAAACATGTAACAAAATTAATAATTAATTTTCAATCCTGCCTGTCAATACACATTTACCTATATACTTTTTAAAATAGATAAAGAAATAATGTTGTTGTTGTTGTTTCTGTTTATGTCATCAGCAGAAAGGCTGGTCTGAACCTCTACAGTCTTTATTAAGTATAACGAGAAGTTAGGTAGTTTATATTTTCCTACATCACTAAGTGGGAAAGTATGCTTATCAGCATACCAGGCTCTCTGAAAATTTTCTACCTTCCTCCCTGCAAATGGCACCTTCACTTCATTCAGCAGAGGGTATGGCTGTTTAATGAATTCATTACTTTCAGAGTACATAACTCTGACTAGTATCTTTTAAACTTCGACCTCTTCTGTTTTTAAATGCTTCAGTCATATAATTGACTGACCATGTGATAAGAAACATAACTATTTTTTTAGCCCTGGAACTAGGAAATCGAGTGCAAATAAT
This sequence comes from Catonia carolina, assembly GCA_035578175.1. Classification (NCBI taxonomy): domain Eukaryota; kingdom Metazoa; phylum Arthropoda; class Insecta; order Hemiptera; family Achilidae; genus Catonia; species Catonia carolina. The sequence goes on from JAQMRL010000001.1 coordinate 47,698,905, forward strand.
TTAACACTTCACCTACCTGTTATGGACACAAAGGAACAATTAATCAGAATTATTACTATAAATTATTTTATTATTAATTTATTTAATGATACTCTTTATTTAAAGTAACATAAATTCTGATAGTAATTAACAAGATAATTAAAACCTAACAGGATAATTCGTGATCTGATGTTGAAAAATGTCTGCTACCGTATTCTCAAACGTTATTTTTCTTAATGGATAGAATAATATCAGTCACTCATACCACATGCTGATTGGTGGTAAATTGCGATTATAAAATAAACCACTGCTGATGTACAGTGTTGGTTCATGACGAAAGGCAAATATTTCAATCCATAACACGTAAAATATTATTTTCCTAGTGACATTTATGACAAAAGTTGACTTCAAAAATATTTTGAAATTTTAAGAAATTTATTTAAGAAACCGTTTAACAGAGCAGAATATGGAGCAAAATAAATATAAATATACTCAAGAACAATTTTTAAACAAGATAAAACTATTTGTTTTTTAGATCTCCCTATTTGTACTAAAGATAAGAATGCAGATCTTGTTTGCATGAGCTAAACATTTATTTATTTAATATTTATGATTATACAGTAAATATTTTAAGAAAACTTTTCCTTGTATAATGAATTTCCGGGTCCAATAATCGTGTGTCCTACAAGTAATATTTTGGTTTCTTATTGTTTTATTTTTATTTCTTTATTTAAAAGATTTACGGATTGCGTTATTATTTATGTGTTCTTATTACATTTCTAATAAGTTTCTACACATTTAGTATTATTTTAGCGCACAGAAAAACAAACTGAATGGGGTTAAAGATAGAATTTTAAGAACGGAACTTAATATCAGGAAAATAACTGCATCCTTCTTTTACTTGTAAAATCTCTGCATCTAGTACCAACATAGCATTTCTTCTAATTTACTGCGCTATATTTTATTTCTGTTCATGATTTATTGAATTCCTTCTCAGTTTTAAATGTTTTTGTTTTATTCCTTTTATTCAATTACTCTACGAGATTTATTTATTGTTTGTCGTTATTAAAATTAACTTGAATTTGAATGTGATTCTGTTAGATAAGTGTACTTCCAGATTTTATACTATGGTTTTAAAATAAATATTTAAGTTACAGGTAAGCGGTTTAGGATCGAAGTCCTAGCACCGTGCTCCGGTGCTGGGTAGGGAATGGGGTTTGTTAGCTCTCCCAAAGGAGCAGCTGACGTGGAATTTTATCTAACCTCTAAACATATTTATAAAATTACACAAGACCATATATATTTATGTTTTCAGAACAGTAAGGGTTCCTGAGTTATATTTTTCGAAGGCAAACTCAAGTATTATTTTGAACTTATTTCATATTCCTCTGAAGAATTCATCTTCAGAGTTCTATTTTGTATTTTTTAACGTTTGGCTAACTACTATACAGTGTGCCACGAAAGTAGTCTGTTGAGATTGAAAAACTCTATCGGGTGGCCCATATGTCCGTTTCCCCATGAGATGGGACATTTCATTTTGATAAGTTGGTAATAGTGTAATGTTGGCAGCGTCAAGTACAACATTCATTAGTTGTCTGTAACAGTGGCTAGTGTGAGGTACGTCTTCCTGAAGATACTATTTTTTCCTTCGTAACGGTACTTTTAATATGTTTACAACTGAACAACGAATTTATATGCTTCAGTTGTGGTGGAATCAAGTCGTGGTACAATGGAAGGGCGTGCGCGCTCACCAGACTTAACACTATGTCATTTTTCACTGTGGGGCATCGTAAAGAAACGTGTATTCTTCCAAGCCACAAAACCTGCACGAACTTAGAAGTTCAATTGAAATTGCATTTGACTATGTAAATGAAAATAAAATGTTACAATTGAAAATTTGTGAATCAATTTTAAGTCGCTGTATAGTATATAGAAAATCATGGTGGACATTTTGAACACCTGCTATAACATTTTCAAGATACTATATATGTACGGTTTATATAACAACTTTGCTTTTTTTTGTCCATAGGTTTCTTATTCCATTAATAGCTTTCTTACGATTTCCGTAAATTTTGGGGAAACCGATATATGAGCCACTCTATATTTCATGAACTACGAAACGGAAAATATTTAATGATGAACGGCATAAAAGCTTGTTCTATTCTGCACTGGTAGTACGACTGAACTTTTTTATTAAATTATTATGTGTGGATGTGGAAGTTTATGCATAAAAAGTACCCAGTTTTTAGTTGGTCTTCTGTTTGTGATTTTTTGCGTCTGTTGCTTCGTCCAGGAATAATATAAAATATCGGTTTTTGCGTGTTTTAAAGATCACAAATTTTTTTATAAAGTGAATGTTTTAGAAGTAAAATCCAGTTTTTTGTTTTAATATGGCGGCTAGTTGAAAAGTTGCCATATCGGCTCCACGTAAAGATAGGGATATGATTTTTTCTGAAAGAATGATCGCTTGTTGCTAAATAATTATGAAATACCCCGAGAAATAAAATTTAAACTAATCCACAGTGGTCAATTCGGTGAAAAAACAAGATTAGTTTTGTAATGAAAATCTAATGCGATTATAATTTAATCTGTTGCGGTCAAATCTGAAAAATTGTTTTGTTGGATGTATTAAAAAAAATAGATAACCTACTCTAAATTGCCAGATAAATGTAATAAAATGCGCTTCACGAAAGAAGGCAGAAAGTGCCTTCGTTCTTTCTACGACAGTCCATGTTATCAAATATTTTTTGATGTCTTTGTTATATTAAGTTCTTTTATTCCCGCTTTGTGAGTTTTTCAAAAAAATAGATTTTTGTTTTTCTTGTTTCTCAAGAAGTGTTAAACCATTATGTCGCACAAACTGTAATTTAGGTATTTTAGAATGTGTTTATAAAACTAAAGTATTCGTTCCCTAATTAAAGTTAACAGAGTCTTCTGACATGCAGTTCCTTGCCCAATTTCAATATTTACTTTTCCTCCTTATTTTTATTAACCCCCATAATCTTCCCAAGAATTCTAATTTCAATTTTTTCAAGATCCTCAAACAACCCTTTGTTTGTTCAAGTGAAGTTATCAATATTCAATATTTTAGATGAGGTTGATATTATCTCAAGTGGTTTTGTACCCATAAATTATCTCAGGTTTGATAATGGTATTTAAATACATTTGTTTTAGGTGGCTACAGAGCTTTCATAACACTAGATATTTTTTATAATATTATTTAAATCTATTGCTAACAATTTTCAGAAGAATATTACATTTCACTGCTTTTCTCGAGTACTGTTTCACTTTTATTAGGTGAAAAAGCTAGACGAAGCTCTTCAAAAAGAACACAGAAATCTACATAAAAACGGAAGAGAGCATACTCACTGGATACAAGGTACCATTAAAACACTCAATAAAGTGAAATTATTATGAACTTATCTACTACGGAGTATTTTACAACAAATATGTAAAATATTTTTATTTAATAATATATTTTTGTTCACTTAATAAAGGACAAACGATCGTTGGCAACAGGTTAATAAAATACTGGAATACGCGCAAACACTTACACATTATTCGGTTGCAGTGCGGAATAACAACGGTAGTATTTGAATAATAAATAATACAGAATATAAACCGAGGGGTAAATAAATATTAGGCTTACGTCATGTGATGTAAAAGCAGGTCTACCAACACAAATAAACAGCTAAATAACTTTTTGTAACGTGCTTTTGTAAAACTGATTTACACCGATGGTATTTGCAATGCAATACTGTAGTATTTTGTTGGCCAGAAAATGAGAACAAGGGAGAGATTTTAGGGATGCTGGTAGTAAAAATTGAAAGGGGTGTTAAAGGGTAGCGGTAGAATTTTGAATGAAACGATATAAACGCAAACAAATAATAAAAACTAATATTAAAAGCAATAAATTCAATTTAACCAACATTTAATTTTTTCCTTTGCTGATATCTGGTGTTCTAAACTTTTATATCAGCTATTAAGATAAACCATTACATATTTTGAGCTTATATTCAATACAACAAGCCTGACTCTTAACACTATTTAAAGTATTATTTATCGTAACATTGCGGACCTAAAACCACTGATACTATTGATTAACATAGTCGTTTTAAAAACCGTGCTTGTGAAACCACTTTACAAAATATTAAAACATGTGAAATCATTTCTGTTACATACCTGTACATGCAATGTGTAGAAAGTTTATTTAGCAAATTCAGCTTCGAATTCAAAATGAAGACAGCAATAAAATATACTGTGCTCTGGTATATTAGTAAGGCTAAGTCAACCTTTTCAAAATTTTCCTTTTGAAATTCTCACAACAGTTAATTTCAGATTTATCTTGAATATTGTATAACGTAATGGCGATTCCGGCACTTTTGTATGGCGGTGAGATTTGGTTTCAGGGAGAAGGAAATAAGAAGCTGTGGAGATACGTTTTCTATGAAGGGCCGGGGTCATACTAGGGACAGCAGAATTCTAAATTGCGATATAAGACAAGAGTTGCAAATGATAGAAATTTAAACGAAAAATTCAGTTATTATCGCAATAAATAGATGGAGCGTCTACAAAGAATGGTGAAAGATAGATTTCCAAAACGAGATTCTGAGACACATGCCTAAAGGAAGATGAAACTTAAGAACACCTTTTATAATGCTGGAAGTAGTTGATTTCAACCATAGTATTTTAATAAAAAATGAAATATTTTGATTCTGAAACAGTATATGCCGCTTAAGTTTTGTGATGTGTTTTTGTTGTTTGTTAAATTTAATCGGTTGAACTGGTTATTATTAAAAACGCTACGTCATAGGGATATCAACGTTAGTTCTAAAGAAAGTAAAGAGTAAGCGTTTGGCATTCAAACGGCTTATCAATAACTTATAATCATATAAGCATCATCAAAAATCTTATACAAACACTCTAAATTACAGTATTAGGGAATGATTCTTGTAACGTTGATGTAGAGGTGATGTCTCATGTGCAATGACGAGATAAACTCGAAAACTGGTAAAATGCGGAAGGAAACCGTTTTAAAGTTTCATTACTTTTTAGTTCTAGCAGTTTTAATGTATGGTTCAGAGTGTGGAACTCTGACTGTTCAGTATATGTAAAAATAAAGGTTGCTGACATGAGATTTTTTACCTTTAGCCGAGCATCGATTTCTAGACCATAAAAGACATGAAGATATTAAGCATTAATCTAATGTTCCAAGTAAGAAATCAACCAATAAAAGGCCATAAAAATTGGTATAATTATTAGTTGCGGATGCCTGACGACCAAACAACCAGACGTTTACGTACAAGTGAAAAGGACAAAAGGAGTATTGGAGAACCTCAGAAGAGATGAGCATCCCAAATTCCTTAAGAAATGGCTATAATTTAAAGTTTTAACAGGCCAAAAAGCCTAATCCACATTGTTTATGATGATGATAATGCCAAAGAAATAATTGAAATTGATCGAACTGTATTGCAAATAATCTTAAAATCTTTCTATACCAAATAGTGTCCATCGTTGACGCTCGGCTGAAAAATTACAACTGTTTGTCGGCAAACACTTTGTATGTAATCATTTATGTTACCATTTAAATCGATCACTTTCAAGTAGATTGTATCATACTCAAAACATTCTCTAAAATTATTTTTTTAAATTAATTTCCACCTGCAATAAATTTTAAAAGCTACTTATTTCTTTGCAAGTACAATTTTATCAATTATGTACAGAACACAATAGGCCTAAATAATATTATTCAGAAACGGTTGAATTTTTAGTTTATATGTTATATAGAAAATGAAGGAAACAAAATTGTTTAGTTCTACTAAAACCAAGGAAAATCTTTGTCTCAAATCGTGTTCAGTCGAGCATTATTTAATTTCAAAATTACCTGCCTCATATTATTCCCATATGTGCATGTTGTCGTACTTCGACGATCCTTAAATTGAGAAAGCACTAACGAAATTAAATTTGTAAGTAACTGAGAATTAAATACTAAGAAGTTAGCCTACATATACCAAAGAGTAATAAACGTAAGACTTTCGCTTCCCCTTTAATTATTTTGGTGTAACGTAAACCTCTTTGTAAAAAGAGATTACTTCCAAGATGCCATATAACTAACAACTCTCTCTCCACTCACATCTCCTTTCGTTTGTGAGTTATAACGGACTTTTCCTTGAATTTTTCTTTTTTATTCCTCCTTACTTATGCTTTACGCTTGCTTGCACACTCCCACCCTCACATTCCCACTCGGCTACATAAGGCACGACTTATGATTGGTGACAGAAAACTGAAGACTAAATATTTTAAAAGAGAATTACACAGACGTAATGTTTGAGATTTTATGTGCATGTGTTCGAGCGTAATACACAGTAAGGTTTTAAAAACTCTTATTTTGTGCTGTCATTTTTGTATTTAAAGCTAAAAGCATTTATCGAATTGGAAAAGAGGGTTATTGAAATATTATTTAAATTACTTACCACAAATGTATTTCTATAATGTTATACTGTGTGATTCGAAAATTGGTTCCATTTACAGAAATACAATAACGCGTATTTCAGGTTCTTTCAGCATCTGGTTATTAATAAGTTATTAACAAACCTCCATTAAAACTATAAAAAATTACAGTAAATTATTTCAGTTAAAACTACTTTACTAAAAATAAATATGGCTACTTACAATCAGAATAATTAATAAAAATGTTACTTATAAAAGCAATGATTTTACTTTTACTGCTACATACGGAGATTTGCTACCCTCGTAATACTTTACGTACTAAAATAATTTTACAAATTAACATACTTCATGACATTTTACCTCACGTTGTAAGAACATGAACAGATCTGAATAACGTGGGGTGGATTTTATACATAAGAGAATAGATTATACTAAAAACATACATAAAAGAATTCTCATGAAATCTACAAAGAAATAACAAAAGGATAAAGAAATATAAAATGTGGAATAAATAAAACTGATTAACAATAAAAAGAACAAACGGCTGAATAGTCTAACTGACCGCACTTATAATATAAGTGCGGTCAATTAGGCTATTCAGTAGTTCATACCGGTTACAACTATTGTCAAAAATTACACATAACACCATAAAAACCATTCATCTATTATTACAATATATTCTGACAAAAATATGAACACATCCAGTAACACTAAACGACACAATTCCCACATGTGCATCTTGTCGTACTTCGACGATCCTTAAATTAAGAAAACACTAACGAAATTAAATTTGTAAGTAACTGAGACTGATGATTTGTAAATCATAATCTGTCTGATTTAAAATTAAAATAGGCTATACTTTTAAAACGTCTTGTGTTTTCCAAAACTGTTAGTGAATGAAATACATCACAGTTGTATAACCCAACTTGGGTAACAATTACCTAAAAATAAGTTTGTATTAAATTTGATTTTTGTATCTAACCCTGAAGTAATACGTATTCCAGGAATAAATTATTTTTTCTTTAAATGGTGTTAATAAGCCAATCAGAAACTTTTTTAATTGTATTAATAATCATAGTATTTATTTTTCTTGCGTTCTGATTACTAGGGGCACGTTTAAATAGTTTGGATTTCGTTCTTTTCAAGACTCTTTAGTTTTTCACTCTATTTCTTTCTTTTTTCTGCCCATTTTTGTGATTCATATTTTCTATAATTTTTCTTGGAAACCTAAGCACACAAATGTTGTAACTAAAATGTTTCTTTTTGTCTTTGATTCCTTATTGTGAAACATTATTCAATGTTTTAAGTCCTTTCCAATTTCCCCATACCAGTGTTTTTGTAATTCTATTATTATAAAAAATTAATATTTTCTTTATTAGTTTGTTTTCATTCATTCTATACATACGTGAGCAAAGCTTTAAACTTCTTTCCCTAATTGTATTTTATGTTTTACATAATCTTTATGAATTTCTTCTGATTATATTAAATTATGCCTTTTATTTTTATATTCAGTCTGATTTTTTTTTATTTGATTTTTTTTACTTTACTTACTATTTTTTCTGAAAATATTTGCAAACATTCTGCACCATAAAAGACTTTTAGGAAATTACAATTATATAATATCCTCATTTTGTTTTTAGTACATTTTATTTATAATTAATGAAAGGTTATTGCAAAACTCTGATTTCTTACTAGAATGACTTGAATTTGCAAACTGTGACTACATTGTTACAAAGCTAATCAAACACGCTGGCCGTATACACTTACAGTCTGCTGGGATGACAAAAACTGATAAAAAAATCCAAGCTGAGTTTTCAAAACAATAATACAAAAATATATTTATTGAGCAAAAACATAATATTTTAAACAACATACGTATGTACTTTTCATAACCAGATTGATTCTTTGATAACTGGTACTGGTAAAAAAATAATTTGGTTTTTTGTGGCAATGGCAGTTTTGAAATCTGCATTCACTATTGACAAGAACCTCTCTACCTCTCCAACCTGTATAGTCCAGCCTCTCTTAGTTTGCTCCTAATGTAAACAAATAATGACGTCACTGAGCATGCGCATTATATCAAAATGTGTACACGCTGATTAAAAAGTAACAACAAAATACTTTCAAAAGTATTTAAATACAAAATACTTTTAAAAATATTTTTATAAATGAAATTGTTAGGCCTACATCATATCATGACTGATGTTTTTAGTACTTATAATTTAAAAAATAGTTAACTTAATAGGAATACGACATCCGTAAAGTCGCAGACTCTAGCGTGCACCCTGTAGTAGGTGGCTTTTGTTTGTTGACAGTAGGAGCAAACTAAGAACGGCTGAACTGTAGAATGTAATGATTTTTTTTCAGTTACAAAACTATAACATTACAAACTGATCTTAAATTCAGAACAGTAAGTAGTAATGTTACTGGTGTTTACTGAAAGTTAAAAATATCACACCCACATTCAAGAATGCTTGATTCACAGATACACCAAAGTCTTCTGAAAAAATCTGTGTGCGGCAGATCATGTTTGTTATGTTCCTTGAGTCTACCAAAACCAATTTTATCGTTTTCTGAAAGTTTTAAAATAATTTTAATGGTCATGAAAACTTTTATGATATCGTTCATTGTAAATAATACAGGAAATAACAATAATTATTGTTATTTCCTGCTTCATTGTTTTCACTGGTAAGTCCGCATAGACATATCTATGACAAACTAATCTGGATAGTTTATTTTAAATTTTACTATTTTGAACTCTTCTGATAGATTATGTATTTACTACTTACACATTTTCTATTGATCAAAAATAGGGACAAACTACTTAAACCTTGTGTTACCTTTTACAACAATATAATTATGAAATTCTTGACGTGTGACCAATAACAAGGAAGAAAGCATAGAAGTATGATGGAAATAAGAAAATAGGTAAACATTACCATACAAAAGTAGGGCATACAAGAAAACGTGTTAAAACTTTTAATGGTTAAATTTTCAGTTTCAAGAAAGTCAGTTTTGTGTTTCTTTGCTTGACTATTCATTCTCTTGACATATTATCTAAGTATATACGGCAACAAAGACATTTATATTTAAATTTAAAGTTAATTTCTGTTTAGAAGCTTCAATAAACGACTGTAAACATAATAGTTTGTTTTCTGGATGATAACTAAAGTTTCACGAACTAACTACTCAAGCACTCTTTGTCAGTAGCTAGTTCTATTTAAATTACTTTTACAGAATAAAGTTAGTTTGTACATATTTATTTTATGAACAAAATTCTGTACCTATAATAAAACCTACAATTGTTCCAACAACCGTAGGTACTTTAAAAAGTTTAATATCAGTAAAGAATAATAATTCAATGTAAGAAGAATAATACAATCTTGTAGTAACGCAAATACTAAAAATATGATGACTATAGTTGCATTACCGGTGGCGCGGGTTTGAGCTAATAAAAATTAACTGTAGCTACAGTGTGTCAAGAATGACAGGTATTTAGGTCCAGCACTTGTTTTTTGTTTCATTTTACTAGCCGGTATTAAAGCTCATACCAGGCCGCAAATATTTTAATAACTAAATATTATTATTAACTAATATTCAGTTAATAATATAATAGTTGGTGTAATGTAACTAAATACTAGTAAACATATTTTGGTAGTTTTAATGAACAAAAATATAAACTTATTAGGATGACACCAAAGTAGCATCAAATAATGTCAGAAACGCACGAAACAATGTTAAATTAGAAAATCAAGATTAAAACAAAAAAATAAAGTGAATGTGAAAGATAATAGAGAAAGTAAAATATTTGTAATACCGATTTCAAAAAATCTTTTACTGCTAAAAGCGTATAGTCTCCTGAGTAACGTAATGTAAAATCGGCATGAAAAAATTTTTAAATTTAAAAAAAATTTAAACACAGTGATTGGTGAAATGAAATTTTTTCTTATTTCTTTGATTTTTGGAAAGATTAGTTCTTTTATACGCTCTATTGTAAATGTGTACAAAGTATTGTATTCTGCAATCCAGTAAAATACAGTCAGGTACTACACAGTATCAACCTACAATGTATAAACACCTTCGCATGAAATATATTATCATCCCTTACTCTTTTGTTTTTATAACATTTTTGAAATGATTTACAAGACGAATGTCCAAAAAAAAATGTTACATCCTATAACTGCACTGGAAGTTGTATAAACCTTGCAAAAATTAAAGATATTCTAAAATGGTTTTTAAGAAATAAATTTTACCTATATAGTTTATAAAATTGTAAAATAAAATTTTAATTTCATAGGACCGTGAAGCCCAGCGTGTGGGGGGTAATAAAATAACTCGCATTTCTACGTAGTTTATGTAATGTAATTTGTAATCTTCGAAAAAGTAAAGTTTTGTTAAGATAGTTTTTGATACTCGGTATTAAATACATATAGCGTTCAAGTTTTAATTAAAATACGCTTAAATTTGTGTATAATATCAATGATGGAAGTTATTTAGAGTGAAATGATGTCACTACAACTATCGTGTTTACTTGATACCTAATATAATATTTTGATCCAACATCCGTTCGAATTCTATCAATAGTTAAATTTATTCGGTGCAGATTAAACTATAAGTTTCTATTCACCCGGCGGTTAAAACACTGTGTTTATTTAGAGTACATGGAGTTCTTTGAATTCATTGTTAAACCAGCGCTATTGATTAAATGCAATAAGTAATAAGAGAGGCCAGTTTTACAAGAGTAAGGTTGATTGGAAGCATAGTAAACAATTAAAGTCCTTCGGTAAATCCTCTCTCGACCACTAATCCACACGGAATTCTTTTCTTATTAACTTTGTTTTTTCAAATAAATTAGTTTATTGTTTAATTTAGATGTTTTGTTATGTCAAATTCCTCTTTTGCATTTTTTACATTGCAATTGAAATTGAATCATACCTAGAAATAAAATAACTTTTTGACTGTTTGATGATTTTAGTGTTATTTATTTGATTTCTAGCTGGACAGGGTTTGCATCACTCGGCGTTTTTATTAAGCTAGAGGGCTCTTCCCCCAAAACCACACTCCCCTCACGAAGTCAATGCTGGAAAACGTAATAAAGCTCCTCTCAAAGAATTTAGTTGATTGTTGTAGTTGTTCGTAAGATTTTTATAAAAACACAAACAAACGTTTCCATAAACAACCTCTACATTAAGTGTGCTTCCGAGGTTTATTCCCAGCCAAATCTGGTATTTTTTTCATCACTTATTTTCATTTAACATCTTTCATCGTCTGCATAAACCTTATTGTACAAACTTAAAATCAAAAGTTAGTCCTATTTATTTATTAAACCCACCGTGTTGGTCTAGCGGTAAAGTCGTTGCCGCAAGTTAGCTGTTTAACCGCTTATTTTCAGAAATGAAGGTTATATTATGATTAAAATCCTAGTAAAGGTTGCGTTTATACGGATTTTAATAATACCGTGGATACGTTGATTTATTTGCCTTACTATCATAACCGTTGAAAACGTTTTAACTTTAATTCCATTTTTGCAAATTTTTAGTAATAGGGGCACAAGAACCAAAATTTTTCAACAAACATTATTTTGATGAAGTAGAATTGGAGTCCAGTAACAAACTTTTATTACTCTCAAGACGTAAAAGTAAGAAATAATATTGAAGCCGCTCATTTATGGATAAGTATAAATAAGGATGGTCGATTATGAACTTTATAAATTGAAAATCACCTGTTACATACATGAGAATTGTAAATTTTTAAGAATAACTATTTTCTAAGACAATTTTGTGATTATTATTCTATTCTCGCTTTAATGTTTGGTATATTAATTTTTCTTCTTGTTATATAGATTGATCCACCAAGTTGGTCTAGCGGTAGTCTAAGTCTTCGTTGCGAGTCAACAATTTAATAGCTAATTTTTAACGCCGAAGGTTCCGTCGTTCAAATCATTGTAAAGGAAAAATAATAAACAATTTCGAATAATAGACAATGGTAACCGGTGTACTTTGATGGTTGGACTTCAATTAACCATCTTTCCGAATTGATCAGCCTGAGTCTGTACAAGACTACACTTCGATTACGTTATACGTATCATCCTAATCACATTAGTTCATGCGGTTGTTTATTATTCTTAGTTGAACAGATTACAACGAACTCACATTAGGGATAAAACATTTTAAAAAATAGATATACGACCTTCCTAAGTTTATTGCCTTATGAGTTTATTATTCTTTTATTTTCTAATGCTTTGTGGAACACAGTAATTTAAGTCTTCAACTTATGATGTTAGACAAGTATGTTATTAGATCGTTACTTGCCTGAATTTACTTACCTAGAACTGTTCAGTATTGAGAATGGAGATGTTTTGAGCTATGTGAACAGTTGGTAAAGAATCTAAAATTGAACATTAAAAACCTGGAAAGTTTTTTATCTGAATAATCTTTTGTTAACTAAACGTACCAGTTCTTTGAATTTCGTTGTTTTTAATAGCTAATTAAATAATAAGGCTTTGCATGTTTGCAATTAATTATTTATAGTAATCACTTTCAGCTTTTTCTTTCCTTTTTTTAATGTAAGAACGAATTTTAGTTTTTAATTAATGGTAGGGGATTATCTTCTTGATAATAATATCTTCATGACATGTTTTCTTTTAAATAAATATATGTCGGGTGAAAAGCAATCTGAGTTCCTTTTTGATTAAAAAAACTCTTTCTGATTATAAATAAAGACTGGAAAACAAGATAATGAATGCTAAAACAAAGAGTTATGTTTTTAGATTTTCTTTCATTATTCCTTTCCCTTGAAATTTAGTCATGGTGGATTTCCAAAATTCTACTCATTATTAAATTCCGTTTAATCTTATTTCTAACGACACTTTTATATAATTTTCCAATTATACCGGTAACACTAAATAAATTAAAAAATATAATTTTTAATTAATAACTTTATCCGATAAAATATTGTATCTTTTTCTTCCTGCTAATAATCTTTAGTGGTACTCTTTGATCATCATAAACAATATGAATTAAGCCTCCTGGCTTGTTCCAACTTCAAACGTTGTAGTTTGCCACTTATTTCATAAAGAAGTCATGATGAATCCATCAAGCTTAGAGCGATTGATTAAAATGTCAGCTTAAATGATTTGTTAAAAAAGTGTCTGTTGACAAGCAATTCCAATTTTTTAGTCGAGCACCACCGATGGATTACTATTCAGTTTAGTAAGATTTTGCGACTATTTTCCATCGATTTTCATAAATTACAATTACTTCTTCATCATCATCATAAACTATGTGAATTAGCTTCCCGGCCTGTTCCAACTTCAAATTTTAGCCATTTCTTAAGGCCGTTAGGTTCCTCTCTTCCAAGGCTTCCCAATGCAACGCACGGTATTCAAGTAGGCTTGTAAGTAAACAACCGTTTGGGTGTGCCAATCGTCTGGCATCCGCAACAATGAATAACCACCTTGCTTTTTGTTAACAGCTTGTGAATAGTTATGATCACTCTTGGTACATCAAGTTCATGCCTAATATCTTTAGATATTTTTGTTGTTCCGGAAATATACCGTGATAAAGTTCGTAACAATCTTATCTCAGCAGCCTCTATTTTTGATAACTGCTGAGCACTCAGAATCCAACAGTCTGAGTCATACAGTGAAACTAGTAAAACCAAGATGAGTTAAATCTTAAAAAGGTCTCCTTTCGCTCTTTACCAACATGTTTCTCACAGTGTATGTTACCCTTTCAAACTTCTCCCATTAGATTTATCTCACATAATAATTAAATATTATAAACTTCTAGATCGTTTTTTCTGTATTTTTTCTTTCCCAATGTTAAAATTTTTATAATTCGTTGTTTTAGTCAAATTCAAGTAACCCGTGTGTTTTTATAACAATAATAATAAATTGAGTTTTCTTATCAGCTAATTTAATACTGTAGTTATGCAGCTTGATAAATGACCGGGTACATCATATCTACATGTTATTAGACATGCAAATAGTTTCATGAGCATTTGCTTTAAATTTCCGATTCAACTTAACATCTCTATGTTATACAAACATAGAGCTACGTTTAATAATACTGTCAAGTAAATTTACACAATACTATCAATTACTAAGTTTACTATTAATACCTGAAAAGATAAGTACTGTTATCCACCTTAATAATTTTGAATTTTTTTTTAATTTTATGACCAGTTATATGAAATAAGGCAACCTAAACTTTAAGATATAAAAGGCTCGCAAAATAAGTATAACTAGGAAAAATAATATCTATATTATTATTCTTTTACGACTCTATAACAACAAGCAGGGAGGCTTATTTTAAAAGAATTTTTATTCAAAAAGAATATTAAAATTTTCATTAACTTTAGTTAAACATTGGTTTTAAACTTGTATAAAATATTAAAATGTATTTTTAAAGTTGAACGAGCGGCAAAAAATCAAGCTGTGATGTTATTCTTTGAAACTGTCCACTTTTCTGAGATTTCACGCAATTGCTACTTAAAAATTGCTTAAGTCTACTTTTCTTTTATAAAATCTACTTAATAGCAAACCATTTTTTACGTCAAAACTGTGCATAAAAAAAATTAGAAAAAGTACAGGCTCAATACTTAAATTGTAATTTAATTCATAAATTAATTAGTTAATCAATAAACATAAAATAATTTTGATAATATTGTATACACAGCGTTTGCAGAATAATAGTATTTGAGGCATCTGATAAATGTAGCTCTTCCTATAGAAATTGCCTTGTATTTCAATTAATTGAATTCTCACTAACAACTGTGTTTCTAATTTTGGCGAATTGTATACAATTAATTGGTCTAGTTCTGGTTGCAACTGTGAAACCTAATCAATCAATCAATTTGTTTCAGATGTCGAACTAATATATGTTTCATGAATGTATGATATATTACTCTGATTAGTGTCACTCAGTCGTATCTTATATTTATCTGTTCCTTTCGTGACTCCGTCTTTTCGTACTTTTATTCAGAATTTCTTTATTTCAATTCGAATCCAATTATTTAAAACCCAGACAAACTATTTCTTTGTACTCTGTAAAACCAAGGTGTATTTTTTCTTCTTAGGCTCTATCTATTCTGTTTTCAGATTGTAGAAGGAACACGTAATGGGAGTTGAACTTCTTAAAAAACTAAATATTGACTTTTAAAAATTTAAATAGATAAGAACGTTATGCTTTCGTGTCGATTTTTCAAAACCGGTTTTTCAACGAAAATACACGTTTTCAGGTTCTCTGAGCCCTCAAAACATGTTTTTATCAGTCGTCGGTGTGTGAAAAAAGTAACTAATAAAGGAAAAATTGAATAAAGTTGAAATTAAAAGCTTAATAACTGCATGAGAACACAACATCTCATCAAAATCGGCCAACGTAGCAGTTTATTCATGCGATTTTTCCTTTTTTCAAAAAGCTAATCAATCAATATACCGTTTTCAAAAACGGCTTCTCCAATTTTGTTTAAAATCACCTTATTTGCGTTTTTGTGCTCTACGAAATGGCGTGAGCGCAATGCCTACTGAAATTCGTGGAGGCTGGGCTCTTGTGATCATTTTTTTAAATTGTGGCAATAATATCAATACTGTAAAATTGCGCATAATTAATGTTATAGATATTAAAATCCCTTCAACTTTTTAGCATTTATTTTCAACAGAGCTTAGTTTAGCGGCAATTAGTGTTTTTCTGTACTTTGCCCTTCTAAACCAAAGTCCAAAAAAGATTGATGTTCAGTTTGCGTCATCAACTAAGAATTAAATGACTACCATTTTTCGTTATTACGTTAAGGAGAGAAAGTCGTGTGAATTAAATGACTACCATTTTTCGTTATTACGTTAAGGAGAGAAAGTCGTGTGAGTGTTGAACACCAGATTTTTCTTTTGTTAATCTCTGTTTTCTTTTAGTTCCTTGAATTACAAGAAATTAATTGATTAGAATTAAACCAGGGTTTTAAATAAGTTTGTCTCAAGTGTTTATACCCTCAAGAAAAAAAAACACTAAATTTAAGTTATTTTCAAAATGTAATGTATAAATTTTAATTTCCCTGCAAGAAACCCTGAACTCTTGGTTACAATATCGTTTATTAATTTTGAAAATATACAAACGTTAACATTGAAAAAAATGAGTTAAAATGAACTAAATTGATTTTTTCACAAAAATGGCAAAATTAAAATACATCTCTTTTCTAATATAAAAAATATACGGGTATATGTATTTGTCACAAAAATATGATTTTGGTACCATTAGAATGCGTTCATTTCAGACTATACGTGTGTTAAAATCGGAAAATCGATTTGTCATGGTTCCAAGTCAGAATCCCTTAAGCATTTGAGATAAACAAAATTCGAATTTGTACCCATACCAATAATTCACATGCGTATACTCAAATGAATGAGCAAACAACTGATTAGACTTATTTGCGTGGTATTGGTGAAATACATCAACGCTGGAGCATAACTTTTTAATTTAATTTTCTGATAATTTAAAACAAGGAAAATTAATTAAATTTATTGCAAAAGAAAAAGGTTACGAGATCATCTCTGAGTGTTTGTTTATGTGGCCGTGTATAAATATCTACGCTGTTTGTGTCCGAGTGTGTAGTGTGTCAGAATGCAGTATTCTTTTTTTACGCCGGTTGAGGTCGCAAGTAATAAATCAGTGGGTCGAATGTTTTATAGTTGTAAGTCCTGCGGCGACACCCTTCCATTGCTTTTACGAGTGGGACGTACCCGTGAAAAGCTGCAAAATCAGTTCAGTTTTATGACGTATTAGGTTATTACGTTTCAACGTTCTAACAGATAGATAGCACTACTAGACTACCACCAGTTCATTCCATTTATTATAACCAGGCGTTTCACCGTTCCCCCTCCTCTTTACCCAATTTCACAACGTAATGAAAAAAAAATCATAGGCTATAAATATGAGTAGGCCCAAGTTACCAACACCAATATATAATTCACCCTTTTCAAAACTTTTAATTCTTGATTTTTTTCATTTCAATTTTTCGTTCCAACAGATGTCTAACAAAATGAAGAAATTAATTAATGAACCGAAATTAATTATCTGGTTTTGACATCCTTTATCCTTGTTGAGTATCGTGGACGATACAGGAATATTTTTCTTTTTTAATTCTATCATTTTATCCGTATTAAAATGTAAAGGCAAAGCGGAAATACCACCGGTAAAATGTCAATGATTTCTTTTATTGTGTGTAATTACGTAACGGCAATTTCAATTCTTGTCATCTAAATTTATCTTTAAATAAAAAAAACCTCTTTATATGAAGTAATAAAAAACTCGTTGATGTACATAACTGTTATGCTGAAATGAAAGACTATACTAGGCATTACCCTGTATAATGTTAGATATGAATAACAAGGAACAACAAAAACTATATAATAAATCTGTATGTAGTACAACCAATGTAAATAAATATCTCTTTCGCTTACATTTAATTCAAAATTGATTAATCAGTTGATAGTTATCTTATTTTTGACCCGTTATCATCATTTTTACAAATAAATCTTAGACGGATTCATTTAAAAAATCTTCAGTGCTTTTTTCGGCTATACTAATTTATTACAAAATACTATTTACGTTGTGGTATTTACGTAGTAATGCTGAAAACCCATGATGATTACAAATACTATAAATTAAATATGTTAAATACTATACAGTAAATACTATCACGACATAAAGTTGTTTAATGCCTCAGTTTATTTACAAACATTTTAAAAAACTAACTACACAGTACCCACACTATCAAACTGATTAGGGCTGGGACCTTTTTGGATTTCATAATGTTCTGATTATCCGAAAAATAAATTCAAAAATACCTTAATGTAATATTCCACACGCATTATGGGAATGTTGTTGGTCAGCTGCGCAATATTGAGTGAGAAGAAAAAGAGAATTGACTTGAACTGGCTGCCATCTGACAATGTAGGTTTTCAGTTTACAGACGAAAAAATAGTTTCCGTAATCATACCGGACTCCACATGAAAACGTCCTCAAGAGACTGATAACAATGTAACATAGAGCGACTTATTTCACATTCAGAAGCAACAAAAGCCCTGGAATTTTCACTAAAGTACGTAGAACAGCATAACAACGCTACGTGCACAGACGTCATGTATATGAGGTGCTTGCGAAATATTGTAACATAACCACGGTTTTTCAGCATTATGACTGCAAACAATTACTGATTACACCCAAACAATAGTGGAAATATATAATTTCCTGTAATTATCAATTAACAATGAGAAGAAGAAGGAACTAACTCGTAGAAGAAATATTTTACTAGTGACCGTGTATTAAGAACAATGGTTATGATCGTTTTCTTTTTCAACTACACTGTTTAACTTTTTTTTTAATTTAATTTTATGCTTAGAAGCCTGTTAAAAATATATTTCAGTATAAAAATTACTTCGTTTTCATTTTGAAACACGATTTATACATAAAAACCATGTTAAAAAAATGTAATTTGTTTGAATTGTCAGAAATATCGGATTAGCCGGGGTTAGGATTCGTGAGCTTGTTATGTATAAGTAAATATGATAAATGTATTTACATGGCAAAGACATTACCCAAAGGTATTGGTTCCAAAAAAAACCAAATTGTTTAAAATTTTTGAGAACTTAAATCTGGACAGAAGATGACACACAAAGGCAGTTTATATGTAATAACTAAGGTGAAAGACCAAAATTACCAAAATAACAGAGACGAAAATAGAAGGCCTAGGAAATGATGATAGTGAATAATAAGATTTTAAATTTAATATAAAGGTTCTTTAATGGATCTGAAAGGAAGATCAAATATTTTTATTCTTTTAAGTTTTGTTAAGACTTGGCTGTTATCAAGTATATTAAACGTTGCACCACCCTCAACTTTTACCGGTGGGCAAATACTTTAATGTGAACTAAAAAAAATAGGTAATTAATAAAAATTGTTGGGCGCCATCTCTGTCAACAGAGCATGAGAGAACTAAATAAATAAGGCTATATCTCCTTTCTTTGACTGAATATTTAATTAATGTACTACTAACTAAATTAACTACAAACAAAACAATCCTTAAATTACCCTAACCTATTTTAAAATATAGCCAACCTTTTTTGCCGTGACGTTAATATAAAAACAAGAAATTAAAAACCCTTAATAAATATCCGAATGAATTTACCTCGAATTAAATATGTGTCTCGTTTTTTCTTATTCTCTTCGTTCTCCTAGCTCTTCTTCAAATTCTGCTCCTTCTTAACTAAACTGTTTCACTCTTAAGTTCCAAGGGAACTAAATGTGAATTTCCTGGGTCCTAACCAGGAAACCTCTGGTTGACAAGCCTCCGTCTCCCACCAACCGTTCAACCAATCTGGAGGGCCAACGGGAAGGAGAGCTACCACAATGATTGGCTGAAAGTTGGTAGATGGAAGAAAGGCCCAAAAACACAGAGGGAGAAATATACCCGCCTAAACAATATCAGATGATTGACAGTTGGTTGTTATAATAATAATAATAATAATAGTGTGTTTACTTCCAAATACAATTCTTACATTGTTTCTTAAATTCAATATATACAATTTATACAGTAATGTGATAATCTTAAAAAATATTATACCTAACACACTGCTGGCATAACCATTTGGTCGTCTGCCAGGTTGGCTATATACATTCTTATTACCATGTATTTTTAAAGAAAAAAAACATACAAAAGACAAATAATAAAAATTAAAAAAAAAACACCCAATGAAAATGAGAAGACAATTAGTAATTAAAATACGAAACAAAAATTTTTTGTAATACAATGCTGCTCTCACAAAGGCAACTAATTTAATCCAATTATCACCATTCAATAGACGGATAACCTCTTCCTCGCTTAAAACCGCTTTATCGAGCCATTTCCTTCTAATCGCACCCAATATCGGACAATATTACCCACAAAATGCACAATGTCCTCCTCCTCTCCTAAGTTGCACATGGAACATCGCTGTCTGTCCCCTATCCTTTATGGTGCCTTATTCAAAGGCAACATGGAGCTCCGAACTCTAAAAATCAAACTCATAAAATTCCTTGGGTGAACATCCTGTATGTACCGATTCTGTAAACTAATATCCAATTTGTAATACATTTTGTGAAATTCAGATCTGGACGCTCTACCTAACCATTTTTTCCTGACATCCATTCTAAGTTTACCAATTAAATCTTCCAAAGATCTTTCCCACACACCTCTGCTTACCATATTCCAGTCTAAATAACTCCCATATTTATCAAATAATTCTTTTAAGTTCTTGACCCAACCTATTTGGTTTTCAATAACTTTTTTAACCAGCTGATTAGGTAATCTACAATCTGTCGTATTGAGTATCTTATGATTGTATCTAAAGTGAATCGTTAATGATTGTACAAACACAAGACCAGCACCAGTTTTCAAACACAGGAAGTAATTAGGCGTATTGAGAGGTAACGCAAGTACTCTCTTCAAAAAGAACCTTTACAGTTGGCTATATTTACAACTTATTGTCTAACTACTATTCTAATATAACTTATTCTAACAATGGGGTTTTCCCCTTACATTATTTATCGGGTAGTTACTGAGTAATGGAAGTTATAGTAATTGTGAATTACCATAACTTCCATCGTTTGTACAATCGTACATTTCACAATGGTACTACGTTAAAGAATTCGGGTGAGCTTCTAACATTATTTGATAACTGAACTGCATAATTTCTTTGTTCACGGTATTGACACGCAAATTCTTATCCACTATTAGAGCACTTGCGTACTATAGAGCATTTATTATCATTCATAGAACTTTTGATTGAAATGTTTGGATGATGACAAGGGTCAACTTCGTAGCTGATCCCCTAAGTGGTGACCCATAAGCTCAGAATAGTTTCAATGTGGCTTTACATAAAAGAAACTTGCTTACCCGTGACATCTGTGAACGTTTGTCCATCATTCAATACAAATCTCTCAGTTCAAACCCTAGTCATATTTTTCGTAACATATAATTTTACAAAAATGTTTTTTCCTCTGCGTAGGAATTCTCCAATACTAGGTAGTGTCGTAACCTTATATTTCTTCACGTTTCAAAATTAATGCCAGTGAATTGCTACTAATTTCTAGTAATGCTGTAAAATGATTACTAATAAATGTAACTTCATTTCAGCAAAAAATAACTGATAAAAAATTGTTAGTAACAGCAGAAAATTTTATATTTATAAAAATATTATAACATTTATATTATAACAGTTATAAAATATTTATAACATACATAAAATATTATTTTATGTATGTTGCAAACTCAATGTTGCACAAAGACTTAAAAATCCCATACGTAATTGATGTCGCGAAACAACTATATAAGACGATGCATGATAAATTTGAATTACATGACAACCCTCTCATACAAAACATGTACACTAGGGCGATACCGGGTGCTCAGCGCAGACGTTTGAAGCGCCTCTGGCCAAGAGATCTTCTTGGCCAACTGTAGGACTGTGGTGATGACTGCACGCTCCTTCAAGTAAATTAAGTTTTGGAACATTAGCTTCACATTTAGAAATTGTTGTATTAATATAATAACAGATATCTACTAAATTTCAAGTGAAAGTGTCAAAAAAAAGTATTGTGTGCACTTTAGATAAAATATGAATTCAGTTTGAAAACAACAAGTGTTGAAGGAAATACATAAAATTCAATTTTTTTTTCTCTCTTTCTCTCTCTCTCTCTCTCTCTCTCTCTCTCTCTCTCTTTCAAATGGATATGTCCTAAAATTTGAAATGGCCTTCTGACAATTTGTAAGAAAGTGATAGCCGTCACCTTAGAAACCAATATAGCCGTCCGCCTGACGCTTCCCTTGTTAATAAGACTTTATAGCCGTACTCACTGACAACGAAACTGAAAAAAATACAGTATTAGTGACCTCACTATTGTATGAAATTGTAACAATTTTGGTAATAATTTCCACCTCCCTGTATAATCAACTATAAACTACTACTATACTACAACTATAATCAACTTTAATCATTTATTCTTGTTTTCCCATTATTCCTAGATAACTAATCAGCACATTTAATACAATTATATTTAATAGCGTTGAATGATAAAATTTTGGCGTATTATACTACGTACTATACTACAACTATAATCAACTATAATCATTTATTCTTGTTTTCCCATTATTCCTAGATAACTAATCAGCACATTTAATACAATTATATTTAATAGCGTTGAATGATAAAATTTGGGCGTATTGTAAGGTATAACTCTATAATAACATTGAATGGGCTAAAATTATTATGGTATATTGAGATTAAAATTTCAGAAGTCGCATAAAAGCTCACAGGTGCTTTGTTTTGGTGTACGGATAAAACCAATCGACACCGCCAACCAACTTTGCTCCTATTCTGTCAATGAGAACTTTTTACATTTTTTAATTTTAGATTTTTACACGCTTTCTGAAGTCAACTTATATGTCCTCACAGGTGCATGCCTTCATTGGTGTAGGGCTTTGTTTATTATTTCTTCAAATTTTGATAAATTATTTACTTTATTCTTAATAACTTCCGGCTAAATATATAGACTTTTCCAGTCTGTTCCACCCCATGTCAACAATAAATCGATTTTTTTTTACCAAAGCTTTCTATGAAACTAATGCGTGATCATCTTATTTGGCGAGAATTATCTAACCTAGAACTGCCAAGAAACCTTCGTGAAAGATATGAAGATTACATTATTATATCAATCAAACAGACACAGTTGGAATTGAAGCTACAATCTCTGAAACAATAATTTAGTCATAAAATGGTAATACTACCCCAACCATGCCTTCGTGAAAAGCAAAGAAAGAACAGCTCAAAGAACGAGTGTGATTGTTATAAAAAATATTTGTGCTAGAGCTACATAGCGATTATTTTTGAGTACTGTAGAACTACTTAACAAAAGTAAATTATGATCAGGAGGTTGATTTCTAATAAGTTTTATCGTTTTAGTGTTTAAGTAATTTTGTTTAATGGTTTAATTTATTACTTTAATAATTCTGATTCGTAGTAAGCCAATAGGGTACTTTTTAATTTTACGCCTTACTTTTTTGCGTATTCCAGCTAATGAACGGTTATATAATAAGAACCAATCCCAGGATCCCTTGCGCAGAAAGAAGCCAGTTGCGCTGACCACTACATAACTGATCTAGTCAGTGTAGGGTTACTATTATCATTCTAATATTCATATCATATAAACATTTCCATATTTTATTTATAACATTTTCAAATTTAAACTATTTCATTGTTAGTCATTTTGGTTATGCTTTGAAACAAAAACAATAATTACAAGTTCACAAATATTTGGTCTAATTTTTAGTTAGAATTCACCTATCAGGTGGGATACAACGACAGTGTTTCTAAATCGACGCGAATACCGTAAGGTTAAAAATCAATAATAATAGCTATAAAGTAGAACATTTAATAATAGTGCAGAAGTGGTATTGAAATCTGCAGGTGCCTGAAGGCATTTAAACTTGTGAATAATAATCATCTCTGTGCAATATTCACTGTTGTAAATATATAACTTATAGAAGTACTTCTATTTGACATTTGACAAAAGGGAGGAGAAGGAGAGCAAGCGAGAGTACTGAGGAGTACTTTTCATTACTCAGTGTTGTTAGCAGTAAAGTAAAGCTCCAACAATGTCAAAGATGGGGGAAGAAGAAAGAGAGGGAATTCAAATTCAAACAAGAGGCAAATACTGCACTAAAACCAAACCGCAGAATATCTCATCTCTCTATTCGGTTGATTCGTTGGTTAGATCGTTGCTTCCTAGATCTATAAAATTTCTCCTTCTTTATCACTCTTTCGCTCAACCTCATTCTTTCAATCTTACCTCTGATTCTCGTTATATTTGACTATAAACTCAGCCACTTTTTCACTACCTTCTTCACCCGCTCAGATTTTCTGTATTTACAGTACCTTTATTTCACCAACCATAATTCTGTACTTTTTATTCATTTTCCCCCTCCTAATTTGTTGTCACTACTGGTTCTGTGTATATTCAGCCTGTGAATACGTTCACAAAAAGGTACGGTGTGTTATAATTTCAACAATACCGCATTCATACATTGGATTCTAGATCTCTTTATTTCTCACACTCGAAGTTTTTCTTTCGTTAATCTTTCTGAAATGTGGTATTTTGTTTGTATAAATATCCTGTAGTTTTACCTCACGACTGCATGTGTTGAGCAGTTTAAATGTATTTATCACCACAAAACTCCTTTCAGCATTAAATCCTTTTAACAATGATGCCTTAATATAACGTTACCACAAACTGAATACATTCTCTTTTATAATTAGGGATACATTAATGCAAGCTTATGTTGTATTTTATTGTCCCTGCATAAACAATATAAGTCAAACTATGTAAATTAAATAAAAAATGTATGAAAATTTTAAAAGCAGGTAAAATTATTAAAAATTTTTGTTACGCCCAAATAAATTAAGTCATATTTTTTTATACAATTATAATGCTTACTTAAATTTAGAGTAACTACATAACTTAGTGTAAAACAGGCTCAATTAATATTTCAATGCTTTTCACAGAGATTAAAACTTAACTTTTAAAAGTACCATATTTTCTCTGTACAGAAAATTATAACGTAGCCCTAAACTTAATAATTAAACTGGAAAATGTTAGTATTAAATTATCAACATGTTTTTGAAAACCCAAATCTAATGATATATCTTTAGAATTTGTAATCACATCAACAGTAAAAGGTCGTTTTTAACTTTAAAATTTGAATATATTAACAGTAAACTAAAGTTGGTTTAAATACATGCCAAAACAAAAAATTAAATTCAAAATTTTAGATTAGCAGTAAAACATAAAACTAACTAAGCTAAGGAGAGGATCAAAAAGCAGGATTTATACTTTATTTGAAAAATTTCTAAACTTAGGATCTATAGGAACAATTTTCTCAATGTTAATCTCAAATATTGAAGCTACAAGTTAATTAAGTATAAATGTGTAAATTTCAAATAACTACTACGTGAACGATTGATTTAAAAAATGTTTATATTCCTCTATAGCCCCGAAAAGCTTAATAGTCTATTATGATTTATTTCTTCAAGTGAGAACAACCATATACTATTCAAACAATATTCAGTAACAGTAATCGCGCAGTAGAATAATTTTTAACACAAAATAACATGTAACTTAAGTTGCCAAGTACTTCAAGCAGACATATTTATTAGCTGCTTCTTCTTATTTAAGTGCAAACTCTTCGGAGAAGAGTGTTTGCGATTATAAGCTAGAACACTTTACACTGATCTGGAACACTGATCTTCAGAATAATATTGGACAAACGATAAATTGAACCAGCTTTCAGATTCTTTAACCAATACACCTTTCCCTTTCCACATTCTCTAGTAGCAGAAACTTCAACAACTGATACTTAGAATTTCTTATAATATAGCTAAAATATTGAAATTCATGGGTTTGTACCGTCTTCAAACAAACAAACTCTTCTTTATAAATCCAAACACACGTACTGATTCTGTACATCCAAGATTTCTTATTCTTCTTCTTTTCTTCTTCTTCTTTTTTCTTCTTCTCTAGCCTTTCTCCATCTAATGCTGAATATAGGCCTCTTCTAATTTCCTCCATGATTCCCTGTCGTGAGCTGTTTTCATCCTCTTCTTCCCAACCGACATGATATCGTCCACCCACCTCAAATGCAGTTTTCCAACTCCTCTGTTGGCTCCACAAGATTTGCATTAAATTACTCTGTGGCCTGTCTGCCTGTCACTACTTTTACTCACTCTATCTCCAACCCATATTTACTTTAGACCTGCAATACGCTCCTTGATGTAAGTTATCTTTTGTTTTATTATGGCTTGCCTCATTTTCCTTCGGTCTAGTAAAAAACCCCTAACATGAATACATAATACATTTATTAGCCACTCATATAAAAATATTTTCTCTGTTGTCATAATTTTAGATTCGTAACTTCATTTGTGTGGAACCGGTGAAAAATGCAAAGTAAAATAATGGGTAAACGTGGTTCAAGTCGAAGATGAACCTACTTGACTATGGTATCGATAATTATGAGTTCGCTTTTTAGACCGGTTGCGAATTAATCAAATGGAAATTACTGTGATGGTTGTCAACGTTCCGAAAGGGTTCTGAAAGGTACATTAAGAAGAAGAGGAACTGAAAGGATATTTATGTCTATCAAGATTTTTCCGATTTTTACTTTCATATTCTATGTCGGAGGTTACTTCTCCTTAGGATTTATCGATTTATAACCGGAACTATTGGTTACTTTATTTAATTAATAATTAATGGCAGTCAGTTACATAACCGACTACTTTATCAGGTGTGTTTATAAGTAAGTTTATTTAGCACGATACTTTATTAAATTACCGTATCATGTATCAAGTAATACTGTTTATTTGTTCTTTCGCCACCCTGTTGGAGAGTAATACTATAATGATATCATTTATGCAATAACAGATTTAAAAACGCGTGAAAAAGAGGAAAAATCAGTGAGAAGGAAAGTGAACAAAAATTTTAAGCGTGTATGCTGTGAGTGTTGGTGAATGAAATAATACCAGACGATGGAGGAATTGGCGGTGAAGGAGAAGAAAATAAAGAAAGATTGAGGAGTGGTTTTTAAACTACGTTAATTAAAAATCTTAGTACTACCCCCTACTGTTACAACTACCCCATTTAATGAGTATTCCACTTACTTTCCACACTTTTAATTACTTTTCTTCTACTCAACTCTACTTTAATCTTGTGTGCTGCGCAGGGTAGCGACCACTCACTCATTCCAGCTTCTAATTTTTCAGTTGACATTTTCTAATTACTCTTTAATTTCTTTTCTTTTACCACCCTTACCCTTCCTTTATCATTCACCAATCCATTTCTCCTACTCCCAGATATATCCTATAAGCACGGTAAACTAATAAATTTCATAATCATTATAATCTAACTTAAAAATTTATAGTAATTTTCCAAAAAAATTAATTTTAAAACTTCCATATTTCCATCTTATATAAAATATCAAATAGTTTGATAATTCACTTTCTTGAATGTTTATTACTCTTTGGAAAATTACATCGAAGTTTAATAAACTTTTGAAAAGTTTTTCTTTGTTCAGCCCATATTAACATTTTTCTTAAATTTCAATATACCATGAATGGTTCGTAATAACATAAAAGATATCGTAAAAATTTTTGTCAGTATGAATCTCCCGGTTTTTATCTCTAACCACCGTTTTTCTGTTTTGGCTAAAATACGATCATGTCTGACTTGTAATAATCTTGATTTTAACCTTAAATTTATGCTGAATAAGCTTTTATCATAAATTTCGTGTTTTAATCTGTATTGTGCAAACTTTTGGCCAGTCTAATAATAATATATATAATGTGTTAATTTTCTCAATATAATTTTTGTACAACAATAATTATAGACGAATTAACACTTTGCATGCACATAGTTCATCTGAAGATTGAAAAATTCCATTAGACAACTTCAGTTGTTTAAACGTAGCATAATGAAACACTTTAAAAATAAAAAAATAAACCATATAAACAAATAATACTAAAATAATCAAAACAATAACAAAATTAGGCCTAAGTGTAATTGGTTCTTACAGGAAACTGTACTACTAATGACAAAACCACTAAGTGACGTGTTAGAACACTGGGTCAATTACCTACAAGAATATTGATCAAACCAAAAACCACTCTGTAGTTAAAATTTTTAAATTCTCAGTATTTACTTATACAGTTCTGAGTTCTCAAAATACTGCAATAGTTGTCATGATTATAGTAATTTATGTATGCAGCACCCGCTATTAAAACATAAATCATTATTTTTCTATGAGATTAAAAATATTTAGTTTTTATCGGAATTTATATTTTCAGAATAATAGTCGTTTAACGTTATTTTAACGATGTAAACAGATTACTTTAAACTAAAGAAGTTGTAAAAACTTTTGATATATACGCTGTAAAACATCTTAATACGAAAGCTGAATGATGGGTTATAATTTTCACGGTATTAATTTATTGACCCAGATAGTTTAACATGAAATTTTATTCATAAAAAATTGATGATCTTATAGACTTTTTATTTTTTATCAGTTTTTCATGTCACGTTAAATTGCATTTTAAAAACCCTGGTAATCAGTCAATACATTAAAACATAACGTCTTATACTCGTACAATACGAACAAAACTGTTAACCCAATAAATGAGAAAAATTTAATCTATATCTTTAAAGTGTCTGCAGAAGAAGAAACTGTAAATGCATTTGAGAATTCTTTCAGAAGAAAGTATTCACTGGTTTCTTTTATATTATTTTTTATTTCTTTGGTCGTAGGGGTATTCTATAAAAATAATTTAAGCGATGAAAGAAGACATTTAAAAAGATAAGTTAAATTGAAGATTCATTTATTTCAAAGTTATTTTCTGTCCAAACCAAACTACGAATCACATTAACAATTAAATGAAAATACGAGTTTTAATAAGAATAACAAAAGAAAAGGTTTTAGGTTAACTATTCTGCATTATAAAAATCTTCATTCTTAACCTCGTTTTCAACATTTCTTTACATTTTAGAATGCTTCATGATATATTTCCATTTTTCATTGAAGTATTTTAAGTACGGTATCAGAATTCATAAAATACTTTGAAATAATTCCGTTTTATTTTCAAAAAGAAATTCATTTAAAAATAATTGTTCTTTTAATATAATTATTATAAAAGTTCCGTTTCTTAACGAGATTATTAAATTAAAATTTACAGTAATTTTTATTTAAATCATTGTATTAATTACTTGTATGTTGAATTTCTATGCACATTAATTTTTCAAAATAACTACTGAAATAGCAGGATTCTGATGGAATAAATATATTTGGATAGCGTGTAGCCTAAATAGTGTCAATACTGAAACAAATTCAGATAGGGGCAGTTTTATAGGTCTCCTGTTAGAAATAGATTAAGCCAAAGTCACCTCCAAATATCTGAATTCTACAGTATCATGGAATTTAGTAAATTAAACCGAATCCATCACCGTTACCTGACAGTGAGACCAACGCCCCACGTAAATAGTAGACATACGTCGCATATTTCAGCCACACATGCTTCGGCTGTTACGTCGTTTATTCCGTGTCAAGAAAAACAACAAACGATCTTAATTTTCATAAATTTTTCCGCGCTTTATATTTTTATACGATAATGTTAAATTTTAAATAAGTTTAGAAAAAAATATTTGTTTTCCAGTAAGTTAGTTTGTTTTCATAGTTATTTTTAGTACCTTCGTACAACTATAGTTGTACAACTATAGCTATACTAAAGTTATCTTTCTTCAATCTCTAAATTATTTATTTTATTGCATTATAGCAGGAATTTAATGTGCAAATCATTTTAGATGCTTTCAGGGTAGAAAGGATAGACATATCATAATTAAGTAATTCCGAACGTAAACAGTGTTAAAGTATAACTTTTATTATTATTGTTGTTATTTAGTGTGTTCTCCGAATGAGAGTGAACAGTACAGTGGATCAATATAATATTCAATTTAACATTCAATTGGACCCGGTCCAAAGGTTCGATCTTGTATGATTCGCCTTATTATTAATTACAATTTTTTTACGTCCGACTGTTTTTCAATTACTGCTAACGCAGGCTGCGAGATGGATGATAGATGAAGATGAGTGATGAAAAAAATGCTAGACCTGATCGGGAATCGGATCCGGAGGTAGTTAAAATTGAACTGAGTACAGTGAGAATAACAATTTATTTTCACACAGCTGGTATATATTTCTGTATTAGTACTAGGTACAAAAAGTATCAAGTGTTACTAAAGGTATTACCATTCATTACTCTTACCAAGTAATACTAGAAACATAAAAATCCTGTTTCCAATCAGTACTAGTATGTAAAGCCCAATGAATATTGTTTTTTTTTTCAAAAGGCAAAGTTGAAGAACGGTGAGATTGAACCTGTTTTAATTTTCCAGACCCTGGTCGGGAAATGAACCCGGAATCCCGCTTTGCAGCCTAGCACGCTAACCACTGGGACATAAAGGCGGCCGCAAATGTTGAATATTTTGTTAAATAAACAAATTTTTACTCATTCCTTTAGGTGACCAAAGATTCTTTCATTTTGTATAATATTCTTTATCTGATTTTAACCTCCTTTCTCGTGATTCCAACACATTGTTGACTCTTTCACTGCTTTAATCGTTTCTTTGTTGCTATAAACGTGTTCTTTGGATGATGATTTGATTAACAGATGTATTGTACAAAAAATGCACCAGTCACACTACTGAAGTGCAATTTAAGCTAAATTGACACAGTTTTGACAGTACAAAACAGCTGGAAATAAATTATGTTTGATAGTCTACCAAAAAAGTACACGAAGTTTGAAATTAACAAAATTACATAGTTATTTGTAAATATCATAAATTCCATAATTCATTATCTTTCATTTTGCATGGTATATTATTCATAACAGATTGAATAAGTGGTTGTCTCAGGTTCAAAGGCTAAAGCTTAAATAGACTTTTTTGTATTTTAATACAGTGGTATGAAGAGCAAAAATATCAACACCTGTTCTCACTGTGCCAGAACTAATTGTATAAGCTAAACCTGTACAAGGCGTAAAATAATATTTTGCACATTGTTTACTATGTAAAAAGTGAAATAAAGTGCCATGCAATAAAACAGGCATTCTTAAAATATGATGTTCAATTAACTGAAAAATTTTCATAATTGTATTTTCTAAAATTTTCTATTACAATAAGAATTTGTACGGTTCATTTGTTTAGCAAACAGCGTACAAATTTTATTAATCAAACCCATATACAAATTTACAGCTGAGATCTAAGAAGACTGAACCACCATTTGTTTTACTATTGCTAATAATAATGATTGCATAGTTAGATTGGAAATTTAAAATATACAATTTAAATATGGTAAGATGCCAATTGGAGAAAAAACTATCAGAAAAGTTCTTTTTTGTGCGGATGGATAATGATCGTATGATATACGTTTGAGTGGATAAAGATAAATCTTTAGGAATGTTTATTTTTCTGACATTCTGTGTCAGTTCAACAGGAAATTGGATATCAACAGACTGAAACTCCAGTGTAGCAATGAAGGCTTTTTCACTTCCTGTAGCTGTCATTGACGGAATAATATTCATCAGTAGTCTAAGTGGTGATCAATCATAATAACCAAAACTTTTCTTGTGATAAACCTCAAGATCTTTTCTCTTGCTGCAGAAGTATATTTTTTTCTATTTTAGTAAAGGTATATCTAGTACTTTCTACTTATTTTACTTTGTACTTCATAATTTTGTCAGCAAAATTACTAATAGAGATATACAAGTTCAATAGCAGTAATTACAAATCTTTAAACATAAATTTTGCTAAGAATTCATATGAATTGATTATTATTATAGTGCCTATTCTACAATACTAGGCAATTTAACACAACCCAAAACATCACTCATTTCTATTGAACATATCTTCATTTCTTAGACCCCTATACAGCCAGCCCACAGCGTACTGGTTAATGCAACTGGCTTCTACATGGAGT
Source organism: Catonia carolina (assembly GCA_035578175.1). Classification (NCBI taxonomy): domain Eukaryota; kingdom Metazoa; phylum Arthropoda; class Insecta; order Hemiptera; family Achilidae; genus Catonia; species Catonia carolina. Next base: position 47,730,933 of record JAQMRL010000001.1, read on the forward strand.
CTCAAATTCGATTCCCGATCAGGTCTGGCATTTTTCCATTACTCATCTTCATCTATCATCCTTCTCACCATCTTAATGGCAAAACAGTCAGAAATAAAACCAAAGAAACAATTTAGACCCCTACTATCCATAGCTCTCATAATACCATCCATCCACTCCTTTCTAAATAATTGTTACTTCCTCCATCTAGCTGGAATCCATAGCCAAATCTTCTGTTTCAACCTCTCCTCCTCCATATTTTTACAGGTAGCCATACCACATGAGTTGTCTTTCTTTAATTTTGTCAATTAATAAAACCGTTTTGTCAACTTTCTTTAAAATATCTAGTACAATTAATCAAGGGATTTATTTCAATCTAGAGACTCAATCAATTAAGGGATACTTAATCTGAGGACTCTTTCTATAGCATTATTCTGCTTTCAAATCTGGTTGGAGAGTCCAATCTTCTGAGCTATAAATGGAAGAGCCTTCAACAAAAAAAAAACTTAAGATTTTCTTCATATTGCCATAAATTATATGATTACTTCACAAAATAGAACACAACATTTTTGTGTGGCCCAACATTTTCCAAAATATCATTATTTGGTACATCATCTGACATTAAAAACATATCAAGATATTTGTAACTCAGTGACCTCCTTGTTGGTTTATATTATTATGTTCATACATCAAGTTTTCTCAATGTTAATATCCAGTCCCCAATTTGTTTGAGTCATATATTCAATGACCTGTTCATCTTCAACCAACAACACTTGATTATCAGCAAACGAAATAGTGTAGAACTTTACATTTCAATTCAAACACCCAGTCTAGCATGCTTTGCAGTCCAGTTCTTAAGATCATGAGAATAGTTCTTACAGGTTTCATATGAAATTACTTTCTTAATAATCTTATTAAACTTATTTAAAAAAGTTTGTTATGACTATAGCTACTTTTCGTATGGTAATTATTACTCGTAACATTTAGAAAAACAAAAATATGAATAAATAGAATTTATGCAAATGTTTATAGACTAGTCTAGTATTTATTTAAATGTGATTGCATGCTTGTGTTAACAAGCGAACAATGGAGCTCACCTCTCGCTACACTACATTTCTTGTCATGCCAGTCCTGATTGTAGAGATTAGCGTTAGTCAGCATAAATATTTCATGCTTGCTCAAGAGAAACATGTAACAAATGAGAACTATCGCATGGAAATAGTAACGATATCAAAATGAAAATAAAATAACATGCTCTAGTAATAAACTAACACACTCATTAAAATTTATGTCCTTATTTACTGGTCATTTTTATATGATAAAAGTAAACTAAAAAGGATTAACGATAAAATATATAATTAAACAATTAAAGTTAATTATAAAATGATAAATTGTAAAGGAAGGGAAAGGGGAAACCAGGATAGAAAGGGATAAAAGAGGATAAAATAATGAATTGCTGGAAAAAACTGGACAATTAAATCCTTATTGCTAGAATTTTAATAGCCAACATATCTTCCCTCTTTTTCCGTAACACACAAAAATCTCTCTTCTTTTTCACTTTCAAAGCTGAGATAACAACATACAACAGTAGGTAGAAGGATGAGAGGAAGGAAAGATTAGGGGATGAAAATAAAAAAATAAGAGGAAATGAAAGAATGTGCATGAGAGGGTAGAAGTGGTGTGGTGCAGAAAAACTGTGCTTCATTAAAAAATCTCTGAGATTAAAAAAGTAAGAGAGTGAAGCAAAAAATAAACTACTGATACTTTTTTTTATAATCTACTCTTGTTACAATAAACGATAAAAATATTGTCTAATCGATTAAAGAGTTTAGTGAACAAATTCATAATCACTATAAAATAATAAATAAAATGTTCAATTATAATTTGTAAATAACGGTAGTTTCTTGCAGTTAATTATTATAAATTGCTAACAACACACAATTCAAATCAATTTAAAATGTCAGTACAATAAAAAATAATAATACTGACATATCATCATCATTACATAGCTACGACTATTAAGTGGCTAACAACAATACTGAATTGTTTAAACAAAAGTTTATTTCTGCAAGGAAGAAAATACATCAACAATAAAAATTACTGCAATATTTAAAATCTTATGCTAATTTAAATTTATTTTATAAAAATTTGAAAAATTACTTGATTGGTGAGACTTTTTTTACAGTGCATGAGCAATTCTTTCTAAATAGTATTTTATTGAAAAAAAATCAAAATAGATAAACATCCAAAACATCTAAGTGAATGTTAAGAAAACTGTGTACTATTGGAAAAATACAAGATAACACACATACTGTAGTAGTAAGTAATTAAACTACTTGCAGAAGTAGTTTAATGTGTAATTAAAATAATAATATGTATATTCAGGTAATACGAGGGGTGTACAAAAAGTTCCCAGAATGGTGGTTCAGCGTGGTATTGTTATGACCTATGATAATGCTTACCTAATCACCTTCGAAGAAGGACCCTTGCTCATGCACACACTTTGTCCATCGATCCTGTCATTGTATAGTGAAATTCATTACTCCCAGAGAAGATAACTTTGACTAGTGTCTTTTACACTTTTGTTCTTAAATAGCTCAGTCACATAATTGGCTGACTATGTGATAAGAAACAGGAAAGAGTATGCTTATCAGCATGACAGGCCCTCTGAAAAGCACCCACTTTCCACCCTACAAATGACACCTTCACTTCATTCACCACAGGGTCTGACTGTATAGTGAAATTCATTACTCTCACAGAAAATAACTCTGATTAGTGTCTTTTACACCTCTAAACACTTCTGTTCTTAAATAGTTCATCATACAATTGGCTGACAATGTGATAAGAAACAGAACTATTTTTTTTAGCCCTGGGACCAGCAGACAGAATGCAATTTATACAACACTCCACCTGCTCATTATAGGCATGCTCATGTCTATAAGTAGTTAAAATTATGCTAAAATTGTATAGTTAAATCCTTTACTGTTTTGACTCAATTATTTATAATGTTAATAGATATTCTTAGATGAAAATTAGAGTTGCTGTTTAAATAGTGTTTATAAGATTAATTTTTGAATAAGTTATTACAGTTATATTACAAGTGAGTGTAGTAGGTGCTGCATTCATACAGCCGGAAACTCTTGAACCTGAAAAGTGGTTGTACCATATTTTTATATTTATATACAAATTAAAAATTTATGCATCTTTTACTTAATAACACTCAATAATAGTAAACTCAGGAAATGCTGTTGCATAATTCATTTTGAATAAATTATATTTACAGTCCATGAAGCTAAAAAAAAAGAAAATTGTTATACAACTAATTTTTTGCAAAACAACGAAATGAAATATTTATCATTTCTTTATGAACTGAATATAATTAATTTATCAGAGTCCAAATCTGAATAAATATTATGTTACCTTGTTGTTTAGGTATTGAATTTCTTTTTAGAAAGACGTAAAGTGGTTATTTTTATAAACAGAAAGTCAGACAAAATAATATTTCTCTTTGACACAAATGAGGTTAAATTAAACATTACAAGCATTTAGTTATCTTTTAAACATAAAACAAGCAAAATAATTGGCTTTGTCTTCTTACTTTTTTGTTTTCTTTTTCATTTCAACTCAAATTTTTGTGTCTTAGTAGGCCGTTAAAGAACTTAAATATTTTTTAACTTCTTTACCTAATAAATTCTTTAAGTCTATCGAGAGATGTATTTTGTTAATTATATATATTCTTCTTCCTCAGGTGCCTAAGCGTTCCAAATATTGGCGACTGTCATAGCAATTCTCGCTTTGTTTGTTGCACTGTGAAATAACTCTTCAGAGTTTTTTCCAAACCAAGTTTTCAGATTTCGAAGCCACAACACCCTTCTTCTGCCGGGTCCTCGTTTTCCATATATTTTTCCCTGCAGGATGGCTTGTAGTAACAAATATCGTGATTCATTCTGCATGATATGTCCAAAATATTGGAGCTTCCTACACTTGATGGTGTAAATGACTTTCACATCTGTCTTCGTTCTTCTGAGAACCTCTATATTTGTCGTCCAAGCAGTCCACAGGACCCTCAACATTTATTGCTGTACATCTGTACAGCCACTTCTCAAATACCGCCTTGTGATGGCTTATGTCCTTATTTTCCTTGCATTATTTCCTTGTGATGGCTTAAACCAAGGTCCAGTACTCTGCACCATACAGGAGCATAATTATTATTTTATACTACTCAGAAAAAATATTTACATCCTGCTCATATTTGTTGCTTTAAGTGATGTTAAAAGATAACATAAATTGAACATAAGAGGTATAACTACACATGGTACAAGAGGGTTAACCAAAAATACAGTTTACAGAACAAGAAAGTACAAGTACACATAATAAAGTTTACAACAATATAATGAGCATAAATTTGATCAACTTAAAGAAATCTGAGATATTTATTTATGACTTTTTGTCTTTAAGTTATATTATTGTTGAGTAAGTTAATGGTAAGGTGATTGATGTGACTTTTTAATTTCTTTTGGCATTTTTCATAATGTTTTAATTATCTTCTCTTGTACTGTGAGCATATCGGTGTCTTAGGTCTTTAATGTTGTTTGTGATGTACCATAAAGCTGATTTGCAGAATATGCTCAACAGAGTTACTGGGACATACACAGAAGCTAGTGTACACCTAAACAACAAAATAATACTGCTGAAAAGAATAAAAGAATACTGAACAGTTGAATACTGCTAACACACTGTTTTATATGTGGTTTGTTGCGTACGAGTTTTCTGTGAAATGACAGTGATAATGGTTATCTGGTTAGCAAATTAATTTTTTAAAGTAAAAATCTATATGCCTTTATTTAGTTTTGATGTTTGTTTTTCACTCCAGTTGTTTCAAAATGAATGCCAAGATATTTTGTCGGATCTGTTTATCATTAAGTTTTATTTGTTTGTAGTCTCCATCTAATTTGCCAACTCTGAGTAAAATTGATATGATACTAATATTGATACTAATGACAGACTAAGATGATGCAATTGCTGGGACAACTAACATATAAAATTTGTCATGTTAACATTACATTAGGGCTTAAATTAATGAATCTAATTATTTCTTGTTTGTTTTGTATGTTACAGGTTTTGGAAATATTGGACCTAAAACACCATTTGGCAAAATTGTGACAATGATATACTGTATAATAGGTATACCATTAATGTTAATTTATTTAACAAGTATGGGAACAATGTTATCGAATTGTGCACGAGGTGTATTTACAAGATCTTTGTGCTGTTGTCTATGCTCAAACTGTGGATATTGCTGTTATGATGAACAAAGAATGGCTGAAAAAGAGAAGCGAATGAAACGCAAAAGAGAACTTAAAGAACAACGTTTGTTATTACAACAACAGAATCAATTAGAACAACAACAACAGCACGGACAACAGAATTCTCAACAATATGAACCATTCTATGTTCGTTCACCGACTTCAACATCAACATTCACAAATTTAACAAATAATAGTAACAATTTAAATTCAAATACATCACCGATCCAAAGTAATGCTATTTTAGATAATACTGATAATATTAAAATAATACAAACACCGTCTTTAGATTGTATTGCAAATACAACATTAATGGACCAACAAGATCCATTGCCATCAGTTCAACATGATAATCAATTAATAGCACAAAATAAAAAATCCATTATTAACAATCATGGTAACTGCATTGCACCAATATTGTTATGTGTAATTGTAATGATTTTATACATAACTATGGGTACAATTATATTATATCGTTTAGAAATGAATTATAATAATAATTTTAATATCACTTATTTAGATAGTTTATTTTTTTGTTTTATGTCATTAACTACAATTGGTTTTTGCGGTAACGAAAACATACCGATGAAATTTTTGTTACAACCGGTTAATTATAATACCAATTATCAAAATTTAAATTCATCATCATTAAAATCAAATTCTTTAAGAAATCATAACAGTAATAAAAATAATAATTTAACATTATGGTTTTGTTCTTTATACATTCTAATAGGAATGGCATTAACCGCTATGTGTTTTAATATATTTTATGACGAAATAATAGTCAGATTTAAATATAATTATTATTACAATTACAACACATATAATAATAAAAATAAATCTAATAATAAAAAGAAAAAATCAAATATATTAAATTCAAATATCAAATCAAATTCAAATTCAACTAATACTAATTCTATAATGATGATGAATTCAAATATCAATTCTAATACTAATTTAAATTTTATTGATACCAGTACAGTTACACCTAGTTCTAATGATAATAATATAATACTAAATTCAAATTCTATTAATAATACGTCATCCACATTACTCTTAGATTACCGATCAACTGTTTCAGGAACAACTACAACCTCATCAACTTCTTGACAACAAAATTTGAAATTAAATCAAAATCAAATTTTATTATCAAATAATAGTGTTAATAATGACAGTAATATAATTGCAATCAATACAAATAATTGTAATAGTGGTGGTACTAATAATATTTTGTCATCAAATAATAATTTTGATACGACTAATAACCAAATTCAAAGTTCTTCTAATTTATATCAATTAAATAATTCAGCTAATAATGATAATAATAAATTTTTATCAACATTTTCTTCTACTATTTACAAAAATGTCTCAGATGATAATACTTCACCATCCTTACAAGAAAATATTGCTATGTAACTTATAACTTTCTTTTATAGCATATAAACATAAAATATGTGCAGATAAAATTTGATATTAAATTCTAATTCAGGTTTAATGCTCTTAAATTCTGAAAAGAATTTTAGAACACTAAATTTTAATAAACAAAGATTTTACGACTAAAAATTTATTTGCTACTTTACAGTTCATTTTCTATACACAGATTTAATTTTTTCCAATACATAAAAATTTTATTAACTGTTTCAAAATAATAACCTCCATCTTAAAGTTTCTGTATTATTTGAATTTTCAGAAGAATAATTATTTATGATTTTATAACTTACAAACACAAATTATGATTGATACACCAGTAACAGTAAATCTCAAAATACTGATTAATCTTTTAAATTAAAATTCTAAGATTCTGTTAATACAAGCAATATAAAAGCTGATTTGTTTCAATTTTTTTTATTTACCATTGTTTTTCCTGTTTACTTACTTGAGATCTTTACAGTACATTCTTATCTATGTACAAAAGGACTGAGCATGAAGATTTTAATCATATGACTTAAAACTTATACATATTTTACTGTCATGTATAATGGTACTTGGTTGGCATGCAAATGCAATATGTAGGTATTTTATGTTTTATTACACTGGAACATGTTGTGTTTTTGTAACAAGAATAACTAAGTTGGTGCTGCATATAAGGGAACGTTCACAAAATTTTCAAATTGAACATTTTTTACTACTATGCGAATTATAGTTACAAATTTCCTCCCAAATAACCAAAATATTTCATTGTTTTTATAAGTAATCTAACAATACTAATAGACTTCCTCTATTTCTCTTCATGCAAAAAGGAACATGTCCTCATTATGTTCAAGAAAGAAGAAAGATATTGTATTTGTTCATGCATGTAAGGAAATTAGTCCAGCTAAAACCAAATACTTGAAAAAGAATACAATATTATTTACGTTTAATCTTTAATATTTTTTGATAGTATTCAGCTAAAGATAAAAAAGATAAAGACTATTAATTCATGAAATATCAATAGAAGGTTTTTTAAATAGCCAGATTATTTCAGGTGGACATGTTTCCTTTTGCACTGCAACTCCTCAACTATCTACTAACTATTTCAAATTGGGAAAACACAGCCCAAATGATAAGACTCTAAGATACAAAGTTAAGACTGTCCCAAACTTGTACTTACAAGGCAGCATTCACTTATCAAAAACCACATTAGCAACTGAAATTTTTCAGCATATTTTACTAGAAAAATATCATAATGTGATTTTCCATTCGTTTTCAACTAATATTTTACCACTGGATATTAGGTAATTTGTCTAAAAAATAATGCAATAATCTTAAATTTTCAGTTCAAATGTTTGTTCAATGAAATAAAAGTTTACATGAATTATATGAGCAACAAACTAATTAAAATAAGAAAATTAAATTCTAATGCTGACATCAGAACCTCTCTCAATAAAGCTACTCTCATATAACTTCACTTATGCAATGAAGAATTATAAAGTAATGAATTAAATTGATTTTTTCCTTCTGATATCAATGAATGGTTCAAGTTCTATGCAAAAGATTTGAAATCAGTTAGATTTCCAGAGGAAGTAATAAGTTTTATTGTAACTTTTATAGCAAATTAAGAAATTAATTTTGTTGTTGAAGTAAGAAATTGTTTTGAATCAACATATTTATTTAATAAAACTCATTTAATATTCCTTATGATATAAGTTACACAATTACATTAACTAATGTCATAAACAGCAACACACAACAGAAAATGGCCACTTGCAGTGGCACATACCAGATCAGCAAATACATAGGTACTGATATGTTTCTACAAGAAAGTGTAATAGTTTGTTATTTTAGGCTTTGACTGATAATTTTAGGCCACTGAAAATTACTGTTTGTATGTGAATTGCACAAGTATCATTTAGTTACTCCTCAATTTTTTCTGTAAATTTTAAATCTAAAAAATATTAAAAATGTAATAGGTGTACAAACTAATGATGCACAAAAGTAATGATGGTAATTAATTCACTTAACCACAAGATTATTATTATTATTGCTCGCCACTATGAATAACATTGCAAGGTTGCATTAACACAGTACTATCTAACTCAGATTTCAAAAATTTTACGGATCATATTAAAAGTTAGTATATTTAGTAAAACTTATAATTATGTGGATTGTTGTTTGTGGTTTAGGTAAACAGCTGAAAGGCTGGTTTGAACCTCTAGAGCGGCAGTTCCCAAACTTTTTTGCCTGGGGACCTACCTTCATTGTGAAATTTTTTTCGCCCCCCATATATTAAACTAGATGTTTTACTAAGTAAAAACAAGGAGTGAGGTGGTTTACTATTGCCTTCCTCACTGAATTGAAAGAGTATGTTTATTAGCATGCCGGGCCCTTCGAAAAGCACCTACTTTCCACCCTGCAAATGACACCTTCACCTCATTCACCACAGGATCTGGCTGTTTAGTGAAATTCATCATTCTCAGAGAAGATAACTCTTGACTAGTGTCTTTTACACCTCTAAACACTTCTGTCCTTAAATAGTTCAGTTATATAATTGGCTGACTATGTGATAAGAAACAGAACTATTTTTTGTAACCCTAGAACCAACAGATCAAGTTCAATTAATTTAGCACTCCACTTGGCCGTTATGGACATAATTATGTGAATATGGTAATAAAAATGGTAATTAACCTTTTGTTTCAATCACTAAAGTGTGTGACACATCATTATAAGCTCCATTGATAGCATTACTAACAACTCCACTTTGTCCCTCATCTTCCAGCATGCCACATGAACAGAGGTACTCGTAGCACACTGAAAATGTGATCCCGCAATCCTGTGGCGAATCCATTGGCCTTCAAGCTCATATGATATAACACATACTTTAGTCTCTTTGTGTTTAAAAGGTTGTTATTAGTGATTTTTTTTTGTTTTAGTGCCCATAACAGGCAGGTGGAGTGTTAAATTATTTGCACTCAATCTGCTAGTTTAAGGGGTACAAAAAATAGTTCTGTTTTTTATCACATAGTCAGCCAATTATATAACTGAACTATTTAAGAACAGACATGTTTAGGGTGTAAAAGACATTAGTCAGAGTTATCTTCTCTGAGAGAAATGAATTTCACTAAACAGCCAGATCCTGTGGTGAATGAACTGAAGGTTTCATTTGCAGGATGGAAAATGGGTGCTTTTCGGAGGGCCTGGCATGCTAATAAGCATACTCTTTCAACTCAGTAATGAAGGCAATAATAAACCACCTCACTCCTCGATTTTACTTAGTAAAACCTCTAGAGGTTCAAACCAGCCTTTCGGCTGATGACCTAAACAATATTAGTGATTTAGAGTGATAAGTGTATAAATGTAGTAAAAAGAGATAAATTACAAAGTAATTATCTAAATTACTAGAAATACTTAATTTAAAAATATGTTAATAAGTGAATTTGGAAAATAATACAGAAAAATTATGGAGTAAAATACTAGTTGGTCATAAATTTTTGAGTGCATTTCGTAGGTGAACAATAAAGTCATTAACATACTCAATTATGCTTTTGTCAACTGATACTCTCTATATATGTACGTTAATTTATTGAAAAGGTAAATTTAAACAGTTTTGTTTGCACTTCACAAGTTGAGACAAGTTCTACTTGACCACCTTTCATGGTACCGTACGTAAAATGTCTAGACAATATTCAATTTCACAGCATATGTTACAGATCGTATCTGGAGTTCTTCTTCTTATTTTTCTTCTTCTCTTCATGGCATAGGCTACTAAGCCTGTTTTGGCACCAAAGTGTTTTTTTTATTGGAACGCTGTGAAAATAAATTTAACTATTTCCAGTGTATTAGAGGCCTTCCCAAGAAGCTTCTCCTTCTCTCTGGCCTATAACCCAGAATCCGTTTTGGAATCCTGTCTTCCTCCATTAATTGAAAATGCTGCATCCATTTTTTAATGCAATAATAACAGATTCTCTCTTTTATACTTACAGTCTGTTGTTCTTTCCTAATATCGCAATTATGAATTCTAACCTCCCTCATACAACCCTTGCTCCTTTGCAAAAAATGCATCCAGGGTTATTTCATTAATATTATCCTACACAGTTCATTTTTCTTGTTAGTTTATTGATAACACCAACCTTGGTTGCACTCATCCTACATTTGGCAAACCTCCAAAGGAATAAATTGAGCTGTTTGATAACAGGAGATATAGGTGGCCATGTAATCAGGTTGTTACCAATGAAATATGTTTTTGAAATGTTTATACAGGTGTTCACATATATGTATACCCCAGTGTGGAGGAGTGCCATCTTGCAGAAAGTAAATGTTCGGTAGTCAATGTTCAATTGTTGGTGGCTACTGCACACTCCAAATAAAGATAGCACTAGTCACCATTGGTTCAGTGAAGAAGAATGGTCTGATCAATTCATACACAGTCAACTGATACCAAGCTTTAATTTTTGAAATATCACGTTCTTCCTGTTAGCAAAAATATAAGGGTTTTTGCTACCCCAAATCTCATAATTAGGATGGTTAACATGGTCAGAGATATAAAAGGTAGTTTTGTCAGAGAAGATTATTTTTTCATTGAAACGGTGTTGTTTATTGTAATCTTGAATTGCATGCAACAACTGAATTTTGTAACCATGCAATTTTAGGATCACCCAGTACTAACTAATATTTAGTATTAATTAATACGTCTTAATACAGTCAATGGATACATGTTAATGGACAATGTTTACCTGAATGCTTTACTGTTTGCGGATGATTTGTGAAGTGTGCAAGAGAGTGAGAATGAGCTTCAAAGATTGGTGTATGTTTTAAGAACTATGCAAAAAATATAATTTCAATGTTTTACAAAGGTGCATTTACTGGTAAATATCCTACCAGGTCTAAAATTGTGGTAGATGGTGTAGTGCTCGAAAAAGTATCACAATGCAATAATTATTTATGTTGTGACATCGGGTTTGATCAAGATTTGATTTAGAGAAGAAAGTTGGCATATTCCAAGCAGTGAATATTAGCAGTATATTAGCAGAACCCTACGCAGGAAAACAAGAAAAGAAGCTCAGATAAAGTTTTTCAAGGTGATGGCTGCCCCAGCCCTATTCTATGGAAGTGAGTCGTGGATTAGTACCAGACCACAGGTGACTCCTGTACAGGAGATGCAATTCCTGCGAAGAACAAAGGGTTGCAGTTGTACGGACCAACTAAGAAATGAGGATATAAGAACGGAATTGGAAGTTTACAACCTAAATGGGAAGATTGCAGAATATTAAATTGATGAAGGGAGCACGTAGAGAAAATGTCTGAGGGAATCCTCCTCAGTGTTTTGCTATACAGTCCAGTGGAAAGGAGAGATGTTGGGAGGCCAAGCAAGAGATGGCCACATTCAATAGTTTGTTACTGTTGTGCGTCGAAACAGGCAAAAGCCTAATCCTTGATTGTGAGGAGAAGAAGATGGCAAATACACTGGGAATCTCTTCGTTTAAAATTACATACGTTACTAGAATTAATCATCAATTAATAATTAATCAAATTATCATTCTGTAATAATGGTTTTGAGTTATTACAATATGATTGAAGGTAATAAAATGAAATTACAAACAACTATTGATAGTTATATGAATTAAGCAACATAAAGCATAATAATTTACTAAAAAATTCTTTAAAATTATAGTTTATTTATAAACATGATTAAGTTACTTGAAAAAATACACTTCTTTTATGATGTACATTATCATGACTACAAATACAGAAAGAGTTTTTAATAACTTACTCTACAAGTGTTAAATTGCTAGGTTTTGTTTACTGCATGTTTTTCTTTTAGTTGATATAAAGTCGCATCAACAGCTTCGTTATTAGTGGCAATGGTAGGTTATCTAACTTTAACAGTGGTTTTTGACTTGTAATATTCCAGACCCTAGCTGGGAATCGAATCCAGAATCTTTTTGTTGTACGCTAGCACGCTAACACTATGTATTCTTACTCATTATGGAGGCGGTTTACTACTTTTGTTTTGTAAATTGTTACATTTAAAATAAATTGGTTGCCTTTATATCACAGTGTTTGAGTGCTAGACTACAAAAAAATGCAATACAAACAAAGGTCCTGGGTTAAATTCCTTACTAGTATCTGGAAAATTGTCATAATAAATTACAATCATTAAAAAATTTGTACAGTTGTAGTCATTAGTAACCAGAAAATTTGATGATTAATTTTTGTCGCTTAATTCATTAAATGTCCAGAGGACAACACACAACGAATATATTTTAGTATATGTTCAGTCTTGATTAGAGATATCATCCACTGATAATTATCTAATTCCAATAATTTTTGTGTGTCAATGTTATAAACTGATTGTCGTAAAGGCAAATCTAAAAAGTGGAGACAGTTAACTCTTATGTTTAAAATGCTGTTGTCAAGTAAGTTGATGGTGAGATGATTAGGAAGATGTGATTTTTGTATAAGTTATAAGTTGATTTTTGTGTAAGTTATTTTAAGTTATGTTATAAATTATTTCTTAACTATGGGTATCTTCAGAAAATTAAAAATTAACTTGTTTGATCATTTGAAAGTATCATGAAAATACAATACTACACTAAGAAACAAATTTGCAATGCGTATACATAATTAATTTTATACAAAACTGTGAAAACCTCAATAAGATTTAAAGTTGTGTCATTGTGTAGATTTGTTAAGTTGGCTGTAATATTGAAAAAAAATTTATTAACTGTAAAAACATTATCTAATCTATAATTTTTAAATTTTATATTATTGCTATAGATGCTAATTGGGGACTAATTGTTAAAGAAAGGATAAATATTTACTATATAATATAGCCTAATGATAGACATTTTTCATTGTTAATAATGTTAATTTTTTTACGAATCTATAAAAATAAAGTAAATTATAATCAACGTTAGAAATTAAAAGTAATTGTTATAATTAGTGTTTTCTTCTTTTATTACTTAGTTATTATTTTGCATTTTACAATAATATTGTGAATGCGATTGTTAAATGGTTACAATATTTATAATGAATAAAATATTATTGTTATCGCCGAGCGTATGAATAACATCATCTTGTAGCAATGTAAATTTACAAGAAAGTAATTTAGTAGTAATAACTGGCATTGCCTGACTTTTGTGTTTCAAACACAGTTTTGGTTACAAAATATACAATTAAACACATAGCGTGGTCAAATTACAAATGCATACACTGAAGGTAGAAGGCACTAAATTTTATTTTTTTTAAATTGACTTTTTAGCCCTCTACATAAGTTTTGACGCTCTTTTCAGTGAAATGAAGAACTTTCTTCTAGGTCCAATAATAAATTATTTAGCCAGCAGGAAAGGACATCATTTTGTTTATGGCAAACTGAGGCTCAGAGGATGGAAGTTACATAAATAATCATTTACCTTAAAGTACAGCATAAATGAAAATTTATTTTTAGTTACCTTGGGTTGCCTTTTAAGTTTAAAAAAGTTACACACGGTTCAGTGGTACCAACTTCTCCAGAGCAATATCATTAAAATTAAAATTTAGAATGGTGTTTCATTTAGTCATTTAGATTAAAACTCTCTTGAATTTTCATTCCTGTACTTGTTTGAATGAAAATTTAAGACAGTTTTAATCTATGACTGAATGGAAACAACATTCTAAATTTAATTGTTAATTTTAATACCTAATATTGCTCTGAAGCAGTTGGTACCACTGAACTGTGTAAATTTTTTTAAATTTAAAAGGCAACCAAAGGTAAGGTTATAAATTTTCATTTATATTCTAATATATATTAATGGTGGGCAGGATGCATTTCAAAAATTCATTTGTGAATGAATCATTTACCTCTTGCTTTTGAACATTTTGTAGGTACAATGAATGATTCATATGCTATCTGTTTTTCCAGCACTGTATCAACATAGTGCTCTTTAATACTGTAATACATCAAAGTAGGACCATAACATTTATCTATTTGTATGGACATGCTATGACCTGCTTCTTTGTATTGTCAGTTAATTTTGTATCCAGTTATTTTTTGTTAGTCATGCAGTGTCCATCAGTCTTGTTGTAGGCCTAACTGGTTTTTTCGCAAAATTAATAAATACTCTACAAAATAATTAGTATTAGTGAATCAGTAACCGTGAAAAAACTAAGCGAGTTTTTGTAAATTACTATCTCATGTCATTACTTTTTTCTTGACATTGTGGCTTATAAGCAAATTAACTTAAGGTTTACTAATAGGCATTGTGTCAACCAGGATTCAAACTTGAGCCTCTTTTATCAGTAATTAGATGAAAACAGCATTCTAATTGGTGTTCTACCATGAATTAATATAATAATTTCACTAACCTTCTTTTTAAACTGCGTCACCTTTATTGTAATTTCTACTTACACGTGTTTCGGTGGATCCACCATCATCAGAGTAAATGAAAAATTGAAACTAAAAAATTTTTTCACATTTATTTAAAATTTACAGAAGATGGTACATCTTCAGTCACTTGTATAAAACTACCATGAATTACTTTGAAAACTAATATTGGATTAATGACCAAAGAGAAAAATAGTGCTTTGGCAATGATAGCCAAGTAAATATTTTTAACGGAGGTAAAACATACCAATTCACAATTTCTAAGACCACCAAAAAGGTCATTGTTCAGATTGGATGTAAAAGAAGCTAAACATACTAGTTTAATTGCAAAAAAAAAATTAGAAACATCCGCAATAAAATGTGCCGAATAACGAAAGAAGAAAACATTCATTTCGCTCTCTTGTAAAATTTACTATTTCTGACTCTGTCCTATACCTTTGACATTCAAAAAGAACAAATTGAACACCTTGCTAATAAATTGAGTGCTAGAACCAGTATAGAATTGAGTGAAAGAAACCAGTTTTGTAAAGTCGTACAACTTTAGTCAAATCATGTTGTATGATTAGAAATTTCACAAAATAGTGAATTAAAAACATCAAAGATCCTTGACTGATTGATTAAAAATACTGAAACAAATACTTCTTGGACCAAAGGTAAAAGTACGTAAGTAAAGAAAAAAACTGCAAGTTTCTAAAAATAAATTAAAAAATAAGTCAGCTAATCTACAACAGTGAAAAAAGTAAATAACTTACAGAAATATGTGATATATCACTGTTTCCAGTACACCTGTCTTCTAGTTTTAATTTTATAATAACATGTTCAATTTGACTACCTCTTGTAACAGTAAATGTCCCATTTGTAAACAATTTTATGCTAATTCCTATGAAGCACATCTCTAGCAATTGTTGCAGGTAGCAACTGTTCGTGTTATCTGGTGTCACAGCTCTTCAACATTTCCTTGAAAAGGAATAGCAAATACACTTCTAATCTTTAATTGAAATATATATTTCTTTCTAAACACCAGAATACGGTAACAGTAAACACTTACCCATGTTTAGAGCACTTTCGTGTATCTTGTACATATCTTCAATAAATTAAAATTTAAAATGTCTTTCACATCAAAATTTAAAAACTTCCTACTCCTACCATGGCAGATAAGGAATCATTCATTATCTGCATTGATTCCTTATCTGCCATGGTAGGAGTAGGAATTTTAAATTTTGATGTGAAAGGAATTTTTATTTATTGAGATGTGTACAATACACAAAAACACTCTAAACATTGGTCAGTGTTTATTGGTACCGTATTCTGGTGGTTAGAAAGAAATATATATTTCAATTTTAAATAATATGGCTGTTGATAACCCTACATAGAATGTTTGATGAAATTCTAATCTTGAATGTAACTCAATACAGGGTAGTCCATTGGAATAATTAGGTGACCATGGTGGCTAGGCTAATCATTCCACATCAATCCAACCTGGCACTTAACTAAATGGTTTTGTGGAGTATGCTATCACAAATTACCATCCTTTTCTCAAGTCAACTGTAACTGGTGTGTTTCAACTGGACATGCTTAAATATAATCTGATGTCACAATTACAACAGGAGTATACCTTTCAGCAAGATGGTGCACTATCACAATTTAATTGCAAAGTTGTCGCATGTCTCAGCAAATGCCAACTTAGATTGGATGTTGTGGAACAATTTTATGGCCTGAGATTGCTTGTTTACTCCAATAAAGTTACATTAAAGACAGAGAATTTGTTTGTCACACACATAGACTTTTATACCAACCGAAGCTGTCCACTTCAATAAGACTGAGAACCTTAATATATATTAAGTTTGGTCCTTATTAATGTACCAATGTAAGACATGAATCCTTAAACAAAATGGCAGCAAACAGCTACATGTATTTCAAATGTTTTCAGCACGGGATACTAAGAATAAGTTGGGAAAGTAAAAAAGACTAATGAATATTACTGAATAATAATTATGAATATAATTATGAATAGTATTGTATTGTCGAGAATTAATGTACGTCTGCATTTAACTGCCAAGGTAAAAATTAGGAAAATGGCGTGGCCCACATCAAGCACATTTTTGTCATCAGTCTCTTGACTGGTTTGATGCAGTTCTCCAAGCTTCTAGCTTGCGCAAGTCGTTTCATAGCTGCAACGCCCTACATCTTTTGTAATTTGCTTTAAATATCCTAACCTTTGCCTCCCCCTACAATTCCCTCACTACTACCCTCCATTATTGATAGCCCAATATCTGGATGTCTTAAGATATGCCCCATTAGCCTATCCCTTCTTCTGGTAAGATGCTTCTTTATACTTCTTTTTTCATCCACTCGCCTAAGAACCTCTAAATTACTTATTTTGTCCACCCACCTAATCTTTAACATTTTCCAATAACACCACACTTCAAAAGTTTCTATCCTCTTCCTTTCTACAGCCCCTACCATCCACGTTGCACTCCCGTATAATGCTACACTCCAAACATAGTGTTTTAAGAAATTTTTCCTTATCTGTAAGTCAATGTTTGTAGTCAGTAAGCTGTTTTTCATTTCAAAGGCTTTTCTAGACAAGCACTACTAAAAATTTAGGAAATTCAATTGATGTTGAAAGGCAAAACTGAGCAAAACCATAGGATAGGTAAAAAGAGACTTGTGGTAAAAAAACATAAAGGAATGGCCTGTACAGATGAAAACACCTTAGTTCATTAGGCCAATGATAGATAAGTTTGCCACATTGGTTGCCAACATCAAGTTGTAATAGTACTAAGGTGAGATCGGCTAAGAATTCATTTTCTGGCAAGATAGGGCACCAGTATATTTTCATGATGAAGTTTTGTGTATCTCACTAACAAAGTACCGACTTGAATTGAGGGGTTTTTGGCAAAAACTGGGTAAGTCAGAAAAAACATTTCACGGAATATAAAAAAAATAAATAGCTTTGTGTTAGCTTAGAATTAAATTTACTATTTTTTTAATGTTATAGCACTTAATATAGGATTTGACCTTGGTAATATGCACTTTGAAAAATATTCATTTCAGCCACAAAAAATTTTGTAAACTTTGACTTACCTTTTGTAGAATTTTTTTTATTTTTGACATACTTCATGAAAGCATTTTGAGAAAAATGAACGCTTGGGTAATATTTGAAAATAAAAACATTATTTACGCAATCAAGTATTTTATTTATGCCTGTATATTATTATACATAATAAAAATATTAAATATTTTTATTATGCCAGCCGCATTGGTGCAGTTGGTAACGTGCTTGCCTCTCATCATGCGGTCCTGGGTTTGAATCCCACTCAGGCTCGGCATATTTTCATACGTTACTAAAAATCATTTCATCCTCCATTGTACAAAAGTTACACCCCAACGTCGTCACTAATGACCGTTGTAGTTGATGCGACGTTAAATAAATGAATTTAAAAAATATATATATATTTTATTTAACACATACTGTTGTTGTTTAGATCAACAGCCGAAAGGTTGGTTTGAACCTCTTGAGGTTTTACTAAGTAAAAACGAGGAGTGAGGTGGTTTACTAATGCCTTCCCCACTGAGTTGAAAGAATATGCTTATCAGCATGCCAGGCCCTCCGAAAAGCACCCACTTTCAACCCTGCAAATGACACCTTCACTTCATTCACCACAGGGTCTGGCTGTATAGTGAAATTCATAACTCTCAGTGGAGATAACTCTGACTAGTGTCTTTTACACGTCTACCTCTTCTGTTCTTAAATAGTTTAGTCATATAATTGGCTGACCATGGGATAAGAAAAAGGAAAGAGTATGCTTATAAGCATCCCAGACCCTCCAAAAAGCACCCACTTTCCACCCTGCAAATGACACCTTCACTTCTTTCACCACAGGGTCTGGCTGTATAGTGAAATTCATAACTCTCAAAGGAAATAACTCTGACTATAGTGTTTTGTGCCTATAAACACTTCTGTTCTTAAATAGTTCAGTTATTTAATTGGCTGACTATGTGGTAAGAAACAGAACTACTTTTTGTAGCCCTGGAACCAACAGATCGAGTTCAATTAATTTAACACTCCACCTGCCCGTTATGGGCATGAACACATACTACTAAAGATAATTATATTTTTACATGTATTTTCAAAATAATTTACTCATTTTCACACCCCTCACTATTATCATCTTGGAGAATTTCTAGAACGTCATTCATTGTCGTTGATTTTGGCGAACGAAAAACTTCATTTTCATAAAATAACCAACTTTCTGGATCTAATAATAACTTCATAAGCGTTTTTAAGTCTTTCATTTTTAGGGGATTGATACCTGGGTTTCTAGGATTCATAACCATATTGAACATGTTCTACCATGTTCGATTGGACATGGTGGAACAATATCCTGCCACCAAGATCGCCTAATTTACTCCCATGGATGTTTCCATATGGAGTTACATTTAAGACAAAATGTTTATTCCTCTTCTTTCAGGAAATGTCAACAATCTGTGGCACCGGATTAGACAAACAGTTGCCACGGTAAATCCACCATATTTTACAGGATTTGGATGAAAATTGATTACAGATGGGACATCAGCTGTGATACAAAAAATAGTCACATTTAATATTTGTATCTGAGACTTGAAGATATACTGAATTCATTAATACATCAAATATTTTTGTAAGTTATTAACTCATTTCACAATTTAAAGGTTACATTTATTTGTGTAACTTATTTTGAAACACCCAGTATGCAATTATTAGGGCCTACACTCAGTTATATTACAATAACAGAGCCCTGTCACATGACAACTTTACAACGATAGTTACATGATCCTCATTGATTTAGCCTCTGACATATATATTCAGACGTTAGTATTAGCAAGTCAGTCAAGTTGGTTATTTCTCATAAAATATTCATTCCCTTAATTGATTCGACCACCTCAGACAATAGTTCACTTAAACACATACAAACTATAATAGTTACAATATTAAGTTATACATTTTCAAAATAAAATTCAATAATTCAAAAGAATTATAAGATAAATTCCAGAATTAATATAATTGCTAGAAATAAAAAGTAGCCTATAATTAAATATTAAATTAATATCTTTTAATATTTAATAGAAAATTAAAATTAAAAATAAATTTTATCATCTAAAGAGTTTAGTTTTTACAAACATGAATTTTGGCAATACCAGTTTCTAAACTTGAAATTTTCAATATGGTCCAAACATTTGGAATTTCTTAATCATTAGAGATATAACTGAAACGTTTTTTATATATTTCATACTACCTAAAACTACAAATCTTTGCACTGCTAACTTTTGGGTAAACTTTGCCAATATACAGTATAAATAAAAACTCAAGCAGTTATTTAAACCTTTTATTATCCTTCATAAATTAATAACTTTACAGGACAAATTACTTAACAGTATATTTCAGTAATAGTCAATTAAAAAGTTGAACAATGCCAGGTATTTCTGCTAAAAATTTATTAAAAATGTATTTGGTGCTTTAATGTGTACTGTAAGTTTTTAAATATTTGTACCTTGTAAATAATATCATGTATGTATGTAAATAAAGAATTTATATTATCTATATAAATAAAATTGGTAGTCTGTTGAATATTTTTCAAACCCCATTTTCTCAGGTCAAATTACCAGAACAGCACGTAGGCCTATCCAAAACTTTCAGCAGACATAGTGTTTATCCTATCTATGTAGAGCATAAGAAATATATACTCTATTCATTGTAATAAAGCTATGTCAAGAAACACACTGCATCAGTCTGTAGTAGTGCCTGTAGATACGACACACTAATGACCGAGCCAGGCCATCCCCAACTGACAGGGTTGGAAATCAGATGCGCCGAATAGCGCCCAAAGACTCATTTTGTTTCTACTGTAATAACGACACGACACGATATATTGTGTACAAATTGATACAAAGGGGTTCATGACATGCCTGCTGAGTTAAGCAGTGGCAGGAGGAAATTATTGGTAAGTGATGAATTTATCATTGTGTTTGATTTTTTATTTTTCATTGTGTGTGATATTTGATTCAATAGGGTTCATGACAAGCCTACTGAAGTAAGCAGTAGCAAAAATAATTTTTTGGTGGTAAGCGATGAATTTATCATTGGTGATAAACTTTCAGTTTATCAGTTTTATCTTGACATGTCCTATACTCCCTTTGGAGTCTCCAGGATGGAAAAAAATCACATCCGTTAATTTTCAGTTATTCGTTAATATTGTCCGAACGTTGACCTTAGTTTGTTCCGTATGTGGTAATCTGTTGTTAATTTTTTGTGGAGTGTAAATGCGTGTGTGCTTTTATTTTACCTACTTAGTCCTTCTTTTTCTTTGTGGAATAGTAATGGCTGATGTATTAGAATCTTCTGTTACCAAGCACTGAAAAGGAAAGTACCTATTTAAGTAGTGGCGAAAAGGCGAATAGCACGGTTACTATACTAGAAAAGTAACCGTATAAATTTATTTAAGTAACCGTGGGCAATCGTGTTAAATGTGTTTAATAACTCTTAGAAAAAAAATCCAACACTTGTCGTAATGGAAGTGATAAAACTTACTTTTGAAGCTTGCTTGTGAGCAATATAAAAATAAAATGAGAACTGAGAAGAAAAGAAGTGGAAAATTACAAACGCCTATTAAAATTTTGTATTAGAACATCTGATATGATATATCTCTGTATATGGTTAAAAGTGCGTACTATTCTAAGTTATTGTGATAGTTTTCATAAGTGTCGCATATTTTTCTGAGTCAACGCTGCAGCAGCTGATGCGACAAGCGTTGTTTGTTTTTGTTTACTCAACATATTTTGCTTACAATGAATGATGTATTAAATGATATAGTACATGAGACAATTTTTAAAAAAGTCGTAGGAACTGTTTATAAAAAAAATCGCACGAATAAACTACTATTAGCCTACCGGTAGACCGATTTTGGTGAAAATGTTTGTGTTGGGTCCAGTTTACCAGTTTACTAGTAGTCCAGTCAACCTGTGTTTTTTAGAGGAAAAAATAGTATAAAGCTAATTTTTTTTCCATCGATTACTATAGTTTAGACAAGTGTACTGCCAAAAGTCCCCACCCCTACCCCCCTTGCTTCCCCCCCAGCGGCCCCCCAAAGTTACAAATTGCAAGGGTTTCGTAAATCGCGTTTATCTCAAAAACTAAACAAGGTATTGGATTAAATTTTTTTTTGTTGTCTTTCTTATGATATTTACTACAATTAATGTCCTAATCTTTTTTATCGTATCTTTTACCGTTCGGTAGTTATTCATAAAAAAGTTGCTAAAACATCATAAATTTAATTATGTAATTTTACTTTTTGGTTTATAACTTTTTACTCTTACATTTTACACAAAACTGCTCGAAACAAAACTTTTAGTCCTTTTTAAGATCTATAAAATGATATATAACAGTACTTACTTTATTGTAGTAATATGGCAAAACCAGCCGCTGCAATGTAGAGTGCTCAGTTGTGGCGGCGTGCGGTAATAGAAGGTCGGGGCCGTCAGTTGCTATGTTGGAGATATAACTTTTCGCGTAATTTAAGCGCCACTGGGATATTTTTTTTTAAATTAATAAACTTATTTCACAAGTGTCTTAGTATGTACTTTGAAGTGTAAGAGCGAACATTTATGTAATATAAAAAGTTTCCGTTTTTTCAGACTACATTTAAGAACTGTATACAAAACCATTTTTAATTGAGTTTAAGAATATGATCAGGCCTAAAGGCTATTTATTGTCCAAAAAATTATGTACGTATATAATGGCTTAAACATCCATGAGATGTTTCTCAGCATCCTTGACTTCAACGACCGTGACGTTACTGCAGAATCCTCCACAAGTCCCACACATTTCTGTACAATCCAGGGATGCCTTAAAGCAGCTGCATTTGCTTTTGCATGACACTTTTCAGTTGCAGGAAACTAAGTTTATTACTTCTTCAGGTACCGGTGGTTATTTTTTAGTGAACCGAATATAACATGTTGATTGTTATAGTCCAACCCCAATTCGTAGCAGCCATATTCTTATCTCCAATCCATTTTTGAAACTGGTAGTAAGTTCAAAATGATTGTTGCTCCGCAGCATTAAATGTTGGAGGAAGAGAGGCCACATTAAATTTGGATTTTAATGACATTTTTTGCAACTGCTTTGAGGTATAAGGAATATCTACTTTCGTTTAAACTTTTAGACCTAGTACATCCGAATAGTTTCGGCACAAAATTCTCCCCTATTTCTTTTAAGAGTTCTGTTGTTAGCTTCCTTTTCATAAAACAGTACAGCTTTCGCGCGTAGCTCCTCAGAAGTACTTAGCATATTGTACGCGTTGAATTTGCCTTTTCCAAAAAAAAATAAGACGTGTCAGATCCAGTCAAAGCATACATAAACAACACCACATTCTTCAATTCTCCTACCTATTTACGAATTTTCCTGATATCATATGTTGATGGTGTACCAGAGGGTTTGTGGAAGAATAGTTGTAGTTTTTCACACTGTGGTAGACCAATTAATAAAACAAAAATATCAGTGTCTTGTCCAACAACTATTGACCTATCACTGTGGCTCTTGGAGACATTTATTGCCATCAAACACAATTAATTTAGTTTAATCTAGCCATCAAACACAATATGGCAATGCTACCCATACCTTTTGACTACGATGTCTAATTATCTTTCAATGGTTCTGCTGTATGTTTCCGTGTTGGGCCACAAAACAGAAAATATCTCCGCATTTGTTGTTAAAGAAGATGCAGATATTGAAATAGTTGAAAGGGCAATAAACGTCTCCAAGAGCCACGGTGATAGGTCATAGTCGTTGTTGTATGTTGCCATGTGCTGTTTACAGTATTAGTTCAAAATGTTTCAAACAATTGATCAGCCCGCTGACTGTGAAATTCTTTCCATTATACGGTTTTTGACAGCAAAGAACATTTCAGCGGCAGAAATTCATCGCCAGATAACTGAAGTGTACGGCCTCGATGCGATGAGTGACAGCAAAGTTCGTAGGTGGGTGAGAAATTTTAAGAATGGACAGGACAATGTCCATGATGAACCGCGTCCAGGCCGACCATCAGATTTCGTTAATGCCGTGGAAGAAAAGATTCGTGAAGACCGGCGATTCACTGTTTCAAGTTTATCATTGGAGTTTCTGAATGTGAGCAGAACAACTTTGTACAAAATTGTGTCTGAAGATTTGCAGTTTCACAAATTGTATTCACGTTAGGTTCCCAGACTCCTTACTGAGGATAACAAAATAAAATGAATGGCTTGTTCTCTTAAATTTTTGGACTGATACCATAGAGAAGATGATGAACTTTTAGAACATATTGTCACAGGGGACGAAACATGGGTTTCTCACATTACCCGAAAGTCGAAACGTCAGTCTATGGAATGGCGTCACACGTCATCGCAAGTCAATGTCAAGGACAAGCAGACAATCTCAACACGCAAGATTATGGCTACAGTGTTTTTGGATAGTCTTACATCTTATATTTTGGGATGTCTTGTTAGTCGAGTTTATGCAGCGAGAGACCACAATAAATTCCACCGCTTACTGCGCCACCCTGACTAATCTTCGCCGCGCAATACAGAATAAGCGCCGTGGCCTTCTGATATCTGGAGTTTTGTTGCTGCACGACAATGCCAGGCCCCATTCTGCCATTCGACCGCAAGATCTGATCAGATCATTTGGATGGGAACAGGTTGACCACCCGCCGTATAGTCCAGACTTGGCACCAAGTGATATTCAGTTGTCCCACTACCTAAAGGAGTTTCTCGGTGGCAAGCGGTACGGCACAGATGACGTGAAAGAAGCTGTTCAAGACTGGTTATCCTCACAGGTGGTGGACTTCTACGATACAGGCATACAAAAGCTTGTTGAACGTTATGATAAATGTTTAAATAAAAATGGAAACTATGTGGAAAAATAAAGAAAGATGTAACAAATATACTACAATAAAAAAGGTTTTATGAAAAAATCTTACATTGTTTATTTTTTTTTTTAGAAATCGGACCTTACTTTCTGAATAACCCTCGTGCATAATCTTTTGGACAATAAATAGCCTTTAGGCCTGATCATATTCTTAAACTCAAATTAAAAATGGCCGGCCACATTGGCGCAGTTTGTAACGTGCTCGCCTCTCATCATGCGGTCCTGGGTTCGAATCCCACTCAGGCATGGCATATTTTCATACGTTACAAAAAATCATTTCATCCTCCATTGTACAAAAAGTTACACCCCAACGTCGTCGCTAATGACCGTTGTAGTTGATGCGACGTTAAATAAATGAATTAAAAAAAAAAATTAAAAATGGTTTTGTATACAGTTCTTAAATGTAGTCTGAAAAAACGGAAACTTTTTATATTACATAAATGTTCGCTCTTACACTTCAAAATACATACTAAGACACTTGTGAAATAAGTTTATTAATTAAAAAAAAATATCCCAGTGGCGCTTAAATTACGCGAAAAGTTATAAATCCAACATAGCAACTGACGGCCCCGACCTTCTATTACCGCACGCCGCCACAACTGAGCACTCTATATTGCAGCGGCTGGTTTTGCCATATTACTACAATAAAGTAAGTACTGTTATATATCATTTTATAGATCTTAAAAAGGACTAAAAGTTTTGTTTCGAGCATTTTTGTGTAAAATGTAAGTGTAAAACGTTGTAAACCAAAAAGTAAAATTACATAATTAAATTTATGATGTTTTAGCAACTTTTTTATGAATAACTACCAAACGGTAAAAGATACGATAAAAAAGATTAGGACATTAATTGTAGTAAATATCATAAGAAAGACAACAACAAAAAATTTAATCCAATACCTTGTTTAGTTTTTGAGATAAACGCGATTTACGAAACCCTTGCAATTTGTAACTTTGGGGGGCCGCTGGGGGGGAAGCAAGGGGGGTAGGGGTGGGGACTTTTGGCAGTACACTTGTCTAAACTATAGTAATCGATGGAAAAAAAATTAGCTTTATACTATTTTTTTCCTCTATCGGGTATTTTTCGACACAGGTTGACTGGACTATAGTACCTAAGTCAAGTTCCCAGTTTCAGCTTATTACGAAATTCCGTTCTTGAGATATTTTGTTCACACATACACACACACCCTGGGTTCAGGCATGGCGATGGTTCAGGGGATTGAAAACGTATATCCGGTGAAAACTTGATTTCGAAAAATCGACATGAAAATAATACCTACTTACCTTCTCTGTAGGCCTATATTCATTTAGGGCAAGCGAAATTAAAAAAAGACAGATGTTACATTTTCAGTATTAACCATAAATTAAGTTTTATTTTCAAAAAAATAAGATGATGGAAAGAAAATAAAAGTAAAATAAGATTGTGGTTCCACTGCAACAAATGGCATTTCACACGCTACATTTTTCAATCCTACTGGAAAAAAAATAGGCAATGGAATATCTCGAGGCGTAATACTTACTCAGAAATAACTTGAGAATGTTTATTATATAAGAAAAGAGATGTAAAAATTACCCCACGGGATTTAAATATTATTTCTTATTATGAAATTTTGTAAAAATATAATAATTTATGCATAGACTAAATATTTAAACATTAATCATTTTTCTACTGTTTAAAAAACATACGTATTAGGTACTTTTTAAGAAAGGTTATCAATTTAACTTTTTATATGTTACAGGTCTGCACTTTTTTGCAGTAGGCTTATCAGTATTTTAATGTATCAATAGACAAAAGTTAGTAGTGTTTTGATAGGATTAAACCCTTTGAAGTAATCATAACTTTTACAAAAACTAATAAATTACCTAATAATGTTTTTAACTAGAAGTTTCACATAGCCTACTAATCAAATCCGTCAAATAACTAAATTATTTTCAAAAACTTTTCGGCTTTACCGAAAAAATGAGTGATTTGTTGTCTATAATATCAATATTGTAATTTTTAAAGGTACTCATTTTTCAAACATCTTTAGGTACAAAAAATAATTCCAATCGAGACATAACCCACCGGGTTGGTCTAGAGGTAAAGTCTCGCCAAAATCAGCTGTTTAACAGCTGATTTTCGGAGACGAAGGTTCCTGGTTCAAATCCTAGTAAAGGTAGTTTTATACGGATTTGAATGCTAGTACCGGTGTACTTTGATGGTTGGGGTTCAATTAACCATACTCTCTCAGGAATGGTTGACCTGAGTCTGTACAAGACTACACCTCATTTACACGTCATACACATCATCCTCATCTCATTGGGTCATGGGGTTGCTTATTGTTCTGAACTGAACAGATTGCAACGTACACAAATTAGGAATTACAAAAAAAATCGAGACATATTTATCTTAGTGTGAAATTATTTACCTTAATTGAGCTTATAATAGCAAAAACGACCTATTATGTTATGAATTGAAGGTGATTCTGTATTTTACTGAATTGCTTTACATTGTTAAAAGTATTCACAGCGACGATTTAAATTCGCCACATCAAAAATTTGTAGTTCTAAGATCCCCATGTCGCTTTCCGCTAATGCAGAAATTAGACATCACGTATCTCTTAGTAATTAAAGCAACATACAACAGGCACATACAATTTACGGACCCATCGCACGTAGTCAGACGAGTCAAATATCGATTCTTACTAAACATTTTCACCGCAAATTAAATCCTTAATTTGAAGCAAATAAGTTTATGAAGTTCCAATTTAAATACCTGCTCTCTCACTTTCGATAAACTTGATTACTGCCCCGATCAACACCAAAATTGTTATAGGCTTATCTCAGGATTATATTGAATCATGATAAAACCAGTTATCTGTTGGAGTTTTTTATGATCCTTAATTCCAGGAAAATCAGAAAGGCATGGAACTGTGTGAAGAGGCATTAAACAGTCAAATCCTCTGTTAGCCTCAACATTTATATTTCCAACTTATCTTCGTTAAGTGTTAACAATTTTGTCGTGAGGATGAACACAAGAATGATAAACATTTAGATTATCATATTTTATCAAGACAAAATCCATTTTGATCCGAAACATACCTAATTAGGTTCATCTATAATAAAAAATCCTTTACTTTGTTCCAACCCGTAGCCTATAATAAATGAAGAATAGAGTTGAACTATAAAAATTATAAAATCAGAATTTTGGTAATTCTGGCCTAACGAAAACATAAAACGATCTGTTATTATATTGTTGACCCTTTAAGTATAGGCCTACTCAAAGTGTTGCCCTCATCCATTTAAATATCAAAAGATGATTTTCCGAACTATCATTAGTGTTATTTAAATTAATTATAGGTGAAAAAATTACGAACGTAAAGAAGTATGTATTGTAGTCGGAGCCATAATAATAGACTTTTTAGGCTTCTATTTTTGTACCACTACCCTGCCTTACCCTTACCAAACATTTGTTAGCCTATATTGTTTGGCTTCGACATCTCCGTAAGGTTAGGCACCCACTGGCAAATTTGACGCTTGACAAAAACTTAATTTAAAACTGCACGTTTCATTTTCTGTCGTGCGACAAAATTGTTCATGGGCCTCGCCTAACGCACACGCATGAATTGTCACTAATACACTAATACATGTTACGGCGAAGGTCCGAAATCCGGCCGTTTTTCTCTTGCCAACATGAATAATTTAGTTGAACTATAAAAGTATTGTTTTCATGTCGATTTTTCGAAATCGAGTTTTCACCAGATCTACACGTTTTCAGACCCCCTGAACCCAAAAAAAACATCTTTTTAGCGTTTGGTCTGTGTGTATGTGTGAACAGAGTATCTCAAGAACGGAACATCGTACGAAGTTGTAACTTAAGTTACTACTTACTACCGGACCCAACAAGAACATTTTCATCAAAATCGGTCAACCGGAAGTAGTAGTTTATTCGTGTATTTTTCACTTTTTAGCGATTTTCTCAAAAACTGGTCCTACAATTTTTTTTAAATTGCCTGGTTTACTAATTTTTTTATGCTCTACAAGATAGGGGGAGGCACCATGTTTCCTGAAATTCTTGGTGAGGCTGTTTTTACGTAAAAAATTGTTTTTTAAAGATTATGGCTTTAATATGCATTTTAGCGCAAAAATCTATATAATAAAAAATGTAGAGAATTTAAAATCCTACAACTTTTATTTGAAACATTTTTTTGTATAACGCTTAGTTTAGCGGTAATTAGTGTTTTTCTGTTTTTTTCTTACGAAAACGTGGAAAATCGATTTTTTAAAGATTTCGGCCTTAGTATACATTTTACGACAAAAGTGTATATAATCAAATTTATAGGAAATTAAAAAATCTACAACTTTTATTTAAAGCATTTTTCTCTACAGGGCATAGTTTAGCGTGAAAGAGCGATTTTCCGTATTTTTAAGCCAATCTGAGGTTGATTTTCATTTTGCATCTTTCACTCATGATTAAAATTAGGTTAAGTTTATTGAGGTTAGTTTTTTGTTTATTTCTAATGTTAGGTTTATTGTTAATTATTCCCATTGGCAAAAGAAAGTTGTGTGTTTCACACCAGATTTTTTTATAAGGATTTATAAGTTAATTAAATTTGAGTCACAATTAATGATGGTACATACATTCATTTTAAAACTAATGGTTTTAGTATGTGACAGAATTATCACGCAGGGACGAACTAGCACTGTACAGAATAGTATAGCATTTAATGTGATACATTGAGCTAAGGAATGTGCTAATATTGGTGCAGAGGAGAAGTAAAAGTGAAATAATGGGGAGCAAAGCATCTGCCTGTCTGTTGCTATAATGGTCAATTCACAGATGGGTACTATTGTAGTTAAAAACCATTGAATCATATGTTTGAAGGGTAGTTGTAGCACTTATGGAGCAGAGTTGTGGAAGATGTCAGATAGAAACGCGAAACACTTGGAAGAAAAATTGAGATAAACTCCATTGGCATTGGAGTTTTGGAGTCACAAAATTGGACAGGCATAGAAATGAGTTGTCAGGGAACTAGAGTTGATGTCAAAATTGTAGAAACAGTGGAGATTAAAGGTTGAACTGGTATGGGCATATGTGGAGGTTGCTTAAAGGTAGATGGCCTCAGATGATATGGATGTGAATGCTGGAGACAAGCCATGGGAGAAAGAGATCGAGATTGTCCTGGTCGAAAAGTGTATGTAAAGTAATGACACTTAGAGATTTAAGGGAGCATGACTGGCAAAATAATGTCAAATGAAGGTTAAGATGCGAGAAACACCAAATAGTGTATCCGATCCCAAAATATATATAGTATCAAAGGAGGTGGATGGTCAGCTGGGGGCATGGGAGAACAGAGCTAATGCCATTAGTTTCCTCTGACCACCACAACTCGAATCAGATGCCCAGGACAGTAGTGGAGTAATGAACATGGTAAAAATAATTCCAGTGGATGATGGCAATAGTAAATTCTTATTAAAAGAAATGAATGGTGGAGTGGTTTTTATACTAAGAACAAATTCCTCAATTTGTTTCTCTTAGTGTTAACAACTTAGTAACTTCGTTTTGGTACATTTACCATGTAAATTAAGACATGTATCAATCATTTATCTTGGCACCAATTTTTAATGTATTCACTCGATTGAATTAGCTGCCTGCAACTTGAACTAGTTGTGAACAATTAATTTGATTTGTTTATCAGTTTCCAACTTCTTACCAGGAAGGGATTTCTTGAGATGAGAAAACAAATGAAAGAAATCTAATTCATCGCCTTTGTAGTCCTTTTCTTAAAAACACCCTTTTTCATCTTTCTCATAAGGCTGCAACAACTCAAGGTCTGCTTCCATGCACACTGTTTTTTTGAACATCCATTAATGTTTTCAGCGTCTATTTTGAATACTTAGATAATGGTTATGTAGGTTCAAGGTAGTATGGTAATGTCTACAGAACATCCTTCAACTGGGTTAACTTTGTTTGGGTGCTAGGTCCCAGATGGATAGTGGGCCACAAAAGGGCAGATACTCTGGTTGGGTGGCATCTGCACAAAAAATTTTGATGGTTCTAAACCTTATCTGGTGTCAGCCAGTCACTGACACGCGGGTCCACCTCTGAGTGGATCAGTGTGACACTCCGGAGGTATTTAACCCAGACTGCTGGGCTAAGGTCCTGCAGTTTGGGAATCATAGACATCAATCATATCCTGTACTATTGCTCACGAAATACTTGGTCTAGGTGGAAGCAGTGTAGAGTGGCTCTGGAACTGGTTTTTTTTTTTTTTTGGTTTAACATCCGGCTGTTCTGCTAAGTACTGCTAATGCAGATGGTCTAGGACTGTTGACAGGACACTATCACACTCAGAAACATCTTCTTAACAGGAGGATCTTCAGTGGTAACCCAGTATGTAGATTGGGTGGAGAAGAAAAAACTGCCTTCCATATTACCTTCAAGTGCAAAGCATTGACTCACAGGAGGTATTCAATCTTCAGGCAAAAAAAAACAAAACTGGAGAACAGTCTTCCACAGGACTCGGTAAGCAGCCTCCTGAAACTTATGTAAGAGAGGGTCTGCTTACTGAGTGAATAAGAGAATGGCATAACACACTCAGTAGCCTCTGTTGAGCTGCACAGTTAAGGGACTGAAAGGACCACCTCATCCTTTACAATCCAATCTAATATAATCCATTTCGAACACCATATTTTTGTAACAAAAATTTTCAGTAGCAATTTAGTGTAATAAAGATTATAGAGAGTTTCAAAAGTCAAGAAATGCCTACTGGTACAGACTTTCAAGTCAGTTCAGCACATTAAGTTATCAGTGAACAACAAAGGAAGGGGTGACCATCTAGCCATGGACATATTCTGTGCTGCCAATACACATTCTAACCCATTATCTTACCTTCATTCAATGCACTCTTTCTGCAAGTTTCACAAATTTCAAAAGGCTGAACTTTTTCTGTAATCAAAATCTAACCAACTTGGTACTTTTATTTTACATTTTCTTTTGTTTTATGAAATACAGCTAATGCAGACGATAGATGAAAATGAGTGATGAAATAACGCTAGACCTAACCATGAATCAAACCTGGAAACCCTGGCGTAGAAGTCAGTTGCTCAACTTCTACACAATCGTCTGAACTATTTTACAAATACCAGACCTATCAAATGTTTTAAACATGATTATCACCAAGCAATGATCTTAAACAAACATCGAATCCCATTCAGGCCCAGCATATTTTCATACGTTACAAAAATCATTTAATTTCATCAAATCATTTCATCCAGTGCTGTCATAATCAAACCAGTTGTTGAGAATCAGCAGTGTTTTAATGATTCTGCACTGAAACCCCAATTTATTAACAATTATTTATTTATAAACTCATCACAATTATAATTATGAATTAACTTAAAAGATTTCTATGAAAATTTTGTTATGATTTCATTTTGAATGTGACAATATCAATCAAGAGTCCAGTAATATGGACAAAATTTAAGATAACTGAATAATTATTAAAATCAAATATTACTGGAAACAAAGATTAGGCTAGTATCATTGTGTAGACTGGATAAAAAAGTATAAATTCCGGCATGACTTTGTAAAACTTTTTTTGATATCTGAAAAATTACGTTATGTCGCCTCTAACCATTGTTCCCCATGACCTTTCATTTATATCCCAATTCTTGACATTTTTTTCTAGTTTTTTTGTAAATAAATTGTGAAACAACACAACATAAGTTAACTCTGCACATTCTGGTCAGCTTTTTTTACAAATAGTTGCAAACCAGCTTAAGTGGTTTCGAGATATGGTACTTTTAAGTAATTTTAAATAATATTAAATCTGAAGAAAGATCATTCTACTGCTGTCTTTGCCTCAGGCAACATGATTAATCGACTTATTGTACTTGAAGTGTTTGCTGATAGTAGTCTTACATTTATTACAATCTGTGATTTAATCTGAAATTGAATATACGAGATGAATAAATGATATCCCCAGAATTTTTCAATACGTCTTACAATTACTGTTCCTTTATGATTCTTTATAACCATTTTTATAATACTTGCACCCTGGATTGATTGCACGATTGCTCTTTTGAAGTTACACCACTAACGCTAACTGTACACAACTACTATCACAAAATTTTTACCAACATCCTCCTTAATTTGAGCAGATACATGTTTATAGATATCCCAAAATGGTCTCAATTACAACACTTTAATAGAATTAACACTGTGAATTCAATTAGGTCGCTGCTTTCCTAATTAAATACCCAAGTTTTTACAGATAGGCTACTTCTGGGATAATTCAAAGCACTGAGTACAAGTGAGAGAATCCATGTACCTTTCCTTTGAAAATAATTTATAACAATTTAGAGAACCAACCTGGAATCATATACAGTTCTTACCAAAACATGCTCGATTAGGACTGTACAATTACATTTTATCCTAAGATGGTAGTAATACACATCGCTTTAGAACAGATGTACTGGGTCATAGATGGTCGTGTACAATAAACAAGCTATTAGTAAGTAGCACATGTTCTGCAGGTTGAACGATATCACTAATAACCTGCACTTAAAACTGGTAGGCTGGAACTTAGACGGTCACCTGAATAGTATAGGTATCAGACGAACTAATGTCCCATAGCCGAGCGAGTGAGAGGGAGATATGTGGCATAACTACGCTTGCGCTCAAAGGTCTTTACCGTTATAATCTAAATCTGAAAACATACTACGGTCGTTATCGTGCTTGTTAATTTACTGCACGCATAAACGCTTACTCACAACAATGAGTAAAATTAAAGACAATGTTATTGGAACGGCGCGTATGGCTTGTGCGAGTGAGAGAGTTATGCATTCTCTCACTCCCACGGCTAGGGGACATTAGTTCATCTGAATACAATACCTACCAGTCATTGGTCAAGCAGTTGTTCACATGAACTGCATACTCTCAGTTGAGTAGTACCCGTTACCCAGATTTAGTTATATACCAATACAAAAATCTGGTGTGAAACACTCACACAACTTTCTCTTGCCAATGCAAATAATTAATAATAAACCTAACATTATTAATAAAATATTAGAAATAAACAAAAACTAACCTCAAAAACATAACCTTATTTTAATCATGAGTGAATGACGCAAAATGAAAATCGGAACTCAATTTGGTTTAAAAAAAACGGAAAATCACTCTTTCACGCTAAACTAGGCTCTGTAGAGAAAAATGCTCTAAATAAAAGTTGTAAATCTTTTTGTTTCCTATAAAATTTATTATATATCCTTTTGTCGTAAAATGCATTCTAAGACCGAAATCTTAAAAAAATCGATTTTTCACACGTTTTCGTGAGAAAAAACAGAAAATCGCTAATTACCGCTAAACTAAGCGTTATACAAAAAAATGTTTGGAACAAAAGTTGTAAAATTTTAAATTCTCTACAACTTTTATTATATAAAATTTTTTCGCTAAATTGCATATTAAAGCCGTAATCTTAAAAAAAACTATGTTTTTACGTGAAAACAGCCTCACCCAGAATTTCAACAAACATGGCGTCTATCCTATCTTGTAGAGCATAAAAAATGTATTAAACCAGGCGATTTTAAAAAAAATCGTAGGACCAGTTTTTGAGAAAAACGCAAAAAAGTGAAAAATTACACGAATAAACTACTACTTCCGGTTGACCGATTTTGATGAAAATGTTCGTGTCGGGTCCGGTAGTGGTATGTGACTTAAGTTTCAAGTTTCAAGTTCGTACGATGTTCCGTTCTTGAGATATTTTGTATACACACACACCAATCTCTAAAAACATGTTTTTTGGGTTCAGGGGGTCTGAAAACGTATAGATCCGGTGAAAACTCTATTTCGAAAAATCGACATGAAAACAATACTTTCCTTCCTATATATTCATATAGGCAAGAGAAAGTAAAAAACCTGCACTAATTACAAGTACTGAACGATTACCAACAGGCAACATAAGTTAAATGGATACTTGCTCATATACCCCAGAATGGTCAATGAAATTAGCCTTAAAAATAGGTAAAATTAGTGTTCCTCAATACTTCTACTTAAGTAGGCGAAAAATGTTTACCACATCCTTGACAAAGCTAGGTATTATACAAAAACAAACATGACTCATTTAAATAAATAGTAGGTACTTTAATTGATTAACTAATACACAAACACTAAAGAAAACATAATATTTTACAACCATTCTCTGTCACTCTTAATTCTTTTATAGATTTTTTTGTATCTTGTATTGTTAGGAAACCATCGGTGTTTAGTAGTGCTGGTTATTTTCATTAATTTTTCCCTTACAAACTTCTCGTCTTCCGATTTAAATGCGTTATAAAATTGTGACTTACTTTCAACTTTCAGAACGGAATCTTCTGGTTTAGGTTCAACCGGTAAGGCTCTCGAAAACTCATATGGGAACGACTTCGGAGGATGCCAACAAACAATTGTGGATCCATCATCGGTAATAACTACTCTTTCTTGAAGAGGCGACGTTGATTTAGCTCTGCTTATAATACACTTGTTCTGTTTAAGAACATTCGAAAACATAAATTCACAAGTACGTAAAGATCTAAACATTTTCATTTACTCTGAATCTGTAAAAAAACATACAACTAACAACACAACTTTCTGTTAGCTACATCAGAATTCAATCTAGGTTAGGTTGCAATGTGCCGTATGCGTTTATTGTGCGTTAAAGCCATAGAGCTAGCTGTGACGTCACAGCATTGAGATCAAATAGCAGGTTCAGGTTTTGATAACTATATCATGGGTTCAGGTACCATATTCGTTCAATCTTTGACTACACTGTCACTAGATAATCTTTACTAATACTATCAGCTGAGTTAGTTTGACAGCATGATAATTAATTAATTATTGTATTTATGTTTAACACCCAAGTTTTAAACAATTTTGGCAGAGCGCAATGAGGAAGCTACATACATGCCTTTAGTTAGGAAGGAATCACCGCAATAATTTATCAGTTACTTTTAACAAAGATTTTAACAGTTGTGTGGATGAAAGTCCTCTGATTCAGGTCAATGCTCAGATTAGAAACCACTTGTATTAAATTACTGCGGTAAGCACAGGTTGAAAATGAATTGATCAGTTAACTCTTAGTGTGGCGTCACAAATAAAAGTTTTGGCTAGTCAGTATTTATAACTGTTATTATTTTGTTGGTATTTCGTCAGCTGATTCAGTTATAAAATCCCAACCACAGATTACGTGTATAACCCAACCAAGAGTGTATTATGTATGTTCACACAGTGTTCTACTGAATCCCAACTACGTTCGAGCCTAAAACAGAAACTAAACATAACCTAGATTGACTCAGGCATTTCTTGATTGTATGTCTAACTTGTAAGCTAAATTACAGTTATTTGATTCAGTGACATTGATGGATCAATAAATTTATTTCAGAAACATGAACCAATCTCCCCAATCTCTTTCTTTGAAGAAACTCTGCCAGGTACAAAATAATTTAAAGAAATTGACGGTATTGAAATACAGGTACAAGTTTGAAAAGTAATGAGCTGCTTTCATTTATTTCCGTTTGGAATGAGAATTTCTCATTAGTTTAACATGGATGTGACTTTTTATTTTAGGTGAGTGTTGAAGTTAATTTGTTTCCGTTTTGCTGTTTATTTTCTTTGTGATTTAACCTCCTAAAACTCGTGTTACCTATAGGTTATAGTATTTATTGTTGTTGACACTATGATTAATTGTGGTTCAAATTGTAATTATAAATATATTAAACAATGTTTAATTCATTTTTCGGTTCTTCATGCCAGCGTTTCTGATGGATTGTATTAGTGAACTTTCTGATGCCTGACTGGTCTTAATCATAACACGGCTCAAATTTATTTTAATTGAAAGACATAAGACATCGTCCATGTCTTGCAGAGTAGTATAACCAAGACCTCCTTGAAATATGAATTGTATTTGTTGCATATGTATCCTTTTTTTTGTTTTACAAATCTAACTGTTTTGCAAATCACTGCTAAAACAGACCATGAAGGGTGGTATATGAAAATGCATTATGAAAAAATTCTGTACTCCTGACAGGGAATCGAACCTGCTATTTGTATTCTGGCCTGCAAAATCTTTGCTTGATTACAGCCTTCTTTCCAGTCAAAATGTGTATTATTTTATGTGGTGACTCAATTTATTTTTAAGTATTTGTATTTTCATTACATAGAGTAGGTAACATTTTAACTTTATGTTATCTTACTCCTAGCCGTGCTGGCAGTTTCTCTAGGAACTGGCTTATGTTAGCAAACTGTCTGATATCATTGAAGGAAGTCATCCTCCTGCTTCATCTTGCAGGGACACATTTAGGCCTAAACTGCTAGTTGTATGCCTATGTATAGATATGTTTAAAAAAATGAGCTTAATTAATATCTGCCATTTTTATGTGAAGTGAAAGTGTAGTGACATACATATTTTTCAGTGAGATATTGCACATTACTGTTCTTAATGTGCTGCACATAACTCTTACGACCAGGACTGGCTTTGTAAAAGAAAGTAAAATTTAGTTTGTAAGATTGAGAGATGCTTGAATCAGTTATAGTTGATTACTTTAACAATTTATAAATGTAATTAAGCAAATTTGCACTCCATTTTTTGGAAGAAACCATATTGTTACTGAAACTGAATTTACATTGTACAGTAGTCTCACAAACTCGACTTAATGTGGTACAAAAGGGTATCTAAACATATGGAATTTAAATGGAATAACTCTTGTTTAATTAGCAATTAAAGAAGTGTAACATGTTTGCGATTATGTACAACACATTGATTGATATAATAAAAGCAATACTGTACTATTTAACCAAATATAAAGTATTAACTTGAGAAAGGCAATGAAATTAAACTTTTGTCTACTTCTGAATAAAAAAACTGAATTTCATTGTTTTTCATTTTAGTTTCTATACTTAACACTTAACGCTTACTTTTTTGTTTCTACATTTATCTAGTTGCTTAATCATGAATCCAACATCTTCATTACAGCCCATCTTTTCACATTTTTCTCTCTTTTCAAAATTTTGTGAGTCCTCTTCATTATCCTTTTTTCATTTACAATTGCAATGATCATCATCAGTGAAAGGTGCATGGACTTCATCTTGATTCATCCTCTTCGTAAAATCACCATTTATAGCTTTTTTCACCTTGGAATTCAATTGAATAGGTTAAAATGTTTTTTAAAAATGTCTGCCTCTTCCTTCTTATTTTTTGAAAACTCGTTTCTGGAATGATCTAATATCTTTCTCAAAGAGTGAAGAAGATTGATTGGTTCAAGTTATATCCTGGAACCAACACACAACAACCAGTAAACAGATTTTTTTAATCCATCATTATCATGTCACCAACGTCTGCCCAACTAACTCAGGGAAGGTTGTCGAGAAATATGGTGTGTCGAGTTTCCAAAGGTCAAGTTCGTGAATTTGTACTGTATTGCAAAAAACCTGTCAGTAGTAAAGATATTTTTGGGTATTCTTAATCTTTACATTTCTAAGATTTTAAATACAGGTCTGTTCAATGAATTGTCTGTACCCCTTGCTTAATCATAGGTTTAACAGATGGATGAAACGAATCTCTCAAAAAATGATGACGAGTCTTATTTGAAGCCTGAATTGCCATCAGAGTCAGACTGTTGTAATAGTGGATGCAATCCTTGTGTCTTTGATTTATATGAACTTCGTCTTAAAGAATGGCAGAATAAGGTAACTAATAACAAAATCTCATCAACTAGAATTCGGTATGATTTACTCTCAGACATTAAATTTAAACCCTTTATTGTAATAAATAAATACGAGATATCGAACGATATATATTCATTCAAATTTCAACCTAAATTAGGTAATACTGTATTAGATTTAGAAGAAAGTATTCCAGGAATTTTGCCATATAAAATTGGACAACATTTAGTCATAAGAAATAATGAAGTTAGTGCTAATAATAATTCTCCTAGCGTTGAAAGAACTGAAACTAACTTGATAAAAAAAGAAATATTAAAAAATACTGAATTATATTTCATAACCAGAGCTTACACACCTATATCACTATCTGCTGAAGAAATAAACTGTTGTTTTAATATTGTCGTTAAATTATACAAAAATGGAAAAATGTCAGAATATTTTTATAATTTAAAAGTGGGAGATACAGTACATTTTAGAGGACCTTATGGTAATTTTCAGTACACTCCAAATTCTTGTAAAACAGTTTTCATGTTTTGTATGGGTACTGGCATAGCACCTATGTACCCGGTCGCAAAATATATTTTAAACAATGAGTCTGATGAAACGATGGTTAAGTTATTGTATGGGTGTCGTCAAGTCTCTGATATAATTCTACGAGATGAACTAAGAAACATGGCTTCGTTCTGGAATTTTTCTGTGAAATTTTTTCTAACCGATACTAACAACAGGATTACAGAACGATTTGGTGAAAGTTTTAATTTTGGTAGAATAACTGATTCAGTTATCTTCAAGGAATTAGAGACCGTTAAAAATAATAAATACTTAATACTAATATGTGGAAGTAATGAATTTGGTGAAACAATATTAAATAGTGTTTTGAAATTTGGTGCACAACGAGAAAATGTGTTTGTGTTTTAGATGAATAAATATTGTGTAAATAACTTCAATGTAAATATTTGTTAAAGGTAAAATAAATAGAAAAAATATCACAGAATCTGATATTTTGTACACTTTTTGTGTTGTCGACCTGTAATAGTGCAGTGCCCCACAAGGCACTGTACTCTCTCCTATACTCTTCCTAATTTAATTGACTGATTTAGTTAACATCCAAAACTGTTCCATAATATCGTTTGCTGATGTTACAATGCTATTATTTTACAGCGACTCTTGGAAAGCGGTGTATTCACTAGCTAATTTTGGATTAAAATTTTGTTAAATGTTTTGTAAAACTACACTTTTTACCAAATGTAGTAGTCAGCTATCATAAGAAAAAAATACATATCATAGAGGAACCATATTTATTCTAATTGCACTTACTAACTCTCCCCTAAAAAGGCAAAAAGGTGTATCCCAAAAACATAACTTTTCAGAAATTGCATTCAAAGTTTACATTGCAGCCGTTTTGTTGTAAATGACTTTGTAATTGAGTACTTTATGTATGGTTATAGTTTTTAATTTTCTGTTTATGACTACATAGTCAAAAATTTGTAAAAATTTTGTTAAAACCCTAAAAACTCAGTTAAACCATTTTGCCTTAATGGGAAAAAATCCATAAAAAATAAGTGAAACTATGGCAGAATGGTGTAACCACTGTTTACAGCCATTTCATTAAAATTGTGTCAAACGTAGTCTATATTGGCAAAAAGCTGTAAAGTCCATTTACCCCTTTTTGCCATAGCATGAAAAGAAGAATAGAATAGCATGAATAGATTACCTTAGGCTGTATGAATATACAGCCTAAGGTTGGACATAATCTGAAACTAACACCGAAACAAAATCTCATTGTGTATGAACGGCAAACCGGTGTATTAAGTTCATACACCTTTTTGCCACATGGAATGACTGTTGACGAGCAGCAGTAAACATAATTCAAAATATGGTATACACCTTTTTCTATGTTTTTTTTGGATAGTTAATTTTCAGCATTTCATAGGCAAAGGTATTATTTGCGCATACATCCTTCTGCCGTGTGCCTTTCTCTTAATGTAAATGATTATAAAACATACCAAGAAGAAGCATAAGCCATTTAACCCCTTTTACCATTTTCTAAAACTTTTAACACCACAGTTTACTAAAGTAAAAAGTATTAATCGCACATACATCATATTGCCGTTTTATAGCAATGGGATTTTCAGTGTTTTCAGAAAGGAAAAATGGTGAAAAGAATTCATACATCTTTGTGCCAATCTTTAATTAACAATTTATTAACACATACACCATTTTGCCTCTAAAATTTCTCAAAATAGATGTACATACAGCTTTTTGCCATCATTGTATCTTGAAAACTATAACTCATACAGACTTGGCAATAGAATTTTTGAAAAAAGCGCAA
This sequence comes from Catonia carolina, assembly GCA_035578175.1. Classification (NCBI taxonomy): domain Eukaryota; kingdom Metazoa; phylum Arthropoda; class Insecta; order Hemiptera; family Achilidae; genus Catonia; species Catonia carolina. The sequence goes on from JAQMRL010000001.1 coordinate 47,771,945, forward strand.
AAAATTACCTTTGAATCGTAAATAAAAAAAACCCGATTTTTTCACATACATCTTTTTGCCAAAACACGGGAGAACTGAAAAAGTAAAAACTCTGAAATACCTCGGACTTATATTGGATAACTATATTAAATGGAACTTACATAATACCTATATTCTAATTTAAAATACCTCATTTATATATTTTGCAAAATATATTGAAACAAAATAAATTGCACATCAAGTATTTTTTGTGTATAATTAGGCTAAATGTAAATTTTATTTTACAAATATTTTTAATTTTTGGTAACAAATTAATTTTGAAGTTAAGCTGGAAATAATTATAACACATTCTATCTACTAAGTAAGCATTTCTTGTAGACAACTTTTTCAGCCAATGACTGTGGCACTGTTCACGTGATCGACTGATCACCATCATACCAGTTCACATACAAATTATAGTGACATCATTTTAACCCATAAAGTATGTGCTGCAAATAATTTTTTAATTTAACACAGCCACCTGAGAACTGATACTTATGTTTTGTGCTACTTGGATTACTGTCATCTCTGGGTGGATGAATTGTTGTAAGCCTTACATGAACAGTAGTATGCTTCTTATTCTAGATTGTGTGGTTCCTAAGTTATCCAACCAGTTATCTTTTAGATAGGTGAGTTGGTACATTGATATTTTTTGTAACTAATTTAAAAAGACGTTGCTCCTTAGCATAGTAGTTAGTGCACTAGCCTATAAAGTATAAGATCCCAGGTTTGATTCTCAGCTATGTCCTGTAAACAAGTCAAAATGCAATGTTCCAGTTCCATAATCCACTGTTGTTGCTTATGTATGATACACAATAGTCTTTAAATAAACCAAAAAAGTAATGATGCAGTAAGAGTTTTTCCACGATTCCTAGTGTTCAATGCGGTAGTCAAATGGTTTAATGACTCCTACATCTGCTTCGGTTCGTTAAAATGGTGGGATCTGATACCACCCGGATACAAAAGACGCGATGTGTCTTCGACGCGCACATTAGGCGTAATGCTTTGCTCGTTAAGGAATAGGAAGGCTTGTTGGATAGAAAGGAACACATACGGGTAAATAATACTGCGGTTAACTAGTGGTTTAACAGTACTTACTCGGTATTGAGTACATAGATTTCCCAAGATGCTTCGTTTCGTGGATGCCGTTGTAGAAAACGCTGAATGTTCGACTATATCTGTACAGATTTTACACAATAGACAAAGGCACGTTAAATATACACACACAGCACTGTTAACACTCGGATAACTGCAGTTATTATAGCGATTTACAAGTTCGAAACACAGGATTGCACAGGTTACGCAAAGTCCGGTAATTACTCGAATAAATAACATGAATTGTTCGTTAAATTAAATGTAAGCGCGTTCACAATTAAAGCATTGTTGCTTGGGGCCATAAATAATGTATTGACGGCTACATGAGGTTGGAAGGTCCAACGCGTCGAAATGCAAATGACGCCAGCTCTCGAGGCTGCGAACGTACGTGAAAGCACCACCGTACCGTATGCTGGTTTGACTGGAAGTGAGAAGGGATTTTAGGAAGAAGGAACAATGGCGAAGCGAACTCGGGAAATTAATCTAATTTTGCTATTGGCTGGGCGCGAGCCACGTCACGAAGGATCACACATGCGTAGAACTAATCGATGAGACAATAAATGTAAGATCAATGAAACGGATGTACTCGCGGGAAAGATTTATTCTGGAAGTTTCGACGGCGCGCGGTATTTGAAACTATAGTAATACTGAACACCTAGCATTATTATTAAATACATTTTTTTAAATGACTGCCAAAATTTATTGTCATTTAACCACTTGAAAAGTGCATTTTTAATTCAGACTGTTTGTTATAAATTGAATCTTATAAGAAAATTTGGTGTTTCTCTCTAGCAAGTTTCGTGCTCCAAAAATAAATTTTTAACATAATATAGTTAATAATAACCTATTGCAGCTGTACTTTTACAGTATGAACATTTGTGACAAGATATATTGAGTCTGATAAAGTAGGTACTAGTTCTAAAACATTTTTTAGATAATAGACAACGCTACAAACTTATCAAGTACTTAATAGTATTTTTGTTCATGCTTTTACATTAATGATATAGAATATTTCTTTGTGAAACTTTAGAATAGAATAAAAAAACCATCATATTTTAATTTTGTACTGTTTGGAGGTATGTGACCAAACTACAAAAGTGTTATATTTGAAATTAGTTTTATCAAATTAAAATTAGGAACAGAATGACAAACAGACCTACTTCAGAATACATTATCTACAACTGCCCAATTTGGGTGTTGCTTTTGCTAGAATACAACAAAGCAGAAGACCCAAATTTAAATACTCTCAGTAGTGATTGACAGGTAATTACTACACAAAGTCACTTGCCCAACCAGTGTTACTTAACTAATTAGATAAATAATGGGTTTCTACCACCTGAAAGATGGCCAAGAATTGTTAATTAAAAATAAAAAAAATGTAATTGCAAAAAGAGACTTTAAATATTGCTTTGATACAATTAATACTCCAATAAAAGTAAACAACAAAGGATACCCGACTGGCCCATTGTGTGTTGTGCTTAACTAGCTTCTATGCCAGGAGTCTTGTGTTATTCCCGATTGGTCTGGTGTTTTTTCATCATTCATTTTCTTCTATCACTCTTCACAATCTGCATTAGCAATTATATGTAAAACAGTTGAACATTAAAAATGGATACGAAAGTCTGTCTTAAAACCAACAATATTTCTACACCAAATTTAAGTTATAAAAAAGAGCAAAGCAAATATTCTAATTCAGTGTAAAGACTTTCATTTTTCTCAGAAACCTAAGAACTACTTACTTTCAAACAATTTCATTAATTTTAACACACAAATTCCAAACAATTTTTGCAATAATTTTAGAAATGAGAGCTTTCAGAGCTGTCGCTTGTATTTACCTCACATTAATAATGAAATGGTCCATTCTGACAAAAGTCCATTCTTTTGCCGGTCGCATTGGCGCAGTTGGTAACGTGCTCGCCTCTCATCATGCGGTCTTGGGTTCGAATCCCATTCAGGCACGGCATCTTTTCATACGTTACAAAAAAAAAATCATTTCATCCTTCACCGTCTGCATTAGCAGTAATTGCAGAACAGTCGGACGTTAAACCAAAAAAAAAAAATCTAACAAAAGTCAACGTTACGTAATCATCACTTTATAAACAAGCAATGTACACAGCTTGTACTAACACAATTTGGTAGAAAAACTTATGATTTCCATTACTCAAAAAGATTGTAAAATAAACTCATCTGTTTGAAAATTCCAACTTCGCTAGAATTTGTTTCAGTAAAACTATAATCTTCTCAAAACTACATATTTATTTTTTTCTTCTGTAGTTGCAGATAACATAAGAAGAAACTAAGTACAGTAGTTCTAAGAAGCTTATGGTTTTACCAAAGCAAAGAATATGAGTCGTCAATTTTGAAGTTAATAAGTTCACAAGTAAAATAAAATTTGGGTCCAGGTAAATATATTTGAACAATGTAATACAGAAATTAAAACGAATGAACTTCAATTAGTAACAATTTATTAAGAATACAATGATTACAAACTTTAAAAAGATAATATAACACAATGTGTTTGATAGCATAGGAATACTAACAACAGTAATTAAGAAAAACAAAATAAATTAAATTCAGTTTCACATCATGTATTGGGTTGGCAATCGTAATTAATTTCTTCTAAATATGAATAAAGAACAGAAAAATTTATAAAAAATTAGTACAAAATACGTACACAATCATGCAAAACTTAATTTTTAATTAAGAGGATTTATTAATTTTCATTATCACTATTAAGAGTAACAAATAATACAGTGACTGAAAATCGTATCATAATGATATCGTGCCTACATTAGCAGACAAAAAGTTAACTAAATCTAAGGAGAACAAGACAGAACAAGGTAGACACAGATTTTTAGAAATACATTTTTTAATACTGATAATGAAACAGTACAGATAAACTCTTAAAGAAAACCCGTAACCAAAAAGAGATCAAATTAAAATTGAAAACTAAACAATATTACTATACGAGCTACTATATAAGCTATAAATAAGTACTGAACTTAATATTTACCCAAATTTTCCGTAATCCACAACTCAAATGAGAGATAACCTTTTTAAAATTTTAAAGCTTAAAAAGTTTTTTTATTCATTCTAAAATATGTGGAAGATATTCGCTAATGTTAAATCATTTTGTTAGAGCAACAAATTTCCGTTTTTAATAGTAAAAGCTTAAAGTTAGCATTCTATATTTTTATTTATCAATTTTTCATTCTAGAAAACAATAAAATAATAGCCCCTTGTCTGCATTTGTAATGAAATTCATTTAAATTTTTTAAAAAATATGTATTTTAAATTAGCTTAACTTTTGTTTAGTGCTCAATAATTTAACAATACTTATAAGTGATTTTATAATTAAAATTGTGTAACTGAATTTAATCGATCATTAAACAATACCACATTACAATACGTTAACTACAAAACCAAATGGCAAACACTCTTTCCAAATTTAATTATTGATTTAAGTTGTTCATGCGCTGCTTATGGCGTTCAATAGCATCTTGATGTCTTTTGATTTGTTCCTCATGAAAACTAATTTCATCAGATAAATCATCTTTCAGTCTTTTTAATTGTTCCTTTTGCTGAAAACATAAAATATATAATATAATAAACGTATGAAATAACTCAAATTTGAAAGTAACTATACTATTTTTCAACGCTGATGAGCTCTGAACATATGCATTGCCCCCTACCCACTTCATAGCTAGCCAATGACTTGTCAGCAGCAACGTTACCAATACTTGCTCTCATAGCTCTGTTATATATTTCGTCAGCCATTTTTTTGGTCTTTCAATAACAATTATAACCTAATGAACATACAACCAGCTGATTATATTATAAAGTATTGCATGTTAATGCGCTCTATAATTGATGTGTTCAGTACGATATACAAGACACAAGTGACCTACTGCAGCTCTTATACGCATGCATGCATTATGTTTGTCAAGCTGATAAATCTGTACAAACTGACAATGCTGGCAAACATTCTGATTGGTCTAAACGCCTGGAATGGCAGAGCTCATCAACCAAGAAAAGCATAAAAGAGTAAAAAAATCCCTTTCACAAGACAACGAATCTCATGACTGGTGGCAATTTTAAAAAATCCTTACCTTTCATAATGGCAAAAACCATTAGTGATTTTTGTATTTACTTTTTAAGAGAAATGAATGGCACTTTTTGTTTCCAAATTTTGACTTTAACTTACTGTTTTGGGCTACTTCCAGTCTATACTGGGACTTCAAACCCAATGATTTTTGTATTCTATTTAAAAGAAATTGAATAATACTATTTTTTTCCAAATTCTGACTTTGATTTCTTGACTTCCAGTTGAAACCGAAACTTCAAACCTAATCCATGCCCACCAAACTTTTGTGTAGATTACAAATTCAAAAACTCTTTGTTGCTATCTCTCATAGTTTCTGACTTTGATTTCTTGACTTTTGGTTTTGGGCCACTTATGGTCGAAACTGAAACTTCAAACCCAATTTAGGACCACTAACTTTTTGTAGTTTCTAACAACTGGGTGAGACGGACGGACTAAGGAAAATGACAGATAACAATTTTAAAAACTGCCACCAACAAAAGTTATGTGCAACCACTCCATGGCATAGTGGTTAGCATGTTTGGCCACAAAGCGGAAGATACCAGATTCGATTCTTTAAGCTCAGGTCTGTAAATTACAAGGTAAAATCCGTCGTTACATAATCTACAGCAGCTGGCAATGATCTAGATGTTGCTAAAAATATGAGAACCAAAAGAATTTATAAAACTAGACTTCTTGTACACATGATTAAATTAGTAAAGTGGCAATGAAGATCAACCAGAGTTGCAATTCAGCCTGGGTAAATCATCTTGACTAATGTACTGATTTGGGTAAAGAAAAAATTTGACTACCCCACAATTGCAGGAAAGCTTGTACTTGTGTAATTCCAACTGTAGTTTTTTTACATTTTATCTTCAAAAAAAGCCATCAAGTAACCTAGCCATTTATCCATCTGTTTTAAAGTGTAGACTATACAGTCCCAAACAAGCAGCTTTAACAACAGCTAAATCTTCAAAGAACATCTGACCTTCAATTAATAACACAAGGTCAATTAAGTTTCTGATGTATTAGCTCAACTTTCTCAATACAGTCAATTTGGAGACAATAGTTTTTAAATGATATCTAAATATAACATTAACCATACATCTTCAGCTGAAAGCAATGTGTGCACCTATAATACACAAAAATGGCTTTTAATTTCCAAGCTGACTTTTGTTTGACATTGCCTTTATGTTAAACTTGGCTTATTATGGATTAACTAAAAGTTCCCCTTGAATATCAATATCGGTACCTTTATCCCTCATTTCATGAGATAAAAAGGTAATTTTGAAGATTTTGTTAATTGTTCTATTTGACTTCAATGTCAAGTGCCTTGACTTTAATTTGTAGCAAAGATCAGGAAAATGTTCACTTTATACCAAATCTATATAATGTTCCACACACTACTAGTGAAATAACTTGACTGTTCTTAACACCGGCCGTGGCTAGCGGTTTCTTCCCTGAGCAAAGAAGGTAATAGTCACCAGAACCGTCAACAGTCGGGACTGGTGACAAATTTCTCATATAGCTTTGGGGAAGAACATTAACCTCAGCAGTCGGTCTCTGCCAATGTCTGCAAGCCTAGAAGAAACTGGAAAGGGTAACGTTTACCAGGTCCCTTACTGCAAGACCCATCTGAGTTCAGTTCAACACGCCAATCCAACCAGGAAGGATCGACTGGAGCCAAGGTGGCACTTGTACACAAACCGTGCCTCGCCTTATTTTTTTTCACTCATCTCTACACACCTCGCCGGTGACCGTTCCTGCCCATCAGGGAGCGGTAAACAGTACCTTGCCTGGCTGGCAACCACTCCTACCCATTGGCAGCAGTGCAAGGCCTTGCCTGTCAGCGAACACTCCTCTGCCAGGGCAGCGACACAAGATACCTCACCCTCCCGATCGCAAGCTCCTAGCAAGAGGCAGCTGTAGACAGCCACACCAAAAATAAAAGCAACACAACATCAACTAGCGAGACCGTGGCTCTTTTGTCCCACTCCACCTACTGAGCTAAACTCACCCGGGACAACAAGCGACCCAGGGCCCATAAACCAACCAGCCCGCTGCCTGCTGGCAAACTGTGTGACTTTAAATTAATAAAAAAAAAAACTGTAATTATGCAATTGTTTAATTTATCATTTACAGACTTGAATCCTGTTACAATATTTACCCATCATGATTAATTTCTGAAAGTAACTTGGTATAGACCCTAATCAGTGGAGAACATAATTTTGGCAAGTACAACATGAAGCAGACTTGCCAAATCACAATGACAGCACAATAGCAACACTTGTCCTTTTGTCAGAATTGATTAACTGCATATTGAACTACATTAAATACTTAATCTAAAAACATTATGTACTTTAATATATTAAGAAGACGAAAGTTATTTTAATTAAATATTTATTATTTAAACAAAATAGTTTATAATAATAATTCAGATTCAGGCTTTACAATACTGTTTATTGGTGTTGAAATAATGGCCAAACAAACAATAGTCAATTTACTTTTATTTTGTTCTTTTTTCTAAAAAAACTCGAGTTTTACTACTGATTTAAGTAGATCAGAATCTAACTTAAGAAGTCAACTTTGGCACATTTTCAGTAAACTACAGGAACCTGTGATAAATGAAGTACTGATGATTGTTTTGTTTCTCCAAGTTCATTGTACAGTTTGAGTTAATTTAAATATAGGGTGATTCAAAAAGAGCGCCGGTTTTTAAACGGCTGGTAAATTTTTGTTTATCGGTTGGCAACATTGTTTGACCTCATTTCTATTTCGGAGAACATTCCGATTGACGATTCAGTTGTAGTTTCTCTTGTTCGCAGTGTAATACTCTCGCAGTCTCTGTCTAACCATGGAGAAGTTTACTATTGCGCAACGAGTGTTAATCGTCAAAACATTTTACCAGAGTGGAGAGAGTTATGCGGCTACTGTCAGGCGACTTCGCGGTACTCTAGGACGTAATGAAGCACCGAATGAATCAACAGTTCGCAGGCTCATGAAAAAGTTTTTTGAGACGGGTTCAACAGTCGACCTTAAAAATTCTGGACGTCGTCGTTCTGGCCGAACTGAGCAGAACGTTGCGTTGGTTCGTGACAGTGTGGCTGTTAGCCCAGCAAAATCAATACATCGCCATTCTCAACAATTGGGTTTAAGATGTTCTTCTGTACGGAGAACTCTTCGGTTGTTGTTGTTTAGGTCAACAGCCAAAAGGCTGGTTTGAACCTCTAGAGGTTTTACTAAGTAAAAACGAGGAGTAAGGTGGTTTACCATTGCCTTCCTCACTGAGTTGAAAGAGTATGCTTATCAGCATGCCAGGCCCTCCGAAAAGCACTCACTTTCCACCCTGTAAATGACACCTTCACTTCATTCACCACAGGGTCTGGCTGCATAGTGAAATTCACTACTCTCAGAGGAGATAACTCTTGACTAGTGTCTTTTACACCTCTACCTCTTCTGTTCTTAAATAGTTCAGTCATATAAGTGGCTGACTATGTGATAAGAAACAGAACTATTTTTTTTAGCCCTGGACCAAACAGATAGAGTGCAATTAAAATAACACTCCACCTGCCCGTTTTGGGCAACCCTTCGGTACGATCTCCAATATCACCCGTATAAAATTCAGTTGACGTAACATTTGAAAGTGGCAGACCACCAGAAGAGACGACAGTTTGTTGACTGGGTATTGAGAAAACGGCAGGATGATGACACCTTCGCAAACAAAATCATTTTCAGTGATGAGGCGCACTTCCACTTAAACGGTTTTGTTAATAAACAGAACTGCCGTATGTGGGGTTTAGAAAACCCCACATACGGAAACTTGTCCCACATAGTCGAAACTTGTCGTGCAGTAATATCCAATTTCATGGACAGAGTTGATGCGTGCCAGCGCAGTAGAGGAGGACACATGCATGACATCATTTTTCATACATAAAATCGGAAGGTAAGATGAACTTGTTGATGTATTTATTTTCAGTTTTTCAATAAAATAAATCTCTTAATTTGATATATCAAAACCGGCGCTCTTTTTGAATCACCCTATATTAGTTTTAGTTGTAATTCTCTGAAACAACAATGAATTTTTAGAAAAACATTTGGGCTCGCAAGAGTTTTAATACGGTTTTGTTCTTTAAGATTTAGAGTTAAAGAAAAGTGAAAAAATAAAAAAAAAACTATTATAAAGTAATATGATGATTGCTTTTATTATTCGTAAAGTAACTTGTGGCCTCTGGGCCAGCCCAGTCAGTCAGCTGGTAGTAAATCGCTATTATTTGTTAAGTAACACCGGTTGGGCAAGCGACTTTGTATAGTGACCAGCTGACAGCCATCAATGAACAAACTCTACTGGGGGTCCCTGTTCAAACTCATGCCTTATTCACGTCAAAAAATACAGCAAAAGCAGCGATCAAATTGGGCAGTTGTAAATGTACAGTTCCCAATAAAATAAAAGCTAAAAAAAAAAAAAAAGTAACTTGTAATATTGGAAAAATATTCTTGAAAAAATACAAAACGATGTCCTTCAAATTAACTGTTAATATAAAATAAAATCAGTCAAATTAAGAAGAAACTTACAATGTATTAAAACTGCATAATATTTACAACATAATGAAATTTACTCAGTGCCAATCTAAGCTAAACGAAACTACAATCAAAATCTACACAGTACAGAAGATTAACATAACGATGATTTAAAACTGTGTGTAGACTTTTAAACAGTTTTGATACTAGTTTAATTTAACCAATTGCTGTTACGGAAGCTCAGGACTTAAGAATTATGTTACCGTCTTCAAAATTCTCTGAACTTAGTATAGTTTGGATACTATTAAGAACTGGACTTAATCAGTTTTTTAGCAGTGTACATTTTTAGTAAATGTAAATGTTGGAGTAAATGCATTTTTAATAAGAGCGAGTTCAAACTAAATTTTATAAGTTTGCGAGTCAAGACTCACATAATGAACTGAACAATAATCTCATTAACAATTTTTTTGACTTGATGAGTTTTGATTCTGACTTAACCCAATTACTGTCATTTGGGCAGATACTTGTAATTTTAGCATTTCACTGAATTTCCTATTTATTTATTTATAGGTAGATAATAAAGTTTTATTATTTACTTAAGGAATCGATGAAAAATTATAAATGATAGTGAATACATAAATATTATAGTTATTATACTAACAACTACACAAAAGCTGATGTCCTTGATAATTTGACCGAACAGCAATTTTACAAATTATGTTATTTTGATAATTTTCTTTCTATTAAACTTATAAATTCTAGAACAACATTCAACAGAGGTTCTGTTTATTAAGTAACAATAGAGAACAGTGTTAATTCATTCATTCAAAGAACAAAACAATATAGGAAACAAAATTCATTTCAATTAGGATTAAATTGCAGCAGCTATTAAAAGGTTACTTCTTTTCAACACATTAAAATTCAGTAGTAAAAATTGTTCAGTAAAAACTAAAATACACTCAGAAAAATTCTAAAAATAAATGGCATGCCTTTAATGCATAATACACTTTTAAATAATATGGAACATCTCCAAGTACTATACAGTAAATACATTTTTGACAAACAAGTAAACATGATAGTGTTAAGTAGCCTACAACAATAACGAGATAATACAGAATAACAATATTAACTGATAAATAATAAATTAATATTCATTTAACAACAATTATTTATTTAAGCAACAACACATAATTTAATAAATTAAAATCAGTGTATTCAGTTACAAAAATTCAGTGAAAATAACTTTATTAACATAGCAAAAGTATGTTTCAATTAAATTGTTAAATTTCAATTCAAAACATTATTTATAAATCATAATATTGTTTATAAATCACTCGCACACAATTAGCCTACATTTTTAAGTTATAGCAATAAGATATAATATATATAGGTTGTTTCTACATGCATGTCAGTATAACAAAACAACTACAATTATTATCTGCACAAGAAAACTGTAAAAATTCTCCGAAACAAGAATAAATTTCATAAAATTGAATTTGTTAAGTCTTCTTGAAAGCCACAAATTAATTAAGCATGGCATCAGTACAGTAAATCTAAGAACTGTCATAAACAACATTAATTTTAACTATTTCCTTCACTAACCAGAACTTCACAAAAAATTACGATGAATGATGGGAAATCTGCATGTGGAGAGCTGCATTTAAAAAAAAAGTTGTCTGAAATCAGACCAGTTGGAGCTGAAACCAATCTCGACCATAAAAACCTAATTCTTTTTATAATAAAATTATCATTTTACCAACCTGTTTATAAAAATATTCTTCTTCTCTGCCAGCTTCTATTTTACCAAATGCACCACCGGCTTCCCTAATTGAACCACCACCGCCACCACCTTTTCCAGCACCGCTACCAAGATCACCAACTTGGCTACTATTTGAATATTGGGCAAAACTGTAACAGACATATTGCACAGATTAACTATATGTAACAAACTATGCTATTTTCTGTTTATATACAAATACCAACAATATTAATGGAACTTTTAAAAACTCATATTAATAATAATGTTGATGGTTATAACAAACTATAATTTAAAATACTTGCAAAACTGGGATGCGCAAACAAAACTTTTTTTTTGTGAATATGCCATTTATGGCCATACAGTCCTCAAATATGTTTTTCCTTTTTCTTTACCAAGTTTTTAACTTCTTTCTTTAGCCTGTACCCATCTCTCCTTCCTACCCTTTGATCTTTCTTCTTCTGAGATTTTGTATGGTTTTATATCTCTGAGGGTTCAATCTTCAATATGTTGAAAATCAACTTTTTAATTCACTCCTACCTAGACAATCCTCTTTTTGAATTCCCAATTTACTGTTCTCCTTGTTCTATTTCTTTAGCATCCCTGCCATATTTTTGATATTGTTTATCTGGCTAAAATATTTTTATTCAGTCCATCTTCATTCATACTAACCAAGAGTCTGTAAAATTTTGCTCATCTCTTAACTATGGTTTCTTTTATAATCTTGACATTTTTGTATATTTCTAGGTTTTATCTTTTCCTAAAGGAACTCATTCATCGCCCTTTAAAGGACAATACAACTTTCTCAGAGGTTCCTTTCAATTGTTTTCACTCTTGCCATTTCTTCTTCCATATGCATATTCTATTCCATGTAGCACAAAGTTTCAAAATTTTTAATTTCATAATTACTTATAATTAGCTACTTGTAGAGACATAGAATACGAGACATAATTTAAATTTTAAGGGCAGATTATCCAGAATACACGTTAGAAAAGAGTACACTAAAAGAAAGAAAAGCAAAACTAGGTAAAGGCTCCATGAAGACTACAGCAGCATACAAAATCAACTCCATTAACATGAAACTAAGCATTAACACATCATCAAACCTGAGGTATGAGGTCTACTTAACTTACGTATAGGTTGCATATAACCTAGACCTACGTAAAATCCTATACCAACTTGACCAATGGTTTGTTACAAAATGAAAAAATTAAACCAAGAAAATTTAAGGAAGCTAACAACAATGAGGAGGAAGAGTGGAGCCATGAAATTGTATGCATACCAGAAAATTCTCTTAACATCCATGAGAAACATGGACACATTTCAAGAATGAATGTCAAAAGACTTACTAAAAGGATCTTCAACTTCTTGAAAATAAATAAAAGTGTTGTTGAAAAACACTTGGCAGAGAAGTTAGTAAAGGAAAATGAAACTCAGGACAGAAGAAAATTTTTAAAGAAAAATAGTTGAAATACAGTAATTTCAGATAACAGAAACATCTTTAAAAAATCGGGCATATCCAGGATTGTACAAAGAAGAAAGGAACTTTTTTACATTCGACTGTTTAGCATTAATGGCTGTTACAAATTATGAAGGATGCTAGATGAAAATAAATGATATAAAATTTCCAGACCTGATTTGGAATCAAACATGGACCCGTAGCGTAAAAACCAGTTGCAATGAACACTACACCATTGGCCAGCCAAAGATGGAACTTTCAAAGAATGTTTGTTTACTAACAATGGATCAATAAACACAAGAGAATTGAAATAATAATGTGATACATAATAGCAAATTCAGAGAAAACAAAATTAGTACTTGATGAAAATCTAGTCATTAATACTTACAAACATTTTTCTCACAAAAAGCAATAATGCAACCAATATTCAGATGCATATACTGCTGTTAGAATGGTGAAAATGTTAATATTAAATAAATATTTCATTAATTATATATTCAAATCTACACTAACAAGTAAATAAATGGCCAAGAGATTCCTAGAATACCAACTTAAAATATTAATTTAAAGAAATTTAACAACAAAGTTTAATCCATATTACTATAAACAATATTAATAGTTTCTTCATAAATCTGCATAAATTGTTTTACATCTGCCATACTTTATCCACAGATTTACTGCTACCTTCAAACTAATGTACTATTAAACTTATTCATTTTTCAGTATGTGGCATGTAAGTAATGTGCCTTGAGAAATTTGTCAGAATCATCATCAATAAAACTCCAACACATTAAGCAGTTCAAACAAAAGTCTATGATTTTTCAAAACGATAAAAAGAATTTTTGTACTTTCCCACAGTATTAAAAAAGTGTTATTTGTTAGCACATAGTTTTTTAAATACCAAAACTGAAGGAACCCCATAGTGCTGAAATAGGCCTAACACTCAACAGAGATTATGGGAGGTGTCTCCTATACCACACCTAACAGTGATAAAATTATTGTTAACCTTCCAGTAGACTTAGCCTTCAATGCATAATTTGTAAACAAATACTGCTTTTTGCCTACATGAAGAAAACATTACAAAATTAAAGCACTAAATTACATGACAACAGTTTTACTTCCAGATGGATCCTAAGGGACTTTAATAAGAAACCATACGGTTTCATATTACTGGCAGGCAAATTAGGGAAACAAAAACACAAAAATAGGCATACATTACCAATAAATCAATACTGAGTAGCCCAGAGTGACTCTAGCAATACCTACCTAGGACCCTTCCCACGACAAATCATAACTTAACTGAATAGTCACAGAAACTTTGTCCACTCACAAAATGATAACCAGTAGTTATAACAATTCCAACACTACTTTCATCCGAAATAGTAGCAGTGCAAATCATTTATACGACCACAGGGACAACTGATACATCTAATAACCCTAGTAAGTTACTGCCATAAGAGACCCCAATGGGTATTAATATAAAAGACTAGACCCAATAATTATGAAAATAAACTAAGGAAAGTACAGCACGAACAATATTAATTACATTGGTAAACCACGAACTAAAATTTAATAAATAAACTAAAATTTAAAGAAAACCTAAAACTAAGACAAGGTGTTGATTCGCCCAACTTAATTAACTGGACCACAGAAATACAAATCAGACCTCCATTTAATAGATTAATTGGTAATTAATTTAACGATATGACACAAAACTGAATAGAACTACATTCGATAATTTCTAAATTATTTATTACATTGGATAATGTTTTTAAAAGTATTTTATTATGCACTCACCTCATTCTGCCTGCTTGACAACGCAAAATACTATGTACATTGCGCAACATCTTCAGTAACCAAAATTTCAATATCAGTGAACACAAATTACTCAATAGATTCAAAATAGATATAATGTACACTTACACAACTGAATCTATTATTCGATCAGTTAAACAAAATGCCGACAAAACAATACGATCTACTACTATTCGTAGCACGTCCTATGAACTCAACCGTATTGAAAACAATGTCTCAGAGTTCAGTTGATGACGTCACAAACATGGCCTAGCCATTATGCATACAATTTACTCATAAATTTTAATTAACATGAAAAAATGTATAATAGTACTAGTGAAACCTTTTAATGGACCTTCCCAAAAAAAAGTGATTGGCGTGAGCTTAGAGAGCTCACGTAACTACGCTCATTTTTGGTAAGTAATCAGTGATCTCATATTATAATTTGGCAGCATAATCATAATTTAATGTACAACATTCTCCTTTTAAGTTGCTGACAAATCAAATATTGTTACATACTAGTTAAGGTATTAGCTAAAAAAAATAATACCCGCTATAAATATTAAAAAACTATAAATAAAAGTAAATTGAGTACCATTGTAATTCATGCACGATTAAAACCCCGAATCAGGCATAAGCAGACTATTTGGAACTGTAAACTATTAAAATTTCACAATAAACTACGGTTCTTTCCAAAATGGTTTGAGAAACCCACCTACATTTTGTAACCGTTTACAGTAACATCATGATCCGTTAAACTTATAATAACGGCCGCACTAAAAACACGTCACAACTTAGTTTAAGAGTGTTACTTAAAATAATGAATTTTAACCTTTCCAAAGGCAACCGTCATATGATTGAAATTTTGTGAGTGAAGCCAACATTACAAACAATATTTGTGGTAAAAAAAGGGCCGTTGAATGAGGGAATCCCTTATGAGGGGAATAAGGGAATCCCTTATTCAATTTTCAAATTTTACCTTTTACTGTTGAAAACAGGGCCGTTGAATAAGGGATTCCCTTATTCCCCTAATAAGGAGAATAATTTAACCTAATTCCCCTATTAGGGGAATAATCCCGTATTTCCCTAATATACAATCTACGAATGTATCAGTTTATCTTAAAAGAGCATAATATTTTTTAGTAGATTTTTGTTTTTTAGTACGATGTTTAATACCAGAATCTTTCTTATGTATGAAACAGTTCCGAGTTCACTGGCAGTGAAAAAGCAAACGGAGCCCGGAGTAGTATTTTATTATTAGTACCCACGTTAAGTTTAGTATAGGTATATTACATAGACCGTCTGACCTTGCGCGTGGCAGGTAGATGAAATAGTTTCTCGTAATGAAAACTGAAACTGATGGAAGATAATTCAGACGATGTCGTGGGAAATACCACCTGATCGTTCGAAGATAAAAATGACGGGGCTAGTTTTCCTCAATGAAACATTACGGAAGGATCGCTGTAAGTTAAATTTAGTTTCAGATTCAGAAAAACGAACGGGACTAAATACTAATATATAGGTACATCAATAATAATATCAACATATTATAATATATTATTACAGAACATTTACCAGATTTTCCATAATATTACTATAAATCAATATCACAAAATGTCTGGCTGGGCGGGAAGGATTAACGTTGAAATATACAACTTACGCTGAAAGTCGCGTTACTACAGAAAGTCATGGAATGGCAGTTGTCGGATCGTCGCTAGTGGGTGCGGTCTGGTATAGATGCTCCGGATGGCTTCAATTTCTGAACCCATTCCGGCGTCGTGGAGATTCCTTGAGGTGTTGTGGATGCAGCCTGTATGGAGGGAAAGAGAAGGTGATCATGGAAGATGGAGTTAGGAATTAGATAGTGGAAATTTGCAATGAGGCGTAGGATGCGATTTTGAAAGGCGTGAAAGAGTTTTTTATGCGTATTGGCTAGGAGTGCCCACCAAACCGGCGACTCATAAAGAAGGAAGGAACGGATAATGGCAGAATTTATGAGGAGTTTTATTGAAGTGGCGATAGATTTTGAGCGGAGAATGGGGGTAAGTTTGTATAGAAGGATCCTGCCTTTACGACTTTTATCATTTGCGTGGTCGGTGAAGATAAGCCTCTTATCCAAAGTGACTCCAAGGTACTTTACCTTGGATGCCCAATTGAGCCGGTGGTCGTCGATGGTGAGTGGTGCTGGTTGTTTAAGTTTCCTCGTAAAGTTGATCGCCTCGCATTGTTCGGGATTGATGGCAAGTTTCCAGAAGGTACACCATGCGGTGATCAGAATCAATTGATCTTGGAGGCGGGATCTATTCAGACGTAACCGTCTGCATTAGCAGTAATTGCAGAACAGTCGGACGTTAAACCAAAAAAAAAAAAAAAAAAAAAAAAAAAAAAAAAAAAAAAAAAAAATATTCAGACGTAAGGCTCGGCTGTGTCGGTATAGGATGATATCATCTACATAAATGCCTACACGGATGGAAGAAAGGAGAGTAAAATCGTTGGCATAAATGAGATACAGGATAGGGCCAACGACAGAACCTGGAGGGATACCGGCGCGGAAAGGTTTGGTCGAGGAGGTGATCGAATTAAAGTATTGTGAAGGATAAGAGACAAAGAAGGTTCTGTTTGTAAGGTAGGAATGCATAAGTCTGACGATTGAAGGAGGTAAGGTCAAGGAAAATTTATAAAGGAGCCCCAAATGCCAAAACTTGTCGAATGCTGCTCCAAAGTCGAGTAGCACCGCTGTGGTGTGACTCTTAAGGTTAGTGATATCTAGAATGTCAGTAACAACCCGGAGTAATTGTTAGGTGGTGGATTGTTGCCGCCGAAACCCAAACTGTTCCAGACGAAGGACAGGGTCAATTGTCTGGGTAAGTCTAGGGAGGAGCAATTTCTCAAATAATTTGGACAAGATGGGAAGCAGTAAGATAGGGCAATAACTGGAGGAATCAGATGGAGGTTTGAATAGCTTAGGAATTACTTCCATTTTGGAGTGCTGCCAGGAGGAAGGAAAATGTTGTAGGGCTAGGACACTGTTGAAAATTTCCAGTACGTGCACTACGGGAAATTATATTCACTGCGCCTCTTCCCTCATAGTAATTATTTAATTTTAGTATTTTCATTTTAGATACAGTACACAAGTTAAACAGCGCAAGTGTGCGTATAGGTCCTGTGTATAAAGTGATATACTAAAATAAAAATTCTACAGCACAGTTTAATATTATCTCATATTTACTTTTATAAATTAAGAGGAATTATTACACCATATTATGGTCTGTGTACTACAGTGCAAATATTTGATTTGGAGGTTTGAAGAAACCTGATGGCATCTTTACGCGCGAAAAAAAGCTAGTAGACAGTGCTACCACATCAACAAATACAAATTTCGCTAAACATTATGCGGTAGTCCGCATATTATAGTAGCGTAAATACTAGAAGATGACATACTTACTGTATGTAGAAAGTAAGCTTATAGTAGGCCTAGTGGGCTGGTGTGTGATTTAAAAAATATGTATTATCGTATAAGTTTTTGATATGACCTGTACTGCCTCGGTAGTCTCCAGGACGCAATTAATAAAAAAATAAAATTAAGTTACATATGGTGACTTTTTTATTTTGCTTGTGTGAACTAAATCTTTTATACTTGCTTTATTGCTGAGTGAATTTGGAGATATTCAATGTATATAAAATGTTAGTGATCAGTTAAACAAACACAATCACATGTTGTAGGACGCGATGCTATGATGTCATTTGCTAGTGCAAAGGCAATAACGAATGCTGGTTTTCTTACCTTGACGGAATTGTTAGGTTTCTTTCTCTTGACTATACATGAATATGTAGCGTTTAGTATGCATTCATTGAAATTATATAGGTTTCGTTGGTTTGTTCAGAATACGTAATGAACGTTTAGATAAGTGACTGTACATTTGTTTTGTTTTGTAATGTAGTGTTTAAGTTTGTTGTACAGATGAATAATCTAACTGTATAAATTAAAAACACCTTTGGTATTAGTAAGTTTGGATTGAAATCTTTGTTACCAGACACGCTACAAATGTCATGATGATGTTGCAGAATTTTTATTTTCTTGTGAAATTGTTTCACAAAAAAAGGGTGTCTGGGTTGTTCATTGATATTAGGATTAATGACCTGTTGCTACGTTGCAGTTAGGACGCTAATGGAGGATTACCTAACTGAAGACTTTGTGCATTAAGTTGAGATACTTGGACAGTGCAAAAAATGGCATCAGGTTCTGCTACTGGTATGTATTTGTATTTATGATGGAAGTACGTATCTTAACATTTATGGTGGGTTTTTTTACAGCGTGTTGCTCGTTAGTTTGCTCCAAATGTGATATTGCATTTGTTGAAATATGTTTATCTAACCTAACAGGGAAGGGAGCAATTTTCATTTTCAGCTAATAGGTACGAGACTGTCTGTTGTTCAGAAAAGTCCCTAGTTCTAATAATTATGGTCTTAATTAGTCTTTTTTAATCTAAATAAGTTTTTTAATTTAACACAATTTATAATAAGAAAGAAGTATAAAACTACTGCATGAAACAGCCTTTTTATTAGGCCTAAAAACATTTTTATTGTAGAAAAAGACTAATCATCTCCTGTGACAGGCTCTTCATTGTTTTTACCTGCCGTGTATGTGTAAAGCTGACCGGGACCTCGTGGTCCTTTCCTCATTTAAAGATTGTTTGAAGCCATGAAGTGAAAAGTAATAAACGAGTTAGGTTCATTACCAGTTTTCCCATTTCACAATAAACTGGCTTGAGATTTTCTTCCCATGCAAGATATCCATCACATATTGGTATTTAGTTTTAAAATATCAGTTTAGAAACTATTTAAAAAAAATAGAACTAATTTTGTAGCCTACTCATGAAAAATCTAAAATTGGGTGCATACAAAATGTTTGAAACCAAGTTAGCCTACATGTATGAACCAATTTTCATTCAATGTTGCTTTACATTTTTGACTTATAATTGTACACTAGGTATTTGTAGAGCTTCTCCTAGACCTTATAAAATTAATTTGTTCTCGAGTCTTTATGCTCTTAATTTATTTTGGCGTGATCAGTGAATTGGGGTAAATTATTTCTTACTATGTGTAGTCAATTCCACTTAACTTTGGAACTGGTGTAAATGAATTATAAAAGTGTAGCAACGGTTGAAAGAGTGAGACAGATACCAGTGTTAGGACAGTTGCAGTGTCAAGTCTTGTTGATGACTGTTAGCATACTATGTTTATGTCTGCTTCTAATACAGTTATAGGCTATTTTAAAACTTCTTTTGAGCAGTTAAGTGCTTCATTCTTCCTCAGACAATTTTCTGTTTGTGATTCAATAAAATTTAAGTTAGATGGCAATCATGTCTCACACTAAACATTTTCTGTAACCTCACTTATGCGTACAGCCAATAGCAGCGAAGTATGTTTGTTTAAGTCAATTCCAAAGTTAAACAGAATGAACTATTGTAAAATAATGTTAATAACTGATTACCCTAATTATTATGTAACAGGCAATCCTCGCAACAAAGTTGCCTTAAAGCCTGGCCATTCTCTTATGGACTGGATTCGTCTGGGAAATTCTGGGAAAGATTTGACTGGTGTTGGTGGAGTTTTTACGGACGTTACAAAAGCTGAACTTGCTCAACATAAATCAATAGAAGATGCGTGGCTTTCTATTAGAGGTACGCTGTTGAAAATCTTTTACTCTAATTTTTTGAAGCTGTTAGAGTTTGAATTTGTTTAACAGTAATGAACTGCTTTTTTAAATTTTACAAAGTGTTCATGTTTTGTTTTTAGAAAATGATTGCCTGAATTTGTGAATAACAACTTGTGAATAAAGCAAACAAAATAACTCTTTTTATTTGTAGTAATTATGTGATCAGCTGTACAAATTCTCTCCTTGTTTAATTTCATTAAGTTGTGCCTGAAATTTTGAAATGTTCTTGTTAAATAACTGACTGATGATTATTTGTGGCAGCTGTCTTTTAAATACAATTTCATTGAAAAAATGTATAAAGGAATTAAATAGAGTGAAAGTTCATTTATTCCTAGGTTTAAGATTACCGTTTACCTGCATACAATGTAGGCTAATGATGATGTGCTTGATGAAAATTAGTAATAAAAAAATTAGTAACAAAAGTAGGATATCTGCGCTGTGCACTTGTTGAAAAATATTGATTCTAGAAAATCCATTTTTTTAAAAGATGTAACTGAATTGTAAAACAGATCTTTTACATTAACTAAACAAAAAACTAATAGAAAACACTTTATAATCATTGTTTCCAGAAAATCTATAAAATCAATTTGGGTTTTAGGGTAATGTTTTTGCTTCTTGCTTGTTTAATATCGGTGTACTAAATTTTTACCATTCAGAGTCATTGATAGGCTAATAATGATCTTTGTTAAAAATTCATTAGATTGATATATCGTTTTTGCACAACTTCTAACCATTTTTGTTTGTGCAAGCAGTAAAAATTAAGTTAATTTAGGTAAAAGTTTGTGTACGAGTTTATGTTATATGTTGTTTTTTTAATAAAAAGTAACTTAATCAGTTGCATAATGTATTTTGTTCCTTTTCTGTGAAATTACATTTTTATGTTGTTTACTTGTTAGGTATTGTTTATAATGTAACACATTATATGGATTTCCATCCTGGTGGCTGTGATGAATTAATGCGTGGGGTTGGTACAGATGCTACTGATTTATTTGATCAGGTTTGTGTTATATAGTTTCTTAAACAAAGTTGATTTTGTGTTTGTGAATAATATTTTTAACAGTTTAATAAATTTTGTGAAAAAAGTATTTGGGTACCATTTTGCATGAAAATGATAGATAATTGTGTGTTATCTGTTTTCATTTGTGTTAAATGGCACATGACAATAGATAATTTTAGTTAATTTTTTATGCATAGAAATTTCAGAAAAAAGTTGGCTGACACTAAAAGTGAAAACTTAGAGAATGAAAGGATTTGATGATATAGGCCTACATAATTTAATTCTGTGTAATTTATTTTTATGTAATAAAATGTTTCTATTAAATTTTGGATGGAATAGGGGATATTTCTGGTCCTAATACAACTTTGTACTAATACCGAATGATACTGGTACAAAGTACCTGATACTTTTAGTTTTTAGTACAGATACAAAATATTAGCTGAGCTGATATTTTAACATGGAAATTTAAATTAATTTTATTAAAATCTTTTTAAATCTTTTTAAAATATTTTTAGACTTTAATAAATACTAGAATTTAAATCACTTATATAATATAATATAGTCCGGTTTTTGTTAGTTGAGTCCTATTGTAAACAAACTGCGTATGTGTTAGTTCTTGTAAATTCACAACACACAAACATGCGTGGCCTTGAATGAACTCTCTACAAGCTAACCGGTGATTTAAAAAAACACCCACTCATTACATTTTGTCAATTTAATCGTCAGTGGTATAATGTAATAGGCCTAATAATGAAATTATAATAGTTTTGTCATTTTTATACAAAAATTATTTTCATTTCACATGACATTATCACTTATTTATAGTTTGTGTAATTTAATAATAAAATTAATCTTGTAATAGCCTATATGAGGCAGTCACATTTTGGAATACGTGGTGTTATGTCTTCATGATTTAGTGTCCGATGTGATGTAAAATTTTATTTTTTCGCATAAATTTTTGTATTATTTCTTAGTTTTTGGGTGTTAGTGCGTGGTTGTGTACGTGATTGTGCAACAACACATGTATTGACGATGGTGGACGAACCTTCTTCCGGAAGTAATATTAAACATAAAAATTTGAAAACCTTTACGAAGCAGAGAAAAGAGAATTGGAATTATTGTTTTCAATAAGTTTGCTAAATAAATATCCTAACCTAGAAATTAAAGAGATAGAATCACTTCCTGCTGAATTTACCGGTGTACCTATTTCAAGGGTTCACAGAGTACGAAAATAATTCAAACAGAGTGATGTTTAAAAACCTCAGTTAAAAAAAAAAAAACGTAAAATGCCTGCGTTAGACAAATTCGATGATATCAAAAAAACTGCTGTTAAGACTTATTTTTCATCAATTTTCCTTTAGAAATGAGTTATCTACTTTAAATGATATTTTGTCGGTGGTCACTAATGGTCCTAATTTACCTAACATTAGTCGGTCCACTCTTTATAAACTAATTCTATCTATGGAGTTTAAATTCAATAGTAGGTTCAATAGTTTTTTGTGCAACGGCATGAAAGGTATGAACAGGCGTAGTGTAAGCAAAAATTTTTGAACACTGTTCTGTTTGTTCCATTTGCTTGGTGGCTTGTTTACACTACGATCAACTATGAAAAAACGCACTATTTGTTTAATTACTCAAAACATATTTCCTCTCATTTGGTGCAGATGACAGCAACAGTTAAAATCACTTCATCGATTTGAAATTTAATATGTTCGTTTATAATGTCCTGACTCTGCTCATTTAAATGCTCTTATACATGGAATGTCTTATATTTCCTAATTTTATTCTTATTCTTAATATTACAGGGTTTTATTTACTTAAATATTTTCTGTTACCAAACTGGTTTTTTTATTATTGATATAATTTGATATGTGAACGTAGTCACATTTCAGTGTATGACTTCACATACGTACAAAAAGTTAATTAAAATTTTTATTACATTTTTTATTGGTTTGGTGAACTGTGGTAAATCTCCTATTGAGAGGTTACTTTTATTTGAGGGGTTTAAATTAAAATAATAATACATACCAGTAGTAACATTATTTATATTTTTCCTGGTGTGAGCAAAGCTAAGGGAAGTCTAATGTTTGTAGTTCTTGTAGAATCAGCTGGTCAATGCTGTGATGTTTTTGTATTCAATATTTATTAAATTGCTGAAGGAAAATAAAGTAGAATCATTTCATTGTTTTGTCTTAAATATAATTTTTTTTTGAAATAGTTTTATAATTCGAAGTTGGTGCGTATTCCGTGATTACCGTGACATCATACGTTATGAAGTGAAAAAGTGCAAATTACACAAATTAAATCAAATTTCAGTTACACAAATTAAACCACGTTTCAGCGAAAAACAAATATAAAACCAAGGAATAAAACATCAAACTGCAAATAAATAAAAATCTGACCGACAAAATATATATATATTAACGAAAAATCGTTCTTGACTATTTAAAGTTTATAGTACAAATTATCTCCGCATCAAGCGTCAACATCCAACTTACGCCGAGTGAAGAATTTTCTATTCAGAGTGAGGTCAGTCGGAGTCTGGCAGTTAATGTTAACAGATGAAGATGAAGATGTTGTGAAACTATTAATCATGTTCCATCCTGCAGATTTGTCAAGTACATATCAGAGGTAATAATATTTTATATAAAAGAACTTGCAGAATAATAAAAAATTCAACGTGCAAATGTGTGTATTCTTAAAAAGAAAATTTACCGCGAAAGACAAATTTTCACGTGACATCGTTGTTTAAAATATAATGTATCAAATTGTTTTAATTTTTATAACGTCCGGATTATATTTTTTATGTATGCCTTAAGCAACAAATTTTACAAAATCTTAATCTGAGCTCATAAAGTTTTTATTTTTTGGATCCAATTAAAACAAATGTTATTCAAACCTAAAAAGTATTTTTATAACTATGTTTAAATCTTATAATATTTTTTTATATGTCATGGTTAACTATATATGGTTTTTGTTACTAAATGATAAGTTTATTTTCATTTTATTTTTTTGTATTAAACTATTTCAATGTTTGTAAATGGCGTTATTGTGTTGATTTCTTTCACAAACCAAGCAATTCGCAAGTAACAGAATCTGGAACAACTTTATTCCTTTAATTTTTTATTTAAGCGTTATCCGTTGTAAAAAATTTTAAACTCAAGTAATTTTCATTTTTTATTTGATTCATTTTACATTTTATTTTTTGTGTTGTTTTGTATCTTTTCAATACAAAGTTAACACGCAAACTTGGCGACCCAAATGCCAGGATCCTTGCGATTGTTGGTTAGTGGAAGGAATTAAATTTTTTATAAAAAATCAGATTAAAATTAACACAATGGGGCATGTTAGAGATATAACTGAGATCCTGGAAGATCAGGACACTGAAAGTTTGGGATCTGATGTCGGAAATATTGATAATATCCCGACAGAAGACTCCAACTTTAATAACAATTCTAGCAATAGTGGGGAATTTCTGGAGGGTTTCGATGAAGCAGGAAATCCTGTTAATGCACGTCAGGAACATTTAAATAACAATGGCGATAATGATATTGACAAATCTGACATTATGGCCATATTTAGAGAAATAAGTCAACAAATAGGTAAAGGGCAATTAGAATTAAAATTAGAAATCACAGATTTAGGGCAGAAAATTGACAATGTAAAAAAATGTTTAGAAAATGAAATAAAGCAAACAAGAAAAGACTTAAATAATGAAATACAAATGAATAAGAGGGAAATAGGAAAAAATACCACCAGAATTGAAAAGGTAGAAAGTCAAATAAAAAATGTAGATAAAATTGTAGATTCAAGGTTTAACAAAAATTTTGAAAGTGCTAAAAACGAAATGGAACAGGGTTGGAGTCGGACAAATGAATTAAATTTTGGGGAACACAAAAAACAATTAGAAAAGGGGTTTAACAAACAAATAAATGGGATTAAGTCAAAATTCAAAACTTTTGAGGAACAAGGGAATGAATTAAAAGGTCAAATGGAAAAGTTAAATGAAGAAAATGAAATTAAGGGGGGACAGATCAACGAAATTGCTGGGGAAATAAAGAATCAAAAAGGAGAAATACAAAAGATTAAAGAGCAAATTGATGATTTAGATGTGAATAACTTTGGGGAAAGGGTAATTGAAAAGCATTTTATGGGGAAAACAAGTAATGAAATTAAATTGAAAATTGACTTCAAAAACCCAATGGAGTTTATAAGAAACTTAAAGGAACAGTTAAACAGTAATAAAATTGTAAAATGGGAGGAAATTAAAGGGGTTATTGAAAATGTTTTTTGTCAGAGTAATAGTGGTCAAGACTGGTGGTCATATATTAAGGACAGGATAGAAGATTTAGATGGATTTGTAGTAAGGTTCAAAGAAAAATATTGGTCCAATAATATTCAATCAGAAATCAGAATAAGGTTAATGTCAGGAAGGTATAGAGTGGGAGGTGGTTTAACTATGTCCGAATATCTTATTAAAAAATACAATGTTGGAAAAAACCTAGAGCCTGCTATTAGAGATGAGGAATTGCTGCAAATATTAACTAACCATTATGACACTT
Source organism: Catonia carolina (assembly GCA_035578175.1). Taxonomy (NCBI): domain Eukaryota; kingdom Metazoa; phylum Arthropoda; class Insecta; order Hemiptera; family Achilidae; genus Catonia; species Catonia carolina. The sequence continues at coordinate 47,797,944 of JAQMRL010000001.1, forward strand.
TGATTATGAGGGCAAAATTAGCTAACGGGGTAAATAATCTTGATCAATTCATACTTCTGCTTGACAATATGGAAGAAGGGTTAAATAAAATAAAAATTCAGGAACAAAATCAGGGTAACAGTAGATTTAATGGGAATAATTATGGAAATTTCAATTATCAGGGGAACAATAACAATAGTAGATTCAATCATCAGGGAAATAATGGCAATGGTAGATTTAATCAAATGGGGGATAGATTTGGGAATCAGTTTAAAAGGGAGAATGAACAACGCTTAAAGGAAGTAAAAGAATATGTAAGGGGCTACAATCAGGGAAACAGTAATTTTAACAGTAATAATGGATACAATAGAAACAGTAATTTTAACAATAACAATGGGTTTAACAGAGGTAATTTCAGAGGGCAAAATTTTCAAAATACAGGTGGATACAATTTTAGAAAATTTCAGGGACAACAAGTAAATAGAGAGGCAGAGGGTCATAATGCTGGGAATAAGAGCACAATTCAAGCAGAAATTCATGAGGGAAATTCTTAGAACTTATTTGTTAAAAAAGAAACATTTAGAATGGTATAAATATGTACAACTTGCAGAAGATATAATTAATTGTAATATACATAGTGTAATAGGGTTTAGACCGATTGAAATTTTTTATAAAAAGAAGTTTAATGATGAAATTTTTGATAAAACTACCTTTCCAGGAGGAAAACAAGAATTTGAATTAAGTTCAGAGCAGCTTTGTAAATTAGTTAGGAATAGAATTAAGAAAAATGAAATAAAAAAACTTAAAGAGAGTGAAAAAAGGGCCAATAAAATCATATATTCAAAGGGAGATTTTGTTTTAGTTCGTTTGTTTACATTATCTAATCGTAGTAAAAAGTACTGTTCAAAATTAGCGCCTAAGTATCATGGCCCATTTCAAATTACAGCTGTAGGAAAAAAGAATTTCTATTATGTAAAATGTATAAAAACTGGTAAGCGGAGTATTGTGAACAGAGTGTTGTTGAAACGTTTTCGTGTTTTGTAGTTTGTCTTTTTTAAGCCGTGGAGGGCTAATTTTCTTTTAGAGTCATAGATTTTGTATTTTTTCGAGCAATAGGGTAATCACTAAATCCCCGGCTGACCTCCATAGTTAGAGCAGTAGAATCATTTCGTTTTCTGAGAGCAAATTTTTTATTAACTATCTTACCTTTTTATCTTTTTCTTCATAGGATTTGCATTTTTTAGTATGTTGTGAAGTAGACTCTTTTCAAAATTTTGTTGATAGCGTAATAGTAGCAGATTTTTCGAGTAATGATAGCATCACTGTATAAATTTCTTGTTTGTTATAGAATAATATGTATTTAAAAGGTCTCCGATACAATATTCCGGATATCAGAAACGTTAAATTTTGAATCGTTTTGTTTTAATCTTGTAGTTATTGTTTTTTTTTTTAAATTTTTTTTATGTTGTAAACTTGTCACTAAACAGATGAATTTGTTTTCTTAATATTTGGTATGCTAAATCTTTTGGGAGATACATTTTTTGTTTGTAAATGTGTAATTTCAGTAATTTTGAAAGTTTGGTTGGATTATTGCTATTTTTTTTTTATTATTATTTTAATACTTATTCCGGTATGTCAAAACAAAAAGGACCTTTTAGTAGTTGAGAAACCTGATTAAAATTATTAAATATTTGGGTGATTTTAAGATTAAAAAAAAAAACTTGTAATGTATGGATGTAAGGTAAATATATGTAAATAAATTTAGTTTTAGGAATACCGGATGATGTTGAATGAATGAAATTGTAAAAAACAAAACCGATGAAAGAACAGCTAAGCTAAAAAGTGTATTATTGTGTTAAAAAATGTTAAAATACGGTTAAAAAAAAACTGAACAGATGAAAAGAAATGTAAAATTAGATTATAAGAATTAAATATGTATTTAAAACATTATATACATAAAAACTTGATGTGACAATATATGAGTAAAATGCATAAAGTGCAACGAAATAGTGAAATAAGTTTTATTCTTCGTAATTTTCATAGATGTATTAGTAAATAGTTTAAAATAAGAAGCGTGTTAGTTTTACAATTAGGTTTGGCAACGCTGTGTCTGTATGATACAGATTAATTGCGATTTACAAGTTGATAGCAGTGTTAGAAAAGCATAGTTTTAAAATAAAAATTTAGTATTAATGTAATATTTTATAAAATGTGGATTATTCAGTAGTAAGATGACATAACCGCAATGAGATCAGAACATGACGCATAGATGAGTCATCGGACTATTAATAGTAGCTAATAAAACTGTTAAATTTCCTTATCTTGAATTTTTGAATATTCTTATCTCAATGTATAAAATTAAAATCAATCTAAATTCATTTAAATTTAAAAATAGTAGTCATAAAGTAATTATAATTGTCATTTCCTGTAATTTATTTAGTTAATATAATACGATTTATTCAATTTTTTTAAACATATGATCTTTTCCCACGGGAAACTTATCATTTTTTTGTTTGTTATTTTTTAGCTATTAATAATATTTAGTTTTAGGAAATAACCATGACACGATAAGTAATTAACATATATATTTTTTTATAATAGGATATTTTCTGGAAAGCAATGATAAATATATGTAATTTATTTTTTATCATCGAATAAGGTTCCTTTTGGACAAGTCCTTGCCCAAATCAGAACTTATACGATGATAAAAAAGGGGGATATTTGAGAGGTTACTTTTATTTGAGGGGTTTAAATTAAAATAATAATACATACCAGTAGTAACATTATTTATATTTTTCCTGGTGTGAGCAAAGCTAAGGGAAGTCTAATGTTTGTAGTTCTTGTAGAATCAGCTGGTCAATGCTGTGATGTTTTTGTATTCAATATTTATTAAATTGCTGAAGGAAAATAAAGTAGAATCATTTCATTGTTTTGTCTTAAATATAATTTTTTTTTGAAATAGTTTTATAATTCGAAGTTGGTGCGTATTCCGTGATTACCGTGACATCATACGTTATGAAGTGAAAAAGTGCAAATTACACAAATTAAATCAAATTTCAGTTACACAAATTAAACCACGTTTCAGCGAAAAACAAATATAAAACCAAGGAATAAAACATCAAACTGCAAATAAATAAAAATCTGACCGACAAAATATATATATATTAACGAAAAATCGTTCTTGACTATTTAAAGTTTATAGTACAAATTATCTCCGCATCAAGCGTCAACATCCAACTTACGCCGAGTGAAGAATTTTCTATTCAGAGTGAGGTCAGTCGGAGTCTGGCAGTTAATGTTAACAGATGAAGATGAAGATGTTGTGAAACTATTAATCATGTTCCATCCTGCAGATTTGTCAAGTACATATCAGAGGTAATAATATTTTATATAAAAGAACTTGCAGAATAATAAAAAATTCAACGTGCAAATGTGTGTATTCTTAAAAAGAAAATTTACCGCGAAAGACAAATTTTCACGTGACATCGTTGTTTAAAATATAATGTATCAAATTGTTTTAATTTTTATAACGTCCGGATTATATTTTTTATGTATGCCTTAAGCAACAAATTTTACAAAATCTTAATCTGAGCTCATAAAGTTTTTATTTTTTGGATCCAATTAAAACAAATGTTATTCAAACCTAAAAAGTATTTTTATAACTATGTTTAAATCTTATAATATTTTTTTATATGTCATGGTTAACTATATATGGTTTTTGTTACTAAATGATAAGTTTATTTTCATTTTATTTTTTTGTATTAAACTATTTCAATGTTTGTAAATGGCGTTATTGTGTTGATTTCTTTCACAAACCAAGCAATTCGCAAGTAACAGAATCTGGAACAACTTTATTCCTTTAATTTTTTATTTAAGCGTTATCCGTTGTAAAAAATTTTAAACTCAAGTAATTTTCATTTTTTATTTGATTCATTTTACATTTTATTTTTTGTGTTGTTTTGTATCTTTTCAATACAAAGTTTACACGCACTATTATGGTTGAATTTTTATGTTACTTGAAATAATTGATTTTTAATTTATTTTTTGAGATTAGGCTATGGAATATACAATTTAATTTTCATGCTCAAATATCTTTCCAGATGGCATTTCCAAACTGAAATTTATTCTTATGACATAAATGATGAAAAGGCAGAGGTGATGGAACTTAGCTAGATCTGAGCAGGAATAAAACTACGTTTTGTGTAGAACTTTTGCTGAACACAAGATAAGACACTATATGAAATTATAAAACGTGTTAATAACTGATAAAAATTGATCATTGTTCAGAATGGTATTCATTACATGTTGGAAAAGCTCATTATGTTTTGTTGATCATATTCTTCAAATTAGTTTTAAAATAAATATAGTTTATTGGGATTAAAATTTTTGTAGGTACATGCTTGGGTAAACTATGAGTCGGTATTAAAGAAATGTGTTGTGGGTCGACTGGGATCGTCATCCACTGAAGAAAATATTTTCTCTATTCCTACTACTCCATGTAAAAGTTCATCTGAATCAATCAGTAAGTAATTTTTTTTGTATCGTAGAATACTTCCTAATATTATATTGGATCAGACTAGTGGTTGGTTATTCAGAACAAATAATATTGCACTTAACATGTCCTATATACTTTTTAGGGAGTCTCCTGGACGCAACAAAAAAATAAAAAATTTTCTTGAAAATATTACTTCATCTTCTATGTGGGTTGTGTTTGATTGATGTAGGAAGTGTAATGTTAGAATGATAATTAAATTATATTGAATGTTTTGTCAGAAAGTATTAAAATATGATTTCTTTCTCGAAAGTCGGTGATCTTTCTAAGATATTCGGTTTGTTTTCATAAACATAAATAGCAGTTGATTCTTTCTGGTTTTTCCGGTGGCAGTAAGTTTTTTTTGGTTGCATTTTTTCTTTTTAACATACTTTTTTTTAGTATCAACGACCATAGTAATTTGATGCTTGATAAACTAAAGTAATAAAGTAGCGGGTAATGTAGAGATAAACAGCTGGTAGTGATTGTTGAATGTTCATCTGGCAACCGAGGTGTGTTTAATTGAAACAATTTCAAATTGAAGTGTTCAGTGTAATATAAATGAAAATTTAGTTTATAATGCAACCCTATAAAATAATAGAAATGTAATAGTGAAAAAATATGACCTTTTCATACACTGAAGATGCTATTTGGGCCCTTGGGATGGTGTTGTATTTCTGAAATAAATTATTATTGTGATTTCTCCTCAGATTCTGGTTATATTTGATTACCTAAAATGGATAACTATCTTCAGTATTTTATAACAAATTGATAGTGCTCAGGAATATCACAATATTTGTAGCTCCCTAAAAAACCTAAATCTTATTTAACTATAAGAACCATTAAAGGTTAAAACTCTTATGAGTTCCCAGGGTACGAACTTAGCAAGCTAACGGTTTTGAGACCGGATTGAACTGAGTTAAGGCTTTAGGACGTAAATTTCTCAGGGTAGCACAGAATGTAAAAATCAAGCCATACAGAAACACAGCAATGGGAATGCTAGATAAACAAAACCACCATAATTTCTTTGTAATAAAAGTTGCAGAATGAAATTATGTTAAGAAAATAATATAATTCTTGGAAAATATAAATAATAGTACAATGCCTCTCAATAAAGACCAAAATTTATCGTTTTTATTTTCACGAGTTACAAACGTTTAAAAAATTCAAGCCAAGGATTCAATTTATTAAAAATAAATTTAATTACCAATAAAACTCTAAATCCAAAATGGGAAGGTGACAAACCTTATACAGTTTTTATTATTACTTTATATTATTAATATTTTTTGTAATCTCAATTTTAAAGAGCCTAATTAAATAGCTTATTAATTATGTATATGGTCTTTTGCTGCTTCCAGAGATTAGACATTGATGCTGGAGCTTATGTAAATTGAAAATCCGTGCTTTGGATTACTGAAAGTTAAGCCATTGACCTAATTTTAGCACTGGTCCATTTCAAGTTGTAATTTAAAAAAAATTAGTTTTACTTGTTTCTTAAAATCTATCTGAGTAGCTCGATTAATTTAAGAATGTTATAAAGATTATGGAATAAAATAATTGACAATGTATTCTGTTGGAGTTTGATTGCTGACATTGTCAGTCCTGATGGAAAAATATTAGTAATTTTTTTTATATTCTTACGATAGTATTTTCCCAGCAGACTTGACTAAGTGATCTTGTTATGGTACAGTAGGTTTTAGAACAAAAAATTATCTTTGATCATCTAGGTAATTAAAATGGCTGCATTAGTTAAAATGGAATTCTTGTCTACCATAATTAAAACAGGAATAAGTCCTTATAATACATCCTGCAGCTTGAAATTAATTCTATTCCATATAATAAATTTCACTAACCTTTTTAAGTAACCTTGATTTTTTCTATGTATTACTTACACGAGTTGTAGTGTATCCACCATCATCAGAGTATATAATATGATTTGAAACTAAAAAAAATTATTAAAATCTATAGATGTTACATCTTCACATCTATATAAAACAATTTTATATAGATGACTGAAGATGTAACATCTACAGATTTTAACAATTTTTTTTAGTTTCAAATCATATTATATACTCTGATGATGTTGGATCCATTGAAACACGTGTAAGTAATAAATAGAAAAAAATCAAGGCTGCTTAAAAAGGTTAGTGAAATTTATAGTGTAGGTAATTAATTGTATAAATTTATTATATGAAATAGTATTATGGCGATGTGTAAGACTATTGTGGTGATTATTTTATGATTGTTTACTTTTAACCGGTTGATTAACTGTTTTAGAGAGTAAAAAATTGAATAATGTCAATTCAAGTAAAGATACTCAGATGGACTGGTTCCAGCAGTTGGCATTTCTTGTTCTTGTTTTCTACACAAAAACAGAGAACCCTCAGGTATGTATGTCTTTTATAAATCTGTATCATTACATAAAACAATTGGAGGTGTTAATTTTGTGATTGTAGTTGGCCTAGTTATTTTGAGGTTAGTTGACCCCTTGCCGGTTTTTAATATTCAGTCGGCTCTGGTTATAAAGTAAGTACTGGGACCATCGGTATTTTTACTTCATAAACAAAGGTAAATTATAACTGAAGTTTGGGGAAACACATTAACAGATTGTAATTTAATGGAAGTTACTCATATATTTAGTACTACAGTATTAAAAGATTTGATGACAAGACAAAATCATATTATATTTATTTTACGATACCGAGTGTAATTTCTTCTTTGTCAATGATTTGTTATTAAATTTTAACAATTTTTTATTCTTATATTTTATAAACATCATCAGTTTGTGAAGAGAAACTTATGAAAGTGTGTATGTATTGATGTTTTTAAATTGCAATTGAATACATGATATCTGAAAGGACCTACTGACTTTTTTAATCAGGTGAGAGTCATCTATTGTGTTTTTGGTGGTTTTTTATATTACATTATTAAAGAGATTTATATAAACTAATCCAAAACATAAATATGATGACATAAGAAAGATAAGATTAAGATAATATTGTTATCTGGTCAGGATAAATCAAGAAAGACATAACACAAAAATTATTGAAAAACTAAAAGAATACTAAAATAAACTGAGATGATTAAAAAGAAACAGAAAATTACCTAATGACATTAAACAAATAAAGATGCAATAGAAGATAAAAATAAATTCAATAAAATAATTGAAAAACATAATGGTTTTTTCTGAGGATAAAGTTTAGAAAAACAACATACCAAAGTTGGAGCAATGAAAGAGAGAAACTATTTTCAAGATTAATGGAGAAAAAACTGGAAGAAACAAAACTCCAGCTTTGATGTAAGAACTCGAGCAAAAAATTTAATCCTATAAACATGGGAGCCAACTAGTCTGTGCGGTAGTTACTGTCTTGAAGGCGGTGTAGCTGGTGTATATATAAAGCTATAATGCCTGCTATGTGTATCAAATTACTCTCCTTGAAATGCTCTTTCATTTGATGTATAATACAATGCATTTAGTGTACATATAACAGAACTAATGAAAAGAGCGAAGTGGCCAACCTCTGTTTGATGGCTTCGACTATGTTCCAGACAGAGAAGTTTTTAAGTGTTTCATATTTTGAGTTGATATGACTGCAGTGTTATATCTTTCTTACTTTTCTATGAAATAAAGCAAGTTCATTCTTCTACATTCAACCGTTAGCCCGTGGTATCCGGATTTTGAGATTTGTATTTTGTTTTACGTCTGACTGTTTTGTAATTTCTGCTAATGCAGACTGTGGAAGATGATATATGAAAATGAGTGATGAAATAATGCCAGACTTGATGGGACTCGAACCCAGGACCCCGGTGTAGAACCCAGCTCTGTTAACCACTAGGCCAATGGGACGGCCATATATTGAGGTGGAAGATATTTCTTTCTTGTGTCTTTTATCCTTGGGGCTTCAAATATCTACGAACACATTTTACTACTGTTATTTTATGTATGTGTGTGTTTTTTTAGTATTATTTGTGTGCAATGCACATACAACAGTTGTTAGAAGTAGGGATAGATAGGAATTTTTCATGTCGCCAGCAATGCTGCATTGTATGCTCTTCAAATTATGCTCTACAATTTTCAAACTGCTGTAACTCGCCCAATCTTTACCTAAATTGTAATTAAAAATATGATTTTATTCATGAAACTGTTTTCTACAAAACATTTGCTAAACTGAAATTTCAGCCTGTAGTAAAAAATATAAATTAACACAAATTTTCCGCGTGCCAGTATTTTGCTCGCTCAAACGCAAAGCGATTTTCATGTTTTTGTATGCAAAGGAAGCATATGTATTATGTAAAGCACCTGTAATTATTTCTTATATTTTCATCAGTAATGAAATTGGATAAAGGAATTTATTCTGTTATATTTGAACTTTCATTATTGCATGAAACACGCTGAGTTAATAGGGTTAAAGCAGTAATTCATGCGTAATTATTGTAGTCCTACGTGTAAGTAACAAGTTGTGTCATATTTTTATTGTCTTGGATTTGAATTAAATTTATTTGCACAGTAAAAGTGAAGTGGATTATTAAGTAGTTACGGCTGTTCAAATAATTTTAGTCAATTTTGTTTTAGTAGTGTTGTATGTTTTGTTCAAAGTGGTTTTACTTAATTGACTTTATTTCAGGTACAAATAGTTTTGACTGAACCAGATGTTTTACAGTGTAAAATAAATGATAAAGTACAAATTTTTCATTTGGAAGGAAAAGTAAGATGGCCATGTTATTTATCCATCAGTTTAACTGGGAAAGTGCAAATTAAGTTGATAAAAAAGAAACCTTCTTTATGGAAAGAATATGGCAAAAGAGATACTGTTAAAAGCAACGATAGTGCAGAAGTTAATCCACCGGACTTGAATGAGGTGGAATATTGGTCGACTGAAGTTACTAAAATAGTTAAAGTAACGCATGATACACATCTAATAAAGCTAAAATACAGTGATGATGTATATAATCATATTGCTCCTGGGTGCCATGTTTTTGTTAAACAGTCTTTGAAAGGTAACAAATATGATAGTTATTCAAAATATATCTAACATTTTCTTTGATATTAAAAAAAGACGCAACAGATTCCCTTTAATTTTGTATGGCCTTCTGAACTGTATGAGTGTGAGAATATGAAAATATCAGGAGAGTACAGAATGCACATTGGCTGTTTTGGAGTATGTACTACATCACAAAAATTTTTTATTAAAATAAATATCCCTGAATAAACAGAGAGTAGGTGAAAGTAATAATTTTTTGAATCCAGTAGAACCTAAACTTTGTAGTATGCATTCTGTTTCTAATTACTTTGAACTTTCAATCTTTGTCTTCCACTAGCATGTATGTTACTCTGACAAGCCATAAACTAATAAATGAATAAACTTCCTTTTGAACTTATAATAAGTATTAATTAACAAACTAATTAATTACAATAAATCATTATGAATAAGTTATGACTACTGGTAAATTATAATAACAATACGTAACTAAATTGATTACAAAATGTTATTAACCCTTTGAGTGCCAGGGTCCGATTTTTTTGGATCATAGTTTCTTCTGAAAAGTACCAGATCGGGTCACATCGGATATGAGTAAACTGTTGCGTAAATGGAATTTTGGCTTTATTGTTAGTGTAAATATGCACTTTCATTTTGTCAAAAGCTATCATTCAGTTACATCTGTTTTACAAAGAGTCTATAGTTGGTGTACATTTTTGTAAACACACGCATCTAATCAGAACAAAATTGTCTGTAAAATGAAATAACTCGAGATATAAAAATATTTTTAGTTTAAAACCTACTGGATGAAGAATATAACATGAATATCAAATTTGATCTAAGAATAAAGATATTTTAGTAAATAAAAGTAAATTATCAATGAATAAATATTGTAAAACAGTGCTATTTATAGAGTAAGGTTTTCTGCTAAATTTTGTAAAAGAATTAAGCTAATATCCTTAATAGTTCTGATAAAATTAATTTTTAAAGGGAATAGTGTCAGTAGCCTGCTTTTGGCCTGGCATTTTTCACCAGTTCTTCACTTCAAGGCGTGGCACTCAAAGGGTTAAAGACTTAAAATAAACTTGACTGAAACAAAACAGCCAACCATTTACAATAAAAATAATACCTGAATACAATTTGATCACTATTATCTGTTCATGAATCTTTCAACCACACAACACCACCGGTTCAGCAACACCAGGAGTTCAACTGACACAATGGTTCGCTAATAGGGCTGACTGCCTTTAGCATTATTTACAATTTGATTAACCGATTAAAAGGTGATTGCTTTTATACATGTTTAAGCAAACACACACAAAAAAATGTAGAAAATTCAATAATTAGGCCTAAATAATAAACATAATTCTCTTTTATTTATTAAAGCCATATCAACTGCTTGGTTATTAGCGACTATGATGGATAGTATGACTGTTATTGTGGGTTTTGACTTGTGAAAATTTCCAGACCCTGGCTGGGAATCGAACCCAGGACCTCCGCATTGTAGGCAGCTGGAATTCTCTTTTAATCTACCTTTTTCAAGAAAACAATTAAAAAAAAAGTAACAAGTAAAAAAGTATCGCTACTATGAAAAACACCCCATAATAACTACTATTGTCGAAACTTAGTTGTCCATTTTCCACTATTACATTGTTAGTATGTAACAGTACATTATCTTAAAAAGTAAGAAACTATTGTTTGATTCAATTTTGATTTAAAACAGAGTCCATCTGAAAAATAAAAATTAATTTAATACTTGAAATCTGTGAGAACATCTGTATTGTTTTTCCTTTCAAATCAGTTTCTAATACCAGGTAGATTACTTTGATTGCAAAAACAGAAGGAAAATGAGTTGGATTTTTTCTTATTTCAGTATGTCGTATTTTTGAAGTATTACAAAAAAATAAATCTTGATTCTTTTAACTGCAGTTTTGTAGTATGTTTGTGGTCATGTCAAAAATAAGGTTGTGAATGACTAAAGAGAATTTATAATACATTGGCTCTTGTTCTATTAGGCAAAAATAAAACATGTTGTAAATAGGCTAATCTTAAGTTTTATCAAAACAGTTGAAATTGGGAGCGATCATCATTGAACATTTGTAAAACTAGTCTTAAGATGTTCTTATTAAATTACAGAAAGTTTGTTGAAAAGCGGGTCATTGTTTTTAAGAGATTAGTAGATACATATCCAATTTTTAACGCATTAGAGTGTATTCATATCTGCATTGAAAATTAAGATCGTCATTCTGTAAAACTGCTTAAGAATATAATCAAATTATTTTCTGTTTATTTTTTGAAAATTATTAGTTTGGAAGCAAGTGATGTATGTTTGTAATCTATTTCCATGAATCTAAATATTAATCTGATAATGTAATTTCTTGGTGTTTCCGTGTTTTTTTTAAATATTATTCCTATTATTCTTTTTTCTAAAACAGCTTAACTAAGTTTCATGCAGTTTTTGATGTTCTCATTAGTTTTATCTTTTAAGAGTTGTAACTTATTTTGCTGAACACAAATAGAGATTGTAATTTTTCATAATGAATAATGATGCCTACATAAACCTTAACTTGTTTGTAAGTAATGATATTTGGCGATAAAAAGTGACCTGACCGGGAATCAAACTCGGGACCGTAACATAAAAGACTGCCTTTTATGTCATGTTAGGATAACTGCTATCCTAACCAGCAGGCATATATTTAACATGAATTGGTTATTTTCACTAAAGATTTTTGTGGACTCAGTTGTACAATTGATATTCTCTATTATTATTCTCATTAATAAAATATAAACTCTATCATTAATCTATATATACTCTATATATATATATATATATTAATATATACTCTATCATTAATCTCATTATTTATTGTAAGTTACCAATTACAGAAAATAAAAACTAAAATATTTTAAAATTTGTGTGTTATTTTGTTCATTAAATTATTTTCTTTTTAATTATTTTAGGAGATGTAATTCGTCCATACACACCTGTGCCAATGCTACCGATTATGCAGGGTTCACCTGATGACTGGAAAAATGTTGGTGATGAAATTAATCTGCTGGTAAAATCTTATCCGTCAGGTCAAATTAGTTCCTGGCTTTGTAGCCGACGTACTGGAAGTAATGTGTTCATAAGTAATCCTAAAGGCACATTCAAAATTAGTATGCTTGATAAGTCTACTGAAATATATCTTTTTGCTGCTGGAAGTGGTATTACACCAATATTGGCAGTTGTAGTTTATATTTTACAAAAAACGAGGTAAGAATTTAATATCGAATGGTTATGTGTTTAAAGCCTTTTATTAAACCCCTTGCCGGTTGTTGATGTAATATTATGTCGCTCAGAAAATTCATGAAAAAGGCTACTGCAATGTTAATTTTTCCAATTTTATTTTGTTTGCGTCTGCTTATTAAATTGATAGCTATTTAGTTTTACTATCTTCTACAATTATTCACAGTGTTGGAACTGTTGAAATAGTCTACAAATATTATCATGGGGATGAAATGACATAACATGAATAAATTTGTGTTGTAGTGATAGTGTCCACTTGTGATCTGGTTTATTTTCCTTAATATATTTGTTTAATTGTATCTGTTTCTCACTTCTAAAATGTTTTAAGTAATGCTAATTTACAACTGTAGTCTAGTGTAAGAGTAAATGATTAGGTAAATCAAAATAGTGTACCAGAAGTTGAAAAATTAAAAACGCAAATGGAACCTTACATTTTTAAAATGTTATAAAATTGTTTTTCATTCATAATACTATTTTTTTACCATTTATTTATCTATACTGGTTCATAACATAAGTTACAGACTCGTACTTAAGTCAAAAAATGGATAAAAAAGTAAATGAAACTGGCAAGGAGCTATGTCCTGTTGCAGATTATGCTTTTTGTTAATGATACTTTGTATTATTTTATTTGATAAAAAAGTTCTGTTTCAAGAATATATTTTTAAAACAATGCTTTCAAGGTATAACATTTTTCTGGTGGTTCTAAAAATGGTATATTATCACACTGGTCTGTGTCGATAAGAAATTTTATACAATTTTATAAAAATGCTTTTCTGGTGTTTCTACGAAGAGTACATTATCAAACCTCAAAAGCGGCCAATTCCATGGTGTAGTGATTAGCATGCTAGCGTTCATCTCGGCTAGGATCTGTAAATTTCTTGTGTGCCAAAACCCACTGTAGTTGCTAATGGCCAAGCTGCTAATGCTACTAAATAAATTACAAAAAAACTTAAAAGAATGCAGTATATAAATTATTTACAGCTGCATCAATATTTTTGATATGTTTTAGAAAGCATTTTTTTAATTTCAGAAATTATTTAATGGGCGATACCCTACTGAATGAAGTTGACCTGGTAACTTTAATAAACTTATGTGTAAAAGAACCATATAATTAAAAAAAACAATATAATTGTGAATACAGACATTACACATGTATAAATCATTATTATTAGGTGATAAAAAAATAATTTAATATGTATAGAGTATTTATTTTGTTCTTTAATTGTTTTATTTTATAGATGTTTATTTATGTAATTGTTTCAGTGATAAAAAATTAAGATTACTATTTTTCAATAAATCGATAAAAGATATTATATGGCAGAAGGAATTAGAAGACTTAGCTAGTGAAAATGACAGGTTTGTAAATTAGTGTTTTAAATTTACATTGTTTAATGTACTTCAAATATTACTCTTTGTTATTTGGATTGTAATACCAGTGTAGGGTTACATTAAGTAACAATAATAATACAGCTTATTTTATAATAAGATCTTGTTTGTATAAAATATACAATCATTCCTCTAGTTCATAAACTTTTTTTAACCTTTTAATGTTGTGACTATTGATGGAAATATCCACCAAAAGACCTATCCGACAGGTCATTTTTGCCGATATATCTACTTACGGTTTTCAATGGTCATTGTGATATAATGGATGTATCCGTAATTTTACCAATAAAATAAAAAAATATTTTGACAAATTTGACTTAATAGTCATCAAAAATAATAATTAATTAATTACCAAAATATCTGAATATTCCAGGAAATTTGCGCCTGTAGAAGCTGGTTTGGCTGTCCTCCATTGTTTCCTAGATGCTGTGAGGTTGGTGTTCCATGTTAGTTGTGCTTCCTCTGTTTGTTGCTACTTATATGTCTTATGTTTGTCCAATTTTATCTTAATATTTCTTAAACAATCTTTGTACATGTAGATTTTTTTTCTCTTTTTATTCTGTAATTAAACGTACAAATACATTTTCTTAGTCAGTTACATGTACAGGTATATCCGTATTTGTCACTTTACTCAGGGCTAAAGACGGATGTTTCTGCATCCATTATTACTGAGGTAAAGTGAAGAGAAAAATTTGTCGGGAATATTAGCCTTTAAAAACAGTTTTCTATCCAGGAAAAGACATTTTCTAAAAAATAATTTTTATCCCAACTGATATTAAATGTATCTGTTATATGAAACTAATTACATCCAAGAAGGGTTAATACTGATAAACAAACAATATATCGTGGTTTTTTTTTATAAAAACTGTTCATTGAAGTTGTTGAATTTGTAGTTTCCTGCCTCAGGGCCATCAAATGATCTGTGAAATATTAAAAAAGAAATTTAATAAGTTGATTCATCTGTTTGGAAAGTACTAATTGATAATATTTTAAAGTTATACTTATAAAAAATGAATTTTGTACTATAAAAACTGATTATGTGGTGAAATAATCATTTATGTCTGATCACTGTCTCAATTTTTATGTAACTGGCACAAATTATAATCTTTTTTTTTTTTATCCTTTGACACACAGGGTAATGATATTGTGTGACCTTACTGTTCTGGCAAAATGCATAGATTAATGATGTATCAGTACTCTGTTTGTAATGAAATACAGCTGTAGCCCTTCCCCAATTGATAGGAGATATATTCACTTAAAATAAAGCTAAGAAAGTGGTGATTACAATAGTAACAAATTACAAAATGATAGATTTTTTTTAATCTTGGTAAAATTGATTAAAACTAAACTTTGTTGTATCACACCATTTACCAGCTGTCTATGTGTAGTTAATGTCGTGAATACAAACCAAGATAAAAATAAACAGGTACATATCTGTTCTGGTCTTTGAGTTTTAAAATTTATTATGGGTCTGTATACAATTTTTTGTGCTTTATAATGTAAATTATTAGAGGGCTGGACCAAATTCTTCTCAACTCACTGAAGAACAAATGGAGGAATTTTTTGAAGAGACTTTTACAAGAAATTAGTGTTTTATAAACTAGTGTACATATTTTGATGGTGTATTTTTTATTTTGTTCGTAATAAACTAGAGATTCCTGGGGGGGGGGGGGGTTGATAATTTATATTTCATGTTGGGGGTTAGGTGACAAATGTACAAATTCATTATGAACATTAATTTACCTTGTTCCATTAAAAACTTGATGTTTAATTTGTTTTAAATAATGTGGGTATGAGTGAATCACATTTTTTAAGTACGTCTTGAGAACTTCCCGAAGATTTGTGATAAGTGTGAATTTTTTAATTATTATTTAAAAAAAAAATGTATATTTCGTGGTAGTTGAATAAAGTGCTTATGTTTCTGATAAAAATGGGTCGTGTGTTTAGCGTACATTAGAGTTAGAACCTTATACGTCGAAGGTTTAAACCTTCAGGGCGGTACCCATACATGACAAGAGCGCGCTATTTTAGATCTGCCAACTGTTCAATAAACAGTCAACTTTACATTGTTCTAAATTCATTTGCCCATATCATATTCAATATAAACCTGAACAATTATTTACCTACATTTTTGTATTTATTGATGTATTGGCAGAAGTCGATTATATTTGGCTCCCCTCTTGTCAATATATTACAGACAAGTCTGTTTTTGTTGTGTTGTCAGTTGTTACAAAAAAAAACTGTAAATGAGAAAATAATATCTTCTTACAAAGGTTATAAATAATAATATTTTGTATAACGTTTTGGGTTAAACTTTTATTAGTTGTATTTTATTCATGTATGTACTAGAAATCGTATTAAAGTTGTAATACTTAGTACATGTGTATATTCCAGTAATATTGTAAAATTATAACAGTTTAATTGAAATACATTATAAAAATTGAATTTTTGATGTTTTCCAATAAAAATATTTGTATAATATTTTTTTTTTTTTTTGTTTGTTTAACGTCTGACTGTTCTGCAATTACTGCTAATGCAGACGGTGAAGGATGAAATGATTTTTGTAACGTATGAAAATATGCCGTGCCTGAATGGGATTCGAACCCAAGACCGCATGATGAGAGGCGAGCACGTTACCAACTGCGCCAATGCGGCCGGCATTTATTATTTGTATAATAGCATAGCTGGAAAATAATAGCATTGATTATTTGTATAATAGCATAGCTGGAAAATATTACCTTTTTTTTGGAGAATCGTAAAATGTCTTAGGGTGCTATATTAAACTATCGTTAAAAGTGTAGTCTTTTAATGTTAAAATAAATTAATGAAAATAAATGTTAAATTGCCAAACAAAAATATTAACTTCATTTATTTCTTTCAGGTTTTCTGTTAAGCATATTCTGTCAGAACCAGACCCTGAATGGACTGGTAGAAGAGGACACATCTCATTCGATCTGGTTCAAACATTATTACCTCAGCTATCATCGGATGTTCCTAGAACTAATTTTATCTGCATATGTGGACCAAGACCCTTTACATTGTCACTGGAAAAGTCAGTATGAGTATTATTAACCCATTGACCTACGAATTGTTTTGTACTGTTGGATTTAATTTTGCATAAAATGACACTATATTGTAAATTGACAATAACTTTTTTTTCTTTTAACCAATTCTCTTAATTTTTATTTTCATTTTTTCAGAATTTAGTAACCATTTAGACTAAAGAATTACTTTTACTGTCTTTAAAATAATTTTTTTTCTATAAATTTTTAAACAATTTTTTTCTTGTTAATGAAAATTTTTTTAGTTTTTTTAACTTTAACTTAGAAATGTATAATTTTCTATAAAAAACGTTATAAGGGCAATCTAAAGAATTCTTTTCTCTACAAAACTAATTCAAATTTTTAAAAATTGATTTATATAAAAAAACGTTATGCCCTATTTTCTAATCACCGGTCATTGCCATTTTCACTAATTTACGCATCAATATCTTGTCAGTAATGAAATTAATATGTTAGCATGCAGAGAATTTATTTAATAGTTAAAAGTTATTGAATATTATGACTTGATATAAAACACCAAAAATACGATAAATAACTAAAAAGTTCTTAACAAACACGCACTTACAGAACATAAACAAACGCCATTTTTCAACAAATAGTATAGGTTATTTTGATTACAAAATTATAACTGAATGCTTACACGCACTCTATTGGTAAATATATGAAAATAAAGCAAAAATTATATAGTTTTCGTTAGTGCTTCTACATCAAGAATTTTTTAAAAACTACATGCACAGGACTAAATAAAGTACGAGGACGTTGAATCGCCGTCATTGTACACAACGGCACAAATATACTGGATGGCATTTCACCGTCATATGCCAATGGGTTAATGATCCAAGAAAAATTTTTAATTGTTAGCACCATCGTCATATCGTGGAAAACATGACTAAATAAAGTTCCTAATTCTACTTATTAAATATTTCCCTTATTTTAGTTAGGCATATTGTTTATTTTTATTCTATATTATAGTCTTTATTCCAAATTTTGATAGATCTTCTCGCAAATTTCATTTTTACGAAGAAATTTTTAAAATTTGAATTTAGCATTAATTTTTTGCCATTGTATTAATGTATTGATGTATTGATTAAATTCCTTAATGTATCTTTAGGGGATAAGTAAACTGCCTGCATTTACATGTACTGATTATTTGTAATCTTTTTTATAAAATTATAATATTGTATTAACCCATTAACCCTTTCACTACTATTGGTTTCATAATCATAGGCACCTGAGTTTGAACCCTTGCATCTCCAAAACTATGTGTCAGATTTCAACATACTTTACATCAAACTTTAGCATCTCCAAAACTATGTAATGTTAAAAACATTAAAATTATATTTAATGTTGTGTAAAAATTGCCATATCGAGGTTCGAAGACAAAAAGATCCGGTTTTTTTTTTGCTACCGCACCAAATTTCATGCATTCAGAGGTGTGTAACTCAATAACTATGTGATCGAAAAGTTTGAAATTTTAACACAACATAGATAATTATATACTTACAGCGTGTACAAAATTTCAAATTCGTACTTTTTTTAAATTTTGATTTATTAATATTTTAAAGCATTGCTATCTTGGTAACCATTCGATCGTTCGGCACGGGCAAATTACCGTTTTATTCAGCGTAAAAAACTTAGTGCAAATATGTTAATAATATGAAATATTGGTTTTGGCCTATGTTGCGGTAGAATTTGAAAATTTAAAAAAATACACTGGGTAACGCGGGGGGGGGTACTACTATCTATGTTGCCAGTTTGTGTATGTGACATCCTGTCGGGCTGTACCTACAGTTACAGACTGCATTGTCAGTTCAGGTAGACAGTCAGATTCAGGCAATGTGGATAGTAGCGCCTAACCCCACATTACCCAGTCTATTTTTCAAAATTTTAGAAATTCAACCACAACATTGGCCAACTAATATTTCATGTTATTAACATAAATTATTTGTACCAAGTTTTTTGCGCTAGATAAAATGATAGTTTGCCTGTGCCGAATGATCAAGCGGTTGCTGAGATAGCAAGGGTTCAGAATATTCTTAATATATCAAAATATAAATAAAGTACGAGTTTGAAATTTCATACACGCTGTTAGAGTATAATTGTCTATGTTGTGTTAAAGTTTCAAACTTTTCGGTCAAATAGTTACTGAGTTACATGCCTCCGAATGCATAAAATGTGTTGCGGTAGCAAAAAAACCGGGTCTTTATGTCTTCCAACCTCGATAAGCAATTTTCGCACAAAATAAAAAATGAAGGGTTATTATAGGTCAACGCAGAATGAAATGAGCTAAATTTTGATGTAAAGTATGTTGAAATCCAACTCATAGTTTTGGAGATGCAAGGGTTCAAACTCTGGTGTCTATGATTATGAAACCGATAGTAGTACCATACAGATCTAACTATGTTGCCAATGTTGATTGATTACTGTTGGCTGCTGTTCCCATATATTTATGATCCACACTTCTGTTGTCACTTGCAGTTCACGTATCGTTAAACAAATGACTTTGTATCTCTGCCTTTTAGCGGTTTATAGCATGCTGCCATCTACTGGTTAACG
This sequence comes from Catonia carolina, assembly GCA_035578175.1. Taxonomy (NCBI): domain Eukaryota; kingdom Metazoa; phylum Arthropoda; class Insecta; order Hemiptera; family Achilidae; genus Catonia; species Catonia carolina. The sequence continues at coordinate 47,817,726 of JAQMRL010000001.1, forward strand.
ATTGACTTAAACTTGTTTCATTCCAAGTTTCAGATTTACAGCTGATTTTCTAAGCACATGGTAAATAATACTAGCGTGAACTGGAAACTAATCCGGTTTTTTTATTATAACCTCTGTATTTTCTTGTACGTATGCACTGTGCAAAGTAATTGAAGTTTATGTGAATATATTCTTTGATTTTAGTTCTATTGTGTGCGTACTTTAGTTTTACCTTACCCTTACTTTTAGTTGAACTGGGATCTATTTGCATCTGTGTAGTATAACGTCTTCATTTTGTTTATGTCCCCCATATTGTACTGTGCAATCCTGCTTTTTGTAAAAACTATTCTTATGTGTTTTTTTCCAGTTTTATCTTAGTTTCACTTATGTATGTATATGTTTACTATGTCATCGTTAGTCGGACTTAGTGCGAGAACAAGGTTGTTGATTTCCTAATTCAACACAGAGGTGCTCTAAATATCTTTCATAATTCAGCAGTGAAAGGGTTAACATTCCCTGGCTTTTTAATTTTGACATGTTTTTGCTGGTTTTTATTTTAGAATGTAATATTTTTAAATCTACGATTTTGCTGATAACGTTTAATTTTTAAGCAAACATAATACAAGCATTGTACGAGTATTTACCGTATTTCATGTTTTTTGTCTCTTATCACACAATTTACTCTTTCCTTTACATAATGTTTCTAAGATAAACATGAAGTTTTACGTGATGTCCAGAAGCCCTAACCATTTAAAAAGAATTTAACTATTATAAAATGTTTTTTTTTATACTCTGAACTATTGGCATTCTAAATTACAATCATGTGATTGACACAGTGGAATGGATATTTGGACTGTTATGAACAAATCCTCTTTGTCTACTCCAACTGTCGTATCTAAACCGTTGTCCCCTTTCGCTGCACTTGTTGTATCTATAGTATAGTTCATGTATTCTGTTTATTGTTTGATCCATCCAGCAGGTTTTTAGTTCGTCAACCTACCATCTCATTTTGTAATACCACAATATTGTGGTGCTTGTTCCAGGCTCTTACCGGGATTTGGTTGTTTCTATGTAACAAAATTTCTTTTTAAACTTATAACAAGTATTCATTTACAAATGAATTAATTTAACAATAAATTATTAAAGTCATTACTACCAGTAATTATAATTAAACCAGGTAGGTACTTAACTTAATGGCAGAATAAATTGATTACCAAATGTTATTAAAAAACTTAAGACTTGAACACATTGTACAATAACTGCTCATTACAAAATCTGTGATAATCATACCGCATTATGTTTGGAACTGGTTTTAACAGATAACACTGGCTTTACTTTACATTACCCAAATATTAACTGCTAACAAAAGAGCAAGGCTACTTGTATATATAACCAAACACTCAGAAAGAATTTAGAAAAATCAAAAAATAAATAGTAGAACAAAATAGAAACTTATGGAATACAAAAACACTTTTTCCATTAGCTAAAAGAACAATAATACCAATGGCGCCAGTCAGGTAGTAACATCCAATGTCAAAAGTATACAGAACGCAATAACATAATGGACAAATACGACTGTCCAGTTGGCAAAAATCTCACAATATAATATTGTCATTATTTATTTATTTATTATTGTTATGATTACAGGTGGTTAAAAGAAGACTTGGGCTATACACAAGAAAATTATTACAGCTTCCTAGGGCAGTAATAAATAATGTGATTAATGTTACTATTTTATGTTAACCATGCAATCTTAATAACAAAGTGATAAATAATATATTTTATTTTCTATTATAAATAAATAGATTTTTATATAAAAGTAAATAGGCCTATGTATCTTTTACCATATTCATCCTGTTCTGTGTTAGGTTTACAAGCTAATGTGTCGTAACGTTTATTCTAGATTTTTTTTAAGGATCTGGTTGTTAATTTCAGAACTTCCTTTTTAACTTATACAAGTATTTATTAACTAAGGAATCAATTACAATAAATTATTAAGATTGTAACTAGTGATATTGGATAGATTACAAAAAGTTATTTAAACTTAAACGGGCGTGTACTTAACTGAAAAGAAGAACATTATGGTCATTTACAATTGTTAGATGATTAATATTCTTTACTTTTCTTACGGGAATTATGTTTAATTGACATAAGTGCTTCTTGGAGTATAGTAGTCTTTACCTTGCTGTTTAAGGGGAGCACTATAGCTCGTAAATCGAAAAAAATCGATTTTTCTAATTTTGGCGCCATTGCTTTCTGAATTTTTTTCTGTGTAATTACATATAAAAATTATAACTGTTCCATAGAAATTACGGAAGCTATGCAGATTTTTGTTAAGTAATGTTTTGACCAGAATTTATTTTAATTGAGTTAATCTGTGGAAACAATTAACAGTTGCGATATTGAAAGAACACAGAAAGCTGAGAAGGCAATAGAAGGTGTGTCAAAAGAAGCAAGACAAGAGAAAAAAATTGAAATTATTTGAGGAAAAAGAACAGTCTAATGAGGATCAATATTATGGTGCAGGTCGATTTTAGGGTAAGTAAAACTTAACAGCTCATTTCCCGCAAATTTACTTTTTTCCATAAAGGTACAGTTTCCTCAAAAACTGTTTAACTTTAAAGGTCAAAATTTTTTGAGCATGTTTCCCAGTATAATTGTGACATTTGGTACTAGAATCATTGCAGTATTATTACTAAGTTCGAAATACAATTAAAAGTTCTGCAAAATATATATTAAATTGTTTTTGCATTTTTAAAAAAAAAATTCTCGAAATGGTATCGCTAGCTCTATACTAATAATTCTAGTACCAGAGCTTAAAAATATGTCATAAAAAGAGCACAAAAAAATTAAAAGCCCGAACTCTTAACGGTTTCTTAGAAACGTGTACCTAAAAAGAGGTCAATTTAACATGGGTTAGATGAAAGGTACAGTGCTCGCCTTAAGCCATTCATGTATCCCTTTATTGTCATTGAAATTCTTACTGTGTAAAAGTCTTTGAGCAGACTGAACAAATGAAAATCGGACAGAGTGAGGTGTGGTTTTAAGGAAAATATGACTACAATTCATGAACGTGATTTGAAATAAAAGCAACATGAACGATTGAGTGTGGTTTCAACACTAATATTACACAAACTAGCAATTTGGAAATTTTTGCTTGACTGTCTTTGCAAATAAAATCATTTATGCGATTGTGCAACACAGTAGTTTAACTTCTGATTTTCCTGAGCGATAAAGTTCAGTGACATTTGTTCTGCCTGAATTAAACTGTTCTAACAACTTACAGATATTGCTGTAGTTGAAACAATTTTTACTATAATTCTTGAGTAAATTTTCACCAGATTTACATTAGGATAGGAAAAATCTTATCACCGAACATTACTCTTTTGGCATATACGTTTCAAGCAGAGCTGACATTTTTAAATGAACAAAAGTGGTTATGTCTATGTTAATTGTGACTGAACAGCTAATTAACAGGTTCCCAAGTTTGCCAAATTGATCCTTAAAACGTTTTATTGTTGTAAAACGACCAGTTTCCTCTACATTAATTTATATTGTTAATTGTTGAAAGTCCCTCGTATATTTGTAGCCTAATGTAATCACCCTAAAAAAATATTTGGTGTTTTAATTTTCTTTTAAAAAAATTGTAATATGTTAATTTCTTGACCTCCATTCTGTAAGATGCAAATAAAAAGTAACAATATTTTTTTTTATTAGAGTAAAATAACAAAAATATTTATTTTAATTAGCAATAATAGATTTCTGGTCTATTTTCATCTCTTTTAAGGTTACCTTAACATTTTCTTAAATTAAAGGTAAAAATATAAATTGATTCATTGAACATGTTTGATTAATGAAAGATTGAAAATGGTCTCGTGGCTAGTTTCAAGTCTATAGAAGCTTAAAAGCTACATAGGTGACTGAAAACAAATTTGAGATATGACTTTACGGAAAATGCACGTTCTTCTATTGGTAAAAGTTTTATATGTTTGTCGTATCTTATTACTGTGCAAAAAATGATTGTGTCTGCAAAGTTTTCAGTTTAGGTAAGTTGTTTAAATTGTTTGATAGATTAATGGTTTAAAATTTTATATTATAAAGTAAGTTTAAAAAAGTGATAATATTATTTTTGAATATACACTTTAGTACTAGAATTGCATTACTGTAAGTGATATAATGTGTTTGTAAAGACTGAAAATGGCTGTGAATCTCAATGCACTTGTACAGTTCAGTCTTTCCTAGTTTGCTCCCACTGTAAACAAATAATGATGTCACGGAGCATGCGCATTATATAAAAATGTGTACACACTGATTAAAAGTAACAACAAAGTACTTTTAAAAGTATTTTTATAAATGAAATTGTGAGGCCTACATCATACATGACTGATGTTTTAAGTACTTTATGTACTTATAATTTAAAATATAGTTAACTTAATAGCGATACAACATCCATAAAGTCGTGGACCCTAGCGTGCACCCTGTAGTAGCTGGCTTTGGTTTGTTGACAGTAGGAGCAAACTAAGGATGGATAAACTGTCGAAAAAGAGAGTTTCTGAGAACTTTTAAGGGATATTCCCAGGGGATTTTGAAAATAACTCAAGATCCCAAGACCGCCAATTTTCTTTCATGATTTGGCGTTCTAGAGTAGCAGGCTCGATAAACTGCTGATATAATTTTTACGTTCAACATGAACAATTTTGTATAACATATGTTTATATATGCAGAAATTTAGTTGTATGCTGTCAAAATAAAAATTTCAGTTTTAATATTTGTTTCATTTAGGGTAAAGTGAGGACGAGAGTTGTACACAATTGAAAAAAATTTGCAATAGTTACAAATTACCATAGAAATAAAATTTGGTTACTTAAAGCAGGTACTACATACTGATGCAGTGACTCTTCAGTACACTTAAAAATTTACTAATATTTGTGTATTTACAACTGTGAATTCACAATCAGTAAATGTGATAATGGCAATGGAAAATGCTATGAGAAATCACTTCAGGTAGAACAATACTCAACAGTAAAACTCCCATGGGATACATATGAATTTGTGTAGCTTACACCATCGTTACTCCCAACGTCTAGAAAGACGCCTTTGCGGGTTTTTAAGTGCTTCATGAATTGAGTTCACATAAAAGTTGGTTTTTTGTGTGAAATACCTATAAAAGAAAAGGAAATCATCGTTAACATGGCATCCTTAGGTCGTGTAATGTTTTGTTTTTGACGTACTAAGGGGCATCGCCAATAATGTGAAGGTATTTAGATTGGATACATTGAAGTTTGTAACTTCAAGGTAACTTCTGGTAACTGCAAGTTTAGGTGAGCCCCCAGGGGGCACCCATTCTTATATATATGAATGCTCGTCCATGCATATATATGTGGGTGTGCGGGTGTGGCAACCCCGGGACCCCAGCTAAGAGCTAACCTTATTTCAAAACTATACACAGGTTGCTCTTACACTACACACAACAATAATACTACATCACACACACCACACTTTCTTTCAACACACACATTTACATACCCTACACACAACACATACACCACGTTATCTTACACATATTTATAATGCTGGCGAGGATGGGATGCGGGCTGGTCGTGCGTAACCCTTTCCGGATTGGAAGGTCTGGACTGTGGTTGTGCTGCTGTGAGCTTGCTCTGCCGAGGCCTTGCGCCATCCTTTAGCCCATCCAGTCGCTTCGGTACTGTGGCGAGAAGTGGACCATGAGTAGGAGTGTCGGAGCTCTTACTGCTGCGTGCGAGCCTCTGGGACGTCGGTATCAGTGGGTCAGGCAGTACCTGACTCCCCGGCCCGGATGAAATATGTGGGAGATGGCTGCCGGGAGTACTCGGCCGGGTCCTTCTTTTTACTAGGGACCTGCGGCGTGCGCGGGTCATCTCTCCGCCCGCACCTTGCCTCCACGATGACTGGAAAAGCGCAAATAAGAATGTCCAACAAACAACCTTCCCCCGGTGTTAAAAGGCTATGGTCTAGCTTGTCTGATAATAGCGATAATAGTGATGTTGGTAACACGGATACTTTTTTTGTTGTTCGCTGTGCTACAGAAGAAGGGTCACTATCCAAAGTTTCCCCATTCGTAATTAACAGGTCTGTGCAGTCAGCATGTGGATCGCCACATTCAATTAAAAAATTGAGAAATGGTACCTTGCTAATCGAAACAACGTCTGCGAAGCAAAGTAGCAGCGTTGTTAAAATGACGCATATTGGAAATACTGCGGTCATCGTTGAACCACACAGATCCTTAAACTCATCTCGAGGAGTAGTATTCTCTAGAGATGTTCAAGATATGTCAGAAGTGGAAATCTTGGAGGAGCTAACCTCTCAAAGAGTGACGCAAGTCAAAAGGGTAACGCGTCGGGAGAATGGAAATGATGTCGGCACCCCGACATTAATTATAACATTTTCCACCCCACAACCGCCAGATCGCATTAAGTTAGGGTACTTGTCTGTTCGGGTGAGACCGTATGTCCCAAACCCTCTGCGCTGTTTCCAGTGCCAAGAGTACGGACATACTAAAACACATTGCAAGAGACCTGCGATATGCGCAAAATGTAGTTCTCCGGAGCACTTGGACAACGAATGCACTTCAGATCATGAACTATGTGCAAATTGTAAAGGGAGACATTCAGCTAGGTCTCGCGATTGCCCTAAGTACAGAGAAGAACGTGAAATTCAGAAAATTTCGTCTGAACAGAAGCTTTCTTTTCCCGCTGCCCGTCGCGAGTACAGAAAACTAAATAGCATTCGAAATGCAGTCCAGCCTGACATTTCGTTTGCAGCTGCAGCTAGTGTCCCCGCACGTGTAGCAAGTGAATGTTCCTCATGTGTTGAGTTGAAAAGTGTTGTCGAGAACCTAACCCAACAAGTTGCCTCTCTGACGTCTGCTTTAAAGGCTTTGCTAAGCTCCAAACAGAAAGACATTCCTTTGAACAGTTTGGTACCAAACGATGATAATGTGCTTTTGACGCAGAATAGAAAAGTTCAGCAGTCCAGTAAAACTGCTTCTTTGTCGAAGGGGAAACCCCTTTTATCGCCTAAAGCGCTTCCTACGGAAGCATCTAAATTTTTAAAGTCTCCTTCATCTGGATCAAAAATCCATGATATGATAGGAGACACATCAGGCCTAGAAAAAGGCCTCATTCAAGTGAAGGGGAAAAAAGGGAGAGAGAAAATAGTATTTGATACGTAACTCCTCCTAATCCTGAAAAACCAATAAATGAATAATATTATTCAATGGAATGTTCGTGGCATTCGGTCTAGGTATGAAGACATAAAGCTACTGATCCGGGAAAAGTGTCCTCTTGCGCTTTGCATGCAAGAGACGATGTTGCAGCCTGCTATATCAATATCTTTTCGTGAATATCAGATATTTCGGAAAGATTCCCTGGATGGTGGTCCTGGCGGTGGGGTTGCTATATTGCTCCATCAGTCAGTACAGGGAGTGAGTCTGAATATTCAGACAGATCTGCAGGCTGTGGCAATCAGGATAACTATCCCGGTGACGGTTTCTGTGTGCAGTATTTACTTACCACCAAATAGAGAAATTTCATACCTTGCCATGCGAGAGTTACTGGAACAGTTACCACGTCCATGTATATTCCTAGGAGATTTCAATGGTCACCATTATTCTTGGGGCTCCTCACTGTGCAATAGTAGAGGACACATGGTGGAGAAGGTCCGGAGTGATTTAGACTTATGTCTATTGAACGATGGATCTGAAACATTCATGTCATCCTCAACAGGATCCTGGTCGTGCTTGGACCTTACTTTCTGTAGCCCGTCCCTTGTACCACGGTTGTTGTGGAGAGTACTGCCGGACCTGTACGGAAGTGATCACCGACCGGTGGTGGTCGAGTTTTTTGACTATCAGTCTGTCGATGACCTTCCAAAACGATGGATAGAGAAGCTTGCACGGTGGAATGAGTTTTCAAGTTTAATGGAATCTGAATATGAAGATGATGATGATGCACGAAAGCTGTTGTCTTCCTTTGTAGAGAGGATGTCTGCAGCAGCTGCCCAGAGCATTCCTAAAACAACGGGAAAAGCGCGGCGTCCGCCGGTACCTTGGTGGAATGATCGTTGTAAGGAGGCTCTTCAGGACCGCCGTAGGACCTTGCGCATTTTTAGTCGTAGACCTACGGATGCAAACCTGGAAGCGTACCGAAGAGCTCGGGCCTGCTGTAGGCGTGTCTTTCTTGAGAGTAAGAGGGAGTCGTGGAGCCGTTACATTGGAGATATTAACAGGAGTACCCCTGTGACAACGGTATGGAGAAAACTGCGTTCGGTATGTGGGAGGACGTCTCCACATCGAATCGCAGGGTTGCAAATTAACGGTTCTGTGATCACATCACAGTCCGACATTGCTAATGTAATCGGTTCTTCCTTTAGATCAGCTTCCCTCACGTCTTCATATTCAGTACAGTTTCAAAATTATAAGAAAACCATTGAATCTCTTCCTTTCTTTATAGCGGACTCGAATGATCCTCTGAACATTCCTTTTTCAATGCCTGAACTAAGAAAAGCGCTCAAAGTTTCTCGAAATACCTCGCCTGGAGGAGATGAAATTACACTTTCGATGATAGCGCATTTACCAGATTCTGGCTTAAGGCAACTACTACATATTTTTAATAAAATATACGCTTCTAGAAAGCTTCCAGAATCTTGGAAAGAAGCAATTGTTGTCCCGATCCTCAAACCTGGCAAAGATAAAACGTTGGCCTCCAGCTATCGCCCCATCTCTTTAACAAGTGTTGTATGTAAGGTGATGGAAAGAATGGTGAATAGTCGTCTCATGTGGTATCTGGAAAAGAATGACTTCCTCGCTCCTGAACAGAGCGGTTTTCGGAGAGGGAGGTCTTCGACAGACCACTTGGTGGCCCTTGAAACGGCTATTCGCAATGCGTTTGCATTGCGACAGCGCCTCGTTGCTGTGTTTTTTGATTTAAAAAAAGCATATGATACAGCTTGGCGACGAGGTATCCTCAATACTCTGCGGGATTGGGGCATCTCTGGAAATATGTTGGGCTTCATCAAGGACTTTCTAGAAGAGCGATCATTCCGTGTAAGGGTTGGTCAGTGTCTGTCTGACAGGTTTGTCTTGGAAAATGGTATACCGCAGGGGAGTGTAATTAGTTGTACTCTGTTTGCGGTTGCCATAAACAATATTGTGAAGTGTTGTGTGTACCCTGTTAAATGTTCTCTGTTTGTTGATGATTTTGCAATATATGTTGCATCTAGAAACGTTGTCTCAGCTGAACGAGCCCTACAGCTAACTATATACCGTCTTGAGGAATGGTCACGACAAACTGGCTTTAGTTTTTCCCCTGAGAAGACCAAATGCATCCAGTTTTGCCGAATACGGACTGCTAGTGTTCCAAGACTGTATTTAATGGGTCAGCATATTGAGATTAGCACTGACATCAGGTTTCTTGGAGTAATATTTGATAAAAGACTTACATGGGTTCCGCATATTAAAGACCTACGGGCTAGGTGCTTAAAGGTGGTTGATATTCTGCGTGTTCTTACAGGTACCGGTTGGGGGGCTGATAGATCATGTATGATAAGGTTCTACAAGGCTCTAGTGCGATCACGTATGGATTATGGTGCTGTAGCGTACTCATCTGCTACTCCCACTTCGCTAAGAATGCTTGACACGGTCCACAATTCATGTTTACGATTGTCTACAGGTGCTTTCCGTTCTAGCCCTGTTGTCAGCATCTTAGTTGAAAGTGGAGAATTGTCGTTACACAGACGTCGCCAGCAACTTATTTTGACGTACTTTGCTAAGTTGAAAGCTAGACCGTACCATTTCTTGCATGACAATATTCTCAACAACCCCTGTCATGATTTGCATGTGATGAACGCCCGACAGCCTTCACCATTCGGTGTAAGAGCGTTGCGGATCGCTAACAACCTGGATATTGCTATTCCTCGTGTCTACCCATGTTATCCTTGTCTATTTCCACCCTGGACCATTGCTCAGTTACACTTTAACTTTGACATGTGTAAATACTCAAAGGCAGGCACTAGCTCAGTTGTGTTTAATAGCATTTTTAGTGAGTTAGTTGAAGCTATTAAACCATCTACGGTTGTATACACTGATGGATCAAAGTCGGATGTTGGAGTTGGTTGCTCGTTTGTTGCCAATGGGAGAACCTATTTGTTTGGATTACCTGCGGGAACCAGTATTTACTCGGCTGAAATCTATGCTATCAGCAAAGCTCTTTCTGTAGTCTGTGTGCGTGGGCGTCGGGTGTTGGTGTGCACTGATTCGCTCAGTGCTCTCCAGTCGATTAGTGATGTGTATTCACGCCACCCGCTAGTTGTGGACGTCCACGGCACCGTGAAGCAGTTGAATGATAGAGGAGTAAGCGTTGTTTTCTGCTGGGTTCCGGGTCATGCTGGAATCTCGGGAAATGAGGCTGCGGATCTGGCTGCTAGGGAGGCGGCACGCCAACCGGCCTTCACGCAATGTCTGACTGTGTCAGATTTCGTGGGTCTGGTGAAGCGTGTCATCCTTGATTCCTGGCAGGTAGAATGGACTGGCTCCCATGGCAACAAGTTACGTGATATCAAACTTGACGTTAAGCCTTGGCCTACGTCGCTGAGGAACAACAGAAGGGAAGAAGTTGTCATCGCTCGACTTAGAATTGGGCACACCAGATTAACGCATGGGTATCTCATGACGTCTGGTGATGCTCCAGTGTGTGGCAGATGCGATTGTCCTTTGACAATTAAACATGTTTTGGTAGATTGCGTCTGCTACGCAGCTCTGCGTCGGCGATTTAAAATACCCTGCGAGTTGCGTGATGTACTCGGCGACGATAGCCATGTTTTAGACTCAACGTTGAGATTTCTTAGGTCCATCAGTGTATATAACGATGTTTAATGGGGAAATGTTAATGTTGTTTTTATTTTATATGTGTATTTGTGTATGTTGTTTTATATTTTCGTGGCCCCTTTACAGCCTTTTGTTTATGTTGTAGGTCTGTGATATTAATGTAAATTATGTTTGCTGTGATACTAGTTTTTTAAGATTTTTATTTGATAGGTTATAAATATTGTATATTCCAACTGTGATAATAGATTTTAAGTTTGTGTTTGTATATGTATCATACAACTTATTTGTAAATTTTTAATATAAATGTTCTTTTGTGTAAATTTTATTTATTAAATTTATTTATTTATTTTTTTTCTGTTATATGTTTAGTTTAAGAGTTTGATTTAAGAAAAGTACGTTCTACACTCGGGCCCTTTACACCCGTGTGTAGAGGAACGGGCGATGATAACCGTCTGGTTTTTCGCCCATAAAAAAAAAAAAAAAAAAAAAAAAAAAAAAAAAAAAAAAAAAGTTTAGGTGAACTGAAGATTTGACAGCTGTTAAGTTCATAAAGGATGTAGTAGAGTTTTGTATGTTAAACATTTTAAATGATTCTGTAGATGGTGCAAATTGTAAATTTATTAAGAGTATTTTTTACTTCTAATTAATTTGTGTGTACACTAAGTAAAGAAAATAACTTAGCGACGTTTTATGAACAACTTTCTTTTTTGGTCAATGTGAGTATTCCAGGTGAGAGACATCAGTCAATGTCTAAACCTTGATAATGTATTTTGTCTGTGACGCCTTTTAGGATGATGAGAGCGGACAGAAATAAGGAAGGGAGACTTGTTGCTGATTAAAGAAAAATAAAAAATATTTAGTTATGGAAGTTCCCAGTTAAATATATATTTAAAAAAATATTTATATACATATATGTGCATAATTAGTTAACAACATTATATGTTGCAAACCTTTTTTGTTAATTTTAATTTTACTAATCAAATCACAAATTAATTTTTTTCGAAGACAAGCTAAGCTAAACATAGGCAATTGAAGTTAAATACAAAATAAACATTAACATAATCTGCAAATTAGCTATTGTTATTTAATGTTGACTTAAAAAATAAAAGCAAATAAAAAAATATACAGTTGAATCTGATAGAAATACCAAAATTAAAAAAAATACAAATGCAAAATTGGGTTGGCCGACCACACAATTATTCGACAATTTAGAACAATTTTTAAGAAAATCATTCCGTGTGATGTGCACATCGAAACTGGTGGACATCAAAACTGATATGATAGACGCCGAAGCGTAGATAAGTGTCAGAGGGCAAAACCCCGAAACACCAGGAAGTGGGGGTGCACGAAGCAAAAGACAACCCACAAACACCGGGAGAAGTTAATGACGCCTCCCTAACTCGTCCAAAAAAAATTTCCAACAAAGGGTTAAGGGTAATTAGGGGATAGGTGTTGGGAAAGCGGACAACCTGAGGGAAAACAACAAATACCCATACAGGGCAACCAACACAAGGGATAAGGGGAGGGTAAGGTTTCGGGAAAAGGGGCAGGGGAAAAGAAAAACCGGGAATCGAAGGGTGATAAAACAACTTTCACCAAGTCACGAGAAAAACCATCAACCACAACACGGCAACAACCGCCGCACACCCGAAGTGGTGATCACAAAACCAAGGTAGCTCGGTGCAACACCTGTAATGAAAAACAGCTGACTGAAGCAAAGACGATTCAAAAACAATGCGAAATAAACTAAACAGGTACCAGGTAGGCGAAGAGGGACAAGGCGGAAAAGGGAGGGAGTCTCAAGGACTTACAAAGGGAAGGGGACTTGGTCGACCACACATGGGTCACCAACAACAAGGGAATAAAAAAACAAAACTCGCACATAGCGACAACCACAACTAAGCCACCGGACCACAAGCAAAGCCAAACAACAGAAAGCTAAAAGAAAACATTCGAAATTACAAAACACAACAAGATCCAAACAGGATGAAACACGAGCACCAACTAACAACACGACATCAAACCACAGCACCAATCTTCCACATCAGACTTGGTGTGTGTGTCGAACAAGACCAAAAAACAGAAACAGAACACACATTGTCGTAACCCTGCAAATCAAAAACCACAGCTACTCAAAAAAAATCGGCAAGTCAAAAAAAGCAACACTAAAAACATTTTAGCAACAATTTAAAATTTTAACAGAAGAAATCAGCGACAGTAAAAATCTAAAACTGCAACTCTAGAAAAGAATTTGTCAACACCAAAAATAAATCGGCAACAAATAAAAAAAGTTTACAACACCAAAAGCAGGTAACTCCAGAAAACATGACCAGAAAAGTCATGACATAATCCAGACCACGCAGCTCAAATAAAATGTCAACTTCGGTCAGATAATCGACCTTCACCTGACTAACGATAGCCATGTTTGAATAACAGGCTCCTGTGACCGCCAGCACAAAATTCCAAAACAATTACAAATTTTATATAGTCCTATTACTAATTTGCAACAACTGCACCATTTAGTACAGCAAAGTTATAAACATAAACTTGAAATTTTATAATAAATTTAATAAAGCAGAAAAATAATTATCAAAATTAAATTTAAACAATAGTTAATAAATAAAGTTAAACAAATACAATTGTATAGAAAAACAAAGTTCATACTGATATAGAATTTGATTCGTAGATAATTAATTTATTCATACAAGCAAAACCTTGCTACAAAAATTATGGCAAACATAACTGAAAAATTAACAACCACACATCACCTTAAAAAAATTGAAATTTACCCAAAAAAAACTGGAAAACTGTGATACAAAGATCACAGTTCCAAAGCACGTTCTGCCCTACCAATTTCTTATGTGACCTTCCCGGCCCACAAAAACCCAGCTGCTTGGCAATCGATGATGAAGGTACAAGAAAAATAAAAAAAGGAAAAAATAATGGGTGATTGTTGCTAATAATCAAAAAACCAAGAGTACCATTTGGACTTATTCCAAGTGAATTTAATGAAAATAATATATATTAAAAAAGATATTAACAATTAATTTAAATATTAATTTCGCATTTTACTCTCAATATCGGTTTAAAAAAAAATAGATTAAACAAAGAATTTAAATAATAATAATACCAATATATATATATATATACAGGGTGATTCATGAAGTTCTCCCCCCACTTCTACAGCACATTGTACTAGTAAAAATAATGAAAAAATGTTATATAAACATAGGTCCGAAAACGCTTCGTTAGCGAGTTACAGCTAGCGAAAGATTTCGCCTGAATTCCTGGGCAAAGAGTAAAATAAAGCCATACTGAACTTTTGGAAAGGTTAATTAAGTAAGAAATGTCGTGGATTCTTATGTAATTTTACCTGATAAAGCTAATAAAATAGGTTTCAGAACTGTACCTGTAGTAGTTTTTGAGGGATTCACGGTTAAATGCAAAAAATTGGGGCACGAAACAATGTTTTTTTAAGTTTCATGTACAATAACTTTGTTAAATTGGTAATAAATACATAAAATCAACAAACATTAATTGTAGAGAATTTAATTCTGAGAAAATTGATATAATCAAAGTCTAAAATAAAACAGAAATAAGTATCAAAAAATCGATTTTATTCAGTATAATACATTACTAGTTTTAAGCAAAATTAATCAGGTTGGGCCAACCGTACGCACCTTTTTATAATAGATGTTCGAAAATGAGGCCATCATTATCAATACATTTTGCAGCACGTTTGTGTATTGCTTTTGTTGCGTTTCTTAATTTTTCAGGGCTTCCCTGTATCTGCACAGCCGAATCCATAATACGGGCAATTAATTCATCACGAGAATTCACTTTTGTCTTGTATACAATGTCTTTCATCCATCCCCAGATGCAATAATCCAATGGAGATAGATCTGGGGATCTTGGTGGCCAAGGGTGAGGCCCTCCACGACCAATCCAGTGTCCAGGAAATTGATGATTTAAATAAGCAGAAACGGCACGTGAAAAGTGGGGAGGTGCTCCGTCATGCTGGAAGTACAAATTTTGTCTGAGACGTAAAGGAACATTCTCTAACAGCTGCGGCAACTCTTCTTGAAGGAAATGCAAATACAACTCAGCATTTAGGCGTCCAGGTAATATGAAAGGTCCAATCAGCCGATTGTGCAAAAGGCCACACCAGACATTGACGCTAAATCGGTGTTGAAAGTTCTGTTCCACTACCTCATGTGGATTTTCTTCTGCCCATGAGTGTTCATTGTGCAAGTTATTGACACCATCCCGAGTGAATTGTGCCTCATCCGTAAACAAAATACGCTTGTAGAGTTGATTATTAATATTCAAAAAGTTGCAAAACTCCAAGCGAAGCGGACCATCCCCTGGCTGTAGATGTTGAACCTTTTGTTTATGAAACGGATAAAATTTGTTTCGATTTAGTGACCTCCACACCGTTGACTGCGAAACTCCTATCCGCCTAGAAATACGTCGTGTACTTACACCTGGACTGCGATGAACAGCATTAATAACAATATCATCATCAAGTTGGACAGCTCGTTCATAATTGGTTCTAGTACTTGGTAGTGATCCTGTTTCCCGAAGAGTACGAAAAGTTCCTGAAATTGTTTTGGTATCTGGAATCCTCCTATTAGGGTAACGTAGTTCATATTCTACTACATCAGCTCTAGCATTACCATTACAGTAACCCAAAATAAAAACCATATCAGCGTATTCCTCTGATGTAAATAAGTAAGGCATTTTTTCGCTGAATAAACAATCGAATTATAACTCACAAAAAAATTGCATTTAATAACACGATTCACAGAACCCGATCTCCTGCTGTAGCTTGCAAAACACCACTAATACACAGTTCTAACGTAACAGTACAGAATACCATTGTTGATCAGCTGTTATTCGTGCGTTACCAACTTAGAAATTAATAAAACAAAAAACTGCATTTCGATTATTAGTAAACAATAATTGGAAAATGTTTGCTTCATTTATTTTCGAACATTTAATGTAAATTTTTATTTAAAAAAAAAATACAACGTAATAAAACATGATATTTTTATTTACAAACAAATTTATTTAACAGTTCATCTTGTTTTCTCAATTTATCTAATCATTAAGGAACAAACATTTTGTTTTTGTTTTATTTTAACTAAATACCGTACGGTATTTCTTTACAGATAGTAATGTATTATACTGAATAAAATCGATTTTTTGATACTTATTTCTGTTTTATTTTAGACTTTGATTATATCAATTTTCTCAGAATTAAATTCTCTACAATTAATGTTTGTTGATTTTATGTATTTATTACCAATTTAACAAAGTTATTGTACATGAAACTTAAAAAAACATTGTTTCGTGCCCCAATTTTTTGCATTTAACCGTGAATCCCTCAAAAACTACTACAGGTACAGTTCTGAAACCTATTTTATTAGCTTTATCAGGTAAAATTACATAAGAATCCACGACATTTCTTACTTAATTAACCTTTCCAAAAGTTCAGTATGGCTTTATTTTACTCTTTGCCCAGGAATTCAGGCGAAATCTTTCGCTAGCTGTAACTCGCTAACGAAGCGTTTTCGGACCTATGTTTATATAACATTTTTTCATTATTTTTACTAGTACAATGTGCTGTAGAAGTGGGGGGAGAACTTCATGAATCACCCTGTATATATATACTCGCCACTCCAGCGGCGCTGCGCGCCGCTTCCGTGTCTCGCATCACAGGGGTAGGTGGATCAGAATACATGAGCGGATCAGAACAATAAAAGTACGGGCGCTGCGCGCCCGCACTTTGTCATAGGGTGAAGTTTGGCCGCCAAAGGGGTTAGGTGGATCTGAATTTATAAGTGGATAGGAGAAAGTTGGGTCAAGGGATTCGGTGGATAAGAATAATCAGTTTTTAATTTGAGGTTAATGTTTCAAAAGGCGTTGAGAGGTCGGAGTTTTAATTTTTTAAAGTTTACACCTTGAAGGTCGGAGTGTCAATGTTTATAGTTTACACCTTGGTTTTTGAAATATGACGTGTTTTAGGTTCAATTGTTGGCTTTTTGAGGTTTTAAATTTTATACGTTTAAAAATTTTCGTTTTAATGGATTGATATTTTAAGTTTAAAATGTTGAAATCTGAGGTTTTAAGATGTTCTTGTTTAGGTCATCAGACGATAGGCTGGTTTGAACCTCTAGAGGTTTTACTACGTTAAACAAGGAGTGAGGTGGTTTACAACTGCCTTTCTCACTGAGTGAAAAAATACGCTTATCAGCATGCCTGGCCCTCTAAACAGCACAGATTTTCCACTCTGCAAATGCCTTCTTCACTTCATTCACCACAGGGTCTGGCTGTATAATGAAATTCATTACTTTCAGAGGAGACAACTCTGATTCGTGTCTTTTGCACTTCTACCTTTTCTGTTCTAAAATCATTCAGTCATTTAATTGGCTGACCATTTGAGAAGAAACAGATGTATTTATTTTAGCCCTGCAACGGACAGATTAAGTGTAAATAAATTGACACCACACCTGTCTGTTAAGGCAGAAGATATTGTTAAGTTAGAATATATTTTCCTTTTTTAGGTTTAGGTTTCATGTTTAAGAGATTTACGTTTAGAATGTAAGAATTTTAATGTTTGACTTTTATAATTTTAAGGTTTGAAATTGTAAAAAGTGAGGTTCGAAAGTTTCGGGTTGCTTTTGATGTTTAAAGATTGAGAGTTGCAATTGTCAAGTATTTTGATAAAGTATTCTCAAGTAATCAGAAAAATCAGAAAAACTAAGTAATCAGAAAAACGCATAGCCACGTCAATTGCTGAAGTGCTTGGGGTAATTTAAGTAATTAATACCCATTTATAAAACCACGGTAACTTTTTACCGTATCTAAGACAAAGCAATTGAATTCTACGCAAAAAACTACGTAATATAAAGAAATAAAAAAGTATCTACATAATAACCACGATTTATCATGAGTTTTCAAATATAATTTTAAGTTAAAACTTGAAGCAAATAATTTAAATAACCGTAATTATTCGGGAGTACCCTGTATCGCTTCAGCGATTTTATTTTCAGAATCTCCGTTAAAAAATCGTTAATATTAGTAATAACAAAAAGTCTACCGAAACATTTTAAATACATTTTTGTCGATTGAATTATAAACACAAAATATTTTTCCCGCTTCTTAACATATAGAAACCGCCGCCCCGCGGACAAAATTGAAAACAATGGACGATACAGATATGCGTTTTTTGCGTATTTCTTAATTGATTATTATTAATTTAGAAATGTACTAAAGAATTACAATTAAGCACAACTAACCATCAGCAAAGTATCCATGTGCAAAATGTGTTAAATGCCGAATTTTAATATTGGTTACGTCAAAATTACAATTTTTAAACTTTTCACTCCCCTGTAATTTCTATGGCATTTATGAAGCTAAAAACATGCTGGGGCTTTACATAAGCACCTCCTTAAACTGGTCAAACATAATGTGTTGCAATAAAGTGCTTCTACACTCCAGGAGGCCATTGTAAATATTTTAACTCCAAGAGTTTAACGACGGATTTTTTTAAAAACTCATTTGTAAAATACCTCTTGTAGAAAAAAACAAATGTCACAGAGGACGTTTTCTTTATAATCGACTGGTTTTCAAATTGGAGTAAAAAACCCTGTTTACGGGTCTGTAAGACCTTAGGTAAGTAGTAGAACTTTGAAATTCGGTATAGTAGTATTTCTTAAGCTCTAAAATTGAAAAAACGCATAGCCAAGTTGATTGCTGAAGTGCTTGGGGTCTAAAATGGCGTTTCAAAATTTTAAATCCATTTATAAAATCAGGGTCACTTTTCACCGGATTTTAGACGACAAAATCGATTTCTACGCTAAAAACTACTTAATATAAAAAAATAAAAAATTGTCTACATATTAACGGCGATTTATCATGAATTTTTAAAACTCAATTTTGAAAATCCCGAAATTCGTTGTTTTTATCCCGGTTTTCCAGAAAATGGTTAAATATTTTTGAAATCCGTTAATTGGACGTTACGTTTCAGCTGATTTCTGACAAAAAAGGTGTCGGTGACTTTTTCGCTGGGAAGCCTCTATAACGCGTCCAAAGAAATCACCTCCTCCACCACCACTCTAAATAAAAAATCACGGCGTTCAATCCAGGCTAATCGTGCAGTTTTAATGGAGAACTAACGATAATATATAATAAAAACTTCACAAAAATTCGCAATACAGAGAAAATTAGTTTATTCAATTTTATGGAGTGATGGGTACCCGTGAAATTTCCTGCTAAACTTAAACATATGTACTTTTAAAAGCTGAAAACGTTGCATTTAAAAGATTTTGTAAAAATTGTATTTTAAATTTTCTCTTATTTTTCCCCTCCTCCAAACACCATTAATTAGGTAAAAAGTTTACGGTTTCGTATTTTTCCTGGGCGTTTTAGCACCAGGCGGATACGGTACAATAACCAGTTAAGCCGTGTAAAGCGCCCAGATGGCTGTGAATTTTTCGTTTTTTTAATGTGAAAATTTTCCCCTTCACCGTGACGTGGAAGCTCCAGGTAGGAGTGAAAATGTTTTTAAACATATTGACTCAGCCTACCTCAACGAGACGAAGAAAAAATAATCAATAATTTTTTTCGATTTAAAGCACCGTTAAAAACTTTTAAAAACTACCCCTAAAACCCTGCAACCCCTAAGAGGGTTAGGTGAAAATTGGCAATTTTCTGGCCGGTTTCGGCGCAAGACGGAGAAAAAAGGTCCTAACGAAAAACACTCTCCGAGGCCTCGTTATAGGTTAGAATTTATGTCAATCAGTCAGTGTCCTTGCGATTGTATATAATAAAGGATATATTTTTTTTTTTTTGAGTTGTGCCACTATTACATTAAGTGAGCGAATATATATATATATATATATTCGCTCACTTAATGTAATAGTGGCACAACTCAAAAATACACTTTTTTCAGGAAGCCAAAAACAAACTTTCTTATGAAATGTTTTGTTCATTTTTACCTCCGATTTTCATCACAGGGTTCTAGAAATTGGCCATTCTATGTATAAATTTTACAGTTAATCAGGTGATTAAATTTATTAATAAAAAATATTGTAAAAATTTATTTTATCCAATAAAAAAATAAAAACAAAGTTGTGCCATTATTACATAAATTTATAAGTAAAATTCTAATAACAATATGACTTGATAGAGGTATCATGTACAAATTGGTAATCAACTGTACTGCCAAAAACTTTAATTAATTTAAAAACAAAGTTTACCATAAAAATTATATTAAAAAAAATTACATTCTAAAATTACAATAAATCAAAAATTATCAATTATTATAATTGTAAAATTATTATAATAAAAATAATAATAATATAAAAATTATTATAATTATTAAAATTGTAATTATTATTATTATTATTGTAATTATCAAAAATAACAATAAATTGAACAATACTGGCTGAACAAAATAATTAATAGAAATGAAAAGAATACGATAACAATCATGTTTAAAAATTACATTCAAAAATTAAAAAGTTCTATATTTACCAAAAATTACAATTTATTTTGGAAACTGACCAAACAAAATTATTATAAATTTATAAAGAACTTCGTAAACTACCTAATAGAAAATTTGAAATAAAAATGTCTGCAGTTGAAGACAATAAAAATTTAAAAATAAGACCAATGAAATTTTATTCAGAACGTAATGTTTTATAAAAGCCTGAGTGGCACTGTGGAATTAAGTCCGCATTTAGTAAGGATTGATGGTCTGCATACTTATTTTTTGATATCGGAAGTGTGTCTGAGTAACATGATGTTAATTTGAAGTCAATTAAAGACTGAAATCGAGATTGTCTTGTTTTCTTTTCTTTTAGAGTAATGTAAACTATATTGTATTCTTTATCTTTGAACGACGTTTTGTAAAAGAATTTATCTTTTTCATTCTTTTGAACTTTAAAAATACAAACATCTGGAAATTTCAATACATTTCCATCTGTGTTGATGTTGAAATTTGAAGCAGTGAGTTCACACAAATTTTTTAAATCGAAAAAATTACCATGAGACATTTCATGTATTTTAAAAGGCTTCCCGGTTTTTTTGGCTGTGCTGATTAAAGTCGCATATTGGGCTGGTACATAAATTGGCCCAGACATTAAAGCTCGTTTTATATTTTTCTCAATCGAGTGTGCAGCATCGCCCTCATTCTGAGAATGACCACTCACTAGAAATTTTTGCGTTATGGAGTTAATTTTAAGATTTGCTACTGCGAACAAGTAGAAATTAAGTATAAACTGATTTTTGTGTTGTCCACAGCAATTGTCAGAATAAAAAGTTAGATCTAATAAATCTGAGTCTGTTTTTTTAGCTGTTTCCTTAAGGAAATCCAGCAAACATGAGCAGATTTCATTGGCTCCACGTTTAGCTTCTCCCTCGTGCCATACATAACAGTGAACATCACCATTCCTTTAGTTTGCAGTTCAGTAATAGTAAAGCTATAAGTTGACAGACGTGATTTGTAATAAAAAGAAGAAACCTCACCTTTAGGAACTGGCAATACTGCTTGCAGGTCAAAACATGCCACCTGATACAAATTACGTATTTATATTTTTTTTATCATTTGATTTTTCTAACCTGCTTAATTCTTTTTCTTGTTGATGCTGGTCATAATCATTTTGTAACAAGTTTTTCTTTTCAATATCTGCGTTATGGTAGGACACACATTTATGGCATTGATCTTTTTTGGGAACGAAAAAACTTAAATTGAACTCATTATTAAAAATTTGACGATACAACGCCAAGCTTACAAATGGTTTACCATCTCTTTCGCAATCACTCTTATAGTCTCTATACAACTGTGTTACAGTTTTACTCCCGTCAATGTACATTTTTTCTGTGTTAGCTCTTGTATAATGGCTTTCAATTTTAGGTATGCTGTATGTAATGTTTAGGTAATGCTGGCGAGGATGGGATGCGGGCTGGTCGTGCGTAACCCTTTCCGGATTGGAAGGTCTGGACTGTGGTTGTGCTGCTGTGAGCTTGCTCTGCCGAGGCTTTGCGCCATCCTTTAGCCCTTCCAGTCGCTTCGGTACTGTGGCAAGAAGTGGACCATGGGTAAGAGTGTCGGAGCTCTTACTGCTGCGTGCGAGCTTCTGGGACGTCGGTATCAGTGGGTCAGGCAGTACCTGACTCCCCGGCCCGGATGAAATATGTGGGAGATGGCTGCCGGGAGTACTCGGCCGGGTCCTTCTTTTTACTAGGGACCTGCGGCGTGCGCGGGTCATCTCTCCGCCCGCACCTTGCTTTCACGATGACTGGAAAAGCACTAAAGATAATGTCTAACAAACAATCTTCCCTTGGATGTAAAAGACTATGGTCTAGCTTGTCTGACGATAGTGATAGTGGTGTATTAAGTAACACGGACAAATTTTTCGTTGTTCGTTGTGTTGCAGAAGAAGGGTCGCTATCAAAAGTTTCCCCCTTCATTATTAACAGGTCTGTGCAGTCGGTTTGTGGCTCGCCACATTCAATTAAAAAACTAAGAAATGGTACTTTGTTAATTGAAACAACGTCTGCGAAGCAAAGTAGCAGCGTTGTTAAAATTACACAAATAGGAAGTACTACAGTCACTGTAGAACCGCACAGATCCCTCAACTCATCTCGAGGAGTGGTTTACTCTCGAGATATACAAGATATGTCTGAGGCTGAGTTATTGGAGGAGCTTACCTCCCAGAGAGTGACGCAAGTCAAAAGAGTTACGCGTCGGGAAAATGGAATTGATGTCGGTACCCCGACACTTATCATAACATTTTCCACCCCACAACCTCCGGATCGTCTTAAGTTGGGTTATTTGTCTGTTCGAGTGAGACCGTACGTCCCAAACCCTCTGCGCTGTTTTCAGTGCCAGGAATACGGACATACAAAAACTAACTGCAAAAAACCTGCGATTTGCGCAAAGTGCAGTTCACCTGATCACTTAGACAGCGAATGCACTTCTGAAAAAGAACTGTGTGCAAACTGTAAAGGAAGTCACTCAGCAAGGTCTCGGGAATGCCCCAAGTATAAAGAAGAACGGGAAATTCAGAAAATTTCGTCTGAACAGAAGCTTTCCTTTCCCGCTGCCCGGAGCGAATACAGAAAACTAAATAGCATTCGAAATGCAGTCCAGCCTGACATTTCGTTTGCAACTGCAACTAGTGTTCAGTCTCGTGTGTCTGGTGAGTGCTCGTCATGCGTTGAGTTGAAGAGTGTTGTTGAGAACCTCACTGAACAGGTTGCTTCCCTAACTTCTGCACTAAAAGCGTTATTAAGCACCAAGCAAACAGAAATTGGTTCAAAGAGCTCAGTGTCTCAAGCGTGTAACCTTTCTGCGACCCAGAGTACAAAAGCTCAGCTGTCAAGTAAGACAGCCTCTACCTCAAAGGGAAAACCCCTTTCAGTATCCAAGACGCTTCCAGCGGAAGCGTCTAAATTTCTAAAATCTCCTCCGTCTGGGTCCAAGATCCACGATATGATAGGAGATTCATCGGCCCTAGAAAAGGGCTTTATACAAGTAAAAGGGAAAAAAGGGAAGGAGAAAATTGTGTTTGAAACTTAACTCCTCCGTTGCAAAATACCCTTTAATAGTTTAATTCAATGGAATGTTCGGGGGATCCGGTCTAGGTATGAAGATATAAAGATATTGATCCGGGATAAGTGTCCGTTTGCGCTTTGCCTGCAAGAGACGATGTTACAACCTGATATCCGATTATCCTTTCGTGGATACGAAATGTTTAGGAAAGATTCCCTGCATGGTGGCCCTGGTGATGGCGTTGCAATATTACTTCACCAGTCAATGCAGGGGATGAGTCTGGATATCCAAACGGATCTTCAGGCTGTGGCAATCAGGATAACTGTCCCGGTGTCGGTTTGCGTGTGTAATGTTTATTTACCACCAAACACAGACATTTCATACCTAGCCATGAGAGAATTGCTGGAACAGTTACCAGCTCCATATATCGTCTTAGGAGATTTCAATGGTCACCATTATTCTTGGGGCTCCTCACTGTGCAATGGTAGAGGTCACATGGTGGAGAGGGTCCGGAGTGATTTAGACTTATGTCTATTGAACGATGGATCTGAAACATTCATGTCATCCTCAACAGGATCCTGGTCGTGCTTGGACCTTACTTTCTGTAGCCCGTCCATTGTTCCAAGGTTGATGTGGAGAGTACTGCCAGACCTGTACGGAAGTGATCACCGACCGGTGGTGGTCGAATTTTTTGACTACCAGCCTGTCGATGACCTTCCGAAACGATGGATGGAAAAGCTTGCACGGTGGAATGAGTTTTCAAGTTTAATGGAATCTGAATATGAAGATGATGATGATGCACGAAAGCTGTTGTCTTCCTTTGTAGAGAGGATGTCTGCAGCAGCTGCCCAGAGCATTCCTAAAACATCGGGAAAAGCGCGGCGTCCGCCGGTACCCTGGTGGAATGATCGTTGTAAGGAGGCACTTCAGGACCGCCGTAGGACCTTGCGCATTTTTAGTCGCAGACCTACGGATGCAAACCTGGAAGCGTACCGAAGAGCTCGGGCCTGCTGTAGGCGTGTATTTCTAGAGAGTAAGAGAGAGTCATGGAGCTGTTATGTTGCAGATATTAACAGGAGTACCCCTGTGACAACGGTGTGGAGAAGACTGCGGTCCGTGTGTGGAAAGACGTCTCCGCACCGAGTTGCAGGGTTGCAAACTGACGGTTCCGTGATTACGTCACCAATCGACATTGCGAATGCAATTGGTTCTTCGTTAAGATCAGCGTCTCTCACGTCTTCATATTCAATTCAATTTCAAAATCATAAGCAAACCATTGAATCTCTTCCTTTCCATATAGCGGACACAAATGATCCTCTTAACATTCCTTTTTCAATGCCTGAATTAAGAAAAGCGCTCAAAGTTTCTCGAAATACCTCGCCTGGAGGAGATGAAATTACACTTTCGATGATAGCGCATTTACCAGATTCTGGCTTAAGGCAACTACTACATATTTTTAATAAAATATACGCTTCTAGAAAGCTTCCAGAATCTTGGAAAGAAGCAATTGTTGTCCCGATCCTCAAACCTGGCAAAGATAAAACGTTGGCCTCTAGCTATCGCCCCATCTCTTTAACAAGTGTTGTATGTAAGGTGATGGAAAGAATGGTGAATAGTCGTCTCATGTGGTATCTGGAAAAGAATAACTTCCTCGCTCCTGAACAGAGCGGTTTTCGGAGAGGGAGGTCTTCGACAGACCACTTGGTGGCCCTTGAGACGGCTATCTGCAATGCGTTTGCATTGCGGCAGCGCCTCGTTGCCGTATTCTTTGATTTGAAAAAAGCATATGATACGGCTTGGCGACGAGGTATTCTTAATACCTTGCGGGAGTGGGGCATCGCTGGGAACATGTTGGCCTTCATTAAAGACTTTCTGGATGACCGATCATTCTGCGTAAGGGTTGGTCAGAGTTTGTCGAACAGGTTTAATTTGGAAAATGGTATACCGCAGGGGAGTGTAATTAGTTGTACTCTATTTGCGGTTGCCATAAACAATATTGTGAAATGTTGCGTGTACCCTATTAAATGTTCTTTGTTTGTAGATGATTTTGCGATATATGTTGCATCTAGAAATGTTGTTTCAGCTGAACGAGCCCTACAGCTTACTATATTCCGTCTTGAGGAATGGTCACGGCAGACTGGTTTTAATTTTTCTCCTGAAAAGACTAAATGCATCCAGTTTTGCCGGATTCGGACTGATAGTGTTCCAAGACTGTATTTAATGGGTCAGCATATTAAAGTTAGCACTGAAATCAGGTTTCTAGGTGTAATATTCGATAAAAGACTAACATGGGTTCCGCATATTAAAGACCTACGGACTAGGTGCCTAAAGGTGGTTGATATTCTGCGTGTTCTTACAGGTACAGGTTGGGGAGCCGATAGATCATGTATGATAAGGTTCTACAAGGCTCTAGTGCGATCACGTATAGATTATGGTGCTGTAGCGTACTCATCTGCTACTCCCACTTCTCTGAGAATGCTTGACACGGTCCACAATTCATGTTTAAGATTGTCTACAGGTGCCTTCCGTTCTAGCCCTGTTGTCAGCATCTTAGTTGAAAGTGGAGAAATGTCGTTACACAGACGTCGCCAGCAGCTTATATTGACGTACTTTGCTAAGTTGAAAGCTAGACCTTATCATTTTTTGCATGATATCATTCTCAATAACCCCTGTCATGATTTGCATCTGATGAACGCCCGACAACCTTCACCATTCGGTGTAAGAGCGTTGGAGATACGCAATAACCTCGATATTGCGATGCCTCGTGTCTACCCGAGTAATTCGTGTCTATTTCCACCCTGGACTATCGCTCAGTTACACTTTAACTTTGAAATGTGTAAATACTCAAAGGCAGACACAAGTTCTGTGGTATTTAATAGCATTTTCAGTGAGTTAGTTGAAGCTATTAAACCATCTACGGTTGTATACACTGATGGATCAAAGTCGGATGTTGGAGTTGGTTGCTCGTTTGTTGCCAATGGGAGAACCTATTTGTTTGGATTACCTGCGGGAACCAGTGTTTACACGGCTGAACTTTATGCTATTAGTAAAGCTCTGTCTGTAGTCTGTGTGCGTGGGCGTCGGGTGTTGGTGTGCACTGATTCGCTCAGTGCCCTGCAGTCAATTAGTGATATATATTCACGCCACCCGCTAGTTGCAGATGTCCACGGCACCGTGAAGCAGCTTAACGATAGAGGAGTAAGCGTTGTTTTCTGCTGGGTTCCGGGTCATGCTGGAATCTCGGGAAATGAGGCTGCTGATTTGGCCGCTAAGGAGGCGGCACGCCAACCGGCCTTCACGCAATATCTGACTGTGTCAGATTTCGTGGGCCTGGTGAAGCGTGTCATCACTGATTCCTGGCAGGTAGAATGGACTGGCTCTCATGGCAACAAGCTTCGTGAAATAAAAGATAATGTTAAGCCCTGGGATACGTCACTGAGGAAGAACAGAAGGGAAGAAGTTGTCATCGCGCGACTTAGAATTGGGCACACCAGATTAACTCATGGGTATCTCATGACGTCTGGTGATGCTCCAATTTGTGGCAGATGCGATTGTCCTTTGACAGTCAAACATGTTTTAATTGATTGCGTCTGCTACGCAGCTCTGCGTCGGCGATTCAAGATTCCCTCTGAATTAAGGTGTATACTCGGTGATGAAAGCCCCATTTTGGACGTGGCTTTAAAATTTTTACGATCCATTAGTGTGTACAACAGTGTCTGACAGTCTGGGGTGTTTCAATGTTTTATATGTGTAAATAGTTTTTATTCTATAGTATATATTCTTATATTAGTTGTAAGTTGTATATATATGTCTGTGTTTTTATTATGAGGCCCCTTTACAGCCTTTTGCGACGTCCTATGTCTGTGATATTTTTTATTTTTAATGTAATTTTTAATTTTTTTTTTTTTTTTTTTGGTTGTGATACTAGTTTTTAAGATTTTAATTATATAAGTGTCAATTTTATTATTGTCATTTATTCTGACTGTGATATTAGGTTTACGTTTATGTGTATATGTTTTTGTGTTTTTTAGCGTTTTTTATTTAATTTGTCTGTGATATTAGATTATAAGATTTTAAGTATTATATATATATATATATATATATATATATATATATATATATATATATATAAAAGGCGTTCTGCACTCGGGCTTTTTTACACCCTTGTGTAGAACAGCAGGCGATGATAACCTCGCTAAGGTTTTTCGCCTTAAAAAAAAAAAAAAAAAAAAAAAAAAAAAAAAAAAAAAATTAGGTATGTTTAAAATGTGAAAGCGAACACCATTTTTAACATCATCACTTACTTTATGTTTTAAATGTTTCCCTCTGTTATCATCTTGCAAAATACCATTTTCATTTTTAGACACCACTGTGCGGATGCATCTGTTTGTAATTCCCAAAGTTGCTATAAAAAAAATTTACACACTCGTATTTTCTTGGATTGACTACAAAAGTAGAAAGCATTATTGAGTTTACGCGGTTGTTTATGGCCTACATTATCCCGATTATTTTTATCACCGATTTGCCAATAATTATTAAAATATATTTAATCTTTCTTCACTAAATTTTTTACTACACAACAACCGGCATTTCTGACCACAAGCATGATGCATTTTTCGTTCTTTGATTTCTACACCTTTCTTCAAAGTTTTATAAGCCTTACCAGTATTTCTAAGTAATTTGGTTTTATTTCGTTTCCATTCATGGGGATATGACAGCTTCTTTCTGGTTTTGGGTTTAGTAAATGAATCCGAATTATTTTTTGGGGACACGGAATCACAAGGAATCACGCAAAAACAGTAAAATTAAACAATTAAACGCTAACACCAATGATTTTGTTTTAGAAATGAATGTAATACTGGCACAAGTAAGAAGAGTCACTATTACATTAACACCAGGTTCGAAAATCTGAGAGTGCATCAACGACACTTCTGCTCTCTAGCGGCAAAAAATACAACTAATAACAAGCCACTATTACAGTAACGTAGTACTCATTTCAAGCATCTGTGTGATGTAGATAACTCATTTTGGCCAATTTTTGAGTTGTGCCACTATTACATTAAGTGAGCGTATAGTACTATTTAAGGGTTGGCCAACCAAAATTAAACAAATAGGTTAATACAATTAATTAAAAAAACATTATTGTTGAAATATGTCAAAAGGAGTAATTAAATGACTACATTCTTGCCAAAGTTACAGTTCCTGGATTATAAATTGAAAAGATTCTTCCAAAAAAAAAAACACAAAAACAATGGATTTTAGTTTTTACATGATATTATACAGCTTAGATTTTCAACTCTCCTTCGCCAGATTAAATAAACAATACTTTCATTACTTACAGTATAATTTCCAGGGGTTTTTAAAAAAAAATTAATCCATGTCAGTTATATGCTATGAAATCAATGGATTTTATCCAGAAAAATGGTCAATCTAACATCTCAATATTATTATTATTCTCATCGTGGCACCCTGGACAGAATAAAAACCAAAACACAAATAGAATGTAGTCCAGATAACATTATTCTTCTTTTTTACAAGGAAATAAAACTAACCAACAGCCACATTTACACTAAAAATATTTTAAAGATAGCTCAAAGATAACTTTAGTACATCAGGCTTAAGGCCATGGAACTTTCTAGAATTCCAGACATTGCTACAAAATTAAAATGTATAACCAATTAAATATATATGAAAATATTGCCAAATAAGGGCATAAAAACAAAATATAAATAATATTTAGAATATAGATCAGTGTTGGCCCATAGAAAATTTACATAAAAAAAACAAGATAGATGCACCAAAAGAGATGGTACATTTATGATGTAACAAAATATCATGAAACAACCTAACTAAAATAATAATAATAAAAGTAATAAACTATAGAATACTTTTTAGTATATAAATGTAAATTGCAGACATAATTTAAAATTTAAAGTGATAATTACAGTTATAATTTGAAAGTTCATAAATTTACAATTTAAGTAGTAAAAAAACTACTCAAACGTGCCGAAGTTACAATGACCAAACTTTACAATAAACCTTGTAATGGAATTTCTACTGGCGACTAATAAATAAAAATAAGAGCTACAACTCACCTCGAAAGGGGAAACGCAGAAAAAGTAAAAAAGGTATATTATATTTGCTTTAAGGAAAAAGCAAAAAAAAAATTCAAACATTTCGAATAAATCATACAACATAGGCAACCTCATCAAACTCAACTCCACTACATCATGACACAGAGTGTTTAAGAAACAGGAAAACAAAAGCAAAATTACCAACTCACGGCAACTCCGCTAGATACCGGAACAACATGTTAAGTGACAACTCTCCCAGGATTGTTTCTCAACCAACACTTTACTTCCTGGGAATGAAACGTGCTGAGTGAAAACATGAATCCAACATCAAGGGGTTGAAGTTTGTGGCTCGTGTGCGGCGGAATCACTAGCATATGCACGTGCTTTTCTTTGCACTTCTGCAATAAATTGACATTTTTGGTATGTGTTACATGTCCGTCTAGGATAAGTAACACTGGGTCATCCTGTGAGGGTTTTTTGTACTCAATGAAGTGGTCAATAAATTTATCAAATATTTCCATTTGCATCCATCCTGAAGGGTGAGGTACCACAATGCTTACCTGCTGGTAACCCAATATTAAACAATGGATTATGTCTCACACGAGGAAACACTAGCAGAGGTGGTACAAAAATCCCAGTTGCACTCATAGCAATTTCAATAGTTAGGGTAGACCGGGGGAATCGCGCCACCTTAAGGAACTTTAATTTTTTTTCATCATCAAAAACAATTTTTTTTATTTGGTGACTAGTTTAAACTGTACACACCTTGAAGAATCTGTATATATTTTTTTGTTGCGAAATTATAAAGTATGTTGTCATAAAAATTAATTTTTGTAACATCTACACTATGGCGGGATTACCCAGGGTACCGGGGTAATGCCACCATGGACTCGGGGTAATGACGCCAGTCTATTTAATACATAGGTGCAGACCATTAAGGAAAAATATAACATAAGTAGACAGATATCAATATTTTTTATTTTCACGTAGTAAATTGGCAAAAATATGATATAAGACATAACATTATTAAATCGTTATGAAGACCAAATTAACAAAGGCTCAATTTCTTACAGAGTGCAAAAATCACAAATGTAATTTTCTGGCGTGTCTGCCCCGCTGCATTCGGAATGCACCCACTTTCCACATGCCGTACACCTGTACCACAGTTCATTTGTCCCATATTCATTGCAAATAGCACACATTTCAACATTTTCTGACCTGATGTCAAAAAGATCATCATCTTCGTTGTCATCACACAATTTCTTTAGTGGAATATTTTCATCCTCGTCCTCTGAAGAACTCTCAAAGGTCATTCGTTTGCACGGTTTCTTTGCTGATTTATTCTTTTTAGAAGCACCTTTACTCTTTTTACGTTTCATGTTTTGGCTTGCCATAGGTTTATTTTTTAGGGACATTCCCAAAACCTTTGCCGCTGATTTTCTCACAGCTTGTTTCTTTTTTAATGCCTTCTCCTCTCTTTTCGCCACTGTGTCTTCCAAAACTGCCTTCATTGGAGTGCTTGTTAAAATTGAAGAGTGGCTCTTTCTCTTAGAGCTTTGTTCCACCTTTACTGCAGCCAATTTTGGAATGGGTGAAAAGTTTTCTACTGATTGAAGAAACATATTTCCAGAAATTAACTCTTGGGCGTTACCTTTTGATGAGCAAGGCACGCCCATTAGTCCATCTTCAGCATTAATTACACATTCTTCGGCAGCATTAGCTTGAATGTCTTCTTCAGCTTCAGTTATTAACATCTCTCCTTCCTGTTCCTGATTTTCAGAATCCGGGTTGTTTGGATCTTCAATGACTACTGGCAAGTCTTGGCCAGAAAAGAAATCTTCTTCCTTGAACGTGTCTGGATTAACTGGGAAGATTCCTGTGCTCCGAAATCCTGATACTCCTTTTTCTATTGTTGCTACAGACATATAGGCGCCATAAAAAATCGACGCTACATCATATGGAGTAATTTTCTTATAAGTACTTGCTCTCATAAACTTGTCACATTCTTTATTTAATGCTCGTTTGAGGGGTCCAAAAAACGAGACGTCGAGTGGCTGGATCTTGTGAGAAGTGTGGGGTGGTATTGAAAGCATGTGTATATGGTTTTCTCGACAAAATTCGTAGCTTTCAATGGACACATGGCTTCCATGGTTGTCGAGGATCAATAACACTGGATCCTCCAGTGACGATTTTACAGTTCCCTGGAAATGTTTAAGCCAGTCCAGGAAAATAGTCTCATTGGACCAGCCATTGTGAGAACAGGTATAGACTGAGCCAGCTGGTCCGCCCCTTTCAAGGATCGGTGACATCCTTTTCCTTGGATATATAAACATAGGCGGGATGAACGAGCCGGAGGCGCTCATACTACAAATAACTGTAATATTTCGCCCTCGCTCCCAACTAGTAATTCCTCCTACTTGGTGCCTACCCTTAGGTGCTAGTATATGGACTGGCTTTTGAACAGAAGAAATGCCTGTCTCGTCTACGTTAAAAATGCGTGTAGGTCCGAAGGAATGTTTATCCATTAAAGATTCTAGGTTATTGAAGAACAGCTTCAATAACCGGTAATAAGCCGATACGGCTTGGCGACGAGGTATTCTTAATACCTTGCGGGAGTGGGGCATCGCTGGGAACATGTTGGCCTTCATTAAAGACTTTCTGGATGACCGATCATTTCGAGTAAGGGTTGGTCAGAGTTTGTCAAACAGGTTTGATTTGGAAAATGGTATACCGCAGGGGAGTGTAATTAGTTGTACCCTATTTGCGGTTGCCATTAAAAATATTGTGAAAAGTTGCGTATACCCTGTTAAATGTTCGTTGTTTGTAGATGATTTTGCGATATATGTTGCATCTAGAAATGTTGTTTCAGCTGAACGAGCCCTACAGCTTACTATATACCGTCTTGAGGAATGGTCACGGCAGACTGGCTTTAGTTTTTCTCCTGAGAAGACTAAATGCATTCAGTTTTGCCGAATACGGACTGATAATGTTCCAAGACTGTATTTAATGGGTCAGGATATCGAAGTTAGCACTGAAATCAGGTTTCTAGGTGTTGTATTCGACAAAAGACTTACATGGGTCCCGCATATAAAAGACCTACGGGCTAGGTGCTTAAAGGTGGTTGATATTCTGCGTGTTCTTACAGGTACATGTTGGGGAGCTGATAGATCATGTATGATAAGGTTCTACAAGGCTCTAGTGCGATCACTTATAGATTATGGCGCTGTAGCGTACTCATCTGCTACTCCCACTTCGCTGAGAATGCTTGACACGATCCACAATTCATGTTTACGATTGTCTACAGGTGCTTTTCGTTCTAGCCCTGTTGTCAGCATCTTAGTTGAAAGTGGAGAAATGTCGTTACACAGACGTCGCCAGCAGCTTATATTGACGTACTTTGCCAAGTTGAAAGCTAGACCTTATCATTTTTTGCATGACATCATTCTCAACAACCCTTGTCATGATTTGCATCTGATGAATGCCCGATTGCCTTCACCATTCGGTGTAAGAGCGTTGGGGATATGCTACAACCTCGGTATTGCGATTCCTCGTGTGTACCCATGTAATTCATGTCTCTTTCCACCCTGGACCATCGCTCAGTTACACATTAACTTTGAAATGTGTAAATACTCAAAGGCAGACACAAGTTCTGTGGTATTTAATAGCATTTTCAGTGAGTTAGTTGAAGCTATTAAACCATCTACGGTTGTATACACGGATGGATCAAAGTCAGATGTTGGAGTTGGTTGCTCGTTTGTTGCTAATGGGAGAACCTATTTGTTTGGATTACCTGTGGGAACCAGTGTTTACACGGCTGAACTTTACGCTGTTAGTAAAGCTCTGTCTGTAGTCTGTGTGCGTGGGCGTCGGGTGTTGGTGTGCACTGATTCGCTCAGTGCCCTGCAGTCAATTAGTGATATATATTCACGCCACCCGCTAGTTGCAGATGTCCACGGCACCGTGAAGCAGCTTAACGATAGAGAAGTAAGCGTTGTTTTCTGCTGGGTTCCGGGTCATGCTGGAATCTCGGGAAATGAGGCTGCTGATTTGGCCGCTAAGGAGGCAGCTCGCCAACCGGCCTTCACGCAATATCTGACTGTGTCAGATTTCGTGGGCCTGGTGAAGCGTGTCATCACTGATTCCTGGCAGGTAGAATGGACTGGCTCCCATGGCAACAAGCTTCATGAAATAAAAGATAATGTTAAGCCCTGGGATACGTCACTGAGGAAGAACAGAAGGGAAGAAGTTGTTATCGCGCGACTTGGAATTGGGCACACCAGATTAACCCATGGGTATCTCATGACGTCTGGTGATGCTCCAATTTGTGGCAGATGCGATTGTCCTTTGACAGTCAAACATGTTTTAGTAGATTGCATCTGTTACGCAGCTCTGCGTCGGCGATTTAAAATACCCTGCGAGTTGCGAGAAGTACTCGGCGACGATATCCATGTTTTAGACTCAACGTTGAGATTCCTAAGATCCATTAGTGTATATAAAGATATCTAATGGGGAACTTGTAGTATTAATTGATTTTATATGTGTATTTGTGTATGGTTTTTATTTTCGTGGCCCCTTTACAGCCTTTTTATTCTTCTGGTCTGTGATATTAATGTAAATTATATTGTGTTTGCTGTGATACTAGTTTGTAAGATTTATGTGATAGGTTGTAGATTTTATTTATATTCCAACTGTGATATTAGATTTAAGTTTGTGTTTGTATGTTTATCTTATAAGTTTTTAATATAAGTGTTCTTTTATGTAAATTTGATTTATGAATATATTTTTCTGGGATATTTTTTAGTTTTAAGAGTTATATTTAAATATGTAAAGTCGTTCTACACTCGGGCCCTTTACACCCGTGTGTAGAACAACGGGCGATGATAACCGTCTGGTTTTTCGCCCTAAAACAAAAAAACAAAAAAAAAAAATAAAAATATCTTGAGGTCTTCTGCAACGTCAAAAGCCATACGTCTTAATTCGGTAATATTAATACCGTAAAAAAGGTTTGCCATTGTTAATACTCTCTTCTTTAAAATTTCTTCCTGTTCCTTGTTAAAAACAGGATTTCTTCCCATTGAGGGATTGGAAGTGTTATTATTTTTAATTCTATCCCGAAGAGTTGATCGTGGGATATTAAAGTGAAGGGCAACACTTTTTACTGATTTGCCTTCAGACACTTGCTGTAGAGCTTCTTTTAAATCCTGTTCGGACCATTTTGCCCTCTCGGTTGTTCTTTTTCGGACTCTGGGCATCTGAAATAAACAAACAGGAACGCGTTAGTTATGACTTTAGCCTGGGGTAATACCGCCACCATGGCGGCATTACCCCTGTAAGTGTGGCGTCATAACCCCGAGTGGACATGATGGCGGAAACGTCGATTTTTAGGGAATACAACATACGAAAGAGAACAACAGTAGGCATTAAAATGACCGTTAAAACATGCATTTTCAGGGTACCATTACAAATAGAGGTATTGTAGCTTTGAAAGGTAACATACCTTAACTGTTATGAACAATGAAAATAAGATCAAACTTGACAAAAACAACGTTTTTCACTGGATATACGAAACCACGTGCACTACCGCTGCCATTACTAGAGGCACTGTTTGCCGCATCGCCCGCTAGAGTTCAGGCCTAGTCACGACGTCAAACTAGTTGCAGCATCTTGAAAAAAACGGGTGGCGCCATTACCCCGGGTGGCGGCATTCCCCCGGTTTACCCTATCAGAGCACCACGTTCTCTGACGAAATAGCTCCAACCTGCTTCTTGCCCTTAATGGATAGAATTTTTGGCTGTTTGTTTGGCACTGTTGAAATCCCCTTTTCATCACAATTAAAGATACGATGTTGCTTAAATCTAAATTGCTCGTAACCTTCTTCCAAAATTTTGAAAAACTTGTCAACTACAACTCTGTTGAAACCTGCGCGCGAGCGAATGAAGTGTTTTCTGGTTGGTGTATAGAAAGTTCAGAATGCCTGTTTTTAAAGTTGTAAAAAAATCTTTACCAGCCATTTTCTTTTCATGTGAAAATCGATGCGGTATTTTGTTAAGCTCTGCAAACTGATAAACTAATTGTCTGAACTTCGTGATTTCATCGAGTTGACTTGCTTCCATACTACATGGTTCGTTTTTCACCCTGAACGTAAGAGATACTGGCACATGAATGTTTTAAAAAAATATTTAAAATTGCAATTTTCTTTGGGTTAAAATCTCGTTAATGTTTAAAGAAAAGTTGGCCATATGTACCCTTAAGGTGGACTTTAAGGCGACAATTACGCGTCGAAAGATCCTTTTAGATTTTTTTTAACCCTGAACTGGTGACACCCTATTTTTGTCACGTATCTAGTGACGTTGGGTCTGTCAGACCCAGTATAGTTTTTTTTTTTTACATATAGTATAAAAGATAATCAATTTTAAATTTTTCCTATGGTTTTGGGTACTAATGTTTGTGAAAAGAAAAAAACATCAAATCAAAATTTTAATTAATAAATTTTATATAAAATTTTTAAAGAACTATAAACAAAATTTTTGAGTAAAAAACATAGCGGAATACTTTTTTATAATATTTTTTCGCCTTTAGTATTAAGATTTTTTAAGCAACTGATTATTATTACCATAGATGTGTAGTCTCTAAAAAAAGTCACAGATCAAAAATTTAATCATACATAAAAATTTTGCGCATCTTCAAATATTGTCTTTTTAGGCTGTACTTTCATTGAACACTTTTCAGTTTTGAACTTCACAGTCAGCACACAAACTTGCTCTGCACTCTAAACAATAAGATTTGTTGCAGGATTTGCAAATGAATTAAGTTTTCCTGTCTTTTCCCTTTGGACACAGCTCACATCTTTTTCTTTTTTCACCAGCCCTCACTTCTTCTCTTGGCACTTCTTCCTTCAAAATTCCTCCAATCAATTTCCTAAGCTCTCTAGGAACAAACTTATTGTTCAGTCGTCTTCTCATGTGAGGTTCTACAAGACTCATACTCAGTTTTTTTTGGAACTGTAAACGTGGCTGCTTTTCATTATCCCGAAAGGAATAGTGAATGACGAAAGCATTGACAGAGGAAATATTTAGAATTGCGTAGAACAAAGCAGTTGGCCATCTTTTTGTCCTCCTATTGGTGCTATACCCTGCACACTTTTGGTCCAATGAATCGACACCTCCTTTAGTACTATTGTAAAACTGTATTATTTCGGGTTTTTTGGTTTCCTCATCAGTCGGGGCATTGTGGTGCATGGATGATAGTAAGATAACAGCCCGATTTTTGGTGGGTACAAAAGAAACTAAGGTCATGTCGTTAGTAAACCCATATTCAGATGACTCAACTTCCCTACTCCTGTTTGGAAGAAATTCCAATGGGATCTCTGCTTTGTTTTTTCTTACCGTCCCCACATAAGTAAGATCTCTTTTGTCCATCTCTCTCACCAACTGTACAGATGAGAACCAGTTATCGCCAGTAACATTCCTCTTAGAATTTTCAATTGGTTTAATCAAACGAAGAACTGCTTGTGTTGGAACCAACAATTTTTTCTCATCTTGCGATAGTCCAACTCCATCAGAATTTTTCCCTGTATATATATATAGCCGTTAAAAAAGTAATGTGTCCTAGAATCTGCTAAGATCATAACTTTGATGCCATACTTAGCTGGCTTTTTCGGCATATACATTTTAAACCGACAACGCCCACGAAATGATACAAGCATTTCATCAACACATACATACTCATACGGAGAATAGTTTATTTGAGAGTTCTCAACCAGTCTATTGAAAAGCCACGAGATTGCAGCTGCCTTATCATCAGTGACTCTTGAGTAGGAGGATACTAGGGATAGACCCCTCATTGGATCTAGCACCCCTGTACATCAAGAAAAGAATCGAACGAGGGACTATGAGATTGAGCACCTATTGAGCTAACGAAAACCTAGATCTACCATCCTCCGAGTAACAAGAAGGGAATCGAAGGGTAGAGCATAAGGTTTAGCACCAGGTGAGTTAACCAAAACCAAAATCAACCCTTCGCACGGGGTGCGGGAGGGGATCAAAAATTTTGAACTTTTTAACGGAGCCCCGTAGCGAAAAAGTGTATAGAACCTTTTTTGTGCGCCCCTCAACGATGGTTAAGAATATGTAATCAAAGTCGACCTAGGTGCATCCGTTCGCAGTTAAAGCCCAATAAACGAAATTGAAACATTTTTTTTTTGGTATTCCTATAATGTACATTAGTCTTTCCTCACCATGTCATCCTGGGTCTTCCTGTTAATAGTAGCTTCACGTTCCACACCACCCAAGAGGTCCGAAGCGAGGCGCGTTAGGTTTT
Source organism: Catonia carolina (assembly GCA_035578175.1). NCBI lineage: Eukaryota > Metazoa > Arthropoda > Insecta > Hemiptera > Achilidae > Catonia > Catonia carolina. Next base: position 47,855,524 of record JAQMRL010000001.1, read on the forward strand.
TTATAGTGGACCTTCTCCGAGAGACCTATTATACCACTCCCCTCCACAAAAAAAAGGTACATGGTTGTACGCGATGCGCGTTGGTTTTTTAAAGTGGATCCTCCCCTAAAACGGGCCTATGACCACGGCTTCATCTTCCACACCACCTAAAATAGGTACGAAGCAAGGCGCACCCACGCTGGTGTTTTTAAAGTGGATCCTCCCCTAAAACGGGCCTATGACCACTGCTTCATCTTCCACACCACCTAAAATAGGTACGAAGCAAGGCGCACCCACGCTGGTTTTTTTAAAGTGGATCCTCCCCTAAAACAGGTCTATGACCACTGCTTCATCTTCCACACCACCTAAAATAGGTACGAAGCAAGGCGCACCAACGCTGGTTTTTTTTAAAGTGGATCCTCCCCAAAAAACGGGCCTATGACCACTGCCTCATCTTCCACACCACCTAAAATAAGTACGAAGCAAGGCGCACCCACGCTGGTTTTTTTAAAGTGGATCCTCCCCTAAAAACGGGCCTATGACCACTGCCTCATCTTCCACACCACCTAAAATAGTTACGAAGCAAGGCGCACCCACGTTGGTTTTTTTAAAGTGGATCCTCCCCTTAAATAAAGGACCAATGACCACTGCTTCATGTTCCCCACCACCCAAGAGGTCTGAAGCTAGGCGCGTTAGGTTTTTTATAGTGGACCTTCTCCGATAGACCTATCATACCACTTTAGCCCTGAAAAGGGCTGATTATTTGGAGCAGACGAAAATGAAAAGTCTGTTTGCGTTCCGACGTCTCTCGTAGGCTTTTCATAAATTTCTCCAACATTCTCACCTTCATCATCAACAATCACAATAACATCATCATCATCATCATCACCATCATCATCATCAATTACTATCACCTCCGGTTCTAAAAGTTTTGATAAAGCACACACAAGCCCATGGTAAAACCCTGTACCACCGGTGACAGAACAGTACAGCCGCGCATCGCTACACATATGCCAGTGATCGTGGGCACTAAGTATCTCATGTAGATCACGCATTAAGGCGTAAAGCTCACACCCAGTACATGAGTACGGTCCATCCGGGTGATCCTCCCACAGACACGTTTCCGATATCACAGCTTGACCGCGTGGTAGGAAAGCAGCTTTGAATCTCCCCGCCTTGAGGGTAGAAAGTTCATTTACCAGCAACCGCTGAATAGTTTGCACCTTAGAGGATAATTCACCCAACATACCTCCAACGAGAAGAACATCTTCAACGAGCGACTCCACACGGAACATCATGAAATAGAATGATAACCGATACAGTCCTGACCGACAACCGTGCTATGAAAGGTATGGTGGGGATACTCCCCTCTTCAAAGCCGCGCTCATGTCGATACACGCGCGAGTGGCGGGAAGAAACAAGTCTGTATGCGCTCAAGGTCGAACAGGTGTGCGGTTTGCCCGGTCGGTTAAGATCGATATCCAAATTTGATGATGCGGTTTACGGGGGGTTAGCCCGCGCCAGGGACCTTAATCATCCCACTCGTCCTCACTTACAATCTTGACAGAAGGTTTACGGGCGTTTAAGCCGCGCCAGGGACTCTCACTGTCACATACACTCTCACACTCACTCTGCAAGTTTACGGACTTTTCGGTCGCGCCAGGGACTTCCGTCATCCTCGGCACTATATGATCTAACGACAAGGGCACGTTAAACACGTAACCAACTACAGACGGACAAGAAGTGGAAAATTTCGCGTGATATTCACGTATATCCATTTGAACCGTCAGCTGAGAAAGTATCATGCCACACCAGACACATTGTATGCTATCGCCCGACCCGTTATAGTAAAACCCCTTAGAAGACAACATCTTCGTGGGTACAAAATCCTTACTGGGCCAGGACGTGAAAGACTCCAGCCTATCCTTTTCCCGTGTATAGTCAAAACCAGGAGCCGGACGCTGCATCCATTCAACATAGAATAGCGCGCACATTAGCGAACATTTAGCGTTCACATCGAACTTGTGTTGTTTAATAGGACAGATGGAGGGGTGGGAAGGTGAGTACCTAGGAACGGACTTTGTCACCAGATCCACGACCTGGACTTCACCGCTCACCTCACTCAAGAGCTCACGCATAAAATGTACCTTCTGCGAGCCCTTGACGTAAATCAACTCGGGCGTAAAGTACATACAGACCGCAACAATGGTATCCGTATTATAACGAACATTTCCGCTGTCCCATGCTAACATGTGAAAACCGGACTCTAACCACTGTGCCGTCTTTCTTTTTTTCTGAGACAATTTAGACAGCGAATAGGGAGGTTTGAAATGCAATACGACATATTCCCGGCGGCTTACGTCCAAGACGACAAACTCTTTCACGACAAAGTCGTTGTCGTTGTCCTGGTACGCCTGAAAATCCACCACACACACTTTGTCTAAAGCCATAATTAATAAGAGTAAAATAAAATGTTGAAGTTAACTCACTTACCTACACCTTAGTTGAAGAACGGAAGCATTGAAAGTACATTCACGTTAAGCTGCAGAGCCTACCCGCTCGAGACGCCGGAACGCAATGACCTCATCGTAGACCCGATCCTTCCACCAGCCCATACCTACCGACGGTAGTGGGGGTAACGTAGTATCGTTCTCCTCTTCACCAGCCTTACATTGCGAGATAAACGAAACAATATCAACCTCGTCCCGCCACACATTCACCACATGACGCGACAGAGCAGGAGCATGTGCATACAAAGTCTGCCACTCCTCTACACGCAAACAAATAAACTGGTTAGCACCATCCCGTACTTGAACATACCACTTACCAAACGCCTGCTTTACATGTACTGAAACTGCATCCTCATCTTATATATTATATATACTTATATATTATATTCTTATATACTTATATATTAGTTCCACACCAGCACTACCAGTAACTATGAATCCTAAATTTTATCAAGAGCCGTAGAATATGAAACGCCAGCATTGCTCTCATCAGTTTTTGGATCTATGCGTTCGTTTAGACTATTGTTAAAATAAGACAATATAACCGCGTCGTTACCATACACCGGTACCGCGACGTTTGTAAGACGTTTATTTTGCATGTCATATCCGTCACCCTTTGCGTCCAATTTGAAGCCTAGACCAGGTGCTCCAGGGTCACCTTTTACACCACGTGGACCAACCTTTCCTGGAGCTCCAGCACGTCCGTCTTTACCGGCTTTTCCTTCTGGACCTTGTGGGCCACGCTCACCACGTGGGCCTGGAATTGTTGGAAACACCGGTCCCATCTTGTAATGCTGATGACGGTGAATGATTTTTATCAACGTATCCAAAAAACCTCTCGCTAGTTGATCTATTTTTGGGTCTTCTTCTTCATGTTCATCATCCATAAGTGGAAGCGCCTCTGGTCCATGTACACTTCTGATTCTACGTCGTTGCGATTTCTCTACAACATCCAAAAAGCTTGTTAAGGCATGCGTGATGTAATCTCGGTTTACGGCGTCTGTCGGTCCTATTGGATGCGCAACGTTAATAATGCGCTTTCCTTGTAAGTCGAACGCCTGCTCCTGTGAATTAAAGTGCATTCCTTCACCTGGTTCACCACGAAGACCTTGTTCACCTTTCGCGCCAGGTGGACCTTGTGGTCCGATCAAAATTTCAGGAGAAATATAATATGTCTCGCTGAATTCTTGCAACCGGTCTCTCAACGATTGAGTCAGCTTTTTAAATTCGTTCACATCACCGGAAGCGGTTCGTTCCCCACGCTGCTGTTTTTGCAGATGAATCGCCATTTGTACAGATGTTTCAAACACCTCATTGCAAATCTCCCTAACCTGTTCAACATTGACCGCGTCGGTCTCACGTGCACCATTTCCAACATTAACGAGCCTACAGCGTTTCACGTCTACAGTTTTCTTGTCAAACTGTATAGGAAGTCATTCAGCAAGGTCTCGGGAATGCCCCAAGTATAAAGAAGAACAGGAAATTCAGAAAATTTCGCCTGAACAGAAGCTTTCTTTTCCGGCTGCCCGGAGCGAGTACAGAAAACGAAATAGCATTCGAAATGCAGTCCAGCCTGACATTTCGTTTGCAGCTGCAACTAGTGTCCAGTCTCGTGTGTCTGGTGAGTGCTCGTCATGCGTTGAGTTGAAGAGTGTTGTTGAGAACCTAACTAAACAGGTTGCTTCCCTGACTTCTGCACTGAAAGCTTTATTAAGCACCAAACAGAGTGAAATTGGTTTAAAGAGTTCAGTGCCTCAAGTTGGTAACCTTTCTGCGACGCAGAATACAAAAGTTCAGCTGTCAAATAAGACAGTCGCCTCTACCTCAAAGGGGAAACCCCTTTCATTGCCCAAGACGCTTCCAGTGGATGCGTCTAAATTTCTAAAATCTCCTTCGTCTGGGTCCAAGATCCACGATATGATAGGAGATCCATCGGCCCTTGATAAGGGCTTTATACAAGTCAAAGGAAAGAAAGGGAAGGAGAAAATTGTGTTTGACACATAAGTCCTTTTCTTTCTGAAATACCCTTTAATAATATTATTCAATGGAATGTTCGCGGGATCCGGTCTAGGTATGAAGACATAAAGTTATTGATCCGGGAAAAGTGTCCGATTGCTCTGTGCCTGCAAGAGACGATGTTACAGCCTGATGTCTCAATCTCCGTTCGTGGATACGAGATGTTTAGGAAAGATTCCCTGCATGGTGGCCCTGGTGGTGGGGTCGCTATATTACTTCACCAGTCAATGCAGGGGATAAATCTGGATATTCAGACGGATCTTCAGGCCGTAGCAATCAGGATAACTGTCCCGGTGTCGGTTTGCGTGTGTAATATTTATTTACCACCTAACACAGAAATTTCATACCTAGCCATGAGAGAATTACTGGAACAGTTACCAGCTCCATGTATCGTCCTAGGAGATTTCAATGGTCACCATTATTCTTGGGGCTCATCACTGTGCAATGGTAGAGGGCACATGGTGGAGAGGGTCCGGAGTGATTTAGACTTATGTCTATTGAACGATGGATCTGAAACATTCATGTCATCCTCAACAGGATCCTGGTCGTGCTTGGACCTTACTTTCTGTAGCCCGTTCCTTGTACCACGGTTGTTGTGGAGAGTACTGCCAGACCTGTACGGAAGTGATCATCGACCGGTGGTGGTCGAGTTTTTTGACTACCAGTCTGTCGATGACCTTCCAAAACGATGGATAGAGAAGCTTGCACGGTGGAATGAGTTTTCAAGTTTGATGGAATCTGAATATGAAGAAGATGATGATGGACGAAGCCTGTTGTCTTCCTTTGTGGAGAGGATGTCTGCAGCAGCTGCCCAGAGCATTCCTAAAACATCGGGTAAAGCGCGGCGGCCGCCGGTGCCTTGGTGGAATAATCGGTGTAAGGAGGCTCTTCAGGACCGCCGTAGGGCCCTGCGAACTTTTAGTCGCAGACCTACGGATGCTAACCTGGAAGCTTACCGAAGAGCTCGGGCCTGCTGTAGGCGTATCTTTCTGGAGAAAAAGAGAGAGTCGTGGAGCCGTTATGTTGCAGATATTAATAGGAGTACCCCTGTGACAACGGTGTGGAAAAAACTGCGGTCCGTTTGTGGAAGGATGTCTCCGCACCGAATTGCAGGGTTGCAAACTGACGGTTCCGTGATTACGTCATCAATCGACATTGCGAATGCAATTGGTTCTTCGTTAAGATCAGCGTCTCTCACGTCTTCATATTCAATTCAATTTCAAAATCATAAGAAAACCATTGAATCTCTTCCTTTTCATATAGCGGACACAAATGATCCTCTGAACATCCCTTTTTCAATGCCTGAACTAAGAAAAGCGCTCAAAGTTTCTCGAAATACCTCGCCTGGAGGAGATGAAATTACACTTTCTATGATAGCGCATTTACCAGACTCCGGGTTAAGGCAACTCCTACATATTTTTAATAAAATATACGCTTCTAGAAAGCTTCCAGAATCTTGGAAAGAAGCAATTGTTGTCCCGATCCTCAAACCTGGCAAAGATAAAATGTTGGCCTCCAGCTATCGCCCCATCTCTCTGACAAGTGTTGTATGTAAGGTGATGGAAAGAATGGTGAATAGTCGTCTCATGTGGTATCTGGAAAAGAATGACTTCCTCGCTCCTGAACAGAGCGGTTTTCGGAGAGGGAGGTCTTCGACAGACCACTTGGTGGCCCTTGAGACGGCTATCTGCAATGCGTTTGCATTGCGGCAGCGCCTCGTTGCCGTATTCTTTGATTTGAAAAAAGCATATGATACGGCTTGGCGACGAGGTATTCTTAATACCTTGCGGGAGTGGGGCATCGCTGGGAACATGTTGGCCTTCATTAAAGACTTTCTGGATGGCCGATCATTTCGTGTAAGGGTTGGTCAGAGTTTGTCAAACAGGTTTGATTTGGAAAATGGTATACCGCAGGGGAGTGTAATTAGTTGTACCCTATTTGCGGTTGCCATTAACAATATTGTGAAAAGTTGCGTATACCCTGTTAAATGTTCGTTGTTTGTAGATGATTTTGCGATATATGTTGCATCTAGAAATGTTGTTTCAGCTGAACGAGCCCTACAGCTTACTATATACCGTCTTGAGGAATGGTCACGGCAGACTGGCTTTAGTTTTTCTCCTGAGAAGACTAAATGCATTCAGTTTTGCCGAATACGGACTGATAATGTTCCAAGACTGTATTTAATGGGTCAGCATATCGAAGTTAGCACTGAAATCAGGTTTCTAGGTGTTATATTCGACAAAAGACTTACATGGGTTCCGCATATAAAAGACCTACGGGCTAGGTGCTTAAAGGTGGTTGATATTCTGCGTGTTCTTACAGGTACATGTTGGGGAGCTGATAGATCATGTATGATAAGGTTCTACAAGGCTCTAGTGCGATCACTTATAGATTATGGCGCTGTAGCGTACTCATCTGCTACTCCCACTTCGCTGAGAATGCTTGACACGATCCACAATTCATGTTTACGATTGTCTACAGGTGCTTTTCGTTCTAGCCCTGTTGTCAGCATCTTAGTTGAAAGTGGAGAAATGTCGTTACACAGACGTCGCCAGCAGCTTATATTGACGTACTTTGCCAAGTTGAAAGCTAGACCTTATCATTTTTTGCATGACATCATTCTCAACAACCCTTGTCATGATTTGCATCTGATGAATGCCCGATTGCCTTCACCATTCGGTGTAAGAGCGTTGGGGATATGCAACAACCTCGGTATTGCGATTCCTCGTGTGTACCCATGTAATTCATGTCTCTTTCCACCCTGGACCATCGCTCAGTTACACATTAACTTTGAAATGTGTAAATACTCAAAGGCAGACACAAGTTCTGTGGTATTTAATAGCATTTTCAGTGAGTTAGTTGAAGCTATTAAACCATCTACGGTTGTATACACGGATGGATCAAAGTCAGATGTTGGAGTTGGTTGCTCGTTTGTTGCTAATGGGAGAACCTATTTGTTTGGATTACCTGTGGGAACCAGTGTTTACACGGCTGAACTTTACGCTATTAGTAAAGCTCTGTCTGTAGTCTGTGTGCGTGGGCGTCGGGTGTTGGTGTGCACTGATTCGCTTAGTGCCCTTCAGTCGATTACTGATTTATATTCACGCCACCCGCTAGTTGTAGATGTCCACGGCACCGTGAAGCAGCTTAACGATAGAGGAGTAAGCGTTGTTTTCTGCTGGGTTCCGGGTCATGCTGGAATCTCGGGAAATGAGGCTGCTGATTTGGCCGCTAAGGAGGCGGCACGCCAACCGGCTTTCACGCAATATCTGACTGTGTCAGATTTCGTGGGCCTGGTGAAGCGTGTCATCACTGATTCCTGGCAGGTAGAATGGACTAGCTCTCATGGCAACAAACTTCGGGAAATAAAACGTAATGTTAAGCCTTGGGATACGTCACTGAGGAAGAATAGAAGGGAAGAAGTTGTCATCGCGCGACTTAGAATTGGGCACACCAGATTAACCCATGGGTATCTCATGACGTCTGGTGATGCTCCAGTTTGTGGCAGATGCGATTGTCCTTTGTCAGTCAAACATGTATTGGTTGATTGCGTCTGCTACGCAGCTCTGCGTCGGCGATTCAAGATTCCCTCTGACATAAGGAATATACTCGGTGACGAAAGCCCTATTTTGGACGCAACTTTAAAATTTTTACGATCCATCAGTGTTTACAACAGTGTCTGATAGTCTGGGGTGTGTTGCAATGTTTTATATGTGCTAATCTGTTCTATTTTATAGTATATGTATTTATATTAGTTGTAAGTTTGTATTTATATGTCTGTGTTTATATTATGAGGCCCCTTTACAGCCTTTTGCGACGTCATATGTCTGTGATATTATTTGTTTTTAATGTAATTTTTTAGTTGTGATATTAGTTTTTAAGATTTTAATTAAGTAAGTGTCAATATCATTTTTGTTATTTATTGTTACTGTGATATTAAGTTTAAGTTTATGTGTGTATGTTTTTTGTTTTTAGCGTTTTTTAGCCTATTTTGTCTGTGATACTAGATTATAAGATTTTAACTATTATATATATATATGTGTATGTGTATGTATATGTATATGTGTGTATATATGTGTATATATATATTAAAAAAGGCGTTCTGCACTCGGGTTTTTTTTTACACCCATGTGTAGAACAACAGGCGATGATAACCTCGCTAAGGTTTTTCGCCTCAAAAAAAAAAAAAAAAAAAAAAAAAAAATGCCAAATTGCTGTTGCTGATGATGTCGCTTCTAGAGTGGTGCGCATGTCCGCCTTGGTGGCGAAGTTCTTTGCCAGGTATTGAACCGGTACTGCATCATTTTGTTCAACGGGTTCACCAACATTTTTTACTCACATAAAGTTGGCGTCGTAAAAGTTGTCAGACAGATCCGCTGTCAAACAGTTTTTTTCATAACCCCCAAGTTGGTCGCGTCGACGTCCGTTTCTGGATCACCCAAGTTGATAATTTTTCTCTTTTTCACATCGATCGTGGAGGAGTCGGGATCGAACACGATACAGTCTCCCTTACGTACCGCATCGTTTTGTGTTACTGGTGGTTTTAAATTACGCAGCCCTTTGCCTTGAAAGTCGAGGTCACCGTCCTCAGTCAACTTATAGGGGACCCCGCCGGACTGGAGACTGATAGGTGGACGACGCACCCCTCTGTCCCGCCGCCTATCGTTTCTGTTTGAATGTCCGAACTTGTCTATGCTCATGACAGTTATGACTAATTTCAAAACCTTCCACGCCCTTTTATAATACCGGCCTCCCTTAGCTCTTCGATTATCGACATGATCTCGTTAGAGTGTGCACGGTTACCGGCCTGTTCGGATGCCAAAAGCAACCGCAGCCGCTCACATAGCTCGTTGGGGTCATCCCATAGAATGTAGTCCACAGGGTTCCTACTCAACACCATTCCTTTACCGGTCCGTCCAACTATCTCGTGACTCTCTAGAAAAAGAGGTCTGATTATATTTTTATATTTGGTCCCCTTGTTGGAATTTATGTGGGATTCTGGTTGGTAGCGCTGCTTGTGCGCACTGGTTTCAATCAGTATGTGTCTATAATTGTCATAGTCATTTTGTTCAATTTTACTTGTGTCCGGGTGTTTTTTTAAAATTAATTCGTAAAGTCCTACAGTCCCCGTATATTTACTTGTGCCATCAATAACTATGTCTTCACCTTCGAAAGAGATCGGTTTGTTCCCAATCATAAGTTTGTTGTCGACAAGTCGCGCCCCATATACGAAATCCATATCCCCTGTTGTATCGTAAACATGTTCCTTAAGGTATTTTCGTCTTAAGGGAGAAGAAGTGGATGGTGATGTGGAGAATTGATACAGCGAACTGATCCTACTCGGTACGGGTGTGTTACTAGCGCCTTGTTGTCTGTTAGAGGGAGGGCTAGCTGGTAGTCCCAGCGCGTCCCTGAATACCCGAAAATCTTTGTTTTCACCCCTACCATCGTAAGGTTTGCTATCTTCAAATACAGACTCTTCGTTTTTAATTTTAGAACCGAAGGTGCTGTCTGCTACGAGTTTCTTTAGCTTGTGCTAACACCACCGATCCTGTTACTTTGGTATGTCAGTGTAGGTTAACGTTTCTGGATATGCTCCATGTACGTAGGCGACGCGCTCACTTTCCGGAATGTAGATTTCATCTCGTTAAAGGGGACTATTCCTTTTTATGTGACAAATGTGGGATGGTTTTTTTGACTTCTCGATTGTACCGGGTGGATACTACTCAAAATGTTGTGCCCTCCTTATTGCAGCGTGAGCTTGGGTTTAAACCAAGGATCCTCTTCACCACTTCAATCAAGTATTTTGATTTTTTTAATGCCCTCAAGCTTGAACATCCACAGAGGACTGAAGGGTTTGATTTTCAAGGATGCCATACCGATGTAAGCTAACTACGTATGGGGCATAAGCATTTACTTTATTTAGTTTCGTCATTTTTTTTTCCTAAGATCGTTTCGTATATACATTAATGTTTCCTTCTTCCCCCACTCTACCGTTTTATGCTTCATGTTCCGCGTTTCATTTAATATAAATACACGCTCACTTTTATTCTTGTTCACAGTTTTCGTTTACTAAAACTCTTGTAAACATGTCCTCACAAAAGTCCTCTTTCTCTTCAAACTCTGCTGTAAGGGGTGCTGATGCCGACACTACATGTACACATGAACCGCTGGACTTATCGACACGTTTACGAGCTATAACTACTATAGCCTGTATATTTGGACTTACGGACACAACTACTACTACCACTGCTACTACTACTGCTACTGCTACTGCTACTACTGCTACTACTACTACTACTACTACTACTACTACTACAACTACAGGTACTAACACAATTACGTCAATACATAATATCCGACGACGCCACCTGATAAATTATCTGCGTATAGATACTCTATCGGGTGAGGGAGTAGGCACACTGAGGCATGCGTTTCTGCACCCTAGGGGCGAACATCGACTCTTTATAACACGGCTGCGGGAGCGAAGCGCTTTCGTACGAGATATACGCTTGTATGCAATGCGGTTGGCTTTTTTTACAATCACTGAAGGGCAAGAGGTATGCTTTTGCACCCAGTACCCACTGTGTTATACTGGTTTGATGTTTTTCCGTGAAAGGAGGGCTAGAAGCAACAATCAGTGTTTTTGCTGTGACAATGACATAAACGTATGTAGGTGTGACGGTACACGTTACTGTGGACGCACGTGCCGCTTAATAGGATGGTCCTTGTATGTTGGTGAATGGCACTGCGTATGTTGTGGAAGTCGGTTCGGAGTAAGGGTAGAGGTGAAGAGAAAGCTTAGGACACGAGACCACGAATGAGAAGGTGAGTGTAAAATGTATTTTGTTTTTAATTACTATATGCTTACATATTTTGTAAAATAATTGAATTTGTGAAAGGGTTTTAATACATGAACTTGACTCACGTTGGGTTAATTTGTGCACCTAACTAGACTACTTCCTAATTAGACGTTATTCATGTCTTCCTTGTCTGTATCGTGTACGTTAGTGAGTGTGCAATGGGGTAGTGGAGTGGGTTGGAGGGAGGGGTGGGGTGGGGTGGAGTGGACTTGTATGTCAATGTCATCTTAATATGTTTTTATTTTTATATAAATACCGAAGCAATTTAATTCAGTTTCGTTGTATTGTTACTACATTAAGTTAACACTTCTTTATTATGAATTCCAGTACCACATCATCCGCAACACACCAATCATCTTCGCCTAGTACTGCAGCTACTTCCTCGACCATTATACACACCTCAACCACTTCACCTGCCTCTTCTTCTTCTTCGTCTCGACCTGCAGCTACCTCTTCTATCGTTGCTTCCCGTACTGCTGGGATTGGTGGATCACGTCAAGGTCAATCGTTGGTGTGCCGTAGCTTCCTATCTCTCCGTCGACGCGAGCTAATTTTATATTTAACTGTGCGCTGTTATGCATTACGCATGGCTATTCTTTTCCCATCCCCAGAGCAACACATATTTTTAGTTGCTCTAAAGGACAAATGTTCTTTTATTGCAGATGTGGATCGGTATTTATCGCGATTGGCGTTCTTCCGTAGAGGGAGAACTTGTCGTATTTGTAAACGCTGGCCACGTCTACATAAAGGAATATCATTACTTTGTAGGATGCGGGAAAAGCATGTGGAATTGTGTGAACAGTGTTCAGGATGTAGTAGCTCGTGTACATGTGATTTTAGATGCCGTGGAGTGGACACTAATGGAGTTCACGCTTGGACAAAGTACATTGGTACATGGGATTGCAATGCGTGTCATGGACGTTTTGCTGTACGGATTGATGTTTTGTCTCGCCACCAATGAGATGTGAGTTTACTTTTTGTGTTCCTACTAATCAATTTATTTTTAAGAAACTGTATATTGGAATTCCATGACAAAATAAGAAATGGCCCGAGCTCTTTCCGCATTAACAAGCTAATACGTCAACAAGAAAACTTTACATTACTCACCATCAAGTTAAATCCTCATAGGTTTTGACAGCCTTCCTTCGGAGGTTGCAGGACGTATTCTAACGGTTCTTACTGTACGCCTAACAGGTGGGATGTTCTCCTTATTATCATTCGCATCTATAGGCAACCTCTGTGTGAAACGACGCGGTTCTGGATGCTCGATAATAACTGTCTCCGTATCACTGTCGGAATCCTTATCACTCCCGAAATCTGTATCACTGCTAACGTCCGTTTCACTCCGGACATCCATTGAGGCTGCAATTAAACATATGGTATATGTATGAATCAAATGTACGTTGGCATGAGAAAGTCGTGTGGGAGTGTCACAATAGATTTTTAAATTTATTAATAACAGATGCTTTTTGTTATATACGATGGCATGAGAAAGTCGTGTGGGAGTGTCACAATAGATTTTTAAATTTATTAATAACAGATGCTTTTTGTTATATACGATGGCATGAGAAAGTCAAGTGGGAGTGTCACAATAGATTTTTAAATTTATTAATAACAGATGCTTTTTGTTATATACGATGGCATGAGAAAGTCGTGTGGGAGTGTCACAATAGATTTTTAAATTATTTACATTGGCAAGAAAGAGTAGTGTGTGTGGATGACAACAGATTTTTAATTACAGTTAAGGAATTATTGTTCATGTTTTACACTGTCCAGATGGAGTCATGTGGGTGTATCACAATAGATTTTTATATTATTTTATATTGGCAAGAAAGAGTCGTGTGTGTGGATGACAACAGATTTTTAATTACAGTTAAGGAATTATTGTTCATGTTTTACACTGTCCAGATGGAGTCATGTGGGTGTGTCACAATAGATTTTTATATTATTTACATTGGCAAGAAAGAGTAGTGTGTGTGGATGACACAACAGATTTTTAATTACAGTAAGGAATTATTGTTCATGTTTTACACTGTCCAGATGGAGTCATGTGGGTGTGTCACAATAGATTTTTATATTATTTACATTGGCAAGAAAGAGTAGTGTGTGTGGATGACACAACAGATTTTTAATTACAGTTAAGGAATTATTGTTCATGTTTTACACTGTCCAGATGGAGTCATGTGGGTGTGTCACAATAGATTTTTATATTATTTACATTGGCAAGAAAGAGTAGTGTGTGTGGATGACACAACAGATTTTTAATTACAGTTAAGGAATTATTGTTCATGTTTTACACTGTCCAGATGGAGTCATGTGGGTGTGTCACAATAGATTTTTATATTATTTACATTGGCAAGAAAGAGTAGTGTGTGTGGATGACACAACAGATTTTTAATTGCAGTTAAGGAATTATTGTTCATGTTTTACACTGTCCAGATGGAGTCATGTGGGTGTGTCACAATAGATTTTTATATTATTTACATTGGCAAGAAAGAACAGCTAATTTGCCATGGTTTACATTGGCATGAGAAAGTCATGTGGGTGATTCACAATGGATTTTCATTTTCTATTGCCTATATGAATATATTGGAGGGAAAGTATTGTTAGATATGGTTATCAGCGTCCGTGAGAGAATTATTGTGGTTTGTCGACACAGATATCTCACTTGCATTTATATGAACAAAATTCACTTATTCGATTACTTTTACCGCCTTTTATCTTTGGTTAGGAAATTCGGAAAATTTTTTTGAATTTATCGTTATATAATTTAAGGGTGGTAGGTTCATTCAAAATTACTTTCGTAAAATTCTTTTAATTTTTGAGGTCGCTAGACAGATTTGAAAAATTACATTATTAAGATAATCTTATTTTCAATGCTTATTATAACAGACCTATATTATGTTTTAAAAACGGCTTTTTGCTGTAGCTTAGTGCGAGGAATGCGTCAAGGTTAGGTCTGTGGTTTAGAAAAACCAGTTTTTTTTTTTAGGCTCGATCTAGTCGGTTACTGCTAAAGGTGGCCTTACACGCGTAACTTTCAGTTTAACATTTTATTTTTCATCTAAGTACGATTTATCATATTTTCCGCTTACATTTTTCGTTTGGCAAGCTTTGAATTGTACTATTTTTACTGTACTAGGACTTGCCATGTTTGGGTGTAGATTGTAGCATGTTTTGAAACCTATTATTTAGGAGTTTGTAAAATTTTACTTCTAACCGTGTATGGCGTCCGTGTGAGACTTTAAATTGAGAGAATCTGAAATGGTTTCTCTTTTAAAATATCTTAAGATCTCATTCAGTCTGAACTTTTATTTTTATTTTTTTTTGACACAAACGTTTGACTGGATAACGTTAACTTCTTTTATTATTATTATTATTATTGCCACTCACAAGTTTAAGAATTGTTTTCTTATTACGATTTACTGATATCACCTTTTTATTATACATTTTCCTTATGCTAACGTTTCACCTACTGTGGTGTTAATATTTTAGCTGTTAGTTTTTCCATGCACTATTACTTGTAATCCAATGTTTTAGGACCAACGTTAGCATAGCGAAAACGCATACTAAAAGGGTTAATAGAGTTGTGTTTTTTTACGAAATATATATTACAGGGGACTGTACTTTTTTGGGATTCTGTCATTATTGTTTAAACTTATATCTTTTCTTTAATAATTGCCCTAATATTTTTGTCTTTCTTTTTTGTTTTTTTTTAACTAGGTCCACCTTTTGAATGGTCCACCGAAGTACGCTTTATTGTACGGGAAGCAAGCTACACCACTTTCACCTTCACCTACGTCTTCACCTATTTCTTACGCATCTTTTCATATTATTATTTTTATTATTATTATTATTATTATTATTATTATATTGTTACTTTTATTTATTTAAAATATACGTTGTCTTTCTTGTATTCCTACTGTAGTTGTTTACCTTATTCTAGTTCTTCCCACTAATGTAACCTAATGTGTTTCGCGTAGGTAGATGTTTCGCGTTAATATGTTTCGCGTTAATAGTTATTAAACTCTCAGTTGGTACTGTACTGGTGTTATCTGTATCTGAGGCCTATAGAATGTATTTAAACTACATAATTATTTTTCTTAGAATTTTAAAGTCTTAATTTACTTTACTATATAGTTAACAGTTTATAACTTACAATTTTTGTGTGCGTCGACCTGTTATGGTGGATGTAGATGCAATTTGGTGCACCTCTTCGTGTTGTCTGGGAGACGGCGCGGTTCAGCACTTCACGTAATATTAAATGTTTCTCGACGGTTTTGCACTAATTCCACTTTGGATTTTTCACTTTTATAACGAAGTGGCTCTTGGGAGTGGTCGCATAAGACTAGCTTCAACTTAGACATGCGGGGTGAATGGACATGACCCCTTTCCGTTCGAGTGGTACAGACACTCGCTATGAACTGGTTTTCGCCTCACCCGCAATGTGTAAAGGCGTCTGGTTTGGTCTCCTTGTTTGTATTGACCTGCTTTCTCTTCTCTGTTACGTAGTACTAATTTAACTTAAAACTTTTGAAGGGGCCTCTTATAGGAATACCACAAAAAATGTTTCAATTTCGTTTATTGGGCTTTATTAACGAACGGATGCACCTAGGTCGACTTTGATTACATATTCTTAACCATCGTTGAGGGGCGCACAAAAAAGGTTGTATACACTTTTTCGCTACGGGGCTCCGTTAAAAAGTTCAAAATATTTGATCCCCTCCCGCACCCCGTGCGAAGGGTTGATTTTGGTTTTGGTTAACTCACCTGGTGCTAAACCTTATGCTCTACCCTTCGATTCCCTTCTTGTTACTCGGAGGATGGTAGATCTTGGTTTTCGTTAGCTCAATAGGTGCTCAATCTCATAGTCCCTCGTTCGATTCTTTTCTTGATGTACAGGGGTGCTAGATCCAATGAGGGGTCTATCCCTAGTATCCTCCTACTCTCTTGTATGTCTATCAAGTTTATTATCAAATCTCAAACAGGCTAACAAAGTTAAAAAAACGCTTAAGAGACATTGTAGCCCTAAATATATCTCGGCCTGTGCCCTCAGTGGCATAAAGAGACTCTAAATCTTCGTGATTTGACTTGAAAATACCAGAGAAAAACAAAAGACCAATTAGAGCCCTCATTTCTACAATGTCAGTTTTTTGAAGCTCAACTTTCTCAGGTGTTTTGAATTTTATTCTGATTTCATGCAACTTTTCATTAGTGTGAATGACTACCTGATTCAACATGTCATCGGTCACAAGACATTCCCATGATTGAATTTCAGAACATTGATTGCCAAGTCTTTTGGCTGGTCCAATAATTCCTGGAAAATGCATTCTAGGTATTATGTTTTGAGCACGAGTTCTGGTATGCCCAGGAGCTGTTTTAGACCATTTAAATTTACTCTTTCCACGACCATACCAATAATTATAATTAATTAGAAGGTACATTGATTGATGAATTAGGATTAGCATTGGTACCGTGTTCATCTGCACAAGCATTTAGATCATCTTCATCATCGCCA
Organism: Catonia carolina; assembly: GCA_035578175.1. Lineage (NCBI taxonomy): Eukaryota > Metazoa > Arthropoda > Insecta > Hemiptera > Achilidae > Catonia > Catonia carolina. Next base: position 47,872,410 of record JAQMRL010000001.1, read on the forward strand.
ATAGATATTTCGGAATCTGAACTATGGTCACTAACCTCAAAATCAGGGTCAGCATCACTGTCATCAAACCCCAAATCACTATCACTATCTTCAAACATGTCCCTAACGGTAACAGAGAAATCTGGGTCATTTACACAAATATTACGTGAAAAAGAGGCCATTTTGTAAAAACACTACTTCTACAAAATTGTCACGTAATTGGTGACCCTGGGTCTGGGATACCCAAGCCGAGTTTTAATTTTTAATAACAAACACGCACAGAACACAATGACCTTGACAACCACTGACAGTTGCTCAGAATGCACTAACTTGAAACTACTGAGAAGTGGGAGGGGAAAACCGGACGCAGGTAGCCAACAGAACAAAATGAAAATTCCCTTGGGTCTCCCAGACCCAGGGTCACCAGATGAGGGTTAATATACCGATTCGGAAATTCGATAATATGAGGTGTACCGCGTTTGAATTGGTTTTTATTCCTGGAGAAACTGCATGGAAATCGTGTTGCGGTAACAAATCTTCTACCAAACTTACTATTTCGTACAAATGTTCTTGCAAACATTTCTGTATTTCGTCTTTTACTTTAAGGGCCGAAGATAACGTTTCTTCGGGTAGTGTGACGTCATTTTAAACACATCCCCTCCACAACTGTATCTTATCCTTCTACTCTTTTCACGACTCCCTTTCACAATTGTATCTTATCCCACCAGTATTTGCTCTTTACTATAAAACCCTAATTTTAGCCAACATCAAGTTGTTCTTCTCGTGACACTAAACAACGACTTTAACAATGGACTTTACTAACAAATTTAACGCTTTAACTCCGAAAAAATATTTACGAACAAAAGATATAAAAACCGGACATGAATACTCAATAGTTTCGATGAAACATACAGTAACAAAATTTGGTGAATCAATTCGAGTTGATATTATCGACGAGGGAAGAGACTGTTTCATATTTCTTCCGGACAGATACACTTCAAGTTTCACAACTGAAGAACTCACAACATTTGACTGCTCGTCTCACGTTCTAATTAAGACTGGGAAAGGAGAATTTCAAAAAAAAAGGTAAGTGAAAGGTTTTTAAATTGTATAAAACGATAATGCTTTTTAAAACTTGAAATTATTAAATTAAATATTAAAAATTTTATCCTTCCTTGCAGTAAACATAGCAACAAATTTTTTAAACGTAGATAATAAATATTTAGTTACATACTTCGTTCACGAACTCACGTGTAAAAACACAAACACCGGCTGGCTTGTCTAATACAGATAGGTCACAAAGGATGGGAGTCCAACAAAGAGCTTTGTAAAACAGAGTCAGTAGGGACTTCCATCCTCCATATGGACATCCATCTATCGTGAATATTATTCTCAACTCTTAGAATTATGAACAAAAGATGAATAAGGACAACCACCGAACGTGAAATCTAACTATGTGGACATCCAACCCTATGGATTTAAAAATCTGTAGTATAAACCAGTGTTAGGACTTCTATTTTTTGGCATCAGAAAATACAAAAAAAAACTCGATTCAGTGATATAATATCGTAATATCCAAAAAATGGACTTCCATCCTTTGTGCAGGCATATACAGATTTAATGTTTAGGAAATCTCCATATTTTTCTACAATGCTTATTTTAGTGCGAATTTGTGATTTTTCGGTTGTGGTTTTTGATATGAAAGTCTGTAAAACAATGTGATTTTTTTATTGACAAAAGTGTAGGCTATATTTAGTTATTTAAACGTATATTTGAGTCGTATAGTTCTGAAACTGGCCTTCTCCATTTTAGACAATTTTTCAGGAAGTGCAAAAAACTATTAGATTTACTTTTTGCCTCAAAAATGTTCAAATCTGGATTTTTTGAGTACTAATCTAGTATTTAATTAAGAAACGGTAAAAAATGAGAAAAAAGTAATTATTTTTGGTTTTATAAGCTTCTAAATAATGGATAAGGCAACTTTTGGTACTTACCCATAGATCAGGTTTGTTTTGGAACTAATCTTGATGGATTTGAACACTTTTGGAACTAAATTCCTAATTATTAAAATTAATCCAAAGGGTTTTATTAACAACAGATTTAAATTTAGAAAAAAATATTATTACGCTTTACATTTTTTATACCAAAATTTTATTTATAATCACAAAAATACAATAGTTGAACACAATGTAATCAATAATTTTTAAAAAAATCTCAAAGTAAATAATTAAAATTTTAATACAAAATACAATTTAAATAAAAAAAGGAATTATTATGATTGTATGTAATATCGCTAGTAAAACTAAACTCTTAAATTCACGTCTTCTTTCTCTTATTGGCTCACAATGAATGTTTTTAATATTGTTTTTATCATTTACCACAGCTTCTTTTAGATTTCTATAGAACTCCAATTCGTCAATTGATTTCCATTCATTTCCAAAGTGTTTGCCGAGTAATGATTTGACATCTCTCATTTTTGCAGGCTTGATCAAAGTACCTGGAGGAATAACTTCTGGCTCCATGGTGTGCTGTGAGCGTTCTTTCTTTTAAATATTTCTGAAACTACAAAGGTCAGAGCGGTAGGCTGTTTCGCCCCTGACTTTCATTGATAAATTTGTATTTTTTTTTAACGATGACCGTTTAGTTGGAAGGAATCTGAAATGCCAGCGTCCTGGCTTAAGTATTGATGACTCGGTGTCTGCTTTCCAGTCATATACTGAGCAATTTTCGGTTGACAAATTTAAAACTGAACCATGCTCTGAAAATATGTTACAGTATTCCTGAGGTTAAATTATTGTTTCTTTTTTCATTATTGATTTTTCAATTAGACCAAACACACGGTCAGGGGGCATGTATGAATGTTCTGTCACTGGAAAAATTATTTCAACATTTTGAATATGTGCAGGAGCTTAAGAACCTAACCAGTAACAAAGCATACCGATCATAGTGGAGTTTTTCTTCTGGCCTCCACGGCCATCTGAGAAAAGTCTGATTTTTTTTTATTTCTTCCGTAAATTTACTTTTTATTAGTCTATGGTATAAGGCACTTGTAATTTCGTTAGATCCCTTTGAACTGTCAGCCTCAGTCCAAGAATATATGTATACATTGTCCTTTGAAAGTTCGTCCGTCGAAGAGCCCTGACAGATAGTAAAATTATACATATATAATTGCCTACTGTAATAGGCACTTTGGTCCGGAGTTTTCGGGAGAACCTGGCTCTTTTGACAATCAAATGAAAATGTCATAGTATCATCCTTCTTTTCTTTTAGCATATGAAAAAATGCCTTTGCCCTAAGAGAATGCACACGTTTCTGGACTATTAGGTCAGTCTTTTCATTGCTATTTTTGCACCTCTTAATCTTTTCAGAAAATTCCAAGCAAACTGAGCACTTGTTAACAGCTGGATAGCCAATACCAATGTTGTATGTCTTATTGACATGTTTTCTAAAATAAGATTTTTTAACTTTACATTCACATGCAGCTTCGGAGTTATAAATGAGCCATAATTTATTTATTGACAAATCACTAGAAAGATATTTCCTCTCACTCTTTCCTCTACAATAATGAAGCTCAATTGGTTTTAATTTTTGGATAAATTTGTCAATGGAATGTTTCTTAATAGCAAATGCTTGACTTCGCCTGTCACTTCCATTTTCTTTAATAGTTTTGTTTTTGATATAATAGTTAGTGCATGCATTTCTTACCCTGGCCTTTGAAACTCCTAATAAGCTTAAAAATGTTTTCTGACACACTAGATATTGGTCGGTTGAAAATCTTCATGTGTTACATGAATGCCCTCTACATGACGATAAAATTGGTGTATGGTGGGCGTTTTCTGGACATCGTATTGTAAGGTTCATATATTTTCATGAAACTATAAATAGCGATGTGTACGTCAGAATTTTTAATGAATTTCATGAACAGTTCCAGCAAGATGGCGCAACATGTCACACGTCTCGCCAGTCCCTATCTCATATCAATCAGGCTTTCCCATGCGAGTTGTTAGTGAAGATTTGTTGCCTCCTCGTTCACCCGATTTGAGTATGTGTGATTTTTTTCTATGGGGTTATTTAAAAGAAACTTTACTAAACAAACTCCGGCAGTATACATGAGCTAAAGAATAACATCGTGGCAGCCATTCAAGCTATAGACGTTTCCGTATTGCGTCGTGTGTGCATTAATAACATTGAACAAGCGCAAAAATCTGTAAGCGTTCAAGGACGCCATTTTTGAGCATCTACTATAAAGGTGAAGTTGAAATTTGTATATAAATTTTAAATAAATATGTAAAATTATGTATTTAGTAATTCTATTTATTCATTTACTATTCGAATCCAATTGAGTCCCGAAGGCCGCTGTTAAATGCAGCGGACTACTTTTAAATGAATCACCCTGTAGTATTCAACTCTACTATTTACCTCCAGTAACCTATTAATTCAAACTGAATACATTTATTAGCAATTCAAACACAGATTAAATTGTAACCAATTAGAACATGTGAGGCTAAGATATATTTTATTTATATTCACAACAAATTTTAGTACATTACAAAAGTCGTAAAAGTCAGCGAAACAAATTTTACTGAGTTGGTAATTTGAACAGTTTTGTTCTAGAAGCAATTATAGGTCATAATTCAGATCGAAGAAGTCAGAATATAACCTTTTAACAAGTTCTGAGGCTTGAATCATTAAACGGCTACTTTTAAACGAATAAACCTGTAATATAAAAATAAGGGCTTGTATCTTAAGCTTTCCAGTTGCAAGATGAATCATCACATACGTTCACTGGAGTTTATTTGGAATTGTATCTACAGTTTCTTAGACATTGAATTGTTAGAAATATGGCCCCCAGGGGGCACCCATTCTTATATATATGAATGCTCGTCCATGCATATATATGTAGGTGTTCGGGTGTGGCAACCCCGGGACCCCAGCTAAGAGCTAACCTTATTTCAAAACTATACACAGGTTGCTCTTACACTACACACAACAATAATACTACATCACACACACCACACTTTCTTTCAACACACACATTTACATACCCTACACACAACACATACACAAAGTTTTTTCTTACACACATTTATAATGCTGGCGAGGATGGGATGCGGGCTGGTCGTGCGTAACCCTTTCCGGATTGGAAGGTCTGGACTGTGGTTGTGCTGCTGTGAGCTTGCTCTGCCGAGGCTTTGCGCCATCCTTTAGCCCTTCCAGTCGCTTCGGTACTGTGGCAAGAAGTGGACCATGGGTAAGAGTGTCGGAGCTCTTACTGCTGCGTGCGAGCCTCTGGGACGTCGGTATCAGTGGGTCAGGCAGTACCTGACTCCCCGGCCCGGATGAAATATGTGGGAGATGGCTGCCGGGAGTACTCGGCCGGGTCCTTCTTTTTACTAGGGACCTGCGGCGTGCGCGGGTCATCTCTCCGCCCGCACCTTGCTTTCACGATGACTGGAAAAGCACTTAAGATAATGTTACACAAACAATCTTCCCCCGGTATGAAAAGACTATGGTCTAGCTTGTCGGACGATAGTGATAACAGTGGTGATAACACAGACAAATTTTTTGTTGTTCGTTGTGTTGGAGAAGAAGGGTCGCTTTCAAAAGTTTCCCCCTTCATTATTAACAGGTCTGTTCAGTCGGTTTGTGGCTCGCCACACTCTATTAAGAAATTAAGGAATGGTACTTTGTTAATTGAAACAACGTCTGCGAAGCAAAGTAGCAGCGTTGGTAAAATTACTCAAATCGGAAGTACTGCAGTTACCGTTGAACCGCATAGGTCCCTCAACTCATCTCGAGGAGTAGTTTACTCTCGAGATATACAAGATATGTCTGAGGCTGAGTTATTGGAGGAGCTTACCTCCCAGAGAGTGACGCAAGTCAAAAGAGTTATGCGTCGGGAAAATGGAATTGATGTCGGTACCCCGACACTTATCATAACATTTTCCACCCCTCAACCTCCGGATCGTCTTAAGTTGGGTTATTTGTCTGTTCGAGTGAGACCGTATGTCCCAAACCCTCTGCGCTGTTTTCAGTGCCAGGAATACGGACATACGAAAACAAACTGCAAGAAACCTGCGATATGCGCCAAGTGCAGTTCACCTGACCACTTAGACAGCGAATGCACTTCTGAAACAGAACTGTGTGCAAACTGTAAAGGAAGTCATTCAGCAAGGTCTCGGGAATGCCCCAAGTATAAAGAAGAACGGGAAATTCAGAAAATTTCGTCTGAACAGAAGCTTTCTTTTCCGGCTGCCCGGAGCGAGTACAGAAAACGAAATAGCATTCGAAATGCAGTCCAGCCTGACATTTCGTTTGCAGCTGCAACTAGTGTCCAGTCTCGTGTGTCTGGTGAGTGCTCGTCATGCGTTGAGTTGAAGAGTGTTGTTGAGAACCTAACTAAACAGGTTGCTTCCCTGACTTCTGCACTGAAAGCTTTATTAAGCACCAAACAGAGTGAAATTGGTTTAAAGAGTTCAGTGCCTCAAGTTGGTAACCTTTCTGCGACGCAGAATACAAAAGTTCAGCTGTCAAATAAGACAGTCGCCTCTACCTCAAAGGGGAAACCCCTTTCATTGCCCAAGACGCTTCCAGTGGATGCGTCTAAATTTCTAAAATCTCCTTCGTCTGGGTCCAAGATCCACGATATGATAGGAGATCCATCGGCCCTTGATAAGGGCTTTATACAAGTCAAAGGAAAGAAAGGGAAGGAGAAAATTGTGTTTGACACATAAGTCCTTTTCTTTCTGAAATACCCTTTAATAATATTATTCAATGGAATGTTCGCGGGATCCGGTCTAGGTATGAAGACATAAAGTTATTGATCCGGGAAAAGTGTCCGATTGCGCTGTGCCTGCAAGAGACGATGTTACAGCCTGATGTCTCAATCTCCGTTCGTGGATACGAGATGTTTAGGAAAGATTCCCTGCATGGTGGCCCTGGTGGTGGGGTCGCTATATTACTTCACCAGTCAATGCAAGGGATAAGTCTGGATATTCAGACGGATCTTCAGGCCGTGGCAATCAGGATTACTGTCCCGTTGTCAGTTTGTGTGTGTAATATTTACTTACCACCAAATAGAGAAATTTCATACCTAGCCATACGAGAATTACTGGAACAGTTACCAAGTCCATGTATATTACTAGGAGATTTCAATGGTCACCATTATTCTTGGGGCTCCTCACTGTGCAATGGTAGAGGTCACATGGTGGAGAGGGTCCGGAGTGATTTAGACTTATGTCTATTGAACGATGGATCTGAAACATTCATGTCATCCTCAACAGGATCCTGGTCGTGCTTGGACCTTACTTTCTGTAGCCCGTCCCTTGTACCACGGTTGTTGTGGAGAGTACTGCCAGACCTGTACGGAAGTGATCATCGACCGGTGGTGGTCGAGTTTTTTGACTACCAGTCTGTCGATGACCTTCCAAAACGATGGATAGAGAAGCTTGCACGGTGGAATGAGTTTTCAAGTTTGATGGAATCTAAATATGAAGATGATGATGATGCACGAAGCCTGTTGTCTTCCTTTGTGGAGAGGATGTCTGCAGCAGCTGCCCAGAGCATTCCTAAAACATCGGGTAAAGCGCGGCGGCCGCCGGTGCCTTGGTGGAATAATCGGTGTAAGGAGGCTCTTCAGGACCGCCGTAGGGCCCTGCGAGCTTTTAGTCGCAGACCTACGGATGCTAACCTGGAAGCTTACCGAAGAGCTCGGGCCTGCTGTAGGCGTATCTTTCTGGAGAGTAAGAGAGAGTCGTGGAGCCGTTATGTTGCAGATATTAATAGGAGTACCCCTGTGACAACGGTGTGGAGAAAACTGCGGTCCGTTTGTGGAAGGATGTCTCCGCACCGAATTGCAGGGTTGCAAACTGACGGTTCCGTGATTACGTCACCAATCGACATTGCGAATGCAATTGGTTCTTCGTTAAGATCAGCGTCTCTCACGTCTTCATATTCAATTCAATTTCAAAATCATAAGAAAACCATTGAATCTCTTCCTTTTCATATAGCGGACACAAATGATCCTCTGAACATTCCTTTTTCAATGCCTGAACTAAGAAAAGCGCTCAAAGTTTCTCGAAATACCTCGCCTGGAGGAGATGAAATTACACTTTCGATGATAGCGCATTTACCAGACTCCGGGTTAAGGCAACTCCTACATATTTTTAATAAAATATACGCTTCTAGAAAGCTTCCAGAGTCTTGGAAAGAAGCAATTGTTGTCCCGATCCTCAAACCTGGCAAAGATAAAATGTTGGCCTCCAGCTATCGCCCCATCTCTCTGACAAGTGTTGTATGTAAGGTGATGGAAAGAATGGTGAATAGTCGTCTCATGTGGTATCTGGAAAAGAATGACTTCCTCGCTCCTGAACAGAGCGGTTTTCGTAGAGGGAGGTCTTCGACAGACCACTTGGTGGCCCTTGAGACGGCTATCTGCAATGCGTTTGCATTGCGGCAGCGCCTCGTTGCCGTATTCTTTGATTTGAAAAAAGCATATGATACGGCTTGGCGACGAGGTATTCTTAATACCTTGCGGGAGTGGGGCATCGCTGGGAACATGTTGGCCTTCATTAAAGACTTTCTGGATGGCCGATCATTTCGTGTAAGGGTTGGTCAGAGTTTGTCAAACAGGTTTGATTTGGAAAATGGTATACCGCAGGGGAGTGTAATTAGTTGTACCCTATTTGCGGTTGCCATTAACAATATTGTGAAAAGTTGCGTATACCCTGTTAAATGTTCGTTGTTTGTAGATGATTTTGCGATATATGTTGCATCTAGAAATGTTGTTTCAGCTGAACGAGCCCTACAGCTTACTATATACCGTCTTGAGGAATGGTCACGGCTGACTGGCTTTAGTTTTTCTCCTGAGAAGACTAAATGCATTCAGTTTTGCCGAATACGGACTGATAATGTTCCAAGACTGTATTTAATGGGTCAGTATATCGAAGTTAGCACTGAAATCAGGTTTCTAGGTGTTATATTCGACAAAAGACTTACATGGGTTCCGCATATAAAAGACCTACGGGCTAGGTGCTTAAAGGTGGTTGATATTCTGCGTGTTCTTACAGGTACATGTTGGGGAGCTGATAGATCATGTATGATAAGGTTCTACAAGGCTCTAGTGCGATCACGTATAGATTATGGCGCTGTAGCGTACTCATCTGCTACTCCCACTTCGCTGAGAATGCTTGACACGATCCACAATTCATGTTTACGATTGTCTACAGGTGCTTTTCGTTCTAGCCCTGTTGTCAGCATCTATATTGACGTACTTTGCCAAGTTGAAAGCTAGACCTTATCATTTTTTGCATGACATCATTCTCAACAACTCTTGTCATGATTTGCATCTGATGAATGCCCGATTGCCTTCACCATTCGGTGTAAGAGCGTTGGGGATATGCAACAACCTCGGTATTGCGATTCCTCGTGTGTACCCATGTAATTCATGTCTCTTTCCACCCTGGACCATCGCTCAGTTACACATTAACTTTGAAATGTGCAAATACTCAAAGGCAGACACAAGTTCTGTGGTATTTAATAGCATTTTCAGTGAGTTAGTTGAAGCTATTAAACCATCTACGGTTGTATACACGTGAAGGTTGTATACACATGAAGCGTGTCATCACTGATTCCTGGCAGGTAGAATGGACTGGCTCTCATGGCAACAAACTTCGGGAAATAAAACGTAATGTTAAGCCTTGGGATACGTCACTGAGGAAGAATAGAAGGGAAGAAGTTGTCATCGCTCGACTTAGAATTGGGCACACCAGATTAACCCATGGGTATCTCATGACGTCTGGTGATGCTCCAGTTTGTGGCAGATGCGATTGTCCTTTGTCAGTTAAGGGTTAAGGCAACTCCTACATATCTTTAATAAAATATACGCTTCTAGAAAGCTTCCAGAATCTTGGAAAGAAGCAATTGTTGTCCCGATCCTCAAACCTGGCAAAGATAAAATGTTGGCCTCCAGCTATCGCCCCATCTCTCTGACAAGTGTTGTATGTAAGGTGATGGAAAGAATGGTGAATAGTCGTCTCATGTGGTATCTGGAAAAGAATGACTTCCTCGCTCCTGAACAGAGCGGTTTTCGGAGAGGGAGGTCTTCGACAGACCACTTGGTGGCCCTTGAGACGGCTATCTGCAACGCGTTTGCATTGCGGCAGCGCCTCGTTGCCGTATTCTTTGATTTGAAAAAAGCATATGATACGGCTTGGCGACGAGGTATTCTTAATACCTTGCGGGAGTGGGGCATCGCTGGGAACATGTTGGCCTTCATTAAAGACTTTCTGGATGACCGATCATTTCGTGTAAGGGTTGGTCAGAGTTTGTCAAACAGGTTTGATTTGGAAAATGGTATACCGCAGGGGAGTGTAATTAGTTGTACCCTATTTGCGGTTGCCATTAACAATATTGTGAAAAGTTGCGTATACCCTGTTAAATGTTCGTTGTTTGTAGATGATTTTGCGATATATGTTGCATCTAGAAATGTTGTTTCAGCTGAACGAGCCCTACAGCTTACTATATACCGTCTTGAGGAATGGTCACGGCAGACTGGCTTTAGTTTTTCTCCTGAGAAGACTAAATGCATTCAGTTTTGCCGAATACGGACTGATAATGTTCGAAGACTGTATTTAATGGGTCAGCATATCGAAGTTAGCACTGAAATCAGGTTTCTAGGTGTTATATTCGACAAAAGACTTACATGGGTTCCGCATATAAAAGACCTACGGGCTAGGTGCTTAAAGGTGGTTGATATTCTGCGTGTTCTTACAGGTACATGTTGGGGAGCTGATAGATCATGTATGATAAGGTTCTACAAGGCTCTAGTGCGATCACGTATAGATTATGGCGCTGTAGCGTACTCATCTGCTACTCCCACTTCGCTGAGAATGCTTGACACGATCCACAATTCATGTTTACGATTGTCTACAGGTGCTTTTCGTTCTAGCCCTGTTGTCAGCATCTTAGTTGAAAGTGGAGAAATGTCGTTACACAGACGTCGCCAGCAGCTTATATTGACGTACTTTGCCAAGTTGAAAGCTAGACCTTATCATTTTTTGCATGACATCATTCTCAACAACCCTTGTCATGATTTGCATCTGATGAATGCCCGATTGCCTTCACCATTCGGTGTAAGAGCGTTGGGGATATGCAACAACCTCGGTATTGCGATTCCTCGTGTGTACCCATGTTATTCATGTCTCTTTCCACCCTGGACCATCGCTCAGTTACACATTAACTTTGAAATGTGTAAATACTCAAAGGCAGACACAAGTTCTGTGGTATTTAATAGCATTTTCAGTGAGTTAGTTGAAGCTATTAAACCATCTACGGTTGTATACACGGATGGATCAAAGTCAGATGTTGGAGTTGGTTGCTCGTTTGTTGCTAATGGGAGAACCTATTTGTTTGGATTACCTGCGGGAACCAGTGTTTACACGGCTGAACTTTACGCTATTAGTAAAGCTCTGTCTGTAGTCTGTGTGCGTGGGCGTCGGGTGTTGGTGTGCACTGATTCGCTTAGTGCCCTTCAGTCGATTACTGATTTATATTCACGCCACCCGCTAGTTGTAGATGTCCACGGCACCGTGAAGCAGCTTAACGATAGAGGAGTAAGCGTTGTTTTCTGCTGGATTCCGGGTCATGCTGGAATCTCGGGAAATGAGGCTGCTGATTTGGCCGCTAAGGAGGCGGCACGCCAACCGGCTTTCACGCAATATCTGACTGTGTCAGATTTCGTGGGCCTGGTGAAGCGTGTCATCACTGATTCCTGGCAGGTGGAATGGACTGGCTCTCATGGCAACAAGCTACGTGATATCAAACATGCCGTTAAGCCTTGGCCTACGTCGCTGAGGAACAACAGAAGGGAAGAAGTTGTCATCGCTCGACTTAGAATTGGGCACACCAGATTAACGCATGGGTATCTCATGACGTCTGGTGATGCTCCAGCGTGTGGCAGATGCGATTGTCCTTTGACAATAAAACATGTTTTGGTAGATTGCATCTGCTACGCAGCTCTGCGTCGGCGGTTTAAAATACCCTGCGAGTTGCGTGATGTACTCGGCGACGATAGCCATGTTTTAGACTCAACATTGAGATTTCTTAGATCCATCTGTGTATATAAAGATGTCTAATGGGGAAACGTTAATGTTGTTTAATGTTATATGTGTATTTGTGTGTTTTATTTTTTTTTATTTTCGTGGCCCATTTACAGCCTTTTGTTTATGTTTTAGGTCTGTGATATTAATGTAAATTATATTGTTTGCTGTGATACTAGTTTTTAAGATTTTTATGTGATAGTTTATAAATGTTGTTTATTCCAACTGTGATATTAGATTTAAGTTTGTGTTTGTATGTTTATCTTATATAAGTTTTTAAAATAAATGTTCTTTACTGTAAATTTTATTTATGAATTTTTCTTTATCTGTGATATTTTTAGTTTTAGGAGTTATATTTAAATAAAAAAGTATATATTATATTATATTCAAGTACGTTCTACACTCGGGCCCTTTACACCCGCGTGTAGAACAACGGGCGATGATAACCGTCTGGTTTTTCGCCCTAAAAAAAAAAAAAAAAAAAAAAAAAAAAATAGGCTTTGTCAGTCAAACATGTATTGGTTGATTGCGTCTGCTACGCAGCTCTGCGTCGGCGATTCAAGATTCCCTCTGACATAAGGAATATACTCGGTGACGAAAGCCCTATTTTGGACGCAACTTTAAAATTTTTACGATCCATCAGTGTTTACAACAGTGTCTGATAGTCTGGGGTGTGTTGCAATGTTTTATATGTGCTAATCTGTTCTATTTTATAGTATATGTATTTATATTAGTTGTAAGTTTGTATTTATATGTCTGTGTTTTTATTATGAGGCCCCTTTACAGCCTTTTGCGACGTCATATGTCTGTGATATTATTTGTTTTTAATGTAATTTTTTAGTTGTGATATTAGTTTTTAAGATTTTAATTAAGTAAGTGTCAATGTCATTTTTGTTATTTATTGTTACTGTGATATTAAGTTTAAGTTTATGTGTGTATGGTTTTTGTTTTTAGCGTTTTTTAGCCTATTTTGTCTGTGATACTAGATTATAAGATTTTAACTATTATATATATATATGTATATGTATGTATGTATGTATGTATGTATGTATATATATATATATATGTGTGTATGTATATGTATATATTAAAAAAGGCGTTCTGCACTCGGGTTTTTTTACACCCATGTGTAGAACAACAGGCGATGATAACCTCGCTAAGGTTTTTCGCCTCAAAAAAAAAAATAAAAAAAAAATGTTAGAAAAATGTAACTTTGTATGCAAACTGTTTCGAGAAATGACTATATATGAACTAACGGAAAGGCGGAATGAAGCTTTTATTAAAAATTTTAATTTAAGGGTACGATCACGCTATATAACATTAGATGCCAATGCCGGCCTCATTGGCGCAGTTGGTAACGTGCTCGCCTCTCATCATGCGATCCTGGGTTCGAATCCCACTCAGGCACGGCATATTTTCATACGTTACAAAAAATCATTTTATCCTCATCACACACAGTTACACCCCAAAGTCGTCGCTAATGACCTTGATGTTGATGCGACGTTAAACAAATTAAAAAAAAAAAACATTAGATAATTTACAAGATCGCTAAAAACACTTTTTCCCTTTGATTTTCAACGGTTTTTTTCAAAATCTATTGATATGTTTTGTTTTAATTTAACAGCGTCTTATGTACCCCCCCTCCAATTCACCCATTTGAAATTGAACACTTATCAAATGGTAAATTTTACTTCCAGGACTTTATTGAAACTCCATGTTTTCATTCTATATGGTATGTTTTTCACCCATAACGTAAGAGACGTTGGCATATGAAAGTTTTAACCCTTTCTAAACCACAATATAATTTTTAAGTTTAAAAAAAAAATCAACCTGAAATCCTTGATAAAGAGCTAAAAACTAAAACATAGAAATTTTGTTTTTGAAAAATTTCAAAAATTTAAATTTTTTTAAATATGTTGTTTTTAAACAACATTGGCCTTCCAGTACCAACGTTTCTTTTGCTTGTTGAAGCATCTGATTGATGCATTACTTGTTTCACTACTTGGCACACTGGATGCAACTACTGAAGGTCCTGGGTCATTTTCTGAATCTAATTGATCACTAGCTTCATCTGCATAATTATGGGTATTATCAGATTTACACTGTGAATTAGCTGACAGTAACTTATTGCATAAATGCATCAATTCATCACCATCAATATCAGAATCACTATCTTCATAATCAGATATGGTACCGTCTTGTACACACGCAAGAAAACTAATTTCGTCTGAATTTAATTTATTCATTTTTATATAGAAATCAAAAATAACAAAAAAAGAATAAAACACTACGTTAAAAACTCATAAATTACACAATATAACAACACATATTCAAAAACACAGTTTGACTGAATGATCGTTCCGAATGTTTACAGTCACAACACACATAACCTACAAAACGCACGTGGGCCGTAACCAGCCAATGTTGTTTATAAACTACACACAGTTCTCGCTCAATAAAAAAATAAATACAAAGGTAAAAGTAATTACAAAAACGTTTTTATGTACAAAAATAATTACCGAATTCAATGAATATTTTTATTTACGAAAATATGCAACAAGAAATTCACACAAATTCAATAAAAACACGAAATGTTACCGGATACCGCTAACTGCAACGAGGTTATTATAAACTCGTATTACATTATATTAGAAGAATAAAACAGCGCTTTCTACTGGACAAAACGTGAATTAAAGGTGTGTAGCTTGTGAACAACATCGGAAAGTAAAGGTACGGCGCTTAAATTTTGTTGTTTTTGAACTACAAACGTATGTTGTTTTTAAACAACAACGGTTGAGAAAGGGTTAAAGAGATTTTTGAAACTCAAATCCCCCTGGGTACGTATTTCATTAATTTTTAAGAAAAAACTTAACGTATGTGTTTTAAAAGTCGGTTTCAAAGCCACTATAACTCACCGCAGAATTCTTTTAGATTTTCAAAATTTAACATATCGTAAATTTAACAACATGAACTCACTTGCTTATGAATTAATTTTTATCCCAAGAACAATGGCATGGAAATCATTTTGTAGTAGTAAATACTCCTCGAAATTTACGATATCTTACTGATGTTCCTGTGACTGTTTCCATGGCGTCATACAATTTAAGGGCATCTGATGATGATTCGTCTCTAACTTTGACATCGTATTAACTATTTATCCCTTCCACAATTTTATATGAATCCCTACTTCTTTTTTTCCCTTTCGCGGATTTCTGTTCTATATAAATCGCGGTCCAAACGTTATAATCAGTCTACTCATGACAACAGACACATTAACAATGAACTTTGTGAACAAATTTAATAATGTTGTTTCGTCATACTAACGACTTACTGAATTAACTATAAATTATGAACATATAGAATATTTTCTATGAGTAAGCCAAAAACAATGTACGGTGAGGCAATAAAAGTAGAATTATGTCATGAAGACAATCATTTTTATGTTTTATCTTCTAGCTACATTCAACTATATATTCTCGGAGGAAGAATTAAAAACCACAAACTTTAGAAATTATAAGTTGTTGAAGAATCGACAAGGAGATCTCAAGAAAAATTAATATGGTAAGTCATAATGTATTTTTTTATGATAAAATAATTAAAGGAGTTCAGGATGAAAGGTTTCAAATAAAACAATGTTACTTTTTTTAAAATATTTATTAACTTCTTCTTTAGAAAATGTCATTATTGTCCTTTTTATAAGCTCTATTTTAAAAAAATTTCTGATGCGAGTAAGACGGCTCGCCGACCAATCCATCGTAGTTGATCCAGTCTCCTAGAAAAATACACAAAAACATGTTACTTATTTGTTATTATAACCCTTTAATGCATGGTGTAGCTCACGGGTCACAAAAAGAAAGAAAAATTTAAAATTTTTAATTACTAGGATCAGTTCTACAAAAATTGTTGTGTTTCTTATCACATGGTTAGCCAAATATGACTGAAAGGGGGAGTCTGCAGTTGAATTTTTTTTTATTTTTCAGCATTAAGTGATATGTTTGTTTTTTGATTTAAAGGGTGGTAAATTTCAAATTACCTCATATAAAAAAACCTGAAAAATGTTCACTACAACCCTCAATATAAGTTTTGGAGTGGAAAATTAGTATTTCATTTATTTCCTTAAAACTTTAAAATTATTTTAGATATTGATTTGGTGTTAATTCAGAATTAATCAGAAAGATGTGCTCTATAATCATTACTGAAATCATTTTGCCTTATAATAATTTTTAATGAAAAACGTGAAAAATCAGAGCAGTTATTGCGATATTTTAATTATTTTTTTAGCTCTTACCAAAAGCTTTTATCCATACTTCAAAAGAAAGAGCATAAAATTCTGAGTACATTTAAAAAAAATTCATAAAGATAGCTTTTATAGAACAGATTTTATAAGGATTTGAATATTAAAAAAAAACATAAAACATTTTACATCCGGAAAATTAAACATAAAGATTCACTCACCATTTTAGAACTCCCCAGCTCCATAACTGATACCTTCTTTTTCTACCATGCTCTGTTCGGTTCTCAGCTGTTTTATTCTTAACCTCCTTCTTCTTTCTTGAATTTTTGTTAAATTTATTGAAGCCATCCTTCATTTTCTTACAATATCCTTTCTCCTTGCGTAAGCCGTTGTAGTCCTACCTGGTGATATCGGTGCAGATCTCATTGCACATAACTGTACGACATTTCTGAAGTTTAACTCCCCGACTGCTCCTAATACTGCTATTCAACTAATCTTCTTGAAGTACATTTTGATTTTTGACAAGTTTTCCAGATAAGACTATGTAAAATCTCATACCTGTTCTGTGTATGTAAACTATCTTCGGTAAGTCGTTTGTATATTGGAGCTATATGTTTCAAGGCAAGTAAATTAATGGGTGTTTTTACATTGTCCTTGTGGCTGCCTGGGTTTTCCTTCCGTGCTTTTGCCCTATTGTAAAAACACCAACTATTTTCATCCATAGGGCACCTTTGGTGTTTTAGTTCATCATCGGTTGAAACGCAATGATGCAAGGTGGTTAAACTGAACTTTTCATTTGTTTGGTGTCTTTATTTACATTTGCTGCGATAGCATTTCGATAATATTTAGTTAGCTTGTCATTTTTAAACTTCCAAATGACTTACCGCCTAATGTTATACCATGACTACTACTGTCCTTCACTAACTTACGCAAGGCTGTACCTAAGCGTTTGGCAACATAGTTTATACACTTCTCTTTAATTAATACTATGTCCTTACCATACACTTCCAAATCTACAAGATTACGATACACTGCTGAGTCACCATCACTGATAATAGTAGTATATCTAAACTTGTGCGACAAAGAACGTTTCCAGAGAATCTGTGCTGTAGTCGTTTCCATGGCTGTAGAAGATCCATCGTAGTTCTTACTACAAAACTCTTTGTGGCCATCATACAAAAAACAATATTCAGCAGAATTTTTCCCTAATTCGTTGGCAGTATTAGCACAATCCCTACAAAATTTTCTGAGCACAGCATAGTCAATAACTAATCCAGGAGCCAGTTCAATTACACAGCCAACACCGTACTTAAGAGGCGTGACCTCTTTTGTGCCATGTTGCATCAAATGACACAGCTCAATCTATGATTTGTTCATCATTCAATGATGGTTCGAATTCTATATGATGTTGTCGCACCTTCTTTCTTGCATTATATAAAATATTTGGATCCAGTAATGACTGTACTTTGACACAACTCTCTTGAATGTTAATTAAAAGTTTGCTTGCTCAGTGAAGACACGTTCATGACCATTGCAATCTGCTGCATGGCTGAATGTCCCTTACCAGTAGATAGAAAAGCACTTGTTACTCTTCTATTGATGTCAGAAGCGTTTAATTTCTGTGATTTAGTTGATTGAGAAATTTTTGGTAAAGTAGACACATTATTAATAATATTTTCACCGTAATTACACTTTAAACACATATTATGGTTCATCCCTAAAGTACATGTAGTGTACACTTCTAACTCTGCTTTAAAACACTGAGGAATAACACATTATTAAATAAGCTGAATGCTGGCTTATTCACAAATAAATATTCAGGCGCGACTTCATTTGTGTCCGTGATTGAACTCTTTATAAAATCACTAACTCTAATAGGTCGTACATCTACAGGATTCGTCTGGCTACCTATTGCACTAGAAGGGCCTGGTTCTGGATCAGTTATTTCTTTGTAAGTGCCTGGTTCTGGTTTAGTTATTTCACTAGACATGCTCGATTGTAATTCAGTTATTTCACAAACTGGAGTGTCATAACTTTGTTGCCATCGTTTCTAGATTGCCAATCGAGCTTTAGCCTTATTATTTCTGATTACCTTTTTAATTTTCGGCATGGTTCTTAGTAAAATAGGAATAAGTGTCAATAATAAAAGTAAAAAATAAGGTGATAAATCACAGCACACCGCAAAATAAAAATATACGATTCACAGAAATATAACTAACCTATACAACTAACCTAAAATCAAAAACACTACACTAATAGCACTATATTTACGGTGATATTTACATATATTTACACGATAAACTAATAATAAAAGAAACTAAATAAATAACTTTGCTCAGATACTTAATTATTTTTGAAAAATATGACAAAAATTTATAAATAAAACTTTCCAAACCGCACAATGAACCCAAACACGCACTTATAAACACTAGTAGTAACAAACTCATAGAAGTTTTTTGTCAGTGCTCCTTTTGTGGCAAGATAGCGAAATAGAAAAAGAATAAATTAACCTTTCTAACAAAAAAAAAAAAAAAAATCGTTGTTCTATCTAGAGCGGTTCTTTCAAAATCATAGTTTGAAAATGGATTTTTTTTAGACAAATTATGTCACGTCACCATAACAATAATCCTTTATTTTATTTATTTAAAATTTTTTTTATTGCGTATTTTAACAAAATGAATATACCAAATTGTAGAGAAAATTTCAGAGAACATAAAAAAAGTTTGAATTTATTTTTAATCTCTTTTGACTGTAGACTCCCCCCTGAAGCTCTAACGAAAACCCATAAATCCAGTTTTCCGGGAGCCATTCAGTACCAGTCTGCCATTTCTTTTTGTTAGGCATCGGATGTAATTCTCAGCCTTCTCTAACTTGAGAAAAATCTGGACTTCATTGTTTTAGTTGATGATTTGTTTTAAATTGTTTCCTTTGATACTTCTCAAATTAAAAATGTCAAATAAATTATTAAACATTGTAATAAATTTTATTGTCCCATCACAGTCGGCCGCGTTGGCGATGTTGGTAACGTGCTCGCCTCTCATCACGCGGTCTTGGGTTCGAATCCCACTCGGGCATGGCATTTTTTCATACGTTAAAAAATATTCATTTCATCCTTCACCGTCTGCATTAGCAGCAATTTGCAAAACAGTCGGACGTTAAACCAAAAAAAAAAAAAAAAAAAAAAACAGTCTTAAAAGCCAAAAATGTTCTTTACAATACCTTAAAAGCATCCGCCACACTTCTATTTAACAGTTGAGCTGCTAGCTTAACTTTCATTTTTCGATTCTTGAACCAGACATGATGATTTTTAATTTTATTACCTATATTAAGACCTTGGATTTTTCCTGTTGGAGTAATTTAAAAAAAATCCTATTTGATTACTCTCCCATCCGAGTTCAAAAGTTCTTTCAAGCCATGGACCAGATTTCGAACTAACTTTAGCATGTGGGATGGATCAATAGAACATTGAAATAATGAGATCCACTTGTGAAATGTGTCAGCAGTTGGTTTGAGTCTTTCAAATTACAACCAAATCTTACGAAAGAAGAAACGTTAGATAATGTGCCATCGAAAGTGATTCAGGCAACTTTGATGGTTACGACAGATAGAAGTTGCAAGCATTAAAAGGTCAGAGAATAAATTTGTTCGTCGGTGATTACTTTAATAAAAAATTACCCCTGAGGTATTTTCCACAACTTATTGACTCATACGAGGTGAATGACAAACACGTCATTGGCTATCGGAGCTCTGTCGTCAGTATTTCCACGTCCCACGTCCATGCACCCGTACAATTTTTTTCCATTCCAATCTATATGCTGCCGAATAATGGCAATTGCATCGAACATTAACTGCACACCAAACCATGCTCATTTTGACACTTTCTTTTAGTAGCCTACTCTGAAAACTTCTAAGCTAAACCCTCGTTCGCCATTATTATGCAGCTAATAAGTAAAAATACAAAGTAATACATTAATAATCATTTATTTATAAAGAATAAAGTGGTACAAAAAAATACATTTTATTATTATACAGCTAATAAGTAAAAATACAAAGTAATAATATTAATAATCATTTAAAAAATTATTTTATTTTATTTTTAAATCAAAAATGTTAAAAATAATTTAATAAAAAAGTGTTGACTAATGCAAGAATATTTTTACAAAACAGTGAATAAAATATTAAAACAAATTATTATTTTTTTTTTTATCAATGGCCGGGGTCATTTCTATCGCCACTTTCATAACAAATTCTAGTTTATCAACGCATACAAGTTTTTTTAACAACGTTCACTGTCTTGTTGAACCCCTATATTATTATTATTTTACAACTAATAAGTAAAAATACAAAGTAATAATATTAATAATCATTTAAAAAATTATTTTATTTTATTTTTAAATCAAAAATGGTAAATATAATTTAATAAAAAAAGTGTTGACTAATGCAAGAATATTTTTACAAAGCGGTGAATAAAATATTAAAACAAATTATTTATTTTTTTTACCAATGACCGGGGTCATTTCTATCGCCACTTTCATTACAAATTCAAGTTCATCAACGCATACAAGTTTTTTTAACAACGTTCACTGTCTTGTTGAACCCCTATATTATTTTTTCTTTTAAGAGACAACAAGTACTACGTGCATCAGAGGCAGGTGACCTAAAGTCTACGTTGAAATATTGATTAAAAATTCTTCTAAACATTGACTGACCAACCTTCATGTCATCTGAAGCTTTTTATTGTTTTTTTTTTAGGCGAAAAGCCTTGGCGAGGTTATCATCGCCTGTTGTTCTACACAAGGGTGTAAAAAGCCCGAGTGCAGAACGCCTTTTTTATATACGAGTATATGAAATAGCTAAAATCTTATAAGCTAGTATCACAGACATCACAGGCTAAAAAACGCTAAAAACACAAAAAAACATACACACATAAACTTAAACTTAATATCACAGTTAGAAAAAAAACACAAAAATGACATTGACACTTATGTAATTAAAATCTTAAAAACTAGTATCACAACCAAAGAATTAAAAAATTACATTAAAAAAAAAGAAAATATCACGGACATAAAAGATCACAAAAGGCTGTAAAGGGGCCACATAATAAAAACACAGACATATGAATGTAAACATAACTAATATTAAACCCATACTATAAGGGTAAAACTAATAGGACATTAGACACTGTCCTGATTAGCTGAGATATATTAATAAAATGATTAAAAATATTTATTTTGCCAGTTTCTACCATTTACAATGTTAATAACTCTATTTAAAAGTTTTTACACACATTAATAGCCAGCATCTGCCTAGTTCATATTTTCGTGTTAAAAATTAAGTAGTGGTACACCTGTCTCGACCGTGTCCTGTAAATTAATAATTATTTAACAGATTCATATTTAATGTTTGAAATCTGATGTAGTGGCTAACCTGTAACATGACCGTAGCTAGTAAAATATTACATAGGTTATGTTGCTACAGTCGGTTACACCAGTCCCGACAAAATTTGAACTGGCGACAACACACTTGTTGTCAACCCATTTCACTAATAAGATATTATCCAAACTTGTAATTTCATAAGAAAATCCTCTCTCCTTTATAATGCATCTTTGTCTGCAATAAGAGGGGGCTTAAAAATTCTGTTTTGCCTGACTGTACCAGCTGCTGTAATTTGCATCTGTTGAAGTACATAAAATAAATTGTATGACGAAAAGTAGTTATCGAAAAATAACTTATGGCCTTTTTCGTCACTAAATCTTTTAACTAGTTAAAAGCAACTCTAGGCCCTAACACAAAACGTTTCAAATTTTCTTGCGACAGTTCAGTTGTGCTACCCTGGTAAATTATAAAATCATAACAGACGCCACTTTTTCCACAAAGCATAAATATTTTTATGCCCCAAGGGTTTGGTTTATTCTTGACATACTGCTTGGGTACCATTCTTTGAGTAAATGGTACCATTGCTTCATCTACACCTAGTACCTCCTTAAGGTTCTTAAGATTTTAATTACATAAGTGTCAATGTCAATTTGTGTTTTCTTTTCTAACTGTGATATTAAGTTTAGGTTTATGTGTGTATGTTTTTTGTGTTTTTAGCGTTTTTTTAGCCTGTCTGTGATACTAGATTATAAGATTTTAGATATTTCATATATATATATAAAAAAAAAAAAAAAAAAAAAAAAAAAATGGCGTTCTACACTCGGGCTTTTTACACCCTTGTGTAGAACAACAGGCGATGATAACCTCGCCAAGGTTTTTCGCCTTAAAAAAAAAAAAAAAAAAAAAAAAAATAGTACCTCCTCGACTTTCAACTCTAAACATCGTTTCCGAATGGAATTAAATAATGGGCGAACCCTAAAGAATTTGTCACTACCATTTGTATCAATGTCTAGATTATTAACTAAATGTAAATTAGTTCTTAGTTCAAAAAATCTAGCTCTTGATAAACTGTACCCTAGTGGTACAGTTGCCGGCCGCGTTGGCGATGTTGGTAACGTGCTCGCCTCTCATCACGCGGTCTTGGGTTCGAATCCCACTCGGGCATGGCATTTTTTCATACGTTACAAAAAATTCATTTCATCCTTCACCGTCTGCATTAGCAGCAATTTGCAAAACAGTCGGACGTTAAACCAAAAAAAAAAAAAAAAAAAAAAAAAAAAAAAAAAAAAAAAAAAAAAAAAAAAAAAAAAAAAAAAAAAAAAGTGGTAAAAGGTGTTAACTCCATTTTAGTGATTTTTCAGGAGAGCGAAAAATATAATTTTTTTTTCTGTTTATTATTGTAACAAATTACTGGTAAGTCCCAGAAACTTGAAACTTACACCCAAAAGTTATTTTTCTCAGCAGATTTGAATACCATGACAATATTTTTCGTAAACCTTCCACCTACGCCCCTATTGGACTTAATATTCTTTACCACTAACATGTTTTTTATTACCTTATAGTAATAGTGTTAATATAAATAGTGTTAACTCCCAATGAACTTTATTACAAAACAGAAAAATTATGTTAATATTCACAGAAAGAATAATAATACAGCATAAATTAATAAAAAAAGCTATTTTTGTAAGTTATTAAAAATTTTGATTTAACTGCGTAAGCAAGGTAGAGTATTGGACCGAGGACCGAGCCTTGAGGGACTCCGGCTCGGATTGGTTTGACTGAAGAGGTGACGGAGTGGTAGTGTTGGGACGGAGAAGTGACGTAAAAGGTTCTGTTAGTGAGGTAGGAGTTCATCAGGCGGATGATGGGAGGAGGAAAGAGCAAGGAAAGTTTGTATAGGAGTCCCAAGTGCCACACCTTGTCGAATGCTGCCTTGAAGTCAAGGAGCACCGCCGTAGTGTCGCGCTTGGTGTTGGTGGCGTTGATGATATCGGTTGTGAGCCGAAGGAGCTGGAGGGTGGTGGATCTCTGTTTCCGAAAGCCAAATTGCTCTGGTCGGAGAACAGGGTCGAGTGTTTGGGTGAGGTAGGGTAGGAGTAGTCTCTCAAATAATTTTGAGAAGATGGGCAGGAGAGAAATCGGACGGTAGCTGGAAGGATCGGTGGGCGGTTTGTGCGGTTTAGGAATGACGCAGACCTTGGAGAGTTTCCAAGCTGCGGGGAAGTGTTGGGTTGTGAGGATGGCATTGAAGATTTGGAGAAGGTGAGGCTTTAGGTGAGGTGGTGAGTTAAGTATGGCCCGTCCGGTGATGTCGTCGGGGCCAGGTACCTTTCCCGGATTGATGGAGTGGATGACGGAGAGGAGGTCTTCGTCTGTGAATGGTGGTAGGTTTAAGGGTGTGGGATCGGCGAGAGTAGTGGAGACGGATTGTGTGATATGGTCTAAGTGGTTGGGATCGGGGTCGGTCTGGTTGTCGGTAAAGTGGGACTCGAAATGCGAGGCGAAGGTCTCGGCGATTCCATGGGCGGAGTACTGCTTCCCATCAGGCGTGTTGAGAGGATGACTGGTCCGTGGCTTGCGAAGTAGCTTCCTCGTGGCTTCCCAGGGGTTGTTGCCATCGTCGAGCGTGGCCAGGTATTCCTCCCAGCTCCGAGAACGGTGCTGGGCGAGGAGATACCGGCATCTCGCCGCCGCTCGGTTGAAGAGTGATCGATGGCGTGGATCCCTAGTCAGCTGCCAGAGTCGTCTGCATCGGCGTCGGTCGTTGATGGCGTTGCGAACAGCCGCTGGTAGGCCAGAACGGGTTTGTGGCGAAGGTAGAGAGGATGAGGCGGTGAGGCTTGAGTGGAGAAGGTCGGTTAGGTATCGGATGTGCCGATCGATGTGATCGGGGGTGAGCAAGGTTGGCGGGTTAGGAGGTAAGGCGCCGTCGACTGAGGCGTGGAAGGAGTCCCAGTCGACTTTGCGGGTAGGAGGAGTTTGTTTTGTGAAGTTAGGTGAGTGGAACTGGAAAAGAACTGGAAGGTGGTCAGAACCCAAGTCGTTAATTACTTGGGTGTCTGGTAGGTAGGGTAAGGACACGAATACACCGTAGTCCAGTGTGTTCGGGGTGTGTCCGTGCTGGTGGATGTGGGTAGGTGAGTCAGGTATGTGTAGCGAGATTGGAAGCGGTAGGTCTTGCAGGAAGTGAAGGAGTTCTGTGCCAGCGGTGTTCGTGGATCCACATCCGATGTCGCGATGCTTGGCGTTCCAGTCAATCCCGATGAAGAGCGGCCGTTGAATCTTGAATAACTCCGCAAGAGCAGTAGGATGAAAGTGGGTACTCGGTGGTCTGTACACTGACACGAATGTGACAGGTACAGAGCCGATAGGAACAGAAACTGCAATAGTTTCAAGGAGAGGTATGGTTGGTATTGTGAGGAGGCTGTGGGTGTGGCGCTTATGAATCATAATTGCCACACCACCACGGGCTGTTCGGGTAGAAGGTCGATCGGAGCGGTATATGATATATGGAGAGAGCTTGAAGGATTTATGAGGTTGAAGGAAGGTTTCTTGAAGTAGGACTACATCCACGTCGTGCTCTTCGAGGAATCGCTGCAGGTTGTTCTTATGCTGTCGGATACTCGCTGCGTTCCAAGTGACTACTGTAAAAGGCATTACGAGAGTAACAAGGGGAGCGATGAAATTACCGTAGAGATTATCTCATCAAAAGATTGCACAGTGGCGAGCTTCTGTAACGTCTGAATAGCCCAGTTTAAGAATTTCGGCGACGTTATCAGAGTGAAAAAGTTGGCACTGGAGGGCTGTGGCTCAGGTGGAGCAGAAGTGGTTGGTTTTGACGGAAGGGCGGGGAAGTCCGAGCTCTTATGAAGTTATACTGGCCTACTTGGGTTGATAATAACCGGTTGTGCCTGGGTAAAGTGCCTAACAGGTGCAGAAGTGTTCCTCGGTGACGAGGTTTTGAAAATTGTCTTACGGACCGTCTGCCGGGCCGGTGGGGAGATTGGGGAGCTAGCCGGCCCGGCTTTAGAATGAGAAGGGACAGGGGTTGGAGCAGTAGAGCTGGACTGTGCAGTCGCTGTAGAAGTTGCAGGTCGTTGTTGTTGCTGCTGTCGTCGTCTCTGGAGCGCCTTGTGTGCAGGGCACCCCCGGTAGTTAGCCGGGTGGTTACCCTGACAGTTGCAGCACGTTGGGGCCTCCTGCAGTGTTTTACATTGCTTGGCGTCATGCTCCCCTCCGCACTTGACGCATCGAGGGGCATGACAGCAGTTGACAGATGAGTGGCCGAAGCGCTGACATTTAAAACACTGCGGCAGGCCCGGACGACTCTTGAAAGCTTCCACAGTAACTGCGACGTTGAAGAGCTGGTGAATGTTGAATATCTCAGCCGAGTTGTCCTCCTTCTTTATCTTCACATAGAAGACATTTATGGGGCGTCCCCCTAAACCTTTTATAGGCTGGACCAGGGTGACGGTGTGACCCGCCACCTCTAGTGCCAGCTTGATGTCCGTTGGATCGGTGCTGAAGTGGAGACCCTTGACGGCAACCTTAATTTCAGCGGGCTCATCGAGGTGGTAGGTATGAAAATATACCCCCTCCTCGATGAACAGCGCTCTGACGATCTTGAAGTCAGCGACGGAAGAGCTCCGGAGCATGTAGGTGGAGCCCTTGCAGGTCATCACATACTTCGAAGATACCGCCGCGTTAATCTTAGATGGTAGTGCAGTCCACGCCGTTGGCACCTTAAAAACCAACGGCGGGATTTTCGCGGGACACTCTGTAGAAGGTGTCCCACTCGTGTCGGACGACCCTGTAGACGATGTAGCAGTGATGTCCGGTCGTTGGCGCTTGCGTCCAACGACCTCCACGAAGTCTTCTGGTGAAGGCGTGTCACACTCCATGACGTTACCTGGTCGGTGTCTCTGGAGCGTATGTAACTCATACACGTGTATGCGTACGTTTTATAGGTTAGGAAAACAAAATGAGCACAAAATGACCGCCAACTTAATAAAAAAAAATTATTGTTTGATCAAATATTTTTAAAAAGTAAAATGGTTAACAACTTTTCTTTTCGGCTGATAACCTTTATAAAATAATATAAAAAATAATGATTAAAATTAAGAGATGTAATAATATTATCTACCATCATGTTGTATGAACTTAGAGGTAAACAGTACTAACTGGGAGATAACACTGTTTACCACAACTATCATGAAAGGTAAACAAAGTTAAGTGGGAGTTAATACTTTACTGTACATTTCATTTTGAGGTAAACAGTATTATAAGGACTTAATATCATTTGCTTCTAAGCAAAGTAGGAGTTAATACCATATTTTGAACATCTAAAAAGCCAACAGATGTAGATAGGAGTTAACTCTTTATACCACTAGATAGAGAATTTATTGCTGATTCTAATGGTAGTGTTAACTCCATTTGGCCAAAAATGGAGTTAACACCCTTTACCTCTCGGGTACAGTTTATATTTTCAGTGAAAAAACCAATTTTAACCTTGTATCCCAGTATATTTTGATTCTTGGAAGCTTTTATATTGCTGTAGCAATATGAAGTGCCACTAATATTTTTATTTGTCACTTTGAAATTTTGTTTGTTTTGCTGAAGGGCATATATATATTTGTCATTTCAGCCGTTAGTTCGAACATGTCTTCGGGGACATACCTTTGAACGTATGACAGTGGGGATGACACATCCAGTACATTTGAGTGTGTCTCTACAAATTGGTTACAGACTGCCTGCAATGTCCGATGTCGCCATTTGACATCTTGTTTACTGGCCACCTTGTATGTATCAGGAGTACTATGTTTAGCGGGATCAGTAGATTTAAGAGGATCGTGTACAGTCCCTTCAGTGATTTCAGAAATACTGGAAGTATTTTCATCATCAGGCTCACCAAGAATATCATCCCCAGTAATTGCTTCTTCCAGTAATTCATCATTTTTATGTAACTTATCTGAGCCAACCCTAATAAACTTCTTTCTGGTAATTACTGAATCAACATCAAAAAATTATCATTATCAAGCTCATCATCTTATAAATCACTTAACTCAGATAAATCCCCATCTTCTAAAATAGTTAATAGCTTATCAGCATCATCAGCTAAATTTACATTATCAAAAAATATTTTGGTATTTTTTTTGATTTTTAAAATTTGATTCGATAGAATTATGTTTCCTACTTGTAGGCCTACCTGGTTTACTTTCATTCATTTTGTTAAATGCAGGCCAAAAAACTACGAAAATAAAATGAAGTTAGTCGAACTGACTTGTAAACAAACTGTTTTAGGTTAGGTTCAACTTTACACGAACAGAGTCCGGTTGGTTACAATTGTAACCATAAAATTTAACGCACTATAAACAATGTCGCTCAAAGAATTCTAATAAACTATAATAATGACTAAAAAATATGATTATTAAACTAACTATTTACATAAACACCATTCGCTAAACTATCTACAGATAAAATAAACACGCCTATCAAAACACATAGGTTGGCAGTACACAAACTACTTAGAACATGCATTACATCAGCTGTTTATTGTAGTTCTTTTTTCACTTAACAGATAGCATGAATATGTTAAAACAGATAGCTTGTATATGTTTAAAATTAAGGGGAGCGGGAAAGGCCTATACTTTCCATGTTAAATTGAGCATATTTAGGTACACTTTTCTCAAGAACAAATGAAGCTATGAGGCTGAATTTTTTTGTGTATTCTATATACATGTATTAGTAGCTGGTAGTAAATTGAAGAACATTTCTGTTATATTTCATTGTCTAGAAATTTTTAAATCTAAACCCTGAAAAATCTCAATTTTTTAAAACGTTCTGTTTAATAAAACCCATTATACAGCAGCTTAAACAATAATTCTACTACCAAAGCTGTAAAACATATTTTGTAATGTACCCTGAAAATTAAATGACTGTACAATTAATAGTTTTTGATAAAATTGTACCTTTATTTGAAAAAGTGATTTTTGGAAATTACGCGATGAAAATAGAAATTATGTTTTAAAAGAAACTTACAGTCTTAAAACATTCCTGCAGCATATGTTGGCTCTTCTGTCCTTGCTTCTTTAGTTATCCTTTGTGCTGCTTTATCGCCTTTTTTCCGTTGCAGGCTGTCAATATCTTGTAGGGCGTTGACTGACTTTTTACACGACTTCAAGCCCAACTTCTGAGAAATGTCCAACTTACTACTAAATCCATCATTGAAAGTGAGCACTGCATCATACACACCTAGCTTGAGAGTATTGAGCCTAACAAATACATTTTTTGGTATTTTAGACCATACCACACTATGAAAACTCTCATTTGTATTCTGTGTATGTCCATGCAAACATTTTTTCAGAAGTGCAAGGTCAGCTAAATCTTGATAAATACCTTTTACTTGATTCATTACAGTAACTGGTAAATTAGTTTTATGTTTGTAAACTTGTTGTAAAGCTTGATTTATATTATACTTGCACCAAGAGTCACTACCCTTTGGACACAAACCTTGTTGTGGTGTAATCCTTTCTTGCCTCCAGGTAAAACTATCCCCTTTTGACAAGCTTGGCGAAGGATCAAGAACTAAAAACAAATTTGGACGTTGTGGTGGCATATAAATAAAATTCAAATAGTCCAGAAAAGAACAAATATTTAATAAATGTAGTAAGAATTACCAAATTATCAATGATAATAATAATAATAATATTTGGTACCTTTAAAATTTATTCATTTAATGTACCCTTAAAGTAAATTTTATATATATATATCTAAAGAAAACTTGAATAATATGAGTAAATTTATAAACATTTAAATAATTGCTTTACATATTTTCAAAAAAAATAAATATGTGTTTTTCCAGAAGTTAAGATTTAAAAATATGCTCTTGTATTAAAAAATTTAATGCTACCCTCAGATAATTTCAAGAAAGTTTTCAATATATATATATATATATATATATATATATAGTTATGGAAACGATACAATTCTGACCCGGCCAGGACTGTTATACAATCCTGACCCGGTCGGCCAGAAATGTATCGTGTATATATAGAAGTAGTGTACGTATGTTGGTTCTGCGTCTCCGCCATTTTGTTTTTTGTAGTGGATGTTGTGGAGTAGATTTATATAGGGTGGTTGGAGGGGAGTATGAGGTTGTATCCTCGGCCAATCAGGACACACCGTCTTTTGTTATCGCTTTAAGTTAGCTCCGCCCATTTCCGGAGGGGTGAGTATGAGGGTGTATCCTCGGCCAATCAGGACACACCGTCTTTTGTTATCGCTTTAAGTTAGCTCCACCCATTTCCGGAGGGGAGATGGTGGTTGTTGTGTCTTCGACCATTCAGGGTACACCGTTTTTTGTTATCGCTTTAGGTAAGCTCCGCCCATTTCCGGAAGGGTAGATGGCGGTTGTTGTGTGCTCGACTAACCAGGGTACACTGTCGTTTGTTATCGCTTTAGGTAAGCACCGCTAGTTTCCGGAGGGGGAGACGGAGGTATTCTCAATGTTAAAATATGTGTTCACAAAGAATCGGTGGATAATAATCATAGTTTATTTAAGTGTGTGTGTGTGTGTGTGTGTGTGTGTGTGTGTGTGTGCGTGTGTGTGTGTGTGTCCTGTATAGACAATGGAGAATTATTTTGCCTTCAAGATTGTTTACCAGACTTGATCGCCGACGAGCGAACCGTGAGAACAGGATACGTGAAGAACGTTAATTGAACAAGATGTTATCAGCATAATTGTACACGCAAACCGGGTCGTCAATGGACTGTGAAAGACAAAGGTCAATTATATTCACATAGGCCTTGAAGATTGACTATCAGTCGTAATTGCCGGCGAACAAACTGTGAGACCAGGATACGTAAAGAACGTTAATTGAACACGATACCATCAGCGGCGGTAGACCGTGCGAACTGAACGCAGTCGTCCGCGCACGATGCTATCAGTGACGGTAGGCCGTGCGAACCGAACGCAGTCGACCGGGACGTTAATTGAACACGATAACATCAGCGGCGGTAGGCCGTGCGAACCGAACGCAGTCGACCGCGACGTTAATTGAACACGATGCTATCAGTGGCGGTAGGCCATGCGAACCGAACGCAGTCGACCGTGACGTTAATTGAACACGATACCATTAGCGGCGGTAGACCGTGCAAACCGAACGCAGTCGACCGCGGCAAAAAATCACACGAATAAAATCAACATAATTCAGACCGTCTACATCCTGTTAACCGGGATAAAGATCGGACACATAAAGAAAATAATAATATATGAAAAATACATTGTACGTTGGAATAAATATTTTAAAAACCGGATGGAAGTAATTAATACAAGCGAGCCACTACTACAAAAATTACACGAATAAAATAAATGTAATTCAGGCCGTCTACATCCTGTTGACCAGGATACATAAAGAAAGTAATAATACTTGAAAAATACATTGTACGTTAGGAAAAATACTTTAAAAACCGGATGGAAGTAATTAATACAACCGTGTCACTACTACATGTCTATATTTGTGTTCGTTATGTGTACGCACGCAAACATCGCCGTCACCGCTTTTACAGAGTTCGGACGGTCCGCCCCCGAGAAAAATTATGTACATACTCACACATACACATGTGTACGGATGCAGATAGATCTTTCTGATAGAACGGGTGGGTTTACGGTGTTTGTGTGCGTCTGTGGTTTTTCGGTGTTGTTTGTGTCGGTGTGTTGTGTGAGTCCTGAAAAGGACTGATTTTATGTTTGGGTTCCTCCATCCTCTACTAAAGCGAGCTGATGATGTCCGATTCCTAATATCACAGACCGACACAACGCACATCTGTCTTGTCTTCTTGCGCAAGGCAAGCAGTACGAGTGTTGGCACGGAAGAAGATCCGTGTCCGCCACTCGATCCATGCAAATGCAGCACACTGTGCCACGCAGTGTGCTGGCATTACCTTGCACAACCGGAGGAACCTGAAACAATAAAAAAACAAAACCAATTATAAACCTTATTGGTCGTTTATAAAAGCATACAAATACAAGTGCCTATTAGATCATTTAACAAATAATCGACGATTAAAGTTACCTGTTCGTCAGTCTGTCGGGTGATCTGCATCGTCACCTGGTTTCGTTCCCCACACACGAAACAGGTCCGTAAATTGTCAGCGCAGGTGAAACAGAACCGATGCCGACACGGAAAGATGGTCGTATTTGCCACTCGCTCTACACAAATACGACACACCGAGCCACGCAATGTGTCTGCATCCCTCTGCGCCAAGAAAATAAACAAATAATAAACATTAGCAATATATTAGCACCTATGTATATTAGCTTCCTTATGGGAAGGAGAGAGACAAATAATCAACCATTAAATTTACCTCTTCTATCTGGTGACGGAACATCATGTGTCTGGGGGAGCGCTCACGGATACTGTGAAATTCTGGTGATGCAGTACCCTGTACCTGAAACAAAACAAAAAAAAACAAATTACAATCACCCCCAATATAACGCTGTACAAATGCAGATACAAAATGCGATCAACGAATAAACATACCTGCTCTTCAGGTCCCCAGTTTCTTTCACCACTGGTGGATGGACGGCTGGCGTTTGGTGTGTACACCAACCGTCGACGGAAAGACCGACGTCCACTACCAGAAAGTGATGGAGACCTCGCTGGTAACAGCTGCGGTGAGGCAGTCCGCGCAACGCTGTTAGGACGTGGTGGAGGTGGTCCACCAGAAGACGTCGCAGGTAAAGCCGAAACGTATGATGGATGGACATCTGGTCCCCGTCTGACAATGTTCCCATTGACTACAGTGGAGACATCAGATTCGTCAACCTCATCTGGCTGCTGCTGCTCCTCTTCCTCCTCCACCACCTCCGCCTCTTCTTCCTCCTCCTCCTCCTCCTCCTCCTCCACTTCCTGATGTGATCCATCGGCCAACCGCGTCAGCGTGTGCGTGTAACCTGAAAGGATAAAAAACCGATTCATCAAGTAATAGACACGCGCGCACAAACACAAAAAAAACCACATATAAACTGAGAGCAAAATATTATATTTACCTGCCCAACTAGACCGTCTCTCCTCCATCCTTTGCACCCGTTGGACGATGGTATTGAGGTCCAGGTCATCATCCGGGGTGGTCATAACCGTCGCTTGAAAGGATGGAACCAGCGAAACTGCGTCCGACGTTTCGATGGACCGAAAATTGTCCACCTGTTCGTAGACACGTACCTCAACCAAGGCGGTCGGCGAGACCCACCTTGGTGTCGGTACGACAGCCTCCGTACGGACATGTTCGGCATCGTAACGCGTAACGTTCGCGGACTGAAGAAAAAAACGTGAATGTGAATTCATCTTCGCATAAAAGTGAAACACAGAATACTTTCAGAGAGAGGAATTCCCTTTTATATGTACGAAACGAGTACCAACACATACACACTACTTCCCGCCGCTTATGTGATAACACCAAATAATAATTAATACAACACCTACCATCCGGTGCCAGAGTCTACAGTTGAGAAATAAATTAACAAGCACTCGCATGTGGAGTTTAAGAGAGATAAAAAACGTTGATTATTATTTTTTATCAACTTCCGCTGCCTTTAAAATGAAACTATATAATATGAACTGGTATAATATGATATAAATATTTAAAACTTAATATATTAGAATGTTGTTTGTGTGTTAAATACTCTTAACATTTACCACATTAATTTTTTGGATATTTACCTCTACCACCTAATAGTCCATTACCATATGGCGACCAGCGAAGATTTTAGGAGCAGCATCAGTAACATTTTTTCTAGAAGTAGATTCACTTAGGTATACAGGGTGATTCACGAAAATATGAAGAAATTTGGGAGCTCATTGTATATGTAAAAACTAATGAAAAAAGTTTATATAAACATGGGGCCAGAACTGTAAGTTATATATTTTTTGAGAAAACCATTGTCAAATGCAAGAACATATTTTTTCATCTTAGTTTTCCGGTTAATTTTACTCTGTACTGTTATGAAAAAAATTCATTTAATCAAACATCTATTCGATTTCGGTGTATTTTATTTACACCGGATTGTTCAGAATAAAATTTTCAACATGTTTTTTTATTCAAAATATTTAACTGTTTCTTGGTGGTATAACAAAGTTATTCTTGCCCAAAGATGAAAAAATGTGTTTTTCACTCAATTTTTATATTTGACACTGGTTTTCTCAAAAATTATTTAATTTACAGTTTTTGAGAAAACCAGTTTTATTTAATTTATCAGTTAAAAAACCATAACAAATGATTGAATTCGCCTCTACCTTAACAGAATTTCAGAAAAATTCTCATTTGGTCAAACCCGGGTGAAACTTTCGCTAGCCGTAACTCGGAAACGAAGTATTTCCGAACCATGTGTCGTGAATCACCCTGTATGGTTAAATATGATTGTTTAAACTAAAACATAAATGATTAAAGAAAACGGGTTTAGGAAATTTGGTATGGAATTGTTTAACTAAAAACACCAATTGTATTGTTTCGATTTTAAATAAGTTTATTTTTATTTTAGCAATTATACAACTAATTATTATTAACTAATATACATGAATTTAATATATTTAAAATAAAAAATAGAAATATGAATGAAAATGAGTATTAAAATAAAAAATAGAAATATAAATGAAAATGAGTTAAAATAATGTTTTAATTTTCTGGCCGGCGCGGAAGGGATGTGGGCTAGTGAATGCGTGAGGAAAATATTTCAGACGAGGATCTGCGGGATGGATTATTGGAATCGGTCTGATATTTTTATATGGTATGGACGTTTCGCATTTTATCAGTTTTGGCCATTCGACCACGTCAGTCATGTTAGTTTTTAATAAGTAATATATTCTACGGGGATCGTTTGGTTCTGCAAAAGTTGATGTAATGTTTATGTACGTTGGTGAGGATTCTATTGGGATAAGACTTGGCCATTTTTTGTGAGATGTATTTAGATGAATAAGATGATTATGAATTTCTATAATTTGGCGACTGATCTCCCGGGCGAGTTTGCGGTTCTGGTTCTGTTTCTTCTTTGATACACGATTCATCTATAACAAACAAAAACAAATTTTGTATATTAGTCTGGATAGTTTATTAAAGAATCTTTTGCAGATGAATTAAATAATTTGGTTCTACTCTAAATTTAATCTGGACATTGAAACTAAATATAGAGACCTACAGATCAACCTCGAATCTACGACAATTTAAATAAATAACTCGTGTATTTACTCCAGTTGTATCAGTATCA
The DNA here is from genome assembly GCA_035578175.1 of Catonia carolina. Classification (NCBI taxonomy): domain Eukaryota; kingdom Metazoa; phylum Arthropoda; class Insecta; order Hemiptera; family Achilidae; genus Catonia; species Catonia carolina. The sequence goes on from JAQMRL010000001.1 coordinate 47,907,358, forward strand.
AAATGCTTGGCACATTATTAACTGTTCAATATTATCCTACTTGTAGCAGAATATATGATTATTTAGTGAAGATAGGAGAAATTAATTCCTTGATAAATTTATACGAGGTTTGTGTAGATATTAGAGTTACGGTTTCAGATAGAATAAAACGCTTAGACAAAAAACATTGGCAGGATATCTATCGATATAGTTACGTAAGTGTAGATTTTATATTCGATTTCAGAGATTATGTCGATTGGAGTCGGTGGAAAATTTATACGGATTTGGTAAAACACCCAAATGTCTATGAACTTTTCTCATATTTCGACTGGGATGTCCTTTCTTGTGTATATCTACCTGATAATTTCGTACACCAATGTGTGGATAAACTTGATTGGAACGATGTAGTGGCTTTATGTTCTGTGAGTGAAAATATTATACAACAGTATGAAAACAGAATAGATTTTAAATTGGTTTGTCAAGCCTATACAGGTCTTACTGTTACATTTTTGGAACATTATGAAAACACTAGTCTTTTGGATTGGGAAGTGTTATCACTACACCACGATCTTACAAACATTTTTTTGGATACATTTTATGAATATTTAAATCATTCTGTTATTTATGCTCGCCTATACGCGGATAAGGAAGTAACAGTGATTCCAAATAGTGTGGCGAGTAAATATGAGTGGTATCGAGAATGTTGTGAATCTTGTGGTAATATATATTGTGATTTATATGATTGATTATTGTCTTGTCATAAGAAAACGTTAATTTCTGTTGTTTAATGAATAAACAATCAATTCGATTCTTTTTTTACTTCTTAATTATGCGTACGTTGCAATCTGTTCAATTTAGAACAATAAACAACCCCATGACCCAATTAGATGAGGATGATGTGTATGACGTGTAAAGTCTTATACAGACCCAGGCCGACCATTCAGCTGTCAAGTAAGACAGCCTCTACCTCAAAGGGAAAACCCCTTTTAGTATCCAAGACGCTTCCAGAGGAAGCGTCTAAATTTTTAAAATCTCCTCCGTCTGGGTCCAAGATCCACGATATGATAGGAGATTCATCGGCCCTAGAAAAGGGCTTTATACAAGTAAAAGGGAAAAAAGGGAAGGAGAAAATTGTGTTTGAAACGTAACTCCTCCGTTGCGAAATACCCTTTAATAGTTTAATTCAATGGAATGTTCGCGGGATCCGGTCTAGGTATGAAGATATAAAGATATTGATCCGGGATAAGTGTCCGTTTGCGCTTTGCCTGCAAGAGACGATGTTACAACCTGATATCCGATTATCCTTTCGTGGATACGAAATGTTTAGGAAAGATTCCCTGCATGGTGGCCCTGGTGATGGGGTTGCAATATTACTTCACCAGTCAATGCAAGGGATAAGTCTGGATATCCAAACGGATATTCAGGCTGTAGCAATCAGGATAACTGTCCCGGTGTCGGTTTGCGTGTGTAATGTTTATTTACCACCAAACACAGACATTTCATACCTAGCCATGAGAGAATTGCTGGAACAGTTACCAGCTCCATATATCATCTTAGGAGATTTCAATGGTCACCATTATTCTTGGGGCTCCTCACTGTGCAATGGTAGAGGTCACATGGTGGAGAGGGTCCGGAGTGATTTAGACTTATGTCTATTGAACGATGGATCTGAAACATTCATGTCATCCTCAACAGGATCCTGGTCGTGCTTGGACCTTACTTTCTGTAGCCCGTCCATTGTTCCAAGGTTGATGTGGAGAGTACTGCCAGACCTGTATGGAAGTGATCACCGACCGGTGGTGGTCGAATTTTTTGACTACCAGCCTGGCTATGGCCTTCCGAAACGATGGATTGAAAAGCTTGCACGGTGGGATGAGTTTTCAAGTTTAATGGAATCTGAATATGAAGATGATGATGATGCACGAAAGCTGTTGTCTTCCTTTGTAGAGAGGATGTCTGCAGCAGCTGCCCAGAGCATTCCTAAAACATCGGGAAAAGCACGGCGTCCGCCGGTACCTTGGTGGAATGATCGTTGTAAGGAGGCTCTTCGGGACCGCCGTAGGGCCCTGCGCATTTTTAGTCGCAGACCTACGGATGCAAACCTGGAAGCGTACCGAAGAGCTCAGGCCTGCTGTAGGCGTGTCTTTCTTGAGAGTAAGAGGGAGTCGTGGAGCCGTTACGTTGGAGATATTAGCAGGAGTACCCCTGTGACAACGGTGTGGAGAAAACTGCGTTCGGTATGTGGAAGGACGTCTCCACATCGAATCGCAGGGTTGCCGGCTGACGGTTCGGTGATCACATCACAGTCCGACATCGCTAACGTGATTGGTTCCTTCTTTAAATCAGCTTCCCTCACGTCTTCATATTCAGTACAGTTTCAAAATTATAAGAAAACCATTGAATCTCTTCCTTTCTTTATAGCGGACTCGAATGATCCTCTAAACATTCCTTTTTCATTGCCTGAGCTTAGAAAAGCGCTCAAAGTATCTCGAAATACCTCACCTGGAGGAGATGAGATTACACTTTCGATGATAGCGCATTTACCGGATTCTGGGTTAAGGCAACTCCTACATGTTTTTTAATAAAATATACGCTTCTAGAAAGCTTCCAAAAACTTGGAAAGAAGCAATTGTTGTTCCGATCCTCAAACCTGGTAAAGATAAAACATTGGCCTCCAACTACCGTCCCATTTCCTTGACAAGTGTTGTTTGTAAGGTCATGGAAAGAATGGTGAACAGTCGTCTCATGTGGTATCTGGAAAAGAATAACTTCCTCGCCCCTGAACAGAGCGGTTTTCGGAGAGGGAGGTCTTCGACAGACCACTTGGTGGCCCTTGAGACGGCTGTCTGCAATGCGTTTGCATTGCGGCAGCGCCTCGTTGCCGTATTCTTTGATTTAAAAAAAGCATATGATACAGCTTGGCGACGAGGTATCCTCAATACCTTGCGGGATTGGGGCATCGCTGGAAACATGTTGGCCTTCATCAAGGACTTTCTAGATGAACGATCGTTCCGTGTAAGGGTTGGTCAGTGTCTGTCCGACAGGTTTGACTTGGAAAATGGTATACCGCAAGGAAGTGTAATTAGTTGTACCCTATTTGCGGTTGCCATAAACAATATTGTGAAAAGTTGCGTATACCCTGTTAAATGTTCGTTGTTTGTTGATGATTTTGCAATATATGTTGCATCTAGAAATGTTGTCTCAGCTGAACGAGCTCTACAGCTAACTATATACCGTCTTGAAGAATGGTCACGGCAGACTGGCTTTAGTTTTTCTCCTGAGAAGACTAAATGCATTCAGTTTTGCCGAATACGGACTGATAATGTTCCAAGACTGTATTTAATGGGTCAGTATATCGAAGTTAGCACTGAAATCAGGTTCTTAGGTGTTGTATTCGACAAGAGACTTACATGGGTTCCGCATATTAAAGACCTACGGGCTAGGTGCTTAAAGGTGGTTGATATTCTGCGTGTTCTTACAGGTACAGGTTGGGGTGCTGATAGATCATGTATGATAAGGTTCTACAAGGCTCTAGTGCGATCACGTATAGATTATGGCGCTGTAGCCTACTCATCTGCTACTTCCACTTCTCTGAGAATGCTTGACACAGTCCACAATTCATGTTTACGATTATCTACAGGTGCTTTCCGTTCTAGCCCTGTTGTCAGCATCTTAGTTGAAAGTGGAGAAATGTCGTTATTCAGACGTCGCCAGCAGCTTCTATTGACGTACTTTGCCAAGTTGAAAGCTAGACCTTACCATTTCTTGCATGACATCATTCTCAACAACCCGTGTCATGATTTGCATCTGATGAACGCCCGACAACCTTCACCATTCGGTGTAAGAGCGTTGGAGATATGCAACAACCTTGATATTGCGATTCCTCGTGTCTACCCATGTAATTCTTGTTTATTTCCACCCTGGACCATCGCTCAGTTACACTTTAACTTTGAGATGAGTAGATACTCAAAGGCAGGCACAAGCTCTGTGGTGTTTAATAGCATTTTCAGTGAGTTAGTTGAAGCTATTAAACCATCTACGGTTGTATACACTGATGGATCAAAGTCGGATGTTGGAGTTGGTTGCTCGTTTGTTGCTAATGGGAGAACCTATTTGTTTGGATTACCTGCGGGAACTAGTATTTACACGGCTGAACTTTATGCTATCAGCAAAGCTCTTTCTGTAGTCTGTGTGCGTGGGCGTCGGGTGTTGGTGTGCACTGATTCGCTCAGTGCTCTCCAGTCGATTAGTGATGTGTATTCACGCCACCCGCTAGTTGTGGACGTCCTCGGCACTGTGAAGGAGCTGAATGATAGAGGAGTAAGCGTTGTTTTCTGCTGGGTTCCGGGTCATGCTGGAATCCCGGGAAATGAGGCTGCTGATTTGGCCGCTAAGGAGGCGGCTCGTCAACCGGCTTTCACGCGATATCTGACTATGTCTGATTTTGTGAGTCTGGTGAAGCGGGTCATCACGGATTCCTGGCAGGTAGAATGGACTGGCTCTCATGGCAACACACTACGAGAAATAAAACCTATTGTTAAGCCTTGGCCTACGTCACTGAGGAAGAACAGAAGAGAAGAGGTTGTCATCGCGCGACTTAGAATTGGGCACACCAGATTTACCCATGGGTATCTCATGACGTCTGGTGATGCTCCAGTTTGTGGCAGGTGCGATTGTCCTTTGACAGTCAAACATGTATTGGTTGATTGCGTCTGCTACGCAGCTCTGCGTCGACGATTCAAGATTCCCTCTGACATAAGGAATATACTCGGTGACGAAACCCCTATTTTGGACGCGGCTTTGAAATTTTTAAGATCCATCAGTGTATACAACAGTATCTAATGTCCTATTAGTTTTACCCTAACGTTTACATTCAAATGTCTGTGTTTTTATTATATGGCCCCTTTACAGCCTTTTGTGATCTTTTATGTCTGTGATTTTTTCTTTTTTTTTATGTATTTTTTTTACTTTTTTGGTTGTAATACTAGTTCTTAAGATTTTAATTACATAAGTGTCAATGTCATTTTTGTGTTTTCTTTTCTAACTGTGATATTAAGTTTAAGTTTATGTGTGTATGTTTTTTGTGTTTTTAGCGTTTTTTTAGCCTGTCTGTGATACTAGATTATAAGATTTTAGATATTTCATATATATATATATAAAAAAAAAAAATGGCGTTCTACACTCGGGCTTTTTACACCCTTGTGTAGAACAACAGGCGATGATAACCTCGCCAAGGTTTTTCGCCTTTAAAAAAAAAAAAAAAAAAATTCGTCTCCGAAAACCAGCTGATATTGGCAACGATTCACAGGCGGTGCACGAAGGAACAATTCAAACCGCATTTTGATAAAACTTGAAGTAACTTTATAAGAAACTTTAAAAATGAAAATAATTAAATTAAATTTTTGTTGCTTCGTCCAGCGAGTTGCTAATCGTGTTAACTCTGTTTCACTTTTTAGTTGGAAATCTGACTTGACCAGTAATTTTCTTTTCCTTAATTATTCTGTAAACTGATCGTTCAGAGACGCCTACCATTGCTGAAGTTTTTGCTACAATTTTAATAATTGTTATATTAGCATGTTCAGTTTTAAAAGATTTCAAAGCATTTATAATTAATAGGTTTTGTTTAGAATTAATGCCTTGTCCGCGCTTGTTTCGTTTAACCGGAGAATCCATTATTATTGATTTAAGAGAATGTAACTACGAACTAATAGTACTACTTATTAAAATTAAAACAACACAATTACAACAAATATTAGTATCATACGTTTTAAAATATCACAAACACTGTTATAATAAGAATTAACACTAATATTAACACAATGTAGTAGATACTACACTATTCGAATGCAGAAGCAAAACTGATATAATTGCATGTATATAATTGCATGTATAGGTATACAAGTGAATGAGCAGTTGCTCACACCGAGTAATTACTGAATTTTTTACGGAATATCGTTTCGTATTGTCAGATACTAACATGTCCAGTAATTCTTCTCTAATAACAACCCTTGTATAGTATTGTATTTCGAAAAATATTTTAATTCTTCTATCCCCCGATATATTCAATCCGAAATTAGTCGCGAATTGTTCCAGCGTCATCTTCTCAGGGTATGTCACCCAATATTTAATCTCAACATCGCGCAATGTTTTCAATATATTCTGAAACATGTTGGAACTGAATACGACTTATGCCAACAACATTTTCCTTATATATACAACATTTATTGATAAGAAGGGGTAATTTTATATAACCAACAACATTTTTATAATACCGTTTCATTTTAATGTTTCTATTCTGGTTGCTTCTAATCTCAAACCAAAAAAAAACCCATACGTTATATAATAAAAACAATTGGTAGATAATAATCAATAGATTAGAATAATACACAATGAACAGCCACGAATATGAACTGAGGCGATCGTGTAAATTTTCGAAGACGTTTTCAACAAAATTACCTCCTTCTCAAAAAAACGAACTTTTTATTTTTCACGGTGATGTTCGATATAATCTAACAAGAAATATATTGGAAAAAAAGGAAAAATTATTTAAAGAATATATCAGTTTGGATGATTGGCGAATAGAACTGTGTTATGGTTCTAAAGAGACACCACAGTTGACGGCGCATGACCCTGGTTTGGTAACGCTGGGTAATTTATGCGTGAAGAAAATTTATTACCAACAAGAAAATCTTATTTTATATTCTCTACATTATAGGGACAAACTTACAGTTTCTTATGATCGTTTGTATTGTGAATTAGAAGAGCCATTTATCAACTACGAAAAGTTTAAAACCTTTTGCTTCTTATATGGTTTACAAACTGAATCAATACTTGAACCAATGCAAAAAGTAATAGAATCTAATCTTCCCACCGATAAGTTACCAGTTAAAACACTCCCAAAATTAGATGGAACACATGGTCGTTTTAAATTATATAATTCTTATGCTATTTTCAATGGTGACCATTGCTCGTTCGTCGTTGACGATTTACGCAGTATCTGGGGTCCGGAAGTGTTTTTTACATTACAAAATATAGAATTCATTGCCGAGTATATACAACCATGGTTGGTTATAATTGATATCGCTAATAATAAATTAACAGCAATTAAACGATTGAATATTATATATAATACAGCCAAAATTATAAGGAGATCAATAAACGTTGAACATAAAAGTAATATTTTGTTTCAAGGATATGATGAAGACTATATTTCGCTTAATATTAAAAATGACGGGCGAATAATAATTTACGACAACACAGATGTGGGAATTTACAAACAAAAGAATGGAAAATTTATAGATTTATTATATTATAAGGAATGTTTATTTTGCGACGCAGATGGAGTGATTTATTTTACATCACCAACAGAGACTGTTTATGAAACCAATGCAGTTTATGAATGCTTGTTGCTGTGTGCCAAATCGAGAAAAATCACTCCTTTGAAAAGGCGTAATGATAAACTTTTTGCTAATGCTAATAATACAGTGGCCGATATAATATTAATTGATCAGTTGCTTGTATAAAAGAGTCCGTTTTGCAATAAATATTTCAGTGTTTTCAAAACGATACTACGATCAACATGAATAATCAACATAATACACGTGTATCTGGCTTCGAGATAGAGGTGTTTCATGTCGGGGAAAACGAGCTTCCAATACGACAACAACTTTTAGAATTCATCGGCGTTACTGGTCTCAAATTGGCTGCACATAAACAGTTTAGTACTCTAGACACAAGAATTACTTCATTTCTCACCTGGCCTCTTACATTAAGGCAAAATCCAATACGGTTGGCGGAATGCGGCTTGTTTTACACCGGAATCTCGGATTTAACCATATGTTACTTCTGTAGAGGGGGTCTTCGCTCTTGGTGTGAACGCGATGACCCATGGATCGAACACGCTAAGTATTATAGTTATTGTCAATATTTGAATATTATGAAGGGACAAGATTTCATAGACGAATGTAAGCCATTACTGAGTGAAGCCGATTTAGAAATTGATTACGACACGTCAACAGAAGTGGTAAGTTATAACACCGAATCTTCGGAAGAAACTACCACAAGGTGTAAAATCTGCGATCTTCGACCGATATCAGTGGTTACTTTACCTTGTAGACATTTTATATGCTGCAAAAGCTGTGCTATTTCTTTACCAAAGTGCGCCGTTTGCAGGCAATATGTAAAAGCTTTATTACCATGTTATCTTTAAATATATATTTTTTGTTTAATTCTAAATAAACTTATGCTGTATATATATATATATATATATATATATATATATATATCAACTGTTTTTTGTTTAATTCCTTCAGTTTCAACAGTTTTAAATATCCAATCTTTCTTAGTTTAATAAATGTTTAATAAATGATAAACTAGGTATATATAAAATTTTTATTTACATGAAAACTATCAAATATTACTTACAAAAATCAATTTAGATTTCATATTGTAAGGTTTTATTTCTGGAGTTCTTATCATTAATCTCGAACAATTTGGAGAATCATTCTACTTGTAATATTCCATTTCTTGAGTTTTAATTTACGATTGGTAAGAAGAATTAATCGGGTTTCCTGTTTAACAAAAAAATGTTTACTTGGAAGCAAAATGGTTAAAATAATTTATTTAAAGAATGATAAAAAGACAAGAAATAGTTATTCTAATATGAAATTACAGACTAAAGTTCAAAGTTCTTACAGGTAGACGAATGTATGCAATTGGTGAGTATGCCATCGAGTCAGGACGCGCATTCTTATACTACTAAATGTTTTCCCCAACTTGGGCCAGAACCTGTATATTTATACTACTAGCAAAACATAACATATTTGAGCTTTATATGTTATATTTTATACTTATATATAAGCCCAGTTATTCAGTAAAGTTTTCCCTCAGAAAATATATAATACTGTTCCCTCAGGAGAATTTAAAACTGAAACTTATTTACAACAATCGTATTAACGGATACATGAAATTTGAGGAGTTTCAGCATTCATTCTTAAGAATTTCGCGCAGTTCAAACGTCTTGCTGTGTTAAACCCAAACAGCCTGACAAGGGAAAATAAATGTTAAAATTTGACTCTTACTTTATTAAAAAAATGCGTACCACTCCAGTACAATTTTTTTAATAAATGAGTAATTCAATGCATACCACTCCGCTACAATTTAAACACCTGGTCTAAAAATTCCAAATATTTCAAAATGAGGGGGTCGTTGGAATAAGGGTAAAGGCTCCAATGGGATGATATGGATATTACATCTGCGCTCCATCCCTTTGCCTAGGGGAAATCAGTGACTCGTTGTTGCGCTGAAATTTTCGATGACCTTGAATTTGCACCAGTCTGCAGCTTTTTGTACTAGACCAAAAAGCTTTTTACTTTTTAATGGCGCTAGCCGAATTTCGATTTTCCGACATCCGGACTACCATTAAGAAAAAATCATTTTTATTCTGGTAGTGAACACCTCATATATAGAAACGGCTGAACTAAACGAGTGTAATAAATGATAAACTAGGTATTATATAAAATTTTTATTTACATGAAAACTATCAAATATTACTTACAAAAATCAATTTAGATTTCATTGTGGACAGTCGTTACACCAGCTCTTTCATCAGTTTAATATTGCTATTGTAAGGTTTTATTTCTGGAGTTCTTATCATTAATCTCGAACAATTTGGAGAATCATTCTACTTGTAATATTCCATTTCTTGAGTTTTAATTTACGATTGGTAAGAAGAATTAATCGGGTTTCCTGTTTAACAAAAAAATGTTTACTTGGAAGCAAAATGGTTAAAATAATTTCTTTAAAGAATGATAAAAAGACAAGAAATAGTTATTCTAATATGAAATTACAGACTGATGTTCAAAGTTCTTACAGGTAGTTCTGGACGACCGTCGACTTCTCGAACAGACGAAAATGTTGTGAAAGTGAAAGAAATTGTACGAACAGACCGACGACAGACCATTGACCAAATATCACAGGTTAGTGGGTTATCTTGGAGCTCATTCCAACGCATTTTAACAGACTTGACCATGAAAAGAGTCGCTGCCAAGTTTGTTTATCGGGTTCTGTCAGACACTCAAAAGGAACGTCGAATTGAAACGTGTAGTGATTTGAACAATGCCGATTTGTTTTTTTGATGTGAGCGTAATTGTCCATTCAGAGTTCGTTTCACCAGGCCAGACGGTAAATCAAGCTTTTTATCTTGAAGTGTTAAGAAGACTATGAAACAGCATTCGTCGTAAAAGACTTAATTTGTGGCAGACAGGGGACTGGTTTTTCCACCACGATAAAGCGCCTGCACACACGGCAATCTCGGTTACGTAGTTTTTGATGAAAACCGGTATGGTTTGCTACCACACGCGCCATACTCACCCGATCTGGCTCCGTGTGATTTTTCTTATTCCCACACATGAAAGGGGGCAATCTTAAATGTGGGAATTCTTAAATTCCCACAGAATCCAGAATTAAATGCCGAAGGGTTAGTGGTGTGCTTCTAGTATTTGTATTTGTATTAAAATCAATATAAAAGAGGATGTAATTAGTGGCCTTATGTTATACTTTATATTAGGTATTATAATTTTTAGTACTATAGGCTTAAATACTGCTTGAGATTTCCTATACATCTTCTTGAATAATTTGGCTGGGCACAATAGATCTTGTAGTCCATAGTTATTGAGTGGGTAGCAGTGTATTTGAACAAGAAGATGTTAGATTGATTCATATTCATACACAAAAAACAGATCAAGAGATCTTTTTTAATATGTTAGACTACCATATCAGTCAGTAAATTAAGTTAAAGTTAGTTGTCGTTTATTTAAGTTAGTATAGAATTAATACGTCCGTCTAAGGTAATGTTCGTTTGTTTAAGTAAGTTTAACATTGAATTTTGTTTCTGTTTATGGGTCCAAAAAATATTAAAAATATAAAAACATAACACATCAAGCTCATAAAAAAACTATTTCAATTATAAAAAAATTAAGCAGTTTTTAGAAATACAAAACGATATCAAATGCATACAATAGTCGACTAAACTTGGCAATTTTGACAGATGTATATTTTGTATCGACCAGTTTCGTGGTCTTATTTATTGGGGTAATAGCCCGGAAGGATTGAGGCTGATATTCTATTTTCGTTTTATGAAAATGTTGAACATCAAATATCTTAATAGTGAATGTAATATCGTTTTTTAAATTTTGTAGAAAGTTTTTTGACATTTTCTCAATGTTTAACCTTTCTATTGTTTTATTTTTTTTTAAATTAAACCCATGAAACGTTAAATAATTTATGTCCACTATATCTATTGTAGAATCGCCACAACATATTTGACATCTATGTTCCAAATATTGGTTTTTGAAATGGATTCTAATTTTGAAATTGGAAAATTTACTTATATTAGGGCCTAAATAAGTAACATATCCTTGGTTTTTTCCGAATGAAAAATATTTTAAATCCAACTTCTTTTTGCCCAAATACACTTTTATATTTTTAATATATTTATTATTTTCCTGGAATCAAAAGGGAAATTAATCTTTACATAAATTAGCCAAATAATCTTTTATACTGACACCACTGGTACAAGGATTAGGTGGTTGTGGTTCATCATCTGAAGTTAATATCTGTTTTGTCAGATTTTCCAGTAGTATAAAATTCTTTGAGGATACCTTGTTTTGCAAAATAGGGAGTTTGTCTATTTTTTCACAATTTTTAATAATTTTTAGAATACAATTGTATTCATCTTTGTCATCTTCCCCTATAAACGGGAAATTACATACCAATTTGGAAACCAAATTGCATGACAACTCAAAAGGGTTGGTGGAAAAATGCGAATTCAATTCGTTCACTACCACATATGGTAGATGATTTCCCTCAAATATATGAGAACTAAAACTAGCTAAATCATACATACTGTTAGCGCATTGCAAGAAGCAATATACGCATATTATACAGTTGTCTGTGGTCTTACAGTTTTTATTTATAGAATCTTTAAGACCCTTTATGAAAAACTCTTTAATTATGGGATTTGGGAATTTTTCACAAATGGGTTTTAAAAAAACACAGATTTATTTAGATTGTGATCAACGGCAACTAAATGTTTATATACATTCGTCATATTCGAATATTTTATAAGTTGTTGCACAATTTGGTTTTCATCTGTCAAAAATGAATGAAATTTTATATCTATATAATTGAACCCATAATCAAAAAATTTTGTCCCTTTATTAGATACTGTCTTAACATATAAATTCATTTTGTGTATGAAAGACACCAAACTAATCAGTTGTTCCATTTTCTATGTAATAAAACAAAAATACTAATTAATTAAATAAGCTGTAAAAATAACTAAAACTACTGAAATAACGATAAAACCACACAAATAAGTAAAAAAATGGTTGTGGTAAGTAACACAAATTAAACTATTCAAATAAAATTTAATTTAACTATTTAAATAAATGAATCATACATGTTGGCCTATGTTTTTTTGTTTGACATATAAAACAGTGTTTGTTTTTAAAATGTGGACATGTTTTCTCAACTAGGTTATGGCATATTCTACAATAGGAGCTACATTCATCTATCCAAGTCTGTCTGAGTGTGTGGGTGCGTAAAAGGTGGCATAAGTATTCAGCAATACAATGAAAAGATACTTTGGATTCACTTTTACAAAAACTACATTTGATATCGAGTTTATTCTCTTGACAAATCTTGTGTCGTTCGCACTGGCTAATAGACTCCACGATTTGGTCAAGTTTTTTTATACGCCTTTTTGTTTATAATTTTTTTTCAACGCTTGTTTTAGCAATTCCTTTAAAATATGCCTCAATCCCTAAACTGTCATCTTCGAGGGTCTTTGAGGTACAGGCAATTGGGGTTGAACTTATGGATGGAGCAGTTTGCAATTCTAATAAATCGCGGGCTGTACTTTGTTCGGCTGCTTCTATTAAAACCGTTGTGTGATTGTCTGCCACGTTAGTATTTTGTAATTCTGGTTCATGATATGCTGAAGTTGTGGTAATGTCAGCCAAGTTAGAACATAGTAAATCTGGTTCGTAGTCTCCTATAGATTGTCGTACTAATTCGTCAAAATCAAATATCGGGAATTCAATATTATTTAATGGGGTTGTGTTACCTATGTTATTTATGGGTGTCTACTATTGTTATGGGTATGTTTTCTGTAGTTATGTTGGTCGTGGAGATGTTTTCTATAGTATTTACGTTTGTTTTAGGTATGTTTTCTGTGGTAACTTTTTTATTTAATTGATGGTTTTCGTTAACTGTTCTGTCTCTTTTTATGTATGCCTCACTAAAAAGATAAGGCCCGTATTGTAGTTGTTCGTCTCTTTCGTCATCTGTCTGTCTTTGTAAGTAGTCATTTGAACATAAATATTTACCATATCCAAAATTCTTGCCAGCTTCAAATCCACTCATCTGTAAATCATATTTTCGAAATTTAAACAAAATGAAGGTTAATTTATCGTGTACTGCAAAAATTGTACTATTCTTCAAAGTTATGTAAGCGTATGCGCAGTAGACGGATTTTCGTCTCCAAAAATCAGCTGATTTTGGTGACGACTTTACCTCTAGACCAACCCGGTGGGTCAAATATGAATTTAAATCGTAAAAGCACTACAAAATATCAGTTTTAAAATTTATAAAAATTATTAGTATTATTATTTCATTAATTATATAAAAGCCGACCGCGTTGGCGATGTTGGTAACGTGTTCGCCTCTCATCATGCGGTCTTGGGTTCGAATCCCACTCGGGCATGGCATTTTTTCATACGTTACAAAAATCATTTCATTCTTCACCGTCTGTACAGATGTAAAAACAAAATTAAACAGAAAGTTTGTATAATTTGAAATTTTTCTAGAACAAATTTATTTACTAACTCATGAATAAATAGCAAAATTAACACTTACCATTTCAATAATATAAGGTAATAACAGAAAGCGTTTGATTGTATATTCGCTGCAACAAACAGACTGAATCAAACTGATCTGCGGCGTTTATATATATTTGTCCTAAACTCGTCCTTGAAGTGTGGTAGGAAACTCACTTTTATGTACTCTCAATAAACTGTGAAAATGAAGTAAGAACACATAATATTAAATGCTTTATTTATGCTAATTAATTTTGCCGTTTTCATTTAAGGCCAGAAAATACAGCAGTAAATAAAAACATAAAAATTTGCTTTAAATGTAGTTTTATTAAATTTTTTTTTAGCAAATGGTTAAGTTATGTTTAAAAATGGTTTACGTTATTATTACATACAATACATAATGCCTTTAAAAATACACAATATTGTGTATTTTCGAATTTTTTTAAACCACCCCTTCTATTTAATGTGCGGGAAGGGGTGCTTTTTATCTCGTTAACGGTTTGTCGGACTTAGTAGCTTACAAAGAGTTTTTTGTCGTTTTTTTGAAGTAATTTAAGAATATTTAAGCAAAAGTTCTATTTTGACGCCCGTTCGTTAGAAAAATCCAAAAAACAAATTTTGACTTTTATATGTATCCTGTTTTTAGATTGTCTGGTTCTTACCCCTCATTAATAGCTTTTTGTTGTTATATGTCGTGTTCGGGATAAAACGTAAACCAGATACATTTTTAAAAATTCGTCTTCCGGTCCCAAATTGGGTTGCTACCCCCCCCCCCCGCATTTAAAAATCGCAAATTTTCAAAATACGAAAATTTTTTTTCGGCAAGTTGTTTAGCTTTAAAAACTGTAACCCCTTTTCTCGCCTGCAGAGGTAACTTCACCCACACAGACCAGTTTGGCCAAAAGGGAACAAATAAAGGTAGTTGTTGTTGCATAAAATGAAGTCAAAGACAAAGTACACAGTTAACAGCATAAAATTTAATTCAAATCGGTTAAATTAGTTCTCTTCTCAAAATATATCATTTACCACAGTATCAAGAAACAACTTTAAATTAAATTCACAGATTTAGTTTAATATAACCAACCAATATAATCTAGTTAACAATATAGGAAGGTTGCGTTCCATAAATAGTTTTTAATTTTTATTTTATTTTACCAAAATTCATTAAATTTTCATTTATAATAATAATAGCACTACCTAAGCCAACGTTAGCTGTAGTTAAATAATTCAGATTTCAAGTACTAAATGGGTACCCTTTTATAGCAAATTTTTAAATATTCTTGACACCTTAAGTAACTACATGCATAATGTAATAACCATTATAATTTCCTGTAGCTAACCAAAAAAATGAAGTTAATACAATTAGGATTTCAAAAAAAAATCATATTAATAATTTGTTAAATATTAAAGGCAAGAAGACCAAAATTAACATTACAGATAAATATAAAAGATTTTAAATTTCAAAAAATTCAAGTTTTAAGTTATGTGGTTTTTACCAAATATATAAATACATTAATTCAAAAACTATCAAACGGTCCAAAAGTTCTGACGAAATTAGTATCGGAAAACTAAAAAAATTTATTTTTTTCAAAAATATTTTAACTAAGTAGCTGTTTGAAATTACGCCGCAATTTAGAGCTGAGTATGACTGGTTAAATTGTGTTGTCTGTCTAGAACCAACATGACGTAGATACACTTGGAAATGCAGTTGATTTTGTTAAATAAAAATATAAAGGTTAACATACCGGAATTTTTCCTTAACATGAACGACGAGATCCTTATGAGAAACAGATTCCAAACCTTAAACTTCGGCGCAGAATTACATCATTGGGCAGGAATCACTAAGTTTCAGATGATCGGTGTAGCAAGTTCAGCTTTTGAATTCCTCAAACAGCATCCAAAATATTCCCCAAATTCCATATTTGGGTTGGCGTACAAGTGGGTTAAATTAAGATCGACAGATTTCCCTCATTCCAACTTTAGAAATGTATTTGGATTTGAAATAGAACTCGGAGTTGACTTGAACCCTTTAACCAAAATTCAAGTAAGATTAGAAATCTTACGCATAACCAAATTTTCACAATAGGGTAATGAATCCATAATCAAAGCCAAAACAAGATAAAGAAATTTAAGTTAAATAAATTTTGAAAAATAATTCACAAAATAAGTTACATTAGTGATGAAATTTTTTTTACAAAGTAACGCAAGCAAATCAGACAATTTTATAAGGTAAAACGATAAAAAATAATATTAACGAATTAACCAAGTAAGTAATAAATGAATTTTAAACGAATACATAAGAAAACTGAATGTAAACCAATTTACACTTGACAAAATAAGCAATTAAAAATAAAATTAAATGGAGACGTATTTACCAAGGCATGGTGCCACGCCCATTTTACATTTTCTTTTACACAAAAATTTACTGCTGTATAGAGTTTCCAGTTGTTTGCTTTGCTTGCTAAAACGAAAACCAAAATTACTTACCATAATTGGGTAAACGTAAGGTCTCAAGTTTTAATCAAAAACTGAGAAAATTAACAATTTTACTAAAGCATTATATAACGTACAACGCACCAAACAACTATAGAACAGACTAGACTAGTCACGATACTCGGCAGTAGCAGTAGCCTAACAGCTGATGTCCTACGCCAGTTCGAAAAAGGGCCGCTAGTAACCGCCACCTCTCGAGGTAAGAGAAACATTACCGGCGAAGCAGAACTGGACAAAAAAAATTTTAAAATAAAATGTAACGACGAAGAATAAGTGTTACAAAACAGATAAGAACAACTTACTTTAAAATTTTTATAACCTTCCCCTTTATTGGGGGAGGGGTATTTTTCGTCTTCTAAACGGTGGATTGTAGCTCGGAATTGTATTGGACCATTCTTCTGTATTGGACCATTCATATCCAGTCATAAGATTGTACGTGGCCAATACAAAATATGGAAATAGCGTTGTGGCAATTGTCGATGGAAACAACAATGGAGGAGCCAAAGGAGGATAAAAAGAAAATAAGTATTTTTCAATATTCCTTCCAAAGAGGTTAACAAAAGCTCTGAGCGGCTGGGATCTGGACGAGTTTGAAAAGATACCATACACAATAACATTTACGGATATTAAAGCGAAAACGCCAACCGTAATGTTGGAAAGGAACTCCGCATTAAACGTCGGAGAACAAGAAGAAAGTTCTATTCAGAACTAAAACAAAAAAAATTCTTTTCAGAACTAAAAAAAAAACAGTTCTTTTGAGAACTACACACACACACAAACACCGTAACCCCACCTATCCCTATAAGATATCTATATCCACATTCGTGCGCAAGTGTGCGCGTGTATGTGCATATCTATATTCTTGGGGGTAGCCTGTCCGCAGTCATGGGTAAAGAGGCGACGGCGGTGTTTGTTTTAACACATACAACACATGATTCATTAACCCTACTCATTAACCATAACCCCACTAAGTGGTGATCAGGAGACTTCATAATTAAAATCGGTTCTTATTAGAACCACACACACACACACACACGCACGCACACACACACACACACACACGCACACACACACACACACACACTGTAACCCCACCTGTTCTATCAGAAAGATATAGTTGCATCCGTACACAAATGTGAGCGTATGTACATAATTTTTCTCGAGGGCAGACAGTCCGAAGTCTGTAATAGCGGAGACGGCAGTGTTTGCAAGCGTACACACACACACACACACAAATTTACCACCGACATTAAAAAATAAGGTAGCCCTGAAAAGGGCTGTTGATTGTCGATCCCCATCGGGAGAGAGAAAGGGAAGAAAGCTACGTTAGGCGTTTAATCAGGGGAGTGATGGGACCTTTACATTTTTTCTCATGTATTTGGATAGCCTTTAAACCACTCTTATTATTTAGGTTTTTTAACTTTGTACCACAAAAAGTACAAACTACTTTGTCGGCATGGCCACTGTAACGGAAACCACTGCGGGCTAAATTCGTCACACAATACATCGTAGAGGAATGTGGCCACAGCCAATATCTGAAACTCACATTACCCGGTCCTTTTACCACCGAGTAAAATGATTCGAGACGTCTATTGAAATCCATCTTGAACGGGAGGTAATAGGGGAATAAGAGTGTCGACTTGTGCTGTAATTGACCACAGTATCCGGTCTGATAAAGTACATCCGGTGTTTCGCTCAGTTGCAGTTTACACATTGTGATAAACAACTAACAACTTCCTTTTTTCCATTCCCCCACCACCACCACCAACATCACCACTGACCTTTAATTTACAAAAATAATAAAGTCAGTCGTTCATTGGATTCCAAACAGAAATGGCTCTTGTTGACAATTTAGAAGAGTTTCTTTGTGCAATGAACGACCTCCGTTCAGTTGTTGAACGTTTATTCCGTGTTCTTCGCTGCAGTGAAATGCGGGTCACGGCCCTTCGTGATCTGCAATCGACACATCTAAGGATGCATGTACATTTGATCCGCGCAATTCACGTGCATCCACAACTGCACGAAATGAGCTTCAACGTACAGCGGATGCAGACGCGAATGGAGGCGTTATATAACGCAATTAGCTGGCTCGCCGACCAAGAGGACTACGGCGATGATGTGGACTGGCTGAACGGAGCATTAAATGTGCACGTTGCCTATGATGTGCTCATGGACGAGTCCAGAAAAAACAATGTTGATGAAGAATAAAATCAGTCCTTTTCAGGACTCTCAACCCACCGACACAAACAACACCAACCTTACTACAGACGCACACGAACACCGTAAACCCACCCGTTATATCAGAAAAATCTATTTGCATCCGTACACATGTGTGTGTGTGTGTGCGTATGTACATAATTTTTCTCGGGGGCGGACAGTCCGAAGTCTGTAAAAGCGGTGACGGCAGTGTTTGCGTGCGTACACTCCTTCCTCTCACCTTTTCTAAGTTTGAAGGGAAGATTCTTCAGTAAGTTCCTTCTCAAAATAAAAGAAAAAATAAGGTAGTCCTGAAAAGGACTTTTTTAATGTCGATCCCCATCGGGAGCGTGGGAAAGTGTGGAATGAACTATTTTGTTTTGTTAAATTTATTCACTATTTTTTTCCACAGATGTGAAACATCAGATGTTCCTAGTTTTATACTTTTACAGACCCTTTCCTTTTGCGAAACTGCATACAAAATGGCCTCGTTTTCACCTGTGAAAACCCTAACCATACAATGTTCCCATCTGGCGGTCAGGGCACAAATCACTGTGTTCACAATACGTCGAACATCGAGACGCTGTAAATTAATCAGCGCTGTGCAGGAGTCTTTCCTGACCATACACCTAAAGCTGTAGGCACAGTGCAGTTGTAAATTATTTGCACCGCGCGCGCACACACACACACACACCACACACAAATTTAAACATTCTCCACCTACCTACATTAAAAAATAAGGTAGCCCTGAAAAGGGCTGTTGATTGTCGATCCCCATCGGTAGACAAAACATGAACAACAACAACAACAACAAGAGTCGGACCAGCAATTGAGTCCAGGGCTGGTCGATCTCCGACCACAAGCAGTTTTTCTTGGAAATCCATAGAGCCCTGAAAAGGGCTGTTTAAAGTCGATCCCCATCGGGAGAGTGAGGGAAGGGGGCTATCTTTAATTTTCCCGTAGCTGTTCTTTGTATGCATAGATTCCGCACGGGCTTTCCGTACCTGATCCTCGTATGCATAGAGTTCGTCTGGAGTTAGGAACACCTTGCTTAATGTGATGTCCGTTCCGTCGTTGTAGCAGTCAATCATATCTTTTAAAATATGACGGACGCTGACGTATCCGCTGCCAGTCCATTTCTCGTACACCTTGCAATACCAGAACCGTACGTTCTCCGTTCCAAACATCATCGACCACCGAAATATATGGCGCAACAAATTTAGATCGGAAGGACCGTTTGCCAGTAGCGTGTTAAGTGTCACGCGCCACGACTCTTTCCGCAGAATGTTGTACTGGTGTACACGTTGCATTCTGCTGGGTGTGAGTGAGTGAACCGTGATCGCGTACACTGCAGTCTCTCTTATATAGGAAATCCCTACCACCACCAACCGCTATCCCAGCGTCCGTCACTCACAACGCGCGCGGGTCCCGAGGTCAGAGGCCCGAGGCCAGAGTCCCGAGTCCCGAGTCCCGAGGCTAGAGTGAAATTCTTTTTTGTTGTGCCCCCGTTCCACATCGCCCGTTAGGCCGGGGGCCCGATGCGTTTCCCAGCAGTGTGTTTCGTTTGAACGGTGTACGCACTGTTCAGCAATCCGATCAACGCTACGACATCCAGATTCATCGGTTTGTTGAAGGCGAGATAGTCCTCGATCGAACGTATGGAAACGGACTGTAGAAAAAGTCTTTTTATCATCAACGCTCCGTCTACGACGTCGGCCTTACCGAACATGATTATATCATTTTTAATCTGCTGATCGATCGCCTCGTTCCATTCTAATAACTGACGGATATCGTGCTCCGAAACGATCTCACGACACGGGTATGGATCCATATAATGTTATACTGCTAGTGCCGAGCCGCCGGTCTCGTTTTTATTTCAACGTGCTATCCCTTAATCGAGTAGGCCTTGAGCACGCGTTCACACCGCGCACACACACACACACACACACACACACACACACACACACACACTTAGACATACATTCAGCTCTATTCGTTTTCCCTTTTATACAAGAGTATGTAGAAACGGATACAAAAGTGTCCTTGAATATAATAGTCCGGGTTTGTCGACGCAGTGCAATCGTTCGCCCGTAGGAGTGGACTTCGATGTCTCCCTTCCACCACCACCTTCTTTTTTGCAGAATAAACTGTCACAGTGATATTGGTGTTGCTCGAATCGTCGTATTTTATATCCTGTGTGCCAATGACACCTTTTCCGACTCGAATCTCATTTTTATTACCACATTCGAAATTCACCCAATACATGTTGTTGACGTTGTTAAACGTGACGCATACTTTGACCGGGTCACCATTCACCACACGGTTGTCGACATCCACAATCAACACGTTAAAGAAATCAACCTTAAAATGTTGAGGTGTTAAGATCTCGTCTCCGATCTTCATCCACAAATCGTCTACGATGTTCATGATGAGACAGTCACTCACCGACTGACCGACAAACTTCCTGTTCCACACCGTCGATTAGTGATGTGTATTCACGCCACCCGCTAGTTGTGGACGTCCTCGGCACTGTGAAGGAGCTGAATGATAGAGGAGTAAGCGTTGTTTTCTGCTGGGTTCCGGGTCATGCTGGAATCCCGGGAAATGAGGCTGCTGATTTGGCCGCTAAGGAGGCGGCTCGTCAACCGGCTTTCACGCGATATCTGACTATGTCTGATTTTGTGAGTCTGGTGAAGCGGGTCATCACGGATTCCTGGCAGGTAGAATGGACTGGCTCTCATGGCAACAAACTACGAGAAATAAAACCTATTGTTAAGCCTTGGCCTACGTCACTGAGGAAGAACAGAAGAGAAGAGGTTGTCATCGCGCGACTTAGAATTGGGCACACCAGATTTACCCATGGGTATCTCATGACGTCTGGTGATGCTCCAGTTTGTGGCAGGTGCGATTGTCCTTTGACAGTCAAACATGTATTGGTTGATTGCGTCTGCTACGCAGCTCTGCGTCGACGATTCAAGATTCCCTCTGACATAAGGAATATACTCGGTGACGAAACCCCTATTTTGGACGCGGCTTTGAAATTTTTAAGATCCATCAGTGTATACAACAGTGTCTAATGTCCTATTAGTTTTACCCTAACGTTTACATTCAAATGTCTGTGTTTTTATTATATGGCCCCTTTACAGCCTTTTGTGATCTTTTATGTCTGTGATATTTTTCTTTTTTTTTAATGTAATTTTTTACTTTTTTGGTTGTGATACTAGTTCTTAAGATTTTAATTACATAAGTGTCAATGTCATTTTTGTGTTTTCTTTTATAACTGTGATATTAAGTTTAAGTTTATGTGTGTATGTTTTTTGTGTTTTTAGCGTTTTTTTTAGCCTGTCTGTGATACTAAATTATAAGATTTTAGATATTTCATATATATATAAAAAAATGGCGTTCTACACTCGGGCTTTTTACATCCTTGTGTAGAACAACAGGCGATGATAACCTCGCCAAGGTTTTTCGCCTTAAAAAAAAAAAAAAAAAAAACACACCGCCCAAGAGGCCGGAAGTAAGGCGCGTTTTTGTTAACGTGCTCTCCCCAATAGGCCTAATGCACTTTTAATTTTTTTTATTTTTTTTCTAACTTCGTGGAACAATTACATCGAATTCAATCGGAATGTTGTTGACGTAATGTTTTACACACGCAATGTGCCAGCGTAAAAGTCTCCGCACCACACACAAACCACTTTGTTAGTTGACATGTCGTAGAAAAAACCGGCTTTGGCCAACTCTTTACACCGGTCTGTCGGAAGATTCGAGGCGTCCAACGATTGTAAACGGTTACTTTCTCGTGTACAGTCGCGTTGTTGTTTCAACCAATCCATGTAGAAAACGGCCGATTGAAGGGCACAACGTATACCGCCGACGTGCACCGAACACGACAAGCTGTCATCGTTGAATGTAGGTTTTGGTGCCGAGTCCGGGATCTGCTTCACGTTATCGTGAAACTTTCGTAAGAAACGTACCTTTTCCGGACCTTTGGTGTATATCGTATGAAAGTAGGCGCAAAGTTGTGTCATCACCGGTTCGGAATAGTCGACGTTACCGTGTTCCCATCTGATGTAGTGTAACGGGTCTCTAACCATTCGACCGTCCGTTGATGGCATTTGTCCAGCAATGTTTTCGCGTATGGTGGTCGAAAAAAACAGATGGGTGAAGTGTTTCTGTTCGTCGACCAGTGCCAACTCTTTGATGATAAATTCGTTGTCGTTGTCACGGAACCCGTGAAACTCGATCACACCGGTACCACCACGACCTTCCATGACGCGGTTAGTCGACAGAATGAGTTTACATTAGCGTGTGACTTGGGTGGTCAGCGGTGTGTATTGCACAACCGTATCGTAAATGATGACGCAATAAGCGGTTGTGTTTGCAGGGATGTTTGTGTTCGTTTCAAACTCCAAGCGGATATCGACCGCACCGACCTTGATTGATTCGTTTTGGCGCGAGCAGTCGATGAACACTAACGGTGTGTTGGTTGAAAATGTTGCCAGTGACAGAGATGGTCCTTCCTCGTCACCGTAATAAACGTTCATAAAATTGTAGTACCAGTTGTAGAGCACCGCTTTGTTTCCCATAAGGTTCATGTACGGATAATACTGTTCGTTCAGGTGTAACCATACGTTCTTGAGATCACAAAAGTCAAAGTACGAATTGTTTACGGTCTGGTTGTTTTTACGTGCCGTCTGGAAGGCGAGCACTACAAACCGTAGTTTTTCCATTTGCGTGGTGGTCTTCAGCACCCAGTTGTGATGTGTGGCGGTGGGCAGTACGGGGTATTCGTATATCTGCCAGGTGCGAAACGGCATCGCAATCGGACGGTCAACGTCCGTCATCTTCAGCAGGTTGCGGCGGTAGGCGTCCTCCACCGACACGTAGGGTACGATCCATTGTAATTTCGAAAGTTTGAAGGTGACCTTGTTGGTTACCGGTGCGGTAATCACTACGTTAGCGTCGTTTGATCCGCGCAGCAGCGTGAGTTTTTGATCGACATTCAATATGATTTTCCCATAGTCCTCTGCCCAGCCCATCAGCATTCGCAGCGGTGTGCAGAAAGAGAATTTGTTGTCCGTCACGGCGAACGGTTCAGTCCCGACTTTCCACCCGGCGTTCTCCAATGTGTTTTTTTGACTCAGACGCGCCGACAGTATGTTCTTCACGGTAGTCGTTACACCAACATTTTTTGTCCGGTCTACCACCATGCCGCCAATCTCGTATTGTATCTCGTCAAAGAGGTAAGCGACCGGGTTGTTGACCAGTTGGATGACCGCCTCGGCCTCGGCAGCGGTCACCGCACTCACTTCACCTTCCACGTAGATATAACTTTTGGACGGTAGTGTGTACACGTCTTGCTGGTGTATAGGGATCGTAATCTCATCGTTGTTATTTAAAGTCTGCGAGGCGTACGGTAGATGTACGTGCTCTTCAAACTTTTGCACCGTGTCGTCTATTTCGTACTTGTCGCTTACTCCAAGAATCGATGACATATTACTGCTGCACTGTGAATCCAATTCGTCGAAGAAACGTCTTGTTCTCAGGTGTCAACTCGGTCGTTGTCGTATGACGACTGACAGATTTTACCGGTACGCTGACCTTTTTGCTCGACTTAAATACCAAACCCATTTTATACTCCCTCTCCTCCTCTTCTTCGCCGCAAATGAAGACGTAGGGTGATAGTTTCCCCGCGAAAATTTATCAGACGTCCGTCCTGATCCAACAGTCGTACCGTAATGTGGTGGATGCGATTCGTATTCACCGGTACGTATATCACGGTGGACGGTGACTCGATGATTTTGAAACCGGGCGCTACGGACGGAAAGAACTCGTGAACCGTGTGTCCTTCCACTCCGTTACTGTACGACCCACGTGCGATATTACACTCTACACGTATCGTGTTCACCTTTATTATGGAAACGGGATGTTGAGACGTGTGCTTTTTGTTGGCTTCCAGCACAACATCGTCATAGCCCAGCAGCGATCCGATAGAGTGTGGAACGCTAAAGTCGATCTTCTGATTCGTTTCGATTTCACATTTCAAAGTGTTGTTGTTTGCAATCAATTTTATCTTTTCTCCTTTCGCTAAACGTTCGGTAATATAATTGCTGATGTCGTTGATCTCGTACGAACCCTCGGGCAATAGCACACGTTTGTCGGCGTTGCCGTACGCAAAACAGTTGTTCACACCGTATTCCACGTTTGGTATCGAATTGTAAGTGGACAAGTTGATCAGTCCGATTTCCCAGTCACCGACCAACTCCAACGGTGGGAAGAGATCGCATGTCAAGACGCTTTGGTTATGACTCAGGCAAAACAACATTGTCGTCGTTATCCGTCTGGATCCGGTTCGATACTAACGCACTGCGCTCGCCAAAAATAAGAGGCACAGGTGTCCGCATATTACAGTGTTTGACGATTGGTGGTTTGAGTAATTGTAAAAAACGCTGGCCTGCTGGCCAAAGTATCGGATCAATTCGACGGGTGGTGGTAAGTTACCAAAGCTGTCAAAGTAATTGATCACCGTACCTTGTTTCCGGTAGCACACCCAATGCGTACCCGGTCCGTGAACACTGTCCAGATTGACGATGGCCATTTCATTGCGAAGCGGACGCGTGGGCAGTCGGTCTCTCATGTACACTCCGCGCAGCGGAATGTTTAGTGCTCGTGCATAATTAACCAAGTCGATATTTGTTAGCGGTGACGGCGATGTTTTTTTTTTGTCCCACCTCCACCGCTCTTCGGGTACGGACATAGGTACAGACCTTTACCCACCATAGCCTTTAGACGACGTAGTGCGGCTGCCGCCACCTTTGACGTCTTCTTCTTTTTCCCACGACCTCTCCTTCTTCTTCCCCTAATTCCACCACCCAACTTGGCTTTGGTCTTCATAAGGTTAGTGACCGTCCAAGCCGCCGCTTTTTCCCCTAAACTCGCCTCGTTCGCTTTAACTCGTGTCCAAGCGCGTTCCGCCAACTCCTTATCGGCGACCGTTCTGTGCGCTGTATCGCTGTACTTGCTGTACGCTATATCGTGCTGCTTGCACGCTGCGTCCAATGGATTTATACCGGGATCGCCTCTGCGCAAACGCTTTTCCAACTTGGTACCTGGTCCGCAGTACTGGTATCCGGGTATATGTAGCTCCACGGGTAGTAAGTCGACCGCTTTGTTCAACACAGTTCCTGCAACCTCACCGATTCCTCCGACAGCACCGCTTATTACTTTCTTCGCGACCGATGTTAACAGTCCGGATCCCGTCTTTAGACTGGCTGATTTCCACTTGTACCGTCTACTCCGTTGTATTCTGTTGCTGTTCCGTCGACTGGTCATTACTAGATGCTTTCGGGTCAAACTCTATAGAAGGACTGAACTCATCGGGGGGATGCAGATAAGTGTTACCTCTGTGGTACAACGCGATCTTCTCGTCCACAATTGTTCTGATTGTTTCCTCCATATCTTCACGTATTGATATCACCGACTCAACCAAAGGTTCGACTCTTTTGAATCCATCTTCTATCTGCTTGATGGCTTCCAATTTATGGTCATGCATTATACTCTTCACATAATGCTCCATATCCGCATATGACTTCTTACCTTGCTGCTCATAATGAGATTTTAGATTTACGTATACGTCCACAATTTGCTGTGCCAGTTCGTTGTATTTCATCAAAGCAACACCGTTAATCTCCTGCTTCTTTTTCTTAAGCGTACGGAAATTCACGGCATCGTAGTCTTTCATCTGTGCACTGTTGGCCACATTGCACAACGATCGGTGCTCCATATCGAATTCACCTTCGCTGGTCAATTTGAAACCTTCGCCGGGCGGTCCACGCGCTGCACCACCACCGCCCTCATACCGTCCGAATTTGTCTACACTCATCTCTACACTGATACAGTAATCTTCAGTTCACCACCCTCAATAACACCTCTCTCTCGCAGTTCCTCTATGATCGACGCGATCTCCACGTCATGACCAGTGTATCCGGCTTCCTTGGACGAGATCAGTAAGCGTAGACGATCACATATTTCATTTACATTGTCGTAATACATGTATTTTATCGGAGCGCTTGAATGTTGGATTGACATTCCTTTTCCCGCTTTCGACTTATTGGTCGGCGGGAAGATTTGCGAGATTACTTTCTTATACTTGCTGCTTGAGTTTCGTTTCACCCGCCCCAGTCCATCCAGGTGTGCTTCACTTATGGAAAGTATCTGTTTGTAACGTCTCAAGTCCCTGTCTTTGTACCCGACCGGGTTTGACTTGAACAGTAGTTCGTACAGCCCACGGGTACCGACAAAAAACTGATTACTGCCATCCAAACGTACCTGATCGCCATCAAACGATATAACCGAATCTCCAATTTGCCACCGCTCGGTGTTTGGATTAAAATGTATACCGTATGTATGATCAAACTCGTTTCTATTTGTCGAAGCGTTGGCCATGTCGGTATATTTCTTGGCAAGCGCTCCCATGCGCTCGTAGGCAACCGGTTCGTCTTTCGGTTTCTGCTGTTCCTCTTTACCTTGTTCCTCTTTTTTTATGTCTAATTTTTCGTCTTCAATTTTTATCTTCGTCGCAATCTCCTGCAGTGGTTCTATAAGTGGTCTGAATGTCTTCGCCATTACACGGTCGGCTTCTAGCTCGCCGTGTTGCATAGCTCTGTGCTTCCGTTTTATCGATTGAGTCAACCGATCTATATCCACCGCCACTTGTTCTCGTGTCGACGTCATATCGACTAATGACCGACGGTAGATACCACGTGGGTACCTAGAAACCAGGATGTAGGTACCTAGAAACTAGGTTGTAGGTACCTAGAAACCAGATTGTAGGTATCTAGAAGCAAGATTGTAGGTACGTAGGTACAATCAGACAATCGCTGGCACATCGAGCAGGACGTTTTTGAAAAACATTACTCTTCGCTTATGTTTGCGTAGAAATCGTAGTACACGGTGCAGATGGGTCTGAATGGCTCTACTTTTGACCCCTTTCATACCACCGTAATATTTAGTGACTATATTATCGGCGGGATATATTTTCTTTTTCGTGAGCAATGATGAAAACACAGCGCTTCTTTTCACTCCGTCTCGATACTCTGCGATTTCAGCAATCACTGTATTATCCTTTACCGGCAAGTCGGCCATATATGGCTTCAATTCTCGGATTGGGCGTTGCACTTTGTTGTGTAGATGAATCAGAAACGAATTCATTAACCAGAATTCATCTGGATAAGCGCCAACGTATTCGGTCCATATGTGAAAAAGTCGGTGGTCGACTACTTTATACACTCTATCCGCCGGGTCCCAGTCCAGACCGAACAGGTGACGGTATGGACGCAGAGTCGGGAGTGCAGCCTTCAGGAGCGTACAACTTAACAGCCCTTGACCACGACAATTGACAAGACCAAACTCTGTATTAGCTCGGCGTCTAGGTAGTGGGAGGATGTCACCGCTGAATCGAACGTTGTAGCTAGGGTCCACCACACATTTGACTCCGTACAAGCGTGCTTGTTTGTATACGGTGACGGGCGATCTGTTTGGAATCGTGCGTTCAGTGATCAAGATGCAGGATTGTGCGTTGTCAATGTCACAAGCATATGCCAACATATCCATGACTACGGTCACATAGTTCATTGAACCGTGAGCGTTAATTAGTGATATGTCACCCCGTCCGCGATACATGTTCGGCAACGGTCTAAAGCGTGAAATAAAGTTCCACGGGTGACGTACGGTCGTCTGAAACATACAATCAGCGTAGAGGCAGAATCGTAACGGGACATTTTTCTCTTGGCACTTGGCGATGAATTTCAACCACAACGACTTGTTGTAAATCCTCCCGTCCGCTGTGATCATGACAATGATAATCGGTCGATGTGACCGTCTCGGTGTCAGCGCGTGACGCCAACATCTTGGGTGATATGCACTCTTATCCCGCGTTCGGCTGCAGTGATTACCACAGAATTTTTTTCCCCTTCAAAATACCAAGTACAAAGGTTGGCTTTCGGACGCGTTTTTGGTGCGCGTGCTACCAGAAAATGTCGTTGATCCGGATAGTTCGCTATCTCAGTCATGACTGAGTGCGATGAAACGATCGAATCCAATTCGGTATCTGCCCTTGTCCATATCGCATTCTTTATTGACCACGATAAATCCGTGTGTGTGATCGGTCCACGCTTTTCTGCATATCCGCTTAAACTTCTCGTAATTCATATCGGTGTTTACATGATCGTGATACACATGTTTCAGGTTCCGGTCGTCTTGTCGGAACAGCATCAGTAGGTTCGCATTGTCACGCACCAACTGTTTTGGAATACGGCTGTAAGTCTGACACAAGTAGAAGCTGTCCACATTGTTATGACGTCCCATGGCAAAATAGCTTCTTATGCTGTTTTGTTTCTCACACGCTACGTTCGTCAAATATCATAATCGAATTCGGATTGGCTTCGGCCGGACTGATCACCTCTTCGTTTTCGCTGTAGGCAAAGTATCCGATTTCCGGTACCTTAGCTATTACCTCGTGTAAAAATGTATATTTAGGTTGGTACAACGACTTGCTGAATACATACAAGCTTTCAAAACACAGTCCGTTGTCGGCGAATAACAGGTTGAATACGGCATTGGTCTTTCCGCAGTTGGATGGGCCGCACACTATACACCTAATACTGTTCGGTAGTAAAGCACTGTGTCTTCTGCCCATCTGGTCACCACCACCACCATTGCCAATGTACTCGTCAAAATTCAATAGTGGTAATTTTTCCTTGTGTTGTACAGTGCGTATCTCCATTTTGAATGTTCATCGCACACTAATGTACTCAGAGTATATCTTTTTTGTCGACCCACGAATCGTGTGTGGAATCGAACCCGATCCACCTAACGAGCACTTTGTCACCTCGTCGACGTAGCACTTTCTCGACCAGGTACACGTCTCCGTGCTTCGCCTTGCTCAGTTCTTGTTCGTAAAACGCTCCTTTCAACACTTGACCACGTACATCTCGTAACAGATAAGTGGTGGGACGTGAAGGTTTAATCGTATCGACAGTGAATATCTCGTTGGTCCAATTTGGAAGGTAGCCTTTGGCAAAAGTCTTCTTGTACTTACTGATTCTCACCTGATCGCCAACCTTGAATTTTGTTTTGAGCGGTACTTTTTTCCTATACGTAGCCTCGTTGATCGCACGCAACACCTGCTTTTCGTTTCTTTTCGTCACCTGCGCGGGTTTCATTTGAATAGTGCGGTGCACCGTGTTGTTGTATTCGGTGACCAACTTGGGCAGTAAATGTACCCATTTGTACGTACCTTGCGCCGTGAATTGACGCCACATCTTCTCTTTCAACGTTCGATTGAACCGCTCCACTATGGACGCCTTCTTCTCCGAGTAAGTGCTGTAGTGGTTTATGCTGTGTTTTTTAAATACTCCTTGCACGGTGCTGTTGTACCATTCCGTACCCTGATCGGTTTGAAAGTGTCGCGGCGTTTGATTAACGCTCTTTAATACCGTCCGCAGTGCGGTGGCCACACCGACTCCGCCCTTGGTCTTTAGCGGAACGGCAAAGGCGTACTTGGAAAAACAATTGATGACGGTCATAATATAGCGGTATCCTTTGTTCACCTTGGCGTACGGTATCATTTCCACCAGATCTCCCTGGTACAGATCGTCTACTCCTTTCAGCTCGACCCTTCGCGTGGTGAAGTGACGTCGGGCCGGTTTGTGCAGTTCCTTGGCTATCTGCTGTCTCATGATGATTGAAACTATTTTACTCTAAGGGCTTGGGGATACACACTCACCGCTGGTCATTTTGATCAGTGGTATTCGAAGAAAATTAAGCAAAATTGTGAGGTAATAAAACTGGATGGACAATTTTAAAGTAATTTTTTTAACCGTTGCTAGTTGAACTAGTTAATAATACTTTTTTGTGTAGAGCGGAAGTAGTGGTATGTATAATATCGATTACAGAGTAGAGACGTTTGTTCTCAAACTCCGGATGCGGTTGCTTTTAATTAATTTCTCAACTGAGGAAGTGGGGTGGGTAGCAAAGCGGCGGAGGTTGATAGCAGTGTCGTCAACTTCTTTCTCAAGCACCAGATGCAGTGGGTGATAACATTTTCATATTGTAGAAGAAAAGCAGGAAGTGATAACAATTAAGTCTGCTTTATTTAATATTCTTTCACACGGTTCGGCAGTACATTGTATTTCGAACGTATATTGCGAAATTGGTATCGACTTTCTTGTTTATCAAACACCGGAAGCGGCTGTATCGCGTGTCAGCGGGTGGGGGAACAAAACATAAATATTCAGTGCAGTTTCGTTTGCTTGTTACACTTCCAACATGGACGACCAGACAGCGTACGAGATACGTCTGCAGACGTTCTACAGAACTGTCTG
Source organism: Catonia carolina (assembly GCA_035578175.1). NCBI lineage: Eukaryota > Metazoa > Arthropoda > Insecta > Hemiptera > Achilidae > Catonia > Catonia carolina. Next base: position 47,938,286 of record JAQMRL010000001.1, read on the forward strand.
CGAGGAAGTGTACTTGTTGGTGTTCCCCAACACAAATGTGGGTGTGGAGGCGTTGGCGGAAGTAGGCTTTCTATATGAAGGCGATGGTGACTGCGTACGGTGTCCAAGCTGCTTCATTCGTTTGCGTGAGTGGGAGGTAGGTGATGATCCATTCATCATCCACAAATCCAAAATGCCACACTGTCCGTTTGTCCGGTATGTGGACAAGTAGAAAAAGTATACACCTAGAATCAGTCCTTTTCAGGACTCACACAACACACCCACACAAACAACACCGAAACACCACAGACGCACACAAACACCGTAAACCCACCCGTTCTATCAGAAAGATCTATCTGCATCCGTACACATGTGTATGTGTGCGTATGTACATAATTTTTCTCGGGGGCGGACCGTCCGAAGTCTGTAAAAGCGGTGACGGCGATGTTTGCGTGCGTACACATAACGAACACAAATATAGACATGTAGTAGTGACACGGTTGTATTAATTACTTCCATCCGGTTTTTAAAGTATTTTTCCTAACGTACAATGTATTTTTCAAGTATTATTATTTTTTTTATGTATCCTGGTCAACAAGATGTAGACGGCCTGAATTACATTTATTTTATTCGTGTAATTTTTTGTAGTAGTGGCTCGCTTGTATTAATTACTTCCATCCGGTTTTTAAAATATTTATTCCAACGTACAATGTATTTTTCATATATTATTATTTTCTTTATGTGTCCGATCTTTATCTCGGTTAACAGGATGTAGACGGTCTGAATTATGTTGATTTTATTCGTGTGATTTTTTGCCGCGGTCGACTGCGTTCGGTTTGCACGGTCTACCGCCGCTGATAGTATCGTGTTCAATTAACGTCACGGTCGACTGCGTTCGGTTCGCATGGCCTACCGCCACTGATAGCATCGTGTTCAATTAACGTCGCGGTCGACTGCGTTCGGTTCGCACGGCCTACCGCCGCTGATGTTATCGTGTTCAATTAAGGCCTGGTCAAACAGAACGCGTTCCTAGCGCGCGACAAGACGTCAATAACGTTTCGTAATGACGCCGCATACTTTGGATGGCAAACTGGTCTGACGCTAGAGCGTCCATGCAAGCGCTACTTATAGCAGTTGTGGCACGATGACGAGTGATTCAGACGTAGAAGACCTGTTACTTCTGTACGCATTATCACGCTCATGCAGAAAACGTGTGTGGGTGCATAATATTAACAAAAAAAGAAAGGAATATGGGGAATACCACCGTTTGTGTCGGGAACTTTCATCGTTCGAGGATCGTTTTTTTAAATATTTTCGTATGTCTCAAGATTGCTTCGAAGCGTTGCATGAACGGCTCATTCCAAAAATAAGTAAATGTACCACCAACTGGAGGGAGTCAATTTCAACAGGAGAAAGACTAGTTATTTGTTTAAGGTAAGAAAATATTTATTATTTTTAAAATACATTTTTAGTTTGTTGTAGAACGGGCTGAATGGCTTCAATTTCCTCCGAAATTGACAATGCCGTTGTAGAGTTGTGCTGGCTGCTTCTCTTCACATAGTAGTGTCGTATGTAGTTCCAGAGTTTGTGTTGACAGTAGCTATAATTATTTGAGAACCATTTCCGTGAGGGAGCTGGGGATGTCGAAGGCGTGGGAATCGTTGCTCGTACTTAGCACAGAATAAGTGGGTGAATACGTAACTTCAGCTTTTTCTTCTAATTCCTTTAGTTCTACATCAGCAAATAATTTAGAACGTTCCAGTTTAAGCAATATTTGGTTCTTAGATGAAAAAGTTTTAAATGTTTGGGCATAACTTTTAAATAAATTATCAATTGCATCGTATTCAGGTTTTTTCTTCTTTTCAATAAAATCGATTACTTTATCAATGTCACTACTTTCCTTTTTCTTTCTTTTGAGAAGTGGTACGGGCGTAGACGTAGATGCCGATGTACAGTCTACTGGTGTAGAAATAGATATTATGGAAGGAGGTGGCGGTGTAGTAGGAAGGAATGTTTCTGGAGGTGTCTCTGACGAAGGCGTTTCTGGTAGAAGTATATCCGAATTAGAAACATTTGATGACCTACATCGATCAGTTAATGTTATCTCCAAAAACTGTAAATTTGAAGCCCAAGGCCATTTTGAAAACTTTTTTCTTGCTTGGCCGGTCGTACCTGCAATCTCTTTTTTATACCTCATGTAATTGTCTCTTAAGCTTTTCCATTTTTCCTAGCTATGTCACCTGAAAAAAATAAAATAAAATAACTACTCATTTTGTTTCAGATATCTGGCTACGGGAGACTCGTATCAAACCATAGCCTTCTCTTTCCGAGTGGGTCGCTCAATGGTGGGTAGTATTGTCAGTGAAGTCTGTAAAGAAATATGGAATACGCTGCAACCAGTATATTTGCCATCTCCTACAGAAGAAACTTGGAAGCAATCAGAAATTGGTTATCGGAATTTGTGGGATTTCCCTAACTGTATCGGTAGTATTGACGGTAAACATGTTTCTATAAAGTGCCCCCAAAATAGTGGATCTGACTACTTTTGCTATAAGAAGTTTTTTTCTGTGGTTCTTCTTGCTGTTGTCGACCCATTTTACAAATTCCTTGTTGTTGATATTGGTAGTTATGGTCGTCTTAGCGATAGTGGCATATTTGAGAACTCGGCGTTCTATAAAGAATTTATCCACGGAAAAACTCTTCTACCTGATCAACCACTTCCAGGCACCAACGATCCCGTACCTCAAGTACTTATTGGTGACGAGGGCTTTGCTTTGAAATCATATTTAATGCGTCCATTTCCAAGAACAGCAGCTGTACATGACGAAAAAAAAACAAAATTTAATAAAAGGCTTTGTCGAGCACGACGTGTAGTCGAAAATGCATTTGACATATTAACACAAAAATGGCGTATTTTTTTACGACCTATTGAGTGTGATGTTAATACGGCTATTGATATAATTAAAGCAACATGATGTTTACACAATTATATAAAAATAAAACAAGGAACAATAACCGTAGAGCCCGAAGAAGAAAATGAACCCATGCGTGCTCTGATCCCAACAAACGTGAGATCCACGACTGCTGCATTCGAAATACGTGAAAGTTTGTATCTTATTTTAACAAATAAAATGGTTTTATTATAAAAGTATGGTTCATTATTTACCTGTATCATTGATTTCAGCACCAATTTCTTCCCATAGCTTTGTTTTTATAGAAATGTCATTATACGAACTGTTCCTTGTATCATATAAAGAAGGATGTTTTCTCACACACTCTATCAGTTTTTCAGTCATCTTGAAATAACGACAGGCGTACACTGAAATTTTGTAATAACATACAACGCGACGTACCAACGCCGCGTCAAAGCGTTGCGTACTACTAGCGCCCTCGTGCTGTGTGACGGGTACTAACTTCAACAATGGAACACAAGTGAGCGCTCTAACGCGGCGTTAGTCAGCGACGCTATTACGTCTTGTCGCGCGCTAGGAACGCGTTCTGTTTGACCAGGCCTTTAACGTCCCGGTCGACTGCGTTCAATTCGCACGGCCTACCGTCACTGATAGCATCGTGCGCGGACGACTGCGTTCAGTTCGCACGGTCTACCGCCGCTGATGGTATCGTGTTCAATTAACGTTCTTTACGTATCCTGGTCTCACAGTTTGTTCGCCGGCAATTACGACTGATAGTCAATCTTGAAGGCCTTTGTGAATATAATTGACCTTTGTCTTTCACAGTCCATTGACGACCCGGGTTGCGTGTACAATTATGCTGATAACATCTTGTTCAATTAACGTTCTTCACGTATCCTGTTCTCACGGTTCGCTCGTCGGCGATCAAGTCTGGTAAACAATCTTGAAGGCAAAATAATTCTCCATTGTCTATACAGGACACACACACACACACACACACGCACACACACACACACACACACACACACACACACACACTTAAATAAACTATGATTATTATCCACCGGTTCTTTGTGAACACATATTTTAACATTGAGAATACCTCCGTCTCCCCCTCCGGAAACTAGCGGTGCTTACCTAAAGCGATAACAAACGACAGTGTACCCTGGTTAGTCGAGCACACAACAACCGCCATCTACCCTTCCGGAAATGGGCGGAGCTTACCTAAAGCGATAACAAAAAACGGTGTACCCTGAATGGTCGAAGACACAACAACCACCATCTCCCCTCCGGAAATGGGCGGAGCTAACTTAAAGCGATAACAAAAGACGGTGTACCCTGATTGGTCAAGAATACAACCTCATACTCACCCCTCCGGAAATGGGCGGAGCTAACTTAAAGCGATAACAAAAGACGGTGTGTCCTGATTGGCCGAGGATACAACCTCATACTCCCCTCCAACCACCCTATATAAATCTACTCCACAACATGCACTACAAAAAACAAAATGGCGGAGACGCAGAACCAACATACGTACACTACTTATAGACGCGGTCAGATTTAGATTGAACCTATATAACTGGTCAGAATTGTATTAAATCTATATAAACCGTTCGTTTATCTTATTACTTATTATAACTTTCGTTTATCTTATTCATATTTAAGTCTGTCTTCTTTATATTTATATAAGTATTATTTATATTTTATTTAAGTTTATTTTATATTTAATTCAACTGCAATAGCGACTCGATTATTCGAAACAGTTTATACGAAATTGCAGCTTTTTGAGACTAGTTTTGAAGTTTTTAAATTTAAAAAAGAAAAAATACATTCTCTTGATGGCCTATTATACAATCAACTCTCCGTATTCGCGGTTCCATTTTTTGTTACCTGTTAAGTTTAATGCCTTGAAATGAATTAAGCCGTGTGCAGCAATACTGAACTGAATTATTAGGAGGACCAGCACGCATTTAATGTTGTCCGCGTACAAGACAAATAGTGCATTAATGAAAAGGAAACAACAGGGAAATGGAAAACACTCGAATAATAAACCAGTAACATAATCACATGTGCTTACCTCTATGCATTGTTGAACGTAGATTTTCATTTGTAGCACTGCCGATACTGAACATGTTATAATAATGTTAAATACCCAATAGCATTATATAAATACACCGCACAATAATATAAGAGTTAGCATTGATAAACGTTTACAATAAAACATAAGCCTTGCATTAAGCCAAGCTAGCGTCACCACGCTAGTCGAAGATCGGAGAGACACACATCCGTGCTTGTCACGGTCCATTAAACGAGTGAGTAGGGAAGGAAGAAAACGGAAAAAGGTGGGGGTAAAGACACAGAGATTAAAAATGCGTAACCCGGGTAGCGAATGCCTTAACATTACCGTTTTCGGTATTCGCGGTGAACTAAATTCAATATTCGCTGTTTTTAAATTTAAAAAAGAAAAAATACATTCTCTTGATGGCCTATTATACAATCAACTCTCCGTATTCGCGGTTCCATTTTTTGTTACATTTTTCGGTATTCGCGGTGAGCTAAATTCAATACTCGCTGTTTGTTCCGAATGAAAAAGAATTTGAAAACGATTATAAAATGCATGATAAAGATGATTATGAAGGTAAAATGTCCTGTACATCATTCCTGAATAACTTGCTTTTATTACGTACATAAATACAGTACCTACGAAACATCGAGTCGCTGGTTTTAAAACTGGTAAGTTATGTATGTTCATATAAATAACATATTATTATCTACGCTACAGTATGTTTGTAGGTATTATGTATAGGCATTGCTTATTAATTTACTAATTCAACTTCCTTATTCGCGGTTTTTGTATGTATTCCTTATTCTCGGCGAATCACCGGAACATAACCCCCACGAATACGGAGAGTTTACTGTACATAATTTCGTGTGTTTATAACGTAAGAATATTTAAAATTACCGTAGTAAAGGAATCGTTTTTAATAAGCAACGCTAGTTGATTCTGCTACTGATATAAACCTATCGTGTCAACTGATATAGGCTGGGCTAACATGTTATGTAGTACTATTTTGTGTATTATTTTAGAGTAGGCTACGGTACAATTTTTTTAAAAGTCGTATCAACATTCTAGGTTAATAGTGACTACTGTAGTTTTTTATCTATATATGTTTCAATGTTGGGGATATCGGTGAATTGCATTTTTATCCTACTCCCACAGCCCAGACCCGAGCCACGATTGTAACCCGGGACCTCTGTTTCACAACAGCTGACGACTGACACCACTAACCGTTTAGTCACGGGGTTGGGCTGTACAATCTTTGTTTATTTTCGTGTTTTCAATTAAAAGCGACCTTTGTACTTACATGTTTTAGGTTTTATTAAGCGCCCAAAAGCCCGCTACTGGTATACTCCTCTTTGCTGTAACAAAGCACAGCGATAGGCGGGAACGATCTTTGGCTGATAAATTACGCTCATCCGTGCCAGGCATTTACACCTGTTCCGTGGCAGCTCATAATAACATTATTTAATGTCTCAGGCAGTCCCGAAAATGAGGTTTTTGTGGCGTTACGGCTTAGTAGAAATTTAGTTTATTCGAAAGCGTCTTGGTACCATGAAGTGCGGCAATTTTTGTTTTAATTGTAACGAAATGCTACATTTTTTTAAGTGACAAAAACGTTATAATTTTGACACGAAAATATTTTTAGCAGAGAAACTAATTTTATAATGGAATGGTAGTTCTTTTTGTAACTTAAATAACCGGCGAAAATTGTAACATTTTGAAAGTAATTAATGTAAGTTTCGCTTTCATTATTAATAAAAAGGTAAAACTTATATTAGTGATATACTGTAGTACTACACGATGTTTTTTTAGTCCTGTTACCTAATTTGTAATGTAATTTATAAAAAGGAAATGCAGGTTTAATAATAAAATTTATTTACTTACAAAAGAGATTTAATAACAGCTATATTATTTACATAATTGTTAAAAAATATGCTCAAAATGCTCACCCCTTGCGGTTATACGCACGCTTGGACTCTTTTCAGTATATTAGCAGAAGTATTTTTAAGAGTTGCTTTAGATACATTCATGATTAATATGGATTTAAGTTCATCAATAGTGTGAGGATTGTTTTTGAAGGCCTCGGACTTAATGTAGCCCTACAGAAAGCAGTCAGGAGATGTGAAGTCTGAAGATCTTGGAGGCCATAAGCCCTTGTTATTTATTCGACCACCAAAGAACTCTTACAGAAAATCCATGGTTTCTCGAGACGTGTGGCATGTAGCGCCGTCTTGCCAAAACCAGCAATAACGTTCTTGAGGTTCAAGGAGGGACACAAATTGGCGCACAATATTCCTGTATACTTCACTTCTTCACTCCTGTAAACTTTTCCGTGGAGAAATGAGCAACCTTGTTTTCACATTCTCTGAAACGTCATCTGTCAAGAGAGTTGGTCGAGCACTACGTTTTCTGTCGCAAACACTATCTGTCTCTCGAAATTGGTTTGTCAGCCTAAAAATTGACGTTTTCTGGTGGAGGACACCAACAAATTTAATTTGAAATGATTCTTTTACACTCGCGTACGATTTCGTAGCAAAATATTGTTCAAGAATGAAAACCCGTTGTTCTAGGGTAAAAGACATTCTGTTCGTAACAGGACTGGAAACGGCACAAAATTTTACACAACTCAAGGAGAATCAACTCACACTATCGTATCTATACCGGTTGAGTAGCGCTACCAACTTCGTGTCACAAAACAAAATTTCCCTTTCTTAGAAAAAAATTACTAGACATTATCAATTAGGTAACAGGACTAAAAAAATCACTGTACTTAAGATTGTGTAGGGAAAGCAAGCGTTAGAAGTTATTACAGTTTCCTAAGCGGCAGGCACTTCTGTCGCCTTTGTGCAACTTACGAGTATTTGGTTGAATGGTAAGTAAAGTGCTATAATCACGACGCTAGTTTACTAGCAGCTAGTGACTTTGAACATGTTTGATTTTACTAGCGCTAGTAAACTAGCTCGGTGTGAACGTTTGGAAACTATGCTAGTTACTAATAAGCTGCTAGTACTAGCAGCTGGTAAACTAGTGTCATGTGAACCGTCGCCGACACGCTAGTACGTCCTGCTAGTACTGGCAGCTAGTAAACTAGCGTCGTGGGAGTAGGCCTTAATTTTACACAATATGTTTATTTTCAGAGTGACAAAATCATGTTCTTAATTAGGGCAGAAGTTAGTAGAGATGAAAACGCTTACAGATCCATACTTTAAAATTATAACAGGAATCGGTGGCGTAGATAAAAATTTCGTTCGGGGACGTGGGTTCTGACGTACTGTAATAATTCTTATATTTCCTCAAAATGCTACAAAAATTAAAACCCTTCATTTTTTCAAAGGAAGTTTCAACTTATAATTTTCAACCCAGTACTTTTTTCCCCTCGTATTGAGCCAATTTTACACCACGTGAGGTGACTAGATGTTTCCGGAAGCTCACATTCTCAGCATTAGGTCACTGTAGGCTTTTCTCCTTTCTTCTGTCCATATGGTGTTCCGTTTTTATTCTTCATGGAAGCTCTTAAAGTCCGTAATTAGCTGTCTGAATTTGGTTCAGTTCATTTAGTTTTCTCGGTTTATTCCGGTTTTTTCAATATTAGGCTATTTCTGACTTCTTTAAACCATTTATCCGACAACTTAGGTCTACTGTTTAATGTTTCAAAAATTTGTTTCGTAAACCGGTTGTCATCCATTGCCTGTCGGACCTTACCGACCATTCCTGGCAGAAGCATTTGCCGATTTTGATCGCTCGAAACTCTTTTTGATGCAGAAGAACGAGTCCCTAACACCATTTTTTATTATAGTGGTGGGTGTTTTTATACATGACCTAAAAAGCCGAGCACAGCCAAACCCAAACGACCTTGAAACAAAGGGTGATTTTACAATGATTTGAATAAATAACCAATATTAAAAAAGTTCGTTAAGCGACGCAAGTTTAAATTAATTTAGTTGGTTATTTAATTTAACTTGGTAGATTTTTCTGCTATTGGTAAAATTTACTAATCATTATAATAAGTTTTTCTTTTTTTACATTTCGAGGGGTGTCTGGGCACCCTATACCCTCCTTTTATCTACGTACGCCACTAACAGGAATTGAATGTGGTCTATGGACCCACAATAAAAATCAAATCTTAAAAAATAATTCACAGAACATCCACTGTCGCCAGGTTAACATAGTAAGAATAAATCATTCTTCGGTGCCCTGAAAATATTATAGGAAAACATTTAAATGGAAAAAGGAAAATTACAAAGTCATTCAGTTCTTCAGATCTTTTATTTTTGATACAAAATATGATCAAAGCAGATTTTATAAATCACTACTATGATTATAATAGTTCTTTAGTAGCGGAATATATTGTTAATACACCAGGACACATTTTCAAAGATTTGGTCTCAATCATCAGCTCATTATAAGGTTCTACTAACGTATCTATTTATTTATTCTATTTAGCTACATATATTTTACGATTTATTACTAAACTAAACTAAGCTGTACAAGTATAGAATATTTAAAACTAAATATACTTATAGGCCTACGCAAAAACTCTTCTTCATAAAGAGTTCTGGCGCGCATAGGAGTATACAGAAAAAAAATTAATTACTTAAATACTAATGACTACTATAAAAATTACTACCGCATAAATAGTTATAGGCCTACATAAATAAGTTACAAGGATTACGTTACGTAGTAGTTGACCCAGAATTGGGCAAATTAAATATTTTCTATCAAAACATTATTTTGGCCATTTTTTTCTGAATAAAATGCTGTAGTTTTTATTTTTGTACGATAAATATAAGTACACAAAAAAAACAATCTTCTTTACCTATGTCGCAACATTTATGAGCGCTCGGAGTAAGAAAAAAATTGTCCAGTTTTGAATTACCGTAACTCTATTCACGTAACCATAAGAAGGCTGAAACCATATAAGTTTGAAATTCTCGCTTTGTTGATATATTATTATCGATATATAGAAAATACCAAAACTGCTCAAAATCGATCTCATATCGATAGACAAAGCAGTATTGCCTACTCAAATGCAATTTTGTCGTATTGTGCAATGTGGCGTTTGAATAATATAAACAACTTATTTATTGTTACGAACTTAAGAAATAACCGAATAATATAATAAGTTGGTACCAATAAGTTTATTAGTTACTTTATTTCAGACACTATTTTGTAGTAATATATTATTAGTTTGTGCGCAGTGTAAGTGGCTGTGTATAAGTTAGGTTATGACGTGGTAGTTTTTGTTAAGTGTTCTGATTACAATGGTTTGGTAATTATTTGTGAACTTATTATATTTATTGTGTTTTTTATATTCTACTTCTCCATATTTTAAAGTTTCATAATGCCACATAAACAAAGGTATAACTGTTCAAAAACCTAATGTGAAAGCACAAAAAAGATCGAATCAAAAACAGAAATTAATAAAAATGGAAACTGAACCACAAGCTGGTTCATCAAATGTAGAAAGTAGTAAATGTCCACAAGTCTGTCCATCAAATGTAGATAGCAATAAAAAGTTTACACAGTGTTATTTGGAGGTATTGCAACAAGTCTAAACATGTATCTTATAGAATGGTGGAATCTGTAGCTGTGACAGTGTACAATTTTGGATAAGCAATAGAAAATAAATGTCATTATTATTACATTTTATTTTATAATATTCTATCTATATGTATTAGTAGTTATTACTAATTTGATAATTTAAACATATAGGCCTAATCATGTTATTTTATTTCATAATTAATTTTTAATGTTCAGAACAAGGAATCAAGGAAATTAGGTAAATACTACACATTATAGAACTGAATTTTCTCTTCAATTTGAGCCTAAATATTACATTAACTAATAATTTTCTTTATATCTCCACTTTCTACCATCAGTAAAATTGTTGTAATCAATTTATTAACTAAAATTTTACTAAAAGATAATTTAAAATAATGTATAATTTTATTGTTAACGTAGGAAAATTTTCATTTTTGTTGGAAAAGAATAAAAAAATAAATTTAACGTTAACTACTCCCACGTTAACTACAGATTTTAAAAAAACAAAATAAAAATGATAAATTCAATTCTGTACCTAAAAAGTAAAGGAAGTTTAAAGTTAAAGAAGTAAAGGAAGTTCCATTTTTGTAATTTTTAGAAGAACTAAAAACATGAAGCTCTTTCTTTTTTAAACAACTTTTGAAGGTGTTAAATTTTTTAAAAATTTGTACCAAATATAGCCTCTATCTGCCCATAACAGACAGGTGGAGTGTCAGATTATTTACACTCAATCTGTTCGTTGCAGGGCTAAAATAAATAGTTCTGTTTCTTATCATATGGTCAGCCAATTAAATGACTGAATCATTTAAGAACAGAAGAGGTAGAGGTGTAAAAGACACTAACCAGAGTTATCTCCTCTGAAAGTAATGAATTTCATTATACAGCCAGACCCTGTGGTGAATGAAGTGAAGGTGTCGTTTGCAGAGTGGAAAATATGTGGTTTTCAGAGGGCTCGGCATGCAGATAAGCATACTTTTCCACTAAGTGAGGATGGCAATGGTAAACCACCTCACTCCTCGTTTTACTTAGTAAAACCTCTACGGGTTTAAACCAGCCTTTCGGCTGATGACCTAAACAACACATAGCCTCTATAATACAGAGATTTAAATGACTAAACAACTTTCTTAACTTCTACACCTCTCTGACCACCCACAAAACTTGAGTTAATCAAACGAAAACAAAACTTAGACAAAACATATTGTGCTAACTGCATTCTGATGAAGAAACAGCATTTTATTGACAACAGTGTTTGAAAAAATTACAGAATTCAAGCAAATTCTGAGGCCTATCAGTAAGACAATAAAAACAAAATAATTCAAAATAAAATTACTTATTGTCAATAACGAGTATACAATCAATCAAGAGTTAAAAATAGTGGTTATTTTAAAAATCTTGCGCATCATATACAAAAGTGGAGTTGATGTGCTTACAGCAATTTTTAAAAATTTGAAGTAAGTCAGACGAGTTAATACTGTAAACCATTAGATAGAGCATTTCATGCTGATTTTCAAACTTAATTTCGCCAAAATTGGAGTTAACACCCTTTACCTCTAGGGCACAGAATTAGATTTTCATAAATATCAATAATAATATAATTTCAATATCAATGGAAAATTTAAAAAATACTTATGTAAATTAAACAAATATTATCATGTACATTTGTAATAGAAAAAAATGACTTCAACCATTCTATTGGTGAGTCCCTAATGCCAGTGGCTCCCGATTTACTGATTAGTTTTGGGTGATCCACAGTGTTAGAAGCTATCTTGATATCAAGAAACAAACCTGCTACTTTAGTGCTGGTTTCATAATTTAATTACTGGTTTATATCCTGGTGCATAAACAGTAACTTCTGCAGTTTGGAACGTTTTTATGTTCTAGTAATAACTTTTTTGTAGCAAAAGTAAAATAATTTTTGAAAACAAAATGATTTAAACAAAATTAGCATTTTTCTAGTTGTTAACTATTAAAACATAACTAACAAACAACTTAATGAAAAGCATTAAAAAATTAATACACATAAATAAATAATGCAAAATAGGCATTACACATAAATATATAACAGATAGGTTAGAGTCTATAGCAACATTACATAAAAAAATGTTTTATTTAAAACACCTTTGCATAATTTTTAACATTACTTTGTAACATCCAGTGACACCCTTTCCTCCTTTTGTTGCCGCCGCTGTGGTACTATTTAATTAATTAATAAACCATTTACAAACTTGAATTAACAATTAGAAAGTGATTAAGCCTTAACTTATAATTCTGTAAAACATAACCTAGACCTGTAACATACAAAAATAAACAATACAATAAAAACATGGCTACAATATAAAACTAGTAATAATATCTTATACTAAAATTTCAAGCCAAACAATAGGCCTATACAAAACAATACAATAAAATAATATGATCAGGAGTTGGCTAGCCACCCAGTGTAGCGATTATATTGCTGGTTCGTAAACCAAGCAGTCTTGGGTTTGATTCCCCAGCTAGGCCTGACATGTTTCAATCAAAATAAAAAGTTATTAAGCCTTAATTTATAATTCTATAAAACATAACCTAAACCTGTAACGTACAAAAATAAACAATTCAATAAAAACATGGCTACAATATAAAACTAGTAATAATATCTTATACTAAAATTTCAAGCCAATCAATAGGTCTATACAAAACAATACAATAAAATAATATGATCAGGAGTTGGCTAGCCACCCAGTGTAGCGGTTAGTTTGCTGGTTCGTAAACCAAGCAGTCTTGGGTTTGATTCCCTAGCTAGGCCTGACATGTTTCAATCAAAATAAAAAGTTATTAAGCCTTAATTTATAATTCTATAAAACATAACCTAAACCTGTAACGTACAAAAATAAACAATACAATAAAAACATGGCTACAATATAAAACTAGTAATAATATCTTATACTAAAATTTCAAGCCAAACAATAGGCCTATACAAAACAATACAATAAAATAATATGATCAGGAGTTGGCTAGCCACCCAGTGTAGCGGTTAGTTTGCTGGTTCGTAAACCAAGCAGTCTTGGGTTTGATTCCCTAGCTAGGCCTGACATGTTTCAATCAAAATAAAAAGTTATTAAGCCTTAATTTATAATTCTATAAAACATAACCTAAACCTGTAACGTACAAAAATAAACAATACAATAAAAACATGGCTACAATATAAAACTAGTAATAATATCTTATACTAAAATTTCAAGCCAAACAATAGGCCTATACAAAACAATACAATAAAATAATATGATCAGGAGTTGGCTAGCCACCCAGTGTAGCGGGTAGCTTGCTGGTTCTAAAATATTGTTAAAATGTAATTATCATATCAAAAGTATTTTTAAAAAGTCATTAATTTTGTAGGATAGTAATTTAAGTGATTCTAGTGTTAGTAGTTAGTAATTAGTATTTGTAGTGAATTGTAGTGGTTAATGGTAGTTTGTAGTAATTTAAGTGGTGTAACAAAATTTATAAGTTAATATTTTAAAAAAATTGTAGTTTTCTTAAATGTTGGGGGGGGGGGGGTGCATAATTGTGGTTTTTTAATAAAAATGATATCCATAAAAAGCATAAATAAAAAAGATAATATAATAAAAAAAGTAATAAATGAATAATAATCGTAATAATAATAATAATAATTAATAATAATAATAAATAATAAAATTGTTTTTAATCTGCCTGGAAATCTTTTGACAAAAATTTTTTAATTTTTGGTGTTACGTTACGCTGCTTTCTTGTTGCATGATTTCTCGCATACATGACAACCTGATCGATGGTTCTGTCTTTTAAAACGTCAGAATTATTAGCAAGAAAATTGACGACTTCTCTTCTAGTTGGAGGTTCTTTTCTTTAAATTTTGTCCCCAAATTCTTTAAGGACTACACGTTCTTCATTTTCATTCCATCTCAATCTCTTGCATTTTGGTTGTGCAGCAGAAGAGTTATCGTCGTCTTCCTCTGAAGAAAACGAAGAAAATCCTGAAACATTACTCTCAGGGCTTAAATTTTGAGCACTGTTTGAGGGAGCTTCTTCATATTCTTCAAGTGGTGCATTTTGTTGATCCTCATGTACAGATTTTTCGTTTATGTTTGATTTTCCTTTCATAATATTATGTAAAATAGGGCAAACCATGATCTTCTGCAGAATGCCCATAGGAAGGTCGTAATGTTTTTTGTGGACTGCTAATGTGTGTCCTAATGAACTTGCTAAATAATTCTGATACTGAGGATGAGAGGATTGTAAACGACTGAATGTAGCTGCCTGATGACGGAGTCCGTTGCCGGTAAGATGTTCAGGCTTCTTCAGTTGCTTAATTTGGCGTTTGATTACTTTCAAACTTTCAGTGGGCTTTATGTTTTTAATATTTGAAAGACTAAACAACCATTCATTTGTAATGCCCACATCCTGCCTGTGAATGATTGCAGTATCTAACACATCCTTCATCAGTGGCGTTAAAACGATTGGAACTATCTCCAGGTTCTTCCCTGGAACGTAAAAGATATGAAATCTTTTACAGTCCTTTAAATTTTCTTCAGATAAATCATATCCTTTGACCATGTCAAGTAGTTCGTCATGTTTGTCTATGTTGTTATAATGCCTCAGTAACGCATGTTTGAAATCAACTGGTCGGCGCCTTATAAGCAACATAATGTGCACCACTAACATATGTATAAGGAAATCAAAAGATTTTTTCTTTTCAGCTGTATCTAACGCTTTCAAAGTTAATTATAATTGGCCTCTATGTATGCTGCGACTCTAACTATGTCATCTTCAACAGCCATTGTTTCATTTCTGTCAGCCTTTCCTTTCTTCTGACACTTAGTACAAATTCGGCCAATCTTGTTTTTCCATTGTTTGTTAACAATTTCCAAAAAGTCGTCAATCTTTGTTACTCCTGACCTGTCACATTGACCCTCTTTAGAATAAAGAGAAGCCATAGCTTCAGATTTTGCAATAACAGCAACATCTTTTAAAGGTTGGCTTAGCCGATATGCAATAGATGGCACTCCAACATGGCCTGTATCAGGGTCATACTTAGCCATTTTCAATGCAGCATGAATGAGAGTATTAAAGTGAGCCGGATTAAGAATTTCATGAAATGAAGTGAGTGACATATCAATCTTTTTCATTTCAATGAAAAGCCTACTAAGGTCTCTAATTTCACGAATTACGTAGTCCTTGTCAGATGGAGCACGGTGACTTTCATAAAACTCACTGCCGAATTTCATGATCAGTGGATCATGAACTGCTGCTTCCATGACTTGATCAAGTCTTATGTCTTTCAGTAAATTTTTCTTAAAAGAATCTGACACAAAATGCAGAGTTGGAAGGTTAGGTGTTGAGTGTTTCTTCAAAGCTGCAACAGGTTCAACATGGTCACTATCAGCAGTCGAAGCAAGATATGCCTCACATGACTTCATGTGTACAGCTAATTTATCCCGCCGATACAAACCTTCACAGTGTGAACATTTAACGTTCGGAACGTTCTTTATTTGCCGTTTCACTGGGATCAGCTGAAATCCAGAGGTACCATTATTAATACCAGTTTTACCATCTGCAACTTTTTTGTTGAATATAGCATTCCACTTCTTTCTTATGATATTTGTAACTTTAATTTTTCTTTCTCTTCTTTCCCTCCCTGTCCCAGTAATACTTCTTAACTCTTTTCCTTCAACTGAGTCACAGTGTTTCTCTTCAATATGCTCAGAAAATTTACTTACAAGTTTATCACAATACATGCAATAATTTTTTTTCCTTTTATTTATTTGATCAGGGAAATCTTCCTCACGAAGAGTTGGAGATGACTTGCTGTTAATGGGCACTTCATTTGCTGTCATATTTGCATGTTCATCAACCTAGTACAATACAATCCATCTATTAATAATCTTCAGTAATTACTAACTAACATTTACTTAACTAAAAATAATTAATCGTTAATACATTTAAGAAGAGTTAGCTAGCTGTGTGCTGCACACAGCTATTATTTATCTATACATTAACGTGCCGTTTATAAACTGTGTTAGTTTATAAGTTAAGTTTAAATCAAATTCACAAACTGGTTAATAAAATACATAATCTTTATACTTTTTAATTTTTACTTCTGTAATTCTTACTTTTGTAAAAGTATAAGATTAAGATAACATAAGTATAAGTTTAAGATTTCATTAATTTATTTAAGAAAGTATTGTTAGCAACAGTCAATTTTGTTTATTATATGTTAATAGTCCTCAGGCCAGGCTTTGCATTTGTGAACAGATAATTGTAATTATTGTACACAGACATTATTAAACAAATAAATAAATTTACATTAGGCCAATTTATTTATGTTTTCCCAAAAAAAAAAAATTGATTAGTGATTAGTGATTGACAGTGCATTATTTTAAAAACTGTGCCATCAAAAAATTAAATTTCAATAAAAATGAAACAAACAACCCTGATTAAATTAAGCTATGACTTAATGAAATCGATGAATCACACTTTCAGAAAAATTAAGATTAATTTTTCTTGACCACGCAATTTTGCAATGTTATGCATTTTTGAGGAACATGCGTAGCAACAAAATTTCTACAAATTTGAAATACTATAACTGTTAGTTGGAACTATTTACATAAGTTGCAGTTTTTGATGAAATTGGGGAAAGGTTTAGATAATTTCAGCGCATAAGAAACTTTGTTGGACAGAGAGTACATTTTTTCCTATTAGAAAACATGTAGTAAGGCTTTGCTATGACTACCTACAAAAATTATTGAAAACCTCTTGATGTAAGTAACATTTCCAGGAAAATTCTATGGAGTTGGCAACACTGTTGATAATCAGTTTTTAGCAAGTTTTTGCATTTGTTTATTTCATGAGTAAACATGAAGGAAAAATTTGAACTCCGAAACTATTTTACAAGTAGCACCGTTTTTGATTAAATGAAGCCAAGTAACTCACTCTATGGCAATTTTGGATTGAATGTGAGAAAGAAGAAAAATCATACTAGCTTCTTGGTGCCATTCCTTAGTTCCACTGGCTGCCACTTTTTTACTACGAACAATAAAGTAACCTAATCTAAAACTCTCATGTGCGCATTCATATATTTAATGTTCAAACAAATTTATACTGGTTGCAACAAGCATTACAGTCACATGAACACTGCTCGCAAAGTATAAAATCCTATACTAATGACTTCTTAAATTACCCGCTCTCAACAAAGCTGTTACGTGAACTTTCAAAATGCAAAAAAATAACAACTGTCTGGCCTACATAATGCATTGCAAATATAGTCATATGGTCTGCTTAAAGGTAAACCTGCCTGCTCAAAAACAGACTGTGGCTTACTTTACCCACACCCTGTTGTCTATATCTGCACTTGCTACTAAAGTTAACTCACTCATACAAATCTTAATTGTATGGTGTTTGTAAGAAGAGCAAAAGTAAACTGACAACAAGCTTATTGGTCTGCAAACACCTGAACACCGAGTGAACAACTCTTGGCCGACCTAATGGACAACAGAATTCACCATCATCCTACTAGTCAGCACTAATCATCCTTGTGGTCTAAAGGAGAACACACCTAGTCAGCTTGCTGATCAAGTTTACCAGGGTTAATTTAAAAATTCACGTATGACCAAGTCACGACAGCTTTGTATCAAACTTCCCACATCTCTTTTCCTTTGCAATGATTTTAATAATTCCAGTTGCAATAATGTGCCTACAGTTCTTTCCTCAAACATTGTAATAAAAAGGAATGAATAAAATTTATATTTTCTTTGGAATGGACCATATGAGGGTAGCGGGAAAGAGTGTAAAAACTAAAAATCTCTACAATTTTGTTTCTTAAATAGGTGCGATATCCAAAAATTATAAAATCAGTGGTGGCTTATCTTAATCAGAATAACCCACAGTGAAAAAACTTGTTATAATTGGTACATTTAGTCATAAGATGAAAAAAAACAACATTCGCTTAGAGTCAATGAGTGATGTCAGTCTCATTGGCTGGGTGTGATTACGCATTAAGTATACATTTTTATTTTTTCCTAACTAAATAGTCTAAATAGGACAAAACTTCCAATAGCTGGGTATTACTTTTGCCAATCATTTTGTTGAGGGCATAATGTTGAGGACCTGAAAGAAAGTCTTGGTTCATCATTATATCAATAAGTAACTAATTACAAAAAAACTAGCTTAAAAAAATAGAAAATAATTGAAAGTCAATACAAAATTATTATTTCTGAACCAACTACAATACCTATCTATACATTATGATACCTTTTCATTTGAAAAAAGAATTGTCGAAATCTGCATAGTATTTTCGGAATAATCACTGGACAAACATAAAAAAAAATCATAGAAACAGTAGCATTGAGAACCTCTTCTTTTTTGTTGAAGTCTGTAAAAATAAACTTTAAAAAAAATCAGGTTTACATATTTAATTGGCATTTATTTTATTTCGTATGAAATAAGAAGCATTCAAAGAAATGCAGGAATAATATAAAAAACTTTAGTATCTAGTTGATCTATCTAATAATGAATTTTCTAACACCCTGTACCTACTATGATATTGTTTTCTATTAACAAATAGAATAAAATGTGACATTATTGACCAGTTAATAAATAATTAATGTCTGGAAACTCAGTAATAGACCTGATTTAAAAAAAAAAATAAAAATAATGCATTTCATATTTTGATTACCAATTTATGTGAATAATATAAACTGGGTTTGCATTTTTTTCACATATCTTTCTAAGAGTACACAAATAACAGTATCATTTCATTACAAATTATTTAAAAACCCCTCCTTTTCTTAGTTCTTATTAGGTACTAAGAACTGAAATTGTAAAAATATTTTGGGCATTCTACACATAGCTCAGATCAGGAGCTTAAAGTGAGGGATCGAACATCACTTTTCTTTCTCTTCAATTACTAGGAGATACTGGGTGTTTTGTTATTTAAATCTTGTATATAGAATATTTATGAGTTACAGTAATAACTTTTATCATTACATAGGAGAATTTATTAACATAAAATGTATATCGATGTAAAATTTTGAGTTACAAAAAATACATCTGAAACAGCACCTCTCACAAAAATTTGACAGGATTTTTTTTTGTTGTTGGTGAAACATGTTAAAAACATTAGTTACAAATGAAAAAATATAACTTTATACCAGATTATCTTTTGCAGGAGTGAAACTTTCACAGGGATTTGGCAAAGTTGCCAAATCAACCTGTTGACCACTTTTCATTTTTTCAATGGCATCTTTGTATTGCAGCACACGTCTTCTTTTACGTCTAGCCAAGCTTGCCTGGCCAGATTTTCTAGCATCTGTTTATCATACCACTGTTTATCATACATTTGGAGACGTGCTTGTAACGTTGATAAGATGTTACCATCTACAACGAAAAAAACTTATATTCTTAACTGTACAAAATTATAAAGATTACCAATATACTTTTTTTATTGCTTGCCATACCTAATGATTGTATATGAAAAAACTTGTAATTATTAAGCAAGATAATGTGAGATAATTTGTAAAGCATTAAGCTTGATAATGCGGAAAGCTGCTTTACAAAGGAAAATGTCGCTGTTTGGAATAAATGGCTTTAAAACAGTTGCTTAATTTTCAATGTTGTGTATTGCAGATGTTACAAAACAAAATAATTTGTTACAACAGAGTTTATATTTTAGGTAAAATTCACAGAAATCAAACAGCTCCTACTTTTTCTTCAATCTCTATTCTAGTATTATGTTACTGGCAGGCATTCACAACAACAGCCTACTGCCAGCTGATCTGGGCGGTACTTTTTCTGGCAGGATCTACTATAGTATACATCCTATAGTATAGGATGTACTTTTTCTGGCAGGATTTTTCTCTAAAGTATGCAGCATAAAAAGTGTTTAGATACAAGAACTGCAATAGACAGTAGTTTGCCATTTCTGGAATTTAGTAGTATGCTACTAATTCGAATGGTAACTAAAAAATAATTCATTCAAAATTTGCTTTATAGTTTCAGTGCAGCGGTTAACCAAAAATATTAATTTCACTGGAAATATCCTGCATACAACTTGTAAATTGTTTTGCATTCATTTTACTTTAATTCTTTCAAAACAACTTTTTCTTTGTAAACAATCAATTTTAAGAAACATAATTTAAAAAGTTACTGAAAACGTTTTACCTGTATGTTTCTCAACTTCATTACAGTCACTGCTGATAAACATCTGCTGGTTTCTGCTACTTATTTTTTCGCCTGCAGAATTTTTGTTGTCATGTGTGGAGAAAAGTCTTCTTCGCACTACAAAAAAACATAATATAAACGAATAATACAGAAAATAGAATGAATGAAATATGTTAAACAAACTAGCATATCATGCTGCTACAGAAATTGAAACAATAATTAACTAAATTCAAACAATTTTTAAAAAAATGTGGTTTGCTAGAAATTACAGAAAGGATAAAATATAATCCTGTGTTAACATGTCAAATATTCTATTCATTCTCAGTGTGTACAAGACTCTAGTCTTCACTTACAACATCACATACAAATTGCCTTCATCTCACTGGGTCATGGGTTTGCTCAATGTTTTCAACATGAACAGATTGTAACGTTAGGAACAAGAGGAAAATATATTTCAGCAGTTTCAAATATACATAGTTAATGATAGAAATGCTAAAACAATTTATTAGCTAACTATTGCACCACTACAGTGGCCAATAACCAATTTTAATTAAAACTGTAAAAACTCACCATCATGAGAGGCTGTAGGTACAATTATCTCAAGCTCTTGTTCACTCCTCGAAGATAGATTAGGTAGAACAGGCTCAATAACTGAAAGTGCTTCCATTCGGCAAACAGCTAACCCATGAGTTGATGTATCTGGTAGTGGTTCTAAAAAAAAAGATACATGTACATGAATACACGTTTAGGTCTACTACAAGCCTACTGATAAGTACGCCCTAATCAAAAATATTATTTGTTTTTTTAAAGACTTAAAAACCTAATTCATTCAATAATCAAATCAATTAATAACTTGGATAAACATCCATGCAAATTATACTCTCTCTGGATACAAAAATAACTTGATAATAAAATTAAACGGGTAAATTGTTATCTACAAAAGAACAACTCAGCTGCACATTTTTTAAAAACACTTTACCTTAATTTTTTTAAATTATTTTAATACCTACATGGCTTTTTAAGAATTGCTAAATTTGGAAATTCTGTAAATTTTTTAAGGTGGTGTAGAATGTTAAAATCTCTGTACAGCATATTAAAATAATCTAACACCATCTTTGTAACTTGATGTGAAAAAAATATATCTACATTATGATTCTAAATTAATTATACGTACCTAAATTTTCATAGTGTTTTTCTATTCCTACATCTCTTTCCCAAGGAAGTGTGCCTTTAGTGTCGTACTCAGGTACTGCCAAGTTCTGGAGATATGTATTGTCCTTACGGGAGTGACAATATTTTTTGCTCAATTCGGTAATGTTTTCAGTCCTTGATGAGTAAACTCCCTGGCATTGAAAAATAATATGAAAAATAATATACGAGTAGCCTAATTTCATTCAATAAGCTTCAAAACCCTGATCGCCTTGGTGGCTTGGATAATTAGGGCGTCAGTCTTAATCAACAGAAAGCAGTAGACTGATAATGAGGTCCCAGCTTCGATTCCCGGTTGGTCTGGGCAGCCGAACTGTAAGTGCTTTTCTGCTATTGTACCAGCAGGATAATCGAGAGATAAAATATACTGAAAATATTATATTTCTGAGAGTACCACAACTCCTTAAGAAACTTTACTATTAGCTTGCTGTTAATTTCACTTTTCACATAAAGAGTAAGTGGTTACTGCAGCACTGAACTCTTAAATACAAAAGTTTATAAGATTAAGGGAAAACTAACAAAATAACGATATATATTATAAAAAAAAACATTTCTCAGAATTCAGCACTTCACAACTGAAATATGCTGAAGAATAACCCATGTTTTATTTTTATCTTAAATACTATGTTAAAAATACAATTAAAAACATAATTATTTCAAGCTAACTTACCTTTGGTTTGCATTCCTCATTCCGCCTCGATGTCATTGTTGAAAATTAAAACTTACAAACTTACAAACAAAGAATTGACAGCAGCAAAAGACACGAGGTCGATGACGCTATCAAATGAATCGTGATTCGTGAACGAGTCGTACGATTGAGTTGGCAACCGCTAGGAGCTCTCTGAATCTCGATGTGTGAATGTGGAGTGGGGGGGATAGCATATGCAGTGTTAAGCAGCTAATCGCGTCCGCGATCAGCTGTGGTCCGACCACAGCTTTTTTTTTCGCGACAACTTACCCTCCCGACCGGAAGTACGGAAATTTTTTTAAATCTAAGGTCCCGGACCCGTGAAGGGTCCTACGCCTCCAAAATTTTTGAAATTTTCAAAATTTCAAATTTCAATTTCAATTTCAATTTCAGGCTACGGCCTGAAGATCCGTCTGAATATCCAGACTTACCCCCTGCATTGACTGGTGAAGTAATATAGCGACCCCACCACCAGGGCCACCACGCAGGGAATCTTTCCTAAACATCTCGTATCCACGAACGGAGATTGAGACATCAGGCTGTAACATCGTCTCTTGCAGGCACAGCGCAATCGGACAATTTTCCCGGATCAATAACTTTATGTCTTCATACCTAGACCGGATCCCGCGAACATTCCATTGAATAATATTATTAAAGGGTATTTCAGAAAGAAAAGGACTTATGTGTCAAACACAATTTTCTCCTTCCCTTTTTTTCCTTTGACTTGTATAAAGCCCTTATCAAGGGCCGATGGATCTCCTATCATATCGTGGATCTTGGACCCAGACGAAGGAGATTTTAGAAATTTAGACGCATCCACTGGAAGCGTCTTGGGCAATGAAAGGGGTTTCCCCTTTGAGGTAGAGGCGACTGTCTTATTTGACAGCTGAACTTTTGTATTCTGCGTCGCAGAAAGGTTACCAACTTGAGGCACTGAACTCTTTAAACCAATTTCACTCTGTTTGGTGCTTAATAAAGCTTTCAGTGCAGAAGTCAGGGAAGCAACCTGTTTAGTTAGGTTCTCAACAACACTCTTCAACTCAACGCATGACGAGCACTCACCAGACACACGAGACTGGACACTAGTTGCAGCTGCAAACGAAATGTCAGGCTGGACTGCATTTCGAATGCTATTTCGTTTTCTGTACTCGCTCCGGGCAGCCGGAAAAGAAAGCTTCTGTTCAGACGAAATTTTCTGAATTTCCCGTTCTTCTTTATACTTGGGGCATTCCCGAGACCTTGCTGAATGACTTCCTTTACAGTTTGCACACAGTTCAGTTTCAGAAGTGCATTCGCTGTCTAAGTGGTCAGGTGAACTGCACTTTGCGCATATCGCAGGTTTCTTGCAGTTGGTTTTCGTATGTCCGTATTCCTGACACTGAAAACAGCGCAGAGGGTTTGGGACATACGGTCTCACTCGAACAGACAAGTAACCCAACTTAAGACGATCCGGAGGTTGAGGGGTGGAAAATGTTATGATAAGTGTCGGGGTACCGACATCAATTCCATTTTCCCGACGCGTAACTCTTTTGACTTGCGTCACTCTCTGGGAGGTAAGCTCCTCCAATAACTCAGCCTCAGACATATCCTGTATATCTCGAGAGTAAACCACTCCTCGAGATGAGTTGAGGGACCTATGCGGTTCAACGGTAACTGCAGTACTTCCGATTTGAGTAATTTTAACAACGCTGCTACTTTGCTTCGCAGACGTTGTTTCAATTAACAAAGTACCATTTCTTAATTTTTTAATAGAGTGTGGCGAGCCACAAACCGACTGCACAGACCTGTTAATAATGAAGGGGGAAACTTTTGACAGCGACCCTTCTTCTGCAACACAACGAACAACAAAAAATTTGTCTGTGTTATCACCACTGTTATCACTATCGTCCGACAAGCTAGACCATAGTCTTTTCATTCCGAGGGAAGATTTTTTAGTTGACATAATCTTAGGTGCTTTTCCAGTCATCGTGAAAGCAAGGTGCGGGCGGAGAGATGACTCGCGCACGCCGCAGGTCCCTAGTAAAAAGAAGGACCCGGCCGAGTACTCCCGGCAGCCATCTCCCACATATTTCATCCGGGCCGGGGAGTCAGGTACTGCCTGACCCACTGATACCGACGTCCCAGAGGCTCGCACGCAGCAGTAAGAGCTCCGACACTCCTACCCATGGTCCACTTCTTGCCACAGTACCGAAGCGACTGGAAGGGCTAAAGGATGGCGCAAAGCCTCGGCAGAGCAAGCTCACAGCAGCACAACCACAGTCCAGACCTTCCAATCCGGAAAGGGTTACGCACGACCAGCCCGCATCCCATCCTCGCCAGCATTATAAATGTGTGTAAGAAAACTTTGTGTATGTGTTGTGTGTAGGGTATGTAAATGTGTGTGTTGAAAGAAAGAAAACCATTGAATCTCTTCCTTTTCATATAGCGGACACAAATGAACCTCTGAACATTCCTTTTTCAATGCCTGAACTAAGAAAAGCGGTCAAAGTTTCTCGAAATACCTCGCCTGGAGGAGATGAAATTACACTTTCGATGATAGCGCATTTACCAGACTCCGGGTTAAGGCAACTCCTACATATTTTTAATAAAATATACGCTTCTAGAAAGCTTCCAGAATCTTGGAAAGAAGCAATTGTTGTCCCGATCCTCAAACCTGGCAAAGATAAAATGTTGGCCTCCAGCTATCGCCCCATCTCTCTGACAAGTGTTGTATGTAAGGTGATGGAAAGAATGGTGAATAGTCGTCTCATGTGGTATCTGGAAAAGAATGACTTCCTCGCTCCTGAACAGAGCGGTTTTCGGAGAGGGAGGTCTTCGACAGACCACTTGGTGGCCCTTGAGACGGCTATCTGCAATGCGTTTGCATTGCGGCAGCGCCTCGTTGCCGTATTCTTTGATTTGAAAAAAGCATATGATACGGCTTGGCGACGAGGTATTCTTAATACCTTGCGGGAGTGGGGCATCGCTGGGAACATGTTGGCCTTCATTAAAGACTTTCTGGATGACCGATCATTTCGTGTAAGGGTTGGTCAGAGTTTGTCAAACAGGTTTGATTTGGAAAATGGTATACCGCAGGGGAGTGTAATTAGTTGTACCCTATTTGCGGTTGCCATTAACAATATTGTGAAAAGTTGCGTATACCCTGTTAAATGTTCGTTGTTTGTAGATGATTTTGCGATATATGTTGCATCTAGAAATGTTGTTTCAGCTGAACGAGCCCTACAGCTTACTATATACCGTCTTGAGGAATGGTCACGGCAGACTGGCTTTAGTTTTTCTCCTGAGAAGACTAAATGCATTCAGTTTTGCCGAATACGGACTGATAATGTTCCAAGACTGTATTTAATGGGTCAGGATATCGAAGTTAGCACTGAAATCAGGTTTCTAGGTGTTATATTCGACAAAAGACTTACATGGGTTCCGCATATAAAAGACCTACGGGCTAGGTGCTTAAAGGTGGTTGATATTCTGCGTGTTCTTACAGGTACATGTTGGGGAGCTGATAGATCATGTATGATAAGGTTCTACAAGGCTCTAGTGCGATCACGTATAGATTATGGCGCTGTAGCGTACTCATCTGCTACTCCCACTTCGCTGAGAATGCTTGACACGATCCACAATTCATGTTTACGATTGTCTACAGGTGCTTTTCGTTCTAGCCCTGTTGTCAGCATCTTAGTTGAAAGTGGAGAAATGTCGTTACACAGATGTCGCCAGCAGCTTATATTGACGTACTTTGCCAAGTTGAAAGCTAGACCTTATCATTTTTTGCATGACATCATTCTCAACAACCCTTGTCATGATTTGCATCTGATGAATGCCCGATTGCCTTCACCATTCGGTGTAAGAGCGTTGGGGATATGCAACAACCTCGGTATTGCGATTCCTCGTGTGTACCCATGTAATTCATGTCTCTTTCCACCCTGGATCATCGCTCAGTTACACATTAACTTTGAAATGTGTAAATACTCAAAGGCAGACACAAGTTCTGTGGTATTTAATAGCATTTTCAGTGAGTTAGTTGAAGCTATTAAACCATCTACGGTTGTATACACTGATGGATCAAAGTCGGATGTTGGAGTTGGTTGCTCGTTTGTTGCCAATGGGAGAACCTATTTGTTTGGATTACCTGCGGGAACCAGTATTTACACGGCTGAACTTTATGCTATCAGCAAAGCTCTTTCTGTAGTCTGTGTGCGTGGGCGTCGGGTGTTGGTGTGCACTGATTCGCTCAGTGCCCTGCAGTCAATTAGTGATATATATTCACGTCACCCACTAGTTGCAGATGTCCACGGCACCGTGAAGCAGCTTAACGATAGAGGAGTAAGCGTTGTTTTCTGCTGGGTTCCGGGTCATGCTGGAATCTCGGGAAATGAGGCTGCTGATTTGGCCGCTAAGGAGGCGGCACGCCAACCGGCCTTCACGCAATATCTGACTGTGTCAGATTTCGTGGGCCTGGTGAAGCGTGTCATCACTGATTCCTGGCAGGTAGAATGGACTGGCTCTCATGGCAACAAGCTTCGTGAAATAAAAGATAATGTTAAGCCCTGGGATACGTCACTGAGGAAGAACAGAAGGGAAGAAGTTGTCATCGCGCGACTTAGAATTGGGCACACCAGATTAACTCATGGGTATCTCATGACGTCTGGTGATGCTCCAATTTGTGGCAGATGCGATTGTCCTTTGACAGTCAAACATGTTTTAATTGATTGCGTCTGCTACGCAGCTCTGCGTCGGCGATTCAAGATTCCCTCTGAATTAAGGTGTATACTCGGTGATGAAAGCCCTATTTTGGACGTGGCTTTAAAATTTTTACGATCCATTAGTGTGTACAACAGTGTCTGACAGTCTGGGGTGTTTCAATGTTTTATATGTGTAAATAGTTTTTATTCCATAGTATATTTTCTTATATTAGTTGTACGTTGTATATATATGTCTGTGTTTTTTTTATGAGGCCCCTTTACAGCCTTTTGCGACGTCCTATGTCTGTGATATTTTTTATTTTTAATGTAATTTTTAATTTTTTAATTTTTTTTTGGTTGTGATACTAGTTTTTAAGATTTTTATTATATAAGTGTCAATGTTATTATTGTCATTTATTCTGACATTATTAGGTTTACATTATTAGGTGATATTAGGTTTACGTTTATGTGTATATGTTTTTGTGTTTTTTAGCGTTTTTTATTTAATTTGTCTGTGATATTAGATTATAAGATTTTAAGTATTATATATATATATATATATATATATATATATATATGTATAAAAGGCGTTCTGCACTCGGGCTTTTTTACACCCTTGTGTAGAACAGCAGGCGATGATAACCTCGCTAAGGTTTTTCGCCTTAAAAAAAAAAAAAAAAAAAAAAAAAAAAAAAAAAAAAAAAATTATCGAAATGTTTTACAAGCACCTCGTTTGGCGTTAAAAGTACAGAAAAATTTGTTTTCTTAAAATTTTTCAAAAACCACCCCTCTTAGGTTGGGGGAGGGGTGGTTTTTATCTCCTTAACGGTTCATCGGACCTAAAAAGTGTATACAACCTTTTTTGTTCCCCTGCCGAAGTACTTTAAGAATATATCATCAAAAGTGCTGTATGTTTACCCTTGGTTGCAAAAATTCAAAAAAACAAATTTTGACTTTTGTGCATCCGAGTGTCAAGTGATTTTTCTTGCGCCTCCAAAATAGTTTTGAGTCAAAATTTTTGTTGTGGAACGTGTTCATCTTAATACCGAAACACGAGAATTTTTTTTGAAACTTTCGTCCGGGCCCCGTAGAGGGTGCTACGCCCCTCCAAAATTTTGAAAATTTTCAAAATACGAAAAATCTTTTAACAGCATGTCGTTTGGTGTTAAAAACAAATAGGAACGGCTTGCTTCAAAAAATTTTATACCTACCCTCTTCCTAGGAGGAGGGCGTAATTTTCATCTTTTAAACGGTTGGTCGTAGCTAAAAAGTGTATTGGACCTTTTTTGTTCTCAGCCGGAGTACTTCAAGAATGTGTAAACAAAGGTCCCGTCAGAATTTGGAGTAATTCAAGAATATGTAGATAAAGGTCTCCTTAGCCCATCCGTTCACTTAGAAAACTCAAATAACTTAATTTTGACTTTTTTGAAAAACCGGGTCTCAATTTACTTATTTCTTATACCGCATAAATTTATTTTACATTAATTTTTGTTTTGCATCGTGCTTGTCTTAATATCGTCATCATTTTCTAAATTCTCGGCTTGCAACCCCTCCCAAATTGGGTAAAAATATTTTTTCTCGTTTTCTTCAGAAAAGCAAATGTTTTTGACGTACGTTCTATATAAAACTAAGCCGGCGTGACACAACATCCATCGACTGAAGTCCATCCGGCCTATTTTGGAAAAGGGGAAAGACCGAACAAAATTTATTTGAAAAGTTAACCAAGCACTAGAGCGCAAACAAAATAAAAGCTGTTTTATTGGCCGTCGGCCAAATAATCCAATTCTTGTGACGTGATTTTTCCATCGAGTTCTGTACGTGCCTATTTTCTCTTGGATGGTTTCTTCGCTCCCTAGTTCTCTCCTGATGACACTACTACGAACTAATCTCGCAGGGAGCATCCCTTCACCGATTTCATGAATCTCATTTCAGCGGCTTCTACTTTCCTTAATTGGGCTGTTCTTTAGCACCCATGACTCGCAACCATATAGCAGTAGGGGAACTGCCATCACGTCATACATACGTGTTCTTGTATCTTTCCTTTTTTCTTTCTTAAGACCTTCTTAATGAAACCGCAAACCATCTGAAATTTATTTACCCTTTTCAAAATATCTTCATCATCTTCGTATGTGACTCGCAGCCCCGGCATGTGAAATGGGAAACTTATTCCAAAATGCTGTCATCATGCACTATTTTTGAGCGAACTGCGTCTTTACCAGCGCAAGCCATTATTCGTTTTCCTTGCTGATATTTTCATCCTATATTCCTTGTGAATATTCTTGATCAGGAAAACAGATTTCTGCAGGTCATCTGAATTCTGTATTATTACCATATCATCTGCATACATTAGGGCGCTCAGACAGGAATCCTGGGACATTTCAATACCTGGAGGAGCTTGCTGCTTCCATCGACGAATGGCATCGTCCATATAAATGTTATATAATGTTGGCAAGAGGCTACATCCTTATTAAACTCCTTGATTAACGTATTCACTTCTAGTTATTCGATCGCCTACAAGTATTGAAATTTTCGTCTCTTCGTAAATGCTTTTCAATACCCAAATCAAATGTTGCGTATAGCCTGTTTGTTCCATGATCTGCCACAACTTCTTCTGGGAAACATTGTCAAATGCCTTATCGAAATCTACAAAACCTGGGTGTGTTTCCAGGTCGAATTATACTCTCTTTTCTAAAATTTGTTTGAGAGTGAATACTCCGTCCGTTGTTGTCGGCCCTTTCCTAAACCTTTGCTATTCTTCCAACAGTATAGCGTCAGCGATTGAAGCCAGTCTACAATTTAATATAACTTGTATTTTTTGTGTGTTTGTTACACAGTAACACTGCGTAGTCTCTCCATTTTTTTTTTTTTTCAGATGTAGAACGTCGTAATGTGATTTTGTAAAAATCTGTCCTTCGCATGTTGGCCTACTGCTATTGTACTTAACTAATACAGGACCTAATTAGATTACTGCAATATAATATGTAAATTCGTTACAGAAATAAAGAAAATATCAAGCAAAGTACTTAAAAAATCTGGTGTAAAACACTTACATGACTTTCACTTGCCAATGCAAATAATGAACCATAAAACCTATGTTTAATCATGAGTGAACGACGGAAAATGAAAATCAACCACTGGAGAACTTAAAAATACAGAAAATCACTAATTGACGCTAAACTAAGTGTTGTAAAAAAAGTGTTTAAAATAACAGTTGTAGGTTTTTTACCGTCCTCCAACTTTTATTTTATACTTTGTCATAAATGCATACTAAGGTCGCAAGCTTTAAAAAAATGCACTTTTTACAGATTTTCATGAAAAAACAGAAAACCACATAATTGCTGCTAACCTATTTTTTTGTAAGAGTTGTACAAAAACATGTTTGAAAGAAAAGTTGTAGGGTTTTTAATGTTCTACAACTGATTATATGCACTTTTGCTCTAAAATGCATATTAAGGCAAAAAAAACCATTTTTCTACGAGAGAAGTCTTCCCAAGAGTTTTGGCAGACTTGGGGCTTACCCTATCTTGTAGATCATAAAAAATGTAGCAAATAAGGCGATTTAAAAAAAATCGTAGGAGCCGTTAGGAGAAAACGTTTTTACGTTTATTTATGAACTAAAAATTTGAAAAAATTACTGTCCCACAAAAATAGGTATACAGACTGTCACATAACTTTCACCCCAGCTATTTTCTTCTTTGTTTTTAATAAAAAATGTATTATTATTTTAGCCGTTTAAATTACCTTAACTGTCAGCTTGAAACTCTATCGAAATAAATTGTAAATTTTCATTCGTAGTACAGATCTTTTATTTTTCATCTCATTTTTTATAAAACTAACTTTCGAGGAAAATATTTTTATTGGTGGGGACCTTTCGCACTGCCTATTCTGCCCACATAGTAAATGTGGCACCGATAAGGTATAAAAAAATAAATACTATTTTTCTCGGAATCTAGATGCAGTAGAGTACCGGATAACAATAGTTTAACCACTTTTTTCAAGACCAACAACAAAATAGGCGGCCAATGTTAACACGAAGCTCCCTCATTTTAAAAACTCACTCATTTTAAAAACAAACTAAACAGACTACGACAAAAAGTAAATACACGGGTTTGATCTGCAGAAAAATACGTAGAATGCTGCAATTTAAAGAAAACATTTGGCAACCTTTTGTATGGTAAGATTAACGGATGGTTACCAGTTATTTTTTTGTAAACTGATAACATGTTACTTAAAATTTAAGGCGGTCATAATTAAGTCTAATAACTGGTTGAATTTACTAGTAAGCAGTAGGTCGCAGTACCTACTACTAGTAGTACTAGTAGTACTGGTCCCGCAGTAGTCCGCTGGTACCGAAGTAGTCCTACACCAAACGTTAAAAAATAAGGTTTCCGCTATAAGTTGCAAAACTAACAGCACATTCTCTGGAAAGAGCTACTGACGCGTTCCTGGAGACTGATTTATTCAATTGTTCTAATTAAAAACCATCGAATACGCTTCATTTACGGCCAAAAATATCAATAGCTTTTCATTCCTCCCTCTGAAAAAAAACCGAACAGAAATCCTTCGCTACTATAACTCTAAAAAAAGCAAATCAAAACTATGCTTATACTATACAAATTTTTTTATTTAATTTTGTTCGTGCAAAAGGCTACCGTTGTATTTGTACTTCATAGCGAAAAAAACATCTCGTGTAATTTAATTTAATCTTTAATGAATTAGACAATTCAAAAATTTAACAGTACTGTAAGTTAACCCTGCAACGCGCGCGGCATTCAGTATAACGTAACCAAGCGCGCAGCAGTGTTTGGACCGCACATAATTTATGCGATGTTTTGATGATGCATGTGCTTTTTTTTGTCATCAGTCTCTCGACTGGTTTGATGCAGTTCTCCAACCTGTTCTATCTTGCGCAAGTCGTTTCATATCTACATACCTGTAACACCCTACATCTTTTGTAATTTGCTTTATATATTCTAATCTTTGCCTCCCTCTACAATTTACTCCCTCAATGTTACCTTCCATTATTGATAGCCCAATAACTGGATGTCTTAGGATATGCCCCACTAGCCTATCCCTTCTTTTGGTGCTTCCATATACTTCTTTTTTCATCCACTCGCCTAAGAACCTCTAAATTACTTATTTTGTCCACCCATCTAATCTTTAACATTTTCCTATAACACCACATTTCAAAAGCTTCTATCCTCTTCCGTTCTACAGCCTCTATCACCCACGTTTCACTTCCGTATAATGCTACACTCCAAACATAATGTTTTAAGAAATTTTTCCTAATCTGTAAATCAATGTTTGTAGTCAGTAAGCTGTTTTTCATTTCAAAGGCTTTTCTAGCTTGAGCAATTCTACTCTTGATATCACTCGTGCTTCTACCATCCTTTGTTATTTTACTCCCTAGATAGCAGAATTTCCCAACTTCCTGTATGTTCTCGTTGCCTACTTTTAAATTTCCCATCTCTTCTAAACCACTCTTGCTGCTGCACAACACTTTCGTTTTGTTCTTATTAATTTTCATGAAGTAATCCTTCCTCAAGATCTCATCCATTCCATTTAAGGCATCCTCTAGTTCATTCTTTGCCTCGGCTAATACTACTATATCATCGGCGAATCTCAACATTTTTATTGTTTCTCCTTGAATTTTTATTCTTACGTCAAATTTCTCCTTCACTTCATTTATAGCCTCTTCTATATACAAGTTAAAAAGTAGTGGTGACAAAGAACAACCTTGTCGTACACCTTTTCTTACAGCAGCCTCTTTTTCGTACCCCTCGATTCTCAAAACAGCCGTTTGATTCTTATACAGACTGTAGATAACTTTCCTTTCTTTGTATTTAATTCCTAGCCTTTTCAAAGTTTTAAACATTTTACTCCAGTCCAGATTGTCAAATGCTTTCTCTAAATCTACAAATGCCATAAAAGTAGTTTTATTTTTCTGTATCCTTTTCTCAATAATCAGTCTCAGAGCCAATATTGCATCTCGAGTTCCCATTCTCCTTCTAAATCCAAATTGGTCATCGTCCAATACTTCTTCTACTCGGTGTTCTATTCTCCTGTATATAATTCTTGTCAGTATCTTAGATGCGTGGCATGTTAGGCTGATGGTTCTGTACTGTTCACACTTCTCCGCTCCTGACTTTTTTGATATTGGAATCATAATATTTTTAAAGTCCGATGGTACCTCTCCACCCTCATACATTCTGCACACAAGTTTGTATAATTTGTTTTGAGCAACTTTGCCACATCGTAATAATAATTCCGATGGTATGTTATCTATTCCTGGTGTCTTATTCATATTCATATCCTTAAGTGCCCGATCGAATTCTTCTCGTAGTATAGGGTCCTCTTTTTGATCTTCTTCAACATCAGTTTCTTGTTCTATCGCATCATATTCTAATTCTTTTCCCATGTAGAGTTGATTTACGTATTCCTTCCATCTTTCAGCTCTCTCTTGGCCATTCAACAATGTTTTACCACCTGCGCTTTGTAAATTAACAGCTTTCATCTTTCGTTCTCCAAAGTTTTCCCTTATTTTTCTATAAGCTGCGTCCACTTTACCAACTGCCATTTTACTTTCAATGTCCGTACATTTCGCTCTGATCCACTCTTCCTTCGCTTTCTTACACCTTTTGTTTATGGTATTTCTCAAGTAGCAATATTGCCTTTTACCTCTCTCGTCCTTTGCGTTTTTATATTTTCTTCGCTCATCCATCAGTTCTAAAATATCATTAGTAATCCACGGTTTCCTACCTCTTCTTTTAGTGTGTCCTAACCATTCTTCCGCTGCTTTTACTACCACCTCCTTGAAGTTTATCCACTCCTCCTCTACATTTCCTGTGTAATTACCTCTTTCTTCTATCCCTTTTTGAATACTCTCCTGGAAACCTACCTGGTTGTCTTGTTCTCTTAATTTGTCTACATCCCACCTAGCATTTCCCTGTCCCTTCAGTTTTTTAAGTTTAAGCCTGCTATCCATTACTACTAAGTTATGATCACTCCCTATGTCTGCACCTGGATAGGCTTTACAGTTCATAATCTGGTTTCTGAATCTTTGTCTAACCATTATGTAATCTATTTGGTATCTTACCTTGTCACCTGGCATCATCCAAGTGTATAACCTCCTTTTGTGATTCTTAAAAAGTGTATTGCCTATCACTAAATTATATTTGGAGCAGAAATCTACCAGCCGACTTCCTCTGTCATTTCTCTTCCCTAGACCATATTCTCCGACTATCTTTCCTTCTTTTCCTTCTCCAACTACTGCATTCCAGTCTCCTATAACTATCAAATTTTCATCACCCTTGACATATTTTATTACTTCATCTAATTCCTCATATACTTGTTCTATTTCTTCCTCTCTGTGTGAAGACGTAGGCATGTAGACCTGCACTATAGTGGTAGACTTTGGTTTCGTATCTACTCTAACCATGATAATCCTATCACTACACTGCTTATAGTAAGTCACTCTTTGTCCAATATTTTTATTCATTACTAGACCCACTCCGCCCTGCCCTCCGATGGCTTTAGTGTTAATAACCCTATAATCCCCGGACCAAAAGTCTTGATCATCATCCCAGCGTACCTCACCAATGCCTACAATATCTAACTTCAACCTATCCATTTCCCTTTTTAAATTCTCTAACCTACCAGTTTGTTTTAAACTCCTAACATTCCATGTTCCAACTCGCAGAATTTCAGAAACTTTTATTTTTTTGATGGAGTCCCCTCTGATAGTCTTCGCCCGGAGATCCGAATGGAGGACTAGTTTATCTCCGGAATGTTTTACCAGAGAGGACGCCATCATAAATTTTTCATATTTTGAAGTTCTCGAAGTTCTTGAAGATCTGCATATACTAAGTAAGCCTAACCAGAATCATACATGAAGGAGTTTCCTTACGATAATTCTAGTCAGACAGAAAAAGCTGTAGTTTACTGTTGCTTTCAGCTTTTTGGTTGGCAGACTGAGTGCCCCAAGCCACCGTCTGCCAGGGTGGAATGGGCAGCCCTTCCAGTTCCGTTCACCATGAGCCGGTTATCGTGCTGATGAGCGGTCACATGGTTACTAACAGGCCACACAACGTGAATGTATGGATAGGGCACTAGCCTTCTATCCCGGCTGGTTCCCTTAAGCCTTTTGTAAAAGGAATTAAGGGGTCTCCTTACAGTTGACGACAGAAGCCCTTTATAGCCCGATGTATGTGCTATAATTAAGACCGGATGTTTAGGCATTTATAATACTTAAAATAGGCAGGCAAAAAGGCAGTAAAAAACACAAAAATAGGCACTTTAAAATAAAAAAAGGCATAATATTTAATGTATTCTAGAATCAATATTGTGAAATTGTGAAAGAATAATAAAATAATCATACAATCAAAAATTTAGAAACTTACATTCTACTGGTTGCACATAACTACAATGTGTTTCTTCAAGTTCTCTGGCGTTAAATTTTGTCTTCTTTCTGAAAGAATATTTTTCATTATTGAGAAAGACCGTTCTACATCAACTGATGTTACTGGTGCATATCTGAAGCTTTCGAATTTGAAATTAACTTATCTACGTCAGGAAACAAACTGCGTATTTCTTCAGCAACTCTGTGAAAACCATGCGCCAAACATGTCAGATGAATCATATTGGGAAAGAGATTTTCCAAAGTTCTACCAGCTTTCTTCATGTAAGGTGCAGCATCAGTTACGAAGAGGAGGACATCATCATAATTTATACCATCAGGCCATAGAAAATTCAAAGAATTTGTAAATAACTGAGCAATAGTCGTTCCATTAGTTTTTTCCAGTTCATCTGAAGACAGCAGAAATATTTTAGGTTCTGTATTCCCTAAACAGTGCAAAGTACCAATAATTACATTGGCAATATATCTGCCTTTTACATCGGTTGTTTCATCTATAGAGATCCAGATTTTTTTCCCGTTAACTTCGTTGCGAATGTTCTGAACCGTATTTTCATACACCACAGACAGGTAATTTTTTCGTAATGTTGATTCATTTGGAATGGATTCTTTAGTATACTTTTCCAGAAATGTTTTTAACGATGGATTCTCCAACTTCCAGAGAGGAATTCCAGCATCTAGTAGGGCCTTGCACAAGTCCAACGAAAACTGCGATTGTCTACTAGATGTAGCGATGGATGTAGAAATTAATGCTATTTTCTTTTGACCATTACGAGAAGAAAGGGCAGAAACATGCTTCGCGGTAGATATATGTTGATTTATGAAGTACTTTTTCTCGTGGTTAACTGTCTTTTCACATATCTTACACAATAAAACTGCTCCATCAGTAGAAAACACATCACCACCGAATTCGTTAACGTAACTATTAAGTTTACTTTTCAATGTCTTACTGAATTTAGGCATTTTATCTAAGTTGTATTTTATTTGAGTAGAAAAAATAGCAAGATTTTCCTACTGAAGAAAACTGCTTGAACTAGTATGGTTTAAAAGTAGAAACTGTAACGATATGCACTAAGTTTCACAACTGCCACAAGACACTTCTATCTTCACAGAATGTAGACTCAAGACTGAGACATGTTCGACACGACCAGTGTTCCCAGATTTAAAAATCCCGTTATCGTACACCAGCTACAAAAATTA
The DNA here is from genome assembly GCA_035578175.1 of Catonia carolina. Taxonomy (NCBI): domain Eukaryota; kingdom Metazoa; phylum Arthropoda; class Insecta; order Hemiptera; family Achilidae; genus Catonia; species Catonia carolina. Next base: position 47,975,142 of record JAQMRL010000001.1, read on the forward strand.
TCGTACTTCTTGCAAAATTATAGTACCGGTAACTAATACGTTTTTATCACATAATTAAATACACTTTATAATAAAATTAAGTATTGTGCATTTATGTACTACTTTTCTATGCACACGTATAAATTTATTATTTAAATTAGACATTCGAATGAAAAAATAAAAATATAATAGATTATTTTTTCGCAATAAAAACATGAAATGATATAGTTCTAGTCTATAAAAATATAAAACTAAAAAATCAAAATTATCGTATATTTTCGCGTACTATAGTAAGTAATATCGTACATCGTACAAAACAGTGAATTTATAGTACAAATACGATAATTATCGTACATCTGGGAACACTGGACACGACTCCCACCAAACACGCGATGATGATGCATGCTCCTCTCTTTCTCTGTTTATGAATAGAAGACTGCTGACTCCAGCATTGTTTATCCAATGAGTCACCGAGGTGTTGGTAGGCTCTCGGGAATATGATATCATCTTTCCAAGAATTCAGAAACATTATTTTCATACACACATTCTCACACGCTCGCTCGTTTTCCTTTTTCTGTAGTCCATTATATACTTTTTAAGATGAAATAGGCAATTAATATTGAAATAGGCAAAAGCACCCAAAAACTATTAAAAAGGCATAATGCCTATTTTTAAGGCATTTTGCCTAACATCCGGTCTTTATATACTTTTTTTTTTTACTATATATAATATATAGTTAATTATCCGGTATTATATATAGTTAATTATAGCCTATAATTAACTATATATAATACTATTAGTTTTTGTTTATTTTCTCTTATTATTAATTTTATTTTCATATTACATCATTTTATCAGTAATAAAATGATTGTTTATTTTGATACAGTGATTGAAAAGTAAAATTTTGTTTTAATTTTACCAAATAATTCTAACATTTATGAAGCTGTTTATAAATTTAATAATACAACATATATTAATTATCATAAGCATAATTAAGTCAATACGCAAACATTTAAACAAAATACCATCGAATTCAATAATAACTGGAATGCGTGCTGGCTGGCTAACAGAGCATAGAATACGGTCCGTCTGTTGCACTGTCACCCCCACCACCTGTAGGCAAAACAGCGAGTGCTTTCCCACATTCTACGTGATTTCGCCTACAACAGTTAGTTTTGTTTTGTCTACGAGGTTCGTTTTTCCCGATCAGTCAGTGTGATAATTTTTATTGAATAAAAATAGAGTCTACTCTGGTATTCACCATGTTATTTCGATAATAACTATGAAATGATTATTTAATCAAAAAAAGTTTGTAACATGTGATGGCACATGTACAAATATTTCTGCTTTTAAGAAACTTGGGTGCATACTGCCCGAAAGGCCTTTTTTTATTGTTAGTACAAATACTGTACAGAAGAAAGTATGCGTCATGCTAGATGCTTGTCATATGCTAAAGTTAGCTCGAAATACTTTAGCAGATGTAGGCACATTAGCATCAGAAAAAGGTGAAATTAATTTTAAATTTATTAAACGACTGAATGACTTGCAGTGTAAAGAGGGCTTAAAATTTTGTAATAAGCTGTCAAATAAACATATACATTATAAAAATAGAAAAATGAATGTAAAGTTAGCAGCGCAAACTCTAAGCGCTAGCGTTGCTGACGCTTTAGAATTTTTAATTGAAAAAAAGGATCCTGAGTTTGTAGGAGCCGAGGCAACCGTAGAATACGTAAGAGTGATTGATAAATTATTTGATTATTTTAATAGTAGAGACCCATTTGGGAAAAATTTTAAAAGTCCCATTAGAAAAAACAACTTACAATACAGTAATAGCATGCTAAATTATTGTCTGAAGTATTTAAAGAATTTAAAGGTTGACAATATTTCTATTTTAAATCACCCAAGAAAAACATTTGCTTTTGGTTTTATAGTAAATATTTATTCTATAAGATTACTGACTACAAGGTTGCTGGATGATTTACAATTTAAATACATTCTAACTTACAAGTTTTCTCAAGACCACCTGGAACTGTTGTTTTCTTGTATTCGCTCCCGAGGAGGTAACAATAATAATCCAAATGTGAAGCAGTTTCAGTGGGCCTTGAGAAAGCTTATGTTCAGAAACAGCGTCCGAGCTTCTGACAATAGCAACTGCTTAAGTTTTGACGAAATGAGTCAAAGTTCAATTATGAGCTTTGCTGGAGTTGAGGAAATAAGTTCACTGAATGCAAACGATGAAGACGTACTTGAAAAACTTAAAATCATGCTAACAAATAGTTGTACTTCCTATTACAAAGAAAATATTCTTTATTACTTATGTGGGTTTATTGTTAAAAAGATTTGTTGTAAAGTTAAATGTGAAGAGTGTTGTACATTACTGATTGACAACTATATGTCTGACTTGAGTCCTTACACTCATTTCAATTATTTTATTTGTAGGGGTAAACTGATTAAAGCCTCATCTGATGTTTTTAGAATAGTTAAGTTTCTGTACAAATTGTTAATTACATTTGAAGTAGATAAAAGGGTTTTGAATATTAAGTACATGATATCATTAACGTGTAGAGAATTTGCTGGAAATGTTTTCATGAAACATAATAGTAATAATGATTATACTGAAGACAGCCACGAAGTTACTTTAATAAAATTAATAAGTAGTATGTTTTATAAAATAACTTGTTACCATTTTTCAAAAGAAAAGACCTCAGCAGTTGGGTTATCTAACCTTGGTATCCGACAAAAATATAACAAATTAGTTTTATTTAATAATGTGTAAGAACGGCATAGCATTAAACTGCACTGTATTTCTATAATTTAATTTTAATCAATTTCTATAATTTTAATTTTAATTCTATAATTTAATTTGTTTTAATCATAATTTCCTGTGTAATACGTCAATATGTTTTTTAAATTATATTATTCAGAATAATGTGAGGGCTAAACATAAACATAGAAGACAGCGTGCACGCATAATGCCTTTGACGGAGTGATTGCCTACAGGTAGTGGGGGTAGTGCAGTCGAACAACCGCTCGTTTTTACGGTGCGTAGCGCCCATTCCAGTTATTATAGGATTCGATGCAAAATACATAAACATTACAAGTAAACTATAATAATAATAATAATAATACAGAATTTCAAACCATTATTTTTGAAGTGTCTTTCTTGATTTATTATCTACATTTATTTATAAATGACAATAAAATTACAAACACATGTACAATAACACTATATATTTTTTTATAAATGACAATTACATACACACATACAGTAAAACTTAAACATAATTTTGAAAAAAATATAAGGAGTTAGCTGTCGTCATCAGAAGCACCTCCAATGCAAGTCTCACAAGTAATAATTTGTTGGCTGTGATTTTTGCAGACATTTTTGCCGCATGTACCACATGTAACACCCGTTTACCGTGAATTTTTATGACTACCGCACAAAAAACAAGCTTTCTTCTGAGAAACAGCCTTCACAGCTTTCTGAGGCTCGCGGTATTTCGATAGGAAACACGATATATCTTTGGGAAGACACCATAGTTGAGCTCTAATTTTTAAATTTAGCTCCATCATGCTCATTGCGAGATTGGTGAGATAGTTTCTTCTCGCACAAATTTTTTCTCTGTTATTGGCTAGGAAGATTTTGAACGAATTTATTCCAGCTATGTCAAGTTCTCGGAAAAATACTACAAGCGGCCACCTTCTTGTTTTCCTCGCTGTTGAATACAACGAACACAGTTGATCTACAGTGTCGACTCCACCTTTTGTCAAGTTGTAGTCTAGGATTATTTCAGGTTTCTTACTGTCTGGATCCACCTCATTTAGATCATGCATCGTTGATAGTAGCAGTACTACTTTTTTCTTTTTCGGGACGTAAGATACAAGTGTCTTGTCGTATTGAAATCCAAAAATCGTGCAATGTCTGACTGTGTCAGATTTCGTGGGTCTGGTGAAGCGTGTCATCCTTGATTCTTGGCAGGTAGAATGGACTGGCTCCCATGGCAACAAGTTACGTGATATCAAACTTGACGTTAAGCCTTGGCCTACGTCGCTGAGGAACAACAGAAGGGAAGAAGTTGTCATCGCTCGACTTAGAATTGGGCACACCAGATTAACGCATGGGTATCTCATGACGTCTGGTGATGCTCCAGTGTGTGGCAGATGCGATTGTCCTTTGACAATTAAACATGTTTTGGTAGATTGCGTCTGCTACGCAGCTCTGCGTCGGCGATTTAAAATACCCTGCGAGTTGCGTGATGTACTCGGCGACGATAGCCATGTTTTAGACTCAACGTTGAGATTTCTTAGGTCCATCAGTGTATATAACGATGTCTAATGGGGAAATGTTAATGTTGTTTTTATTTTATATGTGTATTTGTGTATGTTGTTTTATATTTTCGTGGCCCCTTTACAGCCTTTTGTTTATGTTTTAGGTCTGTGATATTAATGTAAATTATAATGTTTGCTGTGATACTAGTTTTTTAAGATTTTTATTTGATAGGTTATAAATATTGTATATTCCAACTGTGATAATAGATTTTAAGTTTGTGTTTGTATATGTATCATACAACGTATTTGTAAATTTTTAATATAAATGTTCTTTTGTGTAAATTTTATTTATTAAATTTATTTATTTTTTTTCTGTTATATGTTTAGTTTAAGAGTTTGATTTAAGAAAAGTACGTTCTACACTCGGGCCCTTTACACCCGTGTGTAGAGGAACGGGCGATGATAACCGTCTGGTTTTTCGCCCATAAAAAAAAAAAAAAAAAAAAAGTATCACAAAATAAAAATAGAAATAAAAATAAATAACAGTACTACAACGGAAAAGGATGAGCTAAAAATATAAATAGATACTAACATACGATATGAAAACAATACTCATAACATAAAATAACGCAAATAAAGTAAGAACAAACATAAAAAATAAAAGGACAAATAAAAATATTCACTTACTGTGCGCGTGGCGGTGTTTAGACCGCAGGAACGATGCTATGCCAGAGGGTTCTCACTTTACACTGTCTGTTGTGAAAACCGGGAGGAGTAGGAAGGCGATATTAGCGCTACGTTATTCAAAAAATAATAACTGAAGAATATCTTAAGCCCTTGGTCAGCAATTAAAGCGGAAATCCGTGGAATGAAACAATTATTAAATTTTGCGGTCTAAACACCGCACACGCGCGCTTTAGAGGGTTAAAGACTGCAGATTATTACTCAGGAGTTAAAGCATTTGCTGCGTGCCCGATCTACGTTTGGGATTTCAGATTTACTACAATGTCTTTTGAATATATTTGCAACATATGCAAACTATGTCCACGATTTCAAGAAATATATTTCAATAATTCCAAAAACACTAAGCACTAAGAAAATAAATTCGTAGTAAGTACTGAGCTGATTACAATGCAATACAGCAAGCAATACTTGAAAAATGTAGATGTAGCCTACTTTTGGTAAAAACAAAACAAATACAGGATTACTGACACTAGCTACAAAAATGGACCTTAACGGCAGCTGGAGACATAAGCAAAAATTTATTTCGTATCTTACAGGCAGTAATTTGATAGAAAAAGTCGTGTAAAGTAATAAAAAAAAAAAATTACAATTAATATTTGAAGGGCTGTAACTCAGTTTTAAGGGTAGTTGGGGCAAAACGATACCGGACCATTTTACGTACCTATTAAAGGAAAATTGTGAGAATATCACTTTGATCGGCTGGTTAAAAAATGTCAGTATGCGATTCGTTAAGAAATACGAAGACAATGAATCTTTGTAATACTGAACATTGATTTTGCCAACGGATTTGAATAAAAAATGTTTCCCAGCTTCCAGTTTGCTTATTTACACACTAAGTGCCATCAAACTATACATCGATTTTGATCAATTTTTGTGCTGAATAAAACTGTGTATTCGGATCCAGGCTATCTCTCTCGGGACGTTAAACCAAAAAAAAATATCTCTCTCGGGTAAAAGTCACAAAATGTTCGACCTTGAATAACTCTTGAGGGAATGGTATAAGGACAAAAATATTTACTACTTTTCAATGCGATTGAAGTCTCTTTTTTGTAATATAGTCAAAAATCGAGCGCGAGTAATTTTTTCTTGTACCGGTACTGGGGTGCAAATATTTACCGTGAAACTTCAATAAAGTTTGTCCCAAATGTGTTTCCGGGTAATTTTAATTTGTTTAATGATCATTTCAGCTGTTTGTGAATTACAGCGCTGAGTGAAGTGTTGTTCCTATGAATATACTATTAGAACTGATAGCTGCTCCAGCTACGTAAAAGGCGGTAGAAATAGTACGGATAGAGGTTAGTTAGCATTAGTATTAGTCTAAGCTAGCCTAGTTAGCTAACAAATTACGATAAAAGATTATCAAAATGAAACACCTTTGCGATTAAAATTTTAAATTTATTAATTGTACAGTAAGTAGGCATACATACAGTATACTGAAAAAATACAGTAATTACTTTGAATTTTGAATACGACAAAGAAGCAAGAAAATTAAATTCTAAACAGGACAATGAGATAAAACTAGCTATTTATCCTGAAAACAAGAATAGGCCTACATTGGCGCAGTTAGTAACGTGCTCGCCTCTCATCATGCGGTCCTGGGTTCGAATCCCACTCAGGCACGGCATATTTTCATACGTTACAAAAAATCATTTCATCCTACATTGCATACAGATTCACCCCAACGTTGTCGCTAATGACCGTTGCAGTTGATGCGACGTTAAATAAATTAAAAAAAAAAGAATAGGCCTAATGTTATTAGACCTTTTCGAAATTGAATTATGCAATTTATTTCATTTCATTTTTACTCGTATTATTACAAAGACTAAAACGAAACCTCAAATTTAATGGTACAAAAACTAATTTATTTCATAATCCGGGAATGCTTAAATTTGCTACCAATTAAAATTTGTACTTTTTTCTTAGGCTCTATAAGAAATCCTTATTTAAAAAAGTCCCGTCCGGGTTAGCGGGTCTCTACTGTAATTTATTTTACCATTCTAAAACAGCTTCCGAAAACGTAAAATTGTAGTTAAATTTCTTTTTTTATACTTGCACATTTAGACGAACGAATCTATACAAAATACCAGTATCGACTTTAATAATATAAAAAAATACAGTTGTCGAAGAATTAAAAACTTAAAAAGAATTAAAAACGCCATAAAACTTCTTAAATTAAAATTAAAATGAATTTAAATAATTAATTAATAAAATAAAATAATTTAATTAATAAAATAAAATCAATTAATTAATAAAATATAATAAATTAATTAATAAAATTAAATTAGGCAGAGATAAGAATAAATCGTAGGGTATACATTATATAGAGAGCATACAATTCTGACCGGGGCAGAATTGTATTAACTATCCTGACCGGGTCAGAATTGTATTGGTTCTAGTAGAAAAAGGTCAGAATTGTATCGTCTGCATACTTATATATATATACATATATATATATATATATATATATATATATATATATACATTCTTCGACGCTCGATTTCTACATCTTAGCCGTGACTTTTTACCTCGAAAACTGCATCATTGAGATGCAGTTTGTTTTATGCATCAGATGTAAAAAGAGATGTTCAGTTGTTATAAAAATTATACAAATTGTTATACAGCTTTATACACATTTTACGCTATTATCGTTTTTTGACTCATTCACGCGATGTTGCCGGTTTTACACATCTTAAGTCGAGCCGCTGTCATCAGTTCTGTTCAGTTATGATCTGTTCGATCTGCTCGTGGCTGCACTTCCACTGTACTGCGCGGTTAAATTTCCTGTCTCATCATGTTGAAACGAAGCGATATGTATTTCAAAGCCATGGGATTACAAGCTCCAGAGTTGAATACAAACAGTTATATAGAAGGTAAGTTTTAATTTATTATTTTTATATTATAACATTAATTAGACCTATCATTATTATTTTAAAATGTCGCATTGCTTGCCTTATTTTTGGATAAGTAAAATTTATATAGCCAAAACTTAACTGAATAGCATACAATCTATGAATATCACATTAATATTAAGCATTAACTGTCGATTCACGGAACTGCAATGGAATTACTAGTAGGGCTACGATAGGCGACTAAATGCTTGATGGTTGCCGAAGATAATTCCCACAGAAATCCGTGGCCCGTTCGTGAAGTAGGCCTATTATCTTTCAGCGCCTTCTACTTTTTTTGTGTAAATTTTGTCAAAAATATGAAACCAAATTATTATAGACCAACTATTACTGGTTCCTAAAAAAATTAGAAGCAGCTTCCATTTTCTCCAGCAACAAATTACCGTCACTTGATGTTATTTTTTGTGTAAATAAAAGGTTACAAAGGGTTGTAGGTTCCTATTGTTAGACTGAAATATTATCATCTTATTTAGGCCTACCTAATTTATAGTCTAAGCTTGTGGCGAAATACAAAAAAAATCTCAAATAAAATGAATAAGGATTGGTTAGGCCTCTAGGTTTATTTAGAGCTTAAAACAAAAAGTTTTGTTTGATGTATTAAGTTGTAGCTGCTATCAGTACGAAATTTGGCCTATATCTATGTAACTATTTGTTCATTAGGATGCAAACTGCAATACTTCAATAACACAATAATAACAAAAGAACTTAGTTTTTATTTTTCAATTAATAAAAATATTGCCAAACTTTCGGCCATGTAAACGTCATTTAAATTTAACTTAATTTTCTTTTGTTTTGTATTTTTTGGTTTATATTATAGACTACTTATAGTTTTTCTTTTTATATGATTTTAATTGTTAACTTAATGGTTTTTTGTTTAAACCTTTGCTAACCTGAAAGCCAGGAATCAGGCATTTGTCATGACCTTTTTTAAATTCAATTTTCTCCGCAACTATTCATTATTTTCTAACGGGTTTAGTTGCATTAGATAGAGAATTTTCTTCTCTTTGGTTTGATGTATGTTGTACATTTGTACGAGGAAAATTGACGACATGGTTTTACGCGAAAGAAAGAGAGTTTTTGATGAGCCAGTATACTACTAAAAACGGAGCGTTTTCGTCCATAACTTTTCAACAAAAACCACTATTTATTTGAAAATAACTTTATCTGTTAGCTGTACTGTTACGGTCTAAATCAATAAATTATTAGTGCCGAAGACAAATTTTATGACTGTAAAACCAAATAAAGAAGGTTAACACTTCCCGTCTCGCCTATCCCTCGGTTAAACCTATAACAGTTAGCGTCAAAACAAATGATAACATGTTTTGATGGGATGTTATGCTATCATGTTTAGAAAAGGAAAATTAGGGGAAGGTCAGCCAGTATGGGCCACTAACACATTTTCTAATTTTTTTCTTTGTAATTGTAAAATTAAATTGTAATGTATTTATCGTAAGGTAAATACAATACTTAAAAAAGAAAACCGGTAAAAAAAAATTCAAGTAAAAATTCGCTAGGTTAGTACAATTAATTGTAACTATTCTCGTGAATGTAAAAAAAGTTAAGAATAAAATAATAAAGGTAGAATAAAAGTCCAAATTGTATTCGCTTGAAGCAGGCTGCCACAGGGAGGTATTTTTAAAAGACTGGACGATATTTACGTACTCAGATGGCCAGTGGCTCATACTGCACGATTATGCGGTGGCCCGTACTGGGCTACAGACATGTCTGAGATTAAAAATGTTCTCCTGTAATTCAATTTTAGAATTTTTTAAAATGCAACTAACTAAAAATATGAACAAAAGTATGTTCTATTACACTATTATAATATTTACAAAATAAACTTACCACAATTTAGATGATCGATGGTTGAAATGTTTACCTGCATATGAGCACGTGTTAAGAAAAGTAACATTTCCTCATAACTTCAGAAGGTTATTGGTGTTCAGCGTCCCAATCGTAATAATAAGGCACCAAACAAAGATATATATTATTCTATATCAAAAAAGTCCTGCTACCTATTGTGTGTATTATGAAATTAAATGATGTTTTTAACAGAAAAATTGACACTGGTCCCATACTGGGCGACTCTCCAAATATTTCTAAAATAATATATTTTTTTTTAAATTTCAATATTTTTTCTGGTCGTAAATGAAAACGGAGAAATTGGTTCAAACGTGGTTCTATTAACAAATTCTTTATAAACAAGTGGTAATTTTTTGAAATTTTTAGGAATGAAACTGAATGAAAAAAGAGTTTTTATTAGGCGTAAAATGACAGTCTGCGTGATCGTTGGAATCGCAGTTCTCATCGGGTGAAAACTATTAAAAAAATTACTTGCTGAACATTTATGTTTAACAGACCTTTGGTTAAGTCAGACAACACTGAATTGTTTCTGTCATGAACTGTTCTTTTAAGTTAGTCTGACTGCATTAACACTAATATCTGAATTAATTACTTGTTAACTTTAACAGTTAATATAGTTTACCCAAAAGAGGTCTATTAAATTGTAATGCCCACTTAATTGACTTATGATGAAAGAAGGAACGAATTCTTAAGTTTATGGATGGTTGTATGCCTAAGTTTTGTGCAATAAAGTTGTTACAAAAGTACAGCTTAGAGATTGACACATTATGCCTAAATCCACACAAACTTGACGGTTTATTTCAAGAATTCTGAGAAAATAATCATAAAGTAAGTAGGATAAGTAAGAATATTATAATTTTTTGAAAATTCTGTACTGTGTATTAGGCCTAATGTTAACCTTACTGCTTTTCAGAATCTGTAAAGAGAGCTTTTTTCCACCAGATGAAGTCATCTGTAGCAAAGACAAAGTAGATGATTTGTTGGAAAAAAATAAGATAAGTTACTTTTTAATAATGTTGTATAACGGTAATGTACATGTCTGTAAATGTGTTAATTAATGTCTGTTAAGCATTAGGTTTTTACTGAACAGTATATTTTAAATTTTTTTAGCCTTGTTGGTACAGTAAACAGTAACAACTATGGTGCAGTATGGTTTATTTTGTATATTGTGATCCCTAACCCAATGTTTTATAGTTGATATGATAGAAAGGATACTAAGCTGTTTAAGATTGACATAACAATAGTAAATTTTGTTGTTATTAACTTCTTCATTAGGAACCACTGACTAGTAAAAAGTTGAGTATTTTACTTCACTGTTACCTACTTCATAGTTTTATTTTCTTAACTATCAATTTGAGTTCTTTATTTAACTGCTGTTGTTATTGCTTGTTGTTACTGTTTAATCAGTAGTTCCAATCAGCTGGCAGTTTTGCAAAAAATTATTTTGCCAGGCCTAAAGTTGGATTTATCTCTGTCAAAATGATAGGGCAACAACAGAATACGGTACAAGACTTGTTTTAAAACAAGTGCTAGTATTGCTACACGCTTTATTTTCATCAGAAAAGGTATGACTGTTCAGTTACTTGCTAACATAATATATGAATATTTTTGTATTGCTTCATCTGGTGATGAGCTGAATTCAGTAATCAGTAGCACTTATGGACATCTATCTTAATTATCAGATGGTTTTCAGATTGATTCGGGCTTTTTTATTTATTACACAACAAAACGATAGTGTCAGGAATACACATGGTCAAGATAATGTTGTAGATTAAAACTCAAGTGTATTGTATGCTGTCTTAAACTGTTTAACGTATGGAAAATTTAACAGTGATGATTTTTTTATTTTTCAGTTAAAAGAAGATGAAGTGGATAAATTAACTAGTGAGGTTAATGACATGAAGTCTATTTCATTGAAATTAAATGAAAAAATAGATTTAATTTGCAAAAATAATGCTACATACAACATCCTATTAGACACTAGGTAACAGATTGTAAATATGTTAAGTTTATTTTTAAAATGTAGCCTAGACCTAGACCAGTGAAATAATTTTTCCAGTAGCAAAAATAATCCAAATAAAACATTTTAAATTTGATAATTCATTAAGAAAGATTAATATGGTATAATTTGTGCCTACTGGTTTCCCTTTGATGTCCTTCATATTACTGTATTATTTCATGCAATGACTGACTTTCAGAAATTGAAGTAGGTAGACTAAATTATAGGCCTACTCTTCTTCTTTGTCTTTCATAATCTGTTATTCTTTCGTGATGTTACATTTTTGACAACCACACTCAATGGATGTGTTTCTCGACTTAAATCAAAAGCATACGGTGCTTGTCACCGATTTTATTCAAGATATTCTAATCTTATATGGGGCCTAATTAATGCATGATGATTATGAATAGTAAACAATAAAGTTTTAAATTTTTGGTTTAAAAAGTAACCCAGAAAATAGCAAAAGTTATTAGTCTTCTAATTTAATGTAGAGCTAAAGGACAACATTGAACAACTAAGCAAGATTTAGCTTATGCATGGTGGTTTTAGTACTTTTACAGTAGAAATAGGGTTTATCATTTTAAAAGCAAAACTGTTGTGAATGTTTTTGAAGAACAAATCTTCAAGTTTTAAAGAAAATTAGGGTTTCATAAATCGCAGCAGGTTATAATAATTTTTCCCATTGCATACTGAAATGAGTTGATGATAAATATTCATAGAATATTTTTTCATAATTCTGTACTGTCATAGACAACAAATATATTTTCTAATTTTCTGATGCTGTGCTCATCATAAAATGAATTACAAATTCAGTGGCATAATTTTTCCTAATGGACAAGTAAGATTACGTAAACAATTGTACAAAATAAATAAGAAATCTATAAACTAGCTTGGAAATGTTATCTTCTTCCTTGATTAGTTCTGGTATTTTATTAAAATAAGGTAATTTATTAAGTTACTAAACTTATCAATTTTTTTTTTAATTTCAGGATGCTCAAGTAATTTTTGATTATGACTTAGAAAGTTCAAAAAATGTGTGTGTTGAAAATGTGGATGAAATACGAGTAGTTGCTCATGACTGAGGTAATTTACCATCTGGTCCCATTATTGTACCAGTACCAAATGAAGTGATTCACCTTCGATTAGGTCTATCCCTGTAACTATAGTACTCCAAAAGAGAATTCTTCAAAACAAATTAAGTTAAAGAAGAAACGTGAAAGACGTAATTGTTGTCCATATTGTGAAAAGCTGGTAACTAATTTTGTGCGACATCTTATTCTTAATCACAAAAATGAGGATTATATGTATTTTTTTTTAATTATTATTTTTTAATTTTTTTTAATTCAAGCTTATTCATTATTGTTAGGTATAACAATGATCGGCTGATAACGATATTATAAATCATGTTTTGCCATCAGTCTCTTGACTGTTTTGATGCAGTTTGATAAGTTTTGTTTTCGTTATTTTGTATGTTGTTACTGAATCTTAAAATATTAAAAATTACAAACAAATTGTAAAACTAAATAAAGAAGTGTTTTCAAGTTGTTAAGTATGTGTGTTCTTTTATAATAATTGTGTGCCATTATGTAACATCATACCAAGTATAATAATTATCTTTATTTTTTTATAATAAGGAGGAGCATATGAGAGTGGTTTTTATTTTTAAGTGAGAAAGAAAATGTTTTCTCACTATCTTTGTGCTACAAAATTTAGTAAGATCGGTTCATTAAATGTTATGGTCATAGTCCTTCAAATGCATCGCTGCAGAAGTGAGAGCTCAAGACAGCTGATTGTATGACACATCAATTGGCGTTACTAAATAAACACACACCATGAACTTAAACGCAAAAATGTATATAATAAACGTTGTAGAGCCGGCCGGATTGGCGTAGTTGGTAACGTGTTCGCCTCTCATCATGCGGTCTTGGGTTCGAATCCCACTCAGGCACGGCATATTTTCATACGTTACAAAAAATCATTTCATCCTTAACAGTTACAACCCAACGTCGTCGTTAATGACCACTGTAGTTGATGCGACGCTAAATGAAACAACGAAAAAAAGGAAAACCGTTGTAGAAAATTTAAAAACCTACAACTCTTATTCAAAAGTTTTTTTGTATAACGCCTAGTTTAGCGGTAATTAGCGATTTTCTGTTTTTTCTCACGAAAACGTGTAAAAAAAAATCAATTTATTTCTAGATTTTAGCCTTAGTATGCATTTTACGACAAAAGTGTGTATTGTCAAATTTATAGGAAATTAAAAAATCTACAACTTTTATTTAGAGCATTTTTCTCTACAGAGCCTAGTTTAGCGTGAAAGAGTGATTTTCCGTATTATTAAGCCAAATGGAGGTTGATTTTCATTTTGCATCATCCACTCATGATTAAAATAAGGTTACCTATTTTTTTTGAGGTTTGTTTTTTGTTTATTTTGTTATGTTTTACTGCTAATGTTCATTATTTGCATTGGCAAGCGAAAGTAGTGTGAGTGTTCACACCAGATTTTTAAATTATGGTTAGACTCACATTTAAAGAATAGACAAATTGTCCAATCTTATGGGCTTTGATATCATTTTTGTTAATATCCTATATTCAATTAATAAATACTCGTATATCTTAACTGTCGTGGCCCAAACTTGGCAGGATTTACTGAACTTTCAGTTTTATTTTGTTTGCCTGGGCTGCCAGCTGGAACCTCCCTACCCTAATATTAGCTTGTTTTGGAAACTGGTGATCATGAAATCTTAAAAGTTATCCGCCATTCTAAAATTAATTGTTCATTGTATTCGTAGGCGTTAGAGTATTCTTAAGAAGGTTCTGCCATAACCTTCCGCATTTTTTGGTTCAGTACTTGACAAATTAAATTACGCAGGAAATGAAATTCTATGCAGACTTACGCAAAAATACATTTTAGACAGACTTAAACCATTAATCAAGTTAAAAAGCTTAATACCCCAGTAGAATTGTTTCAGTTTTTAAATTTGTGGCATGGATAACTGGGAGTCCTCTAAACAAGTTTTTTATAAATTTTTCTCATAATGTTTAGCGATTAAACCTAAAATTACATGTTCGGACTCCCTAGTTTTGGGCCCCAAAGGGGAAAATTAGCGTTCTCGGAATTTTTCCTTACATGTAGAGCCAAATTTAAAGTTTCTATATCTACGGTAAGTACCAATAGGTTTTAATGAATAAGAGTGCAAGAGGAATATTTTCTGGGTTCTGTATCTCCTAGGTGGGTTGAGATAACTTTTACTGGGCTGACGTCTATCTCAACTACATGAAAATACTACATGAGTAGCGTAGTTACACTATGGAGAAAATGTGCCGTAATTTGGTTTGTGTTAATAAACACAGTGCGCTACGGGAACTTGGTTAGGTGCACTGCCGGCGCTTAGAAAAAATGTACCTTAGCAAAAATATATTGCAGAAAAACAAAAAAAATGTTTTGCATTATCTAGGTATTCTACAAACTGTACAAGAAAAATAATAAGGAACATTTTTACAAACTGTAGATTACACTTCTTTTTGGTGGTATGAGATTGGTTACGATTGTTTGCGTTATTAAGACATGCTGCGCCCTTTTCTTGGCGGCAATGTCAAGCCAGTGCCGCATCACCCTTATGTCAGATGGGATTGTTTCTTGTTGCTTTCCAACGTTGGTTAAATATTACTCCCTCGCTTGTCAATCCACATTCGTGACAGTCACGTCGGATGAGCGAAGGTTGGATAACCAGAATCTTACTGTACTTCATTTACTTGCATTAATGCCAGAATGATTACGATACGATGGAAGTAGATTTTCTGAAAATCCTTCCAGTTATAGCACAGAATTTTACGGAATGAAAACAAGACGTGCGATTATATTTTATTCCAGTACGGTATTGTATTATTTATAACCTATTACCAGGTATTCTATTTAGTTATTTCGTAAATAATAGCATGAAAATTTTATTAAGATTAAGACTTTTTTTAAGATGCGGTATTAAGATTTTTAAAACATTTTTATAGGTGTGTTTAGTTAGTTATGCGCTAGTATGATTACAGTTATTCATGACTACCTATGAACAAGTGATAAACAAATACTGTTTATTGGTTATTGGTAATACACCAATAAACAAGCTTGAGTAGGTAAGAATAAAAAATGTTTTATAAAGGTAGAGAAATTTTATAATTTAGTTCAAATTAAATTTAGATATTTTTCTCCTTACGGAGAGACTTTTAAAATTTACTTTATTAAGGAAACAAGTAGACTCTGTATCTAACTTTATAAAAAATGTTTCCTTCATTTAAAAATAGGTTATAGGAATGTTTTATCATATTTTTGTGCTACTTATTATTTAGTGCTTATAATTTTGGGTGCCTAAAAAGGCGTGTACGGTCACACAAGCGGCCAGGTTCATTCGTGTAAAAGGCATACTGAACTGTTTTCTTAGGTGCCCCAATTTCTACTTTCTCTTGCCCTATATGAATACATAGGTAGGGAAGGAAAGTACTGTTTTCACGTCGATGTTAAGAAATCTAGTATTTACCGGATATACACGTTTGCAGGCGCCCAGAACCCAAAAAAAACATGTTTTTGGTAATTGGTTTGTCTATGTGCGTGCGCGCGAGTAGGTAAAAAACCTGTTTTGGGACCAATCCTGATCTTCTTCACATAAAATTACTTCCACATATTTTTACTTAAAACAATTTGACTAGACTTAACTTAAAAAAATAATTCAATTTGACGTAACTTAAATGAAATATTTATATTTCATATAGGAAAGAAAACACCATCTCATTAGAAATATAGTCTTACCGTGAAATTATTGGGAAATTAATAAAGTTTTACCTACCACGTTATTTCGAATAAGGGCATATTTTTTAAGTGGTTCTTATTTAAAAATAACGATAATAAAAATTACATGTAAGGGAAAATTCGTTATTGTGTTAAAGTTAATATATATCGTTTCATAAAAATTAAGATTCAGATATTAAGTAAAATTTTACCGGAATTTTTAACAAAGCAGAAATGTGCGAGTATCTAATTAAGAATTTTAGCTTTGTTAACAAAAAAAATTGGCGAGAAATTAGAAACCTACAACTTTTATTATGAGTATTTTTCTTTACAGAGCCTAGTTTAGCGTCAAAGAGTGATTTCCGGATTTTTAAGCCGAACTGAGGTAAATTTAATTTGCATTATTCACTCATGATTAATATTAGGTTATGTTTTACAATTATGTTTTGTTCATTTAAAGTCACAACAACAGCTTGGTTATTAGCGAATATGGTGGGTTAAGAAACTGTAACGATAGGTTTTAGCACGTAATCATTTCCAGACCCTAGCCGGGAATTGAACCCGGGACCTCCGCTTAGTAGGCTAGCGCGTTAAACACTGCACCACGAAGCCGGCCATTTTTAATTTTACATTTTTTACTAATGATTAAACATGGGTTATATTGTTCATTATTTACATCGGCTCGAGAAAGTCGTGTGCGTGTTTCATTCCAGATTTTTGGATTTGTATTTTTGTCTGTCTACAGAATGACTTTCTGCTGCGGAAACTGAAAGGGCAATAAAATGGTTTGAAGTCAGGCATAAAATCCTAAAGCTGTTTATTATTATTTAATATTATTATAAGCTGTTATTTAATAATTATTTTGGTTTATTTATTTGAAATACCTATCTCACAAATTTAAAATAACGCTAGTCGATGCTTTTTAATTTTTTTCTTTAATAGGCTTACGTGATAAAAGCGAAGTAATAATAAATAAAAATACATATAAACAAATTGTAAATCAAAGAGCAGATGTTGAGGCTATGACACGCGCCTTGTGTTCTATCCAGTGATGAGAAGTCCGTTTACCATTGAAGTATTGCCTGTGTTGATTGACCGCACTTCTCCAAGGTCGCAGTGAACATGCAAAGTGTTTTATGCCTCATATATATATATGGAGTATTCCCTGACGCTCTCTTCTTGACTCAATTTGATAAATGTGGCAACACTGTTTGGCATGATGTTGTAATAGAGGAAAATGTGAAAAATGACGTCACACGAGGGATTTTTTTTTGTTTTGTATCTTTTTGATATGTTCATATATGGTTGCGGCATTTGATTTTGATCAGAATAGCATAAAAATAAACTGAAAAAGTAAATTGTAGGCCGATATATAGGGGGGTTGAAAATGATGTTGTAACCATAGTTATTTCTCACATGATGCAAAAAGCGAGTTAATCTGTGAATATATATATATATATATATATATATATATATATATATATATATATATATATGTATGTATATGTTCACACAAGTTAAATCAAAATTAAACAACCAGAAAATGGTTTTTAAAAATCTTCATCACCAAACAAGAGTAATAATTATAAATAAATTGATTTCATCTACATACCGGTACGCCGAGATCAAATAAATAAGCCACTTAACTATGTATGCTTAACACTTTATGTTTTAATTAAATGCATAATTGCGGTGAAACTAAATTTTCACAGTACAATGTGAACACTGTTGAAACAGGCAAAACATGGTATATCAAAGGATACGTAAAGGTACATTTTTCCATTATCACAAATTTGCATATGACATCGGTGTAGTAGAAAAGTTCTACAGATCCAAAAAACAATGTTGAATGTATTTAATTACATTAGATTGAAGGTGGTACTCGAACCGGGACCCTACAATGAGAAAAATCCCAAAATAGTCTTAAAAACCAATTACATGAATGAAATAATTTTAAAACAAAGTTAACAATAGCAATTACGAAACAATACAATACAAAATAAAAATTATCCAATAGAAATACAAATGTACCATTAGTGAATTTTTCAGAACTCATATTAACAATTAATATTGGTTAAAATTAATTAATAGGCAATTTCGTTAATTACAGCCGAAATGCTCAAATTAAAAGTTTAAGTTACAAGATATTTTTTTTTATTAAATTTTGAAAACAATACAATATGAATTCGTGGCAATAAAATAAAATTATCATAAAAATGCAATAAAGAAAGTAATCCTTAAACGAAATAAACTCAACTATAAAGAGTTCTTCGCATTCACCAGAAAATATAAAGTAATTAACAAATCTTACCAAATGAATGGGCGAAGAAAATAACATATCAAGCCATGATTAAAAAAAATTTTATCCGAGAAAACTTTCAAAATAAATACGGATGAAAAAAACAGAACCACAATGGCAGCTACATTTTCAAGAAGAGAGAGAGACGAGAGCTAAACAGCTGACCGGCCTTCAACCGGCACTCTCCCCACCAAAACGAACCAGATCCAGAATCCAGAATCCAGGTTGAGTGGGCCATGGGGCCCTCTGATGGCGACGTCGTGCTGGGCACCTGGTCGCTCGGTGAATAAAATTACAGAATCTAATACAACCTCAAGGAAATTGCAGGAGAATATTTGTTTTGATTTGATGGGATTCTGGTTCTGGGGAGCGTACACGCGCTGGGAGGATAATTAATAAGGTGTTTAGTTTTTAATTTGGAAAAATGGTGAGTTTATATTTAAGGGTGAGAATTTGTAATTTTGAAGGAGTGAATTTGGAAAAAGTGGGAAAAAACGGCTCTTTTCATTTCAGGCAGTAGAAAAAATAGAGTTACTGTGGCCTTTTTTTTTTTTTTTTTTTTTTTTTTTTCAACTAGAGGAGATATAAGGATTTAGCTGTGGGGCATTAAGTTTAGGGGTTATGTTTAACTATTGGGTTAGAAAATTACTTATTGGAAATGTGTGTGTAGGGTGATAATATTAGGGGAAGTCGTGGAACGGTAGCTTGATGCGTTCTTCAGGTGGGTGTGGGGTGGTGTAGATCGCCCTGACGATGTCGAGGTGTGAAGTCCTGCTGGCGTCGTGCAGTCTTCTGGACGTTCCATAGATATAGTCTTCCAGGGAGGGAAAGAGTAGATGTTCTTGAATGGTTTTATTGCTAATTAGGTAGTGGAACTGGGTGATTTTTCGAAGTATTTTGTTTTGGTATGCGGAGGTTCGTTTTTTAGAAGTTTTGGAGAGGAGGGGCCACCAGACCGGTGACCCGTAGAGGAGGTAGGGCCTAAGAATGGAAGAGTACATGAGAAGTTTGAGTCTAGGGGAGTAGGACTTTGAAAGAATTAAAGGAAGAAGTTTGGCGTATAGGACACTGCCCTTGCGTAACTTGTCGTCGATGTGCTCTCGGAGTGTCAGTCTCTTGTCGAGTTGGACTCCGAGGTAGCGGACGCTGCTCTTCCATGGGAGGTGTTCCCCTTCTAGGCGGAGTGGAGGAGGCATTTTCTTCTTCCAGGTGAAGTTAATTGCTTCGCACTTTTTAGGGTTGAGGGAGAGTCTCCAGATACGACACCAGTTTGTGATGGTAATGAGGTGATTTTGTAGTGCGCTACAGTTTAGGCGGAGGCATCTGCTGTGACGGTACAGAATAACGTCGTCAGCAAACAGTCCGAGGTGAATAGATTCCTTAACTGGAAAATCGTAGGTGTACAGGAGGTATAGTAGTGGCCCAAGGACTGAGCCCTGAGGTACACCTGCGGCAGATGGGGTAAGTGGGGACTTGATCGAGTGGAAGTGATGACTGGGGGCTAATACTTGGAATTTTCTGTCAGTAAGATAAGAATGGATTAGTCTGACTGTAGATGGTGGGAAAAATTCTGCCATTTTAAATAGGAGTCCCACATGCCATACTCTGTCAAATGCTGCTTTGAAATCAAGCAGCACTGCCGTCGTATTGCTGTGGGAATTTCTGGCATCCACTAGTGCCGTTACGATACGGAGGAGTTGGGTGGTAGTAGAATGTCCTTTTCGAAATCCGAACTGTTCGGCCGGGAGTATGGGATCGATGATTTGGCGCAATCGTGGGAGATAGAGCTTTTCAAATAATTTTGACATTATCGGAAGTAGAGAGATGGGCCTATAGCTGCCTGGGTCTGTAGGGGGCTTGAAGGGTTTCAAGATGGTGATAATGTTGGAAATTTTCCAAGAAGCGGGGAAATGTTGCAGTGCGAGTACTGCGTTGAATATTGTTAGAAGATGGGCTTTCAATTCTGGCGGAGAGTTAAGGATGGCGTATCCAGAGATGTTGTCAGGACCGGGGGCCTTTCGAGGATTAATGGATTTAATTACCGAAGTAACGTCATCCATTGTAAAGGGTTCTATGTGACATGGAGTTGGGTCAGAGAGTGTATCATCGACTACTTGACGAACGAGGTCGTTTTCATAGTGATGTACAGGTGGGGAGGGAGTGAAGTGGAGTTGAAAGTGCGAAGCAAAGGTGTTTGCCGTTTCCTGCGCCGAGTACGTCAACCCCGTTGGCGTCCTCAGAGGGTGGATCTTCTTTGGGTCGGACAGGAGTCGGCGCGCAGCCTCCCACGGCTTTCCGGCGTCGACGGCGGTCTCCAGGTATTCCTCCCAGCGACTGTTCCGATGGTCATCCAGCAAGAGTTTGCACCTGGCAGCTGCACTGTTGAACCGGTCACGATGGTGGGGGTCTCTAGTGCGCTGCCATAGGCGACGGAAACGCCGCCTGTCAGCAATTGCCGCCTTTACTGCAGGCGGGAGGGAAGATCGAGTTTGGGGTGGTCTCGGGGTGGTGTTTTGTTGGATACAATTAGAAAGAATATTGGTGATTGTCTGGAGGTGAGTTTCCAGCTCTGGTACAGTATTGATGGGTGGGGGATGAGGGGGCAGTTGGGAGTTAACTGAATCGTAGAAAGAAGGCCAAGAAACTTTGTTTTTGGCAAGTGGGGCTGAAATTGTGCCATTTGGTGAATGAAAAGTGAATAGTACGGGGAGGTGGTCGGAGCTTAATTCAGGGAGAACATCGATGTCTGGGAGGGAGGCTAGATTGATTGATATGGCATAGTCGAGTATATCGGGCAATTGGTGGGTGACTGGGGGGATTCTTGTGGGAGAAGTTGGAATATGAATCGCTAATGGCAAGGGGGATTGCTCGAAGAAGTCGAGGAGGGAGTTGCCTGCAGTATTCGTAGAGCGGCAGCCGATGTCGACGTGCTTGCTGTTCCAGTCGCCGGCCGCAAAAACTGGGTGTTGTAGGCTGAACAGTGACGCAAGGGCTGTAGGATGATAATCGGGTGGGTTGGGGGGGCGGTAGACTGAAATGAAAGTGACTAATTGAGAAAAAAGAGGGACGGTTACTGCTAGGTGTTCAATTGAGGGGATAGTCGGGGTGTCAAGGAGGTTGTGCGTGAGGCGCTTATGTATGAGGATAGCTACCCCTCCTGCTGCACGGTTGTTAACAGGAGGGCGGTCTGATCGGTAGACTATGTAGGGAGAGAGTTTGAAGCGGGTGTGAGGGAGGAGGTGGGTTTCCTGGAGGAGAGCTATATCTATGTTGTAGTCTATGAGGAGGCGATGTAGGTCGTTCCTCTGTCGGGCGATTCCGTTTCCGTTCCACGAAAGGATACGGAGGGTCATTTAAGCGAGGAGGGAAGGCAGAGTTGAAATAATTACAGTGAGAGCTTCGGTGATGTTGGTTACGGTGGAAAGTCTTGGAAGGATAGTGGAGAGCCAAGTCAGAAATTTGGGGGAGGTAAAGAAAGATATTAGGGAGTTGAAGTTAAATGGGGTGGGTTCGGGGGTTTGTTGAATGTTTCTTTTTGGAAGAGGGGGAAAATCTTTTGGTTTTGATTGAAACACTGGCTTGGAAGGAATTGAGAAGTTTTCTTTTGGTAGAGTTGGAATTTTGTTAATTGGTGTGGGTTTACGAGGAGCTGATTGTTTGGTGATTGTTTTTCGGTAGGATTGTTGTTGGGGTAAATTTGAATTAGAAGTAGAGGGAGTAGGTTGTGCTAGTGTAGGACGGGAAAGAGCCGGAGAGTTTGGCTGTGCAGGCGTTTGTTGGCTGGTCTTCCGCCGATCTGCCATCAACTTGACGTGCGTAGGACACCCTCTGTAGTTCGCCGGGTGCTGTCCTTTGCAGTTACAGCACCGCGGGTCCTCGATGATCTTGGCAACACACATAGCTGCGTCGTGGTTTTCGCCACACTTGACGCAACGCAGCTCGTGGTTGCAGTTAACAGAAGAGTGCCCGTATCTCTGGCACTTAAAGCATTGCGGCAACCCAGGACGGGGCCGAAATGCTTCGATAGAAACTACCATGGAGCAGATGGATGTTATGTCATAGATCTTTTCGTAGCCAGATGTCTTCGCCAGCTTAACGAGAAAGACGTTGATTTGACGGCCTGCACGGCCCGAAATGTTCTGACAGTGGTTAACTGTGTAACCACTGTCCTGAAGAAAGGTGACTATTTCTTCCGTCGGAAAAGAAGCGTGTAGTCCCTTTATAGCGACTTTAACTTCCTCCGGCTCCTGGGTATAAAAGCTATGGAAATTGATTCCTTCTGACAGGAGAACTGACTTGGCATTAGAGTAGTCTGTTATGTTGGAAGTAAAGAGTGAGAGGGAATTTCCTCTAGTTGTTATTTTGTATTTTTGAGAAAGATGTTCATTTAGAAGTTTTGTGACGGTTGTAATATTAGGGGGAACTTTAAACACAAAGGGAGGTAGTTTATAGTTAGAAGAAGAAGAATGGGTTGGAATGTTGTTAGCTGGAATGTTGTTAGATGTAGAAGATGTAGAAGAGGGGGAGGGGTCGGTTGTATTAGATAGTGTACCGACGATACCTGTGTTGAGGCGTTGTCTTTTGTTGCTCACTACGGTGAAACCTGGCTCTGGAATGTCCATGCCTTCGCTGCTGGGCGGCGTTGCCATCCTGGAAACAGTGTTGTCAGTTCTTCCCACTGACAACACTCTTCTCCTTCTTCCCAGGAGGTAGTAGTCTGGATTTGTATACTCAAGTAGCTCGTTCAGTAGGTCCGCTCCGTGCGGGGTTCAGATCGAGAATAATGGTCCGCTCCGTTCGGGGTTCGGATTACAAGTACGAACCAGATACGAAAAACACAACGTAGTGCATATAACCAACACAAGATGGCAGAAGCCTACAGCGCAGTAGATGTTTCATAAAACGAAGGCAACTAAGTAACATTGCTTACAAATGTTACAGTGGCTTATCATCGGTGGATATCTTATGAAAATAAGTTGCCCACACATTCCTCCTCATTTCTTCCAGATTTGAACCAGCTCTCTTGATAGCCAAACCATAATATTCTTGTAATCTGTCTATTTCTACATTAGTTAGTCTGTTTTTACCTCTTAACACTTTTACATCATCCAATTTTTTTCCTTTCATTTCTTTCTTCAGTTTCCTAAGCCACTATCAAAACACATAGGTTGGCAGTACACAAACTACTTAAAACATGCATTACATCAGCTGTTTATTGTAGTTCTTTTTTCACTTAACAGATAGCATGAATGCTGGTATATGTTTAAAATTAAGGGGAGCGGGAAAGGCCTATACTTTCTATGTTAAATTAACCCCCATCCTCTTTCTAACATGCCCCAAACATTCCAGTTTTTCAATTTCAATACCATCTCCATAAGGTTTACTCTCAATAACTTTGTTGAATCCATTACAGTCTCCATCTCCCAAGTATTTGACATTACGTACACCTCGTTGAAGAGAATTTTCGAACACTTTTAGAGCTCCAGAAACTCCCATGCCTCCACTGTTGCCTGTATAGTTTTGAGTACACTCATGTACTGGTACGTTACTCTTATTTATCGATACTGTACATATTTGGCAGTATTTTGACATCACTGCCACATCCAAAACTTTGCCACTGTCAAAAGAAGTTACACTAACAAAACAATTTAGTGAACTATGCCCTCTACGTTGCCATGAGCCATCTAAACATACTGCTATGTCAGTTTTACAGCCACTATCACTATGGTTTTCATTTTGGTCTACAGCTTCTTGTGTTGCTATTTTCATTGATTCTTTAGCACAATCATGTATTGTCTCACCTAAAATCTTATTGTACGGTTCAAACTTCTGAGGTGGCGAGGGCAAATCCATCAATGCACAAAAAGCCTTAGCTGCACTCAGACTATTACCAATTGACCTCTTTGCATAAACAATTTTAACATTTATGTCATATTTTTTATTGTTGCACTTACTAGAATTGTAAAATATAGTAGATTCAAAACATACATTACACTTCAGTTCAGTTTTCACTGCTAATCCAATCTTACTTTCATCCAACAGACAAAGTTCAATACAATTTTCACTATCACAAAACTTACATTTTACAAATTTGTTTATCATGTCACTCTTTAAAGTCAATAATATCTTTTCCTCCAATTAAATGAATAATAAAATGCATTTTTTCACTGGAGCTAGCAATTGCCTCTACAAGTTCTTTAATAGTATATGTGCGATCAATTTTGCGAAGATATCTTTTAATGAACCCGAAGACCCTATCACAGGGTAGAAAGAAATGGCCTCGTATAGGGAAAAAGTGTTCAATAGAAGAAAATCTACCTGTTTCAACCAGGGCCAAGTTGAGTCGTACCATGACCTGATTTTTATATTGCCCTGGGCAATTGTCACTGAAAATCAAAAGTCTTTTGCAGCTATGATCAACGTATTGTTGAATATATTCCATTAAGAACGAACATAGATCATTTGGCCCCTTCCTCGCATTACCGTCATGATAAACAAATAAAACAGGCTGTTCTGTTTTTAAATTATAAACACAAAAAATTGAAACTGTCAATTTCCTCAAATAAAATAAATCCTGAACAGGAATTTTTGGCAGGTTAGTGTTTTGCATTAAGTCAAAACACAATGCAACCGTCTCACTGTCCTCTTGGCATATTTTTTAGCATTTTTAAAGAGAGGCATAAAACTTCTTTGCTCTTCTCTTGTGAACAATTAATTCTGCAGTGGCCACTCGTTTAGCAACATCATTCACAGTTTTTGATTTTATTTTTACTGATAATTGCTCGCACTCACAACATGTATCTACTTGAGGACGGCCGAAGGATAAATTGAAATTTTCTTTAAAAATTTTATTATAATACTCGTATGTAATAATGGATTCGGGATGTGATATTTTAAACAGATCATGCATCTTTTTCACACATAGTTCACTATCTAGATAATGGCAGTTTCTTCCAGAATAATGGCTTTGTTTTACTGGAAATGAAGATATGTGGTTGTGAACCAGTACAATTTGTTCCCCAGATATTGCATTGGAGCTAGACTGTTTGCCCATTTTGTCTTCTGGAATTTTGCCTTCACATAAAAGTTTTCTTAATCTTTTTACCCTTTCATTAGTAACCGAATGCAAACTAGTAAATGCTTGCCTGCAAATGATTTTCCTTTCATCACCAACCATTACATGGTAAATGAAACATTTGTTACGTTCACTATTGCTGTCATTCTTTCTCTTACGATGACGTTTTACATCGCTACATTCAATTAATCCTTGCAAGTAAATCAATAAATCTTGTTGATTTTTTGTAGGGATATTTAAAAAATTTGTCAGAATATCTAACTGATTTTCGTTCGATATAGAGTTGAAACATTTCAATTTACAGGAACATGGCTCACCAGTTGTTTTTGCAGGGACTACTTTACCTACATGATTAATATGTTCAACACCTTTTAATTTAGCTTTTTTAATAATATTTGTATTGTAGTTTATAGAGTTATTAATTCTCTTTTTAGGTCCACAAGCAGTGTTTTCTGCCTCTAAACTCATTTTTTATAAACAATATTTTGTGTGTTTCACACAACCTAACCTTAAACTTAACCTTTTATCTAATAGAAAAGAAACTGTAATACTTTTTCCTGATTATTAATTACAACAAAAGAAACGGAATCACTGTCATAATCACACTATATCACAATATTTAAAACACAACTAGCTTAAATAAATCACAAACAGCACAAAAATAAAACAGTTGACAAAATACTACATCAACAACATGAGACAGTACTGAAGAATGACAAGTCAGCTGTTAGAACTGATTCCAACAGGTTAACCAACGTAACACTAAGTGTAAAAACAACCTTAGTCCAGGACTTGAGTTGTTTTTACACTCAACTATGAATAATTCAATTCAGTTTGCCATGTTTGAACAGTGTTATAAGGTTGTTTTTCTGCTAAATGAATGAGTCCATTATTATTTATTAAACTATAAAGTGTTAAAAAATGAAAATAGCCAAAAATTGGACTTACGTTGTTTTTGCAAGCAGCGATTCCTATGTTTTCGCCCATAACAAGCAGATGGATTGTTAAATTATTTGCACTGTATCTGCTAGTTCCAGGGCTACAAAAAATATTTCTTTTTCTGATCACGTGGTCAGCCAATCGTAGTCAGCCCGACCGGCCCACACAAAGTTCAATAATCTTATCGTGGTGCAAGTTAATTGATTGACTAAGTTCGTTCTTTAAATGTCGCTGACCGCCCAAAATCTGTGTTTTAAGCTTTGATAAAAGCTGTTTAACTGTCCCTACGGTAAGCGCAGACTCATTTAGCTCATAAGATAAGCCAGTGACAGGGATATCATTCTCGTGATTACGACTCAAACGACGCGCCGTACTACATTTAGTACAAAACCACCGTTTTTCGCTGTAAAATTCCAAATCCGTTTTCGTCAGATTTACGCACTGTATATGTTAAAATGTACTACAGGTACCACATATAATCTTTTCTTGGCCGGTGCGATTCACAGACTTTGAACACACTCCGCACGACTACATCGTTAGTAAAATTTAGAGAATAAAAACGATAAAGTGAAACAAAAACTTGAAAAGTTAAAAAAAATGTAGCTTATAACTTTATCCTGTATAACTGCAATAACTTTATACATTTTAAAACAAAAGAGTAGAGCACAAATTCAGAATATTAATTGACAAGAGATTGCAGTAAAACAAATACATTAGTCGGAGCAGGCCTACGTCTTTACTCTACGAAATGCAATCAACTTCTTCCAGGAATATATGCAACATAATACAGAAAAATACACGAATAACAGTTAATTACCTTTGAATGATTTATGGTGATTAGCACCAAGCAGGAGATTTGCCTACTACTTTAGTATGTTACTGAAAGAGAGGAATGTTGGAGACTTCAGTTGCTTTAAATACTAATGTACTCGTAGTATTTATAGATCTGGAGCAATTAACTATAGAAGTTTTTAAAATATCCTCCGAGGAGTAAAATATTGTTGGTGTGCGCCACTCTGGAGTATGATACACCATCTAAAGTAGTAAGTTTGGAAGTAAAGAGGGCTAAAATATATACTCCTACCACCTAGCAGGAGTATGTTAAGGAGCATCAATTGTAGACGTGTGTTTGAGTTGTCTCTTCTTCCCTGTCAGTCTCTTTTGTGTTTAATTTGGATTGTATTGACTATTTATTGGATGCACCTATTGAACGTGTAGTTCGTGATAGGAGAGATCCTTTGCCATTTACTCTGATTGGGATTCCGAGAACGATTTGCTTTTTCTAAAGAGTGTGTATTGTATCTCCTCGATATGAGAGGTCCATACCTTGAACATGATACGGGTAGGAACTTGGCATTATCACCAAGACTTCAGCTTCTTTGTGGTTGTGGTCTAAGGATCTGTCACAGGTACTTTTCAGATAGCTGCTGGGGACTTAATAAATATGCATAGAACAACAGCTAGCAGGTCTTTTAATAATATAATAAATGGTTTGCTGGCCTTAAAACCACTATACATTGATATGCCTAACACTTTAGAGCAATATAGTGCTAAAAAGCGAGCATTTGATAGATTAGATGGTTTTCCAAATGCCATAGGTGCAATTGATTGCACAGATATCAGAATATTATGCCCTCCTGGTGTCAATAATGAACTTTTTAGAAATAGGAAAGGTTTTTTTTCTGTTAATTGTCAGGTTATATGCAATGCTGATATGAAAATCATGAATGTTGTTAGTCGGTGGCCAGGGTCAACACATGATGCTTAAATTTGGGATAATAGCACAGTTGCTGCAAGATTTGAAGCTGATATGTATGACGGCTTACTTGTTGGTGATAGTGGCTATGCGTTATCACCCAACTTAATAACTCTAGTTTTAAATCCTGGAACACAAGGGGAACGAAGATACAATCGTGTGCATATTTTGACTCGTAATATTGTTGAGCGAACTTTTGGAGTCCTAAAGAAAAGATTTCATATTCTTGAGAAAGGTATGAGATTCCATCCGGCTAAGTGTGGAAACATAATAGTAGCTTCATGTGTGCTACATAACTTTGGTGTTGAGGTTGGTGATGTTTTTCAAGTGGATGAGATCGATGTAGAAAATGAACCGTATAATACTGTATATAGAAATAGCTGAAGAACGGGGAAATCAAGTGAGAAGAGCCTTGACTTTAAACTACTTTGCATAGTACCTTTATTATTGGTAATTAACTTAGTTTTTACTGAAAACTATTGTAGTTAATTACAGACATGTAAATATACCATTTAGGAAAGTGAGCGAATAAATAAAATCATGATCAATGTCTAAATGGGTTTATTTCTTTTACAAAACTTTCTAAATGGATAGTTAACTAGTTTTTATGGAACAGTTATCACATGTTTTACAAAAGTAATAAATTATCTTT
The DNA here is from genome assembly GCA_035578175.1 of Catonia carolina. Classification (NCBI taxonomy): domain Eukaryota; kingdom Metazoa; phylum Arthropoda; class Insecta; order Hemiptera; family Achilidae; genus Catonia; species Catonia carolina. The sequence goes on from JAQMRL010000001.1 coordinate 48,004,400, forward strand.
ACATAGTAATAAGTTTCCCATCGATGAAAAATTGTTTAAGTAAACATCCCCACGTGTGTTCTCTACAATATTCTCGTAATGAAGTGGTACATTTGAAGAACTTTGTGTTGGGATATTGTCATTTATTTTACGCAATATATCCATGTGAAGTCTGTGTTCACTTTCCGAAAATTCTCTTTGTTTCTCTATTTGCATCATCTTAGCTTCATGCTGCTCACGAAGAAACCTCATTTTTAATGAATGAAAATCATTAACTTTGTCTGCAATTCCAGTACTTGGTCACCGACGTTTTCCAGGTTTTTTCTGCCATGGATCCGTGGGACCTAAAAGGGACAATACTGGTACCTTTGTTGGTAGAATATAAATCGAAATAGATTTACGTTAAGGTAGACTACATAAATTGTGTAGGTCTAAACTATGTAAGGTCGTCTAAAATACTTAATGAAAATATGACCTTAAGGTTAAGGAAATCCTTTAACCGTTACATTGTATTTCTCTGAACTGGCATCAGTTTGGCTACAAAACTGAATAGGCATTTTGTTGCTTTTTTTTCTAAAGTAGGTCCAACTCGTGTGGGTAATTTTTCTATGTATAATATTTTTCTATGTAATTTAACGTAAAAAAGCCAAACAAATGGTCCCGAGTTTGGAAAAGGTCGATATCATGCCTAAAAATTAAAAAAAACAACAACAAAAAATTTTCTCTCAAAAATGCTTTGTCGTATATGAAAATTAACCGCCTTTATACGCTGAACACGAAGTCAAAATTAATGATATTCAATTTTAATAGTTATTAAAATATTTTAATAAAAACTGAATTTTTTATCATTAACAAAAATGAATTTACATTTTAATAGTGTAGATAACTGCAGTTTTAGTACACAATAAATTTATTTAAATGAAAAATACTATTAAAATAGTTTATTAAATTTAAACAATTTAATTAAAATAGTAAAAATTGAATACAAAAAAAAATGTAGTTCTAAAATTTATCTTCGTTTTCCTCGCCCCCAGGGGGCACCCATTCTTATATATATGAATGCTCGTCCATGCATATATATGTGGGTGTGCGGGTGTGGCAACCCCGGGACCCCAGCTAAGAGCTAACCTTATTTCAAAACTATACACAGGTTGCTCTTACACTACACACAACAATAATACATCACACACACCACACTTTCTTTCAACACACACATTTACATACCCTACACACAACACATACACAAAGTTTTCTTACACACATTTATAATGCTGGCGAGGATGGGATGCGGGCTGGTCGTGCGTAACCCTTTCCGGATTGGAAGGTCTGGACTGTGGTTGTGCTGCTGTGAGCTTGCTCTGCCGAGGCTTTGCGCCATCCTTTAGCCCTTCCAGTCGCTTCGGTACTGTGGCAAGAAGTGGACCATGGGTAGGAGTGTCGGAGCTCTTACTGCTGCGTGCGAGCCTCTGGGACGTCGGTATCAGTGGGTCAGGCAGTACCTGACTCCCCGGCCCGGATGAAATATGTGGGAGATGGCTGCCGGGAGTACTCGGCCGGGTCCTTCTTTTTACTAGGGATCTGCGGCGTGCACGGGTCATCTCTCCGCCCGCACCTTGCTTTCACGATGACTGGAAAAGCACTTAAGATAATGTTACACAAACAATCTCCCCCCGGTATGAAAAGACTATGGTCTAGCTTGTCGGACGATAGTGATAACAGTGGAGATAACACAGACAAATTTTTTGTTGTTCGTTGTGTTGCAGAAGAAGGGTCGCTGTCAAAAGTTTCCCCCTTCATTATTAACAGGTCTGTTCAGTCGGTTTGTGGCTCGCCACACTCTATTAAGAAATTAAGGAATGGTACTTTGTTAATTGAAACAACGTCTGCGAAGCAAAGTAGCAGCGTTGGTAAAATTACTCAAATCGGAAGTACTGCAGTTACCGTTGAACCGCATAGGTCCCTCAACTCATCTCGAGGAGTAGTGTACTCTCGAGATATACAAGATATGTCTGAGGCTGAGTTATTGGAGGAGCTTACCTCCCAGAGAGTGACGCAAGTCAAAAGAGTTATGCGTCGGGAAAATGGAATTGATGTCGGTACCCCGACACTTATCATAACATTTTCCACCCCTCAACCTCCGGATCGTCTTAAGTTGGGTTACTTGTCTGTTCGAGTGAGACCGTATGTCCCAAACCCTCTGCGCTGTTTTCAGTGCCAGGAATACGGACATACGAAAACAAACTGCAAGAAACCTGCGATATGCGCCAAGTGCAGTTCACCTGACCACTTAGACAGCGAATGCACTTCTGAAACAGAACTGTGTGCAAACTGTAAAGGAAGTCATTCAGCAAGGTCTCGGGAATGCCCCAAGTATAAAGAAGAACGGGAAATTCAGAAAATTTCGTCTGAACAGAAGCTTTCTTTTCCGGCTGCCCGGAGCGAGTACAGAAAACGAAAGAGCATTCGTAATGCAGTCCAGCCTGACATTTCGTTTGCAGCTGCAACTAGTGTCCAGTCTCGTGTGTCTGGTGAGTGCTCGTCATGCGTTGAGTTGAAGAGTGTTGTTGAGAACCTAACTAAACAGGTTGCTTCCCTGACTTCTGCACTGAAAGCTTTATTAAGCACCAAACAGAGTGAAATTGGTTTAAAGAGTTCAGTGCCTCAAGTTGGTAACCTTTCTGCGACGCAGAATACAAAAGTTCAGCTGTCAAATAAGACAGTCGCCTCTACCTCAAAGGGGAAACCCCTTTCATTGCCCAAGACGCTACCAGTGGATGCGTCTAAATTTCTAAAATCTCCTTCGTCTGGGTCCAAGATCCACGATATGATAGGAGATCCATCGGCCCTTGATAAGGGCTTTATACAAGTCAAAGGAAAGAAAGGGAAGGAGAAAATTGTGTTTGACACATAAGTCCTTTTCTTTCTGAAATACCCTTTAATAATATTATTCAATGGAATGTTCGCGGGATCCGGTCTAGGTATGAAGACATAAAGTTATTGATCCGGGAAAAGTGTCCGATTGCTCTGTGCCTGCAAGAGACGATGTTACAGCCTGATGTCTCAATCTCCGTTCGTGGATACGAGATGTTTAGGAAAGATTCCCTGCATGGTGGCCCTGGTGGTGGGGTCGCTATATTACTTCACCAGTCAATGCAAGGGATAAGTCTGGATATTCAGACGGATCTTCAGGCCGTGGCAATCAGGATTTCTGTCCCGTTGTCAGTTTGTGTGTGTAATATTTACTTACCACCAAATAGAGAAATTTCATACCTAGCCATACGAGAATTACTGGAACAGTTACCAAGTCCATGTATATTACTAGGAGATTTCAATGGTCACCATTATTCTTGGGGCTCCTCACTGTGCAATGGTAGAGGTCACATGGTGGAGAGGGTCCGGAGTGATTTAGACTTATGTCTATTGAACGATGGATCTGAAACATTCATGTCATCCTCAACAGGTTCCTGGTCATGCTTGGACCTTACTTTCTGTAGTCCGTCCCTTGTTCCACGGTTGTTGTGGAGAGTACTGCCGGACCTGTACGGAAGTGATCACCGACCGGTGGTGGTCGAGTTTTTTGACTATCAGTCTGTCGATGACCTTCCAAAACGATGGATAGAGAAGCTTGCACGGTGGGATGAGTTTTCAAGTTTGATGGAATCTGAATATGAAGATGATGATGATGATGATGCACGAAACCTGTTGTCTTCCTTTGTGGAGAGGATGTCTGCAGCAGCTGCCCAGAGCATTCCTAAAACATCAGGAAAAGCGCGGCGACCGCCGGTGCCTTGGTGGAATAATCAGTGTAAGGAGGCTCTTCAGGACCGCCGTAGGGCCCTGCGCATTTTTAGTCGCAGACCTACGGATGTTAACCTGGAAGCTTACCGAAGAGCTCGGGCCTGCTGTAGGCGTATCTTTTTAGAGAGTAAGAGAGAGTCATGGAGCTGTTATGTTGCAGATATTAACAGGAGTACCCCTGTGACAACGGTGTGGAGAAAACTGCGGTCGGTGTGTGGAAAGACGTCTCCGCACCGCATTGCAGGGTTGCAACATGACGGTTCCATGATTACGTCACCAATCGACATTGCGAATGCAATAGGTTCTTCGTTAAGATCAGCGTCTCTCACGTCTTCATATTCAATTCAATTCCAAAATCATAAGCATACCATTGAATCTCTTCCTTTTCATATTGCGGAGGCGAATGATCCTCTGAACATTCCTTTCTCATTGCCTGAGCTAAGAAAAGCGCTCAAAGTTTCTTGAAATACCTCGCCTGGAGGAGATGAAATAACACTTTCGATGATTGCGCATTTACCAGATTCTGGTTTAAGGCAGCTCCTACATATTTTTAATAAAATATACGCTTGTAGAAAGCTTCCAGAATCTTGGAAAGAAGCAATTGTTGTCCCGATCCTCAAACCTGGCAAAGATAAAATGTTGGCCTCCAGCTATCGCCCCATCTCTTTGACAAGTGTTGTATGTAAGGTGATGGAAAGAATGGTGAACAGTCGTCTCATGTGGTATCTGGAAAAGAATAACTTCCTCGCTCCTGAACAGAGCGGTTTTCGGAGGGGGAGGTCTTCGACAGACCACTTGGTGGCCCTTGAGACGGCTGTCTGCAATGCGTTTGCATTGCGGCAGCGCCTCGTTGCCGTATTCTTTGATTTGAAAAAAGCATATGATACAGCTTGGCGACGAGGTATTCTCAATACCTTGCGGGATTGGGGCATCGCTGGAAACATGTTGGCCTTCATCAAGGACTTTCTAGATGAACGATCGTTCCGTGTAAGGGTTGGTCAGTGTCTGTCCGACAGGTTTGACTTGGAAAATGGTATACCGCAAGGAAGTGTAATTAGTTGTACCTTATTTGCGGTTGCCATAAACAACATTGTGAAAAGTTGCGTATACCCTGTTAAATGTTCGTTGTTTGTTGATGATTTTGCAATATATGTTGCATCTAGAAATGTCGTCTCAGCTGAACGAGCTCTACAGCTAACTATATACCGTCTTGAAGAATGGTCACGGCAGACTGGCTTTAGTTTTTCTCCTGACAAGACTAAATGCATTCAGTTTTGCCGAATACGGACTGATAATGTTCCAAGACTGTATTTAATGGGTCAGCATATCGAAGTTAGCACTGAAATCAGGTTCTTAGGTGTTGTATTCGACAAGAGACTTACATGGGTTCCGCATATTAAAGACCTACGGGCTAGGTGCTTAAAGGTGGTTGATATTCTGCGTGTTCTTACAGGTACAGGTTGGGGTGCTGATAGATCATGTATGATAAGGTTCTACAAGGCTCTGGTGCGATCACGTATAGATTATGGCGCTGTAGCCTACTCATCTGCTAGTTCCACTTCTCTGAGAATGCTTGACACGGTCCACAATTCATGTTTACGATTATCTACAGGTGCTTTCCGTTCTAGCCCTGTTGTCAGCATCTTAGTTGAAAGTGGAGAAATGTCGTTATTCAGACGTCGCCAGCAGCTTCTATTGACGTACTTTGCCAAGTTGAAAGCTAGACCTTACCATTTCTTACATGACATCATTCTCAACAACCCGTGTCATGATTTGCATCTGATGAATACCCGACAACCTTCACCATTCGGTGTAAGAGCGTTGGAGATATGCAACAACCTTGATATTGCGATTCCTCGTGTCTACCCATGTAATTCTTGTTTATTTCCACCCTGGACCATCGCTCAGTTACACTTTAACTTTGAGATGAGTAAATACTCAAAGGCAGGCACAAGCTCTGTGGTGTTTAATAGCATTTTCAGTGAGTTAGTTGAAGCTATTAAACCATCTACGGTTGTATACACTGATGGATCAAAGTCGGATGTTGGAGTTGGTTGCTCGTTTGTTGCTAATGGGAGAACCTATTTGTTTGGATTACCTGCGGGAACCAGTATTTACACGGCTGAACTTTATGCTATTAGTAAAGCTCTGTCTGTAGTCTGTGTGCGTGGGCGTCGGGTGTTGGTGTGCACTGACTCACTCAGTGCCCTGCAGTCGATTAGTGATATATATTCACGCCACCCGCTAGTTGCAGATGTCCACGGTACCGTGAAGCAGCTTAACGATAGAGGAGTAAGTGTTGTTTTATGCTGGGTTCCGGGTCATGCTGGAATCCCGGGAAATGAGGCTGCTGATTTGGCCGCTAAGGAGGCGGCTCGTCAACCGGCTTTCACGCGATATCTGACTAAGTCTGATTTTGTGAGTCTGGTGAAACGGGTCATCACGGATTCCTGGCAGGTAGAATGGACTGGCTCTCATGGCAACAAACTACGAGAAATAAAACCTATTGTTAAGCCTTGGCCTACGTCACTGAGGAAGAACAGAAGGGAAGAGGTTGTCATCGCGCGACTTAGAATCGGGCACACCAGATTAACCCATGGGTATCTCATGACGTCTGGTGATGCTCCAGTTTGTGGCAGGTGTGATTGTCCTTTGACAGTCAAACATCTATTGGTTGATTGCATCTGCTACGCAGCTCTGCGTCGGCGATTTAAGATTCCCTCTGAATTAAAGAATATACTCGGTGACGAAAGCCCTATTTTGGACGCGGCTTTAAAATTTTTACGATCCATTAGCGTGTACAACAGTGTCTGACAGTCTGGGGTGTGTTGCAATGTTTTATATGTGCTAATCTGTTCTATTTTATAGTATATGTATTTATATTAGTTGTAAGTTTGTATTTATATGTCTGTTTTTATTATGAGGCCCCTTTACAGCCTTTTGCGACGTCATATGTCTGTGATATTATTATTTTTTTTTTTTTAATGTAATTCTTTAGTTGTGATATTAGTTTTTAAGATTTTAATTAAGTAAGTGTCAATGTCATTTTTGTTATTTATTGTTACTGTGATATTAAGTTTAAGTTTATGTGTGTATGTTTTTTTGTTTTTAGCGTTTTTTTTAGCCTATTTTGTCTGTGATACTAGATTATAAGATTTTAACTATTATATATATTAAAAAAGGCGTTCTGCACTCGGGTTTTTTACACCCTTGTGTGGAACAACAGGCGATGATAACCTCATTAAGGTTTTTCGCCTCAAAAAAAAAAAAAAAAAAAAAAAAAAAAATTCGTTTTCCTCTACACACAGTTGAACGAGTAATCAAGGGTCTATAACCGACACACTACTTTTTTAAGCTTTGTACAAACCATGGTAAACAGGAGGAACATAATCTAGCAAAAAAAATAATCTTTATATATTTCTGATAATTACTGGCCTTGATTCATGTAATAAATGAAGCTTTGCAATCTTAGTTATCAATTGTTTATTTGAATTTCTCTTTGAAACGTCAACAGAAACAAAGGGAGCATCAGGATCACTTACATATTGACACTTTATTATGAAGGGCGTTTCCTTTTTGTAGTTTATCCACTGCAATTAACAAGACGTCTTTATCTCTCGTCTTCCAACAATCAATCCTTGTAAAGCGAATTTTCAGGAGGACCTTTTTCCTAATATTTTGATTCGTCCTGTTATCAGGGCGTACTGTTATAACTCTAATTTTCCTGATTGTTAAGATAACAAAGTTGTTTAGGAATAAATGAACATTTTTATTTGGTTAAATAGATAATTTAAACAAAGTAGTTACCTAATTTAAAATTTTTATTACGTGAATTATACAAATATTATGGCCTAAATAAATGCAGTAAATTGGGCCTCAAAAGAACATAAGAAAATAATACAAATTTATTTCTTACTAATTCTCTAGTTGTAATGAAAATGTAAAAGGTTTGTTGGGAATGTTTCTATTGTTAAATAAAATTGATACTGATTATCGAAATATCTTTCTTACCAAAAACTTAATATTTACAGTTAGTTATAACAAATGACACATTGTTGTATAATTGAAAAAGAAACCATTTCAAATAGGATTAGTTTTACCTGTTTATTAATTAAATTTAGATTATGAGAGACTACCGTTTATCTATTAGGCTTTGTTGATAAGATCTTATTTCCACATCAGAAAAAATGGAATGATAAGAACGTTACTTTTTAAAAATACCCTATTTGTATGAGAATAAAATTATGTATACTAAGTATTTAAATAGTTTTCAACACATGTGTAAGTGTAATTTTATTATTACTGTTCTTTTGTTAGTTTAAAACCCGCGTGTCTTCGTTTGCATCATTCGTATAATTAATTTTAGTTTTTGAAGTTAAATCAGTAAATTGCCACTTGGTGTGTGATCTTAAAAAAACTGTTAAATTAGGTTTAATTGATGTGTATTAAGTATAATATAGGGAATTTTCACATTCGTGATCGGTAATTGATAAGTAATAGTTACGAAATTGGTTAATAAGACAAACTTACCTCTTTAGCTGTTTTTCGTTGAGATGGACAAAAAGTAAACTTTTATACTGGGAAAAATATCAAATGCGCTTATCAACTAGACTGCTCGGTCAAAACTGACGAAAGTTGATCATAATGTCAACTCTCATGAAACAGATGCCTAAGAGTGCTAATTGAAACCATCCTTTCAACTGCGAATTTTTAAACGCTGTTGTAGCGATTTGCCCCCGTAACAACTAGCCTCACCTTCACCAACTGTCGGATCTCAGATGATAAATTTGAAATGAAAGTAATTAAAAATCAATGGCTGTTCTCAATCATCACATCCAAATATCTGTGACAAGGACGTGATACTGTATTCCCTTTAAACCTCACGATACAACATTCCAAACAAATACTACTTACCTTAAAGTTGGCGACATCACGCTTTCTTTGTAATGATTTTTATATATGTTATGTAGCCTACACAGTAGTCGTTTTACTAATCTCATTAATGTTTGTCATTTGAAAAAAAATCAGATTTTTTTGAAGCTTTACCAACTCCGTCAGACCAGCGCGTGTGAACACACAACACGCACGTGAATCAAATTCTCAAACATTTTAGTGAAGTTTTCTTGCTCCCAAAGGATGATGATCGATGTTATTTATGTATTCGTTTCTGTTGTGCTAAAATCTATGGCAGATGTTAATGTTTGATATTTTGCAGTTTTAGGTGAAATCTGTAATCATAGTTATTAATGTTAACGAAGGGAGGACAGAAAGAAATCCAAGATGGAGATTTTGCAGCTGTTAAATATGGTAACACTCATGGTTAATGCAGGGGAACCTAATCCTGAGGTATGTAACAGCAATTTTTTCTAGTTAGTTTTTAATAATGAAGACTTGTACGTTTACTTGATGAAATGTTATTGTAGGCATTGAATAGATAATTACATTTATTTTAATTTACTGTAAATATTGCAATAAGGGTAAAACACAGGTACAGTAATACTTTGCTAATGCGGGTAATACGTACCACAGAATATAGCAAAGTGTGAAACCGCAATAGATGAAACATTAAACTTAAGAAAAACATGCAAATATTCCTCCACCAACAATTTAATACAATGTGAGTCCCAAACCTTGCGTTTTGTAAATATGTCTTGTCCTGGATTTTGATCAGGTAATTAGCATTTGTAATTCCCTTCAAATAAATTAGAGGAATTCTTTCGATCAACACAATCTCTGCCATTGAATTCGGTAAATATCATAAGAATGTAATTAAGCAAAGAAGTAAAGAATTTTAATTACCAGATGAAGTCAAAAATTAAGTATTGTATTCGGATGCTGCTACTTTAACTACTTGAAATGAAATTTATAGTCTGACTAATGAAGGAAAATACCTGAGTTTAGACAGCCATATCTTAATAAGTGATCGTAGAAATTCGTGCCAGATACCAAATTAAAGCTTGTTTTGTTCTTATTGAGGCTATTAAGATGTTTTTTAAATTACACCTAACGCGTTGTTTATGTAAACAAAGCCCCCGAGAAAAACATGATCTTTACGGCCTATTTTTAATTAAGGGGAGTCCGGAATCGTATACTACTCCATGTTAACATTTGACCCTTTTTCTCAAAAACTATAAGAGATAGGCCTAGACACCTGAATCTTTTTTTGTTAAAAGATTAGTGTTCTTTTTACATAGTTTGAATGTATAGTTTTCTGATGTATTTAGAAATATAATTTTGGTAAATTTTTAAAAAAACATGATACTCGGGGTCTTGAATTATACAAAAAATTATTGACAATTTTTTTAAAAATTCAGTTATAAATATTTTTTAAAACTGTACATTCAATAAAACCAGCATGATGAGATCTACAGTTCCCAATAAATTCAGACCTCTATCTCTTATAGAAGCTGAGAAAAAGGGTCATTAATATACAAAAACAGATTTTTGAGAAAAACGCATTTAAAAAGATTAATTATAATTTATAAGTTGTAAATATATATATTGCCTATTTAATACTGTCCAGCACAATAAGATGGGTGTTCTAGGTCTTTTTGTTCTTCGTAACAATCTTCTAGTCTTTTTCTGCTAATTGCTCTTTTTAGTCTAATTTTTTTTGTATGTCTGAAAGCGCCTTTTCAGCTTTCCTTACACACACCTGATCAAACTTTTTATAGCCTGAATAGTATTCTTGCCTGGATCTAATTCCATTTTTCCAATAACATTATTTTATTTATATTTCCTACACTCGTTTCGAACGCGTCATGATTGTGATGAAAATTAATAAATAATGATGTACAAAGAATAGTAACACAACAATACGATAATCACAGCAGAAGTACTAATCACACAAGTTGAATACAAAAACACGAGCTGAAGGTTCTACTAAGAAGAAAGGTTATGTTTTGTTATAATTTTTAAACTGAATAGGTTATGTTACCAACCTACAAACTACCAGCAGAAAAAATATTCCCAATAAATCATAATCCAAAGTTGTAAAATTTGTAGCAAGTGCCACAAAATATTATGAATGAACTCGAGGATTTTGCTTCAGTACATGGCCTCAGAAAAAAAAAAATTATAAAATTTTTCTAGACATCGTAGAAATGTGATTTATATCTCATTTTAAAGCAGAAATTTGGAATTAAATTTAAGAACAAAAAACCGAAAATCTATATTTTTTCAATTTTTCGATCCAGACTCCCCTTAACTCATTTTCCAGCTTCGGTAACTTCAGTAATAAAATATTTTTAAATATGCAGTTTAAGTATGTCAAAAAATATGGACTTAATCCTTTATCTTCGACAAATTTCAGGTCGTTTCACTGGATAGTTTACCAAAGGCAAATATTTAAAAAACATTTGCTATCTTCGTAACCCGTTGCAATATCGAAATTATTTTTTAGGTTAATAAACAGTTTTACAATCAAAGTTTTAACGTTATTACTGAAAAACGTCGTTTAGTATAAATAATGGAAACCAGAAAAGTAAATTGAAAATATTTGTATAGATACCTACTGTAATACAAAATGAATGTTGTCGCTGCGGTAGTTGTAGCCACTGAATAACATTTTGTCTATTTATTAATAATTAAATTATTACTTATTAAATCTTTTGGAGACTAATTTTTATTCTGTTTTCAAACAAATGGATTAATTAAAGTAAGATTACACCCTTATAAGATTAGGGGGAACATAACCTAGAAAAATAATTCTTCCCCTTCAGTGTTACATTTGCAAATTTGGTTGTGCATTTGCAAATATGTTCTTTAAGTTAACTCTATTCATAAAATGAGTTGAATATTTCATCAACAAAAGAAAAAAAAAGAAAAGCAAAAACGCTTGAAAACTTCTCTTTCTTTTTTGAAATTTTAAGCATATCTGGAAGTGATTTCTGTTCGACTGTAATGTTCCAACCGTAGTCAGCCCATTACGATCGAGGTCTTCTGACAGATCAACTTATGTATAAGAGCGATCGGTTGTAACGTTGCGTCCTGAGTTCTTCATGGGCTCTATAAGCCGTTTCACTTTTGATTTTGGTCCTCTAGAAGCTTTGTCAGCTCATGGACTTTTTGTTGCAAAAGGCTCCATATTTAGTACAAACCTCTGATCCCAGTCAGCAGGTACACACCCAAAGCGGGGAATCCTTCAACCCTACTTTTTCTGGTATATACCTTCTGTTTTATATTTATTTTTCACTTTAAGTATGTTTACACATAGCTAATATCATTATAAAACTTTTATAAATCGCAAAATGTGATTTAAAGTCATTAAAAGTATATAAAAAATATTTTAACATGTTTTGTAATAAATCTTCTTAGCTCGTATTTTTGTACAGACATGACACGCAAGGCAGGGAATCCCTAAATATTGAAAATGAAGTTAAGTGTTGGTCATATTACTGATAACTTTTACTGAACATACTATATTATTCTTAGGTACGAGTATATTATTAAAAATGTGTACATTATGCAAAAACTCACTGTGTACTTTATTATGTTAGTAGTATTTTCACTAAAACATTATATAAAGATAATATTGTTTTGATAAATTTACAAAAAAAAAATCCATAAACCAATAACAAACTCAATGCCTTGAATTCATTTTCTTTCTTAGTCCTCTTCCTCATTAGGGTTTTCACCATAGCAATTGTTGCAACTATAGTGATATGCTTTCGACAGATGGCAGGCTCACAGGTTCTGCACTTAGTTTTTGTTTTTCAATTTTTTTTAAGGGCAGTAGCTGCATCGAAATTCAACTGCATTTGTTTCTTGGCAAGCTTCACCGTGTTCCCTTTTTCTTGGTAATGAGAAAATTTCACATATTCTCAATTTTATGGTGTTAAAAATTTTCGTCTCATATAAGCGACGCTTAAAGTGATCAAGCACCCTGCAGCTCTAAGTGACTTCCCCAGCAAATGTAGAAACTGAAACCTCTAGAGGCTCTCTAGGGAATTATGTCGATATATTACGAAATATTTTATGCCTCCACTATTCAAAATAAAGTAAAAAAGTGTTAGTGGCCAACGCTTTGCAATTCTCGACACGGAGTACTTCTTTTGCAGTGCATCAGATGTATCGACGCCAATTTTTGTTTCATTATAGAATGTAACAATTTCTGGTTTTTTCCCGTTACCACTTTCTAGCATCGTTATTGTAAAGTGGTGAAAGTAGCACTACCACTTTCCCAGATTTAGGTTTGTAAGACACAAGAGTTGCCTTTATAGAAAATCCAAAAATTGAACTCGGAACAGGTCTCAGTCTATCCTTAGCAACAAACAGTGCAGGGATATCTTGTTTGTTTTTCGACTAGTTCCAACAATGGTTAGTTTCTTTTGCAAAATGCTTTCTGCTAAAGGTACAGAAGTGAAAAAGTTGTCGCAAGTTATGTTTCTTTCACGGTTTTCAAGGTGGCTTACAATACGGTGAACTATATATTGGGTTGAGTTGTTTACATGGTAAGGCCCCTGTTCCTGATTACGATTAATAGCAACGCAAATAAGAGTGATAGTGGATTTGTAAATAACAGTGAATGGATATTTGAATCGAATAAAAGTGGTGATTACCATGAAGAGATGAATGCAAAATCATTCGAAGCATGGTTTAGTAAAACACTAAAATTTATTGAAGATGGTGCTGTGATAGTCCTCTATTATACTCCGTGCCATTGCCGCAAAATTGAAAGTATTCCAAATTCAAGTTATTCAAAACAGATAATAAAAGATTGGCTTTGTCATCAGCAAACTGATAGGTATAAAATTCAGCACCGTTGTCCCATAGTGTTTTTACAATAATGCGGTATGCTAATGGTGCGGACGGGAAAATTGTTAAGCCATTTATAGTAGAGAAACATTTAGAGGCATCAGGTCCGGTTAGATCTTTATGCATTTTATGAAAAGGAATAAATTTGACATCAAAATTTAGGTAGATAGGAGGTGGACGAGTTAGTTTTGCTTCATATGAAGCTAATTCGTTTGAGTTCTCGCCATTTACAGACAATAGCATTTCGAACTTTTTGGCGGAAATATATGAACCTGTATCGTTCGGTGGGTCTCTAGGAGATCTTTTACTATTGGTCGATGTATATTGTGAAAAACATTCGTCATTTTGTCGATTTCTGGTATTAATGACGTCTTTCCAGCCCGCATGTAAATTTGTATAAGAATCCAACATGATCGCATCATTAGAGGTAACTGAAATAATTACGAACCGGTAATTGCCATGCCAGATGGTTTGTTTACAATTACCTTAGATATTGTCTAAGAAATTGAACTGATAAAAATAATAGGCCTAAATTAATTATTCAAAAAATAGTCTTTGACTCGCTCAATAAATCAAACAGTATATCCGGAGTGTGTTCAACTAACTAAGAGTTAGTTGAACACACTCCGGATATACTGTTTGATTTATTGAGCGAGTTAGTTGAACACACTCCGGATATACTGTTAGATTTATTGAGCGAGTCAAAGACTATTTTTTGAATAATTAATCACGCGGTCTTGGGTTCGAATCCCACTCGGGCATGGCATTTTTTCATACGTTACAAAAAATTAATTTCATCCTTCACCGTCTGCATTAGCAGCAATTTGCAAAACAGTCGGACGTTAAACCAATAAAAAAAACAAAAAAAAAACAAATAAAACCTAATTAACTAATTAATCTTCACATGAAAATTATTATTTATCAATAACATTGGAACAAAATAGTGCTTCCAACCTAGTTTATCAGCTGACTTTCTCATTCCTATTGGCCCGAACCTTCTAGAAGTGTCTCCTATCTCTTTCTCTCTTCCTCTTAACCGGTTATATTATTAGTATTATTATTACTTTATTCATACTGCTATTACACTTTGACAATTAATGACTTCCTTTTATACTAAATCTATTTTTAAACTTTTACTAATAACATGATATACTTTCTGAATCTGATTTTACAGACAACTACAAATTGATTTTACTTTAAATAAAAACATTCTTTATTATAACATTGTAATTAATTATTTTCAAAATATTCTAAAAAAATATCCATTGCATAAAAGTCACACTAAAAGCAATAATGCAAAATTCAAGAAATCAGATTGCTGCATTTCAACAACATTGAACGTACTGCTGCTTATTCTAAGTGACACCAGTCATACGGGTGTTAAATCTGCAAGGAAGTCTTCTGTTTCTTTTTATCAATAACGGCATGGTCAACATCTATCTCCATATCGCACGTCCCGAAGAAAAGTGTTGTAACTCAAAAATGTAGATTTACAGGAGAGCTAAAAGAAGATTTTTTTTCATTAAAAAACTGAATTACTGATTAATAGCATTGTTTGTTCTGACTTGTTTACATGTATTTACAATTTACATATACTTTAGCACAACATAAAAATATAAATGTGTGTTTTACATTCAGAAAATTTGGATCTTCTCTGTTATATGCCTACCACTATTAACTCGAGTTTCCCTTGGGCCATAGTTCTCCCACTACTGAATGAAGGTTCGCACTACACAGCACTTGTTCTTCTCACACGCAGTCAATATGGAGCGTATGCACGCACACAACCACGCATAAATGAAACATTTCTGTTTTCTTTGTTTTCATTTTTATTTTTATATTTACAAATATAAAATGCATTAAATTAATTTATACAATCATAATACATAAATATACGTACTAATACTAAATACCTATACAATATAATACACTATGCGATACTAAATGATACAATAACACATAAGTAATAATTAATAAAAAAATCATAAAATCTAAAGTAAGTAGACTATATACACATAATTATGACACAAACATGTTATGTAATAAATTACCTAATAAAATAAAAATTATGCAGGAGGCATAAAATCTCGAATTGCTTCCATTATCTTCTCAAATAAATCATCATTTTTATGACGTTGTCGCCACATGAACTCACACAAGTATGAATCTACGTGATTTCTGCTCGTACCGCATTCCACTTTGTTGCGGTGTTTGACATTCCGCCACAAACTTTCAACATCTTGAGTGTGAGCTCCTGTTTGCGGATCTACAAAATTGTAGCTATGATTGACCGTCAAATGATTGTAGGCCCCTGGCAAGTTCCTTATCTACCGATAAGAAGCCCACTCGTCCGTCATTATCGTGGTCCCCGGAAGTACATACGCCTCGATTATAGGTAGGAGAGTAGCGGCCTCGCGATTTTCCACTGCACACAGAAAGCACTCCTTCGTCTCTCGGCAGTAACTACCGAACACCCACTGCTGCGGTAACATTCTTCCGATGTTGTTTTTCCTTCTTGAAATTAAGGATTCATCCAGTTCAACAATGAATCCAGGACCGCCAATTCTTGAAGGGGTTCTTAATAACTCTGTGGCACAAGCTTCCCGTAAATAAAATTGGCCCAATCTACCCTTGTGCAGTGATTAATGCTTAATTCTTTCTCGCAGAATTTTTCTGTCGCGTACTGACTGCACCACGAGTAAATAAACATTATAATTGATCTTAAGGGCAGCTTGGATCCTTGAAACCATGAGTCCTGTCGAATGTGTTTGTACTCTCGGTAAGTTCTCTTACCGCAACTCCAACGAAGTCGGTCCCCTAATTGGAGAACCATGTCGTGACCATTACGGCAACGACGGGGATTATGAAGTAATCCCTTGTGCTGCAGAAAAACTACGGCATCATCTTCATTCCTTACATTGTCAGCTAATTCGAGCCAATTCATTTTAATAATAATAATACTAAATAATATAATAAATCTTACTAATAAGAAATAATAATAGAAAGATACTAACTTTAATAAGTAAAATTAAATAGTTAATTTAATAATAAAAAAAAAGAAAGATACTAATCGTTATAAATATACTAGGCCTAATATAAAAATAAATATAGTAATATAAAAATAAATATAAATACGTTACTTAATAATAATAATAATAATAATAATTAACTAACTTAATTAATAATAATAAATCTTACTCCGATACTAACAGGACGACGGTTGAATAGCGAATAACCATTCCCGCCTACATACTAGATCGCACCGCACTACTCCCACCAATTCATACCATGCAGTATGACGTAGTAGTGGCAGACACAAGGGGAACTGGAGTAGGCATAAGTAGACACAAGGGGAATAGTGGTAGGCATATAACAGAGAAGATCCGAAAATTTTTCAGGGGATGAGGGTGAATAAACTCCCTTCCTAGTTGTGACACTTTCTTCGGAAATTAATATAATATTTTCTATTTGTGACAGTACTTGCAATTAAAATCAGAACAATCATATTATTATAATTAACTTACCTTATGTGTTTTCCTACTATTATTGAGAAACTGGAGACTAAATTTCAAAGAAGGAATTGGTAAATACAATAATAAGAGAAATATACTATAAAACTTGAAAATTACTTTAATCAACTATTACTAGTTTAAATTTTTATAATTTGAACTACAGTATTGTAACGATACTTTTATCTGAAAACCATTTCCAAATACAAATTGCAATAATTAACAAGTAAAAATATTTTAAATTCAGAAATACTAATATTAATTTTATATAAAAATATAAAAAAATACTAAATAAATTTAAAAATTATACTAAAAATGAAATTATAAAAATACTAGTAGAGGAGGTGGTAGGAATATGGTATACCTATTTTATTTTGTCCTATATTAGGCTTATAAATAACGTCAAGAAGACATGATTTACATCAATTAATAGAGAATTTTATTCTTATTCCAATGGTAAAATTTTGATCAGCAAGAAACAAACAATACTTAAAAAATATTTGATTTATTAAAAAAAGGTAATATCTTACATAATAAAAATTGGGTAGTAATATGAGACAGTACCCGAATACACATGATACATCTTTATATTTACCTTACAGTACCTAAAAACAGTATTTTTTTAAAATTTAATATTTATGTTATTTATTTTAAGTCTAATGCTTGCAGTAATCACACACATATGGTGTCTGCTCTACACCAGCACATTCACTATGAGCCCACATACTGCACATCACACAAACAATCCACAATTCCCCCTTACAATCTTCAGTGAATTTACCATCACAAAATATGCAGTTAGCATCTGTTGAATCTGGTTGAAGCTGACCAGGTTCATTGAGGGAAGAATTGTCATCACTATCTGATTGCACGGAGGGACTGGAATCACTGGACGATTCAATCTCCTTAGGTCTTGCCGATTTCCCATTTTTACAATTTCGTTTTCTTCCTCTTTTTAAAGAAAATGTAGGTAGTCTTTTCGGTGTTGGATTACTGCTGCTACTACTGCTAATTAAATAATTCTTGTAAGGCGATGAAGTTATTACAGCAGATTCAGTTCCTTTTCGGCCACGTTTTGACCCTCTTGCCTTTACTGTCGGAATGGGTGAGATGTCTTTCGGAGTGACACAAAGGTTTGTGCCTAAACCGCTTGTAGATGGGCTGCTCAGATCATCTACTACCGATGTTTTAGCAGCTGGACCACCAGATATTTGCGTTTGTCTTGCTGAAATTGAATTGTCAACTTGACATTCTCCCACATCTTCACTCTGAGCAGCTATAAAATCTGCTTTTGAAAAAATCTGTTTATTTAAAGGATGTATGCCTGTAACACGAAATCCATTTACAGCAATCTCCGCTGTTTGTACTTTTAAGTACGCTTTGCCAAATAAATCAGCTACATCAAATGGACTTAGCGCCCTTTGTTGTGACCTCAAAAACTGCCGAACTTCTTCGCTATAATAGGTCTTTAGTGGACCCATAAACGTTTTATCCAGAGGCTGTAGTTTATGCGTTGAATGGGGTGGCAGAGACACAATTGAAACAAAATTTTGTCTAGCTAAATCAATGACGTCAACATTCCTTGTGTGGCTGTAATGGTCATCAAGGATGAGAAGTATCGGTGATTCCATGGTTGGTTTTGTAACATTTATAAAATGTTTAAACCATTTTGTAAAAAGTGGAGCTTGAACCCATCCGGATGGGTGGTACGCTGCAATAGATCCGAACGGAGCTCCTTTCATTAAAATTTTATTTTCATTTTTCCTTGGGAAAATCATCATTGGGGGTACGAAATTACCTGCTGCACTCATACAGCATACTACTGTAATTAATTGACCTCGTTCAGATGACGTTAAGCTGGCTATTTGTCTTTTCCCTTTCAGAGCTACTATTTTCGGTATCATAGTTTGAACAACTGTCAGTCCAGTCTCATCTACGTTAAAAATACGATCTGGGGTAAAGTTATGTTTCGCATATTCTTCCTCAAGATGATTAAAAAAGATACCTACTCTTTCTTCTGTGAAACCTAACGCTCTGGCAGCTGAAGTTCCAGTTGGTTTACGTAACGAGATCTTGTCTTTATGGCGTGACAAAAAGTGATCTATCCAACCTCGTCCTGCTTTTTCTCCAGTAAACGGATGCTCAATACCATTCCTAATCGCTAACTGATACGCCATAATTTTGATGTCGTTTGTTGTCAAACCATAAAATTTGGATTCCATCACCAGAATATAGTCAACTAACTGCTTTTCAATTTCATCACCTAAAACACAAACAAATCGTTTAATGTCATGTCATACGTATCAGCAAACATTTTGTACAAATGAGTGAATGAATGTAGACAAACAAGATAAACTTAGCCTACCTAAAATGGTCTTCCTTCCGAGCTTTGTGGTGCATACGCTCTCAGCACTAGCACCGTCAGTCACCTACACAAGGCAAATAAAAACTAATTAGCTAACTAAAAATGACTTTTCGTCAATCTTATTTCGTACATTTTATGAGTCGATTAAATTATTTGTATGAATACTAGATAAGAATTACTTTTCAATTAATTGAGTTAATACTCTATTAACATACCTTTGAACACAAACGAGCAAGCGTAGATCGTGGTACATTGCATATTTTGGCTGCTTTAAGATAGCCACACTCCTTAGATTTAACCATGTTGATGGCTTTTGTCATGTCATCTTTATTCCAATTCTTCCTTAAGCCCTTAGAATCTTTTTTCAACTTCGTTCTCGGCATCTGGAACATAAACAGATTTCGACTAAATTAAAATCTGATAAGGGCGTATTACTTTGAAAAGATGGAAAATAAAACTTACCGAAATGTCACAAAAATGCAATGAATAATAACAATTACGAATTGCAGGATTCAGTAATCAAGATACTTCCATGAAAAATTAACCATAATGTACATAGGGTAGTAATATGAGATAGTCTCATATTACTACCAGCAGACTGTCCCATATTACAACCATCTCTTTGTTTTAGTTTAAACATCTATTTAGCTAATACAGAAAAACATACGCTAAGATTAAAATTATATTCTAAAACCCTAATAAAAGTACTATATCTTACCTTGTTTAGTTGTTTTTGAATCAGTTTTATGAGCAATGTAGACGGTAGTTCAAGAAGCACGTACACAAACTTTTAATCGCCAAAATATAAACACACGTTCACAGCACCGCACAGTAAAACACTAGCCTTTCATCAATTACATACACTAACTCCATCTACTTTGTTACATAGTTAGCATATACTCCGGTAGGTTTCTCCGCCATACGAAAACGAATACCACGGTATCTCATATATCTACCCTATCTCATATTCCTACCACTTCCTCTATTAATTGTATATAAAAACATTTTAAAATACAGAAAGTAATCAATTACAATTATATAATTTCATTTTTTTTCAAATAGAAATAACAGAGGAACACATTAATTTTAAAATTAAAAAAAAATGAAATATTTAGAACAGAGAATTATAAAAGTGAGTATAAAATTTTGGAATATAACCCTTTTCTATCAAATACTTGAGATCATTGATTTTGTTTTCATTTAATTGTAATTTACTTTGTATCCTGGATTTAAAGTAGGGAAATTGACAAAATTTGTTTCAGTCATTGATTTACGAATGGATAATCTTTTTAATTCTTTAGTTTTAAAGTTAGTTTCTGAAAATTAATTTTTGTAATAAATTTTCAGGGGATCACATTTTTCAAATTTTAGTACCCGCACTTCACTAATTAAAATTTTTTCCCCATCAGAATTAATTCGGATGTTTCCAACAAGTTTTTGTAGCTGTTTAATATCAAAAACGTTTTCATAGGTTAATTCTTTCACTTTGATTGGAGCTCCTTTCTTTTTTGCTGCCTGGATTAATGAAACAAACTGTTGAGGACAATAAATTGGTCTCGACTTTAATGCTCGTGAAACCTGTAAAACACAAAAACAATCTTGTGTTAATGTAGAGAATTATTAACTGGCAGGGAGTGACACGTTTATTAAATGAATTGAAAAACAGTCGTAACAGGAAAACGATAAACTTTGCGCAAGATGCACCTACCTGTTTTTCTATAATCGAGTGTGTGGCATCTGCCTCATTTTGTGTATGCCCTATTACGAGAAACTTTTGTGTTATTCGTTTAATTTTGAATTTTTGGACAGCATATAGAAGAGTCGACAGCAAAAATCTGGAACATACCAGTATTTTAATTTAAAAAAATAGTACAGAAATTTTATTATTTGTTTTGTGTTTTAATTAGCGTATGTGCGTACTTAATGACAAAATAAAAATTTATGTAGTGAATGTTTGTGTACTGGTTAGTTTGTTTTGGAGTATGAGCCTGTTGTTTTGTTTTTATTTTGTGCGTTTATTTTCATTCAAGATAAAATAAATTTTAAAAGACATTTCATGTTACCTATTTTTTTGGTGAGCTCCACAGTTGTCGCTGTAGAACGTGAATTCTTATTCTTTTGAAGTACAAGCTGATGACATTTCTTCAAGGTACAGTAACAAGCTTGTACATACTTCAACAGCCCCTTTTCCTCCATCACCTTCGTGCCACACGTAACTCATTGTCTCGTCTTGTCCTATTCGTGTAATCGTCAGATTCATTGTGTTTAGTTTGGACTTATAGTACAAAATAGAGATATTACCTTTTGGCAGTTGCATTACTGCCTGCATGTCATAACAGGCAACAACAAAATTTTCGTTACTACTTTGTTTGTCAATATTTTTTTCATTTCTTGATAGTTCTTTCTCTTTTTGGTGATTTTGATATTTTTCGTTTAATTGTTCTTTTTCTTCTTCATTACTTTGTTCATACCTGAAACATAGGTTGCACTGATCTTTGCGTGGAATGAAGAAGGATGTGTTGAACTCTGTGTTGAAGATATCACAGTACATGTAATAGTTTCCTGCAGTTTTTCCTTCATCTTTACATTACTGCTGGTAGTCTGGATGTAAATCTGCAATTGTTTTTCCACCGTCAATATAATGTTTAGTAGTTTTCTGTCTCAAATAGTGACTTTCTATTAACGGTATAGATTTTATATGTGCACGAATACCATTTTTAATGTCATCATTGATTTTTGTATGGTGGCCATGTTTTCCTCTTCTATCTTCTTCGACTACACCACTCTCTGATAGTTTTTTTAAAACAGTACTAATTACCCGATCGTTTATATCTAATGTTAATTTAAAAAATTTTTTGCAAACACAAATTTTAATATCTTTCACTGTAAAATAATATGCATTTTTAAGTTTTCTGCAGTTTTCCCTTACGTATCTATATTTCGGTAAAACAGATTGAACATGCCTAGCAATAAAATCTCGTTGTCTATTAATATCTTGTAATGAATAATATTCTTTGAATATCTTAAATCTGTCATCAGGGTTTATGTTATTACTACACTTTAGTTTGCATTTATCTGTGCATGTCTCTTTCATCTTTTTTGCCATTACTATTTTCTTTGTTTTACTGGTAGATGTGTATTGCATTCCCATATTACGAAGTAGTTTTGCCTTGTTTTTATCCAGTCACATTCATGTCGTAATCTTTTTCTGGTATTGCTTTTTTGTACAACTTCTGTTTCTGCGGTATCAGTATTTTCGTTCTGCTGTTCTATATTGTTGTCTATTTGTGAAATTGAAACCTCAGGTTCACCTTCTGTTTCAAAATTTAACTTAGTATTTTCCAGCTGATGGTAACTCATTTCATTTTCACTGAAAGTCAAAGCTTGCTGCTGGATATTATTGTCAACATATACCGTCGTTTACTTTTCACTCCATGCGGGTAATGGGCAACCATCCAATCCATGAGATCAACCCCTCCCATAAACAGATTATGTTGTTTAATACAGTATGGTTGGTTAACTTGAATGTGTTTTTTTTCTGTTCGGTCCCATCTTTTTACTACATCTTCTGGAGTTGCCTTTGCGCACGTTGATATCACATGAACAGGATTGTTATCCATCCATCTTACAATAGAAATGCTGTCAAGGCTGGTAATGATGCTGCATCTCCCCTCGACAGTAAGTTCGGGTCAACTAGTTTTTCTGCAATAGCTTTTGTAATTCTACAGGATGCGTCATAATAACGAGCGATTTTAAAAAGGCTGCTAGTAAAAACGCTTGGTTATAAAATTTTTTTAATATCATAATCTTAAAGTACATAAAAAAGCATTTCGTTCAATAGTAAAACATTGGTTATTTTTAAAAGATAACCCCAGTAAGATGGCGTCCGTCTAGATGCACACATTCCTCCAGCCAGGCCTTGAAGTGGCTCATCACATCGCGTAGCATTGCCAGCGGGATTTGAACAACTTCCTGTCGAATCCGCTCTTTCAGGGCTTCAATTGTACGAGGAGGGTTATCTTGGTAAAGTTTGCTTTTCAGATAACCCCACAAGAAAAAGTCACATGTTGTGAGGTCCGGTGAACGAGCGGGCCATGCAATATCCCCATTACGAGAGATTACATGATTCGGAAACAAACGATTGACAATATTCATGCTTACTCGAGCAGTGGAGGTTGCTCCGTTGTGCTGAAAAAAACGTCTCATCGTTCACTTCGTAGTGTGCAAGTTGTGGAGTAAAAATGTTTTACAACATGACTACGTATCTCTGCGAAGTCACTGTTACAGCATTGCCAAGTCCATCTTCAAAAAAGTATGGTCCTACGATCCCTAATGAAGACATGGCGCACCACACAGTAACTTCTGCAGAGTACAATGGTTGCCGATGCACTACTTTTGGAATAACGTCACTACAAAACCGAAAGTTCTGCTTTTTGACGTAACCGGAGAGATGAAAGTGAGCTTCATCACTCATCCACAACGGTTTCCAATGTCCTCGTCTTGATGAATCAAATTCAAAAATTCTAAGCAGAACCGGCTTCGGCTCACATAATCTGTTTCTCTAAGGGCCTGAACCATTTGGATTTTATAGGGGTGACAGTGCAAATCATAGTGTAGAATTCTTCGTACCGTTCTGTCTGAAATCTGAAGTGTAGCGCTGTGCCGGCGAGCTGAGCGACGAGGACTTCTGAAAATGGCGGCTCTTACACGTTCGATGTTTTCTGGTGTGCGCACAGTTGTTGGTCTCCCAGTTTTCTTCCTTGTCGTTGACGCCGTCTCTTCAAAGTTCTCAACCCACTTTTTAATCGCACAGGCAGATGGCAGCGGCCGATTCCAAATAATGTTGAAATGGTTGCGGAATGCATGACGTGCTATCTGGTACGAACTACCGTTTTGATAAAATGCTTTGACAGCGTACGCACGATGTTGTGGGGTCCAGCGCTCCATTACGACTAAATGCTGTTCCGGCAAACGTAACTGACACTATCCACTCCACCTCACTTCAAGGCAGCTTGATTGGCGCGTTTTTTAAAATCGCTCGTTATTATGCCGCACCCGGAAGGTGCCAACAACAAATATTTTTTATTCCCGAAGTTGTCTGATCAGTGATATGGACGTAAACAGATTATCCATGAACAACTTGTTGTTTTTGCCGTGAATATCATGACAAAGCCGCAATACCACATTACCAATTGGTTCAAAAGGGCTTCGTACAGTTTTCTTAGTTGCACTCTGATACAGCTCAAAACATGACACATAACCACTGGAACTTGCTTTAACCCATATCTTGAAACCCAATTTCTTAGGCTTGTTTTTAAGATATTGTTTTAAATGACTGTTACCTTTAAAAGGCATCATCTCATCACTTGATTGATTTTCTTCTGGTGATGCTGCATTATGAAAATTATTATAAAGAGCAGAAATTACTGGCTTTATTTTCCAAAACTTGTCATGCTTTTTTAATTCTTCTCCATTCAAGTTATCTACAAAATGAAGAAAACGTTTTATTTCTTCAAATCGGTTGATGTTCAAAACATTTTGTAGCAACACTACGGTTGTACAATTTAAAAATAAAATAAATAGACACAAATTTGATTTAAGACTTTTAATTAAATAAAAAATAAAATAAATAATTATTAATATAACGAAATAATGACTCTAAATCACAATAATCTCAGGGTTTTTTTAACTTATAATTGTTTATTGTTTATTTTAATAATTTACAAAGGACAACAATTGAAAAATTTTAAATAAACAAAAGAATATCGGTACTTATTTAAATATAAAGGTAATACTGGTTTTTTTTTATTTAGAAACTTTGATTATTAATTAATTTTGACTTCTTTATAAATTGATAAATATATTTTAAATGTATATCAGTTAATGAAATAAATATTTAGTTGACTTTTACCGGTTTACGTTACAATTTTGAAAATGAAATGAAGCGTTAGTGTTGATGGCGTCTGTCTACAAAACTGGAATCTTGATATTTCAAACTTGAAGTAATTCGATCTATTTTCCGAACTTCCATTCACAAATTTACTATTAAATACAGCTCATAACTCTGTCCACTCTTTGATGCATTATTTAACATATATTAATATCTTTAAATATTATAATTTTAATTTTTTACTGGAGCGTTCACATACAATGCGTTCGGTACGGATGCTGTTGTCGTACCGCCCGACGATTTCATGCTTCAAGCGACTATATCATCTTTAAATTTTGATTGAATATTTTAAAACTGTTCAGAAAATTCGGATCACTGTTTAAAAATATACACTGTATATTACTTTAGTTATTAATGTTTTTAGTTAAATATTTTATCTTAATTTCGATTTTTAATTTACTTTTTACTAAATATGATTTAGTTGTGCATTTTGATAACGTAGTACTCACTTCTAATCTCGTTGTTCGTATGTTATTAATTTTAAAAATGATTGAAAATTAACTGATATTCTATTAATTAAAAACTGTTATTATTATTTGCCTGTATCTATACTTAATAAAGCTATTAATATTATTTAAAAGTTTTAACAAATTTATATACCAGGTATTACTGGATTTGATCTTTTCTACTTAAAAATTAAGTAGTGGTCAACCTGTCTGTTTGACCTTGTCCACTAAACAAAATGTAGGTCAAGTTCATGCTACAATTGTTTGCAATTAGACCTAACCGAAGACCTTGGTTACAGGACCATTCTGCACGCAGGATATCTAATATAAGTCATGACTATATTAATGCCCAAAAATACTTTGAGCTCGCCTACAGATACTTTCCACTCGGGATGTGATTTATTTTGACTGGCATACCTCATAGATTCTACAGCAACGTGTTGAAAGAGGTTTTCAGTGAACATAGACTTGAAAAACTCATAAGGAGTTTCTCCATTAACTCTAATTTCATGAACTCCATAAAACTTTGGAGGGTTTTGACTGTAATCATTTTCTCTGCCAGGAAACCACAAGTCAGATCTCTCAGGGCATTTCTTGGGTTGTCTGGCACGTTTTTGTTCAAGATCATTAGTTTTTTGTTGGCTGTCAGAGGAAGTTATGGATTTTCTTAACTTACGTACAGGCCTCCGAAAAGGTCTGCTGCTGACAGATGTTTCAGGCTGTTCAGGTGAATGATCAGGTTTGTTTTAATTATTTATTTCTGTACTAGAATTTTCAAAGTAGGTATGATCACCAATTTCTCTAGGGTCACTTACCTGGTTACTGGAACAAGGTTAATGCAGATCATCACTTTCACTGGGACTACTTGCTGTTTGTAATTTTGGATCATTCTCATTTGGCCCAGGTGCATCACATGATTTTGAAACATCCCTTATCTCTTGAGTTGCATTTTTTAACCACTCAGAATCTAAGCCAAACTCTGCCAACTTCAAATCAGACAACGCTGTTGCTTTCTGGACTTTTATAGGCTCAGCTTTTTCAACATCCTCACCACCACTCAAAATACTGCAGTCCGAATCTAAAGGACAGTCAAATGACATCATAGCAGCAATCTCTTCATCAGTAAGCAGTTGATCATAATCCTGAACAAAAACACGAACAAATCATAAATATCTTTTTGAATTATGTAGTTTTTAAAAAAAATTTATAATTTTTTTGTTTATAAAACGGGATTTCTATTGTAAAAAATGTGCAGAAATTAGTGATAGAGAGAGAGAGAGAGAGAGAGAGACATCATTATTTTCAGAAAAAAACTGTACAAGATGAACAGGCATAAATCTGTTTTATGTGATCCATATACGAGCCACATCAACGTAAACATCCGATTGTGGTGATCTACTTTTTGAATTTGGAATCTTTTAACCTCCTCACTAAATTTGTACAGTATACTGTACACCAACTTTTTATACCTTTGCCTAGTACTTATATATTACAACATTTAAAAATATTTTGAAGCAATATTTGTATTAATATTTGATTTTTGTGAGTAAGTAATGTTTTTTTTTTTACCAATTTATGTTAATACAAAAAGTATATAGAATGTACAGTATACTGTATTGTCAATATGAAATTATGGTGCATCAGAAATAAAATCATAAAATTTAATAAGTACTTAAAATTTTTATTTATTTATTATTTTGAAACATTAAAAAGTTTTTGTACATCATTTTAATTATTTTTCGTGATATGTCAGAAAGCAGTTACGCTTCTGATTAATGCATAAATGAACCTTACACTTCTTGCAATAAAAGTATGATCTATATTTGCTACAACCTGTGTTTTTACACCTTGTAGGCTCTTTGTTCACATCATGAACAGGTAGGTGGTCAACAGTATCCAACTTAATTGAGTCTGTTGGCCGCGATTCGTAGCTAGTTCTTGGTTTTTTGTTTCCGACTCTGGAGATGCTACAATCGAGGGTCTTCCGCGTTTTCTTATACTTACAACTTTTCCCACTTTTATTAGTTCTTCTGCCAACAACAAACGAAAATGGAGCAAATCTAGAGTTTTTTCTTTGCTACATCAAATTGCTTGCATGCAATTTTGTATTCTATCCACGAACTGCAGACTGCCATATCAATTGCATACGTATACTAGGGATAACCTGCAACAGGGTAGATGAGGTTCAACAATCCTTGTTTGTACAGTGTACTGTACAACATATTTTCACTGCATGATAAAAATTATTATGACTAACAAATTGATAGAAATGGAATATTTAATATGAAAACCAGTATTTTTATATATCAACAAAAAAGAAATATATTAATAAAATCTGTTAATTTTTTAAAAATATTAATTTTGATCAGGCCGTCCAGACAGGATTCCAAAAGTCACCTGGCTGCCATAACAAAACAGATGAAGGGTCAGGGGGAAAAACGATGGGAGTCAATGAGATACAAAACGGAGAAAACATAAATTTAATGTTTGAAGACCTTAAAATACATGAATATCCCTCAAACAGTTAATATAAAAAGCATAATACTATTCTTAATTTTATTCCTTATATGAATATTATGGTATTTATATTAAAATAAAATATTTTCATTACTTAATTAAGGTATAAATAACTTAAATACATACCACACTTGGGAAAAATGATGAGGTCACTACTTAGAAAGTATTAAAAATGATAAGTCAGTAAATGAAATAAGAATGATAATTCAGTAAATAAAACTTTTAAATTATTTTTTATTTAGTACACACAATATATTGTTAAGTCCTTTTTTGGATTGATTTCCTTTTATTATTTTCTTCTGTTTTTCGGTCCCAAAATTGTTCATTTTTTCTTATGTCAAAACCGCAGATTCCCTAAAAATGTCAGAATAATAATTGCACTTAAACTGCTAAATAAAGCTTATACAACTTACAGTACTATCAAACAAATTAATAATCATAATAAATAATAAAAGTATGCTCATAACAGGCAGGTGGAGTGTTAAATGAAATTGCACTCATCTGCCTGTTCCAGAGCTACAACACAAATAGTTCCGTTTTTTATTACAAGTTCAGCCAATTACACGAGTACAACTGAATTATTTAAGAACAACATAGGAAAAGATGTAAAAGACTAGTAAGTTTTCCACCCAGTTAGGAAGGCAATGGCAAACCACTTCACTCCTTTTTTTACTTAGTAAAGCATTCAGAAGTACAAACATGCTTTACCGCTGATGACCTAAACAACAACAATAATGAACATGGGTACTTTTAAAAGAAGTTAAAATATTTTTTTTAGATTAGGCTAGCCTACACAATAAAGTGTTGTAAAACTTAACCGAAAATTTCATCGCAGTCATCATGGTTTGATTTGGTTGATAAATTATCATAAAATAGTTGAGACGCCATTGGTAAAAACTTTTTTAAATTTTGCAAGTCCTCAAATTTTGCTTTGGGCACTGGTATTTTTTCGTGATACAAAGGTTTTGGCCTCAATTCAAGGCCCCTTTTCATTTCAATTGTAGGTTTTTCACTCTTCTTTTTGTTACGTCTTCTTTTTGAAGGTTGAAGAGGTTCATCTTGTTTCACTAGTGAAATGCTTACAAAAGGTCCATTGTATGATTCACGAAATAGAAGCATTTTTGGTTTTTCAGCACTAACTTCTAGCTCCCTGACTGGTCTTGACGTAAAAGGACACTTTCCTTTAAAATTCAGTGTTTCAAAAAAACATGTCCATCCAAGAAAAGTTGATTGGTCACACTGAAACACTTTGAATGGACTAGGCTTTACTCTGGCGTTGGCGATCACAGCAATCCAGTCATCTGGCACCTCACAGTAAGACTTTTGATTAATTAATCCCATATTGCGGTCACATTCCATATATGAGTGCCCGCGTATAGGAAAGACCATTTTCAAACTGTCGAGTCTACCACAAACATGAACGATGAAATATGCAAGCCTGAACAACGTATAATTTTTATTTTGGCCGGCGCATGAATCGCAGAATATAGTCAACTGGCGTACTTCTGATTTGAGAAAGTTAAAAATGAAGTGGAAAAGCATCGATGAAACTTCATCAGAACCTTTATGACCAACAGTTTGGTCGTACCCGTAGAAAATACTTTCTTGTGTTGACAGAACATGAATGTTAAAAATATAATAAGAAAGTTGACGGCTGTAATAGACGTCATTTGTTGATAGGTTAGGTGTACAAATGTTTTTTCTGAAAACCCATGCAAATTCCCTCAATTTTAGTTGACTTTTGCGCTGCCTTTCTTACTGAGCGCTTTTTCTCATAAAATGACTCAGCCTTTCTTAAGTGTAAATCTTGCATTAAGTTAATCCTTTTTAAATCCTCTTGAAACGTTAAAGTATTGCCTTTTTTATCGGCAATTTGTTTTTGTAAGTCCTGTTCACGAATTTTATACTGATCACACACACTGCAAGTATCCGTACGTGGATATCCGAAACCTATGTTATATTTTGTACTGAAGATTGTTCTAAATGAATCGTATGACACTGAATTATCAGGGTATTTTTCAGAGTAAAGACTGTAAAGTTTCTTTATATCTAATGTTTCGGATAAATAAATCTTTCTCGAGTCATGTCTACTGTAATGAGATCGTCGACCTTTAAGAGATCGTATGTGTTCATGTACTTTATCCACCGTTTCCTTAGAAAGCTGATGAGGCCTATTGTTATGACATCCACGATTATCTTTGACAACAGCACCTTTGCTTGAAAGCATGGATTGGATTGTCTGTACTCTTCTCGGGGTGATACCATGGATTAAAATGAATGCCTTGTAGCAAACAGGGACTTCAAAGACACTACCATCTTTCAAGTATCTTGTCTTGTAGCTATAAGAATAAGTATGGCTGTCTGGATCATCATTTCTAGGTCTTCGTTGCTTAACAAAGCTTGATGTTATTAGGCCTCCTAAATAAAGGTTTTGTTCATTATAATCTTTCATCTCATTGAAATTTCGAACCACTAGCTTTCTGCTACATTCATCTATTACATCAAAACATTTTAACCTAAAACAATGGCAATTAGGGCCTACCTCGTGACTTTGTTTTAATATCTTTTTTTTAACATCTGTCAGTCTACCTAATTTAGGCTTCCTTTTTGGTGCATGTTCCGTTTCACCAACTAACTCCATAATTAAATAATACTCAACACTAAACTAAGAGATAAAACTACAGAAAAACTTATATACCACAACACAACAATAACTAGTCTTTCAAGCAAGAACCATACATAACCTCAAAATGACAGAAACAAAAACTAGTCATGTGATCAAAACAAAATGAACTGACTCTCACCATTCTTTCCTCTTTGGCTACTGACCTTCATCATTCTTTCCTCTTCCATGTATTCTGTATTCTTTAATATTTCTTGACTGTCATCGTTTTTCCCAATAAAAATTACACAGCTTTTAGTACTCCAAATGAGGTACAGAAATGACCAATAATATTGAAAATGGCATTTTTGTGACTCTCATCGTTTTCCCCCCGACCCTTCAGATGGTAGTAATTCGTATGTTCAACAACAGATAGCAGCACAGACAGTTTACTAAAAAGTAAACATGTACAGAATTCCCTATAAACAGTTATAATGAATGAAACGCATGGTTTTATTGAAATATTGTCATCTTAAGTCATGCGTACAGTATACTGTACAATTCGAGTCAAGTACTGTCAAATGTATCTAGTAATTAAAGACTGAGGAGGTGAAAGTGACAACGCTATATGGACGAGAAGGCTTAACAAAACTTCTTTTTGTTTTATTGCATATAAGTATAATCTTTATTAAGTTTATTGAATAAATTGACACCTCTTTTGAAATTAACATTACAAGAAAGTTTACCATACTTTTTTCAGGTAAACATTGAGCTTGAAAATTCTACATGCCTTCGAATCACACAGAACAGTTTCAGCAGGTACTACTTGTTTAAAAAAGATGTACTTTGGCCAACTTTGGTACGAGTAACAAGGTGGGGAATAATTGAAGTAGTGTTACTAAAGAAAGAAAAAAAAATGTGGGATAGACTGACTGGAATAAGATCCGTTTACCAAGGATTAAAACCGATTCAACTACCTGATTTTTACAAATGTAGAGTTTTAAAGAACGAGCCCATAAGCCCTTTGTTCAACGTTTTAGCTCTTCAACTTTACAGCAGAAACTCGTTTGTTCTTTTTAATCCTGGAAAATTTTTAATGGTTAAACAGTCAGTCAATGGTAGGTTATTAATGTATTTTTGTTATCATTTTTTTAAATTTTTTGGATGATGATGCCTACATAAGCTCTTACCATTATCGATGGTAATGAGGTCGGGTCTAGTTGTCACACTATTTATGAGTTAATACTTTTATCTATTGAGAAATATTTGGTACTGCTGCCTGAAAAATCTTTCAAGTTAAATTTAAAAAGACTCGTAAATTTAATTTATAAATTTAACTTTAAATTTATTAACACTGCATTATTTTCAAAACAGTATTAATAAAATGAGCTAAAGGGTTTATTTTAAACACTTTTTAAATAATTTGAGTACAAAAAATTACTTATCATAAAAAAGGTATTAAAAATCCACTTTTTCAGGAATATATTTGTAAATATTGGAAAACCTATCAGAGATATATAAATATCTTACAGAAACTTGTGTATAGAACATTATTTAAGAAAACTATGAAAAAAAATTTCGCGTAAATATGTAGTTTATTTAGGAGTTAAAGCCTTGTAAGCAAAACACTGTAAATTCAAGGTTTTGTGGGTACAGGGCTGCAAGTACGTGAGGTACGAGTGGGGAAGTTTCACAATACAGTACTTTTGATATGAATTTTATGCCTGCCAAATTTCAGCTTTCCCCTAATTAGTTCCACCTACATTCCATCTGCATATTTTATTGACTGTACAATTTTTGTTAGCGACATTATGACATTTGCGAAACACCTGAATCTCTGATATCTGCTGAAATAGGATCCGCTTTTGTGGACCCCATTAACATTTCCTAATGTCTCCAAATTTTTTTCCTGTTGACATAGACCCCTTGCAGGTCACAGTCGACTCCGGGGGGTTTATAAGAATGACATTGGGAATCAATGGTCTTGCGTATATTTTTATCTATGATATATGTAAACCCGAATTTTTAAAAAATGTCATGTCCCCCTTCTTTCAATTAGCCCTTTATTATACATCCGTTCGAGATTGCCAGAAACAGGAACCCATTGGTGATGGAGTTGCCAACCTATTAGTAAAAAAACATTTATTATTATATAGATTATGATTGTATAAATATGGGATAAGATTATAACACGTGCTGTTGCAGAAATTTCAATCAATGAAACGAAATGAAAAAGCAGCAACAGATTACTTCTACAAAAATTAATAATTGCTGTTTCTTCTGGAAGGCAAAGAGTGGAGAGCTACTTTTGTTCCCGTTCCGATGCTGCCGCTTCAAAATTTCTCGTATCCAAATCCAAAGCCTGGTGAATGGATGGGGTCAATGAGGCCAGTGCATTTAATTGTCGGTCGAAGAGGAAACAGTATTTTGAACTCTTGGCTGTTAAATAGAACAGTCGGCGATTCAGCGATAATTGGAAATCCAATTGGAAAATTTAAAGTGGGAATGATGGAAGGAGCAAAACGTGTATACCTTGCTGCCAATGGTATTGGTCTAGCACCATTGCTATCGATATTATTATGGATCCTCCAGACAACCAGGTGTGTATATTCTGTGTGATTTTACCCTCAGTTGGTAACGATAGAATATTGCGCGTTTACGGTAATGTCCGTCTCGTAGACGGAGATTACGTTATACGCATGTTTCATAATCTCTGCTTTTGATATTTTATATTTTGTTTCATTTAAGTTTTGTTTATTATTTTTTATAGGTGTATGTATTGTTATTTATATCCTTATTTCCTCCACATATATCTTATATTTTATAATTATATTCGTATTCAATTTTAAATAATATAAAATTCTTAATACAAAATCACTTATTACAAAAATACAAATTAAAATATTACAAATAAAAATTAATATAAGGAAATTAAAAATTATTGCAACATTTCTGAATAAATAAATTGCAAGTTTTTACGCAATTATTACAAATTTTTTGAGCAATCTAAGCAGTTTGGATTATTAAACTTTATACATTTATAAGCTTTCAAAGGTTTTTGGAAATTGGAAAATACCGAAAGAATACAAATCTAAAAAATAATGTACTACGGTAACACAAATTTACTCGTATAGAGTAATGTCCGCCTACGAGACGGATAAAAACTAATCTTTTACAGTAACGTAAGTCTGCCAGACGGAGTAGAGTTTGAAAACAGTCGTTCACTTTTGAACACAAACGGTCACAGAAGTCACAACACACGAGCAATCTCAAGAGCAATAACCGATTAATGCATAGCTAGCTCCTCAACCGAAAAAAAAGAACGGTGTCGCCACACGCGACGAAAATTCGAAAAGTACCTGCCTGACAGACGGATATTACCATTAGAGGGTTTATTTTACTACAGAATTACTAAAGTTTTAGCATTCCCTAGATGGAACCATCTTGATTGAATAGTACTGATAATACCAATTCAAATAATTTTAGCTTCAGGTAAACTTTAAATAGATTTGGCTTTCGAAATGGGTTGTTTAAGGTAGGTAAGGTATACGGAACCACAAGTATCGAAAATCACGTACTATCTAGGCCATTAACACATCAGCCATCTCAAACCGGAGCCTAGCGACCTAACAACCAAAGGTTTTTTTATATTCAATCAGATGTTTATGAACAGCTGACTTTATTTTTCGCGGGCTTTATTATAACAATATTGAAATGAGAATGAATTGCAAAATTTTAAATGAAATCAAGGTAAACAATGCCGGCCGCATTGGCGCAGTTGGTAACGTGCTCGCCTCTCATCATGCGGTCCTGGGTTCAAATCCCACTCAGGCACGGCATATTTTCATACGTTACAAAAAATCATTTCATCCTTCATCGTACAAAAAGTTACACCCCAACATCGTCGCTAATGACCGTTGTAGTTGATGCGACGTTAAATAAATGAATTAAAAAAAAAGGTAAACAATAACGATCAAAAATTAAAAATCTGCGTAGCAATATGAAAACGATAATAATAACTATAACCGTTGTGTATTACTGATATTACAGATATTCTGTGTGCATCTTCTATTAACAGAGACTCCCAAATGTACTGTAGAGACCCAGATATTTTTGGGCTCTTTACACATTGAAGAATAACTAATATGAACAATAAAAAACATTAGTTGGATAAAACTGGGTTCAGCTCATGGCTACCAGACTTAATTAATTGTTTACAGGTAACTTAACCTATTGCTCTTTCTAGTCTATCTGAATTTGTTTTGTGTTTAGCCATGCAAAGGTCTATCTCGGCGTTTTTAATACATATAGGAATGAATCCTTTTGGGAAGATGAAATAAAATCTATTGAACGAATAGAACCCAGGTAATTATATCATTTAAAATTATTGGAAATACAACCATAAAATGTATGTGTTTTGTAAATGTCTTCCTTTCAATGTTTGTGTTGTGGACTGTGTTGGTTATTATGAGGGGAGGTATTACAAAACTAGATATATCCAAAATTCACTTTTTTATGAGGAGGTTTTATTTATCTCATTCAATATTGTTTACAGATTGGCAATTAGAAAAATGTATATGGTTGTTGGTTACATGTAAGTTATAATAACATGTTTTAGCAATAATTGTGAAAAATAATGAGGCCCTAAAAAAATAATATTCAGGGAGAATTTTTTCGAAACTCTGTATCTACATTAATTATTTAATTATGTAGGATTCCACGTCATGCTGCATTTTTATACTGTAGATATAATTTTTTATCAGATTTCTGATGTGTTACTTATAAAAGTGTTATTTAGGTGTGCATGTATGTTACTTTTAGTGACTAGATCGTAATACAGTGGCTGCCAGTAATGTAGGTCGAAATGCGATTCTGTGATTTTCATGTAAAACTAACTGCTGCAGCCATGAACATTGAGAATATTTTATTTTTATTTTTTAGTTATGACTGGTATGATTTTGCAAGTTGTAATAATGGTGAAATTATAAACATGTAATTGATCAAAAACTGTTATTTTATTTAACTTACAAATAAGAACATCAAAATATTTAAAAAATTAAAAATAAGAATTATTTTTGATACTTTTAAAAAAGATTTTCTTCACCATAAACTGCTTGTATATTATTGCCATTGTCTTTATTGCAAGCTTTAAAGGCCTGTTCATAAAACTTTGATGCTTCCTCCGCACTTGAATCAAAATATTGGAGTAGTTTTCTTACATCTTGACTTTTTTTCTCACTTACATGATTCTTGTACTTAAGTTTCTCAGCCTTGTCCATAGACGTAGATCTTAAACGCCAGGTTTGCGGGGTTCAACTTCAATATTTGGGCCATTGTACGTTGTTTGGACACATACTTCATTTTTTTTATAAGTTAAAACTCTAACCTCAGATATTTTAAACGGCAACTTTTTTTAACAGTGTTGCAGACTTGCTTTTTACGTTGTAGATATTCCAATCTTTTTCAAGTTAAAACTCTAACCTCAGATATTTTAAACGATAACTTTTTTTAACACGGTTGCAGACTTGCTTTTTACGTTGTAGATATTCCAATCTTTTTCAAGTTAAAGCTCTAACCTCAGATATTTTAAACGATAACTTTTTTTAACACGGTTGCAGACTTGCTTTTTACGTTGTAGATATTCCAATCTTTTTCAAGAACAAAGCACTTTCCAAAATTATCTAATATATTATGATAATCAGATGGTGCAGTCAGAATTTCATGACGTCTGTATTCTGTTTCCACATTTCCAAATATT
Organism: Catonia carolina; assembly: GCA_035578175.1. Lineage (NCBI taxonomy): Eukaryota > Metazoa > Arthropoda > Insecta > Hemiptera > Achilidae > Catonia > Catonia carolina. Next base: position 48,041,080 of record JAQMRL010000001.1, read on the forward strand.
CGGTCTGGAGGCATGTAAATGTGCCCCTTAATAGGGAAATAATGTACTATCTTCTTAAACATTTTTGATTTTTCTGCGATACGCATTAATGTGGCCATCATTATGGAATTTTTATTTTGTGATCCGATTGAATCTGAAAAAAGACGCAAAATAATAACAGTCTTATTTTCTTCGTTTTGCTGATTTTCTAAATTAGAAATATAATTTTTGACAGCCGATGCAATTTCGTTTGCGCCTCTTGAACTCTCAGTACCAGCCAGGTGTAATGCACACAACGTTGTGGTTTGTGTTGTCATCCTTCAGTTGAAGTATTGTAGTTAAAAAGCCACACTTGACGGCTGTAGAATACATCTCCTACTGAAAGTTTTGGTATCGGTTGGTTTTGCTGGCAGTCAAAGCATATAGTGATACTACCATCAATGTGTGATTTTAAAATATCAAAGAATGATTTTGCTCTCATTTTATGAAGTCTATATTTAGTTCGAATATTATTTTTTTCGCTTATATCTGATGTGCTCTTTATTGTCATCAAAACATTTGCACAGGAAGAGCATGTATCTGTGCGAGGATTGCCGAACCCTAAATTAAATTTTTTATAAAAAAACACTTTTATACTTTGACAATGAACACTTAAGATGACCTGTTGCAGTGCATGTACTGCAATAACGCTTCCACATTTTTTAAATATTTAGTTCGGGAGGTAAGTAAGAACGACATAATGCTGACGAGAATTATGGGATTCACGGCATTTGTATTGAAGGATGTCGTGTTTAATGCATTAAGAACAAACTTTCTGTTTTCTCTTCATCTCGTTCTTTTAGACGTCTCCCACCTCTTCTTACCTTCGGCATGTTTCCCTTTAAAAGGACATTTTTAGCCAGCCGCTGAACTCTGTCATTTGATACTCCTAAAATACTTTTAAACGTGCTGGCACAAACTATAACATTGTCTTTATTTTCATTTTTTATAGAATATGAAATGGAAACACCTTTCGTTCTTTTGTTGTATGTTGATGTACGCCTAGCTGGTGAACTAACAGTTAAACATTTCAAAAGAAAATTATCTTGTTCAATTTTACTTGTGTTTTTATAAAGAAGGTCTCTGAAATATTTCATGTCATCTAATGTAAGTTTGGCAGCTTCACATTTAGTACGTTTGTGAGCTGGTTCAATATCCATGCCAAGGTTATGTGTACAGTTTATGTTAGGATCATTGCCTGAATCATTAACTCTCTTATATTAAGACCAAATTTTAAACCGAATTGTGTTTTAATGACTAAAACACCATTAAAAAAATATCTTACTGTGGATTTGGAGTTTTGCCCTAGTAAAGGAATGGGATCTTACGTTTTAGATTTTAATTGTTTTACTCACCCTCAAAATGTGTTTTTTTATAATACTACATTTCAGGTATGTTATTATTTTTTAAATTTTCTATCGAACCAAATTCCGGTGTCACCAATTATAAGTTATTTATGACAGATATCATTCATGTAATGTTACAAAAGGGATGTCCCTAAAGAAAAGACCGATTCATTATTAAATAATGTATTCTGAAAATTTCATAAATATTTTTATTTCTTTTAAACTATATAACTTATACTACTTCTCTGTAGTATGGCCACAAAAATTAAGACTTAACACATTTATCATAGTGAGTCACCAGCTTTAACAGACCCTCGGCATTTCTTCTGCCGCCAGTTCATTTAGCATTCTGATTTTTTGTGACGTTTCGTTAAGAAATGCGGTGACCAATAAGAGTTCTTGAAATAACGGGAAAAGGAAGGGCCACGTTGGAAATCGTTGAGCGACTATCTTTTCTGATGTCATCATCGACGCGTTTCAACAAGTCTTCGGTGATTATCGAGGGCCGCTCCGAACGTTCTTCATCGTGTACGTAATTTCTAAACTTTTCATACCATTTTCGGAAGTTTCTTTCATTCTTCACATTATAACCGTATACACCAAGAAACTGCCTATAATTTCAACTGGCTTAACGTTTTGGTCGTTTAAAAACGTATCACTCCACGTATTTCACAATCGGCGGCAAATTAATTTTTTAAAATTTTAATAGGTACATAAAAACTCACACGTATTACAACGCGACAACTTGCTGACAACTAGACAGTCTGAATATTACTGCTGTGGCCTTCACCGACTCAGGTTCGCCAACAGCAAGGTGAGAAATTTTCCGACGGTCTTTGCTTTAGAGATAACCCTCGTATATAATAATAATGTCGTATAATCACAGAAGTAATTTTTAAAATTTTTAAGGCTTCGTGCGACTTTTGTGCTACAAAATTTAACGGAGGTATATGTAGAAGATGTAGGTATTCAACGTGAACCGCTTGTGAACGCTGACTCATTTAAAAAAGCTTTCCCAAAAAAGTCTAAAAAACCGAAATTCAGTTTTTTCTGTATCTCTGGTCGAAGAGGATTTGCCAGAAGTATTAAGCAGTGAGTATATAAACGTAAATTTCTGAATACGATGAGTGTGCGAATGAGTGCGAACGAATAATAATAAAAAAAGAAAAATACAGGTGATTCAAAAAGAATACCACAATTTTAAAAATGTGTATTTAATGAAAGAAACATAATAGAACTTTCTGTTATATATCATTACAAAGAGTATTTACAAAAGTTTTTTTTCACTCAAAAACAAGTTCAGAGATGTTCAATATGACCTCTCCAGACACTCGAGTAATATCTACCCGATATTCAAACTCATTCCCCGCTCTCTGTAGCATATCAGACGTAACAGTTTGGATAGCTGCTGTTATTTTTTGTTTCAAATCATCAATGGTGGCTGGGAGAGGTGGCCGAAACACCATATTCTTAACATACCCCCATAAGAAAAAATCGCAGGGGGTAAGGTCAGGGCTTCTTGGAGCCCAGTGATGAAGTGCTCTGTCACGGGCTGCCTGGCGGCCGATCCATCGCCTCGGGTAGTTGACGTTCAGGTAGTCACGGACAGATAAGTACCAATGTGGTGGTGCTCCATCCTGCTGAAATATGAATTGTTGTGCTTCTTGTTCGAGCTGAGGGAACAGCCAATTCTCCAACATCTCCAGATACTGTTGTCCATTCACAGTAGCACCTTCGAAGAAAAAGGGACCAAAAACTTTATTGGCTCAAATGGCGCAGAAAACGTTCACCTTAGGCGAGTCGCGTTCATGTTCAATTGTTTCCCGCGGATTCTCAGTGCCCCATATATGGACATTGTTCCGGTTGACTTTTCCGTTAGTGTGGAAAGTAGCTTCATCACTAAACACAATCTTTGAAACGAAAGATTCATCTGTTTCCATTTGAGTTAAGAGAAACTCACAGAAATCGATTCTTTTAATCCTATCAGCTGCAGAAAGGGCTTGAACCAATTTCAGACGATAAGGCTTCATTACTAACCTTTTTCGTAGGACTCTCCAGACAGTTGATTGTGGAAGTTGCAGCTCTCTGCTAGCTCTGCGAGTCGATTTTTGTGGGCTGCGAACAAATGCTTGCTGGATGCGTGGTACACTTTCATCACGCGTTCGCGGCCGTCCAGAACTTTTCCCTTTCCACAAACACCCATTCTCTGTAAACTGTTTATACCAACGTTGGTCGGAATACATTATTAATTTAGATATTTTAATATAATTTTTAATAAAATTGACAACTCATGACCCAATTTCTTGATGCGTCTGCTTCACTCCAGAAGTAGGCTACACATAGCTATCATTATTTACTAGATTGTGGATTGCAAAACAGTGTGTCCTTAGTTGTCGCTTGTAATAGCTTACCCCCACAGATAAAACTGGTTTTGGAAGAGTTTTCATGAGATCGAAAGCTAAAACAGTAGTATCATTTGAACATTTTCCTGCATCTGCTTTCATTCCACTTCTTGCACAGTTAGCTTGCAAATGTAGCTGTTTTTGATTCTGAATGGCTTTATAAGTTCTTCCCAGTAGATATTTTCAATTGTCTAATGAATCATACTTTCTGCAAGTGTCACTCAATAGTGGGTGAAAGGACAGATTAAATTTTGTATCAAAAATTGTTCTATAAATAAAAAGGCTAACTATTCTGAGTCACTATATTCATCGCGGTACTAACTGTACATTGTAGTCAAGTTTAAGTTCGGAGAGAGGTATATTCTGTTTGGATTCTTTTGTCTGCTATTATGGGAATCATAGGCAGGGAATTTGGAAATAAAATCCATTGCTTTCTTTTTTTTCTAAAGGTCTAATGGTGACATATTTTTATCCCCTCTCGTATCAAGTGGAGGGAGTAATCCTTCAGGTTTACCACGTAATGCGCTTGTGAGCATGCCATCAGATACTTGAAATTTATACTTGAAAAATGTTTTGCACACTTTTCTGTCTATTCCATTTTCACCTGGTATAATATAAATTCTAGTAAACTGACCTTTACTACTAATCTTCTTGGTGTAGGTTGTTTGTTTTACTGACACTTTAACCATGGAACATAGATAAGGTGACTGAAGATAAAGATCACCATTGCTATAGAAGTTTTCGGAAACTTTTTTCTCTGATCATCGGAGATTATATTATGGCATTTAAGAGGACATGGACAATCTTTGTACTTGAATGTTCTATTAGGCACAGTTTTACCTGTTGAAGTATTATATCTCTTTTCTAAATTTCATAAAGTTTTATTAATATTCTTCTTCCACGATTTTCCCTCCTTAAACGCTTTCTGCATTGTGTCTGCTTTCAGTACTGACGTTGTCAGTATTGGAGGTTGATGCCACAGTAGCATTGAGGTCTGCGATAACAGATGGTGGATGAGACCCATTGTCAGTTCTTGGAGGAGAATTAGGAATATTTTATACCTTACCTTGATTTACAAGTTTTCTTTTCTTTGGAGAACTTTCATACTCTTCTGGACTGAAATCACTCTCCTCTGGATGACTTTACGATGAAGACAAGTACAGATCATTAAAAACGTCAGGCTTACGTACCGACGTAACTCTTCACCTATAATTTAAAAAAAACAATGTATTATAGGCCAATTAATCAAAATATAAAAATTATTATTTAGATAAAAAGCTTATTTGTTAAAATATAGTGAATTTTTCTGCTCGATGTTTCACAACAATCAATTTTGGTTTATGGAACTTGTTTGATGATAAATATAAATTACATACATTTTTGTATCGTATAGTACTTAATTATGCCTGAAAATAATAGTTATTTTATTTATTATTTCATTATAATTCTATTTTTACTATCATCAGAAGGTCGTTCTAAAAAAGTGATTGAATACTCTTTCTTTAATGTATGTAACTGATGTGAAATTACTTAATGAAATAGTTTTATAAACTTCTATACATAAAGTAAGGCAAACGAACAAAACTTCGGTTTTAGATTACAAAAATATACTTTATCAGTTTTTTTTCAGTATTATTTGCAGCTTGTTTCTAAAAGAATTATTTGAGGTTACAAAATCTGAGAAATATTTGTGGTTATAAAACCTGAGCCTATGAGGCACACATATTTCATAAAATATCTGCCGTTAAAATATAATAACTAAGACACGTAAGCAACTAGTAAATACAAAGTTTCTTACAGTCACACAAAGTGTAAAGACGCAATATTTTTCAGATGTGATTCAAAACTCTGTATACAATAAAACGTGATCACTAAACACAAATAAGTAACAATGGCTTAACCCACAGTTAGCAAAGACAGTAGGTTAGGCCACTTTTACTATAAAAAAATTGTATGCAAAGAGAAATACAAATGAGATAACCAGCGCCATCTGTTGAAAAATATTAAAAGGTGACTTAGGTCACTACTGGTGCTAAGATCACACTGAATAGAGCGCATTGAGCTGTAAATACAATATTTTCCAGAAGAGTGGGTCAGGCCACTTTTCCTCTCAAAGCCTCTGGATAAGTTGAATTTAAAATATTCATTAATATTTTCATGTTTTAGAAATAGAAATTTCGAGTTTGGAAAAGGTGGTAATTTTTCGTTTCAGGTACATAAATTACACGTTTGGATTGCCCAAAAAAAGAATGTATCTGTTTAGAGAAACCTTTGAGTTGTTTAAATTTAAAACTGATAAACCGATGATTATAGCAAACGAACCTGAACAAACACCTAAACCTATAAGTTCAGAAACTTCTGATGATGATGATGACAGTGTTTCTTATGCCGCTCGTCAGTACGAACCTGAAAGTATTACTGCTGATTCAGAAAGAGAATATGGGTTTGGTGCTTATGGTGAAATGCAACAGCAAATCGAAAACATACCAGACGAGAGGTACAACCCTGAAAATTTAATGAACGAAGACGATGATTTTTAAACTTTTGGAATCGGAGTGTGGTCTTATATACGCATAAGAATTCCAAAGTTATGTAACAGCTAGTGACTGACACTTTTTTATAATATACACTTAATTATGTACTTATGAACGTACATTATCAGGCATGTACTCGTTCGGAACCTAAAATTTGCTTTTTTGTATGTGCAGTTAAATGCTGAAAATATATTAATGAAATTATTTTATCTCTTTGATTTATATTTTCCTTTGTCAACAATTTACAACCCAAAAAGTGAGTCAATTTTCCTTCTGTGTAATTTTGATTGGTTTACAAGTGCCAAAGACTGATCTGGAAATAAGTCGGCTATATTAAAAAGTAAATCAAAAGCGACATGAAACAATTATGAAATTATTTTTCTGGAATGTCTATTAAGACCCTTTTCACAGATTTTCTGAAACCTTCTGTTGCTTGAAAAGTGTGCCCTTATACCGTCATTACCGTCTACGGACACGGAGGACTCGTTTTCGAAGTCTTTCTAGAATTTCACTAGCATATAACGGTGATTCAAAAAGAGCGCCGGTTTTTAAACGGCTGGTAAATTTTTGTTTATCGGTTGGCAACATTGTTAGACCTCATTTCTATTTCGGAGAACATTCCGATTGACGATTCAGTTGTAGTTTCTCTTGTTCGCAGTGTAGTACTCTCGCAGTCTGTGTCTAACCATGGAGAAGTTTACTAATGCACAACGAGTGTTAATCGTCAAAACATTTTACCAGAGTGGAGAGAGTTATGCGGCTACTGTCAGGCGACTTCGCGGTACTCTAGGACGTAATGAAGCACCGAATGAATCAACAGTTCGCAGGCTCATGGAAAAGTTTTTTGAGACGGGTTCAACAGTCGACCTTAAAAGTTCTGGACGTCGTCGTTCTGGCCGAACTGAGCAGAACGTTGCGTTGGTTCGTGACAGTGTGGCTGTTAGCCCAGCAAAATCAATACGTCGCCGTTCTCAACAATTGGGTTTACGATGTTCTTCTGTACGGAGAATTCTTCGGTACGATCTCCAATATCACCCGTATAAAATTCAGTTGCTGCACGAGAAACAATGTTGTTGCTCCGTGAACGGTTCCAGGATCGCATCATTTCTCGTAATTCCGACCATCAATGGCCACCAAGGTCGTGTGACTTGACGCCTTGTGACTTTCATCTTTGGGGTCATCTGAAGTCATTGGTGTATGCCAATAAACCCCGAAACATCAATGACTTGAAGGAGGAAATTCGACGGGTTATCGGGCAAATGGAAGTCGAAACTTGTCGTGCAGTAATATCCAATTTCATGGACAGAGTTGATGCGTGCCAGCGCAGTAGAAGAGGACACATGCATGACATAATTTTTCATACATGAAATCGGAAGGTAAGATGAACTTGTTGATGTATTTATTTTCAGTTTTTCAATAAAATAAATCTCTTAATTTGATATATCAAAACCGGTGCTCTTTTTGAATCACTCTATATTTCACTTTTGACCTTGACATGCGAGCTTTTGTTCCTCTGGGCGCTCTTTGAACACCATTGCAAAATTTTATGTTTTGTCTTTTGATCGTACTGGAAGAACCAACTCTCATCACCAGTGTTAATTCGGTTTAATAAATCTGGGTTATTTTTCACTAAATCTAGTAAATCACCTATTGAGTTTTTCAGTGGTTTTCGTTGCTGCTGTGTGAGATTTTTGGGGTTCATTTCTGCACAAATTTTTCTCTTGCCTGATCTTCGATTATTATCTAGCAAACAGTTTCCCTATTAATGTTGTCATCTTTTACAATCGTTTTCACGGATAATCTTAGATCGGATCGGACGATTTCAAAAACTCGGCAATGTTCACGTCTGTCTGTGATGATGGTCGTCGACTGCGATGGTGATCTTCAACATTCATTCTGCCTTCACAAAACATTTATGCCAACGAAAAACTTAAGCTCATAACACTTTTAGGAAACCATCCTTAATTAGTACACTGAAGTAACCACTGGTCTCTGAGACCGGTACCTTTTGTTTTGTCTTATTTAGGTTTTTTGAGGGGTCTAAATATTTTATTTAATGAGGGGTAAAAAATTAAACGATTTTATGATCATTAAAAGTGTGTTAAACTTCATTTTAAACAACATATTACACACAATTAAAGTTATTAGTGTTTTAAAAATTATAAAGTTACATGACTTTAAGAACAAAAATATTATGTTAATGTAATTAGTAGAGGCAAAGGTGGATAAATGGGTCCCTGCTGGGGTTATATCGGCTCCTTCTGTTTCGCATTATGTAGGCCACGGACTCTGGTTGTATACACCTCAATTAGTTGTAATAGTTCACCAACAACCGTGTAGAGCGTTCTGGCGTCGTAATTGTAATGGTGGCTGAATTAACAAGTGTTGAAAGTTTTGCTCCTGTAGAAAATTTTGAAAGGTAAGGGTTGAACTGAATATTAATATAACTTCGTTATTATATTCGGTAGTTATTATATCAGTTCTCTATTGTACTCGTTACAAGTATAACTTCTGTTAGGAGTAGTAATGTCAATTATACACAGAGTTGAAATCAGGGATGACCTATAGTTTTAAAGATGGCGAGGGTGTTATTATGGGCCCTACTTGATGCTGGTAATATAAGCCCCGTAGATATGGGGCCCATATTACAATCACTAAAATGTTATGGTGTATTTCACATTACAGATGCCTCGTAAAGTCCTTGTGCCTTCAACAAAGTCAAAACGACAATCATGGAGTAAAGAAAACATAGCTAATGCCATAAACGCTATTAAAAAAAAGAATGGGCTTTAAAAAAGCTGTTTAAATGTTCTTTGGTCCTCGTTCTACTTTACAAAGGCTATCTCGTCTTGAGATTCCTGTTGAAAAAGCAGTTAGCTTAAATTTGGGGCGGAAGACGGTTATACCAACTGAAGTTGAAGAAGAGCTCGTAGAGTATCTGCTGATTATGGAGTCTAAATTTCACGGTCTTGCAAGAGATGATGTCCGGCTTCTAGCATATCAAGTGTGCGAAAGGAATGATATTCCACATCCATTTCCCAGCGGTGAACTTGCCGGTCGAGCGTGGTTTGACCATTTCATGTCGCGCCATAAAAATGTTTTGTGTATCTTAAAACCATCTGTGACCTCATTCTCTCGTGCAATTCGATTTAATAGGGAAGCAGTATATAGTTTCTTCAACATACTTGAAGGCGAATTCAAGAAACATGAATATCTTCCGGACAGAATTTTTAATGTCGACGAATCCGGAATTTCTGTTGTCCAAAGCAAGATTGCGCGAGTTGTCGGCCTCAGAGGAAAACGACAAGTTGCAAAGGGGTTCACTTAATTTTCCTGAATACACACAAACTTGCAAAGCATAACCTACTGGGTTACATTGTTTAAACATTTTGATTCCGTATTTATTAGCTTTGTTAGGAATGTATTGTTTCCAGAATAATCTTCATCGAAAGGGTAGGCTATCATGGTTTCATCCACTGCAACCACTTCACCTGGTTTGTATTCGGCATTAAAATTTGCTTGGATCAAGTTAATCACATTTCGCACTTTATACAGTCTGTCACTTTTATCTGCCGTATTTTCATTTTCAAAGTGAATAAATTTTAAAATTGACTGATATCTATTTCTGCTCATAACGTTTGGTACCAGTGAATTTTTATAAAAAACTCCCGTTTTTCAATAATCTTCAATTTGTGGATATTTGACAACCACCATATACAAAACTATGGCAAAGAATTTCTACAATTCCTCTTCACTTGTGTCGTGCCACTGACTAAGCCTGTAACTACGTTGGCCTCGTTGTTGTTGAATAAAGTTTAATGCATTTCTGTTTGTTTCTTGAACAATTAATTTTAAAATATTTTCATCAAAAAACCTGTTGTAGACTTCAATTACAGTTAAATCTGTAGCATTCTGGGGATATGTATTGTGGTTTGAGTAACTTTCATTTCCAACAAACGTTACATGAAGAGACAGTTTAGCCTTATCTACTTCATTCCATTCTTCGCCATCTTCGTCATCCATAGATATTGTAGGTATATCGTTATTGCCACTTCCAGTTCGTTGTCGTCTTCTGATGATGACGACTGACTGTCATTGCATTCAAATTCAGATTCAGATGAAGAAAATATGCTACTATCTTCATCACTGTCCTGAAGAATGGCTGCGAGTTGGTCATCAGACAATATAGATGACTTAGCACGCGTGGGTCTGAGTTTACTACAACCAGGTTGAGGATCCATGCCAAAGTATGTAGCTATTAAAGTAAAAATATAATTTTAGTTGAGAACACTAACCTCAAAATATTATCTTGAAGAAGGTACATACAACGATGTACTAGTCAAAAAATATTAAATATTTGCACATTACAGTAACCTATCCTAATTAGAGCACAGTCCACTTAATTAAATCAAATAAAATAACAAAATATACTGAAATAACTAACTAATTACATAAGAAACCGCAGCCACAATGTCGAATTTTCGACTAACTTTGATATGATGCCGTTATAGTTTACAGAGTCGAAAGTAGATCGCACTTTTGTACAGACTCACTTTGCTATTTTCTGTATGCCGTAGACAAAACAAAAATCTCCTACGACACGCCAAACACATACATTAGTGCATACAGTTAAATGTTGAGAGCGCCGGTGCTACTCACGGCTTGTGCGGAATAACAGCCTGAGTAACGCCGGCGCATCTCACGGCAGCCAACGTGCTAGAAACTGAATTTGGCGTTCCTGTGGCTGATGATGATGACGAAGTGTGTATCTTTTGTGAAGAAACCTTTTCTGAAAATTCTGAGGGTCAACTGTGGGTTCAGTGTATACAATGTGAAATGTGGTTTCACAACGAGTGTGCTGGTTGAGAAACCGATGTATATACTTCTGATTTTTGTATATAAACTAAAATGTAGAATATTGGTTGTCATTGCTAGATTAAAGGAGACTTAAGTAGTTTTAGCTAATTTTAAATCATGTGTAGACTTAATTTTTAGGAGAAGCTATGTATGACATGCTTGTTTCAATATACCGAACTAATATCGGTGTCAACGGTATTATTTAGGAATTATTTATCATTTAATTGATGTCGCCATTGTTAACTCCTGGTTACCATACCGCCGGCATTGTAAACAAAGAAATGAAAATCGTTTTATGAGTTTACTGGCTTTTCGTACTGAAATTGCCTACTCATTACTGAAAGCAGGAAAGGTTATTGTGAGAAAGAGAGGTCGCTCTAGTTGCGATACACCAGAAGAGCCGAGTCCAAAACGGAAGATTTATGCTCCAAGACCAACAAAGGAAGTAAGATACGACAACGTAGGTCACGTACCAGACGTTTTAGAAACGCGTCAGCGATGCAAGCTTTGCATAAAAGTTTACTCAAACATTAAGCGCATCAAATGTAATATTACGCTTTGTCTAAAAAGAATAAAAACTTTTATGCATTATCACAGCAAATAAGAACTATTTTATATATCCCTTTTTTGTTTGAATTGTAATTTTGTAACTAATAAAATAATTTTAAAAAACCTTAATAAAATACATTATTTATCTTATAAAGACATGTATTATTTAAAATGTTAATATTTCCTTTCTATTAGGTAATTTCTCAAACTTTCCTGTTAGTTTTAGTACGTTGGCATACTGAATGTTCATGTCGTTTTATAAAAAACCATTTTATCATATGTTGGCACGTTACCCTTAGGTTCTGCCCAATGACACAAAAACGTATCATGTGAATTTTGGGGAAACAGAAACCCCAAAAATTTCCAAAAAAAATATTTTAAAGTTATTTTAAGAAAGATTATTAAGAATAACTGTGGTAAGATTTTTTCGATAAAATAGTAATTTGTTAATTTTTTATTTATAATAGTGATTTTACCGGTTGATAATTTTGATACTTGCTGTGGTTGATATCCGTAGTCAGTATCCTAAATTTTCAATATTCTGTTTATTATTTCTTTTAATCTATTAATTAATGGTTTTCTTATGTTTTGTCACATAGGTCGTTTTAATACTTTATACTGTGTTTAATAGTTAGATTTATTCAATAATATTCACATAAATTAAACAGAGCACATGCACACAACCTTGTCTCTTCAAACAGACCCGATCAACTGCACGCCGATTCAACTGCATTCGCTCATATGAAAATTACTTTCTGTTTGATAATTTTAATTTTTCAAATAAAATATAATTTTGTGTTGTAAAGATGTCTTTTGTATTTGGTTTATTTTAGAATTTTAATCAATGTTTTTTCGTAACTTTTAAACTCACTTTTGATTCATTTAGACATTTGAAACATTTGTCACTAAATAAACAGCTGAGTTAATTATTTGCTGAGACTATTAAGTTATTTAATTTAATATTTTAAAAATTGTTTCACACAGCAAGACACAACCGTTATGGCCGCTCGATTACGATTACTATTAAGTTAGTTCCCGAACCAGTTGTGCAGACCGTAGCACCATACAGAGAACCACGACCAACCCAAATTCCTAAACCGTTATGATCGCCATTACCCCACTCACCACTACTCGTGTATTACGGTTTTTATCACCGTGTCCATCTCAATTTGCTACAGATTGAAAATATACTAAATGCTATTTTTAGTTATTTGTGATGAAATTGTGGTCAAGTAACGTTAAGTCGTAATAGTTTTTATGAATTAAACAATACGTAAATATTTGTGAAAATGTCAATATTAAAGAATTGTTGTTTAGGTCAACAGCCGAAAGGCTGGTTTGAACCTCTAGAGGTTTTACTAAGTAAAAACGAGGAATGGGGTGGTTTACAATTGCCTTCCTCACTGAGTTAAAAGAGTATGCTTATCAGCATGCCAGACCCTCCAAAAAGCACCCACTTTCCACCCTGCAAATGACACCTTCACTTCATTCACCACAGAGTGTGGCTGTATATTGAAATTCTTTACTCACAGAGAAACTGACTCTGAATAGTGTCTTTTATACCTCTACCTCTCCTATTCTTAAATAGTTCAGTCATATAATTGGCTGACTATGTGATAAGAAACAGAAATATTTTTTGTAGCCCTGGAACCAACAGATTAAGTGCAATTAATTTAACACTCCACCTGCTCGTTATGGGCAGATGAAAGAATTAAATAATGTTAAACAGTTTGATAAAAACAAAGGTAAGTTGCAATGGCCATATTTGTTGCTTATTTCTGTAATAAAATTTTACCATTTATCTGGTCCTCAAATCTTTTCAAGTCGACCTTTGAATCATGTGGTGAAAATTGGGATTTTCTTTAATGGAAAGTCTTTAACAGATTTCCACTTTATTTAGTGACAGCAGTTTTAATCGGTTTCTGCACTGCATCTGAGTATTAGAAAAAATAATGTATGAATCAGTCAATTATGTAGCAAGATGAAAGAAAATTACTGGGTGAAATTACGGGTGTTTATATTATAAAATTTAGTGATATTTTTATGTTGACTATCAGTACACTAAAATACTTTAGAGATAAGATAAAGTAAAATTAAAATCAATAACGCAACACAAACATTAGTAATAGTGTCTGTGATGGGCATTTTTAATTTCTTGAAATAATCATTGCTTGTTTTGATATTCATATTAATAAAAACAGACGGATCCAATATATGCCACCTGTTAACTGACAAATTTTACTTGAAAGTTTTCTGAATTTATCGACCACTTTTAGTGATTGCATAGAGAAGTTGTAAATGAATACCTAGGAAAATATGTCGTTTTCGGTAAGTAAGCATACTATATAAAAATATTGGTTGTCCTGATTATTATTACTAATAAATTACTACTATCACCGTGCTAGTGTTAACACTTGTTCTTAAAATTATTATTGTCTCATTATTTCAGTCCTGAAATTTAATAATCAGTTGAATAAACCTTTCTCGTGTCACTGCATAAACATTAAAATGAGACTTAAGTGTGCGAAAAGATACAGTAGCACTATACCCTTGATCTGTACTAATACCGTTGTTAATGAATGAGAATCCACTTCCTTAAGTACATATTTGTTATCGTGATTTCAAAATCTCTTCATTTTGTAGTCATTGGCTAGTCATGATAAATTTCTTCATTAATTACTTACCAAGATACATTATTTACGAGTTGTAGCTACTTCAAATAGAATCCGTGAAATATTTTTTATAAACTTAATGCTTTTGCCTGGCCCCAGAGTTTTCTATGTAGCTCTAAACGATGTAAAGTAAAACCCGGCTTATCCGAAACCCGCTGAACTGTAACCCGGCTTAACCCGATAAAGAAGATTAACGAATCCGTTTTTTTTAATTTGGTTTTTATTGTATTTTAATAATGCATATATAATACATAGAACTGAATATACATTTAAATACGTAACGTCGTTAAGGTACTGAACACTGTCCAATAAAATAAATTACGAATATTAGGTTATTTTTGGAATTAGTTTACTAATGCATAGCTACGTTTAAAGCGTAGGTACGGCTTATTTATCGTATTTTAAATTACCTTTTTCAACAAAAATCTCACGTTGTTTAAAAAAAAAACTTTAAATACTGTAATGTGTAATTAAAATAACATATATTTTTATTATTATGAAATTGCTGTATTCTCGTGTATGCGTTTTAATACTGTATAAAATTCACTGGTATATTCTGTATATTCATTTATTAGAAAAACGCTTTTGATAATGTCGATAGAGAGTTACTTTGGAGTGTGATGCTGAATAATGGATTCTCTAAACACCTGATAGCACAAGAAACTTTTTTATAAAAATGCATCAATAGTGATAAATGTAGAAGACTACATAGATGTGTGATGGATGTGGAAGAATGGCTACGGAGATGAGAAACTAATAAAGGAGTACGGGATGGATACTCAATAACACCGGTTTATTTAACATGTATGTAGACGAACTTATGTCTTAGGTGGCAGCAACTAGTTGACGAGGATATACCTCTACCTGCTTTTTGCTAATGATACCATGTTAATTTAGGATTCGGAAGACAAACTGCAGAGGCCAGTGCATTACAGTCATCTTCTAAGGCCTAAGCAAACTATTTAATATCTTCTTTTTCTTCTTCACTTCAAGGATTAGGCACGTCTGCCCGTTCCGGAAACCATCTTCTTCTCGGACATCCCACACTTCTTTTTCCCTTGGGTCTGTAGTACCTAGCCAAGCGAGGAAACCGCTGATCCCCCATGCGCTCCAAATGAATGCACCAATTACTCCTGTAGGCTCTCATCTTATCTTCCAAGCTGTATATACCTAACTCCTGTCGTATATCCTCACTTCTCAACCTATCCTCTAATGTGCATCCCTTTGTAGCCCTGAGAAATCTCATCTCCGCAGCTCTCAAACTACTCTGTTGTCGCCTAGTAAGCGCCCAGGTCTCACACCCATACAACACCACTGGAACTGCCATTGTCTTATAGAACTTCAGTCTTGTTTCCTTCCTTGTCTTATTCTTTAAAGTTCTGTGGATTGTCCCGCAAATATGCTTAAATTTGTTTACTTTATTCTCCACATCAAAACTACCTATGGGAGAAACCTCGTACCCCAAATAATTAAAGGAAGAAACTTGTTCCAGAATGCTCCCATTCAGCTCTATCTTTGATCTCACTAGGTCTTTCCCAATGAAGGCCATAACTTTAGATTTTCGACCAGAAATCTTCAAATTATAATCTTTGCACACAGAGTGCAACCGATAAATACCTCTTTGAACTATTTAATATGAAGATTTAATATGAAGATGTCAATTTAGAAATCGAAAGTGACGGCGTTTTGCGGAAATTGGACTATAAAGATTAAAATCGTTATCAATGATAAAATATTGAAACAGGTAGGAAATTTCAAGTATTTGGGATGTGACATAAGCTATAATTATAATCAAGATGTGCAACAAAAAGTATCCGGATTTAATATGATTGATATGTTCCTCTACAGGGGCTATACACCGAAGCCTGAAAGGCAAAGCAAGAAAAGATACACACATTACATTTTACAAGGTGATGACCACACGGACACTGATGTATGGGAATGATGCTTAACAAGAAGCAAAAGTCAATGATCCAAGCAGCAGAAGTGAGGTTCCTTAGACATGTGTAAGGATTGTCGCCGACTGCGCTACTAATATTAGCACCTGCAGACGGTCCTAGTACCTGCCTGCCGCGCGGAGCGCTACAGACGCGCAGAGCCTGCAGTGCTTTCTCCTCCACCTTGAAGTGGACTCGCCTGAAGAGGATTTAAGCGCCAGAACATTACGGCCACATTTAACTGGCCTGCGACATTACGGGTTTCCCAACCAATTCCTTAATGATTCGATTCGATTCGCGAGGCACACACTTCAGTCAACTCTCAACCGGAGAGCAAGAAAGAAGAGCTCTAGACCGAAGAAGAAGGGCCCAGCCGAGACCGGACGCACCATCCCTAGTCTACGCTACCGGTGACGGACGCTACATTCCTGCACCGGTCAGCCTTCGCCGATCCGGAGAGAAACGCCTCGGCCGCGCTATCGGCAGACGGCTACGCCGTCAGCGACTGCCGCTGACAGAAGGCTAGGCGTGAACCCGGTAGCCGAGCCGTCACTCTTCGGGCTCCCGAAGAATCACCATTTATGTTGTCCAGTAATTCATTTAAGTTTTTCTTGAAGACACTCAAATTAGGTTCACTAACAACACTATCGGGAAGCTGTTTGGTAGATTAACCCCACAAAGCGAGAAAAAATTTGGTTTTGTAATTGCACTAAATTGGTTCTTTATTATAACAGCTGTGTAGCCTTGAATCATACAGTCGATATTACTGATAAAACTGAAGTTGATAAGAAACTATTTAAAATTTTGTACATTTCTCCTTCGACGATGGAATGCCAAGGTAGAAAGATAGAGGAAGCGGAGTCTGTTTACACACAGAAGGAATCGAATCCAGGCGCTGTCTTTGTCGCTAAATCCTCTCCAAGCGGTTCATGACACCCAAAACAAAGGGGCTCTGAACAGCCGCAGTATATTCCAGTTTTTAGGCGTTTCATTAACGACTGCTTTTACAAAAGAATTTTATTCAAAATGTATGTTCTTTCCAACTACTCGTAATGACTGGTTGGTTGATAATACGGCATGAAAATGTTCGTATTTAACTAAGACATTTGCTCAGATACTAATGAATCTAACACTGAAATGATAAAAGACTGAAAAGAAGAATGGAAGGTTGGAGGTTGAAAATTAATTTTTATGAAGAATTTGTTAAGTTGGTCTTGAGAAATGCGTTCAATATTACAGTACAGTTTGGGAGATATCTATTTTCCAACTTTTAGGTGATAAGCTTCAATTTGCTATGTAGGTTAAATTCATATAATTGATTACATTATTGCGCGTTGGTAATAACTCTCAATTTTTTAACAAGGACCAAGACCGACTACAATACTCAGACCACAATACAGTAACCAAAATGGCGGCAATCTTAGGGCAAATTTAGTTTATCAAGAACATTAGGTTATGGAGGTCAAGTAGGGGAAGGTGGGGGAATACCGCGCATTTAAGCATTTTTTATATTTTTTTTGCTAACATTAACAGTAAAAACTTTTTAAACAACATAAGTACATATACTAACGTAATTATTACGCTGTAAAATTAATTGAAAAGCTCTAAGTGTATTTGTTTTTTTGTAAAAATTATTTTAAAAACTACTTACACATGCGCGGTATTCCCCTCGCCACGGGGTAATTTCGCGTTAAGCATGGGGTAATTCTGCGCAAATTGTATTACAGGTACTACAAAAATACCTGACATTTCGTTTGCAGCTGCAACTAGTGTTCAGTCTCGTGTGTCTGGTGAGTGCTCGTCATGCGTTGAGTTGAAGAGTGTTGTTGAGAACCTCACTAAACAGGTTGCTTCCCTAACTTCTGCACTTAAAGCGTTATTAAGCACCAAGCAAACAGAAATTGGTTCAAAGAGCTCAGTGTCTCAAGTGTGTAACCTTTCTGCGACGCAGAGTACAAAAGCTCAGCTGTCAAGTAAGACAGCCTCTACCTCAAAGGGAAAACCCCTTTCAGTATCCAAGACGCTTCCAGCGGAAGCGTCTAAATTTCTAAAATCTCCTCCGTCTGGGTCCAAGATCCACGATATGATAGGAGATTCATCGGCCCTAGAAAAGGGCTTTATACAAGTAAAAGGGAAAAAAGGGAAGGAGAAAATTGTGTTTGAAACGTAACTCCTCCGTTGCGAAATACCCTTTAATAGTTTAATTCAATGGAATGTTCGCGGGATCCGGTCTAGGTATGAAGATATAAAGATATTGATCCGGGATAAGTGTCCGTTTGCGCTTTGCCTGCAAGAGACGATGTTACAACCTGATATCCGATTATCCTTTCGTGGATACGAAATGTTTAGGAAAGATTCCCTGCATGGTGGCCCTGGTGATGGGGTTGCAATATTACTTCACCAGTCAATGCAAGGGATAAGTCTGGATATCCAAACGGATATTCAGGCTGTAGCAATCAGGATAACTGTCCCGGTGTCGGTTTGCGTGTGTAATGTTTATTTACCACCAAACACAGACATTTCATACCTAGCCATGAGAGAATTGCTGGAACAGTTACCAGCTCCATATATCATCTTAGGAGATTTCAATGGTCACCATTATTCTTGGGGCTCCTCACTGTGCAATGGTAGAGGTCACATGGTGGAGAGGGTCCGGAGTGATTTAGACTTATGTCTATTGAACGATGGATCTGAAACATTCATGTCATCCTCAACAGGATCCTGGTCGTGCTTGGACCTTACTTTCTGTAGCCCGTCCATTGTTCCAAGGTTGATGTGGAGAGTACTGCCAGACCTGTACGGAAGTGATCACCGACCGGTGGTGGTCGAATTTTTTGACTACCAGCCTGTCGATGACCTTCCGAAACGATGGATTGAAAAGCTTGCACGGTGGGATGAGTTTTCAAGTTTAATGGAATCTGAATATGAAGATGATGATGATGCACGAAAGCTGTTGTCTTCCTTTGTAGAGAGGATGTCTGCAGCAGCTGCCCAGAGCATTCCTAAAACATCGGGAAAAGCACGGCGTCCGCCGGTACCTTGGTGGAATGATCGTTGTAAGGAGGCTCTTCGGGGCCGCCGTAGGGCCCTGCGCATTTTTAGTCGCAGACCTACGGATGCAAACCTGGAAGCGTACCGAAGAGCTCGGGCCTGCTGTAGGCGTGTCTTTCTTGAGAGTAAGAGGGAGTCGTGGAGCCGTTACGTTGGAGATATTAGCAGGAGTACCCCTGTGACAACGGTGTGGAGAAAACTGCGTTCGGTATGTGGAAGGACGTCTCCACATCGAATCGCAGGGTTGCAAGCTGACGGTTCTGTGATCACATCACAGTCCGACATCGCTAACGTGATTGGTTCCTTCTTTAAATCAGCTTCCCTCACGTCTTCATATTCAGTACAGTTTCAAAATTATAAGAAAACCATTGAATCTCTTCCTTTCTTTATAGCGGACTCGAATGATCCTCTAAACATTCCTTTTTCATTCCCTGAGCTTAGAAAAGCGCTCAAAGTATCTCGAAATACCTCACCTGGAGGAGATGAAATTACACTTTCGATGATAGCGCATTTACCGGATTCTGGGTTAAGGCAACTCCTACATGTTTTTAATAAAATATACGCTTCAAGAAAGCTTCCAAAAACTTGGAAAGAAGCAATTGTTGTTCCGATCCTCAAACCTGGTAAAGATAAAACATTGGCCTCCAACTACCGTCCCATTTCCTTGACAAGTGTTGTTTGTAAGGTCATGGAAAGAATGGTGAACAGTCGTCTCATGTGGTATCTGGAAAAGAATAACTTCCTCGCTCCTGAACAGAGCGGTTTTCGGAGAGGGAGGTCTTCGACAGACCACTTGGTGGCCCTTGAGACGGCTGTCTGCAATGCGTTTGCATTGCGGCAGCGCCTCGTTGCCGTATTCTTTGATTTAAAAAAAGCATATGATACAGCTTGGCGACGAGGTATCCTCAATACCTTGCGGGATTGGGGCATCGCTGGAAACATGTTGGCCTTCATCAAGGACTTTCTAGATGAACGATCGTTCCGTGTAAGGGTTGGTCAGTGTCTGTCCGACAGGTTTGACTTGGAAAATGGTATACCGCAAGGAAGTGTAATTAGTTGTACCCTATTTGCGGTTGCCATAAACAATATTGTGAAAAGTTGCGTATACCCTGTTAAATGTTCGTTGTTTGATGATGATTTTGCAATATATGTTGCATCTAGAAATGTTGTCTCAGCTGAACGAGCTCTACAGCTAACTATATACCGTCTTGAAGAATGGTCACGGCAGACTGGCTTTAGTTTTTCTCCTGAGAAGACTAAATGCATTCAGTTTTGCCGAATACGGACTGATAATGTTCCAAGACTGTATTTAATGGGTCAGTATATCGAAGTTAGCACTGAAATCAGGTTTCTAGGTGTTATATTCGACAAAAGACTTACATGGGTTCCGCATATTAAAGACCTACGGGCTAGGTGCTTAAAGGTGGTTGATATTCTGCGTGTTCTTACAGGTACAGGTTGGGGTGCTGATAGATCATGTATGATAAGGTTCTACAAGGCTCTAGTGCGATCACGTATAGATTATGGCGCTGTAGCGTACTCATCTGCTACTCCCACTTCGCTGAGAATGCTTGACACGATCCACAATTCATGTTTACGATTGTCTACAGGTGCTTTTCGTTCTAGCCCTGTTGTCAGCATCTTAGTTGAAAGTGGAGAAATGTCGTTACACAGACGTCGCCAGCAGCTTATATTGACGTACTTTGCCAAGTTGAAAGCTAGACCTTATCATTTTTTGCATGACATCATTCTCAACAACCCGTGTCATGATTTGCATCTGATGAACGCCCGACAACCTTCACCATTCGGTGTAAGAGCGTTGGAGATATGCCACAACCTTGATATTGCGATTCCTCGTGTCTACCCATGTAATTCTTGTCTATTTCCACCCTGGACCATCGCTCAGTTACACTTTAACTTTGAGATGAGTAAATACTCAAAGGCAGGCACAAGCTCTGTGGTGTTTAATAGCATTTTCAGTGAGTTAGTTGAAGCTATTAAACCATCTACGGTTGTATACACTGATGGATCAAAGTCGGATGTTGGAGTTGGTTGCTCGTTTGTTGCTAATGGGAGAACCTATTTGTTTGGATTACCTGCGGGAACTAGTATTTACACGGCTGAACTTTATGCTATCAGCAAAGCTCTTTCTGTAGTCTGTGTGCGTGGGCGTCGGGTGTTGGTGTGCACTGATTCGCTCAGTGCTCTCCAGTCGATTAGTGATGTGTATTCACGCCACCCGCTAGTTGTGGACGTCCTCGGCACTGTGAAGGAGCTGAATGATAGAGGAGTAAGCGTTGTTTTCTGCTGGGTTCCGGGTCATGCTGGAATCCCGGGAAATGAGGCTGCTGATTTGGCCGCTAAGGAGGCGGCTCGTCAACCGGCTTTCACGCGATATCTGACTATGTCTGATTTTGTGAGTCTGGTGAAGCGGGTCATCACGGATTCCTGGCAGGTAGAATGGACTGGCTCTCATGGCAACAAACTACGAGAAATAAAACCTATTGTTAAGCCTTGGCCTACGTCACTGAGGAAGAACAGAAGAGAAGAGGTTGTCATCGCGCGACTTAGAATTGGGCACACCAGATTTACCCATGGGTATCTCATGACGTCTGGTGATGCTCCAGTTTGTGGCAGGTGCGATTGTCCTTTGACAGTCAAACATGTATTGGTTGATTGCGTCTGCTACGCAGCTCTGCGTCGACGATTCAAGATTCCCTCTGACATAAGGAATATACTCGGTGACGAAACCCCTATTTTGGACGCGGCTTTGAAATTTTTAAGATCCATCAGTGTATACAACAGTGTCTAATGTCCTATTAGTTTTACCCTAACGTTTACATTCAAATGTCTGTGTTTTTATTATATGGCCCCTTTACAGCCTTTTGTGATCTTTTATGTCTGTGATATTTTTCTTTTTTTTTTTATGTAATTTTTTTACTTTTTTGGTTGTGATACTAGTTCTTAAGATTTTAATTACATAAGTGTCAATGTCATTTTTGTGTTTTCTTTTCTAACTGTGATATTAAGTTTAAGTTTATGTGTGTATGTTTTTTGTGTTTTTAGCGTTTTTTTTTTTAGCCTGTCTGTGATAATAGATTATAAGATTTTAGATATTTCATATATATATAAAAAAATGGCGTTCTACACTCGGGCTTTTTACACCCTTGTGTAGAACAACAGGCGATGATAACCTCGCCGAGGTTTTTCGCCTTTAAAAAAAAAAAAAAAAAAAAAAAAAAAAAAAAAAAAATTTTTCCTTCTTCTTTGCTTCTAGAGCAACTTTTACTGGTGTACTCGTAAGTATTTCAGAGTGCTGCTTTTTGTTTGTGTCCTTTTTGTTTTTCAGTCGATATTCAGGTATTGGCGTTATTTCTGTAATTGAAACACTCGTTGACTGTTCAGGTGCTGTAGAGGCGACCACTTCCGGCTCAGTTGATGGGAGTATAGTTTTATCTAATGGAGAGCCAATTTCTGTAGATTCAATGTCGTCGTACACATTAAGATCGCGAAATTCTTCAGCTGGAGCAAACTCCTCAGGAGAAAATTTATCTGGGTTTAGAGGGGAAATCCCGGCACTTCGAAACCCTGAAACGCCTTTTTGCATCGTCGCGACTTTAACATACGCTTTATTTAATAATCCAGCTACATCCGCAATAGTGATTTTTCTGTGAGCATTTTTCATCATAAACAAACCATACTCTCTTGATAGTGCTTCTTTCAAAGGCCCAAAGAATGAAATATCGAGAGGCTGCAAGCGATGCGATGTATGGGGAGGGATCGATACTACAGTTATGTAGTTTTCTCTACAGAAATTATAAGCCGCCATAGAAATGTGGCTAGTGTGGTTGTCGCAGATTAACAAAACTGGGTCATCCTCCGTTGGTTTCACACTAGCTTTAAAATGGTGGAGCCAAACAACAAATAATTCTTCATTTATCCATCCATTATTTGAGCAATGGTAAATACTTCCAATTGGACCATCATGTTGTAGGTATGCTGCCATTCGTTTCCTGGGATAAATCAACATGGGCGGAACATAACTTCCTGCAGCATTCATACAACATACAACAGTAATAGTTTTTCCTCGTTCGGCTGAAGTGGCAGCACCTACCCTCTTTTGTCCTCTTTTTGCGTAAATTTTTGATGACTTCTTCTGTACATTAGAAATTCCAGTTTCGTCTTGATTATATATTCGGCGCGGAGGATAGCTATGTTTTCCAAACACAGTTATAAGATTCTCAAAGAAAAGCCTGACTTCTTCTTCATTGAAAGCGCGTATTCTATTGATACTGGTGTTGTCAGGTTCTCTAAGCCTCATATCGGGATTTCTTTTTGTGAACAGATAAAGCCAATCTTTCCCTGCAACTTTACTTTCTTGGTTGAAATTATGTTTTACACCGTTCCTTTCAGCGAACTCAAAAGCTAGTCTTCTCAATTCGATTGGCGTCAAACCATAAAACATATTGGCTAACTTTATAACATGATCACTTATTTCCTTTTCTTGATTTTTGTCAAACGTTGGTCTCCTACCTAACGATGGGTTTAGATTTCTTGGGTCTTCAATTTTCATTTTATCTCTTAATGTTGACTCCGGAATACCGTAATTCTTACCAGCTTTTCTAATTGGACACCCATCTTTTATTGCTTTCAAAGCACATTTAAGCTGACTCTCTGTCCAGCATTGTCGCTGAGAGTTTTTCTTAAGTAGTTCCTCGGCATCTAAAAAAACACGCATGCAATATTTTAATTGGTAAATAGATAATGGGGGAATACCGCGCATTGCGGTTGTGTGCGCAGAATTACTCCGGGGATACGCTTTCGATCGAATCACTCTATAACATAATAAACGAAAGAAGAAATAAAAAAGTAATATATGATATTAAAGACCAACAAAAGAAGCTACTTACCGCAACCGAGCGTTTTGCAAATACTAGTAGTATAAGAGAATTAACACACTTTATTTCACAGTCAAAAATTACCAGAAAATATGGCGGACACACGTTTCATTCAACAGTAACAAGCACAATGAACGGATCAGTCTGTTAACTGGTTCACGTAATTAAGATACTTGTCGCTAGAGTATGACACTATCCAGTACACTCAGATCAACATCGTTCGCCCGCAATTATGGTGCGCGATATTACCTCATTGCGCGGAATTCCCCCACCTTCCCCTAATGTTAAATAAATTGCATCATACGCAAATTAGCTTAAAATGAAAAACCGAAATTTTAAATTTACATTTTTTGGAAAAGTAATTGCATTAATTCGTAACAAAAGAGATAATTTGCCATGAGTTGCCTCATTTGTTGGATTTTTATTGGCTGATAAGCATCAACAATTAACGTTTTTTCACTTTTCCTCAACTTCTTAATTTTATGCTTCACACTTTTTTTTGGTTCTCTAATTTTCTAGCGATTTCTTTTGAAACTTTCTTTTCATTTAACAATTTCACATTGTTATTTATAAAATACTAATTACTAATATACTAATATTACTAATAGAATTTTCACTTAACTGAATACGTAAATACATTACTGCATCTCTGTGATTTTATAATTTTAAAAATTTAGGTTCAAAAGAGCTACTAATCAACACTTGAAAGAGTTTATACACATCACAGCACAAGAAAATCATAATTGAAGAGGGGCATTGTAATCCTCCACGATTTAACTCCTTGAAAGTAGTTCTTTACTCCTCCTTGGACTGTAACATTTCAACACAATCTGAACACTCTTTACTTTTATTTTAATTGTCCAAGTACTTTATGGCTAGTGTAGCTGGTAATGCAATATAAAACCTTCAGATTCTCATTTGCAGTGAGAATGTAAGCTAGTTCTCCTAATGCAGGTTCCAGTTTATCAAAGTTCATATTAATTTTCCCATTGTAGTCAGATTTTACTCGATGCGCAAAATTTGTTAATGTAAATTCCCCAAGCTTAGTAGCAAAGCTCGAGGAGACCAAGTACTTTCAGTTTTCTCTCAGATTCCAGAATCTACTCGACAGACACATTGTATGTTCACCCACTTAGCCTTCTGTATGCCCCAAATCTTCTTTCTAACCCATCTGTTTGCAATTTTGCTGAAAGGTTGTATGTCCAACTGTACTTATTAAAATTATGTTATCATAACTGAACAACAGCAGTAAGCGTGTGTGTAAAAGCAATGTATGTTTAATTACTCAATTTTCCGTCACAATCTGATGCATGGCAAATATCAATATAAGTCTTAAGACTTTCAAGGAAGAAAAGTTTTGAATCACTGCTGCCTCTAATTGGGTTAGCATCATCATTTTGTTGAATATGTGCCTTTCATATGATGCTGTACATTAAGAATTGACCACCACCTTATAATTAGTTTAAAAACTGAATTATGCCATCTGAAATGTCTTGACTTTTTAGAATTTCTAGTGCTATTACATTTGAAGACCTCACTGTAATAAGTCACTTTAGCATTTTTTTACAGGAAATGTAAATTTAGCAATGAAGCAAATATTTTCTATACAAAATACTATTTATTGATTAACAAAATTTTTTCTCGCAAGCTGTGTTATTTTGTTACAAAACTTGAAATCAAATCTAATTTAATTATATTACATACTTTTTTAATATGGCAAAAAAGATTAAAGTCAATATTAAAGTTAATTTTTTATCATATTTGATACTTTGTTTGAAATAATATTTGATATTTTTATAACAGTTTAGTACCTTCAATACAAAATATTATTGAAAAATCTTAATAAAAAAATAATGAATTTTTTAAGTTACTTTGCCTTAAAGACAAATTATTTTAGAAATGTTTATTTAACTTTAATCTTATATTATCTTTGAAAATTTTGGCTTAATTGGATGTTTTCAAGTTGCCAAAATATATTTGAGGTTCTCGAGATAAAAACTGCATTAAAGATTTCAAATCTTCATATTTTTCTGTAGTTATAGGAAATAATTCACCGTAAAGTAATGGTAAAGTAACAACACATGATAAAATGTTCTGTGCACCTCTTTGGGTGGCAATTATTTGGCTATCAAAGTGACCACTGTATGTATTCCTGAACTCAAATGTTCTTGTGTGTTGATTACTAAATTTCATTTATTTTTTCGGCCTTGTGAGAATTGGTAATTCCTTCACACAAAACTTTAAAAGGAAAGTGCTCCAATGAAAAATTATTTCTTGGTCTACTGTGAACACATATAAACGGATAAACAGATAACAGATAAACGGAGTTAGCTTACATCTAGCCGCACTGATTGCATCAATCCAATAAGCAGGTACTTCAATTTTCATTTTCAAAATTCAATTTTAAAAGTCCAAAATCCTTATCGCATTCCTTGTAACTGTGACAAGGCTCAGGAAAATGAACAGTTACAGAATCAAATCGTTTCATAGAAAGGACAGTAAAAGTGCAAAAATCTGATCATTGTAAAATTTTTATTCTGCCCCGGGCAGGAATCACATAAAACATTTCAATGTCTAGTGGATGAAGACAGAAAATTCTCAAAGAAATGATACAAAAATGATGTAACCTCATTAGACTCCTTCTTTCCAAAAATCTCAATATGGCAATAAAAATAGGATTTAGAGTTGGATAAGACATGGATATTAAAATTATAAATAGCTAACTGCCTTTTATGGTAAATATCATTTGTGGTGATATTTGGCACAGACAAATTTTTACAAAAATCCATTGGTATAGCTTCTGAATCAGTTGATTTTCTTGCAGCTCTCTTTGCATTTTTTCTTCTCATACCAATTCTGTCAAAATCCCCATTTTCAA
This sequence comes from Catonia carolina, assembly GCA_035578175.1. Classification (NCBI taxonomy): domain Eukaryota; kingdom Metazoa; phylum Arthropoda; class Insecta; order Hemiptera; family Achilidae; genus Catonia; species Catonia carolina. The sequence continues at coordinate 48,068,222 of JAQMRL010000001.1, forward strand.
TTGGAAAAACATCTTCTGTAACTACAAATTTAAGTTCAAAATGTTTGATGCACACTACTGTTTTATCATTTACTTCAATATGATCTCCGTGAATCATATTAGCCCACTTTTCTGTTAAAACTTTATCGTTCGGGAATTTAAAAGTTGATGTATCTGATATTTTAACATAATTAGATTTACACCGAAATACCGTATAAATACTCCGATAATGAAGTTGACTAAGCGCTACCCTCAACCACACTGAAAACCAGTAAACACACGTGTGATTCAAAATTATGAAGCCCTACGACTGACGCCATTTTGTCCACTATCGATACTTGCATTGAGGTGTGAGTACTGTAGTCTGTAGCAGCCAGTTATGAGGGCTCATTATTATAAAGCATCATATGATATTATAAAAATAAAAATAATTTAAATTTTCAAAATAAATGTAATTTAAGTTATTAAAATATTATTAAATTGTTAAAAATAAATATTATATGTTATTCCAAATTTAAATCTAATATTATGTAAAAATAAATTAAATAAATTTAATTATTTTTTATAACAATAAAAAGTTGAAGAAGAAATAAAGAAGGGAGTCGGTGGCTGGTAACCGATAGAGGAAGTTTTGTTTTTATTTGCTCTAGCCTAATTAATGATTTGCTCAAAATAACTGCACGCTACAAATTTATTTTTTTTTTTTTTTACAAATAAAATTTTACCCAATTTACAAGAAACTTATTTACAACCAGGACTCACCCACGAGTTGCTGATGGAGTACCGTAAAAGAATTTTACAGTTTTAATGTCGCAAACTATTTCTTCACCAAGCTTTCCTTCCTCTGTCACTTTGTTCCAGACTCCAGTTCCTTCCACCCCAAGTCCGCTGTATTGAGCAAATTCTTCTTGTAACCTTTCTATTAAAGATTTTCCTGTGGGTCTCATTTTACTAACGATTTCCTCAGGCGTTTTGAAAAAATCAATTAACTTCCTTTTTCCTTTCATCACGACTGTGTTGCATAGTTGTTGCGACTGAGCTGGCCCGATGTTTCTAGGTGCGCCTCTTTGGGGTTTTGAGAAATAAGAAATATTAAACGTGTATCTCCCTAAAGTGCATTGATTGATATCTTTCAAGCATTTAGGATTTCCCCATTTTGATCTTTCGTCAAATTCTCTGCTAAAAGCCCATTCCATAATGCTCAAGTTTTCCTTCCATGTTCCGAAGCAAGTGTGTACAAGTACTTGGTCCATTGCAGAATTCCAAAGCTTAGGAGCTACCTTGTATAGAGTGGTTGTTGCTTCTTTGATTTTCAAAAGTATCCACTCATCCGTCATGTTAGCCCCTTTAAAGTCTTTAATGTTTGCAATAAGCATTGGAGTTAGAGAGTAAACGTGTTCTATATGTGGCTTTATTATTGCCATTGAAGAGATCAATAATAATGAGTTTTTCCAATCACCATTAGCGATTTCATCGACTATAGACCTTTGTGTCTCTGAGATAAGCTGCCTTTTTAAAGCTCCAACATGCCTGTTTTTTATAGCAATTAGTGCATGGGAGTTTATTTTTTGAAGCTCTTTTTGTGAAAGATTTTGTAACCTTTGAAGGGACTCCAAATGTACTAATGGTCCTAAGGACTTAGTTCTTGACTTCTTCAATTTGTTTGCAATGTTCTTTCCCTCAGCAAAAATTTCACACCATGCAGGCAGATTTAACGCTTTGGAAACAGAGTTCTTGTGATAAAGTATTTCCTCTTCAGCTTTCATTGCGTTTTGTATCAAATAGAGAATAGGAAATAGTGGTTTTGGGTCTAGATCAGTTCTGGCGGTAACTGCCCAAGCTTTAATCTCTGCATAGGGAGGAGTGTAGCTGTGTGTTTTGAGTTTACTATCATTCACTGTCACTAGTTGGTAAACACTTTCTAGTTTTTGATCAGGATTCCAAAGAGAAGTCATTACCAGTGAGCTGATCTTTCTTGCATTCCAATCGTACTCTAAACTGTTTTCTCCTGCTGCCAAAGTCATTCCTTCTTTTATTTTGGTATAAACCTTTTCTAAATAAGTATTGGAAAAAATAATAAAGAAATGATTTGCTCAAAATAACTGCACGCTACAAGTCGGTCTTGCAAGGACAGAGGAAAACAAAATTCCGCTTTTATTCTGTTCGGATGATTCAGATCGTTTTTGATTAAATATGTTTTCATTGGAATAATTAAAGTATTTTCCATTTGTTTCAGGGTGGATAGATTGTAAAATAATATTTTGATATTTACAATGAAAGAAATTATCCCTGCAGTTCTTTACCGATATATTATCTTTATTTTTCCCGCTGAAGGGCCAGATCCTGACGTAAGTTCTTAGAATTTGTTATAACGTTAAATCGCATAAATTAAAATATTTTAGCGTAGTGTATTATTATTAATGTTCATGAGCGTCCACTGTTAATAATAATAATGCTACAATGCATACGTATATTTCATATAACTACACATATTTATAATTTTAACATATTCTTTACATTAACTTAAATACAGTAAACTTTTGGTTATCCAAAATAATTGGGGTGAGCTGATTTCGGAGTATAAAATACCGCCTTATCATCTCCCAAGCTATGCACACAGAAGACAAACTGCCATAGTTTACGCAGATAAAAAATTACCTGCACTGGCAGACAGGGTAGTGGTAGATTCTGCATAAAGTCGAACACTACTCCAGCGACATCATCCCTATTAGTACACATATCCGTTACAGACTTGATTTTCTTGTAAAATTTACAAGCTCTCCTCTTGTGCACTAATAGGTCCGCCCCTGCAGCCCGTTTAGCATTATCATTCAATGAAGAAGATTTTATTTTGGAATTTAAGTCCTCGCATGACGAATATACGTCTACTTGAAGCCGTCCAAAACGGTATCCATAATTTTCTTTAAAGTGCTGAAGAAAATATTTATATGTTATCACTTGCTTTAGTTCTGGATGTTTTATAATCAACAAATCATGAACAATGTCACAGTTTAGACCGGCTTCCAAGTAACAGGATTTGTAGAATAGCGGCTAATTTTTTTGGGAAAAGATTCGATGTGAGAATAAACTTTGACAAGCACATCTTGTGGAATTTTGTGGTGTTTATTATGCCTTCCCCGCATATCAACAGGCTGAGCTTTTTTGGCTAAAAGTGATGTTAACAGCTTTACTTGATGAAGCATGTAAGCTTAGAATAGGATTACTGCATATCTCAATCCGTGCAGTACCCTTATAAGTACAATATTTGAATCACTAGATGCTAAAAGGGGTTAGAATAGCATTACTGCATATCTCAATCCGTGCAGTACCCTTATAAGTACAATATTTGAATCACCAGATGCTAAAAGGGGTTAGAATAGCATTACTGCATATCTCAATCCGTGCAGTACCCTTATAAGTACAATATTTGAATCACCAGATGCTAAAAGGGGTTAGAATAGCATTACTGCATATCTCAATCCGTGCAGTACCCTTATAAGTACAATATTTGAATCACCAGATGCTAAAAGGGGTTAGAATAGCATTACTGCATATCTCAATCCGTGCAGTACCCTTATAAGTACAATATTTGAATCACCAGATGCTAAAAGGGGTTAGAATAGCATTACTGCATATCTCAATCCGTGCAGTACCCTTATAAGTACAATATTTGAATCACCAGATGCTAAAAGGGGTTAGAATAGCATTACTGCATATCTCAATCCGTGCAGTACCCTTATAAGTACAATATTTGAATCAACAGATGCTAAAAGGGGTTGAGAGCACTTTTTTGGGAAAACAGTAAAAACAGTTTCTTTTGTTATTGAATGATTGTATATTGTTTCTACCTTGCTATCTCGCTAATTTATCTTGTCCTGACACTAATAAAATTGATAGAAAGGAAATTTGTTGAATGGTTTTTGAATTTTGCTTAATTTAAGTTCATTGACTGAGCTCTTTTTAGAAAATTACGAGGTTTAGTATATTTCAAAATGAATTTATTTCATACTTAATTCTAAAAGACTGTTTACAAAATACAATAATTATATTAACAATGGTTAAAAACACAAACAATACAAATTAAATGATAGTAAATGCAAAAATTGAATTAATTTTCTTTTAATCATCGTCCGGCTCACTGTCAGTGTTTCTGTCTACATTCGTTGTTGGCCAGTTTGAAATATCTTCATAGAAGGTATTCCTCAGGTATGTACTTCACACACTTCTTGATGTCAGCTAGCTTAGCAATATTTATTGGATTTTTTTCAATATAAGCTTCTTTGTCAGGAAATGCCATAATGCAATTTGAATTATGTCTCATCTGAAATGTATGCAGTAATGCTGAATCAATAAATGGGCGGGCAAAGATAATGCCTTTATTCGATGCATCAAATGAAAAATGTTGAAACTTAGATATACTGAATTTAACTTTTCTTTCTTTTGGTGTCCGTCGCCCAACAGTTTCAACTGATATGCATGTTCTTTTATAAAACCTACTCGACCAGTTTTTGTAGTCTAAAATATCGTTCCTGATTACTTCTTGTACTTGAAATTTTCCTGGTACTGAAACGCAATTTTCAATAATACTGGTAATTTCACGGATTGAGTAAATTCTGTCATACTTCTTCAACCATCGTTTGATTAAACTGAAATCACGGTTACACGGCAGGTACGAGTGACCCCGAATCGGAAAGAAATACTCAATTTTTTGGAAAATCTCAATGCCTGTCATCGCCAGCAAAAAACGTGTTAATACATTGTTTTTGTTCTGTCCTGCGCAGTTATCCGAGTAAAGATGTAATTCTGTGTACCGATTATTTTTCATTTTATCTTTCAAATAAGAGAACAAAAACGAACATACTTCATTAGGACCTTTTTGTCCCTCACCCTGATGATAAACATAAAAAGCGGCACTATTCTTCTTAATGTCGTGAATGCAAAATAGATTCACTGTAAGCTGCCGGAAATAAAACAACTCTTGCACTGGAATGGTAGGCAAACTAATGTTTTGCATATAGTCAATTGATAAAGCTAAAATGTTTGAATCTTCTGATGTAGTCTCAGATTGCAGCTTTTTGTAAAACTTTCCTGCTTTTCGTTTATGCACAATAAGCTCTGCTGATGCCACACGCTTTGCAGCATCATTTAAGTGTGGATTTTTGAGCTTCACTTTTATTTCCTCACAAGTGCAACAGCTGTCGACTTGGGGCCGTCCAAACGAGAGATCAAAATTTTCATGAAAATATTTCAGGAAAAAGTCATAGCCAACTTTATTGTTAACATGTTTGGATAGATACATTTCATGAAGTATTTTTATGTTCAATTTTTCATTTAAATATCTGTAAGTTCTATTGGAGTAGTGACTTTCCTTAATAGGAAAAGTTTTTTGAATTGAGTGATAAGAATTCCCCCTTTTAGCATCTGATGATTCATTTAAAGGAGAATGCAGACTGTTTTGACTCTATTGATGTAGGCCTATGTCTACTGTCATTGTAACATTCAATCAAACCCATTAAGTAAGTGTCTCTCTCATTTTTAGGTCTACCACTATAAACTGTACTAATGATTACTGACTTTTGATCCGCATCAAATATTGTAGTGCACATTTTTCTACATTTACAGTCTAGTCCAGTTGATTTTTTCTCCACTAACCTGTCTGTTGTCGTTACAAATTCCTCACTCTCAATCTTGCTTTCTTCATTACCTTCGTCATATTCCCGCTATACCTCTTCTTTTCTTTATTGAACTTTTACACTCTGACTCTGACATTTTAAAAATAGAAATCTGAAACTAACACAAGAGACAACAATACAGTTCTCAACTTAAAAACACAAAATTAATCCCTCAAGAGCACGTCAGATAACCTCAAAGTAACAGAACAAAGTGATACAGTAACACAGCGCTCCAAGCGGATAACTCTATAACCACTAACTGGTTCAGTTTAAGAAGGAACTTATTCCCAAAATCTTTTCTGTCGTCAACTGGCCAGAAACCTTCTGTCTTGTAATGTCATTGAAATAAGTGGATGTTTTCCTTCTTGATGGAAATCAGTGTGTCATTGCACAACGTCTAAAATGGCTATCTCAGTTCATTTCGTTAAAAATACGGAATATCTTCCTTTTTAATCTGACCGATTCAATTGTTCCTACAGCTCTAATTTGTTTTTTTCTCAAAAAGGTGTTCCAATATTGCCAATAAAGTAATATCTGTCAATGAAACAGGTATGTCCAGGAGGGATTCTTTGTAACAAATTATTTGCTACATTTTCTCCAATACCTAGAGCTTAATATGGATGATCTCCTGGCCAAGTACTAGCTCCTTCGTAAACAATAAAATCTCATATTAAGCCATCAGGAAAGGCAATTTCAAACTTTTTAACCCAACAGGATTCAGTTTATTTTCCACATATTGTTTTAGTATTGAATTTTTTCGTGAAATAATATAATCTGTTCATCGATTGAAATATTTTTTGGAACAGGCAATTGCAGAGATTTTGTTTTTGAAAGCTTCTATATAGGCTGTACTTTCCAAAATCGGTTATTAAGTTGTGTTTCGCGAGATATACTTAGATTATCTCAGAAGTTGATATAATTTCTTATTTTCAAAAATCGATCACGTGGAAGCTGTGTAACTGCAGGAATTTGTAGACTTTTTCTGTAATAAAGTCTAAGCCTAGGAATTCGCCTGACACCAGTTATGATACTAGCCCCAACAAGTTGTTTGTCTTAGTTGTTTTGCAAATTTTTAATTAACAGTTTGCTTCCTGTATTGCCCTAATATTGCTCTGTTGTGACAGATATTAGATTGCTCTGTGATATTAGATGTAAGTTTATGTTTGTATGTTTGTCCTATAAGTTTGTAATAGAAAATTTTTCTTTTTTTATGTACATTTTATTTATTTATTTAATTTTTTTTGTGATATTTCTATTTATAAGACATTTAGTTTATAATAAGAAAAACACGTTGTACACTTGGGCTCTTTACATCCTTGTTTAGAATAACAGGCGATGATAACCGTCCTGGTTTTTTGCTTTACAAAAAAGAAAAAAGTGAAATAAGAGCTCCCAAAACGGTCATTAAAATACTGTTCAAAATAATCTAAATGGGTCCAGTTTGTCCTCTTACCAATATCCCACTCTGGTTCTTCTATTTCATATGCATCTTTTAATTGACCTGTTTTCCATGAAAGTGGTCGAGTTTTCTTTTCAGCATTCGTTTTATTGCTTGGATCACTTGTCAGGCCTCCTTCTTCTTCGGATGCCGCTGATTCATTAACCTACATAAACCATCTTTAATTTAGTTTATACAGTTATTTTCTTTTCAATTTTTACACAGATGATATAAATATTATTTAAAATATTTGATAAATTATAAAAACTTACATTATTGTTAGTATCGGCCTCATGAAGTTCATCATCACTTCTGAGAAGACTAAATGCATTCAGTTTTGCCGAATGCGGACTGATAATGTTCCAAGACTGTATTTAATTGGTCAGCATATCGAAGTTAACACTGACATCAGGTTTCTAGGTGTTGTATTCGACAAAAGACTTACGTGGGTTCCGCATATTAAAGACCTACGGGCTAGGTGCTTAAAGGTGGTTGATATTCTGCGTGTTCTTACAGGTACAGGTTGGGGAGCTGATAGATCATATATGATAAGGTTCTACAAGGCTCTAGTGCGATCACGTATAGATTATGGTGCTATAGCGTACTCATCTGCTACTCCCACTTCGCTACGAATGCTTGAGAGTGTTCACAATTCATGTTTACGATTGTCTACAGGTGCTTTCCGTTCTAGCCCTGTTGTCAGCATCTTAGTTGAAAGTGGAGAAATGTCGTTATACAGACGTCGCCAGCAGCTTCCATTGACGTACTTTGCCAAGTTGAAAGCTAGACCTTACCATTTCTTGCATGACATCATTCTCAACAACCCCTGTCATGATTTGCATCTGATGAACGCCCGACAACCTTCACCATTCGTTGTCAGAACGTTGCAGATCGCCAACAACCTGGATATTTCTATTCCTCGTGTCTACCCATGTTATCCGTGTCTATTTCCACCCTGGACCATCGCTCAGTTACACTTTAACGTTGGAGTTGGTTGCTCGTTTGTTGCTAATGGGAGAACCTATTTGTTTGGAACACCTGCGGGAACCAGTGTTTACACGGCTGAACTTTATGCTATTAGTAAAGCTCTGTCTGCAGTCTGTGTGCGTGGGCGTCGGGTGTTGGTGTGCACTGATTCACTCAGTGCCCTGCAGTCGATTAGTGATATATATTCACGCCACCCGCTAGTTGCAGATGTCCACGGCACCGTGAAGCAGCTTACTGACTTTTTTTTGTAGTTTTACCCGTGGACTGCCATTTTTCGGGAATTTTTAAAAAATTGTAGCAAATCAACCCTTAGTCATAAATTTAAAAAGTAAAGATTAAATTAAAGCTCATAATTAGTAGATTACTTTGCATTTATTAAGATTATTATTTCTTACATTATAATGATAAAGATGTTTGATTGAAGAGTGGTATGTTTTCTTGAATTTAAAAAATTTTTCACAGTATGATGATGATATATAAGAATAATAAAATTAATTATACGAGTTAAATTCTTACAAACTAATGCCTATTTCTAATAACCAAATGTTTATTTCTTAAGTAAAATAAAAAAAACTAAGTATTATAATGAATTGTCTGCAAGAACAGTCTTTGCCCTTTACTTTCATACAACAAAAAATTTGTAAAAAGTTTGTAAAAATTGAGTTTATACCATATTTGTTAATGTTTATTGGATTTATTCTTTTTATAACTTTGTCTATTACTTTATCTATCTCTCTTTCGTTATATCCATTATTTACAGCTACTGTATATATTTTATTATATTAAATTCTTTGTACGCTTCATTTCCTCTTTTATGCAATTAAATGCCCTGTATATCATACTATAGTAAGCTGCCATTTTATGTTGATACAGGTGATGAGATGATTTATTTATTTATAAATAACAAAGTAAATTATGAAGTAACATCTTCTATCGTTTCGGTCTGCTTGAACCCTGTTGAATGGGGTTTTCTCAGGCTGAATGGTTTCAGCCTGAGACCTTAACCATTTTTCTAAATTCACATCTCTGATTTCTATTCTAATGCCTTCATCACATTCATTATTTTTACATACTTATGAACCAACTATTTTGTGTTTTTTAATATTTCTGCATCGATCAGATAATTGTCTCTTAACTCCATACATCATGTCCAGATACTATATTTGTTATACCATTGTTAATATGGCTTCCAAATATGTGATTCGATTTACCGATGTACTGTAATACTATAATATATTTTAAATAATTCTTCGTATTATGTTGTTTTTGTAGATACTGTTGGAGCTGATAGATAGTAGTACTTTACGAACGTGCATTAATGGTAAAGCATTGGTACACCACCTTACGAGCGATGTCGCATGGCCAGCAGCAGTTACGCTCGATTACACGGGTGGGTTTGATGCGCAGTTCGTAAAAATACCAATTCCCACCTCTATAGGAACACTGATGGGCAGAAAAATTGAATTGGTAAAAGAAGATAGTTCATATGAATTACCTTTATACTGGGATACTAAAATTATAGAAAAGCTCAGATTAAATGATAACACGTTACTTTTAACGATAAAATACAAAGATGCTGTTTATATTTATTACAATGTCGGAAGTTACATTAGCATCGAAGAACCTACAAATTATTCAGGTAAATATAAACAAATTAACTTTTATTTTGTTTACAGTCATCCATGACTTAAAAATTGAATCGTTAGAACTGAAATATCACATGTCCGCAAAAGTTTGTAACGTTCAACTCGTCTAATGTAAAATTAAAAACACAATTTTTACTAGATACTAGATTTACAACAGAAATACGATATTAAGAAAACAAAAGACAGTCGTTAATAAGCAAAAAAAGACAAATGTGTTAACAAAATGAATTTGTAAAATTTGAATTGTATATTTTAATTAATATTTTGACACTTATCCGTAAGGTCCGTTTCGGGATCTAGGTTATTAAATAATTAATATACTAAAGTTTACAATTACAAATACTTCTTACACTAAAAGATTTACAAAATAAATAATAAACTAATTATAATGAGTAATACAATAAATAACTTAATAATTTACTTTAATAATTTATTTTCGCACTACTTACAATCAATTTTATAGAATACGCAAACAAAATGAAACTGAATACACAAAAACTGAATTTAATGCACCTACACAATAACTTTAAACAATACACATACACACAAAGACAGTATAACAATACCTCGGAACCGTTAAACTGATATAACGCCCCGATAGTCACTCGTCAAAGATCAAACGAATACTAACTACCTGACCGCACTCGGGCGCTCTGTATATAGCTTAGATGAAAGAGGTTTCTTGAAGGGCACAGAAATTCGACCAAAAAGATAATTCCAGAGTGGCACAGAGATTCCATGCAAATAATAAAGTACAAAAAACCCTTATTACTGGAAAAGTCCTATCTATTGTAAACAAGTAAATAGATCTATTGTAAATAGAATAAAAGTTGTTACAGGGCGACCTTTTCATAAATAGTTGTACAACAATAACCCTACCTTCTCACACACAATAGCGCGGTCATTTAAAGAACTTCTATTGTTACTTTTTTATTGCATTATCCACTCTTTACCATTCCATGAATGAGGCACTAGAAATTTCGCGAACCATGCCCTTTTTTTATATTGCCACAATATATAATTGAGGAGTGTTAATGGTAAAGACCTTAAGTGCCAAAAAGTTAATTTTACAGGAGAGCAGAAAAACACTTTAGGCAGATGCTACAAAGAGTGACATGGTAAAGACTATAAGTGCCACGGTAAACAAAAATGCATTGAATACAAGAAAGGTACATTTATTTTTACATTTACAATATTTATTTTTATTTCAAAATTTAAAATACAAGAAAGTTTTTTTACTTACATTTTTATTTTTGTGAACTCACATAAAAATCTTATTCGTCGTCAGAATCCTCACTTGCATCACAATAATTTTCACCGCAAATGTTTCTATAGAAGTCTCTGTATTTAGGATCCAAATATTCGGTCATAGAGAGTAGGTCCTTCTTTTTTTCATCGCTTATTTTCCTATCCTTTACAACCGAGAAAGCCCAATAACCGACGGCAAATTACTTATTTTTCCCCCTTTTTTAACAACTTAAAAACATTCCATTCGACTATTTCATTGAATACGTATTATATTTCAACCCTTCTAGGATAAATACTAACAGCACGCAGGTGAGAAACTTTACTTAGTTTAAGATTATCAGTTTTAATAAACTGTTTGGCTAAAACACCGAAGTCAAAAAAAATCACTTTCTAACATATTAATCACTTTAAAAGGATTTTGTGGCCTTGCACTTTTAACAATGTCTTCCAGCTCCTTCGGAACCATAGCTTTCATTGAGCGTTTACGTTTCTCAATAAGTCCAAAGTCTCTATCACAACTCATATAACTATGGCCAGAAATAAGATATTTTAACTCTATTACATCAAAGTATTTCTTGGCCACCAAGTATATAACTGCCATCAAAATCATTCGGTTTTTATTTTGAGCGGCACAGTTATCACACCAAATTATGATATGCTTAGACCTATTTGTTGTAAAGCCAGATGACATGACTTTTAAAAAAGCAGGAAGCAATTTCACTTCCACCTCGTCCAGCAGTATTCCCATCCCACATGCACATGTAGCTGTCAGTATTTGAATTATTGTGCAAGCAAAGGTTATAGCACGTTAATTGCCTAGAATAGAACATGGATGAGTGGGTAAGTGTGGGAACGAAAAGAACTTGCTGTAAATCCATGTTTAATGTACATACAAAACTACCAGGTAATTGAGACTGTTGTATATCAGCTTTCATTAAATTGTAAGCTTTTTCAGCACGCATTTGATGCAATTGTAGGGTTTCACTAGCTTTTTGTTTTTCAATAGATATAGATGAAGCTTTAATAGTTATACTTAACTTATCGCACATTTTACACGTATCAACTTTTGGTTTTGAAAAGGACAAATTCTTGAAATCTTTTTTGAAAACCGTTGTGTAATATCTGTATGTAATTTTGGTGTTAGGGTATTTATCTTTAAAGGCAATGAAAAGTCTATTGAAATTCAAATCGGGGCTTAAGTATTCCCTTGAGGATTTCTTTCTTGAGTAATGACTTCGTTCTTTCGGAAATGAAGATATATGGCTCCTTACCGAATTTCGTTCATCACTAGTATATTTGGATTTGTGTTTATTTGCACCCTCTGTTTTGCCGCGTTCATCTTCATAAACAAGTAACCCCATTTTTTTTCTTTTTTTGAATATTTTTCAACTGTTGAGAAGAAATACTAAAAATATTTTTGAAAGTGTTACAACATATTCGGATGTGATTGCCTGCTTCATTCGGTATTGTATATGAAACAGTTGTGTCTCCTACTTTCAGAAGGGTTGTCATAAGTTCCATGACGCTGCCGGCCTATGTTTAAAACCGTTATGCGGTTAAGTAAATAAGTACCTTGTTCCTTGTTATTTAATTTATAAAATTTGGTGAAAAGATTTAGTTTGTGTTCACTAGAAATTTTACCACAGTCGTATTTACACTTACATATTCGTTGAACGGATGGTGCAGTCTTTGCAGGAATAGGCTTCCCGGTAGATGTTGTATAAGGCTGTCCTCTTATTCGACATATTTGCCGTAACTTCTTTGCCTGAGATTTATTTATCACTTTCATCGTAGTAGAAGATGTAGGATTATTCATTTTTCCTTTATTTCAAAATAAGACTCACTAAAACACAGTTAAACACCACTAAACAATAGCATTAAAATACCAACACAAAAAAGCGTCACTACGAAATAGTAGTCAACAAACATATCACGATGGCGTTGGCACTTAGGGGAACCCGGGGCAGAGCGGGTACTCTTAACAGTTAAACCCCTACAAAAATGTTATTACAGGGTGAAACAAACGGACAATTGTGATTTAATTGAACTTAATTTATTCTTTTTCTAAAAATATTACACACTAAAGAAAATAATTAACCTAAAAGAAATATTTTAGTAAATAAAAAAAAATGGTAAACGGTCCATTCTGCCCCAGTACTGGGGCACAATGGACCACCGTTTGAGCAGAATAGAAAATGATGTACAAACATAATTAAACTGCTTTACAAACTGCTGTACAATATTAAAAAATTTAAATAGTGCTTAACTGTTTGTTAATCTTAAAGTTAAATCTAAAAAATTACAAAAATCTAAAAAAAAATATCATATATCATCTAAAAATCTAAAATCTACCATCTAAGAATCTATTTAGCTGAGTTAGCTTCAGAGTTTTCACAAATAGTGCTAAACTGTATGTTAATCTTTAAGTGAAATCTAAAAAAAAACAAAAATCAAAAATCTAAAAAAAAATATATATAACAACCAAAAATCTAAAATCTCAGCGCTTCTTAAACTTTTTTATATAGCGACCCCCTTCAAGCTTCGGAAATTTTAAAGCGACCCCCTCCTCCATATAATGAAATATATATTAACTGTAGATGTAGATGTAATATCGCACTATTTTACAATGTAAATAAAATAAGGATTAAAGAATACGTACCCATTCATTTCACATATATATAATTGGAAACGTTGACGGGATATCGGTCGTAATAAAACACAATAAATAGAATGACATAAAACTATATATATATATATTTATTCAATAGAAAAAATAAACTTTTGTAACAATTTTTTTATAAGAAAACATATTATTGACATCAAACAATATTAATGTGACGGATGTGATTGTTTATTTTTACACAAATAATTAAATCTAGGCTCAATTTGAGTTAGTGCAGATCGTAATAAATTTTCAACGTTTATTAAAGTTGAACGGTATTTTGATTTTATGTAATTTAATGTGGAAAAGGCTGATTCACATAAATATGTTGTATAAAATGGCAGTAATTTGTTCATTGCCATTTCCGATAGTAGGGGATATTCTGATTTGATTTCTATCCAAAATTCATGCACAGGCACTTGAGAAAATCTGAGTCGCAAGGTAGTATCACTTGTTAATTCGGCAAATTCTTCGTGTGCTTTTAAGTTTAAAAAATTAATTTCTTCCATTTCAATTGAAAATGGATTGCAAATCCATTGTTGTGTATCGATATCATTGGGAAAATACCTATGCATGTAAACTTCCATATCCTTCAAATGATTAACTATAATTTTTGTTATAGGAGTATCTTTTTTTGAAATATTGTTACTAATTATATACTCGTCAGTAAATGGAAACATTTCGAGCGATCCACTTTCCACTCTGTTCTTCCATATAAGAATTTTTTTAACAAAGGCCTCAAGTTTATTTTTTAACATAAACATATTAACGCAGACTCCCTGCATTGATAAATTCATATCATTGATTTTATCAAAAATATCTGCCAAATAGCATAGCTTGAGAAGCCATAAATTATCGTGAAAATAATCGGCCAAATTAGAATTTTGCTCTGTTAGAAATATAAGAACTTCATCTTTTAAAGTTAATAATCGTTTCAAACTTCGACCTCTTGATAGCCACCTAACTTCAGCATGTAGCAATAAACTTGTATAATCCGAATCCATATCAATGCACAAATTTTTAAACAATCGACTATTAAGTGCTCGACTTTTAATAAAGTTAATGATTTTGACTGCATCAAAAAACACAGTGTTTAATTCTGGTGCAATTTTTTTAACAACAAGTGCCTCTCGGTGAATCATACAATGTGTAAATGTAATATGATCATTTCCAGCTTTAACAAATGCTGTAAAACCAAGATCTTGTCCGGTCATTGCTGCAGCACCGTCCGTGCACACACCAACACAATTTTTCCAATTTAATCCTTCTTTTTCAAAAAACTCATTTACTTTTTTATATATATCTTTTCCACGAGTATGACCTTCCAGAGGACGACAAAACAGTATATCTTCATGAATGCTTCCCTCATAAATATATCTTACAAAAAGTAACAACTGTGCCATTTTTGAAATGTCTGTCGACTCGTCCAGTTGTATTGCAAACTTTGAGCTGTCTTTAAGCCTCATGAGAAGCTGTTGAAATTGATCATTGCTAATGTCTGAAATTCTTTTGGACACAGTGTCATTTGATAATGGAATTTTACTAATTGCAGCAGCATACTGTTTTCCATGAACAATTTCAGACATTCTTATAGCTGCAGGTAGTCAAAGTTGCTCTCCAATAGTAAAAGGCTTTTTCGTTTTTGCTATCAAATACGAAACTTCATACGATGCCAATAGATATTTATCATTCAAAGTAACATACTTCTCCAAAGTTTTCTTTTCTTTATTTGATGTTTGCAAAAGACGCTCAAAATATTCTATTGGCTTTTTTGATAACGATGCATGTTTAGTATTCAAATGTCGTTGCAGTTTTGACGGTTTCATGCTTTCTGCAGCCAAAACTTCTTTGCAAATTAAGCACACTGGTTGTTCTTCATTGTTGTGAGAAGAGCATGTGAAGCCATACTGCAAATATGATTCGTCATATTTTCTTTTTTTTGTTTTGCTAGAAGTCGGATTTGAAGCACTGCAACTTGGTTGTGACGGCGTGGCAGACTTATTAGTTGGAATTTTAATTAGCCATTTATCCATGATGGTTAAATAATAATAAATAATTAAACAAAATGTAGTTGAACTTTAACGTAATAATTAAAAACACCAACTGAAAATTACACAGTAAATACACACATGTCACTACGAAGACAAAGCTGAGTCCAAACTGAAGTACAAACAGAAAAATAACTACACTCAAATCTTTACCAGTGCAATGACAACAAATTACGATCAGATCAACCCCGACGCATGGCGTGTTCAAAGTGTGCAGCGCACAAAGGCACCGTATCACAAAGACGCCGAAAAAGAAGCTTTCATTTAATTTTTTTTATTATTCTTTTATAAAAATAATATGCCGATTCGCCTAGCCTAGCTTGATTATGCTTCCGTATTGTATGTGTAAGCTGTAAGGCGACGCGGCGTCTGGGTACTTATAATCACTAAGTTATCTTGCAAACACTGACGCCGGCGGCCAGACATCAATGTCGAACGTTCAGTTGAAAATCGAGAAGCGCGTTGTATTTATTATTTTAAATGCTACTTCCATATTTTCATTTATAGGCCCTACATAACAGTTTTGCATCGCCACTTTTTTCAAAAAAATAGTTATAATAAAACTACAATAGTATTTTGTATGATTTTTATTTGTATTGATATTTGTACGTAGTGTGTATACTAATTTTAAAATTTTATTTATAATGATTGAAAAGTATCAGATCTTTGCGACCTCCTTTCAGTAGTCTCGCGACCCCCCTGGGGGTCGCGACCCAAGTTTAAGAAGCGCTGACTACCATCTAAGAATCTATTCAGCTGAGTTTGCTTCACAGTTTTTACAAGTATGAGGCGTTTCATCATCGTCACTATCAACTTGATCACAGGAATTGTGTGCCCATTTTAAACACGAAGCACAGGCCACCCAGCCCTCAGTAGATTTTGAGTAAAGGTATTTGCAGTAAAGGCATTTGCAGTCACCATCATCTTCTTCACTCGATTCACTTTGCTCCTTTTCGGGAGTTTTCTTCTTAGACCTACCGCCAAATTTTTTCTTCTTCATAACCTTTCCCGGGTTCCTTTTAGGGGAAGTTCTAGAATTCTTTTCTAATGACAACTCTAATTTACTTTTTGCTTTCTCTTCTTTATTCTTGGCTTTTAAATTGGCCAGTTCAATAGTCATTTCGAGTTCGTGTTTATAAGGCGATGAAGTCAAAATCACGGTTTGCCCTTTTTTGCAGTTTCTTTTCTTCTTTCCCCTTGACTTTGCTTTTGGAACAGCCATAAGATTTTGTGGAGATACCCTGGGAAACGATGAAGAAATTGCCGGTTTACTAAAACTGGAAGTTTCAGCAGAAGTGGGTCTAGTGGATGGACCAGGTAAAGAATCATCACCCGCAGGAACTGAGATACCAGGTCTACTCAGATAAGAACTCGGTTGACTTTCTATATTAGTGGGTTCATCAGGCAAAGTTTCAGGGTCAATATCTGTTGGTTCAGATGGCATAAAATCAGCGTCTGTAAAGACTCCCATGTTGGGAGGCCAAATGCCAGAAGCTTCAAACCCCTTAATTGCTTTTTGCATGGATGCCGCACGTACAAATGCTGAACCGAAAAGTGATGCTACTTGCCACAGTGTTATTACTTTGCCGGGATTTAAGCGTAACCACTTCCGCGTTTCCTCTTCATAATACAAACTGATTGGTTTCATAGCAGAAACGTCTAACGGTTGAAGTCGATGCGACGAATGGGGAGGAAGACATAACATTATTACTCCATTTTCTCTCGCGTAATCAATTAGGTGGAGATTTTTCGTGTGAGTAGTGTGGCCATCTACAATCAAAAGAACCACATGATCCTTTGACGCTCTCGAAAATTCAACAAATTTCTTGAACCATTTAAAAAAAAGTTCGGCAGTTACCCATCCGCTTTGATTACATTCTGCCCAACCTCCGGGTGGCAGACCAAGTTCAAATTCTTTTTGCATTCTCACTCTCGGAAAGACTAACATTGGAGCCATATAAGCACCGGCCGCCGAAACACAAATCTCAGCTGTCACATTTTCCCCTCTTTCAGATGAAGTTAAAACGCCCACTTGTCGTTTTCCCTTCAATGAAATAATTTTTGAGTGTCCTTTAGGGTTAACGGAGATACCGGTCTCATCGGAATTATAAATACGATCGGCTGTTAGTTAGTGTTTATCGATAACTTGTACGAGCAAGTCAAAAAACTTCTTTACATTTGGGCGATTAAACCCCATTGCTCGAGCACCAGAAGTTGACTCAGGTTTCCGAGTACTGAGGTTCTGATGCCTTGACAGAAACTGCTTCACCCAATCCTCACCTGCCATCCGCCCGTCTTTATTAAATGGGTGGATCAAATTATTTTTTAAGCCAACTGAAAAGCAAGGGAACGGAAATCCATCCGTGTTAAGCCGAACAACCGTCCTTCCATATCCTTTAAATATTGAACGAGTTCCAACTCTTGCTCAGATGTAAACACTGAAATTTACCTCTCGATTTGTCAATTTGAAAACTACAGTCTTTAAGTTTTTTCTGAACAGCTCTTTGTAACGTTGTCTTAGGTAGCCTACGTTAAATTGAACAGATGCTTTCCTTAGCCCCATTTCTTTAACTGCATCGATTGCTTTAAAGATCGATTGATCTTTAACTGCATCTTTAACTGCATCGATAGCCTTACACATGTCATCTAGAGACCATTCTTGTCGATTAGTTTTGCGTAAGTATTTACGAACCATCTGTGAACAAACAAAAAATCATATTAGTGCTACTTAATTAAGAGCGTAATATGACTTTTTTTATTATTTACCTATATTTACTTATGTTTCGTTGAAAATTTTATTAAAAATCTAAAAAAATTAAATATTAAATATTTAAAGCGATAAATATAAATAAGGGGCAGAACGGAACCATGGTCCGTTGTGCCCCGTTCCATTCTGCCCCACACGTTGAGGTTAGGTACAATTCCGATTCGACAAGAAAGGTCTTCGAAATACGAAAGAGTAAATACATGAAATAGTAAAGAAAATATAGTAGTTTAAGAATGTGTAAATAGTAATGCAGTAAAATAACTCATTTTTGCTTACCTTAATTCAACCAAAGGCTCGTAGTTACAACCAACTGCGTTAATTTATCACTGACTCACAAACAAACTAATTGTACGCTCTCACAATCTCAACTATGGTGTCCTCAGTAGCACTGTTTTCGTAATACTAATACGTTCCGCTAGAGTGAAGTACAGAACAGAAAAAATAAAACGGCTGTTCCGTTGTGCCCCGGTATTCCGTTCTACCCCGGGTTCCCCTATGTTCTTTGCCAAATCGGTCAGCTGCTACATTACGCTACTAGCGCAATCTTCCTACGTCTCTACAAACTGAAATAAATGTCATTGGCACATTTGGTTATTACCAGGAAACTACCCTTGTAACATACGATCGTTTAAACGAAAAATCAGAAAATTTTTGTTCGTGGCACTTACGGTCTTTACCATTTACATTCCTCAATTGACGACACCAAATTAAATAAATGAAATTAATTGAACAATTTTAATAGAAACTTGATACGTTTTAAATAATAAATTGTAAAAGTGTTCTTTTAACATATTATTAGAACATTTTGTAGAAAGGTAGTGCTAACACTTTAAGAAAAATTTGTTATGCCCAGGCACATTATTTTAAATGATAGAATTAGGCAATTAATAGAAATTTAAACACAAATAAACAACAGTAAGACACTTTATCCTTTTAATTGTCCTAGTCACTTTCAAAAGAAAGGTCGTTATCTTAGTATTTTCCATGTTAATTGAAGATTTCAAGCAATTAAAATAGTCCCAGTGAACTTTAAGAATAATATGTTCATCGCACAATGACAGTAGATTGTTTTTCTCCTTATCACTTGTTATTAGTTATTGATCACAGTAAGCACGTTCAAGTTGCACTTCGGCATCTTTCGCTAAGTTCTTGTTCGAACATCAATATCATCTAACTTGTATCACTGTTGTTATTTTTTTTAAAAAAAGAAATAGACAAAAACTAACCTCTAAAAACATAACCTTATTTTAATCATGAGTGAAAGACGGAAAATGAAAATCGACCTGTTTGGCTTCAAAATATGGAAAATCACTCTTTCACGCTAAACTAGGCTCTGTAGAGAAAAACGCTTTCAATAAAAGTTGTAGATCTTCTAATTTTGTATAAATTTGATTATATTCACTTTTGTCGTAAAATGCATACCAAGGCCGAAATCTTAAAAAAAATCAATTTTTCACACGTTTTCGTGAGAAAAAACAGAAAATCGCTAATTACCACTAAACTAAGCGTTTTACAAAAAAATGTTTGAAATAAAAACTGTAGAATTTTACATTCTCTACAACTTTTATTATATAACGTTTTGCGCTAAAATGCATATTAAAGCCGAAATCTTAAAAAGAAAATGTTTTTACGTGAAAACAGCCTTACCCAGAATTTCAGCAAACATGGCGCCTACCCTATCTTGTAGAGAATAAAAAGTTTAGTAAATGAGGTTTTTTAAAAAAAACGTAGGACCAGTTTTTGAGAAAATCGCAAAAAAGTGAAAAATTACACGAATAAACTACTACTTCCGGTTGACCGATTTTGATGAAAATGTTCGTGTCGGGTGCGGTAGTGGTATGTAACTTAAGTTTCAAGTTTCAAGTCCGTACGATGTTCCGTTCTTGAGATATTCTGTTCACACACAGACACACACACACACGCACACACACACACACACACACTCACTCACAGACACACACACTCACTCACAGACACACACACACAGACCAATCGCTAAAAACATGTTTTTTGGGTTTAGGGGGTCTGAAAACGTATAGATCCGGTGAAAACTCGGTTTCGAAAAATCGACATGAAAACAATACTTTCCTTCCTATATATTCATATAAGGTAAAGCAGGGAGATATGACGCACCATTTTTTAAAAAGAGATAAGTCATCAGTAAATAAACTCAGATCAGTCAAAATTTTTGTGCTGATTACTTAAGATGTTACCTTTTTGAGCTAATAGTTGAAAACCGAATAACTAGTCAATATTCGACGATAATAATTGAAAACTGAAATATTGAAATTGCGTCATAACTCCCGGGTAGGTGGGAGATATGACACTTGGTAGTTGGGAGATATGGCTTATGCGATTTTCCATGTTAAAATAAAAATAATTCATAAATTACAAAATCGTAAATATATTGCTAAGAAAATGTAGAAATACAATAATATTTACATTTGAATGAATTTATGACATAGTAACATAAAATGTATTGATAAATCGTTAATATTTTTATAATATAATACCAGTGATAATGAAAAAAAATATTGATAATACTGATAAAAATTTAAATTTAAAAACTATTACTCGTAGTACAATTATTATTGACAACGGTAATTTATAAATTACTACTGGTAAAAATATTGATGAAATAAAATAAAAAGAAACACGGTATTTTCATAGGTACTTATTTATTTACGTTATTTAATGTTCTTGTTTATTTTTCTTTTGTCGAAGATTTTCAGCCCTAAAACACGCTGTACATTTGTCTTTTTGAACTGTACATGATTCGTGCAACCATCTAGAGCACATTACACATTTTATCCAGTCTGAGTTTGAGGTTGTTTCGTTATAATCCTCAAGACACTCAACACACTCATTTTCACTAAATATTTCTAGATTATCACTCGAATCTTGCAAAACAATGTGTTCATCTTCAGACGAACTGCTGAAATTCATAATTAGTCGCTTTTTTGCCTGGTTACGCTTACGTGATATTTTGACCTTTTTCTGCACTTCGCCCTTTTGAAGTTTGTTCTTTTTCTTCTCAGCTTCATCTTTTTTCTGTTTTTTTATTGCTATATTTTCTGGATTTGTGAGAACTGAAGCCAGCTGTTTTCGAGAACCCTTCCGTTTCTTGGTCTTCTCAGGCTCTGGTACTGGTGAACATTTATTCAAAGCCTTTGTAGGTGTAATGTTCGCGTTTTCTGAATTATTCAAATCCGAAACATCATGAAATCGGTTTGCATAGGCTTCAACTGTCACTAATGGTATAGTTTGGATGTTATTTTCTTCAGTGTTTTGACTTAAACAACTAGGCTGATCATTAACACAAAAAAATTACCAGACGATTGTGTTCTGGCTGGATCACTATCAATTGAACCTGGAGGCTGTTCATCGTTCTCTGAATTCGAGCTATTTTCTTCGACATCTTGTTGGACAGAGGTTAAAAATGCATATTCGGGTATAAGTGAACGATCGAACGGATGTATGCCTGTTGCTTTGAATCCTGAGACTCCTATTTCTGTAGTGGCTGCCTGGTTCCAAGCTTTTGACAGCAGCTTACCGAACTCGCGCCTGTCAAGTTTATTGTTTTGGTTAACAGTTCCCCATTCCTGACATTGTGCTTTATAGTACGCTTTGAGGGGTCCAAAGAATGTTCGGTCTAGGGGCTGCAAAAAGTGAGTCGTGTGACTCGGTAAACACAACAATATAATATCATTTTCTTGAGCTTTCTGAAGCATCTCTGGTGAACTTACGTGTGAACTGTGGCCGTCAAGTATAAGCAAGCATTTCCCTGCATTTTTACGTGGAATTAAATGGTGTTGTAACCATTCCATAAAAATATCCGAATTTACGTAGGCTGATTCCTTTCTCATTCTTATTACCGACCCGGGAGGAGTAAAATCTTCCCACCTTGTCTGTTTTTTAACCCCTTTGAATATTATATATGGAGGCAGAAATGTACCCTCGGCGTTACAGCAAGCTATAACTGAAGCAGTTTCACCTCGCTCAGTCGATTTCCGAACGTGGACCTCCTTACTTCCTCTCATGGCTACCACCTCCACTGGCTCATTGTTCAGCTGTAATCCTGACTCGTCCATGTTATATATATTACTGGGTTTGTCCAGCAAATTGTTTTCAAGTAGTACTTTTTTTAGTAAGTCGTAGTACTCATTGACTCTTGGTCGCGTCATACCCTGGGCTCGAGCTTTAGAGATCCCCTCTGATTTTCGGACAGTTAAATCTTTATTGCGACGTAAGAATGAGACCAACCAATCCTTTCCTGCTATTTTTTTCTGTTTATTAAATTTATGTTTAATACCTAGGGCTTCGGCTAAATTAAAAGCTATTTTTCTTAAATTTCTTCTTGTTGGTGCGAATCCGGCCGCTTGTAGGGCTTTAATATGGTTGACTAATTTTTTTTCTGCATCTATACCTAGAGTACAGGGTTCGCCTAAAAATCCTTTAAGATAGTTTCCAGTTGTAAGTCTATTCCTTAATGTTTTTTCAGGAATATTGCTGTCCCTAGCCGCCTTCCGAACTGGGACTCCATTTTCTTTTACAGCCTTAACCGCTGAATCAAGCTGTTCTTGGGTCCAAGTTGCCCTGGTAGATTTTCTAGGACCGTATTGGGTAGGCATTCTCCAAATATCTGAAAAAATCACACTGCTACTTTACTTTCATTCAGTAATAAATTGAAATAAAGTAAAATAGCATAAGCGTCATATCTCCCTCACCCTTAAAAACATGCGTCATATCTCCCTTTCTAACAGTGCGTCGTATCTTCCAAACTGGCGGGAGAAAAGACGCAGCTGCTGGGTTGTTTATACAGTATGGCTGACCGCTCTAGAACACACCTAACCTATTCTCCTGACTTCTCACTTCATTTGTGTTTAAGAAAAATTGATCTACGGTTAATAGCGGAGAAGAAACTAAAAAAAAACCTGACACCCGAGCTTAATTTCGGAGTACAGAAATAAGATTTTCATACAAAAAGTTCTCTAACTTACCTAAAACAGTGAATAATAAGTTGAAAATCACAGCACGTTCTT
Source organism: Catonia carolina (assembly GCA_035578175.1). Classification (NCBI taxonomy): domain Eukaryota; kingdom Metazoa; phylum Arthropoda; class Insecta; order Hemiptera; family Achilidae; genus Catonia; species Catonia carolina. The sequence continues at coordinate 48,091,711 of JAQMRL010000001.1, forward strand.
TTCACAACTAAACAAGATAGCGTCACTAATCAGCAGCGCACTCGATCGTTCCAATTCTGAACTACACCTCCCGCGTCATATCTCCCCCTGCGGCATATCTCCCGGCTTTCCCTTGGGCAAGAGAAAGTAAAAAGTAGTACATTATGGGCTACATTTTTCAAAGTGAATTATCCTCATATTATCCCAAACCACTTCGACCATTAGAGTTTTGAATGTAGTATATCTAAAAGAAAGAGTTAGTTTTTGAAGTCGTAAATGTAAATGCAATTTCATTGTAGTGGTGACCAGTCTTATTCGCAGTTTTTAATACGGATAGTAATTGTAAAGGGTGAGTGATAGGACCTCCTTTTCTAATTCGTCTCCTTTCTTTCTAGATTGCTGCATTTATGTAGAATAATTTTCGTTTGAGTGTGACCAGCAAAAAGATACTCCTGTGTAACTGATTATATATTATTGCTACAATGAATAATAAATATAAGGCAGCAATATTTTTATTCTTTTTTTTACCCAGTACAATTATCAGCATTAGAAATTAATTTCGTCACACCGATACTTATTTTTTTCAATTACTTGCAGTAGACATGAACTAATTTCATTGGCTCCTTGCTTTGCTGTCGTCTCTGTTCAGAAGAAGCAAGTGCCAAGTTTTGACTGAATGTCGAAAGTAGTAAAATTAAAACTCCAGAGCTTTCGTTTATAGTACAATGATGAACATTCTCCACAAGGCACAGACAGACCGCCTAAAAGTCAAAATAAATCACAACCGTTGAAATTGTATTCTGTTGCAATTTTCAATCAGAATTTTTTTGTATTCAAGAAATTTTTCAATAATTTTCATTGCTTTTCAAGCAATTTTTTCATATCAGATACCAAGTGATAATTTTTTTGCGTCCGGGAGACTCCAGGAGGAGTACAGGATATATCAGTTATAATACCTGAAATACATATAAGAATCACATAATGTATTACTACTATCAAGAAAGAAATTCTTGTACGCTATAAAAAGTTTCACCGATCAAGTATTTTTAATGGAATGCAAATTATCACATTTTAAAAATTTTGTAGGCTATAATTATTTATATTTACGTTTAGTGTATAAGTATTTATATCCTCTCAAAATTACAATAAAATTGTAAACTGACCGGTAAGAGTTTTGCAGAAACTGCGTTGTACTAACAATTCAAAGGTGTAACAAAAGGTTAAGGATATCTGGAGTAGGTAAGAGTTTGAAAATATAGCACAAACATTACAAAAACGTCTAAATTAAAAATCTATATATAATTAAGTTTATATATAGATTTTTAATTTATACGTTTTTGTGATGTTTGTGCCATATTTTCAAACTCTTACCTACTCCAGATATCCTTAACCTTTTGTTACACCTTTGAATTGTTAGTACAACGCAGTTTCTGCAAAACTCTTACCGGTCAGTTTACAATTTTATTGTAATTTTGAGAGGATATCATAACGTTTTGTTGAATATATTATATAATTTCTAAAAATAAATTGACTATTGATGCGACCGTTTCTGCAAAACTCTTACCGGTCAGTTTACAATTTTATTGTAATTTTGTGAGGATAATTATGTTCTATCATAACAATACGCGAGATGATAAGTATGACGTTAAAAAATAATTTATTATTTATAATAATAATAATAATAAAAATAATAATAATTTATTATAGTTTTACATTTTTTGTAAATAAATTGTTTGTATAAAATTGATTTTATGAAGAAAAAAATTAACCGCCCAACGTGGGGCTCGAACCCACGACCCTGAGATTAAGAGTCTAATGCTCTACCGACTGAGCTAGCCGAGGATGCCAACTCATAGCAAAATTATAGCATATAAGACAGGGCAGCCGAACCGTAACATGTAACATGTATACGGTGCTGCCACCTAACGTCAATCGGAGGAGGAGGACATTTTCCGAGATCCGATATAAAAAAAACATACTAAATCGGGTCCCGCGGCATTAAAATTATTGAAAATAAATGTTTGCAGTTTGTTTTTAATACTGAAATGAAGACTAAATGTCGTTTAAAGTGAAACAATGTTATACTAAAGCATTGGAAACATGTTTTGATCAATAATTAAAAGAATAAAGATAAATGTGAAATTCGATCAAAGTTGTTAGCGCTAAATAAGCAGTTCGCTTGCGCCGGCTGCGAAAACTCTTACCGGGCGCATTTCAAGCGAAATGCTTAATTACGTTTAGTGTACAATTGTGTGTACTGCTTTGCTCGGGAGAAGCTAATATTAACAACACAAAACTAATAGTGTTATGGCTACTCATTGTTTGTTGATACTTTACATCTCTTTCGTTCGTCTTATGCGAATGTAAAGCTTATAATAACTCTCCAAAATAAACGTACAGGACTTTTCGTAATTTTCTCAAACCGATAAAACCAACTATCAATTACTCTTCTTTTATTTATGTATTTGTTATGATTAATTAAATGTACGACATTGAAAGTAAAATTTCTATATTTCTTATATTGCTTTTGTACATGATACAGAAATGATTCCTAAAAGAAACTGACGTATAAGTAGCTTGTGCAAAGGCATCAATTACATGATATTTTTAATATTAGCTTACATGTTTTGCATAATTTTTATTTTATTTTGTCGAATAATTGTTTACAAACGATAAATTTTATTAATCCAATGTAATATTCGAAAAAACAAACAATCCAGAAATAAGTTGTAATTTCCTTAAATTATTGACATGAAACTTGCACTATTAGCTTCGTCTCGGTTTGCTGTTTAATTCCTCATCTGATGGATCAGCAGATTTCAAATATTTATTATAACCATTCAAGAAGATTGAATCCAAAACTTTTAGTAACGTGAACAGCGGGGCCACAACGTGACAACGCAGGATACAGCTGCCGAAAGTCAATTGGCTCTGCGTGTGTTCTAGGCCACTATGCTCCGCCTTCATTGCTGTCTTTCATTCGTCCGAATTTACAATATAAATTATTCTTTCTTACCGTTCCTTTGGTTGCTATTTATTTTTACTTTTTTTTTAACTTACGATTGTTTTGGTGGTACCACCGTCTTCAAAGTTTTAAAGAAATTAAAATATAGAATGGTCTTTCTCATTTAGTCATCTCAGCAAAAGTCCTAAGTGCAACGTATATAATATAAATATTGTATGCTTTCTATGAACGACTACAAAATAAACTATTCAATAGTTTATAGACTGTCTATTCAACCTGATATTCCTTTGAAAATATCAAGATTATGAAATGCTGATGAAAATTCACATAATTTTCCATAAAAGAAACTATTAAACAAAACCAATTGAGTTCTTGATCTTCGAAGTCATTTTGACTGAGTTCAAATCAAATTCATTTTGGCTTCTGTTCACAATTAATAATTTCATTGTATAAGTCTGGTTGTAATTCCTGAAAAAAGTACCCAGTGTTTTATATTTTCATATCACAAAGAGAAGATACGTACTCACAGGTATCTAAAAACACCTGGCATACCTACTTTATAATTTCAAACTTGGAAAATATCTACGCATGCAATAACTAAGTGTATTAACAAAAACATTGTTAGTTGTAGAATTATATTTATTAAAAGCATTTAAATGATTGCAGATACAGAAGTAATTAAATGCCTTACAGTAATATTATATACTTAACGCGATGAGAACTGATATTTTAACGATCACGTGGACTGACGTAATGTCAAGATATGTTAAGTTATGTATGTTGTAATATGTTATGTATTAGATATGTTATGCCTGTGCATAACATATCTAATAAATAGTACTGTTTTACAAAGTACGTGCTCGTCCCTTTACCAGTTTTTCCATTAACACAACCCCGCTGCCAACGCAATAATTCTATGAAATAATACTTCAATAATTGAATGCGATTGTATGGTTACTATTTGATAGTAACTGTTTGTGATTACTACTATATTTGCGTTCTCATGAACTGTTTTTTTATGACATTAAGTTTTGTTAAATTTAAATAATAACAGCTTTGCGACTACCGAATGAAGAAGTAATGTGAAAATGTCAAGGCCTTCCCTGGAAGCCAAACCCTAGGTCTGCTAATTGGTAGTTGATAACTATCAAATGTGGATTAGATGCGTTTGTAATATTTTTATTTATTTTTTTGTTTTTCAGGTGATCGAAAGGATGTATCATTTTATATAATCCCTAAATTCCCAATAAAATCGCTAAGCGAACCGAATTTTGCTTTAAATCAAAGTCATTCCTCTACTTTAAGGTTAAATCTACTGGTTGGATGCAACCCTTCACAGATATTCTCCTTGTTGTGTAGCAAGAATGTTGGAGATGTTATTAGAATATCATATCCGCGCACTTCATTTCGTACTGAATTTCTAAGAGGAATGAAGCAGTTGCACGTCATAACAAATGGGTTAGGAATTTCCCCTGGATTATCAATTGTACTTCATACATTACAATTACCGATGTATAAGTAAGTAGTTGAATAAGTTACTTAGGTGGTTTTATACCCATTAAGGAATAGAACTTTAATGTTAATCATAAGTAATTTCTTTCATAGCTAGTATTAAACTGGTACTTTAGAGTACTGTTATAATTTTCTCAGTTGAAATAAATTTATTGAACGTTGTATTTTGTAAAGTAACATTATTCAACTCAAACCTTTTAGATCAGTATAATAAAATTTTACGTATCTCATACGTTGCAAAAAAACGATACGTTGCATGGAAAGGAAGAACAACCCTTTTATATACTAGTCCAGTTCCCGTTTTGTTACTACCTCAATCAAAACACCTATACTGTAATAACTAAAGACTGTATATGAGATCTAGCCAATAACAGTCAAGGTCAGATGTGAGGTTGCCCCTTCGCTTAGTCACACTCTGTTCCACCGAACTCCTGCTGACTTTTTGTTAGGCTGTTATCCACAGCAGGACTACAACGAGACAACGCAGGATATGTTTAAAATCACCAAATAACCAATAAATAATCCAAGAAACCAAACCGAAGAAAAAGATACATACCAAGAAATAATCACTCGATAACCAGTTAGTCACTCACTACACAGATCCCACACAGAACCACTTTTATAGGCTCAAAACAAACTAGCACGGTTGTTTTCGTAGGTTATAGCAGAAAGAATACCATTAATACTGCCAACTACGCAAAGCAAAAAAATCGTACATTTCAGAGTTGTGAAAAGAAATTTGAAACATTTTATTTGATTGTTAATTTTTTGTTGTAAAAGTTGACCAGCATTCTAGTGTATAGGATCACAAAAAAGTCATATACAACAAGTAACGTTCAGGAATGCATTAATTTTTTATTAAATTAAACATAAAACGTGTAGATTCCAAAGAGATAAATTTTTTAAAAAATCGATTGTTTTTGCTATTGTTTTGTGTTATTCTAACCTACAAATCTTAGCTTACAAGTTGTGTTTTATTTGTATACTTCTGTTGTGAGTCTCATAATTGTAAAAATAAGTTTTTATGGTTATACTGAGAATAGGGGTTTACAAGATATTGATATTAGCTATCTTCTTGACAATGAGGACTTAAGTGAAATAGAAGAATTATGTGAAGATGAGGATGCAGAAATTGAAGAATTCATCTCTCTAATGAATTCAGGTAACTAAGAGTATTTCATTGTTTGTATTTCATATTAGAGAGTATTCAAAACACACCCTTTCAGTCAGACCTTTTTTGTTTTAATACTGGTGTGATTGTAACCCATATTTTTTGTTTTTATTTTAGGAGCAGAAATTATTCCCGACAGTAATAGTAGAAGTATAGATGTAGAGCCCACTGATGGAATTACAGATAAAATTAATTGTGTAGTTAAACTGCCCAATGAGCAAGCTGCTGCTGAGCTACAACAAGCGAACAACAAAAATACTGATAACGTTATTGATCAAGATGTAGTAGTAGCCAGCAACCAAAAAAAGAAGAAGCAATTTTGCCATAACAAACTTGCGTGACAGAAAGGAGTACCAAAGACAATACTTCATTAAGAAAAATCTTACTGTACGAGAAGATGTGAAATTGCTACTTGGTGAATATGAAACCCCTCCAATACGACCATTTGTGGCAAGTATTGATGATGGGGTGCCTGCAGTTGATTTACTAAGTCCTTTAAAATTTTTTGAAAATTATTTCACATCCCAGATATTTGAAAACATGGCTTACTACACAAATTTGTATGCACAATTCAACAATGTGGCAAATTTCGTTTCTACAACTGTGGATGAGATGCGAAAGTTTATGGGTGTGCATTTAGTCATGGGAATATGCTCATACCCGAGGGTCAGGATGTATTGAGAGCCTCGTTTTGAAATTCCACTTATTTCTCAAAATATGAACTTGAATAGGTGGTTCAAATTGTGTTAAAATGTGCACATTTTCGACAGTAATGAGATTGTTCCACATCAAACAGACATGTTTTGGAAGGTCAGACCGTATTATGATACTATACAAGCACATTGTAAAACTTGAAGAAAACATGAGTACTGACGAGCAAATGGTCCCATTTAAGGGTAATTTGGACTGTAAACAGTTTATAGAAAACAAGCCTGTTCGTTGGGGATTTAAGATTTTTTATTTATGTAGTGACAGCGGGTTCCTTTATGACTTTATTATTTATCAGAGTTCTGATAAACAACAGACATTAAAAGTGAGTACAAGCAATTTGGTTTGGGAGTAAGTATAATTTTGCAGTTGTCAGAGCGTTAGCTGGGAAAAATTGTCACCTGCATTTTGATAATTTTTTTACTTTGTATAATTTATTGCAGCTGCTTAGTGACAAAAATATTTATGGAATTGGTACAATCAGGGTAGATAGATTTTCAAAACCATCTTTCACTTCTGATTCAGAAATTAAGAAAAATAAGGAACGTGGGTATATGGAGGAAGTTGTCTCGACGGATGGTGTAGTTTCGACAAAATAGTTTGACAATAATTCTGTTTTTATGGGGTCAAATTATCTTGGCATTGAAAACACAGATTCATGCGAGAGATGGGACAAGTTGAATAAAAAATACATTGACGTTCAGCGACCAGAGGTTGTTCAACGATACAATACTAGTATGGGAGGAGTCGACAAACTAAATTTTCTTGTTGCATTATATCGTACGTTCATCCGATCCTGTAAATGGTCATTAAGAATGTTTACACTCGCAATTGGTTTAGCTGTGACAAACTAATGGCTGGAATATCGTATGAAATCTAAAAGTTTTGGAATAACTGAATCAAAAATTATTCACATAATTCATTTCCGTATGAGTGTGGCCGAAGCACTCGTTTTGTCTGGCCAACGCTTAAACAAAAAAAGGGGAAGACCATCATCTGCCACAAACTCACCACAACAAGTAACTAAAAAAAGAAGGTAAAAAATATTGCTCCGTTGAAACGATTTGACTTCACAGACCATCTTCCGTGGTTTGACGTTTTTAAAAATAACAGCCAGTGCAATAACCCTTCTTTCAAATAGAAGACCTTTATCAAATGACTTAAGTGCAATGTATATCTATGTATTGGAAGGAACCAAAACTGTTTTGCAAAATTCCATTAAAAATAAATAAATAAAGGTTCTGCGGACAAATTGTTTAACCATTTTCTTAATTTTACTTCTTTTTAAGTTTAAACTCCAACAATTATTTTTTAATGCAATACTTTGTGTTTTTATGTTTTAAATTAGTAGTATAAGCACATTTATTAGAAAATAAACTCATTTTTTATTTTTTAACTGGATTTGTTTTATTCACCCGGGTCACAGGGTCCTATATAAGGGACAGTTCATATCTGGCCCCTAGATAATGGAAGAGTATCTTTGAACAATATAGGTAATAGAATATTGTATCGTCACTTGTGTATGTATAGCCGTTCGATGTTGCCGGCGAAACGGTTGTTTTTAAGAAAATATTTATAAACTATGCTTATTGTCTAGAATTTCTAAATGATCCTCACAATAAACTGTATACTTTGGTATATTTCCAATGGATATGAGTGAGAGCTATCTTTAATTGACCCAGTCAGTCATATTTAAAAGTTCTGACCAAAAAACTTACTAATTTCTTTTTGTTGTTCATGGAAAAATAGTTATTACGGTTTAGTCAATATTTGTATTATTTGCTGGGTTTTGTGAATAAATTTATTGTGAAACTATTATCTTTCTTAATTTCAGTGATACAGAAGTTTCATTAAATTCATTTTATAATTCTGCATATGATGTTATTTGGAATAATGAATTGACGACATTAACTAATTTTTCCAGTAGGTAAGTTTTTAGAGTTTTTCTCAAGTACCGGTAGGCTAGTGTATACTCGATGAAGGTTTACCCACGGACTTAGTATGATATCATACTAAGTCCGTGGGTTTACCCTATGTAAAGTATTTATCTTCACTTAACAGAGAGAAGTCATAATACTATCAGTTTCTTCCCAGTTTGACGTGACATCAAAGCTAAGGTAAAGTACTCTACAACATTGCTAACAAAAATGATTCCCTGTTGTATGTTTCCTGCATTACAATAAAGTTATTATTAACTAACAATTTACAAAAATTTTGGTTTATCAGTTCTTAATACTGATAAATTTCAATCAGAAATCCTTCATTGGAATATCTTTGACCCTGCACTGATGACATGTTACATGCATGAAAATGTTCCTTTTATTGTGTTTAGGTCAACAGCCGAAAGGCTGGTTTGAACCTCTAGAGGTTTTACCAAGTAAAAACGAGGAGTAAGGTGGTTTACCATTGCCTTCCTCACTGAGTTGAAAGAGTATGCTTATCAGCATGCTAGGCCCTCCGAAAAGCACTTACTTTCCACCCTGTAAATTACACCTTCACTTCATTCACCACAGGGTCTGGCTGTATAATGAAATTCATTACTTTCAGAGGAGATAACTCTGACTAGTGTCTTTTACACCGAATGCTCGTCCATGCATATATATGTGGGTGTTCGGGTGTGGCAACCCCGGGACCCCAGGTAAGAGCTAACCTTATTTCAAAACTATACACAGGTTGCTCTTACACTACACACAACAATAATACTACATCACACACACCACACTTTCTTTCAACACACACATTTACATACCCTACACACAACACATACACAAAGTTTTCTTACACACATTTATAATGCTGGCGAGGATGGGATGCGGGCTGGTCGTGCGTAACCCTTTCCGGATTGGAAGGTCTGGACTGTGGTTGTGCTGCTGTGAGCTTGCTCTGCCGAGGCTTTGCGCCATCCTTTAGCCCTTCCAGTCGCTTCGGTACTGTGGCAAGAAGTGGACCATGGGTAAGAGTGTCGGAGCTCTTACTGCTGCGTGCGAGCCTCTGGGACGTCGGTATCAGTGGGTCAGGCAGTACCTGACTCCCCGGCCCGGATGAAATATGTGGGAGATGGCTGCCGGGAGTACTCGGCCGGGTCCTTCTTTTTACTAGGGACCTGCGGCGTGCGCGGGTCATCTCTCCGCCCGCACCTTGCTTTCACGATGACTGGAAAAGCACTTAAGATAATGTTACACAAACAATCTTCCCCCGGTATGAAAAGACTATGGTCTAGCTTGTCGGACGATAGTGATAACAGTGGTGATAACACAGACAAATTTTTTGTTGTTCGTTGTGTTGCAGAAGAAGGGTCGCTGTCAAAAGTTTCCCCCTTCATTATTAACAGGTCTGTGCAGTCGGTATGTGGCTCGCCACATTCAATTAAAAAACTAAGGAATGGTACTTTGTTAATTGAAACAACGTCTGCGAAGCAAAGTAGCAGCGTTGTTAAAATTACACAAATTGGAAGTACTACAGTCACTGTAGAACCGCACAGATCCCTCAACTCATCTCGAGGAGTGGTTTACTCTCGAGATATACAAGATATGTCTGAGGCTGAGTTATTGGAGGAGCTTACCTCCCAGAGAGTGACGCAAGTCAAAAGAGTTATGCGTCGGGAAAATGGAATTGATGTCGGTACCCCGACACTTATCATAACATTTTCCACCCCTCAACCTCCGGATCGCCTTAAGTTGGGTTATTTGTCTGTTCGAGTGAGACCGTATGTCCCAAACCCTCTGCGCTGTTTTCAGTGCCAGGAATACGGACATACGAAAACAAACTGCAAGAAACCTGCGATATGCGCAAAGTGCAGTTCACCTGACCACTTAGATAGCGAATGCACTTCTGAAAAAGAACTATGTGCAAACTGTAAAGGAAGTCATTCAGCAAGGTCTCGGGAATGCCCCAAGTATAAAGAAGAACGGGAAATTCAGAAAATTTCGTCTGAACAGAAGCTTTCCTTTCCCGCTGCCCGGAGTGAGTACAGAAAACTAAATAGCATTCGAAATGCAGTCCAGCCTGACATTTCGTTTGCAGCTGCAACTAGTGTTCAGTCTCGTGTGTCTGGTGAGTGCTCGTCATGCGTTGAGTTGAAGAGTGTTGTTGAGAACCTCACTAAACAGGTTGCTTCCCTAACTTCTGCACTTAAAGCGTTATTAAGCACCAAGCAAACAGAAATTGGTTCAAAGAGCTCAGTGTCTCAAGTGTGTAACCTTTCTGCGACGCAGAGTACAAAAGCTCAGCTGTCAAGTAAGACAGCCTCTACCTCAAAGGGAAAACCCCTTTCAGTATCCAAGACGCTTCCAGCGGAAGCGTCTAAATTTCTAAAATCTCCTCCGTCTGGGTCCAAGATCCACGATATGATAGGAGATTCATCGGCCCTAGAAAAGTGCTTTATACAAGTAAAAGGGAAAAAAAAAGGAGAAAATTGTGTTTGAAACGTAACTCCTCCGTTGCGAAATACCCTTTAATAGTTTAATTCAATGGAATGTTCGCGGGATCCGGTCTAGGTATGAAGATATAAAGATATTGATCCGGGATAAGTGTCCGTTTGCGCTTTGCCTGCAAGAGACGATGTTACAACCTGATATCCGATTATCCTTTCGTGGATACGAAATGTTTAGGAAAGATTCCCTGCATGGTGGCCCTGGTGATGGGGTTGCAATATTACTTCACCAGTCAATGCAAGGGATAAGTCTGGATATCCAAACGGATATTCAGGCTGTAGCAATCAGGATAACTGTCCCGGTGTCGGTTTGCGTGTGTAATGTTTATTTACCACCAAACACAGACATTTCATACCTAGCCATGAGAGAATTGCTGGAACAGTTACCAGCTCCATATATCATCTTAGGAGATTTCAATGGTCACCATTATTCTTGGGGCTCCTCACTGTGCAATGGTAGAGGTCACATGGTGGAGAGGGTCCGGAGTGATTTAGACTTATGTCTATTGAACGATGGATCTGAAACATTCATGTCATCCTCAACAGGATCCTGGTCGTGCTTGGACCTTACTTTCTGTAGCCCGTCCATTGTTCCAAGGTTGATGTGGAGAGTACTGCCAGACCTGTATGGAAGTGATCACCGACCGGTGGTGGTCGAATTTTTTGACTACCAGCCTGTCGATGACCTTCCGAAACGATGGATTGAAAAGCTTGCACGGTGGGATGAGTTTTCAAGTTTAATGGAATCTGAATATGAAGATGATGATGATGCACGAAAGCTGTTGTCTTCCTTTGTAGAGAGGATGTCTGCAGCAGCTACCCAGAGCATTCCTAAAACATCGGGAAAAGCACGGCGCCCGCCGGTACCTTGGTGGAATGATCGTTGTAAGGAGGCTCTTCGGGACCGCCGTAGGGCCCTGCGCATTTTTAGTCGCAGACCTACGGATGCAAACCTGGAAGCGTACCGAAGAGCTCGGGCCTGCTGTAGGCGTGTCTTTCTTGAGAGTAAGAGGGAGTCGTGGAGCCGTTACGTTGGAGATATTAGCAGGAGTACCCCTGTGACAACGGTATGGAGAAAACTGCGTTCGGTATGTGGAAGGACGTCTCCACATCGAATCGCAGGGTTGCAAGCCGACGGTTCTGTGATCACATCACAGTCCGACATCGCTAACGTGATTGGTTCCTTCTTTAAATCAGCTTCCCTCACGTCTTCATATTCAGTACAGTTTCAAAATTATAAGAAAACCATTGAATCTCTTCCTTTCTTTATAGCGGACTCGAATGATCCTCTAAACATTCCTTTTTCATTGCCTGAGCTTAGAAAAGCGCTCAAAGTATCTCGAAATACCTCACCTGGAGGAGATGAAATTACACTTTCGATGATAGCGCATTTACCGGATTCTGTTTTTTTTTTTTTTTTTTTTTTTTTTTTTTTTTTTTTTTTTTTGGTTTAACGTCCGACTGTTCTGCAGTTACTGCTAATGCAGACGGTGAAGGATGAAATGATTTTTTGTAACGTATGAAAATATGCCGTGCCTGAGTGGGATTCGAACCCAGGACCGCATGATGAGAGGCGAGCACGTTACCAACTGCGCCAATGCGGCCGGCGGATTCTGGGTTAAGGCAACTCCTACATGTTTTTAATAAAATATACGCTTCTAGAAAGCTTCCAAAAACTTGGAAAGAAGCAATTGTTGTTCCGATCCTCAAACCTGGTAAAGATAAAACATTGGCCTCCAACTACCGTCCCATTTCCTTGACAAGTGTTGTTTGTAAGGTCATGGAAAGAATGGTGAACAGTCGTCTCATGTGGTATCTGGAAAAGAATAACTTCCTCGCTCCTGAACAGAGCGGTTTTCGGAGAGGGAGGTCTTCGACAGACCACTTGGTGGCCCTTGAGACGGCTGTCTGCAATGCGTTTGCATTGCGGCAGCGCCTCGTTGCCGTATTCTTTGATTTAAAAAAAGCATATGATACAGCTTGGCGACGAGGTATCCTCAATACCTTGCGGGATTGGGGCATCGCTGGAAACATGTTGGCCTTCATCAAGGACTTTCTAGATGAACGATCGTTCCGTGTAAGGGTTGGTCAGTGTCTGTCCGACAGGTTTGACTTGGAAAATGGTATACCGCAAGGAAGTGTAATTAGTTGTACCCTATTTGCGGTTGCCATAAACAATATTGTGAAAAGTTGCGTATACCCTGTTAAATGTTCGTTGTTTGTTGATGATTTTGCAATATATGTTGCATCTAGAAATGTTGTCTCAGCTGAACGAGCTCTACAGCTAACTATATACCGTCTTGAAGAATGGTCACGGCAGACTGGCTTTAGTTTTTCTCCTGAGAAGACTAAATGCATTCAGTTTTGCCGAATACGGACTGATAATGTTCCAAGACTGTATTTAATGGGTCAGGATATCGAAGTTAGCACTGAAATCAGGTTCTTAGGTGTTGTATTCGACAAGAGACTTACATGGGTTCCGCATATTAAAGACCTACGGGCTAGGTGCTTAAAGGTGGTTGATATTCTGCGTGTTCTTACAGGTACAGGTTGGGGTGCTGATAGATCATGTATGATAAGGTTCTACAAGGCTCTAGTGCGATCACGTATAGATTATGGCGCTGTAGCCTACTCATCTGCTACTTCCACTTCTCTGAGAATGCTTGACACAGTCCACAATTCATGTTTACGATTATCTACAGGTGCTTTCCGTTCTAGCCCTGTTGTCAGCATCTTAGTTGAAAGTGGAGAAATGTCGTTATTCAGACGTCGCCAGCAGCTTATATTGACGTACTTTGCCAAGTTGAAAGCTAGACCTTACCATTTCTTGCATGACATCATTCTCAACAACCCGTGTCATGATTTGCATCTGATGAACGCCCGACAACCTTCACCATTCGGTGTAAGAGCGTTGGAGATATGCAACAACCTTGATATTGCGATTCCTCGTGTCTACCCATGTAATTCTTGTCTATTTCCACCCTGGACCATCGCTCAGTTACACTTTAACTTTGAGATGAGTAAATACTCAAAGGCAGGCACAAGCTCTGTGGTGTTTAATAGCATTTTCAGTGAGTTAGTTGAAGCTATTAAACCATCTACGGTTGTATACACTGATGGATCAAAGTCGGATGTTGGAGTTGGTTGCTCGTTTGTTGCTAATGGGAGAACCTATTTGTTTGGATTACCTGCGGGAACCAGTATTTACACGGCTGAACTTTATGCTATCAGCAAAGCTCTTTCTGTAGTCTGTGTGCGTGGGCGTCGGGTGTTGGTGTGCACTGATTCGCTCAGTGCTCTCCAGTCGATTAGTGATGTGTATTCACGCCACCCGCTAGTTGTGGACGTCCTCGGCACTGTGAAGGAGCTGAATGATAGAGGAGTAAGCGTTGTTTTCTGCTGGGTTCCGGGTCATGCTGGAATCCCGGGAAATGAGGCTGCTGATTTGGCCGCTAAGGAGGCGGCTCGTCAACCGGCTTTCACGCAATATCTGACTATGTCTGATTTTGTGAGTCTGGTGAAGCGGGTCATCACGGATTCCTGGCAGGTAGAATGGACTGGCTCTCATGGCAACAAACTACGAGAAATAAAACCTATTGTTAAGCCTTGGCCTACGTCACTGAGGACGAACAGAAGAGAAGAGGTTGTCATCGCGCGACTTAGAATTGGGCACACTAGATTAACCCATGGGTATCTCATGACGTCTGGTGATGCTCCAGTTTGTGGCAGATGCGATTGTCCTTTGACAGTCAAACATGTTTTAGTAGATTGCATCTGCTACGCAGCTCTGCGTCGGCGATTCAAGATTCCCTCGGAATTAAGGTATATACTCGGTGACGAAAGCCCTATTTTGGACGTGGCTATAAAATTTTTACGATCGATTGGTGTATACAACAGTGTCTAATATATGTCCTATTAGTGTTATCCTATAGTATATGTTTTATATTAGTTATAAGTTTATATTTATATTATGTCTGTGTTCATATTATGTGGCCCCTTTACAGCCTTTTGTGATGTCTGTGATATTTTCTTTTTTTAACGTAGTATTTTATTTATTTTTGGTTGTGATACTAGTTTTTAAGATTTTAATTACATATATGTTAATGTTGTTTCTGTGTTTATTTTTCTAGCTGTCATATTAATTTTAAGTTTATGTGTGTATTTCTTTTTTTGTGTTTTTAGCGTTTTTTTTTTAGCCTGTGATGTCTGTGATATTAGTCTATAAGATTTTTAACTATTATGTATGTATATGTATATATATATATAAAAGGCGTTCTGCACTCGGGCTTTTTACACCCTTGTGTAGAACAACAGGCGATGATAACCTCGCCGAGGTTTTTCGCCTTTAAAAAAAAAAAAAAAAAAAAAAAAAAATGTTCAGTCGGTTTGTGGCTTGCCACACTCTATTAAGAAATTAAGGAATGGTACTTTGTTAATTGAAACAACGTCTGCGAAGCAAAGTAGCAGCGTTGGTAAAATTACTCAAATCGGAAGTACTGCAGTTACCGTTGAACCGCATAGGTCCCTCAACTCATCTCGAGGAGTAGTTTACTCTCGAGATATACAAGATATGTCTGAGGCTGAGTTATTGGAGGAGCTTACCTCCCAGAGAGTGACGCAAGTCAAAAGAGTTATGCGTCGGGAAAATGGAATTGATGTCGGTACCCCGACACTTATCATAACATTTTCCACCCCTCAACCTCCGGATCGTCTTAAGTTGGGTTACTTGTCTGTTCGAGTGAGACCGTATGTCCCAAACCCTCTGCGCTGTTTTCAGTGCCAGGAATACGGACATACGAAAACAAACTGCAAGAAACCTGCGATATGCGCCAAGTGCAGTTCACCTGACCACTTAGACAGCGAATGCACTTCTGAAACAGAACTGTGTGCAAACTGTAAAGGAAGTCATTCAGCAAGGTCTCGGGAATGCCCCAAGTATAAAGAAGAACGGGAAATTCAGAAAATTTCGTCTGAACAGAAGCTTTCTTTTCCGGCTGCCCGGAGCGAGTACAGAAAACGAAATAGCATTCGAAATGCAGTCCAGCCTGACATTTCGTTTGCAGCTGCAACTAGTGTCCAGTCTCGTGTGTCTGGTGAGTGCTCGTCATGCGTTGAGTTGAAGAGTGTTGTTGAGAACCTAACTAAACAGGTTGCTTCCCTGACTTCTGCACTGAAAGCTTTATTAAGCACCAAACAGAGTGAAATTGGTTTAAAGAGTTCAGTGCCTCAAGTTGGTAACCTTTCTGCGACGCAGAATACAAAAGTTCAGCTGTCAAATAAGACAGTCGCCTCTACCTCAAAGTGGAAACCCCTTTCATTGCCCAAGACGCTTCCAGTGGATGCGCCTAAATTTCTAAAATCTCCTTCGTCTGGGTCCAAGATCCACGATATGATAGGAGATCCATCGGCCCTTGATAAGGGATTTATATAAGTCAAAGGAAAGAAAGGGAAGGAGAAAATTGTGTTTGATACATAATTCCTTTTCTTTCTGAAATACCCTTTAATAATATTATTCAATGGAATGTTCGCGGGATCCGGTCTAGGTATGAAGACATAAAGTTATTGATCCGGGAAAAGTGTCCGATTGCGCTGTGCCTGCAAGAGACGATGTTACAGCCTGATGTCTCAATCTCCGTTCGTGGATACGAGATGTTTAGGAAAGATTCCCTGCATGGTGGCCCTGGTGGTGGGGTCGCTATATTACTTCACCAGTCAATGCAAGGGATATGTCTGGATATTCAGACGGATCTTCAGGCCGTGGCAATCAGGATTACTGTCCCGTTGTCAGTTTGTGTGTGTAATATTTACTTACCACCAAATAGAGAAATTTCATACCTAGCCATACGAGAATTACTGGAACAGTTACCAAGTCCATGTATATTACTAGGAGATTTCAATGGTCACCATTATTCTTGGGGCTCCTCACTGTGCAATGGTAGAGGTCACATGGTGGAGAGGGTCCGGAGTGATTTAGACTTATTTCTATTGAACGATGGATCTGAAACATTCATGTCATCCTCAACAGGATCCTGGTCGTGCTTGGACCTTACTTTCTGTAGTCCGTCCCTTGTTCCACGGTTGTTGTGGAGAGTACTGCCGGACCTGTACGGAAGTGATCACCGACCGGTGGTGGTCGAGTTTTTTGACTATCAGTCTGTCGATGACCTTCCAAAACGATGGATAGAGAAGCTTGCACGGTGGGGTGAGTTTTCAAGTTTGATGGAATCTGAATATGAAGATGATGATGATGATGATGCACGAAACCTGTTGTCTTCCTTTGTGGAGAGGATGTCTACAGCAGCTGCCCAGAGCATTCCTAAAACATCAGGAAAAGCGCGGCGACCGCCGGTGCCTTGGTGGAATAATCAGTGTAAGGAGGCTCTTCAGGACCGCCGTAGGGCCCTGCGCATTTTTAGTCGCAGACCTACGGATGTTAACCTGGAAGCTTACCGAAGAGCTCGGGCCTGCTGTAGGCGTATCTTTTTAGAGAGTAAGAGAGCGTCATGGAGCTGTTATGTTGCAGATATTAACAGGAGTACCCCTGTGACAACGGTGTGGAGAAAACTGCGGTCGGTGTGTGGAAAGACGTCTCCGCACCGCATTGCAGGGTTGCAACATGACGGTTCCATGATTACGTCACCAATCGACATTGCGAATGCAATAGGTGCTTCGTTAAGATCAGCGTCTCTCACGTCTTCATATTCAATTCAATTCCAAAATCATAAGCATACCATTGAATCTCTTCCTTTTCATATAGCGGAGACGAATGATCCTCTGAACATTCCTTTCTCATTGCCTGAGCTAAGAAAAGCGCTCAAAGTTTCTCGAAATACCTCGCCTGGAGGAGATAAAATAACACTTTCGATGATTGCGCATTTACCAGATTCTGGTTTAAGGCAGCTCCTACATATTTTTAATAAAATATACGCTTCTAGAAAGCTTCCAGAATCTTGGAAAGAAGCAATTGTTGTCCCGATCCTCAAACCTGGCAAAGATAAAATGTTGGCCTCCAGCTATCGCCCCATCTCTCTGACAAGTGTTGTATGTAAGGTGATGGAAAGAATGGTGAATAGTCGTCTCATGTGGTATCTGGAAAAGAATGACTTCCTCGCTCCTGAACAGAGCGGTTTTCGGAGAGGGAGGTCTTCGACAGACCACTTGGTGGCCCTTGAGACGGCTATCTGCAATGCGTTTGCATTGCGGCAGCGCCTCGTTGCCGTATTCTTTGATTTGAAAAAAGCATATGATACGGCTTGGCGACGAGGTATTCTTAATACCTTGCGGGAGTGGGGCATCGCTGGGAACATGTTGGCCTTCATTAAAGACTTTCTGGATGACCGATCATTTCGTGTAAGGGTTGGTCAGAGTTTGTCAAACAGGTTTGATTTGGAAAATGGTATACCGCAGGGGAGTGTAATTAGTTGTACCCTATTTGCGGTTGCCATTAACAATATTGTGAAAAGTTGCGTATACCCTGTTAAATGTTCGTTGTTTGTAGATGATTTTGCGATATATGTTGCATCTAGAAATGTTGTTTCAGCTGAACGAGCCCTACAGCTTACTATATACCGTCTTGAGGAATGGTCACGGCAGACTGGCTTTAGTTTTTCTCCTGAGAAGACTAAATGCATTCAGTTTTGCCGAATACGGACTGATAATGTTCCAAGACTGTATTTAATGGGTCAGGATATCGAAGTTAGCACTGAAATCAGGTTTCTAGGTGTTATATTCGACAAAAGACTTACATGGGTTCCGCATATAAAAGACCTACGGGCTAGGTGCTTAAAGGTGGTTGATATTCTGCGTGTTCTTACAGGTACATGTTGGGGAGCTGATAGATCATGTATGATAAGGTTCTACAAGGCTCTAGTGCGATCACGTATAGATTATGGCGCTGTAGCGTACTCATCTGCTACTCCCACTTCGCTGAGAATGCTTGACACGATCCACAATTCATGTTTACGATTGTCTACAGGTGCTTTTCGTTCTAGCCCTGTTGTCAGCATCTTAGTTGAAAGTGGAGAAATGTCGTTACACAGACGTCGCCAGCAGCTTATATTGACGTACTTTGCCAAGTTGAAAGCTAGACCTTATCATTTTTTGCATGACATCATTCTCAACAACCCTTGTCATGATTTGCATCTGATGAATGCCCGATTGCCTTCACCATTCGGTGTAAGAGCGTTGGGGATATGCAACAACCTCGGTATTGCGATTCCTCGTGTCTACCCATGTAATTCATGTCTCTTTCCACCCTGGACCATCGCTCAGTTACACATTAACTTTGAAATGTGTAAATACTCAAAGGCAGACACAAGTTCTGTGGTATTTAATAGCATTTTCAGTGAGTTAGTTGAAGCTATTAAACCATCTACGGTTGTATACACGGATGGATCAAAGTCAGATGTTGGAGTTGGTTGCTCGTTTGTTGCTAATGGGAGAACCTATTTGTTTGGATTACCTGTGGGAACCAGTGTTTACACGGCTGAACTTTACGCTATTAGTAAAGCTCTGTCTGTAGTCTGTGTGCGTGGGCGTCGGGTGTTGGTGTGCACTGATTCGCTTAGTGCCCTTCAGTCGATTACTGATTTATATTCACGCCACCCGCTAGTTGTAGATGTCCACGGCACCGTGAAGCAGCTTAACGATAGAGGAGTAAGCGTTGTTTTCTGCTGGGTTCCGGGTCATGCTGGAATCTCGGGAAATGAGGCTGCTGATTTGGCCGCTAAGGAGGCGGCACGCCAACCGGCTTTCACGCAATATCTGACTGTGTCAGATTTCGTGGGCCTGGTGAAGCGTGTCATCACTGATTCCTGGCAGGTAGAATGGACTGGCTCTCATGGCAACAAACTTCGGGAAATAAAACGTAATGTTAAGCCTTGGGATACGTCACTGAGGAAGAATAGAAGGGAAGAAGTTGTCATCGCGCGACTTAGAATTGGGCACACCAGATTAACCCATGGGTATCTCATGACGTCTGGTGATGCTCCAGTTTGTGGCAGATGCGATTGTCCTTTGTCAGTCAAACATGTATTGGTTGATTGCGTCTGCTACGCAGCTCTGCGTCGGCGATTCAAGATTCCCTCTGACATAAGGAATATACTCGGTGACGAAAGCCCTATTTTGGACGCAACTTTAAAATTTTTACGATCCATCAGTGTTTACAACAGTGTCTGATAGTCTGGGGTGTGTTGCAATGTTTTATATGTGCTAATCTGTTCTATTTTATAGTATATGTATTTATATTAGTTGTAAGTTTGTATTTATATGTCTGTGTTTTTATTATGAGGCCCCTTTACAGCCTTTTGCGACGTCATATGTCTGTGATATTATTTGTTTTTAATGTAATTTTTTAGTTGTGATATTAGTTTTTAAGATTTTAATTAAGTAAGTGTCAATGTCATTTTTGTTATTTATTGTTACTGTGATATTAAGTTTAAGTTTATGTGTGTATGTTTTTTGTTTTTAGCGTTTTTTAGCCTATTTTGTCTGTGATATTAGATTATAAGATTTTAACTATTATATATATTAATGTATGTATATGTGTATGTATGTATATATATATGTATATATATATGTATGTGTATGTGTGTGTATATATTAAAAAAGGCGTTCTGCACTCGGGTTTTTTTTTACACCCATGTGTAGAACAACAGGCGATGATAACCTCGCTAAGGTTTTTCGCCTCAAAAAAAAAAAAAAAAAAAATTTACACCTGTACCTCTTCTGTTCTTAAATAGTTCAGTCATATAAGTGGCTGACTATGTGATAAGAAACAGAACTATTTTTTTTAGCCCTGGACCAAACAGATAGAGTGCAATTTAAATAACACTCCACCTGCCTGTTTTGGGCATTTCCTTTTATTATGGGATAAAAATTTGTGATGACTTGCTCTTCAGTTCAATATTATGTGTAGATGACATAGTTACTTACTGTATTGGGGAATGAAGAAAAGTTGCAGAGAACTGTTTTGTTTTGAATATTACATCTGAAGGATTTGGTTTGAAGATATCTTTCACTAAGACGAAAACCACGGCATTTTTTTTAAGCATCCAGTGGGGCTAAATTGTGTTTGATAATCACTATTATTATAAAGCAGGTGAGTCATGATAAATATATAAGACGTCACATCTTATTTTGACGTTGTAGGGAAACTTGCCCGAATCCAGAATATCTGCAGTACAATACTTCGGACTCTGAAAAATAAAAAAGTCTAAGATTCTATAATGTGTTAGCCGTCCCTGCTCTTCTGTATGCTTGTGAAATCCAAAGCCAGGAGATAACAAAGTTCAGGCACCTGAGATGATTTTTTTAAGAATTACTAATAGATATACATTGCTGGAAAAAATCCCGAATGTTAGAATAAAAGAAAAATATTGGGACCCCTGGCCGTAAGCAGCAAGAGTTTATAAGAGAGAGCTGTGTGTCTGGATAAAAGTTAGTTCCGACAGGTTCTTGTGGTTGAAACCATCATCTTCTAAGAGACCTTTCGAGTTGTGCAGGTCTCTTAGAGTATGACCGAAACAGGTCGAGAAATAATCTCTGCAGGAAGAAGAAAAAATCTTATTAATTCATTCAGTTGACAAGATTATCGGTAAATAAATTGTTTTTATTTTAACATGAAATACAATATTAGAGTATTGGTTCGAAAACGTACAGCAGAAACCGCGAATGGTTTACAAATTCGCTAACTTCGTAGTAGTGAAAACCCTATTCTATGGGAGGAAAATAAATAGCCTATTTTTTAGGTTGTTGTTGCAGAATACTTCATTTCCAGGTAACTATTCGGCTCTGAGAATGTCGACGCTTGTTTGAAATCGTTTTGGCAGTTACTTGGTAGAATAAAAATCTGATCAACTCTGGCTAAAGGAACCGTAATGTAAATAAAAGAGATTATTAGAGCATTGATTGCCGATTTAAATATTTCTTATTAAATGATGATACATTTTTGTCATTTGCAATCGCAAGTTACAATAGCCTGTATTATCAATACGTCGTAAAATTCGGTGGTCAGGCAAAGTAAACTGTTATAGTATTTTAGCCATAACTTATAGATGATTTAATTGAAAAGTAAAAAGTTTTTATTTTACAGGTTTACTCTGAGAAACTATGTTAGTAATCCGCATGATCTATGGGAAGACGAATACAAAAGTAAGGTTTCGCTCAATTTATTAAAATCGCTTTTCTCTAGAGAAAACAACCAGTTTTCAGATTCCACAAAATTTTGTGTGCTTGGCAGTGATGAATTTGTAAATAAGGTGGAAAGGTAATGTAGAGAATCTTTCATGATGAATTTAAATTTTTCTGCAATATATAAATTAAATTGTTTGGTTATTATTATTAAGCTAAATGGAATCACTATGTGCATTTAATTTTTAATAACATTATAAACTTGGCCTACCACGCAGAGGTCCCGGGTTCGATTCCCGGCTAGGGTCTGGAAATTATAACAAGTCACAACTCAACATTCCATAATCCATTATAGTTGCTAATGACCAAGCTGTTGATGAGGCATTAAATAATAAATAAAAAAAAACAATATTTTATTTCACTGAAGTGAACTCAAGCCACTGATGTAACAAAAGTCTCGTCTGTTAAACACCTAAAATACTAAAGTTACGATCAATTCTCTTAATTTACATAATTATGCTTTAAAGCTTAAAAAGTTGTCATTGACTTCTTTACAGGATCCCTAATGTGGACGTTACTAATACACATAAATTTGCAGATTTTCATACTGCAAAACTGAGTTTTCTGCATCTTATATTGTACATTCACGGGAAGGAAATCACAATCGTATGCAGATGGTTAAACAGCCTGTCATTGTACAGTAATTGCCCTTAAGTAAACAACTGTTTCTTTCCAGGAACATTTTGGTTCTGGATTTTTAAAATTGAACCACCCCATTTTCATCTCGGTGCTCGTTTAAAATATATTTAATACGAGTTCATTTAGCATGTGCTTAGCAATATCCAGTGATAAAACGTTTAGATGGACGAAAAATATTTTCAGAGCTAATACAGAGCAAGTAAGGTGAATGATTATTTGAAGTATTCTGCAATTAAAGGATAAGTACATAAGAAATATAAATGGTTTTGTAACGACAATGGTTTGGCTAAAATGTACTTCAGTTCTGTTCAATGAACCAAAAATTCCTTGGGGTCAGCATCATTTGTGTAAACATTATTACCTATATCCAGAGTTGTTTTCCTGTAAAACATGTGGCAATAACAATGTGACATTATAACCTTCAATTTTATTTTATAAGAAACTAGCGTAAGTTAAGGATCAGATCCATATCTTTTATCAGAAAATGCTAGTCATCTTACATTTCGTAGGTATAACTTTCGAACCTCAGGCTTCCAGTCTTAGCTCCAGCGCATCATTAACCTTGAGAATATCACCATCTCGAACTACAGACATCAAACTTGGACCCTATGTTAACATAATTCGGAATATGTTAAAATCTAACAAAATTAGAAATAACAACGAAACTGATGGTTTCGCTAACTTCCGAAATAATTCAGTTCACATTAGAAAATAAAATATTACATATAAAGGCCATTTCAAGGTAAAACATGAACATATAAATATAAGATATTCTACTGGCAACCTTCAATTGAATTATAGATTCATTTAATATATTACGAACTAATTAATTTGTTACATGAATATTTAGCAAAATACAACATAGCTTTGAAATTATTACAATTCACGGTCCATAACAGACATGAGCAGTTTTACAATAAAATAAAAATAAATACATAATTACAAAGACTGGCTAGAGGGCCACACCCTTGTTTTGATACAAGTGAAAAATCTTTATACAGCCGTGTTAAATATTCCAACATTCCATTGCCAGTAAAACAATAAAAAAAATATCAAGAAAACACTTACCGAAGGGGTAAAACTCAGCGAACATAATTAGATACATTGAAAAATAATTTATTAACGATTTTACATACTAGTAGATTTACACGACCATCTCCAATCAATCATGGCTGCAAACAGATGGAAACCGGGTGCGACGCCAGTTGAAACGGCTGCCTACGTCACGCACTTACATACGTCACCGATCCAAAGGCACGACACACCCCAATCCCTCACCGAGTACATTAAATATCCCATAGAGCGCAGGAGCCTACAGAGACCAGCAAAAGGTAATTCAAAAAAGAAAAATCGTAACGGAATCAACCAGACGTTACATGGTGCAGGTGGAAATGGTTCAAAATTTGATGTTTTCTTTCATATTGGTTTTCTACCTTGTGAATCTGACACTGCAGAACGATCGTCAGTCTCTTCATAATCATTTTCGTCATCACCTTTCTCCATTACGTCGTTTCCGTCAACTGTAAATGTAGGGTTTACGTCGTCTTTGTCGTCAGACAGTTCTGAATCGGAACAGTTTCTATCAAGCTCCATTTCAACAAAATCATGAAATCCAGTTTCATCTGCGAACAAAGAACAAAAATTAACAGTTTTTTTGTAACTTGCGCACGTAATAATTTAATAAATATATGTATGCACTTGTCAAATATAAATAAATAGGCTACTACAAAAATAAATAAATTAAAAATACAAATAGATAAATACTCTGTAGAAAAACCTATCAAAAAGAAATAAGTTTGCATCAGTCAGTTGTGTTTTGGTTATAAATAAATTATTTCAAATAACCTTGAACTAAACATTTATTTTGTAACAGGCTGTTACAGAACAATAAATTCTCAAAAATGACTGTTTCAATGGTGATATAGTGAATATTTTTCAGACTTAGGGTAGTCAGAAAAAAATAACCAAACTAGTTAAAACTGACACATAAAGACCTGATGTCTTCTGCAGACAACAGCAATAAAAAATATGAATTCTGGAAAATAATACAAACAGTATAAATACATCCATGTGACTTATGTAAAAGTTAGTATTTTGTGGTATGATTTGCAACAATAGATATTCAGATAATAAATTGTACTCAATCTAATTTATTTTTAATATATTTTTCAGGTGGATTACAGAAGACCTGCTATATAAAAATCATCAATTGTATTCAACTGTTGTATGAGAAGAAATAAATAATTACTTGAAACTGAGAGCACTCGAATACTTAGTGAAGTATTCGAAGACGAATCATATTGACCCATATTTTACTCTTTTACTTAAATAAGAACAACTGACATTCATATTTGTTGATGGGTTGTATTTTTTCATTCGACTGTGAAATAATTTACTCACTTTTGTAGACTAAATTTTAAATCGATTTTTTTCTGTACTAGTGTAGGTAGTAAAAACGATTCAATGCAGGATTCCTGCCTTTCTGTAAAATAAAATTTTTGTACGATATAATTTCTTATTATAATTTCTACAGTTTGTGTTCTTTACTTTTCCGGAAAATATATAGTGATGTATCTATTATCCTGTATACTCAAAAACAAACAGTGTTTACCCTATTGTGAATTAACAATAAACAACCCATTACCTTAATAATAACTGTGAAATTTACTTACGTAAATTTATCACACGAAAAAGTTACTAGATTATTTTGTAAAAAATTTATTTTTTTCTGAAATGTCACCGGATGGTGACAAGATCGGATGGCTTAGTGAAAACTCAAAATATTTGGGGCCCGGGGCCACCAACCTTTGCTGTTGTTCTATCGGGACGAGCAGACTATTTTTTTTTATTTGTGGTCCTTAGAAGGACTGCTCGGGCCAGCGCGTAGCTGCTACGATGAGAGCTACGGCGTCTTTTAGTTCAGCAGAAACATCAGCTGTTCTCTCGGAGTCATCGATATGTAAATGTGGGGGAGTACGGTATCGTAAAATACTTTGGGACGATTGCACTTGCTTTTATTATTGTTACGTAGCCTACTTACTTTGGGGATAGCAATGCAACTTTTTCTTCCTATTAGTTATCTTGAATGTAGTCGTCTGATATGAGAAAATGATACTTCCTTTAATTGGCTGTTGGTGGTGGACTGCTCGGCCTAAATTAGCCGTCTTCTAGCGGACGGTATGGTCGTGCGCCCGGCAGTATAATATACAATTATATATTACACAATAGTTATTATTAGGCGGTTGTGACCATTACATTGTTTTTTTAACTATGAGAATATATCAGTATGACTAATCGCGAGTGTAATAGTTTTATTTCACAATAATTACTTTAGGCTTCTTGTAAAATTAACCATAAAAATTCTTTTCTTTATGGCAAACTGCAGCCAATTTCAAAGACTTCAGTCTGTAAAGATTAGGATCCGTCAATCCGAACTGAAGTATTAAATACTTCAGTTCGGATTGGGGCAATATTTGTATTTATTTTATTTGTCTTATTTTGCTCGTAGTACGACTGAATAAAAACCGCTATGACAACTGGATGGTGTGCTGCCTGAGTGAACCAAGTCAAATTTCTTGACTTTTCAGTAGCCTACAACGTTTTTAAAGTTATAATTGAATTAGTTATTTGAGAAACCCTACATGTCCAACAGACTGGATTTTACAGGAGAGACTAAAAACTCCTTCATAATTTTTTAAATTATTTTTTACCGACATTTGTTACGTGAAGAAACATAAAAAAATATGTGTCATTTAATTTTGTTTTTAAAATTATTCTATAGTATTTAGTTTTTCACAAATTTGTATTTAAATTCTCGGGATATATGGTGTTTCTCAAAAAAAAAAAAAAATGGAAATGTATGATAATATTAACACACAGTTTGTCACAAAATATCTTGTATTTAATCATTTTTCTTTAAATAATTACAAATATTATATTTTTTTAACAATTTCAAGTACTAAAAACGCACAAATACTAAAAAAATACAAATATTCTACTTCCCGTTCCTCTGTGTTACTCGTAGGCCAACTAAAAATTTCATTATAAAATTCTTGAACCTCCTCTTCTTGTGGCATATAATATTTTCTTAATTTGTTTATATCATTAAGTTTTTCAATATTAATTTTCTTCTTTTCATGATAGGCTTTCATTGTTGGCAGATGTGGAATCCTCTCCGAACTTTTTAATCTAAATGTATGCTCTTCGAAGCCATTTTATGAATCTTCTTACTTTTACGCAGCCAACAGTATTACGACTGTAGACAAATTGGTGAAAATACTCATCAGGAAAGATACTTTCTCACTTCTAGGAACGTTGGATGTAGTAGATTCCAAACTCATTGTATTTTTTTATAATATTGACCCATTTTTTTTTATTCAATAATGTCTTCACTGTTTACCATGTGAACAATGAACTGTTGTGTTTTTAGATGCTCCTAGAATAAGTTCGACGTTTGCTTAATAGTGTAAACTCTGTCGGTCTTCTTTATATGTCTTTTAACTAATCCAAAATTTCTGTCACAAGCCATTAAGGAATGTCCACGGATTGGATAGTAGTGAACTACGGCCTCAAATCTCATAGTTTCGATTAAAGCTAGGAAAATTTTAACAATACTGTGATTTTTATTTTGTGCTGAGCATGAGTCAGAATACATGTAAATGTTAAATATTTTGAGGAATATAAGTGTCAATATATGCTAGTACATTGGATATTAGTGGACTACAGACTCAAATCTCATAGTTCGGATTAAAGCTAAGATTATTATAACAATAATGTGATTTTTATTTTGTGCTGAGCATGAGTTAGAGAGTACATGTAAATGTTTAATATTTTGAGGAATATAAGTGTCAATATAGTCTAGTAGATTGGATATTAGTGGACTACAGACTCAAATCTCATAGTTTGGATTAAAGCTAGGAACATTCTAACAATAATGTGATTGTTATTTTTTTCTGAGCATGAGTCAGAAAATACATGTAAATGTTTAACCCTGCGTTGGTGACGTGAACTTATGTCGCATTATTGGTGACTACGGTCTATGAGACCATAAATATAGTTTCTGGGGATTTCTATTTTTGTTAGTACAAAAGAAATAACAAATAAATTGAGGAGGTGACATGCAAAAGGTAACAAGTCACACAAATACAAATTTTCAGAAATCCTGAAAATGTATTTTCTTAATAACTAAGTGAAATTGATTAATGACAAGTATTTAATTTAGTATTACAATGCTAAGTAACAGGTTAAGATCATGCAATTTAAATCTTAATGCCAAAATAATTAAGATAAAAAGATTTTAATCTTCGACTTGTTACGTTTAGCTTGAACTGACTGGACTAGTGAATTTTTGTCTGGTATACATTATGGACAAGTAGCGTTTTGCCCTAAAGTATCTCCATTAATAATAGATACTTACCTTGTTTCTACCTGCACAACACTTTCCTGCACTGGAATACAATTTTTTTTCTTAATAAGAAAAATATATTATCAGGTTAAATAGAAGGGTACATCTTTTGATTTTATAAGTTTTTATTAGACATGTAATTTTAATTCACAATGACACTTTATTTAATTTTATAATGTACGTATGTTTGTACTTTTATGAGAAAGTATGTAGTGGTACAGTTTATCAAAACCCAAAATTACACATTCGAACACTTAAATATGAAGTCCAATGTCTTCTTCAAGACAATCACAATCTTCCATCTCTTCGTTGCTGGCATTCTCACTGATGCTTAGAGACACAACAGACACAATTTCATTATACCAACTTAGTTTCTGGTTTTCTTGCCAACTTTCCCCAAACATGATAGAAAGGAATTTGTTGACGTCTTTCTTTTTTTCTAATGATTTAAGATGTCCTAATGGCAGATCTGGAATTGCAAAAAGCATTTCTTTGCTGACCAACCCCGTTTTTGTAATGACTGGTAAGTTTCTTCCTCAGATTCATAACTAAAGTATTTTGTTGATTTAACCAAAACTTTTTGCGGACCTTCCCGACGAATGAAGACCCTTTTCTTATCTTTGATTTGATTGATGTTTTCGAACCTTTGAGCCAAACATTTAGTATCTTTTAGCTTCCAGTCTTCGCCTAATTTTTTCACTTCACTTACCTTGAAATATTCTTCATAATACTCTTCTTTTGTTAATATGGCCGGTTTTTTCCTTAAAAGTTTTTCCACCCTTCCAAAGACCCGATCCGCAGGCAAGAAACTGTGCCCACGGACGGGATATGTTATAACTATTTCTGACAACTTTGAATGTCCAATGAAGTGTACCAAAGCTTGAATAATAATATTATTTTTATTTTGGCCAGGGCACCCATCGCAGAAAAAGTTAATTCTTTTAATGTTTGACAAATCTGTATTGTTTAAAAAGTGCAAAATTGCTGATGAGACTTCTGTAGCTCCCCGGCCTGCATGGTCTTCACTCCATGTGTAGAAAATAGGATATTATGCTTTTCCATCAACTATGCAAAACATATAAAAACTCAACTGCCGTAAATAAAAAGCATCTTGCACAGGGGACTTGAGCAATTGCTGCACTTGTTGTAAATCAAAAACTAGTGTAATCTCATCTTCACAGTTCTCTTTATTAAGCAGATGTAGAAAAGCCTTTGCTCGTTTTTTATGTACAAATTTTTCTAGAATGAGATCTGATATTACTTTCTTATTTGGCTCATTTTTAATTTTTGCAAGTTTTATTTGTGTGTCAAAACGATGGCAAAGGCTACAAATATCAGAAGCGAGAGTCCGGAATCCAATATTAAATTCAGTCACAAACAATCTACGAAATATACTTTTCGATACTTTTAGGACATCTTCAACTGATGCATTGTAAATAGTGGCAAGTTTCTTAATGCTTAAATCACTATGAAGGTAGATTCTTTTCGATTTGTGCCTAATGGTTCTCCCACCCTCTAAGATTGCTCAAAAACTGTCGAACAGAGTTTTTCTTTCCTATGGACTTTTGACTGACGCGATCACCGCCCTTAGTTTCATGTAAAGTTTGGTTGGCTTTAATTTTCGTGGCAATTGTATTTAATCTTCTAATTTTCATTCCAGTTATATGCATGAAAAATCTTTTGCAAATGAATTAAATTAAATCTGACATAGAATCTTTCTGTCAAATTTTAAATCATCTAAATCTACCGTATGGTGCATTCCTCTCAGTACTACTCTAAAATTTCTTTGATTACTAAGTTGAAAAGTATGAAAACTGACCCTTTCTTTTTCCAATAATTTTGCGATTAGCACATAAGTTTTAGTGTCGTTAGGTATCAATTTCACTTGTTTCCTATTCTGCAGTTTAAAAATGTACTGATCTTTAGCTATGGAATCAATTAAACGTAAAGTATTATTTATGTCAACAACGTCAATAAAAATCGGCTTCGGTTTCTCTGTAGACGGATTGTCGTGGCCGTTGATGTCAGTATTTTCAACAAATACTAATTGGTCAAATTTATTGGACAATTCGATAAATTGTTTACTGAAAGTTTTACTTTTATCCGTTAATGCATTACGTTTCGTACTTTGATTGGACGTGTTTATGTCTTCATTTTGACGTTTCCTGCCTCGGATGGTTCGCCAATCATGACTGGCGCAGTGACTGACGTCACTGTTACGACACAATTCAAACTCGGCATCACTGGGACTAACGGAAACAGCTGTTCCGTGATTCGAATAGTTATCAGTCATTATAAAGAAGAAGAAAACGCAAATTCTAGTAAGTTACGCAGAAACAAAATAACACAAAACATAAGAAATAACCTATAGCCTCCTCAGTCCTGAAAAGTCTAAAAGTGTAGGAAAATTTTTTCTACATTTTTTACATACTTTACCCTCCAAAATGGCAACTAAATTTTTCCAAAATTTTTGAGAAATTTTTAAGCCCAATTTCAGATGGTCCTCGTGTGTGGACCTTAGGATTCAACCACAGTTAATTATACTCATACTTAAAGAATAATAATTTTTATTTATGATGATACAGCTAATATCTGTTTTTTCTGACACATATATTACATTACATTGATAAAAACTACTTTGTATGATACATTAAAAAACAATTATTTCTCATAACACATAAATATACATTACATTTGATACATAGTATCCTTGGCTTTGATTTGCACCCAGCGAGACGACATTTGGATTTTTGCCTCCTTAAATTCTGGCAAATGCCCTACACCATCATATTTAACATATGTTATTGGATGTGGCACAACCTTCCTTTGCTTCTTTGCAGATGGCTGACAATCCTTGTCATTGTCATCATCAAACACATTTCCAGATGACCTTGGTCTTCCTCTCATAAGTGGTACCTCTTTAATTTTGGTATAGTTCACCAGAGCTTTACCCAGGTGAAGTTTATATT
The DNA here is from genome assembly GCA_035578175.1 of Catonia carolina. NCBI lineage: Eukaryota > Metazoa > Arthropoda > Insecta > Hemiptera > Achilidae > Catonia > Catonia carolina. The sequence goes on from JAQMRL010000001.1 coordinate 48,122,680, forward strand.
GAAGCAGTGGCTGCTGTGACATTTTGGGTACATTATTGGTTTTACACCATCTAATATACATCACCCAACAGTTAACTACCACCAAATCAACAAAGTGATTAAAAAGCCTAACAGGCCATTTCCTAGTGCGAATGTTCACTCTATAATACGACATAACCTATCACACAGGTCAACCCCACCCATTTTCTCATTGCAGAGTTTAATGCACTGGGGAAGAGGAACATTAATCTTTTGTTTTTGCGTCTTGTCCCATCTTCGACACGACGCAACTTCATCACTACCACATAAGGACGATAATACAAGCACACTTTTAGTGTCCTTCCTTTTTAAAAGACAAGCTGCTTCATCTTCTCTAACTTTTTCATCCCACTCACCTCTCTTCAATTCTCTGTCCATTTTTAATTTCTGTATAACTGGTCCTACTCGGTTTTTCATCGCCGTATCCGTCTGAAAAATGTTATTTTTCAAAAGGTAGTCAAGGCACTTTATGCTCGTGAAAAATCTGTCCGTGTACACACAGCCACTAAATTCACCAGGAACGGTCTGTGTCAATGATTTCACAACAGAAGCACCTAACCCTAGCTCTTTTAAATCTGCATCTGGAACTGTACCTTTCCCAGTATAAATAAGAAAGTTCAGGTCAAGCCCATCTGGTGCAGCCAAAATAAAACACTTCAGCCCCAAAGGATTTGGCTTTGAAGGTACATACTGACGGCAAAAACACTTCCCTGAAAATGGTACCATTTGCTCATCGAGAGACAGATGTGAATTTCGTGGCAAGCTGACACATTTTTCTTTTATTTTATTTAAAAGTGGCTTAACTTTCCAAAGTCTATCACTGCCGTCATGGTCTCCATCGTTGTCAACGAAGTGCACAAGATTTCTTAGTTCAAAAAATTTATCTCGTGTCATGCAGTTAGCAATAACTGGAACAAGAAAGTATTGCTGCCAGTACATTCTAACGTGTGGATACCCTAGACATCCCATAATCAATTGAACACCTGCTAAATGCATAAGTTCTTCTGCTGTTGTGTTAACTGAACGGTGGTCTCTTGTTTGCTTAGAATACAAACAAGTATTCTCCGCATTGTCTTCCCAAAAATCTATAGGCAGGTATTCCATAAATGCATCGAATATACCCTTTTCATCTTCATAATCTGCCCTTAATATATCTTGTAGATGAAGATTCTTTTGCACCATTCTGTAACTGAAACGCAATGTTTTAATTACCCTATGTGTCATATGTCTGTATTAAATACTCAATATACAGGGCTATTTTTTGATTAATGAATTTATATGTATAACAATGAATGTAGTAAACAATCCTACTTACTTTTTAGTTTTCCACTTCATTTCCCTTGGTGCAGGACTAACAGATAGTGGCGTTGGTACATTTTCTTCAGGAATATCATTCAGTGCTTCAGGGTTTTCATCACAAGCAACAGCATCATTTCCATTTTCCATTTCATTATTGTCATCTACCATTTCATTATCTTCATCATCAGAGCCTACGTAGTCAGATAATTCAGCATCACTTACATCCCCATTCCAGAATCTATCAAGATCTTGCTCGTACAAAAAAACATTGTCATCAACGTCTAAAAAGCTCTCCTTGTTCCTGCAAAAAATATATACATATGTTGTATTAGAGAAAGCATTGAGCCAATTATGATACTGTAACAGTCTTCTCACTTTAGTAAATTTAAATTGTTAATTTTTAATTAAATAAATTTTGGATGGTATAGGGTCTATGTTAATACCCAGTATGCTGCTATTTATATTTCAAAGGTGGTATGTGTGTCCAACGAAAACCTGTGTCTTTGGATGAAAAGGATCTCTTAACATAAAAATAACACAAAATACATTATTAACTAATATTTATTTAGATGAAACAGCATGCAATTATTAATTATAAAATTTATAAAGTTCTTGGAACTGATGTTATGTAATGTAAATTTAAATATGATTTTATGTATTGATCTTACGGTATCGGAGAAAAAGGTGGATATTCTGTCTATAACTGCGTTGATGTTCTATTAAATTCTGCATATAAATAAATTCAGTTCAGTTCTCAGCACACCATATATGTCCACAACCAAAAAGATATTTAAAATAAGCGGCCGGATTGATTGTTGTTCACGTCTCACACACAGCTGTTCCTATCACTCTCATGCACCACTCTCTAGTGCCTACGAACGACTGCCGCTGGACACTCCACTCTTCCAGACCGTGTCACCATTCTTGCCCGGATTCATCCGCCCAATCATAGTTATTTTCCAACGCTCTATTTTTATGGTAATCTGGATGTGTTTAGAAGTTATGATCTTCAACTCTCCGCTTTCTTACGCATCAGTCCCATTTATTTTAAATAAAAATTTATCTTTAAAATTAACGCAATTAATAAGATATTAATATATTAAGATGTTTGAAATAAATTATCCGCTATTAAACAATTCATCCTAGAGAAATAAATACTCTAGAATCAGACCACAAAATGTCACGCTACAATACAATTTGCAGTACTGTCCAATTCATAAAAAATATGCAGAAGATTGAAATGATATTCACGAAATTCAAAATGAGGAATGTAACTACAAGAGCTATATTTTATAAAAAAGTATAAATATTAATTTAAATAATTTGTTAAATTGAAAATATGCTTCTGTAATATACTTGAAACATTAGAAATAGTTTTCTAAATGATGTGAAACAGAAATATTATAATATTTAAGAGACAAGCAATATAAACAAACACATAACCTCTAAATCAAGAGTTGTTTTAAAATGTATGTCTGATCCTGAGGTCCTCACAAGACGACCACATGAAAAAATGTTTGTAGACAAATTATATGCTGAAAATAAATGTATTTTTAAGGTTAAAAGCAATTGTTGTACTTCTGTGCATTAGAAAAATATATAAGACACTAAAATATAGCACACAATAAATAATAATAACAAATGACTTACCAGCACGTGAATTGACATTGTCAGCCATCTTGAACACAGTTAAGAAATAAACACAACCTGCTTTATAAAATACATTCGCCAGCGCTGCTAGTGTGATTTCTGTGAACTAAAAGGTCCATAGAAGTGGAATACAGGTTTCAAAAGTGTGATTATTACAAAATAACATAATAAATGAAAAGAAAACTGAGGTCCTCACATGTGGACCTCTGGACTGAAGAGGTTTGCCTACTTCAAAAACCTATTAAAACTTAGGTTATAAATTGTTTGTCGCAAATTAAAATTATAAAACCTCTCAAAACAAAAACAGTAACTGTTTTTAGTACTTACATTTTTATTTACTGTCAATAAACATAATTCACCACACATTTAAAAAACTTGTTTCATTAAGAAACGAAAATAAAATGCAGAGCACAAAAACAACACGTGAAAGTCGAAAAATAAAAACAAAATAAACTAAGAATATAAGATCACTTGTAAGAGTTCGTAGATCGACTCGAGGGTGGGTCATTGAGGTCAGGGGCTCCCTTTCAGGAGCTGTCAAAACAAATGTCAGAAACTGGTAACGCACGCACAAACATACACGTCAACTGGTAATAAACTTCATTACTGGGGTAAGAAATGTTGACGGAGCTACCGAGAAGCACGTCTGCTCGCCACCGCAGCTCAGAACGGAATCGAAAACTTGAATAACAATATTGTAATAGCTACTAAGACATTAATAAAAAAAGAAAGGTACAGCAAAAATGTTAAAAATAAAATTATTATTAATTAATACAATTACAATTATACAAATACAATTATTAAACAATACAAAATATTTCTTTAAAAAATTCAGTTACCTATTTATTTTTTCTCGTTCACTAAATCACTCCTACATTTTACATGTGTCCTCCTTCTTCTTCGTCCTCTGATCTAATTTCAGGATTTATTATATTTTCATGAAGATGTTTATAAAATTGTAAGTCTTCTCCAAAGTGAAGTCGCAGAAGACGTGTGATCTCTGCTTTCTTCTGTGCTTGAAGACATTTCTTGGTACACCAACATCAATGGAATATGCAGGTTCCCCTTGAATTAAAACCAATGCAGTAGGTGTCTGACCACGACTGATAATAAATCTTTTACAGGCTGCAAAACGAAAATGCCTCCTCAGTTGTCCTCCTCAGAACTGACATGGCCGCTGATTTCCAATGATACATTTTGAAGTCTTCACTAATTTTACTAACTTGTCCATAATTTGAAAAAATGTCATGATATTCACCAGGTATTAAAATTTTTTCCATTTTGTTAACTTCTTTTTCAATGAGGCCGAAAACCCTGTCAGATGGTAAATATGAGTGTCCTGTAACTGGGAAAAAGAGCTGTATGGTTGCTATGTTGTGTGGGGCATTATTGTGTAACCAGTGCATGAGCATAAAAATCATATGGAGTTTTTATTTTGCCCCCACAACCATCGGCAAATAAACGAACTGTACTGTAACCGTTGTAATTAGTGCTGCATAATCTATGGTACACTGCTGAAGCAATCTGCGAAGAACCTTTAAAGGCTTGAGACTCATTCCATGTATACATAAAAACTTTATCTTTATCCAATTTACTTTTTGAAGTGCCCTCAGCAATTGTAAAATTATAGACATACAATTGTCGTGTGTAAGAACTTGCCTGATCAGGTAATTTGGGTACTATAAGATTTTTCTGACAATCATAGGAGAGTGTCAGTTGATTTTCCTTTTCATCTTTTAAGTGAAAATAAAACCCATTTGCTCGCTGTTTATGCACCTTGTAAGCACTCTCACAGTCATTGTTAATTTTAAGCATCTCTTTGAAGTGTAAACACTTCGAGCAAATATCAGTAGCAGTTGACCCGAAACCAATATTGTAATCAGTCGTAAATATCTGTCTAAAATATTCATATTTCACACCATTTTCAGCATCAACTAATGAAGTATTGTAACTTCTCCATAATTCTTTTATTGTCACATCACTAGCCAAGTACTGTCGCACTTTACGTTTTGCACGGCAGTAATGGGATTACAGAGCAATTAATTTCTCAATAAACTGTTTAACTGCGATTTTTTTTGTTCTCCATTTTATGGGATCTGTTATCTCCTCCACGATTTTCAGTTGCTAGTTTGCTACTTTGGAAGTGCCTTTTACATACACGTTGCACTCTTTTCTCGTTTACTCCCAGAATTGAACAAACAGCTTTTTTACAAATCTGTACTTAATATATTCTCCCTTCGGATTTTATTGGAATGAAATATCTATTCCAAACAGCAGTTTCTTGTTTTCGTTCTCCTCTTGGACGACTCGTTTATGGAGAGAGACTATCAGTATATTTTAAAATGAAATTGTCTTGTTCGCTCTTATTAATATTAGTGTAAACATTTTGGTGAAACTTACGTATGTCCTCCATTCCAAGCTTACGACAGTGAAATACGTCAGCTTTGTGGTCACACGTTGGCATTCTTGGCAATATTTTGGATTTGTAAAGATTTCTTTTTTTATATTTTCTTCCATTGTTCGGGATTTTTCAGCCGTTTCCTATCTTTACCCGGGGGTGTAGGTTCAATCTGTCCAACTTCACGCACTGCTTGTCCTTCTGCTTCCATAATCGCAGAACAATACCAACATTCACTAATTTATCTGACTTTATTTTAGTTGACGTAAACCATAAAATTAAAACAAAATACTATGAAACATCAAAGAAAAGTTTTTAAAACACTGACACTAAGTATGAATATTTTAAACACGCTTGTTAACCATAACCTATCGTCGAATCTTGTACAAATCTGTTTACGTCTCTTGAACAGTGTTAACACTACATTAAATCACACTTAATTTACCGATTTACTTTTTTTATTATTAATAATAAACGTTTTCTGTTTTATGTCACTGGATTACTAAAATTAGACAAAGGACGATTTGGAACTGGAATGAAAAATGAACCTTAGCTACAATGAGTAAAGAGGACAGTTTGTTTCTCAAACTACAGCTGACTATTGCAGCAGCTATATTTAAAATGCGCTTCTTGACCAGATACGATTTGGAACAGCAGTGTACTTTTGAATAGCATTTTTAATGTTAAAAGGGACGTTTTGGACGCAAAAGAAGTCGGAATCTTGTACAGTATTGCACAGAGAATATTAATAGCACATAAACCTGAATTTCAAAAAATGGACAAGAGACTTTTTGGAATTGGTCGACTCAAATGACTCGAGCATCTCGTCAACTGTCACAAACTCGCTGGCACAATAATTTCCTCTACAATTTTCTACGAACTGTTCAAAGAGGTCTTGGATAGAAGCCAATCTATTTAATAGTTTCTTTCATCCCTAGATTCCATATCATCAAATCTCAATGCTCGTAATAAAAACTTGAACCAAAAAAGAGACATGAGTAATGGAAAGAACTCAATACCAAGACCATTTCTAGACCGTACATCCTCCAAATTTGCATGAGACAACATTAAAACTCCAAGCATGTGTAAGATTGTAAGATGCCTATCACAGCTTTTATTTCAGTTGGTGTTGGTTTACAAATTAGCTTCTCTTGTATAATAATCACTTTTTTCTTGTCCATCCAGTTGTTAAAGTTTTCCACAATGCCGACGATCATGTCATCCGTAAAAATGTTTTCAAACATCAACAGCTGTTTTCATGTTTTTTGCTGGATCCATAATATTGCTTACTCTCATTCTCAATATATTTCTTGCTCCGGTTTTAACTTGACGTGAAGGTGGCTACACGTTCCATACCATGTTTTTATCTTTACTTACGCAAGCGTTTTGTTCATTTCTGCGAGCAACAATAATTGTACTGCTTAGACGAGTAGCAAGTGGGATTTCCTCTGACATCAAAATCGTCAAAATCATTATATTGGGTAAGGTCCTCATCTTCTCGTTGCACAGCTATACTTTCGTCTTCTTCATTGCTTCCTATTTCCTGAAGTGTTCCAAACCTATCATCATCTACATTGCTGTCATCGTTTTGTTCTTCATCACCTTCATCCAAAAAAATATTTCTAACGAAAGAACCAGTTGGCCGTTCATCTAAATTACGCTCTTTCCTTTCAACACTTAACAAACGTCTATTTTATTCTAGCCTTCTCTTCTACGTACATTTTTCAATCGATTTACAATAAAACAAAGCAATCTATATTTACATACTACACACTGAAAATTCACTAATTATGTCAAATTTAATTACATTTTACACATAAAATTCCATACCTATAAAAAATTTAAACAAAAAGAAAACAACACTAAAGGTGTCACACGAATTAATTCCGGGTTTTTAGCGGCGCGAGCGGTGGAACACGGTGGCGTCGTCCGTGCTGCAAAAGGTTTACTCTCGAACTGAATGTGATTATTACAGATGGGGATGAAAATGAATAGGTCAAATGAGGAGTTGGGTGCAAAAACGACGTGAGTCTGAAAATTGCGTTTTGAGATAATAGTGTTTAAAAGTAAAACTTGTATTTTTCGTATTATTTAAAATGTTTGTTGCTCTATTAACGGTATTATTCGAGTAGAATCATACTCCTAGTTAAAGAATATAGTACCCTTAACTAAGTGTTACTGTTTTTCCTAAAAAATCTATTGAACAAATAAGAAGTGGTGTCGGAGGTCGTTTTTGCATAAAAGTGTCAGTATAGTTAAATCAGTAGGATTTTAAGAATGAAATAATTATTAAACTTTTGTTTAAACTTTATTTTATTAATACAAACACGGACATATTGACATAGTGAAGTATATACAAATAATAGAAAACTTAATAATGACAAAATATTTAGGATGAGTCTTTGTTTCAATGTTATAAAATAAATCAAGTTAATCTGGAAACTCATAAGCCACTATATCTTCACAGTCAGATTCCTCTTCTGGTTCAGGATCTACACCTTCAGGAGCCTCAGGATCTCCTTGTTTTTGGCTTTTCGATTACTTCATCAAACTACTGTTGTTCATCTGGAGTTAGTACACAGAATAAACTCTTCAAATCCTTTTTTTCTGCTTTCACAAATTTCTGTGAATTACTGGAATGGTATCAGGGCTGAATGTGTCAAGATTAACACCTCTTAACAAAAATTTGAATGGTATGAATATACCTTAGTAGCTCTTGGAAGCAGAAACAGTTCCGGATGGATTATATTGTAGTCTGGAATACTGCTGTATCTTGAAAGGAGTTCCCTTTAAAATCATATTTTTGTATGGAGTGAAGCAGACCTGTAAAGCTGCACTCCAGTTTTTCAATAGTCCATAGCCATGGATTAACTCAGACTTACTTGAAATGATTTTATCATAGTCTATGGCAGTGACAATCCTTGCAGTTCTGTGCAAAGTATTAGAGTAGGCCCCGAAATTGTGGTCACACTGACAATAAGAGTGATCTCTTACAGGGTACAGATGGCTAACTTTCACTTGAAATTTTACTGATAAAATTGAACAAAACATCATAATTTTATGGTTTTTGTTCTGTCCCCCAGCGTTTTGTCGGACATTAATCCTATTTCCTTAAAACTTCCATTATCTCGCACTCTGTTACTTATATAGTGGAACAAAAAAGAAGCTACACTTTCTGAATCTTTAGTACATTCCGTCTCTAGATATGTCTACATTGTGCTTGCATCATTATTATGGCAGTGAACATTAAAAACAAAATACCACCACTGTTTTTTATAAAATACTGAATTCACTGTCAAATTTGGCAATGGCAATTTTTGACCATAATCAAACTCTAACACTAGAGCATTGTTGTTAGATTTAGCTTCGCTTATAATTTGTTTTTTCAAAGCTTTATACGCTAAAACCTTTCTTTCATGCAACTGCAGCATATTCTTTGATGAGATGTCATTAGGGTTAATTTTCAACTTAATCTTTAAGTTTTCACATTTTTGTGTCTGTGCGAAGTTTTCTAAATGATTAAGGAGAATTTTTTTGAAGTACTGAAAGTAGGAATTGTATTTCATATTTCTGAAAGGTTTGTTTGTTTTATATTTAAAATAGTCCTGGAACAAGCTGAAAATTTTTCTAACTGTGAGTTCTGTATTATCAAAATAGAGTTGCTTGCTTTTTTTGCAGCATAGTGTGAAGGTGTACTGGGTAATGAGGTCCAGTGCTCCTCAACAAGTTTCAAAACTGAATCTTCTTTTTTAGTCGGCCTATTGTTATGAGTACCCCTTTTCTCCTTAAAATTCTGGCTGCCAAGTTTTAGTTTATCCTGAATAGTACGTAATCTTCTAGGGGTGATTTGAAATAATTTTAACATAAATTGTCGACATATTAAATATCTTTGATTAACCTGTGGTACATTTATACTATACTCCCACAGCATTTCAATATGTTTGGTCACAACATTAGTTCTCTGACTTATCTTTCTTTATCATACATCCAGAAATGTACAAATCTTGGTTGATTTTGTTACCCATCCCATAAATGTTGTCAAATAGCTGACTTTGCTGGGCTCTCAAAATACTATTACAACATTGCTTTGGGCAACAAGTCATGACAACAGAAAATCTTTTACCATGAACAATAATATTTCCCTCTACTGTGAATTTTAAATACGATTTACCTTCAGCTCGTTTCTTTTTCTGTACGTTTCTCATCCACTTACTGCTATCTCAGTTCTTTCTTCGTCCACTGTTTGTTATATTTACGTTTGTAGGATCACTGTCATCATCAGTCGTCAGAATTGTATTTTCTTCCATGCTAGCCTTTAGTTTATTTATATAACTTAGTGAATACTCAACTGAACCAAAAATAAGTTTAATAAACACTAGAAAACAACAATAAACACATTACTCTTGAACAAATACGTACACATAACCTCATAGCTTCAGAACAAATCATCTGATCTATAGGCAGTCCAACACTCCCACAAAAAAAAATCCACTGTTCGACAGTTTCAAAGATATTTAAACGAAAAAAACACCAACAAGCACAGAAACATACGGCGGTTCATTTAAACAGTTTCACGTAAAAACGACCTCAGACATCTGAAGTCGATTTGCACCCGACTCCTCAATTCCTAGAAATAGGCTTGCCAGGGGCCTCCGGGCCAGCCCAGTCAGTCAGCTGGTAGAAAGTCGCTATTATTTGTTAAGTAACACCGGTTGGGCAAGCGACTTTGTATGGTGACCAGCGGACAGCCATCCGTGAACGAACTCTACTGGAAGTCCCTGTTCAAACTCATGCCTAATTTACTTCAAAAATACAGCGATCAAATTGGGTAGTTGTCAGTATTGTACAGTTCCCGATAACAAATAAAAGCTAAAAATAGGCTCGCCAGGTGTACGGACTGCCGGTACTGCCAACACCAGCAAACTATTGTTTTTATTTTATTAAAACATGAGCACCCGGAGAAAAGCTCCGTGAAGACACCTCTGCAAGGTTAAATATAGTTTTTGTGAAGCGTAGCGAGCGGGCGTTGCTTGTACAATATAATACAGTTGTAAAACAAGCAGTCATTTATAAATGACATGATGTTATATTGTTTTCTAAAATTTATAAAAGTTAAAAAGATAATTAAATTATTATTATTATAATTGTATATAATTAAAATATATAATAGATTGTTTAAGTGATTTAGTGTTAGAAATCTAGATCCTTGTCGGTAATCAAACCCGAGACCTTGGGCATTACAATATGATTAGTATAACACAGTGAATTATTAAATTGTAGATTACTTCATTAATCTCAACCTTGCTTGCATGATTCAGCTTGAGCTTGGGTCGGGAAATGTCATTTTCTTTCAATTTAGAAAGTTATAATTGAATAAAACATGGACATTTTAATTAATAGTAACCATGTGAAGGAAAATATTTCCACTGCTAACAATAATTAAGTGCATAATTTTTTTTTCAAAACATGACAAATTTGTTTCGTGTGGGGGACGGAACAGTTACATTTATCTTAACTACAGATTATTGTTTATTTTATTAATCAACATGTAAATAGTCATCTTCTAAATAAATAAAAGGTTAGATAAAATGTATATGTGTTTAGGATTGCAGATTATACCCTTGTATTAAATTATGATGTTAAAATTTTTAAAATGTTATTTACATTATTTTTATTAAGTATTAGAATTGTATAATTCAACTACCAAAATGACAAAAAATGCTGCGATTTTTAATTACCATGCTTTATTACAGACTAATTAAGAAATCTGCTTATATGAAGTTTCAATTCATTTATTAATTAATAAAGGCAAGTGAATACATTTGAAAATTTTTAATTTATAGATTACACAAACTTATCATTAACAATTTATCAATAATGGATCGATATGGTTTATCAATTCAGTAAGCAGTGGACGTAATAACAATTCTTGATACCTTGTGGCCATGTGCTGATATTATTAGATTTTGAAAATCTTGTTTGTTTTGTAAATTTATGTAAGTATAAGTGAACTGTTGCTTGTTTTTCCATACGTATGTGGGGATAGTACATAAGGTTAGTTGTTAAATACTAGTATTTAAAAAACAACAACGCTTTAATTACATCACCGTATTCCGTAGTATTACCATATTATTTTGTACCCTACACTACTGTGTCAAATTTATGACATTATTAGTGCAGCCTCAAAGATTCATTCGGTTTTGTACTGACCTGATATGCCAAACGTCTGAAGGTTCCATTCCCGTAAGTATCCTAATTTATTTTTGAATGCGTTCCAGAAATTGTGAAATAATAAATAATTAAGAAAGTAATTTAAGTAGAGTGTTAGTATTAATTGCTATTTTTATTGTAAGTAAAAATGTTTACATAATTAATAGATCTGATCCAACTGTACCTTTAAATATCTATAACATTTTTTCTCAGCTTCATTAAATCTCATGTTTTTCATAAAAATAAAATGAATGCTTCTACCGAAATTGGCAACCGTAAGTGAACGATTTTTTTCGCCTATTTTTATGTGAATTTTCTAGTAGTTTTCTATTAATACTAAGAAAAGTAATTAAAATTTCAAAATTTCCTATTTCTATTTAGCTTGTTAGCTTTTCTCGTACGCTTGGTTATTTCACTTATTGTGTAGCTTCTTTGTCACTTTTTACTTTCTCTTGCCTATATGAATATATAGGAAGGAAATTATTGTTTTCATGTCGATTTTTCGAAATCGTGTTTTCACCGGATCTATACGTTTTCAGACCCCCTAAACCCAAAAAACATGTTTTTAGCTATTGGTCTGTGTGTGTGTGTGTGTGTGTGTGTGTGTGTGTTGTGTGTGTGTACAAAATATCTCAAAAACAGAACATCGTACGAACTTGAAACTTAAGTTACATACCCTTACCGGACCCGACACGAACATTTTCATCAAAATCAGTCAACCGGAAGTAGTAGTTTATTCGTATAATTTTTCACTTTTTTTGCAATTTTTTCAAAAACTGGTCCAACGATTTTTTTAAAAATCGCCTCATTTACCCAATTTTTATTCTCTACAAGATAGGGTAGGCGCCATGTTTGCTGAAATTCTTGGTGAGGGTGTTTTTACGTAAAAAAAGTGTTTTTTAAGATTGCGGCTTTAATATGTATTATAGCGCAAAAATTTACATAATAAAAAATGTAGAGAATTTAAAATTCTACAACTTTTATTTCAAACATTTTTTTGTATAACGCTTAGTTTAGCGGTAATTAGCGATTTTCTGTTTTTTCTCACGAAAACGTGTGAAAAGTCGATTTTTAAAGATTTTGGCCTTAGTATGCATTTTATGACAAAAATGTATATAATCAAATTTATAGAAAATTATAACATATACAACTATTATTTTGAGCATTTTTCTCTACAGATCCTAGTTTAGCGTGAAAGAGTGATTTTCCGTATTTTTAAGCTAAACTGAGGTTGATTTTCATTTTGCGTCTTTCACTCATTAATAAAACTAGTTTATGTTATTAAAGTTAGTTTTTTGTTTATTTCTAATGTTTTATTACTATTGTTAGGTTTATTGTTAATTATTTGCATTGGCAAGGGAAAGTCGTGTGAGTGTTTCTCACCAGATTTTTGTAAGTGGTTTCTTATTGTTTAATTTACTAAGTAAGCTAATGATACCGAGTCGCTACTTTAGCAATGTTTGCTTTACTGTTAAGTTGCATAATATTTGAAAATATTTTCAAATTTCTATTCTCGTAAAAATATTTTCTTTTTAAAAATCTTTATTTATTGACATTCTAAATACAGTGAAAAATTAAATTTTTATTATTGGAAGAAAATACAGTAATGTTAACCATTAGCTTTTTATAAAGTTAAACCATAATCTGTGTACTTGTAATTTCAATCTCATCAAAAGTTCGTAGAATAGAAGACCATTAAACTAAATTTTACTCATCCTTAAAATTGAGTAGGCCTACAGTTGTGAACATATTTACACCTTAACTATGTAGTCTCTTGTCGAAAGTTAAACCACAATATTGTGTGTACGATGGTTTTGAACTGAATAATACCGGGTGATTTTTTAGTCCTGTTACCCAATTGTTAATGTCTGGTAATTTTTTTCTAAGAAAGGGATATTTTGTTTTGTGACACAAAGTTGGTAGCCCTACTCAACCGGTATAGATACGACAGTTTGAGTTGATTCTCCTTGAGTTGCGTAAAATTTTGTGCTGTATCCAGTGTTGTGTTACGAACAGAATGTCTTTTACCCTAGAACAACGGGTTTTCATTCTTGAACAATATTTTGCTACAAAATCGTATGAGAGTGTAAAAGAATCATTTCAAATTAAATTTTTTGGTGTTCCTCCACTCTACTCTCGTCAATTTCTAGGCTAACTAACTGATTTTTAGAGACAGGTATTGTTTGCAGCAGAAAACGTAGTGGTCGACCAACTCTCTTGACAGATGACGTTAAGAGAATGTGAATACAAGATTGCTCAATTCTCCCTGGAAAAGTTTACAAACACTTTCCTCGCATGTTGATTTGTCATGTTCGAGTGCTCAGAAAGCTGCTAAAAAATTGAAATTGTATCCGTATCACCTACGATTAGTTCTAGAGCTTCAGCATTCAGATTTAACAAGAGATTGTTTTAGGATAAAATACATTCTGTTCGTAGCACGACCGGAAATGGCACAAAATTTTACACAGCTCAAGGAGAATCAACTCACACTGCCATATCCATACTGGTTGAGTAGGACTACCAACTTAGTGTCACAAAACAAAATTTATTTTTTTTAGAAAAATATTACCAGACATTAATAATTGGGTAACAGAACTAAAAAATCACTCTGTAGTAGGCATGAACCACGACATACCATGAAAATCTTGTGAGAAAATTTCAGTTAGTAATAAATTTTTTTTCTACTATTTGATTACATCTTGCAATTTCTAACAATATAACGGAATGCCTGTTGTTCGTTTTCAGAGAAACATTTTCAATGGAAAGTTTTCAAACTGTGTCATCTGTAATAATTAATATAACTGCTATGTCTGTGTTTCCTCAGGTATGAAATTTTGCTATAACTTAAAAAATAATAGTATACAACGCAACATAATAGAATTTGGTATTGTTTTGTTTAATAATACAGGTACGAGTATGTATGCATTATAATGTATTCATAGTGGAAAAAATAGAGTAGAATCAAACGGAATGTTTTGAAAGAAGTAAGTTAGAAATTGACTAAATTTTATTTTTTTAGAATTAGTATGAAGTTTTAGTTCTAGGTTATTACAAATTGAAGTCTTATGTAAGTGTAATACTAGTTTGTAAGATTTTAATTACATAAGTTGTCAATGTCATTAGTGTTATTTATTCTAACTGTGATATTAAGTTTAAGTGTGTATGTTTTTGTTTTTTATGGCCCTTTTACAGCCCTTTTTAGCCTTTCTTGTCTGTTGTATTACTTTTTATGTAAATTTTAATTTGTTTCATTCCTGTGATTCTAGTCAATAAGATTTTAAGTATTATATATGAAAAAAGCGTTCTGTACTCGGGCTTTTTACACCGTTGTGTAGAACAACAGGCGATAATAACCGCTATGGTTTTTCGCCTTTAAAAAAAAATTCTTGTTCGATAAGACTGCTTGATGTGTAAACTAGGAAATATTTTATTAGTTTTCAATAACCTATTCTTCTTTAATTGCTGCTTCAATTTTCTTTTCACTTATTCATTCACATGCGTATACTTAGACTACATGTTTCGTTGGATCCACGAACATCAATGTACACAAAACATAAAAATTGGAACTATTGTTTTTAAAAAAAATTTAAGACCCGTTATATCTTCACTTACGTGTTTAAAACTGAAGCAATGTATAAATTTTTTATTCATTTTTGTGCAACATATTTACCAATGAAAATAAATAGGTATCTCAAAACAATGGAAACATATTTTACTCATACTTTTGTAAAGATATGCGCAAAAATGTTCAAAATATGCAAAATAGCATGCATTAATTTTACCAATTTAAGCTCTGTTTTAAATTCAGTTCTGTCTAATATGGTATAAAATTTTCGTTCTAATAGCTACGTTAAGCACAACCCTGCTAACCCGATATCTTAAATAAATAATCTGAACTAATTTGTAATTTTTGTTGATATGCTTTTTACGCATACACAGGTTTTAAAATAAAAAAACGAAGTAATTTTGTTATAAAAATGGCTTCTAAACATAAAAAGAAATTTAAAAAAATGTATTAACAGTGTTATTGAGAATAGAAAACGAATATAACCAAGTTACGAGAATACAAGTAGTGTATTTGCAATATAAGTCGCTCACTTGTAAAACATTTTTTCTAGTAAATTAGCATTAGCAAGAAATTATACATTTTCACTTCTTCCTGGCTGCATGAAGTCAGTAATTGGTTGCTGTTTTTATGGCGATAACATTGCTGATGACACAACTCACCAGTGCTTCATGAACATAAATTTTGTGTGCGTATCGTTATTGTGTTGCTCCCTATTCATGTTTCATCACCTTTTTCTGGACCTTCGCCGCAGTCCGGCATGATTACGAAAACTATTCTTTCATCTGAATGGTACAAGGGAAGAAGGAGAATGTCAATTCAATAAAAATTATCAGGAAACAAATTTTAAGATTTGAAAAACAGTTAACATGATTTTAATAGGTTAAAAAAGACGTATTTTTTCACGTTAACATTGTAATTATAATGTTCTTAACAAATTGCCAACGAATCAATATTATTATACTAATAATTTTTTGTAAATTTAAAAATTAACCCTAAATACCTCATTTACTGGAAAAGAAAGAGGAATCCACTTTCTTAATCCACTTTCACACAGCTGATCCACTTTCTTAATTAAACAAATGGTATAGACAGTTAAGTGTTGATAAAATAGGTAACTGCATTTTTCATAAACAAGATTTTTATTCTATTTGAACCTTTATACTACAGTATGTACAATGTAGTCTTTATGCGGCAGTGGCTGAAAATGCTTCTAAAAATACTTTTGTTTGTGACGCACCAAACAAAAAATTTATTGTAAGAATAGTTATACAGGAATAATGGAATTTTATAGTTTCAAATGGAAATTTTCTCGGTGATTAGGTGGTCAATGTAGTTTTTCTTAAAACTATTTAATTATAAGAGAAAAGCTTATGTAAAAGAATTTGTCGTCTCTATTAGCGCATAGTTGGAATTCTGGATGTTTATTTGAAATATTTTAGTATAAAAAGAATTTTTAATAGGAGTCTATGTAGCTACTCATTTCTTGAATATAAAAATGGCGTAGCTAAGATACAAAATATTAATTTAAGTATTAGAAGAATGGTGAAACGTGATCTGATATTGGAATCTACAGTAAGAGAAGTTTTCGAACTACCGCCATTTAAATGAAACAACATAATTTATTTATTTAAGAAAGTGGATTGTATGTCTTAACTCTTATGAATCCCTGAAAAGATATTCACTAAAATTCCCAAAATTGATTTGGTGAAACATTACCAACATTACTTGATGGTGCCTATGTTGTGTCGAGTACTGCAAAGCATCAGAAAAAACAGGTCGTAACGGATGATTTAAAAACGGAATTATAATTTTCCGTTAGTTAATATTATCTTTCAAAGCCTTTATAAGTAAAAATATATGTTTATATATTTTATTTTGTTCTAACGGTACGTCAACACTATAACAAAACATGTCATTTTATGTTATATAACTTGTTAGGAAATTTAAAAAAACGTTGTACAAAATGATGTTATATAACGAAATACTTGTTGATGTAGCAAGTTATATGTTTCCGAACGGTCGTCGGTAAAGTTCAAAGGGAGTCGTACAACATTGTTTTGTAACAAGCTACACATGGGTCCACATTTTTGTTTGTTATTTGTTTGTATAGCCAACCCCCACCGTAGGGCCACAGCCGTTCAGGTAATTTCTTTCATTCGGTCAGTTAACTTGCTTGTGCACGGTTGTTTAATTTTGTAAAATTTTGTGTTTTGTTAAAATGGAGAAGTAGGAGATAATAGACCAAAGCATAAACGAGTGTCCTGATTGAATTTTATCGCGAGAAAGAATTGTTGTAGAATCCGACTCACAAAGATTTTATAAACAGAAATAAGAAACATGATGCTTGGTTAGATTTAGCAGGCGCTGTAGGAACGGACGCAGAAGAGGTTGTTGTGTTGTAAAGTAATATGTAATCAAAAATATTAGTTTATATATTCCTAAAGCACAAACTTCAGTTTAGTGAATTTTTGGATATTCTGTGTTTTTACTTTCAGGCTGTTGTGACATGTTATATTATTTAGTACAGTCAGTTCAGTTGCACGCCTAACGCGCATACACGCGCGTGCACACACATACACACACACACAACCGTCGTTGAAAACTGCAACGAAAGTTTTGACGCCTTTTCATGTTTGTGAATTGTCGGTTAACAAATTTTATATTAGTTCTAAATTTGAATCTTCATTAAACATTGCAAACGCATGTGATTCTAGTTATGTTTGCCTTCTTTCTTGTTGGAACAAATTGATTTTGTATTCTTTTTTCTGTAACAGGTATTTTTTAAACTTATTAATCCAACAAATATACTGACAAGAATAAATTTTGAATCTTACCAACATAATCTAAAAGGTCCGGTAAACTGGCCAGGTTATGTGACAATATCTCATGATGGATGCGTAACAATTGAATTAATAAAAAATGTGAGCGGATTGTGGGAAGAACCAGTCGTTGCATCCATGTACAGTGTAGTATATTCGGAACCAAAATTTTGGGACGCGACTGTTGTTTCAAAAGAGGATGTGAGAGATGACGTTTGTAAAATAGAATTTAAATGGATCGATGACATATATTTTTTTCTTGGTATTGGCCGTCATCTTTTTGTGAAAAATGTTTTGTTCGGTATGTAGTACCTTAATTACATTCTATATTACTAATAATTTTTATTTGATAAATATTAGTAAAGATTAAATGTAGTGTCTATAAAAAATTATATTCTTCAATTTATTTAGTATAGATAGTGAGTCACGAGAATGCCTTTTGCGTACGGATGGGCTGCGGGAAGGGAAGAAAATCTGACAGTGCTGCCAACCTCAATAGTGAGACACTATATTTTACTACCATGTAATTGTACCGTTAGTTTACCACATATTGCCTTTCAATTAATATACTTCGTTGTGACTGACACTTTTTCCACTTAAACCCCATTTCCTTTAAAAAATATTTTTAAGGTATAAAGTTCCAACTAAAATTTAGCCTTTCTTTCAAAACCAGTAATAACGTTTCACTTGTCGGCATCACTTTCTTATTGATATAATGGTTTACTTTTTTTACCAGTTGCCAAAAAAACTGTTGATGAAGAATTATCTTCTTCACTGTCTTTAACTACCTTCTTTACATTTCGAATTGTGGAATGAGAAACATCACTGTAATTAGCCACTCGCTCATGGCTTTTGTAAAGAGGCAGAAACAGGTATTTTTATTTAACTTGAACTTATTAAACTTTTTAAGCTTCAACTTTACAGCATTTTGTTACATTGCATGTTAGATTTCGTTCATCACGGTGAACAGTTCGAAAGCGTTTTCGAGAAACCGACATTTCCGTTTACGGTAACAAACAGTTATATTCGTACAGCTAACCTATAAAACGTTCCGCGATATACTGCATCTTCTCTAAGTATAGTTTACGGTGTTGTGGTGGCGAACTGATACGAAAGCAGTCGCGCGTGCGCAACCCCCTTTACCCCTCGTTAAAACCAAAGGCAAACTCGTGACTCGAGTAACTATAACTTATATTGTTTTGTAAACTTTTATATTTGTAGTCACATTATAACAGTCGAACTAAAGTTTTACCCCTGAACCTTTCAACTGGAGGGTAAATGGCTAGAAAAGTAACTGGATGGTAGGGTGGGTAGATATAATAAGGAGTTAACGGTCATTCTTATATTTCTAAAAACTGATATTATCTGTATTATAAGAACTTAAATAATTTATTTTGTATACTTTTTACATAAGTACATTTTATAATATTTGTAGGTAGGCCTACTTATAATTCATACTGTGTAGGTAATGAATTTCAGTTCTTTTGAAGCGCCTTGCTGTGTATGTGTGTGTAATTACTCTAGTTATATTTTCTGCATGACTCGTACGTTAGACACGATGGCTCGGAGAAGGCAAACATTCGTTTTTGACTATTATAAGACGTACCTTATGTTGGGAAAAGTTAAAATACGAGCGCCATATCATCTTATGTTTATAAGACTAGAACGTTCTTTTATTCGGCAGTGCTTGTGTGTAATAAACAGTTGATTACAAGGTTACCTTTGCACAAATTCCACTAAGTTAGTATATAAAGACTATCTTGTAAATTTCTTGTATTATAATTATTTTTGGCATTAGCTGTCTTTATAACAACGTTTTAGTATTGAATTTTTACTGCTGATGAATAGGTAAATTTGAAAATTGAACAAACTAGAATGTTTAGGTTAAGTGTTTGTAATTTCGCTGACCGGGGCCGACAACACGAGGCAAAACCTTGCTTGTGATGTTGGTGGCCCTGAAAAGGGTCGTGTGTGCTTTGATGTTGGGCTTGAAAACGGCTCGTATTGGTGGTCGGAAGCGGCAAGTCGGCGTAATGAGAGTGGTGTCCGAAGAGTGACGGCTCGGGTACTGGGTTCAGGCCTAGCTCTCCCTCAGCGGTAGTTGAGTCCCCACTGCAGCGTGACAGTGGTGGCCCCCAGAGCCCCACAGTATCGAGTTGGCCGAGGCGGTTATCTTCGGTCCCGCACTGAACTTGGTCTTCACCGTGGTGCCATCAGGCACGCACGAGCTTCCTTCGGCGGCCGGGTAAGCGAAGGCTGACCGGTGCGGAAATGTGCGTCTGCCACCGGTAGCGTCAACCAGGGACGGTGCGTCCGGTCTCTTCTTCCTTGTTCTCCGTTCGGGAGTTGGATGGTGAGTGCGACTCGCAGTCCAGGGTGGCTACTTAAATCCCCCTCGGGCGAGTCTACTTCACGATGGAGGGGAGGCACTGCTGGCTGTGCGTTGTTAACGCTCCCCGCGGAAGGTACTGGGACCGTCTGCAGCGCTGATAATGGTAGGGTCGCCGTTGACAGTAGATATTATGTCCGGATATGAATGCGGAGGTAATGAAGTTCATCAATTTTATAACTTTAATATAAAAAGAAGTTTACTTCCTAAGTCTTAACACTAATAACAGACTAGTGGATGCTTGAGAAAGGATTACATTTTTATAATAAAAGAAGAGCTTTAGGTATAAGGTAAAATTTAGCCGAGTTGGTTAAAACAATAATTCAGGAGATTAATTTAAAAGGAAGTATCAGTTACAGTTCACATTAATTGGTCGGAATAACAACTTGTTATAAGTTGGGGAAATTTGTCATGAGTCAAATTATATTACAAAAACTTAATTGCTTTCGGTTCTGTAATTGCGAAATTATCGGTGCATACATTCAAGAAACCCTAGCTGGAGGCGAAAAAAATTTCTTTGACTTGATGTACAAATTCGGCAGTACGTTACTAAAAGCGGTTTAATGGCGTTTTAAGGAATATGGTTGACCATTAATCATTCTGAATGAAATGCTTAATCATAGAAGTAAATTAAAAAATACAATTTTGGTAAGAAATGTCATGATTGTGTCGGTTATTCTTTACAGCTGTAAATTTTGATGTAATACTCTTAAAAAAAAAGAATGTAATCATCATTACATTCTTTAAAACCAAAAAATCATAATACATCATAATTCATCAATTATGAATATGTAGTGAGTGAATCTACTTAATTTTACAGATAATAATCAAAAAGGAAGAACCAAATTTATCCCCATACCAAAAAAACCTATTTATGATTTGAATGAAGTAACACCCAGTTTTGGACACCGAAGATTGGCGAACGAAACAATAAATATTGTTGCCAGGCACGTAAAATTTGAACCTTTCGGAACGTGGCTGTGTAATAGGAGTGTTGGTGAAACCATCAGCGTAAAACAACCTGTTGGAACATTCCATCCGACTTTTTTTAACACCGCAAAGAGAGTTTACGCTATAGCGAGTTCTATGGGGATCACAAGTCTACTATCTATCATAGTTTATTTATTGCAAGAGAACAGGTAAATAAGTTTTTACTAATACTGAAAATAATTTTGCTTTGTACTCCTTAAGTATTTTATATATACAGTATATATATATATATATTTATATATCTATGTAAATTGTCAAAAACGTAATTACACCGCATTCCACTTAACTTTGGAACTTGTGTAAACAAATCATATGAGCGTACGGTTGGAAGAATGAGATTAACGTAACCGTTTGTCTGCATTGGACGGTCAGGAACCAGTGACGAGTCATGTTATATCAACATTATTGTAACACTTAAGCCAAAATTCGTTCGAGATCTGGGCATAATAAAAAAATAAATAGACTTTCTTTAAACTTATAACAATTATTTATTGACACAATTTATTATCAAACTTAGACTACACACTAACAAGTAGGCTACAATTAGAGTATTTCAATTAAATTAATTACAAAACTTAAGCATAAATAAACTTAACTATACAATACAATTGATTTCCCTGTCTACAACCACTTGCTACCAGCCGTACGCACACGAACTCTTAACGTAATTCAGAACCAGTCCTGTAACGACATTATTTCGAAATGGCCCGATAATAGTTTACATTCACAATTAAAAGTATTGACTTAATCACTACAAAGGCGCTGACTGTTTTTATACCTGTGGTTTGATAAGTTAATCAAGACCCTTTTCATTTTCTTTGTTTTACTAGAACATTTTTGAAGGAATCAAAAACACTTATGTGTCGATTGTTTCCATTTCCGAGAATTCCTATTCAAAACATTCCATTCATCGCCATCAGTTATCCTTGTTCAATACAAAACACTTCATAGAAAACACATTTTTTAACAATGAACCATTTCCGTTAGACATTTCTAGAATATCACTGTACGTACTATGTTACAATGTTTATGTTTGTCTGCTTCTGGTACAGTAATGGGCTACTTTGGTTCTCATTGTGTGTAGTTCAGTGCTTTATCTATATAGTAGATTCTATTTACTTTTAACTTTGCCAATACTTTTGCGCGTATGATGTATCAAATGTTTTATTTGACCGTCCTGTATAATGCTAAAATAACGAAAACAAAAATAAAATTTATTTAGTTCTACATTTTGCCAAAACGCGGGAATGTGCATGAAATAAATTTCTGTTCTTGAAAAATCGCCATAGTGGAAGTAAAAATAAAACATTTGAATAGTATTTTTTTTAAAACAATTTCTTTGTCCAAAGTAATAGTGTTTTTAGTGTTATGGATCCAAGAGAGGGACCCTGTGTCATAGTTTTTGCCACTTTCTACAAATCAATCTAATATCTCTCAGCTAACCAAAAACTGAATGTTTGAATCACAGTTCTCTAAGCCAGAAGTTCTCAACCTTTCAGGCACTTTGCCCCTATTTGAATACTGATCTGAGGTCCTCTCCCCCAATAAAATAATTTTGAAAATATACATGCGACTACAAAACTGATTAAATTATAGTTTTACTTTTTTATTTATTTATTTTTAAATACACTCACGCCTTCCTTGAAATTCTTCTACCCCCTCCAGGAAGGCAAACCCCCCCCCACCCTAGGCTAAGGATCACTGCTCTAAACTATTCGATTGCAGTAAGTTAGTGTCAATATTCAAAAAGTGGCACTTTTGTTTGAGTAATTTCGAACAATGTTTAGCCAGTCTAAGTGAACAGTATTTTGTGAAGCAAAACCCAGAATGTTACAATGAAGTTAATGTTTGTTTATTTTATTCAGATTGCCTGTATACTTACTTTATAATTGTTTGGATGAATCACAAGTAATGATGCGAGATATGCTGGAAAGACTGTTAAAGCTGTCTGATAAGTATGTATGTACATGAATTGCAATTTATTTTCTTATATTTTATTTAAAAAAGTTAATTTTACTATGCTGAATGTATAAATCTGATTTTCCTCATTTTGGGTTAATTGCACTTAAAATGGACTTTAGCCTATTCACGAAAGAAAACAACAACTGTCTTTTAACAGCAATATCTTTTGAACGTTGTGTGTAAAAGCAATTCGGATACTTCAAATTAAAGCTTGTTTTATAGTTGGCTTTTAACAAATTCATCCCCACATAAAACACATTAATAATATAAAATTGTCATGTTTTTTAATCTGTTGTTAATATGTAACCATCAGTACAAAAATTATTTCCATAGTCTATCATTACTGGTAGCCGAAATAACAATTTTTTTAAAAACGGCCGCCATTTTAGAACCAGTCGCCCAAAAATAAAACAAAAATATCTATTACACGAAGGAACCTTTATTTTATAATACTTTGTAGCCCTATACATTTTAAAGTACGCGTGAACAAAGTAATACTACCTTGAAGTTGGGTATACTGGAAATGTGGTTAAAAACAGGGTACTTTTTATGCGTAATTTGTTATATTTAATACACTATTAATTTTCAAAAAAATGTTAATGTACATCCTGTTGTTTACAATAAAAAAAGCTTTAATTTGATGTATTGTAATTGTTTTTATATACAACGGTTCAAAAGATAATGCTGTTAAAATGCAAAAATACTTTTTAGGTGCTCTGAATAAATGCAGTAAAGTTCAACAGTCTGCAAGTAAACTGGACAGTGCTTTATGGAAAAAGTAACACCAAAAGAGAAATAAATATTGCTACTAAAACAAACTCTGGATATTCCTTCTACATAAAAATGTTTGATGCACTTGGTTAATTTACTAATTAGGGTGTTGGCACTCAATAAAGTTGTTCGTAATTCTTCTTACATATCAAACAGTTGCTGGCAGAGACGCACACATGATTGCTCTCCCATTCTCCATCATTTTCAAAAGAGCTGATGAAGAGAATTCACCGTTCAGAAAGAAAGAATAAAGCTTGATAACATTGTGTATTAATTATATGGACATGTATTTTACTACTTAATTTTTAAGTGCAACAATGTCAGTTTAATTTGTTTGTAAGCATATGAATCAGAACAATAATCAGGTTGAATTTTTATGAGAGAAAAAACAATTAATTGATGTGTTCTAATATAGATAATATACCAATATACCAATATATCATGGCAAAACTTACTTTTCTCTTGAGAAATATGATTCACTGTCTTTTAAACTGCTGTGCATCTTTAGGTCAGATGA
Organism: Catonia carolina; assembly: GCA_035578175.1. Classification (NCBI taxonomy): domain Eukaryota; kingdom Metazoa; phylum Arthropoda; class Insecta; order Hemiptera; family Achilidae; genus Catonia; species Catonia carolina. The sequence goes on from JAQMRL010000001.1 coordinate 48,147,271, forward strand.
ACTACGTAATTTACTTAATAAAATGTTACTCAGAAATTTCCTATGAATACTTTTAGTGGCTTTCTTTAACCTCTGCAAAAATCACGGCTATGTATCATGAACTCGTGTGTTCAAAGACTCTTGTCTTGTTGTGATAATGTCATACTGGACGGGAAAACACTAGATTACAGGAAACAAACTTCACAATGTTTTATTGTATAATCACATCTTTGGTAGGGTTTACATGTAATGCTACTACCATCTTTACATCCTACTGCATTATGTTTGAGATTTTTCTTCCTTCTTATAACTCAGAAGTAGTTGTCATCCTAAGTTCATATGCAAAACAGAGATCCCTGGTGAATATCATATTATCACAGAATCCAAGAGAATCTGCATTGCCTGAGTTCTTCAAGTTATGAGAACCCTCACGTATCTTAAATTTTGACTAATTTTTGGCGGAATATTTGTATGAATAAACCATAGAGATAGTTTGGCGAAGTTGGTTTAGTAAAGCAGATATATAGAAAGTACTAAGTTAGGCACTGTTTAACAAGAATAATATAAGTAACATACATGCAGTAAATGTTAACTTTTGCTTGAGGATTAGTCGTTTGAAGTTCGATTCCTTTAAGTTTAATCAAAGATAGGTAGCTCGCTGTTTCTTCCTCACAGCACTTGGATTATTAAAGATGGAATTGTGACAACCTAACTTGTACTACTCCTAACTTGAAGGTTAACCTGTGGTGGAATAGGGTTTCTGGATGATTAATAATATTACGGAAAACAATTACGTAAACCCTCTAAAACAGTTTTGAAACATGTCTCTGATTCTGAAGGCAAAATGAAAATGTTTAGAACAGAATGAACAATAATAAATGTTAAATATTTTTATTAATTGTTCAAAATTATTTACAGATTTAAAATGAAAATTTATTTGAGTTCACCAGGAAATAATTGGAAAGGAGAAAAAGGAATGGTAAATTATAATGCTTTAGTAAAGGCAGGAATACCTCCAGTCGACAGAAATAACACAGATAAATATAAAGATATAAATGTCAGCAACTTTTTCTTGATAAGTGGAGGGGTGGAATTTACGCTCAGAGTTTCCAAGTATGTATAGCTCATAAGATTTTACGTGGCGGTTGTGGATGAGAGTGGATCTACTGCAGTGGGAGTAACGAAATGAATAACTTATTTTTGTCGTAGAAATAAGAGTGCAATGTAGGAGTCATTCTACTACTGTTATTGAAAACATTTACATACTTTTAGACCATACATGAAATCTAAAATAAACATCATTCAGGGTGATTCTAAATTATTATAAAATAAATTAAGAACATGATTGTAGAGCTAAAAATTAGAAAAAAGTAAAACTTTTACTTCGTAAAAGTGCTTTAAGTTCTTGTGTGGCCCTGTTAAAAATTCTTTTGTCGTTCGGATTTCTCGTATTATGCCAAACTCTCCTGAGTCGTCTTTTCTCCAAAATCTTTTCTCTTACTTCCCTTGGGTGATTTGTGCTGTATCGTTCTGTTAATTTATTTTTAGGCGTAGATAGTCGTGCAGCCTTATGCAAAAGTTTTGTAAAGTATTCAGTGGCTTCATCTATATCATCCGATGTTTCTAACTGCAAATCTAAATTTATATTTTCTTCAAGCCATAACGAAAAGCATTCCAATCAGTACGACTATTATGTAATGATGGGTTTGATGTCTTTAAAATTACATCAGTACTGACTGTAGCAATAATGGCACTGTGGTCTGAAGAACCGTCAAAAGAGCTCTCACAATTTACATAAAATTTTGATACGCCTTTAGTAATGAAGAAATCCAACAGATATGGTATTTTAGTCCTATCTGTTGGCTAATATGTCGGTTGTCCCGTGGACATTGTGCCAAAATTATGGGCATCGGTACATAATTTTAATTCTCGTCCACGAGGATTTATCAGACGGGAACCCCAATGAACATGCTTCGAGTTCCAGTCTCCACCTGCTATAAATCTCTGTCCTAAAGTTTCAAAAAAAATTAAAAACATTTGCTGAGCGATTCTGCGTCGTGGTGGGCAGTACACAGAAGAAATTACTAAATCTCCAAACCAATCTTTAACTTGAATTGTAGTTGCCTGTAAGTGGCAAGTTTTATATCCCGGAAGTTCGCAATGTTTAATTGAATTTCAAATTAAAATTGCCGTACCACCATGAGCAGTTCCATCAGGATGGTTAGTGTAGTAAAAAGAATGTCCGTTTATTTTGAAATAGTTTAAATTTGTAAAATGGGTTTCAGAAATTAAGAGCACATCAAATTTATTCAAGTTAAGTAAAAGTTCGATGGTGAAAAGTTCTTGTGCACGAAGCAACAAGCCGTTTATGTTCCAGCAGCCGATCCTTAGACTTTTCATTTGCAAAGTTTATTCACGACAGTTGTAAGCAACCCCATTAAGTTATTCATTTGCTGAACGAGGACTTCAATTTGTTCGGATAATTTGTTTAGTTTTAAGTCAACATTCATTTCTCTGTTTACTTTGGTCGGAACTTCAGCGTAGGTGTGTTTCCTATTTTTAGATTCTGCGGGAATCGTGTTGTTTTGGTTAACCAATTGAGGGAAATTGTCCCTCTAAAAATTATTATTCTCAGTTACTTCTATTCGCCTAACACCAGTTTCTTTTGTTTTCGATTTTCTGTCTACTATTTCTTTATAGATTCGGCATCCTTTGTAGTTAGCCGGATGATCCTCTAAAGATAGTGCGCAGATTGCTGGAGTAGATTTATCTGTTTTTGGACAGTAACGCGTATTGTGCCCTTGAGCGCATTTGACGCAACGATATGGGCGCATACAATTGTTTTTTGTATGGCCATACTGCTGGCAATGCATACACTGAACGATAGCTGTGGTCTTGTATGGTAGTTCAAATTTAACACAGCAATTTGAAATGTATTTGATATTAAATATATCTTTATTGTTTTCATTCGGTTTTAAATTGATGAAAAATGTATTTAGAGGAGTTTTAGTCACTCGATAAGCAATTATTATTTTACCACGAACTTTATGGCCGAGATTTTTTATTTCGTTTCGGATGTCTTCCTCAGGAGTGGAAAAGTGTAGGTTCTTTAAAACAACCCTATAAGCTTTCTGATCTTTTGGAGTAAATGTGTGGCCTATTAAATTTTCTTTGCGAATTAGGTCTAAAAGGGTTTTATAAATTGCAATTGTTCTTGTAGAGATTTCAATTGTTTTACCGGTCACAACTTTAATAGTGTAATCGTGTTTACAAACAACCGTTTCAAATAACTTTGACAATTTAATAATATCTGTTATCCCGTATAACATTATCGGTGGTGGCTTTACAGACTTTGGTTCATCATTAGCACTAATATCGTTTATTTCCTCTACCGGAAGATCTACAAATCTATTAATTTTGAATTTCATTATTCACACTAGTATTCTGTGCGGGATGCTTGTGACTCGTTCGTAAGATTGCCACAGTTTGCCAATCGTGGGATTCATGCTCACAGCTGATTGTTTTTTCACTTTCAATAGTACCGGTGGTATCTAGGTTTGATTGCCTGACAATTTTTCTTGTCTCTCTCGGAAGAGGAGACGAAGAAGGCCGCTTCACACCGGATGTCTCACTGGCCAAGCTGTTATTGGGCTCAGCTGTGACGCTGGCCATTTTTTTTAACAACAATGTTTAGGTTATCAAAATATTCGTATCTTAAATTTGAAAATAAAAAATATTGCAGAAAACTAGATACTTATCTGCAACAAACTTTTGCAGGTTCACTCAATGCAACACATTATATTAATAGATATACTTAGCAGTCTAGTAGAATATCTTCATTAAAAAAAAAACACAAAAAACACAACTGCACTGTTCAGTATTCGATCCTGAAGGTCCTATTCAGGATATAAAAAAAAATTATTTTTTAAAGACGATACATTTTGTGACATAAATAAGAACAGAAAATTGTATGGTATCAGTATCTTTCTCCGCAATTAAAAGATTAAGAAAGTTTTTATAAATACATGAGAATGACTCAGGAAACGTTTAATTTCAAGCAAACTTCCCTTACAAAAACAATGGTGCAACTTGTACAAGCAACCAATATTTCCAAAAGAAAGACTTATGATAAGCATACTTTGAGGTAGTATGTATTTTGAACTATAATGAGTTAGTATGATTTTTGTATTATAATTAATTAACAAGTTGTTATTATTTATGAATACGTATGACTGCAGGCTGCAGGGAGGATTGTACAAAACAAACCTGTGAGCTGATATACGCAGGTTCCCCCCCCCCCCCAGCGTTTACTGTAAGAGGCCAGACAATATAATAATAATAATAAAATTATTAATAAAAATATTATTTATATTAATTTTAATATTATTTTAATATTAATATTATTTATAATATTATTTTATATTAATAAAATTATTATTAAATTCTATATAATTATATAATGTAAGATAATGTAATATAATGGCAAATTCTGCTACCAGGTTCCAGCTAGTAAGTGGCCTGTCACCAGCAACCTGCGACCAGTGTTCACTGTGCGCTTATCCTTAATTTTTCCTGAAATGCTTAATCATTTTCCTGAACATAAATGTATGTATAGTTCGTCTAATTAGGCTTTTTTAGTTTTTGTCGCGTAGGTTTTTTGATAGTAATAGAGAGGCCACTACCTGATGTTTTTTTTCCTATTTTCCAGTTCTGGAAAATATGAAAATTTTGAGTACTACGATCCTTAACCCCTGCCGCTTCAGCAACACTTTCCTGAATTTTTCTTATACCTCTAACTGATAAGAGACATCTACAGTTTCTTTTTTCATATAACAATACACATTGTAAAAGACTCAACGAGTTTGGCTCCGCAAAATTTTACGACCACCAATTAATTTAGGAATTTTAATTGCTAGATAGTTTGTAATAATACTAACCATTAAATCACTTAAACAGCCTTTCAAACGCACGGACACTTACACAAGAAAGTTAAGGCAGAAATTAAACTAAATGAACAATAGGCCTTAAATACAAAATAATGACAGAATTTAAAAAATTGTGCTCTATCATATGTAATTTTAATAAACACTAGATATGAACCCTTCAGTGCAACAAAAGAGACTGTGAGTGAATTAGTGATTAAACGGAAAACCAATAACATAACCAAGGATGGTGCGAACAATATAATTGTACCATCACATTAAAACCGAGATAAAATGAACAAATAGGTAATAACAAATAACTAATATGTTTATATGACTTATGTATTGAAGTGGAAGCGACAATCTATGAATGAAGACTGAGGTGTGAATTCAGCTACCCCTGCTCTGAAAAATCAAACGAGTTTGTTAGAATTGTTTGCCAACTTACATTAAACCATTACTTACTTATAACTAATAAAGAATATCAGTATTTCCTTACTCAGTAAAGTTGTCCGCCAAGGGTTGTTGTTCCGTGAAGATTTTTTTTAAATTTTTGTTCATATGGATTTATTCCATTTCTACAGTGACAACATGTACGGGATGTGTACGTTGAACTATAGCTGAGAAAGTATGAGTAGTAGATATCAGTGTTTTAAAATCAGCATGAGAAACTGACTCCTGTCAAATATTTTTTCAAGTAGTAAAATTGGAGATTTAAAACAGTATTATTTTCTTATTGCTCCTAAGTTGTTATTGTTACTATTATTTTTTTCTTTTCATTTTCAGAACACTGATGAACAAACGCAGATTTTTTGTTCCTCGGGCAAATATAGCTAAATTCATGTAATAAATTCAACTGCATTGTACTGATTAAAGTTTGACATTAATGTCTTTTTGTCTATTGTTTGTATAAAGTAGGTAAGTAAAATTATTATCCATGAAAAATTTAAAAATACAAAATTTTTATAAACAAATATGACTACTCTCCTAAATAAAGGGTTTGTTAAAGAGTCTTTCTTCAACATTTTGTTTTCTTTGCAAATTAATAAAAATATTTATTATGCTTTAAATGCGGCGATTCTTTTTATGAAATCCTCAATAAAAATAATTTTAAAATTTTACCCAATTAGGCTAATATCAAAACGGGGGTTGGTAGGAGCCAAAAGTTTCAAAGATTATTCCTCAGCTGTATTTTGGCCAATTTACAATAATTAATTTGTATTTGTCAAATTTAAGAAGTTTAATTTAAGATATCCATTTGTGGTGTAGTATTTCCATTGTATTAACTTTTATTTTAAATGTCTCTGATATCAAACATTTGTTTAACAAAGGAATAAAGCAATATAATTTTTTTCGGACGTAAAACCAAAAAACCTATACTATAAATGTTGTGTTGATAAGTACTTAACAATACTTAAATGTACATTTTAGAAGAAAACACGTAGTTTTTTTATTATAATTAGATCAGTATAATGTTACATTTAATTTTTGATTTTGCTTTTATTTTTAATCATAATATATTCACCACAAAATATTTTCAAACCTTTTCATTAATACTATGTTCCATAAAGAAAAGAAATTAAGAAATTTTTAGTGTGTGTACAACTTTCCTTATTAAGTTACTATTATATAAATATTTGACCCTGATTTCTGCTCCTCTGGTAAATGAAATAGAATGATGTTTGTTAGGCATGATAATTATAATATTCTACTTAAATTTTTTTTTAGTTTTGTTTTTAATCGAAATCAAAATTATTTAGTTAGTATTTTTTTTTTTTTTATTGAGTGATTATGCCTACAAAAGCCTTGGGCTTGTGCGTAGGTAATGATATGTGGTGAATTACAGATGAAAAAAATGCCAGACCTGACCGGGAATCGAACCCGGGACTCCGGCATAGCAGCCAGTTGCGCTGACCACGACACCACGGGCCGGCCCGATAATGAAATTTGGTTTCATTAACGTAATTTTTGCCGTTTTACTGAGAAATAAATATTGTAAAGATTTTGGTGCAAGCTTTTTTATTTGATTATTGTAAATTAAAACTCGTATCATTACAAAAAATTTAAAAAAGGTGTGTTTTCCACCTTAGTTTTTGAAAAACTAACTAGTTTTTAAAACACCTTTTTTAAATTTTTTGTAATGATACGAGTTTTAATTTAATTTAAATGCGATGTCGCATGCTACATAACATGCGCTTAGAGGCATGCCATTTCACCTGTCCGTACTCGTTTGAAGAGCTTTATCTCAAAAAACAAAACGAATATTATTGAACACTACACTAAATTAAAGCCTGTTCTTTCCTGTGTCGATTGGTTTGACTTATATTATTTTAACTTGAAACTAGTCGGAGATGCAGCAATTTACGCATAAAGAGTACTTAGATTTTAGCCGGTTTTCCGTAATGTGGTTTTTAAACGTCCTTTACTCCGTCCAGGCTTTTCATAAAAGAACGGCGTTTAAGTATGTTGAAGATCAGAGTTTTGTCTATATGAACATTTTAAAATAAAAGTCTGATGTTCCATTATAAAATGCCGGCCATTTTTTTTTAAAGTGTATTTCGGCTTCACGTAAAGAGAGGGAAATGATTTTTGGACTGAACCATGCATTTTAACAGCAGTATTGTGCCATGTATCGTATTTTGCATTTGTAATTAGAAATAGATATGTGGTGTTAATAGAAAATTCTATTATTCCTAAACTTCTTAGAGGAAACTGAGCTCTATAGCGGTATCCGCTCCGAGTATAGCGTTTAGAAAAACAAACTTCTGTATTTTTCCGGCTGCAACTCATTCTGAATAATTTAGCTCATTTTGAATAATTTAACGATGTTTTTATTTAAATAAAATCTTTCCTTGACATAATACCGTTATGAAAATGCATGGTTCAGTCCAAAAATCATTTCCCTACCCTTACGTGGAGCCAAGAAAGCACTTTTTTAAAAAATGGCCGGCATATTAAAACGGAACATGAGATTTAACTGTTAAAATATTCATATTATAGAAAAAAACTCTGATCTTCAACGTACTTAGACGCCGATTTTTATGAAAAGCCTGGATGGAGTAACAGACGTTTAAAAACCACATTACCGGAACACCGGCTAAAAACTGAGTACTTTTTTGCGTAAATTGCTGGAGTTATCTCCGATTAATTTCTAAATAAAACAATCTAAATCAAACCATTCAATCCAGGAAAGAACAGGCTTTAATTTAGTGCATTGTTCAAAAATATTTATGTTTTTTTTGAGATTTTTGAGACATCGCATGCCTCTAAGCACATGCGATGTCGCATCCGACGTCGAATCGAAAGTCGAATGAGTGTGGACATACCTATTCATCTGAAAGCTACGAGTATTTTTCTAATGTTTTTCGTCAAGAAAAACATATAACCACCATACGCGGCTTGTAATTTGCTTGAAGAATTTTAGTATCCTTTTGCTTTACAGGAGAAGCAGACATAGGGAGAAATTGGTTTAATGAAAGTTTGCGTAAGAGTCGAATGTAAAACCATATTAGGTATATAACAATAGGTCCTCCTACGGAGGACCTGTTACTTATTTTAAGTAAACTAGTGGAAAGTTTCACTCTGAATAAGAATGTGGTTTTAACTTTTCTATCTATATTTTTATTGCTTTTTAAACAATGTGTAATTTTGTGGCTGTTTTAATGTAAGTTAGTTTTTGTATAAATATTTTTCATTTCAGGTTTAGATGCGCTCTCATTTTCTCCGTAGATGGTTCAGCGAAAACTGTTTGTCTGAATAATCATACAACTATCTAAAATTTACTTTTCCATTGTACGAGTACATTACTAACTCAACATTGTAGTTGTTTACATTAATAAAGTATTTATGTGTGTATGCACTTTTCATAATAAATTTATTACCTGGAAGTTATATTTATTGAAAATATTTTTTATGAAATATAGTACTGTATATGAATTTTGACATCTTTTATTTGTACAAAGTACACATCCGTATTCCACATTTCACATTTGTTTGTTTACAGAAAATTTATGGAATAGAATTAATATTTTTAATCCAAAAGTCTAAAAATACTTAAAAAATTTACTAATATTTTTTTACTTTTAAAGTTTATTTTTTTCTGTTATTCTACACTAACATTATGACCACTTCCTTACGACAGAGTGTGAACGTTTTTTGTTTTAGTGAAGTGGGAATTCGGTTATATTAAAATTTTCAGTGTTTGTTTATTTGGGTTAGGTGTGGATCCCTAATTTATTGTCTTTATTTAACGATTCAAATAATATTTTGTTTAGAAGTTAGATATGTTTTTCACGTGATTATAAATGTGCTTGAACATTAACTTTCTTGCCGATTCTTTATTTTTACATTCAAAACAAACGTGTGTTACACTGTTGGCTATTATAAAGTAATACAATTAATAGATTAGCGTTGTTGGTTTCATCTTCAGTTGTGGTTCTTCCCAGTACTGTAATAACTGAAGTTCAAGATGCTGAATAAGTAATGTTAGTTCCATATTAATATTATTCAATTTTATTGTTCAGCATTGCTTGTTAAAGCCACCAACAAATTAAAATATGATACAGCTGCATGGATACTCTGTAATAAAAAGAAAATGGGTATTGTTAATTTTTTTGCCATGAATTACAAAAGTTTAACACACTAATATTTAAAACACCCACAATTATTTGATGAAACAAAATTCATAATCTTTCCTCATGGTTGAAAGAATATATATGGTTGTTCTTCTGTTGCTGAGGCTGGCCCCAGACGGGACGAAGCAGGAGCAATGAAACATTTTGTTCCTTCGTTTATGTCGGACCACAACTTTTATAAGCGATAACATGAGACTACCACACAGAGGGAGCAAGTGCATTTGAATGCCTCGTAGCACCCTGCAGTACTCTGAGCATGCGCCCGACGTCAGCTCTGAATTCATGTTGCACGTCAATTGTCGGAGCGAACGTCAATTCGTTGAAAGAACTGCCATAAAGCTATATGGCAACATTGATCTCTTCTTCCAGAACCTCGGCACTCATGTCTTCTCTGTCAATCGCAAACTCAAAATGATCCAATAGCCGCTCCATGATCCTCTCGTCTTGCGTCAGCCTTTGCACCGCATACTGCAAGGAGCAAAGCATATATTACTCGGAGCAAAATGTGTCATTGCTCCTGCTCCTCCCTGTTTGTGGCCGGCTTAATATGGTCCAATCCACGCAGCTACATCTTAAAAGTAACATGGAGTTTTGCTGTCTCGGTTTCCCCTTTGTCGCTTTCGATTTGTTTCCTTAACTTTACACATTTGTTATGTTTAACTCTTTTTGTGTAGCTTTATGCAATACAAACTTAGTACTTTTCGTGGCATTAACCAAAAAATAATCTTTATCCTGATCATCAGCAGAATACATACTTCATTTTTCCTACTAAGTGGATGTGCCCTGTTAACTTTTACATCCTCACTAGCACCCAAATATCTGACAGAAAAGTTCTTAACAATATCAATATAAGATTCATTATTTTGTTTTACAATTCCTTTAAATATTAAGTTGTTCGTAAGGGAACGACCCGTTAATTCATCCAAATTATAGCCTAAAGTGTCCTCCGTATTTTTCAATACTGTATTTCATTTTTCGGCGCCCAATATTCCTGTTCCAGAACACTTATTTTTCACACAACTTTGTATGTCTTCTTCAATCGCAAGCACTGTGATTTTTCATCTAGTAGTTTCCTCAGTTCTAACGTTAGTTGACTTCACGTCATATCTCCTACTTTGCCATTTCCTAGATATCAGTTAACCACTTTTTCACACCCTTTAAATTGCAGATATTGGGTTAACTTAAGCTAACCTAAAGAATTTAGTAACGTTTTAAGAGTAATTTCTTAGTTTTATTTTATTTAGCTTATCAAATCATTAAAATTCATGTGAAACCTACCCTTACAAATGAGTGTATTGTAATTGGAATAATATCTCCACCCTTCAATAACATAGGTCGTTTAATATTCTCAACAATTATTCTGAGTGATTTCTTTACCCCTTCATTTTTGTCATACCAGATTGTTTCATAAACATATCTCTTTAGAACCAAACTCTGAAACATAAATAAAACATTTATTTGGTGAGCTTTTAGTTGAAAAAAATAACAACGAAAAGGAAAATAACAGCCTAATGAATACAATTACAACAACGCTATCTTTATAGAACAAAAAATGCAGTCGGGTTCAGTAGGCAAAACTCCACCCTGCTACACAAAACACTACACAATAGCCGACCACTATTGTTTCATATTGTCATAATATCTGGCAGATTTCTCCATCTTAAATAAATACTCTGTATCATTCCTTTCTAATATAAATTTTCAATAAATAACTTTTATTCTAACAAACTTAAGCAAAACAGTCGTCTTATTGTTGTAAAACCTAATCAACAAAAGTTAATAATAAATTTTATATATTCTACTCGTTTTATATTTTATAATTCAGATAAAATAAAAATGTGCATCATGTGTGAGGTTAACAGGTAATGTATATCTTAAACCAGAAAATTTTAATAAAATTGATTTACTGACCGTGTGTTTTAGTTTTTCGCCGTAAAAGAAACAAAGCAATATATGAAAAACAACTATTGCTAACATGGTTGCACTTCTACAAAGCCTTGGGATAGTCGATATCTTACGCCCCTGAAACAAAATTACGTTCAGAATCTCGGTACGTCTGTAATTTATAATTTTACTTCTGTTATTAACGTTTTATTTGAAAATAGTGAGTTTGTACACAATTGCATCCCATAGTGAAAAACTGTGGACAACAGAAATCAATTAAATAATGAGACAGTTTAGTTTACCGTAATGTAACTGTGGGCTATTGACTTTTGCAGAGAATTAATTAATATTATTTATATTTCAAATGGATTTATATATTTTATTTAGTTAAATATGGCCGGCATTCAAATGTAGGGCTACTATTAAATAAACCCTAAATAACCCTACAATGTTTGTAGCTACCTGAATAAAAAAAAACATAAATTACGTTTTAAAAGGGAGTGAATAAAAAAATACATTTTTACAAATTTTAAATAAAAACGTTTTGTACCTGAAGTTAGACTTATTAGGGTTTCAAAATCTAGACAGCAAAGAGTTCAATGATCCAAGAGCCGTTAGTTAATTTGAAAGATTTTGTTTTTCTCATTTTAATAGTAAAATCAACTTTTTACGAGAATTTATCCTACCTGGTGAGTAGTTATTATGAAGCTAATTAATAACAAAAGCAAGGGAGTGTTGTGAGCTTTTTCACAAAACTAGCGTAGAAATTAAATAATAAACTTCACAGTTACTTTATAATCATCCAGCTTATAATTTTCTGTTTTATTATATTAATCTGTAATTATGAAAGTGACGAATTCATTTTTTTATTCAGTTAGGAGAGAAAAATTATTTCTATTATGCTAATATATTACCCTAAAATTATTCACCTAATATTTTAAATTTTGCTAAAATACGATTTCTCCAATTATGAAACTTCGTCAGAACCCTAACATAGTTAGCCTACACAAATTTGTTGGTACACTGGTCATTATAATTTACGCCAATTACGTAAAATAAGAATAATTTAGCATAAATTATAAACAGTGCACATGTTTAATACATTTTCATAACTGTGATAGTCTGGGGAAGGTACGCTACTAGTTTTTCCGTTGATTTTTAAATTATTCTACCATCATCGGTTCAGACGTTCTGCGTACCGTGGATACCAGTTGTGTTTAAAACTTCAGGGCGACTTTTGGTCAGGTGGTTTTGTTTGACTGTTGTTGCTGAGCTTAAAGTTTAACTTCTTAACTATTTTCTCCCTGGTCTTACACGACAAACTTTACAATGATCGGCCTTGGTTAATTCCTGGTATCATTTGATTTCGATCTGCCAACTATATGAACAGTTGATGCCAAACGCGGAGATTGAAATGTTCAGGTGCTTCTTAGCAAATATTATATTGGAATCCGTATTCTGCTTATCTGTTTCTTCGATCTCGTATACCAGGATGTTATTTCGGCGCGAGTATTGCTCCAGATCATGGCATTTCATTTTCGTTTCCTTTCTTGTCGCCGCTATCTGTTGGTTCAATAAGTATTTCTTATTTAGCTGATGGCATTCTTATAATTATTTAGAGATGACGATATATCTGTGGTACAGTTTTTCTATAAACGACTCGTCTGCAAGAAATTTTTTATTGCATCCTAGATTAATTTGGGATTATGTTGTTCCTTATGATCCTGGCGTACTCAAAAAAATTATCGAATATTTTTTTAAAACTAAAACTGTGAATAATCTAGTGAATTACAGTTAGGAATTTAACAAGAACACACTGTCGAATATTGTTCCACATATTCAGTTCTTTGGGCTGGTATAAAGCAGAGCGCTGACAAACACGTCTATTATTCCCTTTTGACATATCAAGCTGTACTGTTTATAAGTCTTTGATGTTTATAGTTTACCACTATCATGGTTTTATGCGACATTTGCATATTGGAGACAGCACTTTTGGACAGTTTTGTGAAAAACCTATTAAAACAGATTTATTTTTACCGTTTTTTTACCGGCCTGTATTTTCAGCACTGGTTATTTTTTGTACTATAAAATTCCCTTCTTGATTCTATAATCATTTGCATACATTATTGTTGCCTGTACTTCCCTTCGATTTAATAAATAATTTCTCAATATTTATAAGATCTTACATTAATAAAAATTTGCCCAAAATTTCAAAGATTATAAAAATGTTTGTATTATAGAAAGTAGTAATATCTTGGGGCTTCTGTGGATTTTATTGCTTTTGTAGTAATAAATCATCTTTTTATCTGACATTTCGTTCTGGGAATTTTATTGCTTTTTCTATAGGGCTTCTGTGGATTTTATTGCTTTTGTAGTAATAAATGCAACAGAACGAACCACCAATTTTATGTGGTAATAAATCATCTTTGACAAACTACTACGTTTTTTATGATAACGTGGGTGGGTGATGTCAATGAAGGCCTAAAGGAGGTCGCCCAAGGTGTTCACGTTCCATACAACGTAGTAGTTTGTCAAAGATAATTTATTACTACATAAAATTGGTTCACGTTATCATACAACGTAGTAGTTTGTCAGGTAAAAAGATAATTTATTACTACATAAAATTGACCCAAGGCCCAAGGTTGTTTGTCCCAAGGCCCAAGGTTATTTGTCGCATAATTTGCAACACCATCATAATGTGTAATAATAGTAGTAATGCGATATGATAATTTATTACTACATAAAACCTTGTAAGTACCAGCAGCAGGGAGGGTTAGATAAGGAATTGTTTTTTGAAATGAAAAGATGCTATTTTGTAAAGATACATTTATTGTTTAAATATTATTACAATTTTTTAGAACATATCGTTACATAACGAGCAGTTTTTCTTCAACGGATTAGGTCCGTCAAAATCGTCACCATAATCAGTTTCTTCACGCCACCAAAAATGTTCCTGACAGCGTTGTTGGTCTGTACTTTTTTCACTTTTCACTATGTTCACATTTAACCAAATAGTTTTGTTGCAATCTGATTTATTGTCACGCCACCAATGAAATAACATTCTTACGTTTGCATATGCGCAAACTGCTCCAACTGCGTGGAGAAAACCACACTTTTTTATTCCATCTAAACGATATGACGCTCTGAGTTGTCCTAATTGTGGACACCCAGTTGATTCTATGTCGATAATCGTCACATCTTCCGATTTTACAAACGGTTTTATCCACCCAATTTTTTGTTGACCCTTTACATAGATTGTTCCCGCAGAAATTTTTTCAAATATTTTAGATACTTCATTTATATCATGAATACCACAGTTCCAATCTAACCCATGATGCACATTACGTAACCACGTCGCCATTTTCTGCATTTTGGTTGATAAACCAGAAAACGGAAACGGGGGTTTGAACAGGTAATGAACATTTAACGTTTTTCCATGATCGCAGGAAATAATCGCCAGCTCTTTGAATATAAATTTTTTATTGTTACCCAGGAAGCCTTGCGCATCGCAAAAGTACTCCATGATATCTATAAACCAAATGATTTTTTTCGTATTAAAATCACACTATTTATAATCAATACTGCTGCCTTAACATCCTTTAGGGTAACAGTCATTCCTGATTTTATTGTGGTGGGGTGAGATTCTATTAGTTTCCTGTAATATTGTTTCATGTCATTTCCGAAATTATCATGATAATTATCACAACTGACACATCTTCTATAATACTTACCACCTTCGGTTCCGTTTTGGACTGCAATAATTCCCACAAAACGTTTGTTTACCACTAAAATATTTTGTACACAGATTTGATTTAGGTTTTGTCTGTAAAGCCGGCGCAATATTGAAATGTGTAATATCGGGATATGTGTATATGTCAGACATGATGCAACCAACCAGTTTTTAATAATACTGATATGATATTGCACGAGACATTAAAATAAATAATGTATTTTTGTTAAAACTATTGTTTTACTATATAGCAAAAGTTTCCTTTCGTCGAGCTGAGAAGATATCCGTTTTCATTTTAAAAATCGGATAAACCGTTCAAAAGTTATTACAGTTTTAAAAAAGTGCCCCTTCAAAAAGTGCAAACGCAACCAGTCATACATATATGTATTCCATTTTGCATACCCTACATTTTGAAGGGGCAAAAATTTTGGGGTTCCAAAACTTCAATCAGTTTTGGGCTAGGTCCTTTAGGGATCTAGATATTGAAGTTTTATCATTTAAATAATATGATTTTCATCATACTAATAAATGTTGTCTTTTTTTTTTAAACACCCTGTAGTACTATAGTACTAGTAGTAGTACTAGTAGTAGTACTAGTATTATAACATTGACACATATCTTTTATGCCTTGTTATTAATTTAAAATAAGAATTATATGGCAGTTCAAATTAAAAAAGCTATTAATTTAAATAAGAATTATGTGACAGTAAAATTAAAAAAGCTATTACATGTACACGCGCGTGTAGCGATTATGAGAATTTATGTTTACACTTGACAAGAATTTATGATGTGCAAGCGACGGCCTAGTTTATTACTTACTATTCTCATTCTTCTATAATCCATGTAATAGTGCAGACGTGTAAACATATTTCTAAATAATAAGTTTAGAAACTTTATCCAAACCACAGTTTTTAGGTTTTAAACACAGGTAAAACATTTTTTGACAATCGAATTATAAGTAATATGATTATTTATTACTATTAAAAACGTTAACAATAATTTAATTACAATTAATTCAAGTTACATATATATATATAATAAAGTGCTTATATTATAATTTTACAATAAAATACGATAAAAATCGTTAATGAAAATTGCATTAACCGACTTACTGCAAATACAATTGCTCAATTCCGTCACGGCAAAAGCGGTGACAGTTTTCAGCAACTGTATTACGCAGTAAATTATAGGTGAATACAAAATTCATGACATTGAAAAAATGCAAGTTAAATTAATAACCACGCATAAAAATTAATTAAGTTACATTTAAACCCATTTCAATTCGAACTTATCGGTTACAATTCTTTGCGATTTACACAACAATCATAAATACAGTGAAAATATGATAATAATCAGAAAAAATGAAGTTACAAATTAATACTTGCTTTTTCTTCTTCTTCTTCTTCACTTCCAAGGATTAGGTTTCTTGAACCTGTTCCGGTACCCATCTGTTCCTCGGTCGTCCTATATCTCTTCTTCCTGTAGGTTTGTAGTTTCTGGCGGCTTTTGGTATTCTCTCGCCTGGCATGCGATTCAAATGGCTGCACCATCTGTTCCTGTTCTGCTTGATTCTGTCTAGCAACGGTAAAGCATTCAGTGTTTTTCTAATTTCTTCATTTCGTAGCCTATCTCTTCGGCTGCATCCATATACACTTCGTAAGAATCTCATTTCTGCAGCCTGGATTTTGCTGTCTACCTTTCTCGTATGTATCCAGGACTCACTGCCATACATCAAAGTAGGGACAGCAATTGTATCGTAAAACTTAAGTCTCGTATCTTTTCTTGTTTTCCGTTTCAGATGTTTATGTATATTACCACAAATGCTTTGAAATTTAGATAGTTTGTAAAGCACATCTTTGTCAAAGTCATACGAAACATCATTACCAAGATATTTGAAATGAGAAACTTGTTCAAGCACTCTTCCTCCTAATTCTATTTTAGTTCTTACGGTGTATTTTCCTTTAAATGCCATAGTTTTAGTTTTTGTCTGCGATATTTTCAAATTATATTTCTCAGACATTTTGTCCAACATAAAAACCGCTTTCTGTAACTCTTCTTCGCTTTGTTGTATTAATACCAAGTCATCTGCATAGATCATGTGATTGAGCTTCATCTGTTCTGAGAGTTGTATTCCTGAATTAATGCCTATTTTCCATGTTTGCAACATGTCGTCTATATATATGTTAAATAAAGTCGGCGACATACTGCAGCCCTGTCGAACTCCCTTATTTACCAAGATGGCTTCTGTTACCTTATCATTTACTTGCAGACGGATTGTTGTCCCCTCATACAATCCCTTCATAACTTGAATAATATGCTTTGGGTATCCTTTAGATTCAAGTATAGACCATAAGAGATTACGATTGACAGAGTCGAACGCCTTCATAAAGTCTATAAATGCTAGATGAGTTTCAAGGTTAAACTCTCGTCTTTTTGATATAATTTGGTTCATGGTAAAAATTGCATCTGAGCATGACCTTCCTTTTCTGAAACCCATCTGTTCCTCTGAAATCAAACTATCCACAATCCTCCTTAGTCTTGAATTGATTATTCTTGCATATACTTTATAGGTGGTGTCCAGCAAACTGATACCTCTGTAATTATTTGGGTCCGTTCTACCCCCTTTTTTATAGAGGGAAATAACCTTTGCTTCTAACCATTCTTTGGGAACTATGTGATATTTCCAACACATATTAAAGAAATGTAAAATTCGCAGGTGTAGCAACAACCCTCCACACTTCAATAATTCCGCGTTCAGTCCATTCAATCCCGGAGCTTTCCTGTTCTTTGTGCCCTTCAATGCTTCTGATAGTTCTTCCATGGTTATCTGGTCAACACAGCATCCTTCACAGTGAGCTTCGACAGCAACTGGTTCAACATCCTCATACCATAGTTTTCCATAATGTTCTACCCATTCCTCTGTACTTATGCAGTTTACTCTAATCGAGTCTCTTTCAGTTTTGTTGAATACCTTCATTACTTTATATGCTAGCGATTGCCTTCCATGTAAGTCATGTTCAATAGTCCCAATGAACGTATCCCAAGATTGTTGATGGGCTCTTCTTACTAATTTTGAGGCTTCATTTCTTGCTCTCTTGTATTCCTCTTTATTGTCAGGTGTTTGATTCCCTAAATATTTTTTGTATTTTTCGTTTTTCTCATTGACTACTGCTTCTACCTCCTTGGTCCAAATCTTGACACCTTTTCTTTTCCTATATCTATTTTTCCGACCAAGAGCTTCCTCTGCGGCTTTAACTATGATGTTCTTGATGTTATTCCATTCTATCTCAATGTTACTATCATCTGTAGGTATGTTTTGAAGATGTTGATTCACACGTTCTTGATATAAGTATTTCACACTGTCTTCTTCTAAGAGATGCACTTTAAAGACTTCATCACTGTTCCCATTTGTTTGCTTCTGTTTTTTGTTTTTCTTCCATTTCGTGTATAATTCTATTTTTGCTATAACCAAATAGTGGTCTGAATATATATCACAGCCACGAAAAACACTTGTATCTGTCATTTGCTTTGCTATGTTCTTGTTAGCAATCACATAGTCGATCAGCGATTTGCTTCCACGTGCGGCCCATGTATATCTGTGTATGTCCTTTTTCCGAAAAAACGTGTTCATCACTTTCAGTTCATTGTATGTGGCGAACTCTCTGAGAACTTCCCCATTCCTATTTCTTGTTGTTTCTCCAAAGGTTCCTACAACATTGGGTATTGGTTCGTTTCCCACTCTCGCATTAAGATCTCCGATTACTAATACACTGCCTTTTTTGTTGTAGGTTTCCAGTTCTTTTTGTAAACAGTCATAAAACAAAGCAGTCTCCTCATCCTTTCCCTCTTCTGGGGCATAAACCCCTATAACGACTAGGCATCCTCGATCATGTTTGAATTTCACAGTGATTATCCGTTCGTTAACATATTTGTAATCTTTTATTTTCCGTTCCCATTTCTTATCAACAAATATTGCCACACCTTTGGCCGCTCTGCTATGGCTATCCACCCCACTATAAAACATAGCATAATCTCCAACATATTTTGAGCCAGTTAACTTCTTTTTTGTTTCTGTTACAACAGCGATATTTATGTTTTTATTCTGTAGTATCTTACATAATTCGGTTTCTTTATTGTTGATTCCTCTAACATTCCACGTTGCTATTTTTAACTTTTCCGCAATCCAATTTCGTGATTTATTTCGTATCCTATTTATATTTCCAATGTTCCTGTCCTGTCCGAGGCTATCTTGGGTACTGCAAGTAAAGTAATTTTTCCATGGATAGGATACTAGCCTATCGCACAACCCCCTTACTAGGAGGACCAGAATTTGAGGTTTATTCCTTTCCATTTCAGCCGCCCATTCTGGGATCAGACGCTGTTTGGGGCCGCCCAATCTGGGTACAGACGCCCCGGTTACCTGTTGGTCCGCGGGAGGTATTTCATTTCCCTCCTACCACCCAATATTGGGAGGCATCCCCCTATCCGCCACCTGAGGACGCGCCCTCTAGAGGTTACAGGCTCCCCCGAGGGAGCCTTGCTTTTTATTTTAAAAATTTAACTATCAAATATAACTTGTGCTCTGCAGAATCTGCATTTCAATTCATTGCAGTTTCTTAAACGTCTGCACATTATGCCTAGGCATCGCATACATGGGTTTGTAGTGGCATAACGTCCACAAAACTCTGGTCTGTGGGTGATTCCATAGTCCCACTTATTTTTGAAAGATTCGTGAATTTGACACTGGTCTTTTATGAGATGCCTATTAAATAAATATGCGCATGGAAATTGTTTTGCACATCGATGGCAAAAGTTTTCATCACATTTAGTGCAAATATTTTGACCGGTTTCAAAGTTCATTTTTCTAAAAAACAATTTTAATTATACATTAGATACAAATCATGAAGATAAAAAAGTTTAGTATTATTTTAATAAAAAGTGTATTACACACAATTCAAGCAGATAAAATATAGAAAAATTAATTTATTTTCCTTTTTTTATTAGGAACCCTTTCCATCGATACTTTTACTAAAAACTCCATATCTTTTTTTAAATTTCTACTATGACCTGCCTGTTTTTCACACTCAAAATCTAGGGTAACTACTTCATTTTCTGCATCATCAATAATAACTTTTTTTAATACACTTTTAAATATTAATTTTGGAACATTACATTCGCTTTCATCATCATCGCTACCATTTTCTACTTCAATATTTTTATTAATTATATCTTTAATAATATTAATTATTACATCTGATGATAAATCACTGAACAACTTATTGAATATTTTATTATAGTTCATTTTTTCCAATAGCATTAGAAAGAAAGTAAATGTAATTGGTTTTTGTTTAAACGTTTGATGATATTTATTTTCAATTACTTTATTTATACCGCCGTTTAACACATTCGCAATATTTATAATTTCTTTTTTTAATTTTGTTATTTCGTCATTATATTCTGCTTCTGTACCAACTATAGTAATTGTCTGCGTCCGCAAATCAGTAGATATTTTTTCCCATGTAATTATTTTATTCATTCCTCTTAGATAAATGCTTAATAAAATTTGAATAAGTGTTATTTTTTTCTCGTTTTGATTATTTTCCATTATTATCTAAAAAATACATTACAATTAAAAGTAAAAAATTTTGAAACATATATTATTCAATTAATTTCCCACGTTTTCATTAAAAGAATTCTATAATAATCCGAAAGAATGTATGTTTTTAAATAATATTGACAAGCATTTGCTTCATTTAAATTTAATCTGTACACAGAAGTAGTACGAACGAAACCTCTATTATGATAATGTCTTTCATTTATAGTGTTTACACGGTTTTTTATTAATTTATTCATCTTATAAAGACCTAAAAATTATACAAATTAAATGTTAAC
Organism: Catonia carolina; assembly: GCA_035578175.1. NCBI lineage: Eukaryota > Metazoa > Arthropoda > Insecta > Hemiptera > Achilidae > Catonia > Catonia carolina. The sequence continues at coordinate 48,168,312 of JAQMRL010000001.1, forward strand.
AATTACATAAATGGTAGCAAATAATATTATTTAATAATTTTGAATTAAATACCTGTAGAACCGAACCCATAAACATTTAAACAAGTTAATCTTTTGTTAGAAATTTTTTAATGTCAATTTGTGTTTTTCTTAAATTTTTTATTTTCATAATTTTTCTTTTTTGATTTTTTAAAATTCTCCTAATCATACAAAAATCAGAGTCTTTCTGTTCACATAAGAACACTATTTTCTTCGCAACCTTTGTCCAGTGACGTTTCTGATTGATACTTTTTAAATCTTTTGTGTCTGTTATTTCAATTTTGACCATAACTGATCCTTTTTCTCCAGGGGTTGTTATGGTCAATCTCTCATCATTAACAAGTTGTGCATAAGATTGAGGAAATTCGTTTTTAGATGAAAACAATTTATTGAATTGATCTAGATCATCATTATCAGATTCGGAATCAACATCTGAAATTTGATTAGTACCAGATTTTAAATTCAAGATTTTTTGAACACAATTGACAAAATGAACAACGTTATCCTCAAAAAAGCACTTTTCACCCATATTTATATTACTTATAAGTATTTTGAAATCATCGTAGGTTAGGATCTTTAGTTTAAAATTAATAATAGAATTTTGTGAGGGGTGTTTTTCAATGTTTTTATTTAATATTATTAAACAATGTTCCAATGATCGGTGAATTGAAATTAAGTTCTCATTAAATTCTTTCTCTTTAAAAAGTTCACCTTTCACTTCTTTTAACACTGTCTCCCATAATATAATTGTATTTAACTGAATTTGAAACAGCTTTCTTATAACATCATCGGTGGAATATTTCAAAGATTCCATCTATAAAAAAAGATGAATTTAATTAATTTTAATTTTAATTACTTACATCTTTTTAAAAAGTTTGTTTTTATTTTAATTATTAAATATTTTTAAACAGAACATTTAATATTTTAATAATATGATTTGATTTAAGTTTAATTTTAATTATATTAATATTTTTAAACAAAACAAAACATTTAATTACTTATATATTTTTTTAATTACTAAATATTTTTAAACAGAACATTTAATATTTTAATAATATGATTTGATTTGAGTTTAATTTTAATTATATTAATATTTTTAAACAAAACAAAACATTTAATTACTTATATATTTTTTTAATTACTAAATATTTTTAAACAGAACATTTATTAGTTTAATAATTTGATTTGAGTTTAATTTTAATTATTATTTTTAAACAAAATAAAACATTTAATTACTAAATATTTTTAAACAGAACATTTAATAGTTTAATATGATTTGAGTTTAATTATATTATTATTTTTAAACAAAATAAAACATTTAATTACTTACACTTTTTTTAATTACTAAATATTTTTAAACAGAACATTTAATAGTTTAATATGATTTGAGTTTAATTATATTATTATTTTTAAACAAAATAAAACATTTAATTACTTACACTTTTTTTTAATTACTAAATATTTTTAAACAGAACATTTAATAGTTTAATAATATGATTTGAGTTTAATTTTAATTATATTAATATTTTTAAAGAAAATAAAACATTTAATAGTTTAATATTGTTATTTAATTTTAAAACATTTTCTAAATAATGGACAATTTAAGTTATTTAAGAGTATTTTGTAGATTATTATATATGAAATATTTTTTTTTTACTTACGTTTTTAAGATAACGACGGTAAAATATTATCAGTAGTAGTACTATTACACACTTGTAATGTGAGAATGGTTATAATTTTGCATTGGAAAATATTATCTTTATATACTCTAAACATAGGCTGTATTAAGCAAAGATAGTAAATTAAATTTATATACTAGAATTAATAAATAGGATTGTACATGACGTTTCAATGTAGGTAATAAATAATTAACAATTAGGAGCGTGCATGTTTATGACTTTCAAGCAGGTTTTGTAGTAATTTATTACAGATATAATGTACAAATTAACCTTCATTTCACCTTTTCATTGTGTACGTCATATGCATGTGCGCATTTTGTTTCTATGCAGGTATTAAATAATTATTATGTTCCTAGAACTGTCAATTAACGTGTTATCATTTTCAAATAGGCTTCGTAGTAATTTATTGTAACTATAATGTTGTTTACAAATTAACCTTCATTTCACCTTAGCTGTAGGAAAATTATCTATCTGTTAATATAAGTTTCTTTTATGACTATTACTTTAGTTTTAAACACGCTTCTATCGTAAACGTATTCAAGATTCTCATAATATTTTTTCAGCTTTCTTTTAATTTTTTACAAAAATGAGTAATGAATATATAAGAACATTTTTAAATTGTCTACGACCGAGTGTCATTCAATTTCATCCATCATCAAACATTCATCCAGAAGAATTCTTATCAATACCATCGACATCTGCGGCAAGTTCAACTCATCCATCGGAGTTAACAACATCAAACAATCATCCAGAAGAATTCTTATCAATACCATCGACATCTGCGGCAAGTTCAACTCATCCATCGGAGTTAACAACATCAAACAATCATCCAGAAGAATTCTTATCAATACCATCGACATCTGCGGCAAGTTCAACAAGATCATCGATTTTAAATATTAATCCTGTATTACCATCAACGTCGACTACTACGAAAAAACAGGCTAGATTAAATAACGTACAGGAAGAAGACAGTTTTGTGGAAGTAGAATCAGCCTTTAAAGGTAACATCAAAACATATATGTATAAAAACACTAAATATAAAGATATTTTTAATTTATTAGTAGGTGAAACGAAAAGCGTTATTACTTTATTAAAAAAAACCATTGAACAATATGGTGCAATAAAATTTAATGTTTTATTAGAGTGTACATATATTAAACATGTAGTAAATGAAAAACAAAACATAATGTTTAAAACACAAAATGTTTCTGCACTTTCTGGTTCTAATTTAAATTTAATTTTTAGAAAAAAAATAAAAAAACTTTGTCAAGAGGAGTCGAATTATGAGGGGCATAAATCTGGTTGGTCTTTATTAAGCGTTGATTCGTTAATTATTCGAATTAATAAATATAAACCGTTGGGTGGATCTTCATATATTCCTTTGCCACTAGAAATTGCAAAAAAGAAAGCAGTAATAAATTGCAAAAATGTAAATGATGAAATGTGTTTTAAGTGGTCAATTCTCTGTTCGGTTGTTAAAAGCACGAATCCTGAAAAAATTTCATATCATTATAATGATTGTCTAAACATGTTTAATTTTGAAGGTATTGAATTTCCAACACCATTGAATCAGATTAATCGTTTTGAAAAAAACAATAATGTTTCGATTAATGTTTATGGTATTTTGGACAATGATATTATCCCTAAAAGGTTGTGCAAAGTTAAACGGAAACAACATTTTAATTTGTTATTATTAAAAAATGAGCAGGGCAAAACACACTATTGTTACATTAAGAATTTATCGAGGCTAGTTCGATCTCAGATTACAAAACATAAAGCAAAATTAAAAATTTGTGATCGTTGTTTATTACATTTCAGCAATGATAGAATATTAAACAATCATATAAAAAATTGTGGGGAGCATAAGGCGACTGCGGTAAAAATGCCTGAATTATCGTTAGATGGTACAAAACCTATTCTTAAATTCAAAAATTATCATTATCAATTTCCCCTGCCCATTGTATTATATGCCGACTTTGAATGTGCATTAGCACCGTTACATACTTGTCATAAAATGAATAAGAACAATTTATCATATACAACTGACACAGATCTCCATATTCCGTTCAGCTTTTGTTGTTATTTAGTGGTCAACGATATGTTGCCTGAAGAATTAAAATGTCAGTTACCTTTAGATCCGTATGTATATGAAGGGGTAGACGCAGCTGAAGTGTTTATGAACTATGTCATAAATATTGCTAATAAAGTAGGAGAATTTAGTAAATTAAATATAGAAATGCAAATGACTGAACAAGATATAGTCTCATTTGAGTCAAAAACATCTTGTGAAATGTGTAATGTAGAATTTTCGATGACAATGACACCTCAACGTGATCATTGTCATCTAACAGGCAAATATCGTGCAGCTTTATGTTACAACTGTAATTTGAAACGAAGAAATCAAACATTTTTACCCATATTTCTTCATAATGGTGCTAACTATGATGCACATTTTATAATTCGACAATTGGGTTGTGATATACAAAACATAAACGTAATCCCAAACTCGACTGAAAAATTCGTTTCGTTTACTAAACGAACGGCCAACGGTATTTTGTTAAGGTTTCTTGATTCCTATAAATTCATTAATTATCCGCTCGATGCTTTAGCAAAGAATTTACCAAATGATCAGTTTCACCATATTCGAAAACATTTTTGCCCCGATGATATAAGTTATGTAACTAGAAAGGGTGTTTACCCATATGAATACACCGACTCAATTGAGCGGTTAAACGAAACAGAACTCCCACCGATAGATAAATTTTACAGTAAATTAACGGGTGAAAATATATCTGAAAACGATTATCAGCACGCTATTAATGTATGGAATCATTTTAAAATTAAAACGTTGGGGGAATATAGCAAATTATATCTAAAGATAGACACTTTGTTATTAGCCGATATTTTCGAGTCCTTTAGAAAATTGTGCGTAGATTCATATAAGTTGGATTGTGCTCACTATTACACACTTCCTGGATTCAGTTTTGATGCCATGTTGTATTTCACAAAAATTGAACTAGAGTTATTGACCGACATTGATATGCATTTGATGATTGAAAAAGGAATCCGCGGTGGGATCTCAATGTGCGTTAAACGCCATGCGATAGCCAACAATAAATATGTATCAGAAACATATGATCCAACAAAACCAACCAGTTATTTAGCATATATCGATGCAAATAATTTGTATGGATATGCATTAAGCAATCATTTACCATACTCAAAATTTGAATGGATGAAATCGGTCAAAAATTTCGATGTAATGTCAAAACCGGATGATGGAGAAACCGGATATATACTTGAAGTTGATGTAGAGTATCCAGAAAGTTTACATGACCTGGATAATGATTTACCGTTTTTCCCTGAAAATAAATTTCCTCCAGGTTCAAAACAAAAAAAATTAATGACAACGCTTGAGCCGAAAACAAACTATGTTTGTCATTTAAGCAATTTAAAACAGGCCATAACACACGGGCTTAAATTAAAAAAAATCCATAGAATATTAAAATTTGCCCAGCGAGATTGGATGAAACCTTATGTGTTGTTTAACACACAGAAAAGAGCCGTTGCCAGTAACGCATTTGAAAAAGATTTTTACAAACTTCTTAACAATTCGGTTTTTGGAAAAACCATGGAAAATGTTAGAAAACATATAAATCTAGAACTAATTAGTTGTCCGAAAAAATTGCAAAAATGTATAAATAAAATTAATTTTAAAGATAGAATAATTTACAATGAAAACTTGTGCGCAGTTCAATTAAGCAAATTAAAAGTGATATTAAATAAACCAATTTATGTAGGTTTTACCGTGTTAGAACTTAGCAAAAAATTGATGTATTTTTTTCATTATGATATTATGAAACAGTATTATGGCGACAATTTAAGTTTATTGTATAGTGATACCGATAGCCTTTTTTACGAGGTGAAAACTGACGATCTTTATAATGATTTAAATGACCCGAATTTAAATACTTTTTTCGATTTATCAGACTATCCGAAAAACCATGCTCTATATTCGGAAAAAAATAAAAAAGTAATGGGTAAATTTAAGGATGAATGTAATGGTGTACCGATAATTGAATTTATAGGATTACGCTCAAAATTGTACTCTTTCCGTTACTTAATGGACAAAGAAGTTGTGGTGAAAAAAGCTAAAGGTATTAAAAAAAATGTAGTAAATAAAAATATTTTGTTCGACGACTATAAAAATTGTTTATTTACAAAAAATAAAATAAAGGATGAACGACGTGATAAAGCTAATTATAGGAAAATGTATTTGTTTAAATCTAAAAAGCATGTTATAACGACCGTGGAATGCAACAAGTTTGCTTTAAGTAGATACGACGATAAACGAGTTGTACAAAATGACAACATACACACAATCGCGTATGGTCATTATTCAATTAATAATTGAGTGGGGGTAATATATTTTTTAAAAATTGAACCCTTCAAATCAGTTGATTACAAGAAATCATGGAGTGTGATTGCGGTGATCGTCTGTCTTCGACTCAGTGGAAAATAGAACATTTTTGCGGTACTAGTAAACCCGCAGGCGAGTTTAGTGATGAATTACTTAAATATATCAATATAGAGGATTTTTCCAAGTTACATATATGTAGGAGTGATAATAAACGGCATACAACTGTTATAGCCGAGTTTTTGAACCCGATTTGTTTATGTAAAATGGATATTCTGTTAAAACCGGCACCATTTTATACATTGTTAAATTTTGTCACACATTAACCTCATGTGTAAAATTTTTATAAAGAGGTTTATCTGTTAGTTTAATAAAAAACCTGTAGGGGTTACAAAAATAGATTAAAAATTTCTAAAACAGATTTATTGAATTTAGTTGAGTACAAGGAATCATGGAGTGTGATTGTGGTTCGTATGTTTCTTCCACTCAGTGGTTAATACAGCTAGTGTCGGGCGGTGAGATAAATACGGCATTTGAATTGAGTGTTCAATTAGCATATTACATCGAACAACATGAATCTGCAAATTTTTATATAAACCATAATGGTTGTGAACAACATGAAAATGTTTTAGTTGAGTTTATAAATCCTGTTTGTTTTTGTAATATTGAAAAAATGTTAAAAGATGCTCCATTTTTTCCATGGTTAATATTTGATGTACTTGTATAAATAAACTATTTTGTAATATGTAATTATTTTTATCAATAAAATAATTGTTAAAAACTTGGTTTAATTTTTTAAACCTATAAAAATGTATTTCCATTAACTTATTTTTTAGTTTAATTGAAATCATGAACGTGGCAATATATCTTTTCCTAGTAGCGCTTTATGCGCATAATATTAATGCAAATCATACGATTGTATTAAATTACCTACAAAACTATGGTTTTATGAGCAGGGACAATCTGGTTGATGATGTAAGTTTCCAGTCGTCATTGAACATGTTCCAAGAATTTTATAACTTAAACACTACTAATGGATTCATATCTGATGATGTAATAGAGTTAATGAAAAAACCCAGGTGTGGTGTTAGTGATATTATTGCATATTACAGTGTAAAACCGGTTGTGTGGCAGCATAGAAACCTAACTTGGCACTTTGTCCTAGCCACCGCCGACGTACTTAGTGTAACAAGGAGAGCGTTCGAACAATGGGCAATGCATTCGGGGTTAACATTTACGCAAAATAAAACACATCCTAATATATTAATTTCGTTCAAACGTTTACAACATAAATTTGAAGATTATAATAAAGATAAATGTATGTTTCCCTTTGATGGTAAAGGATCTATATTGGCTCATGCGTATTATCCCACATCCCCCGAATCTGTTGTTGAAATTCATATCGATACCGATGAGAATTGGTCCATCGAAATTGATGTAAGCAACAAAGAGCAAAGCAGTTTGTATGCTGTTTTACTACATGAAATCGGACATGGCTTAGGTTTTGAGCATTCACAAAATAAAGACTCAGTTATGTATGCATTATATTCTGAAAACCAATTGGTATTAGCTACTGACGATATTGAAGCAGTTCAATTTGCTTATGGAAATCCATCACCTCCGCCTACACCAACTCAGAAAGAAGCAACAGTGGTACAGCAATCTTCCCAAACAACGGATGCGGAAGATATTCATTCAATTAATCTGTGTAAATTGGAAAATTTAAAACATTTTTCAATTATTAATAACCGATTATATGTACTGTATGATAATAAATGGGTATGGTATTTTGATTTAACAACTAATGATGATCTCTCGCCGAATAATATTAAACCGTTTTTAATCACAGACTGGTTATCATTTATACCAAAATCTATTAAGCATATTTCGGCAACCTATCAAAGACCTAACGGGGATGTTGTGATGATCATAAATAATTATATATATATGTTCAGTATTAACACTTTACAATTGATAAGCGGTTATCCAAAACCGATTTCCATTTTCAATATTCCCAACAACAGTCATGTGAACACAGTTGTTAACACTAACACAGGTAAAACATATTTAATATTCGATAATGTAAATTATGTTGAAATCGACGAATGTTATTTCCATGCTAAACACTTTGGTAGTATGTCTGATATGTTTGCAAATACAATACCACCCGGAATCGAGTCATCATACCGCCACTTTAATGGTAATATTTATTTTTTTAAGGGAAATAAGTACTATGAATATAATGAATTTAGTAAAAAATTAATAACCACAGGTAAAAATGTACTCGGTGCACTCGGTATAAAATGTTACAATACTATGCTGCTGAACAGTTTTAAAGATCTACTCTCAAAATTCAACATTAGCCCATTGAAATTGAATAAAAACTTTTAGTTATGATCCATAACATTTAGTTCAATGGCAATGGCGTATATGGTAACATGTCTAATTATTGTGTTTGTTCAAATTCGCTTAATGATGACAGAAAATTCTAGTCTACCATTAGCGGTGTGGGCTGGTGAAAACCGAACAGACACCGATGCAATTCTACATATTGAAAAATGTGTACTATCTCAAATGGATTATCATGCGAATCTAGAAAATTTTTCCGCAAAATTTCGTATATGGTATCATCTATCAATATTGAACATGACAAATGAAATTTGTTTTTTTCACGATACGTACAAATTAAATCGGTGTTCGGTAAATGAAGAGTTAACAACGATTCCATTATATAATCATATAAAATCTATTATTGAAAATTCAAAATCAATGTTTTTAAAGTTAAGAAAAAATAATGTTTATGAAAACATAGTATATCACTATCATATTTCTACCGATTTTATACTAATATTAATCAATTTATTGTATACTTTTTTATTGTTAATCACTCGAATAAAGATTGCATATAAACCAACATCTAATGATTGTATTAAAAGATTCAATAAAATATATATACCATGCAGTACTGAATAAAAGTGGGTTGTTTATTGGTGTGAGTCCAGTTTTTTCAACATGAGTGTGCGTGCTGTTGTTGCACAAGAACTACATAAACAGAAAAGAATCAATTTCAAAAGACGATATGTTGAACTTAAAGGAATCAATGATCTTTACCAAGCGGATTTAGTAGAAGTCATCCCATTTGCCCGATTCAACAGAGGATATCGGTACATTATGACGGTGATCAATTGCTTCTCAAAATTTGCGTACGCTATTCCGTTGAAAACAAAAACTGGCGGCGACATTGTGAAAGCGTTGGAACCTGTTTTGAAAAATAATCGAATTAAACATTTTCAAACTGATCAGGGTATGGAATGGTTGAATATATCCGTACAGTCACTTTTTAAAAAATATAATATAAATCATTACTACACATACTCTGAAAAGAAAGCATCCATTGTAGAACGATTTAATCGAACGTTGAAAAATATGATGTGGAGGATGTTCACTGAGCAAGGTACATACGGGTGGGTAGAAAAATTGGACACTTTATTGAATAGATATAACAACAGTGTGCATAGAATCATCGGAATGCGACCTAAAGATGTTAACAAGCAGAACGAGGGGAAGGTATTGAAAAGAATATATGCTATTCGAAAAAAATACTATCCACCGACTGGTAAACCAAAATTTAAATTAAACGATCATGTAAGAATCAGTAAGTATAAGGGGGTATTTGCAAAGGGGTATGAACAGAATTTCTCCAATGAAATATTCACCGTGACCAAAATCAAACACACTAATCCCATAACGTATATTTTGAAAGACTATAGAGGTGAACTTATAAAAGGCGGATTCTATGAACAAGAAATGGTAAAAGTTAAATATCCAGATGTATACTTGGTTGAAAAAGTGTTGCGTAGAAAAGGAGACAAAGTTTTAGTCAGGTGGTTGGGTTTTGATAAAACACACGATTCTTGGATTTCATCAACAAATATTGTCTAACAATGGCTTTGAACACAGTTAAACAGAGGGAAAAAATACCTATTATTAATTTTGATAATATTTTGTCAAGCGAGGTGAAAAAGAAAATTAAACATAGTTCATTGTTACCCAATAATTTTCGCTGTATAATTTGCGGTCCATCAAATTCTGGTAAAACGAATGTTATTTTTAATCTATTGTTTCAACCGAAGGGACTTAGATTTGAAAATGTATACGTGTTTTCGAAAACGTTAAAACAACCGAAATATCAACTACTGGAGTGTGTACTACAGAATATTGAAGAAGTAAATTACTATCCATTCACCGAAAATGAAGAAGTTCCGCATCCAAACGATGTACAACCGAATTCGATATTCATTTTTGATGATATATCGTGTGAAAGTCAAAATAATATTAGAAATTATTTCACCATGGGGCGGCACAGTGATATTGATTCATTCTATTTAACACAAACCTACAGCTCGATTCCTAAACAGTTGGTGCGCGACAATGCTAATTTCATTGTTTTGTTTCAACAAGATGATCGTAATTTACACCATGTTTATTCGGATCATGTAAACACCGATATGCCATTTGAAAAATTTAAACATATATGTGGTAGCGCTTGGAAATCGGACGCATATGGGTTTTTCGTTATCGATAAGGAGCGAAAACTTGATAGCGGTAGATATAGAATCGGATTTGATAGGTTTTATAAATTTGAGGATACCGATAAATTTAATTCAATGCGTGATAAAGATGGAGCGCGAAAAGGTGACTGCTGCGATTAAAGCGTTACGGGATAACATTAAAAAGAAACATAGACATTTGGTGAAAAATAAATTAATCAAACAAGATTTTTACGATCAACAATTCAAACCGCTTTTGGAGCCATTGAAAAACATAGAACTACAATTAAATAGTCAGGTTAAACGAAAACGAGGAGGTATTGAAAAAGAGGTTAAAAGAGAAGGTGAGACCACCACTTTTTCAGACAAAAAACCGGTAGACGCTGAAGAACGGGGTTGGGGCGATGATGATGATGATGATGATGATGATTGTGAAAAAAGAAAAAAGAAAACCGTAAGAAAATATGCTACAAGAGGAAACAAACGCAAAGCTCGAAAAATGATGGATGACAATGATGATGAATCTAGAGCTGATATCGTGGTGAAAAAACAAGCAGTTGCCGAGTTGCCTATGGAACAAGAACCGATTATTACCGAAGAGGAGAAAATGGCGATAGAGACCCCATTACCTGAAAGCGGTACCGATGACAACCAATCCATGTCCGAGCAACCGTCAATTTCTAAACAGGTGGAAGATGATAAAATATTAAGAAAATATATGGAAAGCCAATTTACCGGGAAGTTGGCGAAAAAATATTTTATTAAATTAATAAAAGATCGCCAAAGAGAGGTTGATACGACATATGGACCAACATTTGACGGTCATCATTGGAAATTGGGCAATTCCATCATTGAAATGAAAGACGACACGTTTAGAATTAATGGAATAAATTACAGGGGTACCGAAGGGCTGTTTAAGCTAATATTTTTGAGAGTAATATATGACGATGATTACACTAAAGAAGATTTAATAAAATACCGTGATATATTGAAAGCTACAAGCGCCCACCTAAATTTTCCTGCTGGAACAATTAAAAGCAATAGAGGGTTTAAATATCGTTTTATTATTTCTCGAATATTTCCACCGATTGGGAAGGGAATGTTATTAAGCGATAACAAAATTGATTACACCTATTGGGATGATCCGAATGAGCTGGTTGAACGACTACGATACTTGGTAGCTTCTCAGCGAGCCGGTAACAATGCGCACACAAACGAAATTTATTCGATTATTGAAGAATTACATGAAGCTGGTTTAATAAAAGGGGGTGGTGAGTCGTTTTTACAATCACTATCATAATGGCAGTGGATAAATTCGGTAGGCATATAACTAGTGTCAGAAGAAAACATAATCCGATTGCGACAACACATGAGGGAGATTATGATTTTAAAAAGAAACGGGTGTGTAATGTGGCCGAGGCGGTGGGTGTAGATGATGCATTAACTATTTTTTCCGCGCTGAAATTATTCATGTTCCCAATATATGTTAATTTCGTGAAATTAAATAAACAGGAACCACCGACTTGGGATATCTTCTATAAAAAGTGGCAGAGCACTCATGAAAAATATATGCGTGGTGAAGACACTCTGGAACAATTTCTGAACTATTTTTTCACTTTCCCTTCATCCGATGTAACAACATTATATGATGTATAAATTGAAAATGTAAATAATGTAAATGACCAGTCATTAAAATGGTACGTGTACACAAAGGTGCGGGTATATTTAGTAAAATCGCCTCAATACCGGGTACAATTTTAAATAAAACAATTGATGCGCTACCAATTGAGTTACATCTACCGGGTGGTTATCAATATTGTGGGCCGGGTACAAAATTGAAAAAAAGATTGGCAAGAGGAGATCCTGGAATAAATAAATTAGATGCAGCATGTAAGGAACACGACATTGCGTATTCAACGTACAGCGATAACACAAGTCGTGCAAACGCAGATCGTGTTTTGGCAGATCGAGCTTGGGAACGTGTTAAAGCACCAGACGCTAGTTTGGGGGAAAAAGCATCGGCTTGGGCGGTAACTAATATTATGAAATTAAAAAGTAAATTTGGAGGAGGTATGTCATCGAGTAAATGTAAAAAAAGAAGACGTAAAAATAAAGGTGGGGACGGCGTGAAAAGAAAACTAATGCGTGCTTTACAAAATCATGTTAATCAGTCTGGTCGCGGATTGTATATAAAACCGTGGCCGAAAAGTGGGAGTGGGTTAAATAGAAGGAAAAAAAAACGTTCATCAAGAAAAAGAAGATGTACTCGACGGTAGTAATTGATAAAATTCCAAACCGACCGTTAACAAATTTTGAACTGGAATATTATGCGGTGTATGTGTTAAAAATAAAATATTTCAGAGGTGTATTTATGCGTGATTTTTTACCGAAATCTATACGTAAAAATGAGAGTGGAATTGTTAATTTGGATACAAGTAATGGAGGGGGTACACATTGGGTTTGCTATTACAAACATGGTAATAACATCAATTATTTCGATAGTTTCGGTAATCTGCGGCCGCCGTTGGAACTACAGAAATATTTTAAAAGCGGTGATCGGGGGGCGGCTAATGTAATCCATTACAATTACGTGAAACGGCAACATTTCAACACGGTGAACTGTGGTCATTTGTGTCTCGACAATCTGTATAGACAATGCTTTTCTCCTTAAACGCTCGGGAATCGTCAATCGGATATGATATTTTTCCACCGATTGAGCTTAAAGATGGCGCTTATGAGGTAGGATTGGTTACCTTAATGACATACAACTCTATTCCGAATATAGAATCAGAACTTAACGATAAATTCTATTTTGGCGGCAAAATAAACAAAATCATCATACCAGAAGGTACATATGAAATTGAAGACATTCAAGATTATGTAAAGAAATCAGTTCAAAACACAATAAAGGATTTTAAATTTATTTTAAAAGCCAATAATTCAACAATGCACACCGAGTTGTTTTGCAGCGAAACGGTTGATTTTACAAAATCTGATTCAATTGGCGCGATACTGGGGTTCGATACGGGTATATTAGAAGCCAATAAATGGCATCATTCTCCTAATATAGTGAACATTTTTCCTGTGAACGTGATAAGAGTTGTATGCAACATCGCTCACGGATCTTATAGAGACGGTAAAGAGAGTCACACCTTATACGAGTTTTTCCCATCGGTTGGAGCGGGGTTTAAAATTACTGAAGCACCGAGCAATATAATATATTTCCCGGTGAACACCAACCGCCTATCTCATATAAATGTGCGATTAGAAGATCAAAACGGTAAATTGGTGAACTTCAGAAAAGAATCAATATCAATTTCGTTACATTTACGTCATGGGATTAGTGATTGAAAATGTTAAATCAATGGTACCATCTGTGCCCACCATAAAAAGAGAGGTTAAATCTGGTGGGGGCGCAGTTGTCGGTAATTGGCGAATGAAACAACTTACACGACGTAACAAACAATTTTTAAAATCGTTAGGATTCAACACATAATGGGTGGCGATGGCGGTTATGTTCTCGATATTGCCCAAAAAGCGGTATACGACGAAATAATCACACGACATGAATTTCACACGTTAACCACATACGCTTCAACAACGTTAAACCATAGTGATGAAATACGCATCCCCGTTCACCAACAGGATATTTACACATTGCCCTGTGACAGTTACTTGTATATCGAGGGTAAATTAACCGATAATAATGATAAAGCAAATGCCGCTTGTAAACTGATAAACAATGCTATGCTCTTTCTGTTTGATGAGATTCGTTATGAAATCGGTGGAACCGAAGTTGATCATGTTCGAAACCCAGGGATAACTTCACTATTGAAAAACTTCTTATCGATCCGCTACGCAGAAAAGCACACACTGCAGAATGCGGGAATTTCATACGACACCTCCACCCTAGAGACTGCGGCGGACGGGGCTTTTTCGTATTGCATTCCTCTCAAATTGATCATGGGCATCTTTGAGGATTATAAGAAAATAATATTGAACGTTAAACAGGAGTTGGTATTGATACGATCGTCAAACGATAATAACGCCACATATGTCTCCGATCAAACGGTTCATTCTAAAGTGAAATTGGATAAATTAATTTGGCGATTGCCTTTCATAAACGTATCGGACACCTACAGATTACCGCTACTCAAAACAGTACAATCGGATGTGCCCATCACCATCCCATTTCGAAAGTGGCAGCTTTATGAGTATCCTACATTACCACAATCACGCAACTTGGTGTGGGCGGTGAAAACAAGCAGCCAGTTGGAAAAACCCAGATATGTAATCATAGCGTTTCAAACGGATCGTAAAAATTATATGCATAAAAACAATTCGCATTTTGATTTATGTAACTTGACCAATATAAAATTGTACCTGAACTCAGAATACTATCCGTACGATCAACTACAGGGTAATACATCTATAATGTACCGCATGTACACCGATTTTCAACAATCGTATTATTTTATTAACGACGGCAGCTCTCAACCGTTATTGGATAAGTCAACGTTTTTGGCGAAAATGCCACACATCGTTTTGGACTGCTCGAAACAAAATGAAACACTCAAAGTTGGTTCTGTTGACATTAGAATAGAATTTGAATTCGGCGAGAACGTGCCGGCTTCCACTACGGCATATTGTTTAATTTTACATGATAATATTGTAGAGTACACGCCATTGTCTGGCAGTGTGAGAAAAATATTGTAATATAAAATATTCTAATAAATTTTTTAAAACAAAAATGTTGATTCATTTATTTATCATAAAACAATTCCTTATCTAACCCTGCTGCTGCAAAATTTCTTATCTATCCCTGCTGCTGGTACTTACAAGGTTTTATGTAGTAATAAATTAACATATCGCATTACTACTATTATTACACATTATGATGGTGTTGCAAATTATGCGACAAACAACCTTGGGCCTTGGGCCAATTTTATGTAGTAATAAAGTGTCTTTTTACCTATTTATTATCATATCGCATTACTATTGTTATTACACATAATAATTATCATATCGCATTGCTATTGTTATTACTCATAATAAATTTTCATTTTGGACCAATTTTATGTAGTAATAACTTATCTTTGACAAACTACTACGTTGTATGGTAACGTGAACCACGTTCTGGGAATTTTATTACTTTTGTAGTAATAAATTATCTTTGACAAACTACTACGTTGTATGGTAACGTGAACACCTTGGGCCGACCTCCTTTAGGCCTTCATTGACATCACCCACCCACGTTATCATAAAAAACGTAGTAGTTTGACAAAGATGATTTATTACTACATAAAATTGGTGGTTCGTTCTGTTGCATTTATTACTACAAAAGCAATAAAATTCCCAGAGTCCCTATAGAAAAAGCAATAAAATTCCCAGAACGAAATGTCAGATAAAAAGATGATTTATTACTACAAAAGCAATAAAATCCACAGAAGCCCTATAGAAAAAGCAATAAAATTCCCAGAACGAAATGTCAGATAAAAAGATGATTTATTACTACAAAAGCAATAAAATCCACAGAAGCCCTATAGAAAAAGCAATAAAATTCCCAGAACGAAATGTCAGATAAAAAGATGATTTATTACTACAAAAGCAATAAAATCCACAGAAGCCCCAAGATATTACTACTATAGAACATTAATCTGACTGGAGTTTTAAAAATCCAATCGAAAACTTTTACATTTTTTTAGAAAATTCAGTTTATTACAATTAACTTGATATAAACAATAAAGAAAACGTTTACCTGATACAACTGGAAACCAGCTAAACAGATCAAAAGTTGGCTTATTATGAACATGTCCAATAAAATCCATTTAAAAGCGAATTGCATATTATTAAAAAACCTGTAATAAATCCATATTGCTTTTTAGATAAAGGTGTTTCAGTGTTAACGATATGCTTCTAACTTTATTAAATTGTTGTACATTCGGGAGATTGGATCAAGAATGCTATTTCAAAGATAATAAAAACAAAAGAAGTGACCACCCACCTTCATTAGTTGCCATACAGAGAAGCAATCACATTGGCAGTATGAGTAAAGAGCAATAGTGGTAAATTATAATTTTTTTTTTTTTTATCACACAATATTTTATGTACAATCTGCTTTATAGCAATAAGTACAATTGATCAAATGAATAATTCACATAAAAGGATAAAAACCCAATGGTTTACCCTATATAGGGAGCAATATTTTTAAAAATATCGTTATATCAAGTTTAGTTTTATATGTTTGTTTTATATGTTTGTGTAAGAGTAAGTGCTTGTGTTTGTGTGTGTTTTTTAGAATCTGAAAGGTAAATCTAGAGGATCAAATCTTTGAAGTCTACGTAATGTGTCACTGTTGTCCAAGAGATTAACCGCCAGGAAGTTCTCATGATTGTTTAATTTTGAAATGTACTTATCACTAAATTCACTGATCACTTCTTTGATTGGTTTGATGTTACAGTCTTCATGGATTCGCAAGTTGTTGACGTACCAAGGAACAGCTAGTATTGTCCTGAGGGTCTTGGATTGGAATCTTTGTAAAATTTCAATATTTGAATTTGACGCAGTTCCCCAAAGCTGTATACCATACGTCCAAATTGGTTTTAGTATCGTTTTGTACAACAATAGTTTGTTATCTATCGAAAGTTTAGATTTATTTCCAATTAACCAAAAATGTTTGCTGAATTTAATGTTGAGTTGTTTGCGTTTAGTTCATATGTGTTTAGCCCATGTAAGTCTTTTATCCAAATGCATCCCTAAATATTTGACGTCGTCATTTTGTGGAATTTGGATACCATTAAGCGTTACTGGTGGACATGTGTTCCTCTTTAAAGTAAATGTGACATGATTCGATTTTCCTTCGTTAACTTTAATCTTCCATTTACTTAACCAGTGTTCAATTTGTATTAAACTGTGTTGTAATTTTTCTGAAGCAATCACTGAGTTACCATCAGAAGCTAGAATAGCAGTGTCATCTGCAAATGTAGCGGTGAGAACATCATTTCCATTCGGTAAGTCTGATGTATAAATAGTGTAGAGAACAGGTCCAAAAACACTTCCTTGAGGGACACCAGCTTTTATTGATTTCAAATCAGTAATTGTATCATTTAATTTAACTTGGAACATTCTTTTCGTAAGATAAGAACGTAAGATACGATAAAAATTTCCTGGGAGTTTTTCTTTAATTTTGTATAGGTCCTGTATGCCATACGCGATCAAATGCTTGTTGAACATCCAAGAAAACGGCAGAACAATAGCCTACAATTTATTCTCAAAACTGTTTCGGATTTCTTTAACTAAGCGATGAACTTGTTCAATCGTTGAATGTTGTTTTCTAAACCCAAATTGATGGTTTGGAATTAAATTATTATTTTCAAGATGAGGACTTAACCGTAGAAGAAACATTTTTTCGAATAATTTTGAAAGGATGGGAAGAAGACTTATAGGGCGGTAAGATGAAGATACTGATGGAGGTTTACCAGGTTTTTGAAGCATTATTATTTTAGCTACTTTCCACTGATATGGCACGTAATTTAGACGGAGAACAGCATTAAATATTAGTAATAAAACCACTAGTCCTTTACGAGGGAGTTCTTGAAGAATATTTCCAGTGATAAAATCATAGCCTGGAGCTTTCGCTGGATGAAGGTTCTTAACACCTTGTTTTAATTCTTGTAATGAAAAATGAAGTGGAGGCAAGTTATTTTGCATTTCTTCACAAAGAAACCTTTGCATTATAAGTTCATCATGTGCATGACCCAAATCATTGAAAGGTGTAAAACGATCTTCCAGTTCTTGAGCAAATAATTGTGCTTTCTCTTCATCAGTTCTTGCCCAGGTGTTGTCAGCCTTTCTTAGGGGAGGAATGCTTTTAAAAGTACGTTTTATTTTTTTTAGTGGCTTTCCACAACGAATAATCAGTATCATCATATGGAGATAAATTTTTTAAATAATTTTAAAAAGTTTCATTCCTAAAATCAGATATCATTTCTTTTAAATTACGGCAAGCAATATTAAAATTTCTTTTATCTCGCTGGTTTCTACTATATTGCCAAATTCTTCGAAGTCTCCTTTTTTCTTCAATTTTTCTTTTAATGGAAGTAGGAAAATCAAGGAAACAATTGACTTCATTTTCACTTGGAGTTGACTGGCATGCGCACTTTTGAAATGTTTTGTTTACATAATTTATCGCTACTTCAATATCTTCAGGCGTTCGAAGGGGAATGTTTGATATTAAATCCCTTTCCACCATGTCTTTAAAATTACGCCAATCTGTTTTTCTGGTCGTAAGTTTGAATTGTTTTTCAATACGGATTGCACCAGAACTTACTGTCGCTATTACAGGAGAATGGTCAGAACTTAGATCTGCACAAGAATTTACATGTATATAATTTGGTGATATTCCTTTAGTAATTAGAAAGTCTAAAAGATCTGGTATTCTATTGTTATCACTAGGCCAATATGTTGGTTCACCAGTTGAGATAGCCTGTAATTTTAGATTTGTAACAGCTTTATATAATTCTCTTCCGCGAGGTGTGTTGAGACGTGAGCCCCAGGACTGGTGTTTGGCATTGAAGTCACCACCTCTTATAAATCTGTTACCTAGCGTATTAAAAAAAATTTGAAATAGGTTTTTGCTTATGTTATGTCGTGGAGGACAGTAGACAGCTGATATTACTAATGGTCCATTCCAGTCTTCTACACAAACACTCGTTGCTTGGATATGAGCAGTCTTATAAGCTGGTAACTCGTAATGTTTTATGCTCTTACGAATTAATATGGCACTTCCAGCATGAGCTCTTCCATCGGGATGCTTGGTGTCATAAACATTAAAATTTTGTAATTTAAAATGACTTCTCTCGGTGAAATGTGTCTCTGATATAAGAAAAATATCTATTTTATTTAAAGTAATAAACATTTCTAGCTCTCTAGAATGTTGCGAAAGACCATTTGCATTCCAGATGGTCATTTTATAACTGAGATTCATATTTTAAGTTTTGAAATAAGAGTTGTCAAAAGATTGACAAGCGTGTTCACTTGTTCTGCTTGTTTTAGCATCATGTTTTCGATTTTGCTAAAGGTGAGTTGCATTACTTGCATTAAATTGTTATTGTTTTCTAAATTTTCACTTGCATCATTATTACTACGATTACGAAAAGTACTATTAGCATTAAAATCTTTAGTAATTCTGGAATAAGAAATACCTGGTTTAACTCGATTACTTAAAGTAACATTTGATTGAGTTTTTCCGCTGTCAAATATCGTTGGAGTAATTAGAGGTTTGGATCGAAAAAATTTATTTTTTATTATTTCTTGATAAACTTTACACCCCTTGTAACTTGCTGGATGTTCTTCTCCACAATGAACACATTTAGCTTTAGTTGTAACTGGAATTTTACAGTTCATAGATTCGTGATTTTCTCCACATTTTACACACCTTGGACTGTGATGACAATATCCCTGAGTATGAAAGTATCTTTGGCAACGCTTACATTGTGGTATGTTATTTGACCTTGTGTGTGGTGGTTCAAATTCTACTTTTAAGTTAAGTAAATATTTCACATTATAAATTTCTTTATTGCTACTATGTGGTTCAAGGTCAACAAAGAACAACGACAATTTTTCCTTGGTTTGTCTATGCAGAATGTTCGTTACATTTCTGACTTCATGCCCGAGTGACGTTAGTGCTTCTTTAATATCTTGCGGGTCCGTAGAATGGTGAACATTACGAAGCACAACTCTATATGCCCTCAAATGTCGCGGTTGATATGAATGAAATTGCACATTATTGTTATTTAACATTCTAAATATGACTTCATGGATTGAAAGATTTTTAGCATTAATTTTTATCGTATCCCTGCCAATAGTTTTAATAACGTAATCTTGAGAAGTAACTACTTTATTTAGATCTCTATTCAAATCTGAAATTGAAAGAACCCCCGGGATAAATATTGGTGGTGGTCTTGGTTCTATCTCTTTATTTTCTTCTTGATCCACATTTACACTATTTAACATATTAAAGTTATTGGAAAGGGTTAAGTTATCTTGCATATCTTTCTTACTAGTTTTTGAATTATTACTATCATTTATGTTGGCTGAATTGGTTCTTTTTCTTCCTTTATAATTTACTTCCTGCCATCCGACAGCTGCTGATTCATGCAATAAAGAAGACCGTAATCGGGGATCACGTATTGAAGAAGAAGAAGCATTATTCGTTACAGCTGACTGATCATCACAACTAATATTGGTTGCCATGGCAAACAAAAACACAATCCCAAAACGTAACCTAACAATATTTTATTTTAAATTAAACAAACAAAAAAAAATTTAAAAAATCTTTCAGTAATAAAATAAAATATGAGTAACTTACATATTGATTTACCGTTTACACACAATCACGCACTTATAATTATTAAATTAATAAAGTTTTAATAGAAAAACAGTAGACAATTTCGCAGTGTATTTCACAACAAACCAATCATCTGTTTTTACTAAATTATAATAATAATTTTAATTTGCCTTCAGGGCTTCGCCCCATAAGTAATTGCTCATCATGAACATTAACAAAATTGTTTTACATTACATAACAATAAATAAGATTTTAAATATAAATAAGCACACTATTTTATATGTTTCTGAATTTAAACTTTCTTCGACACTGAATATGTTGTACATAAAACATACAATTTTTATAACAATAGAAAAAATACCTGTATATAAAAATAATTAACTATCTTGTCAAACATCGTATATAGGTAGTTTTAACAACCGTATTATAGTCTATTTATAATCAAAATATGTATTATTTCTTTAAACCACCAGTAATACGGTAAACAGTAAACACTTACCAATTACAGCGCTTTCGTGCACAAAATGCACATCTTCAGTAATTTCTTTCCTTTCATGTTATTTAAAATTTAAAACATCCTACTTCCACTATGGCAGATAAGGATTGAGTCCATTATTAATCTATTCTTAAATTTATATTTAAAACAGTCTTGCCTACTTTGATTGTTGTCATATTCAATTTGTGAGTTCATTAATTTCTGTTTATTTCTCTATAGTCGTAAGTACAATACTTTTCCAAAATCTCAACTTCATTACATTTTCCATTTATTTCTATTATTTCTAAATTATTCATTATATTTGTTATTGTGTGTTGTTTTTGTGCGTATGATCAGTTACGTTTGAAAATTTATTATTTGCTCCTTTGTAATTTAAAATGATTTTTTAATTTAATCACTTCAATTGATTTTGGACAGCGGCACTTAAAAAACACGATTAATTTATAAACCCTGTATAGGGCATTTTTACGGGGGGGGGGGAATATACAATGTCCTAAAATGTTAAATTTTGTTTTATAGGGACTTGAATAATGTATTTGTATTTTCAGAACAGTAAGATAATTCGTTTTTTTATGTTAAGCCCTGGTAAGTATACTTACCAAGAAACTTTTATTGTAATGGGAATCACGTAATGTTTAGTTGTAAGAATACTTATTAAAACAATTTGTAGACCTATATAACAGAAAAATGTGTAGAATAACTTATCTCAACTTTATATTAGGATGAATGCTTGCTTTCCAGTAAAAACCTCAAATTTTCTGAGCATTGTACAAAAGTAACAACAAAACAACATAGTTGCGTACGCTGGTATGAATCCTTACCACATTCGTGTAACTCATGAAGCAAATTTCTACGCACTAAAAATCAAAATGTGGATAGCCTACTTACCAGAGAACATCTATAAAACCAAAAAAATGCCAATAGGGTTCAACTGCATAGCTTATTCTTTAAAAAATCGACCTTATTTCCAGTGGTAAGTATGCTTACCAAAGACCTGTAAAGGGTTAATTAATAACCCCGTTACAAGCAAACCATACCTCATAATAATTTTAGTGGGTAATCTTCCCATTAAAAGTAAATTAATTCCCTTCCTCGATATTGCATGAAACTGGTTGGTATTTTATTACGCAGTTATGTGTCACAATGGAATTGTATTCTGCTTCAATATATTATCATTATTTACTTTGTCCTTGTGTTTAAACTTTATGAAAATTTATTTATAGGACAAATATTAAAACATTCTTATTTTTTTATGTCATATTCTACAAATAATTATTTATGTAGGTCTAAACTGTCCAATACTTTAAAAAACCACACAATTTTTTTAATAAATAGATTTTCCGTACTTCTATAACACACATTCAGTAATTTCTAAGGTCGTACTTCTTTCCTTCACATTATGATTCACATTGATGTCAACAAAATTCCTGTTTCAATGCTAATATTAGGTTTACTCGTACAGCGTAATTTGGCTTTCAACGTAAATTCATGTGAGATGTTAACGTTTTAAGTTAAGTTTGCTGTGAAGCTCAGCAAGCGTAAGTTGCTAGTATGTAAAATATGAAACTTGTACTAACCTTTTCAAATGCAGATGTCTTCCAACGATTGTTTTTATAATGTTGTTAATATAATGATCGATATCATTAGAACCATTGGTTGTCTTATTTTTCCATTCTTGATACATTTTTGAATTAACAATATCCTCAATAGATCCAATACAATCCTTAAACGTTAATCCAAGGATTTCAATTTCTGCACACATCATATTTAAAAAACCAGCACATATGATAATGTTTAAAATTTGTATAGCACCACCAGCAAAACAATTTGCTATTTCTACGGCATGTAAAATTAAAGTGTAATACTTGAAATCCTTCAGTAAAGGTAAACTTAAAGCGTAAGGCAAATTTGTGTTCATTGCCTCGACAGTTACATAAAAAAGTACTGCTGAACCGATGTTAACTGTTATTAATTTTAGTACAAATAATGAATTCTTTCCAGCGTTCGTACGAATGTGATCTTTTTTAGTAATAAAACGTAATATTTCAATATCATTAAAAACGTGCTCTGTGTTATATGTTAGTATGTTTATTAAATCCCTGTTATACACGTATAACAAATATGTAACTAAACTATGAAATGTTAAACCGAAATGTAACATTGTTTCTGCACTATATATAATATCTCTTTTCACTTCATAAACCCCAATAAGAGAGCCTGAAAGAGATGTAAGAAACACAAAAGATATAAGAAATACTTTTGTAAAATTTAATTCTCTCTTCATGTTACTTTTCCATAAACCAATTAGAACAAACCATTTCTTTACCACATCCATGTATTTAATATGATAGTATAAAGAACGTTCAGTTTGTTTTACTGAGCTGAATGAAAATGATTTTTTTAATAATTGATGAATCGGCATAATTACTTTTGAACGTTATTTTTAAAATATAAATATAAAAATAAGTTCAAGAAAAACAGAAAAGAAAAAACTGATGTGATCAACTATATGTCTTTTAAAGTATGTCTTCATATGTTATAATGTCTTAAACTAAACGTTTTTATAAAAAATATTATAAATTATGAGATAATTAGTAAGAAATATTAATGAAACCATTTTGATGGCAAATTATACATGAAATAATTAATAATATATAATCAACGTACAGTAAAGTAGTAATTCAGTAATGTAGTCAATAAAGTGCATTTATATATTACTTAAAAAGGCATTAATTTTTTAACTTTATTGTGTAAATAAAATGGTTCCTTTTAATAATAATAATACTAATTACAATAATGGTATTTTAATGTGGATTTTCGTAATATTGTTTTCATTAAAACAGAATTATACGTCTGCCCTTTATTTAAATATTTCTATGAGAAATAATATTGTTATTGACTGCCCTCCACGGCATAGTGAACTGTGCGCTAGTCTACAAAGCGAAAGGTCCCGGGTTTGATTCCCATGCTAGGGTCTGGAAATTTTTATACTTTAAAACCCACCATTACAGTACCAAAACCAACAGTAATTGCTAATAACCAAACTGTCGGAATAACTAAATAAAAAATAAATAAATATTATTAACAATGTAATGAGCCTTAGTAGAAATTTAAAACCAATAGCTACACTATGTAGCCTCGTAAGGCTACAAAATATAAACACAAAATGCGTTGCCATAACATTTCATTATGATAGATAATATAAATGTAACACTTAGCCCTAGGTTCGTTTGGGATCTGAGTATGATAAATAGACTTACTTTAAACTTACATCAATTAATTATTTATGTACACAATTAATACGTAATTACAATAATGATTTAACTTAGTCTACTATCAATACAATTTAATTACATAAAATAAAATAATCACTTACAAAACTTAAGCTTAAACTAAAGTTGACTAACAATAGAATACTGTTCTTAAGAACGAAAACAATCAAGTTACTTGTTCACAGCCACTCGTTACTACCCGTACGCACACTACTAACGTACTTCAAAATCGGTCCCGTAACGATACGATTTCAAACGGCCCAACAACACTTTCCATTCACAATCAAGTACTAACTCACTACAAAGGCGCTAACTGTTTTTAATACCTGCGGTCTGATAGTTAACCTAATCGCATGAGGTTTTATAATGTTAAGAAAATAATTTTTTATGAATTCTTCATGCGTAAAACGATATTAGAAAATATTTTTTTTTAAATTTCATTATATTAACAAACAAAAATTTAAAACAATTGTTCCAAAATTGGATCATCATTCAGTAGGTACGTCTGATTTGTAGAAAATATACCGTATTTTTGCGTGTATAACGCGCACCCTTACTTTTAGACGACGATTTTAGTATTTTGTAATTCTTTACGCTTTTATTTTTCAAAAAATATTTTGTCGTTCTTATTTTAGAAAATGGCATGAAGGGAAAAATAACTGAACCTAATAACTACAATTATAACAAAAACGTGTTGTTAAAGAAGTTTTATTGGAAAATTACATTAATGTTCAATTAAATAAGATTTAAAAAAATTGCTTACGTGCGCACTTAGTTATTTTAATCGATATCGTTTTTATCACTCTCTGAAGAAATCTCTCGTAAATTGGCATTGTTGTCTGATTCTTTAGATGATCTAGTGCTTCTGTTATTCCATACAGCATCATCTTCCGAACCATCCATACTGTTAGATACCCCACATTTCTTGAAACTCTTCTCAACAATCTCTGGTTTAACTGCTTTCCATGGCTCTACAATCCATTCAATTATCTGCGAAACAGAAGGTCTTTTTATCTTACCCGAAGGTGTATAAAAATGATTCCCATTGCTCATCCAGTCGCAGTATTATTTTCTAAAGTTGCTTTTAAAAAACTTATTTATCGACACATGTAAGGGCTTTTGACGTAACCCTCCTGGTATTACTACAACATCTGTTTTAATTTTCTGTAGCCTATCTTTTACTCTGTCAGTTAAATGAGCTGTCCCGTACTAAAAGATTTTTCTTTTTTAATAATCCTCTAGGTCTGCAGTTTCAAACTGGTTTCAACCCAGTCAAAAAAAAAGGTTTTCTTCCATCCAACCCTTTTCCTGAACACGTACGACAACTCCACGGGGAAAATTGTCTTTTGGCAAAGTTTTACGCTTTAGAACGACGTATGCAGGCAGCTTTTGCCCATCTGCGGTAATTGCAAGTATAACTGTGCATCTTTGTTTGTCAGAACCCGTTGATCTTATAGGTACAGATTTCGTTCCTTTGACTTCAACTGTGGTAGCCATTGGTATGTCCCAGTAAATTGGTGACTGATCCGCATTTCCTATTTGGCTCAGTTGGTAATTAGACTCACGTCTCAATTTAATAATATCTATGAAATCAATAATTTTGTCTTCATATTCGAATGGTAAGCGCAGGGCCAATGTTGTTGAACTATCCATTAATTTCCTGATGAATGGCAGTAGTTTCTAAAAAGAATCGAAAAAATATAATACCTCTGAAAAGAGTTGAGAGATGTATGCGCAGGGTAGTACTGCATTCGGTACACAGACGCATCGCTTATACTGTATTCTCGTTCTTATTAACTTCACGTATTATTATCTTTATTTTAGACCTCCTATTTTACTTTAATAAATCAAATATATAATGATGGTTAGTTTTCTGCAAATCTACTCAAAAAGACGATTCATTTGAGCCTACGTCGGGGAAAATCGGTGAAGGTTTAGGTGGTTAACATCGTGTTGAAATATAACCTGCTCACTATTAATATATAGATTACTTTATTGCACAGTATTTACTCGAGGTAAATAAAACAGATTAAAATGTTCTAGATCTGAAGAAAGTTACATAATAAAAAACATTATCAATATCACTTAGGTCAACCTTATGTAATTCTATATAGAAATGAATCGCTGATTGCAAAAACAACCTATATCACGTAGTTACAATTTGTGGGAAATGGAAAAAACTCTATTTTTTTCAAGTGTGGTTTTCAACACATATACCTATGTGGTTTGAAATTTCACTATTTTTTTTAATATATTGACTACAAAACTTTAGTCATTAATGTAACAGTAATTTTACAGTAAATTTTTTAATTTTTTTGATATAGGTTGTTTTTACATACAACTGAAATATCATGTAAACACAGCAATAAAAATGCTAAAATTTCAACCAAGTACACATTTTTACTTTTATTATCTTTAATCAAACATTAAAATTACTTCTACACACTTAAAATTTAAATAACAATTGTTAAAATTAATCTATTTTTCCAATATTGTTCATCGTGATCTTTATCTTCACAAGTAGGTCAGTTTAAAATATCGATCCAGAATTTTTCTTTAATATTATCAGGAACATATTGAATACAGTTTCAATGTCTTTAATTTTTTTCTCATTAATTGGAACGCTGCCTGTTATACTATATGCTGGAGCACTTGGAAGAGTAAGATGTTCACTCGTAGGTAATCTCAAATTGAATGTTTGTTTACTCAAACAATTAATATACTCATAACAAGTCACTGAACCTTGACTGTTCTTGGTGTAAAAAAAGTGATGATATTTTGAAATATTGAACTGATTTTTTTCGTTTCAGGGAAATCCCCTTGCAGAAGTTTCAACCGAAAACAAGTTTTTCTGTAAAATTTAGACCACCATGTTTTGAAGTCTATAATGTCACACCCATTAACAATATGCACTGTAAAATCAGGTTTTTTACTGTAATGAATAATGCACTTAATCAGTTCACGAATATAATATATTCTGTCTTTTCTTTTTAATCCTCGCTTTATCACTCCAAATACTCTATCGCAAGGGATATAGGAGTGTCCTCGTAAAGGATAAAAGTGTTCAATTGTATCAAATCGCCCTACTTCAATTAACGATAAAACAGCTCTCACAGTTGGGTGATGTTTGTTCTGCCCTGGACAATTGTCACAGAACAGAATCAAGTTATTCACCTTTTCATCAACATACTCATTTATATTTTTGTAAAATAAAAGTACAAACTTCATTAGGACCTTTCTTACAATTACCTTCATTCTAAATAAACAGAACTGACTTGCCAGTTTTTAGATTATGAGTGCAAAAGAGCGACACAGTTAATTTGCGTAGATAAAATAATTCTTGCACTGGAATAACAAGCATTTGTATATTTTGCACATAATCAAAACTAAGACCTAATGTGTTTTCCTCTTTTGACTTTATCTTGGCTTCTCTCAATGCTTTGTAGAATTTTTTACCCGTTTGTTGTGTACCATATATTCTGCTACTACGACTCTTTTAGCAGCGTCATTTAGATCTTTCGATTTCATTTTTAAACTAAGTTGTTCACAGACACAACAGGTATCTACTTGTGGCCTGCCAGATCTTAAAGATAAGTTTTCATTAAAAATTTTATTGTAATATTCATACTTTATTATTAATAAATCAGTCAATAAATTAATCAATTTATAAGTCCGTACAATGCATCAACTTTTCTTTAAATAGTTGATGCATTTTTTGGACAGACAGCTCATGAGACAAATAAAATACAGGTTTACTGGAGTAGTGGCTCTCATGTTTGGGAAAGGTATCAATATGCTGAATAACTTTTATGAGTTCTTCATGGAGCATTGCATTGGCACTTCTAGCTTTCCCTCTCATATCTTCTGGAGTTTCTCCTTTTGTTAGTAATTACGAATACGTTTCACTCTTTCACGCGAAACACCATGCAAACTTATAAATGCTTGACGACATACCATATTTTTTACTTTCTCTTGCCCGTTTGAATATAAAAACAGAAAAACTTTTGTAACATCTGTACACCATCCCTTCAAACTATGGTATGAGATGTTGTAGATAGTAGTAGTCCGACCGGTTTAACGCTTCCCCACCAATCGAGAAGTGTTACCAACTATCGGAAGATAAAATAATTTCCTTGTAACAACATACCCCGGTCTCCCTATTTTATTTGTGTAAGTATATTTCATAATTTTTATAGCATTTTTACTCATATATCTTTAAACAATTTTAATTTACAATAAATCACGTTTATGTAGTTTATTTTTCATGCTGGTATTTTTCCATTGTATCGTATGTTCGTTACATTTTATTTTCACATGGGGGAAAAAATTGAGCCTAAGGTTTTGTAAATCCACCGAATTTTTTTAATCGGCAGTTTTAAGCCTGAGAAAATTTTCTGATCTCACGGCTCGGTCGCCCAGCGAAGAAGGGAGAGTGCTCGCACGAGTTGGGTGGAAAAGCAATAGCGGCCCAGTATTTTTATTTCAATTTGTCTCCCGCTTTTCTTGTCGCGTCGGTATTGGTTAAACTTCCCTTTCCAGTGGTTTGATCTTGTCGACGTTCGGAAATTGTGTGATGAGAAAAAGGCCAGTCCGTTCTTAGCCGTTAACTTTGTGAGTTCTATGAGGTGCTGTTCTTGGATTTTATTTAAGGTAATTATCAATTTTATATGTATAAAAAAACCATGAGATGAAAAAAGAAATACAAGCAAAAACAAAAAAATATATAAAAAAACCAGTAGAAATTAAAATGTAGTGGTTCTTTTCTTTTTATTTTTTAAATTCATAATTAAATTTATATAAAATAATGTAGTCTGATATAGGCCTAGTTGAAATTTTTTTAGAAAATGTAAGATCAAAATCCATATAAATTAGAAGTCCTAAACGTTTCGGAATATATGTAACTTCCATAAAAACGTAAAGTAAATTTAACCGAGTCAATATATAATATATTTTGTGTTTTTTAACAAGAAGATAAACTAATAAAAAAAGGTTCAAATAAAGTAGGCCAACCGAATAATAAATCTAGATTTATATTTATTTTTCTGTTTGAAAAATTTTAAAGTAACACTGAATTAAGTACACGTAATGTTACAATGAGTTACAATGTAAAGGTAGAGTTACAATGTAATTACATATCGGGTTTTGCTTTCATAAAAATGCAACTTCCACAGTAATAATTTAAACGCGTAAGACTTGTTTTTGATATTTTAATTTAAGGGTAAATTGTAAGTTTTCGTCATTTTTCAGTGATGAACAATTTGATATTTATAAACTATGATAATATTGAATAATAATAATATTAATTAAAATAAATAAATTTGTGAAATTTTTAAAATATTTTAAAGTAAGATTTATTTCTCAAAAAAAAATTCAAATGGTCTAATCAAATCGACTAGATTCTGTAATTTCCGTAAAATATTTTATTTCAAGTTTTGTTGAAATAAATAATACGCGGTTTGTTAATTTCTTTTGATCATAACTTAGTATTTTCTTTTTTAATTTAACTGATCCGATCTAGGGTTATAAAGATAAGTATCTTTGTGTCATTTTTGAATTGGTGACTCTTATATGAAAATATCTTTCACTGGAAAATAAGGAAACATTTTTCTAGGATTAGTTAGCATGAGGAGTTCTATTTAACTAAGAGTAAGAAAATACCAAAAAAAGAAAACAATTTAGGAAGGCGTTTTTTTGACATGGTTTAAAATAAACGATTATTTATTATTTTAAGGACAATAATATTATTATTTGATTTTATTTTTATTTTATTAGTTTATTTTAATTATTTTATTATTATTATTGATGATTATTTTCGATATTTTAAAGTTATATTAAACGATGTTTTAATATGTTAGTTTATTTCGGAAAAACTTTAAAAATTGTGTTTATTTTTTGTTGTTAAAATTTTAAAAACTGTTTAAATAACTAAACTAACAAAAAATTGAGTGTAAAATATTTAAAAAAAAACAAAATTAAAATATTGCTTTGTTGAACTGAAAATCGTCTCTTGGAAATCTCTCTTATTTTTATTTTAAGTAGCCTACCTTAAGATACTTAGAATAGAGATTAGCATAAGAATAACTGGCTATTTTCTAAATATAGTTAACAGCTAGTGGATATTTAAAAAGATTAAAGATTTAAAAGATTTTAGTAGAAATTTATCAAGATTGAAACAGAAAGCAAATCCGCTTAAAATTATAGAAAAACTACAACTTAAAACACTCAACCGTGTTTTGCCATATTTTCTTTCGAAAAAATTCGTCCAAGCGAATCAACTGGAATAAAAGTAACTAATTGTTGTCCTATGATCTCATGAAATGAGAACCAACGTACCTACTCGCAAACTCAAAGCGAGCTGTTTTAGTCTCAACTAATCTGAACTACATCACTCAGGTAATGATAACAATGTTTTTATATCGGGTGATTCAAAAAGAGCGCCGGTTTTTAAACGGCTGGTAAATTTTTGTTTATCGGTTGGCAACATTGTTAGACCTCATTTCTATTTCGGAGAACATTCCGATTGACGATTCAGTTGTAGTTTCTCTTGTTAGCAGTGTAGTACTCTCGCAGTCTGTGTCTAACCATGGAGAAGTTTACTATTGCACAACGAGAGTTAATCGTCAAAACATTTTACCAGAGTGGAGAGAGTTATGCGGCTACTGTCAGGCGACTTCGCGGTACTCTAGGACGTAATGAAGCACCGAATGAATCAACAGTTCGCAGGGTCATGAAAAAGTTTTTTGAGACGGGTTCAACAGTCGACCTTAAAAGTTCTGGACGTCGTCGTTCTGGCCGAACTGAGCAGAACGTTGCGTTGGTTCGTGATAGTGTGGCTGTTAGCCCAGCAAAATCAATACGTCGCCGTTCTCAACAATTGGGTTTACGATGTTCTTCTGTACGGAGAATTCTTCGGTACGATCTCCAATATCACCCGTATAAAATTCAGTTGCTGCACGAGAAACAATGTTGTTGCTCCGTGAACGGTTCCAGGATCGCATCATTACTCGTAATTCCGACCATCAATGGCCACCAAGGTCGTGTGACTTGACGCCTTGTGACTTTCATCTTTGGGGTCATCTGAAGTCATTGGTGTATGCCAATAAACCCCGAAACATCAATGACTTGAAGGAGGAAATTCGACGGGTTATCGGGCATATGGAAGTCGAAACTTGTCGTGCAGTAATATCCAATTTCATGGACAGAGTTGATGCGTGCCAGCGCAGTAGAGGAGGACACATGCATGACATCATTTTTCATACATGAAATCGGAAGGTAAGATGAACTTGTTGATGTATTTATTTTCAGTTTTTCAATAAAATAAATCTCTTAATTTGATATATCAAAACCGGCGCTATTTTTGAATCACCCTATATTAGTACAAACAGAACAATTTTCCCCCAAAATATTATCTTCGCAATCTTTTCAGGTTTAAAATGGTCGCTGGTCGCCGGATTTCTAAGCCAAATGGTGGAGGCACTCGTTTAGCACAAGCTAAATATTTTAAAAATACCCCAAGGAGGTAAGTGTTAGAATTTTCAGGAAGCAGTCGGTTCCAGAAGTTACAGTCTGCAGATAAAACCTGTTTCATTTACCCATCTGGGGTACAGGGAAAACACTTATTCTTGCACACATACAACATTAAACCATTCAGTTTTAAGTTTTTAAATCATATTAAAATCCTATCAAAGAATACATAATAAACCCCGTGTACCACGGGTACATTCAAGTATTTTACCAAGCAAAATTAATTAATTGTAATATATCTTCCCAAGTTATAAATTTTTCTATATTATATACATTACACTGACAAATAAATTATTATAAGTCTTTCAAATTCCCATTTAAAATTTTAAGTACAGTCCTCGAGACCAAACATTTTAGAAAGGTCCTTGGGACCATTCTGTGTGTAGGGGAGGGTTGAGGAGATTATAAAATTTTTGTCAGTTTCTTATGTGGTGTGTTTTTATTTAGGACACTTACAAATTGGCCGCCCTCCATATGTTAACCACCTACATATTGTGACAAATAATATATACAATAAAATTATGTTTTATATACAACAGTTTTTTGTTTTTTGTTAATAGCAGTAATTTATATATATAACCCACCGGGTTAGTCTAGAGGTAAAGTCGTCGCTAAAATCAGCTGTTTAACACCTGATTTTCGGAGACGAAGGTTCCTGGTTCAAATCCTAGTAACGGTAGTTACTTTTATACGGATCTGAATACTAGACAGTGGTTGCCGGTGTACTTTGATGGTTGGTGTTCAATTAACCATACTCTCTCAGGAATGGTCGACCTGGGTCTGCACTAGACTACACCTCATTTACACGTCATACACATCATCCTCATCTAATTGGGTCAAGGGGTTGCTTATTGTTCTCAATTGAACAGATTGCAACGTACACATATTAGGAATTGAAACAAATTTATATATAATGATGGTTAATGGACGCCTTAAGATAGAGTTCTATTGTAGGTAAGCCTCTTTATTGACCTCTTTATTGTTTTCTATTTTCATTTATGTTTTTGTATTCTTTCATTATCTTAATTCATCTACCATTGCATTCTTTTAAGTTATGTGCTGTTATAAAGTTTACTCGCCGCTTACGTGTCTCGACCTCAGAGGGGTAGGTGGATCAGAATTCATAAGTGGATCAGAACCATTTGCCACAAGGTGAAGTTCGGCCACCAAAGGGGCTGGGTGGATCACAATATTTAGAAATTTCAAGATATGAAAGTTTGAAGATGAAGTTTAAAGTTTCAAAATTTAATATTTGATGGTTTTACAATTTTAGTTTAATGTTTAAAGTTTCAAAATTTCAACTTTAAATGTTGTAGTTTGAATGTATGTTACTTTCAGTTTTTCGTTTTCTCATGCGACCTAAAAATTTTCGGGTTACCAAATTTTTATGTAATTTTCTTCGCTAAATAACATGTTAAAAAAATATTTGTATTCCGAAAATTTTAAAATTTTTGTTGGGGTAGTAATCACCATAGACCCCGCCTAAAATTTAATAAATTCTTCGTGACTCTAGGGGTATGTGTAACGTTTTGTTTATAAACGTTTGCGAAAAACCGGTATGAAGGTGTAAAGAAAGAAAAACGTGAAAACGGCAAGCCCTAAAAGCCGGAATGCTAGTGTTTTGAGTTTTCTTAGCGAAGAGGTAGGTTAAGTAAAACTTTAGTTACCTTACGTTTAGTTACTTTAGTTACTTTAGTTACTTTAATTAACCCCCTACCAACGGTAGGGGGTTAATTGTTATTTAACTTTTAACGTCGAAAACATGCCGTTAAAATACATTTTGTATTCTAAATATTTAGAAATTTCATAATTTTTGGATAGGGGTAGCAACCCCCATTGGATCGCTTTTTAAAATTTAAAAAATTACCTGTGATGCTATAAGTACCTGTGACGTTTTGCTAATAAAAATTTGTCTAAAAACCGTTTTGAAGGTGTAAAGATAGGAAAACTGAAAACGGTCAACCCCAAAAAACCGAAATTTGGTTTTTGTAGTTCACTCAGAAGACCGGTGGGTTAAGGGCAACTTTAGTTATATAATCTTGAAGTACTTTTTGTGGGGCACAAAACAGGTTCATGCATTTGGTCCCTATTATTCACTGTTAAGGAGATAAGGAAATACAACCCCTACCGTAGGCTAGAGGGTGCTAATTTAAAATTTTCGGGTTATCAAATATTTGTGTAATTTTTAATGCCAAACATCATGCCGTTAACAAATTTTTTGTATTCTAAAAATTTAAAATTTTCATTATGTTTAGATAAGGGTAGCGACCCTCGTAGAATCCCGATCTAAAATTTGAAAAATTTTCCGTAATGCGGGGGGTAAGTGTAATGTGTTCCTACCAAAAGTTTGCCAAAGAAACCCGTTTTGATGGTGTTACAAAAGAAAACTTAAAAATTGCAACCCCAAAAAAGGCGAAATTTTGTTTTTTGAGTTTTCTCACCGAACCGGCAAGTTGAGAACAACGAAAGCTATATGGTTTTGAAGTACATTAAAAGGGGTACAAAAAATATTCTATACAATTTATTTTTACGATGCACCGTTTAGAAGATAAAAAAATACAAACCCTACTGCAAAAAAGAGGGTGCAACTTTAAAATTTTCGGATTATCATATTTTTATGTAGTTTTTAACTCCAAACAACATACCGTTAGCAGATTTTTTAATTTATAAAAATTTAAAAATTTTATAATTTTTAAATAAGGGTACCAAACCCCGTAGGACCCCGATCTAAAATTTGAAAAGTCACCCGTGATTCCGGGAGTTAGTGTAATGTGGTCCTAATAAAAATTTGTCAATGAAACCCGTCTTCGTGGTGTTACAAAGAAAAACCTAAAAACTGCAACCCCGAAAAAGCCGAATTTTTGTTAATTGAGTTTTTCCAGCGAACCGGTGGGTTAAGGGCAACTTTATATATATATGGTCTTAACGTACTTCGGGAGGGGAACAAAAATGGTCGCAGTTGACTTTGCGCTACGAAACTTCGTTAAAAAGTTCGAAATATTCGCGCGCCTTCGCTGAGCTTTAGGAAAGAGATACTTTAAATTTCGCATTTTTCCCGGGGGTTTCAGCCGACGCCCGACAAAAATGGTCTCCAGGTATTTTGCTTTTAGAGACCTGCTAAGGGGTTAGAATTTATGTCAGTCAGTCATTTTGGCTGGGGCTTTATATAATATAGACTCGCCACTCCAGCGGCGCTGCGCGCCGCTTCCGTGTCTCGCATCACAGGGGTAGGTGGATCAGAATACATGAACGGATCAGAACAATAAAAGTACGGGCGCTGCGCGCCCGCACTTTGTCATAGGGTGAAGTTTGGCCGCCAAAGGGGTTAGGTGGATCTGAATTTATAAGTGGATAGAAGAAAGTTGGGTCAAGGGATTCGGTGGATAAGAATAATCAGTTTTTAATTTGAGGTTAATGTTTCAAAAGGCGTTGAGAGGTCGGAGTTTTAATTTTTTAAAGTTTACACCTTGAAGGTCGGAGTGTCAATGTTTATAGTTTACACCTTGGAGTTTTGAAATATGACGTGTTTTAGTTTCAATGGTTGGCTTTTTGAGGTTTCAAATTTTATACGTTTAAAAATTTTCGTTTTAATGGATTGATATTTTAAGTTTAAAATGTTGAAATCTGAGGTTTTAAGATGTTGTTGTTTAGGTCATCAGACGATAGGCTGGTTTGAACCTCTAGAGGTTTTACTACGTAAAACAAGGAGTGAGGTGGTTTACAACTGCCTTCCTCACTGAGTGAAAAAATACGCTTATCAGCATGCCTGGCCCTCTAAACAGCACAGATTTTCCACTCTGCAAATGCCTTCTTCACTTAATTCACCACAGGGTCTGGCTGTATAATGAAATTCATTACTTTCAGAGGAGACAACTCTGATTCGTGTCTTTTCCACTTCTACCTCTTCTGTTCTTAAATCATTCAGTCATTTAATTGGCTGACCATTTGAGAAGAAACAGAACTATTTCTTTTAGCCCTGCAACGGACAGATTAAGTGTAAATAAATTGACACCACACCTGTCTGTTAAGGCAGAAGATATTGTTAAGTTAGAAGATATTTTCCTTTTTAGGTTTAGGTTTCATGTTTAAAAGATTTACGTTTAGAAAGTAAGAATTTTAATGTTTGACTTTTATAATTTTAAGTTTTGAAATTGTAAAAAGTGAGGTTCGAAAGTTTCGGGTTGCTTTTGATGTTTAAAGATTGAGAGTTGCAATTGTCAAGTATTTTGATAAAGTATTCTCAAGTAATCAGAAAAATCAGAAAAACTAAGTAATCAGAAAAACGCATAGCCACGTCAATTGCTGAAGTGCTTGGGGTAATTTAAGTAATTAATACCCATTTATAAAACCACGGTAACTTTTTACCGTATCTAAGACAAAGCAATTGAATTCTACGCAAAAAACTACGTAATATAAAGAAATAAAAAAGTATCTACATAATAACCACGATTTATCATGAGTTTTCAAATATAATTTTAAGTTAAAACTTGAAGCAAATAATTTAAATAACCGTAATTATTCGGGAGTACCCTGTATCGCTTCAGCGATTTCATTTTCAGAATCTCCGTTAAAAAATCGTTAATATTAGTTATAACAAAAAGTCTGCCGGCAACATTTTAAATACGTTTTTGTCGATTGAAGTAAAAACACAAAATATTTTTCCCGCGTTTAAAAGTAAAGAAACCGCGCGCCCCACGGGCAAAATTGAAAACAATGCACGATACAAATATGCGTTTTTCGCGTATTTCTGAATTGATTATTATTAATTTAGGAATGTACTAAAGAATTACAATTAAGCACAACGAACCATCAGCAAAATATCCGTGTGCAAAATGTGTTAAATCCCGAAATATAATATTGGTAACGTCAAAATTACAATTTTTAAACTTTTCACTGCCCTGTAATTTCTTTGGCATTTATTAAGCTAAAAACATGCTGGGGCTTTACATAAGCACCTCCTTAAACTGGCCAAACATAATGTATCGCAATAAAGTGCTTCTTCACTCCAGGAGGCCATTGTAAAAATTTTAACTCCAAGAGTTTAACGACGGATTTTTTTAAAAACTCATTTGTAAAATACCTCTTGTAAAAAAAAACAAATGTCTCAGAGGACGTTTTCTTTATAATCGACTGGTTTTCAAATTGGAGTAAAAAACCCTGGTTACGGGTCTGTAAGACCTTAGGTAAGTAGTAGAACTTTGAAATTCGGTATAGTAGTAATTCTTAAGCTCTAAATTTGAAAAAACGCATAGTCAAGTTGATTGCTGAAGTGCTTGGGGTCTAAAATGGCGTTTCAAAATTTCAAATCCATTTATAAAATCAGGGTCACTTTTTACCGTATTTTAGGCAACAAAATCGATTTCTACACCAAAAAATACTTAATATAAAAAAATAAAAAAGTGTCTACATATTAATGGCGATTTATCATGAATTTTTAAAAATCAATTTTGAAAATCCCGAAATTCGTTGTTTTTATCCCGGTTTTCCAGAAAATGGTTAAATATTTTTGAAATCCGTTAGTTGGACGTTACGTTTCAGCTGATTCCTGACAAGAAAGGTGTCGGTGACTTTTTCGCTGGGAAGCCTCTATAACGCGTCCAAAGAAATCGCCTCCTCCACCACCACTCTAAATAAAAAATCACGGCGTTCAATCTAGGCTAATCGTGCAGTTTTAATGGAGAACTAACGAGAATATATAGTAAAAACTTCACAAAAATTCGTAATAAAGAGAAAATTAGTTTATTCAATTTTATGGAGTGATGGGTACCCGTGAAATTTCCTGCTAAACTTAAACATATGTACATTTAAAAGCTGAAAACGTTGCATTCAAAAGATTTTGTAAAAATTGTATTTTAAATTTTCTCTCATTTTTCCCCTCCTCCAAACGCCATAAATTAGGTGAAAAGTTTACGGTTTCGTATTTTTCCTGGGCGTTTTAGCACCAGGCGGATACGGTACAATAACCAGTTAAGCCGTGTAAAGCGCCCAGATGGCTGTGAATTTTTCGTTTTTTTAATGTGAAAATTTTCCCCTTCACCGTGACGTGGAAGCTCCAGGTAGGAGTGAAAATGTTTTTAAACATATTGACCCAGCCTACCTCAACGAGACGAAGAAAAAATAATCAATAATTTTTTTCGATTTAAAGCACCGTTAAGAATTTCTAAAAACTACCCCTAAAACCCTGCAACCCCTAAGAGGGTTAGGTGAAAATTGGCAATTTCCTGGCCGGTTTTAGCGCAAGACGGAGAAAAAAGGTCCCAACGAAAAACACTGTCCGAGGCCTCGTTATAGGTTAGAATTTATGTCAATCAGTCAGTCAGTGTCCTTGCGATTGTATATAATAAGGATAGATTTGTTTACCAGTTTATTCATTGTAACAAGATTAGTGCGTTTAGAAAACCAGGTTACTGGGGAACATTGTATACATGGTTGTAGCAAGCCGATTATTACGTGTAAATAACCTTTTATTTTTAGTTAAGTGTAGTTTAAGCTGCAAGTTTCTTATAACGTTTATGTAATTAATCTTGTTAAGTAATTTAGCTGTAATTTATAGTAGTGATAAGCACAGTAATAATTTATTATTAATTATTACCAGATTCCGAAAGAACGTGGATTAAATGTTACAATATGTTGTCCACTTTTTTGAACCATTGGCGGTCAACATACACTGGTTTCACCACATTAATAACATTTAGCATTTTATACGGAAAACGACCATACATGGTGTGTGGTTCACTGATCATTTAATGTCAGAATTGTTAAAACCGTTATTTGCACTGAAGTTGTATGTATATGAGCACCGATATCGTGTGATAAAAATTGATTATCTTAAAAATTGTATGTATAGTTTGTTTAAGATAATTATCTCTTTAAACAAATATAATTTGATAACATAAATTCTTTGATTTTGAACTGTCTGTGGCCTTTCTTAAAGCCATTTCTAGCTTAAAAAGAATTTTTTTACAAAAATAAATAAAATTATAATAAACGTGAAGAATCTGAAAATTACTTTACTTTTTCATTAACTGAGCTTTTTTTAACAATGTATTGGTCAAATATTTTAGTTTGAGGTAAGTTTTAATAAGATATTCTATTGTAATGTATTATCTATTAAATCAGGCGAAAATGTTGTTGGGATTTTTCAGAAGAAATAAGTTTGAAGAAATTAACTTCCAAACTTTTATCTATTAGGTCTGAAAATTTTAAAAGTTCCTCCTTTACACTTAATTGTTGGTCTTTATTAGTTGTGACGTCTGGAGAATTATTAATTAATATTTTTTAATTTCAAATTTACTGCAACTAGTTATTAAAAACGAACGAACAGTTTCTCTTTAGCGATACAATCCGCTCCCGTAGTGAAACATAAATCCACTGGATTATACAGTGTTCTAGTAACTTATATTTGTGACTTACATCTTATCTGTAACTTAAATGTTAATGATATTTTTATAGTTGCTTTTTATAGTATGTTTCTATTAAGACAGTAAATGAACAGACTTATATAGGTGCGTCACGTAATAGTGAGGTTCGACATCTAGCAATAATAACAGCTGCACTTCGCCCCTCAATTTCCAGTGTTGCCATTTTTACAAGATATAGCCCGCTGCCTCGCTGCTGTGGTATATCTGAATATTACCGTATTTTCGCGTGTATAGCGCGCACCCTTACTTTCAGATGACGATTTTAGCATTTTTTATTTTTTGTATTTTTATGCTTTTATTTTTCAAAACATATTTTTCGTTTTTATTTTTAAAATTTGCAAGAAGGACAAAATAACTGTGAGCCTAATAATTACAATAATACAAAAATGTATTATTAAAGAAGTTTTATTAGAAAATTACATTAATATTTAATTAAGATGTAAAAATTTACCTACGTGTGCACTTAATTATTCTAATCCATATCGTTTTCATCACACTGAAGAAATGTCTCGTAAATTAGCATCGTCTTCCGAACCATCCATACTGTTAGATATCCCACATTTCTTAAAACTCTTCTCAACAATCTTTGGTTTAACTGTTTTCATACCTCTACCATCTATTCAATTGTCTGTGAAACAGAAGGTCTTTTTGGTCTTACTCGAAGGCGTTTAAAAATGATTACCATTGCTCATCCAGTCGCAGTATAATTTTCTAAAGTTGTTTTTAAAAGACTTACTTATCGGCGCATCTAAGGGCTGTAAAACTGATGTTAATCCTTCTGGTATTACAGCAACATATGTTATAAATTCTTATAACCTATCTTTTACCCTGTCAGTTAAATGAGCTCCAAAACTGTCCCATACTAAAAGATTTTTCTTTTTTAATAATCCTTCAGGTCTGCGGTTCCAAACTGTTTCAACTCAGTCCAGAATAAGGATTTCTTCCATCCAACCTTTCTCCTGAACACGTACGATAACTCCACGGTGAGAATTGTTTTTTGGCAAAGGTTTACGCTTTAGAACGACTTACGGAGGCAGCTTTTGATCATCTGCAGTAATTTGCTAGCATAACTGTTCATCTTTGTTTGCCGCAACCCGTTGATCATATAGGTACAGATTTCGTTCCTTTCACTTCAACCGTGGTAGCCATTGGCATGTCCCAGTAAATTGGTGTCTGATCCGCATTACCTATTTGGCTTAGTTCGTAATTAGACTCACATCTCAATTTAATAATATATCTGTTAAAATCAATAATTGTGTCTTCATATTTGGATGGTAAGCGCTGATCCAGTGTTGTTCGTCTGCGAACTGAAAGTCCATGTCATTGTAAAAATCGTACGCACCATCCAGAACTAGCGTGAAACTGATTTTCTTGAATACCACGTAATCTTGTAATTTACCGTGCCTTTTTGCGAATCGTTTCCATCGTCACTGCAAAGGCAGTGACGATGCTCATCATTCACAAATTTTAACAAGTCTTCTTCCATTTCTGGGTGTTGGAGGCTTTTTACCTCAAAATGATCGCCGGTCCCGATTAATTAAAATGAATTTCTGTTTGTTCTTTATCCAACCACGAACATTCGTTTCAGATACATAAAATGTCCGAGATGCTGCGCGATGAAAACACAAGGCGACAAATCTCACTGAGTCTCTCACGAACGCTAAGTAAAGACAAACCACACTATTTCCTGTAACCAAATACAACCACGGCAAACCAAACGCAAATTAACGCAAACACAAGGGTGGCCAATCGCGCTGTATCTTTCACGGACACACAGGAAGGCATTATAGTTACTATACATTGTATACTAGGCCGAGAAGTCAGCAGCTACGCATCCATCAAGCGTCGACAGGATTAAAGCAAGTCAATACTCAAAACAAACCTTTCAGCGAGTCGTGATGCGCCGCCATACGGTTTGTTTCGACTACCATTTTCTGTACCAATAAACCTTTGTACAAAAAATCTATCTGTTGTTAATAATTTACTTCACTTCTTTTCGACATGTATCGTGCTAATACATATTATTCTACTACATTGTACATTGTTGTTACAACAATGACGATAACAGTGTTATAACAGGTTATAGAATCGTGTATCTGCCAGGCTGTTATTTTCAGTAACACATTATCAAAAAATCGCCTTATTTCCTATCATTAGTCAGCGGTGGTTTCGAATGCACAGTATTGAATGAAACTCAAAAACTGAATATGACATTAGGGCAGTAATCCAATTGTAATTTATTGTACAACACTTTAAAATAAATTAGTAATTGTTACAGATTTGCTGATCTAGATTAAATTAATACAACTGTCAATGAAGCACTCGCCAAATGGATATTTTTCAAACACTGATATACATTGGACTGATATACAGAACACATGAACCATGTTCAAAGGTAAATCACAAAATATTACTGATCTTCTAACAGTCAATTTCTCTTCAGCACTAAGTTTTAAATATTACGTCTAAATAGGATATATTGGATGAATTTATTTTCACGATATGTATTTTTTCACACTGTTAATGCTTTGAAATTTAAAGATTTGATAAATTTATTGCATTTTAAGATTATATGATGAATTAACATGTAATTTCAATCTTAGCAAAACTAAAAATAAATTAAATTATTTAAGAGTAGTATTAATATTTCTTTTTTTTGTAAATATATATATATATATATATGTGTGTGTGTGTGTGTGCGCGCGTACAAGCGAGCGAGCGCGCGCGCGTGTGTGTGTGTAAATACATATTGCTTCGATGCATTAATACCCTTTATTTAAGTGGAATGTTGACTATAAATTATTTACTATGAAACCTGAACTGTCTCATTTTATCTAATTTTTTTAAATTGTCAACATATGTTAGCCTAAGTATAAGTAACCTATAGTATAAATGAAAACATTATTATAACATATATACACATATAAATAACAAATATACATATTATACATTATAATTGGTTAAACAAAATTTATACAGTGTAACTAAAATAGTGTGTATTTAGTGTGAAACTATTATTATAAATTGCAGAAATACTTTATGGTCTCTGTTTAACATGTTTAGTTATTTTCAAACGTTGTTAATTTGTTGTTTGGGGTAAAAGCCAACAGGTAAGAAGGTCTTAATGCGTTAATAGAGGATTAAAGTGATTTGCAATTATTGCCTCCCTCATCATTTTCTTAGGTACTGAAATAAAATTAATGTAGAAATGTTAGGTGGTACATGAGCTATGGACTGTGCGAACACTGGTACTATAAGGAAGTAAACTGAAATGGAGGGTTTGATGGTACCTGCCTATTTGCTGCTAATATGGTCCATTCACAAGTACTATTCTTGTGAAAAAGCATTAGTTCATATGATTGAGCCGAACTAGTGGTAGAAACTACATTAACTAAAGCTATAAACTTGTATTAAAAAATAAAAACAGTACTGCAGGAACGTAGCCTGAATTTTGGTTAGGCGAGCTAAATCTGATGATTTGTTTTGGTTTTATATCTCACTCTTATCACATAAAGGCTAAAAAATTGTGATAGATGAAAAAGGCTAGACCTGACTGGGAATTGAACTCGGGATACCGGTAATTTAATCTGTTATAAAATTTGCGTTTTCCGCTTGGGTGGGAGGATGAAGCTCCACAATTCCTTTCTCTGGCTAAATGCCTGCTGTACTGAAATATGTAATTTTAATAGATTGGCTAACTATTAGAAATTTGTTGTTTAGGTCAACAGCCGAAAAGGCTGGTTTGAACCTTTAGAGGTTTTACTAAGTAAAAACGAAGAGTGAGGTGGTTTACTTATGCCTTCCTCACCGAGTTGAAAGAGTATGCCAGGCCCTTCCGAAAAGCACCAACTTTCCACCTGCAAATGACACCTTCACTTCATTCAAAACAGGGTATGGCTGTAGAGTGAAATTCATTACTCTCAGTGGAGATAACTCTGACTAGTGTATTTTTTTAGTTCGAGTCGAAAACGAAACATCTGAGGAATTTAACATAAGAAGAGGAGTGCGCCAAGGTTGTATACTGTCGCCTCTTCTGTTTAACGTGTACTCGGAGCACTTGTTCAGGGAGGCATTAGACAACATGGAAGACGGAATTGTGATAAACGGAGAGATAATAAATAACCTAAGATACGCTGATGACACCGTCCTTATAGCAGATACTGCTGAAGGACTTCAAAGACTAATAGATCGAGTAGAGACTGTATGCAGCGAATATGGTATGAAAATTAACTGTAAAAAGACACACGTACTGGTTATTAGTAAAACCGTCATCGACAACCTACAATTCACCACTAACAATGTAGCTCTCACAATAGCCGAGACAGTCACATACCTGGGCTGTACCTTGAATAGGAACTGGGATCACTCTCGAGAGGTGAAGTGCCGAATCGAGAAAGCAAGAGGTGTATTTAACAGGATGCGTAGCATACTATGCAACCTGTCCCTCAACATCTATACTAGAATGAGAATTTTAAAATGTTATGTACTCTCAACCCTTCTGTATGGGGCGGAAGCGTGGACCCTTACTGATGCCTCATGTAATCGCATAGATGCATTTGAGATGTGGTGCTATCGCCGCATGCTCAGAATCTCATGGACACACCACGTGTCAAACGATGCGGTACTACAACGCATTGATGGACAACTAGAATTCTTACAACTTGTCAAGCGTAGAAAATTGGAGTACTTCGGGCACATCATGCGAAACGAAAAATATCACCTTCTTCAACTCATCCTACAGGGGAAGATA
The DNA here is from genome assembly GCA_035578175.1 of Catonia carolina. NCBI lineage: Eukaryota > Metazoa > Arthropoda > Insecta > Hemiptera > Achilidae > Catonia > Catonia carolina. Next base: position 48,212,787 of record JAQMRL010000001.1, read on the forward strand.
GAGGGGCAACGATCAGTAGGGCGAAGACGGATATCGTGGCTGCGGAATTTGCGGGCGTGGACTGGGATGACGTCAACAGCTCTGTTCAGAACGGCAGTGAATAGAGTAATGTGGACCAATGTGATGGCCAACATCCATAGAGGATAGGCACTTCAAGAAAGAAAAAGAAGTGTATTTTACACATCTATCTCTTCTGTTCTTAAATTGTTTAGTCATATAATTTAGAAATTTATAACTGTTAAAATTTAGGAAATTTATAGTATTTGACAAAAACTATTTTTTAAAGTGACTAATGCTTTCACAAGTTATAGTTGCTCATGATGTTTACTGACTGCCTTCCGATACCAAGCTTGTTACTGCTTAAACCCCACTACTCCACTTTGTACTAGAATCACTATGCATTTAGAAAGTAGAGTTCATCTTTCGTCCAACAAAACTTATTTTAAATGCATTTTTGTTTTTAGGTGCATATTCATTTAATGACTAACAAGGTATTAAGACTAAGGATTGAGAAACGCTCTGAATCTACTATTGAAATATTTAATTTTCAAAAGGAGATTGTGTGGCCAGGAAGAATGAGTATAGATGAAAATGGGATGATACAAATACAATTCAATAAGAAAGTTCATGAGAACTGGGAAGTACCATTTGCCACAAGAGTTGTTAATGTGACATACGTGCCCAATGGTTGGGAAGCACAGGTGCTGAGCAATGAACCATTGACACATGACTCGACTCTCGTATCATTTGCTCATATTAATAAAGTCTTTAATTACATGCATCCTGGACAGTTTCTTCAGGTCATGCATTACCACGAAGGTGAGTTCTTACTTGCATAACCAGTTCAATTTTGCATCTGATATGTAGTTTATTCATAGACAGGAAGTCAACTGGAAATTTATATCGGTAGTATAAACACTCGAGTCACGAGTTTGCCTTTGGTTTTAACGAGAGGTAAAGGGGAAAAAGTATCAGTGCGCATGCGCGACTGCTTTGCTATCAGTTCGCCACCACAAAAACGTAAACTATACGAGCACATACAGTAAGTATATCGCGGAACCTTTTCTAGGTTAATTGTACGAATATAACTGTTTGTTACCGCAAACAGAAATGTCGGTTTCTTGAAAACATGGTCGAACTGTTCACAGTGCTAAACGAAATTGAATGTGCAATGTAATAAAATGCTGTAAAGCTGAAGCTAAATAAAAATACCTTTCCGTGCCTCTTAACAAAAGTCGCGAGCGAGCGGCTAATTACTCTGATGTTTCTCTTTCCACAGTTCAAAATATAAAGATGGAAGTTAAGGACAGTGAAGAAGACAATTCTTCATCAACAGTTTTTTGACACCTGGTAAAACAAGGAAACGGTTATATCAATAAGAAAGTGATGCCGACATGTGAAACTCATTACCGCTTAATTTGAAAGAAGGCTAAATTTTAGTTGGAAACTTTGTTCGTTAATAAATACATAAAAGAAATTGGGTTTAAGTGGAAAAAGTGACAGTTGCAACGAAGTACATATAAATTATTTGAAAGGCAACACGTGGTTAATAAACGGTGCAATTGCTCGGTCGTAAAATATAGTGTCTTACTGTTGAGGTTGGCAGCACTGGCATATTTCTCTTCCCTTCCTCATAGCCCATCCATACGTAAAAGGCATTCTTGTGACTCACTATCTATACTTGAAAACATAAATAGCAAAACTGATAAACTGCTGAAGAGATTAAATAAATGGCACTAAAATAATCTTTGTTCCAGGTGAGTAATATGCTATTACAGCAAGTTAACTTTGATCATCTCTTTTGCAAATTTTAATAATTTTTAATTTAATAATTTGAAATAGATTTCTGTGCTATTGTATTTAGTTACATGGTATCTGCACAAAACAAAATTTAGATTATAGGTTAGATTCAATGCAAAGAACGGTACGTATAGTGGCTGGAATTCAACCAAATGTGCAAAGCACAGTGTATACTGTGCCTCTATTCTCAATTCTACTGTATTGTGTCTGCAAGGAAAGTGGGTCCCATTTTGTGTCCCTTGTATGCGAGAAATGTATTTTAACATTTCTTAAGGTTTAAACTGCATTTGCAGTTTTCTTATGAGATTCTGCAGTCGTTTTCTACAATTTTTTGCAAATTGTTCTGAAAAATTTGGTGGTTGATTTTATTTTCATTGCTACATTTTTCCAAGAAAACATGTATATAAACTTACAATAAAAATAATATACAGTATATTTAAATAAATTATCTCTGGATGTATACTACAATGTTTAATAAATTTGAAAAATATGTATAATATTTTTATGTAATTTATATAAATTTACAATATAGTTACACAATTTTTATAGAAACGTTATTAAAGAAAATTTAATATTTTAAACTTAGTTATAGGCAGAATACCATTAAAGTTTCTACAATTTTCTTGCTAGACAATGAACGTAGCTACACTGGAAAAAACTAACTTTGAATGTCTTTTAAAGGGTAGTTCGGCACCACAATCTCTTGTCACTATGATTCATCGCAGATTTTTTGTGACAGTACCGCACCAGTGAATAACAATATGAAACCTCAGGGCTGCATCATCTCTTGCTTTCTGAGGCTACTAAACCTCTTATTTAGTAAAATTAGAGGATACCAACTTTTTTGTGCAGTATTCTTTCTGCACTTGTCCCTCAAGGACGTTTTTATCTGATTTTTTTCTACATTAATTCTTATAAGATAATGAAAGGTGCAGATTGAGCAACGAAAAAGTACCAGATTAACCAGGGGGTGATTTCAGAACTCCAGGCGTAAAGCTGGTTGTGCTGACCCGAAAAAACTAGGGAAAATGGTTCATCCAGGCAGACCCCCATACACTATGGTAAGGTAACTCGTGAGGAGTTAATAATAATTATGTCAATCGAAGGAGACTGGGGACTCCCTTAAGTGCCTTTCTGTACCATTCAACTTTCATAACAGGAACACATCACTTGTTAGCTGTGGGATCTTTCTTTTAGTTGCATAAATGATTGTAACATAAGGATCCCACATACCGGTGCAAAACATTTGCAGATGTAGCGAGCGGTAGTGAGAATTTCGCTACCGTTACATCATGTAGTGTTGACTGCGGCAGCGAAATTTTCGTTACCCCTCAGACCGGCGCGGTAAATCGCAGCAATAGCTAAAACGGTTCTGTAGTGAGGAAGCAAGGAAGTTTATGAAACATCGCCCATAAAAGAAGTAGGTTAATTACAAGTTAATAAGAACAAAAACAATTAAATTAAACTTAAGTTAGTAATTTACCAAACTAGTTATTATTAGTTAGTAATTTACTTTCTTTTATAAAATAAATTTTTATTTTCCTTGCCCTGTATGAATATATCGAAAAGGAAAGTGTTGTTTTCATGTCGATTTTTGAAATCGAGTTTTCACCGGATATACACGTTTTCAGACCTCTGAACTCAAAAAATAAATGTTTGTAGTGATTGGTCAGTGCGCGCGCATGTGTGTGTGTGAACAAAATATTTTAAGAACGAAATATCGTACAAAGTTGGAACTTGAAGTTACATACGACTACGGAACCTGACGTGAACATTGTTGAACATTCAAAAAACTACAACTTTTATTTCAAACATTTGTCGGTACAATGCTTACTTTAGCGACAAATTAGTGATGTTATGTTTTTTTCATGAATATCTGTAAAAAAGGAATATTTTAAAGATTGCAGCCTTCGTGTGCATTTTATGAGAAAAGTGTATAGGTATAATCAACATTATAGAAAATTAAAAACGTATAACTTTTATATTTATAATATACTTCTCTACAGAGCCTAGTTTAGAGGTAATAATTGAATGTTCGTATTTTTATGTTATTCAGAGGTCGATTTTAATTTTGCGTCATTCACTCATGATTAAAGTTAGGTTATAATATTCATTATTTACATTGGCAAAGAAAGTCATGTGAGTGTTTTACCCCAGATTTTCTGTGTATAACTTAGTTTTTATTACTTTTTAATATTGACAATGTAGTGTAAAGCTTGTTCTCCTTAAGTTTTTTATTATTTTTTTACGTATCAATAGTATGCAATGTTTAAACAGTAAATAAAATATTAATAGAGTTAATAATTTCGTCAGCTTTGTTACTGAACCGTTTAATTCTATACAAAATATGTAATTCTGAGCGGTAACAATATATTCATTTGATATTTCCCCATCTTGCTATGAAAAATTATACATTTAAACAAAGTTTTATTTTTTTCTAACCTACAGAAACTTTTAAAATATTTTTAAGCATTACATTAAGCTACAATAATGTTATAGTTTTCTTGTAAAAATTATCAGAATTCACAAAGTGGTGTGGTGAAAGGTAGATAAGATTCGAACTTGAAAACCTCATTTACTCGAAACTGAATGAGGTGGTCATTCCCCCTTTTCCCCTGTATCCTTCTGTTTCGGTCTCTGACATTTAAGTACTTCGCGAATTCATTATTGTTGCGAAAAAACGCTGTTGACTGCGAACTGAATTCGCAGCAAATAAAACGCTGCACAACGAATATTTCACACCGATTTGTGGGATCCTTTATTGTAACAGAGCTGGTGTTAATGTAGCACTTTTCAATTGTTAAAATTATGGTAAACTGTTTATCGTTTTGTAACTTTAATATGATTTGCTCCAGATGTATGATGTTTCTTTAATTTCTAGTATTTGTTTTTTAAAGGTAGGTTAAGGAACTATACTTTTACTCCAGTTCCGATGTTTCCAATAAGGAGTTTAGAATATCCAAATCCTAGACCTGGCGCGTTTATCTCTATGGGATCAAGTACTCAAGTAATAACTAAAGCATACCCAGCAGAGTCTCTCAGCGGATGGTTATCAAGAAGAAGACTTGGTACCACAGTCAAAGTTTCTAATCCTATTGGTGATTATTGCGCTTATGATTACAAGCATAAGGAACTTGTGTATATAGTGAGTACCGGGACTTCAGTGAAAAATCTAGGATCTATGATACTGTGGTTTTTACAAGTAAACAGGTATGGCACTACTTGCTGCCTTAGTGTAGTGCACTTGCTGTCATATTGACAAATATGATCGTTGTTAGATTTTAAGTACAATCTGTATGGAGTAAATTCAAATTCATACAAGGTTTTTTCAAAAAGTTCCCGAACTTTAAACGATAATAATATTTGACTTAAAGCTTAGGGGTAATAAACTTTGTTTTTGTTTTTGGTATTAGTTTTATTTTACATTGGGTTATAATACTATCCATTTCAAAGTAATCTCCTCCCCCAACGTACACTCTTGTCCCATCGGTGTTTCCCTTTTTTGAAACAATCCTAAAAGCTTCTTCTGGAATGGCCTTCAGCTGGAATGAGCTAGTGCATTGTCGTGGCAGAAGAATCAATGCCGCCCGCCCAAAGTTCGGGACGTTTCCTTCTGATTTTTGTCGTAGACGTTTCAGAAGCTCAATTTAGTAAGACTGGTTAACTGTAGAGCCTAGAGCAAGGTATTCGTAATGGACAACCCCTCTGGATTCGGAGAAAAACAGTCAGCATGACCTTCACATTGGAGTGAACTAGACGAGCTTTTTTGGGTCTTGGAGAATATTCACCCACCAATTGGGAAGATTCACAGTTTGTTTCGATGTCGAAGCCGTACACCCATGATCCATCACCTGTTTTAATTCTAGACAAAAACGTTTCACTCTCTTCAGCTCATTCAAAAAGATCTTGTCAAACTTCAACACGATGTCGTTTCTGGTCTTCGGTCACCAGGCGAGGCACAAATTTTGTGGTGACCCGATGCATCTTCAAATTTTCAGTAAGAATTCATGGCGCGAACATATTGAAATGATGGCCTCTTCAGCAAGTTTTGTCAAACATCGATTTCCACACACCAAAGAGTTGATTTTTGCCACATGATCGTCGTCAGTCAACGGCCTCTCAGAACAATCATCACATCCACTGATTGCTAACCATTTTTAAACTGTTTGAACCAACCATAGCAAGTCATACTTTTCATGGATTCAAAACCATAAGACATTACAAGCAATTTCCGAGTTTTTCAAGCAAAATTTCACGGCACAACGTTGTTGACGCAGTCACTCATTTTTAACTTTGCCAAACGCGTAGAGCACGCCTTCACTAAAACAGCTGTTTCTCTGCAATAATTAATTAATATCAACAAACTTCAAAATGGAGGTCACTCATGTTTCTATGAACTGGTGCATCTTGTGCAACTAACTGTAGGAGCGCTATCAAAAAAGTTGGGGAACTTTTCGAACAGACCTTGTACTCCTGTATCTCGTACAAATTAAATTGTATGTAGCTACTTTTTTATTATTAACTTTTAAACAAAATAAAACCACCAGGTTTTTTGGCATGGTGATTGGTTTTTTACAGAATTATGAGAATTTTTATTGCTGGTAGGCACACCAAATTTTTGTCATATTATGATTGTCATCTTCTGCTATAGGTTAAGTTTGGTCGGCTTGAAATACCTTTAGAATTACTCTTAGATGTAAGAAAATAACTTATCGAGGGTTTTAGGTTTTTGAAGGAAAACCAAAAAAATTGGAGCATAGGAGTGAAAGACTAAATAAATAAATAGTACATTTATTTTCCACTAAAAGTAACATGAAAAGGAAAGAAACACATAACATATAAGTTACTATTTTTTTCTTCTTGTAAGGCCCATTGGACCACTTTAGTCAAATATCAGTTCCTCAGTTTCATCCTAATCCTCTCCCAGTAGTTCTTCATTCTCTGGGATCTAGCAGCCTGTTCAGCATCTGAAAAAACTCTAGGGTTCTGTATTTTTCCAACCGTTTCTTTGAACCTAATATTTGTGTGTTTGATCGCTTTCAGGTCATCGGATTTTTTTTCAAGGTCCTCCAATGTTAGGTTCAGCTCCACTAAGTCCTTTTTCACTTCACGAATCCAAACCGGCCCCGACTTAAGATCCCACATATATTCTATTAGTTGTCTGAGGTTTCTTGTTTGTGGAGTTCTTATGATGTGTCCAAGGAAAAAGATCCGTTTTTTGCGCATTGTGTCTGTTACAGGTTCAATGTATCTGTAAACTTCTCTGGTTGGTAAAACCAGCCAGATACCATCTCTGAACATTCGTTTTCCAATGCAGGTTCTTAGCATCCTTCTTTCCAGCATCTGAACTTTTTGAATCCTGTTTCTCTTAGTCAGCCCCGTCAGGGTTTCGCTGCAATTAGTGACCTCTGGTTGCACAACAGTTCTATAATGCCGTATTTTAGTGCCAGTGGACAAAGACCTTTTGTTGTAGGTATCTTGGGTGCATTTTTGAGCTTTAAGAAACTTGTTGATACTTTCCCTCCATGCAGAACTGTCGTTCCGTTATGGTTTATGGTTTCTCCGAGATACTTAAAGTTTTCTACGATTTCTACCCAGTTGTCATTCACTTGTACTTTGCTGACTACCAGAGGGTCGATAGCCATGATTTTGGTTTTTTTCATATGAGATTTTTAAACCAAGTTTTGCTCTAGCGATGCAATTTGCTTCCGTAGCTCTGTCATGCTTCCCCCCAGCAGTGCCAGATCGTCCGAAAAACCCAGGCAATTCACTTTGATGTGGCTCTTCTGTTTTCTTCCGCATTTAATGTTTTCCGGATTTTCCAGTATCAATTTTCTGATGATGTATTCTAAGGCGCAGTTGAACAATAGCGGTGACAGACCGTCCCCCTGTCTGAGTCCTGTTCTAATCTGAAAATCCTCTGAATACTCTCCACGAAATTTTACCCTAGATCTTGTGAATCAATCGGACTAACTTCGGATCCAGTCCCACAAGTTACTATTATTATTAATACAAAAACTATTTACAAAAATTGACAATTTTAGTGCACGGGGAATCAACCTACCTAACTGTTGCAGAACCTTGTTCTAGAGTAGACTTAATGAGTGCTTCCTGTTATGGCAGAAACCTGTTTTTATGGCTTAAAAGAAAGTAAGTTAAGGATTAGAAGGAGTCATCATATGGTGGATTTTCTGCCAATCTTGGCTAACAACCAATGACTGACTAGGTTCCTTTTCAAACTTTATGATGTTTGACAGATTTCTGTTACTATCAGTAAGCATAAGATTTAATAGTTTAGAAGCTAAATAACTTGATTATCTTCGGTATAAATTGGTGGAAGCTCTGTGTAGGGGAGCCACGTGCCTGTTTTGGGTATTGTAGTGATAAGTTGTTGAGGGGAAGGTGTTTTTGTATTTAAATGCCTGAATAAGCACTTCTCACGCTGTTGTATATTCAGTGCTTGAAAATTCTTAAAAAGCTCATCAAAGCTCATGGAAAGTGTTGCTATTTTTGCTTAATGCTCCTCCTCAAGCACAAATACCATGGGAAACCACTGATTGAGCAATTGAGTTGTAAACAATTTTTAGTTGCAGAAGAGGCAGGGGTATTGCCAATTCAAGAAATAATTTATGTGCTTCCTGCAGCTTACTTGCTAATGTACTGTTATCTGGTTATCTAGATGAAAAGGTATGACAGATAATAGAATAAGAGGTAGACTTAATTATTATTCATATTCTGCCCATGTGGAGCACTTCAGGATAGGAGGAGACAAGATGGGTAGAATGGTTGTAAGAAGGGTTGACTGACAGAGATGGACTAAGGCAACCCCAACCCCTAATTCCCATGTGCTGTAAATGTCATAATGAGGAAAGGAAAAAAATTTGAAAAGTTTTTACAAATATACTACTGTAAGCCTATATCAATTTACAAGTACCGTTACAATCCAACTGGGTAAAAAATGTCATATATCTTAGCAAACTCGTGTTTCTTTAAAACCTTTACTTCATATTGTGTTAGTTTAGGTCATCAGCCAATAAGCTGGTTTGAACCTGTAGAGGTTTTACTAAGTAAAATGAGGAATGAGGTGGTTTACAATTGCCTTCCTCACTGAATACAAACGTACGCTTATCAGCATGCCGGCCCTCTGAAAAGCACGTATTTTTCACTCTGCAAATGACACCTTCACTTCATTCACCACAGGGTCTGGCTGTATAATGAAATCCATTACTTTCAGAAGAGATAACTCTGATTAGTGTCTTTTACACCTCTACCTCTTCTGTTTTTAAATGATTCAGTCATTTAATTGGCTGACCATGTGATAAGAAACAGAACTATTTATTTTAGCCCAGCATATTGTATCTTTATATTGTATCACAAAATTAAAAGCTGTGTTCCCAAAATTTTTACCCGTCTCACCAGGGCCTTAGAGCTGCTGCTCTTCTCACTCCTCCATCACTATGCCCTTTCTCTCCTACCCCTCTCCAGCATCCTTTGAGTGCAATATCAGGTCCCCCTAACATTGGCTATCTACGCCTCCTATTTTCTGCCAGATGTAACAATTGAACAGATGTAACACTGGCAATCGCTTACATTCTTCAACCAGGACACCTATGGCTTATCAATGCAACGTCAACACTCAACCATTCTTTTCAGTATAAGCTGAAACTGTTAATAATGTCACCTCAAAAAACCAAGTAAGCCTACACCAACTTTCTTCGTTTAACAATGTTTGAGAACTCCCTTATTGCATGAGAGCTATGAATAATACTCTTCGTGTATTATTCATGCTATCCTTGGTACATGAAACATTCTTCTGTGAAGTCAATCTCAAATGTTTCAGTACAATTGATATTTGCAGCTTTAAGGGTCTAACCCTTCTCCCATACAATAGAACTGACGTAACTGTCTTCTATGTTTAAACTTTAAAGCGCTTATAGTTATTCTACTGACATATTCATAGTTGTTAGGCAGTTTGCAACTGTAATTAGAATATTTAGCTTATTTAAAATAAAATAACTTTCTATCAGTAAAATGTATATTATTATTCGAATATTACGTCTCCGTTGTATAAAATGTTTATTGTACAATTCATTTTCACAGCAATACAAATGTAACTCTACTGATGTTCTGTAGATCAGAAAATGATGTTATATGGTTCACTGGGCTCAGAAGCATTTCAAATGCCACACTGGGAAGGTAAGTACTGTATTTTAAAAGCACAGTAATCAATTTTTAGGTTTAAATATTTATCTCTTTTTATACACCTGGTGACTATAAGTGAAATATAACTGTTCGTAGTGTATTAAAAATTAAACTTTTGTAAATGAAGACAGTAAATGATATCGTTTAAACAAAGAATTTTTTTTAAAAAGGAGTTTTTTAGGATTTTTATGTTGGTATAACTGGTGTAGACTCAAGACCGTCGACTGACAATTTGGAAGTTTTAAGAAGATTGCGCAACAGTGTTCGTTGTACCCTATTTGCGGTTGCCATAAACAATATTGTGAAAAATTGCGTATACCGTGTTAAATATTCGTTGTTTGTTGATGATTTTGCAATATATGTTGCATCTAGAAATGTTGTCTCAGCTGAACGAGCCCTACAGCTAACTATATACCGTCTTGAGGAATGGTCACGGCAGACTGGCTTTAGTTTTTCTCCTGAGAAGACTAAATGCATTCAGTTTTGCCGAATACGGACTGATAATGTTCCAAGACTATATTTAATGGGTCAGCATATCAGAGTTAGCACTGACATCAGGTTTCTAGGTGTTGTATTCGACAAAAGACTTACGTGGGTTTCGCGTATTAAGGACCTACGGGCTAGGTGCTTAAAGGTGGTTGATATTCTGCGTGTTCTTACAGATACAGGTTGGGGAGCTGATAGATCATGTATGATAAGGTTCTACAAGGCTCTAGTGCGATCACGTATAGATTATGGCGCTGTATCGTACTCATCTGCTACTCCCACTTCGCTAAGAATGCTTGAGAGTGTTCACAATTCATGTTTACGATTGTCTACAGGTGCTTTCTGTTCTAGCCCTGTTGTCAGCATCTTAGTTGAAAGTGGAGAAATGTCGTTATACAGACGTCGCCAGCAGCTTCTATTGATGTACTTTGCCAAGTTGAAAGCTAGACCTTACAATTTCTTGCATGACATCATTCTCAACAACCCCTGTCATGATTTGCATCTGATGAACGCCCGACAGCCTTCACTATTCGGTGTAAGAGCGTTGCAGATCGCCAACAACCTGGATATTGCTATTCCTTGTGTCCACCCATGTTATCTGTGTCTATTTCCACCCTGGACCATCGCTCAGTTACACTTTAACTTTGAGATGTGTAAATACTCAAAGGCAGACCCAAGTTCTGTGTTATTTAATGGCATTTTCAGTGAGTTAGTTGAAGCTATTAAACCATCTACGGTTGTATACACTGATGGATCAAAGTCGGATGTTGGAGTTGGTTGCTCGTTTGTTGCTAACGGGAGAACCTATTTGTTTGGATTACTTGCGGCAACCACTGTTTACACGGCTGAACTTTTTGCTATTAGTAAAGCTCTGTCTGTAGTCTGTGTGCGTGGGCGTCGAGTGTTGGTGTGCACTGATTCACTCAGTGCCTTGCAGTCGATTAGTGATATATATTCACGCCACCCGCTAGTTACAGATGTCCACGGCACCGTGAAGCAGCTTAACGCTAGAGGAGTAAGTGTTGTTTTCTGCTGGTTTCCGGGTCATGCTGGAATCCCAGGAAATGAGACTGCTGATTTGGCCGCTAAGGAGGCGGCTCGTCAACCGGCTTTCACGCAATATCTGACTATGTCTGATTTTGTGAGTCTGGTGAAGCGGGTCATCACTCATTCCTGGCAGGTAGAATGGACTGGCTCTCATGGCAACAAGCTACGTGAAATAAAACATATTGTTAAGCCTTGGCCTAAGTCACTGAGGAAGAACAGAAGGGAAGAAGTTGTCATCGCGCGACTTAGAATTGGGCACACCAGATCAACCCATGGGTATCTCATGACGTCTGGTGATGCTCTGGTTTGTGGCAGGTGCGATTGTCCTTTGACAGTCAAACATGTATTGGTTGATTGCGTCTGCTACGCAGCTCTGCGTTGGCGATTCAAGATTCCCTCTGAATTAAGGTATATACTCGGTGATGAAGCCCTATTTTGGACGCGGCTTTAAAATTTTTACGATCGATTAGTGTATACAACAGTGTCTGACAGTCTAGGGTGATCTGCAATGTCTTATATGTCCTAATTAGTTTTACCGTATAGTATATGTTTTATATAGGATCAGCATGGTTTCCAAAAAGGTAGATCAACTGAAACTGCAATTGTTTCACTTGTGGAGCAAGTAGTTGATATATTGGATGCCGGGGAGAAAGCATTGGCAGTGTTACTGGATCTGAGTAAAGCTTTCGATTGTGTTGATCTTGAAATTTTATTGAAAACACTAGAGTCATTAGGCGTTAGGGATGTAGAATTGAAATGGTTTCAGTCTTACTTTAATAATAAATTACAGTGTGTGGAGTTAACTAGGGTTGTTAGAGGGAAACTTACAAAGGTTGTATCTGGAAAGCTTGAAGTCAAAGCAGGCGTTCCACAAGGGTCAGTTTTAGGTCCAATTCTGTTTCTATTGTACATTAATAGGTTACCAGAAGTCATACCTAATGGCAGAGCTTTGTTGTTTGCTGATTCCTCAGTAATCAGTAACAGTTTACTGGTAGATGCTCTCTAAGTAAATACACATGTTAACATAGAGTCCGTAGTACAGTTCTTGAATCAAATGTTATTAACAGTTAATGGGAAAAAGTGTCAGTACTTGCAGTTTAAAAATAAACATAACATTAAAGAAAGTAGAGAAGTGGATGTATTTATTCATAATAATAGTTTAGAGCATGTAGAAACAGTGAAGTTCCTGGGTGTATCTCTAGATAGATCTTTGTCTTGGGACTTCTATACCAATCAAGTTTGTAGTAAAATATCATCTGGGGTATTTGCACTAAAACAAATTGCCAGATTAAATGATAAAAAATTACTAATGGCAGCTTATCATGGCCTCATTCTGTCTCATATCTGTTATGGTATTTTAGTATGGGGTAATTCTATCATGGGTAATATAAATAGGGTTTTTAAAATTCAAAAGAAAGCTATTAGGTGTATGGTGGGAGCTAATCAGCTAACCTCATGCAGGCCACTATTTAAGAAGCTTAAATTGCTTAAAGTTCCCTCCCTCTACATTTTTGAGGTGATTATGTATGTTAGGCAAAATAATTTTATGAAGAATTTCAATGTTCACAATCATAACACGAGAAACAGGAATGATTATTATGTGGCTAATCACTTCACAAAATTGTTTGAACAAAAACCTACTTATGGAGGGAGAAAATTCATGAATAAATTACCCCAATCTTTAAAGTGTTGTGAGGATTTGAATTCCTTTAAAAAAAAGCGGAAATATTACTTGATCGGTGAAACTTTGTTATAAGTTTATATTCATATATCTGTGTTCTTATTATGTGGCCCCTTTACAGCATTTTGTGACCACTTATGTCGGTGATATTTTCTTTTTTTAATGTAATTTTTAATTTTTGGTTGTGATACTAGTTTTTAAGATTTTAATTACATAAGTGTCAATGTCATTATTGTTATTTATTCTAACTGTGATATTAAGTTTAAGTTTATGTGTGCATGTTTCTTTTTTTTGTGTTTTTAGCGTGTTTTTATCTAATTTGTCCGTGATGTCTGTGATACTAGCTTATAAGATTTTAAGTATTTTATATAAAAAAAGGCGTTCTGCACTCGGGCTTTTTACACCCTAGTGTAGAACAACAGGCGATGATAACCTTGTTAAGGTTTTTCGTCTTAAAAAAAAAACGACAATGCACCTGCACACACAGCCATCTCTGTTAAACAGTTTTTGGCTAAAAATGGCATGGTTCCACTGCCCCAAGCACCTTACTTGCCTGACCTGGCTCCGTTCGACTTTTTCTTAATTCCACACATGAAAAGAGAGATGAAAGGACATCGATTTGACACCATTAAAGATGTCAAGAAAAAATGAGGGAGGAGCTTTCAGACATTTCTTAAGATGACTGCAAAAAAATTTTCGAACAGTGGAAGCACCGGTGGGTCAAATGCATTCGTTGTAATGGAGAGTATTTTCAGGGGGATAACGTTGTTTTGTAAAAAAATTTGAAATACCTTTTAAAAAAAATTTTAGTTTCTTTTGGGTATCCCCTTGTATGACTGGAATACATTTACAAAACACAGTTGTAAAAAAAGTGCTGGAAAACTTTCAGAAAAGTAAGATCTATGTCTCATGAAATTCTACAACCCATTCTTTTTTTGTGGATAAACAGTAACTGGAGTAGTGTGCGTGGACACGCTAAATGAATGACCATGCCTTAATTCAAGGAAGATAGTGACAATTTTGTTCTTGTAAAAGATGGAGCTTTACCTCACTATGATGATCATGATCATGGGGTTACGTCAAAGATAAATTTTCTTACAGTTCATACCTTCTTGTCAATGTGTATAACATAACACAACACGTCATGAATGTTGTTGCTACCGTTGACTGGGATGAATTCCTCTACCATGTTGATGTTTGTCATGTTACAAGCAGAGTACACATTGAACATTTATGTATGAAAACTTTCAAATATCTTTTACATAATCATGTAACTTAGGTAACCATTTCAAAATGTATTACACATTTATTTTATAAGGTATTGAAAGTGTATATTTCATTTTTCATCGTCCTGTATTACACTAAGTTAGTAAACCTAGTATGTAAACCTGAGATTTTTTTAGGGGTTAGGTCTGGAGAATTAAACCAGGGACCCACGGAATATTTGTCTGGTATGATATTTGAATTTTTATATGGAGGGGAGTCTGAAACCCCAAGCCCATAATTGAAAAATTATTTTTAGCTATTGAACACTTTTAATTGTAGAAAATTGTTGCATCTTCCTTTGACACGTCCTTGATTTTAGTACTTGCTGCATAAATTTTAACTTTTGCTTAAGTATGAAATCATGGGTGGTAATTTAATAACGTCAATAACTGAACCCATTCTTCTAGCTCTTGTTTAAGTCACTTTGAACTACAACAACAATTCTGCATAGCTATGACTAGTGAACCATGACTTAGTGAATCATTTAAAGTAGCAATACTTTTGATATTTGATTTTTATAATAGTTAAATTCATACTGATTTCAGGTTTACTTATCATACCATTCTCTCGCATGCCAGTAGGCTTTGGAGAGGTAAAAGAGGCAGACCACATTACAGATGGCTACAACAATTCATACCACTCGCGAATGAAACTGATTTAGATAAAACACATATTTTTCTCTCAGGAAGAAGAACATTTTGTAATGTGACAAAAGAGTAAGTAAATAGCTTAATAAACAGACAAATTGATATTTTGGTGCAGTTTGCAGTCTGAGCATGATTTGCAGAATTCGTTGTGTGAGATTGGTTTGACTGCTGAGTTATGTAGTCTCCTAATTTCTTTTGTGGATATGGGAGGTGGGTTTCAGAGGCGCTTAACATCTCAAAATGCAGAATAGGATGTCAATAACAAAGGCTCTTAACAGATACTTCTGTTTATTTGCTTAGAATTTATGTGATGTCTCTTATGTGAAATCATAAGAAGTGGAGGTTGAATTGGAAAGTTTCAATGGATACATGAAAGTGTAGTTTTTTGGGTGCATTCATAATTTTGATTATGAAATGAATTTTTTCAAATGATATTTGTAGTCCTACTTCTCCTGCATGTTTTTGTAATATTTCTGTATCCTTTTGGGCTTCTGTTGTTTCTAGTAGTACCACAAGGTCATCAGCAAAGACTAGGCATTCAACAAATATCGAATCTTCCTTGCATTACTATAATTCCTTGGGGCCGTTGGGTAACTTTAGGCCTGCCCTATTTATATGCCCTGTCTAACCATGTTTAATGTCTATTTTTTTAAATAACTAGTTCATTTTCACATTCAAATTTTTCTAAAATTTTAAATGGTATAATTCTGAGACTGTTGAATCATAGGCTTTCTTAACCCCAATCTTGATATTGTATTCTTTTTGATACAAACAAGAAAACCAAGAATTATTTTTCTATGCTGTGAATAGTTTGAAGGAGTGAAAGCATTAAGAAGTGTATAACAAGAACTTTCAACCCCTTGAGATCATCACATGGCAATGCAAGCATCTCTTCGTTTCATTCGCTATGTTGAACTCATTGTTGGTACAGGAATTTTCATTAACTACTTGAAAAATTACTAATTCTTAATAATTATTTTTATAATTTTTTTATTTTCTACTTATAAAAAAGTCATTTTACAAGTAAGAAAATATTTCAGTTTCATTAATTTTACTGATAAATTTTAAATACATAATAAATAAACTTAATGGTATCCAAAAGTATGCATTTCCAAGTTTCTACAGATTTGACTTTTCATAGGTTATATCTATTTTTGGCTACATTATCAACTGCTTGGAAATTTTAAATATTTGTTTTGAAAAAATCAGACTTCTGTGAGCTCAAAAGTTCAAGACAGTGCAAGAAAAACTACAAGATGTAAGAGCCATCTAAGTGTCCTGTCACCCTTCTTAACAGAGTCATTACTTTTGAACTCCACCAACTCTGAGGTATTTCCAGTGCGTGTAATACAACCTCAACAAATGTATATGTAACGAAACCCCACCATACTTCTGATACTCCAGCTGCAAGGCAGCTGGGTTGGATGGTATAGCATCCAATCAAGCTGCTTTTCTGTTTTTATAGCTTTTTTTTATTAGCCCTTTACAGCACCTTGTTATGTTCATCCACTGAGAGTTCATCAGTATTGCTCACATCTGAAACAGTTGGATCTTCATCCTGCATTGACTCATCAAACCGTAAATTACTGTAATGAGCAAGCCATCAGTCCTGCTGAATGGCTTCCACTCTAACCACATTTCCATCTGAACTATTCAGAGTTTTAAGTACCTTGTAAGCCAGGGTCTGTCTACCATGAAAATCATGTTCTAGTTTACCAATCAATGTCTCCCAAGACTGTTGGTGTGCTTTCTTTACAGTTCTCTTGGCATTGTTTCAAACCTGTGTATAAATATCTCTAAATGCTTGTGTCAGGCTAGGAAGAGGCTTACAAGCTTCATTTTTCTTGCGAATAGCATCGGCAACCTCTGTTGTCCTTATTCTGACTCCATTCCGTCTACCAAATCTTCTTCTCCTTCTTAGTGTTTATTCAGCAGTCTGACAAACTATCATTTACAAATTGTTCTACTAATGTAATCAAATCAATCATCCTCTGTTGGTATAAAATATTGATGATGTCCTGTTCTAAAAGATTGATCTTTCATACTTATTCAGACTTGTTTTTCTTTGCACTACCGTTCTTCCCCCGCTTAAATAATACTACCCTAGAAACAACCAAAAAGTGGTCATAATAAGTACCGCAGCCCCAATAAACTCTAGTCCAGTATATTGGACTTACTTTGACAACCCTTTGTTTGCAATTATGTAGTCAATTAATGACCTTGAGCCTCTAGACAATCATGTGGATTTGTGGATGTATTTTTTACGAAAGAATGTGTTAGTGATTTTCAGGTTGTTAAAAGTTGCACACTTTCTTAACACTTTTCCATTTTCATTAACCGGATGCTCACCAAACGATCTCATAACATTAAGTATAGGTTGATTACCCATCCGTCCATTTAGATCCCCAATCATCAATACATTCTGCTTTCTACCATAGGAATCCAGCAGCTTCTATAACATATTATATGATAATGATAAACTCCTTACTTCTTCCTTTTTCTCTTCTTCTCGGGCATACACTCTGATGACGATTTATTTTACCTCTATCCTGTTTTAAAGTTATACTTAATATCCGTTCATTCACATACTGATAGTTTTAACAGTCTTTTATTATTTCAGGCAATTAATAACTCAACACCTATATCCAGAAGAAACTATTATGTTGTTTAATAAACATGAATTGTTGGGAAATATACTACGAGATCAAGTGGCTAGTCATTATCAGATGAGTTAGCATCACTGAGTTAATATATTTGAAATTAAATTTAAGTAATTATTTAATTTATTTTTAACTTGTAATTTTTTTTAAAAATTAAAATAAGCCAATTTTATTTTAAAACGTGCTAGCACTCATTTTAAAACTTTTATTAGATGGTATGTTACATAATTTAAGAATGGTCGAAAA
The DNA here is from genome assembly GCA_035578175.1 of Catonia carolina. Classification (NCBI taxonomy): domain Eukaryota; kingdom Metazoa; phylum Arthropoda; class Insecta; order Hemiptera; family Achilidae; genus Catonia; species Catonia carolina. Next base: position 48,230,822 of record JAQMRL010000001.1, read on the forward strand.
ATATTTTTATGCAGTGCTGGACATAGGGGCAAAGTGGGGCTTGAGCTCCATGCAAATATATTATTTAATGGAATGCAGTCATGGCAAGAATATTATTGTCTGTTTAGTATAATATTCTATATTTATTATACGTATATTATATCTAGTTATTATTGTATTGGAGTCCTATTAAGCCAAGTTAGGTTACTCAAGTAGAGCTGCCACATTCCTCCTATTGAAATGGATATACTGTACTAATTATATCGGAGAGTTGAAGGGTTCATTTCCCAGAAAATAATTGAAGAATTATTATGAGTTGGTGCAACTTTAGACTGTTTCAGTATCGTAGTATGATTTAAATATACAGTTTTGCGAATCAAAGGGAAGTCAAGTTCAAAGGAGGCCTTTGCTATTCACACAACCAAATAAAAATAATACTGATTACAATTACAATTACAGTCGGACCTCCATATATCGAAATTGTAGGTTCCTTATAAAAAATTTTATATATAGAAAATTTGATTAAGAGAAACGCTGTTTTTTTTTCTCATTATGACTGCTACTTATATTAAGTGAGATTACTCGACCATAACCATATTGCCTAAAAGACAGTATTTATTTGCAATAAAGTTTGTTTTATTGTGAAGACGTATGTGCAGGGCAATTGTCCACAAAAAAAAACAACTTTTCTCTATTGCTTACGGATGTTTTATCTCATAATATTTTTACCCATTTGAAAACTGCTTCTTCCACATTATCGTATTTATATTTTTGATCGTACATATGAGGTGTGGCTATTAAATAACCAAGACTGACGTTGTAAAAAATTTTATTTTTATTTTATACATAATCACTTATTGTCACCTTCAATATACACTCCTTCTATATCCCTACAACGCTCCATGCCAATTTTCCATTGTTGGAAACAGTGCTGGCAGTCATCTTCTGTCAGCTCCTTCAGGACACATGCCGCTTTCTCTTTTACAGCTTCCACAGACTCAAATCATGTCCCTTTTAATGCAGATTTCACCTTAGGGAACAGGTAGAAGTCACATGGTGCAAAATCTGGTGAAGAAGGTGGATGTTTTAACACTGAGATGCTGTACTTGGCTAGGAACCTCTTAACATATACCGCGGAATGAGCTGGTGCATTGTCTTAGTGGAGAACCCGTGATTTGTCCTTCCACATTTCGGGGCATTTTTCCTTTCTCTTTGACATAGTTTAGAAAGTACCTCAAAGTAGTAATATTGATTAATTGTTTGACCTTCAGGAACCCAGTGAAGGTACACAATTCCATGGATATAAAATAAAACAATCATTGCTTTAAATTTTGACTTGCTCATTCAAGCTTTTATGGCTCTTCCAGTGCATGGATTGGTGCTTTGTTTCTGGATCCTAAGTAAAAAACCCTCGTTTCATCAAATGTTATTATCTTCTACCTGTTCCGTAAGGTGAAATCTGCATTAAAAGGGACAAGATTTGAGTCTGAAAGCTGTAAAAGAGGAAGCTCCATGTGTCCTGAAGGAGCTGGCGGAAGATGACTTCCAGCACTGTTTCCAACAATGGAAAATTCACATGGGCGTTGTAGGGATACAGAAGGAGTGTATATTGAAGGTGACAATAAGTGATTAAGTATAAAATAAAAAATAAAATTTTTTACAATGTCAGTCTCGTTATTTAATAGCCACACCTCGTAGTATAAAAGTATCACACTACTCTAGTTTGTGGACCATAATGGTCAAAGTACTGACATACTGTATTGTCACATTGCTGTCTCTCAATGTTTTGGATTGACTAGTGTGTGTGATGGGAGGGCTATATGGAGTTCTGTTTATATTTTCACTAAAATTACGTTTGATATATAGAATTTGTTTTTGATATACAGAAACATTTTTCCATCAAAATTTCACGAGGCTGAGGAAATACTTTGGTATATAGAGAATTTCAGTTATAGAAGTTCGATAAAAGTAGCCAGCGCAACTGGCTACTATGCCGGAGTCCCGGGTTCGATTCCCGGTCAGGTCTGGCATTTTCTTCATCTGTAAATCACCACATATCACATGACAGATTATTATACCTAAGCACAAGCCCAAGACTTCTGTAGGCATCATCACTCAATAAAAAAAAAACAAAAAAAATAGAGGTCCAACTGTAATTATTTATGTAATTAATATTATTTATTAAAATGATTTCAAAGTCATTTTAAAGACTACTTAGATACAATTTGATCTAAGTGGTTATTATGATGGTTCTTTGGAGATGTTTACATTTTTCATAGTACCAGTCTATCCAAGCACACTGAAATAATCAGTACAGGCAATTTGCTATTATGGAGCGATGTAGCTAATGTTTTCCTCTTAGTTTATGAGATTATTTTTTTTTTATAAATGAGGTGTCAAAAACCCATCGACTAATTTAAATCATAGGAGACTTCACTCATAAATATTTTCACTTGATGATCGTGATTTTTTTAAGAACTTTTTTGAGCTCCTCTATATAGGTTGACCGCAAAGAATTCAATTTTGCCTTCAGTTCTTTCAGCTTAATTCCGCGATTGCTAAATTGGTGGCGATTTCTTCAAAAGCTATCTGGCTATTGTTTTTATCTTGATAAATAATTGAAAGAGATGTATTCCACAGGATTTTATGGTAAGCACATAAATCCCAGAACATCATCGTGTTGCTATCCATCCACATTTTATTAGCCACATTATTTTTAGCTGTATTAAATATAACATGTTATTTAGGCCATCAGCCGAAAGACTGGTTTCAACCTCTAGAGGCTTTATTAAGTAAAGCAAGGAGTTAGGTGGTTTACCATTCCTTCCTCACAGAGTGGAAAAGAATGCTTATCAACATGCCAGGCCCTCTAAAAAGCATCTACTTTTCACCCACAAATGACACGTCATTCATTCACCATAGGTTCTGGCTTTAAATAATGGATGAAATTCAAAACTCTCAGAGGAGATAACACTGACCAGTGCCTTTTACACCTCTACCTCTTTTATTCTTAAAAGCTTCAGTCATATAATTGGCTGACCATGTGATAAGAAACAGAACTATTTTTTGTAGCCCTGGAACTTGCAGATCGAGTGCAAATAATTTGACAGTCCACCTGCCTATTATGGGCAAAAACACATAGCACTACTGAATGTTAATATTGGAAGTAACTCTATGAAATATACCATATGACCAATAAAAATCAATGTTAAAGAAACAGATTAACGTGAGTTGTACAAGATGACTATAAATATGTTGCAATCATTACATTCAATGATGGTAGTACTATGATACTTTGACTAATTGAAACTTTTCATAGTGGCCTGTTTACATACCTTATATCAAAATGACTTTAACGAGTTCATTTTGAACTAACTTGAGTAGACGATGACAAATACAGAAGAGCTGCAAGAAATAAAATAATATGATCAGGACATATAAGAATAATAGAACTTTCTACCCTATACCAGGAGAACAAGAAGGTTGCTTGTTCAGAAAGCATGGAATTACACCTTGTTAAAACCCACACAAAAGCACCATAGGTATCTTAAAAATAAATTTTAAATAAAAACAAGCTAGTGTATTGTAACTACCTAGATCTACTGTTTGGTATGATTATAAGAATGACCTAACGATTACATTTTTTTTTCGAATTTTTTCAATTTTGTCATGACACAAGCTACTAATGAAAACATGTAAAGTCCATTTGTATTGTAATTCCTAAACAACAATAACTAACTTATGTTAATTCAACTATGTTATTGTATTATTGAAATAAGCTGATTATACATACAACAATAAAATAACACAAAGTTCTTTACCTTCTTAAATGAAAAAATGCAATTATAAAACAACACATACATTAAACGCAGAGCAATCTACCTCATGGCAATATAAAAAATACATTGTTATTCTATAACTAAAATCTACTTTAAAATTAAAAAGATAATCTTGCCGACATATTTATAACATTGTAAGGCTTCTGCAGATGTTGATGGCCGGGAGTTTGTAGCATCTAATTCTTATGGTGTGCCAGTTTCAGATAGAGCATACAAGTGATCAGGGAGTATGTTCCTATTGAATTAGTATATTCCAGTTTCCTCAAAGCCTCTATGAGAGTTAGCATAAGAGCAACTCTTGTTAAGTCCCATTAACAAGCTTACCGATTTGATAGATTATGATGCCACGCCCAGGATGTGCAATCAACCACTGCCTAGCTTCTTCCTCATGATAAGCACTTAATGGGGGCATAAAAGAAACAGCTAGGGGCTGAAGGTAGTGTATGGTATGTCTCGTGGAAAACACAGCAAAATAACATTGTGTTTCCAAGCTAGTAGGAATAAACCCAAATTTTTGGCATGTGATTCATGTCCGTCTGTCATTAAAACTGGTTTTTGCGATGAAGGGTTATTCAATAAATTTCTTAAACCATAAATACAGTATTAGAAAAGTATCCTTGTTTATCCACCCCAATTCATGACAGCAGGCAAAAGATCCTGGGGGAGCATCATCCATCAGCATTGGATTTTCTTTCTTTCTGGGAAACACGAACACCAGCGGTATGAAATTCCCAGATGAACTCTTGCAAGTTTCTACAGTACTAAAAACACCACGTTCTGCAGATGGCAAACATCCAATTTGCTTTTTATCCCAGAGAGCTAACACTTTAGAAAGTTTGTTTGGGACTGTAAAGATCCCTGTTTTGTCACATGTGGACAATGTGACAACATTTTCCACATTGTTTAGCTTAATTTTGTACATTATGTAAATTGACTCCAAAAGATCAAAAAATTTCCCGTCGGCAAATCTATAAAACTCTTTAGCTTGGGCTAAAGATATGTGCTCTGGTGATCTTAGTTTTATTTCAGGGTGTCGGTTAATGAATCCGTAAAACCAGTCTTTACCTACCATTTTTTGTTCCCTGTTAAAGGAATGGTTTATGGTATTTTTTTCTGCTAATTCAAATGCCAGCCAGCGAAGATCGAATATTGTCAGACCAAATAGTGTTTCCTCCATAAATAACACATAGGTACTGAACAAGTTCCTTTCCCTGAGTTTCAGAAAACACAGTATAATAGCGACCTAATCACTTTCCAGAAGCCAGCTTAGGCATCAGTTCATTTGTTCGCACTATTTTGAACATCACTATTTAACTATTTTGACAATCAAGATTGTTCTAGGTACGTTAAAAGAGTCAGATGCAGCAGTGTATCCCGTCCCTCAAGAACTTCATTCCCTCTGGAGACCGGTTCTGTCGAGTGGGCTTTCTTTCTTAGTTTCTCACCATATCTGAAACTAAATATTTAATGCATTATAGTTTCAGGAACGTAAAAAAACGCATTGTTTGTGGTAAATTTGATAAAAACCTTAACTCTTTTGACCGCAGAGAATTTCAACTCCTCATGGCTGGTGGCAATTTTTCCTAAAGAAAATCGCTAATTGACGCTAATCTAAGTTTTGTAGAAGAAAATGCATGACAAAAAGTTTTAGATTTTTGGGGGTGAAAGCATCTGAAAAATTATATTAATGTTATACAAATTATAACAATGAAAGGATTCTAGTCATCGACCCTTGTGATCGCCAATTCCGTCACATTTGTGTACCTGCTGACGTATCCCCTAAAAGCATAAAGATGATACACAATTGTTATAAAGCTGTGCCCCAAATCCATACAACCAGCGTCTCAGAAGCCTTGTCGCAATATTTTTTTCAAATATAAATGTACACATTTTTATAAAAATGGAGAAATGTTTTCATTAAAATGTACAAATTTGTATTAAATTGAAATGTATAAATGTTTATACCTTAGGCCTACCTTTCGATTGAATTGACTATTTGTTTCTACTCACAGAATAAAAATGTTGTTCATTGTTATCGATTTGCATAAAGATAAAAATCTTATTAACCCGTACTCATTTAAATACTTTTCGCACTTTGATAGGCTCTTTAGAAATTTCATTTCGCCACAGAGCCGTTTGAATGTCAAAGAACGAATGAAATATTCTTTAAACCGTGTACAACATTATAGCGGGTCTCAAGTAGAGCGGATGCCAAATGAGCTTGCCGGTTTTCTGAAGTGCGCAGAAGTTTTATTTGGGTACTGGTAATTTATATCCTTCAGCACCTGTGATTTAGTAGGCAGTTTGGTACTAAGACACGAAATCTACTGACTGAATCCGAACTGTTCGCGCAACTACACCGGCAAGCTTATTTGGCGTCCGCTCTAAGCAGGTATACAAATGTTCCGGAATTGTAAATCCCAAGGGTCGTTCATTAGCAACCCTTCATTGTTATAATTTGGCCCCCGCCAGATGCGTTCAACCCGATTGTTGTATTTGCTATAACATTAACTAGGCCTATACACTTTTGTCGTAAAATGCGTACTAAGGCCTGTAAAGGGATTTTAAAAATGAATGAATAATTAAATAAATATTGAATTACTGTTGAAATAAATGAATAAATAAAATAAATTTAATTTAGTTGAATGATATTTAATGAACGATTGAAATTTGATAAAAAAATTTAAATTGGCAAGAATAGGCTATTTGACAATGCGAAAAAAAAGTGTCAATTGCTGTCATCAGTATAAATTAAGAGTTTAAAAATGGTTATTTATTAACGTAAGTTGAAAATAATAATTGATTTATTTAAAAATCCATAAATAAAAATGCAAATTTTTAAACGTTTGTCACGTGACACAAAACGCTCTTGATTGGTCGAGTTTATGATGACGTCACATGCTTGTAAACAAACCTCGTGGCTCGTTTGCCTACTTGTTATATTAGCTTTCGAAACTGTTATTAAGATTTTCCTTTGTTTTTGTGTGATTTATTTGCAATATTTTAGAAATTTTGTCAAGTACCTACTTTTACCATGGACAACGATTTTGTAAAAGCAGACAGCAGAAACCTGCCCCAAGTCGACGCAATCATGGTCGGATTATTTTTCAAAAATAATTCCGACTTTTGTGCTTCGGAGCTAAAAAATGTGAAAACAGCAAAGTAAGTATAATAACACTTTAGTGGTAACTTAAATTATGTCATGAGAAAGTGAAATAATGATGAACTTCCACAGAAAGCAAGAACTTTTATAGATTATAAATGTTAGGTTAGTTTGGTACAGTTTCGTGAACATAAACGATAATTTGTTTACCTACTTTTGCAGGTCTGCAAGGGAATCGTATGGGGATGATGCCATTGGATATGTGCAACTGCGTCGCGAGTCGGATCTTTGTACAATAAAGTGTAAGATTTGTCCTGAGCACAAGGTGAGGAGCAGCTCTTACAACGTCACGATGGTGATAGACGAGAATAAGGGTGAAATTGTTAGCTGTCAGTGCTTAGACTGTGCAGCTTCAGCTGGTGGCTGTAAACATGCAGTCGCATTTCTCATGTGGACCCATCGTCGCACAGAGGAACCTTCTTGCACCGAGGTGGAATGTTTCTGGAAAAAACCAAGGCTTTCCAGAGTAGGTACGACCTTGAAATATGTGACTGTGGAACAGTTGTGCAAGCAAGCTCCACAATGTGAAACAAATACCAGCCTCTTCACAGAGTTTCTTCACGAGGCAAAAAAAAGGAAAATTAATAACTGTGAACTTTTGAAATATCAACCAGATTTTAAGCACAGTGATTTCAGACAGTTTTCTTTTCATAACTTTCTTATGCAAGCCAGTGATGAGGTAAATAATGATGTTGACAAATTATTAGGGTCATTAACAGAGACTCTTAATGACAATGTTCTGGCTGAAATAGAAACTGCCACAAAAAATCAGTGTAACAATCCTCTATGGCATGAACTTCGTTATGCTCGCATCACAGCGTCCAAAGTTTTTGATGTAAGTCGCTGCCGAACATCGGATGGATCTTTAGTAGCTGCGATAATGGGTGCAAAAACCCCAGACACGCCTGCCATGAAAAGGGGCCGAAGACTAGAATCTTCAGTGATTAAAACTGTGCAAAATATACTAAAAAAGAGGGTGAAGCCCTGCGGACTGTTTCTGTCACCTCAGTACCCCATGATTGCCGCATCTCCAGATGGAATCTGTAAAGATGCTGTAATTGAGGTCAAGTGTCCGACAAGTGAAAGTACCAAAAATAATTACATTCGTAATGGCAACATTTCAGAAAAGTACCGAGCTCAAATTCAACTGCAAATGTTTGTTACCAATATGAGGAAAGGTTACTTTTGTGTAGCTCACCCTGACTTTGAAGATTCAAAAAAAGTGGATGTTATTGTAGTTGACTATGACAATGAATATGTGAGTAATTTAGTAATAAATGTTTCATCTTTTTGGAAAGCAAATATTTTTCCACTATTAGTTCGTAGTGTTACAGTTCCTAATTAAAAATATTTTAGGCTAAGTTCATAATAAATAAATTTATTATTATGTTATTAACGTAGTAGGTACAATGAAGGATAAATAAAAATAAAATTTGTACTAAAGGTTTTCAATTGTTTTATTTAATAAATTTTAAAAATCCCCAAATATGTATATACAGAATGTGCAACTAAGTGATTGGATACCTATCTATACATATTGTAACGGTCCGGTTTTCAACGTGGGCAAAATAAACAATAAAAAAAATAATAAAATATAAAAATAAAAAACTTTCCAAAAAATAAAATTTAAATTTTCCAAAAAACTTTCAAATTTACAAAAATTTGTAGATTTAGCCCCACGCTGTTCAACAACGCTATAAAAATCGGGATTCACTAAAATAAAAAGTAAAATGGAAGTAAGACCCTTCACAATTTTGAAAGACAAAATTTTAAATGAGATTTGAACTGTGTTGTCCCTAAAAATAAAATAAAAACAAGTAAAACCCCAAACTTTATCTGACCAACTATCACCAATGGAATTAGGTGTTAAATTAACAAGAATCGTACGCAAAATCAAAATTAATGAAAATTTATTTAACATAAAATAAACATCAAGTATTAAATTATTCTTGTGGGCGCCATCAAATTTTATCGCTACATTTGAAAACGTAAACAATTGAAAAATACGACAAATACTAGTTAACATAAATTTCGTGACAACACAATGTTTACTCTTTATTCTCAGGGTTGCAGATTCTTTCTGCCGTATACTTGCGTCGCATAAACATACTGATCAATCATATAATCTAATTCTTACAACTAATAATTCCTGAAAAACAAAATACATACATTGACAGAGACATAAATTATTTGAGCTCAAAATAATTTAAAATTTTATTACTTATCTCTTTAATAATCCATTGAGTAAGGGTTATGAAAATTTCGCGCACTACACATAATCCTTATGAGGGACTCGGTGATCGGTATGCATCCCGCAGTACAGGGACTCTTCGGCGCAGACCTGGATAATGCAGTTGGCGTCCTCGGTATGGGCGACAATTCGGCGGTGATGGCGATGAACGGGCTTTAGCGATTTCGCTTCGTTGTTTCACTATACGCTCTACACACTGTCTTTTCAATCTAATACTTCATCATTACTACAGTCATTATTTTTATTTATTTGTAAATTTTATGAAACCCAATGTTTAATTATTCGGTTAACTGTCACAAACTTTACGGTCTCTGAATGCACATTTAATCGAAAATGTCTGTGCGTATGGCCAAATCTTGTTAAGGATTGGAGTCCTTCATCCCCACGCCATTTAAATGATAAAGAAGAAAAAAAAATTTTTTTTTTTTTTTTTTTTTTTTTTTTCAAGTAAAAATTTGTTATAGTTCTCAAAGGAATTTAATTTGACCGAGTACCGGCTGAACTAATGCGTTAATGAAAATGTTTAAATTAATTATCTTTAAAATTAACTTGCGACCTTATTATGTTCATGAAAAAACTGTTTAACGTTACGGAGATATTTTAAAAGTCACAAATGCAAAATAAAATACAAAGAAAATTCAAAATATTCCAACATATCCTCGGGAATTGTTTTCAAATAAAAATAAATAATTTAAATCACTCGCAGCACTATGTACTCCACAATGAATGCACTCAAATTCACACAATGATATATCGCACTATATCACGCGTAACGGTACGACGTGTCGCATATCCGACTACTATCGCCATATTGGAATTTACACGAAGTACATTACTATAAGTTAGAAAAATTACAAAATCGAAAATACGTGTTGTACGCATTAGATCTGAAGTCGGACTCTCCTAGATTCGTGGTGCAAAACAGTTTTATGATCTAAAAATTCCCTGACGATACCAATTCTAGCACCCGAATTCTCGTATTTACCATGGTTGATAATTTTAACAAATTTGCTTAAAACATGTTTTAGATTATTGAATACGCTATAACTAACCTTCAAAATATTAGAAAGGCATCATAGGTAAAGTTTCTGGCACTTACAAACATTATAAATATTTTTAAAATGTAATTACAGATTTTAAAAACTACCCTCTTTTATCGGGAAAATTAAGATTTATAGGTTGGTCATACACTTCAGAACCAAATTCATCCCCACCAACCGGTTAATTTTCTCAAAATCGAAAATTTTGGATTTCAGCGTCCGGAGTGGTGTCAAAATTTTCAGCTCTTTCTGCTGAATCCAATGCTTTTTATCCGAAGTAAATCGCTTCGTCGGTTCAAATTTTATCACGTCTTGAAAAACACCAATAAATGTACCATAAAGTCGGATTAATGCCGACGAGAAATTTGTAAAAAAATAACTTGAAATTTAGCGTGTGCAACTAAAGTGATGCACGAAATTACTTTAGATTTTGAAAACACACATGTGAGTGTTAGTCCCATGTGGAAATTGTAACTGGTTCGTTAATTATTAACTAATTAGTAAATTTGCAAAATGCGGAAAAATACGTCGAAATAAAACTTTAATAAAATTTGAACGACGCCGAATTTTAACAATCTAAAATTATATTTCTATTTCCCAACATGTGGACCCTTCGATTCCACACTCACACATACCACATCTTAATCGATTAATGAGTAATTAAATTAAATGTTGGAGAGGGTTCTCCCATTTGAATAACATGTAAATGATTTTTATAACATTTTTGACTGATTTCAGCCGCTGAAATGCCTTAAATTTAAAATTTATCTTAATGAAATATGCTCATCTGAGTAGTATCTAAAGGCTAGTGTGAATTGATTTACAAAAATATCATTCATTCTCTTATAATTAGCGATCTAAACATTGCTGTATTTAACATAGGTTTATTAACTTATTCAGCTAAAAACGGTTTAAATTTACGGATTTTCGTGCTGTTTAGACTTATTTTAATTAGAATTTCAGCCTGATCACGAATCTGTGATCAGAATTTCAGTCCGAGGACTGTAACAAAAATTTCAGTTAAAGAATCTGGATCAAAAAGTCAGGTAGTGACCCTTCATCTATTGTCTGCTGGTAAGTCGATATTCGTCGGACCAACTCCTTTGACATGAAATATTACTTTAAGCCTAAAAATTTTTCAACAAAGATAATCGTAATTTGAGGTAAAATTCTCAGTTACACGTAAAATCTTAAATAAAAATATAGGTAAGACCATATAAAACATTAAATTTAAATTACATAAAAATTCTCGAAAACCCGTATTTGGAGATTGCCAGCTTATTCTACGGTGTTTCCAGAGCACAACACTTTTTGAATTTTACTTATAACTCAACTTTGACCTGAAATGACAATTTTTACTAAATCATACAAATTTTTCCCTTGGTGTATTCACAGGAGCATTACATTCCCCCCCCAATGGTATTTGTAACTTGGAAAGCATTGGCAAATAGCATTGCCCTTTGTAATGCGTCATGTGATTACTACATTAATAATAATTATTGCAAATGATATGCTACATAAATTTTTGTTTGGCTGCCCACATTTCTTATTATTCTGATAACTATTTTGATGCTTCATTTTTATTACTCATAAACTATCAAAGATATTACTAAACTATATGCTCATTGGATCTTCAAAATTATTTTAACAACTTTTAGCGAAATCTTTCACCCACTGGCTCACTAAAGTTACGCTTCAACGTTCTCTATACTCCACATAATGCCTTAATGATTTTTAATATGATTTTAAAGATAAATTTTCCTTTTACTTATCCTATCTCCTAAAATACTCTGCACACCATTTAGCTAAATTTCTAATAGATTGAACTACAATAATTGTACGCTTCACTGATCTCTGTACTCCACGTATTACAACATATGCTAAATTTAAGTTTACAATAATAATGATTCTATTAACTATCGCAATGGATAACGACCGCAATTCGTTAATCCGTTATTCTTATTCTTTTCTTGATTTATCTTCATTATCTTTCCGTCATGTATGCCTTTACTAGGCATCTGATCTGCCTTGACACTTCACCCCATCGTGATGCATGGCTTGATGTTGAATACATTTTGCCGCCCCACAGGTCGGTTGTCTAATGTTTCTAATTCCACGACATTGTTCTCATATTTGTGTGTTATGACGTATGGTCCTTTGTATAAGGGAAAAAATTTCTTGGTGAGTTTCTTTTTGGCGCTTGCTAGAAAATGTGCTTTGACATATACTTTCTGACCGATATGGTAGTCGAATGATTTGAACCTCTTGTCATGATGTGCTTTTCGTTGTCTAGCTGCTCTCTCCAGTTTTTCCGTTGCTTCCCTTCTTACTTCCTCTATACGTCTTTCTCTATCCGGAGGAAATTCAATTAGTTCTTCTAAGAAACTCATCGATCGCGCACCGTGTGTGATTTCGTACGCCGATAACCCCGTTGATTCATGTACACACAAGTTAATGCAATGTTCCACGAACGGAAGGTAATAACACCATGTGTCATGCTTCGCTTCACAGTAGGCTCTAAAGAACCTAGTGATTTCCCTCATGATTCTCTCTGAACAGTTAGTTCGTGGCGTATAAACCGAAATGTATCGGGCTATGATTCCATGTTCTTCTAGCGTGGCCCTCCATTTTCGCCCCGCGAAATATGAAATATTATCTGTTAAAATCTGCTTTGGCTTGCCCACTTGTGCGGACCATTCATGTATCATTATATATGCCAATTTTTGACCTGTTATGTTGGTGATGGCGTATAAGTGCGTGTACTTCGTAAAATTGTCCACGCACACAAATATGAACTTATGTTGGTACTCTGATGCTGGTAGAGGACCATAAATGTCCACTGACACTAATTCCCCTGGCCCTTCGGGTATTATAGGTTTCATCTTTCCTGCAGAGTGAAAATTGCTGTGTTTTGTACGTTGACATATGTCACACGTTGGTATAATTTTGCTAATTGTTTTTCTCATATCTTTGAATTGTGCAACCCTTCTCAAGTAATTGAATACCTTTTTAGGACCGAAATGCCCTACTACTTCATGACATTGCCATATTATTCGCGGTGCCAGATCATGTGGTATAATTACCTGCCAAGACTGTTGGTCAAGATTGCGCTTGTAAAACAAAATATTATTTATTTCCACATGTCTGTCTAGTACTTCCCACCGTGTTCCGATAAGGTTTTTTCGGATTAAGTTGCGAATTCTTATGCATCGTGGGTCATCCTCTTGTTCGCGAATCAACTCTTCCGGTGTGATGAAATCGTGAAATAATAGTGATCGTACATTGTCAAAAACGTAGCTCCTTAGCTCCTCTTCTCCTTCATCTTCTTCCTCGATAGCATATATGTGATAAACAACATTGGGATTATACCCCTTCGACATCTCTCGAGTTAAGAAGTCTGCCGTGTTATTCTCTTTTCCTGCGATATGACGTATCTTTAGGTTGAACTCTTGCAATGCCAGGTACCAGCGCGATATGCGATTCTGGCCCAATTTGGCCGTCTTGCAAAATATTAAAGATAGATGATCAGAGTTAACATTTATTTCAAATCCCAATATAATTGGTCGATATTTCAAACATAAAGATAGTATCGCATACAATTCTTTTTCGGTTATGGTGTACGCAAGTTGATGTTTATTAAGTGACTTACTATGAAATGCAATCACGTACTTCTGACCGTCAGGTCCGAATTGATATAGTATCCCGCCAATAGTGTGATAAGAACTGTCACAGCTAATGTGGAATGGTAACTCATAATTCGGATGTTTCAATTGCACAATTTTTACAAATCTTTCCTTGATTTGCTCAAAAGCCTTTTGTTCGTCATCCGTCCACTTCCATGGCTGTTTCACGGACACGAGCTTATTCAACTTATATGTCATTTCGGACAAACCTTCGCAATGACGTCTATAGAACTTTAGGAATCCTAAGAACTTCTGTAACTCCTTTCTGTTGCGTGGCGGCCGGCAATTCCGAATAACTTCCATTTTTCGCGCGTCCTGTGAGATGCCCTCTGCAGATATCTCATGTCCCAGAAAATTAATTCGTTTCTTAAAAAATTCACACTTTGATATCTTAATGCGCACATTGTTTTCAATTAGTTTTTTGAACAATTTATCGAGATGTCCGCAATGTTGTTCAATACTTTCGGATGCCACCATCGCATCATCTATGTAAACCGTGGTAAATTGGCCAATTTCTGGTCCAATTATTCTTGACATAACTTTTATAAAAATTGCTGACGAGCATGATAACCCAAACGGTAATCTAACATATCTCCAGTTTTTCCCATCATGGAGAAAACTAAGTAGGTCACGTGATTTTGGTTCAATGCCCACGTGCCAATAGCCGCTCGTTAAATCTGTCTTCGAGTACACTTGCGTTTGATGAAATTTTGATAGAATTTGTGGCAGTGTCGGAGGTGACTCCCTATCGCTCACCAAATGGTGGTTTAATTCTCTCGCATCGAGACAAATTCGAATAGACTTATCTTGCTTCTCAACGCAAACAATCGGGCTGGAATATTCACTACTGGAAGGTTCAATGATCCCCAGGCGTTCCATGCGTTCAATCTCTCGCGCGGCTGCTGCACGTTTGGCCACCGGAATCGGATACGATTTGCGTTGGAAAACCTTGTGTGGCTTGACCTTTAATTCCACATATGTGTTAGCTGCGAGTCCTGGCACATTTGAAAATACGGCGTAGTTATTTTTCAAGGTGGTGCACATCAATTCCCGTTGTTGCGGCGTATATTCGATGTCACTTTCAATTTGTGAGATTATTTTATTGAAATGTTCGCGAATCTCCTCTTGATCACCTTCTTCCATGTCATCGTAATACCATGCCTCTGGTAGATCCACTTCACAGTATTCGTCTTCAATGAAATCACATTCAATTACCTGTTCTCCCGTGACGCCACGACTGCTATTCCCTTCACTTTCGGGCAGCACTTCTCCATGTTTTCCAGAAAAGTCCAAGCAAGTTGTTATCGACTTATTATCACGCACTCTTTCCAATTGTATTGTCCTGTCCTTCACGCTCAATTTGGCGTTGAAATACCTCAAAAAATCAATACCGATTATGACCTTCGGCTCCACACTCGAAACAATTATAAATGCGTGTAGGAATACTTCATTTCCAATCTGTAATGGTAATAAACACTGTTTAATCACCTTAATTTTCTTCGTGGCAAATATACCACTAATAAACGTGTTGGACAGTGGTAGGCATGGCAATTCGTGCCTATCATTAATTATTTGAAATAACGACTCATCTATAACGCAGCATATTGCCGCTGTATCAATTAGAATTCTGTATGGTATCCCGAAAATCTTCACGAGTATACAAGCGAAATTAATATTTTTATTTTCGTAGCTCGCAGCGGCGATCTCTTCATTAAGCAAATCCTTCATCACATGATGACGGAATATTATGTTTGCCTGCAGATCCGAGTGGTCGTGTGCATCGACATCTTCTTCTTCCTTATCTCCATTGGTTGCTTCGATGCAGTGTGATTCCTTTAACTTGCTAACGACAAATCTTTCCACTTTTTCATTCCACACAGTGATTCGGGCAACGTCATAATCTATTATGGCCCTCACTTCACTTAACCATGGAACTCCCAATATAATTTTTGAACTAAACGCAGCCGAAATATAAAACTTACACTCGAATATTACATCTTCTAAATAAAATTGTAACAAAATCCTTCGATTTATTACTACGGGTTTCTTGCTAAGAACACTACTTAAATATCTTCCCTTAATTACTTCAACTATATTGTCTTTCCATAATTCTAATTTATTTACCAAGTCTGCGGAAATTATACACGCTTGTGAACCTGTATCTAGCAAGAAATAGGTGATCTTGTCCCTAATTCTGCCGCTTACAAATTGTAAACACTTGTCTCGTTTACATGTGTTTGTCAAAATATTGTTGATCCATAACATTGGATATTGGACCATCCTTATTAATTGCCATTTTCCTTCGTCATTTTCTGATTGTGGTGTATTACCACCTTTGTTTAAATCGTTTTCTACTTCGTTACTCCAGGGGTTATTTTTGCCCTCTGGTAGGTGATTTTTGTTATTCAGGGTTGGCTTGGTGTTTGCACATCCCTGTAAGTGTTTTGTTGGGTTGAGCCCATTCTTTGAGGACTCACCAAGGTGAAATGCGTTTTCGCTGCACTCATTACTAGTTGAACAACTTTTATTTTTTCTAACCCCCTTAATAGACTGCACACGGTCCGTGTCGTCAACCTTAATTATCGGACTCTTCTGTTCCGTTTCTTCTTCATAACTAACTACTGCATTATCTGTACTCTTCTTTAACTTATCTCCCCCCCCAAGTTGTTCATTCGAGACCTCGTCTCTCTCATTACGCGAGTGGATATTATTTCTATCCCGTTTATATTTTAGCTTTTTGTTTTTAATACTCTTAATTGCGGTGTCCTTTACGACCACCCGACCATTTATTATAGTATAGTTGTCAGGAGATGCTTCAAGGCGTCCTCCTATGTTATTCATGAGATCGTGACTGTACACTGGAATCTCTGCTTCCTTTTCTTCGAATAGTGAATTGAGTGATATCAGGCTATTGTCTGAATCGATTTTATCTTCATTTCTTTTCACAACACGTGAATTCGGGTGTTGCCTTTTCCTAAGCGTTGCCGGAACATCCCCATTTATAGGTGTCGGTTTAAATATTTTATTCTTTCTTACTGCCATTGGTTTTGGAGAAAGGTCGCCTCGACTGGTGCCAGACGAACTTGATTTATCTGAAGTGCATGCGGTGGTACTCTTCTGGTAAGGGTGTATATCGTGCTTATGACCATCTCCTCCTCTTCTGCTGCTACCAGCTGATCGTTGGTGCCCCTCTGTTACTTGTGCTCTAGCGTTAACCGTCGGTAGGGTTGGCTTGACGTACCACGTTTTGGCTCCAATATTCTTATTAACATTATTTCTATTATTTTTATTATCAATCGGTTTCCTTCCGCATCGATTTTTATTATTTAATTCCACACTTTTACTTTTAATATTACCACCGCATTTATTATACCTCTGTTTATAATCAGCACAATTACCATCATAATTATCATTACGTTTATTATTATTCTTTATTATTTTACAAAATTTACTAACATTCCATTTTCCATAGTCTCTATTATTATTATTAACATTCCAAAACCTTTTATCTTTATTCTGTGTTACCCGAAATCTACGTGTTGGTCTTCGTTGTCAGTTTTTAATATTTGATGAGCTCGGCGTTTCCTCGTCCCAGGGTTTCTCTGGTTCAACGCTTTGTATTGCATTAACCTGCTGGTGGCGGTTTCCTCGTTGGTTGTACGGGCGTTCCGCTTGCTGATTTTGCGTGCGTCCTCCTTCATCTCTCCTGGGCATCCCGGGATCTCCTCTCCATGGTGTACGTCGTGTGTCTGGGTTTGTTTGAGCCCGTTGCGTATCTTGGTTATTGCCCATGTACGCGAATTTACCGCCTCCTAGGTGATTGTCTTGTGAGAATGGTAATCTCGGATTGTACCCGTTGTTATTGTAATTAGGTCGTTGACCATTATATCTTCTACTATTATTATTGTTATTGCTGCCATAGCCCGTATTATAAATTTGATTGTTGGCGTATGGTATCCCGCCATAACTATCATTGTTCGTGTTCGCGTTATTATGATCATCACGCGGTGCATTATTATTATTTTCTTGATTCAAATTTGGGCGATTCGGTGTGTTGGCCTTTCTCACACCAGATGATCCCTCAAGTCGGCAAATTATCTCCTTAAACTCATTTAAATTTTTAGGTGGGTTAACGCTCAGCAACATAGAAATGTGCGCTGGGAGTTTCCCAATTATTGTTAAAATTAGCGCGTTTTCGGACAATGGTACGCTCAAATAGCAATTTTCTCTTTGAATTTTATCTACAAAATCGGCTATTGACATCCGACCATCGTATACATTCCTGACATCTACAATTTTGGATAACGCAATCCGCTCATGAGATTCGTTCCAGAACTTTCTTTTAAATTCCGACTTAAACGTGTCGAAATCATGGAAACTTTCAATATACTGACGGTACCAGTGTGCCGAGTCATTTTTGAAACGTGTTAGGAGTGACACTCTCACATCCTTCCAACTCAATCCGCACGTATTTATTACAAACTGTACGGCTTTTAAGAAATCAATAGCATGAATATCAGAGTAATGGCCACCGAAATTTGGTAACGATGTGATCGCACTCTGCACCGTCATATTTATTTGACATGGCGACTGTACGCCACTATTACCAGGTTCTGACTGTTTTAAATTTGCTACCGCGTTATTTAATTGGTTATATTTCTCATACACTATGGCCGTTAAACCGTCGACTCGCTCTTTAGTCGCCCTTGTTTCGGTGATAACCGCGGCTAAACGCTCACGCACCTCACTATTCTCTTCATGTACCACTTTTTCTAAAACTAGGTTACGGGTCTCACAAGTTTTTATCGACTGATCCACCCGTTTATTTAATGTGGTCGCGGTAGAAATAATTTCTTGACTCGCATTCCTTTTAACCTCTTCGATTTTATCATTGATTTGAACGAATTTAACTTCCATAACGGACGCTAAATCTTCAATTTTGGCGCTAATACCCACAGATTGCGCGGACAATTGGTTCCGGCTTGTTTCCGTTTGTTCTGCGACCGTTGTTAAGCGCGATTCCATGTGTTCTTCAAAACTTTTTAAACCAAAATTAAACGCTTCTCGTACATCATTTATTTGTTTAGTGGTCTCTACACGCGATTGATTAATGCCTGCGAGCACCGAATATAAAAGGTCAGTAACATCAGTACCACCTGCGATACTCCTGTGTAAATTCCCCAGTGATGACGTTCTCCGCGAAGAGTCTATTCTATCCGCTAATTCGGACATTTGAAGATATTGCGAATCAAATGATGGAAATCGTGGCCGAGTATCCTCTGGCCCTATATTCGAAATCATGGTACTTTGTTCTTGAACTTCCTCCCCAGCTGCTATGGATCGATCCGGTTGTTCGGTATCCGTGCTGTCTATTATTACAACCGGCGGTTCAATTTCTAGTTGACCACCCGTATTTTCCCCGGTATTAATATTATTATGTTGATTATCGTCGGTGGACCCGTTTGTAACCTCTTGCTGTCGGCCGTTATCCATTTCCGATTTTAACAAAGGAATTTTAAAAATTTTATGAAAAATTTAAACAAGCGACCTATTCCAAATTTTGCATTTGCCGTGGCACGAAATTACTATTACAGTACAATATAAATACACAATTAATTTATGATCTACAGCGGCAACGGTTTGTTATTTGAAATAAAAATTATAAAAACAATTGGGCACCTGTTAATTACCCTAACAACGTATACAAATCTGTGAAATAATACGCGGAAAAATCACACACTATAATTCAAATTGTATAAACTTAACCTCAAAATGAGATAACGCGTCTGTCAAGTACACATATTTTATAAAATATACTAAAATTAATACTATTACTATATTAAACAAAAGAAATTTCATTTGTGATGCTTAACCTATGCCAGAAACCTTCAGTAAAAATATTCACGGAATCACTAAGGTTGGGCTGTGGTACGAGTGGTTAAGGATTGAGGTTATAAGGTCGATGCCTTGTATATGGTTGATCAGCTGTTTAATTGACGCGACGGGTAGCCTGTGGAGCTGAGTCAGGACAACCAAACACCAATGAACCCCTTTATCTTATACGAACAATCAATCAAATGAAAACTAGCCACTTTAAAAAATTCTACTTTAATGTAATTACCCATTCAACAAACAACCTGTATAAAAATACACACTGAAGTATTCCCAAATTAAAATCAATCACGACTCTATTCAAAATCTTTTTAAAAATTTTCAAATTTAAAATCTTGAAAATTTGTGCGAATGGTTGCCGCTCAGCCCCACGTTGGGCGCCACTTTGTAACGCGCCGGTTTTCTCAACGTGGGGAAATAAAAAACAAACAAAAGAAACTTTGTAACGGTACGCTTTTCAACGGGGCTGAGCGAGATTGCCACTTTGCCCCACGTTGGGCGCCACTTTGTAACGGTCCGGTTTTCAACGTGGGCAAAATAAACAATAAAAAAAATAATAAAATATAAAAATAAAAAACTTTCCAAAAAATAAAATTTAAATTTTCCAAAAAACTTTCAAATTTACAAAAATTTGTAGATTTAGCCCCACGCTGTTCAACAACGCTATAAAAATCGGGATTCACTAAAATAAAAAGTAAAATGGAAGTAAGACCCTTCACAATTTTGAAAGACAAAATTTTAAATGAGATTTGAACTGTGTTGTCCCTAAAAATAAAATAAAAACAAGTAAAACCCCAAACTTTATCTGACCAACTATCACCAATGGAATTAGGTGTTAAATTAACAAGAATCGTACGCAAAATCAAAATTAATGAAAATTTATTTAACATAAAATAAACATCAAGTATTAAATTATTCTTGTGGGCGCCATCAAATTTTATCGCCACATTTGAAAACGTAAACAATTGAAAAATACGACAAATACTAGTTAACATAAATTTCGTGACAACACAATGTTTACTCTTTATTCTCAGGGTTGCAGATTCTTTCTGCCGTATACTTGCGTCGCATAAACATACTGATCAATCATATAATCTAATTCTTACAACTAATAATTCCTGAAAAACAAAATACATACATTGACAGAGACATAAATTATTTGAGCTCAAAATAATTTAAAATTTTATTACTTATCTCTTTAATAATCCATTGAGTAAGGGTTATGAAAATTTCGCGCACTACACATAATCCTTATGAGGGACTCGGTGATCGGTATGCATCCCGCAGTACAGGGACTCTTCGGCGCAGACCTGGATAATGCAGTTGGCGTCCTCGGTATGGGCGACAATTCGGCGGTGATGGCGATGAACGGGCTTTAGCGATTTCGCTTCGTTGTTTCACTATACGCTCTACACACTGTCTTTTCAATCTAATACTTCATCATTACTACAGTCATTATTTTTATTTATTTGTAAATTTTATGAAACCCAATGTTTAATTATTCGGTTAACTGTCACAAACTTTACGGTCTCTGAATGCACATTTAATCGAAAATGTCTGTGCGTATGGCCAAATCTTGTTAAGGATTGGAGTCCTTCATCCCCACGCCATTTAAATGATAAAGAAGAAAAAAAAATTTTTTTTTTTTTTTTTTTTTTTTTTTCAAGTAAAAATTTGTTATAGTTCTCAAAGGAATTTAATTTGACCGAGTACCGGCTGAACTAATGCGTTAATGAAAATGTTTAAATTAATTATCTTTAAAATTAACTTGCGACCTTATTATGTTCATGAAAAAACTGTTTAACGTTACGGAGATATTTTAAAAGTCACAAATGCAAAATAAAATACAAAGAAAATTCAAAATATTCCAACATATCCTCGGGAATTGTTTTCAAATAAAAATAAATAATTTAAATCACTCGCAGCACTATGTACTCCACAATGAATGCACTCAAATTCACACAATGATATATCGCACTATATCACGCGTAACGGTACGACGTGTCGCATATCCGACTACTATCGCCATATTGGAATTTACACGAAGTACATTACTATAAGTTAGAAAAATTACAAAATCGAAAATACGTGTTGTACGCATTAGATCTGAAGTCGGACTCTCCTAGATTCGTGGTGCAAAACAGTTTTATGATCTAAAAATTCCCTGACGATACCAATTCTAGCACCCGAATTCTCGTATTTACCATGGTTGATAATTTTAACAAATTTGCTTAAAACATGTTTTAGATTATTGAATACGCTATAACTAACCTTCAAAATATTAGAAAGGCATCATAGGTAAAGTTTCTGGCACTTACAAACATTATAAATATTTTTAAAATGTAATTACAGATTTTAAAAACTACCCTCTTTTATCGGGAAAATTAAGATTTATAGGTTGGTCATACACTTCAGAACCAAATTCATCCCCACCAACCGGTTAATTTTCTCAAAATCGAAAATTTTGGATTTCAGCGTCCGGAGTGGTGTCAAAATTTTCAGCTCTTTCTGCTGAATCCAATGCTTTTTATCCGAAGTAAATCGCTTCGTCGGTTCAAATTTTATCACGTCTTGAAAAACACCAATAAATGTACCATAAAGTCGGATTAATGCCGACGAGAAATTTGTAAAAAAATAACTTGAAATTTAGCGTGTGCAACTAAAGTGATGCACGAAATTACTTTAGATTTTGAAAACACACATGTGAGTGTTAGTCCCATGTGGAAATTGTAACTGGTTCGTTAATTATTAACTAATTAGTAAATTTGCAAAATGCGGAAAAATACGTCGAAATAAAACTTTAATAAAATTTGAACGACGCCGAATTTTAACAATCTAAAATTATATTTCTATTTCCCAACATGTGGACCCTTCGATTCCACACTCACACATACCACATCTTAATCGATTAATGAGTAATTAAATTAAATGTTGGAGAGGGTTCTCCCATTTGAATAACATGTAAATGATTTTTATAACATTTTTGACTGATTTCAGCCGCTGAAATGCCTTAAATTTAAAATTTATCTTAATGAAATATGCTCATCTGAGTAGTATCTAAAGGCTAGTGTGAATTGATTTACAAAAATATCATTCATTCTCTTATAATTAGCGATCTAAACATTGCTGTATTTAACATAGGTTTATTAACTTATTCAGCTAAAAACGGTTTAAATTTACGGATTTTCGTGCTGTTTAGACTTATTTTAATTAGAATTTCAGCCTGATCACGAATCTGTGATCAGAATTTCAGTCCGAGGACTGTAACAAAAATTTCAGTTAAAGAATCTGGATCAAAAAGTCAGGTAGTGACCCTTCATCTATTGTCTGCTGGTAAGTCGATATTCGTCGGACCAACTCCTTTGACATGAAATATTACTTTAAGCCTAAAAATTTTTCAACAAAGATAATCGTAATTTGAGGTAAAATTCTCAGTTACACGTAAAATCTTAAATAAAAATATAGGTAAGACCATATAAAACATTAAATTTAAATTACATAAAAATTCTCGAAAACCCGTATTTGGAGATTGCCAGCTTATTCTACGGTGTTTCCAGAGCACAACACTTTTTGAATTTTACTTATAACTCAACTTTGACCTGAAATGACAATTTTTACTAAATCATACAAATTTTTCCCTTGGTGTATTCACAGGAGCATTACAATATATAACACAAAATTGCAGTTCAGAAGCATTGAATGCAGTTTGCACAACTGTAATAAAACTACATGCTATTTTGCAGTTGGATTAGTTATAATGCTGTCGGTCTAGAGTCCTATTTGTAAAAGTTATATAATAATAGCATATTCAGAATAAATGAACTATTTAATAAGGGAGTCTTGAATGTTTATTAGTGCACATGCTATAACAATAATATCATTGAGCACTCTTAAGAAATTTTTATTAATGACAGAGTGTTGCTTTAACATGTTAAACTCTCTTATACGCCTTATGACTCTTTCCACATGAATTCTTAAACTGGCAATAATTTTTGTTTGCCGTACTTCTTCTTTAGATAACTTTGACCCAGAGGCTACACTAGGAGGCCTTAACAGTTTAATTCCTTTTTTACTCAGTGTTTGTTCCACATGCTTGAATCCTCTATCAGCTAATATGGCAGTACCTGGATCTAAATAATCTAGGAAGTTGCAATTTTCCACAATAGTGACATCACTTGCTGTGCCCCCAAAACCAGGAGAAATATAATTGACGAGACCATTAGGTGTACATGATATCAAATACTTAACGGTATTACCTTTCTTATAATCTGACCAAGTTAATGCTTGAAAAAGGGCTTTGGAAGGCTTTTGTATGTCAATTTCCAGGCAATCAATAATACAACTTACATTGTGATAGTTGTGTCGAAATGAAATCGGTAAAGTCTTTCTGATAGATTGTTTATTTAAATTTACAATAAAAGGGCGTAAAAAGCTAGCTATAATTAGAATATTTTTCAGGAATAATTTACTGTTATATGATAATGAAAGTCCAAAATTATCTTCAAGTTCAGAAAAAGTACTATTTAATTTAATTTTTTTCAAACACATTAATATATGTTCATGTGGTATGTGGGTGTGTTTATGTATTAAATGAACTAAAAAATAGCAGTCAACAGGGATTCCAATATACATCATTGGCTTTTTTACAATTAAGCGCAAAGTATTCTGCAAACATTGAATTTTTTCAATATCTTCATTTGCGCATGCAATGCTTGTACTGGATTCAAACACCTTTGATGGAGTACCTGCACGTGATGAAGAATCTTGTTGTAGAGGATTTTCTTCATACAAAGATACATCACTCTCTGATTTTTCATCATCCATAAAGTTAATCCTTTTCTTTATATTTATAGCACCAGATGCAGATGGCTTTTCAGGACAAAAGTATGGATTAATCTTAAATGGAGAAGTGTAACTAGACACAACAGTAAGTTTGAGAGGAGAAATAGCTGTATCTCTTGTTAGAGACTTAGTTTGCACCGCCTTGCTTCTAATGTGCACTTTATTTATAGAATGACACTGGACTGATTTTTCAGCTGTTACAACAGGTCCTGTTAATGTACTTTTGTCACATTTTTGGGATAATTCTGAAAATTAAAAAAAGATTTATCAATTTATGAATAATGCAGAAATTAAGTATATGATATTACTGTCTTAGTTAACTAGGAACTGGGATAAAGCTCTGGAAGTGTAGAAATAATTTCAGAAAATTTAGAAACTAAGTTTGCATACCTTTTGTACAAGCTTCAACGATAGTAGCAGTAGGCTCATCATTGGTTATTTTAGGTTGTTGAATATCTTCACATTGTTTAACAAATTCCATTCTTTGCCGTTTGACAAATGCAGATCGGGAAGTACCAGCATCACACATTCTTTTAATGCGATCTGGCTGGCAATGAAATTTAAAAGGCAAAATTTTATCTTTTAAAATTATTTTCTGGCTGAAACCCATTTTGTACTGATAGTAATTTGCCATGTCATTTTCCATCTGTAACAAACAAACAAGTTAGTCGGAATCTTTTAGTGTAATGCTTATTGAAATCATAAGACTCTGTAGCTACAATTTTTAACTAATATTATGGAAAACAGGATAAATATTCGAAGTGAGTTGCAAGAGACATTCTGTTAAAAACATAACCTAACATAGGTATTATAACCTCCAATCAATAACGAAAATATTTACATTCTAAATGTAATTAATTATTACAAAATATAAAAATATTATGTTTACTTACATCGAAATGGTCTTCACAGAAGAAAATATTTGTACTATTCGCTATGTCATTAGGATCCCTCCGAGAAAGTTGCAACCACTTTCGGCGCACTTCGACATTCTTTGGAACACTTACAAATAGTTTTTCCGGAGTTGTTAACGACGTATTTGTACATTTTGGAACTGCACACCATTTGTAACTCATTTTGTTACATAAATCACCGATAAAATGTAAATCCAATCGCACTTTCGTTTTTTGTTTACAGGCAAGTGACGTCACCGACCCGTTTGCAGCGCCATATTGTCAAAGTAGTGTTTTGGCGCGCTATTTAAATATTGAATTTTTAATTTGATATTTTTCAGCAAATATGTACCAGATTTAAAAAATGAAACTTTTACTGGGTTCCTTAAACTCTACTACATCATATAAAATGTATTTTAAAAACCTGTCAAATAGCCTATTGATTTACAAAAATTATTAGTTACTAATCTTTGAATTTAATTTATTTATTGATGACACTTTAAATTTATAATACTAAGTTTTAATGAATTGAAATTGAAATAATATATTTTAAATGAATTTATGATTAATAAAATGAGCTCAAATGTAATGAAAATGTTTAAATATATATTTACGTAGCTTGTGAAGTTCTTGGAGATGTGCCGTGTACCATTGACCTGGATCGAATGGGGGACTGGACCATTGTTACAATCGGTTTTATAGTTTTAATTGATTCTTTCAAAAATTTCATTTGTTGGTTTCAAAATCGTTGTTATATTGAATTCAGTTTCTTAATTCATTTATATCTTGATGTTATCTTAGTTTCTTTTTATAAAATTCATTTAATTGAAATTATTTATTAAAATTTATATATTCATTTGTTTTGAGTAGCTTCACTTTTATTAAGTTGAACTATCTGGCTTCTGGAATTATTATTTACATTAAATATTTCTTATTTAATTTTAGTTTCATATTATATAATTCTTGCTATAAAATATTAAGATAATAAATGAAAATTATTTATCTTGATGTTTAGTGATTTACTTTTATTTAAATATTTCTTTGAAAATCCTGTAACTACACCCTTGTCGCCACCGTGAACACCCACGGCCCAAAACACAAGCGACAGGACGGTAAGGGTGTAAACAAATAAAAAAAATTAGGAAGCGCTGAGCCAAAAGAGGAAACGTTGCATGAGCCAAATAAATCATTCACAAAATAGGTTATAAAAATTTTAATTTATATCAAATAAGACTGGCATATAATACATTAACCATTAAATGCTTAAGTAACAATATATTAAATCGGGTAGACCGAAAGATCAAAAGGATGAATCCCAAGTAGATAATTCAAAAAAATAATGCTTTTATACTAGAAACTATAGCTTTTGTTGGCCAACATTATGTATGTATTTTATAAATAGTTTTACTATATTTTTTTAATAACTAATAAATTAGGTTTTCAATAATATCACATTAATATTAATTAAATGATTAAAGTTCCTTGTTACTTTCAATTTACTCTAAGTTTAACAGAAAAGTAATAAAAAATAATTCAAAATTTGCAGAAAACAAAAGAACTTGGGTTGCTGTTTTAATTTGAGTATAAGATTTTAGTTTTCATGTTACATTAGGTTTTTCCAAAAAAATATATTAATATTAATATAGCAGTTACAGTTACAGATGACGAAAATGCAAGAAAATTCATATACTTTGGGTAACATCTTAACCAAGATTTTCCTGTTGGATCAGTTGTGAATTAAATAAGGATTCGGAGATAGAGTCTTTCAAGTAAGATGTAAAAATTCGGTTACGCCGATACATAGTTGATGAAAACTGGTGGTTTCACAAAAATAAAATATAATTGACACATACCTCTTAAAAAAAACACAGATTTCGTAAAACACTCACGGCTCCTAGTACACTTGTTTTCGAGAGCGGATAGATACATATCCCTCGAAGGTTTCAAACATTTTTAATTCAGCAGGAAAATCTCATCAAGATGTACTTCTTAAGAAGTTGATAAACATTAGTTTCGGGAATCGAAAACCCAACTTGCAGTGTTGCATTAATCGGAACAGGTTACATCCAAACGGTACTCCAAATCATACACTCGAGTGCCACACATGAGCCCCACACTCGAGCCCTGTACAAAAGATCGTACGAGTGTCAATAATTTAAAAGCGATTTTAACAACAGCAATTTCCCACAATACCATTAAGGTAAAAAGATAAGGTTAAGTAATAGAAGGAAATAAGTACAGAATTACGAGTATATAAAAAAATAATTAACCTTAAAACAACTCGGCGCAAATGCCATTAGCTAATCTTTTAGAAAATAAATTTCTTATACAGAAAAAATAATAACTTTACAAAAGTAGTGCAGTTACAATAGATTTTAGTTTGATACAACAGGTAGCTAATAGTTTGAAATAGGCTTAAAGCTAAGCATAGTTTAGCTTTACCAAATAAAATAAAAACAGCTCGTAATAATGCTCTCAGTTCCTGGGATGCTAATAAAGTAAATTTTGCTTACCATTTCAATGGGCAGAAGAAAAATACTTTGCTAAAAAGTATTAAAACTATCAAAAGTTTAACGTAAAGAAATTACATTACAACAGTAAACGTGGCTAGATAGAACTACGCCGAAAAACACACAGGCAGGCATCACGTCGCAGCCAGCGCGAGGGACAGAAAATAGTACCAGAGAAAACCACAGGGCGCGCCAGCTAACGGCAAACAAGAGCAATTATCGGTAAATACAGATATGACAAATGACTACAATAAACAAAGCAGATCAAACATAATAAAAGTAACAATCTGGCAACCAGATGTTACAATCCAACAATTAACTTTTACTCTTGTCATTTGATCAACGATACTATACACAATAGACTGCTATTCTACAGGTCGCAATCTTAAAAACTTCCACTTTTACAGATTATTAAGGAAAAAAAACAAAAAATCACTAATTGACGTAAAACTAAGTTCTGTTGAAGAAAATGCAAAGTATAAAAGTTGTAGTTTTCCCTGTAACTTTTATTACATTTGTCGTAAAATACACATTGAGGCTTAAAGAAACCCATTTTGTACAGATTTTCATGAATAAAAAACAAAAAAATCACTAATTGCCGCTAAGCGTTGTACATAACAATATTTTCAGAAATTAATGTTGTAGATTGTTAAATATTCTGCAACTTTAATTTTATATTCACTTTTACTATTTTAAACTTCAACTATTTATCAAATTCGACAAATTATTGTTAGGGTGTTTCCCATATCTTTCACTGCAACTAATATTATAAATGGATAATATTAGACCTATAAATGCACATGAATCTACCCATTTAATTATAGTGTGTTTACAGAGATAGGTTTAATGAGAAATACAGTTACAGCTCGACCAAAACCTAGAGGTAAAGTTAGTTCAAACCCAACACTTTATATCAATAAACCATCGCTTTCTAGGTTACCTGGTATCACACCAAATAATTCAACAGAAATAGAATCAGCTGTGACTCCAGAAACCATCAGACCTTTTAAAAAAGCAGCTCTAAGAAGTCAAAAGAATTACGCAAAAGAGTAAAAAGTGGGGTATTGACGGACACTCCTGTAAAAGAAGCTTTGGAATTTGAGTATGAATCAAGAAAACGGAGTCTGTGAATGAAGAAGATAGGCCTAAAAACTAAACGCAGAGTTGATTTTCTAAGTTCATCGGAGGATGGATCGTCTGCAACTGATTATCCACCTATTTGTAATACATGGGGTGTTTCATCACTTAATGTTGGAGATTTTGCTTTAACTAGATTTGTGAATAAAAATTATGTGGTTATTTTGTGACTAAAGTAATGTGAGATGAAGAATGTTTAGTGAAATTTTGCAAAGACGTCAGTCGCAATATTTTGTTTATCTGCATGTATATGACTTAAGTTTAATTAAGTTTTCAGTTATACTTTTATTGCCGAAGTCAGTTTCGATGGCAGAACGGGAAGGCATGTTTTCTATTCATGACGTATTAGAAATTGTTTTTATCAATTATCTATAGGCCTACATTGCGACTTTGTTTTAATTTATATTTAAATAGGCCTTATTATAAACTT
This sequence comes from Catonia carolina, assembly GCA_035578175.1. NCBI lineage: Eukaryota > Metazoa > Arthropoda > Insecta > Hemiptera > Achilidae > Catonia > Catonia carolina. The sequence continues at coordinate 48,260,481 of JAQMRL010000001.1, forward strand.
TTTATTTTGTAACTATTTTATCAATAAGTAATGTCTATAAACTATTACTGAATTCACTTTTTGTACAAACCTGAAGGCATGAAAAAAATTTAGTAAATGTTTTATTATGTGATAAAGTTTCTCATTGGGTCAAGCCTCTTTGTGATGGTTCAAATCTCCCATACCCCTCGGTCAAACCTCCCTAATCCAGAGAGGGTTGACCCAAAATATATAGGTATGCAAAACTAATTTATAACCATACTACTTGAAATCATGTTGTTTTGAAACTTTGCAGAGTACGAAATAAAGTTCCATCAAAGCGTAGAGTGGTTAAATATCTTGTTAAACTTCTTAATCTTAAGAAGAAGGAAATTTTAAAAAGTGGGTCAACCCTCCCCAGTAACACCACAATAAACAAAATGTTACATTTAACATGAAAGTTTTCTACATGTGATCGAAATATCTAGTACTGTATTCTAATTTGAATTATTCAGTTACAAACCTGGAGCTGTGCGCTATCTATTGACATTGAGATCAACTAAAACGGAAGTCACGTTTTATTGTTATACGGCTTTGAATAACTATTACAATTTTTATAATGTATATGTCACCATATTAGATGAGTTACTTATGCGTATCGTTGCTGAACGATCTTATTTTGTCAGACCTGGACACTTTCAAAAGTCCTGGGACAGGTTTTACATCCTTTGTAACTAGCAGGATGATTCCCTTTGCAATTCACACATCGTGCCGCGATTTCTGGTGATTTTTACACGACGTAATGGTAGCAGGATCTTAACCACACTTTACGCATCGATGCGGTCTATTACATCGGTTCCTGGTGTGGCCGTACCGTTGACACCTTTTACATTGCGCAACGTCTTTTTACTTTCTCTTGCCTATATGAATATATAGGAAGGAAAGTATTGTTTTCATGTCGATTTTTCGAAATCGAGTTTTCACCGGATCTATACGTTTTCAGACCCCCTGAACCCAAAAAACATGTTTTTAGCGATTGGTCTGTGTGTGTGTGTGTGTGTGTGTGTGTGTGTGTGTGTGTGTGTGTGTGTGTGTGCGCGCGCGCGCGCGTGTACGTGTGTGTGTGTGTATGTGTGTGTGTTCGTGTGTGTGTGTGTGTGTGTGTGTGTGTGTGTGTGTGTGTGTGTGTGTGTGTGTATGTGTGTGTGCGTGTGTGTGTGTGCGTGTGTATGTGTGTGAACAGAATATCTCAAGAACGGAACATCGTACAAACTTGAAACTTAAGTTACATACCACTACCGGACCCGACACGAACATTTTCATTAAAATCGGCCAACCGGAAGTGGTAGTTTATTCGTATAATTTTTCACTTTTTTGCGATTTTCTCAAAAATTGGTCCTACGATTTTTTTTTAAATCGCCTGGTTTACTACATTTTTTATGCTCTACAAGATAGGGTAAGCGCCATGTGTGCTGAAATTCTGCGTGAGGCTGTTTTTACGTAAAAACATTTTCTTTTTAAGATTGCGGCTTTAATATGCATTTTAGCGCAAAACGTTATATAATAAAAGTTGTAGAGAATTTAAAATCCTACAACTTTTATTTCAAACAATTTTTTGTCTAACGCTTGGTTTAGCGGTAATTAGCAATTTTCTGTTTTTTTCACACGAGAACGTGAGAAAAATCTATTTTTTTAAGATTTCGGCCTTAGAATGCATATTACGACAAAAGTGTATTAAATAAAATTTATAGGAAATTAGGAGATCTACAACTTTTATTTTAAGCATTTTTTGTACAGTACCTAGTTTAGCGTAAATGAGCGATTTTCCGTATTTTTAAGCCAAACTGAGGTCGATTTTAATTTTGCGTATTTCACTAATGTTATTTGAGGTTAGTTTTTGTTTATTTCTAATGTTTCATTACTTATGTTAGGTTTATTGTTAGTTATTTGCATTGGCAAGAGAAAGTTGTGTGAGTGTTTCACACCAGATTTTTTAATGTACGGAGCTTCGAACGCCACAATGGTATGATTAAGATTGCTTATATTAAAAATATTTTTATTATTGGGGTTTGGTTAAAGATCAATAAAGAACAATGCTAGAGATACTGTTAGATACTCGGTGAAAAACATGTGTAATACTCGGTGAAAAACATATGTAATACTCCGTACGTCATGACCCCATTTGTTTAGTTCCGTTATTACATGCACAGTAGACTACCTAAAACATGTGTTTTTTAGTTACGGTGATAAATCTACGCTTTCAGAGTAATGCATCCCCCTCATAACTACGATAAGCTCTTTTTTTTTTTTTTTTTTTTTTTTTTTTTTTTTTTTTTTTTTTGGTTTAACGTCCGACTGTTCTGCAATTACTGCTAATGCAGACGGTGAAGGTTGAAATGATTATTTTGTAACGTATGAAAAGATGCCGTGCCTGAATGGGATTCGAACCCAAGACCGCATGATGAGAGGCGAGCACGTTACCAACTGCGCCAATGCGACCGGCTATACGATAAGCTCGTTCATGTTTTAATTTATACGTATAATGACATATTTGTTAATTATATTATGTTTCTCTGATTATTTTATTAGTTAAAATGTCTGAGGGCATTTTAACTGTATATCCGGACCTCAAAGTGGTCATTTTAAATTTCTCATCAGGAGAATCACGAAATTTATTTGATGTAAAATATTTGTCAGTTCAATAATAGATTGAACGCCTGCAACAAAGGTTCAGGTTTCAGCTCTTTTTACTTTCTCTTGCCTATATGAATATATAGGAAGGAAAGTAATGTTTTCATGTCGATTTTTCGAAATCGAGTTTTCACCGGATCTATACGTTTTCAGACCCCCTGAACCCAAAGAACATGTTTTTAGCGATTGGTCTGTGTGTATGGGTGTGTGTGTGTGTGTGTGTGTGTGTGGGTGTGGGTGCGCGCGTGCGTGTGCGTGCGTGTGTGTGTGTGTGTGTGAACAACATATCTCAAGAACGGAACATCGTACGAACTTGAAACTTGAAACTTAAGTTACATACCACTACTGGACCCGACCCGAACATTTTCATCAAAATCAGTCAACCGGAAGTAGTAGTTTATTCGTATAATTTTTCACTTTTTGCGATTTTCTCAAAAATTGGTCCTACGATTTTTTTTTAAATCGCCTGGTTTACTACATTTTTTATGCTCTACAAGATAGGGTAGGCGCCATGTTTGCTGAAATTCTGCGTGAGGCTGTTTTTACGTGAAAACATTTTCTTTTTAACATTGCAGCTTTAATATGCATTTTAGCGCAAAACGTTATATAATAAAAGTTGTAGAGAATGTAAAATTCTACAACTTTTATTTCAAACATTTTTTTGTATAACGCTTAGTTTAGCGGTAATTAGCGATTTTCTGTTTTTTTTCTCACGAAAACGTGTGAAAAATCGATTATTTTAAGATTTCGGCTTTAGAATGCATTTTACGACAAAAGTGTTTATAATAAAATTTATAAGAAATTAAAAGATCTACAACTTTTATTTAAAGCATTTTTCTCTACAGAGCCTAGTTGAGCGTGAAAGATTGATTTTCCGTATTTTTAGGCCAAACTGAGGTTGATTTTCATTTTGCGTGTTTCTCTCATGATTGAAATAAGGTTATGATTTTGAGGTTAGTTTTTTATTTATTTCTAATGTTTTATTTCTAATGTTAGGTTTATTGTTAATTATTTGCACTGGCAAGAGAAAGTCGTGTGAGTGTTTCACACCAGATTTTTTTTTTTCTTAAAATTGTTCCGATTCGCTTATTGATTCGAATCTTTTGGGTAAATGTTCAGTAGTTGGACGCACCCCCGATTTTGAAAATTTTTTTGTATTATTCATTTTTGTGTGCTGATTCCGAATCTGGAATTATTTTTGGGGGTAAACCACTGTGAAATTAGTTATTGGCCCTTTTATATTATATAATGACAACCTCACTTTCCCGCAATGTTGTTAATTAATGCCGTGATATTTCAACGTATGTATATATTTTAAGATACAGATTAATTTTATATTGATAGTAATATTATCGGTTGTTACGAGCATTTATAGTTGCACATAACAACCGATAATGTATATTAGCTCATTAAAGAGTAGGTTATCGGTTGTTACAGACATTTATAGTACATAATAACAACCAATAACCTATTCAACATTTATTGTTACTTAATTTAACGTTGTTTATTTAATAATTTAAAAATCTATTTTTTAAATAATAATGTATTAAAAATTTTGTTTTAATTTTTGCGAATTGTCATGACGTCATAATTTCAACGGATGATGGTGAACGTGTCATTGGTTACGTCATTATTAAGATTGTTATTGGTTAAAATATGCGAAAATTGATTAAAATAGTATTACAAAAACAAAATACCCGAAATAGAAATTAATATATTAACGGTGTTTCATAAAATATTATACATACGTTGAAATATCACGGCATTAATTCACAACATTGCGGGAAAGTGAGGTTATGTCGTTATAGCCTATGATACAAAAGGCCCTGTAACTAATTTTACAGTGGTTTGCTCCCAAAAATAATTACAGATTCGGAATCAGCACACAAAACTTAATACATAAAAATTTTCAAAATCGGGGGTGCGTCCAACTACTGAACATTTACCGTTATTTTTTAGCTGATGAAATCTTATCCGGCTTGCTAGTCGTTAGTTAAATTTAATTCAGATTGTGTGCGCAATGTGGAATCTCTGAGAACAAAATTCTGCGATACTGAAGGCAGTGGTTGTTATATTTCCTGTTGTGAAGGCCAAAGGCATCATTACAACCAGCTAACATACCTTCCATATCGAAACAAATTCTGTAAAGTATGAATTAAAATACAACTACTCACTGTTTATAACAAGGAACTGATGCAAATAGATTATTGACTCAGCCTCACTCACTCGAAACACTACAAGAACTTCTACAAATTCACCATAATCTGAAAAGAATACAAACACATACATTTTTTTTACATGTATATTTCGTAGAAAACCGGAAGTCGAAGTAATTTTGAAACTGAACACCTGATAAACCTATTCTGACGGATAATTACTAGTCAGCTGTTTATTAATGTAGCCTGCAATACTGACTGCTAAATGCTCGAAGTTAGGTTAAAAAGTGTAAGTGTATCTAATATCTTTTTAATGTACACTATACAAAAATTACACTAATATCTTTCTTTTGAATTGTAGAAACATCATCCGTGTTAGCCAGACTAGAATTACCCCATATACTGAAATACCATAACGAATGTGAGACAAAATTATACCATGATAAGCTGCCAATAGTAAGTATCCATTATTAAAGTGCCTTTTAGTACTTTACATTGTCTTTGTCATCAGTGATATTGATTTTCTGACAATTCATCGAAGTTAATGCAAACATATAGATGCGCAGTAGTTGAACCTTCGGTGATGTCACTGCTGGTAATTTGGTGGAGGTGATATTTGATTGGCGATTATCCGATCAGGCCATGTTGTGCCTTGCCACCAGGCCAGTCATTTAACCCCACCCTGCGCGATAACGGAGCTTTATTAACCCAGATGAGTTCAATCTTCGGTGATGTCATTGCTAGTAGTATAGTAAGGTGGAGGAGATTTTTGGTTAGCTATTCCTCTCACTAAGCACTATTGAGCCTTCCTACCGGGCCACCAATCTATCCCTATCGCAACGACTGAGCGATGTTAACTTAGATGATTTATACTAATACAAATTATATCTTATCTTAAATTATATCTTATGTCAATGAGCCCAACTCATTATCTGATTTCATAATTTTAGCAAATAAAATTTTAGGCTTACAGATAAAAGGACTTCAAACGTAATCATTTATTTTGTGCACCTGATTAACCTGATTAAAAAACATATTCTTACCAATTGAACTCTAGTAAAAAAATTACTGCATGAGGATGTTCATGAACAATGAATAATTTAAATATAATAATGAATTATTAATTTAATTATCACAACGTTGCTAGCTGTCGACAGGAACTTATGACTCTGTTGAGGATTGTTATAAGGATTCACTGAGTAATCTAATGGAAACTAATTTCGCAATGTTTTTACTATATTTTTATTTGTTCTTAATATTTGCGTATAAAATAGGTAAGCAACTATTCTGTACTTATGTTTATTCACTTATGTTACAAAAAAAAAACTTATTGGTTTACAATATTTTTCGTCATTTAAAAAAATATGTTCTGTATCAAACCTTAAGTAGTAACGGTATGACGTACGTCATGATTTGTTTTATGTAGGCTACAACTGCACTCGCACATCTATAACTGGATGGATGGGTTCTAATCAATCCATGTATTGTACTTTTTTTATATTTCTTCTGTTCTTGAGAGTTCGATAGTTTATTTTTTAATTACGAATCATACTAGATACTATAACATTAAGTGTCAAATTATTTTGATAATGTTAACAAATAAATAAATGCATTTGATTACTTTTAAAATAATTTTATTTTACATTAAAATTTCAATTTTTACCACCTCTGTAGCTTAGTGTTAACATGCTTGACTGCAAGGAGGAATGTCCGGGTTCAATTACCAGCTAGCATGTGGAAACTTTAATGCATAAGACCTTTTGCTACTGTTCATTACCCCCTAAACAAGCTGTTATGCAACTCCTTTAAGTGTTAAAGCGAGTTCCATCTAATTTAATTTTTACTATATTTACCTAGGTATAGTACATTTGTTTTAGGAAGAAAATTGTAAGGGGAGGGCGAGTAGGTAGAGTAGGGATCGTTTCAAGGGGCAAGTGTCGTCTCCTTCTCACTTAATGATCATTCCCTCTCTTTCTAACTGTATACTACTGTTACAACTACGAGGTTCTTCCCCCACCACTAAACAGAACAGCTCAGCGGCACAGAGCGTTGGAGGGAGAGCTTCTAGCTAGAACAAATGACCTATAGTCTTTTTATGAACAGTTGAGAATGTTATAAATAGTTAAAAATAATTGTAAACCGCGCAAAATTATCTTAGTAGGCTTAATACGTAAAAAAACTAAACATTGCTTCAATTATGAAAAATACTGACTCTGTTACTGTTTATTTTGGTGTTAACAAAAGCTTTTAGGAACTATGTACGGTCTGCCGCATGAATTGTATATTCATTCTAAGCTTGTTAGTTTGTTGTTAGTTGAATTGCATATTCATTCTAAGCTTGTATAACTTAGTCGATTTGTTTAGCGATGGATATTGTAGGCTACTACTGTTTTCCAAAATATTGAATTTGGTCTGCAAACCTTGTAACTGTACGCGTAATTAATTTGATATTTTCTCTTTTATGTCGATGATGTGAGTCAAGTCACCTGATATTATTTGTACTATTGGTGTAAACATTGATAATTCCTAATGATGACTAATGTGTTATAAGTTGGGTAAGTTTATTTCATAAACCTATTAGGCTTACTCTTTTTAGATGAACAAGTCTTATTTCAAATAATAGAACGAATATAATTTTTAAATAAATTGTGAATTATTTAAAATAATTTTTAAGCAATAGAACGCAGGCGTAGGATGATTATTCTTTAAGTAGATTATCAGAGTTAATGTCTTTAGAGTTAAGGTCGGATAGTAAGGCGCTGTCCGGTCGTAACGTCACAAGCTTTTATATTCACCCGGTGTACTGTAGTTCCTTTTCACTGGGTTCAGGTACTAGAATGACTATTTTTCTAGTGACGCCTTCTGACCTGCTGTTACATTTAAACCGCTGAAATTAAGCACGATACCCAATTTCGAACTGATATCGGCTACAGAGGACCAATAGTACATTTTATGGGAGTCAGTAGGTGCTATAAGACTATAACGATGACAGCCTGACAAGAGAATGGCGAAGGAATAAGTGATTTTTTTACAAGGTATAACAGCATAAAGATGGGAAAATGAGGATTCACAATTCTTATCAGAATAAGAAAATTAAAATTAGTAACATCACTTACTTGAATTAAGTACTTGACAATTTGTACGACATTAGAGTAAATTGATTTCCGTTCTGGAATCTTCGTTGCAGTTGCAGTGGCAGGAACAAAGGCTAACTAACGACACTTTATAGTTAACTAACTTAATCACAAACCACATAGTTTATTTTATATTAATATAGTCAATAGTTGATTCAACAATAATTATTACAGTCAACACAAACGAAGAAATGACAAAGCAACTCGTTGCAAAACATTGACCGGGAGTGATGGTACGATGCAACTTCACTAATAAAGCACATATACATAAACATATACATATAAGCACATATAACATATACTAATAAAGCACTTATGTATGATTGAGAAGTGAATGAAAAGCCAAGAAGAGAGGGGATGTTCGGAACTAAGAGCGACTGAAACAGGAACGGAGTAGAGGAAGCGTGTATGAGCCATTGGAGGGAAAACCATCTCGTTCTACTCTGTGGACAATGCGAACTGGGACAACTCTTTCCCTACGTGTACACACAGTTCCGCATAAAGTATATCCATTACCTATTCTTTCAACAAAACCTACAAATTAATTGAATTACGTTTGCTTCTTCTTCTTTGCACTAAACATTTGTAAAAACATGACTTAAGTGTTTACGACTCTGAACTATTAATCTTTATATTTTATATTCCACTGCACTACACTCTATTCCGTATTTTCATCGCCATCCTCTGAGGAGTCCAAACTGTCGTCTCCTAAATTGATGACGAAACGTTCAATTACGTTTTTGAAAGGCCCTTGTAACTTCCGATACTCATCTTCGTTTTTCTAAATATGATCACGGTGTTTCATTCAGGTACAGCATATTTTCATACGTTACAAAAATCATTTCATCCTTCACCGTCTGCACTAACAGCAATTGCAGAAAAAAAAATTCTTTCCAATCCTCGACTGAAACATCTGCGAACTTTTGTTTGTTTATTTCCAATATTGAAGTTGTCGTGAAATCCACATTTTCAGGTGCGACTCGCGCACGCAACTAACTAAACGAATTGGTCTGAATATATATCAAACATAACTGGTATTCTACAAACGAATTATTAAGGTTGCGTGAGTATGGCGGACCAAGTTGAGTGTAAAGCGCGTGTGACGGCAATGGCTCTGATAATACCTGGCCAATCAGAGTCTCGTGTTTTCGGCCAATGAAGAAGCCCAATTCTATCCAATCAGATGTCTTCTTTTGCGTCAATTTGATTAGTTAATATTGTACAATCAGAGAGGTTATATTACTGTACTACGTCAGACTGATATAAACCAATCAAATAGTATCTTGAGCGTTACGTCATTCGTCAAGATGATGCTTTCTGATAGGTCCGTACTCTTGCTGGGCGTCACGTCGAGTAAAATTTTGACATAAGGCTCACCCAATGTCAACCTTTAGTTAACGGTAGAGCAGAACATATGAGAGTATCTTGTACTCGAGATTTATAATTTCTAGGTTGGTATCACTACCAAATGTGTAGTACCCCCTTGTAGGGATCTTTCAGGTACTACTTAACGAAATTGAAATTGTTTTCTGTTACTGCAGAATGTTTACTCGGGTTTTTTTAAATCTTGAATGTTCATTCAAAACCGAAAAAACAAAAGAAAATGAAAGAGATTTCTTTTTCTGAGTTGTTCGATTTTAGTAACCTAATTTTTGGCCAGTAATGTATCATATTTTTAAGGTAATGATTTTTTACAATTTTAAATTTAAAAAAATACTAAACATAGTAGGCAACTGAAATTTCTAAGTCAAAATATCTTGAGACGTATCACAGTTGATATCAAACCGGATAAGAAAATATTACTGATTAATTCCGTTTTATAACAAGATTACTAGTTTGCTCTACCAACGAGCATTAGTCGAAAAGCAATAAACAATGGTCTAACGAAATGATGATAGGCTATATAGATGTTTGATGTAATTTCGAAAAAAAAATTAATTGGCTTTATTCATATTTAATTCCTCCCGGTATTTTAAGATGCATTAAATTAATTTTGCCCGTAATAAAAAAGTAGAGTGTTAAACATTTTTTTGCACTCGATTTGCTAGTTCCAGACTTTAAAAATACGTTCTTTTTAAACGCTTTTATTTAACTTACTCATGGATCCATAAAATCTTGCAACTTAAAATTTTAATACTTCTACCGTATCAATATGAATCAAACTTTGCACACTTGTTTATCTTCGATGACAATACGCTGTCATAAAAAAAATTTACAAAAAAATTTTTTTTAAACGCTTTTATTATTACAAAATAACTTACTCTTGGATCCATCAAATCTGGCAACTTAAAATTTTAATACTTCTACCGTATCAATATGAATCAAACTTTGCACACTTGTTTATCTTCGATGACAATAGGTGTTTGTAAAAAAAAATTACAAAAAAATTTCAAAAAAAATTTTTGAAAAAATTTTTTTTCAAAAAAAAATTAAAAAATTTAAAAAACGCTTTAATTTAACAATTACGTAAAAAAAGTAACTAAAAAGAAAAAAATAAAAAAAATTTACAAAAAAAATTAACAAAAAAAATCACAGAAAAAAAATTATAAAAAAAATAAAAAAAAAAATTTTAAGAAACGCTATTATTTAACAATGATTCAAATAAAAAATGAACTAAAAAGAAAAAATAAAAAAAATTACAAAAAAAATTACAGACATTACTGTTACAAATAAAAGCGTGGCGCATTTTTATACAACGAATATTTTACAATAAAATGCGCCACGCTTTTATTTGTAACAGTAATGTCTGTAATTTTTTTTATTTTTTCTTTTTAGTTCATTTTTTATTTGAATCATTGTTAAATAATAGCGTTTCTTAAAAATTTTTTTTTTATTTTTTTTTATTTTTTTTATAATTTTTTTTCTGTGATTTTTTTTGTTAATTTTTTTTGTAAATTTTTTTTATTTTTTTATTTTTAGTTACTTTTTTACGTAATTGTTAAATTAAAGCGTTTTTTAAATTTTTTAATTTTTTTTTGAAAAAAATTTTTTTCAAAAATTTTTTATCACATGGTCAGCCAATTATATGACTGATGCACTTAAGAACAGAAGAGGTAGAAGTTTAAACGACACTAGCCAGCGTTATCTCTTCTGAGAGTCATGAATTTCATTTTACAATCAGACCCTGTTGAGAATGAAGTGAATGTGTCATTCTGAGGGTGGAGAGTAGCTGACTTTCGTAGGGACTGGCATTCTGATACAGATAATTTTTAACTCTGTGAGAAGGACAGGTAAACCAGTTCAACTCGTCTCATTCTGAAAAGATTGTAGAGGTTCATACCAGCCTATCGGCCTAAATGCGCCACATCTGGCGCATTTTTTTGGTACCAGCCTATCGGCTGGTACCAAAAAAACAAATGTCATTTCACAACAGTTTCAACAGCTCTGCATTTATCTATTTTTAAGTTTACTAACAAATTTTATTTGCAATAAAGAATATTATTAGCCTACCGTACTTAAGAGAACGCATGAATTGTTCGTTAGCGGAACGTTAAAAAATCGCATCTAATAATATTTAATTAAATTGTAATGTTCGAACAAGCGGCCTACATTAACTCATATTATAGGCCTAACACTTTGTAAAATCACACCTATCAAGATTACAATAAATTTTTTGCTTATACTTTCACTACTACAATTAAGCGAATGCTATAGCCTAATTATTTTTTTTTATTTATCTCATCTGCACGCGTTAGGTGTTAAAGGTTATAGTTTTTTAGAGTTTGTGTGAAAGATATAAATTTCCCGTTAATTAACAGATCCGAAATCAACGAAGAATAAACTTTACAAAACGTTACTTGACAAAATATTTTTGACCTACGCTATAATTGTGTTTAACAGACACGAAAATATATAAATATATAATGAACAGGAAATCATAAATGAGAACAAATTAGTCACATCATTCTGTCTTGACAGATTTTTGATAACAGTGAAAACAAAGCGTGGTGACCGTGGGTGAGTTGCACATTACAGTAGCAATTGTATACTTTTGTGACTGTACAGTCATTGCAAGGCGTGTGCTGAAAAGTGGAGTAGATAAACACCGAAGCTGCTTGTGCCAATTCGAATTGTCCAACGTATACCAAAATTGCAATTGTGCACTAAGTAATAATGGAATATTCTGTAGGCAACTGGGCGGATTAGAACTGTTTAGCGCGCATATTTAAAAACCATAATCATTCATACTTAACACCTACATTGTAGCCAGTTTTGTTGATGTAGCCTGGCTATAATCACATGTGTTGGTAGGCTACATTTACTACAAACATTGCATTTTGCATTAAAACCACATTAATTGACACACTTTAATTTTTCAGTTAATGGACAAATAAAGGGGAAAGATTTTATAGATTATGTACTTCTTATTATTGAACCGGAATCACCATATCCACAGGTAGTATAATGTTTTTATAACATATAATTTTAGTGTACTCAGTAGTCATTTTGTAACACAGACATAGTAAGTTATTTCAAAATAGAAAAAAAGAAAGTGAAGTAGTCGCTGTTTATTGTGATCACGTCAGGAAATTTTGGATTCTGATGGTGTAATCCGGTAATCATGTCTAAAAATGTAATTGGCAATTAATTGCCTCATCAACGAACAGGAGCATTGCGCATACGTCTAAAGCAGTAACAGTACTACTCAGATTTTCAAAATTAAAATCGGGTTTTCAAAAGTTAAAAAAATTTCTCAAGTTTTACGAACGTACATGGATAACATACGTGAAATGAAAAAGTAACTCAAACAGTTTTAGCTGTGTGGAAGCTCATAAACCGTTTCCTATACCTTCTACTGTTACAGTTTCGTACGTAGGCCTACTCCTAGGAAATCCACGAGTAAGGCCAGCCGCTAATTAATTCCAGTGTCCTCTATGTGGTGGGTTTTAAGGAACCCATTCATATCGTTTACTGCTGTTACAAGCTCTAAAGCCTACAAACAGATTATAGTTTGCATACTTCGTAGATGAAATGATGTACCGTGACGCGAATTCTTTCTTTATCGTGTCTTATTTAGTGACGAAAAATAAACACTCGTAGGGGAGAGCGGGTTAATGCCGTGCACTTGAGCTAAATTATTTTTCTTTTTTTCTGAAATCAAATCAAATATGAAATCATCTCACTTTCTCAAACACTTAATTCCCTACAAGTTTTCCATTTGATATTTCGAATATTAATCTTTTTAATTTTGTACAGGTATATTACAAAAATGTAACTCTGCGCGGTATTGCCTCAAGGGCTGGGATATAACAGCCGTGCATATAACACTGGCGTAATACCGTGTATCGGCCTATAAGTGTGTGGCAGACTTGGGTGGAGTGGAATTTTCGATTTTCTAGCTGTGATATTAGCTTTAAGGGGTGTAGAGGGTCCACGTGTGGAGCGCAGTATTTTTTTAACAACACTAAAATCTTACAAACATGTGAATTACAACACTGGGTGCAGTTTGGTCATGAATTTGTTGCATTATAAACAATTGCATTTATTGCAGTCTGCAAATTGTGTAATTTAAATTCAGAAATAAATCTAGCAGATGTAAATAAACATTTTTTCAGCTCCTACAGTGAATATTGTTTTTTTATCTTTTTGTAGATCAGTATGATGTTTGTAGAACCTCATATTATGCGTTTGAAGGTTGACTGGTTAACAGAAGGTTTATATTTTCATGGTCCACTGAAATGGCCAGGAAATATAACTTTTGAATTGAATGGTACAGTCAGATTGGAATTTGAGAAAGTAAAGAAAGAACGATGGGAAAATGTATACATTCCTTTGGTGGATGGTGATAGAATTAATTATGAATTTCCTAAAATATATCCTGTTACAGTTGTTGAGAACAAACCTATGTCAGCTAAAATCCATACGCTAAAAGTTAAATATGTGGATAGAGTATTCAACACATTTGAACCTGGACGATGGACTAATGTTGTTAAAACCTTAGATGGTAAATAGCTATACTTACTGTTACATAAGTTAATGTTTTGTTTCTCTGTACGTAGATGTATCGTTAAGTTTTCCATCCTGTAGCCACGCACAATATATCGATCTAATAGTAAGTTGTTGTAACTTGTGTCTTGCTATTAAATTGTATTAAGTACTATCTTAAGTCAATCATTAATTTTTTTAAATCAAAGGTTGTTTATAAAGTTTCCTACTGATCCGTAGAGGACCAGTTAAATAGTAGAAGTCAGGCCATCTCCTAGGTTACATGTTGATGCTGATGAAAAAGGCATGTAAAGGCGAAGTAGGCAACACATTATTCCTATCACGCCTGGTAAAGATACTGAAGGGACTTCCAGTCCCTTTTTTCTTCATAAAATTTACGAAATTTTTCTCCAGTAAAGGCCACATATTTATCAAATCAGCTTTCTTTTCAACACTGACTGGAAGTAATGTTCTGTATACAAGGGAAGAAATCTTGTAATTAGTGGAGGTAAAGGGAATACCCTTTACCAAATTTTGCAGAAATGTGCAGTGACCACGGCTGTATTATACATATTATGACTTTTTTTAACTTTTATCGTAAAAGAATCATCTGACGTTAGTTGCAACCACATTACTTTTGTTACTTTTAAATTCGGATCTGGTTTAGTAGTTTTTTCTAGTTCATCAAGTCTCTAAAATCTGTCTGTTGCGTTTCTACTATTCATTATACGTATTATGACTTTTTCTAACTTTAATCGTAAAAGAATCATCTGAAGTTAGTTAGTTAGTTAGTAATTGGTTTGTTTAACTTAGCTTTAGCAATTACAACTTTCACTCCTCCGGGACCATGACGGACATCACCCTTTTTCCGTTCAATTAAAGCAATATCACGGTTACTCGGTTAGTCTGTTCAATTTTTGTAAAGTATCGTACATGAACTAGAAAATTATATAAGGCAAGCAGTTTCCAGTTATTGTTTGTTTGTTATTGTTTGTATTGACACATCGGTCGGACCAAACAACTAACGTTGTTTCTTCACTATCAAACAGTTTTTCATAGCGTGTTGTTATATAATGCGATACACAAGATGCATTTTCTGCAAATTCTTTCTTAGCTATAGATGATTGCTGCAAAATTTGTACCCGTGTTGTGTATGGCCAAATTATAACTCCGATAGTTGTTGATAAAAAATGGTAGAGTGCTTAAGATTCGGACAGAATAGAACCTGTTGCACTCATATTGTATCACTGATTTTTGTATCTTCAGGCGTTCAGACTCAGTGTCTGCAGATTGTACCTTAATGAACAATTTATCGCAATATTTACTACTAATCAATTAATCTATTTATTTATTTATTTATCACTAAGGAGCCGGCCAAATTTGAGATTAAATTCTGATCTGAATATATTTTCATAAACATGTTTTTTTTAATTGTAGGCCTATTAGGGGATAGGCCTACAATAGATAAGTCTGGCTTTAAATAATTTTTAGATGTTTTACCAAGACAGTAATTTTTTACATCATCTGAAGTGGAATGAAGCCTATTAATGTGTAAACCTCTGCTGTCATTTATAGACTGCGATGTAGGCCTATTCATTTTTTCTTGTAAAATATGTACTTTTCTGGGAGATACCTGATATGTATCACAGAAGGTTTTAAGGCAGATGTGTTTTAATTTGCCATTAATTTTAATGAAATAATTACATGAACACTTATGCTGAGATGTGCTGTCATCGTTACCTGGTCTTCGCTTTGGCTCACGTATTTCTATATGGTTGCTAAGAAATAATGACTGTTCATTATAGACTATTCCATAAAATTGATCAAATACTTTCTTTTACAATTTGTATATATATATGCCACATCCTTTTCTTGGACACTTTGCATTGCAGACACAATCCTTGTATAAAACAAAATAATTGCATTTCATATCATTAAATCAAACATTATTTGCATGTATGCGAGTTATTGGAGGGTTTAAGCAATTTTTTGACAACAACAAATTACTTTATAATCAAAATTAATTGACTTTTACAATTTTACGTTCTCCTCTCAACACTTTGGATTCGTAGAATATTGCTAAAAATTTGTGTTTGTGGGCTAAAAAAAATATATATATTATGATCAAAATTAAATTAAATTTATTAATCATATGAATTAAATAAATTAGATAAATTTACGTTACATGACCAATAAAACGGACACATTTTTATAAAAATTAAACAATGTAGGAATAACTTAGTATAGGTCATGTTAGTACAAAGTTATTCCACTCACTAATGCGATGCTGTTTTTGCTCCAATTTATTCTCCTTTCTGCTTGTGCATGCTGAGCGACTGTTTCTTAACCTTTTTCTTTTGATATATTTCCATTCTCTAACATTAATATTTCTTTTTCTAGCTAAATTCATTTTATAAAACACGTTGGGTGAACACTACAACTGCTTACATCCGCCATAGACATTTTCATTTAACCATAGAGTAAGTAAGAATAGAGAGGGAACTGAGATAGGCCAAATGCAACACTGTTTGTCGTCTGCTAGTGTTACTGGGTTACGATGATAGAGTGTGTGTTGGCGTCGCTTTAAAATTTGGATCCTAGGCGTCATACAGAGCAAGCGTGTTGAGAGCAATTCGTACGTTAATAGCTTCGTAGTGGCGTATAAGACCACGGTTGTTTGGGGACTATATTTTATTTACAATGAAATTTTATTAGGTAAAAAAGTGTTTTCTTCGCAGAGGTATAGGGAACGTCGTATCTTCTGTTTTCCAAGAGACGAAAACCTATAAGTATTAATATGATAAGTAAATACGTGTAGGCCAAAATACATCTTGTTTGTTTGTAGGTTAACGAATACAAAGCACATTTACTACTAGCGAATTAGTAAATAATGAAATACCTACATGAATTGCCTATTTTAATTATTGTACACATTCTCTAGTGATTAAGTTTGCCTGATATAATAATTAGGTTATTAATTAAATTATTAATAACTAATACTTAATTAGTATTAGGTTATTAATAATTAGGTTTGGGATATAGGTTAGGTCATGTGCCATTTTACTGGTTAGCTTTCTTTTTAATAGATGTGATGTGAAACTACTATAACTGTTATTACATCAGGCAAACTTAAGCACCAGATTTATGTAATAAATAATAATTTAAAAGTAGAAGGCAATTTATACATTTAATATTTACTCAATCCGTTAACGATTAACCTAAACACATACAAGATTTATTATGGCCTGTACGTATTTACTAATCATATTAATACTTACAGGTTTTTCGCTTTCGGAAAACAGAAGAAATCACGTTCCCTAACCCTCTGCGAATAAAAACACTTCTTTAAGTAACAAAATTTCATTTCATTAACTATAACTAATCTCAACCGACTGTTTCATTACCACCGTAATCGCCAATCACCAAACTGTCAATGCGACTAAAAACAATTAGTTCCCAAAAATTTTAATTATAAAACAAAAAGTAAAATGAAATAAAAAATAAATATTGTATAGGAAAATAGGCCAAAATTCAAAATCTCCTCGTATGCGCTACTAGCGCATTCTACAGGCGTTGGATTAAAAAAATAGTAGCAGACGGAAAACGTTAAAACACTTTGTACATGGGAGTTCCCCCGCTATTCTTACTTACTCTATGCATTTAACGTTACTCCAGGAATACCATTAGTATACTTTGAGTATATACCTTCCATTATATACCTTTGAGTATACTATATGGAGACAACATTGCCTATAGTTGCCGTGTCTTACAACTGCCGCAAATGTAGGGGAAGGGTGGGCAAAGTGGCCACGCTAAGGAATTTTTTTTTTTATCTTGAAAAAAATAAATAAGAAATAAACTATATATTAACTTACGATATCCTAAGTACTTAAGCTACATAAGACAATTTTTATTTTGACTTTATTTTGGTAAATTTTTTGTATATATATTTTTTACTCTAACCCTACCAAATGGCCACTTTGCCCGATATAAAATACAAAATTTAAACTGAATTTGTATAGTAAATGCAAGTGTATTTTTAAAATAAAAACATTATTACCATCGTTAAAAAAGAAAATTTCACACTGAGTTTATTTACAAACGTCACAAATAAAGTCATTGTCTTCTTCTTCACACCCGGCACAAGCCTCATGTGCCCATTGTAAACAGCCCGAACACCTTATCCATCCTTCATTTTCCCTTGACTTGGAATACAAGTCTCCGCAGAAAAGGCAATCAGTATCACTCACGTCACTGTCTGAGTCAGTAAACAGAGTACGCTTCGCTGATTTTGATTTCGTTTTCTGCTTTCCTTCAACTTTTTCTTTGCTTCCTTCATTCCTCTTCTTAGGCCTACTCTGTTTTTCATTTATCAGTTCCAGCTTTATTTTCTTAAGTCTTTCCTTTTCTTCTTTTTCTACTTTTGCGGCTACTAGTTCCATCTTGAAAGGGCTTGAGGTTAAAACTGCAGCTGTTCCTTTTTTTCGTTTATTTTCTCGTTTGATAATAGGCCTATTTGCTTTAGGGATTGGAACAATATCCTGTGGGCTTACAGCAAAAGTATAGGGCCTATTGGTCTTGGAGATGCTGACTAAATCACATGAAGTACTGCAATGAGGCAGTGAGCTGGGTTGGCATGTTGAAATACTTGGCTTTGGCGAGTCTTTAGAGATTAGAACAAATGTAGAGTTTGGATCTCCAGATCCTACAGTGGCATTTTGTCTGTGGTCATTGGAAAAAATAGGATCTCCAGCGTTGGATGCAGAGGTTGCTGGTCGGCAATCTATCTCTCCAGAAGGCGGGTTCTCTTTACTTGCAGGTGGCATCTCTTGACGTCGAGCAATCTTGTGTTGCGAATCTGCAAACTCTTTTCCTGGCACCACAATAGAAGTTTCCTGTAGGTCTTCAACCCCTAATTCTTGATTTTCAGCTTCTTGAAGAGAGGTAGAAGCTTGCACAGAGATTTCTGTGGTCATGGCTGCAGCAAAATCCGCGTCAGTAAACTTCTGTCTGTTTATTGGAACTATGCCACATTTTCCAAACCCCTTTACCGCAATAGTTGGAGTAGCTGCAAGAAGAAATGCCTCTCCAAGAAGTTTAGACACCTGATACTGTGTCACTAGTCTACCAGGATTATTACGCAAGAATCTTTCAATCGCTTGAACATAATAAGTATTAAAAGGTCTCATGAAAGAAACATCGAGTGGCTGCAGCTTATGACTGCAGTGGGGGGGAATGTAAACTACAGTTGTGTGATTTTCTCTAGCCTTTTCAATGAAATCTAGATTTTTTTTATGGGTGGAATGTCCATCAAGTATGAGCAAGACTGGGTCGTCTTCGGACGGCTTCGAAAACTTCAAGAAATGGTCAAACCATTGTGTGAAAATTTCAGTTTGTATCCACCCTGAAGGATGACAAACAAAAGCTGTTCCAGGTGGAGCGCCGTCTTGAAGTTCTACTTTCATCCGCTGCCTAGGGAAGATGATAAAAGGAGGAATAAAAATTCCGCCAGCTGACATAGAAATTACAAATGTGGAGAGAACACCTCTCTCTGCAGATGTAAGAGAGCCAACTTGCCGTCGCCCTTTTAGAGCAAAAACCTTTGAAGACTTTGACTGGACAGTCATAAGTCCAGTTTCATCAACATTGTAAACCCTATGAGGAGGATATAAGTGATTTTTTTGAACATCCTCCAAAATGTCAAAAAACTTGGTTACATTTGTTAAGTTAAATGCTTGCGCCTTTGCTGCTGAAGTCGCCTCAGGTTTTCTTAACACAAGTTCAGGATGGCGCTTTCTGAACCCGGTTACCCAATCTTTGCCTGCTAATTTCGTTTCTTTATTGAAATCGTGAGGGATGTTATTCCGTTCAGCCAGTTGGTAAGCAAGGCTGCGCAAGTCAGCTATAGTAATTCCAAAAAATCTTACCTCCATATCCAAGAGATAATTTACCAACTGCTGTTCTTGGTCTTCGTTGAAAACAGTTCGAAAATGGCCTAACACTTTTTTATTGTCAATGGCGTCTTGATTTTTATTCAGTACACGACGTTTCAGTGTGTTTCTAGGCACATTGTACGTTTTAGCAGCCGTTTGATAAGGCATTCCGTCTTTCTTCACGGCATCGATTGCTCTTTGCATCGCTGCGGAGTCCCATGACTGCTGCTGACTCTTCCTCTGATATTTTGACACCATCGCTACACCTGGAAAAAACAACGTTTTTAGTATTAAATCTTAAATAGCATTAAAATATGAAAGTAACACGGCGTTTTCACCTTAAATAAAGCTGCAATAATCTTATAAATTAATGTTAATTTATTGTATAATGTAAATACATAGTACAATAATGGATCTTGGAATATAATTACTACTCTACATAAATTGCTGAAACAGCTTTGTTGTAGGTGAAAACCCCTACACAAGGCTTTAATTCGTAATAATTTAAATAAAACACACGCTATTATACTGTTTGAAACCCTCAATAGTTTTGTAAACAACATACAATACTATTATTTTTCAATGAAAATATATTTTACTTTATGTCGGGCATAGTGGCCACAGACGTGGCTACTTTGCCCTCTTCGCCGCCATTACATAGAAGTCACACTACCGGCTAAACGAATCGAGCAGCGCATTACACAGACACGTCTTTTTGTAGCCTAAATACACCTCTTTTAAGACGTTACTATCAGTTGCCTGTATTATAAATTAAAATTTTGTTATAATAGTTAATTAAATACACTTACCTTAGATCAGGACGTTGAAAAACACGAAAATATTCAATAACTTTTAAACAAGTAATCAGAACTGCTTCCAACTTCAACACATCTAAGATGGCGTACCAATGGAATAGTTGACGCGTTCGCCGTTGTGTAGCAGCACCGTACAGTGCAGTAATAGCCAGTGGCCACTATGCCCGCAGTGGCCACTATGCCCACCCTTCCCCTACGCTAGAACACAAAAATATAGTTCGAACACATCTCCTCATACTCACTTTCTCTCGTTCGGCCGCGCGCACTTTCAGATCATCTCCGCGCATCCTCAGATCATCGCCCCATCGCACGTTTTTATTCCGCAAAAATCTCATTTTATAAAATCTTGTTACAAACAATATTATTCGTGGAGGTCTTCAATTATAGAGAAGGTAGCTTTCAAAACAAACTCAATGTTATCTGATACGTACAGTAATGTAACTTCCAACTACCACGAACCAAGAAACTATTGCTACGTTTTTATATTGTTACCTAAGAGTAATAGTAAATATTTTTTCTTTTTAGGTGTATTTAAGGCCAGATATTACTTTCTTATACCCAATCTGCCCATAGTATCACTTTCAGATCCAAATCCAGGATTTGGAATGACATACAAAACAGATGCCGAATTCAGTTTCCTGGTATTGCAAAATCGCCCAGAATTAAAAAATCTTGAGGCCTGGCTATTTGATAGAGTGCCTGGTGATATTCTCGATATAACTTTAGATTGTGGGAAATTCGTTCTTAAGTTGGCAGCAAATAGATCAGCTGTATATTTACTGGGAGGAGGTTCTGGAATCGTTCCTCTCACTTCTATTGCTCTTAAATTATTGCAAGCAACAAAGTGGGTACTCTTTTGTTTAATATAATATAATGTACTTTAAGTTACTATTCCAAGTATTGCCATGCAAAATTTCATCCTCTTGTACTCTCAGAACATGAAGAAAATAGTATTGTGGAATACGTACATGAACAGTAGAAACAGCTAGAGAATTACCATTCTAATCTAATTTTTTAACAAGTTGGTTCTACATACGATAAACCTTCAGGTTCATACAATCGTTGGAACTAGTAGTGCCTGACGAATCATTGGTGGTAATTTTTAAAATTGTCATCTTTCATTTTTTGCAATCCATCTGTCCGTCACACCCAGATGGCAGAAACTTCAACAGATAGCTACAAACAGTTTTAGGATTCTTAATCTACACAAAAAGTTAGTGGGCCTAAATTGGGTTTAAATTTCTGGTTTTGTCTGGAAGTTGCCCAAAACCAGAAGTTAAAAAAATGTCAGAAACTACACGAGATAGCAGCATACGGTTTTCCGATTCAAAATCTACTCAAAAAGTAAGTCGCTTGAATTGGGTTTGAAGTTCCGGCTTCGACCGGAAGTGGGCCAAAACCGGACGTCAACAAATCAAAGTTAAATTGGGAAACAAAAATAGTGTCATTCGATTCCTGTTAACGAGTAGATACAAAAATCACTAATAGTTTTTGCCTTAAGTCAAAAGTCAGCCTTTTTAAAAATTGCCACCAGCCATGGGACACGACATCTCATGAAAAATATTTTTATTATTCTGTGGTTGTTCTACAGTAGCCTTCTAGGCCATTTACTGCAACCCTAAACATAATTCATTATTATTGAACACATCTTCATCTCTTAGAAGCTCCATAGCTCTAATAACACCATCCATCCTTTCTGAGTTGTTCTTGGTACCTCCATCTAGCTGGAACCCATAGACAAATGTTCTGCGGCAACCTATTCTCCTTCATTTGTTGCAGATGACATAACAATAATTTATATCTCTTCAGTTTTATTGATTCATAAAAATTTTGTGTTCACTTTCTTTAATGTCTTCATTCCTAATTTGGTTTAACACATTTGACTGACAACTTCACTAGAAACTCATTTCCAGAGCTGCTTTTTGTTGTTTTTAAATCTTGGTTAAGGAGTCCTTACCTCATAGCCTTATGTGAAGGAGTGTTTTTATAGAAAAACAAAAGATTCTCTTCTTAATTCCATATGATACGATATCCACAAAACAAGTTGTAACTTTTTGTTGATTACTCTACCTATGACAACTTTTCCTATATTATTGTCTGGTGTACCATCGGATATTAAAAGCTTAAAGTCAGGTGTTACAAATAACACCTGATAAATTAAAGGTGTAAAGTAAATGGCTATGAAGTGTCTACTTGATATCTAAAGCTACAATTTTTGACAGAGCTTTAAGTTCTCCACTGAAGGAATTAACAGATTATGCATGTGTCTAAGGTTAACACATTTTTACTGTATAGTTAAAGTCATTTTCTTGGTTTTAGATCTGCATATCAGTAAAAATCTGAGTTAATATAAATTTTTAAGCATCATTTTTTTAATTTTGAAGAATTACTAACGAAAATACTGTAATTTGTACAATCTAATGAAAGGCAGTTTATAAAAAAATACCATTTCTTTCCTATGCGTGTCATTCAAAATACTCTTTCCAAAGTTGGTAGAAAAATTTATGTCTGCTTTTCTTTGAAAAATATTGACTCATGTGTAAAAAATTGCTGATTTTTTCATTACTTTTACATTCTCTCCCAGAATGCATTGATTTAATTACTTTTTTCTAGCGAAACCAAGGTAAACGTGATCAGTTTCAATCTTAAACAAGAAGGTGTATTATTTGAAGATTATTTTCATAAACTACAACATTTGGACAGCAGGTAAGGGTTCTGTATAATTAGTATATAATTTACTTTGAATTAAAATATTTTGTAATATTTTATGAAACTGCTGTCTGTAATTACTAAGTAATAACTGCCAGTAACTACTACCAAGTCAGTAATTGTGGAACATTAAACCTGCCCCTCCTTGAATTAACCACTACGAATGTCATAACAATTTTATTTCTCTTGGTGTTTCTTAGACCTTTCCTAGTAATCAATATTTCTTTCAGAGTGAGCTTTCCTTCTTTCTACTGTTCATGTTATGCCAGATTTTTTTGGATATCTTTGTTATTTGAGATCCCTTTATTCCCACTATTATATTTTTAAATTAATTTTTATCCTTAGTCTTGTTTTCCTTATCATCTTCTCTGCTAAGTCTTTTGCTGTGTTTTACATGAAGTTAAAGACCCTCTTTTGTCATTCATTCTAGTAATCTGTCCATAAGGATGACAAAGGAATTGCAACCAAGGAATAGAGGATTTTTTGATAGGAGGAAGAGGATTGCAAAGGAAGGTGTGGAGGTTTTTGAAGTGTGGAGAGAGCATTTTAGAGAACTGTTATTTGAACTGTTGGTTGGAGATGAGCTGAGAGTTCAATAAGTTGAAGAGGATGATCACATGGTGGTCCCTTCCACTGTAAGGAGGCGGAGGAGGTAGTTAGAAAAGCTAAGATTAACAAAGCCACAGTAAAGGATAATCTGCTGGCAGAATAATTAAATTGTGGAGTTTAGGTTGCCAGTGCTATGTTACACAATATTTTACAGTCAATGTGTGCAGAAGAAATAATGCCTGAGGAGTGGAATGCGGGAATAATATGCCCAATTTATAAGAAAGGTAATAAGCTTGATTGCAATAACTTTAGGGTCATAATGCTATTCAGCACCATGTATAAAGTTATGACTTTAGTTATTAATGGAAGACTTAAGCAGCTAGCTGAAAAACAACTGGAAAAAATATCTGTGCGGTTTCTGACCTGAACAGACCAGTTGTTTATTGTTATTGTTTAGGCCATCAGCTAAAAGGCTGATTTGAACCTCTAGAGGCTTTACTGAGTAAAGTGAGGAGTGAGGTGGTTTACCAAGCCTTCCTCACTGAGTGGAAAAGAATGCATATCAACATGCCAGATGGTGGTATGTTAAAAATACTTACATTAACAATAAAATCTAAGTTTATAAAATAAATTGACTATATTCCATCCAAAATAACTATAACAAATTTTAATTGAACACAGCATTATTAAAAATATGGATAACATATTTTAAGAATAATAACTTGAAAAGTTATTAATTTGTACTTTATCTAAATACATTTAATAGTAGCAACAACATTTGAACGTTATTCTTTTAAATTCTTACTCATTTTTTGTCTGTCATGAACGTAAATTATAAAAGTTTCGCCCACTTCTCATAATAATAACTACTTAGTAAGAATCTACATTAACATAAGTGCAGAGAAAGGTCAATAAAAAAAATTATGTACACTCTAAAAAATTAAAAGATATTATTATTAGAACAAATATACATCACAGAACAAAGTGAGTACAGTTTCTAGGATTTGATCGTTTGCTCTGATAACTTGAGCCCAGCCTTCAGGGGTGTAGAGAGGTATATTTTTTTATTTTTGTTCTATCTTGGAATGAATTGAGTCACACTCCATCTGGCTGTGCCTGGGCTCAAAATATTTGTGATCTATCACTTCCAGAACTGGGTGCATCTTTAATAAATAAAGACACATAGTGGAAAATGTAACATTTTTTTGCTGACCTGAAAAACTATCTGACATCATACGAATATGTTTGACTTCTTGTTTTGCCATAATAAATGTATAAATGCATGTTGCAATTTCTATACTTCCTCGTTTTTCTTCAGTTTCATCCCAAAGGAAGCATAGCAGCATTTCCCAAATTGTAAACTGTAAGATTATAAACTGCATGTTTCCTCACATAAAAAAATGGTCCATCTGCTCCCTTGGGTCTTAGACTAAATCAAAATTAAATGCGAGGACCGAAAGATCTTTGTTGCTGCTTCTTTGTTTCCTTGCGCTGTAAATGACTGCTGTATTCATTTTTTCTTCCTCACCTAGCTCTACGGTATTTCTGTAAGTTTCACACACTTTACAAAAATCTTTCTTTGGCTTGTAAAAAGTCCATTTGTATTCTCTGAACACTTTCCTGTACTTTTCAAGGCTTGCAGGCTTGTTAGAAGATTTTGTACACTTATCTTTATACAAGTTGTACATGGTTTGGATTGTCAGTGACGAATCAAGATATTTATATTCTGACTGTTTACGACGATAGTGTGACTCTACTGAAGGAAAAGAAAAAATATGCTTTCTAAGGAATTGTTCCGACTTATCACCTAATTTTTGTGGTGGTGTTTTCTTTCCTCTCAAGTCAGGCAGCAAGTGACCTGTTTCACTAACCTTAGCTAAAGCACCCCTAACAGTACCTTCAGGGATATTTAATGTATCCAAGAAGTATTCCCTGCACACATTATACTTGCTCCCTTTGTAAGTTAAAGAATACAGGTTTGTTGCCTTTTCTTGTGATTCTGGTCAGTTGTTCTTCTTTTTGGCAGAGCAGTAGTTACATGATTAATTATACATTCACGTTGTTGGGTTAGAGTACCTAAACTATTCGCGAGTATACAATGGTATAAAAATCAAAGATGTATAAAATTCAGCTACAGTAAACTAACGAATCTGCCCATTCGCAAGTTTACAATAGTCACAAAACACACTTCGTGTATTTTCGTAAATTTAAAAAGGCTGTATCTCCCTAACCGAAAAAGATACACATTCGCAAGTTTACTACAACATGCGTTGGGTTGTATACATCAGCATGCACTAACTAACCCATTTTCGCAAAATTTGCACATTCGCAAGTTTACCATTGGAAGGACGATATAATTTAATATAAGAAATTAGGTTACTTATAGGTTTTAACTGAGCACAGTCAAACTACGTGTTTGCTGTGTGACTCCTAATTGCTAAATGAACTCTATGATTCAAAAATTTATTTACTTAATAGAATCATAATTAATTTTGCTAGTATTTCATATCTTAGTTTAAATAGAGGATATGTAATTTGTTTTTACTATTTTAGACTCAGCATTTCATACACTGTATTACGTCCAAAAAAAAATTGGAAAGGAGATGTAGGTAAAGTTACAAAAGAATATTTGGAAAGTCATGGAGTTAAAAATTATTCTGAAGCTGGAGACTCTGTTTATTTTGTTATAGATGGAACATTCCAATTTGTTATGACTATAGCGTGGTGAGTAAACATTCGTTAGTAGGCCTATAGTTAATGTTTAAGATGTTTTGAACAAATTACATTATATTTGTTGTTCATTTCATAATAATGTCTTTACATTTATAACATTTCGTAACATGTGATTGTATTTTTTGTAGTCAAGGAAGAATACGCAGTAAGTTCTCTTCTGTACCTTACTTGTTAAAAATGTATGTGAAGTTTATCTATTGTAATAGATTAGTAATAGTAAGACATTTTATGTTCAGCTAACCATGTCAACATATGACGTTTCATAACTTGTCTTAAATATACACCAATACTAAATGTATTTTGTAGGAATTTTAAGATTAAAATTACTATTTTAATTGTTACAGTTTGTTGAAGTTTAGTTTAGAAAGCTCAGTTGATGTAGTACAGGGTGGAAACAGATTGCTTGTCTGGTGTTGGTGCACTATGTGTTGTGGTGAAAGTCTGGTCAGAACAGACCAATGCTTCGCACATTGCTTGAGTGCATGTACAGTATGTGTTTCTGTTTCCAAGTATGATTTATACTTTTTTTTTCTTTTTCGAACAGGCCTTCAATGGACCACGCTAATATCAATCTAGTTTGGCGGCTCCCTCCTTCTCCTCCAATACTGCTTCATGTTCTCGCTGTGTTGCGCTCTTCGTTCCTCCGTCCAGGGCATGTTTTCTCTAATCTTCCTGACACTCACAAGCGACTCTATTGATTGAATCCTCCCTCTAAACCTTATTCTATCCTTGCAGTCTTCTATCTTTATGTTTATTCTATTGAGGTCTTCTTTTACTTGTTTTATGTATGGCGGTGGATTCTTATACTTCCAGAATTTATCAAAAAGTTGTTTATTCAATCTACTGGGATCCATCCGCATCATGTATCCTATGAATTTTAATCTTTTCTTCCGAATTGCCATCTCAAGATTTTCAAAAGTTTTAAAACCGCTACCGTTCTTTATTTTGTATATATCTTCATTTGACTTCAATCTATATCCATTGTCTGTTTTATTTGGGCCATGTATCGTTCTCAAGATTCTCCTTTCTATTCTCAAAAACTGTTCAAGATTTGGTACATTTGATGTTTCAGTTCCATAAAGTATTACTGGCCTGACAACCGTATCATAGTGTTTAAATTTGGCGTTGATGGACAGATTCTTCTTGTTGTAGACATTTTTAGTTAGGAACCTTAGTCTCTCAAAAACGATCTTCCTGTGTTGAAAAGCTTTTTTATCTGAACCATTCGAACTGATCACTTCACCAAGATATTTAAAGCTACTTGTGTATTTAATTCTTCCAAATCTAGTATCCATGAATTTATTTTTTTGTTTCAAATTCGTCATTATTTCGGTTTTGGAGAAAGAAATTTGCAGACGTGCTTTCTCGGCTATTATCTTCAGATCCTCAACTTGAGAAATCGCCTCTTCCTCAGAATTCGTCAGCAAAGCCAAATCATCAGCAAACGCTAAACAATTCACCTTTATTTTTCCCTTTTCCAGCACCAATTCCAACAGCACTCTTGTTGAGTTCTGAGAACGTCTTCATGATCCTATCCAACACAAGATTGAAAAGCATAGGGGAAAGACCATCCCCCTGCCTCAGGTCTGTTTTAATTTCAAAAGGATTGCTGATTTCGTCTAGAAACTTTATTTTTGAAAATGTTTGGGAAAGAGTTAGCTGGATTAGATTAATAGTCTTTCGATCAACTCCATACTCCTTCATCGTCTGAACAACTGTTTTCCTGTCCACAGAGTCATACGCTTTCTGAAAGTCAACAAACGTTACAAATAATGGTTTTGCTTTCAACATCTGATTTTTTATTATCAGTTTTAAACTTAGAATCTGTTCTGAGCACGACCTTCCTCTCCTGAATCCACCTTGGAACTCACCCAACTTTGGATCAATCTGAATCCCCAACCTGTTCAATAAAACTTTTGAGAAAATTTTATAAGTTACCGGTAAAAGGCAAATTCCTCTATAATTATTTACATCTTTTTTGTCATTTTTCTTATGGAGTGGATGGATAATTGCCGTTTTCCAATTGTTTGGGATTTGCTCTTCCTGCCAAACTTTTTTAAAAAGTTCAACTGTTCTCAGAAGAAACTCTTCCCCAGCTAATTTCCACAATTTCGCTGTCACCCCATCCTCTCCAGAGGCTTTGTTATTTTTCAAAGACTTTATAGCTTCTTTTATTTCTTCCAAATTTGGCGGTGTGGAGTCTTTGTTTGGCGGGGTTGCATAGTTGGAAACTAAACTACTTATTGGTGTTTCGCAGTTCAGGAGATTCTTGAAATAGTCCGCCAAGATTTCACAGTTATCTTTATTATTTGTAGCTAGAGTACCATCATTTCGTTTGAAACATAAGTTTGGTGTGTTATAGTTTGTGATTTTAGTTCTAAAAGCTCTGTAAAAATTTCTGGCATCATTCTTTTTGAAATCATTTTCTAATTCTTCAATTTGCTCCCGATGGAATTTTCTCCTTTCTTAAAACTATACTTATTTATACTTTTATGATTTATACTTTTATTTTAATTATTATATATTTTGTTTTGTTTTCTGTCTCCGACTTTCTGAACAACTTAAAACTTTTTTTAACCTTCTAGTAGTGACATCGGTATCACAAACTACGCAACTGTGCATTGCAGTCCCTATTGATGGAATATTTTGTTTGCAAGGGTTGTTATTTCTAGCACCTTCCTAACGATTTGGAATCTATCTTTATTAGTGGTTGTTTCAACTTTAAACATCTACGTAACTTTACAATCTCTTCAATAGTTAGCCAAATAAATGTTATAACAAAATATAGGTACCCTAGTTCTTTTTGATAAGACTAAAAAGAAGAAAAGAAATTTATTTCGTGGTTTTTTATAAAATTACCTGTATGCACTACAATATAGTATGTGTGTTTCCCAAGAAGAATTTATCATTTCTGTCTGTTTATTTTTTTTGCTTTTAGTATTTTGGAGGATCAATTTATGTACCCACCTAATAATGTTTTTAAATATTTTGGATTTATTTGAACTTTTGGTTGAGATCCGGTCCTAAGGAGAAATTTGTTATATTCTCTTAAAGGTATGTAGTTATTTACCGAATTTAAGGTTTTTTTATTTTTTTGTAGACAAGGAAGAATAAGCAGTAAGTTCTTTTCTGCACCTTATTGATTGAAAATGTATGTAAAGGTAATAAGTAGCGTATGATTAATAGTACCGCATTTTATGTTCAGCTGACCATGTTCTTGTCGATGATGAGATTATTTCGTGGAGTTCAACATCTTCTTACCTTGAATGTGTGTTAACCTTTTAATCCCAGCATCTAATGACTTGGACATCAAAGAAAATTTATTTTAAAATGTTATTGCGCACTGTGTTTTCTCTTATTTTAAACCAGTTAGAGAGTGTAAAACTATGTGCTGTCATATGTCCACATTTTATCACATGATTAGCCTAAAGTTTGTTATTTTGTTAATGTAGACGAAGTCAAATGTCATGTTCTAGTGATGATCAGCCTGTCAACTTCATTAACAAAGTTAATCTGTAGGTTATGTATAGGGTCCATTATGAAAGTAATGCACATTTTCTATGAAAAATGAATTTATTGATTGTACTGGTACAAACGCTTAAAATTCTTCGAAATACTCTCATGCTGCATTAATACACTTGCAGAGACTGTCTGCATCGCCTGGAAGGCACTCTGAAACTCCTTGACAGGAATGCCTGTTAGGAACCTTGTAACATGCTTTTAGATGTTTTCCATGGACTCCTAATGCTTTCCTTTCAGCTCTCTCTTCAGTCGGGGAAACAAAAATAAGTCGCACGGAGCCAAGTCGGGACTGTAAGGGAGCTGGGGGATCAAAATTTCTTGACAGCGCAAAATTTGAAGTTCTTTCTGGTCTTCCGTCAACACTTTTAGAACAAGCTCCGCGCAGACTTTGCGCATATGCAGATCCTCAGTCATTATCCCATATACCGCAAATGTGGATATGTTTAGGATGTCAGCGATGTGCTGGATGTTCAATCGACGGTCGGAATGCAAAACTTCGATCACAACATTCACATTGTCATTGGTTCTGGCTGTTGTTGGGCGTCCAGAACAGGGTTCATTAGTGACCTCCTCCCAGCCCTCCATGAACGCCTTGTGCCACCTCCCGGACTGTGACTTTGAAATTCAGTTGTTCTGGAGGCCTCTTGAAGCATCTGGAATGTTTTGGTTGCATTCTTTCCAAACTGCACACAAACTTCAAGGAATATAAATATAAATAAATATGAATATAAATTTTGGATGTTGAGCAGCTAACAGGTAGTCATGGCTTAAAACAATTTATAACCTATCTGATGTACAAAAGTCTTTGCCAGTAAATCACTTATTGATGTTAAAATAATTAAAAACAGTAGGCGTCCTGTAAGCTAATGAATATGATTTAGACTATTTGCCTTGGTGATTCAATCATCCACATGCTTAAATCAACATAAATCAGAACATCCAGCATTTGTTTCTTGGGAGGCTCTAGAAAATGTTTACACCATTCCAGTCCAGTACAATGTTTGACTATAGTTGCTGATTACCAAACAGTGGACACAACATTAAAAAATAAAATACAAAGTAGAAAGTCCAGGGTTCAATATCCAGATAAGGTCTTGAATTTTAACCAGTTAAAATCTAACATAAATACAATATTAACCCTTATTAATCATCAGTGTTCAAGATATTAATTCAACATGTAACCTAAAAATAAAAATATTGTTTTTGATTTAAAAAGAAACAAAAAATGTTAAATGATTAATATATGGGTTTAGATTTTCATCATTAATCTACCTATCATGGTTTTAGTTTTTAAAATACATTTTTAGTATAGTGAGTGTAGATATAATAAAGTTAAAACATGATTAATTGATAAGATAAGTTCTTTAATCTTATAACATTAATAACCATTACTTTTATAATGTTGACCTTATATAAATAAAACAAAAAATTAACTACTGATTTAACATTTTACTAAAAGTAGTGCAGTGTTTAAATTAGTTATTTTTCAATGACTAGGGAACAAATTTTTTAAACTGAAATTCAAAAACCATACTACAAAATTTAACGTAACCGGTCAGTAATAGCATTTAAAAAAATAATTTTATTTGTTAATAAGTTTTCATAATTAAAGAAAATTATAAAATTTACTTCAAATTTTTACAAATTATTAACTTCAGAAGCCAGCAGTTTTTTTTATTAGGAACCATGAAAAACCTTGTTAAAAATAATAATCGGCTTCTCTTCATGGTTCTTCTTTCCCACAGGCCTGTATTCCAGAACTCATTTTGGATTTTTAGCTCACTTCATTCTTTAAAGATGCTTTATCCATTTATTATGATAAAAGCAGATTTTTTTAATTTACATCTTCTGTCTGCAGCTCTTTCCTTTTATCACAGTTTCAAATTTTATCCACTCTTGTACAACTTTTCCTATAAAACCCATCTCTGGAGCTTCCATATATGTTTCTTTTTCCCTGTAAGAGTTCAAGTTACTCTGCCATACAGAAATGTCAGAACTGCTATTACTTCATAATATCTCATCAGAGTACATATTTTGTGAGTTTTCCATCACTGAAAATTGATGAAAACTTACAACTACTCCTAAATTAAAATATCAAAATAAGTCTTAACGCGTTTAAATTATTACTGTGGAAGTTACATTTTTATGAAAGCAAAACTAGATATGTAATTACATTGAAATTTTCGTGTACTGTACTCACAATCCCATATATTTTTTGGAAACAATGTATTTTATTGTCAACATCAAGCTCTCTCTCAAAATCGTTTTGGCAGCCCAAATATTTAAGTGTTCTGAACTGCTCAATAAAACAGTTGTTAATCACTATCATGGATCTTACAGGGTTCTCTCTTACAAAAGCTATTACTTCAGTTTTTGAGCTGGATATGCAACACATAGGTTTGGGTAAAGAAAAACGGCTATCCGGAGCTTTTCTTCTGGCTCAGCAATTAAAACTTGATCATCAGCAAAACAAAATGTGAATCGAGAGAGAGAGAGAGAGAGAGAGAGAGAGAGAGAGAGAGAGAGAGAGAGAGAGAGAGAGAGAGAGTGTGGGAGAGAGAGAGAATAGATAAACTGATTTCCATTCTCTTAAATGGTGTCAATATATACTAAAAAGTGTAGGTGACAAACAACATCCTTGTCTAACACCCTGATTAATTACAATTTCATCTAATAAGGCTTTAACTGTGTCAATTATAATCACAGTATCTCTGTATAAACTATGAACAACTTGTATCAGATGGATGGGAAGCCTTCTCTTCTTTACAATCTTCCTCAGGATTTGTCTGTTTACTCTATCCAAATGCTTTTGTTCAAGCCTAAAAATGTTCTGTGAATCTCCAGGTTATACTCCCTTTGTTGTTCTTTTAGGAACTTCAGTGTAAAAACATCGTCAATTGATGATCTACCGGTTCTAAAACCAGACTGTTCTTCAAGAAGAAGAGCATCTGTTATCAATGTATAGCCTCAGTTAAAGTAATGAACAATAAAAAATATTTTAGTCTTCTGTGCTACAGTGATTAGCACACAAGCTTGCAAACCAGAAAGTTTTGGATTCAATTCCCTACTATTTTTTGGAAATGATTACAAATCCACTGTTCCAGTTCCATACCCTACAGTAGTCACTAATGACCAAGCTGTTGATGCAAC
This sequence comes from Catonia carolina, assembly GCA_035578175.1. Lineage (NCBI taxonomy): Eukaryota > Metazoa > Arthropoda > Insecta > Hemiptera > Achilidae > Catonia > Catonia carolina. The sequence continues at coordinate 48,293,756 of JAQMRL010000001.1, forward strand.
TTTGGAGTTTTATTTATTTTTCAGTTCTGTTTTCTTTTTCTTTATTTCTTAATAAAAAATTTTTAATAGAAATAAAACATTTCGAACATGAAAGAAAATTTATCAAAAAAATAAATTTAGTATTATAATTTTTTATCAGTTTATGTTGTTTCTATTACAGATTATTTCAGTTGATCCTTAAGATTTACTGTATTAACAATGAAACATTAAAATTTGTATGACACTGGAATAGTACAGACAGTATGACAATGTGTTAGTAAATGTTAATATAATTCTTTCCAGAATTTTCTTTTTTGTATATACTTTACGTTTTAAAATTACTGCATTTGTCAAAATCCAAATGACATAATCATTGTTTACTTAAACATCAGGTAATACTATGATTAACCCTAGAAAGCTAGTATTTCTGGAGAGGAATACTTAAGATAACTCATAGCCTGAGGAACTATAATTTATTTTTACCATTTACTGCACTAAATTTTGGGTATTATTGATAAATACAAGTTAATTACGATGTTATATATTGTTTAGAAGAATGCTCCGAATTTTGTGAACCGGTCATGTTTCTAACACTGATGTTTTGAGATGTGCAGATGTGGACTGTGAGTAATGGGCATAATTTAAAAAGACTGCCTACCTTGGTTACTTATATAGGGGTGATAAATATGAGTTTCTCAGATTGATTCTCGTGGGTAAAGTTGAGGGTAAGTGCTGCCCCGGGCGAAGGAAATACTCATGGTTGAAGAACATTAGAGACTGGACAAACTTGAGTTCACATACTAGTTTAAGGATGACCCATGATATAGAGCAATTTGCGAGTGATGTGGCCAGGCTTCAGTAATGGAGTCATCCCTTTAAGAAAAAGAAGAGGTTCCATCATGGTAAAACCTCTGGGTAGGAATATACTGAAAAGTTACAATTAATAATTCACGACACATGGAAAAGAATAATGAATATACCCGAAAGGGAATAAGAAATCTATCACCCAATTTGGCTAATATGTAGAAATTACCATTAGGTAAATTAATAGTGTATGTAACACACTTTTGAATGAATATCAGTGCTTTAATATTAATTATAGCTATTCTATTATTGTTCACAGATATTTCAAATATTTTTAACAACTTGAAAATGGAAGTATTGCAGGTTTATAAATACATTGTATTTTCAGTAGCAACAAGAACAACTGCTCCTGAGGTTAAGTTATTAATTAATTAAGATCCATATCCTTGTTAAAGTTTATTTCTGGTACATATTATGTACCTTTTATGTGAAAAAGAAAAAACCCATAATTTTGTATTATTGTGAAAATAAAATACAGTATATTAAGGCATATTTTACTGTACTTCACTTTTCATATATACTGTAACAAAACACACGGTAGAAATCTACATGATTTGCAGAAATTGAAATGTAGCTAATATACAGTTATTTATGATATAAATGCTCACATCAAAATTAATTTTTGTTTAAACGTAGTTTTAATGAAACCCCTAGACCAGGAATATAAGTTCATGTATATATTCCCACCTAATACAAAATTAATCTCGCTTAAAATGTGCTCTATTTTGCTTAAAATGAATGAATGTGATGGTGTTCAGCTGTTTTCTAGTGAAAATAATATTACAATGGCTGCGTCCGTGGTGTAGTAACTAGCACTAGCATCCTAACCTACAAAGTGGAAGGTCCTGGGTTCAATTTCTGACTAGGGTCTGGAAATTTTAACACATTAAAACCCGCCGTTACAGAACCAAAACCCACAGTAGTCACTAATGATGAAGCTGTTGATGCAACTTTAAATAAAAAATAAAATAAAAAACAGATGTAGGCTGTCTCGTTGGCCCAGTGGTTAGCATGCTATGCTGCAAAGAGTAAGTCCTGGATTTGATTCCCAACCAGTGGCCAGGATCTGGCAAATTATTAAACTTTCAAATTTACCCATTCCTTCTCTCAAAGCAGTCGCTAATGAACAAGATCTTGATGTGACTTTAAATTTAAAAACTAGAGGTTGTAGTATACTGTACTATACATGGTCTCACCGGTTGTTATGACAAGACATGTATGCACCGGTTATGACCGTATGTATGACAAGGAAATCTATCAGCACACTCACTCTGTATCTGAAGTTACAGGAATGGTATAACGTCTAGCCACAATAGTAGAAGCTCTTAGTGCTGATAAATGTTATGTCCAGTCTAATCAACATTCTGGATGGTACATTTTATGGTTTCATTTTTTTTGTTTTATGTCTGACTGTTTTGCAAATTCCTGCCAATGCAGTGGTTGGAGAATGATAATACATGAAAATGAGTAATGAAAAAATCCAAGACCTGATCAGGAATCAAACCCGGGACCTCGGCGTAAAAGCCAGTTGCACTAAACACTACGCCAACGGGCCAACCTGGGTGATACAGTCTCCTAAATAAATTTCCTAGGAAGTTTCAGTTTAATCTATGTTTTCAATGAAGAGGTAAAGCCAGATTGAGGCCTATTTTTAAAAAAGTGTAATGGAAATTTTATGTAAAGTATATTAATTAAGTAAGGGATTTGTATTTTGTTTACATAGGCTATTGTGATTAACGTGTTTCTGTTTTTGTAATTAAATGAGTAAGATTTACAGAAAGAAATCTTCAAAATGTTCATTTTTTTCATTTCAGCATTTTAAATACTCCCGGCTAGATAATTTTCTAAATAAGAACCTAATTTGCATGGGTCTCCTGAAAATTGAATTAACCAGATTTTATTTTTTATTCTTGTTTGATCACATTGGATCACTTTAATCAAGTACTTCTTGGATCTCTTTTGAAGTTTTTGTTCTCAGTATTTTTTTCATTCTATCAGACCTTGATTTTCTTTCATTGTCTGAAAACACCCTTTCTGTGTACTTTCTAGTTTTGGCTTGTAATATATTGTGTTTTTCTTTTAGTATTTTAGTTTTTTCTGATGTACGTTTTAAATCTTCCAGAGTAATCTGTATTTTCCTCTATCCTTTTTAACTTCCTTGATCCATTTTATTTTGTATTTCTTATTACAAATGGCCTTTATGATTTTCTAAGTACTCTATTTTTCTGTGTTCTGATTATATGCCCTTAAATGGAGATTATCTTTTTCTTAATTGTGCTTATTACTGGTTTTATGTCTTGATGTACAGATTCATTGGATACTACTTTCCAGTGGCCATTTTCCCACGTCTTCTTGTTCTAGCATGTTCTAATTATTCTTCTTTCTAACTTTAGAATTTTATCTACTTCAATTGAGTGGTTCGTGTTAAAAGTGGGTTCACTTATATGTTATCACTGGTATTGTGGTCGTTTTATGATGCCTTATTTTAGTGGCTATGGATAAGCTTCTTTTGTTGTATATGCCTCTGGTTATTTGTTGCATTTCGTTTAATTTATATATTGTATGTTGCCCAATCTTATTATATTTGTTTTTTTTATTTTTAAAATAGTCATCACCATAAACAATTCAAATTAGGCCTATTGGTTTGTTTCACCTTCAAACTTAGCAGTCCTCTTTCTTGAAGAAGTTGGGATGCCCATCTATTCTGAGGTGATACAACACCACATTGTCTGGTTGGCTTATACATGAACGCCTACTTGAGTGTTTGATCATTTGGGATCCGAAACATATTTTTACAGCACTCTTTCCTGTATTTTTGAATAGTTGATATCACCTCTATCATATCAAGCCCGTGTCTAATATCTTCATTCACTTATGGTTTAGTAATCAATACCCTGCAAAGGTCTTAACAATCTCATCTCAGTAGCGTCTATTTTTTTGATATCAACTGAATAGTCAGGGCCCAAAACTCTGAACCATACAGTAAAAAAAAACAGAACCTGGATTTGATAAAATTTTAAAGCAGTATCCTTTCATACTTTACTGTCAAGCGTTTTCCTCAAATTGTATATTAGCCTTTAAAATTTCTCCAATTTGATTTCCACATCTCATGATTGCACATAAGATACATCACATTCCAAGTAAACAAACGAATGCACCTGTTGGAAGGTCTTGTCATTCAAAACTACTGTAACTTTGCTTTTGAGATGATTAGTACCCCTGAAACCAATCACCTTTGTTTCATACAACAGAATTAAAAGGTTTTATCTCTCAGTAGTTAAACTAAAAATGTATCACAGAAAAAATATATTGCAGAGGTATGACCTCTGCAAATTATCTTCAGATTCTACAAAAAAAAAATACTAAATCATCAGCTAAAGCCTAAATTTTTTTGTTCATGACTAAAGACCTGGAAAATATGTTTGCAAGTTTTACATGCCTAATTAACTTCTAATACTCATATGATAGATATGAGTGGCTACTCAGAATAAGTTTATCATTTTTCATTGCACTTATTATTATAGTTGATACTTTTGAGTATTTAATTTAATTTACCTGGTGTCTACTGATATTAGAATCTCATGAAATCTATGAAAATAAAATAATAACTAGTAACTTACAGTATTTCCTTTAGTACTGACAATAAATAATTGCAGGTCCACCTTCACTTTTTAGCAAATGATACAGCTCGAGTAAAAGTTAACTGGTTTATAAGCATAGTACAGTTAGGAGGTGGCGTAAAGTGGCCGGGAAAAGCTTTGATTGATAAGGATGGTTTTATAAAGTTACATTTAGATAAAATTAAGGAAGGTAATTGGACAGTACCTTTTAAAGTGGTAACAGGTAATAATACATATAAAACAGATATTCCTAAGCTATGGGAAACAACTATTGTTGACAGAAAACAGCTAAATCATGACACTTGTCTTTTAACTGTGCAACACAATGATCCTGTTTATAATCATATAGGAGTCGCTCGCCATGTCACTATACATCAACGAATAACAGGTAAGAAAACATGCAATAGTTTTAACAAATTTACAGTTGAATCGTTTTTTGTAAAAAAAACTCATAAGTGATATTTTTTCAAAATCGCTTTTATAATAATTATATCTTATTTCTTAAATAAAGACACATACACATATTTTAGTATAAAAATCCCACTTCTGTCTATACTGTGACACAGGAAAAACTGTGAAGGAAGTTTTTTTTTTTAAACTATAACTATATTGCTCATTGACATACGAGGTGTGGGTATTAAATAACGAGACTGACGTTGTAAACAATTTTATTTTTATTTTATACATAGTCACTTATTGTCACCTTCAACACTCGTTCTTTATCCATACAACGCTCCGTACGAATTTTCCATTGATGGAAAAAGTGCTGGAAGTCATCTTCTGTCAGCTCCTTCAGGACCATGCCGCTCAAAAATGTTTGAAATGAAGCTCGCGAAAATGTTTGTACTGACACTTTGAACACGATTGAAAATGATCCAAATGATTTTTTGGAAACGATAATAACATGTGATGAAATGTGGTTTTTTACTTATGATCCGGAAATGAAGCACCAATCCATGCACTGGAAGAGCCGAACTTCACCGAGAGCCAAAAAAGCTTGAATGAGCAAGTTAAAATTTAAAGGAATGATGATTGTTTTTTTTTTATCCATGGGATTGTGTACCTTCAGTGGATTCCTGAAAGTCAAACAATTAATCAATATTACTACCTTGAGGTACTTTCTAAACTACGTCAAAGAGTAAGTAAAAAACGCTCCGAAATGTGGAAGGACAAATCATTGGTTCTCCACCAAGACAATGCGCCAGCTCATTCCGCGTTTTATGTCAAGAGGTTCCCAGCCAAGTACAGCATCTCAGTGTTAGAACTTCCACCTTATTCATCAGATCTTGCACCATGTGACTTCTACCTGTTCCCTAAGGTGAAATCTGCATTAAAAGGGACAAGATTTTAGTCTGTGAAAGCTGTAAAAGAGAAAGTGGCACGTGTCCTGAAGGAGCTGACAGAAGATGACTTCCAGCACTGTTTCCAACAATGGAAAATTCGCATGGAGCGTTGTAGGGATAGAGAAGGAGTGTATATTGAAGGTGACAATAAGTGATTATGTATAAAATTAAAATTAAATTTTTTACAACGTCAGTCTTATTTAATAGCCACACCTCGTATATACAATGAATACTGCAATCAGCTTATTAAAATGGATAATCTTATAATTTATTCCAAAAAAAAAATTAAATATAATATTAAATTATAATATAATCAATAAAATTATAGGAAATACCTATAATCTCAATACATTGATATTATAATATCAATACAAATATAATTAGATTTATAATTTATATTTATGATAGTTTTATGTAGATTATTCCATCATACTTGTTTGAAACTTGGTTACTTGTTGTTCATACTTGGTTTTTATTTTACTTGGGTTTTAAAACAAAAATTCAAAACCTTACTTTGTTTAAATAAAAGTATGTTCAACCAATCTGTTTTCATTAAGCTTTGAGAGTAAGTAGTTTACATGAACAACCACTTCAGCTAAAGACTATGTCACACTTCACATGATTGACTGACTGCTAGCATACCAGTTCACAAGAAGATACTATAGTGATATCATTCAACCCGTAAATTGTGTGCTACAGTTAGATTCTGTATTCAACACAGCTGCCTGTGTACCTGTACTCATGTTTTAAAGTTACGTACATCAGTATCATCAAGTTGAATGGAGTATAATTACCTACCAGTACAAGTTGAAGTTCAAGATTTTGTGTTTCTAAAACATGTCTAATTTTATACACTAGGTAATATTTCATAATTTTTAGAGAACTATTCTAAATTCGTTTTGTAGGTAAGAGAATTTGCATAATCTAGGATTGATTTTATGTTAGCTTACCATTAATTAATATTTTGTATTTGAACAAATTAATATAGTTTTTATTTTTTTTTTCTATAAGGTGTTATGAGGGAATATCAATATACACCTGTACCGCTGTTGCCACTAAAATCGCTTGATGATCCAAATCCAATACCAGGAAACTGGTTTTCTACAAAAAAAAATATACACTTTTATGTAAAATCATATGTAAATGGTTCACTAAGTAAATTTTTATGTAAACGTAAAGTAGGTAATAAAATCAAGATAAGCAATCCACAGGGTACCTTTGACGTTTCTTTATTGAAAAATACAACTGAAGTTTACCTGTTTGCTGGTGGAACTGGGATAACTCCAGTTTTGTCGTTAGCTGTTTGGCTCTTACAAACTCATAGGTGAGGAAATAAATCAGTGATCTTATTTTTTGTCAGGATTTCTCTCTGTCTATGGTGTACCTCTGCAAAAAAATTAAAATTATACATCTATGCGTTCAGATTCATAAGTATTGGAGTTACAAGTTATAGGTACATACAACTAATAAATGTATAGAGGATTTATAAACTGGTCATTATTTAGGATTAAAATAGCCACGATCTTCCATAATGGCAAGATGGGTTAGGAGATAAAATTTTCAGTCACCTGTAACATGGAGATCGAATGGTGTTTGCAGCTTCTCTCTAAAACCATGAAACTTGAAACCTCTCCAGAAAAAGAAATCCACCAAACCTATTAAAAATTTAAAAAAATTCTTAACAAAATAGGAAAGGAAGCAAACAAATACTGTTATGTCATAAACAAAATATACAATATAAATACTACTGTTACTAGTTTTGGTTCACCCCAGATCTTTTCAATAACAAGGAGCTGTTTATATGTTGTAGTGGTTAGCTAGCTAAGACTAGAATGTGGAAGGTCCCACTTTCAGTGCCCCAGCTAGGTTCTGGAAATTTTAGCACGTTAAAGCCCACTGTTTCATAAATTACAATAGTTACTAGTGACTATGCTGTTGATATGACTTAGTAAAGTAAAAATAAAAAACAGCATATATATTTCTGTAGCATTTTTTCAAAACATTCTTACAATTTATTATTCTTAAGGGAGGCAGACAATTTTCATTATCCCTATACCTGCAATACTAACTTGGGTAGATTTTTTTGTAGGAACCGTTAAAGCTACAAAGCTGAGCTTTGGCACACCTATCTACAGTACCATCCGCTTTACAAATTTGTACCGGAGCTTTTTCGTTTATCTTTATCCAATCTAAAAATGATTTCTGTTCTCAAAAAATGTTCAAAATGTAGCCTACATTTTTTTCATGAAAATCACACCCAAAAAATAAAAACTCCAAAATTTTTGAAATAATTCTGGAGTAAATAAACACCTTAGTACTAAAATGTATGGTGTGAAATTTCACACTCCTAAGTGGGATGGTTCCTGAAATAAGTGTACCTAAAGTCAAAAAATACAATATGCAGAAAATGCGGATATAGTAAAAGCATAATACTGCAACAGAAATACCTATTGCCAATTGGCATTAACTTTCAAACAAAAACACACCAATTTTATCTTGCGCTACAGCTGATTCCTTCGGGTTCTAGAAATTATTGTTTTTATGTGAACGCAATCTCCATAATGTTAGAGCAGTAACGTGATTATATTAATCCCAATTTACAAAAATGAAAAACATGAAAAAATATCGAAATTAACACTACGTACCCTACCAATGTAAAAACATAATTTTTTGCCAACAGAAAAAGCTGCCAATATCATGTTATATATTAATTTAAATAAGGGAAAATGACCTATCAATGCGTATATGGTAAAATTGAAAAATCAATATTTTTTTATTAAAATCAGTCTGCTCCCCTTAAATTTTCATACTTTTACAAAACTATTTGTTGCTAAATATTTCTGTTAAAAAAATATTTAAAAATCAATTCCTTTTTTCAGTGAGGTTGCAATAAATTTATTTTTCTTTAACAAAGAAGAAAGAGATATTGTCTGGCAAAATGAAATGGATGGTATAGCAAAAAAATTTAAAAAGTAAGTTTTTAAATACATAACTGGTTCATTATTGTAAATACGTCATTGAATAATAGAAGTTTAAGTGTATATTAAGTAATTGTTAAGTGTATTCATTGCTGATTTTCATCTATCACCCTTTACCATCTGCATTAGCAGTAATATACAAACAGTAAGACGTAAAAATAAAAGAAAACCTGTGTATTGCGATCTTTATTTAAGATGTCACCTAACCTAGGTTCCATTTTAATCTATTAGTAATTCAGAAATAAATTTCAGTAGCAAAATTTATTATTTAATGCTGAAATCTATGTTCATCAGGCATATGTATAAAATATAACATTTAGGAAGGTTAAGGGTAAAAGGTGAATAAAGATGGACGTAATGTAAATTTTTTGAAGAATCTACCTACAAGAATCTACAGTTTTTGGAAGTATAATAGTCTTTAATAACTTGTCAAAATTCAGTCTTCCTACACTACTGCCTGGTAATCTTATTCTAAAGAGTTTTAGAAAATATTTTTTATATTATGCAATTGTTGTTTAGGTCAATAGCTGAAAGGCTGGTTGAACCTCTAGAGGTTTTACCAAGTAAAAACGAGGAGCGAGTTGGTTTACTATTGCCTTCCTCACTGAGCTGAAAGAGTATGCTTTTCAACATGCCAGGCCCTCCAAAAAGCATCCATTTTCCACCCTGCAAATGACTCCTTGACTTCATTCACCACAGGGTCTGGCTGTATATTAAAATTCATTATTCTCAGAGGAGATAACTCTGACTAATGTCTTTTACACCTCTACCTCTTTTGTTCTTAAATAATTAAGTCTAATAATTGGCTGACTACGTGGTAAGAAACAGAAATAACTTTTGGACCGCTGGAACCAACAGATCGAGGCAATTAATTTAACACTCCACCCATTATGGGCATGCCATTAAAATAATGCAATAATACAATTTAAAAAGAATAGAGTAACTTTCTCTTTTATTAAGTTATTTTAAACATTCCTATTTTATAATTTGACAATCAAAAATCTATCATTTATAATTATTTTTATCTGTTTTATTTTTTTGTTAAAGTGCGAACTGGTTAGTGGACAGTAATAAGTTGGTTTTGAAATATAAACCATGAGTTTTAGAACTAATTTAAAGACAATTAGTTTAAGTACAATGTGTGGCTGTCCTAGTCAAGGTTTTTGCACACTCTTCCTTGGCTATTCCAAGCGAATGCTTGTTCAGTCTCCTTTTTGCCTTCTATGCAGTAGTATATAAACTTCCCATTTCCTATTCCAAACATTTTGACTTATTATTCGTAATGTATATATTTTATATATCAATAAAATTTATTGATTTGTTTATTTTATTTTGTGATATTTACGGAAAAGTACCAAGCAGCATAACTTGTTTGTTAACAAATAAAAAAAGGACTTGGAAATGAATTGGCCATCAAAAATTCATTTGTATGAAAACAAATATCTAATTTTTCTTTAATAAAAGGATGTCTGGTAAATACATAATAATTGAAAAAATCAACTTAATTTTTAAAATGTTAATATTTTCTCTTTCCTTCCCCAGTCATATTTCTCTCAAAATTAGTGACAAAACTAACTTATTGACAATTATGTTAGATTTTAACTTGTAAAATTAAACTAATATACATAAATTACAATTTATTATAGATTCAATGTTGAGTATATCTTGTCTCAACCAAAGGATAAAACATGGTCTGGTAGAACAGGAAGAATTAACCTTGAAATGCTGAAGGATATGATAGAGCCATTTCAAGAAAACAAGAGTAAAAATAAATTTTTTGGAATTTGTGGACAAATGACATTCACAATGGCAATTGCTCGGTAATATCTTTAAAACATTTTTATTTTTCTAAATATATGTTAGCTTCTATTACCATAAATTTCTATAGTCAATCGGAACCAACAATATAGAGATTTTTATAGCATCTACTTATAGTATAAAAAATACATGTGATGTATACTTGTATGGCTGCTTTTGTCTCTTCCCTGGTGTCTTTAAGAAATACAGTTTGCTTTTCACCTTTAGAATTTTATAAAGATGCTTCCACGGTAGTGCAGCTGGATAGCTCAACTCAAAATTGTGATATTTCAGCTAAGGTTATAATTTATACACTGAAAATTTTAATAAAATAACAAGTAAAAAAAAATTTAATGAATAGATACGTGTGTCCCCATCCATTCGCTGTAAATAAATAAAGTTTTTGTGTTGCATGTGAATTAGTCGCGTCTATGTACAAGATATAGTCTGGATTCATATCTGCCTGCTGGAACCTCTCATTCATCATCTTCTTTAATACAAGCCTTATAATTTTGAAGGTTCGACATTGATTCCTTGTAGTCCCACCAAGCACAGAATAAAAAAACATTCTGCATTATGTTTATCTGGTTACGAATTTGGAAATTGACTGACAACCCCTAAAATTGTTTTAAAAAATGAATCTCTGTACTCATATTTTCTTGAATAACTAAAAATTACTTCTTAGTTTCATCCTTAGGTAACACACATTATAAATTAACTCTTGAGTGCACTTAATAATTAAATCTCTAATTATTAAAGTAACACTTTGAAGAAAAGGCAATGATGGTAAGAGAATAGTATATTACCTGTCACGTTTTTTTACTGTGCCAATGAACAAAGATCAAGTATTGATTTTGCACTGTAATTATTTATGTTTGTAAAAAATTTCTGTTGCTTTTAACATTAACAGGAATTTGATTCATTGTTAAAAACTAACAAGAAACAAACTCTGAACAACTAAACTTTATTCAAAACAACACAAACTATAAAGCAAGACTCAACAATTCTTTAGTGCACTCCTATTTATATAGGTTGCTAAGCTAGCCTTCTAGAACGTTCCAAACAGTTAAAAGTTAAAGATTCCATAATTTCCCAATCAAAAAACTACATAAACTTTAAAGTGTGTGAGTGTAGCTATAATACTGTGACATTTATCTCTAAGGTCCATTTCGGGATCTGGGTAAATTAAATAATTAACACACTATCATTTAAAACCACAAACAAATATTTATTAAGCACTATAAATTACAATTACTACAATTAAATTACTTATAATAATAACCAACTAATTACAACAAATTGATAACATAAACTTAAGCAATTACAAGATTATTTTTTTTACTTATTTACACTATTTGCTTAATAACACATATAGTCCAGTCACTCACGGTATAATATTGCAATACCTCAGAATTTTAAAGTACCGCTCCGATTTTAATGAAATTTTGCAAGTGAGCTTATTTTGCCTCTCTCTTCAAAAGTTATATGGTTAGAATGTGTGCTTTTTGTTTTTAAGGGGTGAAAAGCACCCCTTTCTTGCAAAAATTAAAAACAGTAGATATAATCGTTATTTACCTATGGATTATGTGTGGGTATGTTAAATAAAGATTTATTTATCATATAGGAAAGTATTTTACAATTTATAACAATTTTTCAACCCTTAAAAACCACCTTTAAGGTCAAATTTTCCAAAAAAAAAAAAAATTTGAAACTTTAAATTAGGTAATGATACATTTTGTAGTGATTTTAACTTTTGTTATACTTATAATTTAATCTTTTAAGTATTTAATATTTTCAACCCTTATAAACTACCCCTTATAATGAAATTTATTTAAAAAAATTTTTTTTTGGTGCTTAAAATTTTAAATGGTAATTTATGGTAGGTTACATTTAATTTAAGACACAATGCACTTATTCAACCCTTAAAAACCACCCTTTAGGTCAAATTAAAAAAAAAATATTTTGAAACTTTAAATTAGGTAATTCTGCATTTTGCGGTTATTTAAACCTTTTTATACTTATTATATAATTTTTTCAAGTATTTAATATTTTCAACATTATAAACTACTACTCTTTAATAAACATTATTAACTATACAATTAATAAACATTATTATTACTATACTTTAATAAACATTATTATAAACTATATATATATATATATAAGAGAAAACGTTTACGAGTATTTCACTGCTCCAAAATAGTTGAAACTATATAGCTATTTATATGCTCCGAAAATATTGGTAGAAAAACGTAAATGGTTTATTAACGATAACTTCGGTAATTTTAAAGATATTTGAACGTTTCAAAGCTCATTTTGTAGGGAATTCTAAGGGCTACAACTTCTGAAAATTTGGACTATTTGAAAGTTGTTGATTTTTAGAAAATGCGTTTTAAAGGGATAAAAAAGGGGGCTTCTCACCCTTATATGCAAGCTTAGAATGTAAATATCTCGCTTAGTTTTTATGATAGAAAAATAAAAAAAAATGGAAAATTTTCAGTGAAAAAAATACTACATTTTAGAACTCTTGTCAATTTTTCGTATTCCTCTTTGATTTCGAGCAGTTTTGAAAAAATGGAAAATTTTTTTAAAATTGCAAAAATTCATTTTTTACTAAATTGACCTTTTTTTCAAATTTAAGCATTTTAAACTGGTTAAAATTTCAGGACTCATAGTCAGTACATAAATAAAGCTAATTACACTTGGGATAACGTTAATTTTTATTTTTGTGAAAAAATTACCGTTTTAATAAATTTTTTTTTTTTTTTTTACGACATAATTTTTTTGTTTTTGCAATAACTCGGCCATTTTTTATCCAAATTACTTTTACCTTAGCTCATTTTGAAGATCTTTTTAAAATCTACAAAAAACATTGTCATTATTTTTTTCAAAAATCCACTCCTTTTTACGTTATTTAACGATAAACACTTTTATAAAAGGTAAATCGAATAAATACCTGACCTTAATTAGGCTGTAACTTGAGTTTTATTGCTCCGATGATAATTTAAAAAAAACCATTCGATTTGTTATTTTAAAAGGTTTCTTTTTGATTCTTAAGACTTTTTTGTAAAAATGCACCGTTTTCGAGTTATTACGGAAAATATACTGAAAAATATGCATTTTTTATGCAAGAAATCATCAATTTCAATCGTGAATAAATCGGTAAATATCCACTTACCGAAAAAAGTCAATAAAACATTTTTTGCTTAAAATTGAATTATCTATCGATTCCCGGGGTTATTTTGAGGTTAAATATTTTCACCCCCGAGAAGGGGTGGTACTCACCCCCAGGGTAAAAGCACACATCGGCACTATACAGGGTGATTCATGAAGTTCTCCCCCCACTTCTACAGCACATTGTACTAGTAAAAATAATGAAAAAATGTTATATAAACATAGGTCCGAAAACGCTTCGTTAGCGAGTTACAGCTAGCGAAAGTTTCGCCTGGATTTCAGTTCACCAGGTGAAATGAGGTCTTCCTGGAATTGTGGTAAGGTAGATTAAGGGGCAAATTCAATCATTTCTTATGGTTTTTGATCTGATAAATTGAATAAAACAGGTCCCAGATCTGTAAGTTAAATAGTTTTTAAGAAAACCAGTGTCAAATGCAAAAAATGGAGTGAAAAACTTATTTTTTCATCTTTGGGCAAGGATAACTGTGTTATTTCACCAAGAAACAGTTAAAATTTTTCAATAAAACATGTAGAAAATTTTATTCTGAACAAACCGGTGTAAATTAAGTACACAGAAAGCGAATAGATGTTTGATTAAATGAGTTTTTATTCATAAGAGTACAAAGTAAAATTAACCGGAAAAACTGAAATGAAAAAATGTGTTTTTTTCACTCCATTTTTTTGCATTTGACACTGGTTTTCTCAAAAACTATTCGCTTTCTGTGTACTTTATTTACACCGGTTTGTTCAGAATAAAATTTTCTACATTTTTTATTGAAAATTTTTAACTGTTTCTTGGTGAAATAACAAAGTTATTCTTGCCCAAAGATGAAAAAATGTGATTTTCACTCCATTTTTTGCATTTGACACTGGTTTTCTCAAAAACTATTTAACTTACAGTTCTGGGACCTGTTTTATTCAATTTATCAGATCAAAAACCATAAGAAATGATTGAATTCGCCCCTTAATCTACCTTACCACAATTCCAGGAAGACCTCATTTCACCTGGTGAACTGAAATCCAGGCGAAACTTTCGCTAGCTGTAACTCGCTAACGAAGCGTTTTCGGACCTATGTTTATATAACATTTTTTCATTATTTTTACTAGTACAATGTGCTGTAGAAGTGGGGGGAGAACTTCATGAATCACCCTGTATAACTTTTTTTCTTTGACATGTCAACTATGTGTATGCAAAATTTCATGTCAATCCAAGCGGTACTTTAAAATTCTTAGCAAAAACCGTGAGTGACTGGACTAATAGGCTTTTAAACAGGTCAACTTATATAAACCAGGCCCTATTTATGAAGTTCATAACTTTTATACGTGTTTGCAATTTATACACTAGAACTCTTCGCGGGCATACTCTTACACAGTAGCCTGTAACTCACTCACTGACAGATCAAAACTCGTCAATAGCAGATCTAAGACTCAGACTAAATAAATCGCTGTGCTTATGTAGGTGAATCTATGGAAGTCACGAGAAGGACAGAGATTTTCGATATAGGGCTAATAATAAAAATACAAGTTTTACAAAATGTAAACAACTCATAACTGAATAGGATGGTTACAATAAGAGCCAATTAAGCCGGCCGCGTTGGCATAGTGGTAACATGCTCGCCTCTCATCATGCGGTCATGGGTTCGAATCCCACTCAGGCACGGCATATTTTCATACATTACAAAAAATTTATTTCATCCTCCACTGTACACAGTTACACCCCAACGTCATCGCTAATAACCGTTGTAGTTGATGCGACGGTAAATAAAAAAAAAAGAGCCAATTATATAAATAGATGCACGACTCTTTTAGGTAGCCGTTCTACAATAGGCTGACCTTTACATAACCATTTGCGCATTATATTTCTATTCCTTAGAAACCCTATTTATTTTTTACAACTAACTCTTATTATTTACATTTAATCTTTCAAATCTCGGTCCTTCTCGAGAATTCTTGGACACTTTTTCCTTTTAGATATTGTTACAATACTATTTATATCGTGTTATAATTTAATTTTATATGTTATGCCTGGCTGGCTTTTAAATAGGTCAAAATGTTAATATTGAGTTTTAAAATTTTACAGGAATTTGACGAATGAACTTGGATATCCTGAAACCCAAATTTACAAATTCTTAGGACAATAAATCAGTATTTCTGTAATCTGATATTTATACCAGGACAAAACTGTAATACTGATCTATTAATTAAAATTGTTAAACGGCTTGGTGATAAGTGACTACTGTAGGTTATTGAATGATTGGTTTTTGTTAAGATTTTCTGAACGTACCTGAGAATCAAATTGGGTTCTTCTGTTTTGCAGTGTAATATACCAACTACTATTCCATGGAGGTAGCCATTTAAATGTTTAATTTTTTCTTTAATAATTATAACACTAACATTCAACTAAAATATTGTAAATTTTGTAATAATCTATTACATTAAAAATGGTTAATTTTTCCAAAATATTAAATATATAGTACAACTAAATTGTGTTTAACTAAATCTACTTATGAAATATTATTTTCAACCAGAGTTATCGTATTTAATTGTAATACAGTGAATCTTGGTGTTAATTTTTTTTTAAAAAAGCCGGAAATTTTAGTTTAAAACAAAATGTAACAGAACTGGAATGTAAGGGAAAATGGAATGAACAGAACTGGATATTTGGGTACAACCTGAATGGAAAGTTTGCAGGATATCGAAATCGATGGTGGGAGCATGTAGAGAAAATGCCTGAGGGAAGGATTCTCTCAGTGTTTTGCAATACAGACCAGTGGGGAGGAGAGATGTTAGGAGGCTACGCAAAAGATGGCAATAATTCAATAGTTTGTCCCTGTTGTGAGGATAAGAGAAGAGCTAAATGTAACATTTTGTCCTTGAGTACACATTCTTTATCTGATTGGAAAGGGAAATAAATTTTTTCCTATTTTCAAGTGCAGCCCTTATTCTTGTGAAATGATTTGAGTAAGGTGTGAGTTACGTTTTGTGAAATTCTGCACATACTAATAACATAATGGAACATATAATAATTGTGTAAAGATAAGCAAATTTATAGGTATTCATTTATTTATTTTCCCATTATACATTACAAAAATCGTTACAATACAAAATACTTCCCTTCATTAGAACTTAAGAAACTAAATTTACTTACATTAACTCTGTGGTGGAAAAATAAATCTACTAACTATAGTTTCTTGTTCAAGAGTTTTACCAATTTAGTGCTTCTGTACTATTCTATTTATGCAGCTACTTTGGTGCGGTATTAGAGTGTTAGTAATAAAACTACTTGTTATATAGAGTGATTCAAAACTATACGACAATCTCTTGGGATCTCATTCTATAGCTAAAAATAATAAAAAAAGTTCATATAAACATATGTCTGAAAACGCTTAGTTAGCGAGTTACGGCTAGCGAAAAATTTCACCTAGAACTCTGTACCCTCGGTGAAGTAAGGCCGTATAAAAATGTTAAAGGTACCTACTTACAAAGATACAAATACAATTGTTTCTTATGTTTTTTAATCTGAAAAATTAAATAACATTGGTTTTAGAGCTGTAAATGCAATACTTTCAGAGATATGTTACATAAAACACAAGAATTGGTGCAAGAAATAACACAATTTTGGTGTTTAACGTAAGATTACTTCCATAAATGGTAAAAACGGTGTATGTTTTCTACAAATTTATTTAAGAAAAAATACATCTTTTTTACCATTTATGGAAGTAATCTTACGTTAAACACAAAAATATGTTATTTCTTTGCACCAATTCTTGTGTTTCATGTAAGATATCTCTGAAAGAATTGCATTTACAGCTATAAAACCAATTTTATTCAATTTTTCAGATTAAAAAACATAAGAAACAATCGTATTTGTATCTTTGTAAGTACCTTTAACATTTTTATACGGCCTTACTTCACCGAGGGTACAGAGTTCTAGGTGAAATTTTTCGCTAGCCGTAACTCGCTAACTAAGCGTTTTCAGGCATATGTTTATATGAACTTTTTTTATTATTTTTAGCTATAGAATGAGATCCCAAGAGATTGCCGCATAGTTTTGAATCACCTATATAATTTTTGTTTATAGTAATTTAACCTTTAAGTACTGTCATACAATCTTGGTCACTAATGTAGTCGTGCAAGTTAGGCACAGTTGCTTAAAATTTTTTGATTGTGAAGAAAAAACTGAAATGATTTTTTCTACTGTAGTTATGTTCTTAGACATATTTTGTGAATACATTCTAAAAAAAATAATTGAAAATTTTCATAATTTTAATAATATTTAATACTGAAAACTTGTCTTAACCGGATGTATTGAAACAATTTGGTGTGCTTTAAAATCTTGTAATTAAAAAACACAAAATAAGTAACATAATTAATTAACTGTTTGCGTTCAACATAATTGTATTTTAAAAATGTATGCATAAAATCCCGTACGTGTATGGAAACTGCACATCCAAACTTTAGATTAATTTTTGCAATATAAATGGAAGGGTTCTTACCCTTTTCGTCCGTTTTCTTCCACAGTTGGGTTTTTCTTAAGACCCTATTCAGCTCATCACTTGATGTAAGAATATTTTTTTCCTTTTTCTGCATACCAGCATTAAAAACATTCAAATGTCCAAAAATATCAGCTAGTATACAAATTTGTAACAACATGTTTCATCGCTTATGATGGCAGCAAACTCAGGTTTTCTGTGGCAAACATATCTTGTAACAATTAATTTGAAGTTCATAAAATCTGAATACCTTTCCTATTGACAGCCAGTAAATTTCGCTATGAGGAAGTGTCTTGAACAGTTCCTGCTTTCTTGTCACATGACTTGAATACTCTGGTTTTTAAAGCTCTATTTTAATCTAGTGAACGATTACAACATCTGAACTGATTACGTTCTTTAGGCCTTCAGGAATAGTTTTTGCCATCAGAGCTTCCCAAAGTAAAAAGCAATGTGAGGTTGGGATGTGAGAAAAATCTTGCTTAAGGGGATAGTCAACTCAAGAAGATAATTTTTTTTAAATTTCGATTGTCTTTTGCATTTGTTTGAAGTTTTAAATTTTCTGAATCACAACATATTTTGTTTACTTTGTAAGTTGACAAAAAGTTATAAAAACATCTGTTTAAAGTAAAGCTCACTAGCAAGGCGAGTGAAATTATTCCTTCAACTTTAAGTTTTCCGGAAATGTGGTTTTTGCATGATTGTACGTTCTTGGGAATTAAATATTTTGGTTTGTATTGGAGATATTTGGATGAAGTTTTTTTTCAAATGTTCATAATTTCTTGCTCTATTATCTGTGGAATGATTATTACAAAACCCTTAATAGGGATTTAGTTAAAAAATAATTTGTGAATACATAAAAAAAATGTTTTTGAAAATATGGTTTTTCTTCAATAAAATTCTTGTAAGAAAAATTACGTTCAAGCGCATACAACAGGTAACAGACAGCAATTTACTGTATTTTGTAGCATAAGAATCATGTTGATATCTTTCTTGGTTCCTGAGATATTTGATTCCCCGTAAAAGCCCGCTTTTTCAACCTCACCCTTATGTTAGGGGCTGTAATTAATTTTTTGTCTTGGTTCAAATGGTAGATCGTTACTAGTAAATTACTCTTTCATTTAAAATAAATAATGATAAATTATAGCCAGAAGTTTTGATTTTAATTTTTTGGGTTGACTACCCCCTTAAGTCTTGAAGTGAAGCATTTTATTGGACCAGTCATTGCTGTGGTACCATCCGTGCACAATGAAATAAATTTTTTCCAACACATTTCATTTTTTTCCAATGTAGTTGTACAATTATAGATGTCTAATCCTGTTGAAGTTATTTCATTCTTTACAGGTCTGGAATTGTTCAGAAAATGATTCTCAATTTAAAAATCTTTGTAACACATTACTTGGCATGTTTTGGTGTAGTGGCCAGTGCAACTGGCTCCTATGCTGGGGTCCCGGGTTTGATTCTCGTTCAGGTCTGGCATTTTTTCATCACTCATTTTCATCTACCATCCTTTCCATTACCTGCGGTAGCAGTAATTCCAAAAGTCAGACGTGAAATTGTCAAGGAAGAATAGTACAGTGCAGGTTTTTAAGAACTAGTGGAATACATAGTGTTAACCTCAAATTCGGTTTACTGAAAGAGAATTTTTTGCATTTTGGAACCTGTATCTTAAGAACTACTGTAGAAAAAAGGGTTAAATTTTTTCCACAACCTTCCTTGAGTTAACATAACTAGAACTAGCATTACGTACTTAAATAAAGTACGTACCCTAAGTAAAGTAAAAGTAGGCTACCTTAAAATTTAAAAGTCTCAAGTAAAAATGTATGAAAAAAATTCAAGTTATTTTTATCCGCTGATTTTTATGAAAAATTACAATTTCAGTATTTATGGTTTCTCGTAATATAAAATATTAAATTCAGAAAAAATTGGAACAAATCCAATAAAACAGTGATGATAAAATAAGACGTGTACTAAAAGTTAGTAACTTTAATAAACTTACTTAAAATTTTAGTACAAAGTTATCTTTGTTTCCCCTTTAAAAACCCATAAAAATGGTTAAACTTGCCTGCTTACCTTTTAACTTTTTATATGGCCTTTTGAATTTTGAAGAATATTCGTAAAAGTTCAAGAGGCCGGAATTCTCGAAAATTAAATTTTTACGTTCTTGAAAAATGTACAATTAGTAGTTTATAATTCCCAATTAATTTTATACATAAATTTTCTTTATCCTTACAAAAGATTTTAGTAATATAAAATAAAATTTTTTATAATTCATGAAATCATATTTTATGAAAGAAATTATTAATGTGTTTTTTATAATTTCTTGAATTATAATAAAGTATTTTGTTCGAAATAATTTTATCTGTTCATTTTTCTTTTTACTTGTTATATTATTTTTACTATGGTTCTTGTTTTTGTTCACTTGGTTGAATTTGTTCACTTGGTTGAATTTGTTCACTATGATGCTTTTGTTCACTATGCTGCCTTTGCTCACTTTGTTGCCTTTGTCCACTGGGTTTCCTTTGTTCGCTTTGTTGCCTTTGATCACTTTGTTTCCTTTGATCACTTTGTTTCCTTTGTTCGCTTTGTTTCCTTGATTCGCTTTGTTTCTTTTGTTCGCTTTGTTTCCTTGACTCGCTTTGTTTCTTTTGTTCGCTTTGATGCCTTTGTTCGCTTTGCTGCCTTTGTCCGCTTTGATGCCTTTGTTCGCTTTGCTGCCTTTGTTCGCTTTGCTGCCTTTGTCCGCTTTGTTGCCTTTGTTCGCTTTGCTGCCTTTGTTCGCTTTGTTGCCTTTGTTCACTTGGTTGCCTTTCTTCACCTAGTTGTTGTATTTGTACGCTTGGTGGCTTCTGACCGCTTTGTTGTTGCATTTGTCCACTTGGTTGCTTTTGACCACTTTGTTGCCTTTGTTCAGGTGGATCTAATATTTGTTTTACTTCAGCATCATGTTCATGTGTCCCTGATGGTTTCTGGTCTTCTGGTTTTACTGGTACAATTTGTAAGCCCCACTGTTCTGTAAAATGACCTTCTCTTGCAACTCGTTGTACCGCTGTAGTCAGTGTATGACTTCCTCCACAATAGCGATTGCATAAATGGTCAATTTTTCTGAAATAATAAAATACCATTTTCTATTTAATGATTTGGGTAAACGGTCGTTACAATCAGAACAAAATTAAAATACTATGAAACAGTTTTGAAACCAGCAATTTTATATGGAATAGATACAATTCGTTTATTAAACGGCAAATTCAACAAGTTTCTTAAAATAGAGAGGCATTCTTAGAAACATTCATGGCACTGTAAAAGATCTAGGTGGGAAACCAAGCTTCAAGAAACGATCAGATAAGGAACTTTATCAACACACAGATGAAGAAACAGTAGGCTAATAAAAAAGTGCCTTAAATTTTGTGGACATATGACGCATATGGATGATCAAAGATTTAACAGGCAGCTATTTTTACACAATTACAGAAATCAAAAGTATGCCAGGCATCTTGAAACGCAAATGGTTGAAAACAATAACTTTCAAATCAAATACGTATATAGATTTCATGGATAGCGGCGTGGCTGTTATAGGTAGAAACAAAATTTATTATCTTAGATAATTCTCACAAGTGATCAAACATCAGCTCCTAGAGAAAGTTTTGATGATGTAAGGCAAAGAGGTCTGAAGCAATGAGGAATCTTTTTAAAAGAGCCAAAGAAGGCTTTTTCTGGTTAACAACCGACTGTTCTGCTAATGCAGACGGTGAAGGATTTTTTTATGTAGTATATTACGATCTAGTCTTAAGACTAATGAGTAATTTTATTCAACTTAAACTATTATTGACAATATTACTACAGAGATGCTCAACAGAAAATCAGTACTTAATTTAATATCTAACACATTATGTATAATAGTACATTACACATATATTGTGCACTTAAATTTAACACTAATTCTAATCGTGCACTAACACAGCTCTGCTTTAAACACTAACTCTAAACAAGCTCAAAAGGTTTCTTTCTTTTCAGCCTTCACATCAGATTATCGTTGTCAAGCTGCTGGATTACTTCAACGTTGTCATGGCGGTGAAGTCTTTCCTCATGCTTCAGTGCGAACCTCTGGATTTCGCTAGAGACGAAATCCATTCGCAGATCTCTGTGGAGGTCGATATTCCTTATGGACCAGGGTGCGTCGACGATGTTTCTCAGCACCCTGTTTAGGAAACGTTGGATGATGTTTATATTATTTTGTTTGGTACACCCCTAGAGTTGCATACCATACGTCCATACAGGCTTTATCGTCTGTTTATACAGCGGAAATCTGTTATAGACTGATAATGAGGATCTTCTCCCTAGTAGCCAGTACAATTTCTTATACCTTAGCCCGAGTTCCTCTCTCTTCTTTTTAACGTGAGCTTTCCAGCGAAGCTTCGCGTCGAGTGTCATACCAAGGTATTTGGCAGTATTCGTGTGTAGTACAGTGCGGTTATTTACATATACTGGCGTATGCACAACTTTACTGTAAGTGAAGTTGATATGAACTGATTTTGACTCATTGAGCTTTATTCTACACTTTTCCATCCATTGCTGAACTTCTATAATCGACCTTTGTAGTTTGCCTGTAGCTTCCTCAATACTATCATCCATTGCTAGGATTGCAGTATCGTCGACAACAGTAGCTACGGTATTATTTTCTAGGGAAGGTCGCTGGTGTACAGCAAGTAGAGGATCGGACCTAGTAAACTTCCTTGAGGAACTCCGGTTTTGATTTCCTTCAGTCCAGAATATGCATTTCCTTCTTTAATTCTAAAGAATCTCCCTGTTAAATATGATTTGAGTATTTCTGAATACTCCTTCGGAAGAAATGATCTCAGGTTGTAATGTAATCCATCATACCATACCTTGTCGAATGCTTGCGATACATCAAGGAAAATTGCAGAACAGATTCGTTTATCTTCTAAACATTTTTCTATTAGGCTAGTTATTCTGTGTACCTGGTCTATTGTGGAGTGTTTATTTTTAAAGCCGAACTGATGGTTTGGAATTAGATGTTTTCTTTCAATGACTGGTTTTAACCTCTTAAGCAATAATTTTTCAAATAATTTAGATAACACAGATAGTAGTGATATAGGTCTATATGATGAAGCTTCAGTTGACGATTTTCCTGGCTTCATTATCATTATGGCCTCTGCGATCTTCCATATGCTGGGAACATATTTTACCCTATTAGTAGCATTTATTAGGTGAGTAAGTTTAATTAACGCCTTTCTAGGTAATTGTTTCATTATTTCCCCTGTTATCTAATCAAAACCTGGCGCCTTTTTTGAATTAATTTTGTTTTTTATTTCTCTGTTTAGTTCCTATTATGTATAAGGGGTGATATCTTGACTCTCCTGCGCAGCAGTATCTTCCATGGTTTCTTCTTCTCTGTCCAAAACATGTGGTTGGAATATGCCTTCAACGTATTCAGCGAATGTTTTTTGCTTTTTCGTCATTCTTCCTAGCCCATAGCCCATCCAACTTCTTAATTGGTGGAGCTTGCTGGACGGGGCGTTTCATTCTCTTTGTTGCCTTCCAGAGGGAATATTCGGTACTTTGATCATTGGAGAGCTTTTTCAAGTAGTCGGTCATAGTTTCATTTTTTATGCGGTTTATTTCTCTTCTTAGTTATTGGATTAGGTTGTTCAGGTGTGTTTTGTCTTGTGGGTCCCTTGTTTGATGCCAACGTCTTCTCGGTTTTCTTTTTCTCAGTTATTCTTCTAATTTCCTGTGGATAATTATTCCCGTTTGTTCTTATTTTGATTTCCGGAGTGCTATTCCAAGCAGCCTGTTATATATCAACCACAAACTTCTCTACTTCCTTATCAAGTTGATCTTCATTTCGTAGTGGTACATTTACAATAATTCTCTCTTCCAGTATTTCCCTAAAGCTTTCCCAGTCGGTAAATTTATTGACAAGGACTGGGTCAAATGGCGTTTGCATAACAGACTCACTCAAAGTAAGGAGTATTGGAGAATGATCAGAGTTTAGATCCAGGCTTTCTTCAATTTTTAATTAGTTAACAGCTATGTTTTTAATTTTTAAGAAATCAATTAAATCAGGCGTCTTTGCTGGATCAGTAGGCCAATAGGTAGGCCCACCAGTTGTTAGAGCTTCGCAGTTATTTTTGTTGATCGCTTTTAGAAGTTATCTTCCTTTGGGTGTTATTAACCTAGATCCCCAGTGGGTGTGTTTTGCGTTAAAGTCACCTCCCATTATGAACTTAGTTCCCAGATGTCTAAAAAGTAGCTCAAATTCGGCTCCCTTTATTGTGTGTCTTGGAGGGCAGTACACTCCAGATACAACAAACGAAATTTCTTAGTTTTTGCAGATATTGCTGTTACCTGTATTTTTTCTGTTTCAAATTTCCCTTCTTCATAGTGACAAATGCTGTCTTTTATTATCACTGCACTTCCACCCTTGGCTACATTATCTGGATGTACAGTATGATAAACCTTGTACCCTTTAAGTTTTATGTACGACTGTTTAGTAAAGTGCGTCTCTGAAACCAAACATACATCCACATTTTCTAAGTTCAACACCGCCTCTAGTTCTTGTTGTCTCTGCAAGAGACCATTGGCATTCCATGCCATTATTGTAAATGAGTTGGTCATTTTTTAGTTTTAGGTTTAGGTATAGCCACCCTGTCGCTGTTTTCCAATTTTCTAATACGTTCTTCAAAAAGGGAAATAAGCACTTCCTGCTTTTCTAGTTAAGCTAATATAAGCTGTAATGTTTGACTGATGTCTTGATTCCCTGGGTCTAGTGACGTAACCTGGTTCTCACTAACGCTGTCAGCTGTGCAACTTGTGCAAAAGTTCTATTGTCGTTTCGTAGAACTGGTTTACTCTGTACTGTTTGCTTGATTTGTTTTTCATTCGGCCTTCCATCTTTATGCTGAGCTGGTACACCAGTAGCTACTGGCCTTTTAGCAGGATTCTTCTTTTTAATGCTATTGTTCTTCTGCAGTTTAATAGCTACGCTGCAACCTTGATACTTCACTGGGTGTGCCTCCTCACAGTGAATGCATTTTGGTGAAATGCTATTTGGTTTCCTGCAGTCCTTTGTGAAATGTTTGCCTGCACATTTTACGCACCGCGGTTCTTTGTTGCAGTATTTTTCGGTATGGCCATATAATTGGCATCTCTTACACTGAGGTATCAATTTTTTTTCTTTAGTGCTTCTACCCGCACCTTGCAGCCTAAGATGTTGGAATTTTGTTAAACTTTTTGATATCTTCATCAGCACTAAAAGTTATGATGAACATATCCAGTGGTTCCTTTGTTCTCCACTTTAACTTGTTTACGGTGTCCTAAGCCTTATACCCCCTTTTGTTCAGATCGTCTACAATGGCAGCAGAATTACAAGGATGGTGAAGTTTCTTAACCATAACTCTGATTGGCCTAGTTTGTTTATTTTCATACGAGTGCCAATTGTGTTTATCCTCAGCCAACATACGGGTTATACTTCTATATGTATCTTCATCAGCTATGTTTATTTTAAATATATTATTATTCATTAATTTTATGGCGAATTTGTCATTGGATGCAATTGTTTTCAATTTAGCATACAACGTACCATACGACTCAATGCCATCCACTACAATTGGTGGCAAACGGGGTGGCTTTTTCTTTGGCTGAGGGGTATTCTTCTGAGGGTTAGTGAGACTTCTCTCTGCTGCTCCGGTGGTGACAACGTGGTATCTAACTTTCGTTTTTTATACGAACGCTTATTTTTGACTCTGGCCCACTCGGTTTCTTTGGCCAGAGCTTCCTCATCTGTTTGATACTCTTGTTCCGTTGAAATCTTTGGACATTTACCCGTATTTGGAATATTTTCTTCAATGGCTGTCAGTCTCACTTGAAGTTCTTCTAATTGTGATTTCAGCTGAGCGTTACTGTTCTCCGCTTTTTTCCACTTTGAATCGGCTTCTTTCCAAGCATTGAACAGTATTTGCTCACTTGAAGTTTTTAGCTTATTGGTAAAGATAATTTTGCCAGGCGAATATTGTAACGTATCTGCCTGGTCTTCATCTTCCTCCTCAAATTCGGGCAGTAAAAAACCGACGGTTTAGCGAACGGCATATTCATTTTTATTGTTAAATAGATAATAAAATTAATTAATTAACTACATCAGATTTAACTGTTTGTTAATAATGTGAGTTCAGCACTTACCAACGATCAACACACTCGACCAACGCGATCAACGCGACGGTTTCCGCTGACTCGGATTAAAATATTATATTAAAATACTAACACTATTACCTTATTGCACTATAATAATAACTAATTACACTACGCTACATGTTCACACTTCGACAACTAACTGCTGAATGACGGTGAAGGATGAAATGATTTTTTGTAACGTATGAAAATATGCCGTGCCTGAATGGGATTCGAACCCAAGGAAGAAGACAAATAGCTTTGGACTAAGAGGGAGAAACGGGAGTGTTTTATTTTGGCTGTGTAGTCATTGTGGCCTATTTACAGTAATAATAATAATAATAATAATAATAATCAAAGCACAGAGATAAAAATACAAGCATCAGTACCTACATAGAGTAATTTAATTAAAATTAATTTACGTAATTATGTTGCTCTTTTGATTGTCTTCTTTACAGAAACTAAAAATTGTTTATTCCAGTAAAAAAAAAACAAAGTTGAAAATACAATCCAAAAGACTGTAACATGACAAAAACTATTGTGTTATTTAATTTATTTTTACTAAAATTGAATTTATTAAAGAACTGTAAAATCTTATGTGCCTCATGAGCCGTCTCCTATCAGCCAAATTAGATAATCTCAGATTAGAAGATATTCTCAGCAACGACTAACCAAATTAAATGTGAAACTGTCATTTCTTCTGCCCATCAGGTTAAATATGAAGATGTGGGGACCCATATATAGGGACTTTTCTTTTTCTATGTGGTTTCCACTGTTTGTAAACCTACATTTGTGTATTTATTTTCAAGTTATTTAGTGTTAATAATTATCTATTCATATTCTTTGCTTTAGTATTGAATACACATTCACTCAGTCTAGGTCCTTCATACAATCCTGAATGGGGTAGGATCTCTTTATTACTTATCTCGCGACTTCCTTATTAGGGCGTTTCATATATCAAATTTTTCGCTGGACATTTTTCTATAATACCAGGCAAAAAAAAATAAAAAATTTTTATTGCTAAATTTTGACAAAACCGGGTGACTTTGCATAAATTACAATAGATTTTTCGTAAATTCACTGTAACTGGCATAAAAGAAAACAGAGTTTCATGTTTGTTTTTTTAAAACATCATTCAAAGTTTCCTTAACGTCTCATAAAAATTTCAAATGTTTTGGATAAAAGATGGATAAAAACAGCCAAGTCTATCGGCACGATCTCGAGGTAGTGTTAGAAGAGTTATTATTCTCAAACCTATCAGTTGCACTAGGGTTATTATACTTGTGATATCCGTTTTTAACTGTTATTCTACTTTGTTATTGTATCTTTAAGAGGACATTGTACTTTGTGTCCCGCCAATGTTAAATTTTCTATTTTTAGGTACATTTTCAATAGGATGGGTGAAAGTTACGAAAATGAAACTTAACACACTTATAGTTGTAGGGTGGTTTTAGCTACTAATATTTTTTTTAATTAATTCTGTTGGACCATAAAGTTTTTAAAAGAATAACGAATAACATAAAAGTTTTACAATTTTGTTCTACGTTTTTTACATATTACTATATTTTTGAGCACTTGAGAAAGTAAAACCAATGTCGGTGAATGTGCATGTACATGATAATTAACTAGTAAAAATTTCAGCCTGGTAGTTTAAATGGTTTCTGAGAAAAACGTACCTTACTGTTAAAAATCTAAATTTACGAGAAAAGGCACAAATGAGAAGCAAAATGTACACCAACAAGTTTAATTTCCCATCAATAGTTGGTTAGAAAGCTGCACCAATAGCGGAGAATATTAAAAATAGTGAAGCGGATATTTAAAAGAAACCTAAAATTCTTTTTGCGCTTAAACGAGCAATATAAAATATGAAAAAATTTGTTCTTGGCGACTTGTTAATTTTTTATGATAAACCTGATAAAAACTTAAAATGGTTTTCATTAAAATAAATTTTTGTTGTAATTTAATGTTTTTGTGGTAGGTCTAGATCTAAACTATTGAAAAACATAAAAAACCGTAAATCAAAATAATTATCAGTCAAAACCATCATACAGTCTCCCCTTAATGTTAAAAGTCTGTTACCTTTTGTTTACCTCTTATTTGCGTCCCTTTGTAGCCCCTATCTTGGTGCTTATGTCTGTGATCTTACTATCTATCATGCATTCAGTACTATTAATTTTATTTTTCCTGTGATCTTTAGTAAATAAGTTCTGTGTAATACGCTAATATATTATATTGTGACTGTTAAGGATTTAAAAACAATTTAAATTTTTAGGATATCAAGGACTCTATGTTAGGGTCGTGTACTCCATAACTTTAAGTATCAGGAGATGATAACTGCTATGTATGTTTGCCCTAATAAATCCTGTCGGGCCAGCTGACAGGCTTACGAGGTGTGGCTATTAAATAACGAGACTGAGGTAAAAAAACTTATTTTAATTTTATACATAATTACTTATTGTCACCTTCAATATACAATTTTTCTCTATCCCTACAACACTCCATGTGAATTTTCCATTATTGGAAACAGTGCTGGAAGTCTTCAACTGTCAGCTCCTTCAGGACACGTGCCACTTTCTCTTTTACAGCTTCCATAGACTCAAATCTTGTTCGTTTTATTGCAGATTTCACCTTAGGGAACAGGTAGAAGTCACATGATGCAAGATCTGTTGATTAAGGTCAATGTTCTAACACAGATGCTGTACTTGGCTAGGAACCTCTTGACAGATAACAGGGAATGAGCCGGCGCATTGTCTTGGTGCAGAACCCATGATTTCTCCTTTCACATTTAGGAGCGTTTTTCCTTACTCTTTGATGTAGTTTAGAAAGTACCTCAAGGTAGTAATATTGATTAATTGTTTGACCTTCAGGAACTCAGTGAAGGTACACAATCCCATGGATATATAAAAAAACAATCATCATTGCTTTAAATTTTGACTTGGTCATTCGAGCTTTTTTGGCTCTCGGTGAAGTTCGGCTCTTCCAGTGCTTGGATTGGCGCTTCGTTTCCGAATCATGAGTAAAAAACCACATTTCATCACATTTTAAGTATTATCTTCTACCTGTTCCCTACGGTGAAATCTGCATTAAAAGGGACAAGGTTTGAGTCTGTGGAAGCTGTGAAAGAGAAAGCGGCACGTGTCCTGAAGGAGCTGACAAAAGATGACTTCCAGCCCTGTTTCCAACAATGGAAAATTTGCATGGAGCGTTGTAGGGATAGAGAAGGAGTGTATATTGAAGGTGACAGTAAGTGATTATGCATAAAATGAAAATAAAATTTTTTACAACGTCAGCCTCGTTATTTAATAGCCACACTTTGTATTTCTTTATTGTGGTATTTATAGTGCAATTTGTAAGCCCCCCTAATCTTTAAAATGACCTTCTCTTGCAACTCGTTGTACCGCTGTAGTCAGAGTATGACTTCCTCCACATAGTACAATGGTATAGTGGTAAAACCACAATTTGTGGTTTAGTGGTGTAGTGGTCAGAACAACTGGCTTCTACTCCAAGGATCCTGGGTTCATTCCTGGTCATGTTTGGCATTTTTTCAACAATTTTCCTGTTAATTTTTGTCATGTGGTATCTTCTTCTAAGCCAGTTGTTAGCTTGGCCGATTGTTATGGTAGTTAGCACAACTGACATCTTTCCCAAGGGTCCCATTTAAAATTCCTGGTCAGGGCTAGCGTTTTATCATCACTTGTTTTCATTTACCACCCTTCATAATCAGTGTTAGTCTTAACGCGAAAAAATTTCATTGCTTTTGAACGAAAAAAATCAGCTGTTCCCAGAAAATTGTTAATCAGCATAACTACTAAGATCTTAAATACGTTAGCCGGATATAATTCAGTGGGATGACATTTGAAACACAACCTCAAATTCTGCATCAGGAAATTTGTCAATAATTTTAACTCCTATTTGTTGTACTATGTATTATTATTCTTGAATACTGAAGTTTCCTTGTTTTTATGTTATTCATTACTTCCATTCTTATCGCTATGCTTTTTTCCACATCATCATTGGCCACCTGATCAACCCAGCCAGGTTCTTTTCATCATTAAGTCCACTACTCAAAAGCTGCCAATTAAATTTTGTTTCAAAATTCAGACTTCCAGAGTTCTAGTTTACTACTGCATTAACGATAATGGTGTAGAGTTTTCAATCTCTAAACAGAAATTCATGCAGAGCAACAACTAGACTGTTGAATTATTCAATAAAATGTGTTCAAAGGATACTTTACAGTTAAACTCTGCCCCCCCCCCCCCACTGTGAGTGACTTTTGGTATCTCTAGTGTATAAATCTACAGTAAAACAATAGTCTAATAAGTTTATTTTGGTAGTACCCTGCTTCAGTTTCTCTCGGATCTTTCCTCTTATCCACTAAATTGTGCGCCATCTTCCATAATTCATTCATATCTTTTGTCATCGGCAATCTGAAAAATTAATAAAACATAATTATTGTCAATTTTTACAATCATTGCAACCTAATATTGTTAACTTTGGACATGTCTTGTATTCTAATAAACCTACTTATTTTAAACATTAGAGAAAATTTTGGAGTGAAGCACTCACAGACTTTCTTGCCAATATAGATAATGAACAATGTTTAATCATGAGTAAACAATGTAAAACGAAAAAACCTAATTTTTATCATGAGTGAATGATGCAAAATGAAAATCTCTGTTTGAATTAAAAGTATGGAAAATTAGTAACTGCCTTTAAACTTGGCCCTGTACAGAAAAGCGATGAAAATAAAAATTGTAGGGTTTTTAATTTCCTATAACTTTGATCATATACAGTTTTGTTGTAAAATGCATACTTAGGCCGTAATCTTAAAAATCCCATGTTTTATCGATTTTAATGAAAAGAAAAAAAACAGGAAATCGCTAAGTACCGCGTAACTGATGGTGGTACAAAACAATGTTTGAGTTAGAAGTCATAGGTTTTTAAATGTTCGACAATTTTCCCTAGAATTCATTTCAAGGCCGCAATCTTAAAAAACCGAACATGAAAAATTTTGTAAAGATAAAATTTAAAAAAAACTACATATGAGCCATTTTTTAGAAAATTGCAAAAAAGTGAAAAATCGCACGAATAAACTAGGTATACTACTTTTGGTTGACCGATTTTGATGAAAATGTCCGTGTCGGGTCCCGTTGTGGTAGCTATTGTGTATGCCATACATAGAACTCTAACACTGGAACGCTGAGTAATGTAGCGCTGGGTGGCAAGAGGCGAGCCGGCTTTATTCGACGCCCCCCCACCAATAGTCAGTGTAAACAGCGGCCCGACCCGACCAACAGTCTATGCTTGTGGCGCCAGTCATTTGGTCGTCGATTATAGTTCGCTCAAAAAATTGACATTATTATACGCGTTTCTACTATAGTATAAGTTTATGTTGGCATTAAAAAAAATGCATGCCAATTGTGTAGCCTACAACTGCAAGAATCACATAGATAAGAAATCTTGTTTATCCGCTCACAAGTAAGTACAATGAAGATTACTTATTTTCATTATTAGAATTGATATATTTGTTAATACTAGTGCAAAAATCCAGTAATACTTTCGAATTAAGAGATCATTATTTAATTTCATACTTGTAAACGTTAACTTAACATTTCGAAAATATATCATAAATGAGAATTTAACGATTTTCTCATAATATACTGAACAATTCTTAGTAGACGCTTCATATCAGTAAGTATCTGAACTATGGTATTTTGATCACTTAATCCTTAATTTTCTTTATGACTGAAATGATTGAGCCCGAAGAAATTGGTTGATTTAGTAAATTATATATTTATTCTGTGAAATCATAATAATAATAATACATATATTCGAAGGAAGTCTCTTTATATTAACCCTACTATTTTTTTAAGGTTTCTCAGGAACTGAGAACTTCATCAACGATGGATTATAGCTACAAAAAGAAAAGGATTCGATCCTTCGAGCACTTCTAGCATTTGTAGTGAACAGTTTGAAGAAAGTGCATTTGAAACACGTGGTTTGCGGAGAAGATTAAAAAAGGATGCAGTACCTACATTTATTCAACTTCCACCCTACGTGATAACTGAGCCACCGAAACGAAGAATTATTAACAGAATATTGGTAATATATTTTTTTATTTATTGTAACAAATACATTCGAAACACAAATACCAGAATTAGTTAATGTTCATTATACATAAATCTTTGAGTATATATTTTTCTTATGAAAAATTCGATAAGAATAAGATTTAGGCAAATTAAACGTTTAAACCTTGCATACATTTAATTTTTTACTGAATAAGATTATTTTTGTAGATTCCAGAACAGCAGCAAGGTGAAGAAACTGAAGTAACCACATGCGAACATAATAAGCCTGGTGAAGAAAGTTCAGTCCCATCTACTTCAGGTCCAAGCAAGAAAAACTAAACACCGTCAGTTTTTAACTTATGTCAAAGAATATAAAACAAAACAATGGGCACATTGCTATTCTAGTGATAATTCGACTTGTTAAGTCGAAAAACAAAACAAAATATTGGAATTTTGTTTGCATGTATGTTTTTATTTTCTAATAAACGCTCAGTCATTAGCCCGGTATAACGAGGTTTTACTATAATTAAAAGAATATATTGTTCTGTGCCTAACTCACGCTAGGTTGCTAGGTTGCTGTCTACATTAAAAATCCCACATTTGTATTCCCTTGAACAATTGCTAGCAGAAAATATACCATAGAATAAAAATTAGCTACACTTGTTTAGAATATATTAACAAAAACTTCCAAGTTAACACTCATTTGAATCATAATTATTCAGACACTCTGTATTTTAGAAAACATATTTGACGTTGAACTTACTATAAAAATTGAGTAAACTACATTTTTAATTTGCTAGGATATGACTCATTTATTTTAATAAAGACAGGATGTTTTATATTAATAAAAAAATTAATTAATGATAGGGTATCCCGTTCACCTCTTTTTTGTCACTTAACTGTTTTGGTGTTTTTTTTTCAGCCACATGCATCGCCTATTAAGAGAAGATTACCAACATTTTCTCCAACAAAGGCTGCACTACACAGAATTTTTCAACAACAGTTGAAGAGAAGTGATAAAACTATCAGAAATTTTAAAGACATGATATTAGTTTTAAAAAACAAAGTTAAAGCACCAGAACGGTTATTCGAGGTACTGAAGAATAATTTTTCTGGATTCCATTTAAGTTTGTTAATTACCAGTCTTAAAACCAAAGGAAAAAGTACCTAAGCATGCTTTTAGATACACGGATATAATGAAAGAATTTTCATTAACTTTATTTATTTTCTATTCATCTAAAGCATACAAATTCTTAAGAAAAAATGGATTCTGTCTTCCTAATCCATCAACTTTCAGAAGAAGTTGGCTTAGCAAATTTAACTGTTCACCTGGCTTTCTTAACGAGGTTTTTATGTTTTTTAAAAGTATTGTTGAAACTAAAGATTCTTTGAAAAATGATTGTATGAGCATAAGAAAACAGTTGATATATGAGCCTTATACTGGTAGAAATGTAGGATATCCAAACTTAGGATTAGGAGAATATGTCGAAGACAAAGATGAGCTGGAAACAGAAGCTTTAGTGTTTCAGGTTGTCTCTTTAAAAGAAAATTTCACGTGCGCTATTGCTTATTTTTTCATTAATTCAATTAACGCTAATGTTCTCGCCCAACTGATTAAAATGGCTATAACCAAGCTCAGAGATACCGGAATCGACGTGCATAACGTAACTTGTGACGGTCCATCAACTAATGTTTCTGCCTTAGAAAAACTTGGATGTAAGTTGCCTTCAAAACCTTATTTTAAAATTGAAGGAATTAATCATAACATTTGTGTTATGCTTGATGCATGTCACATGTTAAAACTTTGTAGAAATACTCTGTCAGAAAAAAAGGAAATGATTTCAAGAAATGGTAACAAAATAGAATTTAAATACATAGAAAGACTGCTTACCCTACAGACAAGTGAAGGTTTAAAGTTGTCCAACAAACTCTCTCATTCCAATGTATTTTATAATAACAAAAAATGAATATCCGATTGGCAGCGCAAATATTGAGTAGTTGTGTTGCTAATGCATTAGAATTTTTGTTAAAAAGCAAAAATCCTGAATTTGTTGGCTATGATAAAACGATTAAGTTTATTAGGATTATAGACAAGTTACTTAATGTGTTAAATACTAAGAACCCATGTGGTCTAGGTTTAAAAGAGTCATTGAGCAAAACGAATTTAAATAGTGATACTGTACTATTTTTACGCCGGTCCGTAGTTCATATTTTGTCCACTGTTGGCGCTGTGATGGGGTTGCTGCTGCCGATAGATAGCGCAGCGGTCACACCTCTCACAGTGCATGTACCAAGTGGCAACATATAGTAGCTACGCACTGGCGATGTGACAGTGGAGAAGGTGACAGTATCGAGTTCTGTGTGATCGAGGATCGATACGGGGATTTGACAACTCAACATTGAGTCAGTTCTTTCCGTCATCTGCACCTCCATTCCCTACCCCTCGCTTCACCGGCGACTGCTTCCCTTCGGAGGCAGCGGCAATAGGTGCTCGCTGCGTCGGCGACTCGGTCCTATTTGATTAGACAGCGATACAGACGACCCCGCTTCACTTCACCGGTGACTGCTCCTCTTCGGAGGCAGCGGTGAAAGGTGTTCGCTGTGTTGGCGGCTGCTCCTAATCTTTTAGGCAGCGGTATAGACGACCTCCCCCCTTCGATGTTTCATTTTTGAACTACGCCGCCGGATGCCCGGCTGGTCCTGTGAGCTCTCTACGACTGCGCTACCAAAAGACGGTAGCGACAATAGTTTTATGTCTTTTTCAGATGATTCATATGCATAGGCCTACATTAGTACACTGGAAATTGATAATGTTAGTGTATTAAAACATTCAAGAAAACTTTTGCTGTCGGGTTTTCACATGTATTAATGCGATTAGATTGTTAGGACATAGGCTTCTTAATGGCCTGAATTTTAATTATGTATTA
Source organism: Catonia carolina (assembly GCA_035578175.1). NCBI lineage: Eukaryota > Metazoa > Arthropoda > Insecta > Hemiptera > Achilidae > Catonia > Catonia carolina. The sequence goes on from JAQMRL010000001.1 coordinate 48,329,183, forward strand.
ACTTACAAATTCTCACAAGATCATTTGGAATTACTATTTTCATGTATCAGAGCCAGGGGTGGGCGTAATAATAACCCAAATGTTCTACAATTTAGATTAGCTCTTAGGCAATTAATGTTTAGAAACAGAGTTAAGATACCTGCAGGAAGCAAATGCTTCGATTTTGATGAACACCATCAAAATTCGGTTTTAAGTTTTCATGCTCCCTTTGATAGTATTAACTGTGATAAAGAGGAGTCAGACTCTATGATTGATGAAATGTATAACTTGTCAAAACCAACTACTATAGAGACAATATTTTATACTACATTAGTGGATTTGTTGTAAAAAAAGTAGATAGTTATTTATGAAATGTATAGCATGCACTAAATTATTATAAGACACCTCCAAAAGTAATCCTAAGTACATTACTTGTACTTCATTCATCGTGTCAAAGTATCTGGTGAAGTTTTTAGATTAGCTAAGTATATTTCTAATTGTATATATATTAAGATTGTATAATTAATTTCTGTGTAATAAAAATAATAAGAATTTTAGTTCAAAGAATATGTGTTACAGGCTTGAATTCAATTTAAAGGTCGTTTATTTAAAAATCACCCCTTTAGCATTGAATCTAGTGCGATAGTCATGACATGAAACTTATAAAGCTAATAGGTTCTTTGTTTTTAAAAATTGTGTGTTTTTCTCATGCAAAAGAAAAACTACAATGATAAATAGACCTAAGCTAGGCATGTGCCAAAAGCTCAACAAATAATATATTTTGTTCCAAAATATGTAAATTATAGTTTGATAATGCTGTAGATATATATTATGTACTATATGTGAACAAGCTGTTAAAAATAAATAATAACATGGAAAAACAGAACTACTGTAGTCATTTAAAAAGTACCCTTTTTAGTCGTAAGTACTATTTTCAACAATACAAATTAAGAATTTGTACTAAAAGACTAACAGGCGTAAGTAGAAGATACTCTCATATGTTCTGCCCTATCGTTAACTAGAGGTTGACATTGGGTGGACCTTATGTCAAAATCTCACTCGACGTGACGCCCAGTAGGAGTACGGACCAATCAGAAAGCAGCATCCTGACGAATGTCGTAACGCTGAAGACACTATTTGACTGGTTGACATCGGTGTGACGTAGTACACTAAAATAACTTCTCTGATTGGGCAGTATTAACCAATCAAAATAACGCAAAAGAAGCCATCTGATTGGTTAGAATTGGGCTTTTTCATTGGCCGAAAATACATGATTTTGATTGGCCTAGTATTACCTTAGCTGTTGACGTCACACGCGCATCACACTTAACTTGGCCCGCCTTACTCATGCAACCCTAATATTCGTTTGTTGAATATTGTTATATTTGATTTATATATTCAGACCAATTCATTTAGTTAGTTGCGTGCGCTAGTCGGAGATGAAAATGTAGATTTCACGACAACATCCATGTTGGAAATTAGCAACAAAAAGTTCGCAGATGTCTAAGTCGAGCATTGAAAAAACGTTGGGATCCTATTTAGAAAAACAAAGATGAGTATCGGAAATTGTAAAGGCCTCTCAAAAACGCAATTGAACGTTTGGTCATCAATTTAGGGGACGACAGTTCGGACTCCTCAGAAGATGGCGATGAAAATCCGGAATAGAGTGTAGTGCACTGTAGGCTAATATAAAATGTAAAGATTAATAGTTCAGTGTCGTAAAAACTTAAGTCGTATTTTTTTAAACGTTTAGTGCAAAGAAGAAGCAGCAAACGTTCAGGTAATACTTGTACTATTATAATTTTTTAAATTTTTATTATATTTACTGGGTCAAATTAAATACATATTTTAAAATGAGATAATTATTAGTATGTTTGTACATTGAAATAAAGTTGTAGGCATTTGCGTTCATTGTAATTTGTAGGCCTTGTTGAAAGAATAGGTTATGGATATACTTTATCCAGAACTGTGTGTACACGCAGAGCAACAGTTGTGCCAGTTCGAATTGTCCACAGTATGTTAGTATAAGAAAAAAAAATTGTAGCCTATATTCGGAGTTGTGAGGTTCTGAAATTAACTATTATTAAATGACCCATTAGAACTACAAAACATTTTGTGGGTATACTATTACTTTTCTGTAATGGTTATAGGTAAAGAAAACAAATTTTTTAAACATATTGTTATTTTATTTTTATAATTTAACACACCTACTTGCTGCGGTTTCGTTTGAGATAAAGCCAATATTTAGGGACTTAGCAAATTCTGTTGTGCTCAGCAAGTGTTTTCATGTTGGAACACAGAGTGAGTGAATCAGAGAACGATGAAATTTGGAGATGAACACCAAAAATGCAATTGTTCAGATAAATACCTTAAAATTTGGTGTGTATGAAGCAATTACAATTCTAATAAAGGTAATATCAAATTGCTTATTTTAAAATGACGGAAATATAACTCGGAGAGTATTGTGTAGAAACAATGTACCTAGTTCGTTGATATAATCGAGGTTATGAGCGTGTGAGTTGTCCGAGCGGAAAAAGCTATCACTGGTATTAAAAATAGTACTGACAAGATATCAGTTTGACAAAAATAAGTTAGAAGATCAGTTTGAAGAAGATGGGATGAATATAACCCTTCTTATACCCTAGGACTGTACTGGGACAAACTGTAGGTAGATTTCATTCACACGTTGACTGTCACACTAAATTTTGTGACACAGTAGGGCCGTCGTACTTTCTATTTTTTTACATTTTATTAATTTTTCTTGTTATTTTACTTATTTTATTTAATAAACAAATACTAACTTTTTTTAAAATAAAGTTGTGACACACTTTTAGGCCACATGGCCTGCTGGATGATTTTACATTTCAGAGCCATGAGACCCATTTTTGTGTTACAATAAAAAATGTAATAGATAACTAGGTTTAGTTGCAACGTATTCTAGATTATTTCAGTCAACCAGAAATGAGCAAAAGAAAATAATAAAATTTAAAATAACAGCAGCATTCTAGTATAGGAAACAAGGAAAACTACCTGTATACGTAATATCCTATTATTTGAAAAAGGTCAACTATTTGAACAAGCTAAGTGTACAATGTCACTCTCTGAAGTCATTGCTTTTGAAACACACAACTTAAAAATAAGTTATGTAGCCTACTGTGACTCATTTTTGATATACATGGCCCATTTTTAAAGACAAGTTTGACACATATTTTGGTCACTTAGCAACGTGTTAATATTCGTACTTTATTATCACTCGTGTTTTTTTGAAAACTGTTTTTTCCGGTTTAGGTAAATTTTCTCCGAAACTGTTTAAACTTCAATCTTGAAATTTGGCACAGTATTCACCAAAATGTACTGATTATATGGACTAGAGATAAAGCAGAAATATTTGATGACTTTCATTTTATGCCCAAACTTTGGTAAAAATAATGATGTTTAATATACTAATTTTTCAAAAATTCATATATCTTTGAAATCAATTAAAGTAAATAAACGAAACTTTGCTAAAGTAGGGCCTATGTAAAAAGAATCAACTTATTTGTAAACCAAAATTCAGCTATTTAAACAGTTCTTTTGAAAAATGTACCTACATTACCATTAATAATGAGCAAAAGCGACGACATATCCTATACTCCTCCTGGAGTCTCCAGGGCGCAAAAAAAAAATTATGGGTATAGGGTGTAATGCTTCCCATAAATAAGGGCAGTTAGCAGATTTATTCCTCTAGATTTCTTTACTTGGATGATTGAGCCATTTAACATTTTGGCAACTACGTACTGGACACGTTCATTCAGTACAAATCAGTTTTCCTGCTTTTAAATTGTAGCAGTACATATTTAAATTCTATTGTCCATTTGGTTTACTTATTTCAATTTTTAGAGCTACCTATTTTGCCGTATTGGCAAGAGTTTTGAAAATTAATTACAAAACTTCGGCCAGTAGCTTGGTAAGGCAACTATCTAATAAGAGGATGGCAGAAATTTAACCACTCATTCATGAAATAAGTTAAAAAGTATCACTAAATTTAGGTTAAGTGTTAAATACAAAGTAGTTTCCAAGTAAAAAAGTGTACTTAAAAAGATTACCCTAATTTTCAAAATGTTACTTGGTTTTTTGATCTCTACTTCAACAGGCTTAATGTTAACTTGTATAAACCTTTCACTTACTATGAACAGATCTCTCACCTCTGTTATCGAAATTATTCATAACCACAATTTCATACATAACCCATCAGTTAAGTTAGGAATAATAACTCATACTCCTAAAAATTACACTTCTTAAGTGAAAATGGATTTCTAATCTAGAGTACTCCTGCTTTTAAATTGAGTAATATAAAAAAAATCAAGAAATAAAGTAATATAAAGAAATCTTTAGATAAAATTGATCATTACTGTCTTTGTTGGCGTCTGATTTGGTCCAGTTCATATGTAAGATAAGGTCGCACACTCTGGGTCATTGGGAATTGATCAGTAGCTTTGTGTTTACCTCTCTCGACTTTTTGTGCTACAGTTTTGTCACATGATATACACTGCAGTTCTCTGTTAGACAAAAAAGAAAGAAATTTATGTAACCACAAATATTTATGAATGGTAAATATAGGCAGGGAACTTATAATTCAAACAAAACCTAGACACTGTAGTATAGTACACTTGGTAAAACATTGGAAAAGAATATTTTGAAAGATGAACTACTTTGAATAAAAACGTTTTACTAGATTTATCCAAGTTAATATGCATCTTAAAGCTTACAAACATAACACTTTACTTATAGAATATAGTCCATTCTTGCCTTAATAATGCTTACTGGCAAATTATACAAAAAATTAGATATGTACAATAAAGTCTCAGTAATATGAAATGATAGGAACAAGATTGTTTGTTTATTAAGTTATTGAAAATAAATGGTTTGTCCATAATGAAACAGTTAAGTTTTTGTTCATGTAGATCATCATTAAAAAGCTGTACACATTTTACAGTTTTTAGTAAGGCATCACCACATTGCTGTCAATATTGTATCATAGTGTTATGTTTTAGAAAACATGTCAAACTCTACCTTGAGCATGTTCTCTATATTTTGTTTTACGTCTGACTGTTTTGCAAATTCTGATAATGCAGACTGTGGATGAAAATGAGTGATGAAAAAATGCCAGACCTGACCGGGAATCGAACCCGGGACCCCGGCGTAAAAACCAGTTGCGCTAACCACTACGCCAACGGGCCGGCCTTGAGCATGTTCAATCATAAACTAAGATTTGATGCAAATTAAAAATATTACTTCAAAAGTTTTTTCTTAGTTCCAGCTGCTTCAATTTCCAATTTTTCAGCAACTAAAGCCTTTAGTTTATCTTGCAAAACTTTCAATCTATGATTTATAAATTCTTTTAAAGGAGAAATCTCCATTCTATCTAGCTTATTTTTTATTGCATTGTGCACTTCTTCCATTGCATTACCCCACTGGTTTTCCTGAAATGAAATTATTATGAAAATAGAATTCTAATCCAATATAATCTATAAGAACTGCAGCATTTTGTACAAGTGACTGAAGAGAACATTTTCTGAAACGTTAAATAAACTGATTAGTTTTAATTTAAGTGGCGTTTATACGCTGATAATAGTGGAACCACCAAAACATGTAAGTTAATAAAAATACATAAATAAAATCAAATTCAGCAGTGTTGAAAAATAAAGTTTGGTAAAAACAAGTAAACGGTAGTTATTTAGGTGAAATGAGTAACAGCCTCCTATTTATAATTTATGACAAGCAATCCAAGGATGTCCAAGGACGTCTAGCTTATTTTGTTTCACTGTGCTCCTATTTCAGCAAAATACTACTTAATCCTTAAAACTTCATGACAAAGCATTTTTTATTATAAAAAAACAAATATGGAAATTTACTCATCAGTCAGATTGACACACACCGGGTTGGTCTAGTGGTAAAGTCGTTGTCACAAGTCAGCAGTTTAACAGCTGATTTTCAGAGATGAAGTTACTGTGATTCAAATCCTACGTAAGGTGGTTTCTTTTATACAGATTTTAATACAGAGTGATTTTTTAGTCGTTACCCAAGTTAATGTCTAGTAAATTTTTTGAAAGAGATTTTTGTTTTGTGACACGAAGTTGGTAGCCCTATTAAAACGGTATAGATACGGCAGTGTGAGTTGATTCTCCTTGAGCTGTGTAAAATTCTGTGTGTTTCCAGTCATATCATGAAGAGAATGTCTTTTACCCTAGAACAACGGGTTTTCTTTCTTGAACAATATTTTGCTAAAAAATTGTACGCAAGTGTAAAAGAATCGTTTTAAATTAAATTTGTTGGTGTTCCTTCACCAGAAAAAATGTCAATTTCTGGGCTAACAAACCGATTTCGAGAGACAGGTAATGTTTGTGACAGAAAGCGTTGTGGTCGACCAACTCTCTTGACAGATAACGTTTTAGAGAATGTGAAAACAAGATTGCTCAATTATCCACAGAAAATTTTACGAAAACTTTCCTCGAAAGTTGTTTGTCATATTTGAGTGTTCAGAAAGCTTCTAAAAATTTTAAATTGTATCTGTATTGCGTACGATTAGTACAAGAGCTTCAGCCTCCAGATTTAAACAAGCGATTGCAGTATTGCTGTTGGTTTAGGTCTTCGTAAATTATAATGGAATCAAAGTTTTAAACAAAGTGTTCTTTAGTGATGAAGCTTGGATTCATCTCTATGGTTTCGTGAACATTCAAAACTTTCAAATTTGGGGGGGCTGTAAATCCTAACGCTTTACAAGAAAACTTTTTGCATCCTACAAAAATTTGTGTGTGGTGTGCGATATCTCGTCATTGTATAGTCGGACCCATATTCTTCAAACAGACAGTAAATGGTGAAGTATACAGGAATATTGTGCAGCAATCGGTGTTCCTCCTAGAACCTCAAGAACGGTATTGCTGGCCAAACATTTGTATTGTTTCAGCAAAACAACGCGAAATGCCACATGTCTCGAGAAACCATGGATTTTCAGCAAGAGTTCTTTGGTAGTCGAATAATGTGCAAGGGCTTATGGCCTTCAAGGTCCCCAGGCCTTCAAAAACAATCCTCACACTATTGATGAACTTAAAGTCAATATTACTGACTTAATCACGAATGTATCCAATGCTACTCTTAAAAAGGTTTCTGCTAATATGCTGAAAAGAGTCCGAGCGTGTATAACCGCAAGGGGTGGGCATTTTGAGCATATTTTTAAACTATTATGTTAGTAATGATAGCTTTTTATTAAATCTCTTATGCGAGTAGCAAATACATTTTTTTATTACACCTACATTTCTTTTTCATAAATTACATTACAAATTGGGTAACAGGACTAAAAGAATCACTCTGTAGCATACTAGACAGTGGTTACCAGTGTACTTTGATTGTTGGGGTTCATACTTTCTCATGAATGGTCGGCCTGAGATCGAAGTCTGTATAAGACTACAACTCATCTATACATCATATGTTGTTGTTGTTGTTTAGGTCATCAGCCAAAAGGCTGGTTTGAACCTGTAGATGTTTTACTAAGTAAAACGAGGAGTGAGGTGGTTTACCAGTGCCTTCCTCACTGATTGGAAAAGTATGCTTATCAGCATGCCGAGCTCTCTGAAAAGCACATATTTTCCACTCTGCAAATGACACCTTCACTTCATTCACCACAGGGTCTGACTGTATAATGAAATTCATTACTTTCAGAGGCGATAACTCTGATTATTGTCTTTTACACCTCTGCCTCTTCTGTTTTTAAATGATTCAGTCATTCAATTGGCTGACCATGTGATAAAAAATAGAACTACTATTTATTTTAGCCCTGCAAAATAATATGTCATACGTATCACTCTCATCTCATTGGATCATGGAGTTCCATCTTGTTCTTAAATTGAACAGATATCAACTTACAGACATTAGGTATTAAATGAAAAGTTAACTTGAGTCATAAACTAGATACAGAGACAAGCTAGACAACTTGTTGGTTCTGCTAAAATTTAATATGGGCAGCGTAAAATAACTTTTTTTGTGTACTCACTTGCTCAGCCAATCTTTTAAGTGCATTATTGACCAGACCATTCAATTCATTACATGTTACATCAAACTGTTCATAAGATACTTTTCTGTTCACAAGTATAGTATCAGCTTTACCAGCTAACATATCCTCAAGAATTTCTTTGTCCAGTTTTGTATGTTCCATTTTATCAACAGCCATTCTTAATTTCTACAAAGCAGAACGATAAAATCATTTGAATTAGTGGAATCATAACATATCTATCAAGTGTAATAAGGTGACTCAATTGGTATTTATTTATTTTTTATGTATACTTGTTTAGCAAATTAACGCTGACAAAAGGTGAAAGGTGACAGATGAATATGAGTGATGAAAAATATTAGATCTGATCAAGAATTGAAACTGGGACACCTGGAAAAGAAGCTATTTGACTGATTACTACATTTTTCTTTTCTTTTTTGTTAGCTGCATCCAGGAGACTCAAAAAAGGCAATATCAGAAATTTCAAAATAAAAAAAGATGTCTTTTTCAAAATAAAAATAAAAACATAAACACTTGTCTTTTCTTACAAATTAATTTATTATATTTTTATTATTACTACTCAATAATCATTTAGCTTTCGAAGAAGTATGTCATCTAAAACATTTTACCAATTATTACACAACTTACGTCAGTGTTTATTTAGAAATTTATTTTTAAAATAAAATAAAATTATTTAGAAAGAAATTTGTGAATGCTGTAAAATATTTTATCAATCAAGTACTTTTTTAAACAAATACAGCTTCCCCAACTTTTTAAAGCTTGTGGTAATATTATATTAATAAACTTTCTACCTGCATTTGTAGGTTTTTGTTGAAACAATCTAGTGTTTTGATTAGCAATATAATAATCAATTGTGTTTCTTGTGTTGTGCTTATGGAACCAAAAAATTTCTGTAAATTTTGTTAAAAATAAATTTTGTAAAAAAAAAATATTTTGTTTTGCATACATTATCACTTCAAAATTGAAACAAGAAGGAACTTTAAGATGTATAAAGGGGAGCATCAGTGGTCTCGCCAACAGATTTGATCATACGTACAATCTGTTGTTCTGTATTTTATGTTGTGTGTGTACACTATTTACTTGTGTAAGAAGGCAGTTCAAAAAATAATGCCGTTTCCTGTCAGCTGCCATTTAAACTGCTCTGGTATTAAAAAAATAGGTGAGGGGAAAAACCTGTTTTACTCAGCATCAAAAGAGCCATCATAGATCTCAGTAGGATTATTCAGTCTAGAGGGACAGGTTTTCATTATGACTGCTCCGCTCTTCTGTCAACAAATTTTCGAAAAGAAGATCGCTTAGTTATTTGTTACTTCTGGGTCAAAAAAGTGAACTGCCTGATATTCACAAAATGTTGTTACGAAAAGTATTCAGACTAAGTACCCAGGAAAACTTTCATTCGACTTCATTTCGAACATGATAATGAATCCACGCTTAGCTCAAATGCAAAAGTTTCAGTTTTGAAATCATACCATTAGGAGATTATGACCTATCCTCTGTATAGTCCCAACCATATCCTGTCTAACTAATTTATATGGGAAATTGGAGGAATGAGTTTTGTCAACAATGAAAAAATACAAAAATCTGTCAACATATTTTGGCACTGTTCAAACCAAAAATTCTACAGAGAGGAGATATTCAATAAACTAGTGTTGCACTGCTAGGATACATGCCTATCACATTCTCAGAAGTATATAGAAAAGTAAAAAAGTATGCAGATTTAATTTATTTTATCCAGTTTTACACTTTTTGTCAAATAATATTTTAAATAAAAAAGGACGTTACATTTTGAACATCCCTCGTATTTATATGTTAATATTTGTGTTATATATTACACGATGTTTGTCTTATCTGTTCATAAGAAATGAGATTTCTCTCAGAAAAAGTATTGTGTCGTCAAATACCTAATTTCAATGTAAATTATCAATGAAAGTGAAAAAAATCACTTATTTTTTTTTAACTACACTTAAACTACAAAGTTCAAACAAATGCAAATATATCACCTAAACACAATTCACTGTACCTGGTATATTTAAATGAAAACAGTAATTTTTTTGTGAGTTGTTTGCAGCTTTAATTTTGCTATTTCTACTTTTCAGATACCACTTTCTTCTATCACGCCGATCCTCCTCTGCCAGCCTCTCTTGTCTATAGACTACATTACTCCATCAATGAACCTCCTCGCTGGTTGCCCTCTTCTTTATCTCTCCATTGGGATCCAACTGATAAATTGTAACAGACCATTCCCCTCCTTCATGTTCCACAGGTGCCCATATCACTTTTACCTTTTCCTCTCAATATCCCACACAATATTTTCAGTTTCACTCAGCCTCTTCAGAATTTCATCATTTATATAAACTTTTGAATGTTGGCGATAAAAACTTGATGAAGTCCTTTAGAGATCACAAAGGTTGGTGAAAAATCATTGGCTAATTTAATCCCAGTAACAGTAAATGAAAATTTGGAATTTATTAAATAACACAGAATATTGTCAGATGGTTTGAAAAATCTGTATCAGAAATCCCTTACCAATAGCAATAACATTCTTACTCAAAATTTTTATTCATTAAGATAAGATAGATGTTCAAATATTTTATTATATGCTTCTTAATACCTTAATGATTTCATTTTTTCGTTCATGGTCCACTATTAGATTTTGTACATGAGTTGACATGTCCTCCATTTCTTGTTGTAACATTGTTATTGTTGAGGTTAGTTCATTTACCACTGAACTATCCTGAAAATTCAATGAATTTCTAATTACCAACATAACTCAAGTAAATCATATTTTTTTAATCAGAAAAAATTGTTTATATATATAAACAAAAATTTATTTTGTAATAGTTGTGAGAACCCTGGCTTAAAAGAAAAATTAAGACCCATTCACTTAAATTCGGGTTTTCTGAAACTTTTTTTTTTTTTTTTTTTCTTGCGCCCTGGAGACTCCAGGAGGAGTATAGGACATGTCGTCACTGAATCGCAACTGAATAGTGATGTATTCTCTAATGATCAAGAAATAAATGCTACTAAAAATAAACTAAACAAAAATTTTTTTAACCTCTAAGTAACATTGTACAATCATTGCCACACTAGACATATTTTGTGAATACATCCAACAAATGACTTACAATTTTTCATAAATTTTTATTTTATATATGATATTGAAAACTTGTCCTTCCTAGATGAATTAAAAAAATTTGAAAGAACTAGTTGGCTTCAAAATTGTATAATTTCAAAATAAAAAAGAAGTAACAGTTTGTGATAATAATAAATGACAATTTTGTACTTAATTACATATTAAACATTTATACTCATAAATTCCTTAATTGGGAACTTCTTGATCAACACTTTTGATTTATTTTCATAACAATATTTACTAAATTTGTTGTGAATATTGAAGACAATTTGCTTCGAATTTTAGTGCTATTACACAATAAATGATATCATCTTTGATTTTTCATTTCCTTGATCCACTGATATGTTGTGATGCTTTGAAGGCACCAAAAGAACATTTTTATTTTTTGGAACGGATGATATTAATGACATATTTTTCTAACTCTGTACAAATAAATGTCTTCAGAGTTCTGCATTTTCTAGTTTATACTCTAGATGGTCTAGGATCTAGGTAAATCCATTTCTAACAGATATTGATAAAGCCCAAACTGTAATAGGTACTCAAAAAAACGGAGAAAAGAAATTTAAAAAAAACCTTAACATTAACACCATTGTCGAGCTTTATAAGCACGAACAATTTTTTTTATTACACATAAATGCAAGATAACACTGAACAACAAAATACTGTTAGCAATACCCTTTTGGCTGCTGAATTTGTAGTTACAGAATGGTTAACCCTGTAAAAGAATAGAAGGTGAAGAAACAACAGCTGCTGTGCTTAAAAGGTACGATGATGGTGATTAAGGGTTAAATAAATTATATTTTTACAGATTAATTCATGAAAAAGAAAAGTAACAAATTAAAACTAAATGTGAAATAGAAATAATACTTTTGTAAATTGACCTAAACATGTACTTATTTAGTACTAAAGACAGGATGTCAAGTTAATACCACCTGCCAGTTATCACCTTTCCTATTAATCCTATTATTTCAGATGATTGGTATTAAAATATTTCCTTATTCTAGCAAAAAATTTACCAACTAAAATTACAGGATTAGTATCTGAAAAACTATAAAGGTTGATTACAAAATGTGGTAGCACAGGAACTAAGGAAAGCTGAAAAAACCAGGACAGGAAGTTAATTCTGAAAAAAATTAATTGTTTTTCTGTATCAACAAATTCTGCATATTTTTTTAAAGTTTGCTAGTAACAAAATTTTTCTCTGGCTGCATTAGGAGCACTGTATATGTCAGTATTAGAGCTACTTTTCCATTCAGTCAAGCATTAAATTTTAAAAAAATTAAATTAAATTAACTGTTGGCAATTGGGCGTTAGACTTGGGAGAGCTACAACAGATATGATATTTTCATTGGAGCAAGTTTGTGAAAAAACTGGGAGTTCAATAAAAAATTTTTCATGTTATTTTTGGTTATAGTAAAGACATACAACAGCATAGATAGTGGGGCTTTATGGAATGAGCTTGAGGAAAGCATTGTAGAAAAGTAGATAGTTCAGATGATAAAGGATATTTGTGAGGAAAGAAGAAACTGCATGAACAAGCTATACTAAAACTCAATGCTAGAACATAGTGGAACTCAATGCTATCATACTTAAAATTAATATTCAGTTCACCCATTGAAAAAAATTAAAATACAGTTTTCAATCCAGTTGAATACCAATCTACACAGTTCAATTTTGTTGAATATACCATGCTGATCAACGGCATTGAACAAAAGTAGAAAGCCAGTCTACTTTCTTCAATGTTCAATTTCATTGAACAATTCGGTTGAAATGCAATCTACACTACTTAATTTCATTGATTTGACCACATTGAGCAACCAAATTGAACAGTATATACTCGGCTTTAAATAACTAAGTCGACAGATGTTGACCATAAACTGGAGTCCTACAGCTCATTTTAATAATTACAAATACCACTATCTAAAAAATGAATGAATCACTTTTTAAACTATGGAACATCTTGATTTGATACAACCAGTTCACAAGATTGGGCTTTCATGGTGAATAAATTGTTGTACATTATGTTTATACTGCTCGCGTGGGTTTTCTTTATTTGTTTGTGTATTTTATAATGTAGAACTATGAACAAAGAGTGAATGTGTACTTGGTTATTATAGAGTGATTTGGATTGATCAATTGGCGTTGTTGTATTGTAGCAAAAATAGAACTTTCAGATATGGTTAAGAGCACAAGGTTATTAGATGTTGCTATAAGACACATTAGATGAGGGTGAATCGTACAGTTGATAGGGTATGAGAGTGAGCCTAAGACTACAGCAGGAACTGCTGTAGCAGTGGCAATTCTGTATCTAATATTCGCTTGTAACCGGTTTGTGACTTGCCTCATCACTTGTTCTGATAGAACCAAATACAGCGGGAAGAATAAATAATCTTTCTTGACTCAGTTGGTATAGGTACCCAGGTACTTAAAGTATGAAGTATTTGTATAAATACTGTATTGTACTAGGAACAGAAAAGTTCTGTCCTGACCCAAGATTACTTGGTAAACAATGAAAATGATATTACTTTTCCAATACTGCCACCTTCCATTGTTGAACTACGATATTTTCCACTGTATTGAGGTCCTGTTGTATCAGTTAAGTGCTCTTGCAGTTTTTCTGTTAATTTTCCGACATCAAATTCCATTCCTTTCACTTGATCTTGTAAAGAAGTCAATTCAAGTACTGTAACTGTTAATAAATTGTAAAAATTATTTTAAACCAGAACTAATTTACAGCGACCTAATTGCTAAAAAGCCATCAAAGGTTCATCACAAACAACAAACAGTACAAACAAACAGGCACCAATAAAAAAATTTAAAAAAAACAAATACAAATATAAAGTTAAATCAGATAATCATCATTCATCAGTTAATTCCAAGTTTTATATTATGTTAGCATATGGCTGGATTAAAAGTTGTATCGTAACTTAGTAAAGGTGTAAAAAGATTTTGTCGCGTAACTTTCATAGATGCTGATAAAAAGGACCATAAATTTCAAAAATAATTATTTCCAGTAAATGCAGTTTAAAGTATATACATATATACCTTTAGTAATTGCCAGGAGCATATAATGCACCCGACTAACAGTTCCCATTTACTTTTAGCATTTTTATAAACTGTATATTTTTATTTGTTCTTTTAACGCGCCTATTCATTTCAGAAGTTGGCATTCATCATGGCATATTTATTCACTGAATCAAAATTACAGAGTAGTTTATGACTAGAAGAACTTTGGTTATTACCACTTCTGTTTAATTTACTTTTTGTTCCAACAAAACATTTACAACTTTTTCAAAAATGTCTAAAAAATATTTTCAATCTGAGTATTCATGCATATTATTTATCAAATTAAACAGAAAACTCTGAATTATTAAGATATTGAAAAACAAGAATTTCATTGTTTCAAATTTTTGGCTGTATCCAACCCTTAAAAATCTGTTCCAGAATGTTGTTTAATGATTAAGACAACAATGGTGATTGTCAAATGTAGGTAAACAATAGATTACAAAGAAGAATGTTTTGTCCTGCAGAGAAAAGTAAAGAGGAGACGCAGATCAGGCAATGCATGCTTTTTTGGATGTCTATACTTTCAATTTTCAGGTCTAAAAAGGTTTAAATAAAAAACATAATAGTGGTTAAACTTGTGCCCTTCCTACTGCAATATTTAGGAAAATTAATTTTCCTCCAGTGTAAAAAAGAAATATCTTTCTTAAAAATATATTATTATTTGTATAAAATAAACAGTAAAAACATGTATACTATTTCCTTCATGAAAAAATTTGTGGTAATAAATCTACCACTGTATTTAAACATCATCTTGCAAATAATGTGACATTCTTCACTTGTACAGATTAAAAAACTGGTGCTCTGAAAAGTTGTCAAGTAACTTATTGTTTTAATAACATGACACAGCCAGTCAATATGCTTTTTATGAAAAACAATTTTGAACAATTATAAATCAGGATATCAATTTATGTGTTTTTACCAATCAATTTAGAGTGAAGAAAAGACAGAGAAAATGAATGTAGCTCTAAAATGTTGAGATAGAAATGGCATTCAGAACTAAATTTAATTCTTACCCACATTTAATTTTTTAATTAGAATAAAAACATAAGTGTTACCTTGCTCAAGATGTTTTATTCTTGTTTCAAAGGACTGGCACATTTTTTCTACAAAATAGAATTTCTTCTCAAAATTACCACCAGGAGATCCTGCTGAGGTAGTAGATCCATGAGAAGAACTAAGTCTTATTTGTCCAGCAGATGGATTAGACCCCACCCTACCAGATGGAACAGGTGACACCCCAGAAGAAATATCTTGTTCTGCGATAACAATATTTGCAGAACTTTTAGATCCTTGTTGAACAGCCTGTAAAAAATATAGTATTAAAATTCAACTTTCAGGTTTTTAATTTCACTTGAGGTTCAGCTCTTCTAAGTTTTACATAATCTATTACTGTGTTTAGCCTACAATTTCATCCATGGTACCAGTCTAATATAATGTTGACTTCCTTTCATGAAATACTTTGAAGAGCAAAAATCAAACAGACTGAAGATTGTTGTAACATAATACAGGTAATCATAATTGAAGGGGTTGGGAGAAGACAGTGCTAACCCACATCAACAAAATTTTATGCAATGAAATTTTAAAAGTTTACTGAAATCTACAAATCATGTTTTTGAATGTTTTGGTTAGCATTTGTCTTTATGTTGATTTAGGTTCTTAAGACTGTCAATATAGCATCCTGTTTAAAACATGCTGTGCATTTAATTTTTACAGAATATTTAAGAAAAATCATGCTGGAAATTTTGTGGGTTAGCACTTTCTTCTCCCGACCCCTTCAATTAGGTACAGTATTTTATTATCATGCTCCCAAAAAAATATATTTTGGACACCAGGTAATTTTAGACACCAGGTGACCAAAATGGATAGGAATGCCTGTGATTTATTAGCCACTGGAAATTAAACTAAACTTTCACGATTAATCTCGGTTTGATTATCTTTAACTACATTTTTGGAATATATACTACGTTTAATGGATAAAAATTAACACAATTTTTTAAGTAATTGCTACCAGACTGTGAAGCTCAAAAATCTGTTTAATTTTTGTTCATCACATTCATTCAATTCTCTTTTGTAATGACATCTGGAACTGGAAATTCAGATAACTCCTCAGGACAAATCTAGACAGGATACAAATTAAAACATTGGTGTGAAACACTCACACAACTTTCTCTTGCCAATGAAAATAATAACCAACATAACCTAACGTTAGTACTAATAAAACATTAGAAATAAACAAAACTAACCTCAAAAACATAACCTTATTTTAATCATGAATGAAAGACGCAAAATGAAAATTGATCTCAGTTTGGCTTAAAAATACGGAAAATCACTCTCTGAATTATAATTTTAAAATTAAATTTTAATTTCCTATAAATTTGATTATATACACTTTTGTCGTAAAATGCATACTAAGGCCGAAATCTTATAAAAATCGATTTTTCACAAGTTTTCGTGAGAAAAAAAAACAGAAAATCGCTAATTACCGCTAAACTAAGCGTTCTACAAAATAATGTTTGAATTAAAAGTTGTAGGATTTTTAATTCTTTACATTTTTTATTGTATAAATTATTACGCTAAAATGTTTATTAAAGCCGTAATCTTAAAAAAACTATTTTTTTACATGAAAACAGCTTCACCATGGCGCCTACCCACCCTATCATGTAGAGCATAAATAATTTAGTAAACCAGGCGATTTTTAAAAACATCGTAGAACCAGTTTTTGATAAAATCGCAAAAAAATGAAAAATACATGAATAAACTACTACCTCCGGTTGACCGATTTTGATAAAAATGTTCGTGTCGGGTCCGGTAGTGGTATGTAACTTAAGTTTCAAGTTTCAAGTTCGTACAATGTTTGGTTCTTGACATATTCTGTTCACACACACACACACAGGCCAATCGCCAAAAACATGTTTTTTGGGTTCAGGGGGTCTGAAAACGTGTAGATCCGGTGAAAACTCTATTTCGAAAAATCGACATGAAAACAATACTTTCCTTCCTATATATTCATCTAGGCAAGAGAAAGTAAAAAATATTATTGTTTGTTCATGTTAAAGTTAGTAACCATAAATTAAAACTTTGTTGATAAAAAGTCTTACTTTTGTGGTGATTAAACAGAACGTTTGGTGATGATAAAGTTTACTCATTTTAGAGTAGTGGTTGGGAGAGTAGCAACTCAGTGTAATGAAATGCAATTACAATACACTTCTGGTTCAATAATGTATTAATTTTTTTAGTAACTTATGTACTGTAGTAAACTAAAAATTATTATTGAACTAGGCTCTTAAAAATAAGCCTTACTTCAGGTTTTATTTCACTAGGAACTGCAACACTTTTTCTAACTGATGGTGCACTACCTAAAATCAAAAAGATAACGGATATTAAATTTATTTTTTTTATGAATGTTGTATATATTCTCATAATTTATATAAGGAACTTGCTTTATAGAAACATATTGCTTACCCTCTTACAAAAGTAACCTCTCAGATTTAAACAATTTTAGTAATAATCTGAGGTCTAATGAAAAGGTTTGGTAGACACAATCTCAAGAGTTGTTCAGGTCATTAGCTATAACGCTGGTTTGAACCTCTGGAGGCTTTATTAAGTAAAACGAGGAGTGAGGTGTTTTACCAGTGTCTTCCTCATTGACTGGAAAAATATGCTTATCAGCTTGTCCTCTGAAAAGCATCTACTTTCCACTCTACAAATGACACCTTCACTTCATTCACCACAGGGTCTGGCTGTATAACAATCAAATTCATTACTTTCAGAGGAGATAACTCTGACAAGGTAGTTTCTTTTATATACCTCGACCTCTTCTGTTCTTAAATGCTTCAGTCATATAATTGGCTGACGTTGGGATAAGAAACAGAACTATTTTTTTGTAGCCCTGTAACTGGCTGATTAATTGCAAATAATTTAACAGACAAGACAATTAACATTTAGGACGCCCATCAATATCGACTGATGACGACCATGTTGGCATTTTTGTGCGATCCAATCATTGACTAATGATTCGTAATGTGTTAGAGGAGTACAAGATTTAATTTGGCTCATGCCAAGAAATTTTAACTGAAAACATCCAGACACGCCGAGTAACACCAAAGTTTGTTCCAAGACTGTTGACCTAGGATAAAAAATCAAATGACAATAGAAACCTTTTGAAACTTGTAATTTCTGGAGATGAGACTTGGGTATATGGGTGCGTTGTGGAAACAAAGGTCCAACCATTGCAATGGAAGAAAACACCTTCTTCGACCCCCAAAAAGCTTGTCGAGTAAATTAAATATCAAGGTCATGTTTAATGTTTCTTCGACCGTGAGGGAATTGTCTACTACGAATTACTTCACGAAATGTGACAATTAATGGTTTTCGTTATCTTGAAACCTTGAAACGTGCGAGGCTGTGAGAAGGAAGATACCTGAACTGTGGCAAAGTGGGGATTAGGTGCTACATGTTAACAACGCATCTGTTTATTCTGCTTTGTTCATTCGCAATTATTGCACAAAGAACAACATGACCATCATTCATATCCCAGCCCTGTACTCACCAGACCAACCCCTGCAGATTTCTTCCTATTTCCAAAACTCAAGAGACTATTGAAAGGGCAGAGATTTGACTCAATTGACGACGTAAAAGAAAAATCGCTTGAGAAACTGAGCAACACAAGGTGAGTTTGCAAAATCGTTCCAGTAGAAGACACTTCGCGGTAGTGCGAAAAATGTATAGCTTCTCAAGAGGCTCGTAGCTAGGGAGCGTTGTTGACGGGCTCATCCGCCCCAAACGGAAAATGCAAATTTCATACCAGACTAACATGGATCCGGGCTCAATTCCCCTTCACTAGCCCTACTGTGCAACGTAAAACTAAAAAAAAATACTAGAAAATTCCAGATTCAGCCCCACGAACCAAAATCCACGACAAGCCTGCTTCCCGAGGAGGTATTTTGAAGGGGACATTGTCCCAAATATATATATATTTTGAATATTTTTTAAAACAATTTGGTAGTACTGAGTCTATTTGCCTCGTGTATTAGATACGTAACAATATATTATCTATTTAGAAGTATTTAGTCATTGAAGTACTAAATAAACCTACTATGAATTAAATGATTTATTTCATCAATTGTTCCGGCAATAAATTCGATTTTCTCTTGTAATATACGTTGACCCGTAACCAATGCTTCCATTTCCTCTGTAGGTAGAGCTAGTTTGTCACCTTTCGGAAAATCACTGAAAAATATATAGGCAACGTTGTAAATAAAAAAATAAATTATATTTTTGAGTAGAACTGGCAATATTTACACTGCTCTTAATAATAATAATAATAATAATAGCCTAATAATAGTGTGCTTTATTGAGTATTAGCGGTACACGGCGAGCGTTACTAAGCCCATGAAAAGAACTCATGTTTTTATGGACAAAATGAAATTAAATTTCTTTATTTTATCTTTATGCTAGGAGATAAACAATATGTTTTATTTGGTGAATAAATGTACAAATTTTCGTTGTTCCAACTTATGTAATATAACTGTAGGAAATTTACTTATTTGCTACAGAGCAATGAAAATTGCTGTTTTGATACAGCTAAATGAAAGATATTTTCATATACAGTCGATTCCGGATAATTGGTTCTCTGGTAAATTGGGGCAGCCGGTTTTTTGGGACAGTTCTTTAATGAACAAAAACGGAACGGGATTTTAAATTGTTAAGTACCTACTCTGTTTATTCGGTTCATAATGCCGCTTATTGGGGCCAATATGATGTAGTATGTACAATGTAAGTTTTATTAAAACCA
The DNA here is from genome assembly GCA_035578175.1 of Catonia carolina. Lineage (NCBI taxonomy): Eukaryota > Metazoa > Arthropoda > Insecta > Hemiptera > Achilidae > Catonia > Catonia carolina. The sequence goes on from JAQMRL010000001.1 coordinate 48,349,202, forward strand.
TTACAGTCCAGCGACGAACAACACGTGGTTCTAAGCGGCAAGATAAGAATTTTACCTTCCTCTATCCTTCCCATTATCTAATAATGGGAAGGATACATCAGTCATAACAGAGATGTTATTTACAGTACAATGTGTATGCTACATAATCGTCATTGCACAAATTTAAGTGAGTCATATCCACTAGTTTTGCACAACCTTGTAAGCTGTATAGCCTCCTAGCAATTTATGGTTAGTTGTCACTTGTCATACGTACATAGAACGTTCGTAATTCTATGCTTCTCATCAGTTTTTGTGATTTCATGAGTGTACTGTAACACACTATTTTTCGAGTTGGATGTTTTGTTATCTGCAGGCATACTTTTTTATTTTTTTTTAGTTCCCATTCGTTTTACCCATTTTTTTAAATATTTTTATGCGTAGGCTTACAGGATAGTACCTACTTTCAACGTCTTTGTGAGTTAAATGCCGCGTAACGATATGACTGTGTGAATGAACGAATGAAGCTTCTCGACAAAATAAAAACATATCCACATAACCCAACGTTAACTATCGGAACTAACCGGTGTACCGAAAATTACGATAGCTTTTATCGTGCTCCGAGAAAAGAAGATACGCCAAGAGTGGGCATTAAAAGATAATGGAATGTCTCAAAAAAAAACCTGAAGGAAGGATCCATTTGTTGAGAAGCGTTGAATGAATGGTTCACCATTGTAACTTCGTAAGGTGTTAGTGTCAATAGTCCAATGCTTAAAACCAAAGCAAAAGGTTTTACTAAAAGTTAATCATTGTACTGATACCCTTTTATTTGTTTCGTGCGTATATAGATAGAACTTGCATGTAAAATATGTATGAGATAATTTTAATAAAATACAGTATCGTATACGCCATCGTTTACGAATTCGTTTATTAGAGCCAGCCGTTTAATTGGGTCAAAATGCTCTGGTCCCGATGTGCCCCAATTATCCAAAATTGACTGTATTTCCTTTCTAATATAGAAGCATGGCCAAACGTTGCGTGTAAAATTCGGTAAATCCATTACAGTGATGTTTGAGCACACCCTACCCCTTCCAACTACCGTCCTTTATCACAATGTTTCAAGGTGACGGAAGATACCCGTGGCGCATCCTACTGGTAGCTACCGCCGGATTCCTTCAAAATGTTATTTTTTTCTTTCGTTATTAGTCCAAGAATTAATACACAAACAATTTAAAAGTAAATTAAATAAATAATTAAAATATTCAATATAAATATTGACAAATTATAATATAATAATAATACTAGTAACAATAATAGATGCAGCTACTACTGTTTTAGAAGTAGGCTATACACTGAAACTACGTGTATTATAATAGTAGACAGAAGCTGCAGTCGGCTGTCTGATGGGAGAGGATACGCTTTACTCTTAGTCAAAAACAAAATTTCTAATTTACTCTCCTTGACAGAATTTTTTTTATATTATGCCGCGGTTTTTGAAGTGTATAAAAACCTTGATCTGCATTTGTATTGGTTTTCTTTTCTTTCGAAATGCGCTGAACGCTACTTCAAGATACTCTTTATTGTAATTTTTTTAAAAAAATCGGCTTCTCGTTCGCGTTTTTGTTCAACTTCGTATAATTTTTCTTGAAATCCTTTCCGAATTGTTGTAATATTCTGACTAACACTCATCGTTCACTTTAATCAGATTAGAATGATTCATGTTTACTGGTTAACCAGCAGTATTAGTAGTACATACTGGTAAACCTCAAAATCCGAAAAATGTAGAAACTAATTACTTATTATTACAACCAAACAAAATCTGTATCTGCTTCGACTACTGTATTACGAATTACTACCCCAATAATTGAACAACCGGCATAAATACAAACAACAGAAAAACTACTTTAACTATCATTTACTGACAAATCATAATTATTTCTGTAATTATTAAATGGGATGAACACAAAATTACACAATGAGAACATAACAGTGCTAAGTAAAAGAGAAAAATATTTTCTGAAAAGTAACAGGCACATGTTCACTGTTCGGGAAAGCGCATGGATGAGTCAGTCCTACCTTCTCTACTACCAAACCTTCTGATATGGAGTGGCGGAATAAAACTTCACCTCGTTCCGCATTTATTCTACATTGTATCACTTAAGTTCTTAAAATTAAAATTATATTCATAAATTTATAAAGTTATTGTTTAGCAATCAAGAGAATACGCTATATTAATATTAGACCTATTCACAAGAATTTTCGCAAAAGAAATTACATATTTTGATATCAGACAGATGAGAGCTTTAGATAAAAGTGCTGTGCATCGTATTCGCTTTAACTGATTAGTGATATTTTTTTTTTTATTTTCGTTATTAATTTAAAACATTTTATTTGTACATTATATTCAAGTTTTTCCTCATTTTAACTATTACGTAAAACCCTCTGAGTACATAATAAATGCCACTGCTTAACACATTTTGTTCTCAGTAATGAAACCGTGTAACCTCAAAAATTCCTTTTTGTCATTGGTTTTTAAATTATTATGATACTGATTTTACAAAAATTTTTTGTTAATAACATAATCAATATGAGAGTAATTTATAGATTTAATCTGAGATTTAACACTCATATTATGATCTAAATAATTTGAGATCTTTCCTTGGCAGTAACATGTACAAGCAACATTACTTACTACTGAGAGGCGTCTATTTTAATACCAGGAAATTTTTCTTCTAGCACATTTCGTATTTTGTATTGATCTCTACAAACTCTTTCAAGAAGAGAAGCCATCTGCAATCAATATGTAAATATGTGGATCAATATTATTGTCATAAATGACAGTAAAGTACAATGAAAGTTCAGCAGGAATTCTTTTAGTTCTTGCTGTTAATTACGTCAAGTGATTGAATTACGGATTTAACATTGCACTTAGGTAAGAACGTTTTACGGAGTTGTATCGCTGTAATACAACTCAATTCAGCAAACCGAGGGTGTCCATAATGAACTTATGAAAAAAACGTTTGTGATGTAAAAAAGCACAGTTTTACCATGTCTCGTAGCTAAAACTAAAAATTAACCATTGGTTGATACCTCCTGTTATTTATAAAATGTGTTTGGTACTTCTTGAAGGAATGGAGGGAAATATAAATCCAAAACTGGTTCTGGAATACAAGCTTGAAAGAAGATACAGCTCGAGAATTGTAGATGTGAATGAAAAAGTTTTTGCCGGATCAGGCCAGATGTCGTATGCCGTGAGGAGAAAAAGAAAAAGCAGCTGGTTTAAATATATATATTCTACTTTTAACACTATCTTTCATATAAAATTCGGGTGTGAAACACTTACACGTCTTTCTCTTGCCAATTTAAGTAATGAAAAACATAACCTTTGTTTAATCATGCGTAAACAATCCAATACGAAAATATTTTATCGTGAGTGCACAGCGCAGTATGGAAATCATCCTCTGTAGAGTACGTTCGGCGAAATGGTAGCTATGGCTGTGAGCGCTGGAGCGCGCACGGCCTGGAAACTACTGGGTGACTAAGAGAGTGTTACCATACTATTTTCACATTTGACAACACAGTACTTCGTACAATACATCTAAATTTATTGTTGGCCATATTATTATCCTATCAACATAATATTGCTTTATTTATGATTAATATTTTTATTATGCAAAACTAAAATATATATATGAAATTAATTTACATTTACAGTTGATTCCGGATAAATGGTCCAATGGTTAATTGGGGCAGCCGGTTTTTTGGGACAGTTCTTTAATGAACATAAAAGACCACGATTTTACATTGAAAAGCACTCTTTTTATTCAGTCCATAATGCCGCTTATTGGGGTCCATCTATTGAATGTACAATATATGTTTTATTAAAACCATTACAGGCCAGCGACGAACAACACGTGGTTCTAAGCGGCAAGGTAAGATAATGGAAAGAATAGAAGTAAACATTTCGACAGACAACAGTAATCACACATCAGTCGTAACAGAGATGTTATTTACAGTACAATGTGTATGCTACATAATCGTCATTGCACAAATTTCAGTGAGTCATATCCACTAGTTTTGCCCAACCTTGCAAGCTGTATAGCCTCCTAGCAACTTATGGTTAGTTGTCACTTGTCATACGTACATAGAACGTTCGTAATTCTATGCTTCTCATCAGTTTTTGTGATTTCATGAGTGTACTGTAACACACTATTTTTCGAGTAGGATGTTTTGTTATCTGCAGGCATACTTTTTGTTTAGTTCCCATTCGTTTTACCCATTTTTTTATATTTTTATGCGTAGGCTTACACGATAGTGAGTTAAATGCCGCGTAACGATATGACTGTGTGAACGAGTGAAGCTTCTCGACAAAATAGAAACGTATCCACCTAACTTACGCCAACGTAAACTATCGGAACTAACCGGTGTACCGAAAATTATGATAGCTTGTATCTTGCTCCGAGAAAATAAAATACACCAAGAGTGAGCATTAAAAGATCATGGAACATCTCAGAAAAGAAAACGTGAAGGAAGGATCCACTTGTTGAGAAGCGTTGAATGAATGGTTCGCCATTGTAACTTCGTAAGGTATTAGTGTCATTGGTCCAATGCTTAAAACCAAGGCCAAAGGTTTTGCTAAAAGTTAATCATTGTACTTATACCCTTTTATTTGTTTCGTGCGTATATAGATAGAACTTGCACGTTTATTTATGTATGAGATAATTGTAATAAAATACAGTATCGTATACGCCACCGTTTACGAATTCGTTTATTAGAGCCAGCCGTTTAATTGGGTTAAAATGCTCTGGTCCCGATGTGCCCCAATTATCCGGAATTGACTGTATATATAATTTACCCATAGAAATTTTAATTTAGACATATATCAAGAGTAAACTTACATTCTTTGAGCCGGTGCAATATAGATTTCAAATTTTTTGATGTTTGCAAAATGTCACTTTTTTAAAAGTTCATAAATAATTAAGTAGATAAAGGGGCGCAGGCATCAACAGGGTCATAAAATTGATCATTTTCATTGTCTTCGTTAAATTCGTCACTGGTACTTTCTTCATTATTACTTTCGAAACGATCTAAGACATTGTCTACTACAAACTCCCTCTGGAAGTACTCACTTTCAACTTGTTTTACTTTGCTACACACAGCCTGCCATTCATCTTTTCTAATTCTTGAGAAAGCGTCATTGCACAATTGCATTACATTTTCTATTTTAAAAGTTACATTTCTCATCGATACATTCATAACCTTTAATATTCGTCCAGATTAGCTCGATTGATTGAGATCTGGGTGATAAAGCGGCAATCTGAAAGGGACTTGACCATTGGTGCGCAATAGTACATCAAAATGGTACTTTCTTTCGGTGGATTTATATTTTTTAACGGTTTCGTACATTTCCGGTTTCAACATTGAATCAGAGAAAGGGGTTCCTCTAGCACGAAGCCACTCGCACATCTCTGCAATCCACGCATTAATAAGTTACATGACAGCAAGTGTCACAGTAAACAACGGATTGTTCGGTGACTACTTGTTTTGACTACACTCGGTTGTTAATATTATCCTTCGCAAGCATCCGCTCTGTCGAAGGTCATAGCTATCGTTTCAACAAAACAACTGTAGAACTTAAAAATACGGAAAACCACTAATTGACGCTAAACTAAGCGTGGTAGAGAAAAATGTTTGAAATAAAAGTTGTAGACTTTTTAATTTCCTACGACGAACAAACTCCTACTTTTGGTTGACGGCTTTTGAAGAAAATGTTTCTGTTAGATTCCCTAAAGGTATTACCTAACTTAAGTTTTAAGTTTCAACTTCTTACGGTATTCCATTCTTGATATACAAGGTCACACGCAGACTAATCGCTAAAAACATATTTTTTTGGGTTCACGGGGCCTGAAAACGTGTACTGTCTGTGAAAAATCGACATGGAAACAATATTTTACTTTCCTTCGCTGTATTTTAATGTAGGGCGAGAGATAATAAAAAGAAGCTGATTTAAAAATATGTATATTTTCTACAAAATACTACCATTAAAATACCTTTTCATTTTCTTCTTCAACTGCACAGACTCTTTTCGTCAAAGCTACAGTGTGTACTACGTCAGATACAGGTGTAGTATCAGGATCTTTCCGAATTTTTTCCATAATTTCGTCAGTAGAAGGGAGCATTGTAATTGCTTCAACATTCGTCACCAACATTCTTACCTAACAAAGAAAATCATGTGCTTGTTAAAAAAAATGTGACCAAATATTATTATTACACCGTAATACTTTTTTATTATGATCTAGTAATGTTTTTAGTAGTCAGTGCCAGAAACAATATAATATATGATGAGAGATAGTTTTATAAATTAACCCAGGAACCTCATAATGTTCAGCATAACCAGTTTCCCCCATATCCACTTTCTGTTCATAAATTTAAAAAAAAAAATATTCAGAAATTCTAGTGAAGGCTTCTGTATTATATAATTAAGTTATCGTTATTTCTTTATATATATTTTTAAAAGTTAATATTTTTCTTGGATTCCAACTACTAAAAATATCACTTTTACACAGTTTAAATTTATTTATTTTCCAAAACTCCTTCATTCTTTTATTCTGTTGTTCCTCCATTTTTAACCATTTGTGTAATACATAGTTTCTATTAAAATGTAGACTCATCATTTTTTTCTTAAAATTTTTAATGATATATTTATTGAGTATAGAGAAAGATTGTATATAAACTAATTTTATAAAAAAATTAACATTTGTTTGTACGAAATAATCTCAGAAACTACCCAACCGATCTCAAAAAGTGTTTTACTGTTGGAAAGCTTAGAGCTTCCTAAATTACATACGCTGTATGGTATTATGAAATTTTAAAATTTTGAAAAGAAAATTGTGATTGGTAAAATGAAGTCATCTTTTATTTAATTTGTTTGGTGTTTGGTGTACAACGTTTGGGAAGTTATTTATTTTAAATATCACTAGGCTATACAGGTCTACCATCTATTGTAAACAATTAATTTTATTATGCAGTCAAGTGTAATAAACAGTCAGATATTAGGTATGGTACAGTAATACCTACAGCACTCAACCTGTGCTCCTTCCTTTTTTAAAATTTAAAGGGTTATTTACAGAACAGATATCCGAAAATAATGTCGAATCCAATGTCTAGAGCTGAAAGTGGAGACAACCAATTTTTTTTCTGCCGCATGGCAATAAATCTATAAATATAGTAGGCCTATACAAAATCTTTTTAAATTTTAATTAAATTGATTTTTTTAGTTTATTGAAAGTTGCATCAACAGCTCGGTTATTTGAGATTACGGTGGATTTTAACTTGTGATTTCCAGACCATAGCCGGGAATCGAACCCGGGACTTCCGTGTTGTAGGCTAGCGTGCTACCACTACGCTACGGAGCCGGCCTTTATTGTGATTATTAGAAACCTTGAAGCGCACAGACCTAGAATAAATCAAGAATATAGATCTATTTAGAATACAGGAAATCGATAGTCACCACAAACAGCTAGTAAGATTATTTTGTAAAATAAATGTTGGTTATTTTGTCTAGTACAAACTAAACAAGAATACGTATATCGTTGCTTATCAATTCGGCTGACGATCTTGGCCAAGTCTTAAAAACCGTTTTTGAGAAAAACGCAAAAAAGTGAAAAATGAAACGAATAAAGATGAACAGGGTGCATTTTTGTTTTGAAATGATTGTGGAAATAAGTTCTTAAAATATAAAAATATTTTTTTAGTATTAATAAAAGTCATTATTACTGTTATTATAAAAAAAATTTAAGTTTGGTAGACTTTTATACGTATTTGAATACTAGACAGTGGTTGCCGGTGTACTTTGATGGTTGGGGTTCAATTAACAATACTCTCTCAGGAATGGTTGACCTGGGTCTGTGCAAGACTACACCTCATATATAAGTCATACACATCATCCTCATCTCATTGGGTCATGGGGTTGCTTATTGTTCTGAATTGAGCAGACTGCAACGTACACATATTAGGAATCTTAAAAAAAAGTTTGGTAGTTTGTCCAAACTGAACTGGCGCGCGCAGCTATAGAGTTGTGATCACACCTCTCATCGACATTCGCCTACATGTACCCTACAAGAAAACTCACAAACAATGTGACAGAAAATGAGTGAATTGTTTGTTTATTTTTCTCGATTAGAAGGATAAAATGTTTAAACAGTTAGCAGTCTTAGGAAACACCCTGTACTCGCATAACTATTCGAGTTGATGAGCCAATTCAGTTTGGACATATTATTTTTGCATGTTTATTTTTTAAATTTATCATTAAAATCATTGCATCTTTATGTCATTTTGTGCAGTACCTGATAAATTTTCAAATAATTCGAGGACCAACGCACTTGGAGTAATTTATGTAGCCTACATTGTATTCCAATTTTCAGTTTAATCTATCGTTAGTGCATTTGTTTACTACTCACAGTTTCAGTTTTTTAACGTCAGATAAATATTTTTACACTCGTTTAGTAAACAAATAAAAAATTCCAGTAACAAATATATTACTACAACTACCACTTTCACTACACACCATACCTTATTTTCAAGCCTTTTAAAATCACTTGAAGAAACAGGCGGTTGAGGTTCCATTCCGCCTTTCGTTTTGCTCTAAAAACAAATAAAAATATTGTAAAGTTAATTATTGGTCACTAACTTTAAAAATTGATTTTACTCATTTAAAGACAGATTTTTATGTTGTATTTACAAGAAAATGGTATACAAGCTACAAAATTGAATCTATATAAAATGCTTCATATAAAGTAGTTTATTACAATTTTATTATAATTTTATATGTTTAGCAATATGGAATGTCTAAAAAAAGAATCGTCCATTTTAATATGTTTTATTAAAATCTGGTAGTCTAAAAACTATGCTAAAATTAATGTCAAAGAAAATATATTAAATAAATCAATAAATTTACTCATTGAATCATAAGTGACATCATTATCTCTCAAACAGATTTTTGCTATACTGCAGTTGATGGACTTGTATCATTTGACTTATCCCAAAGTGTTCATAAAATTGCTTTCTGACCACAAATTTTATATATTATATGGTCATAAAAAAAGGTGCCAAAGGCATCGTGAAGAAGGGTGGTCGCTTTAGAGAGTAAAAAATATCGTGTGAAACACTCACACAACGTTCTCTTGCTAATATAAATAATAAAACATATAACCTATGTTAAATTAATATTTAGTAATGTAAAATGAAAAAATAACCTAATTTTAATCATGAGTGAATGACGCAAAATGAAAATCAACCTCTGTTAGACTTAAAAAACGGAAAATCACTAATTGACGCTAAACTAGGTTTTGTAGAAGAAAATGATTGAAATAAAAGTTGTAGAATTTTTAATTTCCTATAATTTTGATTATACACCTCTGTCATAAAATTTATACTAAGGTCGTAATATTAAAAAAATCCAATTTGTTTTCCGATTTTGATGAAAAAATATGAAAATCACGAATTGACGCTAAACTAACCGTTGTACAAAACTTTTTGAAATAATTTTTAGGTTTTTAAATCTCTTACAACTCTGATTATAAACACATTTTTTCCTTCGAGAGCACAGGCCCTCCCAAGAATTTTAGCAGACAAGGCGCTTCCCTATCTTGTAGAGCATAATAACTGTAGTAAATGAGGTTATCTAAAAGACCGTTGGAGTCGTTTTTGAGAAAACCGCAAAAAAGTGAAAATTGCACGAATAAACTATTTCCGGTTGACCGGTCAAATCAAACTCTTGTTTGCTTTTTGTGTTTAGTTTAAGTTGAACCAAACAATAAAAGGGTAAATTTTCTTTATTGTTTTTAATAGTAGAAGTTAAAAGAAAAATATTATTCAAAAATAACGATTGTTGTGCTTACTTCATCTTCGGAAACTACTTGGTAATTCAATAAAGCCTGTGTAGCTGCAGCATTACTACTCCAATCCTGAAATCACAGATATTCATAAAATAATAAAACTACTGAAATACTTTTTATTAGTTTATTTAAAATTAATCGTGTAAAAAGAAAAAACTGTTTTAAAATGTAATTTTGCTGGTCGGTTTTAGCTCAAGACGTTGTTACCTCTATTTCATAAAAATAATTTGTATTTTGCACTGGTAGACGAGGTATCTTATTGCACTTAACAAATTTTTACTCATTCATGATCCTGAGGAATAAACCTGTGTTTAATATTTCCATTATAGCCAAATCGTTAAGTTACTGATACTCTACATTTTCTAATTATGTTTATCTTATAACTACAATTCGTTATTCCTCTTTATAATATTTTTTTCAAAATTTTCATAGTCAGATATATTTTTAATTTTTACGAATTTTCTTTAAATATCATACCCTTGTACAGTATTCAGATGAACTAGAGTTTCATAGCCGTGGGAGTGAGAGAATGCATAACGCTCCCACTCGCACAAGCCATACGCGCCATTCCAATAACATTGTACAGTTTTACTCATCGTGAGCAAGCGTTTACGCATGCAGTAAACTAACAAGCAGTCTTATTCTGTTATTTGCCTACCTTCCTTTATTCAGCTATCATAATGTGTTTGTTGTTCATAACACACACACACACACACACACACACACACACACACACACACACACGCACGCACGTACAAGTACACACTAGAACCGGCCGAGATAACGACTGTAGTAAGTTTTCAGATCTGGATTATAACGGTAAAGACTTTTGGGCGCTTGCGCAGTTATGCCATATATCTCCTTCTCACTCTCTCGGCTATGGAACATCAATTCATCTGATATCTGTACATGATAGCCTATACTTAAAATAAACAAAGCACAACTTTAACTCTTACTAAAAATACTTTTCACGATTAATGAGCTCTGCTATTCCACGCGTTTAGACCAATCAGAATGATTGCCAGAGTTGTCAGATTGTACCTGATTAAACATGCGCGTATGCGTATAAGAGCCGCACTAGTTCACTCGTGTCTTGCATCTCGTACTGAACACATCGATTATAGAGCGCGGTAACATTGCTGGAAACGTTGCTGGCAAGTCATTGGCTAGCTATAAAATGGATAGGGGGCAATGCATACGTTCAGAGCTCATCAGCCTTGAAAAATAGGGTAGTAACCACTGATTAAATATAACTGATGAAGTGCAGACAGTTCTGCAATACATGTCATGTTGCAGAAAGGTACGCTGACTGAAATTCTATTTGGCACTGTATTAAGAAAGCTTTACCATTTTCCCGCTCTAAATCAAATAGCACGTCCCTTTTTACTTTGAAACAAGCATGTACTTTCCGTGACTGTAAATCTGTGAAACAGGTACAAAGGTAAATGGGGCCCTGTTCTGAAATGCACGATACAAATAGCATCAATAGCTTGCGGTCTCAGAAACTACAGTGGTAGGTTATGGAATTGGAAAGGTGCGTTTTGATTTGATTTCCAGACTATAATGCTTTTCACGGTTGATGAGCTCTGCTGTTCAACGCGTTTTGACCGATCAGAACGTTTGCCAACGTTGTCAGATTGTACGAATGTGAGCCTGACAAACATTACGCGCGCTTGCGTACAAGAGCGACAGTTATTCACTCATGTCTTGCATCTCATACTGAACACGTCGATTATAGAGCGTGTTAACATGCAATACTTTATAATATAATCACCTGGATATATGTTCAAAGGTTATATTGTTACTGAAAGACCAAAAAACAATGGCTGACTAAAGATATTATAGCGCTACAAGAGCAAGTATTGGCAACGTTGCTGGCACGTCATTGGCTAGCTATGAAGTGGGTAGGGGGCAATGAATACATTCAGAGCTCAACAGCCCTGAAAATGAGTATAGCCAGGAATCCATCCCTAGGACGTTCCACTTTATAGGCCAGCATGCTATTAATACAGTGATAGTCAATCTAAATATCATTTTCTTTCAATTTTTACTTTACGTACGTTGGCATAGGCGCTTAGAATTAAATTAAGTCAATACTACAAAATTGCTTGCACAGCATATTTCGTAGATTCAATTTACAATTGTCTAAGTGAATTATAGTTCTGAAATATAATTATAAACTATAAATTATAGTTATAGTGAATTATAGTACGAAATTTTACGTGTACATGTGTAAATAGTACGATCACGTGTTTAATTTTCCCCACTCAACTAAAGATTTTGTCCTGCGATTAAATCTCTGTCTGAATTTTATATAGAACTTATTACTCATTTAATTATATATTACATTCTTTATTACATTCGTAACAAAGTAGTAAATGTAATACCACACCGGTCGGTCTGTTGGGGGGTAATGCTGACCATTGGAATGCAAAGTATTGAATAGGAATTCACGGAAATTGCAACTAGTAGAAACGTATGTTTTTATTTTTTATTTTACTAACATGATCTGGTAAAACGGAGAAGTGATAGAAGGGTCTCAATTAACTATCAGACCGCTGGTACAAAAACATTTAGCCCTTTTGTTAGTGAGTTAGTTAGTAATTGACTATAAATGGAATTCGTGCTATCGGGGTGTTTCGAAAAAGCTTTGTTACGGGACTAGTTCTGAATTACGGTAAAGGTGACCCGGACCTTGTATGCTACAAATGCTAAAGTAAGGAACATTTTCTCAGCAACCTTTAAAATGTTTCACCTTTAAATTTTTACCAGAGTTTCATCAGCTTCTTCGAAAACTTGTGACCAAAGAATTTGAAAATATTCTTAATAACAAACGAAATACATAATTTCTGTATGACATATGTTAACACTTGCGATTTTGCATCATCTTTGGTATGAAAAATTTATTATTTGGTATTTTAATAACATATTTTTTGGTCATAAGTTTCACTTTTATAACATCAACATTACCTGAAAATTCCAACAAATTATTTGTGACGGTTTGTAAGAAAATGTTCCTTCCATCTGAAAAATACATATTTGCAGGAAATCAGAAAAAACTGGAAGGGTGTAACGATAAACTTACTCTTCCTTAAAATATTCCAGCTTCATGGTCACATTTATCATACTGTTTTTCCAGATGTTTTATAGATAATTTCTTTTCCTTCTAGCTTCCCTTTCATAATCAGACATTGAAACTGATCTTAGAAACATTCAAATAATAAAATTAAGAAATTTCAACTTGAATGTGCAAAAACCTGACTGTGAAGCTAGATTAAAATTATTTTTTATTAATAAAAGGAAATTACAAGTACTTACAGAATATATATATATATATATATATATATATATATATATATATATATATATATATATATATATATATAATCATTTTAAATGAAAAAATATAGGATACCGTATGATTTAAAAATTTTAATTCTTTTTTGTTGGGTCCGGGTTGCCTTTAATAGCATGTGTGCTGAAAGGGTATAGCAGTGGTTTTGGACTGGTATTTGGTTTTGAACTGCTTTGATTTGATTGTAAAGTGACATTATCTTATAGTGAAGTTTCCTGTAAACTTAAATTTTGTAATTAATTTAATTGCATTAATCTAATTGTATTTGTTAGTAGTCTTAGTTGAATAATTAATTTTATCAATAAACAGTTGTTATAAATTTGAAAATATTTTGTATTTTTTTATACCCTGATCCCAAACAAACCTAGGGTTAGGTGTTACAGTATATTATATTAAGTGGCAAAAAGTTTACTTATTTATTTATCTATCGCCCTTCTTCGCCTCCATTAGCTTTAATGTGCATAACCAGTCGAGCGTTAAACAAAAAATACTCACAAAGTGAGAGATTTTTTACTTACTTTTACTAGTTTAGCTGATTCACCACCGAATTGTACTGTGTTTTGATGTATCCCCAATTGAGTAACAAACAGTTGTAAAACAGTATGAAGCAAACGTGTGTTTAAATTCTTAACCTGTGGTAGAGAAAGAAAAAGAAAGGCATGGTTCAGTTTCTTTGTTAGTGATTTTCATGAGAATATAAATGTTTTTACAGTTAAAAAGTTTGCGTTTGGATGAAGAAGGAAAATTTTTGATAATACTAGCTTAAAAAAGAAAGCAATATTGTATTATTTGACTAATAGCGTTAAGGAGAATCTGTACACCTTGTTTATGTACGAAATTTTACACCATTGATTGATAAACAGAAGAACAAAAAATATTTTTTAGTATTTGAACCAGACAATTCTGTTAAGGATTTTACAGCCGTATTCAATATACAGAAACTTACCTTATCATTCATAGAATTTCCTTATTACAATATTTTGACCTTATCCAATATCTTACAAGATACGTGCAGGTTGCAGCTGAACGCCTTAATGAAACAGGACACACTAAAAACAGTACACTTGTAAAAAAATTACAACAAAAACTTGTCAATAACTAAGAAAAACTTATCATTAGTACCCTACACTAGGCCCTACACTTGGCCTAAAACGAGTAAGTAGCGGGTTATACCTGGATTTTTTATAAATTCGACTGTATAACACCAGCAGCGTTAAAAAATTGTTAAGTTTTCCATTGCCTCAATACAATTAATTAAAAATAATGAAATAGATCAGCTTGTTACATTCATTTTTTTTAATATTAACTGTAAATTTCAGCTAATTTAAAGTAATTTTAAGTTAATTGTGAAGTGCATTGTGGAGGCCAGTAAGCCCTAATGTCTGCTAGGATCTGTTCAAATAAGTCACGTTGACGATGCCGTTGGGGCCACTTGAACTTCGTAAGATAGGATTGTAGCATACTTCGGTTTGTACCGCACTGCACTTTATTACAGTGTTTCGCCAAACGCCACGTACTTTTAGTTGTCTGGTTATGTGCATTACTTTGTGGATCACGAAATTTAAGGAATGGTTTACTGTTCTATGATTATAATTTTCCGGAAGACCTTGAATTCCCCGGTAAGCCCGCTGCTCATCCGATGTTATATTAGACCATACTCTTGACATATTATTATTGTATTAGAGGCAGTTACGTTTATGCGCTTGTCATGACAAGTGTACTGTTTTTAGTGTGTACTGTTTCATTAAGGTGTTTACCTGCAACTTGCACGTTTCTTGTAAGATATTGGAAAAGATCCAAATATTTAATAAGCCCAATCTTTCTCAGTAATAACCAAATCACATCTGACATGAAGCGAAGCAACAAAAGGTCTCATTGCCACTTCCATCCACTCCTATTGAATCTACTAATAAATACACTCAAAGCGTCTTCTTTAGCATTATCATTCGCAAACACTTTAAGTAGTACAACCAAGTCAACGTAACAAGCCACCCTCATTTCCAGAGATGTTTCTACTGTCTACACACTCATAATTATTGTGAAAAGTTGTCACTTAGTGTTGACAAAAAAGTAATAGTAATCGATCAACCCTTTTCGATATTTTGTTTGGTAACACCTTATATTTATTGTACTCGTATATTTTATGTATAATTGTGTATTTTCTTTAGAACATGTTTTATTTTTCTTATTAATTTTATTTAGATTTATCAAATTGTTTTATCACTTCGAATTAATATACGTTCACTTTTATCTGTGTATGTTTTACTGATTGTCATAAAATTATTTATCATTTGTTAGTTTTTGTTATTTAAAAACAATCGGATAATTTGATAAGACAGTTAAACGGTTAATTTTGAATATGAACACCATTAAAATATTGAGAATTAAAAGAGTATTTGTAACAGTCTGGTAGGCCTATGATTGAATGTTTTGGTAACGGTTTTTCTTCACCAGTTCAAACAAAAGCCTTGTCAAGTCTTTTTTTACTTTCTGTGAATTGGCAAAAATTTCCCATTTCGGTACTCCAGTCATCATTAACACGAAAAACAGCAGGCTGATCTAAAACCAAAAAACCTTATCACCTAATTTCGTTACGTAATGTATAACATATAAGGGGGAAATGAAACTGATCCCGGTCTCTTTTTTTATAAAAAAAAAGGATTAAACGTTTCATCTGCAGATCTCTAGTTACCCTTTCTTGTTATTTCCGAATTCATGATAAACGCAGAGAATATAAACATTTTAGTTACATCCCGGAATTTTCGAAGTTGTATCTTACTTATGCCAAGCTTAATCTCTTTGTGGCTTCCAAAAAGACTTAAGAAGTACTACTGTTTTGAGAAAGTTTTACTTTGCTTTGTAATTATACAGTTTTGAAAAAAAATAAAAATTTTCAGCTATTTTCTGACCCAATTAGGCGCACAAAAACGAAAATGTGCCTGCCGAGGGAGCTTTTTGAGCCTTTACTGCGAGAAGATAAATTCAAATCGCTACTTTTATTTGAAAGCACACTCTAGGTTTAGCGACCTCATTTTCAAAATCTTCACCAAAGATTAGGAGGACAAATTGGTTTTCATCTCTTAGTTTTAACTCTTCTTGTCCACGTAAATTTTATATTATCTTCGTTAAGGTGAGACTTTTACTAACATATTTTTATGTGATTTTCTGTCTGTCTGTCTGTCTATTGCTACATCAGCTGTTTTACTAGTTCTTATCAATATTCTTATTCATTTTATTTGTAATTCCTTTCTTCCAACGTGGTCCCACCCACACTTTGTGCAACTGACTACCTTTTGATTACTACTAATGATGATCAGTTTACTACTGCAAAGATTAATAATAATATGATTATAAAGAGGCAATAATATGATTATCATATTATTGCCTTATTGATAACATCCCATCTCCGTAATAGATGCTTTAGGGTAACAAATTCCTATGGTAGTTGGAACCTCTCTGAGACTAAGGGCGAACTTATTGCTAGTTAACTATAATGCCTGTGAATTATATTTATTTGTTTAATATTTAACTGACATAATTTACATCTAAAAATTTTCATTTCTTTGAGATGCAACTTTTAATTTTTGTGTGATACTAACAGTATCATAACAGTTAATCGTATATAAAAACTAATTTATTTAATGAATAAAATAACTAATACCAAAACGGTTAAGTAAAATACTATAACGTAAAATACACTTCTGTCTTTTACAATAAGACAATAATTCTTACATCTGGGACACCAGCTGCTAAATCAATTAATTGAGCTATACTTAATGACACTGTTGCCATATTTTATATTATTCTGAAACAGAAAATTAAAATATTATTAGTACATTATTATTTTCAATGCTTGTAACCTCAGAAGTGTTCAATAAAGAAATGGTTTTATTTTTTAAGTTTGTTTGTAACTTTAACTGATATTGATGTTGCTACTCCAAAGGGCATTACCACAAGAAATATTCTACAATTACAAATTATTTTACAAGATTACTCAACACAACTTTTTTAGTTAATTGTTCACTTTTTCTAACGCATATTCTGTCCAAAATTATATTGTACATAAAGGTACAGGAATATAATATCGTCCAAGTGCTTAAACTATAAAAACAACAACTTTAAAACAGTAAAAAAAATGTTCAAAATAAAGTAGTAACACAAACAAATTTTAGATAACTGAATATATTAGCAACCAAATTCTGGGTTACCTGACACCTATTGAATTCTGAATCTAAAATATCGTATGTACAGATAACACGAGTTTTACTTACACAAACAAATTGATTTCAAAATTGTAAAAGTAAATAAATAGAACGTAGAACTTCAATAGACGTAAATGCTCGCCGTATGATTACACGCACAGCTGATTCAGTTATAAAACCCAGTACTTTTGTAAATATGGATGTGTTCTTCGAATTCATTGACGTATTTTAAGACATTCTTATTTTTAAAATGATATTATGCCAAGGGAGTAGTCAGGTGAAAATTCTAAAATTTTACCTTGTCTATACGTACAAGTATTTCACTTAACTCCTGCAATAATCTAACTATGTAAAATTACAATTTTTCCATATAATTAATATGTGAAAATGTCATCTCATCCCCTAAACTATAAGGTTAAAAGGTGAAATTGATGTTCCGTTCCATATTATCGCTTTTAATTTCGTTAATTGAAAGGCCCGTGGTTTATTGTTCAGCCCAACTGGCTTCTATGACGGGGTCCCGTGTTTGGCCGGTCAGGTCTGGCATATTTCATCTATATCACCTCATATCATTAATTACGCACAAGCCAAGGCTTATACAAACATCCTCTCTCAATAAAATAAAATTAACATGCTTTTTAAGTTAAATTGACTTCACAATCTCATCTGAAATAATTCTGTTCTGTTTGGTATCATAGAAAATATATTGTAACACTAAGCATAGGTTCGTTCGGGATGTAGATATAATAAATAATAGTTAGACTTTCGTACGAGGTGTATTCCGAAAGTATTGCTGAGTATATTAAATTAATTTCGTATTTTAAATAAATTAAATTACGTTTTTAACTAGTTGTAATAATTTTTCATTTCTAAACGATGTTTACGTCTTTTGGCTGCGCCACTTGTTTCACTGAGCTCCATAGTTAGGATTACCAGGATTTCTACTAGAGTCAGTTTATTGTTAACTCGTAAACAGTTTATTTTGATTGTTACTGTTATTTAAGGTTATGTAATAAAGAAGTATTCACATCATTAACCAAAAATGAATGCAATGATTGTGAAGGCAGTGTTGCCAACCCAAGCGGGACTAAGTATCGTACAAACTTTTGAAAATTGTTGTGCTTCAGTCCAAATTATCGTACCAAGTCTGATTTGCACCTAAATCTATTAAAAAAATAAAACTTGAAAATTATCGCAAATTTTACGTTTTATAGTGCCAATTCTTTCTTGGTAGTGAATACCTGGCTTTCATTCATCACAATATGTCTTTATTGTTATGTTAGTACTTACAACGTACAAGTTTAAAAATAGATGTCAAGGTACATTACTGAACAAATTACCGTTATCGTACAGGCACTATCGTAGAGCGGACACTAAATAAGCTTGCCGGTGTAGCTGCGCAAACAGTTCGGATTCAGTCGGTAGACTTCGTGTCTTAGTACCGACTGCCTATTAAATCACAGGCACTGAACGATGTAAATTATCATCTATTAGCGACTTTAAAACATTCAATTGTAAACATTTTATACAACAATTTACGCCTACCACACATTCATACAATTCATAACAGACTAATGTTTTCAGGTTAGCTGATACATAATATTCCGAGAGTGACGTGATCCTGATCACAGCTAGTACACCACTGACCCCCACCACTCGCTGAGGCAACCGAGCGCGCCATTAACAAAATAAAACTTTTTGCGCACTTAAGAAAACCGGCAAGATTATTTGGCGTCCGCTCTACATCCTACATTATAAAGAAAATATTATCGTTAAAATACGATAACTATTATTCGGGTTGGCAATGCTGGTTGTAGTGACACTACCTTCTATCGTTTGATACGACCTGCCCCCGCCATCGCCAATGACAGCCTTGAGCCAGCGCATGCGCAAGCGAGTCAACGATTGAAATGGTTGGACGTCAAGTTACGAAAGTAATGATAACTCGGCTGAAGAACTGGATTGACTTACACTGACACGGCGATTAGATCCGGCTAACAGTTGCCTTCGTATTCAGTTTTATTTAATGCTCACAATTTAATGTTTTAGATTTCTTTATATGACGCAGTCATTCAATTTCCCACAATATTTTTTTTATTATTTGAGCCCTAGAACTTCAGGTCCCATAGGGCTGCGGGTCCTTCACATTGCGGGGTTTCCTGGTTCATAGATCCAACTCTGAGCGCAGTGGATAATTGTATTAGCTCCAGATTTACTTAAAGCTATCTTCTTTTACAATTTTTCAAGGGACTCGGGGTTATGCTAATGTTAGTTATGTATTCCGTTTTTCCCAAAAGAAAATCTGTAGTGGTTTTCAGTGGGGTTGTGTGTTACTCGCACTTTTAGTGAGATAACTTGGTTCTTAGTAGGCCGGAACAAATAAAAGAATCTGATGTGAAACACTCAAACGACTTTATCTAGTCGATGTACAAATGAGCCAATTTTGATAAGGAGTATTTGTAAAATTATTACTAACTGCGACAATACAAAGTAAGAAGAGATGAAATGATATATGAAATTTATTTTCCTTTTACAAATACATAATACATAACATAAAATTTAAGTAGTACGTGCAAATTAAAAATTTTTGGTTTTGTAATATTTTTACATTAATAACTAAATTAAATATTTTGGAAAAAGAACACCGGTAAAGAAGGCCTGTGCGCGGGTGTGAATCTTTCATGTTTGTTAATTCTTTATATTACATATTTCACTTTTTTAATGATTAAATATTTATTAAACATTCTAAAATGAGAATTTTTTTCAATTACGGTTAATTTTTAACAAAATATAGAAATGTAATAATTTTTTTTAAATTATACAATTTAATAGGATACTTATAGGTTAATTATTATATTTTTTATTTAATAGTAGACCTATAGTATCCTCATGATTCCTAAGAAAGTTTAAAACTAAATGGATTCATCTGTCAATCTCTTTAGGAAGCGTTTTATTAAAAATAGTAGAACAAAACTAATTTTAATTCAAGAGATATACATAAACCTGTGTTCGGCGAACAGTTAAATGTGAATTGTAGATTTCAAAAGAAGCGGTAGTGGGCTGCAGACAGCTTATGAGATGATTTGCGCAGCTGTACAAATGTTTATTCTTTTTCACAAATGTTAGAAGATTTTTAATTTATAACAATTATTTAATTGTTAAAAATAAATCCATAAAATAAATCTCTACTGGAGTAAAGTCTGGGTCTGTCCAAGGCAGCTCTTGTTATATGTTTTTGGATGATTAAATTTTTAAAATAAACGTTAACGGCTCCACCCCTTCCTATTATTACAAACTGGAATAAAGATTGGGCGTTAGCAAAATAAATAAGTCTAGCTGCATTAATCTCCCTTAATTTATTTATTATGTGAAATTTGAAAATTAAATGCCTCAATCTTTGGCACATACAGCCAATAGGAAGTTCCCATCTTAAGTGTGGGTCGGCCTCAACACCCAGGTAAGGAATTCGATCAACCCTCGCTAATGTCGAATACTGACACTGAAATCCACCAAAAAGTTTACAGTTTAATGAACGAATACTTATAACATCAAAATTGGATGGTTGATATAGAGAAAATATCGGTAAGTACTTTTTTATATATTGTGTTAAGATGTGCTCATCTGTCCATGATTTAATAATAGACAGCCCGAATTCGACTCTGCCCTTTTCACATAATCCCATGATTCACCAATAAAATGATCTATCGTCAACAAATGAAATTTAATTACCTCGACTAATATTTAATTTTAAAAGATAATTTACGTAGATAAGAAAAACCATCGGGGACAAGACTGTTCCATGTGGTAGATCATAATCAGATAAATAATTATTTTCTACTAACTGTAAGAAATTGAGATCGATTTTCTAAATAACTAGAGAACAATTTAAGAGGTATTTTACCGCGAATTCCGAACATCTTCAATTTTTGTTTTCACCTAGAGGGTGGGACAACCTTCGCCAAATCTAGGAAAATTTCTAGTGTCAATTTCTAGTTGCAATTGAATTGTTTGATATAATATTCGTTCGGCGACAAATCTGCATGACATCTACAGTACTTTTATTCTATTGAAACCCGTACTGATTTCTGTGAATTATGTTATTTTTATTTAAAAACTCTTGAGACTTTTTTTATAACTTTTGAAAAACCATTCAATAAACTGAACTACCTGTATTAAATTTGCTATAAATATAAATACGAGTGGGTATTTGTTTCTATTAGACTTAATCAATTTTGAATGTACTTTTTCAATCGGTTCAATGTTAAGAAATAAAAATAAATGAGGCGATTTTTAAAAAAATCGTAGGACCAGTTTTTGAGAAAATCGCAAAAAAGTGAAAAAATACACGTATAAACAACTACTTCCGGTTGACCGATTTTGATGAAAATGTTCGTGTCGGGTCCGGTAGTGGTATGTAACTTAAGTTTCAAGTTTCAAGTTCGTACGATGTTCCGTTCTTGAGATATTTTGTATACACAAACACACACACACACAGAGAGAGAGAGAGAGAGAGAGAGAGAGAGAGACCAATCGCTAAAAACATGTTTCTTGGGTTCAGGGATCTGAAAACGTGTAGATCCGGTGAAAACTCGATTTCGAAAAATCGACATGAAAACAATACTTTCCTTCCTATATATTCATATAGGCAAGAGAAAGTAATAAATTCAAAGTGCTTAATCAATGTCATTGTATTCCTGAATCCTGAATCCTGAATCCTGGTTGAGAGGGCTAAGAAGCCCTATGATGGCGACATCGTGTTAAGGAACACCTGGTCGCTCGGGGAACAATATAACAGAATAATTGCAACCTCAAGAAATTTAGGGGGAATTTTATAGTTTAAATAGTCATTCACTTGTTGTCAACAAACGAATGTTTAAATTATTCTGGTTTCATATTTTTGCTTCCTTCTAATAAATACTTATTGCATTTTCGATAAAGTTTTTAATTAAAAATTGAAGAGACATCGTCGAAACATATAATTACAATTTAAAGAAATTTTTCTTTAAAATCAATTTATTACATAAATTAATCACTGCCTCCTTAGTGTACAACCAACCATAAATGTTAGTATATTTTATTCAGAGAAGGCGTTGTGAAAAATGCGCTTGAACCAGCTAGAAGATAAATAATTAAATTTTTGTTAACAATATTTCTTACAATGCATTTTTTTTAAATTAGATACAGGAGATTTCAAAAGGAAGTATAAGAAATACAAAGATGAAACTGACAAGCATAATCTGTCAGTTACCGCAATTTTTTTCTCTTATTACCCAAATAAGGCTGTTACTTTTGAGTTGACAGAGAAAAGTATCGAGTGCAATAGACCACTTGTTCTTGATTTTATAGACTGAAGTAGTAATTTGGTTCCTAATACTTCAGGCTGTCCAAGATTTTTGAACGCGAACTGCATTACCAGTATTTTTATAAGTACCAGGTATTTTTTTTAAATTACAGACGTGCCTTAGTCTATTAGTAAGATATTTTCAATAATTTTCACAAGTGTTAGTTAGTTCAAATAACTTAAACAAGTATTTATAAATAAAATTTTCACATAATTTTATCCTTATTTAACACTTTAATGATTTGTTGTATTTAAATGGTGTTAGTTAGTTTACTAAACAAAATATGTTTGGTAAATAACATGTTTCATAAATTCAACAAAACAAGTTGAATTTATCAATTTATTGGGGGATCGCCAATAAGCAAGCATGTCAATGTTGAATTCAGCTAAAATTATATCAGCTAATTTTTCGGAGTTGAAGGTTCTATAGTTCAAATCCCAGGAAAAGTAGTTACTTTATTACGGATTTGAATAATAGACTTTGATAGGGTTCAATTAATCACCCTACTTTCTGGAGTTGCTTATTTTTCTTAATTGCAACGTAAGAGATTCATTTTAAAACAGTTGTCAATGGTTTTCTGCTTTTTCTTTTTTTACTTTTTTTTTCTTTACAGCCGACGGTTATGATTATTTTCTATTAACAGCTGTGTAAAAAAATGATGACTATAGATCCGTAGTTTAAAGTCTCTGCTAACTCCGTTTAGTCTGTCATTAGTCAAGGTATACTTAGTTTCGTTTGGCTACTCTAAATGATTTATTAAGCCCGTTGGTGTAGTGATAAGTGCAATTTACTTTTATGCTAAGGGTCCCTGGTTCGTTTTCCGGTCGTTTGACATTTTTTTCATTTGTGTATCGTCTCGCATCATTACCTACCCTCAAGGCTTATCTAGTAATCTTCACTCGATAAAAAATTAATGTATTGTTATTTCCCTTTATTCGTTTGAGCGAAAGCAACCATTTCCCTTTTCATTTCCCAAGATTTTACATACCATGTAAAATGTATTTTATTTAACCTGACAATAAAATTTACTGTCGCATTAACATTTAATGTTAATTTATTATAGGCTACTGGTTTATCTATGCAAGTTTATTCCTGTATTTTGATCACAATCGCATTTGAAACTTTGTTTTCAAATGTTTCACAAATATTTTAGAATACAATATTTCTAGATCATGTGCAATGTGTGAGCAACAGCTATTTTAATAAATTATTGTAATAAACAAATAAAATTATGTACAATAATAATTTTTCACAATTTGTATAAAGTTTAATCAGTGTAGTAGAGCAGTATGTTAAATATGGAGTAAGTTAGTCTCATAATCTGAAACAGAAAAGACATTAAAATAAAATTTAGCATTCCACCAGATTGGGAACGTTATGTCGCTGAAATGAAAGAGTATTTCATTCACAGTAGCTTTAACCTAGTTTCCTGTAAATAGTTTAAGAAGGGATAATAATCGGTGATATTTTCCGTGCGCGGCTGTTGGTCACATTACCATGTTATCTCCTTGTTGGTGTAATTTAGAATCGTGTCATCTAACAAAAATCTCAAACTAAATTTGTAACGAATTACAAATACATATATTTTTATAAATTACGTACATAATTTAGAACAATACAGATATATCTGTTAATGTTGCACATTTTCGTGTCTTAGCACAGTTAATCTTTACCTTGTTTAGACAAGGAAATATAATTTCATTAGTTGACAATTTTGAATTGATTTTATGATATAGAAATACTGAAGATATGCGGATATATACCGATTGTCCCACGAAGTAGGTATACTAATATTAAGAAGGCTATATTAATAATTAGAATATTAGTATACTAATATTAGCTAGTATATTAATAAGGTATACGCATTTGATTTTCTATTACTTGCTCATTCCTCCATCGATCATTTTGATACTTTAGACATATTTTACTGAAGTTACAGGAACAAAAATGTTTTTTGAAAATTACATCTTGCTGATGTTGTACAAACAAAATGGCGGTCGAAAGAAAGAAAAATTCTATTTCTCTTACTATAGTCACTGTATTCCAGTATTAAAACTGATTACTGAACGCCTGCCGAT
Organism: Catonia carolina; assembly: GCA_035578175.1. Lineage (NCBI taxonomy): Eukaryota > Metazoa > Arthropoda > Insecta > Hemiptera > Achilidae > Catonia > Catonia carolina. The sequence continues at coordinate 48,374,051 of JAQMRL010000001.1, forward strand.
AACAGTTGTTAAATTAATTTTTAAGGAGCTGATAGATTAAACAAATAACAACTATAAGCCTTTTCACGGTTGATGAGCTCTGCTGTTTCACGCGTTTTGATTGGTCTAAATGCGTGAAACAGCAGAGCTCATCAACCGAGAAAAGGATTATAGTTGTTATTTGTTTAATCTACCAGCTGTTTAAAAAAAATAGTTTATTTGTTTTTTCTGAAGTACCCCGCCCCTTTAAATTTCTACAAGTGATCGGTTGGTGACCCCCAAGGTATCGCCTTCATCAAATCTTCAGCACCGATTCGGATTCGTGTCTTGCATCTCGTACTGAACACATCGATTGCAAAGCGCGTTAACATGCAATACTTTATAACATAATCAGCTGGTTGTATGTTCATAGGTTATAATTTTTATTGAAAGACCAAAAAAATGACTGAAAATATTTATAACAGAGTTACAAGATCAAGTATTAGCAACGTTGCTGGCAAGTCATTGGCTAGCTATAAAGTGGGTAGGGGGCAATGCGTACGTTCAGAGCTCATCAGCCGTGAAAAATAGAATACGTTGTAACAGAACAGTATAACGAAATTTTTTTGGTGCAGTTTCACGGTAGTTGTTATTTGAAAAATGGTTTTTACAGTTGAGTAAAAAGCAAAGTGTTCTGGGTCGGTCATCTTTTCGCTTTTGATAACATTGCGGAATCAGTTAGACAATTTCAGCTAGCCTTCCCGGGTGTACAACCTTCAATTAAAGTATCAATAATGGAAGAATTTGTTGTTGGAAACTGGAAGCGTAGTGAAAAAGTACTCACGAACTCCACATCAAAAAAGAGACAAATTGGTATACGCTTCATTACTCCGCTCACCAGGTAAACCCAAATCACCGATAAAGGTAGAACTTGAAACTGGAGTTCCCAAAACTTTAGTGCAGAGAATTGTTAGAAGAAACAAAATTAATTTTCACAAAAGCCACCTAATCCATAACCTACTTGAAGATGTTCCGGACAGAAGAGTGCAATTTTGTTCCCGCATCATTGAGATTCATGAGTGTGATCCTGATTGGCATAAGCGTATTATTTTCTCAGACGAATCCACTTTCTATCGCAATAGTGTTGTTAATAGACATTATAATAGTAATTAATAGGTACATCACCAAGAACCCTCACGTTCTTGACCAAAAGCTTATTAAATCAAAAGGAATTACTGAACGGCCCGCAGTTAATGCTAATGGCGTGTTGTATTATGCCATTTCAGACTATACCATGACTGTAAATAGGTATGAAAAAGTTTTAAATTCACATGTATTACCTCATTTTTCGGTTCCTGAAAAATAATGGTCTAAGCAATTTTTCAACAAGATAGTCCTCTTCTAGAATGTAAAATCGTATTGTCTAGCTGACCAAAAAGACCGCTAGTTGTCTTAATGTATAACTTTTCAGTTGGCCTACTCTTTTTAGGTATCAGATTTTTTTCTGTGCAAGATTTTAGTTTCCAATGTATCCAGAAGTGAATCAACAGGGCATAATGATTTTCAGCTATTATGTAAATCAAGTAAATACAAAAATTCATTATTTATTTCTATTAGACAATTGTTTTTGGTTAACTCATTTATGTTCTACAGTATTATTTGACTTACAGGCACAGGAAAGATATGGATGGGTCTTCCGTTCTTAACTATAAAAGACTAACTCATTTTAATTATTTGTAATTGTGATTAAAAAAAAGTGTAAAACCTTCTGCTTGAAATTTTAAGATAATCGATTAGTGTACACAACTAGGAACTGCGTAGATGTGCAATTTTCGTTTCCTTATAATAACTTCAGTATAATAACTTATAGTAACTTCATACCTCCACTAAAGTATCCAGATTCACTGGGAATATTACAGCTTTCAGTTGAATCGGCTCATACAGATATATCTGGGTAATTCTAATACTCTTCTTGACAGATTCTGGAAAATTTACCCATGAGCTGAAGTACAATGCTTCTCTTACGTTTTCACTCTAGAAAAAAAATTCAAAAATACTTCTTTATATTATTTAGGGAATTTTATACAAAAAATTTAGGGAATATAAAATACTCGCCGAAGCTGCAGATTGGTTGTAAATTACATAATATTAGTATTGTAACATTAGGCTAGAAATGATTTTTTTTTTTTTTTTTTTGGTTTTACGTTTTACTGTTTTGGAATTTCTGCTAATGGAGACGGTGGAGAATGATGATATATGAAAATGCGTAATGAAAAATGCCAGACCTGACCTGAATCGAACCCGCGACCCCGGCGTAGAAGCCAGTTTCGCTAACCACTACGCCAATGGGCCGGCCAGAGAAATGGTTAAGGTTAGATAATTAGGTGAGAGTAGGTATTGGATGAAAAGAGTGAATTGTTTTGTGACCAGCAGTATGTGACTAGCTGCCTGTAAAGGGATGGAGTGTTGGAGTGCACAAAAGTTCAGCCGTTCTTAGTTTCCTCCTACTGTCAACAAACAAAAGTCAGCTACTACAGGGTGCACGCTAGAGTCCGTGACTTTATGGATGTCGTATTCCTATTAAGTTAACTATGTTTTAAATTATAAGTACTTAAAGTACTTCAAACTTCAGTCATGATACGATGTAGGCCTAACAATTTCATTTATAAAAATACTTTTAAAAGTATTTTGTATTTAAATATTTTTGAAAGTATTTTCTTGTTACTTTTTAATCAGCGTGTACACAGTTTTATATAATGGGCATGCTCAGTGACGTCATTATTTGTTGTCAGTCGGAGCAAACTAAGAAAGGACTTTATGATCATTTAAAGCATTTATAGGTTTATCTATAGGATAATCAGCTCTTACAGTCATTTCTTGTATTCTTTTGTGGTTAAGTTTTAAACGATTTATAGTGTTTTCTAGTCTTTGAATTTGTCAAAATAATCATACCCTTTTATGATTTACTTATAAATTTCTCAGAATTCTTTTATTTTGTTATTTCTCGTACCATTTACCTTTTAATTATTGCTTCTAGAATTTGGAAGAAAGTTTTTGTACGTTTATTATTTGTTTACTACTTCGTCTGTCTATTCTTTTCTAGAAATCTAATAGAGTATACAATAGTTAGCTCCATTTGTCTATCGGTCAGTTGAATTCAGTCTCTTTAAGTTGTAGAACGGAATGCTATTAGTGAGAATACATTGAACATTAAGAAAGGATCTGCGTGGTGCACTGCACATAATTTTTGGTTGTAGGTAAGAGGTAATAATAAATAAAGTATACATGTACGTATAAATAATAATGTAATAAAGAGGTAGCTTATTTGAATTTTATGTTTTCAAGCAAGTAAACTAAAAGTGGATAAACCAAGAAAATACTTAAGGGAAGACTGTACTTTGTTTCCCGCTAATGTTAAATTTGCTATTTTTAGGTAATTTTTTATAGGATTGGTAAAAAATTCGGAAATGAAACTTTACTCACTACAGGTATCGGGTTTCTTCTTGAGCTACTGAAATTTTTTCAATTTAATTTTTGGACCATACCATTTTTTTAAAATTACGAATATCATAAAGTTTTAAAAAATTGTTTTCCACGTGTTTTGCGTATTATAAATTTTTGGAGCATCTGAGGAAGTCATAAAAATGTTTGTATATGTGGCTATACAAAATAATTAACTGGTAGAAATTACAGCCTGGTAGGTTTATTGGTTTCTGGAAAAAATGTACCTTAGTGTTATTAAAAATCTAAATTTTATAGGTAAAGGTAAGAAACAAGACGGTACAATCAAAAAAAATATTTACACAAACAAGTAAATTTCCCATCAACAGTTGTTTAGAAAGCTGAACCAACAGCCGAGAATATTAAAAACCGTGATATAGATATTTTAAAAACTAAAATTCTCTTTGCACTAAAACGAGCAGTATAAAACTATGAAAAAATATTCGTTCTTTGTAACATGACAATTTTTCTGTGCAAACCTGATAAAAACTTTATTTTTTCATTAAAGAAATATTTTTTTGACGTAATTAATGTTTTTCTGGTACATCTAGGTCTAAACTACACATAAAAACCGAAAATCGGAATTTTAAGTTAAATCCATCGTGTAATCTCCCCTTAACAACCATGTCGTTTACTAAATCTCTATTTGAATTTAAATCGGAAAATAGATACGAAAAGTGAATTAAAACAACAGATTTAACTACTAGTAAATTTGTGCACTGAATGAAAACTGTAGAAATAAACAATCTATTCCATGTACCTAACGCATGGTGATGTTACTTGTCTTAAAAATTCTACAAAATTGGATTTATTAAGTGATTTTTCTCACCATGAATTACAAGAATGATGTTATTAGGTTCATGTGGAAATTACCCTGCAAAACTTAACTTTGCTGAATTACATTGTCATTTGTATTTCAGGGAAGAGTGTGATTCTGTGAATCATCTAATCAGAAAAAATGTAGAAAAAAGCAAATTCAAATTATTAATCCCGTATTTAAAAGAATAACACTGAAAAACGTGAAAAAACTTTACCAGTAGCCTACGGAATTTTGATGGAACGAGAAAAATTAGAAAGCGTTTATGGAATAGCAAGAAGAACTAAGAAGAAGATAGAATTTCTTCGTAACGAACAATATACAAGGATTTGTTGGAAAATTAAAATAGTTAACCGACAAATCATATTATCAAGGAATGAAAATGTAAGCTTTACAAGAAACAAGATTCACAGACATAAACACAACTGACACTAATGGTTACAGACTCTACAAGGTGAAAGCAAAAAAAACACACAAAGAAAGCGACGTCTTTTTATTTTTAAAAAACGTTAACGAGACAGTTTATAAGTTTTAAATTTTGAATTAAAGAACTCTACAAGAACAACTATAAAATCCAATAATAAAATTTGTAAGCTACAATAATTAAGTGTCAAATGCAAATCAACCTAGATAAATAATCCAAGATAAGTAAAGATAGAAATCCAAGATAAGATCCAAGATAAATAAAAATAGTAAGGTTAGGCCTAGAATTAGAAAAACCAGTAGTAATCTACATGGAAAGAAATTACAAATGAAATCAAGAAATTCCAAAAACCCACATTAAAATTTTACTATAGTGCCCGCCACGAAAGGAAACCGTGTTTGAAGAGCTCTATTTCAAAAAAACCGAACGGAAATTTTTAATGCTACAGCAAATTAAAGCCTGGTTCTTTCCTGCGTTGATTTGTATGACTTAAATTTTTTTATTTAAACATTTGCTGAAGATACTGTAATTCAAGCATAAAAAGTACCCAGTATAATTTTGTTTTTAAACGTCTGTTGCTTTATCCAGGCTTTACATAAAAAATCAGTGGTTAAGTAAGTTAAAGATCACAATTTTCTCTATAATCTGGATATTTCAAAAGTAAAATTTGATGTTCCGTATTAATATGGCGGCCATTTTTTGATGCTACTTTAGTCCCACGTAAAGATAGAGAAATGATTTATCGACTGTACCATGAATTTTTTATAACAGTATTGTGCCAAGTTTGGCCTTTTACATTTATAATTACAAATAAAACATAAATGGACGTGTGATGAAAATAGAAATTTCTACGAAATTTGTTGTGGGCTAACTGGTTTTCACAGCGGACTTATTTCGTGGCGTGCACTGTAGGAGACAAACGCGTAAATTGGAAAAGTAAATGAATACTGTCGGAGGCTGTCCAGCTCATAATACAACTGTCGTTGACGGAAAGGGACTAATAAATCCAATCTCTGCTGAACTTTTAATTAAAATAATCATTACGCACAAAAACCATTCAAGAAAAACCCCTAATTTTCACCGAATTCAGAATTAGGAAATTTTCAGTTAGATCGTAGTTAGTAGTAGTACATAATGAAATGTTATTTAGAAGGCTAGTTGCGGGCCGATTCTGCTCCTCTACGCCGGCCGCATTGGCGTAGTTGGTAACGTGCTCGCCTCTCATCATGCGGTCTTGGGTTCGAAACCCATTCAGGCACGGCATATTTTCGTACGTTACGAAAAAATCATTTCATCCTTCACCGTCTGCATTAGCAGTAATTGCAGAACGTCAGACGTTAAACCACAAAAAAATCTCCGCAAAGGGCAATCAAATCTTTGCCACACAGTACCCTCTCGGCTGATGACCTAAACAACAGCAACAACACATTCCTTTCACATCAATTATGTACTGCAAAAATGGTAATTATATAAATTGGACAATATTGAACCAAATTTTCACGAACTCATTGCAATGTGTAAGTTCTTATTTTAATTGTCATAATGTTTATAGCATTTCCATTCGATGTAACCACTAGTTCTTTTGGGTTCGAATCCCACTCGGGCATGGCATTTTTTCATACGTTACAAAAAATTCATTTCATCCTTCACCGTCTGCATTAGCACCAATTTGCAAAACAGTCGGACGTTAAACCAAAAAAAAAAAAAAACTAGTTCTTTTAAAAATTATTCTATGTAATACTATAAAGTTATTTTTATTTAAATGAATAAATAGATAAATGGACTCGTCTGTTGTACTCCTACAGTTTTAATTATTTGATACTTTGGACAGGTTTTGATAAACAATTAATCTGAGGGAATTTTTTGTTTTCCAAAAATAAAGGCGATACAACTTCACACGTAAAATTATAATGACCGAATCAACATAAAAATTCGTAGTAGATATTGCTTCCAAGTTTATCAATTAGAAAATGTAAGTGTAGTGTCGTTACTACAAACGCTAAGCATACTCAACCAGCGTTCAAAATATAAAATCAAACTATAAAAATTACTTACCTCAGTTGTTATTAATGTACCAACAAAACAATGAATAAGTAAATGCATGGCTAAACACACAAGAATGAAGATAAACTTGAGATACTCGCCGATGTTTTCAGTCGTGCTTGACTGGAAAAAATGTTCAAAAGAATATAATAGTTGTGTTAATAGATTATAAAACAAACTGTTCCATTAACTAACAATATAGAACTTTGATACTGTTGGTTAATGAATATCAAAGATAGTATTTATAAAATTTGGTAAAATATATATATATACTTTTACGACTCCTCTATACAGATTCTGAGAATGCAGACTTACATTTATCTCCACCTCTAACCTTTAGTGTTTGTGAATTTTCATCTTGAGTTATAAGCTTGATAAACTTATGCCGACTTTGTTTCGATGTGAGACGATATAAGTAGAATGAATACTTTACTGCCCCTTGCGTAGAACACATCAATCGCCTTGGTACATCGCGCTACGTGGAATGTACTTTACAGTAGTGAACGTTATCATTTATGTTGATTAAGTTTTTTATAGAATTCTCACAATTTTATCAACTTTTGATAATTTTTGTCAACACAACCCTGTTTGCATACATAGGCTGTTCGAAAGGACAACTTTCTCAGAAACGGCAAAATTTTGCCTCAGGTATAGATTCGCAGTAGTGAGTTCTTTCTGTGAATGCTTGGGAACATCAACTATTGGTACATACGTTTTCACAGAATTCTTAATCTTACAGACCGACTCATAAAATGCAAGTTATAGATTCTGAAGTCATGAGATAGCCTTTTGGGTATAGATGAGCAATGAGGAAGGGAAGTGAACATTTGCAGTGCTGTCAACCTCACCAGTGAGACACTACTCGTACATTTCTACGGCACAGTTTCTTTATACATTTTGTAAGCTGTGGTTGATTCCAAGAAAATGTTTCCTTCATAAACCTTATATAAAAAAAATGTGACCTGTTACATTGCCTAGGCCTATAGCTTAATTCCATGACTAGAAATGTTTGATTTACTGTAATTACCAGCTACCTTATTCCATTAGAACAAAATTTTCTACGAATGAATCGCCTTCTTTACTATCGCTGTCACCGGCGTCTTTACTATCAGTCTCACTAGTATCTACCAAACCGTTTCCTTTTTTTACCAGGTGTCAACAAAACTGTTGAAGATAGCTTCGTCACGTCTTTAATTTTCTTCTTTTTTCGAATTGTGGAAAGATGAACATCACAATAGTAAGCCACTCCCTCATGGCTTTTGTTAAGAGGCAGCAAAAGGCATTTTTGTATAGCTTCAACTTCACAGCATTTTATTACACTGCATATTAGATTTCGTTCAGCACTGTTAATAGTCTGCCCACGTTTTTGAGAAACTAACATTTCTGTTTACGGTAACAAACAGTTATATTCGTACAGTATTAACCTACAAAAGGTTCCGCGATATACTGCATATGCTCTGGGTATAGGCTAAGTTGCTGTGTTTGTTGCACTGAAATTAAAGCAGTCGCGCATGCACACTAATGCTTTTCCCCTTTACCCCTTGTTGCAAACAAGGGCAAACTTGTGACTCGAGTAACTATAATAATCAAACGTAGGAAAGTCAGTTAAAATTACTCTCAAAAAAATTGTCATCATATGGACATTTGAGCCAAACTTAACTGTAGCCTACTTTGGAATTATGTGTAAGTCATATTTCTGTACTCAATCTTTGAAAATTATGAAACACGAAGGAAGAGACGAGACACCGTAAGAAATTTGGAAATTTAGGTTTAAAACACTTGTAAATATGTAAAATAACAAAATTTTATCTTGTATTAATATTGCAATTATTGAAAGATGTGTGTGTAGGGCATTTCCTTTCTCAACTTTTTTTTCTTATTGTAAAACAGTTAAACCATTAGACTATTAAACTAATATTTTCCATTACCCTTGTCAAAAGAAATGTGATTGTACTTGCTGCTACAACAGATGTAAGTAGAATCCATAAACTGAACACGTTCATGTAATCTTGAAATAACGTGAAAAATCTGAAAATAGCATACACCGTAATAAGAACACTTACAAAGTTTATTTATTTACTTAATTACATTAGATTGTTTACAATAGGCCAAAGTGGCCCAAGAGGGTAGAGAGAGGGTCAATATGAAAACTTCAGTCTGCAAACAAAGAACGGTTCCGAAAGACAAACATACATAAAACATAGGTACATAAATAAACAAAAATATAAAAAAATATATACCAATTCATAAAAAAAAATACTAAATAACCAAAAATACCGGGTATATAAACTACATTAAACAATTAAATCATTTCTAAAGCTTTGGAGCTTGTCAGCCTAAACGAGGCTCGATCGACTCTGATGAAACGGATCTAAGGAAATAATTTCATCTATTGAATTAAAATTCACTAGCCTAGTATTTAACGGAGAATGGTTAGCATAATTTAGTTGAACAGGTCTTCCGATAGAATAAATATTTGGAGCGATTATCGAAACTTGGGACATAGAACGAAATCTTTGCTAGTGTGTGGGGATCATCGATTTCACCGGAGACAATCTTTTTCAAATAGATTACCGAGGCCAGATGACGCCTATTCTAGAGTTGCTTATTGTTATTGGGTTGCTTATTGTTCTAAATGGAACAGACTGAAACGCACACACAGGGTAAAAAATGCGTTTTATGTATTATTATAATGTGGGTGGTAAATCACACAAACTCTCCAGCAATCTTTGGCAAAATCTTGTTCCTCAAATTTGACCGACTTTAGAGCATTATCTATTACCTGTTTTTTTTTACTGTGTAGTCTATTACTTTTAAACACCAAGTGAAAAATTATTAGCCAAAGTCGTCTATTTATAATTCTACCCGTGATGATATGAAGTAGATCTAACACCTCTACAATTTCTTTTTGTGTGTTTTTTTTTAGTTTATTTAAAGTTGCATCAACATGGTCATTAGAGATTACAGTGGGTTATGGAATGTTGGGTTGTGACTTGTTATATTTTCCAGACCCTAGCCGGGAATCGAACCCGGGACCTCCGTATAGTAGGCCAGCGAGGTACCACTACACTACGGAGGCGGCCAACAATTTTTTTTATTTCAGAAAATTTACTTAAATTCCCTTATCATAATTAATTTAATGAAAACACATTTCTCTTAAATGCGTTTCCGTCGCCATGAGTCAGCTGTTTGATAGCTCATGTACGGAGACGAGGTTGCGTGTTTCAAATCCTAGTATAAAGGTAGTTACTTTTATACGGATTTGAATACTTCTGAGGAATGGTCTTCCTGAGTGTGTACTACTAAACTACTTAACTACTATCATATCTCACTATCGTATCTCATTTACACGTCATATAATATAAAATATATCATTCTCATCTCATTGTATCATAGGGTTGCTTATATTCTACATGGAACAGATTACAACGCACAAACATTAGGGTTAAAAAAGAAATGCGTTTTATATATTATAATGCGGGTGGTAAATCACAGTACCTTTCCAACAATCTTTTTTCCAAAACTCGTTCCTCAAATTTGTCCGATTTTTGATATTTATCTAACACTAAATTGAATCTGGACAAAAAACGTATATGAAGTAGGCGTACTATAATTGTCAAACTTGAATGCTGATGGGGGCCGGATATTCAGCCGTAAAAAATAAGTAGACCTACAATAGTTCTGCATGGTTGCCAGTTTTACAGTAGGCCGGCACCAGCTGTCGTCGCTTAAATACCTTTTCCATTTAATTTATTCCATTTTAAAATATTACCAGCTACTGACGTGCTGGTTAACCATCACTTTCTTAATTAAAGGGATACATCATTAAGACTGTTGTTTAAAATCCATTTCTATATCACACCTTTGACGGGAGTTATAGGATTACAAGTATAGGTTACAGATTACAGATACAGTAACAGAAACTACTGAATGACTTATTTTGGAATTATTTGTAACTATTAAAATTTATGAATTGGTTCAATAATTTTATTAAATACTGGAGGTATTAATAGTATCAAGTGTTCCCTAACTGTAACTAATAAACCGTGAGAGTTACGCGAGATTTTAATGGTTTTCGTGTTATATAAACATCCACTTTCTTTCTATATTTTGTTTAATTTTCATACTGATTATTTTACGAAGCTATGATTTTTTTGTAGTTTTTATTTTAAGTCGCATCAACATCTTGGTTATTAGCGACTACATTGAATTGAGGAACAGTGGGTTTGAACTTGTAATAATTTTCCAGATCCTTGCAGACTCAGACTTTTGCTACGTAGCACGCTAACGACTGAGCCACGGAGGCGGCCAGCTGTGATTTTTTAATTTTTTCCTTTCTCTTGCCTATATGAATAAGTTATATAGGAAGGAAAGTATTGTTTTCATGTCGATTTTTCAAAATCGAGTTTTCACCGGATCTATACTTTTTCAGACCCCCTGAACCCAAAAAACATATTTTTAGCGATTGGTCTGTGTGTGTGTGTGTGTGTGTGCGTGTGTGTGCACAGAATATATCAATAACGGAACATCGTACGAACTTGAAACTTAGAACTTAAGCTACATACCACTACCGGACCCGACACGAACATTTTCGTCAAAATCGGTCAACCGGAAGTAGTAGTTTATTCGTGTAATTTTTCACTTTTTTGCGATTTTCTCAAAAACTGGTCCTACGATTTTTTTTAAAATCGCTTGAATTGCTCAATTTTTTATTCTCTACAAGATAGGGTAGGCGTCATGTTTGCTGAAATTCTGGGTGAGGCTGTTTTCACGTAAAAACATAGTTTTTTTTTAAGATTACGGCTTAATTATGCAATTTAGAGCAAAAATTTAGGCTATATAATAAAAGTTGTAGAGAATTTAAAATTCTACAACTTTTATTTCAAACATGGTTTTGTATAATGCTTAGTTTAGCAGTAATTAGCGATTTTCTGTTTTTTTTTCTCACGAAAACGTGAGAAAAATCGATTTTTTAACATTTCGGCCTTAGTATGCATTTTATGACAAAAGTGTATTTAATAAATTTTATAGGAAATTAAAAGATCTAGAACTTTTATTTTGAGAATTTTTTCTCTACAGAGAGTAGTTTAGCGTGAAAGAGTGATTTTCCGTATTTTTAAGGCAAACTGAGATCGATTTTCATTTTGCGTCTTTCATATATGATTAAAATTAGATTATGTTTATTAAGGTTAGTTTTTTGTTTATTTCTAATGTTTTATTTCTAATGTTAGGTTTATTGTTAATTATTTTCACTGGCAAGAGAAAGTTGTGTGAGTGTTTCACACCAGATTTTTAATAAATGGTTAACTTATCTCGTTACATTCCAATATTTATTTAACTGTCATTTTTATTTACTTTTGCTGAACGTAAAAATATTACAAGAACAATAACTAACGCAAAAATGTGCTTATAGTAATAGACCCTACTGGTGGGATAAAGTATTAACGAAAGGGAATGTATAAAACTTATCTTCTTGTACAGTACGTATGATTGACACAAGAATGAAGCAGCAACGATATTTTAGCCGCGTTGCAATTCAGCCCAGGTAATCGACTTTGACTAACGTAATAAATCCGGAAAAGTAACAAATCTGACAGCCCCGAAATATCAGGAAAGTTCGTATTTCTTTGATTCCGACTTTAGTATTAATTTGCAACGGCAATGGAAATTATCCACTCTCCACGCGTTGCGCCGTATGGGCTGACTTCAGCTGTACTACGATGGTTAAAATTTAAGGTAACGCAGTGGAAATTAATTAAAAAAAAGCAATGGAACGATTTTAAAAGGCTTTTGACAGAAACTCGTAAATTGTCGTTAAATCGTGTTCAACAAACAGAGAAATAACTATCGCCTAGTATAAAAAAGTTTTAAAATTGTTTTAATTTTAAGAGTTTTAAATTTACTTTAAAATACAAATGCTTTGAAGTTTCAGCTCGTTTGGAATACCATTTTTTCTTAGGACGAGTGAACCAACAAAAATACGCAGAAACCTGAAAGATGAGTTTTTAAACAGAGTAGCTTACCTTAGTATCTCTTGATAGTGAAGTATATTTTGTTTAAATGCATGTGAGAGGCACTGCTGAAACAATGGTTCGTGATGCAAGAACTGTCGCTGTAATACTTTATGTTGCGACGTTGAACTTATTTTCGTTCTGTAACGTTCCTTGTACAATTTGCATGCTCTCTCTTCTAAATTTATTATAGATTCACATAGAATTTTTAATTGAGTCATGATCTGAATGCAGAAGCAAAAAAACAGTAGTTCGTAGTTCAGTATCAATAAAACCGCCACCCCACCGCCGACTGTTTCCATAAAGAAGTAAGCGTAATAAACAGATTTGCTGTTCGGGTCAAACGGCGTCCACAGTGAAATCGGTAAAGAGGTAACAAGCGACGGGTGCACGTTTCTTTTACCGGTATCACCAAATATGTATATAGAAATTTTTTCCGAAAATGTCCACGTCAACCAAGTTGCAACAACTAAGTAGGACATATATTTTTGAAGTTTTAAGAAAAGTCTTTTCTGCTTGACGACCGTTTCGGATTCTAGTGATTCACTGCTTTCTTCATACTTAAAGAAATCATTTTTAATCATTTTAAACATCTGCTGTATATTGTTAATTTTTATTTGTGTAACGATTAGCCCGATCTCAATTGCAGTTGTCAACGATACTAAAAAGAAAACTTCTGATAATGCAAATACGTCACCCCAAGTTGCGTAAACAGTACATAATAAAAGAAAAAATATTATTTTTAGTAGAGAATGAACCACAAGTAAATTAATTCTAGAATACAATGCTAATGCTGGAGGATATGGGTATGGATAAAGTCCTGCAGCGAAAAAGTACTTCATTCCACTTTTTTTCACGCCTTCGTTTAGGTCGTCAAACCAAATTTTGTCCGGATTATTAGAGTCGTCTTCTGACCTGAAATGAAAAACATGGTCAATTACATGTACACCAAAAACATGTACTGGTAACGCAATATAAGTTGAGGATCGTCAACGAGATTAAGACTGGACTATGCGGGGGGTGAAAGTGCTACTACATGTGCTTTTCTTAATACATCATAGCGACAGCTCTAACCATGACATCATGTTGTAGTTTTACTCTTACATTGATTTATGAACTGAATTTTATTACTTAAGTGTTTGTGGTGGTTACATTTTGAGTTACACGCTTGATACATGTCTATGCTTTCGGGTTGGCCGATGTAAGTAGGATAGATAGTATACTGTCCTCCCATTGTATTATTTATTGATTCTTAATAATTATTCTAAATAATAAACATTCATTCTAAATAAGCCATCTTAAGCAGTAAGCCAATAGGCTTAGTAGCCCTAAGCTATATTTAGTATCCATTTTGGTCATCAGCAGTAAACTGAATTTCTGCACTCTGACATTTTGTAGTGATAGACTAGTCAGTCCGTGAGTTCCGTCGATGCGAGCTTATTATCGTGAGTAATACTAGTTTTACGGTAATTTCAAAATGTTACCTATTGTATTTTTAGGGTTTTCATATTTCATTATTTTCAGTAAAGTTATGTTAAATTGCAATTGAATTTTAAACAATTCACTTTCTTTAAATAATTATATTACTATTTACTTATTTAGTGTAACGGGTCATGAACTAAATTTTATTACTTAAGTGTTTGTGGTGGTTACATTTTGAGTTACACGCTTGATATATGTCTATGCTTTCGGGTTGGCCGATGTAAGTAGGATAGATAGTATACTGTTTTTCGCATGATAGGCGCAATCGTCAACTTATAGCGCGTTACCAATCACACACAGCAAATAGAAAAGATCTCTTTTAATTACCGTGCACCTATCTATGTCGAAACAATTTATTGGTTTTTACTATAAAAATTTTGTCTTACAACCAAGTCTCTCAATGATAAAAAGAAAAACTGTCGCCATAAGGCAGGCGTTAAATTTTATCATTGTAGCTGTAATATGAATTCACTAAAAATTCAGTTTTTTACTTTTTACATGAATATGATTTCACTTAAAGCCTGAGTGAAAACTATTGTTTGGCTAATTGGGGATATTAGCTGTTTTGCGAAGAGGCACCCCTAGTCCCTTGCTTTTGCTACAGTCATTAAAAAAACATGTTAAGTTTATTTTATTTTACTGACCTGGGTCTGAACAAGACTACACCTCATTTACATCATCCTCATCTCATTGGGTCATGGGGTTGCTTATTGTTCTGAATTGAACAGATTGCAACGTACACAAATTAGGAATAAAAAAAAAGTTAATTTTGATCAGACTAAAAATTCCAAAGTTGTCCACTACGTTATTAAGCGTAAAGTAAGTTAATTTGGGCTGTGTACACCTACTAATAAATAAATAGATAATAGGCTAAATGTACGAGTATATACAGGGCCTAATGATTTCAATATTGGTTCTACGAGTATAGTACGTTTAATTTCATAGAATACGCTGTAACTCGGTGCTTGTTACATTATTTATGAACCCTTATGTTATATAAGTATTATTATTATTGTACGTGAATTTAGAAATTATTCATTATTTTATTGTTAAAACTACTTTTCAAATATACAGCCAGATAAGAAATGAATCATCCTAACCACAAATAAATAGACTGCTTATGGATTATATATAAATGGGCCTAATTACCACGCAGATTAATTTGCGGTAAAATATCAATTATTTATAAATTAATGAACCGCAATAAAAAAGATATAAATACTATTTATGTAAAAAATATATAAACATTAAAACACATAAGACACAAAAACAACACGACACGAAAACGCAGTTCAATGTAGGCTAAATGTACTCGTGTTCCTTTTTTAGACAATGTTTTCAGAAATTATGTGTACATTCTTTCGTCTTGTTGACGCCTCGGCTTGCAGGTGTGAACTGACTGGTAATCCCCACTCCAAAAATAATCGCGTTGGCATGGAAACCACGGTTTCTTTACTAGACGGTAGGGATCAGCAACAATATGCGCAGTGAAAAGCCCCGTCCCCTGACGTCACTGGTCACCGATGACAGCCGCCGCACGATGCGTGCGGTGTTGTTCTGTGTTGTTTACTAGTCTTACTACGGTCTGTAATGCTTTACTAATCTTTAGTAATGGTCTGTTGTGCGATTGCCGGGTGATAGACTTCAAAAGGAGTTGGGTTATAAGTTTCACCGCTTTCCAAAGGCCATTGAAACAAGATTGAGGTGGATAAATGCTTGCAAGCGGGCCGATTCATTTTCTGCTGTTAGCAGTCGTGTGTTCAGTACATTCCAACGATTCGGATTATGTACGCGATTTAAAGTCTGAGTTGCTACATCTTCCATTAAAACGTGTCTTAAAGATGAATTCAGTCCCACATTAAATTTGCCGATTTCTAGTGCCATTCTACGTCCGGTAAACCCGACTTGTAGTGAACGTAAAAATCGAGCAGAGAAACGATACGCTCGAAGGAAGTTTATGATATCTTAAATTCATCATCCAATTACAACACAGGCAGTTCACAAAATGAAGGGATAGCCGTAGAGGAAAGTAGGCCTCTTTTTAATGAAGAACCGCCCAATTTGAATGTTGCGCAGTCAGAGGAAACCGATCTCTTAAAACGTGAAAACGCCGAATTAAAAGAAGAAAACGCTACTTAGAGAAAAACTTCAGGCTGCAAACGAAGAATTATTAATTTTTTATTGATTTCCCGTGTAAACATACCTAAACCGCTATGTTTGTAAAAGCAATGCAAAAATTCTACGGTCACTACGCACCGGCCGAGTTGTTGGGGACCAGTTACGTCATCTTATAACTCACAGCAGCTGCGCGTGACCGCTACCGTCTCTATTTTTTAGTAAAGTAACCGTGATGGAAAATATTAGGCCATCTACTGTACGCACGCCAGCTCATGGTTCTGTCGCCTGTGGAAGTGGGGTGGGTGGAGTAGTAGAGTGTGAGTAAAACATTTGTCTTATCGTGCAGTACAAAAACATTATTTATTATAGGCATACGTATTATTGCTTTTTACGAAGGATACACGTGTCACAATTTACAGTTGTACTTAAGCGTCGTGGATGTGTCTAACTAAAGAGATTTTTATTTTGAAATAGGAAGTGTGTTAAGGTGCCAAAAGTGCATTTTGTGTTAACTCAAAATATCAAAGTGTATTTTTACCATATGTTTTGTTTTAGTGTAATATGTCTTCTCGGAAAAATAAAGCGGTAATTCATTGTGAAGAGCGACACAAATTATTTCATCAGTTACAGAAAACTGTGACGAAGAATTGCGTAAAGGAGGATACCTGCATCCCGTTAAAAAAATGAAAGAAAAGTAAAAGTGTAACTATATTATAATTAAAGAGTAACTATATTATAGAATGAATAAATTGAAATAATAAAAAAAAGGTTGCGTTATAATGACGAAACATTATACTAAAGTATAGTAATTATAGTAAATGCTTTTTTTTTTAATTAATAGTAGCTATAATCTTTCACTACATGCCGTAGTAGAAATTCCTCACACGGATCATGAGCAGGCGCGATCACTGTAACTAATCGGGGCTTCAAGTGAAATCTCACATATTTTATAGGCATGCGTATTATTGCTTTTTACGAAGGATACACGTGTCACAATTTACAGTTGTACTTAAGCGTCGTGGATGTGTCTAACTACTTAACTTAATGTGTCTAACTTAAGCGTCGTGGATGTTAGCTAAATGAATTGAAAATTCAAATGAATTAAAAGAATTGAATTGTAATGTAAACGTAATTGAATTTTACAAGTAATTTTTTTATTTTAATTTCCAATTGGAAATGTAAAGTGTTTTTGTCTTGTAAAATTGTTAAGAAAAAGGTGTTATTGTCGATTACTATTCCGAGTAGGTGCCTGCGTAGTTGTAATCTTTTGTTGACTATCTCTTTTATAGGAAAATATTGTTAAAAACATTGATAATTTTTCTGTAAAGTTTATATTTGTCCAAATTTAAGGTTCCAGTTATGATAATTTCTAAGGCGTTATTTTCAAAAAAGTAAAATTTGCTCTGAGTACTTACATTATTTAATAAAAATTAAAAATGTAAAACCAAAAAAGTGTTAACAGAGTGGTCGACAATCTAATCTGTACCACCGAAGTTGTAGACCTACTTTGTTAAGTTAATTACAGACTTCAAGTTGAAATAGTTGTGTATTTTAAAAAAATTTTAAACTGTTTATACAGTATTACGCTAACATCTGTATGCAATTTGCTCATAAATATTTGTTTCTGTAAGACTAAATTAATTTTTAATGTCCTTTTGCAATCGATCAATGTTAAAGAGTAAAAATAAATTCATAGACCCACTGCATTCACTCGTTGTTACCAAACAAACATTAATATTTTTTAAATTTTTATACTTATTCACTTAGGCCTACTTCTAATAAATGCTTATTGCATTTTCAATATCATTTTTAGTTAAAAATTGAAGAAACATCGACGAAGGATTTCATTATAATTTAAAGAAACTTCAGTAGTAAAACAACTACCTAATAAATACATAATATCCTTCTTAGTTCATAAAAAATATTATGTTTGTATATTTTGTTCAGAGAAGGCGTGGTGAATAATGCAATTGAACTTGCTAACATATTATTCGATGAAAAATTTTAAACAATATATCTTACATTTCACTTTTTTTAAATTAAATACAGAATATTCCAAAAGATAGTACAGGATATTTCAGGTTGAAACTATCCATTAGAGAGCCATAATTAATCCCACCGTTTATACGCCCTTGCTTGAATTTCTTCTCGTTGAGATTCAGAGCACTGGGCAGAAATCACATTACGTAATTACCCCGCTGGGGCCAACACAATGCTTTGCTTTAATTAAACATTGGACACTCCCGGTCCGTGCCAGTTCCGAGTTGATCGTTGAATGGCGGCTGAAGGGCCAGATTCAGCCCTACCACGGTGAGGCCGGAGCCAGCGCCGCGTCAAGAACAGCCAACACCCCGCGGGAGGCCAAAACACGGGACCGAGCTTGGTTCCCGGCCACCGACCAGAGTGATCCAGACGAGACCGTTTCCCTTCGCTCAGGCCCGGCACGTTAGCACCGAGCCGCTTCCCGACCAAGCCCGACACGCCCCGATCTTCAGAGCCAATCCTTGTTCCGAAGTTTCTGACCGAATTTGCCGACTTCCCTTACCCGCGGTACACCCCGGAGAAATGCCCGCACATGATTCTAACGACTAGAGGCTCTTAACCTGAGAGACCTGCTGCGGATATGGGTACGATCCGGTGCCCTCACCCGAATTTTTAAGTTCTGAGGGGAAGGTCTGGACACCGCCGCAACTGCGGTGCTCTTCGCGTTCCAAAATGTATCTCCCCGATGTAGGACTCCAGGCTTAAACAGAAAATTACCAGGATTTAGCGCTTAAACAGAAAAGACAAATCTTCCCAGATCTCCCGACGACGTCTCCGGGTCACTTTGGATTACCCCGACGATCGCCCAATAAATTACCGTTCCAGAATCCGAAATAGGAACCGAATTCCCTTTCGCCCGACGGGAGTATATATATTTTACTAAAAAATTTAAAAAATAGAAATAAACTGAACGTTTACATATGACGATAATCATAAAAATCACACGTAACTAGCACTGTTCATTAGTTACGGTAAGGAAACATGACTAAACAATGGGGTTTATGAAATGTGAAAACCAGTTGAAATTTGGTGATGCAAATTTTTGTACTGTAGTCATGAGTAAGCAAAAAATAAAAAAATAAAAACACGTGTGTACACTTACATGAACTTATTAACAGAAGAGAAAATACAGCGAACGCCGATAAATGGAACAGTATTCATTTAATTATTTTTGTTGTTTCATCAGCCGAAAGGCTGGTTTAAACCTCTAGAGGCTTTACTAAGTAAAATGGTGAGTGAGATGGTTTACCATTTCCTTCTTCAATTTAATTATTACATTCAATAAATGCACTTATGGAATTCTGTCAAACTCAAAGGATGTAGGATTAGGTATTTAATATCCGTATTTAATATAAGAACAATGAATTTTTTATTTTTTTATTAATGTGTAAACATATTTATTTTCTTTAGATGTAGTAGGTATTAAAAAGAAATTACACAATGTAATTACAGTTTTTTCATTGCTTCAAGGTAATCATTTTGGAATATTTGTTTTACATAAACTGTACCTAGTATATTTTCCATCCAAACAGCACAAACTAAAATTCAAAACTAAGTTCTTAGTCTCTAACTCTGTTATTTAAAATATCCTGTATTTGCTGCAATGATTTTCCTCTCGTATCAGGCAGTAAAAATAAAATAAACACAAACGAAATTGTGGATGAACCAGCAAATATATAAAAACTTGTGTAAATACCTAGAAGATTTGTCACATTAGTAAAAAATTTTGTCATTAGAAAAGTTAAAAAGAATGCAAATGATGAAACTATTCCAGATGCTGTTCCTTTTACACTTGTTGGAAACATTTCACCCATTACAGCCCATGGTAAAGGCCCAAATGCTAAAAATAAATTACAAAAACATTTTAATAACAAGTAGTAAAATAAATTTGTTTTGCAAAAACGTAAAATACTTTCTGATAAATTTTATAAGACTTTTAATTTTAAATAAAAATGAACCATTTCCTGCTTGCTATAGGCCACAAAATACAGATATCCACAATTACGCACCCTATTCGAAAATATATTGTGGCGAGAAATTTAGTTTCTTACTGACGGCAATATGCAAGTTGATAATGGATGAACTTGCAGTAGACGCATAACATACGATATCTGAGCGAGTCTTTCCATTTTGATGTCAGTAGTGAGCTGTGAGCGGACAAACAAATGTTTTCCGAGACTGAACGTGGTTTCATTGTTGAAAGTTATTTTAAAACGCAATCATTCTTAAAATATCAGGAAGACTTTAGGATAGCTTTTCATGAATCAAAGGTGCCTAATAAATTAACAATTTTACGCGTAGTTGCTCATTCTGTTTGAAGAATAATTGTGTATATGAACATCCCTCACACAATCGACCAACTGAAGCACAACATCAAAGACAAAATATCCCACATAAGTGTAGCAACCGGCCAAAAGTAGCAACTAACATAAAGAAACAAGTTGAAGCGTGTGTTGCAGCAAATGGAGGACATTTTCAGGATCTATTGTGAGAAAAATGTACAAATATACAAAATCTCTACTGTATTTTGTGAGTATATATTATGTTAATAAAGATTTTTAAGAATATTAATTACCACGTTGCGTAACTTTTGGTTCACCTGTCCTTTAATGTCAGATTAAACTTAGTACTAAACAGATTAAGTACTTTTAATTACTAAATAAGAATTAAGCCATATACACTTATGATTTAATTTGCTGATTTGCATCATATTTTATGTACATTAATTCACTGATACATCATCTCAGGAGATGATAAAACTGTCTTTTATACTAGGTGTCCTGGGTTCGATTACCTGTCAGACCTGGCTTTTTAATCACTGGTTTTAGGTTTTATCTGTCACACTCCACCAATCTGTATAAACTGTGATGTGCAACATAGTCGTACATAAAAAAAACTGATAGTTATAAGAGACAAAAGGCTGCTTCTGTGGCAGAGTGGTTTCAACTACTAGACTACACTGGACTGCAAAGTGGAAGGTCCTGGGTTCAATACCCAGCCAGGTTCTGTATCATTTTGACACATAAGATTCCACTGATATTGCACTATAACTCACTGCAGTTACAATATTTAGTACCCAAAATGTTGACGTGACTTTAAATGAGAACTAAATAGATAAAAAAAAAGTGTGAAGGTTTTATCTTAGTAATGTCCTATGAACAAAAGATAAAGTCAAAATAGCCATGATGGTCGCCCACATCCGTAGCGGATAGGCACTCAAAGAAGAAGAATGTCCTATGAACAACTTATATAGTCTTAAAAGAACAAAAAAATTAGGGTAAAACATTTATGCAACTTTTCCTAAATTAGATTTTAAAGGATGGATGAGACAGTCCTTTCTGCCCCTTAACACTGCAGCTCTACACAGCCTATTGTATTATCCCATCGCTCCTTGTTCATGCAACAAATGGGCCCCTTCCTTGTGTAAGTTTCAGAGGATTACTTAGCAAATCTGTCTGCGGAAGATTGCTCACCAGTTTTATTTACCGAAAGTCCAAACCACACTCAACAACCTCTTCATTCCAAAACTCCAGTGCCCTTTCCAATTTACCTCCCTCTAACCCAATATAACCAGATCATCTGCCAACAATGAGCTACCAGTATTTTCTTGATCTCCTTCTTCACTCTTTTGTGGAATTCATTCATGGTTAATAAAAACATCATACATACAAAACAACAATCAAAGGTGGTATGCTTCTCTGCCTCAGACCAATCTGTACTACAAACCTGTCTAATTTGCCCATTCTTATCTTCCCACAGCTTTTACTTTCTTCACACATATCGTATACCACCTGCACTATCTCCTTTCTACACCCTTCCTCTCAAGCTCATGCCATACAGTCCTTCTATCTACAATGTTGTATTACTGTGTTACTTTCCTCTCATACACCATTAAACTAACCCACAGTGATGAACTCTATATTATGTGGGTTCAAAACAGAACACTTCATTGGTAGTATTTATTTCACTAACGATTTTTTTAAAGTTTGGTAAATAATGTATGAGCTATTTTATATTAGAGAAAATAGAGTGAATCAGAAGAGTAGATGACATTCTCCAGAGAAGCATATATAAAAAATGAGGTTAGTAAAAATTAACAGCAGTAAGCTGACCATTTGGAAAGAATGGTTACATTAAGGCTACCAAAGAAAAAGTTTCTCTGAAAGATAAGGTATTAGAAGAAATTTTGAATAGAACTGATATTATAGCCAAGTTGATTCAAAATATTAATACTTACTTCCTGAATACGTTAATACAAACACAACAAGACAAGTAACTGGCAAGAAATCAAATTTCAAAAGTGTACTTCCTTTTGATTCCAAAAGAAAATATGTTCCAAGAATAAACTAAAACAGAAAAACTGAGCGTTACACCAAATTGACTATAAAATTATTAATTTACATTAAATAAACTGAAAACTCTGTTTATTTCTATACAGAATTAATACTTTAATGTCTGCTACTAACAAACCTCAAATTCTTGAATTACTATCACTTCCTATTCAAACTGTGTAATATAATAATTTATTTAGTTTGTGTATCACTATTGACTTGTCATTCATTTTCAGTTAGTTCTTCCTTGTCAGTAATAATTTTACTCTGATGAGCAGTAATATTAATGTATCTGTTTTTAAAAGAAGGAATTCCACTCTCCTCTACACCTTATAACCTCCTTTACGATGTGGAACCAGCTATGGAAGTCCGTCAACAAAGTGGAAAGGCAAACAGCTATGATCTACTTGCATAAATATTTTATTGATTATCTAGTTCTTAATTTTTATATTCTTATGTTTACTCCTTTTCTTATTGAAGTCATTCACCATGACTATCCAAATACAAAGTGTGAACACGAAGAATTTTTCTATTAAAACAATACACAAAAATTTGTACAACAATAAAGAACTAGTAATTCTACACATCACCTAACCAAATGTAACCATTCAAAACCAATTCAGCTGTACAAGAATCAGTTCTTGGCTCTTGAACAAACTATTCTTATCCAGAAATTTAATTTGTTGGCAAACCTGTTTTTTACTACCAATATTAATGTGAAATACACTGTAAAAGTAAATTTTTTAAATGTTTGAAGTATCAAACAATGTACAAATCTCTCTCTAAATTTACTGAGTTTCTACATTACCTGTTCAATTGCGATGATAACACTGGCATAAATCATAGGTATTTTATAACCAAAATTTTTGCTTAAAGGAAGTGCTAACATAGATGCAAAAATTTGAACAATCCCAACTATAATTGCACAATATGTGGGTGATATATTTGTTCCTGATTTAATGAATAAAAGCTCAACGTATAGAAATACGACAGCAATCCCAGAAAACTGTTGAGCAATCATCAAACCACATGTTAAATACAATGCCTTCAGATTTCCTCCTTTAAAGAGTGACAAAATTCCAGAATCTCCTTTTTTCCATTCTTCAACCGCAGACTAATAAAAACAGACAAAACCACCACACAATGAATAATGCTTTGCACAAAATTATTCTATGTATTTATTTTACATAACTTACAAAGATAAGGTGCCAAAAATCCTGATCTAATTAACATTTCTCAGCGTATAAATAAATGTCATACCATATTTTTTTCTACTAACTAAAAAATGTGCATTCAGTCAGTATGAAGATGTATTAGAATTGGAATTTCAAAAACAAATGTAATGGAAAATAGGAAAGTGGGTGTCTCAATTTATAGTAATATCCTAGATAATATACTAACAATGAAGTTTCTACGAGTGTCACTAGATAGATTTTTGTCTTGAGATTTTTACATCCATCAAATCTGCAGAAAAATATTATCTGTTGAATTCATATTAAAATGAAGTGCCACATTAAATTATAAAAATTTGTTAATAGCAGCTAACCTACCGGGTTGGTCCAGTGGTAATCATTGTGTCAGGTGTTTAACAATTTTTTTTAAAGGTTTTACGTCCGACTATTTTGCAATTTCTGCTAATGCAGATGGTGGAGAATGAAGATTATATGAAAATGAGTGATGAAAAAATGCCAGATCTGGACCAGGAATTGAACCAGGGACCCAGCCGTAGGAGCCAGTTGCGCTAACCACTACGCTAACGGGCCGACCAGCTGTTTAACAGTTGATTTTTGGAGATGAAGGTTCCATGGTTCAAATCCTAGTACAGTTAATTACTTTTTTATGGATTTGACTACTAAACAGGTTACAGGTGTACTTTTATGGTTGAAGTTTAATTAACCATACTATCTCAGGAATGGTCAACCTGAGTCTGTACAAGACTACATCTTAATCACAGATCATACCATCCTCATCCCACTGGGTTATGGCGTTGCTTATTGTTCTTATGTCAACCAGATTGCGAAGTACACATTATTAGCTTAAAAAAACACTTATCACGATCTGACACAATCTCATAGCATATTAACGTCACAGTAGTAAGATTGTATTGATTCCCAAATTACTAAGGTTCTAACACAGTCCCATTCAGCCCAAATTACTAAAGTTCTATTCTATTACAAACAATGTAGAATGCTCCAAGTATTATTTAAAGTTTTATACTGATTTCAGGAACTTAAACTGTTGTAATACATAAACTACCTAATTTTAACTAAGATGAAAATTCTACGGTAGAAAATTTAGAATTACTACTATAGTTTCTTTTTTTACTGAACAAGTCCTGATTCATTAACAAGAACAAGTGTTTAGTTAAGAGGTCAGTACATTAAGTTCCTTAATTTTTGTAAGATAAAGAATGATTTAGTGCAAATAAATTTTAAGTTTTCTGAGTAAAAATTACAGTTCATAAATCTAATATTGTAGTTAAAAAGTACAATCTTACTTAAAATAACGCTAACGATTACTTTATTTCATTATGTTTAAATTTTTTTCACTTCATAGAAGCATAAAAAAAATTAATTGTAAATTACTTTGGAGTACTTCGGACTATTACTCTTTGTAGTTTAATAACCAACAAAGTTATTTAAGTTTTATTTAAACATTTCAATTGTTGGAATGATGAACTCAAAAAAACTGGTACAGTACCAAAATAAAACAGAATTGTAAAAATAATACAAAAATTAAGAGTTATTTCATGTTTAACTATAAGCATGTGTACTAACTTGAATAATAATTAGTTGCTTGTTAGCATTTTCTTCTGGAATTGCTCTGAACCATGAAATAGCTTTTATGGCAGATGCGGTTTTTTGTTTTGACACCAAATGATATGGTGATTCTGGAAGCCATATAGTTATTAAGATAAAAACCAGTGGAACTGAAGCAGACACAATAATTAACATCCAGTAAGTTAGGAAGGGTCCTGCCGCATACTGAAGGGTCAATCCTGTAGCCACAGCTATTTCCATTGTTGAGCACAGAATTTTTCTTGAGGAATCCTGAAAAATTAATTAATTTTGTTAGTTTAAATCTCATATCTCTACTACTGAACATTTACAAACCAAATATGTAATCAAATTTTAGGAAGTCAGAAACAACTACATTCACATGATATAAGTGCCACCTCATTGCAGTAGTCCTGGGCGTAATTCATCTATACATCAACTCATATCATCACCAATGCATTAGCCAAAGCATCAGTATTGACATAAAATTATAAAAATAAATAAGTTGTTTTTGAATTTGATGTTTCTGCTGTTTATCCAGATTATAAAAATTTTCCCATTGTTAAGTTTTCCAAAACCTGTGGATTAACACTTACATTCAGTAAAATGTTACCATCTTTCAACAACCGAGTTCAGTCAATGATACAAAAAAAATGGTACAAACTTACAGTGATCATTAATTAGATTTAAAATAACAGAAATATATGCTCTTTTTATTCAGATTACCTGCTATCTGTTTGGCTGAATGACCAAAATAAAAAAATTTTGGTGGGAGGGGATAATTAAATTGAAAATTTTATTAAATTATCATAGTAACTAAAGGAAAACAATTTAAAATATTAATTTTGTAAATACAAATTTTTCTGTGATTTTACCAGGTAATATTTTGTAGTCACAAGTTAAAACCTGTTAAGAACTACTGGTTTGAATTAGTAGTAAATTACAAAAAGTTAACGAGTAAACAAAGTCATCCTAGCTGATAAAGAAATATCCTCATTATCTTAATGATTGGACAAGATGCCCATCCCAGCTGCAACCAGGTATGATTTTATTTCAATAATTTTTGGTTATAATAATAAATAAAGAAGAAAGGAGCCAGTCAGAAGTAAAATTGTTATAGATAATAATATTTTGGAACAGATCTCCCACTTTCAGTATCTAGGTTCCAACATTACATACCAACAGGATAAAGATGCTTACAGTAAGATGCACCGATTTCAGCAAATATGCGGAACTATCCACCGCACTTTAAAAAATAGCACCAGCAAAAACACAAGGGTGAGATTTTATGAAACATTAGCAGTGCCGACTCTACTCTATGGCAGTGAAACTTGGGTGCTATCAAAGCGAGAGGAGAGTAGATTGCAAGCATCTGAAATGAAATTTCTTTGACATACGTATGGGTGTAGTAGAGAAGATCGTTACAGGAATACCAAGATAAGGAAAGAACTAACATCTTCTCTACAAACAACAAGGTATCCCAGAACAGGATGCAGTGGTAAGAGCATGTAAACAGAATGCGGGAGGATAGGATACCGAAGCAGACACTGGGCTATACGCCGGAGCGCAGGAGAGAGCGAGGATGCCTGAGAAAGAGATGGGCAGATTTGAGAGGTTTGGAACAGGCAGAGATGCCTAATCCTTGAAAGGCAGAAGAAGAAGAAGAAGAATAAATAAAAATAAGATCTGATTTTGAAAAATCTGTTAGGCTATATAATATATTTGGACACCTCCACCCAGTTCCAACCATCTACCTTGTCCGGAACTTAATAAAAAAAATATTGGTTTTAGGGTTAAACACCATTTTCAACCCATTACGGATACAGTTTTATAATCATAAAGGGGTAATTTTTTTAGGTGCACTATAGGTAACATCTCCACCAAAATTCAGCCATCTAACTCGTCAGGAACATAATATTAAACAATAAATATTGGTTTGAGGGTTGAAAACAATTTACATCCCCTTAGGGGTTCATTTTGGAAATGTTAAGGGATAATTTTTTTCGTTGAAGTATAAAAGTAACATCACCACTGAGTTTCAGTCATCTAGCTTGTCCGGAAGTTAGTAAATGGAAAATATCGCTTTCCAATCTCTTAATTCGAATATTGAAATCGTTTATGTTTAACCTTTCTACTTACTCTAAAAGAAATACTCCCTCCAAATGCCAGCTTTCTAGCTATTGTGCATGTATGGAATTAGTGACATGTGAGTCAGTTAGTGAGGGCTTTCCATTTATATATAAAGATATGCAATATTCATAATATATTATCAGGTACCAGATAGCAATAGGAAAATGTTTTAAATAAATAAACTGTTGTTACATAAAATAATATACGATATAGAGAAGTCAAAATGTTTTGCGTTCAGATGCTGTATGTATAAGTATTTTATTCCTAATCTGACAGCCCAGATCTATTACGACTTCATAACCTATAGTTTTATGAGTGATTGTTGCTGCATACCACCTTAATACAATTTTTATTACGTTAACTAGTTAATTAATATTTGTATGAAAATTTGTAAAAGTAATAAAGATTATTTATTTGAATTATAAGGAGTAATGACTATACACTTACTATACTATACTATTTACTATACTTACATTGGCAACTTCTGCTAAATATGTTGGAGCAGCCATATAAGTACCACCAAGAGATATACCGCACAAAATACGACCTATAAGAATTATCTCTAAAGATGAAGCAAATTCTAAAACTGCCCATCCAATGAGAAGAAGAATTGCATTTGCAATTAGTGTCCATTTTCTTCCAATTGCATCTAACATCTGACTAGATAAAATTGGTCCAATAATTCCACCAATTGCTAAGAAGGATCCAATCCATGAGCCCTCTTCTTCAGTAATCTTTAACCATGCATCATCTCTCATCAGTCGAGGTATTACTGGAGAAGTCCATGCCCAAGTACATCCTACTGCAACATATGCAATACATACTGCAAGAACAGCATGTAATTGCATTTTAAATTATGTTTTTAAAAAAATCAATCTTCAAATCATTTTTTTAAATTTTTTAACTTTCATTTCATTCAAAATAACTGTTCTGAAACCACATTGAACATGCAGTTGGATGTTTTATCTTAAGTACAATAAAATATAACATAGAAGAGCTAAAGAAAATTTTATGGTAAAGGGTGATAAGAGATATACAAACAGAAGAACTTAGAAAAGATGTTGAAATACAGGTATAAAAAGAAACTAACATTCTATGGACACTTAGTGAGTAAGTATCCAGCAACTCTCCAAAAATATTCAAGTATTTTAATGAAAGACCCAAAACCATTGATGACTCAATTAAGAGATTAAGGAATGATGTTCAAGAGATTTAAAGCAATCTGGAGATGTATTGAGGATGAATATTAAAGAGTTCAAAGGTTTATAAAATAGAATGTCCAAAAGCTAAATGGGCTGTTGGAGATTAAAGAAAACTACACAGCTATAACATGAAAAATATTGGATGGAAAACAAGAAATCATATAAAAAGTAAAGTACCTTTTTGTTTTCTTGGTAGGCTAGAATAAATTTTTAAAAGTTGTTAATAAAAAAATTGTTAAAGTAATATTTGGAAAGAAATAATGAAATTGCTCTATGATGGAATACTTGAACAAGTTTTTAAAAATACTTTCATATTTTTTTAAAAATATTGTACGTAGGTTGTGTAAAAATTAATATTGAAAAGTTTTAAACTCAATTTGGTATAACACCAATATCTGAACAATAAAAATCCATTTTAACTGCTGCAAATTGAAAGTTTTGGTTTAAATTCCAGGTCTGAGCCAACATTACTGAGCATAGATCTTTCATATACTGTTTCAAAGGTGTTAAAATGTTCATGTCGTAGGCCTATATCACAGTCGCACACTGAATTAGAACTTAATATCTTAATTAGATAAGTAGTGGTTTAACAAAGAAATGTAGACATATATGTGGGAAAAGAAACATTTTAAAATGTGTGTTCTGTGGTATTTTTTCTCTTTAGATTCCCTTACCAAAGATGACTAGACTTTGATCAAGAAATTTATAGAATCTAAGATCTGAGCTTACAAATTTAAAATTGATACAAATAAAATTGTGATTTTGTCTGTACAGT
Source organism: Catonia carolina (assembly GCA_035578175.1). NCBI lineage: Eukaryota > Metazoa > Arthropoda > Insecta > Hemiptera > Achilidae > Catonia > Catonia carolina. The sequence continues at coordinate 48,403,663 of JAQMRL010000001.1, forward strand.
TCTTAAAAACTCCTTTAATTTCTTATCTGTTTATCTGTCATAATATGACACACAAACACTGCTGAACCAAATTCAATAAATTTTGGTATTTAGATTTGGGGCAAGGTCAGGTTGAACACAGGCTATTATTTTTTTTAACATCACCAAGTAATGGGAGGTTTAGAGGTAGGTGTATACTAAAAACTATGACATCCCCATTGTAAGTCAATGTATCAAAAAAATATTGTTTAACCAAAATAATGAAATGTTTAATTAAACGTAACTAAGTTTTGTTATGAAATGTTTTTCAATTTTTCAAACAAATGATATACAAACTGCCTTTAGTAGTATAGCAGATACTACTAAATTTTATAATGTAAAAAAATTAACTGGTAAAAATATTTTATCACTAATACATTATTACAATGTTGCATAGTGTTCAGTGTTAACACTAGCAAAGGCAGTCTCCAGGTTAGTAACTCAGCCTTCTTACCATAGCCTACTAGAGGTTCTACTCAACCCATTGTTAAAAGTTTTGACATATCATGGAGTTTTCTCTTTGTGGTTAGGTTTTCACTTTTAGCTTCAAAACTGCAATTTGAATTCCTTGTATTAAATAATTAAGTGAAGTAAGTAATATAGTTTCATTATATGAATACAGATTCACAATGGGACTTGCCTTTGTGTTCATGCCCCAAATATCAGAACGTAATTGAAGTAAACACTCTCAAAGAGTGTTGGTAAAGAGAATTAGTGTGCATACCCCAAAGTCCTACAATGCCAAACAATAGTTCTTTACAGTTCAAACACCTTCAATTCCAGGTTAACATCTATTTTGTCATGACCATCAATAAATCTCAACAAACTTTTCCTAAATTTCACATTTACTAACATAATTTTGGAAACTAAAGTATAATTATGTATTTCAAAATAATATAGTGATGGTGGATATAATAGACGGTGGCCGTTCCAGCCTGGACAAACGGCAGTGGTCATGAGGAGAAGGGACAAAAGAAACACCTAAACTGTGGAAATGAAATTCTTAAGGTTTGTCAAGGGTTGTACAAGATTAGAAAGGATCGGCAATGACAATACAAGGCAAGAATTGCTAATTTTTCCAGTTAACAAAAAATAAAATTGTACTAATGGGTCGACCATTTAAATAGAATGCCAGAAAGCTGCTTACCTGGTTTAGCAAGACGATAAAAACCAGCAGGAAGCAGAAGTATTGGTAAGCCAAAGAAAAAATGGGTGTTAGAACAGGTAGAAATGCCTAATCCGTGAAGAGAGAGAAGAAAATAATAATATAATGTGTACCTGAACTCTTAAAGAGTTAAGATGCCCATTTGAAGAACGAGCATTTCAGCTAGTAATTAATATAACACTACAACTTAGATTGATAAACCTTACCACCTACCTGCAAATGTGGTTACGTACAAATTAAACATATTATTTACATAATCATCTCCTTCCATCTTTGAAGAGTTCTTCACCAACACCACAGCCTAAATTTAAAAATTCAACATTTTGACTTAAGAACTGTGACTTTTATTTAAATTGTAAAATGAAAAAAAATAACAGCAGATATAATCTGTTAATGATGAAGGTTATAATAAATTTCATACACGACTATAATAAAGATACCTCCATTTGAAATAAATTAATTATAATTTAGATTAAATTTGTGTAAAAATTAATACCAGTAGAGTTACTACACTAAGAAAGGTAGTTAAGTTGTTTATTTATCAGATATTTAACTAACAACATGCAGCAATGTCATATAAGTATTAACAACTTAAAAATACTCGCACATCATTAGAACTAATAAAAAAAAGTAGCAATTAAAAGATAAAAACTACTTATACTCGATTTTATTTGTTCACAATAAGATTCATAATTTTCATTGTTATACTTCAATATAACAGAAACATGACTTTATTGACATAAAACAACTTGCTGGCTTTCCCAGATCAACATAATTTACTATAAAAAAAGCTTGTATAGTGAACCTTTGCTTCTTTGACACTCTGTATACTTCAACACGGCTCTTGGCAAAGCGATATGACGAGGTGTAAGTAGCAATCAGGCAGGCTGGTCAGCCCCTTCTCTTTCTCCTCATCCTATACCCTTTAGTTGTCCTAGACGACAGTATTGTACAGAAGTATTATCAGTTTGTTTGTATTTATTAAAATTGTGCAATGTTCATACTAAAATCATGTTTTTAATGCTTCCTACATATAATATGCCATATGCTCTGGATAGTTCGACATTTCGATACTTTGACAACCTCTAAGTCCACAAAGTGTCAAACTACAGAAGTTCTATGAACATATAAATTTAATAACAGAAAAAGTAATTGACATTCTTGTGTCATAAAGACTGTCAACAGCATCGTACTTCTTAATATGGTGCTAATCCATTTTTAAACATTCAACAAATTACTGAACCACTAATGTGTTCTATCTAACTTGATTTTTAACAATTTAAAAAAATTAAAAAGCTTTTATACCTGGAAAATTGTAAGATTTTCATTAGTAAAATTTTAGTTTATTTTTCCTACTAAAGTTGGCCTTAGAGGTCAAAACCCATTACAGTGGACCCTCACTTTACGATGTGTCATCAAATTAGTCATCAGATTCCCAAAGTCGCACGTGCACCTGACCCGCCAATTGTCAACCCTACAATAAGAAATTCTGATCAAATGTACTCCTTCGCTCTTGTCAAGATACCCTCGACCATGCTACCCGCACCCTCCCATCATCAGCTCAAGGTTGTTTCTGTTTTTCAGTTTTGTCACAGCACCCATACTATTTAGTAGTCTTATGTGTATCGCCTTGGTTATCGGTTTAGCATCTGTTCTGTAGTGTCGGTCGTGTAATTATACAGACGTATTCTTTGTAGTTTGCTGTGTACGTTACTGTAGTTATAGTGAAAATGGGTACTAAATCACGTATAAAAAGTAAAATTTCTGTTAAAGAAAAGCAAGAAATTATAAGACATGATGAAGGGGCCTAGGATAAATGAATTGGTTCGCCAGTATGGTTATTCCCAGTCTACAATTTTCATGATTGTAAAGCAAAAGTCAGTGTTAAAAGACGTTAAAGTGTCTGAAAGATCAAACACAATTCAAAAAAGCATTTTTTTTAATAACTACACCTATTATCAAATCATTTATACTGAAATCAGCGCTATTTGAAGAATGTATAGGGTTATCTGTATGTACAGGCTAATGTAAATTTTTTGTGGAATTGTGTATATGTTCTAATGATTGGGCAAGAATGCGATCTCACAATACAATATTTTCGCTTCACGATCATTCTTCCGGAACGAATTACGATCGTAATGTGAGGGCCTACTGTAATGTTAACTTTTTAATGAAAAATGAAAGGGTCATAAGTATTGTTCTTTTGATTAATTCCAATAAGCTCTTTATTAATTAGTATACAAGGTCTTAATTTACTTTTAATTATAAATGTATCACTTAGTTTAAAAATATATATTGCTCATCAACAGCTTACTGTCATGATAGTTTTAAGTATTAACATTATCAGTTATTTTAACTACTTAAAGTAGATTTATAATTTAAACTAATTAACTTTTTCAAGTATTTGTAGTAATATTTTTTGAAGATATTTCACATACATTGAAATGTCATAATTAGTTATGTAAATTAAAATAAATTTTAACAAACACACGTACTCCTTCCTGAATATTACAAATGTATTGATTTTGTTTATAAAACTGTAGTTTCAATAATTATTTGACCTTGAATTTACTATTCATTGTAACTTAACACTAATAACATTATCATGCTGTCCACAAAAATTTAGATTATGTGAATACATTTAAGCAACATTTTAATGGCAGGTTTAAACTTATTGCTTTATATTTAACAGGTAATTCTTAAATTAAAAATATACAATACGTTTGAGTGTAGTACTATGACCAAATTATTTTAAGTTCCCATTCCTAAAAATGTAAATGCAAGTGCTTCTTATGAGCACTTGTTACAAAAAACATAATTAAAATGTTAATTAACTTGATACAATTTAGTAGACTATTCAGGGAATGTCATAAAAGAACAAGCTAAAATGACTGATTACAGAATAATTGTTGTTGTTTAGGTCATCAGCCAAAAGGCTGGTTTGAACCTGTAGAGGTTTTACTAAGTAAAACGAGGAGTGAGGTGGTTTACCATTGCCTTCCTCACTGAGTGGAAAAGTACGCTTATCAGCATGCCGGGCCCTCTGAAAAGCACATATTTTCCACTCTGCAAATGACACCTTCACTTCATTCACCACAGGGTCTGGCTGTATAATGAAATTCATTACTTTCAGAGGAGATAACTCTGATTAGTGTCTTTTACACCTCTACCTCTTCTGCTCTTAAATGATTCAGTCATTCAATTGGCTGACCATGTGATAAGAAACAGAACTATTTATTTTAGCCCTGCAACAAACAGATTGAGTGTAAATAATTTGACACTCCACCTGTCTGTTATGGGCAGACAGAATAATTAGTGTATGATTAAAAAAAACCTGAGTCATACTTCCTATATTTTTATTAATTATTAATTTACATTTAACTAGGGCATGAAGTGAAAATATTTACACAAATATCAGATACTTATGTGCTAGTCAACAGTACATAATAATCAGACAATAACTAATTTACAAATAATAATGTTTTGTAATTAAAATTTTAGTTTTGCAAGACATTTTTTCATTGAGTAATCAAGAGATACGGAAAATTCAGTGCAAATACATACTTAAGTACACAGATACTGCAAAAAGTACCTGGCCAACTTAAATCAGACTAATTAAATTATACTTGTAAAACCCCTCAAAAAAAAAAGAAGAAAATAATGTTGAAACTATCAGGTAATAAATTTTAAATAGTAAAAATTTCCCAACCTGTAACCCAGGAATGAGATCAATGAAAGCAAATGGAACACCTTTTGCTGAGTACCCAAGTATATTTGGTCCAGGAGGTTATACAATGAAATTTAACATGTTATTTTTCCTTCCCATCTGTCTTTCAGATTATTTTATTACAATAATTTGTAATATTACAGCAATTATTGCTGTGATATTAGTTTTTATTTCTTGGATACATTTTATGTATTATTGTGTTTGGTCGTCGTAGTACTCCACCCAAGACCACTTGCAGTTCTTTAGTGGAGTAGGATTTTCTTAAGCATGGTCTGAGTACGATAATAGTTGTTATACTCTATGTTTTTTTTATTTTTAGATTGTGTTAGTCCTGCAGGTCGCTTTACAGCCCTAAATTTGTGCATTGAATTTTAATTGTGTGGTATTAGTTTTAAGTATCCTCATAACAGGTAGGTGGAGTGTTAAATTATTTGCACTCGATCTGCTATAATCCACTCCAAGGCTATAAAAAATAGTTCTGTTTCTTATCACATGGTCAGCCAATTATATGACTAAAGCATTTAAGAGCAGAAGAGGTAGAGGTGTAAAAAACACTAGTCAGAGTTATCTCCTCTGAGAGTAATGAATTTCATTATAAAGCCAGACCCTGTGGTGAATGAAATGAAGTATCATTTGCGGGTGGAAAGTAGATGCTTTTCAGAGGACCTGGTATGCTGACAAACATTCTTTTCCACTCAGTGGAAATGATGAACCACCTCACTCCTCATTTTACTCAGTAAAGCCTCAAGAGGTTCATACCAGCCTTCCAGCTGATGACCTAAACAAGTTTTAAGTATGTGTTCATTTGTTAAATTTTAATGTGATTATTCTGTTTTACCTGTGATAATGGTTTAATAGTGTTTTTTTGTTATTTTACTCTCCTTTTCAAGTCCTCTTAGACTCAATTAGGCCAATAACTACAACGGTTTTTTGCATAATTATAAAACCAAAAAATAAATATTGTAAAAAAAATTTTATACTGGCTTGTACCAGTTGCTACATCAATGGTATTTTTCCTTTTTTATGATTTTACTTTCTACTGACATGGTTGATCAACCATCATCAGAGTATATAAAATTGGAACTTAACTTTTTAAAATGTATTAAAATTTATATATGTGGTATTATCAGTCATTCATATAAAATTATAAATATTTTTTTAAAAAAAGGTAGTGTACGATAAATTTGGTCTAAATAAATTTTAGTACTTCAATAACTTCTTTACACCAAGAAAAAAATAACATGTAATTTTTGTCTTTTATTTTAACCAACGTTAATTTTTACTTTAAAAAAAATTAATAATCTTACCTCTTCTGGTATATCAAACTTTTCACTAACATTTTTTTCAGAATTTTCTACTTGCATTTTATCACAAAAAACTGAACCTGTGCATCCTGTTGCATTATTATTTGATTTTTTCATTTTCAGATTATTAATATTAAAGAAAAACCTAATTCCTGTTAAGCAGTAATTATTATGTGCCTCACAACAAATGAATACTCATAAACTGAAATATAATTATAATGCATTCATTTCTACGGAATTGCTTTTGACAGCTAATAATTCAAAACTTTTGCTTAAATTACAATGCTACCACCTATCATCTAGATTTGTAACTAACTACATTACTTATGTGATACTGAAAAAGACAATAAGTTAAATAAGTAGCTACAATAAATAAGTTAACCTTCGTCAAATACACTAGAAATACAATAGTGTATAGTTTTATTTGAAATAAAAAATTTCTTGAACATGCTCACTATTTAATGTTTGTCTTTAAAAAGGAATACTTCTGTAACTGCATCCTTGTTTTACTTTCTCTTGCTCTATATGAAAAATATAGAAGGTAAGCATTAGTATTGTTTCATGTTGATTTTTCAAAATCAAGTTTACACTGGAAATACACATTTTCAAGTTCCCTGAAGCCAAAAAAACAAGTTTTTACTGATTCATCTGCGAATGAGAATGAAATATTTTAAAGGCGGAATATCATACAAAGTTAAAATTTGGAACTGAAATTAATTAGGAAGGCTACTACAAAAGGACCTTACATGAACATTTTCATCAGTTGGTTAACCGGAAGTAATCATTTTTGCAATTGTTTCAAAAATGGCTGATTTTCAAAAGTGTTTTTGTTTAAAATCACCTCATTTACTACATTTTTTGTGCTCTACAAGTGGCATAAACAGCATGACTGCTGAAATTCATGGGATTGTGCTATCATGGTACAAAATGGTTTTTTAACGATTGTGGCCTTAATATGAATTTTAGGTTAAAAGTTTAATTAATAAAGGTATAGAAAATTAAAAACCTTCAACTTTCAATTCAAGATTTTTCGCTACAGTGTTTAGCTTTTTACATCAATCAGTGATTTTCCACATTTTGCTCATTGAAATCGGTGTAAATGTTAAGATAACGACCTTCATTACGCATTTTAGGGCAAAAGTGTACATAACACAATTTATGGAAAATTAAAAACCTACAACTTGTATTTTATGTATTTTTTCTACAGAGCTTAAGTTCAGCGTCAATAAGTAAATATAAAAATAATTCAAAGTCTGAGAGATACATTTTTATGTTACAATTAGGCCGCTCTCACACTGGTGAAACTCGACCTCACGGTAATTAAAACGACTCGACCAAAAAATGAGTCGCATCGTACATGTTAACATGCAAGAACATCAAAATCAATTCGCACATCGAGGAGACTCAACCTCGACACAACTGTTCAACCTTTCTTCGAATCCACCTGCAGTTTGCAAAATGTCAAGTGATGAAGAAGACATAGTCGTTGCTTATTAGTATTTAAGAAGATAACAAAAAAACCCGCAGCTGTTGGATATCACCGTATATAAGTAATAATCGTAATAGAGGAGCGTATGTGTGTGATAAAGCTCCTGTGATGAACAAATTTAAGTCTTTTTATCGGATGTCAAAAGAAAGGTAATGTCTCGCCTAGAATATTCTGTCAAATTAAAATTGTACAGACACGTATATTTTTCAACTTCAAGCACAAGGCTACGTTGGCTGCTTCGTCTGCCATGAGTATACGCGACTGGTCGAGCAGATGTTGGACAAGCTGTGTTGCATGCGATCGGTTCAATCAAGGTTGCATCAAGGTCGTACTGGTGAGAGGCCAACACATAAATGTAAGGGTCGGATTCGTATCGGACGTTGAGTCGCAGTCAAGTTCCACTGGTGGGAGAGCAGGCTTAGACTATTTAAGGGCCCAAAACTTGAGTTTATGTTTCATATATTTACTAATTTCCAGTACCACTTTTGAGAAAACCACAATAAAATTTGTAGAGAACTTTACATTCTTTATTTGTATTACTTTTCAGTAAAATACTACACAGAAAAATTACTAAGTATGCATTTGATTACACAATGGATTCAGCTTTAATTACCTGCAATAGTAGCCACACAGATATTCAGTGTAAATACCAATTTTCTATACACTAAAATTAATATTATGCAATCAAAATTTCAAAATCTTATTTGGTACATAATTTAACAATTTAAACTTCTATATGAAAGAAGATAGTGACTATTAATAAAATTGTACTTTAATTTAAAATTACAGAAAAATGGATTTGTAGAAATGTTTTTACAAGTGAGAATCAAAATTTACAACATTGGAAATAATACACATTCAAAAATTATTTTTCTAGAAAAGGAGATCAAAGAAGAAACTATTTAAAATAGGTTTAAAAATTTAATAAATTAAAAATATATTACAAATTCTAATTAAAATAGTAATATAACAAATTAAATAGTATTTATTATATTAGTAATACTACAATCCTTTGTTGTAAAACACAACGTCAGGTTTCGGTTCAATTTTTGCAGCAGTTTCCTGAAACATAAAAGAGAACACTCATGTTGAAATTCAGAACTTTATTTAATAAACTAAAAACAAATTATTAATATACATTAATATATTCAAAGCTATAACGAAAATAGAGAAATTCATTAAAAGAAAAAGAGTATGTCATGTAAGGAAACTAAGTAGTTTTCTTCTGTTAAATTTACTTAAATCCACATCAACATATTTGTCAAGAGGATCATTGTGAAATATGAAACTGTGTCTGTGATGTTTAAATACAATCATTTTTCAGACCCTCCCAGAAACCGAATCTAGCCAAAAACTAGCCGAAACTAGTCCAATTAGTCTAGCCAAAACTTCCAATTTGCAGTTCAGTGCAATATAACCAGTGTGATCTAAACTGATGTGCCACCCAAACATTTCTGTGTTGACAGGTGGCAAAACAAAATTTGTTGACAGATATAGGCTATCTCTACATTGTTTCTCCTAATGCAGCACTTAACTCTTTTGAATATTTCACATACATTCAGCCTACAAAAAATAACATAGAAAATCAAAGAAAGCTCAATTCCTAAATGTTCTTTAGAAAAAATGCTATACATTTCTTAGTTATAAATTTTCTTTTAAAAAGACTAACATTAAAACGGTGCTAGATGATGCCTGTTGGTAGCTAATCAAGTGTCTTCTGAATGCCAGACGACACCATTAGGTGTAAAGTACCTTCTCTATTTATATAAACTTTACTTCAAACTATGGCACAAAGGCAGTATTACCAAAAGTTTTACAGGCATTTAGATTAAGCCTAAGTGCTCACAAAAAGACTGCCAGATAGTTAGCAGCTGCCAGGACAAACATATTTGAAATTAAAAAAATTATAAATAGAATATTCAGAGCTAAAATTTGTTGATAACTAACACAAACATCTTCTTTTTTTCTTTACAGTGTAGGCCACTTAGCCTTTTCCGGCATCAAAATTTTTTTTTTTACAAATAATAATACAATTACATTCAGCTGATCAATCACAGAATAAATGAGAAAGATTATTCATGTATGTGGTCGATCAGCATCACCGTAAATGCCATCCCGTCATGGAGATGCAACCATGATTCTTGCCTCCGTCTTCAATGTGTTAACAATTTTATTTTTTGATCTTGTAATAAATACACTTTTTCCATGGTCTGAATTAGCCCATTAAAAAATTCATCCTTTCGTTCCTAAAGGAAACCTAAATACTGAGTTTGGTTGAGATCAAATGAAAATTACAGACGCAACAGCATTAACACACACATGTATATATTGTATATATGAAGTTTAGAGGATCTCATTTCTTACATCTCTAATTTAGGATTGGTGGAGATTTGAAAGAATTTTTGGAAAATTGCATCATGGGAATGTCCAAAATAGCACATTATTTCCTGTAGGGAATCTGTTAAAACAAATTCATCACAAGTAAAAAAATTGTGATTGTGTACCAACATATGCCTTTCTAATGAATATAACTTTCAAATAAAAACACATTAAATGCAATCAGAATGCTGAAAATAGACCGCAGTATAAAATAAAATAGAAAGTACTTATGGGGTGCTTCTTAAGAACTAAAAACTGAAGTAACAACAAGAATCTTCTCAGTTTCTTTGGCACTGACTATAAAAAAAAAAACACACTGGATGATCAAAGTCATATCAGTCCAATCAAACTCAAGAACAAATGTATTAAAAAAATGATATTTAATTAAAGATATATCATCACAGCAATAGAATACTGATGCTCCTTATTTCACTTGTAACCAAAACATAACAATTACTACTTAGCTTCTCATTTACTGATGTGATCTACAAACCTCAATGTTTCCACAGTAATTTAAATACATAACTATATAGTTTTCACTAATTTAGTTAATTAAAACAGTAGAACGTTGATAATCTGGATTAATTGGGACTGGGCCCCATCCGGATTATCGAACTGTCTGGATTTTAGAAATAAACCTATAAAAGACTCGATAGATGTCTTCAACATAAAATATTAGCTACAATTGGCCATAATTCATCACTGTGATGTTTACAGAAGAGGAGTGGATAAATAAAACCATTCATATAAATATGTAGTAAAAGTTTTACATGTTTTACTTAAAGAAAAAATACTGTACGGTATGTCTTGTACCATACAGTATCTTATACATACAGGCAGTGTCTTATTATGTACAGTAAACCTAGCCCTGCAAGAAACTAAATACTGCAAAGTAACATAAAAGTAAAAGACAAAGCACGCCACTTGCGTGCACTCTGTCGGGAAACAGCGAGTATTAGTTGTTTTTGGCATTTTTGTACAAATACTATACCCTGTAACTGTACAAGCAGTCAATTTTTTTCCCCAGAATCAAATCCAGATTATCGACGGACCAAATTTTTGATGTCCAGATTATTAACGCTCTACTGTATTCAATAATTTATGTAGTTAATATTTCCACCCTTCCTTACACTTCCATCCGCTTAAGACCAATTTCCATAATCGTAAAAACCATTTCATTTTAAAATTAATACGATTAATAAATTTACCTGAAGAGGAATTTCCAATTTTGATACTGATATAGGAGATTTCTGAGGAAATAATGCACAACACATAGGTGTTGTAAACACTAGAAAGAATCCACATAGTAAAAATTGCAATGGTGCATTTACCCAAGGATACCTAAGTAATACTCCTTTCTTTTCAAGCCCATCCATTATAACTGGTGTAAATACTGTAACAATAAATAAAATGTTTAAAAGTAAACACAGAAGTAAATATTAACCTGGAAAGACGTTGTTTTTATTTATTTTCTTAATAATAGTACTATTAGGTTTATCTAATAAAGATGACCAAGTTTATTGATGGTAAATTACTGAAAATTGTAAAAAGTCACTGATCTCCAATGGTTTTTTCAAAAGCAAAATTTTACATTATTTACGCCAAAAACACAAATGGAAGTTCTTTCTCATGAGCGATTCTACCAAGCTTGCTCAAGCGTAGATTGTTTTATACTCAGGTGACCACAAATTAATTAAGTAATATTGCCATTGTCTGTTTTATCTTGAGAATCCAAAAATAGTTTATTAATTCTTGTGGCAGATACATTCTAGACAGCTTATTAGATCAAGATGTATGTAAGAATTTATTAGGTGACCTACCAGAAGACTACAAGAGTTAAGTGAAAGCTACTTCAGTTAGGAATTGCAGCTAGCTTGTAGCTCTTAGTTTTTGAGAGTTAGAAAAAAATAATAAAGTTTATCAACCATTAACTTTATTTCTTAAGTTAAACCAGTAAAGATGGAACGTAATTACCTTAAACTAAATAACATGTCTGGTGGTGTTGTTTGTTAAGTACAGTGTCACTATTTAAGTTCGACAATTAAGCACATTTATGTGGAATGCGGAAAATGAACAATGATACAAGAAAACTAGTGATAAAAAATGCCAGACCTGACCAGGAATTGAACACAGGACTCTCAATACAGAAGTCAGTAGTGCTGACCACAACAATAATTTCAACCAACGTTAACACAAAGAATTCAATCCATTAATAAAATGATAAATGTTATCAGAAAGTAAACAAGTTATTACCCATGCCAGGAGCGCACATAGCAATCCGACTAAAAACAACAGCAGCAATACCACGTTGAGCAGCTATTTGTGAGTCCCCAATCACATTATTATTCTTATCTATTACTTGAATACCTTCTTTCAACTCCCTAAAAAATAAATAAAAGTAACAATATCACATAGAAAACTGGAAAAGAAATTAAATTATTCTGATTTCCATTTTATTTAGAATGAATTCCTTCACCACAAATCACAAAATATTTTGAAAATATCTTTTAATACATGTTATCAAATATGTGAATAAGAATTTACTTTACCTATTCACTTAAATTGACTAATATTAAAGGTTTTTTCCTTCAAAAAAGGATATCGCTTGTAATAAAAAGTTACATTATCTTTTACTCACAAAAAGTGGGGCACAATTGACGTACAAAACAGGTAAAATGCTTTGGATTAGAGGAAATTCATAACTGGTTCATGTTGAACCAGTAATCTGTTGACTAAGTATTTTATTAAAACACAAATCGCAAGCTCTGCCCTCTCATTATAACACTGTCAACCAAGCAGCCAGGTCCCACAAACACACAAACCTTTTTTGTTCCAGTAATGATTTGTTAATACATAATTTCAATTTTTCATGTAACTATAATTGAACTCGGTCCACTGCCAGCTGTTGGTGAAAAATCTGAATTTTCTACTTATCATGAGTAGTTAAAATGAGTTTTCCTTACTTTTTTGGGTAAACTAAGATCATAGACAAAGTGTTTTAAAAAAATTTATGTTGCCACAAAAATCACAAAACAATATGGCTAGACTTGAAATATGTGAAAGCAAAACTTCACAACGACAAAACCAACTGCTCACAAAGTGAATTTTAAATATGAACACATTTCATTTATAACTTATGAGTAAGTAGTAAATAATATCACCAATGTACTGTAAATGTAAGTGTATTCACTTACTTCCCCTCAATGGGATGCAGTAATTTATTACATTAAAAAAGAACTGTACTGTTTTCTTCATAAGGGATTGCGATAATACTTATCACTTTCGCTGCTGAGCCCTTCAAATGACGTTATCATGAAACTTCTCTGTTTTGCAGATCCCGTTATTTGACGTCTTTGAATTCCCCACACTGTATTAAGTGATTCAACGTCTACAGACGACATTTCTTGTGTTACAAAAATTATTTTAAATTTTTAGTTATAAAATACACCACTAAAACGCTTATTGAAAGTCTTATTTCCTGCATATGGTTATTTTAACACATGTTTACTAAGCGTGTTTAAAACTTACAATTTTTATTGAACAGCAAGTGCGTTGTTCGTCTTTTTGCAACATGTCATTGAATGATGATGAAAGTATTATCATAATTATGATATTATTTGAGTTTTAAATAAGTTTTACAACCATATATTTTTAGTGTAATACAATATAATTAGGCCACCTCCATAGCGTAGTGGTAGCGCACTACAGATGTCCCAGGTATGATTCCCAGTTAGGGTCTGGGAATTTTCCAAGTTAAATCCCACTGTAGTCACTAATAACGGTTTTTTTTATTTTTAATTTATTGTTTTTTAATTAAATCAAGTTTTAATACTTCTAGTACAGTTCAATTCTTCTTTTTTTCTCTAAAAGTGGTTCTATTTGTCAGCATATTTTTAAGCACAAAAATTATTTTGGTTAATAACAAATATCCACTTTAAAGGGAAATATAAGAGCTTTAATTTGAGGTAAACAACAATGAAATTGGTTCAAAAATAAAATTAGAAAAAAATATTGAAAAGGGTGATAAATGACCAGCACGATACATAAATATTGAATTTAAGTCCCAGCAGTGAAAGTGTTAAAATAAAAAAAAAATCAATAAAAATACAATCAAAAAATAAAACTGAAAATATTAAAAACTATTAATCCAAAGTCCTTGGATTCGAATGAATACTAAAGAAGGAGTGGAAGCTTCAAGCAATATAAAAAATACACAAAATGACACATGATAATAATTACAATTAATAATATCTAAAATTTAAACATATACTTGACAAGTGGACGATAAACGAATACATAAAACCTTTAATATCATTGAAATGGTTTTCTTTAAACAGTGTACTTATAAAACACTAATAACTTTTAGCAATTATTAAACAATGACTGAGAATGATTCCAGGATTCTCTTTTAACGATTATTTTAAATGTACCATTTCCTTCGTTTATTTCTAGCACACTACTTTCAGCTACATAATTAGGAACACTAATTATGCCTGCTACACCAATCAAACATCAATATTTAAATTAAATTTATAATTATAATTTTGATTATTTTCCCTACCTCATTCTCATAAATGGAATATTTATACAATTTGCAGCTGCCACTGCAGCAAAAGGAACTAGTCTGCCAAGTAATGGTGGCGCTCTCTACAAATAAAACAGATATAACTTTACTATATTACAAAATAGTTGTTTTAAAAACAACGTTAAAGAACAAACATACATTAAAAATTTCTTAATATAATAAAATACATTTCTTTTTCCAGAATCAAAAGGTACAATAATTACAGGTGTATCAAATAATTCACAAAAAATACAAAAATGAACTTTCAAATTTTTTAAAAAGACATACGTGGAATTTACTTTTTTTGGTTTGAAAAATAGTAAATGGTTTTAACTCGATTTAAAGTTTTGTAATAAAAAGAATTACAAAATGATTTTACACTGCTTCTCCAAACAACTCAAAATTTAGTATTTAATATCAAATGCAAGAATTCCACCATACATTAGATAGAATAGAGTTTAGCCAAAATTATGAATAGAATATTAAAATAAAACTTGAAAATACTCATGAGAATATTTTTTCGAAAAGCTATTTTTGTCTCCTTGGATTTAACCTTATTTGATTAAAATATTTGAAATAACCAGTGTACACAAGACTTATTATTTTAATATTATATATAACTTTTTAATTAACACATTGTATAAGATATTGACAAATCAAATTTAACAGAACTTTACCTTGGCAACTTTGTTTAGAGTAAGGGCGGTAATCAATGCTCCACTCGTTGCTGAAACGTATGATTTTGCTACCTGCCTGAAAAAATTTAGAACTGTTATAGTAATAACATAAAATTATGTTAAAAAATAATCAGGCCTAATAAAAAATATAGAAACTAAGTGCAGACACAACTAAAAATATCTGAGCAGTAAAATGTTCTGAAAACTGAGAAAAAAACATACTACATGGTGCATTACAAGAAGAATACAACAAATGTTCTATTAATGTCAAACACTTTTAGAATATAATTTTTTTTCTATTCTTAAAATGTTAAACATAAACCTTTAAAAAAGTATTTTGTCCTATTTTACAGTATATTTCACACTATTCGAACAGTCTCATCCTAGGCGGGAATTAGTAAATATGTTGACTAACTATATTGTATTGAATAAATAAATAATTGAATTGAAATCAAAGAAGAATATTTTTTAACTCAAGCGATGCAATGAAAATTAGTAGTTTTAATGACATACGAGTATGTCATAATATATACGTAATGTATGTCATATATACGTAATGACGACTCGTATATGTTATATGTTATCTATAAAACATAATGCACCTAAAATTACAATGTTTTTTCACAACCTTTGAGTGTTTGAATTCTTATATTACAAGGTAAGATCACTAACACAGAACACCATTCTAATGCAGCAAATTCAGGAAAGGAAAGCAGCTTGCTGATTTTTGTGTATGGGTTGAACATTTAAAGCAGAAAATAGTTTAATGTATTACATACACTCAAGGTAAAATATTTCAACAAGTTACAAGGATCAATGGCAGATCTGTACATCCTAAATTTAGTAAAGTACTAAATTTTATTTTACGTCTGACCATTAAGGCTAATGCAGACTGTGAACGGTGATAAGTGAAAAGGACTGATTAAAAAATGCCAGACCTAACCAGGAATAAAACCTGGGACCCTGGCTCAGAAAACAATTGTGTTGAACACTACACCAACAGGCCAGCCTAATGATTGAAATCAAAACAATCAGAACTGAAGTAATTATTAAATCTTGAAGAATCGCTACCAAAAGAAAATTACAAAAAATAAATTAAAAATCCCACATGGCATTAACTAAAGGAAAAATTACAGTTAAAAATATGTATTTAAATAAATACTAGGATGTACTAAATTAGTTTGACATTTTATAACTATAAATAGCTGTACGCAGGCCAAAATAAACATCTATCAATATTTTCCATACAATTAATGTAATTTTACACTTCCTTAGTATTTTTATATCAAGCATATCAGTTTCTTATACACAAGAATATTTAAGGAAATAAAGAAGACAGTACAACAAGGGTAAAATTATACATGGAGATACTTACTCAAGGGGCATGGGTGAAGTACCACTTCTGTTTGTGTAGTTAACAAGTGCATTGAAAGACTGGTTTAACCACTGCCAAAAAACAACAGCGGGTGTAGATCTAAACAGAAAACAATAAAAAAATTATTGATAAATTAAATCTTTCACGATGCAACCAATTCACAAATCTAACCAATAAAATTCATAGTAGAACAAACAAATTATACACTTGCTTACTGTATACACCATAATATTTTCAAAGATAAGTTCACTAAGCACAATAAGTTGTTAAAAATACATCAGTAGTACACCGTATTCGCTGGTGTATAAAAAATATTTTTTTCCTTCAGTAACTCGTCAAAAAACAGGTTATGTCCAAAACAAAGAATGGGAATTTTTGTTAACTGTTTTAATGTTTACTATATAGCATACAAAAATCGGAGTACTGCTACCATATTGTTATTATCATAACGCTATTCAACTGAATAACCTTAATCGGAAAAAGTATTTCTGTTGTAAAAAATTCTAGAATATCATAATCCAGTATCAGAGGACATATGTTTTATCTGTTGACAATGAGCCAACAATCAAGTACGGTATACACAATTACAGATTGTCTCATCGCTGTCTGGTTAGTCATTTCTTTTAAAATGCCATTAAATAGAAATTGCATTCGCTTCCTGCATCTGAGATAGTTACTAACTGTTTTGCCCTCTTCACGAACGGAATAAATGATGTTACCGGGACAAGAAATGGCACCAGGGGAAAAACTTAAACATCCCACCATGACTCAGATCTGTGAATGGGTCAAAACTTCCAGGAACAATGTTGAATCCAAAATTGTTGTGCATTCTTTCTAGAAATGTGGCAATAACAATTCTTTGGATACAGCTGAAGATGATTTATTATTTGAAAACAGCTCAAATTTTTCACATGACAAGAGACTCTGAGCAGGACTGATGTGCATCGTAATACAGTACAAGCAAAAATTTTCTACTTTAGTTAAGCCTATCAGTAATATTGGTGTAGCTTAAAGAAGAGTAGCTACTGTTATGTAATACTGATCTTTTTTGTGTAGCAATCTTTAAATATCAATCTTTTTAAACCACTGATTTAGCAATACAAATACAGGTTTATTGTATTTAAAAAAAAATCATTAATTATGAAAATAAAATTCTCATTCCTTTAATAAAAATAAAATTTAATATTAAGGAATGAAATCCTTCTTGAAAACAGGAGTGCATCTTGTACACCTCCAAATATGGTATTTCAACAATACA
Organism: Catonia carolina; assembly: GCA_035578175.1. Classification (NCBI taxonomy): domain Eukaryota; kingdom Metazoa; phylum Arthropoda; class Insecta; order Hemiptera; family Achilidae; genus Catonia; species Catonia carolina. The sequence continues at coordinate 48,421,619 of JAQMRL010000001.1, forward strand.
ATGAATTTTAATAATACTGTTAATAATTATCAAATTAATTCAGCAGAATGGAACAAATCTACCCAATAATATTCATAGCAGGCCAAAACTTATACATATACGCCATATTCAAAATGGCACTTTCAAAAAAAAGAAACTGTTATCACTACCAAATTACTAACAGTACAATAAGTTGATGACAATGCATCAGGGTTATATTGCAACAATACATAATACAATATCACTGATGTTGTAATTGTCCATCATGTATTAGGCAGTAGTTGAACCTGCTCCATAGTCCATCTTGTCCTCGGTCTCCCCATTCCTCTTGCACCTCTCAGTTCATAAAGTCATGCATTCAAAGTTAGACGGTCCAGTGACATTCTAAATAAATGATCTGTCCATTATCCTTTATATTTCTTGATGATCTCGTTTAGTGGTTTTGGATCAGGACATGAAGAAATAGGAAGAAAATAATGGCACAATATCAATGTTAAACATATATTTTTGTTTACATCTGACCATTTTGTACATTACTGTTAATGCAACTAATGTAGGGTGTCAGATGAAAAATCCCAGACCTGACCAGGAATTGGACCGGGGACCCCTGGTGGCCAGTTGTGTAGACCAGGTTTGAGTAATTATTCCAAGGTTAATTATCATAAATTCTGTTAAACACTTTTAGATGTGAATTGTTAATATTATAACTGAAATATAAATAATCAATTATACTTACTTGTAAAATGTGACCATGCAAGCTGTAATGACCATATTCATAGGCACCTGAGCTGACATTCTGCCTATTATAATCATTTTTTCGCCTGTGTCTGGGTGAAAAGCTGAGTCAACTAAATCTTTTGCTCTATACAGTTCTTCCAGTGTCACACCGGGTAATGACACATCCCCAGCTCTGTAAAAGAAAAGTGAAAATATATAAATTTGTAGCATAAGTATAGTGTCTGTCAAAAAGTAAAATTCATTTTCCCAGTCAACAGCTGAGTTCAGTAGAATGCCAAACGGTGATTATTATACTTTATAACTAAATGAAACATGAAATATGAAGTGTAACTTGACGTAATGTATGAAAATTCTTCATGTCCAGAACATAAATTTTATAACTTTCATACTTTAACTACTTACAAATAATTAAAAAATTGTGTCCTGCAGTAATCGCCCACTGAAATAACATATCAATCTATTAATTCTACAAACTGTAACTCAAATTTGCTGCTTTATTTTTACTTTTAAAAAAATAAAGAGTTTATATGAGATGCACAATAAAATTTAGTTATGCAATTACGGACAAAATAATTAAAATTTAGTTAATATTGAGGGTATTTTTATTGTCAAGTTAAGAATAAATTTGTGTCAGAAAATAGTTTTGGCTTAAAATTTAGAGTTGGGCAGTAAAAACTAAATTTTATACCTAAAATTTAATCAAAATTGAATTTATTTATTATTCTTTTCCTATTAACCCTTTTGATTTCAAGAATACTTTAACTAGAGTATACCAAACCCTTTTTTCAAAATGAATGTGCGCTGTTTTTCAAAACACTTTATCTCTCAACCTACCTAGTACTAATGTTTTCATGACTTTTTCATTTTTTGAATAATTATCTTTGCACTTTTATACAGTATGTACTTTGTTTGTTTACAAATTGGAGGCAGATGACAACTCTTGAGCATCAAATGGAACTCTACTGTGTGGTGTCTAATGCCTTTTGGGCATCAAATAGAACTCTACTGTGTGATGGCTGATGCCTCTTGAGCATCATTATTCTTTTTTATTTCTATAGGTAATATTTCTTTGCCAACAGCTAGGCAATATTCGTTTTACCCCACAGTGGTTCAGAAACATTTATTCTGTTGTATAGTGAAGACCCTTTCAAGATACTAGCTCTCAGTTATTTTATTTTAATTTTGAAAGTGGCAGTTTGTTCAAAATTGCTACTACAGTTTTAAACAATTTACAATTAATTAACTAAAAAAAATAATAATAATCTTTAAGCTTTCGTTTTAACAAAAAAAAAAAAAAGTATAAGCATAAGCATACTGCAATGTTACTTTATATAGATATAATTTACTTTATATTTGTTTTAAATAGAAGTCACATATTAAACCTGATATCACTGTCGAAGGTAGAGGACACTCAAGAGGCACCAAGCCTCAGAATTGGATATTTAGTATTTTCAGAAAAAATAAAATTATTTTATTTGCATCTAGCAGATTCACTCTGTAATGTTTAATTTTTTTTAATAATGGAAATGACAGGCTGATCATTGTTGTGATATGACACTTGATTTTATATTTGTCAATGAAATAATAAAAATGTTTACGGCACAATTTACAAATTACATACTGATTTAAAGCACAATTTGTAGAATTTCACAAATAAATTATTGATGAATTAATCATTCAGGAACACCTTCAATGTTGTCTGAACACTAACTGTCATGGTGGTTTTATGAAACTATTAACATTTATAATTTTATACAGAGCTAATATGCAGAGGTTATTTAAGACCAAAATCATATTACATTATAGTAAGGACCTACTTAAGAGCATAAATAACATTAAGCCTACAATTATATTTTCAAGCTTTGTACAAAGTACTATGTATAAGTACGAAATAAATGGATTTTAAAAAGAGGATACATTGTAACAGAAAAGAATGACCTTTATTGCAAACTATCATAAGAAGTTACAACTCCTGCCCTAGAAATTCTTTATCAAACTAAAAATATGAAAAACAAATTTCACCAGGAAGATTCTAATGCGGAAAGAGCTCATAAACTAAACTTTGTGTATCAAAGTACTAATGACACTTACAATAAAAAAAATGCATTTCATACAATCTTAAAATTAGTTACCACAAAAACAGTAACCTCAATTGAAACACTAATAGATTGGAAATGATAAACCTTAAATAATACACTTTACAAGATTACAGAAAGCCTACATTAATTTTACGAAAAATTAGACCCAAAGATTATTAAACATGGAAACAACCCACCGAGATCAAACGAAGGAATATTAATTAGATTTTGAAAAACAAGAAAATTAAAAATTAAATTATTTGCACACATGCACAAATCGGGTAATAACAGAATATCTAAAAGAATTTTTTTAAATTATTTTTTACAAAATACAGCCTCTCAGATCCAACCTAAATTATTAAACATAAACAACAGAGAAGTAGTACGACAGAAACTACACACAACACCAATGCCAAGAGAAACAAAAAGAAGAGTGCTTTAATTAAATAGTCAGATGGTATGGACGAAAGCTATTAGAATGAATGAGAAAAAAGTCATCTGGAAAAAATAAATACCAGATATAGAAAATCATTAAGATAAAAAAAACTACCTTCAAAGTTGATCCAAATAGTTTAACGGCCGAAACACAAAAAAAGTTCATTATTAACCTGGTTAATAATAATATTAAACTGATACGCTTCAAATAATTTATTGCCACTATTATCCTTAAATACTTACTTGTATTTATCAACTAATACTTTAGCATCATCCAGTTGTTTTGAAGTGGCAAATATATTTAGTGGATTTGTTGTGTTGAAGAAATACTGCACTCTTCCCCAATATGTACTTTGATCCCATCGTGGTTCATCTAAATTTACTCTATCCATAATTCTGAAAAAATACGATTAAACTATACAAACAAATATAATATTTTAAGTAAATAAGTTTGATGTACACGTAATTTAGAAAACACAAATTTATAAAAAAAAAATAAGTGAAAGAAATCCAACGATTTTTCTAAAAGAAACTAACGTTATAGATTTTCACAAGGTGGGACTAACAATAGAGAAAGATTATTAGTTATTTTTCAATAAAAATTACCTTACATTTTATTACATTTATCAAACGTTACTACTAACATGAGTCATAAAACTGCAGGCCAACAACAGTATTATATTACAGCATTATAATTACGTTTTATGAGTTTATACAATAAAGGTCGTAAATGAATTTAACAGCATTATTACATAATAATTAAACAGTATGATACAGTTAACAATGGATAAAAAAATAAAAATAAAATTGGAACAAAACATAGTTTTGCTGAATCACAAGACCTGATGAAAAAATGCAAAATGTGCATAAAAATTATACAAGTTAGTTTAAATAGATATAAAGTAGGAGCAAGAGTACATTATGTATTGGAATAGATATTCTATACACAGCATGATTGAAAAATCTGGAAAAAATGAAATACGATCGATCAAAATGGAAAAGTTAATCTTCACAGTTTCTTCCAACAGATTTTATTATAGATATTATTTAATGATTCAATATTAATATAAATTAGAACTGCTTAAATGATGACTGCCTGAGGTATCTAAAAAAACATTGAGTATGACTGCATGCAGTCAAAAACTAAATAAAAAGAACTCTATAAAGAATCAAAAAACTAGATAAAAAGAATTCTGTTGCGAAAATATGTATTTGTCACTGATCTTTTACAGCTGCTATATCACTAGTTTTTTAACTTTTTATTTATAATACTATTTTTCACTGACATGTTTTTGTGGATCCCACCATCATTATCATCAGAGTAGAGAAAATTAAATGAAAACTTTTTAAATTTACAGATGTTGTATCCTCAGTTATTTGTATAAAACTATTTTATACAGCAGCTTCAGTTAGGATCCACTAAAACAAGTCAATAGAAAGTAAGATTATATTAAAAAAGTGAGATAGCAGCTGTAACAGGTCAGTGAAAATTAAATATTTTTACAATATGATTGAATATAAGCTGCATTCTGCCTCATGAAGATTTATTTAAAATAATAATTCTCTTATATTAAATACAAATTTTTCTTTAATTTCTCTTTTAAGATCAATATATTGAAAAAGTAAAATTAATTTGTAACAAATAAAAAAAGAAACATTTCTTTCAAACAATTAATATTAATAATTGAAGTATCTGCCCATAACAGACAGGTGGAGTGTCAATTTATTTACACTCAATCTGTCCATTGCAGGGCTAAAATAAATAGTTCTGTTTCTTATCACATGGTCAGCCAATTAAATGACTGAATCATTTAAGAACAGAAGAGGTAGAGGTGCAAAAGACACTAATCAGAGTTATCTCCTCTGAAAGTAATGAATTTCATTATACAGCCAGGCCCTGTGGTGAATGAAGTGAAGGTGTCATTTGCAGAGTGGAAAATTTGTGCTTTTCAGAGGGCCTGGCATGCTGATAAGCGTAATTTTTCACTCGGTGAGGAAGGCAATGGTAAACCAGCTCACTCCTTGTTTTACTTAGTAAAACCTCTACAGGTTCAAACCAGCCTTTTGGCTGATGACCTAAACAACAAACAATTGAAGTATTTCCACCAATAAGTTAAAAACAGTACAGAGGAATTTCTTAGCAGGTACTGTTGTAAAGTGTAATCATGGATTGGTTCTGTCATTTTTAATTTATGATTTAGTGTGTTGGACCTAGACTGTTCAACAGGAATAGAAGCTGCCGAGGTGAGATTATTAAACCTATAAAACGTATATCTGAACCATAAAAAAGAATATATCAGGCATAAACTTAATTAATGCCAGGGGTGATATCAACCATATAAAAATAGAGGCAAGTGTGTATAATCATTTTTGTTGCAGATGCCAGATAATCAAACACTGAAACAGATAATTTACCTTCAAGCCGATTGGACCAACTGGTATTGGATGACTTTAGAAGAGATGGGCTTCCCAAATTCTTAAAGAAACATCAGATTACAATGTTTCCCTGGTTATAACGCGGGTAAAGGGAGTCATTCATTCACTGACTCGCGTTATATCACTTACTGCAGTTACTGCGGTATAAACAGTCAGGAATTTTTGTACTTACTACAAAACGTACGTTGCGCCTATCAAAAATACAGCAGCCAATATCATCAAATTATAATTAGAAAACCCAAAAACTACGTACTGTGTACAACTTGAAAACTAAACTAAATTTAGGTGCAATTTTAACGTATGTACCTAAAGAAAAACTGTACTGTACACCCAACTTTTATGTATTATTTTCATGACTCGTTACAATACGTATTTAAATAAACAAAAATACTTTATTAGAGTACATAATGTATTGGAATAGAAAATAATTTGCAGAATGTAATAAAGTATTTATTTTATTTCATTTCTACACATTGAAGATTGTATAATTTTAAAGAGGTATGTTATTTCCTGTTAATAATCTATAATACTAATATTGTTTCCTACTGAATTATTATTTTTATTTTATCAATCCAGCTGACAACCAGTTGGTAAAGTCTGTAAGTGAATTTTTCATTTTAATTTTTTATCTCTAATTTTTTGTATTGTTTTTATTTTATTTTAAATGTATTTTAAATTGTTGTTCTGCTTAAAATAAACTCACATTATTATTATATTTATTAATTGACAATTTATTTCTGTATGACAGTACCTATAGCTTAAAATACATCTTGTACAAATTTCAATTCGCTAAATGAGTTTCAAAATTATAATGTTTTTAAAAACAAATTAAAAAATATGTGTAGTACCGTATTTTTAAATTCTGTAAAACAATGGAAAATATATGCAGGGACATAATCAACCTGCTTTGTATCCAAAAGCACCATAACCGACGGTGTATAACCATGAACCACTGTACAGTACCTACTACATTTTGACATTGGAACAGGCCAGGAGGAGTAATCTGTAGTGTTTACGATAATATACTATAAAATTTATGTACCTTCAAATTTAGGCTAAGAATAAAAACAAAATATATTTTGACTGAAATCACAAAGTCTCCATATAATTTAGTGTAGTAAATTTAACTATCACTTGCTTACTTACATTGTTTTACTTGTAAAAGCACTAAATAATTTTACAACCCTGTTATCAAAATTTTATTAGACAAAACATTCTATCTGCTAAACATTATAAACTGAATACATAAGAAAAATTAAATTTGATAATTTAAAAAAATATTTACACTTAAGAAACTAAATGAAAACTAAAAAAACCTGTATTACTTACTGAAGTTCCAAATACAAGAAAGTACTTCTCAAATGTACTTAAATAAATAAAGAATACACACACACATATATTTATATACATCTAATTAATACAAGGTTAACATATCATCTGTTGTACAAGCGCAAGGCTGTATTTGTTGTTAATGATAACACATTGTGGCAATAAATAAGACAGACTTATTTAATCATATATGTGCACACATGGTAAATAAAAGTTAATTACAAATTCATAAGAAACAAGTAAAAGAACTTATATTACTTTCTTATTAATTACTAACAAAAGTAAATAAATTACTGTACTTAGCTACCAAATAGAATAAATTTCCTTATTTGTCCAACATGAAATAGAGAAATATTTATTACAGTGTGAAGTGTAAATACTTTCATCTAAAATTCCATAAACTCCCATAAATTCCAAACACAAAAAATATTTCAACCAACTAGTAAATTATTTTAGACAATTTTTCCCCAAAATTGCTGGTTACAAATCTAAAACTTTGGCAATTATCTATTTACTTCGGAGATTCAGAGCTCTAAAATATATCATAATAGACTTTTAAATTACAAACACAATATTTAGTCTAACAACCATACACAATCTTAATCATTATTTTCGTTTTGTCAAAGTACGTTGAATGTAATGAAACTTAGCAAAAACTAAGTCTAAATAAGAACTCATGAATTCTGATTTTTCATTTGATAATGTACTGTATATAATGTGCTTTAATAATTATACTTTTTTAACAGATTTAGACAAATATAGTAAAAATAAAATACAAAAAGTCAAAAGAAAAGTCATTAGGCAAAATGGATTTAGTCAATTATTTAAATAAATTACTTTCTTGAACTTAAAAATGAAAGACTGCCCCCAGTTAAGTGAAATTGCAAATAAAATTGGATTACAAATCTCATGAAAAAACAGAATGGTTTTAAAACAGTAAAAATAATGAAAAATGTTAGAAAATACAAAACTTACTGAACATTAAGAAAATACTAAAATTTCAATATTTTGGAAAATAACAGCACCAAATTTATATTAGAAAAATTTGGTTTGAAAACAGAGTACAGAAACTGAAAATTGTGTATCATCTTACAAAAATATTTTTAACAAAAAAATTCAAAGTTAAAACATAAAATTATAGTTCTCTCAGAATCCTATTATGGAACAAAACATTTACAAATAATCTCAGAGAAAGGAGTAAGTAAATTAGAATTTTACAAAAAATTTATGGACTGAAGTATGAGAATGGTAACATTAGAAAAATCATGTTAAATTTATAGGTGTTGTGAACAAATAAAAATACCATCAGGTTAAAAAGATAGTAATTTTTTAGACTATTAATAGAAAGAATGTAAAACAAATAAATAACATAATATATAACCTGCATGAAAACATAATAATCAAAACAAAGTTTGAGAAACAGTAAATAGAATTAAAAAATATTGACTATTTCAAAAGAACTAATTAAAGATGAAAATGAACTATGAATCACAAAAAACAGACAGAAGAAAAAAAGAAACAAGGTGAAAGAGCAAAGAAATGTTAGAAAAGAAAGAAATCTAAATAGTGTAAAGGTTGTTCTTAGCAAGGGTATTCTTAGTGGTTGGAACGTAAATCAGAAAAAGTAAAACCTCATGAAAATCGTTGTCTATGTATGTACCTACTTGAAAGACAAATATCACTACCTCACTCACTAATCATTGTGTCTCAAGAACAACAGGAGGCCTATGCAGCTGAAATTTTGCACAGCGATTCTTCTAATAAAGTTAAGCAGTATTTGAAAAAGATTAGGAATTAATTTTATTTATTGTACTGCTAAAAAAAGCCTGCTGACAAATAGGTAATACTTAATTTAACTATACAAGCTGCTAATACTTCACATTGTCTTAATTTAAGCAATAAAAAACAAAGAATGACATGTCTAATGTGTCAATGCTGAAATTGAAAATAACAATGTCCACTACAATACACAAAATTACATTTTTTAACTAAGAGTAGCAACAGAAAATGTCTGCATAAATATTGAAATTAATAAGATAAATAATTTGTAACCAAAAAGCAATACCTTCATAGCATAGATGAAAGCAGTAAAATAGTTTAATAACCTAAAACTCACCACGTGTTAGTAGATTTAAAATAAATTTCACTATCAATATAGATAATATTGTACATAAATCATCATTACAGTAAAATAATTCAAAAATATTTATAATTCATGTGTTTAATACATAAATAATAAACCTAACTCAAAACATTAAAAAACATAAATTAAATTTTTAATTTAAATATCTTACAAAAACAAACTAAGATGTCAAAAAGAGTCACTGGAACTAATTATACAATAATTAATAGCTAAAATTTAAAACTAAGTTTCCAAAACACAAAAATAGTAAAAGTTAATTTTACAACTAGAAGAAAATATTTTATGTTACTGATAAATAAAAAGAAAAACAATCTATTAGATAAAATTAACTAACATTTAAATAATTCTTAAATAACCTTCCTACGTATAAATAAACAACTACATACCTTCAAAATAAAATAAACGAAACTTATTTAATAATAAATAAAAAGTGCTAAGACATCAAAAACTATAACTATTTAACTAACAAGAAGTATTCAAAACATCAGACACTGATATGAAAAACAAACAGAAATTTTGCAATTTTAATACTGTATCAGTGATTAAGGTCAATTATCAATCGTAAAATAAAACAGTCATAGGTCACAGCAGTTAACAAATACTCGATTTGATTTTAATTTTTTTATTTAAGAAATGAAATTCAGTTTAGACATATCAGAAATAGATATAATCAGTTTAAAGTACAACATACAGTTGGCTAATAATGGTATTAAAGTGAACCAATAAAATTAAAGTAGTTTTTATTAAAACAGAAAAATATTACAAAAATTTTATTAAAACAGAAAAATTTCTTTTCTGTACTATTGTGAAGTAGGCCTTCATATGAAAGAAACCCAGACAAAATATTCTACAAATAAGAACCTTGATATTTAGTCCAGGCTGTGAGCTCGCTCCCGTTAGCAAAATTATTCGGACTCGGTTTCTTTGCACTATCTTATTCAAAATTGGTCCTTTATAACCAATCCGCAAGAAACCACGGGCCACCGTGGTCGAGAAATTTTTTAAACAATTTTTTTTAAACAAATTGCAAAAATTGGTTTTTTGGCCGCGGACAAAATTTTTTCAGGTGTTTTGGATCATTCTGAACAATAAAAGTCCTTAGTAACTTTTCTCTATAGTTAATAGTTTTCGAGTTATAAGCAATTTAAAATTTGAAAAACGTAAAATCAACCATTTTCAATCCTCTATATCTCAGTTAAAAAACATTATTTTTTAAGTTAGAAAGTGCTTAAAGTAAAGTTTAAATATCCTTATACAAGATTCTGATGTCTTTTTTGAAATTATTTTATTGCAAAACCTTTGTTTTAAACAGTTAACAATGCGCGTGCGGCGCGTACCGCGACCACGCGCTGCATGTTGCGTCTCTCTCGCACTAACGCTGTGTATACGTACCCGATGGATTTTTCGCCGACGCTTGAAGTTATACCTAATTAATTGTTGTACGCGCCGCACGCGCATTGTTAACTGTTTAAAACAAAGGTTTTGCAATAAAATAATTTCAAAAAAGACATCAGAATCTTGTATAAGGATATTTAAACTTTACTTTAAGCACTTTCTAACTTAAAAAATAATGTTTTTTAACTGAGATATAGAGGATTGAAAATGGTTGATTTTACGTTTTTCAAATTTTAAATTGCTTATAACTCGAAAACTATTAACTATAGAGAAAAGTTACTAAGGACTTTTATTGTTCAGAATGATCCAAAAAACCTGAAAAAATTTTGTCCGCGGCCAAAAAACCAATTTTTGCAATTTGTTTAAAAAAAATTGTTTAAAAAATTTCTCGACCACGGTGGCCCGTGGTTTCTTGCGGATTGGTTATAAGGGACCAATTTTGAATAAGATAGTGCAAAGAAACCGAGTCCGAATAATTTTGCTAACGGGAGCGAGCTCACAGCCTGGACTAATTTGTGTTAATAAACAAAAACAAAACAAAAACACTTACACGATTTTCTCTTGCCTATGTAAATAATAACATTTTATAACTATGTCTACAATAAAAAATTAATTAATAAAAAATATAAAATGAAAAACCTAATTTTAATCATGAGTGAATGGCGCAAAATGAACATCAACCTGTAAGTAGATTTTTTTAGTTCCTATAACTTTGATTATATACACTTTTGTAAAATGCACACTCAGTGCTATATTAAAAAAAATCCATTATTTTACCGATTCTGACAATAAAAATACAGAAAATCACTAATGACACAAAACTAAGCATTGTAGAAAAAAATGTTTGAAATGAAAGATGCAGGGGTTTTACATTTTCAACACCTTTAACATTATATACACGTTTGCACTTGAATGTATATTAACGCCACAATCTTAAAAAAACGATTTTGTCCCAATGAGAGCACAGCCCCCCCCCCAAAGAAATTCAGCAGATATGGCACTTACCCTATCTTGAAAAATACATGAGGCGATTTAAAAAAGAATGTAGAAGCTATTTTTGAGAAAATCACAAAAAACGGAAAAAACGTACAAATAAACTACAACTTCCAGTTGACCAATGTTAATAAAAATGTTCGTTTCGGGTCCCTAACTTTTGTTTCAAGTTTCAACATTGTACAGTATTCTGTTCTTACGATACTTTGTTCACACACAGATCAATTCCTAAAAAGATGTTTTTTGGGTTTAGGGTGCCTGAAAACGTGTCTTTACGGTGAAAACTCAATTTTGAAAAATTGACATGAAACGATACTTTCCTACTCAGGGCAAGAGAAAGTAAAAAAATTATTATTATTATAAAATATTACTAGCTGACGCTTACAAATTAATTAACACAATAATACTAATTTATTCTTAACAATCAATTACATAAACACTTAAGTCTTATTTCACAATGTTTTTTAACAGTGTTATTTTATAAATAAACAATTCCTGCCACCATGACGACCCTTCAAAACAAACAGTCCTTTCAAACATCACCACCTGCATCATAGCACTATCAAAACTTGAATTCAATTATTTTGTTACTTACTTTGCAAAATCTCATGATGACTTCTACCAATTTTCATTTTAGGATTTTTGCTGAATCCCAATGAAAGTTTCTTTATGATCATGTAAAAGTTTTAAAATCTGTTATGTAGAACTCTGTATTTAAGGACAAACAGAATCACAATTTAAAACACATGGACTACATTTTGCATTTAGATAAATATGATTAACAACAAATGAATACACTAAATTTAATTTTTAAATAATTTGGAAAAACTTGTTTTCTATCTTCTTTAACTGATACATGAAATTAAAATTAAAATACTACGGAAAAAATTACTGTAAATAAAATTTATAAAATAGCAGTATTAAAGGTATTTTAACAGATGTATTGAAATAATTACTGTTGTACTACATAAAAGCTAAAATGAATACAATAAATTTAAAATGTTGTATGCTTTACAGAAATTATGACTTTTATAGATCATTATTTCTAAACAAAAACAATAAAAAGGTTCATAAAACGTACTCGCTATTCACAGTACAAAGAGATAAAAGTAGGGCATTGATTGAACAATGCACAATACCAATAGACAGGTACGTATTAAAGTACAACAAACCATTGATATAACACTGCTATAAAAGTTTTTTTTGAAAGATATCTTCATTAAAAACTTAGTAATGGCTGTAACAAACTTTATCAAAACGATTTAATCATTTAGAGATCACACTCATTTAACAAAAAAATTGTAGTTGTACAACCATTATCTGATTTTTACACTGAATAATATTATAAATTGTAAAATAATTAGGAGCAAAAAGAAAATTTTTGTACAAAAATTTGTTTCTATTTTGAAATTACCTTAAAATTGAGCTCACTTAAGGGGTCTTCATTTAATTTATGTTTTGAAAATTTTCATCAAAAAAGTTGATGAACACAAAAAAATTTCCAAGTTTTGCACACCCTTTTAAATTTTAATGAATATTGTAAAATAAATTATATCAATGTCCATGCAATTTGCTATGCCTGAAAGTGATCTGATTTTTACCGTGAAAAATTTTAATCATAAAATAAATAAGAGAAAAATGAAAATTGTTGTGTAAAATTTGTTTTTATTTTTAAATTGCCCTAAAATTGAGTTCACTCGAGAAGGGGTATTCATTAAATTTACTTTTTGAAAATTTTAACCAAAAAAAATTGATGAACACAAAAAAAGCTTTGAATGTTACTGCACAACCCTTTTAAATGTTAATGAATACTGGAGAATGAATTAAATCAATGTCCATGTAATTTTCTACACCTATCTCTTCAGAAATAAAATGGTGGTCACTCAGATTTAAATAGCCCCATCTGACCAAATATAAATTTTTTGGGTCAGGCCTGTGAGAAACTGAATGATGTTTTATGTTAAATTATCATTAAGTTTAAGGTTAAACACACAATACCAGACACTAAGCTGTGCAAAAAAACAAAAACTTACACTAAAACTAAGTTTCACTAGTTAGGCTTTTCAATCCAAATTTCATAGATTCATAAGTTGCCCAACAGATTGCAGTTGAAGGCATCACAAACAACACTCGAGCAGAAACTCCACGGAAATATCCAAACGGTCCGGCCAATTTATAAACCATTAATACAGCATTTTTTATGCCTGTCACTTTTACCTAAGACCAAGGAAAAAAATAATTAATGTAATTATTAGCAAACTATAAACAATTTTCATTAGAAATTGAGTACAATCATTGTAAGATAAATGGTACACTGTAAATGACTGATTTATAAAATTTATCTAGGTTTTACTACACAGAAGTGATACATGGATGATGGGAAAGCAAGATTAGAAGTGATGGAGATGTGGAATGGAGGTGAATGCAGAAGATCAGGTGGGGTAAGAAACAGATGAATAGTAATAAATTATTAAAATGAAAAAGGATACTTTTAATTTTCCATAAACATGTATGTTGTCTATATTGGTTTATAAAATTGTAAGGGACTCTTTAATCCAACGAGAATCCACCATTTAGTTGGCCCGTAATAATAGAAATAAACAGAAATAGATAACGTTACAAAATTAACTAGTTTTGTTGAGAGACATGAGGTGTGGAGCGTTGACTGACTGGACTGAAAATGGGGAGACTAGACGCTTTGTTGCGCATCTGAATGTACTACTGCCACTTTTACCAATGCTCTTTATCACATGCCAAAATTGCCTTTCAACGTATATTTCTGAACGCACATCCGAGTGGATTGCTTTCTTGTGCGTGGTTAGGTGTGTAAATGTAAAGGCCCATTTAGAAATTATATAACAATCACAGAGAATGGAAAAAATAAAATATTATACTGTTAATTCTATTTTCTTCTTTTTTTTTTAACTTTTGAGACCCCATAGGATCACTTCAGCTCAAATTCAGGTTTGTTCCAGGGTTGGGTTTTTTTAAGAAGCACCTTCTCTTGAGACCGCCTTCCCTTCGTTTGGCCCACACTTTCTTAAGACGCTCCGATCTTTGTCTCCGGTCTGCATCGGTAAACACCCTGTTGTAGACTCTCCTGGGTCTTGGCACAAATGTTATCATGTTAGCCTTGACCAGTCGGTCGTACTCTGTTGATTTCGTTAGTAGGTCCTGTTTAGTGATCTTAAGTTCCTCCATATCTTGCTGTACATTTTTCAGCCACTTAGGTCTCAACACCTTATCCCAAAAATGGCTGAGTATCCACGCCGGAGTTGAACGTCTCCAACGTGGCGCGTCCCCAGGTGGCGGATAGGGGAATGCTCTGTAGATATACAGGGTAGGTGGGAAATAAAATACCACCCGCGGACCAAAATGATTCAATAGAAATCCACTAGTGTCTGTCTTGTATCAAGCGGTTTAGTGGTCAGCGTCTGTTCACAGATTGTGCGGCTGAGACTATCCTCTGCAAATCACATTTGCAGTTGTAAGCTCGGGGATTTATCCCCACGCAGGAAAGACACATCCTAGAAAGTTCAAATTCTATTTTATATAATGAATTTATATAACAAATTTCACTAACCTTCTTTTTAAACTGGGTCAACTTTTATCTTTACTTACACGTGTTTCAGTGGATCCACCATCATCAGAGTAAATAACATAATTGAAATTAAAAACTTTTTTTATTTATTTAAAATCTATAGAAGATGATGATACATCTTCAGTCATTTGTATAAAAATCATTTGTATACAAATGATTGAAGATGTATAATCTTCTATAGATTTTAAATAAATAAAAAAGACTTTAGTTTCAATTATGTTATTTACTCTGATGCTGGTGGATCCACCGAAACACGTGTAAGTAAAGATAAAAGTTGATGCAGTTTAAAAAGAAGGTTAGTGAAATTTATGATATAAATTCATTACATAAAATAGAATTAATTTCAAACTGCAGGATGCATTATAAAGATTTATTTTTGAATGAAGCTTATACTGTTATAACTAAAACGCAATTAGGATGATAAATGTAGTTGATACTTTCATTGGCAATCAGAAAACTTAAAAGAGTCAGGAGACAACACTGGCCGAACTCCTTATGTTGAAAAGGAAGCGTGATCATGTAGCTTGCAGATGATACACCAATTTGATGCAGCAGAGCTTGCCAGCTACTTTTTGAATAACTAGACTTTACTCTAAACGTGTTGGTAATGCGTGATACTTTACTGAACTGCTGTACGTTCATAATCAGTAAATTTACAAGTTAAAAAGCGGGTTTCTTCAATACAAAGGCAGTTTTTTGTGAGTAGGTTTTCTTTTTTTATTGATTTTCCTAAATTCTCAGGTTAACCTGAATTTTTGATATACTGGGATTGGGTTCATTTCCGAATGATCCGACTTAACGTAGTTGAACTGTATATATTATAAAACCATTTAAATTCTTACTAACCTGACTCTCCTGAGTATTAAGAAAAGTTTTGCATACATCAAGGGGAGTAGTGATCGCAGCAGCTATAGCACCAGCAATACCACCAGCTACGATATGAAAGAAAGGATTATATGATCTGGATGGGTTTAGAAAATTGCTTGTTAATTCATAAGATGTGAACTGAACCGACTGAAATGGTATATTCATAATAACTTGGGTCCCATATGATCTGTAAAATGCTGTCAATCCTTCAGTATGGTAAACTTTCTTGATACACTCGGTAAAAGTTTTATACGGGCTGTTTTCCATTTGCATACGCTGTTTTATAGCTGAAAAGGAATTGAAAATAACTCATTCAAACATTATTTATGCTTATTCCCTCTAAACCTAGCCAGAAAGAAGTAAAATATACATTTTACCACAAGTCAAAGTGCTGTTGACCTAAGAAGAAAATAAATCAAAATAGTTTCACGTTATCAAAAAGAATTAGAAAAACATCAAAATTATCTTGTTATAAATAAATCTATTAGATAATTAAGATAGTTTGGCAGTTTTTTAAGGTGAAAAACAAGTTTGGCAGTCGACACAAGTTAGATCTCCAGAATAATATCACATAAATTCAAAAATGTGTTATAATTTCCAAAATTGTAGCTTTTTCTTACTCTGTTATTAAATTAATGTTGATGTTAGAAACAATCTTTGGAAAGTGAAAAAATGTATTTCTATTCTAAAATTTAAAATCTCCTTTACTTCCTGGTTAATTTGATAAATAAGAATTATATTTTTAAACAAAGTGCCTGGAATTTAAAAATAAGGATGTCTGCACAGTGTACATTTTAAAAAAAACTAGTTAGCTTTATTATAAAAATACTTTTATACTTGTCTAGTTTTAATTTCTTAAAATGCTGTTAATTTTGGTATTAAATTAATTTTTTTGAGCACTACTGAAGAATTGTGACTCTTTTATTGTTACACTATGTGATCCAGTTTGCTTGTAGTCTACAACTGACTACATAAATAAACCGTTCAACTTCCAACCGTAAGAAAAAATCTGATGTGAAACACTCACAAAACTTTCTCTTGCCAATGCAAATAATGAACAATATAACCTAACATTAGTAATAAACCATTAGAAATAAACAAAACAGACTAACCACAAAAACATGACCTAATTTCAATCATGAGTGAATGATCAAAATGAAAACCAACCTTAGCTTGGCTTAATAATACGGAAAATCACTGACGCTTAACTAGGCTCTGTAGAGAAAAATACTTGAAATTACAGTTGTAGATCTTTAAATTTTCTATAAATTTTGCTATATACAGTTTTGTCGTAAAATGAATACTACAGCAAAAATCTTAAAAATTTCATTTTTTTACAGATTTTCATGAAAAAAAAACAGAAAATCACTAATTCCCACTAAACTAAGCATTATAAAATGAAATGTTTGAAATAAAAGTTGCAGGTTTTTAAATTGTCTACAACTCTGATTATACACTTTTGCCCTAAAATGCATATTAAGGTTGTAATTTTTAAAAAACAATTTTTTTCTACAAGAGCACAGCCTCCCCAAGAGTTTCAGCAGACATGGCACCCACCCTATCTTGTAGAGCATAAAAAATTTAGTTCATGAGGTGATTTTTAAAAAAATTAGTAGAAGCAGTTTTTTAGAAAAATCACAAAAAGTGAAAATTACACAAATAAACCACTACTTCCAGTACACAGATTTTGACGAAAATGTTCCATGTCGGGTCCTTAAGTGATACCTAACTAAGTCTCAAGTTTCAACTTTCTACGATGTTCCATTCTTGAGATATTTTGTTCACGCGTACGCACGCTCGCACACACACAGATCAATTGTTAAAAACATGTTTTTTGGGTTCAGGGGAGTCTGAAAACGTGTATATATGGTGAAAAATCAACATGAAAACAATACTTTCCTTCCTATATATTCGTATAGGCAAGAGAAAGTAAAAAGAACTGTTTCTAATGAAATAGTTTAACTACATAACCATTAACATAGTTTTATATACCCATTATTAAATTACGACAAACACACAAATCAATTCACAGTTATCACTTTAACAGACTGAAACTATCTTACATAAATGCTCGTGAATATTCAACTGAATGAATACAATGAATAAATTTTTAAATTATTTAAATACTGCAACCACTAAAATCACATCATAATTAAGTTACATACAGTTACTATCTTAAAAAGATTACAATGATAACTGTGAAAGCTGTGTATTCCATTACTATTGAGAGTTCTATTTTATATAATGAATTTATATAATAAATTTCACTAACCTTATTTTTAAACTGCGTCAACTTTTATCTTTACTAACATGTTTTTCGGTGGAGAGTAAATAACATAATTGAAACTAAAAAATTTTTTCACTTATTTAAAATCTATAGAGATGATACATCTTCAGTCATTTGTATAAAACAAATGAGAGTTTTATACAAATGACTGAAGATGTATCATCTTCTATAGATTTTAAATAAGGGAAAAAAATTTTTAGTTTCAGTTATGTTATTTACTTTGATGATGGTGGATCCACCAAAACACGTGTAAGTAAAGATAAAAGTTAACGCAGTTTAAAAAGAAGGTTAGTGAAATTTATTATATAAATTCATTATATAAAATAGAATTAATTTCAAACTGCAGGATGTATTATAAAGATTTACTATTGAGAAAAACAACAATTAATATTTTTTACAAAATATGTGATGTAATAATATCACAACTTGTGAAATGCATACACAAGTCTTTACGTAAATACAACATAATTAATATTATATTCAATTCAGTATCTGATTCAAACCGTATCTGACAATGATACAGTTTTCAGCTCATTAATATAATAAAAATGTTTCCTAAACACAATACTAAGATCTAAATTGCAGTCATTAACTACCACAATGAATAAATGACGGAAAATTACATTAAAATATCACAATAGTTATCAAAGAAATCAAAATTAACACATAGTATACAAGTCTAAATTGAGAACATTAGTAGTAAAAAAGAATGATCACATTAAAAGTATTTGTAAAGATACAAGGATGTATCAGATGAAAACCTTAAGAGTGTCATGAATTTGATATTGTAACAATTAAGAAAAACTCATATATACTATTTTTCGAACTTTTTTTTTGGTTTAACATCCAACTGTTTTGCAATTACTGCTAATGCAGACAGTGAAGGATGAAATGATTTTTTGTCACGTAGCCATGCCTGAGTGGGATTCGAACCCAAGACCGCATGATGAATTTTTCAACCTAGTCTTCATACCATTCTTAAGCAACTATTCTACCTCTTTGGATACCACATTTAAATAATTCTTTGGTCGTGACTGTAGCCACGTGTCCACTGCAGATTTCACCACTTCATTACTACTGAAATGCTTGCCTGCCATTGATTCTGTATGCTGTCCGAACACATGAAAATCACTAGAGCCGAGGTCTAGTGAATAAAATGGGTGTATAAAACATTCAAATTAGATGTCATGAATAGTCTAACCTGACAAAACAGGCAGTATATGGGCAAGCATTGCCATGCTGTAACAATATATCTGAAGTTAAAAGTTGTTGCTTTTTACTCCTGATTGCGGGGCAAAGTTGATTTTAATCAGATCTGAATAAGAAGAACTGGTTACCGCCTCTCTCCTTTCCATGTAATGTTCCAAAATTACTTGCTTTGCATTCCAGAATATAGTGAGCATGAGTTTTCCCATTGATGGCTGAGTGCAGAATTCTTTTGGTTCCACCGAAGAGCTGTTATGCCATTCCTTACTTGACCTTTTTGTTTCTGGTTGGTGATAGTAAAACAAACTGCACTGTCACCCTATGATAAATTTCAATTGATTGACACTTTCACTATTGAAATTGAATCGCACATTGCTGCTCTAATGCCATGCATATTAATAGGGGGATAGCCATCCCCTATCTCCTCTTCATTTTAGGATCACTCTACCATCTGTCGGTAATGTTTGAAGCTCAACAAATACTACTGCCACATAAAAAATCAATCATACAACTGATCGGAATTTTATTGCACTATTAAAGTTTTCATTTTATACACCCTCGTACAAGAAACAACTGTTTGGAATTTGTGAAAGATCAAACAACAGCACCATCAATTTTCAGAAAAAAATTAAGAAACAACTGAAAAATTTCAGGATTTTTAAAAACCCAAAACCAACATAGTTATACAAAGAAAGAACATCACTGAGACAACGATGGAAGTTTCAGCAGAGAAGGAAGGACGAATGATTATAGTTCTCACCTTCAGTTGGAGTCATTATTCCATCATGTGCCAATGTAGCTACACCTCCAGCAACTCCTGCAACACAAATCAAAATAAACTTATATTATTTAGTTTCATAAACTTACCAGTGTTTTCAAACGGACCTAATTTCTTAATTACTAATAATTCCCATAACTAATCTTTATAATTTACTTTACGATTCCAATTTTTTTTTAAATTAACTAGGAGAAATTTTTACAACTTTGAAATATCTTCAACAATTTTAAATATAGTTCACACTCGGAACTCCATAACTCAAACTTTTATAAGAATACGATATACATCATTTGAGTTACAGGAAATTTTAAAAACCACATGAAAACTACAGTATGATTAGTAAAATACGTAATATGTATTAAAAAGATATCATTCTATCTGTTTGCACACAGTAGACCGGAAAAGTCAAAAAATACTTTCTACAGTTTTATTTATAGATGTGTTACACATAAAAATATAGTTATCATTTTAAGATAAAGTATTCATCTGCAGGCGTGTAGCCAGGGTGGCTCCAGCTCCCCACCAGAATGAAAATTTACATTCATACTTTACTAATACGCTGTGGTCTGGTTTGATTCTTCAGACCCGATCCCCTGAATGAAAATTCCCAGACTCAGCTTCCCAAACCCAAAACCTGACAAAATCCCTGTTCAGTTGAAAAAGAAAAAATAAAGTATTAGAAAGAATAATAGGCCTACACTATCAATGATAGTGCATTGTTGCATCCCTAGCATACTGACTAATACTTTAGGGATGTATTTATCCCAACTTAATGGGACTAAATCCTTTTAAGATAAACAAAATTTTAAATAAGCTGAAACCTAATTTAAAATCTGATTATCATAACTGGATGTCACAAAGCTCAACTTGAAGATTTTACACACTGTTTACAGCACTTTGAAGATTTTACACTGATTTTACAGCTCTGTTTTTAACCGGATTTATACAGGCAACTGCTCCCATGAATTGATTCAACTTTTCAACTGTTTACTACTTCTAACATTGTACTACAATACAGTAATTACTCCTGTATCAATATCCATTTTATTTCATGTTGTTGTTTAGGTCATCAGCCGAAAGACTGGTTTGAACCTCCAGAGACTTTACTAAGTAAAATGAGGAGTGAGATGGTTTACTATTGCCTTCTTCACTGAGTGGAAAAGTATGATTATCAGCATGCGACGCCCTCAGAAAAGCATTTACTTTCCACCCTGAAACGACACCTTCACTTCATTCACCACAGAGTCTGGTTGTATAATGAAATTCATTATTTTCAGAGAAGATAACTCTGACTAGTGTCTTTTACACCACTACCTCTTCTATTCTTAAATGCTTCAATCATGTAATTGGCTGACCATGTGACAAGAAACAGAACTATTTTTTGTAGCCCTGGAACTAGCAGATCGAGTGGAAATAATTTAACAATCCACCTGCCTGTTATGGGCAACTTTATTTCATATGAATGAGTTTGAAAATAAAACTACATAATCCTGTATATAAATAAGAACTAAATACAAAATGTAAAATACTTACAGTAAAAAGAATGAAGGAAAAATAAATTTGCATACATATATGACATAAAAATATTTACAAAGGAACAGTATTATATCTGTACAAAGAACATACTGCTAAGAACAAATTACAGTAAGGGAGAAAAAAAGCATGAGTTCATAAAATGAATGGTGTGTAAACAAAATTAATAAAATCACACCCATTTAAATTACTTTCAAAACTTTACACAGCATTCTTATAACAAATTAATCTTTTTTACAAAATAATTTTAAAATTAACAAAACACTTGCAATACTATGGGATTGGGGGTTCCTATACTAGTTTGCCTACTAAACATTGTAAAAGTTTATATATTAATTTTAAAAAATAAGCTTCTCTAAAATTTCTATTATTATAATATCAGTTAATAATATATACATACACGGATGATGCGAAACAAGCAGGGAAATACTTAACAGATAGCAAAATTAAGTGATTAGTTACCATAATTTAGACTGCTATCCCTGTAATTTTGGAGGAAAGCTTTAGATAATTCATACGACGCAAAATAAACAGCATGAGCAGGTCCTGAACCCAACACAGTAACAGCAAATCCTTTATATGGTGATAGTAAACCTTCTTCCTTCATCATCTCATAAAATGTGTTAATTACACTTTTAGGTACTTTTAAATTAACCTCACGTAAATCCTGCATCCTAGTCTGAAATATTAATAGCAAAATTAGTCACAAAATAATTCACAATCCATAGCAAATATTTATTTTCTAACTGTGGGCAGTACAAAACAAATTAAGGTAATTTCATTTTATTATTAGTTTCTCCAAAAAAAGAAATCTGTGTAAATGATATACTGTTAACACCAGCAAGACTAAAACTGTATCATTTACGCATAAGAGAAATCAGCAGTTGGCAGCATACAACATAAACGGTAGCTTACTAGAAAGTGTCAGTTCTATCAGAGATCTTGGGGTGATTTTTCAAAACACACTGACCTTTGATAAGTATATTGAATTGTTAATAAATGATGCATACAGACTACTAGGTTTTCTCATGAGAAATTCCCGATGTTTTTCTGATACTAATGTAATTACTATGTTATATTCATCATTAATAAGGAGTAAACTGGAATATGCATCAATTGTATGGCAACCTCCATTTAATAGCCGCTAAATTAAAAATTGAAAAAAATTCAGAACAGGTTTCTAAGGTATTTGTATTTTAAAAAGCATAAAGAAATATGTCATTATTCCCTTCCGACTAATGAGCTGAGAAAACCGTACAATATAATGTCGCTTGAAAATAGACGAGACTTGAATTCACTCTTACTGATATACAAAATTTTGAACAGTAAAATTGATATACCAGGCGTAATTGAGCACATGTCACTAAGTGCTCCATTATTAAGACCTAGGTTTAATAGATTTTTTCACATTCCCAGAAACAGAACGTTGTACCATGAAAATTCTCCAGTAAATAGAATGATGACACTTTATAATAAATGTAACAATATTATTAATCCTTTTTCTGACAGTCAGTCATCTTTTGCAAAAAAGTATGTTCAGTTCTTAAATAAATAACAATATTGTACAATATATTACAATTTCTAAGAGACTTTACGCTAAATCTGTTTGTATTATTGACCTTTTTTTGACAATCAGTTAAGTTATAAAAAATGTATTCCTAAATTTGAATTTTTGTCCCACGGCTCCTGTTCTGATATTTTTTTTCTTTTCTTCTTTTTTTCCTTTATTTTTTTTTTCTTCTTTCTATCTTTAATCTTTTTTTCTTTTCTTTCTAAATTATACTGTAATTTATGTGTAAGTATATACAGTAAATGCTTCGTTTCAATTTTTATGTTTGTTTGTGTGTATTATATTCAATTTTATATCACTATATTATAACATAATTATATTATATACTACCTATTATAATATAATAGTAAATTATAATATTCAATAATATTCATCATGGTCATATATTATAATCTTCATATTAATTATATTATTCATATTATTATTACATTATTCATATGTTACAATCATTACACTCATTATTATATTGTAGGTTATGAAGTTGAAGCATCATTATTGTATATATTATAAGCTAGTTAAATTAAGATTGTATTGTTATATATGTTTTAAGAGAGCAGTATTGGGTTTTACCTGTTGCTCTCATATGTAAAACTTTATTAAATAAATAAATGTTTTGTCTTGTGAATGCTTATTCCTTTCCACCATCCCTACTCCTACTTTTTGAGCCCGTTTAAAATTCATCATGTGTGAATGATGTCAAATAGACTGCATGGGATGTGTTCATTAATATTTAATTATATAAAAAAAACATTGTTCTCTTCCTTATTATTCTTTTTTGTGACTTAGAATTAGATTTCATTTGTTAAAGGAGTAAAGTGATAATAAAATTTTTGTATCTTGAAAGGAAATTAAACATCTCTAGGCCATGGAATTAAGCATTTTTTAAAAAAAAATTTCAAATGTTTTCGTAAAATGGACAAAAGAGATTAAATGTGATTTATTACATTCTTGTAATGGAAAAATAAATTAATCATATTTCATTGTAAAAACTATAGCAGAAAAGAAAGAAAGAAACAAGAAAAGTGCCATACTTTTAGAAAATACATTTAATGATTAACCAAAAGAGAAAACATTAACATATTCATCATCAAAAAGATAGAATCAGTTCTGTGTGTCTATTATTATTAGCTCAGCTAATTACTACCATTAGAGAAGTGGTGAATATCAAAGGGTTGGTCATATTTAAACCATGGTTGACATTAAACATACTATTAACTGCAAAATACAGTACTACTATGTTCTGTATTTACAGACATGGCACTAGAAAGCATAATCATAAAGAAAACTAATCACATTATAACATATTCAAAAAAACACTTGCCAGTAACCCAAGACAGGTTGGGACAGATTAGAAAAGAAATAAAATACAGAAAGTCGAGAGCTATAAACACTAAATAAAATAATATTCACACAAATAAAATATTAATAAACATTACAAACACAATGTAAAAAAAAAAATTAGACAAACAAAATGTGAGAAAACTAAAAACTAACTTGCACTTCCCTCAATTAATTTTTGATAAAGCTTCTGAAGATGAGATCACTGATCTAATACAGCTATATAAAATTTCCAGTTGCCTTTTTACTGGTAAAGTCTCAAAACAAAAGCTTGGCATGACATTTTAATTTCCTATGCCAAATAATCAAAACAAAAACCTCAAATTTCCAAATGGGTCAGCACACTGCTGATGATTTTTCAAAACTGTATGATTTCATTTAAAACAAAAGATTTTTTTTTTTAAAAAACTGCACCACTTGGTCTTTAGGAAGATCACAAATTGATTAAGCATCAATGCGGTAAGTCTTCAAATTGAACCAAATCATTAAAAAAAACCATTATTTTTTTATTTTCTACATTAATCAGGAATTTGGAAAAATATAACAATGGGTGATATCAAATCTGCACCCCGAGAGCTTCATTAAAAAAAAGTTAACTGGAATCAGTCCAGGGAGAACCGAGGCCAAATTCAACAAAAAAACCCTTTCTTTTAAATATTTTCTCAACATTTTCTACAATCACTCACTTCTTTGTGTTATTTGGTTTAAAAAAAATATTTTGACCAGGCTATAGATTGAACACGAACGATGGGTCAGCCCATGGTGTAGTAATCAGTGCAACTGGGTTCTATGCCAGGGATCCCAGGTTTGATTCATGGTCAAGTATAGCATTTTTCATTTCATCACATGCAGTAATGAGTAAAATGATACAACATGGAACAAAATATGCATACATTTTTTGACCACAAAACTGCTGAGCATTTTAAATTTCTGTAGCTCCCAATTTAATGCCTGGAAAACATAAGTTGCTTATTTAGTCAGGCGTGTTAACATACATGCTCAATGTTTTTCTTGAAAGCAAAGACAATTTACCAAATTGTTATTAGGCCCTACTATCTTTTCTTGTTTTCTTCTCACTTAAACTTTCTGATTATTCGCACAAAAATCTGGTAAATGGAAATCTAAATTTATTGCTGTTCATAGTTGGCTTAATCTAAATTAACTGTCTACTATACCTTTGCTGTATCCAGTGGATAAAAGAGGCAATTTTCGAACACACCAGCCACACCTCCTGCCAACATGTTGATTAAAATGCTGTCTGTAGGTAATGTTTCATGTTCATCCATGGTTGATATTTTGTTTAATGAATGACATAATTTAACTTAGAATTTTTCCATCACTGCAAAAGTAAAAATACATAATTGTACACATAAATTTGAATTTTTATGAATACTGTCAAAAAAATCAGCTGAGTAATTGTTATCCAGACGAGCTCACCAAATTTATAACAGAACTAACCTAAAACTACTAAATAAGTCAAACTTTACTGTGTAATCACAAAAACGGGCGTTGAATAAAATTTTAGATACCTTGCACACCAGATCATAGGCGTCGGTTTTGTTTACTAAATTGATAATAGCTATAACAGCTACTTCTTTAAATAAGTGCATCACATATTACGCAATAACAAATAAAAGTAAACAAATAGAAACCGCCAATGGGCTACGAACAATAGTTCAACAGACTGCGCATTTATTAGTCACGCGCTTTCATTTTGAATAAAACATAATAAACAGTACCCAATTCCACATACGTTTTCAGGTTTACCTAACTGATAATACCAAATATTTTTTTCAGATATTTTGTTACAAACAAATAAAGAAATATTATTTTTGTATACACTGGATGAGTCTTTGATGTGTTCATTCATGTTTGATTTGTTTCATTTATTGACGGTTCTTGGCACAGAATAATCAATGATAGTTCGATCTTTAAAAAACCATTCCCATAACTAAGTAATTATAATTTTAGCTGAAAAATATTTTTGTTGCTGTAACTTCCTGTGCTGCTAATTCCTTGTCTGTTAGTTACTCTAGTGTAAATTATCAACGTTGCGCATGCAATTCACACAGCCGGAAACCGGATTTTAAAGCATAAAGTGATCCTAGTCCTTTGCATTGCATGGTTCGTTCGTTTTAGTTGTGTTTAGCGTTAACGTCTTGTTTCTTTACTCTATCTGTAGTTTTATATTTAAAGGTCGTCAGTCGAAATTCAACTAGATATCACAATGTTTTGGGGTCAGTATTGTAATATTTTTGACTTGTTATAAATTGATGTTTTTATGTAAGCACACATTCGTAACAAATTACTATGAGTTTCTGTTACAAAAATTTTTAGACCACGTGCTTAATCAATTATTGAGGTGTTTTTAAGATGTATGCATTCATGTGTGTTCAACTTGTTACACTGAAGTCATATTTAATTACAATTATTTTACTGGTTCCTAGGGAAGGCATAATAATTTTTAACTTCAGTTTGTAACCTCATTGTCAACTGTTTATGTAGTCGAAGATGTTACCGGCACGATCCTCTCGGATTCGCTCAACAAGATTTGTTTGAGTTATTAAGTAATATTGCTTTTGTACATTTGTAATGCTTTCCCCTTATGGCTTTAGACATAGCCACGTAAAACAACTAAACAATTTTGGTTAACAATAGTTATCTCAAAAACATCGGTTGTATTGGCCGTTAAGATAAAGTGGATACCTTATGTTATACAAAGAGTTTTTCATAACTTGGATAAAATAAGTTAATGACTGGGTTGTAATATTAGGAAAGTGTCACAAATTTGTACATGATGAATGGACAGTTTGTACATGATGAAAGTTTGTACGGAATGTAATGGTATATGTCATCCATTGGTGTGGATTCTTGTTCTTTTTAACAAGAATCCACACTATCGAGAAGACATTTTAATTAATCATTTTTTTAACCCTTGAATTTGATGAAGTGCAGGAGAACTTGAAAACATTATTGGGTCTCATTTTGTTAAAAAATTTTGAAGATGGATAACTTGTTTTAAATTTATTAAAAATCTGTTGAGCAACAAAAAAAGTGGGTTTCCACCATTTCGTTTTTTTTTTCATTTTTCCAATTAAAATACAGTTCCACTCAGGTGAATAGATTAATGAACTGGTATGACACTTCCAAGGGTATAATCGCAGTCTCTATCTGTCAGTCTAGATGGTTTTCTTGCATAATATTAAAAATCCTGATAATTTTAATATGAAAAAACGTAGGTAAACCTTCAAAGCATGTGGTAATCTTTTAAATTATGGAGAAATGATCATGAAATAGTATGTTTGCTTGTTGGCAGCAGTGAGCACTGCAATCACATTGATACAAAAAATGACCGTTGCTTCAGGAATACATTAAAAAGTATGGTCTAGTGTCCAGGCTTTGTTATTAGTGGGTCTGTATGTAACTTCTATATAGCATCATGGAATTTGTTAATATACTTAAATATAACAATCTTGAAAAGATTCAGGAAGTGAGGTTATGTAGGTAGATGATAAAAAAACCCTTGTAATTAATTTCACAGTGGTTTGCGTGCAATATTAATTGCAGATTCGGATTCAACCCCCATAAAAGTACAAATTAAAATTGTAAAAATCAGTGATGTATCTTTTGTTCATGTTTAATAATGTTGCATTGCAAGGAGCCAACCAGTTTTGCTGAATTGTGTATTACTTAAGAACTGCTATAAATAGAACCACTCAGCCCTTCGTGCTTAACGAATAAGAAAGAAATCGTGTTGTGTTATGGTGTGAACCATAAAACTAATTCAAATCAAAGCACTGAACCACTGCTAAGTTAGTAGAAACTAGGTTATGTGATTGAGAAGACAGTTGGCCTTGCAGTCTTACAATCTAGCGTGTTTAACATGAGAACTAGTAAAAACAAATCATATGACCATATGGTTAAAAAGATGTAATTGGTACCTGTATCGTATAGCCCATTACCAGTAGCAAGTGATGTTAATTATCATCAATTTTTTTTTAACTTTAATACAGTAATATTTCAATGCTTCTTGTGAGTAGTTTGGTGCTTAATTCTTCCTTGGACAATGTTCTTTTATATATGATAATTTCAGTCTCATGTTTAGTATACCCCATGCTTTGTATTTATTGTAACATCATTGATGCATATTGCTTCAGACCAGAACATTTGTTTTTATCACTTCCAAAGATAAATGGAATAAACTGTTATATTTTAACCATAACTATATTTTTTGTTCAATGAATAAGTAAATACTTATTTCAAAAATAAACCCTTATAATGCATCCTGTAGCTTGAAATTAATGCTATTTTAATTTAATAAATTTCTCTTTTTTTTAAACTTTTTTTAAACTGCTTTAATTTTTTATTATTCTCTTAACATGTGTTTTGGTGGATCTACCATCATCAGAGTATTTATTATAACGTTTGAAAAGGAAATGTGTTAAAATCTATAGAAGATTATAATGTATAAAAACTATTTTATACTGTCGCCAACGGCATGTGGCCAAGCCTCACCTTGCAGGATGGGTGGCCCTGAAAAGGGCCGTTTACTCCGTAAATGGTGTTGCTGGGAACGCATTGAGCCGTCAGTGCAGCGCGGTGTCCGAACGGTGATGTCTCGGCTACCGGGTTCAAGCCTAGCCTTCCCTCAGTCGGTTAGCCGAGGTGGTTCCCTCTGAGCCTGCGCTGACCTCCATTTTCACCATGATGTGTACAGGCATGCATGGGCTTCCGTTGGCTGACCAGGGCGGGAATGAGGCGTCCACCACCGGTACTGTCGTCCTGGGATGGCTGCGTCTCAACTAGACTGGGCTTTTAGTCTTCCTGTCGGTTGAAGAGCTGGGCAATGAATGACGTTCACGGGCCAAAACACCTGTGTATATATACTCCCCCCTGCGAGTCCACTCCATGTTGGAGGGGTGGCACTGCTTGCTGCGCCTCATAGGCGCTCACTTAGGTAGGTCCTGAGACTGTCTGCAGGCAACAATACAAATGACGGAAAATATTACATCTTTGATAGGTTTAAACAAATTTTAGTTTCAAACGTTATAATAAATACTCTGATGATGGTGGATCCACCAAAACGTGTGTGTGAATAATAAAAAATTAAGCCAGCTTAAAAAAGGTTGGTGAAATTTATTATATAAATAAAAATATTTAATGATTTTGTATGGCGATAAGATATTTTGGATATTATATAGTGCATCAAAATATTAGGACAGCTATCTTTGGCCTTTATGTATAATTGCTTCACCAATTAAAGCAGTAAAAATCTGTTGTGAAACACACAATTTTCTCGTGGCAATGCAAATAATGACCAATATAACCTAACATTAGGAATTAACAAAAAACTAACCTCAAGAAACATAACTTTATTTTAATCATGAGTGAAAGATGCACAATGAAAATCAACCTCAGTTTGGCTTAAAAATACAGAAAATCACTTCCACGCTAAACTAGGTTCTATAGAGAAAAATGCTTTAAATAAAAGTTGTAGATCGTTTAATTTACTATAAATTTTATTATATACACTTTTGTCATAAAATGCATAATATTTATTCATACTAAGGCAGAAATCTTAAAAAAATCAAATTTTTACACATTTTTGTGAGAAAAAAACAGAAAATCGCTAATTACTGCTAAACTAAGCATTAAACAAAAAAATGTTTAAAATAAAAGTTGTAGGATTTTAAATTCTCTACATTTTTTATTATATATAGTTTTACACTAAAATGCACGCTAAAAACACGTGCACATTCAGACCCCCTGAACTCAAAAAACATGTTTGTAGCGATTGGTCTGTGTGTATATACAGAATATCTCTAGAACGGAACATCATACGAACTTGAAACTAAAGTTACGTCCCACTACTGGACCTGACATGAACATTTTCATCAAAATCGGTCAACTGAAAGTAGTAGTTTATTCATGTAATTTTTCACTTTTTTGCGATTTTCTCAAAAACTGGTCCTACGATTTTTTAAAAATTGCATGGTTTACTAAAAAAAATTTATGCTCTATAAGATAGGGTAGGCGCCAAGTTTGCTGAAGTTCTTGGTGAGGCTGTTTTTACATAAAAAAATTGTTTTTTTAAGATTACGGCTTTAATATTCATTTTAGCGCAAAAATTTATATTATAAAAAATGTAGAGAAGTTAAAATTTTACAACTTTTACTTCAAACATTTTTTTTGTATAACGCTTAGTTTAGCGGTAGTTAGCAATTTTCTGTTTTTTTTTCTCACGCGAAGACGTGTGAAAATTCAATTATTTTAAGATATTGGTTTTAGTACGCATTTTATGACAAAAGTGCATATATAATCAAATTTATAGGAAATTGAAAGGAAATTATTGAGGTTAGTTTTTTGTTTATTTTTAATGTTTTATTACTAATATTAGGTTAATTGTTAATTATTTGCATTGGCAAGAGAAAGTTGTGTGAGTGTTTCACAACAGATTTTTTTTTTGTAATCAATTCAATTTTAGTGTAGCTCTAACTTTAATGAAAAGTGATCTATACAAAACAACCATATACTGATAATATAAAAATGCAACTTATGAATGATTTGTTGTGTCATGTTTTCCACCTTTAAATTTTTCTGCATAAAAACAACTTTTGGTAATCTCATAGAAACGTGGGTAAAATATTTTCTTTCCATGATAGCGTTGTCTTCATTTTAGTGACCCTCTTTCATATAACTGACAAACAATTCCCCAACCCGTTTAAAATAGGTCTATCTATTATCAGCTAAATCAGGAATTTGAAGGTTTTGTGGTTTTAAAACTAATGCACGACTTGCATTAAGAGGCAACTGAATTATCATATTATCTACCATGCGGCTGTATTGATTAACCTTGATGTTGGTGCCTATTTTTTCCTGTAATGTAAGTGGAAGGTAAATAGACAGTCTTTTTCTTACAGATAAATGCAGTAACCGTGTTTTCTGTGTATACCTTAGTTTTTGTAGGGTAAAAATAAACTACAGTATTATATTATTATTTATTTATTGAGCAGAAATTGAAGGTAATAAGTGAAATTTGGAGCGCATTACGAAGATAGGCCTTTATTGAGCAGAAAATTATATTAACCGTAGGCAAGTATTAGACAGATTTTACTGTGTATCATGGGATTTTAATGTTCGATTTACTTTTTACACCGAAATAGAATTGACTCACTTCATTGTAGTACCGAACAGATTGATTTTCCACATATTTATGTAATTGGTTTTTCAATATTGCAGGATTAATATTGGAACCTGGCAAACGCTACAGCACTAGCGTTAGCAAGTCGTTTCATGTTTCTATGGCAGCGTTAGATTGCTCAACTGTAAAATCAGGTAAGATATATTATTCATACGTAGAGTATTTTTATCTGGAGAAGATCGCTTTTATTATTTATTTGCATGCAAGTTTTCTGTTTGTTTGTTCACAGCGTTTAGAAGATATTTTGTATTTTCATGTATAGTTGCTAAACATGTGATGATTGGCGGAATGAAAATTATAGTATGTACTATAACTAGCGACCCTCACTTGCTTTCTTTCACATTTACAATAACCATTTTATTTTACTTAACCCGACGAGAACGGAGATTTTTAACGATCACGCGGACTGTCATTTTACGCCTAATAAAAACTCTTTTATTTCAGTCGGTTTCATTTCTAAAAATTTCAAAAAATTACCATATATTTATAACGAATTTGTTGTTAGAACGACGTTTAAACCAAATTTTTCCGTTTTCATTTACGACTACAATAAAAATTGAAAATTTAAGAAAAACTACTTTCTTTTAGTAATATCACGTTACGTACGAAAAAGTGTCACAAAATCAGTAAAAAATACAAAAACATATGTTTAGCTATATATACATAAATAAAGCAATTCATTGCAAAAAAACCAACGTTTAGATATTGCAAATTGATAGACACATTCAAAAGATATCACACCTTTTTCTTCAACAAAGTAACATGCTGGATGAAAAAAATAGCGAAAAAATCACCTAAAAATAATGTGCTGTCTTTTCAATTTTTATTTACTCTTCTATGTAAGTTCTATATCTTTTACGCATGTTGCGTTGTGTACTAAACAGGATAGCATAAATCAAAATATGTTATCGTTTATTTTGACGCTAATTGTAAGGTTTACCCGAGGGATAGACGAGACGGCTAGTGTTAACCTTCTTTGTTCGATTTTAGGGTCATAAAATTTGTCGCCGGCACGTTTAATTTATTGATTTCCATTGTTACATTTTAAGCTAACTGATGATGTCATTCCCAAACAAATAAGATGTTTTGTTGAACGTTATGGATAAAAACGTTCAAATTTTAGTACCGGCTGTTCAAAAAAAAGAAAACATTTTTTTCGCGTAACACCACGTCGTCAATTTTCATCGTACACATATGCAAGATACATCAAATGAAAGAAGAAAAACGTCTCTATCAAATAAAACTTAACCCGTTAGAATACAATGAACAGTTGCAGAGATAATTGAGTTTAAAGAAAGATGATGACGAATGGGTGATATTGGGCTTCCCGGTTAGTAAGGGTTAAACCAGGGACAAGCTCCTGTTTTAAATGCGTTTAACTAGTCAATTTTGCTAGCCTAGTAACATTTGGGATTGGCGCAACTTTCATTAAACATGTATCATGATACAGCAGAAATAATGCTGTTATAATTTTTATACATGTGTTATACAAAAAAAAGGATAAAACAAAAATGAATGCGGGTACAGCCTATTGCAGATTTAAGACCAGTATTATAATTTTTTTAAATAAATTAAGAATGATAACGAAGATTTTATAAATATACTAGGATGACAACAGCTACGTTTAACGAATTATCACTGTACTTGGTAATTTTTCTGTCCACCAGAGCAGGATGCTTTTAAACTTCACTAATTAAACGTTGGATGTTGAATTTTCCAACAAAACATCTTGTATAAATTGAAATGCTCAGTACATTAAACAGACTGAGAGAAGGAAACCAAAACAAAACACTTTCCTCTGATGGAACACAACCTATTACTGTGGAACAACGAATCGTGTGGTATATTGAAAACTTACTCTTAATTGTTGGCTTCTCCACCAACTGTGTGTGTCAACCTTAATGAGGATCTAGTACTGTGTATTGAAATTTCAAATAAGTTTATTTTTTTATTTGTACAAACTTTTACTGTATTCAGTAAGCAGTGAAAAATTGTTTATGAATTTCTTGAATAAACACTATTACATCAGTCAAACAAACAAAGTTGTTTAAGTGTTTTGTTGCAATTATTTCCATAAGCCCTATAGAAACTGCAGCTGATCTGAATCTGACTTAAATAATAGTTATTTTGTCTTCCAACTGAACATGAAGTACTGTAAAGTTTTTTTACAAACTTTTAAACAATATATTTTTGAAGTAGATTTTTACAGTGTTGACTCGCCAAGTTTTGAAATTGAATTTTTAATTGTGAAATATTATGTACAAAAAAAATGTTTAAAAAGATGATAGTAAAAGTGCTTGGAAGGCTGCTTGGATTACCTATCCATGAAACTGCATGTAAAAGAATAACTCATAAAAGCTCTGAAAGTCATGAGTTACCTACAACCTCTTACTAAGCTTATCACGGAAAGTGGTAAAATTGAAAACTTTTTAACATTTAACTATTTATTGCAAGGATGTTGTATTGGATTTTTTTTATTTATTAGCACTATGTTATTCGTGGCTTGTTTCTTTTTTTGTTATTAATATCAGTTACAAGATTTTGACGATTAATGTTTTTAATATCTGTCAAGATTGTTGTATCTACATTCTGGTATATGAATTGTGTTTACCTAATCTTCAATATAGAAATGTTGTTCTTATATTGAGATTAGAGGATTTAGCAACATAGGTTTCTTTTGAACAAAGTGACCAAGAATGAAAGGTACATTTTTAATAGTATTAAAATATGAATGTGTTTGTAGTACCCTAAATTGAAAATTTTATTTTCAGATTCTGAAATAGTCAGCGTTATTCTAGAATGTGATGGGCAAGAGATTATTTTATGTAATTTAACCAAGAAAGTTTTACAGTCACATGTCGATTTAAACTTTATGACTGGTGATAAGGTATCATTTGAAATCAAAGGAGGTGGTATTGTACATCTTTCAGGTTAGTATAGTGTTCTTAAATGATTTTTTATAGTAGATTTATATAGGTTTATTTATAATCACAGTTCATTACGATTGTAGTTACTACTTACTTTCTGATAATGCTATAAAAGTCTTATCTGTAGTTTTTGTATACAACATTTTTTAATGTCTTTTGTTGATAGAACTTTACATTTTTGGGTAGTCTTGTGATTCACAATATCAATAAAACATTATAGCCTTTTTTTGCAGCTCATTTAATTATATAGGGCCAGTTAAGGTCTGTGATAAAATAACGAATGAATGGAACATTTGAGAATAGTAATAAAAGTTAATATTGATCGAGCAAAGTTTCATGATGGATTGGACACCACCAGTTGTCACCTAAGACTTAAGGTCTCAACAGAATCTAATTGAAGCTATCCTAAAATGTTTAAAAACCCTGAATGTGTTTTAACACTTTCAGGGCTTTTTGTGTACACAGTTGTGTTCATTTAGTATAGTAGATGGAGCCCAGATGGTATAAGAGTGTCCAAAAATCATTGTACAGTTGAGCCGTTCTTAGTTTGCTCCTACTGTCAACAAACCAAAGCCAGTTACTACAGGGTGCACGCTAGAGTCTGCGACTACGGATTTCGTATTCCTATTAAGTTAACTATTTTTTAAATTATAAGTACTTAAAGTACTAAAAACATCAGTCATGATATAATGTAGGCCTAACAATTCATTTATAAAATTACTTTTAAAAGTATTTTGTATTTAAATACTTTTGGAAGTATTTTGTTGTTACTTTTTAATCAGCGTGTACATATTTTGATGTAATGCGCATGCTCAGTGACGTCATTATTTGTTTACATTAGGAGCAAACTAAGAGAGGCTGAACTATAAGTTAGTTACTCTCAACACATTGAATGCGGCGTGGGTAGTGCAAAGTTATGTGCTGTGACAGGCCAGTTCTGAGGGTTGGCGTCTCTCAGGTGTCTCTTCATCAACGCAAACTAATCACATTTATGATATACTTATTTAAATTTAGAATCTTATCCACTGCTGCTCGAAACAACTGAGTTGTCGTTTTTGAGTATCACATTCTCAAATTCATAATTAAAAAGTAATATTTTAATATGGTTATCTTTATTTTTTTTTCTGTTAAAACGAAGGCTTAAAATGATTAATTAATAGCAAAAACCCTAATTCTAACACAGAAACTCTTTAAAATTGTGTACAAATCGCAATGTACTGACACTTGAAAATTGAAAAAAATTGTGAACCAATATTGTTTAGTTAGCAATTATTCTGTACATTTTTTATATATTTAAACCCTTCAATCACACTCTTCCACCACCTTGTAAGTACTTTAGTTTGTTGTAAGAGTTACAAAAATTAACTACACATAAATTATTTTTAAACTACAGAGGTGAAGGTGAAATAATTGGTTGTGATTATTTCTGTACTAGCAGTATTGTTTCTGAATGTTGCATTTTTCTCGTTTTATATTTTTCTGTAAATTTTTTTTTTGAAATGTGGAAAACCAGCTATGTATGAAGCATTAATTTTTGTAAAATTATAACTTTTGTTGGTAAATATGCAGTTTTAAAGAAAAAAATTCTGAATTTTTCAGTATGAAATTTAAATGTTGCACATAAATAGTGTAAAAAATACTACTATAAATTTATTAAAGATAAATACTGTTAGTCTTAACATGTTAATCAGTTATAAAATTGTAATCTGGAAAGTGTTAAGCTGGGGTTTTTGTGGTAATTTTATGATTTTATATCCACTTTTACTGTGAAAAACTGTTTAAATGTCTTTTGGATGTAATAGAACACATTTTATTATTTAACTACTCAGGCTATTGACTCCAGTCATTGAACTAATTTTTTTTAATGTGTAAATTTTAGAAGAAATTGTGACCATAAATTATTCTGTGTAAGAATAAGGATTTCCCTTGGTAAGGAAAGAGACACCTGTTAAATTATTGTTTTACTGTTTTATAGGTTATCTTGTACCTGAAGATGATGATTACGATATGGGCATGCTTGATAATGAAGAAGTTGATGATGAAGAAGAAGAGGAAGATGAAGAAGTAGAAGGTTAGTAGCAATGATTTTTCTGTTTTATGTATATTTGGTCTTTGGTTGTAGGTTACATTTATTATCGAAGCAGTATATTGGAAGATAAAAAGAAAGAAAATTGAAGCTGTCTTAAAATGTTTAAAAACCCTTAATATGTGTAACGTACTGTCTGTAACTTGATGACCTACGGCAGAGGGGAGAAATATGCAGATTGTAAAACCATTTCAGAAAACATTCATCTAATTTTTTTAAGTAACTGAAACTTGTCAAAAATGACGTAAAATTTTAAAATACAAGATATTTTGCATGGTTTTTGTTCTATAAAATTATTTAAAAAACCGCTTAATGAGATAATGTATAATTTGGTAATAGTTTTGTTTTTGAAGAAATACCGTGTTTTTCAAATATATCGTCATTGTTCAACAACTATTTCATGGATTAACATAATAATAAAATGATGAGGAAAACGATGATGCAATATAACTTAACAAAAAATCATTGCTTTTTAAGGTACAAGTTATTTTAATAAAAATTGGGAAACACAACGTAAAAAAAGTCAGCATGCAAGAAATTTTTCGGTCTTTATAAAGATAACTGTACAGATGTAGGAAACGAAATAGAGAAAATTTTCAGTGATAATGTATTTGAAAAAATAAAGGTTTTTCTTCAAAAACAAAACTTTTACTATATTAAACATTATCTCATTAAGCGTGTGGTTTTCAAAATAATTTTATAGAACAAAAAACATGCTAAATTCTTTGTTTTATAAAAATATGCCATTTCTGATAAGTTTTAGGCACTTAAAAAAATTATAAATTTTTTTTGAATGGTTTTACAATCTGCATATTGCTCCTTTCTGCCAGAGGCCATCAAGTTGTAGACAGATAGTACTTTGTTTTTTCTCTTGGATCAAATTGAGAAAAAAGTAATAATTACAGTTTATTTGAAAGTATTATCAAAGTCGATGAATCACTCAGGATCATTTCTTGTCCATAAAAAGTGATTTTGATACCCATGATCTCAGATTTTGATGCTATTTGGCTGGTTTGTTCCTTTTATGGAATTAACTAAACATATAAAATATTTGTGCTTTATTTCACAGTTTACGTTTCACAGCCTGGTTACAGTATTTTGTAAATTCTGTTATTGTTTATATTTACAATGTTGTAATAATCAACTTGGTGAGAATTCTTTGTTAGTGCTCTGGATCCTCTCTTGGGTGTCAAGTGATAATTACTCTCTTTTTTAAATGGGGTTTTTGTTTATTTTTATACAGAATTGTCAAAGCAAAATGATAAAGAAAAACAGAAAAATAAACGTAAGCGTGAACCTCCACAAGTCAACAACAAGAAGAAAAAAGTAAAACTGGCAGAAGAATCCGGTAAGTTATTAATCTTCAATCCATTTAAAGTAAATTTTCTTTTGGTTTTTGTCTTTTGTTTTGATTTGATTTTTAGTGCTTTATGGTTAGTGTTAATGAACTAATTGTTTATGTGCAAGAGTCATTAACATTCAAATTATGTTCGATGAATATTATTTTTTGATTAAGTAATTCACCAGTAAAAAAATGTTAGCGATCCAAAGTTGAAGAAGGTATTAACTTAACTTAATAAGGTTTAAATTTTTATTAGATATAATAAACTGCTGGTGGTGTATTTTATGCTATTTAGAAAACTAGGATTTATTAACTGTTTGTAAACAAAACCCAGCACATTTTTCTGAATTTATATTAGGTAGTTAATTTAAATGAAAAGATTTTTTTGAAAATATATACCTTTATCTGGAGGTAAATTTTCCAAGTAGATAAATTTATTTTGTAACTTAATG
The DNA here is from genome assembly GCA_035578175.1 of Catonia carolina. Lineage (NCBI taxonomy): Eukaryota > Metazoa > Arthropoda > Insecta > Hemiptera > Achilidae > Catonia > Catonia carolina. The sequence continues at coordinate 48,460,333 of JAQMRL010000001.1, forward strand.
AAAGAAAGCATCACTTTATTTATGTACTTTATTAGTATATCAGATTTCCCAATAAATTAGTTTAACTTCAACTGATTCTAAGGAAGTTTGGTAGTTCACTAAAGTTTTTTTTTTCATTTTAAACATGCACTTCTAATGCGCATGCAAATTGATTGTTTCCAGTGGAAAAATTGTAGTGTTGAATTTTTCATTCACATGTATCTGAATTAGTGACTCATGCGTTTCATAATAGATTTAAGGCCAAATATTTAAACAATGAATTTTAAAAACATACTGTGACACTTATCTCGAAGGTCTGTTTCGGGATCGCAGTAAATTAAATAATTAACCATTAAAGTTTAATATTACAATTAAATAATTGGCTACAATCTACAAGTATATTACAATGAAACTACTTAATAAAGAACAAACTAACTAGGCTATAATTAACTAATACAATAAATATTTTAACTAATTTACTTACAGAAATGACACATTCAAAAATAAATCTTTATAATGCATCCTGCAGTTTGAAATTAATTCTATTTTATATAATGAATTTATATAACATTTCACCAACCTTCTTTTTAAACTGCGTCAACTTTTATTTCTATTTTTACTTACGTGTTTCGGTGGATCCACCATCACCAGAGTAAATAAAATAATTAAAACTAAAAAAAAAATTTTCTCACTTATTTAAAATCTATAGAAGATGATACATATTCAGTCATTTGTAAAAAAAACTATAAAGTTTTATACAAATGACTGAAGATGTATCATCTTCTATAGATTTTAAATAAGTGAGAAAAAAAAATTTTAGTTTTAATTATTTTATTTACTCTGATAGTGGTGGATCCACCGAAACACATGTAAGTAAAAATAAAAATAAAAGTTGACGCGGTTTAAAAAGAAGTTGGTGAAATTATTATATAAAATAGAAGAAATGACACAGAATAAATAAAAGTTAAACAATAGCTAGTTATTCGCAGTATCGTTGACCTATTCTAACGTACTGGACTACCTGGATGCACTATCGAATAATACTCACTCATCACAGACAAATGTAAACTAACTCCGGGCCATAAACAACCCGGCATTTTTATAGGTGGGCTAATTTAGAGTTCGAAAAAAGATAGATTTTCAATGTAATAATAAAATACAAAATCCTTCTGACGGCTTCTGGACAAATCTTAACTGTTAACTAATTTGAATGAATGAATACAAGGTGTTATAAAAAAGAAACCAATTATCTAAATGGGTACCTGGCTCTCACAGTACCGAGTGACAACAAAAGCCAGGCTTACCTTTACTATAAAAGACCGTTATTATTTACGTTAAAATTTTTAATCTCTATATCTTCCTTGAAAATTATCGAACCCACATTCCATTTAGATATTGTCACAATACATTGTGACCCAACCAGGAACTTAACCCCTGGTAGCATTTAAAAAAATGGTATTGTTCAGGATGATCAATTAATATTTATTTGATTATTTTACAGGTTATGAATTTGGGGTTAAGGTTCAGTTCATAAATTTCTGAGAATGTTTGAACAACATTTCCTACATTTAAATCCGTTTTGTAATGTGTAGTCTGGGTCAAGGGTCTTTTAAGGTTTTTTCTATTTCAAAATGAAATTTTTCAAATGACTGTAAGCTGTGTGGAAATGCATAAATTCTGAGTATTTTAAATTTACTGTAATTTTTTTTATTTTAAAGTTGGCTATATTGTTCAATACAGCCACTTTGCATGAGATTAAAATTTTCCTAAATGTACTGAAGTCTACTAACTTTACACATAATTTTAAGGACCTCTTGGTATTTGATATCTATTCAGCATTTAATTATGTTTGTTATTTTGGACAGGAATCAAGTGAAGTTTTTGTCCTAAATGATTTTGATGGTTTTTTTGTTTGTGTTCTTGCGTACTTGTGAATTGAAACTTAATTCTCCATTTGCATTAAAATTTCATGTGCATGCACATATGCGTGTATTAATAAGTTTTATTTTAATTTTAAACTAATGTTACTTAAAATATAGAGGAGGAATCTGATGAAGATGATGAAGATGAGGACGAAGAAGATGTCTTATCTGGATCAAAACAAGGCGAATTAGCTGCTGCCAGTTCAGGTAGGGTGATAATATTTTTAATTGCGTTTGAAATTGCCATTTCTTGCACCTAAATCTATAACATTCTCCAGTTGTGTCATTGTTCGATGTAAAATATATATGATATTCTTATAGGTAGCATTACTTATTTCAAAGAGCACATAACATGGGATCCACATTAGTTTTATGGGATACGCGATTCTGAAATTTTTTAGCCAGCCTTTGCAAAATCAATATAATATTAATAGAAGAATGAGTGTAGTGGTTTTTGTGCTGGCAATTCGCACTAGAATAGTTATGTCACACTTAACTTACCTCTTGGAATGTTGTGTTATAGCTTAAGGTAGCAATTTTTCTGTTTCACATTTTTGTACCTTAAGGCAAGAATATAACGTAGTGCCAGCCTTTGAGTCAAATTGATGCCATAATGAGATTTTAGCAAAGAATTAAAAAAATTATTTTTGGGAAATGTGTTTTGTGTGAATTGTAAATACTTTGCATATTGTATGTATTGAATAATTGGTGTTACACAATTATACTTTTTACAGTGTACTTTTTATGTTAAATGAAATTATAACAGCATCTTTAATCTCAGTTGTCTCAGATATTTTGTGGTTTATGAAACATGTCCTGATAGAGCTGCCCACATTTGGACCTCGGCATTGATTATTTTTTCAAAACTATAATTTTAAACAGCAAAACCCATTTATTTGATTGTAGATAATTATAGCTGGATTTTCTGTGTTTTTGGCTAATATTAGAGGGGCAGACTCCTTGTACATCAAGGTAAGGTATTTGCACACAGATGTAAACAATTGGAAAATTTAGTAGACCTGAAATTTTTCCTTATATGGTATTTATTCCCTTACAGATATGAATATTGGTTTTTAAATTTCTGATAGTAGCTTGCCTGGATTTTCGGTCTTATATTTTTGAAAATGTTCATGACTGTGTTCACTCGGGCTTCTGAGATTCAGATGTCCCTGTCAGGTCAGGCATTTTTTCTATCGCCACTTATTTCACTATACTCCGCACTATCATTAATGTAAACTACATTTGAACATGACAAAATCCTTAGTCACTCTTTCTCCTAAATGACAGTTAGATTTTAGTTGAGGCATTTTTCCAGATAACTAAATAAAAATCCTGGCATTTTACAGATAAAGAATATTTGTTTTTGAATTTATATAATACTATACATACTAACACGAAGAATTATGAAAGATAACAAAGAAACTGGTTATGTAATAACAGTATTTTATGATATCGTTCCTCCTGTTCTCTTATGACGGAAATTTCAAAAGCTATGGGTACACACTATACCAATAATATTTAAAATTCAATATAAAATAGAAATGTGGGGTCTTAAAGTTAGATCACAGTCTTAGACTGTGCATTATCTCATGTGCTAAAGAAAACTTTGATAAACTGTACAAACGGTTAGTATTTTATAGCAGCTAGTGCACATTAATAATAGTGTGAGATTTTATGTACTTTTGTTTATTGTAAATTATATTGATAAATCTTTCAGATGAAGACGAAGAGGAGGATGATGATAGTGATGAAGAAGAAGACGATGATAGTGATGAAGATGAATCAATTGCTGATGAAGATGATGAAGATGAAGATGAGGAAATACAAGTTCAGTCAAAGAAACAGAAAACACCACAGTCAAATAAGAAAGCCCAACAGAGCCCTAATAAACAGACACCTAACAATAAACAACCAGAAAACAAACAGGGAGCCACACCTCTGTTAAATGTAAGTAAATTCTAGGGGTGGTTTTTACATGTAATAAACATTACAGAATTTCAAAAATTAAACAATCTATAATGCCACTCTTTTAGGTTAAGGAATTTACATTAACCCATCTGCAGCGGTACGCGTAAAATTATGTGTCTTTGATAAGTGTGTAAGCATTCAACAGTCTGTTAGTTTGTGGAGGTCATTCAAGGCATACCCTAGTAACATGTGTAGTTTAAATGTAGCCAATGAAACGAGGTACAAGCTATGCTTTTCAGAAACAAAGTACGATACGTGGGAAATTTTCTATTGATGTCTAAATGTTGTGGTAAAACTGATTGTGTACATATTTTTTAAAGACCCTGTTCGAGGCTAATAGTTCATGGAAAAATTTAGGTAGAAGTGCGTTTAAAAGCTAGAATTGTAGAGGGGAATGTTTTACGTAGGAGTGTGATCTTTGCAAGGTCAAGCATAGCTCATTGTGTACAAGAGAGAGATCGAAACGTCTGTATTCTGTAATATTTTTACGTTCCCCTTTCTATAAGATTTATGGCCACCCTTCAAAAATATACTACAATTGTTATTTATGTATTTGTTCACAAAATCACGCTCTTTTATAGGTTGCTTTTATATATGTAATATCTGTACGAATGGTTCAATGAACTGAGTTGAAAGACGCGGGATTTTGTACTTTCCTTCAGTCTGACTGCATATCCCACTTCGTTTTTATTAGCCGTGGCGTATAGTGGTGAGTTTGTTTAATACGTTACGTTTAATACACGTACGTTACATCAAATTTTTTGTTAGACATTTTTCTATATACCAACTAAAAAAAAACAGGAAAAAAAAATATGTAGGCCTGAAATTTTAGCTTCAAAGCTGAAAATGTACACGAATTGCAACATGTTTTTCGTAAGTTAGCTTTATAAGGCAAAAAAAAAACGGATTTGCATGGTTTTTTTAAAACAACAGCCAACAATTTGTGAACGTGTCATAAAAATTTCAAATTTTTTGGATAAAAGATGGATAAAAAAAACAATTCAAACGGCGGCTTCAATGCTACGGATGTTGCTAGCGTCTGTCGTTCACTTCAATGCGAGGTTTACGGGTTAAGAACTTAAGGTCTTGGATACCTTATGACCTTTATGTGGAATATTAACTGGTATTGGCAATGAATGTCTGTATTTTTGCAGTGAAAACCGTAAGATTTTATAGCAAGGGAGACACAAAATTAGAAAAAATTGTTACCTCAACAAAGAATTCAGTCATCCTATGTCTGGTCACCAACCATATTGTTTAAAAATGCCTTTGTGATTTAAACATACACTTTTTTTAGGGGCAGGTCCCCTTTAGTTACTTAAAACTGTTATTACTTATTATTAAGACAGAGAGAATAATGTAAATGTTCACATGAAAAATTTAATTCGGTGGCTAGGTTACATTCTTCTTCATGTTTTATGCCCTCATTCTTGAAAAAGTGAGTTTATGAACTTTGAAGCCCCTTATTTTAAGTAAAAGAATGCATTTGGTATGTGTGGTACAAATTTCACTTTTTTATTATTATTTTTAGGGTACTGCACAGCTGTCTGGCAAGAAAAACAAGAAAAAGGGCAATCAAGAAACTCCTAACCAGAAGACACCGAATCAGAATGATTTGAAAGCAAAAAATCAGAAAACACCTAACGAGTCTGGAACACCTGCTTCACAACAAAAGAAAAAAATTTTAGAAGCCGGTGTGCAAGTAAAAGAGATCAAAGAAGGCACAGGCCAAGTTGCAAAAAGTGGTCAGATGGTGAGTAAAATGATGATTACATCTTATTTTAATTAATTGTATTTGTTTACAGTTTTATTTTGTGTAATTATTTGCAGAAGGAACAAATACTTTTTCAGTAATCAGTGGTAATTTTTTTTCATTTACAGTCTTAAAAAGTATCTAAAAATTGTCAAGCTTCCAGTGTTTTTTTTAAGAGTTGTAGCCCAAATAAGGAGTTGCAAATCTCTTGTGTAAAGTGTTTGGGCTCTAATTAATTTTATTTGTTAAGCTTGTGCTGATTGAAAGAATAAAAGAAAATATTAGTTCTGTTAGATTATGATTTTTTTCCACATTTTTGTTTGTTGCATTTTTAAGTCATGTTCATGATAAATTGGATAGTCATTTGTTCGGAAGTAAAGCAAAATTAGTGTAAATAATGTGAATAGTTCTTAACAGGTAATTACCCTAACACCTGTCCACAAGCTTGTTTATTTTGCAATGATGCAGGGCAATGTAGGCTTACTGACCTTGTTGTAACCTGTGTCAGTAACTAGGCAATCTTTATGTAATTTTTCACTAATTATTAAAAAAAAACTGGTCAATGAATTTGCTGTTCTTGACATCTATGTGTTATGTGGGCTTTTGTATCTTTTAGATATAAAAAGAAATTAAAAGCTTCTGGTTAATAAAAATTAGTCTGTTTATTGAAGTGTGTTAGTTGGTAGTTATGATCCTTTTTGAAGAACTGATTGAGAGAAGTCAACAAGTTACAAGAATATTAAATTCTGTTTTCGGAAGAATATTAAATTCTGCTTTTGAAAAAAGATACAAGATATGAAAACAATATGGTTTTTTTTTTACTTTCTCTTGCCTATATTAACCCTTTGAGGATAAACTTTCGGAACAATTTTTTTTTGGGTCAGTTCAACAATTTTTTAGCCCATTATCAGTGAGAAGTTCGAAAAAGACCACAGTCAAAAAGGTCGTTTTGCAAGCATTAGTAAAAATCTTCTCATAACTTTGGTTATATAAAAGGTATTATTCTGATTTTTTTACCGAAATGTCAAGAAATACTTGCAGTTTTAATCCATTTTGCTAGATGTTCAAAAAAATTATACATTTTTTTTGTCAGTAGCCTTTTTTTATAAAAAAATAAAATTGAAGTTTTTGATTTTTTTTTAATGAAAACTATTAACAATTTTACTATGGGAAACCTATTAATTTTGTAGAGAACTTTGTTCTGTACATGCTTATAAATTTTGTTGAAGTTAAATTAAAAAGTTAACACGCAAAAACGTTTTTACATGACAAAATTCAAAATCACGTCCAACATGCTTAGAAAAATTAATTTTCTCACATATATCAATCCTTTGATGATTCATTAGATTTCTGAATACAAATTCAAAAAATAAATTACACTAATTAAGAAACGAATAATAAACACTGAAATTAATATCTAACTGCACTAAATTCTTTACAAACAAACACAAAAAACAAATCACACATGATTGACGAACGATAACCTCAAACTAAACACAAGACAACAACACAATTACGCGCAATACATTCAGTTCTGCTCCCGGCAAACAGCTGATTGAATAAGAAATTATTTTTGAATGTGTAGACATAATATAGCAGAACAAACAATGTAATATGAAATTAAATATACATAATATTTTATTTCCTGAAATAACCAAAACGCATTTAGGACACGTTTCATGTTGTTATATAAACAGTGACAATATAAATACGATGGGCCGACGAATCGGCCCTTGGTCCTCAAAGGGTTAATATATAGGAAGGAAAGTATTGTTTTCATGTCGATTTTTCGAGTTTTCACCGGATCCACACGTTTTCAAGACCCCTTGAATCCAAAAAATATGTTTTAAGCAATTGATCTGTGTGTGTGTGAACAGAATATCTCAAAAACGGAACATTGTACGAAATTCAAACTTGAAACTTAAGTTACATACCACTACCGGACCCGACACGAACATTTTCATCAAAATAGGTCAACCGGAAGTAGTAGTTTATTCGTGTCATTTTTCACTTTTTTGCGATTTTCTCAGAGACTGGTCCTATGATATTTTTTTTAAATTGCCTGGTTTACTAAATTTTTTATGCTCTACAAGATAGGGTGGGCGCCATGTTTGCTGAAATTCTTGGTGAGGCTGTTTTCATGTAAAGAAATTGTTTTTTTAAGATTACGGCTTTAATATGCATTTTAGCGCAAAAATGTATGTAATAAAAAATGTAGAAAATTAAAATTCTACAGCTTTTATTTCAAACATTTTTTTTGTATAACGCGTAGTTTAGCGGTAATTAGCGATTTTCTGTTGTTTTTTTCTCACGAAAACGTGTGAAAAAATGATTTTTTTTAGATTTCGGGCGTAGTGTGCATTTTACGATAAAAGTGTATATAATCAAATTTATAGGAAATTAAAAGATCTACGACTTTTATTTAAAGCATTTTTCTCTACAGAACCTAGTTTAGCATGAAAGAGTGATTATCCATTTTTTTAAGCCAAACTGAGGTAGATTTTCATTTTACATCTTTCACTCATGATTAAAATCATGAGTGAAAGATGTAAGGTTATGTTTATTTAGGTTAGTTTTTTTTGTTTATTTCTAATGTTTTATTATTAATCTTAGGTATAATTTTTTTATTGGTATTCACTAATTCTGCCAATGATGAACAAATAATTGTTTAGAGTGAGTAATATTTAGTCACTGGTTGTGAAAATTATTAAGCACATCTTTGTTACATACATACATCGAATTTGTTGAAATAAACATCTAAAGCTAGAGTGTGCATAATTTTATGAAGTCATATGAGTGTACAAAGATAAATAGAAGTCTGTTGTTTGTTACAGGTGGCTGTATATTACCAGGGAAGGCTTAAATCAACTAACAAAATGTTTGATGAATGTAAGAAAGGTGGTGCTCCATTCAAGTTCCGTTTAGGCAAAGGTGAAGTAATAAAAGGCTGGGACGTTGGTGTATCTGGTATGAAGGTTGGAGGCGTTAGAATGATAACATGTCCACCAAACGCTGCGTAAGTAATTTTTTTAAATCTTATTTCATTTTTAAGTGGTGCATATTTTTTAAAGATTAAACCAAACTCCTTCCTCGAAAATCAATTTGTTCTGTGTCATTGTATAATTCTGACTACTTATTGGTTTATAAATATGCTCTTGTTTTGAGTAGTATTTGGTTTTTCTTATTAAAAGAAATATTTCTGAAATTTAATGGTGATCATTACAGAAATATAGGTGTGACAAATATTTATGCGAATAATTCCTGGTGAAGAAAGTAAACATTTAGTTCAGGGCTTAAAAATAATTCTGAGTATGCTTAGTTGATGTTATTTTCTTATACCTCATGTGCCTGTTTAGTAAACAAGTGTACAAACGAGTCAGTAGGAAATGGCAGTACTGACATGGGTTGTGAATGAGTTACAAGTAAGTGTATAAACACATACCCTTGTAGATAAATTATTCTGATGTTTCACATTTGTTCTAAGTTATTTTCTGACGAGATCAGAAAACTTAATGGCTACTAAGAAGTATTTAGTAGATGCTCATTAAGTTGAATATCGAAAATGACATTTACATAATCTTTTAACTTCTGTAAACAAACGATACTTCCAGAAATAATGGAAGCTGGCTACTAAGGCCTAGTATGTAGTGTGCCATATGGGGGAGGAAAATTGTTACAGCTAAAAATATCTCGTTTTAAGTCTCGTCCTAAATTGGTTGATTGAAATAGTGTAGTAAACTACAGTGAAACTTCTTGAAAGGGACTATCAATGTTGTCTCTGAAAAATTGTGATATGTTAGAGGTGTCAAAACATTGCAGGTTTTTTCTGTGTAATAGTTACTGTAAACTTTATTCCAATGCCATTATGATTTATTTTATCAACAAAAATGAACTGTAGACACCGATTGACTATCAAAATGCACCCAAGAGGTATTAAGAGTCGTCTTGATCAACAGTGAAATTACTTCGCCTGAAACATTTTGACTTTTGGTACATCTATTTTTTTTGCTTTGTGACAAATACCTGTATTACAAGCTGCAATCTTTCCAACCTATTCAATTTTACTTATAACAAAGCACATAACGATGACTACAACTTTAGTCATGTTAGTGTTCACCAAATGTGCATAAAGGCAGTATATAGCAGAACATACTGCACAGTTTGTGATGTGGACGTGTGAAGCGCAAGTTCTTGGTTCACCTACAACAAGCAGCTGGTCTCTTTGATAAGTTATATAAGCTTAAAACCTAATAAAAGCAAAAGTAAAATGAAAATCAGAAATTATTTGGTGTACAGTTCGACAAGGTGGCATTTCATGTTGACAAGACACCTTGCAAATAAAGAAACGAAATTGTGTGGATCAGAACGCTAAACTTGTAGCTAGTGCACATTGTATCACTTCACAGGTGATCTAATGTGCCTAGCCTTATAGTAGAAGATGTAATGTTTCTTGAATTGTCTAACATTAAACCCTTTCTTTAACCCTTTGACGTGTAAGGCTTTTGCTGATAGGTACGCGAAAATGCACAGGCCGATTTTAACAAAAATATAAACATTTTTTCATACTACCACCAAATATACAATTGTTCAGATACAGTAATGAAAAAAATCAGACTTACCAAAAAGGTTCTACAAATTCGTGTGATATGGTTCAAAATTTATTGCATTGACTCAAAATTTAAAAAAAAAAATTAATATTAAATTTTTTATACAAATAAAAAAAATTCATTTTCCCAATGATTTATAAATTTTTTACACAATTAAAATCTTGATACCCACAACACATGATAACTCCAGTTCATTATAAACAAAATAAAAAAAATCATCAAAATATACACAGTAGTTCTTGAGAAATAGTTGTTTTTATAAACTACTCGGACGGCACTACCTCAAAATAGACACGTGGATACATTGTAAACAAACATGCTTTTCTCTTATCCGATATTACGCAGTTAAAAAAAAATTGATCATTTCGTTATTCGATACTATCGTAATGTCTATTTTCTTAGCTTCATTTTAAGCATACACTTTCCCCATCTATCGTGAAACATACGAACTATATTTCGTTTTTATAAGAGTACCGATAGATCGTTACCATATGCGCTTCGGCACAATAGCAGGGTAACGATATATCGTTACCCTACACGTAAAAGGGTTAATAATAATAATGTATAATAATAATAATTAATAATAATAATAATAATAATGGTTAATAATGGTTCAATAGTAATGAGTGGAAAATGTAGGCTGATCAATTTTAATCATTTGTGTTATTTTTATTGTTACAGGTATGGCCAGAAAGGTTCTCCGCCACAGATTCCACCAAATAGTACTTTAGTGTTCCAAGTTGAATTAAAATCTGTTAATTGAATGACTTGATGGTGCAAACAAAATATTAAAACAAATTACGATAACTGAACTCTTATGTAAATATAACGGCTATCAAACTAAATGGGTTTGTTTATGAAAACATGTAGGGAAGTTTTTTTTTAAATGAACATAAAACAATTTTATGACAATATCACATTGAATTATTATGGATCTACATTTTACTGGGTGAATTAAATATCTTCAGTAAAATATTCTAATAACAATGTTATTGATCAGTATTCAGATATTTAATTAAAAACAGTAGACTGTATTTTATTTTGTAATTCTTATTTCATTAGTTAAGGCTTCATGTTTCCATGAATTAATTAGTTACAGAGTAAAGTTTTGTGGAGGTGTTGCAATTTTCTGATCGTTCGTCATTCATTAAATACTTATTGTGTTGCCTTTGCATTTTATACTGTTCATTTAGTAAATTTTTGTCTAGTTATAAAGGAAGTTCATATATGAGATGAAGAAAAATATACAAGTTGTGTAAAATTGTTATTTTTTGAGATGGTGTACTTTTTTTTTGATTAGTTTATGAAGTTGAGTGTGTGAAACATATTCTACATTTTAAAGTGTTAAGTATTTTTTTTATAATTTTCTGTTAAACTATGATTAATCGTTACTATTCAATTTGAATTGAAATATTAGTGTAATTTTAAATCCAAAATATGTGAAATAGGACTATTATTACGTATGTATATTTACCTATTGTTTTTACCATCCTTTTGTAATTGTATCGTTGATTACCTTTCAATATTTTGTAATTTTTGAATTAGTTGTAATTCAATGAATAAATAAAGACTGTTTAATATATTTATTGGTTTAATTATTACCCAGTCAAATAATATTTCTGTAACGAGACACTTTTTCTACAATAATATTTATATACTTGTTTTTTACTTTGACTTGCCAATATGCATATAGGAAGGGAAGTATTGATTTCAAGTTGATTTTTCAAAATATAGTTTTCACCGGATACACACGTTTTCAGACCCCCTGAACCTAAAAAACATGTTTTTAGCTATTTGTTTGTGTGTGAACAAAATATCTCTAGAGCGGAATGTTGTACAAAGTTGAAACTTGAAACTTAAGTTAGGTACCACTAGAGGACCCAACACTAACATTTATTCTTATAATTTTTCACTTGCAATTTTCAAATTGCATAAAAGTTGTTCAAATTGCCTCAATTATTACACTTTTTAATGCTCTACAAGATAGGGTAAGTGCCATGTCTGCTGAAATTCTTGGGGGGCTGTGCTCTCGTAAAATAAAATGTTTGTTTTTAAGATTGCAGCCTTAATATACATTGTAGCACTAAAGTAGATAATAAAAGTAGACAATTTAAAAATCTACAACTTTTACTTCAAACATTTCTTTGTATAAGGCTTAGTTTAGCAGTAATTAGTGATTTTCTGGGTTTTTTTCATGAAAATCTGAAAAAAATTGATTTTTTTTAAATTTCGGCCTTAGTTTTATTTTCATTCTACGACAAATGTGTATCAGATTTATAGGAAATTCAAAGATCTACGACTTTCATTTTAAGTATTTTTCTCTACAGAGCCTTGTTTAGCGTGAAAGAGTGATTTTCCTTATAATTAAGCCAAACTAAGGTTGGTTTTCATTTGCATCATTCACTCATGTTTAAAATTAGGTTCGTTTTTTTTGTTTATTACTAATGTTAGGTTTTATTGTTCATTATTTGCATTGGCAAGAGAAAGTTGTGCGAGTGTTTCACGCCAGATTTTTATATAAAATTTCCTATCAAAAGATATTTAGAGCAACAAGTGTAATGGTTGGTATAAGGTAGTTTTTTTATTTAGTAAACAGCCAAAAAACTGGTTAGTATTCCTGGAGCTTTTAAGTTAAAATAAATGAACGAGATGGTTTTACTTTTTTTTCACTGGGTTTAAAAAGTATGACTTTTTATCATGTATACCAGCCTTCTGGAAAGCACTTGCTGTCAATCCTGCAAATGCTAATATCCACTTCTTATTCATTCACCAAAGAGGGTGGAGTAATTAGATTCATTACTCTTGAAGGAAATAAGTGTCGCACCTCTTCATTTTATGTTCTTTAAGAAAAGAACTATGGAACTAACAGGTAAAGAGCAATTAATTTCAACACGCCAACATTCTACCTGTGACAGTAGTTTTGGTACAAATGACTTTATTCAAAGAGGTTGACTCTTTAGCTTCCTCAGTGTAGAGTTGCTCTTTTCATGTCATTCAAAAGTCACTTTGTTTGTTCACTTAAGGTCATAATGCAAAATGAAAATGACATAAGCGAGTCATATCCAGGAAAATATATGTTTTGTGTGTGTAAACAATGAAGAAAATTTATCTTCCCTTTTTATAAAATTCATATTTACAATGCGCTAGTGTCTAAAAAATAATATACATCTGTTACATACATAATAATTTCACTAGATTACAATAACCAATTAGTTTCTATACCATTCTCATCTTCTGAATCACTCCACAAAACGACTTTTTCAAGTATTTAATTATAAATTTTGTACCCAGGATTGCTATCACCATCTTGCAACCATTCTTGCTCTAATTTTTTGGGACATCCTCTTTTAAGAACCTTTAGGATTTAATTATGTGAGTAACGTTGTTGTCCATATCAGACAGACCACATTTTGCAGCAGACCATTTAATTTGTCCACTGAAACATCAGCTGGCACACGTTTACAAGGTCATTGCTAACCTTACTATTCTTTAGTCCATTGTAGTGGGTCCCGTTTTTAGGGGTATTCTGTATTTGGCAAACTAAACAAAATGAAAAAGTAGTTGTTCATGTTATCTGTGCCTTTTACTATGATAGTTTTAGTTAAGCTTCCAAGCACAAATGACTTCTTTATTTTTGATGTAAAACGGGATGAGTAAGTTATACTTTATTTACTGTTAACGGTACGCTAGAATACAGCTGGTCTTGTTAGGTTGAACATGTGTTATTATCAAAAACATTTTTCTTTGTTTTGTAGTACCATATTACATCAGTGTACTGTCTATGGAACATCATAGTATTTTTACGTGAAAGTAATTAGAGAATGGCTTTTAGTAAAGCGGGAAAACAACAATATTGGAAAATAAAATGCAGTACATAAAAGCTGATTTAATACTTCTGAAAAAGAAGATAGAATCTGGTGTAAAATTTTGTAAGAAAAACCTATTATTAGACGATTACCTTGCTTGGTGTGATATGTATTAAATACTTAAAAACAGTGTTTGTGACTTCAGAACTGGCAGATTAAGAACAACTGACCATTCTTCTCTTTATTCCAAAAGAGTTGCTTGAATGAAATTGCCAACAGTACAGGTCTCTAAACTAAATTGGTGTTTTGTGTTACCATATTGTAACATTTGGTAGAACTTGTGCATTTTGCTAAGAGCTGCAGAACAGACATGCACACTAGCAGCTGAATTTTCTGTTCCTCGTCTTTCCCATCACGTACAGTCGTGTAGAAATACGTAAATAATCCTGTGCTAAATCATGCACAATATCAGTACTTACAAAACCCCCTTGATTGTTTCCAAAGTCGATTGACTGACACCCATGATGCCATTTTAGTAATAGCATCTGTTTCTAAACTATTTTTAGTTACCCATGGTGGCTTACTAAAGCATATTGCATGTATACTTGGTGCAAAATTTTAATCTGTAATTGGTTTAACGATTGTAATACTTTTCTTTGGATATGATATTTTCGTCAAATAGTGTATTTGTTTATTTATATTTAATTGCGAAATAATATGGTATATGTCACTATAAATCCGTAAAACTATTACAGTATTATGTAATACTTCGGGTACAATAATACAAAAATGTAACTAATGTAGAATAAGAATTATAAGAAAAGTACTAAGTTTCGCGTAACCAATAAATCAAAGTAACACGAGGTCTAGTTTAGTACGAGCCATTCTGTACTGCTTGCAGTGGCATGCCTCGCAATGTTTGCTTCACGGTTCTCAGCAAAGTGTAAGCTCTATACCATATGTTACATTTGTGCTGGGTTAAATGAAAAGGTTTGCTTGTTGTAACATAATGTTACCAATTCAAGTGTTTAGAAGAGATTATATTTAAAGTTTTACATTTATTTATAAATAAATTGATTATTTTTTTTTATCTACATTTCCAAACAGTTATTTATTTTAAAAATAATTCCTTATAATGCATCCTGCAGTTTGAAATTAATTCTATTTTTTATAATGAATTTATATAAATATTTCACTAACCTTCTTTTTAAACTTCGCCAACTTTTATCTTTACTTACACGTGTTTCAGTGGATCCACCATCATCAGAGTAAATAACATAATTGAAACTAAAAAATATTTTTATTTATTTAAAATCTATAGATGATACATCTTCAATCATCTGTATAAAACTGATATGAAATGAATTTCCTCTAATTTATCCCTTCTCATATTTACTGTAGATAGCAGCAGCAGTCAATATCACTTCATCATTCTTAAATTTGACCTGTTCCTTCAAAATGTTCTGATTTTGCTCTTTTAAATATTTATAAATATGGAACGTCTCTTATTTTTCAATTTTATTTTATTTTCTATATTACATTCTTGTATTATATTAAAATGTTCATCTATTCACCAAATTTATGTTTTTCCTTTTTTATATGATTGGTATAGTTAGATATAATGTAGTCACATTTCTATAGATTTTAAATAAATAAAGAAAATTTTTAGTTTCAATTATGTTATTTACTCTGATGATAGTAAATCCACTTTAACATGTGTAAGTAAAGATAAAAGTTGACACAGTTTAAAAAGAAGGTTACTACTGAAATTCATTATAAAAAATAGTTAATTTATTTTGTTTAGCTTTTGTAAAAAAAGAAGTATTTACTAGTGAAAACCCTAGTTGACTTACCAATAAATTTTAATTCCTTGTAAAATTGGTAAGATAATTGTAGTGCATCGCAGTTGTTGGCTGATTATATCTATCAAATGACTGACGTCATTTTTTTATAGGGTGGCTTGTCATCTCTGGACTTGCTAGATAATATCAAATCTCTATAAAAACAGCTGTTTAAGAGTAGAACTATGATAATCAAATTAGTATGAATTCATAGTTTCAATCATTTCTTCTGTTTACTTTATATTGAATGCATAAATTTTTTAGCGATATTGATTTAATTAATTCACTGATTTGAATTAATTGTTAAAAGAATTATTCTTTACAGCTTTATTTTATTTGTTGTGAAGCTGAATGATGAACATTATGCATACTGTGCATCAGTCAATAGTTGTATGATTTGACATGAATTTCATAAATTCAAAATTTTTGGTTGTTAAAAATTAAATAACCAGTTATCAGTGGTAGTAATAAGCATACCTTCATTTCTTTAGTAGTACCTACTACTGCTCTCTTATAATGTTTAATAATTGTGAGTTACAATTTAAGTTTGTAATTCTTTTATTTTGTATTGACAGGTGTTAATAGTGAGGGTAGGAGTCGTTTATTAGCTTACATGTGAAACGTTGCGTGGAAAGTTTCAAGTAAATTTTGTTTTGTGTTTATAAAAAACATGCACAAATTGTTATGGTGAAAATATGATAATCTTTTTTGTGAATGCAAGTTTAAAATTAGCAGCCAAACTTGAAATATTGTAATACACCATAAGACAATTAATCAGATCTTGCAGATCTTGTATTTTCTAAAATATATATCATCAGTTTTAGACCATGGAATTCAAGAACGAATTTCTTGTTTTTCTTTTAGTATCTTGCACTAACATTAATTATTGTAATTTCTTTCTGTTGTATGATTTCTTGTAAAAATCCCAAAATAATACAAAAATGAAGACAGTTTGAGGAAGAAGTGGTGCAAATAAAACTTTAGGAATTTTACTGTTAGGATTCACCACTAAGAATAAATAGTATAGTCCTATCAAAACAAATTGAACCTGCCAACAGAAAAAAATAAATCAGAAATCTAAAACAACAATGATTTTGCTATTGTGTCAGAAAAAGTTCATTACATAATTAACAACTATAATTCCGGATTAGAAGGGTTATGCTCATTAAAAATTAAAAAATTTTAATTATTGATGATTTCTAGAACAATTTTTTTTTATTTAGTACAAAGTACAATTTTTACTGATTAATTTACACAAAGCACACATCAATCATTGAAGCTATTTTCCAACTTGCTGATAAAAATGATTGCTGAGCTTTTTTTCAATATTTTTTATAAAAAAGCCATTTCTCTTGAATAAAAATGGGACAGCTCATTGGTCTAGTGTTCAGGACAACTGGCTTCAATGCCAGTGGTCCCAGGTTTGATTCGTGGTCAGGGCAGGCATTTTTTTCAACTGTATACCATCTCATAATATTACTTACGCACAAACTAAGGTTTATGTAGGCATCGCCAGTCAATAAAAAAAGACGACATGCAGAATAAAGAGTTTCAAAATTATAAGTAATTTAACAATTCCTTTCTTCATTTAACAATATTTACAATATAAGCAGTAACACAGTTGCTGCATATATGTATCATTAGAAAATATTAAATTCCTTACGTATTTAGTAGTGAAGATTTTTAAGTTTTTTTTTAATTTTACTTGGATTTGTATCAACAGCTAGGTTATTAGCGACTTTGAGATAAGAAACAGTGGGTTAGAATATGTAATAATCTTCTAGACACTAGTTAAGAATCAAACCTGGGACCTTCTGGTTTACATCATAGCACATTAATCACAGCATCACAGAGGTGGTCTAATTTTCAAATCAATTTCTATCAACTTTTCTGTACTTTTGCTTTCTGCTCTATCACCTCTACGAGCATATTGTGTAGCCCACATTATTATGGCAGAGTCTGTTCTCCATTATAGTTATCCTGATCATTCTTCCAACGTAACAGAAAATGGCGCTGGAAACAATATCAAAAGCATCAGGATTCTTCAAACAATGAAACAGAAGTGGTATTGTTTTCTTCTGATACATATAATTGAAGCAATTATGTTAACTGATCTTCAGTGTCTAGAATTCAGACCCTTATTTCTCTAATAAAATACTTTACAAACCATTCATCCCTTGATTGATACTGTTTTGTAAATACTACATGTTCCCTGATATTTAGGAGCTTTTAAAATAAGCTTTTTGGTTACTTTCCTCATATATACAGGTTTAGATTCCATAAACAACTACAAATATTGTTTGAATGCATGCATTTTGAGAAATAGATGATTGAAGTATAATTTTCTTACCAGTTGCAATTGTGTAAGATGTTTTTTCCACCAAATTGATTTTTTATATTCTGGTCTTATTGCTGTCAGTAAGTAATAACAGTACATTACAGTGTGCACAAACGAATTCATCATTCCAAAAACGACTACGCAAGCACCTAAAACAAGAAAAAGATAAGACATTTTCTACCACACATTATAGTGATCTATATCTTGGAACCATGGTATAGGCACTATACACATTGGTTTCTATTTTTTATTTCCACTTGTTCTATATGAAAATATAGGGAAGGAAAGTACTGGTTATAAGTTGATTTTCCAAAATCTAGTTTTACTGGAAATACACGTTTTCCCCATGAACCCAAAAAACATGCTTTTAGCGATTGGTCTGTGTGTGTGTGTGTGTATGTGAACAAGTCCAAAGGTGAAACTTGAAACTTAAAACATTAGTTAGGTGCCACTAGGCAATCTAACACTATCATTTTCATCAACATTGATCAACCAGAAGTAGTAGTTAATTCGTGCAATTTTCAGAAAGGCTCCTTTTAATTTTTATGTTTTTAAGATAGGGTAAGCACTACGTCTGCTGAAATTCTTGGGGGCTTGTGCTCTCAATGGTAAAAAATGTTTTTTCAAGATTGTAGCCTTAATATGCATTTTATGTAAAAATTGTATATAAATTAAATTTGTAGGAAATTGAAAAACCTACAAATTTTATTTCAAGTGTTTTTTTCTACAACACTTAGTTTAGCATCAATTAGTGATTTTCTGTACTTTTCTCATCAAAATTGTTAATAAAGAGGATTTTTAAGATTGCGGCCTGTATGCATTTTACGACAAAAGTGTACATAGTGAAAGTTATAGGAAATACAAAAACCTACAACTTATTTCAAACAGTTTTTTTTACAGATCTTAGTTTAGCATCAATTAGTGATATTCCGTATTTTTAAGTCCTACAGAGGTTGATTTTCATTTTGCATCATTCACTCCTGATTAAAATTAGGTTATGTCTTTCATTTTACATTTTTACTCATGATTAAACATTGGGTTATACGAGTATGTTTAATTATTTTGATTTTCAAGAGACTCGTGTGAGTCACACCAGATTTTTTTGGTGCACGTTAATTTTTGAAACTGTCAAAATTAAAATTACATTAATCTAAGATTTATTAACAGTTAAAGGATTTGACAGAATATTGTGGGTTCAAAACCACTGATCATTAGCTGGTAAATAAAGAAGTGATATAGGTTTTAGTTTAATAGATCAATTTTCTACTTTGTTGATGACAAAGCCACATTAGCAATTCGGTGCAGAAATGTACTTCAAACCTTCAGTGAGCCGTAACCATAGTTAGTATGTGAATGAAAAAGTCTAGTTTTCCAACTAGACTAGGCAAAATATTTGGAACATGTAAAATTTGACAGAAAAGGATCAGTCAATCCATGCAACTATCAATGATAATGCTGTACCTTACACCAACAGAGCACAGTATCTTGGGATGATGATGATGATGATGACAGAAAGCTGGTGTGGAAAGAACATGTTAAGATGAAAAAAGAAACAAACAAAGTATATAAAGTAATCAAAGACGTTTTGCCTTCTAGTTAGAACTGTTAAATGCCAGTTTTAAAAATTATCACTCCTTTAGCATAATTGCCCAAACCAACATGGATAGGGGGTGTGCTTAAGCAAGCCATCTAAATAGAATCCAAACATTACAAATTAAGGAAGATTATTTATTAGTTTATGAAGCGGTACGCACTGCAAAAGTAAAAGAAGCAGTGAAAAGGTAAAAGTTTTTTATAAAAACAAAACATGGTTTCTGCTGCTGTGATGCTAACTAGTTACTTAAAAAAAATAATTGTAAAATCTAAAAGTTAGTTATACATAACAAGTTGCAGTGGATCTGAAATAAAGCACATACCTGCTGTGAAACTTGTGATGTACCAAGAAACAATAACCATTAAAGAATGATGATAAATATGTAGAAAAGAGATTTGATTGTAATTTTTTTTAAGAACCATGAATACCTGTAACAATAAAAAATTTACAAAATATTTACTGTAAAATACATTATTTAATTGTTAACTACACTGATAGTACATAAATGTCTGGCATAATTAGTAATACATTACAGTAGTATAACTTTGTAATATTGTCATTGCATTTTACCAACCTAATTGAGGAAAATTTATAATCCTTCTAAAAAATGTTTGTGTTGATCCACCGGGTGGGTCTTAAGGTAAAGTCATCGCCGCAAGTCAGCTGTTTAACAGCTGATTTTCGGAGACGAAGGTTCCTGGTTCAAATCCTACTAAAAGTAATTACTTTTATACACATTAGAACACTACAGTGGTTACCGGTGTGTTTTGATGGTTGGTACCATACTCTCTCAGTATTGGTCAGCCTGGGTCTGTACAAGACTGCACGTCATACACATCATCCTCATCTCATTGAGTCATGTGGTTCTGCTTATTGTTCTGAATTGAATAGATTGGAACGCACACACATTAAAGATTAAAAAATGTTTGTGTTATTCTTTAATACATTTACTTGCCAATAAGGTATGTTGGCCACCTATCAAAACTAAATTGACCAAATTTTGGTTACCAACTGAGAATACCCTGACTTGATTAAAATTAAAAATGTAATATTACAATGAGAAAACGAAATGAATGTTTACATTAAAAAAACAATAATATTCAAGCAATGGTTACTTATATGGCACAGTAGTTAATGTGCTAGACTGTAAAGCAGAACTTCCCAGGGTCAATGCTCGGGGTCAAGAAATTTTATGTGTTAAAGCCTACCATTATTATTCTTCAACCAACCATTGTAGCTAATGATCAACCTGTTGATGCAATTTTAAATGTTGTTTAGGTCAACAGCCGAAAGGCTGGTTTGAACCTCTAGAGGTTTTACTAAGTAAAAACGAGGAGTGAGGTGGTTTACCGTTGCCTTCCTCACTGAGTTGAAAGAGTATGCTTATCAGCATGCCAGGCCCTCCAAACAGCACTCACTTTCCACCCTGCAAATGACACCTTCACTTCATTCACCACAGGGTCTGGCTGCATAGTGAAATTCATTACTCTCAGAGGAGATAACTCTGACTAGTGTCTTCTACACCTCTACCTCTTCTGTTCTTAAATAGTTCAGTCATATAAGTGGCTGACTATGTGATAAGAAACAGAACTATTTTTTTTTAGCCCTGGACCAAACAGATAGAGTGCAATTAAAATGACACTCCACCTGCCCGTTTTGGGCATAAAATTTTAAATGGTTAGACTAAAATGAAATAGTACTGTATAGCTACGAGCACACAAGCTTACGACAAAACAATAAAAGAATATAAAAATGATCTGTACATACTGTGTCTAGTAAATCAACAACTCTGCTCATGTAGAATATATGTGTGTTAACAATTATCTGGAAAAAAAATCAATTGCAATAAAATTTGATCATGTTTCTTCATAGACTAGATAATTAAAATATCAAAACTAATTACTTCTTTTCGCCATTTTTCTTCTTCATTTACTACGAAAACTTTCATTTCTATTTTAAAGTGCCTCTTAAGTTTGGTAACTAGTTTCAGTTGTGAAACAGTGGGTTTTAACCCTTAAGGCTCCGGCTATTCCATACTGTTCCACTTCTAATACACAGTGGCCGTATTACATTCCTTTCCCATGACGTCACACACATTCATATAACTAAATGAATGTGAGATTTTACTTGTGTTATACACCGTGAAAAACCATTTGTAAAGCATTTTATCTACACATATATGTATATTTCACAATTCAGGAGAATGACATAAGGGTGACTTGTTTGGGAACACTGCAGGTAGTATTTTGTTGTGCGCCACTCCCTTCCCCCTTTGCTACAACGTTCATTAGACCCCAACGTTTGTAACAAAAGCCAATTCCTATAGAAAAATGTCACAGCTTTCACACAAACTAAGAATCATGTTTTTATGTTGACGTATGGATGGCCTGCATGTGATATCTGTTTATATAACAATTTTCAACACTCTAGCCTACCCTTCACAGTAAAATAATAATAAAATATTCCCCTTTCAACATATTCTATTTCTGTAAACTCTATTAGTTGCGTTGAAGTATTCTCTACAAAATAAATAAAATAATGACCGTGTAGCACATGGGTTAATGTGTTAAAATGTTTAGGGTCATACCCAGACCTTCCATTCTGCAGTTTGGCACACTAACCACTCTGCAACAGAGGTAGCCAAAAAACTTATTAATAATTTTTAACCAATAAAATTTAAGTTTGTTTTACCCAGCTATATAAAGGAAGATCTTTCAATTTTGTAACTTTTGTTCTTAAATATTCTTCTAATATTAATCAAAATGTTATAATACATGTAGGTTATACTTTTAACTTTTTTATAACTACTGTGAGAAATGTAATTTTAAGATAAGATAAGGCTGTGTCCATGAACAGCAGTAATGTATTAAACACCAGACTGCAAGGTGGAAGGACCACAGCCTGATTCTCAGCTAGGATCTAGAACATTTTTGCACTATTCAGACCTACAGGCAATTTAGGTTTAACACCCAACATGTTTGCTATTGATTGAGTAGTTGATGCAACGTAAATAATTTAAAAAATTTATATAGGCTACAAAATAATGAATGTACTGGCTGCCTCCGTAGTGTAGTGGTTAGCACGCAAGACTACAATGTAGAGGTCCTGGGTTAGATTCCCATCTAGGGTCTGGAAATTTTCACAAGTCAAAACCTCAGTTACAATCATATAACCAACCGTAGTCACTAAACGCCAAGCTGTTATTTAAATTTATGTTAAATCTATATCGGAATGACAACTCATAATTTTTATACTAGATTTAAAGAACATGAGAGAGAGCATACAAATACAATAAAATAGAATCTAACTATGCAAAACATGTAAAAGTATCAGGACATAATTTTGGAAAAATAGAAGAGGATTTGTATATATTGGACAAATGTACATTTATGATAATAAATATAAAATACAAAAAAACGAAATATTTAAAATATATATTCACATAAATTTAAATAACGATAAAAAAATTAATGAACAATTAATTAAAATTTAAAGATGACAATTTAATTAAAGAAACTGCTGCCATCTATTGTAATAAGTATAATACAGGAATGAAATTTAAAGTAGTTTTAATCTAAATGACTGAATGGAAACACCGTTCTGAATTTTAATTTTTAATTTTAATAATATGCTCTGAAGAAGGTGGTACCACCAAAACACTCGTAAGTTTTTTAAACTTAAAAGCAACCAAAGGTAAGGTGATAAATTTCATTTATACTTTAATTTATATTAATGGTTGGCAGGATGCATCTCAAAAATTGATTTATAAACTAAAATAAACTGATCCATTTTCAACGAATCCTTAAAATAATTTTTTTAAAACTACGTCCTTACAGCTGTTGCAAGAGGTACATCATCAATTTCACTGGTACACAATAGATAACTTGTATGAAAGACGGCAATCGATGCTGCCTGCAAAATAAGAACTGTTAAAAAGAAAACTGTTTTACGTACTTATACACTTGATAAACAATTTAAAGTGCAGCAAGTTAGGATTAATCATTCTATACTGTTATGTAATATTAGAAAGACTAAAATAGTTCTACTGCCACAGGATAGTCTGTTAGTGATTAATGTGCTGTAATTTTCACATGTAGTTCCTAGTGCTACTTTGACATTGTAGTTCCTTAAAAGTGAATAAAAACATTTTAACATGTTAGCTGTAACACAGAATATATTTTTACAGATGTTATTGTACTTTCTGTTACCTTGACCTCCAGTCATACACATTTGAATAGTGCATTTCCATAATGTTGTGCCAAAAACAAAATTTTACAGGATAAGGAATAAACACATCTGTTTACAATATTTTTATCTGCACATTTCTCGATTTCAGATTTTTGTTACTAGGATCAGTAGTTAGCAGACAATCTACTGTGCAACTGTTAAGTGCAGCACTTACGTGTTTTTTAATAAAACCCATTTCACCCAAAATGGTTAATACAACGCTTTGTAAATGCACGTTCAAGCATCAATGCATGAAGGATTTCGTCCGAGCACTGTGATTAGTGTATACAACATGCATTAACATCCATTCAAAAACACCAATGCTTTTTGTACAGAATGATATCTCTACTAATGCAAGTAGTAAAACATCTTTATGGCTACAATGTACTCTGCAGCACACTTAAAAATGTTCACACACCATCACTGCCGCAGCTAACAAATTAATTGGCATCAGAACATCAGCTTGCAAATTTTATACCTATCAAATCTGTAGTAAAATATCATTTGGGGTAATCATTTGTATAGAAATTAACAGCCACATTAAATGATAAAAAATTGCTAACAGAAGCTTATCTGATCCAATTAGATTTATAATATAAATGTATGATGTGCTATATTTGTGTGGGGTAATTCTTCCTGCATAATGGGGAAAGTTTTTAAAATTGAGAAAAAACAATTAGGTGTACATTGGAAGCAAACCACCTAACCTCATGCAGACCATTGTATAATGAGGTCCAATTGCTTATAGTTCCACCACTACATATTTTTGAAGTAATAATATATTCTTCTTCTTCTGCCTTTCAAAAATTAGGCATCTCTGCCTGATCCGAACTTCTCAAATCTGCCCATCTCTTTCTTGGGCATCCTCGTTCTCTCCTGCCCTCCGGCATATTATAGCCCAGTGATAATAATATATGTGAAGCTAAATGCCTTTTTACAGGTTTTAAGTGTTCACCAATACAACACAAGATACATACACATAGTAAAACCCAGCTTATCTAAAACCCACCTTGACTGAAGCAGATCCGAAAAATTTATATTTTAAATTGGTGATTACTCAATTTCAATATTGGGTACACACACAGTAGAGCATTTAAATACATAGCGTTGTTAACCTTCAGGTACTGGCACTGTTGCATTTTTGCAACAGTCATTTTTTTTAAATATAGGTAATTAGGTCGGATCCCCTTCGTGAATTCCTCAACTCATTCCTACTGCGTATTATAATGTCATAAAAAATTTTAAAATATTGTTATTTCCCGTATTGAGATACAGGAGTTTTACTGGCACCATGCAGGAATTTTGTGAATTCACAATGGTGCCAGTCCCTGATGTCATACTTTTGCCTCAATGGTGCCATATGTTTACACAGTACAATTCGTACCCTGTCTTTAGACAATGCAATTTTATCACATTTTATTACATTGGACAGGCGTGCAGTTATTGAGAGCTGCCATAAGCTATTACGGATTCTAATTCTACTGAAATGTGTCAGATTTGATGATCGGTCCATTAGGGATGAGAGACAAAAAACTGTCAGCAATCAGGGAAATACTTGACTTGTTTTTGTTAAATACTAAAAACTGTTACAGCATGAGTGAATTCGTAATTGTAGATGAAATGCTTCATACCTTTCGTGGCCGTTGCTCCTGGATTCAGTAAATGCCACAAAAGCCAGCCAAATACAGTTTGAATGATATTTTAAAATAAACACATTACAAATACTCATAATGCAGAAATATTGTAGTAGTAACTTTAAAATATTGCATAAATGCCTTGCAATCTGTAATATTTTGTTTTTTAATAATATAATTTATGTTTTTGTAATAGTTCAAAATTTATTGTAATTTTTGTATTTTTCAAATATATTTTACAAAAATGCAAAATTATTCAAATATGTATTTAATAATATTGCTTCAATAATAAGATAATAATATTTAAGTAGATAATCAGTGTTCGTAGGAATATTTTCAGTATTACAAGATGTTGCAAAAATGCAACAATGTTATTTTTTTAGTTTATGATTCACTTATAATTTAAAATGTTGATCTTTATTTTTCATTCATGTAACTTGTTTCTTTTGAGTGGTTTAAACATTCAAACTTTTGCAGCACTAAGATACATGTTTGTATACTTACTATGAAAAAGAAATAGCCGTTTATAAATATTTGAAATAGATTATACATTGTTATTGCTGTTGTTAACTTAAAAGGCTCTGAATTTTCCATTAATTTTGGACCAAGCACTCTTACAAAATATAAATAAAATGAAACTACGGCTAACATTCCTATTGGAGACCCTGCTAGAAACATATCCCGTGTTCTTGGATCTAAGGGAAGCAAACAAACCAAATTATGTTATTACTATTTCATATAATGAATTAATATAATAATTTCACTAACCTTCTTTTTATGTTATTAGTATATAGCAATGCGGTTATCAATACATAAAAGTAAGTAGCATTCGCCTGAGGATCAGCAGGGAAAAGACTGAATACCTATGGTTTGGAGGTGAGGATAAGAGTGGAGGGGTGAGTTTGCTGAATGAAGTGGTGAGAAGGGTAAAGTGTTTCAAGTACCTTGGTTCATGCCTAACCGAGAGTGGAGGACTGGAGGAGGAAATTAACCATAGAATACAAGCTGGATGGAATAACTGGAGGCGAATGACAGGTGTATTGTGTGACAGAAGGATTGGGACAAAAATGAAGGGAATATGAAGGAAATGAAGGGATAAGACAGTGATTAGACCGGCATTGTTATATGGTAGTGAAACTTGGCCTATGAAGAAGAGACAGGGAAACAAGTTGGAGGTTGCGGAAATGAAGATGTTGAGGTGGATGCAGGGAAAGACTAGGAAGGATAGGATACAGAATGAAGTAATAAGGGAGTCTGTGGGAGTGATAGAAGTGTACAAGAAGGTTCAGGAACGAAGACTGCAGTGGTATGGACATTTGATGCGTAGGGAGGAGGAGTATGTGGGGAGGGTTGTGGATAGATTGGTGGTGGATGGGGTGAGAGGGAGGGGGAGACCCCGGAGAAGATGGAGAGACGCCGTGGCGGACGACCTGAGGGAGAAGGGCCTGAGCGAGGAGGATGTGGTGGATCGGAGAGAGTGGAGGAGAATAAGGAACAGCGACCCCTGAGGAAGGGAAAAGCTAAAGAAGAAGAAGAAGAAGGTAGCATTCACACACTTTAATGTTAATGCTTTTTTTCATATTGTGTTAACTGTTTGAAGACCTTCTAGAAGTCTAGCTTTAGCAACCTATATAAATAAACGTGGACAAGTGAATCTTTAGCGTGTCTTGTTTGAAAACCTGTACAGTAAACTTGAATAAAATTTGTTGTTCACCGTTCGATATTTTGTTACTTTTTAATAACGAATCATACTCCTGTAACATTAAGCTACAGAGTATTCTGTTTAATCCAAACTTTGGATAATCTGAATTTGAGTTGAGTATAGATTTAATTGAAACTTGTTTGTAATCTAAGATTCCTTGATTATTAAGAATTAAAACTGCATAAAATATTCTCCTTAGAAAAGATTTTTTGCTAGAATATCAATTATAATTGTAGAACAATTCGTATTACTTTAAAAAAAGTTCTCCTTTGCATAAAAATTCTTACATGTCTCCATAAATGTATTGTTCACGCGACACCACCCGGGGTAATTTGAAACTATCCACCTGTTTGTCTGTTCAGATCTCGTGCTCTATCTTGCAAGATTTATCCAAAATAATTCATTGATCTGTAAATCGACCGCTAAAATTCTGTACTGCGCCTATCCACTTCCTACCCTCCTCACCTCGTTCCTTTGTCTCACTGTATAATTGGCTTTTTCAGTGTTTGCACGTGCTGCTCCTGCGCAATAGACCAGCAGATGATAGCTGGCTATAATGAGGCTTTGTTAAATGTATATATATAAGCGAGTTTGATCTACAGCTCCAGCCGCTTCTCGCATCCCATCTGCCATCTCTCTCGGTTCATCCAGTCCCCCTCCACCAGATTTCTATTCGTCAAATCGGAATACACCTGCTTGTTCCACAGTTCGGGCGGTCTTCCTCTTCTTCTTCTTCCAGGTGGATCCCAATTCAGCATTCTCTTGGGCCACCTTTCATCTCTCATCCTCTGTGTATGTCCCAACCATATAAGGCGCTTCTTCTCAATGTGCTCCACTGTTGTATCCATTTTCCCCATTCTGTTCCTTATCTCCGAATTTCGTACTCGATCCATCCTTGAAACACAACTACTCCGGCGCACGAAATCCATCTCCACAGCATTTATTCTTTGCCTGTCTCTTTTGGTCAATTCCCATGTTTCAGAGCCATAGAGCAATATACTCTGAACAATGGAATGATAGATTTTAATTTTCGTACATTTTTTTATATTTGTAGACCAGAGTATGGAGTTTAATGTTTGTGTCGCCTGCCTGGCCTGTCCAATTCTACTTGTGATTTCTATTATTATTTACTATTAGATTATTATTACTATTAGATTATTACTATTAGATTATTTACTATTAGTAAATAACACCCGTTGGACAACAACGTCCACCCGTTGGACGTCCCAGAAGAAGATGGACTGACCAAATAAGGGGTGATCTCCTAACAAAAGGAATGACACTACAGGATATCAGAATACAAAAGGTATATCAAGATAGAGATAGATGGAGGCATATCGTCCACTCAAATCCTACCCGACCTGCTGGAAGGATACCCAGATAATGATGATGATGACTATTAGTATTTCTGGTGGTTATTTCATTTGTTAAATGTATTGATTCTTAATCTGATCGGTACTTCCAAACTCTATTGTATTTGATTCTATTGATATTAGCTTTTTACTGCTATCTAGCGTTTTCAATGGTTTCAAAGTAACTTCAACGTGGGCTACCTGTTACTTCAATATTAAACTTGCAATCTAATCCTGGACCAGCTGGTAAGTGGTTGTTTATGTATATGTTATGGCTAAAGCCAGGATAATGGCTAAACCTAGGTTTAACCGGTTAATGTGGAGTTTAACCGAGACTTTTCAGCTACAGTCCGAAAAGTCCCAACATTTCTATTTGTAACCGGTTAAATCTAGGTCTACCCAATCCTACTCGGTTAAAGCCCGAACAGATTATAATGATTCGACCTTCAGTGGGTGAAAAGTTGGTGATAATATTAGAATTAAAATTCCAGACGTAGGAATTAAAATTCCAGACGTAGATAGACGTAAAGGCGATTTTAGAAATATTATTTTAACAACTCGTGCACTGTGCACTAGTGCACTGAAAATAGATTATATAAGCTGGTTAATGAGGAAGGAACTATTTCTTAAATGTTTTCAAGAAATCAGTTTGCTGTATGTGAATCAACATTTGTTAAAATGGGGATGTTTCAGCTGAGAACAAGTTCTTACAGCAACTCACAAATCTACTAAAAATCTACACAAATCTACTGGTGGTCAAGAGTTTAAAAAATGCCATTGTTAAGCTAAATGCATAACAAAAAATGTCTTTGCGGAGCTGCAAATATTATATGTAACTCTAAATGCTATTCAATTTTGTCTTGCAATATAAAATCAAAAAATCTTGCTATTTGCAATTTGTATTTTGTAATAATTTTTATTAATATTTTGTAATTTTGTATTTTAATTATAATTTTTGTAATTTTGTATATTGATTTATTCCTTTATTCACAGGAAAAGAAAAAGAAAAATAAGTATACAAAGGCCACAATAATGGAAATCCATTAATGTTGGGATTCCTTCGGGTTTTAACCGAGTAGGATTGGATAGACCTAGCTTTAGTCGGTTACAGATAGAAATGTTTAAAGATGTTGAGGACTTTCCGGACTGTAGCCGAAAGGTCTCGGTTAAACCTAGGTTTTGCCATTATCCTGGCTTTAGCAATAATATATACATTATTTAATCTAATTGCACTAGTGAAATCCGTACTGTTTTGTTTATGCATTTCCTTCATTTCACCTTCAACCGAATTCTACCTGTTTAATTCCCCCCTTATTACTATTCAACGCTGTATCTTAAGTACAGATAATATTAAATCTACCTTAGTCCTCCTAGTCAATGCATTTAAACTTGATATTAAAAATTGTACCGAATTCACAAGCCTAGCTTAGTGCTGGACTAAACATTATACTCACACATCCTCTCATTCAGGAAGTAGCCTCTAAGCTACCTAAACCCACGGTCTTGAAACAAAATATATGGTCAGTTCCCAATATATGACCTGAATTTGGAGATACTAAATAATTGATAATGAAAATTTTGTATTTTTACTACTTCAATGTGCAATTAGCAGGAATGATTTGTCAACCTTTCATCTAACACTACCAGATTTAAATGATGAAAGAGGTATTTATGACCCAACCATGGTTGGGTCATGGCACAAAGGATGGAGAACGAAAGATGGCCAAAGAAAATAATAAATTGGAATCCACCAGGGTGCAGGAGATGCAACAGGGCTCTGAAATTATGGTGTAGTGTGACATGCACACCAAGAATTTGAGTGAGAAAGATTAGTTGGACAGACAGATGTGACATATGGAATGGACAGAGATAGCTCTGACTGTCTCTTGCTAGAGAGGGGGCATGTCCCAGACCACAAAGAGCGTGCCCATAGAACTCCAATTTAGCTACCCTATCCTTGCCTGCTTTCGAGGTAATGGGACCTGGCTGTAGCACCTCCGTGTGCTATTCGTAGTACACGGTTGTGTGCAGAACATCCATGTGTGGTAGAGCCACGTGCAAAGCATTAGCTGCGTAACGAGCTTGATGGCGACTCATCCAACGTTTACACGGGTACTGAGGGGAGTGGGGGGCCCTGCGAACGTGACCGCACCCACTCATTTGGGTTGGCCTCTCAGGAGTTGTGGGTTCCTAGAAAGCGCTTCGGAGCCACTAGGCTGCTTAAATTCCTCCGGAATGAGCGTAGCTGGCCGAGGAGTGTACAGATAAATACGGGTGTCTCTTGCTAGAGACAGCTGTAAAACGCTCACAAAAAAGATATTTTTTTTTTTTTTTTAATTCATTTATTTAACGTCGCATCAACTACAACGGTCATTAGCGACGACGTTGGGGTGTAACTATTGTTCAATGGAGGATGAAATGATTTTTTGTAACGTATGAAAATATGCATAAATATTTATTATGTATTAATATTTAATATTCATAAATATTTATTATGTATTAATATTTAATATTCATAAATATTTATTATGTATTAATATTTAATATTCATAAATATTTATTATGTATTAATATTTAATATTCATAAATATTTCATAACTATTTATTTATGAAATTCAAGAAATATATTTGTTGTATCAGGATAATAGACACACCATAGGGAGAGTCCAGTGAACAAGTCGTGACATCATACAAAAATTCTTTGCAAGGCAGAAATAACTTTTGCACTAACCCAGTTATAAGAAACAAAGTGTGTATTAACAACTAACATTACCATAATGGCTTATGGTGTAAAACAGATTCAAGAATGTCTAAATAATTTAGACTAATTTTTTTGACTACATTCCATAGTGAAAAAACACAGATCTATTTGATGGAACCACAAGAAATTCAGTCAAATAGGAATTTCCATATTAACTGTCTACTTGTAAATAGTAACTAAATTTTTTTTTTAAATAAAAATATTTAATAGTTTACTTTAAATTATTTTATTTTAATAATATTGAATACAAAACTGTAATAATGAAATTGTGTTCATCAAAATAATACTAACCAGTTTTTTCGATTAGGTAACTGTACCCATCTACTGCTGATGTGATTAGTGAAGCCATCTTATTACACTCACAAACTGAAACATGAAAGCAAAATATTACAAACAGATTCTGTTTTTATTCGGATATCTAGCAGAGTACACTTTCACGATCTATAGATCTGTTCACTTTTATAAAAACATGAAATGGAATGGAAAGAGGAGGCTCTCATTGAAGCATTTACAGATTTACAAAATTTTTGAAAGGTAATTAAAGTTTGTTGATGTTACTTTTTGCTGACTATTCAAAAAAGTCCGTATGTCTAACTGGATTACCATTTATTTATGTAGCAGTATGTCTTGTCAGGAAGATGATTTTTTTAAAAACCAAATACTGTTTATAACAGATTTACTTCAGATCTAATTTGCCTTCATCTTTGTCACATACTGTGTTAGGAAGCTAAACAAACTTTAACAACAATTCAGTTCTCTGCAATTTTTAAATAAAAATTTACAACTGTGATATTCTCCACTTAGAAAAAAAACACTTATAAACAATTTTCTTTATGGAAAGAAAACATTCTTTATGGGTATCGTAAAAAAATGTATGCAAGAGAAAACGTTGTTTAATTTTAAAAACAAAAAGTATTTCACTTAACCTCTTCATTGATTTTTCAAAAACATTACAAGAAAATTTTAAATATTAACACCGTCTTCAAGGTGGTTTTACTTTAGAACCTGACAAGCAGTGTTTCGGTAGTTCTGTTGTTCTGTACTTCTGAAATTTCTGTTATTTTATTTTACTCATATTAATCAAATTTTTGAACATAAAAAAATTCACTCAGTTTTAAAATTCTGTTACTTATAATTTTACCTTTTTAATGGTGAATCGTACTGAATGAAATGTGCCACATGAACTATGGAATCCACGAACAGTGGTACTAGGAGAAGGGAAACTGAAACAGAGAATGAAGGCACCTGCCTGTCTGTTGCTATTATACTCAATTTACAAGTACTATTCTAGTTAAAAAGCATTGGTTCATATGTTTGAACAAGAATATTATTTAAACCTAATAACAGGTGTTTTATTAAGGACGCAACCTTGATTATAAGAAGATAGAAGTAATACATCGGTAAATTTTCTGTCCCCCAATCGGTATGTCGGCAACAGTGTACTCAAGGCCAACTACCTAAGACAGTTAAAATGTTCCAGTCAAGCATTAGTGTGGTGACAGCAGTCGTTTCATTATATTGTGTCAGCAATGGTTTTTTTCCAAGGAAGAACGCGTGTTTATTGTAGAGACTTACATAGCGAGTAAATCTTACATCATAGCTTACTCATCAAAAGCATGAGGATTTGTTGCACTCCATATTCTACAGCTCTGACTATTCACATAGCCATTTAAATCAAACCAAGCCTCATCACTAAAATAAAAATGATCCAACAATTGAATACCATTTTCTTCAACCAAAGATCGAAACCACCGACAATATTGTAATCGTTTCTGATGGTCTGTAGCTTTCAATTCATGAGATACGCCAATGTGATAAGGATGCAAATGTAACTTTTTCGCAGCTCTGAAAACAGTAGTTAATGTTAGTCCAGCTTGCGATGATAATCTTCTAAGCAATTTTTTAGGTGATTGAGTCAAACGATTTTTCACATCTTCCAGAACTTCCGCGGTTAACTTTGTTGGCTGGCGAGGTGGTTTCTCATCGAGTACACTCCCAGTTCTACCGAATTTACTTATCAAACGCAATATTGACGACGATTTATTTGGAATGGCAGAACGGGGAAATTTCAACTGAAACTTATCTTGCACAGATTTGTAAGATTTACTTGTTATGTAAGTCTCTACAATAAACACGCGTTCTTCCTTGAAATAAACTATTGTTGACATTATATAGCGAAACGCCTGCTGTCACCACACTAATGTTTGGCTGGAACATTTTAACTGTCTTAGGTAGTTGGCCTTGAGTACACTGTTGCCAACATACCAATTGGGGGACAGAAAATTTACCAAAGTATTACTTCTATCTTCTTATAATCAGGGTTGCATCCTTAATAAAACACCCGTTAGCTAATAACTAGAACTATAAATAAAAGGAAACGTGCTGAAAAATATAATGTTCATAGATTATAATACTGTGATACAAGCATATCTGTACGCAAGTGAGTGACTTAGAATGACTGGAAATGCTCGACTGTAAGAAGCAGAGAAATTTGAAAGATCCGGTGCAAGATAATGGGCTTGAAGATAGTAGACGAACATTATAGGTTATGATAATAGGTTATTATAGGTTATGATATGAGAAGAAATGTACAAGGAAAATGAACGATGAGAAAAAGAAGATAAAATTATACCAACACCTGTTTAGTATGGATAACAACCGGTTAAGACAACAAATTTTTAAAACACTAAATAACAGAATTAAAGTGTCGGATAAATGGTTTAAAGAAGTCGAAAAAGAACCGGAATAAACCAAGAAAACTTAATGCACCGAACCAAATTCAGACAACTAGTTACAGACTTTAAGGGCCTCCATGATGAGCAAAAACAGAACTCTGGGTGGATAGAAGACAGGAGAAAAGCCTACAGTGTGCGAACGCTGACAATATGGGCTGCAAAAAGAGCTTCCAGAAACATCTAATTAATTACCTCAGGTGGTCTAAAATTGGCCCAACATGAGAAAAAAAAGTAAATAATTATTTGACATGACAATATCTTAAAAATGAGTAGAAATGACAATAAAAACAAAAACATTTAATTTTTCCCCAAATGTCTTATGAAAATACGTTATATGAAGATCATGATGCTATTAAAATAGAATCTGTAAAATTTGATACAATTAAAAATTTATTTTTATAGGAAAACGTAGTGAAGTAATGTATAATGATGAAAATTATAGCAACTTTAAAGTTAAGCAATTCAACTTAATCAACTTAATTCAACTTAATTAAACTTAATGAGTGTACTTCCTTTACACTCATTGTGTACATTTTTGTACGAGTTTAAAAGATAAAGGTGTCAGAGGCAGTTGACCTCTACAACTAGTATTAATACGGAATTACAACAGGAAAAGGTGTTTTCATATGTCAAGGCTATTTGTTACAGTTTAATGCATTCAAAATTAATCTATTTTTAATTCTAACTGAATCAAGTGTATTTCCTTATGCAAGTGCATGTCAATTTTGGGAAGCCTTGGCAACATCAACTTTAAATCACATGTTTTACATTATCTTCAGAATAGTTTCACTATCTATTTACAGTACATCGAACAAATATAAAAGCTTGTGATGTAACGACCCAACAGCACCTTACTATCCAAACTAAAGATACTAACTCTGATACTCTATTTAAAGAATAATGATCCTACATCTACATTCTATTATTTAAAAAAAAAATAATAAGTAAAACAATAAAGTATCTTTGTTTTATTATTTAAGATACAACTTGTACGTCTAATATGAGTAGGCCTAACAGGATTGTGAAATAAACTTGCCCAATTTTTAACATTATAATCATTATTAGGAATTATCAATGTTTACATCAATAGTATAAATCATAAAAGAACTGTGACTTGACTCATATAATCGACATAAGAGAAAAGATCCAATTAATTATGCACACAAATACAAGCTTACTGATCTAGTTCAATGTTTTGGAAAACAGTAGTACAATTTGCTTCGCCAAATGAATCGACAAAGCTTGTATATTTGTCCAACCGACTATACAGTAGCTATTATTTAGTACTCCAATGCTTACATAAAGTGAATGTAAAATATACGAGTTGTGGCTATTAAATAATGAGACTGATGTTGTAAAAAATTTTATTTTAATTTTATACTTAATATACTTATTGTCACCTTCAATATACACTCCTTCTCTATCCCTACAACGCTCCATGCGAATTTTCCGTTGTTGGAAACAGTGCTGGAAGTCATCTTCTGTCAGCTCCTTCAGGACACATGCCGCTTTCTCTTTTACAGCTTCCACAGTCAAATCTTGTCCCTTTTAATGCAGATTTCACCTTAGGGAACAGGCAGAAGTTACATGGTGCAAGATCTGGTGAATAAGGTGGAAGTTCTAACACTGAGATGCTGTACTTGGCTGGTAACCTCTTGACAGATAACGCGGAATGAGCTGGCGCATTGTCTTGGTGGAGAACCCATGATTTATCCTTCCACATTTCAGAGCGTTTTTTCCTTACTCTTGGACGTAGTTTAGAAAGTACTTCAAGGTAGTAATATTGATTAAATTGTTTGACTTTCAGGAACCCAGTGAAGGTACGCAATCCCATGGTTTTAAAAAAATCAATCATCATTGCTTTAAATTTTGACTTGCTCATTCGAGCTTTTTTGGCTCTCGGTGAAGTTCGGCTCTTCCAATGCATTGATTGGCGCTTCATTTTTGGATCATAAGTAAAAAACCATGTTTCATCACATGTTATTATCGTTTTCAAAAAATTTGGATCATTTCCAATTGTGTACAAAGTGTCAGTACAAACATTTTTGTGATCTTCACTTCAAACATTTTTGAGCGGCATGTGTCCTGAAGGAGCTGACAGAAGATGACTTCCAGCACCGTTTCCAACAATGGAAAATTCACATGGAGCGTTGTAGGGATAGAGAAGGAGTGAATATTGAAGGTGACAATAAGTGATTACGTTTAAAATAAAAATAAAATGTTTTACAACATCAGTCTCGTTCTTTACCAGCCACACTTCGTAAAGTATCTTTGTTCTATTATTTAAGATACGACTTGTACATCTAATATGAGTAGCCCTAGCAGGATGGTGAAACAAACTTGCCCAATTTATAACATTATAATCATTATTAGGATTTATCAATGTTTACATCAAAAGTATAAATCATATAAGAAATATGACTTGACTCACATAATCTACATAAGAGAAAAGATCAAATTAATTACGCACACAAATACAAGCTTACTGATCAAGTTCAAAGTTTTGGAAAACATTAGTACAATTTGCATCGCCAAATGAATCGAAAAAGCTTGTATATTCGTCGCACCGACTATACAGTAGCTATTATTTAGTACTCCAATGCTTAAATACAGTGAATGTAAAATATATAAGGAATAAATATTGAAACCATTCTGAATATACATGTAAAATGTGTTACAGTAAAGCTGGCTCACTTGGTGAACATATTTTCAATCGTTTTCATCTGCGAATGCCATATCCTCAGAGGACCTTGGCAATGATCATGACCCATTTTATCTTACTTGATGAAGGCTGAAAAAAGCCTGTAGTGAAACAAGTCCATAATCTCACTTTTTTATACCTTTTTACTACTTCATCCAAAGCATTAAATCTTTCCACGTTTGGCAGAGCTCAGAATCTTTATTTCTTCATTCTTTTTAATATTTGTTTGTTTGTTACAAGGTACATCCATTCGACTGAGCATTTGTCAACAGCATTACATTTTAAAAGCATCGAAGTCCCTAGTAATGTTAGTATACGAGGTGTGGCTATTAAATAACAAGACTGACGGTGTAAAAACTTTTATTTTAATTTTATACGAAATCACTTATTATCACCTTCATTATACACTCCTTCTCTATCCCTACAATGCTCCTTGCAAATTTTCCATTGTTGGAAACAGTGCTGGAAGTCATCTTCTGTCAGCCCCTTCAGGGCACGTGTCGCTTTCTCTTTTACAGCTTCCACAGACTCAAATCTTGTCCCTTTTAATGCAGATTTTACCTTAGGGCACAGGTAGAAGTCACATGGTGCAAGATCTGGTGAATAAGGTGGATGTTCTAACACTGAGATACTGTACTTGGCTAGGAACCTCTTGACAGATAACGTGGAATGAACTGGCGCATTGTCTTGGTGGAGAACCCATGATTTATCCTTCCACATTTCGGGGCGTTTTTTCCTTACTCTTTGACGTAGTTTAGAAAGTACCTCAAGGTAGTAATATTGATTAATTGTTTCATCTTCAGGAACCCAGTGAAGGTACACAATCCCATGGAAATAAAAAAAACAATCATCATTGCTTTAAATTTTGACTTGCTCATTCGAGCTTTTTTTTGGCTCTCGATGAAGTTCAGCTCTTCCAGTGCATGGATTGGTGCTTCGTTTTTGGATCATAAGTAAAAAACCACGTTTCATCACATGTTATTATCTTCTACATGTTCCCTAAGGTGAAATCTGCATTAAAAGGGACAAGATTTGAGTTTGTGGAAGCTGTAAAAGAGAAAGCGGCATGTGTCCTGAAGGAGCTGACAGAAGATGACTTCCAGCACTGTTTCCAATAATGGAAAATTTGTATGGAGCGTTGTAGGGATAGAGAAGGAGTGTATATTGAAGGTGACAATAAGTGATTATGTATAAAATAAATATAAAATTTTTTAGGTCAGTCTCTTTATTTAATAGCCACACCTCGTATATAAAGAGTAAATAGTGAAAACATTCTGAATATACATGTAAAATGTGTTACAGTAAAGCTGGCTCACTTGGTGAACATATTTTCAATCGTTTTCATCTGCGAATGTCATATCCTCAGAGGACATTGGTAATGATCATGACCCATTTTATCTTACTCGATGAAGGCTGGAAAAAGCCTGTAGTGAAACCAGTCCATAATATCACTTTTTTAATACCTTTTTACTACTTTATCCACAGCATTAAATCTTTCCTCGTTTGACAGAGCTCAGAATCTTTGTTTCTTCACTCTTTCCAAAATTTTTTTGTTTGTTACAAGGTATATCATATAAGGTTATATCCAAGGTATATCCTATAAGTTTATGTTACAAGGTATATCCTATTAAGCGTTATTATAAGGTACATCCAGTCGACTGAGCATTTTTCAATAGCATTACATTTTAAAAGCGTCCAAGTGCCTAGTAATGTTAGTATATATATGTTAATAACATTAGGATCCATAACTAAACTCAATAATATAGTAATGAGACCACAATGTCAAATGAATCGTGTTGTGGTTGTAAGATCCAACGATACATTGAACAATCTTTATCCTTTAACCTAATTTTGGTGTCCTGCATCTGTTCCAGATTTTTATATAAAAGTGTTCAAATTTTTATTGCCACATCATAAGATAATTTAAACTTATTATTCTTAAAGAAACCTGAACAATGTAAATCTTATTCAGAAATTTGAGCGCCTCTGCGAATTTGACGCTTTGTAGCATCGGACCTCCATCGAAACTAAAGAAAATGTAAACATCTCATGGAATTTTCAAATTTATAAAAATAAAATTAGCAATCTGAAATAACTACAGATTATAGAAAACATGTAAAAATCTTACAAATTACAAACTTACCTAATTTGCGACAATTAAGTAATTAATTAAAGTTGAGAACCCACATTATAAAATTAATTTACTATAAATACAATATGTAAAAATTAACACTGACACTACAAAAACAGTAGTACATTACAAAATGCAAAATTATAATCACTCTAGGTGCACTATTTCTTCATTTGAAAAGCAACCTATTGTTTTGCCAATAATTTTTAAATAATGTAAACTCATGTCATTACTTCTCATTTATTAATTAATCACTGATTAATTTAAACATTAACAATGAACACATATTCAAATTTCATTTAAATGAATTCTAATAATTTGCATTATAGTAGGTAACAGTTCATACTCCTGTACGGTACAATGCACGTGCATATCCCAAAGACAAACAACTGGATTTGTATTAATTAATAAAATTTATGCACTTCATAAACATTACTGGTATTTCACAATCCAGTACTGTTTAGATTATTACCTATAGATTAAAAATCTTCATTGGGAGACTTTCAAATGAACATAATTGTTAGAATGTTTTTTTTTAACCATGATCTTCCTACGCATGTAACAAATTTACTACTATTATTAAATTACTAGCTAAAGTACCCGTTCTTCGAAGAGTTTCCTTGGTGCCGTGGATGGTCGGTTGGGGTACCGAGTTCGATCCCTGTCAGGTCTGATATTCTTTAACTATTCATTGTTATCTATCGCAACGCATTATTATTTATTAAAAAAATAAAATTAAACGTAAAATCAAAGCGAGATCTTGGTATTTTTAAATTAAGATATGCAGCGCTTTATTATTTTCATAATAAATGAAAGGTAAATCACAAATCTGTGAGATTTACTCACACAAATCTGTGTGTATAATGTAACTGTAGGAAATTTAATTATTCGCTACAGAGCAATAAAAAAATTACTGTTATGATCCCGTTAAATGAAAAGGTAAATCACAATAGGAACACTCCACAATGGTGACCACTATTAAAAAGACCGATTCATTTTTGAGAATGTGACCGAGAAAAGGTGTATAGGGTACTGGTGGAATGGGTATGTAGGTAACTGACTCAACGAATACAGGTTTTACCGGTGCGTAGGCCTGTGTTTATTGTTCTGTTTATTTTGTATGTTAATATTCTTCTAAAAATATTGTTTTTTTTTAAATTGGTAATATCTCAATTATTATGCATGAAAATGAAAAACTTTACATAATAAAACTTATTCGTCTTTAAACGATTCGTAATTTCAATTATATAACATTTTTTGTTACATTGACTTTGAACGGAGACATTCGTAGTTTTTTGTTTACCCTTCCCTCTGAACTAGGTAGATCAACTAAAACTGCAATTGTTTCACTTGTGGAGCAAGTAGTTGATATATTGGACGCCGGGGAGAAAGCATTGGCAGTGTTTCTGGATCTGAGTAAAGCTTTCGATTGTGTTGATCATGAAATTTTATTGAAAACACTAGAGTCATTAGGCGTTAGGGATGTAGAGTTGAAATGGTTTCAATCTTACCTTATTAATAGATTACAGTGTGTGGAGTTAACTAGGGTTGTTAGAGGGAAACTTACAAAAGTTGTATCTGGGAATCTTGAAGTCAAAGCAGGCGTTCCACAGGGGTCAGTTTTAGGTCCAATTCGGTTTCTATTGTACATTAATAGGTTACCAGAAGTCATACCTAATGGCAGAGCTTTGTTGTTTGCTGATGATACTTCAGTAATCAGTAACAGTTCACTGGTAGATGCTCTTGAAGTAAATACACATGTTAACATAGAGTCCGTACTGCAGTTCTTGAATCAAATGTTATTAACAGTTAATGGGAAAAAGTGTCAGTACTTGCAGTTCAAAAATAAACATAACGTTAAAGAAAGTAGAGAAGTGGATGTATTTATTCATAATAATAGTTTAGAGCATGTAGAAACAGTGAAGTTCCTGGGCGTATCTCTAGATAGATCTTTGTCTTGGGACTTCTATATCAATCAAGTTTGTAGTAAAATATCATCTGGGGTATTTGCACTAAAACAAATCGCCAGATTAAATGATAAAAAAATTGGCAGCTTATCATGGCCTCATTCTGTCTCATATCCGGTATGGTATTTTAGTATGGGGTAATTCTAGCATGGGTAATATGAATAGGGTTTTTAAAATTCAAAAGAAAGCTATTAGGTGTATGGTGGGAGCTAACCAGCTAACCTCATGCAGGCCACTATTTAAGGAGCTTAAATTGCTTACAGTTCCCTTCCTCTACATTTTTGAGGTGATTATGTATGTTAGGCAAAATAATTTTATGCAGAATTTCAATGTTCACAATCATAACACGAGAAACAGGAATGATTATTATGTGGCTAATCACTCTACAAAATTGTTTGAACAAAAACCTACTTATGCAGGGAGAAAATTCATAAATAAATTACCCCAATCTTTAAAGTGTTGTGAGGATTTGAATTCCTTTAAAAAAAATTAAAAAAATTACTTGATCGGTGAAACTTTTTATAGCGTACAAGAATTTCTTTCTTGATAGTAGTGATACATAGTGTGTTTCTTATATGTATTTCAGGTGTTACATCTGACGACATGTCCTATACTCCTCCTGGAGTCTCCAGGGCGCAAAAAAAAAAAAAAAAACTCTCCCATCCCTTTGTGATATTAAAAAAATGTATAGCCTATTTTCATTTCAATTATGTCCAGAACCTAAATACCAAAATTTATTGAATTTGGTTCAGTGGTTCTTCATTTCTTTTTCAAAATTAGGGCTCAAAGGCAACTTAAATGTAGAATGTACTGTTCTACCCCTACTAAAACGAATGGCTGCTATACCTGATGAAGCAACAGCCAAAAATGAAACATTTTTCGTTCTAAAATAAGCCAGTATTAAATTGATCAAAAACATTTTGGTAGCTCCTCCAGAAGCATCAAAGAAAAATATTTTACCCAAATTACTGGAAACAATATTAACTGTTTGAACTACCTATTTGGGGGAATGAATAATTTTGATCAGGTACCAACTTTAAAAGATTATCTACGACATATTTTTCCAACTCTCGAAGATCATGTGGACATAGGGCAGCATCATAAGAATCACAGACATCAATTACTGATATATTTATATAAAGACAAAGCATGTTGAATGAATAGCTATGATATGTTATACTGTTATAGAGACGCGTCACGGAAGAAGTCCGCTGTGGTTGAAGAGCTCGATCTCAAAAATAACCAAATGGAAAGTTTGAACGCTACACCAAATTAAAGCCTGTTCTTTTCTGCGTTGATTGGTTTAACTTAAATTTTTATTTTCATTAGATACTATCAGAGATACAGCAATTTAAACATAAAAGTACCCGGTTTTCTGTTGATGTGCTTTTAAAATGTCTGTTAGACTTCTCCGTCCAGGCTTTACATAACATATCTTTATGTGGAGTCAAAATAGCATTTTTTTAAATAGCCGGTATATTAAAATGGAACATCAGATTTTACTTTTTAAATATTTATTCACATAATAGGGAAAACTGTGATCTTTGACATACTTAAATGCTGTTTTTTTATGTA
Organism: Catonia carolina; assembly: GCA_035578175.1. Taxonomy (NCBI): domain Eukaryota; kingdom Metazoa; phylum Arthropoda; class Insecta; order Hemiptera; family Achilidae; genus Catonia; species Catonia carolina. The sequence goes on from JAQMRL010000001.1 coordinate 48,502,926, forward strand.
AAGCCTGGACGGAATAATAGACGTTTAAAAAGTACATCAAAGGAAACCAGCAACTTTTTATGCATAAATTGTTGTATCTCTGACTAATTTCTAAATAAAATAAAATTTAAGTCAAACCAATCAACGCAGAAAAGAACAGGTTTTAATTTGGTGTAGCATTCAAATTTTTCCGTTTAGTTATTTTTGAGCTACAGCTCTTCAAACACAACGGAGTTCTTTCGTGGTGCACACTATATTGCAGCTGCTAGATCGCTGTATACTCAAACATGTACACACACACATACAATGTTTTGATAAATTACCCTGCCTATGTCTCTCATGATCATCAAACCCCTTCATCTACAATACGTACTCTCATGAACACACACACACAAACACACACACAAACACACATATTTACGAAAATCTTCATTAGGGCCCTTACGGTTATCATTTTTTAAAATTTAAAAAGAAATTGTTTTGGTGAATATAAATACGAATACGCTGTCAAAATTTCATGGAAATCTGTTCAATAGTTTTGGAGATTAGCCTGCACTAAAAAACACGCTTTGTCTTTATATATTAGTGTAAATATAGCCATATACTTAAAAGTTAAAACCTAATTTTAACAGGCTTCTTATTTTTAAATTGTCGAAATAGTGATGATCATTGTAGAATATTTAATTTTGAAAATTTTCTTTCAGCCAAAGCAGCTTGAGGTGTGGACCATTTAAGTGAGTACGAGATATATTCCAAATTTCATTTATATAGCCTATTTCAATACATCATTACTTGATAAAAAATTTTAAATAAATCAAATCAAAGTTACGAAATATCTTTTGATAAGTGAAATTTTTATTAACCTTTCTTTTTTATGTTGTCAGAATACTGGTTATAAAATATTATATTAAAAGATTTCACTTTTTCCAGCTCACACAGCCCTTAAGTGACTGCACTGAATGAACCTTATGCCATTCTTCCCCTGCCCAGAGGTTCTCTAAAACCAGAGTTGACTATTTAATAAATGAAACAAACAAGAATGCTTACAAAAATATATATAATTAGAAAATAAATGAAAATGTATTATACAAAACATAACTGAAGTTATAATTATTTTCACATATTATCAACACACATTTGTTTAAATACTGGAAGTTTACTTTCTATACAACTTAAAGCTTTAGTTACCATTACTTTAAACATCCAGGACTGATCATAAGGAACATTAAGTGGCACAGAAAAAGCGGTACATGAATATACAGACCGTAACTTATACAACGGTGGAGAACTAGTAAAGTTCAAAGGTAACTCAATTGACAATATGTAACAGAATGAATCTTGATCAAGTAGGAATGAGATACTACGAAATTCCAGAGCATCAAATTCAATGACTTTAGCACCAACATGAATCTGCCATTCAAATATAAACTTCTTACGTTTATTGACTGGTTTCAAAAAGGCTGTTGAGAGTGATTCTTCTAACTTTTCATTCAGATTAGCTATATATTGAGATAACATAACACCTTCTGTAACAAAAAAAAAACTAGTGTGAAACACTAACACAACTTTCTCTTGCCAATGCAAATAATTAACAATATAACGTAACATTAGTAATAAAACATTAGAAAAACCTAAATCTTCATTAAACAAAAACACTAACCTCAATAAATATAACCTAATTTTAATCGTGAGTGAAAGACGCAAAATGAAAACCAACTTCAGTTTGACTTAAAAATACAGAAAATCATTCTTTCACGCTAAACTAGGCTCTGTAGAGAAAAATGCGAATAAAAATTGTAGATCTTTTAATTTCCTATAAATTTGATTATATACACTTTTGTCATAAAATGCATACTAAGGCTGAAATCTTAAAAAAATTGATTTTTCACACGTTTTTGTGAGAAAACAACAGAAAATCACTAATTACCATTAAACTAAGCATTATACAAAAAAATGTTTGAAATAAAAGTTGTAGGATTTTAAATTGTCTACAAGTTTTATTATGTACACTTTTGCGCTAAAGCGCACATTAAAGCCACAATCTTAAAAAAACAATATTTTATGAGAAAACAGCCTCCCCAAAAATTTCAGCAGACATGGCACCTACCCTAACTTGTAGAGCATAAAAATTATAGTAAATGGGGTGATTTAAAAAAAAAAATTGTAGGAGCCGTTTTTGAGAAAATAGCAAAAATATGAAAAATTACACGAATAAACTACTACTTCTGGTTGACCGATTGTGATCAAAATGTTCGTGTCGAGTCCGTTAGTGGTGTCTAACTTAAGTTTCAAGTTTCAATTTTGTACAATGTTCCGCTCTTGAGATATTCTGTTCACACACACACACACACACACACAGAGACCAATCGCTAAAAACATGTTTTTCGGATTCAGGGGGTCTGAAAACGTGTAGTTCTGGGGAAAACTCAATTTCGAAACATCAACATGAAAACAATACTTTCTTTCCTATATATTCATATACGCAAAAGAAAGTAAAAAGATTGATAACACAATCAATCATAAAAAACAAATAATAATCATGTTTTTATTTACAAGGTATGCAACTAGACAAAACCAGTTAAAAAGCCATCACAATGAATCGCAAATGTAAATTAACTTGAAATATTTTTTTTTTTTTTGGTTTAACGTTCGACTGTTCTGCATCAATCAATATTGGCTGATTGATGCAGTTATTGAAAACAATTGGGAAAGAAACAAAAAAATTGAACTATATAGCAATTATTTTTTATCTTAACTATATATGTTCATTGTCACTTCATTAAATAGATATAATTTTACCACTTGTTTAAAATCTATTAATAATATAGTCACTTGAGTCACGAGTTTGCCCATGTTTGCAACGAGGGGTAAAGGGGAAACATCATCAGTGCGGATGCGTAACTGCTTTAATTTCACTATGACAAACATATATAACAACTTATACTATACCTAGAGCATAACCTTCACAGTATATGGCGGAACCTTTTATAGGTTAACGGTACGAATATAACTGTTTGTTACCGTAAACAGAAATGTTAGTTTCTCAAAAATGTGGGCAGACTATTCACAGTGCTGAACGAAGTTTAATATGCAGTGTAATCAAATGCTGTGAAGTTGGAACTAAACGAACATGCCTTTCACTGCCTCTCAACAAAAGCCATGAGCAAATGGCTAACTACTGTGATATTTCTCTTCCCACAATTCAAAAAATAAAGAAGGAAATTAAAGACATGAAGAAGCTATTCTTCAACAGTTGTGTTGACACTTGGTAAAAAAAGGAAACGGATAGGTAGATACTAGTGACACTGATAGTGAAGACGCCGGTAACAGCGATAGTAAACAGCGCGATTCATTCATAGAAAATTTGTTCCAATGGAAAAAAGTAGCTGGTAATTACAGTAAATTAATCATTTCTAGTCATAAAATTAAGCTATAGGCAGTATTACAGGTCAGATTTATTTCTTATAAGGTTTATGAAGAAAATTTTCTCAGATTAAACCACAGCTTACAAAATGTACGTAGAAAGTGCACGGTAGTGTCTCACTGTTGAGGTTGGCTATAGGCAGTATTATAGGTCAGATTTATTTCTTATAAGGTTTATGAAGAAAATTTTCTCGGATTAAAACACAGCTTACAAAATGTACATAGAAAGTGCACGGTAGTGTCTCACTGTTGAGGTTGGCAGCACTGTTATATTTACACTTCCCTTCCTCACAGCCCATCCATACGCAAAAGGCAATCTTATGACTTCTGTATCTATACCTTTAGTGTAAACTTGTTCTTTAAAGTGAAACTGTTTTGTGTAATTATAATAAAAGCTAACTGAAGGGGGCATGTTAGTGAAATTCCATATTTCCGTCTAAAGTAATTTAAATAATTACATAGTTTATTTTATTCTCAATCCTGGTTTTTTTATTAAGTTTCTTCTAAATCACTATAAAAATTGTATAAATCCAACTTGCAGTTCTTTACTGTACTGATATGACCACAAATAAGCAATGTAATTCACTTTAAAAAAATCTGTGGCTTTAAACATTACTGTTATATTTGATTCAGAAAATTATTTAAACAGTTATTTCAGTTGAGAATAAGTTGCTTATAAATATTATGTTTGGCTATGGAAAATTTATTTTGAATAACAAAAGTTTCTGAGAAGTCACTGAAGGACTAGTTAAATAACAAAACACAAAAAAAAATTATAATTTGATATACTACATGGAAAATGTACAGGCATGTGTTGGGGAAGCATGAGGAATCCCAAAAATTACCTCAAATAAGTTTAGGGAAGCTAGAGGAACTACTCTAATTACCTCGAGGACGACTGGGGAAGCATGGAGAATCCATATAATTACCTCGAACTTGGAGAAAATCTATTATTAGGAAGATCATGAGAAGGCCACTCCCACTTGAAGTAATGCCTAGCGGTAATCTCCAAAAAGGTAGATGGTGGGCCAGAGAATTAATCGATAAGGCCTACGCAATTCCAACACGTTGCATCGGGAAAAAAGATTCCTTTGCCTCTATAAAAAAAAGAAGGCTAAAGCATATGTAGTAAAACTAGTTATGGAGACAGAATTGAAAAGAGGTTTATGCAGGTTTGTATCTCAAAGATTGGTAACAATTCAAGAATGTAAATTAAGTTATACACTCTTTGTGTGGCTAAAGCATTGATGACAAAAAATATTGCCATGATCAGAATAAGATAAGAAACAAGCCTGATGCCGATAATTTGGAAAGTGAAAACAGTGCAAATGAACTCTGAGAGTACAGAGAAATCATAATCATTGTAGTTAAAGAGTAGTTTAATAACTGTATTACTAATAATCTTACCAGAACCGACCACTGGTACTCTAGATAAACACTTTGAAAGAAGTGGTGAAAAAGTAACTTGTGGTTTTAACATTTCACACCCGGCAATTGTATTAAAACATACTTTAATGTAAGCAGCATACTGTTCAGCAACTGGAAACAAAAGGAAAAACGAGATTATAACAAATTATTACTATTAATATTTTACAAAGGAACTTGTTATACAATTTTTATACACTTGCACTTCATTTTCTACACTTGCATAGAAAATTTCATGTACCAATATTCATGGCATTTCTAGATGTCACGAAAGCCTTTAGAAAAGTTTGCAAAACTCGTGCTTTTCAATTTTTAACAGTTATGAACATTAAGGCTAATGCAGACAGTGAAGGGTGATAAAATAAAAACAGAACTGATCGGGACCCCAGACACAGAAACCAGTTTTGCTGACCACTAAACCAATGCAAACCATTTATAGAGGATGATGATTATAAAAAATATATTACTGCATTTAACATATTGAGAATGTATAATACCTCTATGGCACCAAATGAACTTTGCAATGTGACGAATGATGCCTCTAAGGCAGCATGGTTCTTTTGTATTTCTATAAGTGTCATTTCTTTACAGCAGGTGGGCAGTGTTTCCTTTTGCTCTACAGTGCTAAGCACCATTTACTCTACTCTATGGTGAAAATCATCTTTAAATACCGGCTCTTATTTATTATTTTTGCAAATCTGAAAACGTCAGTTTCATCTGCTATCCCATAAGAAATATTATGTCTCAAAAATAGCAAAAAATCTGAAATTCTTAATTTCAAAATTTTATACTAAGAGAGAAACCTGTTTAAGAGCTGTAATTTTTTTACTAACTCATAACGCTAGGCACCTATAAAAAATTCCAAACATTGTAAAATAAATCTTAAAAAGGCCAAAATAAAAAAATTCAGGACAAGTTAAAATTTCAAGTATTTATTACAAAAAAATATTGCAATAATATATCAATTGTGTAGTACAGAATGTGCTGAATAAAGTGGTTTTTGTTTAAAGTCATCATAGCAAACCTGACAATAGTTATTGCATTTAAGACAAAAGCTTGCAAGCACAAATCATGATTGTGTTCATAATACAAAAAATGGCCATGATTTTTATAAGAGAAAAAGATAAGAATAAAATAACTATAGTTTAGAACTCCCCTATCATTGAGTCCACTCCAGTAAAAAAAATACCATTTAACAAGGATGGAACCATAAGATATTAAACGCCAGCAAAAAAAGGCGTTTTATTATTAATGTATTAATTGATATCAACTGTCAGTAGATACAGGCAAGATTTGTTGTAGATACCAGATGATTGATCGCCTAAATAAATGTCTACTTACAAGCCAATAGGTAAGAGTGAAATGATTTTTAGAAGGACATGGGAAGAAGCAGATACAGGCACAAACTATTAAAAAAACCAACAAAATATTTATAGGATAAAATTTAGAAATTTAAATTACTTTCTTAAAGAACCAGGAAAGACTTCAGCGAAAAATCCAAGTCCAATGTAAAATTATCAGAACTCAGAAACTACAATAATTTTCTTAAAATACTGTAACATACCTTCATTAGTTCTGGGTACTGCATAATCAGTCAAATCTAGACACAACCGGACATAGAAATGCACTAAATTTGAATCGGCAACAAAAACTTCAATGTCTCCTTCTTTAATACGCCCAGCCTTCACAATAGAAACATATTCAAACCAACAATTGCCATCTTTCAGAAGGTCCAACTAGAACAAAATTTATATTTCAAAAATTATTACAGAGTACAGTAGTTATCGCATACAGTGACACCAGAAACAATCGTTCGGTTAGTGTGATCAATATCCGATGGAAATATTGGTTAGCTATTAAGTGCAATATTAAATTATATCATTTACAGTGATATCGGTTAAAATTACATATCGGTTTTAGTGACCTATGAATTTTCAACTACGCTGGTGGTCTCTTAACAGTAGGGTCAGTCCACATCAAATCAACCAAAAAATTAATGATTTGACACCCAAGTTCACAGATTTTGATGAAACTTGGTATAATTGTTCATTTTTGCTACTAAGTAGCCATGCAAAATTTTTTTTCTGTATTTCAAACGGTTTATTTTTTACAGCTTATTGAAATTTTTGTTATTTGATCATTTTTGACCATCGGGCGGAAAAACCTAATTGTGACGTTACAAGACAAAAAATTCATAGCTTCCTTATTTACCAATCAATGATGATGAAATTTTTTATAAGGATACTTCAATACATAAGGATTTGAGAAATAATACTACTTTTTGAATAAGTAACCATTTTTTGTCTAAAAAAAATTTCTAAAGTCATTTTTTAGATGTTTTTCATCGATACGCAGGGTTTTACGGAAACTGCAATATCATCGAAAGGGTAAAGAGTAATCAAATAATTCTTTTTGCATTTCAGTTCTACAAAGTCTGCTCTATTATTTGAAGTAATAAAATTAATGGTATTTTCACTCCTTCAATTAAAATTTTTACTTTAAAGACAGAAGTCAGTCATTTTAATTGTTATCCTATTTTTGACAACACGGCAAATTAGAACTTAGTTAAATTATTTCTCGTTGTTATTCAAAATATCATATTTCTACTAACTATACATTAGGTAAAAATTAAAAATTTCTTTTCAGATGGTAACTCAACTTCTAGGACTATTTCAAATTTTCTTTTTAAATTTTTGTGTACTCGTTGCAGTTTCTGTGCTCCATATGATGATTTACTACCCTCACCAAGAGCATGTAATTTCAGTGGGGAACAACCGATTTCATTGAATGAAGTATTTAGTTCTTCAATGACACTCTCTTTTTGTAACTTATTCAGTTCTTCAGGATCTAATCCAAAGTCAACATCAACACCATCCTGGGAATACATGTTTATGTCATCACTTTCAACGTTACTTTCATCAGTTGGAGAGAGTAAAATTTTTCTGCAAGATCCACAAAGTTTTTGACCTGGTATAACTTTATATCCTTTAAATGCAATCGCCCTATAGTGTTCTACAGTTACAACACGCAGTGATTTTTTAATTGAAGTTCTATGTCTTTTTAAGGGATCACAGCATACTCTTTGTAATAACTCATACTTGTTCAGAAAAACACTTTGATGGTGCAAACAGATAGACTAAAGTCCAGCCTCTCTTAGTTTGCTCCTAATGTAAACAAATAATGATGTCACTGAGCATGCGCATTATATCAAAATGTGTACATGCTGATTAAAAAGTAACAACAAAATACTTTCAAAACTATTTTTCTAAATGAAATTGTTAGGCCTAAATCATATCATGAGTGATGTTTTAAGTACTTAAAGTACTTATAATTTAAAAAATAGTTTACTTAATAGGAATACGACATCCGTAAAGTCGCAGACTCTAGCGTGCACCCTGTAGTAGGTGGCTTTTGTTTGTTGACAGTAGGAGCAAACTAAGAACGGCTGAACTGTATATTTGCAGCTTAGACCTGTTCCGAGTTTTAAAAGATTTAAGTCTGATTCAGACAGTTTATCAACTGTTAGTAAGGGCTTTATGTTTAACAAAGTGTAACATGTGACACTTACTTCCAGAAATTTCCCCCACACTGCAATTTTCCTTTTTTCTAGATTTAGAAATTAAAAATATTAATACTGTGTAATGAGACAAATTTAGTGCACACCTGGTGTTGTTTACATTTGAATCTATTTAAATAAATCTGAATAATTCCAGCTGATTAAGAAGAAATATTTAAAAATTATTTAATTCTAATAAACAAAAATATGGTTACTAGGCAACTAACCCACCGGGTTGGTCTAGAGGTAAAGTCGTCGCCAAAATCAGCTGTTTAACAGCTGATTTTCGGAGACGAAGGTTCCTGGTTCAAATCCTTGTAAAGGTAGTTACTTTTATACGGATTTGAATACTAGACAGTGGTTACCGATGTACTTTGATGGTTGGGGTTCAATTAACCATACTCTCTCAGGAATGGTCGGCCTGAGTCTGTACAAGACTACACCTCATTTACACGTCATACACATCATCCTCATCTCATTGGGTCATGGGGTTGCTTATTGTTCTGAATTGAACAGATTGCAACGTACACATATTAGGAATTAAAAAAAAAAAAAAAAAAAACTAGGCAACTAAGAAGAAGAAAATAGAAATTGTAAATTATTTTAGTGGGGGACTGGAGGCCGAATCAAGCGAGTAGGTCCCTCATTCGTTCTTAAAAAATAGTAATAAATATAAAATAAATAGTAAATATAAATAAATTGTAATAAATATAACGTTCATGTTATTAAAAGAGACACAAATTATTCAACCTTATAATAATAGTGATTATCTGGTAGCTTTTCAATGGCAGATGTATGAAAACCATAACAATAACCATTCGTTCAATTATGTAATTATGAAAATATATTAATTGAATAAAACTTATAATGATTTAATGTGAATAATGTTTTATTGAATGAAATAAGGGATAAGGTAAATAAAAAATAATAAAATCAAACGTGAAAGCAGAGGCAAAACAAATAAAGAAATCAATATCAATATTAATTAATTACATTAATACATTTAGTTTTCTTCAAATTTGGCATACCCTTGTGGGGATAAATTTAGTTCTCTTCAACTGAACATATAACACAAAACACACTTCACTTTTTACAAATAATAATAATATTAACAAAAAATAAATGTCAAATTATTGATCACCATACATTTTAAGAATAACAAGCCCGCACAATTTAACTAAGTACTGCATATCAGTAAAATTACAATAACTCAACTTGTTAACACTTGATCAACATAACAATAAAAGACTTTTAATACACTCCTGGAACATGGTGTCAGTCCAACAAAAGCATCTGACTGACTGGCAAACAAATGCCAGGCTCCGTCTTCTGTCAGATTTATTGTTTAGGCATGGAAGAATTTAATATTATATAAACTTCTCTCAGATTTATTATTGAGGCATGAAAGAATTTAATGTTAAAAACTTATACTTGCTTTCTTTGTTTTTGAACTATTAAAAGCTATTTCCGAATTTCTTCTTGCAAATGTGTTGAGAGCTTTTTAAATGCTGAAGGTAATAAGTAATAATCAGTATTATTTTATTAATTGTTACCTAATGTATAGTTAGTAGAAATATGATATTTTGAATAACAACGAGAAATAATTTAACTAAGTTCTAATTTGCCGTGTTGTCAAAAATAGGATAAAAATTAAAATGACTGACTTCTGTCTTTAAAGTAAAAATTTTAATTGAAGGAGTGAAAATACCATTAATTTTATTACTTCAAATAATAGCGCAGACTTTGAAGAACTGAAATGCAAAAAGAATTATTTGATTACTCTTTACCCTTTCGAAGATATTGCAGTTTCCGTAAAACCCTGCGTATCGATGAAAAACACCTAAAAAATGACTTTACAAATTTTTTTTAGACAAAAAATGGTTACTTATTCAAAAAGTAGTATTATTTCTCAAATCCTTATGTATTGAAGTATCCTTATAAAAAATTTCATCATCATTGATTGGTAAATAAGGAAGCTATGAATTTTTTGTCTTGTAACGTCACAATTAGGTTCTTCCGCCCGATGGTCAAAAACGATCAAATAACAAAAACTTCAATAAGCTGTAAAAAATAAACCGTTTGAAATACAGAAAAAAATTTTTGCATGGCTACTTAGAAGCAAAAAATGAACAATTATACCAAGTTTCATCAAAATCTGAGAACTTGGGTGTCATGGTGTGGTTGAATTGACATGGATTGACCCAGTATGAGTCAGCAAGTTATTCATTGTTTGTCTAGTTTTAACATGGTTTTTTCTTAAATTGCGTTAGTCTCAACGTGCATTTACAATAGTTCGTGCAGGAAGTTTGATTACTAATAGGCCAATCCTTTCCTTCTGTGTTTTAAATACAGAACTGATAATAATTTTATTGTCCTGTTTACTCAAGTTTAGTTCATATCTTTAGTAAACCTGTCTGTTAATATTGTGTTTTATATAAACGTAAATATGGCGTCATCGCATAGACATTTTACAGTGATGGAAAAAGCGCACAATTATTGGTGTTTGGAAAACGGTGAAAAGAACAAGGATATTGCAAGGCAGTTCAATGTTGGACACTCCACAATATCTGCAATTTTGAAAAATAGGGAAAATCCAGAATAGTTTTGATGCGGGAAAAGAGAAATCTATACTTCGACTTTGTGAAAAAATAAAAATGCAGAAGAAGCTATTTTAAAATAGTTTACTTCATAAAAGGCAAACATAACAATAACTGGACCTATACTACAAGAAAAGGCCATCAGTCAACAGTGACTACCACTTACAGTGGCCAGAACTAACCAGTCCCTTGAGGTCACTGTATTCGAAAACAACTGTATTATAAACAATTTAAAGATAAAAAGTTCAGTATTACTGAATTAAATTGAAGTAATTTATACAAATATATTATTTTTTCCAGTTTATTTGAAGTTGACCGGTGCATCTATGTCTGACATTCAAAATACACCATTTAAGATCCTTGACTTGGACACAACTTCTGCATGACTTACATCTGCTGGTTAGATTGACATTGGAATCTGTAACCTAACCAATATCAACTTCTTTAGATGAATAGGACGCAATGATTTCCTTGTCTGTTATTGAATGATAACCCTCATCATTGTCTAGTCACTTTTATCATTAGCATCAACATCTCGGCAAACATTGATATTATGAAGCATACTTATCAAGTAATGAGGCTGGATTTTGTTGAAGTTTTTTCAATATCACTTTTTTCTTTTGATTATATTTGTAATAATGGGTGTTTTATTAAGGATGCAACCCTGATTATAAGAAGATACAAGTAATACATCGGTAAATTTTCTGTCCCCCAATTGGTATTTTGGCAACAGTGTACTCAAGGCCAATTACCTAAGACAGTTAAAATGTTCCAGTCAAGCATTAGTGTGGTGACAGCAGTCGTTTCGTTATATTGTCTCAGCAGTGGTTTTTTCCAAGGAAGAACGCGTGTTTATTGTAGAGACTTACATAGCGAGTAAATCTTACAAATGTGTGCAAGATAAGTTTCAGTTGAAATTTCCCCGATTTTTATAAGTAAAATTTCAGTTGAAATGTTGTAAGATTTACTCGCTATGTAAATCACTACAATAAACACACGCATTCTTCCTTGGAAAAAACTATCTCTGACACAATATAACGTAACGACTGCTGTCTCCACACTAATGCTTGACTGGAACATTTTAACTGTCTTAGGTAGTTGGCGTTGAGTACACTGTTGCCAACATATTGATTGGGGGACACAAAATTTACCGCTGTATTACTTCTATCTTCTTATAATCAGGGTTGTGTCCATAATAAAACACCTGTTACAATTTTTTAAATTATTTGAGGCCTAAATTGGTCCGGGTTATCCAAGATACAGGAGCAAGAGATCTGATCTAATGGGGCGGTGTTGTATAGGTAATTACTGAATTAACCCTTTTAGTGCTGTGCGTTGATCTAATCTACTCTAGAATTTTATGTGAAAAATGCTAGCGTTGATCTAATAGACTTTTAGTTATCTGTATGTACTTTCTTTAATATCTATCATATAGCACTGCAACTGATTTAATCTCGTTGGAATCGTTTACTTAATCTGATATTCATTTTCCATGGTGCATCAAAACTAAAATATTTCACTTTCTATACAGCTGACTGATGTTTGGGATTTCACCACTTGTTCGCCATCTTAATGGTGTTTTTGTTTGTTTGGTTATCGTTGTGTTTTATTTCACTCGCTATTTTTTACTAGTATTTTTAATGTTTGTAATATTATATTGTTGTAACGTAGTGGTTTATATTCGTAGTGTTTTGTGATAGGCCTGATTCATTTGCAAGCAGAAGTACTTTATACGGCAACAGAATTTCACTTTATTTCTTAACAGCATTTATTTTCTTTACCATCACCATCATCAGTCAAGGATTAGGTTCAATCCCGTATAGCTGAATGGCCTATTCCCGTATCCATCTCATTTTAGGTCTTCTCAAGCCTCGCTTCACTCTAAATTTATATTTACAGGCTCATGGAGGAAGTCTGTGTGCTGGCATGTGAAGTAAATGGTTGGACCAGTTTCTCTTATATATTCTCAACATTTCCCACAGTGACTCAACATTTAACTCAACGTGGATAGCTTTATTACGTACTCTATCTAACCGCGTACAACCTTTGACTTTCCTTTATTTTTACTCATCATTCTAAAATCAATACCAGTATATTATATTTTTAATATAAATGGACGAAATTTGTTCAGTTTTTTCTTCTTTATTGAATGGTATTATTTTCAATTCAATGAAAAAATTGTCAACCCCTATTTTCTAATCCAAAGTCACTTTTTTCTCCTCTATAATTTTTTTGTAGGTAAATTTACTTCTACAAAAATTTCTGCTACTGCAGAACAATATTTGAAATGAAACTAATAGAAACGACAGATATTTGTGAACAAAATAAAACCAACTACACCAAAAAGCGTTCAAAAATAAATTTTTAATAAACAATTTGGTAACACTATGTAATATAGTAATTTTTGCAGTAGCACTTTTAGCATGGAAAAATTGGCCCATTTAGCAGCACTACAAGGGTTAAGAAAAAAAAAATTCAGAACTTTACAGCAGCAACTATTCAGAATATAACTTTGAATCGCGATACCGTATTTGAACACATATAACACTGATATCTAACTATCAGACAAAAATTTGTAAGTACCTTGTAAAAATTAAACCATCTTTAAACTGTACACTTACCTGATACTTTCGATACAACACAACTAATTCAGCAACTACATTTTTTAGTGCATATGGATTGTCGTATCTCCAGTTCAGAAGAGAAGGAACAAATTTTTCTAAACAATCAGCATCGACTATTCTCATAAATCCATTGTCATTTAAATTGAAATCCGGCGGATCTTCTGGTGATAGAGAATTGAATATGATATCCCATACTAAACATCTTCCAGCGAATGGAATTTTTATCTTAAATCTGTCAACTATATCATTATTATTAATGGATGGTCCAGTAAAATATTCTATACATGGCCGACCGGTTGACAGATCACAAATTCTTAATTCACCATTTCCTTCTAAAGTACCTATAAAAGAAAACAAAATATAAACTGACAAATTTTAATTAAATTTCTGTGACAATTTTAATATATATGAAGATAATACTGTCATAATTTATAATTTTAACGAGTATCCATAAAATTATGTACACTGGTCTAATAAAAGCCAATACAGTAAGTACATTGAAACAAATTAACCTGCAATTCTCTTCATTATCATAATTCACAGATTGATCTAATACTACTTGACTTTTATACTTTGTAAGGAAAGGGGACGCCAAATAAGCTTGGTTTTCTGAAGTGTGCAGAAGGTTTATTTCGGTAGTGGTGCGCTCGGTTACCTCAGTGAATGGTGGGGGTCAGTGCTTTACCAGGTGTGATCAGTCACGTTGCTCTCGCAAGGTTTTATAGCAGCTAAACTGAAAACATTAGTCTGTAATGTGTGTTGTATGTGGTAGGTGTTAATTATTGTACACAACGTTTACAATTGTATGTTTTTAACGTCGCTAATAGATGATAATTTACATCATTCAGTGCCTATGATTTAATAGGAACTTCGGTATTAAGACATAAAATCTACCGACCGAATCCGAACTGTTCACGCAGCTATACTTGGCAAGCTTATTTGGTATCCACTCTAAATTAGGTAATGTAAATAGACATGTCATCCTTAGAAGTGTTCTGATGTATGGCGCAGAAGCATGGGAGTTAACAAAAAGAAATAAAGATAGACTGAATGCAGTGGAAATGGACTTCCTGAGACGCAGCTGCAGGGTATCTAGGATAGGGCACATAAGAAATGAAGAAATAAGAAGAAGAATGAATCAACAGGAGTCAGTTGTTGAAGCAATAGAAAGTCGCCAACTGTTATGGTATGGACATGTAAAAAGAATGTCAGAAGCTAGATGGCCCAAGTTCATAATGGAATGGACACCTCAAGAAAGGAGAAAAAGGGGGCGCCCTCCTAGAAAATGGGAGCAAGACATTCAAAACGCCATGAATTTGAGGCAACTGGCTCCTGAAGATGCACTGGATAGGGGCAAATGGAGGTTGAGATGCGAGAAACGGCCTGATGATGCTGTAAGAGACCTCGCTTAAGTAAGTAAGTAAGTAAATAGACATGTTATATTAAAGTGCTATACCATCCGAGGAATATGGTATGTATGCATAAATAAAAACTTATACATGCACACACTCAGGTCTTACTACTTTGCTGAGGTAATATAATTCTCCTCATTACTACTTTATCAAACATCCTATAGAGGTATTTTCAACAGACGTATTATATTGATAACACTGGTCTGCAAAAAAAAATTAAAAAAATTCCCCTTGGAGTTTGATGGGTGATTCTTATGTATCTTGACCCCCTGAATCCAGATTTGACCTTCGTTTCTCTCTATCACCCACCGTTTTTGAGGGGGCGCCCCCCCCCGAAATTCTCAAAAAAAAAACACCTAAAAGCGGTTATTCCTAATAAAGCGAGGGATGGGGGGATGTTGTAAGTACCCCATCCTCCCCTCCATAGAAAATGTTATCTCAGTGTACACACATTTATGCATGAAGACCGTAGGGGGAGGGGTGACATCACCGTTAGTTCAGAGGTGTAGCAGGGTGGGAAGCCGGGCCAAGTGATAAGCTTAGCGACGATTAAACGTTTTCAGTACATTTTTTACGCTTAGAGCCTCATCTTGTCACACAAGAGGAGCTTAATGATCTCATCCGGGATTTAAACCTCCCAAAAACTAAAGCCTAACTGCTCGGGTCTTAGCTTCAGCAATGGAACCTCTTGGAAAAAAGTGAACATTTCTGTTTCTAGATCCCGGCTAGATTCGTTTAAATGATTGTTTTCGGGGGATGGTGACTTAGTGTACTGCAATAATGTAAATGGATTAGTGATTTAACCTAACATGTCGATGATCCAGAAAATTGGCTCCTATTCATCGACTCATCTAAAACCAGTTTAAAAGCTGTTTTGTTTTTTGCAAATGATAATGATTTGCCCTCAGTTCTGGTTGCATACACGGTCAACATGAATGAGACATACAAAAATATCAGCCGTATCCTTGAAAAAATTGGTTATAAAGATCATCCCCTGAAGCACTATGCTGATTTTAAGGTTGTGGCTTTACTTACAGGACTTTAATCAGGATACACCAAACATTGTTGGTTTCTGTGTGAGTGGGATAGCAAGCTCGCGATAAAAATTATACTGTTCGAAATTGGCCCTCGTGTGAAAGTTTAGTTCCTGATCAAAACACTGTTGCCAATGAGCCTTTAGTTTCGAGTGAAAAGATATTTTTGCGTCCTTTGCGTATTAAACTCAGTTTGATTAAACAGTTCGTGAAAGCTATCGATAAAACAGGAGATGGATTCCAGTATTTGAAGAGCAAATTTCTACGTTTGAGTGAAGCAAAAATTAAAGAGGGAATTTTTGTTGGTCCACAAATTAGAGAGCTTTTTAAAGATTCAGTGACCATCAATCACTTAAATTGAAAAGAAAAAAAAGAGCTTGTACTGCATTTAAGGACGTGTGTGAAAATTTTTCAGGATTTAACAAAAATGAAAATTATGTTGAACTTGTCGAAGAATTGCATATGAGAATCTGCATATGAGTTGAGGGGTTGCAACATGTTATTAAAATTGCACCTTTTACACGCGCATTTGGACTTTTTCCCAGAAAACTTGGAAGTAGTTTACGATGCACTCGGAGAAAGGTTTCATCAAGACATTGCACTCTTCAAAAAACTGTTCTCTGGGAAGTGGAACTTAAGTATGTTAGCAGACTACTGCTGGTTACTCTTGCTTGAAACTCCCAGAGATCAGTACAAGAGAAAAGCTACCTCCAAGTAAAACCACTCTCTTTAAGTATATGTATTCGATGACAAGTATCTTGGACCAGAAAAATTGTATAAGTAAAAATGCACTAAATGTATCAATACATCAATACTCTCTTATTGTACTCTTTCAGTGTTAGGTAGGTCTTGAAGTACCATAAAAACGAGATACAACTGCACAATTTCATTTCATAGTTACACCAGACTCATAAAAAGTTGAAATTTCCCAAATAAGGGTGAGTGGCCCACCCCCTAAAAATGGTGGGTGATGGAGCAAAACGGAGGTCAGATTCGGATTCAGGGGGTCAAAATACATATAGATCACCTATTAAAGTTCAAGGGGAATTTTTGATGCAGACCAGTGTAATCAAAATATACAAGGTGTCCACTAAGTAGAGTACCAAACTTTGGGAGATGATTCAGTACCTTAAAATAAACAAAAAGTTTTACATGAACTAACTTCTTATCTCGCTTCATATACAGGGTGTCTGCCATTTTGTGTTTTCTAAAGAAAAATTTTTATCTTAGGAACAGTTGAAAATATTTTACTCAAAATTGGTATGCATGTAGAAGTACTTATTTTGCAAAAACGCAATTTATCTAATTACTTTTAATACGCTAAATTTCAAAATGGTGGACGTTCAAACTTTTTAAATCAAAATATCTCAGTAACCATACTGTTTATTGAATTTACTTTTATTACAAAAAAATACACATTTTTTGGTGAAAAGAATAACACCTTCTTTGTTCAAATACAATCACAAATAGCTGATTTAGAGCGGAAAAAGTAATTCAAAATATTTTGCCTGTTTTCACCTCTTCAGATAAGCCAAGGCATTTTTTCATAAACGCCAGCTGTAGGTTTTTTTATTATTATTTAACATCAACTTCAAGCTCATTAGCGACGATGTTGGGGTGCAACTGTATGAGGATGAAATTATTTTTTGTAACGTATGAAAATATTTTATGCCCGAGTGGGATTCGAACCCAGGACTGTATGATGAGAGGCGAGCACGTTACCAATTACGCCAATGCGGCCGGCAGCTGTAGTTTTAATTGATAATATTTTACAATTTTAAAAATTATTTTTATTGAATTTTCAATGCATCATCTGTTGCAAAATTTATAAGCAGCAATTAATTTAGAAGTACAACTGAAATAAGTCATATATTATCAATAATTTTTAACTTTGAATTATAACATTTTTATTCTAAAAGTTGTTTTTACACAGAATTAATTACAGGATTTCTAACACAAATGCCCTGGCTTATCTGAAGAGGTGAAAACAGGCAAAATATTTTGGATTACATTTTCTGCTCTATCTCAGCTATTTGTGATTGTATTTGAACAAAGGTGAAATTATTCTTTACAAAAAAAATTGCGTAAAATTTTTTGTAATCAAAAAAATCACTAATTGACACTAAACTAAGTGTTACACAAAAAAATATTTCAAATAAAAGTTGTAGATTTTTTAATTTCCTACAACTTAGATTATATACACTTTTGTCTTAAAATGTATATTAAGGCCACAATTTCTGCCCATAACAGACAGGTGGAGTGTCAAATTATTTACACCCAATCTGTTAGTTGCAGGGCTAAAATAAATAGTTCTGTTTCTTATCGCATGGTCAGCCAATTAAATGACTGAATCATTTAAGAACAGAAGAGGTAGAGGTGTAAAAGACACTAATCAGAGTTATCTCCTCTGAAAGTAATGAATTTCATTATACAGCCAGACCCTGTGATGAATGAAGTGAAGGTGTCATTTGCAGAGTGGAAAATTTTTGCTTTTCAGCGGGCCCGGCATGCTGATAAGCGTACTTTTCCACTCAGTGAAGAAGGCAATGGTAAACCACCTCACTCCTCGTTTTACTTAGTATAGTCTCTAGAGGTTCAAACCAGCTTTTCGGCTGATGACCTAAACAACAAGGCCACAATCTCAACATCTTGTAGATAATAAAAAAATGTAGTTAATGAGGCTATTTAAAGAAAATTGTAGGAGCCATTTTTGAAAAAAATTACAAAAGTGAGAAATCACTTTAATGTAATTCTAATACTAATTGGTTGACCAATTTTAATGAAAATATTTGTGTCCGGTCTCCTAGTAATACCAAACTTAAGTTCCAAGATTCAATTTTCAATGATATTCTTTCTTGAAGTATTTTGTTCACACACAGACATATGAATCACTAAAAACATGTATTTCCAATGAAAACTTAAATTCCAAAAATTGACTTAAAAACAATACTTTCCTTCCATAGATATTCATATAGGGTACTAGAAAGTAAAAATTAAAATAAAATAAAAATTTCCTTACCAATATTTTGTTTCAACAACTGACATAGTAGAGGAGTTAAGTGTGGAGGAAAAGAATTCGTTTTCAGATCCATCCTAAAAAAACCCTGAAAATGAAAGAAAGTAACTTTAAAAATACAAAAATTTAACGCTTCCACTACACTCTCATGAAGTTGAGCAATGCGAAGTACTCCGCAAAGTTAGCCGAGGCGAGTAACATTCGTCCACACTCTCATCACTTCAAGATGGCATCAGTCAATTTTATAGATGCTGGTTTTTTCCAGAAATACCCACAAAATGTTGCCATGAGAGTTTTTTCTTTATTTCAACTCTTTAACTGGTATGCCAATTTCATCTTGAATACATATCCAAGCATCGTTCACCTTATTTTTATCCTTGTGGTTCCCCTATTTTGGGTTTCAAATTATTTGTTCACCTTAAAGTAGTTCAAGAAATTGTAAATCTTGAGTTCAATCACACATGTTTAAAATAAAAAAGAAACAAAATTGCAAAACACATAAATACAACAGACAATAAATGAGAATGTGGTTCAGAACTTCGACTCGCACTGCAGATCCTTTGACTCAGTAACAAAAACCAACTCTGGACGTAAGTTAACCATGGCGAGGCAAGTAGGGTATAGGCACTACACTCTTGTTCCTCAGCTGACTTCAGGCAACTTCATGAGAGTGTGGAGCCAGCGTTGAGATAAGATTAACCTAATGGGTAATTGTTTACTTATAGGACACCAAACCAATTTGAACCATTTTGTTTAAAATCGATACTTTTTTGTTCTAACTTGCGTAACCTGCAGTTTAGGTTAACTCGCATTTTGTCAAGTAGGAATTATAATAGGCAATGACTCTTCCAATATTTTTGGGCTATTGTATATTCAATAAGTTCATTCATATAATGTAGCATTTAACCATGGTAGCTAAATGTGTTTTGTAAAGTAAAAAAATTTTTCCTTGTAGTAATTTTATTTTGAACACTTCTTACTCACTTATTAATAATTGCCATTCTGTAACATATTTTTTTCATCCAATTGGATGATATAATTCTACATCTGCATGACATACCAACTGCTAAAATCATTAACAAAATAACTGCCAATTTCATTAACTTACTTGCGACTTACACCTACCTTATAACAGAGCTTTATTCTTGCAGAATTTGTCACAGAAACAAGCTTTCACGAATATTGTAAGACGTTAGAAATACCAGAATTTGAACCATAGGTGCTACATCACGGGACTCGTCGAATTTCGCGTAGCTGTAAAACAAATATCACGTAAACTGACTTTTCACCACAGTAAATACTTGTTTTATCTTATTTTCAAATGGTTGGTAATCTACGCTTGTATATGAAAGAAAATGCTTTATAACTCAGAAATCATCTAGGCGAAGAAAACAAACATAACCTCGTACGCACAATTTTAGAACATCACACTGATCACACTACAACTGGTGAATATCAACTCCGTATGTAGAAGCCGCAACCCTGTACGTGACGTCATCAGCTTGACTGTTGTTATATCACTGTATCGTTGAGACAGAAATACAGATACAGATTTTCTTTTAAAATACTGTATTTAGTTAAATACTGTATTTTTGTTGCCATAGAATTACAGAACTAGTACTTCAGTTTCCAGGAGAACGTGTAACTGAAGCCAGTAGCTAGCAAGGGGCTTGGGGGCTTCACCTACCTCGACCTCCCAACGGGAATTCAATCTTATATCAGACTAATTTTCCGCCGGTTCTGGTTCCGTTTGTTTGAGTAGCGTAGCAGAGAAAAAAATCGTTGAGGAGTCCATATAATCACCATACTCAGCCCCTCCCCCCGAACCAAAATCCTGACTATGTGCCTGGTGCAGCTAACTATAAAATGACATATTATCCTACTCTTTGCGACAATGAATTAAACTTTCACATCATACTTTTTATATTCTTTTTAAAAACTTACTGCTTAGCTGTAGGTTCTATTTCGCAATTCAATCTGGATTCAACAATAACTCCACTGGCTAAAAAATTAAAGTTCAAAAATTCGTAAAATATTACCTACTTTGTAAACTCTCTGTTTGACGTAAATTAAGTAGACAGACGTACAGGCCAACTCATTCCAAATGAGATGTGGGTGTGTTTACGCAGTAGCAAAGGAAGTAGTGGGGGGGGGGGTTTCAGAGCCAGGCGCGTTCCCCGTCACCAAACTCCGAAGAATGAACATCCGTACAGTGAATAAAAAAGTAGTGTTTCGGTTTTGTAGTCCAGTCGGTTTCTTTAGATTAGTACCTTACATACCATAAGACGTGATTTTCTTTTATGAGTTATCGAACACCAAGTTATTTAAAACAATCGAGTTGTAGATGACAGAAAACCGATAGCATTACTGGAGGTAGTTGGATAGACTTGCATGTAGTCTAAAGATATTTTGCATCTGGCTATTAAAATATAACTATATTAGTAATTATAGTAGTTGGCTACTAACGGTCACGTAGAGGGCTATCATTGTGAACTTTGCCTACATCAATATGTAAAATCTACACAAAATCCTTGATAATTTTATGTTAGACCATCTGCAGAGTGAAAAGTAAAAAAGTAACTTAATTAATTCCTAAAACAACACTGAATATCACTGTTCGAAAAGTTGGTTTTATAACCTATGCAAGTTCCCATTGCCAACACAAACCTGACTTTGCAATAATTTAAAAGCCAGCCTGTCAAAAATTGTTTAGGATAGCCAATTTACAAAGGGGAAGTTATTCTACAAAAGTAGGTCTGCGCGCTTTGTAGGTACCCATGTAGGCCAAAATAAATAAAAAATTTAAGCCTAATGTTTAAAACACTTATAGGCCTATAGTGTAATGGATAATAAATAAAAACTATAATTGGGAACAGTTAGGTACTATACCTACCTGAAAATTTAAATAGCCTTTAACTTTAGGTAATATCCTAATAGTCTACTTAAGGGTGCGTCCTACCTCTGCTGCGCCGCTCAATGTTAGGGTTTAGAGGATTACAACGTACTCGGTTGTTATGCAAGTCATAATTAAAAATTGACATGCATTTTAAAGCTTAAAGTATGCTCTATTTACCAACACCTTTTTTTTGTTTGAGCATTGAGTTTAAGCTTCAAAAAATTAAGGTAAATCTCTTAAAGTTGTAAAGCTTTCTAAAATTATTTGTTAAGTTAGGAAGGTATTTGTCGCGAATTAGCCTGTCAGTAAAAATACGAACTTTAACCTGTTTACTCCTTATTTATCAGCGGTAATGTATTGCAATCTAATAAACCTTTACAAGTACAAATTTCTTAAACGTTCGATAGCGTTTCAAGCTGCCAGTTAGGGAACTACTGTATGAATCTGAGCTTTGTACAGTTGCGGGATGAAGAGAACAGACGAAGTACCGGACAGCTGCTACTTCATAAAACTGTACTAATCATCTCATTGCTATTAGCTAGGCAGTAGGCTGCCTAGTGCGGTGATATAGTATGTGGTGTTGTTTTGTATTCGCTGTAGACGGCAACATCGAATATATGTAGTTTGGATAGTACCCGTGACTACTACAAACATAGTGAATACTATAAACCATTTTGAGTTTCCCACATGCTGACTGAGAAATTGAACTTTAAAAAGAAACATTTAAAAAAAATTGATGGGAAATCCATGGAGCTTGCCTTGTGTTTAGCTATCAAATAATAGGTTCTCAAGGTAACTGCAACAAATGTTTAGAAAATGTCCGGAATAGGTAACTAAAAAAATATGAAAATTAAGATAAGTTAATTTTAGCCGTTATCTTAGGAATAGTAAAATAATATATTTTACTAAATATAAAATACAATTATTTTTAATTTTACACAAAAGTTTTGTAGTCACTAAATACACGAATCCGAAATCTCAAATAAAAATTTTACGTTTTCAATAAAAATTATGAACCATTTTGGTTTTTGGCTAATAAATGGCAGTTTTGGTCATGCATCCAAGTAATGTAAAACCTAATATTACTCATTCACTACAATTTGATTTAATATTAAGGCTTACTGGATTTTTTGTGACTTACATTAGGTACCGAAATGGCTGAAAATATAGCCTAAAATTTAAGAAACGAAGTTTCTTTTGCTTTATAATGCAATTACTCATAGGGGTTTATGAAGGATAGTTCAGCAAAGAGTTTATAATTTACAGAACTTCACATGTTTATCGGTTTCTAATTAAATTTTAAATAAAAGA
The DNA here is from genome assembly GCA_035578175.1 of Catonia carolina. Lineage (NCBI taxonomy): Eukaryota > Metazoa > Arthropoda > Insecta > Hemiptera > Achilidae > Catonia > Catonia carolina. The sequence continues at coordinate 48,526,199 of JAQMRL010000001.1, forward strand.
ATAGCCTAGGCCTATATATATTAGAAAAATTACGACACAATTTGGAAAAGTCGCGCGCTCTCTCCACCAACAAATCTCCGTAACTAAAAATCGAAAACTAATAAGTAAAGAGTCACATTAAAGTTGACACTCGCATCAAACGTCTGATATTAATTTGAACCAAATCGAAGGAAAAGTCTGAAAGTGGTAGGGTATTTTTCAAAGAATTTCCAAAATATTAAACAATTGATTGCTATTAGCCTAATCTTATTTATAATTAGGCCCAATTAATTGTATTTATTAATTAAAAGATAAAGTAAGCCGTTTAAGTTTTGTTAATTAACAGTACTTGTTTTGGTCCTAATCCCAAAAAGGTATTTTATTAAAATTTTCTGTTAAAAATATTTTCCATCGAGAATAGTTTTGGGTCTTATAGTACCCGAATGTAGGCCTACAGTTGTTGAATTGTACTATGAGATTTCAATACTACACATTTCATTACGCGTGGCATCATTTTTTTAAATAAATATTTTTTAAATAAATATTTTTTAAATAATTTCTTTGTTTCACTAATAAAATATCTATCTGGTTCTAAGTTAATTTGAGATTTAAAAGTTAATTGAGTTAATTATTAAATTATTTAAATTATTTAATTAATTAAATCCGAATTTAAGAGTTAATTGAGATTAAGTTAATTTGATTTGTGTGGCGTTTAATTTTTGTTTAATAAACTTCTTATTTTGTCCTTAATCAATTCTAAAAAGGTGTTAGTCAATACATTATTCTGTTCAGAAAATTGTCCACCTTTGTTCCTTCGTTTACTGGGTTAAATGGTATCCTTACCCAGTAACGAAATATAACAGTTAATTATGTAATTTATTAGCAATAGTTGTTATATTTACCATGGATTAAATCATTTTCATAATATTTCAACGTAGTCATCTATGTGATAATATGCAAGCGAGTATCTTCTATGATTTTGCATTAACTTTTTACGCCGTTCTCTAATCCTGATATGGTTAATTATTTATTGGTAGATTGATAGTGTGTCAAAAGTACAGTACGGACATTATGTAAGTTATACTAAAGTCGTTATAATTCACATTTTAGTAACACTCTTTATGAACATCAAGCGGATGCAATAAATAAAGGATTCGTAGAAGATTTTAATTTTTAAAAGAAGTTAATGAACTGACATATTACTTTTTGTACACGCAGTCAACAGAGTTTCTATGATTAAAATATTTGTAACTGAGGTCAATAGTTCTATCATTTCAATTAAAAACTGAATTTATGTTATGTCCTCTTTAAATCTTATAATATTATTGATGATTATTATTCATTATATTTTGTAACATCTCATTAATTGAAATGAAATATAGCAGCTAGTATCCATTAAACTGATGGGAAGATATACAGAGTTTTAATCTAACTAGCCTACTTTACTGAATTAGCTGCTATAAATTATTATATTTATTGTTTAACCATAGCAAAGAAAGTAAAAATCTATGGAAATAAAAAATATTCATCAATTGATTTGCAAGAATTAATTAACAAACAAGGGGATCAAACTTAGGAAATTCAAACTCATCCTTTTTCTGCTCACCTAAACACCAAGGGACAAAAGAGTTTGTCTACATTTTTGCCATACATTTACTACAGATACATTTGAACAGTAAATCATTGGTAAAGTTATTCTTTGTTACAGATTACTTTGCTTTTACATTACTTTTAACTAGGTGTGGGGACTGGTATAAGATTCATTCGGTGCGATCACCGAAGTTCGGGTTAATCACACCGAAAATTAAAAAAAGAAGAAAAATGAAATATTTTACAACGAGAAAAGGATAACATTCCAACAACGTACAAAATAAAAGTCTATACAAATTTTGATGGGAAGATATTTAACAACTAATTTTGTGATTTAATTTGGTTTAAGTTATGTAAAAATTTCTAAGAAGTGATTATGTGTTAAAATAAAAATTAAATTTGGAAAACACTAACACTGACTATATCCCTAAATCTTATGCTTACCTTTACAACTATCTTATGCTAACTGCCTTTATAACTGTACTACTACTATATAACTCTATAACTATAACTATACAATTATAATTATATAGGCTATTATTGGGTAAATATAAAATAATTATACATTAATTAATTGTGGTAAGTACGTATAAGTAAGTACAGTCCATTCAAAATAGCATGATAGTATTACTTAAATGGAATAATGAATAGAGAGAATTTTATAATGTGCTCTGGCGTCAGTGCTACCACATTTTTCTTTGCGTTAACTTTCCCTGTTAGTGAATGAAAGCGTTTTAAAAGATAAATTAATAATTTGAAAAAAAAGAATAATGATTTTCTAAAAAAGCACGGAAAATGGAAATCAAATTTATTAATTGATTGTAATTTTATTATATTATTATTATTATTTTATTAACTTTATTTATGAAATTCACAACTGTTACAATTCACAACTAGTGAATATGATGGTGGGTGAAAGAATGAATGAAATGACATGAGTGACGTGCATAGAGAGAGCACCATCCACTGATAGGTCTCCAACATGATACTAGTTACTTCTTACTAAGTCATCGATTAATTAATTAATTCATTCATTAATTACATTAACTGTTTTTAAAACATGAGGTCCCTGCTCCATTTCCTCCTTAGACGTCTTTGAAAGTTGTTTGGTAGACGACGGGAGGAAAGTTTACGTATAGGTTCGTTTGGATGAGCGAAAAGTCTGGCGTGAAAGTTTCAATAAAGTTGATTGAAAACATCTGTTACTAGAGGGATGTTGAGGTCGTTATGTAAGGTAGCGTTAGAAACGTAAGAGGGTGCGTTGACTAATATCCGTAATTATTAATAAATAAATAAATTAATTAATTAATCACATCTTGTGTATTGAATGCATGGGTTACTGAAAGCAACAATAACAAATGCCAGAAAAATAGTTAATTTCATACGATTTTCAAAATTTCAAAACTAAGATTTATATTAAATTTTGTAAGAATAATTTGAAAGGGAAATTGGGAAATTTTACTTTCGAAAAGGGACTTTTTATTTTGAAAAGTTTACCACTATTCAGAGACTTACTATCATGCTATTTCGAATGGAATATACGTATAAGTAAGTAAGCATGCAGCCGGCCGCATTGGCGTAGTTGGTAACGTGCTCGCCTCTTATTATGCGATCTTGGGTTCGAATCCCATTCAGGCACGGCATATTTTCATAGTTACAAAAATCATTTCGTCTTTCACCGTCTGCATTAGCAGTAATTGCAGAACAGTCGGACGTTAAACCATAAAAAAGTAAGCATGCAGCAGTTGGTTTATGATGTATTTTTAGGTAGTAGGCTATGTAAAAACAGATAAAAAACATGTAAAATGTGTAGCCTATTATTTGGTAAAAATTACTAAATGGTTTGCTTATTGAAGTAAGCAAGTAAGTTGTAATAATTATTATAAGTTAGGTAATAGAAAATTTGTAAGTAATGAATTTAACGTAGTCCTAATTTTGGCTTAACAGTTTTATCTTGACATATCCTTTAGGCCTACTTCTTTATATCTCCTGGATGGAGGTATCAAAAAAATTGCATAATAGACCAAAAAAAGTAGCTATTTAAAAATACTATCATTATACAGTGATATTCAAAAACCGGCTAGAGGAATAAATTGTTCATTGTAAGAAGTTGTGTATATTTAATGAATTGTTGCGTATTGAACAAGGATGATGGATTGTGATAAATGGAATGTTTTGAATAGGAGTTCTTAGAAATCTAAACTACTAGAAACATTTGTTGTTATTTTGATTCTTACTACGATATACACTGGTAAAGCGGCGAAGGTAAAATTGTCAGAAGGGTCTTCATTGTTTTTGAAACGATCAGGAGGCATGTATAAAAACAGTTAACATCTTTGTAGTGAGTTAGTAATTGAATTATGAATGTAAAGTGTTGTAGGGTTGTTTGAAGTAGTATCGTTAAGGGACCACTTCTGTATTACGTTAACTGTGCGTATGCGTACGGGTTGTAGCAAGTTGTTATGGACAGGTAAACCATTAATTTGATTGTGAAGTGACTCTTTTATAGTCAAGTTTAATTTAAACAAAAGTTTTGGCTGGCCCATTGGCGTAGTGGTCAGCGCAACTGGCTTCTACGCCGGAGTACCGAGTTCGATTCCCGATCAGATCCGGGATAATTTCATCACTCATTTTTCATCTATCATCCTTCTCGCCGTCTGCATTAGCAGTAATTGCAAAACAGTCAGATGTAAACCAAAAAAAATTATGCAATTAATTTAACTGAAGTAATCTAATTGTATTTGTTAGTAGTCAAAGTTTAATAATTAATTGTGTCAATAATCAATAATTTTAAGTCTGTTTGGTTTTTATTACACCCAGATCCCGAACGAGCCTAGGCTTAGGTGTTACAGTACTTTTTTGTTTTTGGAAACATTAGTATGATCTGAAAAAAATTAGGGAAGCTTTTTTATAGATAATAGAAACTTTTTTCATAATCCAGTATGAACAAAGTAGCATTATCATTGTTTATTTACTCAGTGGTTATGTGGTTAAATTAATTAATTGGAAACGAAAACACACAACTGTGTGTTACAGACTTAGAGAGAGCTCGACAATGACAATAAATTGACATGGCATTTCTATAACAATATTATGTCTATGCATTTATAAATTATATAGTTCCTATGTTGTAGTAATGTAATACTCATCTCAGGATGAATGGTTAGTTATAGTACGTATATTTTAAACATTGGTGGGGGCGGGAGCCTGCCTTTCGCTTGGGGAGAGGATAATTGATGTAATAATCTTCTTGTTTGTATTTATTGTTTTCGGTTTAATTTAGAGCTTCAGTTGGTGAATGCATGCGGCTGCCAATGTAATGTTATGTGACTGGAGAAACGACAGCACCGCCTGTACGTTATTGTTGTGTAGTAGTTATGTTGAGAATTTATTTTTAACCCAAAACTATCGAAATGAAAGTACGTCGTCCGATATTACCAACAGACGTTAAACTGAAAAACAATGGTCGGTTAATTAGACAATCGTCTATAAACTCGACTAGTTTATTTGATGATTTAAATATCAATAACGAAAATCGTAAGACGAATTATAATGTCGTCGGGAATGTTTATTTACTACTGGCATTAATATTAATCAGTTTTTTCCTACAGTTATCCGTATCGGGTTATCTCTACGGTTACATAACGAAAGTGGAAGATCGGTGTTCCTCTGCGTTAAATAATTTTCAGTACCGTGGTCGCGATATTAATCAAAACAACGATTTTAAAAGCGATTCAAAAATGTATAGCAAACGGTTTAAGAGAGCAACAACTAGTGTAATAGACAATACGGTGTCTGCAAATACAGATGAGCCTCACGCTGAATTTTTTGATCCAAAACTTCGACCCGAAATAGAAAAGAAGGATGCAAAATTGAACAGTAATATATCAAGGAAATCAGGAGAAGGCGAATCTTCAACAAATCCGTGGGTTTGGTTGACATCTTATTCAAGAATACCGGTAAGTCGGTCATTATCACGATTATAATAATACTGGTACTTCTACTTTAGACATTTTGACATTAAATCATAAGCTATGCTGCTTTTTCTTTAAATTAGGTACTGTAATAACGCACGAATCTTTAGAAATAGGATATCATTTATAGAATGAACACCTTACATATTGATTCCTGTACAAATATTAAATTTTTGAACTTTAAAAACTCCTAAAATAATAATGTTCGTTTCCCAATAACTGCTGAATTAAAAATCCCAGGTCAGTTCTCAACTAATTCTATAAAATATGTACATACGTTACAAAAAATTCATTTTATCCTTCACCGTCTGCATTAGCAGTAATTGCAGAACAGTCGGACGTAAACAAAAAAAAACCTGATGTAGAATCGTAATGTTAAAAGAATCTTTTCAAAAAGATTAAAAACAGGGTTTCTCTTTTATCATAAGAACTTTTGTTTGAGAAAAACTTTAAAGTTCATAATTTATTGTTTTTGTATCTTTTATTTTGAATCTATAACTATACTGAACAACATTCAGCAATGTATAATTTGGAACAACAATTAACAAAAAATATACTCAATATAAAAATAAAAACAATAAAAAGTTACATTTTGTCAAAGAAAATTTATTACCAATAGTAATAAAGCGTATTAAAAAAAACATCTAATATTTTTCACATTTATCTTTTTCGACTATACTAAGAACGAAAGATTTAGGCGGGTCGATTCTCGCTCGTGTATCCCTTCCACAACCTCCTATGTATTCATAGACTCCCCTAACGCTCTTTGCAGTGCTACAAGAAGTACACTGTTTTTACGTGTTAGGTTAAATAAAAGTAGTTTATTCACTATATTTATTATATATAGTGTTTATTTATTGCATTTGGATATTATATTATTGTTGTTAAGGTCATCAGCCAAAAAGCTGGTTTGAAACTGAAGAGGTTTTACTAAGTAAAACAAGGAGTGAGGTGGTTTACAATTGCCTTCCTCACTGAGTGGAAAAGTACACATGCCGGGCCCTCTGAAAAGCACATATTTTCCACTCTCCAAATGACATCTTCATTTCATTCACCACAGGGTCTGGTTGTATAATGAAATTCATTACTTTTCAGAGGAAATAACTCTGTTTTATAACTCTGTCTTTACACCTCTGCCTCTTCTGTTCTTAAACGATTCAGTCATTTAATTGGCTGACCATGTGATAAGAAACAGAACTATTTATTTCAGCCCTGTAACTAATAGATTGAGTGTAAATAATTTGCCACTCCATATATTATTATATAATTATAATATATTAATATACATAAATTATAAATAGAATTGTATAACATGTATCCAGATGAGGTAATTATGATTTACATAAAAATTAATGAAACACTGGAAAAATAATCACAACTGAACCTCACGTCCAATGATCTTTTCAAGACTAAACGCTAACTGACCAACCAACAGCCCAACTTGTAGGCTATACTCGTATTGTTTTGTTCTCTGTTATAACATTTTTGACTATTTATAATAGGCTACTGTAGATTTATAAACTCATTAATATGTGAACCCCACATAATAAAGAAATTGTAGCATTACAGCAGCAATGAAGGCAGTAAATTTTGGATGTAGACAAAACTTCCATGTCTGGGCGTCTCGAAAATAAAAAAAAGCTTTCCGTATTTTATTTTTATTTTGATATAGCTACAGTCATAACAAACTTATTATATAGGTATATTATGTATATAACATATCACATTATAACAATGTTTTACTTAATTTTTCGTAATTTTGAATCCACGCGATTGAATTATTTATTTTGAAAAACATTAATTGTAGGGTGTGAAACAAAATTTAATTTACATCTTGTTTTAATTTCCATACGAAATATAAACTTTACAGGTAATAAAACATACGCTCGTAGTCCTGTCCAATCAAATACGGTAAGCTAATTTTTAAACACGAAAATAGAACAGTTGGAAATTTTTCTTTTTTTAACTTGAAATGTTTTTTGAACGTATTGGCGCAAATATAACAAACTATCACTTGATGTGTATTAGATATTATAGGCGGAGTGCATTTTTGAGTGTAACGGGTGAAGTAAACTTAAATAAGGTATAAGTTTCAAGTCAACAGGAGCAATATGAGAAGAGAAATTGCTCGACTGGTAGGATTGACGAGGTGAGGAAGTGAAGTACACAGCAAACTCCCGACCGCCTAAATAAATCGTGCTTATTATAGGTAAGCCCTAGGCTATATACAAATAAACATGCAGGAAGAATTAAAGAAGCTCTCAGCTCCATCTTCTTTTTAATCTTCTAATGAAGCCTGGTGGGTTTGCCATGCCACTGATAAACGGATTTTTATGAATTTGTAGTTTCGAATAGAATTTAAAATAACTATTTTTGATGTCACAAATTAATTGTGAATTTTAATCGGTGTGTAACGTGTAATTTGAGACATTAGTACGGTGAACCATTAATGATACGGAGAAATTTAGAATAGAATGCTTGAATAGTTTTTAAATTTCTCTGTTTTGCGCAATCAAAAATTTGAACACCGTACATCCAGATAGGTTTTAAGAGGAAATTGTAGAGTAATAATTTCTGTTTGAGACATATGGGTGATTTAGAGTGAACAAACCTATGTAGTTGTTTCAAACGAACGTTTTTTTTATTTATTTATTTGAAGTCACATCAACAGCTTGGTCATTAGCGACTACAGTGGGTTAGTTATGGAACGTTGGGTTGTGAATTGTTATAATTTCCAGACCCTAGCCGGGAATCGAATCCGGGACCTCTGCGTAATAGGCCAGCGCGCTACCACTACGCTACGGAGGCGGCCAAATGAAAGTTTAGTTGAAGCCGTTTTGTCTTATTGTAGTGTTTGCAGATCAGCCGTTGATCGAAATGAAGTCCAACATAGTGAACTTTTATGCTTTTCATGTCTGAATAAGTAACCCCTTGTTGGACTAAGAAGTACCTAGCTTCAACAAAACGGTTTGAATACAAAATAATACGAATGCGGTAAAATTTTCTTAAGTTTAAATAGAAATCCATTATGCCAATATCAAAGGCAGCTGTCACATCAAGAAATACAGCCGAGGTGAACTTTTTTCTTCTAATCCAGCTGATATTTTATCCACGACTCTATGCAGTTGTTGCACTGTTGAGTGCTCCCTCCTAAAACCGAACTGATAGTGTGCGTTAATTTTCTTCCTTTCAAGGATTACTGACAATCGATTTTAGAGCAGTCGTTCAAAAGCTACAGAAATTACCGGAAGGAGACTTATTGGCCGGTATGATGAAGGCAAATGCGACGGTTTTCCTGGTTTTGAAAAGAGAACCACTTCGGACAATTTCCGTAGAATTGGATAATGACATGTTCGTAAGATTCCATTGAACACTTGTTTGATAAATATTAAGGTTTTTTTGGTGATTCTTTTAAAATTTCGTATAAATGATCAAGTCATGACCAGGTGACTTTTTGAAGGGAGACCACCTATTACTTTTTCCACTTCATTTAATTTAATTCTCTTGGGTGGAATAGATAAGGGTAATCTACTGTTAACAGACAAAATGTTAATGACTTCCCGCTAATTCTGCAAAAAATTAATAGCAAGAAAATTAGTAGATACTGATTTTTTCAGTCAAAAGTTTTTCATTGAGTTTCGGTTTGCTATTATCTTCAATATATTTTCTAACTACTACCTAGGCCTACTACTGTATTAAATATAAAAATTTTCACGTAGGCTACAAACTATTGTAACAACAGTTTAAGTTAATAAAAATGCAAATCGTTCTCGTCATGTCAGGCACATGTTATTGCTAGTCTTTTATACGCATTAGCTATTTATTGTCAAGTTTGTAACAACAGATTGCTGGTTATAGAACAAAGTTATTTCTATTTTAGTCCGCTTATGTCTTTTGTTCAATAAAGACCAGAATATCGTTCACTTAGATTTTTATGTTACCTTACAATGGTAGCATTATCATGTTCAATCTATTATTGTACTACAGTACAAAATGAAGGAAAGTAAGTTGGTTTCTACGTAAAAGTGATTGCTGCATTACTAAAATATTTCGGTTTTTTTCGCCAATTAACAGAAATTTTAATCCAGAAATATTTTCTAAAAAATTGCACCTCACGATTTAAAAAATTGACCTGTCAGGGGTTGAAAAGGGTGTTCAACCCTTACATCAATATTTTCAGTTTACTCTGTTGCTAGATGGCTGAAACTCGGTGGAAATGTCACCTATAGTACACCTAAAACAAAAATTCCTTAACGATTACAAAAATGTCCTCGTGGTGGTTGAAAACTACGTTCAACTCCTAAACCAATATTTTTTGTTTATTAAGTTCTTGACGAGGAAGATGGCTGAAACTTGCTAAAGGTGTCCACATATTTTTTTGTCATCAGTCTCTCGACTGGTTTAATGCTGTTCTCCAAGCTGTTCTATCTTGCGCAAGTCGTTTCATATCTACACACCTGTAACATCCTACACCTTTTATAACTAATATAGCTTTAAATATTCTAACCTTTGCCCTACCGAGCAATTCACTCCCTCAATATTACCCTCCATTATTGATAAATGACTTAAGATATACCCCACTAGCCTATCCCTTCTTCTGGTAAGATGATTCCATATATACTTCTTTTTTCGTACACTCGTCTAAGAAACTCTAAATTACTTATTTTGTCCACCCACCTAATGTATAACATTTTTTTATAATACCACATTTCATAAGTTTCTATCCTCTTCCTTTCTACAGCCCCTATCACCCACATTTCCTCCCGCATAATGCTACACTCCAAACATAGTGTTTAAAAAAAAAATTCCTAATCTATAAGGCAATGTTTGTAGCCAGTAAGCTGTTTTTCATTTCAAAGGCTTTTCTAGCTTGAGCAATCCTACTTTTGATACTACTTGTTCTTCAACCATCCTTTTTTATTTTTCTCCCTAGATAGCAGAATTTCCCGACTTCCTGTATGTTTCGTTGCCTACTTTTAAATTTTTCATTTCTTCTAAACCACTCTTACTGCTCCGCAACACTTTCGTTTTGTTCTTATTAATTTTCGTGAAGTAATCCTTTCTCATGATCTCATCCATTCCATTTAAGATATTATCTAGTTCTTTCTTTTTCTCGGCTAATATACAAATATATAAAATATATAACTTACATCTGATTTTTTCAAATCAGAAAATCTTATTTTTTATTTATTTATTTTTAAACCTAATTTAAAAATTGTTTAAATAAAACAAAATTATAAGCTACCCAGGTGAAGCCAGGACGGCCAGCTAGTTAAAAATTAAAGGACGAATGAAAATTTAGCATCTATTGTTAGGTGAGTGGAATGTGATGTGAGACCAACGGAGATTGGTTCAGATTAACCTAAACCAAGATAAAATGACTAGAACCAAAAGGTTTATCCAAATGTCAAGTAGGGCCTACTTTTAAATTAACATTGACACATTATAAACATTTTAACAACCATTTCAAAAACCTTTAAAAAATTGTTACACATTTTAAGAATTATACTACGCACCTGAATATATATTAAACGTATAGCAATCTTCCGGTGATTCGAAAATAATAGGCTATTTGGGGTGGACCCATTTCAGATAACCGGGCTTTAAGAAGGATGTCGCAAGGAATGATAGCTTAATTTATTAAAAATATAGTTATACAGTTTTTTAATGTAAGAAAAAGTATATATTCAACAAGCATTTGATAATTTTTAACTAAAACATTTAATTTATTTAATAGGCCTATTAGCTATATTAAATGAAAATTAAAACTATTTTTAACGATTTTTACTGTACTTAAAAACATTAGTAATTTTCTTTTGTATCCTAATTCATATAATTTTTCGTATTTGGGTGGTTTCAGTGGTTTTCTGTTTGGTGATCTAATTCTATGCTAATCTGGTTTTTATTAATGAACTTTTTGTTCAATCTGACACGGATCAACAATTCCAAGATCCGCGGCAACAGTGCACAACAATTTTCCTATCCCTTCTACGTCCTAAAATATTTTTTATTAGGTATTAGTTAAAACAACGCGTTCACGATTACACGACACGCTCCTAGAGCTCCTAAAACTGTGGTTATATCATTACTAATTAATAAGCTAGATTTTGTTGTGCATGTTTTCGCGAAAATGAAATTATTTTAACAGGCTTATTTGTTAATATCAGGTTGAGACTGTTTTTTCTTGTTTAGGTGGTCGCTATTCAGGGTTTCTGTCAGGCATCACGGGAGTACTGTTCTCCAGGACCAGGTGGCCCTCCAGGACCTCCTGGATCACCAGGGTTGAGAGGTGAAGCTGGCACTAAAGGTGAAAGAGGGGAGAGAGGACATCCAGGTGATCCGGGTCCTAGAGGATTTCCTGGGTCACCAGGAGAGGCTGGTCCGCGAGGACCTCGTGGAGATACTGGTGTTCCAGGTAAATTATTACTTACCTATTATAACAAAGGAATGTTACTCGCCATTTTGTAGTTCTGTTGTTTATAGTTAAGTGTGTGCTAATGCTAATCCTGAGAGCCTACCAGTAGTCTAAATTTTTTATGACTGTTATTGGAAAGGTTGTGTTTACAAAGAAGAAGTGAAAAAACTTAATTGTCTTAAGTATCTTAGCACTAAACCAAAACGCTGTCTATCAGATTTTATTGAAACTACCTGAGTATAGCTACCGCTCTCTATCGGAAATTATTAAAACTATCTTAGTAAACAAAAACGCTATCTATCGGATTTTACTGAAACTACCTGAGTACAGCTGCCGCACTCTATCGGTTTTTTTAAAACTATTAACACCTGAATCCGTGTTGAAGATTTGATGAAGGCGATACCTTGGGGGTCACCAACCGATCGCTCGTAGAAATTGTAAGGGGCGGGATACTTCAGAGAAAGTTTTAAACGAAGAAAGTGTGTGTAAATTTTAATTTCAATAAATGGCGGCTCTTTTAAATGTGAAAATGTGAGTGTAGTGTATATGTGCGGCCTTTTTTTTTTACGGCTCTTTAAATTTTTATGTGTCGGTGGCCTTTTTTTTGTACGGCTCTTTTAAATGTTATTATGTACGGCCTTTTTTTTGTATTTGATGTGGGATTCAGTTTCAGTGAAGGGCGGACTACAAAGAAGAAGAGGTTAGTAGGGCTATCTGTGATTAAACGTAGCCGTGGAATGGCAGGTTCCGTAGTACTTCCGGCGGATGCGGCATAGCATAGATGGAATTAATGCTGGGAAATGAAGAATCCTTTCCCACGTCGTGTAGCTTCCGAGAGGTGTTGTGGATGAAGTCCTCAATCGAGGGCAGAAGAAGGTGCTCCTGAACAATAGAATTGGGGATGAGGTAGTGGAAGTTTGAAATAGCTCGAAGGATCCTATTATGTAGAGCGCAAAAATTGCTCTTGTTAGACGGGGACAGCAATGGCCACCAAACGGGCGAGCCATACAACAGAAACGACCGAATGACAGCTGTGTAGATCAGGAGTCTGATAGATTTGTTCAGGCAAGTAGAACGTAGAAGAGGAGCCAGGATGAAGAAGAGGACCCTACCCTGGCGTACCCTATCCTTCGCGAATTTGGTGAAAGTGAGACACCTATCCAGCGTCACCCCTAAGTATCTCACACTAGAGGCCCACTCCAGTCGATATCCTGATATCTCCAGTTGAGCAGGCATCTTCCTTCTTCTGGTGAAGCAGATAGCCTCACACTTCGTGGGGCTAAGGGATAACTTCCACCTGTCGCACCATTCCACAAGGAGCTGTGTTTGACGTTGAAGCCTGTTAACGCTGAATGGGAGACTGGGGCTGGACCTGTACAAGATTATGTCGTCGGCGTAGACACCAGCGCGGATACCGGGCTCAAGTGGAAAATCATTTGAGTAGACGAGGTAAAGGATCGGTCCAAGAACCGATCCTTGGGGAACTCCTGCCGAGACGGGTTTTACACTAGAAGCGGTATCACGGAGCCCAGGGTAATTCGGAGAGACAAAGAATTGCCTTCCGGTCAAATACGAGTGCAGTAGACGCACCATTGGGGGAGGAAAAATAAGCGAAAGCTTATATAGGAGACCCAGGTGCCAGACACGATCGAATGCTGCCCGAAAGTCGAGAAGTACCGCCGTCGTCTGACGCCTGGCATTCCAAGAATCCAAGATGTCAGTGACAACACGAAGGAGCTGAAGAGTGGTTGAATGCCCCCGCCGAAAGCCAAACTGCTCCGGACGGAGGACAGGGTCTATAACTGTTTGAAGCCGCGATAGCAGGAGTCGTTCAAACAGTTTCGAGAACAATGGCAGAAGAGAAATTGGGCGGTAGCTGGCCGGATCAGAAGGTGGTTTGAAAGGCTTCAGAATCACTATGATCTTGGAAGTTTTCCAATAAGAAGGGAAATGTTGCAGAGAAAGCACTGCATTGAAAATCTGGAGAAGGTGCGCTTTAATCCTAGGAGGAGAATTAAATAACACCCTCCCAGTGATATCATCCGGACCAGGGGCTTTCCTTGGATTGAGGCAGCGTATCACATCAGACAAATCGTCTTCAGTGAACGGTGCTAGATGAAGGGGCGTCGGGTCAGAAAGAGTAGTGTTGACCATATCATCAACAAATTGTTCGTGCGCTGGGTCGGAAGGAGTGGTATTCGGTGTGAAGTGGGATTCGAAGTGCGAGGCGAATCTCTCCGCAATCTCACCCGCTGAAAAGATGAGTCCTCCAGGTGAATTCAGCGGGTGGTGAGACCGCTGCTTTCCCAGAAGGCGTCGTGTAGTGTTCTTGGAAACTTGTTTCTTGCTTCTTGTTCATCTTGGAAACAAGATGGCGCCCCAGCACATTTCGTTATCGAAGTTCGTGATTTTTAAATTCCAAAGTTGATTAATGGTTGGTCGTCGTGGTACAATCGAATGGCCGGCGCGCTCGACAGACTTAACGCCATGTAATTTTTCACTGTAGGGCATTGTAAAGGAACTAGTGTATTCTTCCAAGCCACAAAACCTGCACGAACTAAAAAGTTCAACAGCTGAAATTGCATTTGATATGTAAATGACGATAAAATGTTTCTGTTGAAAATTTGTGAATGAGTTTTAAGTCGCTGTAAAGTGTACTATAGAGAATCATGGTGGACATTTTGAACACCTGCTATAAAAATTTAAAGGTAATATTATATATGTATTCTACGGTTCATACAATATTTTTTTTGTCTATAGGTTTCTTATCCATTAACGTCTTCCGATTTCCGTAAATATTGGGGAACCGTATGGTATGACACCGTACATATGGGGAAATATTGGGGAACCGATATATATACTCCTGATTCCAGGGTTCCATACTGGGTTAGGGCTGGCATCTTTTTATTGCTGGCCGTATGACCCGTCGTGTGACTCGTACGTAAAATACGGCCGTAACGAAAAGAAAACGAAAGAATTTATTTGAAATTAACTGTGATTTTATGGTAAATATTACATTTAATAGTTTGTTCCCTTTCGGCAGTTAAAAATTCGCAGTGCTTGTATCTCAAAAAATGTTTTTTTCTGAATTAGGTGCTCCAGGATTAGATGGAAGAGATGGTGTTCCTGGTGAGCCTGGATTGGATGGTATACCTGGACGAAATGGGCTAGATGGGGTTCCTGGTAATAATGGAAGTCCAGGAAAAGATGGAATACCTGGGTTACCTGGACGTGATGGAATAAATGGTAAGGTACCATGGTTTTTGCTATTAGGCTTAGTCATTCAACTCCTTTTATACCACTTGTATTGGGCATGCCTTTTCAACTCCAGATTATTGTATTATTATGCCTGCATAAGCCTTGGCTTAAAGATGGATAGGTAGAGATACTTTTATAATATCAAAAAAGAAAAAAATACTAGACCTGACCAGGAATAAAACAATAGCATAGAAGTAAATTGTGCTGACTATTGCATCCTTTAAGTTTGAATTTTAAAATTTAATTCATAATTTTTGTTTTATACCTTATATCTAACTTTTTTTTATCCGAGGCAGCGAGAAAAACTCATGTTCACTCCCTCACGATGGGGGAACTAGTGTTGGACTCAATTGAGGCGTCCTCGTCCTGCCCCAAGGAGGCCGCAACTGCCTTACCAACCAAAAACCCGCCACCTGGCAACTTGATCCGACATCAGGAAACAACCCTCAACCTCCCTTGGAACTGTTTATATAATACTACTTGGGAAATGTCGGGTTAAAAAATTGACATACTGTCAGCAGAGCGTGAAAGGGAACCGTAGCCTAATTCCCCTCTCGCTGTCTAATTTGTTCTTTGATCTTAATTTAAAATATTTTTAATCATTATAGCATTTATGAAGTGTGTTACGTGTAATTCTGTAATTAAAATACTTTGAAAGAAAATTTTTCCAGATATTTTTAATTAGGCCTAGTATATGAATAATATATGGTCTACTTTTCTTTTAAAAAGAGGGTAGTACAATTTATACCTTGTTAAATTCTGTATCTGTTATTATAGGAAAACCAGGTGCCGAAGGACCAACGGGACCTCCAGGACCACAAGGACCTAGAGGTAATGTAACCTAAGATTAATATTAATTTCATTTACCGTATTTTCCGGACGATAAGACGCACATTTTTCCGTAGGAAAATGACCTAAAAATTACCATGCGTCTTATGGTCCGAACGCTAGCTTTATTTCAGGGTAGATGCTTTCTATAATAATATTTATTACTACCCTACGCTACTTAAACACGTTCAATAACTAGGGATTTCAAAACAAAACATACAATGATATAGGATGTACCGCAGTTTTTAAACTGTATTGTCTTGAAGATTCTAAGCATACACAGTAGTTTCTGTATCGATATTACTTACGGTAAATATCATAGCATTTTAAAATATGAAGCTAGTTTCGTACTCTTTCGCTTTTAAATTAAAAGTGGTTCAATATGCTAAAGATAATGGCATTCGAGAAGTAGAAAGGCATTTTTTACCTCCTCCAACAGAAAAAATGATTCGGGAATGACGGAAACAAGAAGATTTATTACTCAAGGCAGATAATAGGAAACATACCAGTAAATATCGAACTCAAGGTGTCAAATGGCCACAACTTGAAGCACAATTGAAAAATTGGATTATCAATTACCATTAGACTAACCATGTTGCCTGAATCTGATTGTCTACCTGATTTGACAATGCAGTATGTCAGTTCAGGTAGACAGTGCGACACGATGTCACGTACACAAACTAGCAACCCACCCCCCTGCATTACCAAGTCTATTTTTCAAAATTCTAAAAATTCTACCGCAATATTGGCCAATCGATATTTCATGTTATTAATATGTCTGTACTAAGTTTTTTACGCTGGATAAAACAATAGTTTGCCCGAGCCGAACGATCGTGTGGTTACCGAGATAGCAAGGGTTCAGAATATTGTTAATAAATCAAAATTTAAATAATGTATGAATTTGAAATTTCGTACACGCTGTAATAATATAATTGGCTATGTCGTGTTAAATTTCAAACGTTTTGGTCAAATATTTATCGAGTTACACGCTTCTAAACGCATGGAATTTGTTGCGGTATCAAAAAAACCGGGTCTTTTTGTCTTCCAACCTCGATATGGCAACTTTTAAACAACATGAAAAATATATGACTATTATAAGTCAAAGCAGAAAAAATGAGCTAAATTTTGATGTAAAGTATGTTGAAATCCGACTCAAAGTTATGGAGATGCAAGGATTCAAACTCGGGTATCTACGATTATGAAACCGATTGTAGTAATTTACGTACTTACAGTTTCTATATCCATGTTTTTTTGTAAATTTATGACTATAAAATAATTATATATATTGTATCTTCTGTACTTGCTGTTTTTCAAATAAAGAAATCACATTCACCTGTATTAAAAAACTAATTAAAATCAGTCAAAATAATTTTTAGATATTTTATGCCTTGAAAAACAAGGGTGCGTCTTATCGTCCGAAAAATAAGGTATTTATTGTGATGGTTATTAGTGTGTTTAAATAAACCACTTAAAATTCACAACATTTTATAAACTTCATTAGTTTGCAATCTGATATTTTTGAACATGCAGGCTGACAAATTAACTCCCGAATTGTACTTTACTGCACAAGTTGATGTAATGTAATCATTTCAAACTTAAAAATTATTAATATTCATTGGATATCTTCAAAATGGGCTTTTAATTTACTACTATGATCTTCCATAATCATATTTATATTTCCAACTTTTTAATATAACATAGTGATAAAATATTACAAACATAAAAAAATTGAGGTATTTCTTCTGTGTGTTCATGATATGTGTGACAATTTAACATAATATATTAATCTGACTAGGCTGAAATTTGAAAACAAAGTTTTTCTCATCCATTCCTTGTGATGGTTTTGGAACTATTGTAGCTCCAAATGATTTCAATTTTTATTTTAGCTTTAGGATAATCAAAAGTAACTGCACCAACTTCTTTGAATCAGTTTTACCAATGTAATACACTGAGAAACTGATGTGCATATTAGGCTGTTGCAATAATTGGTATTAACTTCTAATGACTATTACCTATTTGTTACCTGTGTATTTGTAATAATAAAGCTAATAAATTGAAGAAAAACCTTGTTCATACATAGCATAGACATTGAAAAGTATTGTCACAATAAACAACATCTATACATTCCTATTAATTTTAATCGACTGTCATTTTGATAGTGGGTGTTAAATAAAATATTAAAACTTTTAGGTCTTGCTGGCCCAAGAGGTAAAGCTGGTAAACCAGGGATAAATGGAACTCCAGGTATTCCGGGTGTAAAGGCATGGGAAGTTACTGTTAATGGTAACAAAAGCTCAGAATTACTTATTCCATCAACAATTGTCGGTAAGTATTTCTCTTTAATTAATAAGCAATATTGTTCTAATTTTATTTTATTCTTTGTGTTCATAGTCGCCTAGCTGTTAGTGATGACGGGGAATATAATGAATTATTATTTTGCCTTGTTTATTCAGTGAACATTATTAAAAATGTATTTATTGTACAATCTAGTACAGACAGCATTACTTTTATAGTGTACCATCTAAAAACCTAAGCTCCAAACACTTTCCAATCCTTTTTTAATTCAATCATGCATGTATCACATATTGCTTTAGAGCATGGACCTCAATGGTAAAACTGTCGTGGAAAAGAGAAGCAAGTCACTAGCTACTATTTAATTTAATAAACTAAATCTAACTAACCATAACTAGTTTTTAAAGTACGTATGAGACTTATAAATGTGCAGTTTTTTTAGTTCCTGAATCAAACAAATATGTGAGCCCATGGTTAACTTATTTAAACATCTGTTCCTCCGTTTACACTTTTTGTCATTTACTGATATTTTCTTAAGTTCAGCAGATTATACAAATTCATTCTTGTTTTGTAATTTGTAATAATCTTTTTGTGACTTTTATATTGAGTAAATTATAAAAAAAGATTCATCATTTAAAGATTTTACATGATTTTATTTCAGGTACAGGGCCACTCTTTACAGTTGGTCCAGTAATTGTGCAGGAGGGTGAAAATATAAGATTGAGGTGCTCAACCACTGGTCATCCACGCCCTACAGTACAGTGGCAAAAACTTGACTCCTACACCATACCTATTGGATCTTGGCACGGTAATTAATGAATCATACTTCCACATTTGTATGTAAATGTATATGTTCATATACTACTGTTTGAAGGTGTAATTATCTTCAAACATGACCTTTAAAAACTTTATGGATACTGCCACAAAGGAAGACATTCTTAAAATAAATTATCTTAACTATACTAGTTAATTTAATCACAATTGCTCCAATTTGTTGTGGTTTTTGTTTTGTGTACAACTTGTATAGATACTGAAGTCATGTAATTGCCTTTTGTGTATAGATGGGCTGTGAGAAAGGGAAGTGAAAATTTGACAGTGCTACCAACCTCAACAGTCAGACATTACTCATACATTTTACTACTGTGCAGTTTCTATACATTTTGTAAGCTGTGGTTTATTCCGAGATAATGTTTTTTTCATAAACCTTATAAGAAATAGATGTGATCTATAATATTGCCTATAGCTTAATTACATGACTAGAA
Organism: Catonia carolina; assembly: GCA_035578175.1. Classification (NCBI taxonomy): domain Eukaryota; kingdom Metazoa; phylum Arthropoda; class Insecta; order Hemiptera; family Achilidae; genus Catonia; species Catonia carolina. Next base: position 48,545,797 of record JAQMRL010000001.1, read on the forward strand.
ATGCTTGATTTATTGTAATTACCAGCTACCTTATTCCATTGGAACAAAATTTTCTACAATGAATCACCTTCTTTACTATCGCTTTCACTGTTGTTTTCACTATCAATCTCACTAGTATCTACCTAACCGTTTCCTTTTTTTATCAGGTGTCAACAAAACTGTTGAAGAATAGCTTCTTCACGTCTTTAATTTCCTTCTTTATTTTTTGAATTGTGGAAAGAGAAACTTCACAGTAGTTAGACACTTGCTCATGGCTTTTGTTAAGAGGCAGGAAGAGGCATTTTTGTTTAGCTTCAACTTCACAGCATTATTACACTGCATATTAGATTTCGTTCAGCACTGTGAATAAACTGCTCATGTTTTTGAGAAATTAACATTTCTGTTTACGGTAACAAGCAGTTATATTCGTACAGTTAACCTACAAAAGGTTCCGCCATATACTGTATATGCTGTTGGTATAGTATAAGTTGTTGTGTTTGTTGTACTGAAATTAAAGCAGTCGCACATGCACACTGATGCTTTTTCCCCTTTACCCCTCGTTGCAAACAAAGGCAAACTCATGGCTCAAGTAACTATAATTAGCTCTTAATAACATTTTATACAGTTTTTTTTTTGGAATGTCAAGAAAAACATTTAATCGACAATTTGTCAGTTTACAGTCTGGAAACTTTTCATATATTTGTGAGTCCCATACATTTATGAGAGCCTTTTATTTTTTAACAAATGGTAGTCTTTGTTCTGTTACTTTTCATGGTCATCATTCTGCACACATTACTATTCCTGATTTCCACATATCTTCCCTTCCTGATTCTTTTTGCAGAAAACAACACCACATGCAAACCATCAGTATGTTTCAAAGGTGCCAACCTTTAACATCCCTTCCTCTTTTTTCCTTTCCCCTTTATTACTGTACTTTATAGACAAGATGTAGTTAGAAGATATAAACTAAGAGCAGATAATAGATGTAAGCCTATTTCAACTTTTACTGAAAATCTGTGCACTACTCTTTACCCTCGTACATACTCCTGTACGAGTGTTTCTTACATTGCAAAAGTAAATAAAAAATTAATTTAAATAATTCAAATAGCTTTATTGATTTATTTCCTTCCTATACTGCACACGTAAAGTATGATAAAAGTATAAAAAGTAGGATAGCTATATCTCATTTCTTCTTTCATTCCTTTTTTGTTTATTTTTAACAATACAATAGAATAAAGTATTTTATAATAATTTAAGTTAGTTTTATAACTTAATGTTTGTTTAGTTTTAAATTTTTTTTTATTATTTTTATTTATTTAACGTCGCATCAACTGCAATGGTCATTAGCGACGACGTTGGGGTGGAACTTTATGCAATGTAGGATGAAATGATTCTTTGTAACGTATGAAAATATGCTATGCCTGAGTGGGATTCGAACCCAGGACCGCATGATGAGAGGCGAGCATGTTACCAACTGCGCCAATGCGGCCGGCAGTTTTAAATTTTATTTAGTCTTAAAATGTAATATTTAGTTCAATCTGAATGCTATTAATGTAACATTGTATACTGTAATTGGGCCATTATATGGCCTGTTGCGTATAATAAAATAAAAATAACTTCTAAAATAGCGGGACTGATAGATGGTCAATAGCAATAAAAAATTGATAAAAAGAAGTTATACATTTGTTATATACAATTTTTTAATGAACCAGTAATATTTTATAAGAAAATGCAGCCTGAATTTTTAAAATAATAAGTTAATGCTTAAATTTGCAAAAATCAACCACGTAGAATAATGATTCTACGTGGTGGGGATATGAGGTTCTCAATACTGAGAACCTCATATCAAATGTGATATGAGGTTTTACAGAAAACAATTCATTTCCCATGGACTGCTCAAGAACTATTGTGAAATTATTACATGTGGTGTTACCATAAAGGAGTTTTTTAAAACTGGTAAATGCAGCAAGTTGGTGTGTTTGGGATGTTCTTCACGGTAACTGACAATTATTATTAACAACTGCTGCAGTTTATATTGATCAGAAAAATTGAAAGTCGATGTGGTATTGTTAGACAACAGGTGCTCTAGTTGAGGAACATTTGAATTAGGAATTGCAAGTAATGTGGAGTTCTATTGTAAAAATTCTGACTTTTTACCAACCTGTTAACAGCTACTGTATCACTAGTTTTTTACCTTTTCTCAATTTTTATGTAATCCTACTTTCTACTGACATGTTTCAATGGACCAACCATCATCAGAGTACAAAAAAATTAAAACAAACTTTTTTTTAAATTTATTAAAATTTTCAGATGTATCTTCCTTCAGTCATTCATAATAAATTTTAACATTTTTATAAATTTTGAAATGTTTAGTTTCAATTTTATGTACTCTGATGGTAGTGGATCCAACAAAACATGTCAGTAGAAAGTAGGATTATATAAAAAATAAAATAGGTAAAACACAAGTGATAAAGCAGCTGTAACAGGTCAGTAAAAAATTGATATTTTTACAGTAGGATTGAATGTAAGCTGCAGGATGCATTACAATGATTTATTTCATTGAGGATTAAGAAAGAGTATTCCCTGGTTGGCCAATGTTACGGGGATCTGACATGGCACATGGAAAATATAGGAATGCTTAAATCAAATCTTTTCTGCAATTCTACAAAGTGAAGGTAATTTTTTTGTGTCTGTATTTAATACAAGTGTTCTCAATCAGCACTATTTGTTTTTCAGAAATGTCAGCAACCGGGCACATGTTAAATTTGACACATGTAAACAGGGTACACATGGGAACATACATGTGCATTGCTGATAATGGGATACCACCACCAGCAAATTATACTTTCAACATGGAAGTACATTGTAAGTAATATTTGTAAGGTTATGTTGCCTTTACACTTAGATCTATATTTAATCCACCCATATTTTAAAACAAAACTAATATTTTAAAAAACAACCTAACGTCGGTTCATAAACTCTTAGTGACATTTTATTTGTCAGAATTTGTAATAATTGTTAGTATTTTTTTGTTTTCTGTTATGATCATCTGAAATTCCAGTCCTTTGCGAGGATTTTTGAGGCTTGCCATTAATATGATGAATCCCTGAAATAATGAATTGTGTGTATGGATTATTCTAGATATATATCAATAAAAATCATTCATTTGATTTACTTATTTAATTTATTTTCTATTCTAAAATTAATTCTTGTGTATGTTTCTTCAAGTGAATTTGGTGCAATGGTCAAGCAGTAGTTTAAAACTGGTCGAATTTTGAAACATTTTGTAGCATTATCTAAAATGTACTCTTTATTTATTTTTCCAAGTCCAGTTTATGCGTCACATGGTAATCCATGTTCAATTGGGATTAATTTTTCTTATTTAAGTTAACAAATTAATTGATAAGCTCTAATAACTGTATTGTTAAAAAAAACAGATTTCTGCCCGGTACAGTTTACGTAGTATTTTGTAATTAATAGAAAGCAGTTTCATTAGAAATTTGAAGAGTTCAAGGAAAAACCAACAAGTTCACAAAACAGAGTTTTAACATAAGAAGAAAAAGAAAGTTGCAATCACTTTAATCTAGAGAGGAAATTTTTTACACTTACAATTTCTTAATTCCTACTCCTTATTGTTATTATGATATAAGTAAAAATTACTGAAACTATATTTTAATTGATTTCTTTGATTATGTATTTAAAATTTCAGTTGGTTTTGCCATACTAATTTTCAAAAACAAATATTTTTTTACACACAGTATTTTTTATGTAAATAAATTATGTAAGTATACAATGTTCTTTTGGTTTTCAAGCTAGATGCAATCAGCTTCCCATATAGTAAAACTTTAATAAATGTAACACTACTGGCAGCAAGGAGGTTGTAGCTGAACATAAAGGTGTACAGAATTTGAGGAAAATTTAAAAATACGAAAAATTAGCACAGCTACAATGTTTTCTGGGCGTATTATTTTTTTTCTTATGCCTAATCCTGTATACTGTGAAAAAATCAGTCATATTTATTAAAAGTAATGATAGTCACCTCCCTAGTGTAGTGGTAGAATGCTAGCCTACAACATGGAAGTCCCGGGTTCGATTCCTGGCTAGGGTCTGGAAATTTTCACCAGTTAATAAACCCACTGTTTCATTATTTAACTAGTTGCTAATAACCAAGCTGATGTTGAAGATGGTTTACTCTTAAACAAAGCCCATGTAAGTAAAAGTCGCTGTTAGTGGACTTCATTGTTTCTTTCAAGTTTTAGTTGAACTAAGTAGTGTCTTCCTTGTAGTACATATTTTTGTGCAGCAATAACTTGTGACTGGGTTAATTTTTAATTGTATGTTTTGTTATGTTAAAATATAGACTACGATCAAGATGTTACCATCATAATGTGGTTTTTGTATTTTTTAAATTGTTATTTTTTTCCACTATTTACCATCCATTATTTATGATAAAGTGAAAAAAACACAAAATAATCTAATAAAGTTATGTGAATGAATTCTCTAAATTTTTGACAAAAATGAGAAATCTGATTAGCAATTCTCACCAGCTTAAATTTATTTCATCATTTTAGCACCCACTTGATGCTGCAACGTTCAATGTACCTATCCATCTGTCTTTGTTCTGTGCATAATGATTGATGTGTAAAAGTTTAACTAACTGTAAATATGTCAACCTTTAATTTTATTGTTTTAGTTAAGCCGTTCATTCGAATCCAAGTTCAGCAAGTTGTAGCAGTTAATGGTTCAACAGCAAGGCTTGTGTGTGACGTAGAAGCATATCCTGAAGCAGTTCGATACTGGGAAAGCCATGATGGAAAATTACTTGAACACAGCGATAAATATCGTTTAGGAGTTGTAGATGGCCTCAGAAAATATCAAGTTAGTACATTAGTGTTAAAGATTAAGGTTAAACTAACAGATTAATATAATGTTATCCAATACAGAGCTTTATATAATATGGAAGGCATATCCAGAATCAAGTTATGGAGCAAGACGAGAACAGATGTCCATGTTTCATCTTGTTGTACTTTATTTCAGCCATTAATGACCAGTTTATTTATAGATTTATGAGTGAAATATTTTAAGGAAGTTAATTATTTAACACTGATAGGCCTATTTACTTTTATAATTAAACTAGTTTCTTTAATAGACAATAAGAAAATGAGTATTTAGCTTGGAAAAGTTGGAGCAAAATAGATATTAGAATTACAGAAGTGGGTGGTTGTATGTTCCCCAACTCATCATGTGATGACTATTCACTTGCTTTATCATAATCATTTACACAATGCAGAATTGTCATGATAGGGTACCTCTACCCCTCAATTGCAGCTATGCAATAACATCAAAGATGGGTATATATATATAAAAAAAAAATTTAATTTATTTATAGTTGCATCAACAGCTTGGTCATTAGTGACTACTGTGGGTTTTGGTACTGTGACGGTGGGTTTTAATTTGTTTAAATTTCCAGACCCTAACCGGAACCGAACCCAGGACATTTTGCTTTGTGGGCTAGTGCACTAGTCACTGTACGCCATGAAGGTGGTTAGATGGGTATATTACTTTTGTGTGTGTAATCTAAAAAAAATCTTCTAATAAAATATTATCCTTGACTTTTAATCTGATCTATACTATTTATCAGGGCTGATGAGCTCTCAACGTACCCATTGCCCCCTACTCACTCCATAGCTAGCCAATGACTTGCCAGAAACGTTGCCAACATTTGCTCTCATAGCTCTGTTATATATTTCGTCAGCAATTTCTTTTGGTCTTTGAATAACAATTATAACCTATGAACATACAATCAGCTGATTATATTATGAAGTATTGCATGTTAATGCGCTCTATAATTGATGTGTTCAGTATGAGATGCAAGACACAAGTGAACTACTGCGGCTCTTATACGCATGCGTGCGCAACGTTGGTCAGGCTGAAACATTCGTACAATCTGACAACGCTGGCAAATGTTCTAACTGGTCTAAACGCGTGGAACAGCAGAGCTCAACAGCTGTGAAAAGCATTATTATCTACTCTGTTTCACTATTTCATGGGATTATGATTTATCTTGAACTCAACTTATTGCTCAGCAGCTCATTAAGATATTTATTTATTGTTTATATTTATTATATATTTTTATTTATTGTTTATATTTATTTATTGTATTTTTATTATTACTAATTTTTTTTAATTTTTTTAGTCAAAAATGCAGCTTAACATAACAAGAATTGATCCAACTGATTATCACAGTTATTACTGTGTAGCTAAAAATGAACAAGGCATTGCAAGAGGTGAAGTAACAGTATCAGGTTAGTAGAAAACAGTACAGTTACTGAAATATAGTAATCCTATTAAACACAAAATACTGTTAACAGGTACCTAGTGTGACTGAAAAAAACATAAGTATGTTGAAGATCAAATAAACTGTGAAAATATATTTTATTTTTTGATAACTGGAGATGGCGTGAGGAATAAGATTCAGAAGAACAATAAGCTGATAAAAAAATAATTAGCTTTTCAACATTTAGTTGAAGTATAAGCTAACGATGGTCTTAAATACCACCAGAGAACAAATCCTTCACACATAAAGCACTACATACTTGTGTCCCATGGAATTTAAACCATAGGTAAATAGCATTGATTTTCATTAGTTTATTAATATTTTCTTCCCACAAATAAATGAAGACTTGTTATAATCAGGAATCATTAGGAAATTTTTAGACCTTTTAAAAAAATATCAATTTTTATACATTTTAAGCTGTATTTTTGCTGAAAATACATAAATTTGTAAACCGTTTTCTATTTAAGTATTGTAAATTTTATGAATTGGTCACATTGAGTGTTTGGAGTAATGGTAATGTTGTGGCGTGGAGACGTAGAGATAGGTGGATTGAATCCATCAGCGGAAAAAAATTTTATTGTTAAAAAATATTGGAAATATTTAAAAAAATAATTGTATATAATTTTATTTTTAAATATTTTTAATAGGGAAAAAAGTTTGTACACCAAAACAATACTATTACTCCAAACACACAATGCAACAGATTCATAAAATTTATATACTTAAATAGAAAACGGTTTACAAGTTTATGTATTTTAAGCTAAAATATAGCCTAAACCTTTCAGTACCAAAACTATATTTAAAAGTTTGATCTAAAGTGCCATTTAATTTGAATACAGGTGTACAAAAGTGCCAGCCCTTATTTTGAAAGCTTTCAAGTGTAAGCCTGCCATTGCTGACCAAAATTTCAACGTTACAGATAAATAAAATTTCCTGTTAAAAATTAATTTTTTATTGTGTTCATAAAAAAAGAAATTGTTCTAACACTAAAAATATTCAAAATAGTTTTTTAGCACTGCCGGTCCCAAGCCCGGGGCCTCATCTTGCAAGTGATGAGGAAGTGTGGAGGGGGAGGAGTAACAACCTCGTAAAAAAAAACCTGAGTCCATCTGGCCCGGATGGTAGCACTCAGTAAGGGCCCCTGCCTAGGGTTACAGGTGAAAACCGGTCAATGGTCTCGACAGCGGAAGAGGAAACATTTCCCAACGGTGAAGAGGGCAGAAGAGCCTAGGAGGTGGGTGTCCGAAAGAAACCCAGGGCACGTCCAGATGTTCTAAGGTGGCAGCCCCACCACTGGTCTAACCTCGCGCAGGGTTTGTAACCCGGCCGGGGGACACTTTAAATACTAGCAAACTCACAAACAGCCTCGGAAATAGGACAGGACTTTACGGAAATCAAAATAATCGGAAACCAAAAAAGGGCTCAGGGATAACGGATAAATTAGCTATAGCAACTTGGAATGTGAGAGGTCTCTCAACTAAGGAAGAGGAGCTGAACAACTTGTTGAAGGAACAGGGGGTGGACATCGCAGTAATAATGGAGACAAAGAAGAAGTTAAGAGGAACTAAGGACTTACAGGACTACTGCATGATATACAGTGGAGTTCCGCAGAACCGTAGAGCAGGCGCGGGAGTAGCGATCCTGGTTAATCAAAAATGGAAACGAAGGATCAAGGAGTATAACTTTATCAGTGAGAGAATAGTGACTGCCAAGTTTAAGGTGGATAGAGGACACTTGACAGTAGTTGGAGTCTATGCTCCAGAAGAAGGTAGGAGAGAGGAAACAAAAGAGTTCTATGATCGCCTCCAACGAGTAGTGAACCCAATTAATAAAAGAGATAATTTAATTATTGCAGGGGACCTCAATGCCAGGGTAGGAAATATGCCAATTGATGGAGTAATGGGAAACTGCGGGGAGAGAACGATAAACAGTAATGGGCATGAGTTAAGACAATTCGCCACATTTAATAGCTTGAAAATTGCCAACACGTTTTTCAAAAAAAAAGACAATCATAAGTACACCTGGAGCGCGAGGGGGCAGAGGTCGATTATAGATTATATACTTGTAAATGACAAGTTAAAGAATGTGATTCAGGATGTCAGGATATACCGAGGATCGGATATATATAGTGATCATTATCTTTTAAAAGGGAAACTGAATATCCTCGCTAAATGGGTGAGGAATAGCAGAGGAGGAGAAGGAAGGGAAAGGAAAGAGGAGGAAGTTTTCAAGGTGCACCTGTTGAAAGAAGATGGTGTCCGCCACCTATATCAGAACAGATTGCAGAGGGAAATGTCTCTCATAGAAACAGCTGACGATGTCGGAACGGAATGGGAAAATATCAAGAACGGCATAGAGAGGGCAGCACACGAGGCTTTGGGTAAGCGGAAACGCGGCAGAGGCAAAAAGCAACTAAAGATATGGAATAAAGACATCGAGGAAGCAGTCAATAAAAAGAAAAAGGCATACCTGAACTTTCTACAACAGAGAACCCCTGAATCCTGGATAGAGTATAAGCAGAAGCGAAATGTCTCGAGATCATTGGTGAGGATAGCTCATCAAGAGTCATGGGAGAAATTTACGAGTATGTTGGAAGAAGATGTGCACGGCAGGCAAACATGTGCTTACAAAATACTAAAGTTGATGAATGCAGGGGAGAAAGACAGAGCGGCCTTAAATGTTATTGGAGATTCGGAGTGGAGAAGTCATTATTTGGAACTGTGGCAAGACGAAATAGAGGAGGTAAATAGGGATATGTATAAGATCAGAGGAAATGAGTCTATTGACCTCATCACTATGGAAGAGCTTCAAGCAGCCTTGAAAGGCATGAAGAACAGAAAAGCCACAGGGTTAGATGGCATAAATGCTGAACTTCTTAAGCATGGAGGTTTGCTGCTGGAATTAAGACTCCTGCATGTTGTTAATGAATGCTGGACGACGTGCAAAATCCCTGACTCCTGGAACTCAGCGGAGGTCATATCGTTGTTTAAAAAAGGAAAGCGGAACGACTGCAAGAATTACCGCGGCATTAGCCTGCTAAATACGGGGTACAAGATGTTCTCAAGGGTAGTTAATAATCGACTTAAAGTAATAACTGAGATGATGTTAAGTGAAGAGCAATGCGGTTTCAGAATAGGAAGATCCTGTATGGACAACGTTTTCGCAGTAAAACGGCTAATAGAAAAACAAAGAGAATTTAACAAGGAAACGCATATGGCCTTCATCGACCTCGAGAAAGCTTTTGACCGGGTAGATCGCACAGCGCTTTGGGGGATCATGGAAGTTTCTGGGTATCCACCTCACTTGATTGAAATAATTCGATGTTTATATGAGAACACCAAAATAACAATAAATACAGGGACCAAAGGTTTAGAAGAAATTAGCATCAATAGAGGTTTAAGACAAGGGTGCCCCCTATCACCCACTTTATTTAACATATATATCGATTACATTTTTCGAATATGGAGACGCAACGTGAGCCCGGGTATTCATTTAAAAGACGATCACTACTTGAACGCGTTGCTGTTTGCGGATGACGTGTGGCTTGTGCAAGAATCAGAAGATGAACTTCAAAGAGCAGTCCATACTTTACAAGAATTATGTAGCAATGTCAACCTTAAAATTTCCGCTGCGAAATCAAAAATAATGGCATTTAAAGGCATTTTATGGGTCATGTGTACCCAGTCCGGTCGAAGATAGTAGTGGACGGGATAATATTGGAACGAGTGAATAACTTCAATTACTTGGGATGTGACGTGAGCTTTGATCATGACTTAGATGTTGAACGGAAGTTGAATAGGTTTCAAATGATATGTGGCATCATCAATAGAACTATGAACAATAGAGCTAGGAAAGAGACGAAATTGAAATTGTATAAAGTCATGGCAGTCCCCGTGGTCACATATGGAAGCGAAGCGTGGATAACCACAAAGAGGCAGGAGCGAACTATACAGGCTGCAGAGATGAGATTCCTGAGAAGGATAAGGGGATGCTCGCGAGAGGACCGGATAAGAAATGAAGACATACGATCAGAGTTGGACATCTTCGACCTGAATGGGAGAATCTGCGACTATCGGGATAGATGGAGACAACACTTGGAACGGATGCCAGAGGAGCGGATACCTCAACAAATACAGCGTTACACCCCAACAGGAAGAAGAAGAGTAGGCAGACCTCAAGCAAGAAGGATTTAATAATCTTAGATACAGAGTAAATGACTTTGTTTGCATTATGTGTTTGTTTAACTTTGTACTATTTAATTGTGAGTTCGGAACAGGTAATAGCCTAATCCTGGAATGTAAGATGATGATGATGAGTTTTTTAGTTATTTAAAGTCACATCGACAGCTTGGTCATTAGCAAGTACTGTGGGTTCCGGTAGGTACCTCATAGTGGTTTTAACGAGTTAAAATATTTCATTAATTTTTGTTAAAAAGGTTTTTTGGAAATGTTTGGTTATCTGGACGTTGCCACTTTTTGCATAACTTATGAACATCAGGTAAACCGGATGTTATCTCTACGTAAAATATATCGATGTCCTGCTTTCCGGACGTTGTTACTGAAAGAGTTAAAATGAATCAAAATTGATGTTGTTTTAAATGTCTAAAAATTTTCTAATGATTCCTGATTATAACAAGTCTTCATTTATTCGTGGGAAGAAAATATTAACAAACTAATGAAAATCAATGCTATTTCCCTATGGTTCAAGTTCCGTGGAACACCCAGTATGGATAGGCTATAGTCCAACAAAACTTATTCTTTAAAATATGTTTCAATATCTTCATCTATTTAATGCAACCACTATTTCAAAAGTGACAGAATTTTCAAAAGAGAAAACCACAATACGGTTAATTTTAAATTTTGAGTTAAGTTATCCGTAGGCGCAACATAACTGAGATGTTCAGGCTGTCAAAAGTTTTGCCAGATTTGAAAGGCTTTGGAACAAAACTATTTGAGTAGAGCACTAAATACTAAAATAAATAAGTACAGAAAGAGATGGAGATACCATGTTCAACAGATGCTTCTGGGAATAATCTCTGTTGAAGTAGTGATGTACATATCTTAAGGAAATAGGAGTATTAGTTGGCCATAGAGGAGATAGACAGAGTCTGTTTTTTAGATCAGTTTGGACTAAAGCAGGCATGTTTGCTTATTTGTGGTGGAAAAGAAAGGAGAAAAGTTATTCATACATTAATTTTCAAAGTAAAAAGCATTTACCTCCCCTCTTTTCACAGGCCACAGCGTTCTCTGTAGATCTACCTTAAAATTTAGATAACATCTACTTTTCTGTTACTATAAATTTTTTTTAGTTAATTTAAAATCGCATCAACAGCTTGGTTATTAGCAACTACAGTGGGTTTTCACTTGTAATAATTTTCAGACCCTAGCCGAGAGTCGAAGCCAGGATCTCTGCATTGTAGGCTACCGTGCTACCACTATGCTACAGAGGTGCCCAAAAAAAATTTTAATTTGGAAATCTTAATTTTAGTGTGGTCATTAGCGACTACAGTGATCATGGAACAGTAACAGTTCATTTTAGTGTATTATATTCCCAAACCCCAGAATTGACCCAGAGATATTATGCTTTGCAGTCTAGTATTCTACCACATTAGGGGCCAAGAATTTTATAGACTGCATTCTTTACCCTGATAAACAGAATTTCGTAAAAAATAATCAAATTTATTAATTTTTTAGATTTATCAACACCTCCAACAAAAGATGTATGGGAATATGGAGAAAGACCACCACCAATGACAAGTATTGAAGATTTATGTCCTCCACCGATTAATTGCCCTGACTGCCCTGGTCCTAAGGATTTCCATTGTAAAGAAGGAATTTATTCGCTATATGATTTACTTGGACATAGAGATTTGGAAGTTCATCCACTACCGTCCAACCATACATACACTGGACTTTCAAATCGAACACTACGTATGTATGTACTGAATTGTTACTTAAAACAGCAACAATTCAATGTATTATAACTTTAAATGATTAATCTGATGAAAGTTGTATTCTATTTTTCAGGGAACAATAACTTGGATAATTTTCTGAATGTTATTCTAAATTTTTTAAAGAAGGAACAACATTGTTTGTTCAGCCTGTTTATTTCTAAAACTATATCGCTGTTTGATTGAAATCAGAACAGTGTTATTGGGCGATAAATTTATTTTACAATTTAAGCGTACAAATTAATGTAGTGTACATAATGTGTATTTTAAATCAATTACAGAGCTTCTGCTGATTCAGGCTGTTTTATTAGAGATCAACTCTCTTCAGTTTAATGACCTTTAAAGAAAAGTGCATTTTTATTTTCATATTGTAATGTGTCATTAAAATGTTAGAGTACAATTTAAATTTAAATTTTCTCTCCTTTATTTAGTATTACAACAATATTGTTATTTAAGGGTCATTCAAAAATCCAAATGAATTGAAAATCCAAACTGCCTATGCCTAGTTAATTCGGATTTTCAATGCTGTACTGTTTATAATAATCTAAAACTAAAATAAAACTCTTACAACTTGACAAGACTGCATTACAATATTGTGTGTGTTGACTAACCAAATCTACAGTTCATTGTCGTGTAAACTAATGTTTTGAAAGGTATTTTTCATCTACACTACTATTTAAACTAATATAACACGTGCTATTGTTTTCTTTCAGATTGCAAAGTTTACGCAGTTGGTAAACCTGTATTCCATAGATTTACAAACGCAACATTAGGAAGTTGGATGAGAGACTTACAACCAAGAAAGAATGACGACATCTTGGAAAAGTACTGGGTCACTAAAGATGAAAACAAACACGTTCTGTATGAGTACGCCAATAAATCCTTCTTCACATCCGATTTACATCCTAAAATCTATAATCTAAAATTTCCATTTGTTGTAAGTAGTAAATCATTTAATTTATGGACGAGTCTTACTTAATGGATATATGAATAGAATAATGCTGTAACAAAACCTATTATGTTTTCCACAGAAATACAACATTTTTACAACTAATGACAGGTCAAACAACTAAAAGCACAGCAATATTTTTTTCTTGCAATATTTAAGGAGTAGTACCATCTGATAATTTTTTTTGTATTTATATCGTGGAGTCTCCACTAAAGAGAGTAGACTCATAGGATATGTCAAGAAAAAACTAATACATCTAAATATTAATACTGCACAATTCATAACTTACCAATTTATTTACTACTATCTAATATCACTCCAACATTCTAACTTGCTTCAATACATGTCATATAATAACTTCTACCAACTAATAGACAGTTTTACTTTTTTTACATACTACTTAAATACATACGTCACTTTCATTACACATTAACCAACTTAACACATTAACCAACACATTACCAAATTAATTAAACGTTCAGTATGTACTCAGATATTTTAATTAATTTTTTCCAGGGCACCAGTCACATAATCTTTAATGGCAGTTTTATATACAATAAATATGGCTCAACAACAATAGTGGTATATGACTTAAATACAGAACAGTCACAGACACTAGAGGTACCAGAAGCTGTTTTTAATGAATCAAACTACTTGTATAAAACAGAGCACAATTACTTAGATTTTGCTGTGGATGATAATGGTGTTTGGGTAATATATGGACTCCCAGTTTCCAATAATACAGCTGTTGTAAAACTAGATCCTAATGGGTTAAACATTCAGTATGCTTGGAATATTAGCTTGAAACATAATAAAGCAGGAGAAATGTTCATTGTGTGTGGTGTCTTATACGTAGTCGATAGTGTTACAGAAAGAAACACAAGCATAAGGTAAGGATATGTTAATGTTTACATTTTATTCCAAACAAGGCTAGGCATAATCTTGTTCCTAAGTCATATAATGCCCGTTCCCAAGCTTTGTGCAGCTGAGAGGTATGCATTACGTCACTACTACTGTGAGAGATTGCGTTAGTAGTAGTAACGTTTTACTTGTACTATATTTGTAGTAATCACGGGTACTATCCAAACTACATATATTCTGTGTCGCCATCTACAGCGAATAGTCAAAACAACACCCACGTATGTCACCGCACTACGCAGCCTACTGCCTAGTGAAGAGCAGTGAGATGATTAGTACAGTGTTATGACATAGCAGTAGTCTGGTACTTCGTCTGTCCCCTTAATCCCGCAGCTGCACAAAGCGTAGATTCATACAATACTTTATTTACATTCATTTCTTTTTAGGTCTGTCAACGTCTCTTTACTTCTCAGAGCATTCCATAGGACTTATACTTTTGAGCTCACATTCTTTCAATGTGCTGGCTCCTACCTTCCAGATATTCCTTTATCTTCTGATTTAAGATGTAGATATCCAATTCAACCTGACATCTTCTTTCTTATTCTATTAACCGAGTACACCCTACCATGTTTACATATTATTATTAACTATAATAAAAATGCAGCACCTACATACCAAAACCTTAAACCACATTCTAGTACGCCAACATTTCTTATTCCTTCTCTAATTTAAAATTATTAACAAGCATTAAAGAGCTAGTGCTAAGTTACATTTTTCAAAGTCTAAGTTTTTATAGTTGAAAAAATTGTTATGTCGATGACACTTGACTGCTCTATATCTAACGTTTAAGGAAATACCGAACAGAATAATTTGCAGATGATGTGGTGTTGAATTGTAAAGAATTTATTGTGGATCTGAGGCAGAACTGTGTCGGTGGAAGTTTGGGAAAGAATATGGGGAAAACTAAAAGCATGAAAATAAACTGCACAGAGGAAGAAACATTAGTTGTAAATGAAGTAACGATCAAAGAGTTGTACCACTGAAAGGAGAGTAAGTCTGCATTGGGTGGCTTTCAACCATTTTTTTCAAATCTTTAAATCAGGAATTGAAGTAAATCCCCAGAAGAAATTATGAAATATGATGGTGTTGCGAGTAATGTTTTAAGGAGTAGAGACATGGGTATTAGGTGATAAGACCATTCAAAAAAAATGAGAGTGAGTGTCAGTAGTATGGCAAGGTGCATGTTGGGGATTAAATATCAGGGACTTAGTTTACAGGAGATTGGAATGGTTATAGTGGAGGGAAAGTGGAACTGAACCGGTCACATAATGAGAGTACAGGATGAAGAAAACTATCAAATGGTATTCTTTAGAATTAAAGAGTGCACCACCTTTAATCTAGACCAGTGGGAAAATTCTTTAATATATAAAAAGATTAAAAAAAAAATATTGGGCGCCAGCTCTACCAGTAGAGCTTAAGAAAACTAAATAAATAAAACTATGTTTCCTTGCATTAAACTAAAACATTTAATACATTAATTATTAACAAACTTATCCTTAAATTACCCTACCCGATTTTAAATATAGCCAACCTTTTTCTGCCGCGACTTTAATAAAAAAAAAACCCTTAATATAATACAGCCGGCCGCGTTGGTGATGTTGGTAACGTGCTCGCCTCTCATCACGCGGTCTTGGGTTCGAATCCCACTCGGGCATGGCATTTTTTCATACGTTACAAAAAATTCATTTCATCCATCACCGTCTGCATTAGCAGCAATTTGCAAGACAGTCGGACGTTAAACCAAAAAAAAAAAAAACCTTAATATAATACGAAATGAATTTACCTCAAACTAAATATCTCTCCTCTTTCTTCTTCTTCTCCTCGTTCTCCTGGTCACCTCTTCAAATAATTCCTCTCTCCTGCTTCTTTCACAACTGCTTCAAGCTGAATTTCTAATGAGACTGGTTTGGGTCTCCGATATTCAAAATCAGGAAACTGGTCGGCAAGCCTCCCTTTCCTACCAACCTGGAGAGCCAAAAGGAAGGAAAAGCACTTAAATGGTTGGCAGGTGGAAGAAAGGGACAGAGGGGGGAAATACACCCGCCTAATGAATATTACTCCGTATTAGATGATTGACAGTTGGCTATATTTACAAGTTATTGTCTAACTACTATTCTAAAGTAACTAAATCTAACAATCGGGGTTTGTCTCATACACTAGTTAATGGGTTTTACTTTAGTTCTGGAAGTTCCAGTAAGTAGGAATTCCAATAACTTCCATTATTTGTGCAATTGTACTTTACAATGGTTCAAGAGAAATATAGGGTGACTGAACAAGGGTTGGGGAATATGAGATGAAAAAGGTGTGTTGGTGCATTGAACATGAACCAAAACTCATTTAAGACCTACAGAAGTTGGGTATGGCTAGAGTATTGACAAATATCCTTACCTACTCAAGAGGCTAGCTTCCAAGAAAAAATCAGATTCAACAAGTCAGAGAAAATTAAATTCCATTGTATTTGTGAATATGAGAATTTAAGTTGTAAATTAATAGTTACAACAAAGTAATATATTTACTTGCTTTTGTGTGTCTACCGTTATTAAGTGTACTATTTATGATATTTTTGTTCTTTTAGATTTGCTCTCGATTTATATAACAATATCTTACTAGATGAAGTAAATGTGGAATTTACAAATCCATTTAAACATACAACAATGATTGGTTACAACCCCATCAACAAAGTGAGTCAAATAATTTTTTCCCTCTTTAATTCTTTATTCACAACTGTAAAATTTTACAACAAGCAAATGTGATGATTAAGATAATAATGTAAATGACATGATAGGCATAAGAAGGGTAGGGCCCCCATTGGCACTATTGGGGACTATCAGGTAAATGGAAAGTGGAAAATGAACGCACCAGTGGGTTCTCGTGTTCGTGTGACTTGTCGTGAAAGCGTTTGTATAGGTATTCGATGGATTTTTTACAAGTCAAATAATGAATCTATGTAATATAATAATTTTGTCTAATTTATAGACCAGTATCCCAGTTTGTGCTAAGATATGCATTTTTACTTAACTATGCGCAAACTATTAAATTTTAATCTTTCATAATTTTTCCATGACAGTTGTGTGAAATTAATATAGAAAAATGTAACAATAAAAATAAAATAAATCTGGTAAAATTTGCACACTGGAGAATTGCACGGCCGGCCCATTGGTGTGGGGGTTAGTGTAACTGGCTTCTACGCCGGGGTCCCGGGTTCGATTCTCGGCCAGGTCTGGCATTTTTTCATCACTCATTTTCATGTATCATCATGCTCTACCACCTGCATTAGCAGAAATTGCAAGTCAAACGTAAACAAAAAAAAAAAAAAAAATGGAGAATTGCACAAGGAAACAGAAAAAGCTTTAGAAATGTAAAATATGTTTCTTACAAACACGTGACACAAAAGTGTTCACAACATTCCTTGCAGACAATAGAATTAAGAATAGGAGCAAAGCATATATACTGAGCTCCGCACTGAATGAATTAACTAAAAATTTATGTAATATCTTAAAAATGAAAAATTCTACAAATTTCTATGCAAGCCACCCTGATGAATTTATTTATGCTCCAAGCTTTTAAGTTTAGAAATCTATGTTGCAAATACTAAATTTTCAATTTTATTTCAGGAACTCTACACATGGGATAGGGGTAATCAGCTAACATACCCTATCAGATACCATGATCTTGGCTACAATTCTTTAAAAGAAGAAAAAAGTGAACCAGAAACTAATCCTCTTGTCCAAACGGGTTTTGAAATTGATGACAGTTGATTATATCACTTTCTGGTTTTCTTGTATGCTAAACCATCATAAAATTTAAAATATTATTTAGTATTAATTACATAATGAATTACTTACCAGTGTTTTTCTTTTATCAAAATGCTTCATCATTTGTAAACACTTGAATTCATAGAAAATATTTGGTTTAAAAAAAACATGTATATTATTTTAATACTAAAATATTTTCCATATTCAACTTATAAAGATTAAATTTTGTTGTTTATTTTATGTCTGAATTTTTTGTAATGTTTTAATATATATTATTGTATAGAAATGTTTTTCAATAAAAAAATTAAGTTTTTATTTTTTGTATTTATTTGATATTTAATTTGTTAAATGTGGTTGAAATTAATTTAAATCTATAGTACCCACAAAAGTAATGTTTCCAGTGGAAATAAGAAAACTATTACTTATTACTGTGAACAATAATACTTATATATTTTTTATTGATTATTTTTTATGATCTGTGGTGAAAATTTGATCATCTTGGCTAATCAATTTTTGGTTGTGTGAAAGAATAATAATTGTACAACCCAAGACATATTAATTTATGCCCTTATGGCCAAAATAAGCTCTATAATTATGTATTTTGTACAATGTTGCATTAAGTTAATTTGTAATTAAATCTTTATAATGCATCCTGCACCCTGTATTCAAACCTATTATTAAATTTTTTAATGTTTCACTGACCAGTTACAGCTGCTATATCACTTGTTTTATTTTTACCTTTTTTACATAATTCTACTTTCTACTTTTATAAAAATTGTTTATTTTGTATGAATGACAAGATACATCTTCTGAAAATTTTCAAAAGTTTAGTTTCAATTTTACATACTCTGATGATGGTGAATCAACCAAAACATGTCAGTAGAAAGCAGGATTGAGTAAAAAGAAGTAAAAAACAAGTAATATAGCAGCAGTAACAGGTCAGTGAAAAATTAAATATTTTAACAATAGAATTGAGTTATTCCTATTAAAAATAAGCAATATTGAAATATATTTTCTTTTTCTTTTGTTTTCAAATTTGTACATACATTTATGATCTAATGCTTTAAAATGCATCTACTTCCACAAAAATTCAAATAAAATAGTTAAATTGTTTAACCAGCTGAAAATTTTCCTGCAGGTACATCAGAATGTGGTTTACAAAACTTGGTAAGGCATTTACTATAAGACAAATTGTAGTTTTTTTATAAGATGAATTTTGGCCCAAGGTACAGCAAAGAATGGGAAATCTTATTCAACAATAATTTCTTTCTAATTGTTTATATGTTTAAATTTTTACACTGAGATATATTTTATTGATAAAGCTGAGTAATCTATAAGGTTTTCAAAAAATTTTTAGATTGAGGTTAAAGGAGTAAATGCATTTTAAATATTGCCAAAACATTATGAAATTGTAAAATAAATTTATCGATTACAGTGCAAATAACTGATATATAATATATTAATTTTGAGGAAATCCAAATGTCATTAGGTTGCTACAGTACACAAAGAATTATAGTCATAGAACCATTAATACGAAAATTGATGTTTTCATTATGTCCCCTGTTAATATGGAAAACAAATCTGGTGTGAAACACTCACACAACTTTCTCTTCCCAATGCAAATAATGAACAATATAATCTAACATTAGAAATAAACAAAAAAACTAACCTCAATAAACATAACCATCATAATCATGAGTGAAAGATGCAAAATGAAAATCAACTTCAGTTAGGCTTAAAACTACGGAAAATCACTCTTTTGCGCTAAACTAGGCTCTGTAAAAAAATTCTTTAAATAAAAGTTGTAGATCTTTT
The DNA here is from genome assembly GCA_035578175.1 of Catonia carolina. Classification (NCBI taxonomy): domain Eukaryota; kingdom Metazoa; phylum Arthropoda; class Insecta; order Hemiptera; family Achilidae; genus Catonia; species Catonia carolina. The sequence continues at coordinate 48,565,500 of JAQMRL010000001.1, forward strand.
AATTTACTATAAATTTGATTATAAACACTTTTGTTGTAAATTTGCATACTAAGGCTGAAATCGTAAAAAATCATTTTTTACACGTTTTCGTGAGAAAAATAGAAAATCACAAATTACCGCTAAACTAAGCGTTTAAAATTATTGAAATAAAAGTTGTAGGATTTTTAATTCTCTACAACTTTTATTATATACAAATTTGCTAAAATACATATTGAAGCCACAATCTTAAAAAAACAATTTCTGACGTGAAAACAGCCTCTTCAAGAATTTCAGTAGACATGGCGCCTACCCTATCATGAGGCGATTTTTAAAAAAATTGTAGGACCCGTTTTTGAGAAAATCGCAAAAAAGTGAAAAATTACATGAATTAACTACTACTACCAGTTGACAGATTTTGATGAAAATGTTCGTGTCGGGTCCGGTAGTAGTATGTAACTTAAATTTCAAGTTCGTACAATGTTCTGTTCTTGAGATATTTTGTTCACACACACACACACACACACACACACATAGACCAATCGCTAAAAACATGTTTTTTGGGTTCAGGGGTCTGAAAATGTAAAGATCCGGTGAAAACTCACTTTCGAAAAATCGACATGAAAACAATACTTTCCTTCCTATATATTCATACAGGCAAGAGAAAGTAATAAATTGGAAAATCCTAAAAAACTGAATGAACAATAATACAAAATAGTTAATATTGGTTTGCCTGACAGTCTTTTTCTGTCTAAGTTTGTCCACGCACAGAGCAAAATGAAATCAGTTCAGCAATGATACATACCTTTTCTATCACTTCATGGTTAAGAAGTAAGAACCTACCAACAGGTCAATAGAAAAGCAACCTGTTTATGACCCACTTGACCTGACCAACTCAGGTAAACTGCAGTGAAGTCACAAGCCACTCATTTAGCTCGCATCACCTGCTGAAATGGAGGCATTTGTGAAATTTGTGGGTGCTGTGGTAAAACATGGTGTTTTTCTTCCTTCAGCACTAATACATTCCCTCATATAGGTTTTTTTTGATGATTGAAAACAGTGGTAATTTCACTGAGTGGAATACATGATTCTTTCGACATTCTATAAAATGCAAGAAATTTGGCAAATTTTCTAGCAATGAATAGTTTACATCATACATTCTTTCGATTGTAGGGATGAACCCAATTCTTCCTGCTATTTCTTTATCATTGGAAGCCTAAGTACCAGTTACAACAGAAATATCAAACCAGGGATGACTTTATATATAGAAGACACATATACCACGTGGCCAATACATTGGTTTCCCCATGAGACAGGACATTTCAGTTTGATAAATTGGTAATTTGCCCATAACAGACAGGTGGAGTGTCAAATTATTTACACTCAATCTGTTCGTTGCAGGGCTAAAATAAATAGTTCTGTTTCTTATCACATGGTCAGCCAATTAAATGACTGAATCATTTAACAACAGAAGAGGTAGAGGTGTAAAAGACACTAATCAGAGTTATCTCCTCTGAAAGTAATGAATTTCATTGTACAGCCAGACCCTGTGGTGAATGAAGTGAAGGTGTCATTTACAGAGTGGAAAATATGTGCTTTTCAGAGGGCCCGGCATGCTGATAAGCGTACTTTTCCACTCAGTGAGGAAGGCAATGGCAACCACCTCACTCCTAGTTTTACTTAGTAAAACCTCTAGAGGTTCAAACCAGCCTTTTGGCTGTTGACCTAAACAACACACACAAATTGGTAATAGTGTAATGTTGGCAGCATCATACACAACATTCATTTTGTCTGTAACAGTGGCTAGTGTGAGGTACGTCTCCATGTAGTAACTATTTTTCCTTCGTAACAGTACTTTAAAATGTTTGAAACTGAACGAGTTTATATGCTTCAGTTGTGGTGGAAGCATCATAAAAATACTGGTTAAGAACTGGAAGAATTTAGTAATAAGTATTCAGGTGTGTTGTTACCGACTCGGCAACATTTTTGAAAGTTATATAAGAAATTTGAAAACGCGAAGCGTATAAAATGCCCCGAAGTGTTCAACTGAAATTGGATTTGACTATGTAAATGTCAATAAAATGTTACTGTTAAAAATTTGTGAATCAGTTTTAAGCCTCAGTATAAAATGTACATGAGAATCATGTACAAAGAATCATGGTGCATGGTGGACATTTTGAACACCTGCTATAACATTTTCAAGGAAATATATATGTACAGTTCATATAATAAATTTGTTTTTTTTTGTCTACAGGTTTCTTATTATTAACCTTTCTTCTGATTGCCATAAATATTGGCGAAACCGACGACATATGGGTCATCCAGTACCTTGAAGTAAAAAATTATAAATAGACACATTACTTAGGAACCATAAAAAAGTTTCTTTACTATTCCACTATTTATTGAAAGAAACACATATTTAGTAGCATTTCTTTCATGTAGCATTATTGACCAAGTGGTCAATAAATTCAAAAAGGTCCTGGGGTGAGTTCTGATCAAGGTCAAAAAATGAAGATATTTTAAAACCAACTGATAATTAATTAGCCTCTAATGACCAAGCAATTGATGTGACTAAATAACCTGAAAGGTAATAATAAAAAATTACTATACTTAAACCATCTTCAAGCCATTGTGGTTAGCGCAATAGTGTACACAACAGAAAATCTCAAGTTTAATTTCCAGTTAAGCTCTGAAAATTGTAACTAGTAAAAACCCATCATTCCATAACCCAGAGTATTTACTAATTACCAAGCTATTGATGCAACTTTGAATAAACCAAAAAAAATTATTATCTTCATAAACAGATTTATCATAAATTATAGTTTTATAAATTTTTTTGTGAAATGAAATGATTAAAACAAAGGCATTGATAGTTTATACAATATATTTTAACTTAATTATAAATACAAGAGTAATTGCATTACTTAATTAATTGTCTATTAATAATAAATTAACGGATACGAATAATTGGAAAATGAAGGTGACTAGAAAAATCAAATTCCGGTGGTGTAGATGAATCCTTTTTGTGCCCTGTAGCTAGCAATTTTAAAACAACAAAATTTGTTTTCGCTACACGGAGTAAATCTTGAACCTGTATACAAAATGAAAAATATGAATTAGTACATCATGAAAGTCTGAGTAGCTTTAGATATTTCTTTACCAACCGCAGTTTTCATTTTTAATAATTTTTTTGCCAGGTACTTTCTTACTTTCCTCCAATAAATACATTTTTTGCAACTACTGTAACACTAACCAGTTGGCCCAATGGTGTAGTGGTCAGGATGACTGCCTTCTATGTCGGAGACTCTGATTCAATTTTTGGTCAGGTTTGGCATTTTTCTACAATTTATTTTTATCTATTACTCTTAATGGGAATAACAATCTGATATAAAAAAAGAAATGGATTCTGCCATTACTGCTGACTGACCAAATTTGTACTAACGAAACATAAAATTGGTTTTAATTATTTTTATGTTCAACTATTATGCACATTAAATCTAATGCAGACGGTGAAGGGTGATAGATGAAACTGAATAATGAAAAATTTCCAGACATTACAGAGAATGGAACTGGGACCATTGGTGATTTTGAAAGATGTTTATTATTCAACAGGAGTACTATTGTAATTTTGTTTATTAGCTTATCAAGAGATCTGTGGTTTTTGCAGCTAGACACAAAAAGTACCAATGTTTTTTGCTTATTATAAGATTACACAAAAAATACTGACGTTCAACATTGTAACATTGAATTAATTGAATTGAATTCGTAAACTGAATTTATAAGAGCAAAATTTTGTAAAATATATGTGTTACATTTCAAAATTCATGGACATAAAATTTTTGAATATAAATATTTTACTATTATTTTCTATGTAACTGTATTTAAGAAAATACTGAAGTATCTACTGAAAATATCACATAAATCTTTTGGTAAAAAAAAAAATTACATGTTAAACACCCTTGAATATTTATAGGTTTTGTGTTCAGATTGCTCAATTGAAAAGATTAAGTAAAAATGTCCAAATTATTGCACACACAAATGTAATGATCAATAAAGATAGTTAATTCATAATGTTACCTCTCCATCTGGTGATGAAATTGAATCTAAGAACGCTCTGGCTTGATGAAAATGTTTACAACCAGCAAGATAAAGACTGGTGCTGCCTGATTTCTGTAAAACACCAGCCATATCACGGTACTCACGATGCTGAACTAAAGGTGGTGTCATAAGACCATTAAATGGAGCAAACCTGTGCTCATAGCGAACTCGCTCACAATCAAACTCCGGATGTGGTAACCTTAATTTGCCATCTAACTTAAATCCTAACATTGCCTGCAATAAAAACAAAAGAGGTGATTACAAACTACAGAAGAAATTTTTTTTTTTTTTAATATTATTACAGCAGAACCCAGTTATACCTGGTTCCAATATGCCACAGATTTGGATGCAACACAGTTGGATTATGTCCTCTTGACTGTTTCTTCTAAGAAACAGAAAATACCAAGAATGATAATAGACATGTATTTGACAATAGGTAAATTTAATGTATTTTCGTGGTATTGAAACAGCTGTCAAAGTCAATTCAATTATTTATTTATTAAGTACAAAATACATTAACATATTCACTAATTCCTGCGTAGGAAGAACCTGTGTGTGGGAATGAGTTGTACATTATTATGAATAAATTATTGTTCAGTTTACTAAAAATATTTTTAACAATTTTTATTTCACAGCTTACTGAAACTTAATCTAGTTATAAAATTTAAATTCCAAATAAATAAAATTTACAATATTATAAAATTTACTTGCAACCAAAAAAATTTACTAAAAACCAATATTAATATTCCTACTTTATTAAAAAAAAATTACTCTATTTTCTGCAAAAAATTCAAATGGTTTGAAAGTTAAAAAAAATACTGATCCACTAAAACTATTGCAACTTTCGTCAGTGAAAAGTTACATTTTACAACAGTGCAGCAAAAAAAAAAAACACAAATAACAGACTTTTTAAAGTTTAATGCTGTGAAAGTGAAAAAATCAGATAATTTTGTACAATTAAATAATATAGGTATACATAGATTTTTAGAAATACAGTATATATAAATGTACGAACATGTGTAATTTGCCTTGTCAACATTTTAGTTGTGATGGCAGTTGTCTTCATTTCTGCAATACTACATACATTGTAAGTAAATTATCGATTTCTTTATAACATTCTTAAATAAACTAAAATATTCTTTGCGTTATGTAAGCCAGTGTTTATAGCGTTTATGTGTAGGGTTAATATATTCAAAATATTAACACTACATTAATATTAATATTAATGTAGTCTAATTCCCCTCTCGCTGTCACCAACAGCGAGAGGGGTATTAGGCTACGGTTCCCTTCCATGCCTCGCTGACAATATGTAATTTTTATTTTAACCCGACATTTCCCTTGTAGTATTATATAAACAATTCCGAGGGAGGTGGAGGGTTGTTTGCTGATGTCGGATCAAGTGGCCAGGCGGCGGGTTTTTGGTTTTTTCCTTGGGGCTGGCCGAGGACGCCTCCATTGAGTCCAACACTACTTCCCCCATCATGAGAGAGTAAACATGAGTTTTTCTCGCCGCCTCGGATAAAAAAAAAATTTCAAAATACAGAACACACATACTATAGAAAACTGGTATCCCCAGCTGCACCGCAGGTAGTTCTATAACGTGGGTCTCGTAATGTCCCCCTTATACCGTGTAATAACCAGGGAGCACTGTATCTGGTCAGTGAGTCTTTTTGATGGTCTTTTAGCTGTTTTAGCTTAGGATTTAACAGAGTCATGGAAATTAGTGGTGCACCTCTTCAGATTAGTGAAGGAGGAGGTCAAACAAGACTAATGCAGCCCTCTTAAGATTAAGTGGCAGCAGTTTTTCAAGGTGAAACATCAATGTTACTTAGCTAAAGAGAAGAAACCTCACTGCAATTTTACTCCTAATCCAAATATACGTGGTATATTAGAATACTTAAATGTAAGAATTGTGAATACCTTATAATAGCCGCCACACATGCTCTGCAATGCTTGGTTTAAAGTTATTTCACGAGCGTATGGTCTTGTCCTTTTCTTTTTAAGTTTCATTCTTCGCTGAGATCTGTTCTTGCTGCTGCCTTCACTTCCAGCAGCTGCCATTTCCTGTTCTGCAAGAAAGGTATCGGCTCTTGTAAGTGAGGACATAAGCCAACTATAGAGAAATTCGTACAAGTACCTGTTAAAAAACAAATAACAATTTAGTTACTACATCTTATCCGATAATCATTCATCAATCACATTAAACTTACAATACATTACACAAATTTACAAATAGTAACATCTTCAAAACCAATGTATGGTTTAACAGAGTCACATTAACAGATAGTGAGTGAAGATACAAAATTTGGAAAAAAGTTGTTATGCCTTGAACAAAATAAATTTTGTGTGAAATACTTTTTAAAAAATTCTTTGCTTCTTGTTTTCTCCTCGGTTGTTTCAAATAAAATTATTTTCTGATTTCCAGGAGATTTTTAAGCAGTTAACACCCTGATTGACTTTGTTACAATTTGATCTAGATTCTTGTAATCTTTTTAACTGGTTTGACTACAATTATGTTTCTAACTCATATTTTTTAAAGTAATTAATTAAAAACATTTTTGATATTTTTTAATATTGGGAACTTATCAACAACCATTCAATTCATTTGATGCTTTTTGATGTTTATTCTCTTTCTTCTGTTCAAAGTTAACACACTTTGCTGTGTGTGTGTGTGTGTGTGTGTGTGTGTGTGTGTGTGTGTGTGTGTGTGTGTGTGTGTGTGTGTGTGTGCATGGCTGGTACCACCAGCTGATCACTTTGTGAAGCTACTCATTGAAATGGTATTACTAAATTCTACCAGCAGACTAGAGGCCATGAAGCAAAATTAATATGTGACAGCCACTAGCCTTTCTGAACGAACTGTTTGCAACACTTGTCATATCATCTTCTTGCACGGCATATTTTCATACGTTACAAAAATCATTTCATCCTTCACCGTCTGCATTAGCAATAATTGTAGAACAATTGGACATAAAAAAATCATCTTCTTTAGCTCTCTCTCCCTCCCCCTCTCTATCACTTAACCATCTCTCTCTCTCTCTCTCTCTCTCTCTCTCTCTCTCTCTCTTAGTTCTTTTGACATTGAATCTTTTCCTAATTCATCTATAACTGAACCCACCCAGTTCATTCTTGGTCTACCTCTTTGACTTTTTCCCTCCATCTCCAGGTACAGTTTCCTTTTCAGCAGTCTTCCACCCTCCATCCTACTGAAAACCATCTCAGTTTTGTCGGTCCAACACTAGTTAAAATGGATTTAAAATCAGTTACAGCAGAATCACTTTAGAGTTAAAAAATTTTTGACAAACTGGTCTTGGTAGTACTCATTTTTGGATTTAAATTTTCTACATTATCCAAACAGAACCATTTAATATTACATTAATAAGTTCTAAACAATTAAACTGTGTGACAAATTTATAGAAAAAATAGAGAGAAGGTTTTGTTTGAGGCCTGGGTGTTTGGCTAAGTGGTGGGATCACATAGACCAAAATACTAACATCATATTTAAAATAAATAATTAGAAATATACTCTACCAGAATATGTACGGATATTCATGAGCACTGTATAATTCCAGTTCAAACCCAGACAATAGGAACATAATCATAATTCGCAACGTATGATACAACACCCATGTGCCAAAACATGCCAGATGAGCTCGAGGCGTATCTGATTTCAACGACAAGTTGTGCAAAAATACATCTACACGTTCTGCCTGAAACAAATCAAAGAAAGGAAATAAGAAAGCCCAAATTAGACTGATAAAAGGACACGTATTTTAAAATACACGTATCTAGCAATTCTATACTCAAATTACCAGTTTTTTGATGACAGCTCGAAAAAACCTTGAACTAAATAACTGAAAAATGATGTAGCTGTTCTTTCATTAATATTCAAAGTAATTAAAAAGACTGCTAATGATGACTTATTTTTATCAGTTTCCTGCTTTCATAATTTCCTGTATTTTGCATTCCAGACATAAATCAATAAAAAATTAAGTCTGCATTAATGTATATTTAGTAGCAATGGAATAAAACCACCTTCTTAGCTACATTATTACAAAAATACACCATTTTTCTTTTGAATAATTTAATTAATTTCAAACATGAAATTTCATTCTCAGAAACCCATATAGTTTTTATAACTTCGTTTTAATTATACTCTTTATAAACTTTTCAATCTCAAGTGTTTTAATAAAGATGCATTACAATTAATGGGGTGAAAAATTATCCTAAAGTGTAAAATTAAATATAATCTGTGACTTGTCTTCCAAAACCAATTAGGTAGTTTACAGTAGAGATTCTGACATCCATTCAATACATAAAGGTTTAACATAAATAAATTTTTTAATTTCATTAATAAGTAATCAAAATATAAAATGCAGATTAAATTTTACCTCATCTTGTAAAGAAGCAAAATCTTCCAGTAAATGAGCCAACTTATCCCTCTGCCTGGCTCTGTTGTGTCCACAGAGTTGAATTAAATTGCTGAAAGGTCGAGCACATCGATTAAGAAAACTGTCAACGTATTCTTTAGCCTGAAATTTAAAAACCAGATTATATTATTATATACCATGTATAATTGGTATAAATTTGTGTTGGGAGCTTATTGTCTACTGATGATCTTGTTTCATGGAGAAAGACAGAGGAGGAGGTGAAAAGAACACTGGATTAGAAGAAAAAGTTAAATATGGTTCGGAATTTAGTGAGGAAAAAAGTGCTGGTGTAGAATTGAAGAGAGGAGGGAAAGCAGTTAAGAGAATAAGGGAAAATGGGAGGGGGCTGGAGGAAGTTAAAGAATTCACTCATTTGGAAACTGTTCATCAGATGGAAAATTGGATAAGAAGTTTACTAAAAAAGTTTAAGTAAAAGCAGAAAACAAATGGTTCCTTCCAGAGTGTGAGAAGCTTAGTTCGGCATCAAAAAGTATCCAAATACTAATGCTGACTTATGTCACAGAAACATGGGCACGTAGAAGGATGGCAGACAGTAGAATGCAGGTGATCAAAATGAAGTTCGAGAAGAGTATGTTAGGAAAGATAAAAGAGATCAAATAACAAATGATTTTTTAGGCAACAAACCTTGACGATTATCGTCACCTGATGTACTACAGCGAGGTATATAAGGTCACAATGCAGAAGAAGAAAATAATAAGATATTAAGTAATTAGAGAACAACAGGGGACAAACAGCCTGATAAGAGAATTGGACAGATAAAGGTACGGTGGTTTGGTCATGTCAGTAGGATGCAGGAGGGTAGATGAGGCCAAAAAAAGGCGCTGAACTTGAAGAAGGAGAGGAAAGACTACAGCGTAGACAAAGAGTGAAGATGAAAAGTTCAGCAATAGAAAGAAGTGAAGATGAGTTATATTGGGCCCAATGCCAGGAAAGTTGAAAGAGGGATCAGGATAATGATTATGAAGTAGGTATAAATTTCTAATGAATTTTAAGTGAGGTGTCCATCTACTCAAAAACTGTTTAACTAAAGAAACTAAAAAGTATATGGTCTACAATTTACTTACTTGTGGGTTATTAAGTAAAGTTGATTTAGGAGACAAAGAAGGAGGTGAAATGAATGCACGTGCAGCATCCTTGAGAGTCTCAATCCAGCCTGCACTAGAATTTCTATTGCACTGAGGCAGATACAGTAATTGCATAACACTTCGTGAAACTATGCATGGATTGCTACGACTCATTTCTATGAACATATCCTGTAATAAACAGACAAACACTTCTAGTATTTAATGAACTGAACAACCACAGAACACATTATTTTACATAACTAAAGTTACCTACAAAATCTTACATCAACGTTCAACCTTACAAATCAAAAGTTTTCACAATGTTCAGTGTTGTAACACAACAAAATTTCAAAAATGGTTCATTATAACTGTAAACCTCGCTTTTTTAGTCTATCTAATTTTAAAAAGAATAACGTTTCATTACTTCAGTACGATCTTCGCACACTGCAATAACCTTTAAAATTTTTTTAGAAATTATGTTTTAAAGTTCATTTGCTAAATCCATTATCCGAGTTGACAAATAAGATAAATAAACAACTAAATAAGATAAAAATAAGTAGTTTAATTAATTTTAAATTAATTATGTACATGCATTAAATTATAAACTGACCAGAGCAGAATGGAATGAATTGCAGGTAGTTATTTTGCAGGCATGTTTTAAATGAGTGAGCAGATCATCCAAATACTGGTAAGCTTCAACTCTAGTCTTTATTCTAGTGTATCTAGGAAATGTAGGAGGTAATAAGCGCTGATTCACCAAAGGATCAAAACCTAACATTATTGGACCACCATGAGGATCAGCTAAAAAAAAAAAATAAACAAAAATTTTATTCTACAAGATGTTAAAATATTTGGATTGAAATATATATTTTTCTAACCACCAGAATATGGTAACATAAAACACTTACCAATGTTTATAGCGCTTTCGTGTATCTTGTACACATCTTCTTGATTCCTTATCTACCATGGTAGGAGCAGGAAGTTTTAAATTTTGACTTTAAATAAATTTTAATTTACTGAAGATGTGTACAAGATACACTGAAAGCGCTATAAACATTGGTAAGTGTTTTATGTTACCGTATTCTGTTGGTTAGAAAAATATATATTTCAATTTTAATTAATACGGCTGTTTAAAAATCCTACATAGGATGTTTGATAAAAGTTAAAATATTTATATAATTTAGCTGAAGGAGGGAAAAAATTGGCAGTCTTATTTGTAGTTAAAGGCTGAAATCTTTAATTGGGGCTAGAATGTGCTTTACCAAACAATCCGTTATATAGTAAAGATCACCCAGTTCCAGTTGCATAAATTTTCTTCTCTCTTTCCATGAGTTATGTAAGGTTCCCAAAATGTCGATTATCACCACAGAACACTTTTCTCTATTCCTTGCTAGGGAGAACAGTTACTTAACACCAGCAATCCTGGTTCAATCCTTAATTTTCCTCAACCACGATACCTGTCACCTACCAATACCATGAAGACCTTTATATTATTTCTTTATATTATATAGTAGTATATATATACTAAATTATACTATTTCTTTTTATTAAAAGCTGGACCAAATAACGGATAATGGTCACCTTGAAGAACACGTCCTTGGCATAACAACTTTCAGCACTTAAAGAATGATAAAAAGCTCCCTCTTGCATGAACACTTCTTCTTCTTGTAGTGCATCTCCTATCGGAGGTTTGCTATCATCACAGCAATCCGGACCTTGTCGACTGCAGCTCTGAACAGTTGAACACTGCCACAGTTAAACCAATCCCTCAGGTTCTTTAGCCAGGACACACGGCATCTTCCGATGCTCCGCCCTCCACTAATCTTTCCCTGGAGTATCAGTTGAAGAAGCTTGTATTTCTGTCCTCTCATTATATGACCCCATGAACACTTAGCAACACCTAATCGTCATTTGAGCTGTCCATAGAACATGAAACATTCTTCTGTTATGTCACATCTCAAATGATTCAATATAATTGATGTTTATAGCATTAAAGAGTCCAAATCTCTGTTCCATACAATAAAAATGACCAAATGAAGCATTTTATAAGTGACGCTTTTAGGCAAGTTCAAATTGTCAAACTCAAAAAGGTTGTATAAGCAAAATCTTTTCTACATTTAATTTCTCACCAACTTCATCTAGCTGGTAGTAACGTAACTTCCCAAGTATTTAAAGTGACTAACAATCCTCATGAAATTTCCATTGATGTGTACAGAAGCTTCAGAATATTGTAAATAACCAAAAATCACACACTTAGTTTTAAACATGTTGATTTCCGTACTCATCTTCACTACTGCTGGGCCTTCCACTTAGTAAATGTTGAAGACTGTCACACAAAATAACTGTATGATAAATTTGCTTACAGTTTGAAAATATTACCAAATACACACAAGATTTTAAATACACCGCAGATAACTGAACACAATTGAAAAAAAGGTTCACTAAAATCAATAAAATATGAAACTCAGCCTTTTACCAATGTTCTTTTTGCTCACAGGCAGTATCTGTTTTAAAATCCATAATAAACAACATTTTTCCCAGCAGGTATTTTTTTTAAATTTATTTATAATCTGACAAAGTCAAAACTGAAGGCTTTTCAGTAAAATTAGCGAGAATATTATAATAATTTTGTTAAAATATTGTTACCACCTTTTAGTTAAACAGATAATACCATACATTTTTCCATCCATCACACAACAATTTCTGAATAAATATACCAAAATTTGAATAACATCAAGACATAAAGTTATCTAGTAATCAAACTTACAGTTACTGTCTAAAGGTGGAACACCACGGTCAATTGTTTTCAACAAGGAAGGAATCAGTTCAGCACAAGTTGTTAACAATTTCTGACGCTCCCCAATAATTCCTGTTTGATTTTCTCTGCTATTTAAACTACACCAAAACAATGACTGATAAAATAGTCGTGTAAATCGAATCCGTGTATGTAATGCTGTGCAGTCTTCAAGCTGGAAAACAATATCATTTATTAAATGTAAGAATAAGGCAACATGGACCAAGTATAGAATTATTATTATGTTATTTATCTCTAATACTTCTATATTATTTTTTACGTCTGTTTTTGCATATTTACTTTTATCAATGTTTTCCGTTTCATTATATAATTTTCTATTTTTATTATTTTTTTTAGTTTAAAAAGTGTTCAGAGAACCATTTTTTAGAATAATTTAAAGATATTAGAGATAAAATGAACTCTATATTTTGGAGGAATATTGAATCTTCTACAAATACAAAAATAGTCAGAATTTCATGAACTCACAGGTTGAGTACAACAACTACCCAATTAAGTTGGTGAGACTATTTCAAATATAATAAACCAACAATTCCTTATTTGCAATGGCAATAACACAGAAGTTTCAAACTTTCGACTTTTCTAGAATCTCGACAATTAATATTGAAAGATGTGTATTATTATATGAAAGCGCTGTATAAAACATTGGTGTTTACTATTTACCATATTACTGAGGGTTTTATAAACTATTTATTTTACTTAATTACTTCTTTTAAGCTTCAAGTGATGCCGATGCTCCAATGTCCATGGTAAGCCACCGCTGCGAGTGCCCACAGGGCACTTTTTATTTTTCAGGTCTTGAAGTATTTTAGTTTTGTTGACTTCCACGGTGGCCCTTAATGTATTTCTGCGCGGATTTCCTACACCTGTGCAATCCAGGAGAATGTGCTGTGTAGTCTTATTGGCCTCTTGACAAGCTTTGCAGAGTGGGGAGTTGGGAAAGTTGAAGTTGTGAAGGTAGTGTTCAGTAACAATAAGCCCAGTCTGGCATGGGCTGCAAATGTTGCCTGTCACCACACATGAGATGCCCTGATACCAACATCGTTCCAAAGGTTTGCTCCAAAGCAAATGATGTTCTCCTGTGCTTTCAGTGTTCCAGCGTTTGATCCAAATATTTTTTTAAAGCTTCATTAGTCTATTATGATGGTATCACCTCTCACTTGGAGAATCATGTTACACGTCTTGACAAGGACTGTATGTAGCATTCACCAATGGATTACACAAGAACTTTTAGCTGCTTTTGGCATTTGGTTACAGTTTTGATAACAGTTTTCCAGGGGCAGGAGAAGAACCAACCTGCTCTATATTTTTAATAATAAATTATAATGCAGCTGTAAGAAACACCTACATAAAATTTTTGACACAATATCATATTATTATATTCATAAACAATCTGAAAAAGAGCAATAATTTTAAACAAATAAATTGATAACAGAAAATTATTATAAAAAAGTAAGCGAGAGGAAACATATACTATTTTATTAATAAGCTTACTTCACTCAATTCAGAAGGATCTGGTGGTGGTTTACCACGGAGTCTGCGACCCAGTTCATCTTCCACTTCCCTGAGCATACCAAAACCTCTTTGATCACTAACATCAGGCGACAGTCTATACCCATACACTGTTGGCTGAAAATCTTCCTCCTCAAATACCAAACCTCTATAAAAAATTTAAAATATTTATTTTAAAACTAAGAAAATAAATTATAGTCACTTGAGTCACGAGTTTGCCCTAGTTTGCAACGAGGGGTAAAGGGTGAAAAGCAACAGTACGCATGCACGACTGCTTTAATTTCAGTACGACAAACATAACAACTTATACTATACCCAGAGCATATACAGTATATCGCGGAACCTTTTGTAGGTTAACTGTACGAGTATAACTTTGTTACCGTAAACACAAATGTCGGTTTCTCAAAAACGTGGTCGAACTATTTACAGAGCTGAACGCAATGTAATAAAATGTTGTGAAGTTGAAGTGAAACAAAAATGCCTATCCAAGCCTCTTAACAAAAGCTGTGAGCGAGTGGCTAACTACTGTGATGCTTTTTTTTCCACAATTCGAAAAATAAAGAAGGAAATTAAGGACATGAAGAAGCTATTCTTTAACAGTTTTGTTGATACGTGGTAAAAAAAGAAAATGGTTAGGTAGATACTAGAGAGACTTTAAATGAAAACGCCGATGACAGCAATAGTAAAGAAGACGATTCATTCGTAATTACAGTAAATCTAACATTTCTAGTCATGTAATTAAGCTATAAGCAATATTACAGGTCATATTTATTTCTTACAAGGTTTATGAAGAAAACATTTTCTCGGAATAAACCACAGCTTACAAAATGTACCTAGAAACGGCACGGTAGTGAAATATGAGTAGTGTCTCACTGTTGAGGTTGGCAGCACTGCAAATATTTCATTGCCCTTCCTCACAGCCCATACATATGCAAAGGCAATCTCATGACTTCAGTATCAATAACACACACTAAGATAAAGAATTATATTACTTTGTGATATTTAAACAAAAATTAAAACAAAATAAAAAGTTATTTCCAGACTGAAAATAACAGTAAAAACTGTAAGATTTGTACACTTAAAACTGAAATTTCATAACCAGAAAGTTGGTATCTAAAATCAACTAATATCTTCCAATCTAATTACATTTAATGGCGCCAATAATAATAATTAATTAGTACTATATAAAATTTCCTTCTTTTACCACCGGTTCACAAATACTAGACTTAAAAGGAAATTATAATTTGTAACTTTGTCTTTTCTGGAAATTTTGTGATCTTTATTAAAAATACTACTTTATTGAAAATACTAATTTAGTATTTTTAATAAGCACACCACTGCTGACACTAACTATATCTCATGCTGTAAGCAGCCAGCATTATTAGGATACCTACCTGTACGATAAACAGTGAATTATTTATTACAAACAATATTTCAGTAAATTATGTACAATAAATCACCACTTTTAGGCAGATCCCAATTACAAAAAACAAAATGAAACTAACAATTCACGTTTGTTAAATGTTTAAAATATTTCAGTGAATGACTGTACCAAGCAAAATAACACAGTTAAACCTTAACGAACTAGAGACCGCAAATGAAGGCAGAGCATAGTGACCTAGAACACAGCTCAGAGCCAATTGACACTCGTTAAACGTATCCTGCATTGTCACGTTGTGGTCCCGCTGTGGATGACAGCCTAACAAAAAGTCCGCAGGAGTTTGGTGGAACAGAGTGTGACTGAGCAAAGGGGCAACATCATATCCGACCTTGGCTGTTATTGGCTAGATCTCATCTGCCATCTTTAGTTCGTTGGGGTATAGTAATATAATTTCAATTATAAAAATTTCTATTCATGAATTTAATAAAATTTCAGTTACAATTAATTACCTGTTCACAAACTCTTTGATAGAATCAACAATTTTATAGATACAGATGCAAAACGCTTTCAAAGGCCTATCTTGTATACAGTACGGTTTGTGCAAGTAGAGATTTGTAAACACTGTTTGGACCAATGAATGTCCTTCCAGCCATGAGACAAGACAAGCCAAGGTGCTATCAATAATGCTGATTTGTTCTGAGAAAGTTAAGCCCTGCAACTTCAATTGACCACTCTGAAACATAAATAAAGAATTTTCTATTTAAGTAACAATAAAAATTGTAAAAATTTACAATGTTTTTCTTAAAAAATTACAGTACTTGTATGGAAAAAATTAAATCCACTAATAAATCTGATAGTTTAGCCTGTAGACTACTTCATGCTGAGGAAATGAAAAAGTGGGATTCTCATCCTACAAATTTATTTTTACTCCCAGAATGCATTTTCATGTCAATCCTGCAACTAATTAACAATCTGTTGCCTTTTTTTGAAAGCATCTTTAAAATATCTGATATTGGAAGATTCAGGCAAAGAAAATAAAAATTTCTTGGTTTTATTTTTCTAACGAGCTATTTAAAATTTTCTATAGATTAAAAAAAATTTGTCAATCTGTTCTTAAAAATACACATAAATTCTGACATATGTTATCTGGAAAATAAACTCAAAACTAACATAGAATATTTTTAACTGCTTTGTCAGATTTCAGAGTCACCAACAGTGTGGGTTAGTTATGCCAACTATGATTTGGCAGTACAATTTTTATAAGATCAAAACTTGCATGTATAATTAGAATCAAATTCATACAATGTTTAGTTTCTTTTTTTCTTAGTATTTATAATGTTCCCATCAGAATTTGTTCATAAAGCTATAATTCCTTAATAAACATGATCAGAAACGTGCCATTTTCCTAAAAAAAACGTACTTCTACACCAAAAAAAAATTTTTTTTTTTATTTGGTAGGTGATAACACTTTTAGAATATAAGGATTAATGTCATAACAAATTTAAAACAAAAAAGAGAAATACAAAATAAGACTATGAAAAATTTGTAGAGCTCTTGAGAAACACAGCATTTCTGTTCTAACTCAGCGTTTTAGAAAAGTACTGATACTACATCATTGTAGACATTTCATACATGAACAGGCATTAGAAATGAATTAACATGGTGAAACCATCTAGAAAGTATCAATATGGTTTTAATTTAACAATACTTTTTTCTAACAGGTCATCCAAGATAAGTACATTTAAAGTTATGTCTAAACCAAACAAAGTAGACTTACATCAACAGCTTGATCAAATGTGAGAGCAGCCTTGTTTCCCCTGTTGCAAAGCATACCTGCATCCATCTTAGGATCCATCATCTCAATGGCAGACATTGCTTCAAAGAGGCCAAACAATTCATCATGAAGCAGTTCACCAAGTTCCAGATCTAACAAAAGAAAAATGATTGAAAAGTATGGTACAAAATTCTATACACTATAGTACTTGAGATTAAAGAATCATTGGATTGCAGGACTTTTATTCCCACCACTAGTCAGTAGCAGTAGTTAACGTCAGTCCAATACATTAATATCGTCCATCCAATGGTAAACTCGTGAATGTGCAAATTCTCAGTTTTACAAAAGAGCAAAAAACAAATTCAATGCTTTCTTCTTTAACACACTAAGTGTATTTTCGTAACTTTACAAAGGCTGTATCTCCCTAACTGAACAGGATACATATTTGCGAGTTTACTACAACATGCGTTGGGTTGTGTATACATCAGCATGCACTAACGAACTCATATTCGTCAAATTTGCACATTCGCGAGTTTACCATTGGAGGGACAATATATGAGGGTCATCCAGAAAGTAGTACCCGCTTGGGAATAAAAATAAAAACAAATAAATATTAGCAAATATTAAATTGTTGATGAAAAGAATTATATATTTTTCTACTTCTCTACAAAATCACCATGCAAATTTAAGCATTCGTCATAATGTATGACAAGTTTTTGTATTCAAGCTTCATATTCCTCCGCCGCCAGTGTATTGTAACATTTTTAAATTAATGTTACTTTATTTAATTATTAATTTTTCCTTTTTCTGTCTTGTTGCATTTAAATTTCGTTATCTTTTAATGTCGTCGTAATCCGTTATCTCGTTATCGATTTACATTTCATTCTGTCTTTGTACTGCCGACTGCTGTTATCTGTATCTGTCGTGTCGGATCCGTTTCTTCCTGCTTTTCATGTTCTTGGGTACATGTCTAGCGGGATGGAGGGGGTCGGTGACGTCAGAACCGAGGTTTCTTTTTGAGTAATTTGATTTTCTCGCTCTCTCTTAGCAATTGGTCAGGAAGATGTTCGGGTCTTAAAATAGTATGTGCCGTAAAAATGTTTTTTAAGTTTCTTTTTGGGGCGTAGTTATGCTGCTGTTTGACTAATTGCTATCCCGTTTATACGGTAAGTTTTTTTCTTTCTTATGCTTGTAGTTAAAACCCATTGAAGCCGAAAATGTTTTTTTTAATTTTTGTAAATTTTGTAAACCCTTTGGGTAATTTAAATTTTCTAAATTTTAACTTAATGCTTTTCTTAAAGTTTGCTATTAAATTTTTTTTTAATCTTTTGCTGTGCTGGTGGGGTTTACCTACTTTTTTTTATCTTTTGTTTGTCTTTTGCGGAGGCCCTCATTTTTCTAAGTCCTGGTTTTCTGCTCTTTGCAGGGACCAGCTTTGGGGTGCAGATTCTTCCAATGCTATACTTGTTTAACTAATCCTTATGATGCGGCATGAAATCCAAAAGGTTAATTTTGGGTTTTCCAACTTTACCTGAAAGCATCGCATTTAATTACTTTAATACTACTCATCTGTAATCCATTTTTTTTGGACAAGATAAAATTTTCCTGCACCCAAAATTTTCGGCAAGCATTAATTTGGATTCTCAAATTTTAAAATGGACACGTCGCCTTTTGCTTAAACTTGTCTCCAGCTAGTTATCTAGCAAAGTTCTTTCGGGATCATCCTATTTCTTCATATTCTACTCTTCATTTTTAAAAAAAAAAAAAAAAAATAAAAATTACTAATTTTTAAATATTACTTATAACATAAAATTTTATTATTATTTATTTTGTAAATCATGAAATGACTCTAATTTTTCTCATGTTTGCGAAAGTATGCAATTTTGCATAATCTGGACAAAACTTGTTTTGCACCTACCTTATTATCTTAATATTGTATTAAATTTTTTTTGGCTTTCTATAAATATGTTTCTTTAATATTATAAAATAAAATTTTGATATTATTTTGGCAAAATATTGCATAAATGATTATTTTTGTAAAATTAAATTCTGTTATACAAAATTAACTTGTGTTTCGTTTAATGAAACTAATTATTTTTTCTTCTTAAATTTTTTTTATTTAAGATCAAAACTTTTGAAGCAAAAGTTTAATCATGTTTTTTATTTATTTAAATTTTTATAAATCTTTTTCATGAAAAATCAAATCTGATTAATTCTGATATTTATTGATTCATTTTTAATAATTATAATTGTAATACCGATATGGTCTAATTTTTTTAACTTAAAGATTTTCTGAAATCGGATTTTCTGGATCCAGTTCTAAGCATGCTAAATTAATTATTGAGCTCATATTATTAAATTTTGGTTGTTTAATTATGATAATTTCTATTTAATGCTTGCGTAACTTTGTAATTTTTCTTAATGACTGAACTTAAAATTTAATGTAGCTTATATTTACTAAGGTTACCTAATCTATAAATTTATTTTATTAAATTTTTCTACTAATCAAAATTATTTTGTTAATTTCTTTTCTTTGCACCACATCACCGCAGTCTCCCTTTTTTTTGGGGTGTTTTTTTTTCTTTCTTGTCCCCTGTGCCAATTTTGCTTTGGTAGCGATTCTTTGGAGTTCGCGTGAGCAAAAAGGGGTTACAGTATTAAGATACGTAGTCACACCTTCTTTTAGTTCTTCATCACTTTCGAATTTCTTTCCGGCAAAAAAGTCTTTGAGTTTCGTAAAGAGATGAAAATCTGAAGGAGCCAAGTCTGGGCTATAGGGTGGATAGTTGAAAGTTTCCCACTTTAATTGTTGCACAAGTTGTTGTGTTATCCCAGCCGCATACGGTCTGGCATTGTCGTGGAGGAGGACGACGCCACTAGACAACAGACCTTGCCATCGGTTTTGAATCGCTTGCCTTAACTTCTTTAATGTTGAACAATATGCGTTGGCATTGATAGTGTCTCCACGTGTCATGAAATCAATCAACAATACACCTCACCGATCCCAGAAGACGGCTGCCATGAGTTTTCAGGTAAACAGTAGCATCTTGAATTTTTTTGGCTTGTTTGGTGTGAATGAGAATGATGCCACTCCATTGATTGTCGTTTACTCTCAGGTGTTGCATAACAAATCCAAGTTTCATCACCGTGACTATGTGATTCAAGAAAGAGTTTCCTTCGACAAAATAATGTTCCAAAAATGTCAATGCTGCAGCCATACGCTTGGTTTTGCGTTCATCAGTAAGCATGCGAGGAACCCACCCTGCACAAATTTTTGCATAATGCAAATGGAACAATTTCATGAATAATTGTTCGTGAAACATTACTGAAATGTTCACAGATTTCATCAACTGTAACGCGCTTATCATTCTTCATGAATTCGTCAATTGAAACAAACAGTTCTCAGTAATCACACACATGGCTGCCCCGAACACTCGTCATCATGAGTGTTCTCTCTCCCCAAGTTGAAGTTACAACACCAGCGCCGAACGGATGACTCATCTGTTCCATACATTGTCTTCATAAAACTCCTTTAATTGACAATGAATATGGATTGGTTGCATATTCCTTGCATTGAGAAACCTGATCACAGCCCTAACTTCACAACTGGCGGCTTTCTCTATTTTTTTAAACATCATAAACACTAACAGCTACAATACAGTCAATGCGAATGGCAAAGTAACGTTACACAGAAAAAACAAACACAACTAAAAGTGTTAGATCCTATTTGGCGGCTACTCTACTAACTAACGCTTCATACAGCGCAAACGGGTACTACTTTCCAGATATTCCTCATAGTAGAAATATGTACCGAATTAGGAACAATAGATTTTGTGTTTAAAGGGTGAATTGCATAGCACTTCTGATTTTAATTTCACTTATATTACGTAAAAACATTAAGAAAACAACTTATAACAAGGCAATTTTTATTTAACCACTATAACTTGCGATCTGTGTTTATGACTGGGAAGGGGTAGTCATTAGTCTTACAAAAACATTCACCACACAAGTGTATGCCAACACAAAACAGAAGCTCACATTAGTAAATATTGAAACTGACGGATAGAGAGGGGTAAGAATATGCAAGTGCGATAATGCACTTGGGGCTATACAAGGCTTTTGTCGACAACTGAAAGGAGACCCCTGAATCCCTTTAACAAAAGGTTTAAGGGATAGAAGGCTAGTATCCTATCCACAAATTCACGTTGTGTGGCCCCTTGAGGTCAGTGGCATTATTATGGTGTATATATAAACCAAAAGGGTAAGGGTTGCAGTTATCATTACAATATATACTGATGTGCATAGGTAAAGAGTATTGCACATAAGTCCATTATTTTTATACAGTTGTGGTTCCTCCAGTTGATTTGCCTGTAGCTATTTCAAGAGCTATTTATTTTCTTATATCAAGTTACATATAAAAAGTTGATTTTTTATGTCATCTCTACTTTTTCAATACACAAAATGTTGACAGTTACAAAAAAGAAAATGCTCCTTTTTTATGATGATCCATAGACTCATTTACTCCAAAAAATAACCTTGCTAATGACATTACACTTTTAAGCTGATCAAGAAGTCTAATATTTTTAAATTAAAGACATGACTTGGTTTTCATGGGTGTTTTTGATAAACTTTTTATAAAACAGGAAAGTAAACACTAAAATAAGGCATGGCTATAATTAAAAAATATTAGACTTTTTGATCAGCCTTAAAATGACAGAAAGTAGCATTAGCAGCAAGGTTTTTTTGAGCAAAAGAGTCAAGAGTTCGTTACATCAAAAAAACGGAAAAAACATTCAGAGAAACTTAAAATAAAGCACTTTCAAGCTGACAAAAGTAACATCTGTATGTCACAAAAAAATGGAGAAGGCTTTCAATATTTGGATTGAAGACACCAGTCACAAAAGGCCGTTTCTTAGCTGTTTTTATTTTTATTTTTTTATTTGACAACCACAGCTTCCAATGCCCATATAGGTTTGGTTTCACTATTCCTGGTAATTTTGTAGAATGTAACCCCTGTGAATAGCGAGGGATTACGTATATCTATAACAAGGATTAAAAACCAGTTTAAAAAAGAAAAATCAACTTTTATCATGCTACAATGTTTCAAAACTACAATATACCGTATTTTCGCGTGTATAACCCGCACCTTTTTTCTAAGAATTTCTTCCCAAAAATGGGGGTGCGCGTTATACACGGGAAATTTTTTTAGTAGTACTACAGCAGCGAGTACGATATCTAACAGTATGGATGGTTCGAAAGACGATTCTCGATGGGATAACAGAAGTACTAGATCATCTGAAGGATCAGACAACGATGCTAATTTACGAGACATTTCTTCAGTGTGTGATGAAAACGATATGGATTAGAATAACTAAGTCCACACGTAGGCAAATTTTTCACATCTTAATTGAATATTAATGTAATATTCTATTAAAACTTATTTAACAATACATTTTTGTTAATATTGTAGTTATTAGGCTTACAGTTATTTTGTCCTTCGTGCAAATTTTAAAAATAAAACGAAAAATATGTTTTGAAAAATAAAAGCATAAAAACACAAAAAATAAAAAATTCTAAAATGGTCATCTAAAAGTAAGGGTGCGCGCTATACACGCAAAAATACGGTATTATAACAATGTATAAGATAAAACTACGTGATATTAAAGTCAGTTTATTAAGTTACCTTGAACAGCTTTAAAAAATTCATCTGTAATGTCCTCCCAATAGGAACTACTAACCGGTAAGATAACAAGAGACATTCCTGGGCTGTTGTTCACTGTTGTATATCTGTAAAAAAATTAATTTATAAAAGTATGGTTAAAACTGTAAAAGGATATTATAATACACAAAACCACATTTTTTACATTTCAACACAGGTAACAGACTGACTGATACATATGAATCACACTAATTATTTTGCACCTTGGAGCCAATAAATTAACTCTTTCGAATATACGTACTGTAATTTTATATTAATCCTTTACATCTCCTGTATTATTCGTTTTATGATTTTATTGGTTCAACTTCAATGTTTTGTTAGATCTGCCATCATTACAGTATTTAAATTAAAAAAATTAAAACTAAATTTGTTAAAATGTTTCTGACTTTTTACCAACTGATGGTTAATCACAAAATGAAATTTGTTTGAGGCGAAGTGTAAGAGGGGAACAATCTACTGTGCATGCCCAGTTTCTCTATTACAATCCTAAAAACATACTGACACTTGTAGTTCATTGGAATACACACTCCTTCTTTTATTACGCGACGCATGGTACAGGAAATTTTATTTTGATTTGGCTATTCTGTTTTTACGTTTAAGGCTACATTTATACCAATAAAAGTATTTTAATTCGTTAAAACTCATTCAGTTTCTTTTCATTTTCATATTCAGCCTTTTTCATATTCTGTGTAAATGACAGCAACAGTCAATATAAATTCATCTTAGAAGTGATGTCTATCAGAATGACAAAGTGATATTTGTTGCTACCACCTGCACACAATACGAAAAAGGTTGAATTCAAATAACTGAAGTTTTGAACAAATTATTAAAAATACATTACCTTGCACAAATATTTTAACAAATTTGATTTTAATTTTTAAATTTACACACTCTGACCGTGGTCAGTACACCAAAACAAGTAAGCTGAAAAAATAAAATTACAAAAACCTAAAAAAAAAAAAAAAAAAAAAAAAAAAAATAAAAAATAACTGAAGAAGTGTAGTACAAGATACATGAAAGCGCTATAAACATTGGTAAGTGCTTTCTGTTATCGTATTCTAGTGGTTAGAAATATATATTTCAATTTTAAATATAGCAGCTGTAGGATGAATCACAATACATTTAACATCACCAAAGGCAAGCGTTAACCCACCTAAATATTGAAATTTAATTTTTTTCTTCAGCTAGCACACATATAGTTGAAGAGAATTTTTATAAACGTAACCAAATAAAAATGTAGTAGACCCAAAATGTTAGAGTACTTGATGTGAAGCGAACTGTCTCTCATGCAAAAGCTTGTTTCTATCTTAAAAATAACCTGAGTATTGTAATTTTAGTTTATGTGATTAGTATTGCTGCACTATAATGAACCTTAAAATGTCATCAACTTCCTTCATGTTTGCCAGTCTCTACATTGAAAATAGAAATTACACTATTGCTGAGCACAGGCTTGTCTGTGTTTAAAATAACACAGGGATTATTACAACATGCAGATGGTTTTAAATGGATAGAACAAATAATAATAAAACTCCAACAACTGTCAACAACAAATCTAGAACAATGGACAGGCACAAAAATTACATAAATAACCTGTATTAACATACAGATTTTAATACTGTAAAAATTACACAACTTAAAAATGAAAACAATAAAAGCTATGTATCTAATGTAATTTTTGTTATAAATTCTGAAAATAAGATTGTCAGACTGATAAGCGTGTAATCTCAAACAAATATGGTAATTTGTAATGTTTTGGGATTCATAATACAGAATCGGTAGGGACGATTTCAGTTTCTGTGTCTAAAAATCTATAAAAACGAATGTTAACAACTTCTGAATGTAGAAAATTGTGTTATCTATTTTAATAGCCATGAGAATTATACTATAAAAGCTATATAAAAAAAAAATATCCAATACTTATGGGACTGAGTTTGATAAATTTGTTTCATAATTAATTCATTTTTCAAAATAATTTGATGAGCTAATGAAAAAAAAATCACGAAATGGTTCAAAGTGTGGCAAAAATTATTATACAGCATAAAAGATAGGCTTACGTGAAAATGTACAGTATTTTTACTTTAGGAATTATAGGCTACAGGATGATTTATAGCCTATAGAGCTTTATAGGTTTTTTTTTAGTTTTTTTGGCTTTATAGGTTATTACCTATTTGTAATAAAATAAAACATTTTATAATTATTTTAATAAATGACTATCTTATTTAATTTTGTATGTTTGCATACAACACTTTTACCAAAACTTAAAAATGAATATGTTGTAAATTATATGTTTATAGTATAACTAACTTGTAAATAAATTTTGTAATCTGCATAAACTACACTAATGTATAATGTATTATAATTTATAAATGTATTTTTTCTTGCACGTTTCAAAGCATGCATTATTTATTTATGAGTAACAAAATTCAGCTTCTGCTATGTTAACAATTTAGTTAAAATGCATACAATAAAACAGTAATTACTTCAAATGAAATAAAATAGTAGATTAAAAATCCATGGTTTTTAAATTTTTAATTAATGATGTATTGCTTACTGTTTTCATACAAGTTAGGATACTTCTCTCAAAACTGAAGCCTTTAGCTTGGCAGGGAAGCCTATTTGTTGTTTCCTGCATGTGAAGTTCATATCAATGATATGTCATGTTACATAAGTAGCAAGTCACTGTATTAATTTGACATGGCAAGACACCATTACCACATTCTGAGACTTACATTACACTATACTTATCAAATGAATGACACACCATTTAGCTCTTTTTATAATGTTTAGGATACATAATATGTATCCTAAACATAATCCTAATACATAATATGTATTTGTCATACAGTTATGTTACACGCCACCAGTAGTAATTAATTTATGTCAAGGAATTGTAGTCATGGGCATTATCTTGTAACTACAGATGTACAGTTGTATTAAAAATATCATGAAAACCTAACATTAAATTAAGCACTAACCAGTAGTACTTAATTTATGTCAAGGAATTGTAATTATGGGCATTATCTTGTAACTACAGATGTACAGTTGTATTAAAAATATCATGAAAACCTAACATTAAATTAAGCATTTCAAGTATGTTCAAATTTAAAGGTAGGTAAAGTGTCAATCATTACTATAGTCCTACATTAATCTTTCAAGACCACACAATATAGGGGCTGCATACAAACGTTAACCTTAACAGTAAATCTTATCGTAATCCAATGTTACAATTAGGTAACCTTAAACGAATAACTTACTCTTTCTTATCGTCTTCTAAATTTGTTGGTGAAGATGAAAGTCTGTGATTATCGGCCATCGTCCAACCAAATTTAAATTTATGCCTCGTTGAAAACAACCGTTCTAGACGAACTTGTGGAATCAAATGCTTCTTAACCTAAAGTAGATATCAGTTGCCAACTTCAACTGAATACCCCGTTCTACATCCTCAGAGTCAGATAAACTACGGTCGTAGTCCGTAAAACACTAAAACTACAACTCGGATATTTTGAATTTCAATAATAAAACTCGTTTTACACAAACTTCGACCCACAAATGTCAACTCCCATCAACATGCACCATTCATCCACCTCATACACGATACAACTGCAACCTTTCGCCTGAGTGGTAGTTCCGAAAGAATACGTACATGTGCAGACCTCTTTTTGTAAAAAGCCTTACGCAGATTTCAACCAGACTCTGTTAGAAGGAAAATAACTATGGTACTATAACTATTGTTCTTGTTTTGTTTAATACTGATTTCATTCTCGGATTTCAACCAGAATTTGACAGCAAAGCCGAAGAATACCAAATAAAAGTACGAAGTTCTTCGCATTTAAATTCGGCAGGTTATTTTGTTCTAGATTACCTGATATGTATGAAGAGGATGACTCGAAGAATTTACTGTACTGATGTTCCAAAAACTAACATTTTGACAGATTAACAACACTGATTCTTAACTTTTGTTTTTTCATATGCTCATTTAATCGAAAATGTGTCATATGCTGAGTAATCGTAGGAGAGGGGCAGCAATACAAAGAAATAGTTAATCGTCTTTACGGAGAGAAAATAATAATTTCATGATTTAATCCATTAGCTTAGACCGGTGTATTCAACTTTTAGAAGTAGGTACTATTATTTTTATTCTAAAATAATTGACAATTTGTTAAATTGTCTTTTAAATTCCGCGCTTTGTTTCAGAGTACCATAAAGAGGAGTTTCGATATGACATTTTATTTATTGATTGGTAATGCCTACAATACGCCTTGGCTTTTGTGTACGTAATGATATGAGCGGTGATATACGGATGAAAAATTTCAGATCTGACTGGGAATCGAACCAATAGGCTACCTTCTAGAACACTAGAGATATTGTGTTGCTGTTATAGCGGCGTCAACGATCGAACCCAGGACCCGACATAGATGCAAGTTGGCGCTGACAACATAAGTTACCACATTGGGTTGTAGGCCTAATCTTTGAGTATTCTTATAAAACCTATACTCAAAGGTTGTAATGGGTTACATTATTTTTTTGTTTATTTTATTAATGTGGATTTAAAAGTTTTTTCCTACAATTTTTTTTAAAATTTAGCTCTAGATTGTGTACATTTATCGCCAAACATTTAGATTTATCCTTTCAGTATACTAGGATGTATCTAAAGACTACGGGCTGGGGAATATGCAGTTGCAATACACTATGTACATTTTATCTGCATATACAAAAATTTACATTTATTAAAATAATTGATAATACTAACACATCAATTAAGATTATTTTACTGTGTATCTGTAAAAACGCATTAACTTTTTTTGTAACATTTTGAAATGTGTGCGATTGGATACCCTGAGTAAACATGTGAAATTTTGCGCCATTTGGCCTGTAAGGTGAAGTGTATTTTTTGTGTGGAATTACATTATCAGTGGGTATTAGATGTTGTCATGCTGACAAACTACTTAATTTAAGATTTATATTTTAAAGAATCGTACGAGATGCCAAAGGTGCGTACACCTAATGTTAATTTCGTCTGTATTTGAGCTTTAAGGTTACGAGTGCCCATTAGGTATTCGAACTTGGTTGCGTTAGGTTAAGTAAATTTACATTTTGTGGTGTAGTTGTCGTTTCTTCCCAGAACAGTTCATTACTGTGTAATCCTTTGTTCTCTATTACTATTTACGTTCGTGCTAGGCAACAAGCCTCACTTCTTCTCTTGCCAACTTTGTGTGTACTAATTGATAATTGGTTGATGAGATCCTAATGAATGTCCTCTACGGTAGGGTTTGAATGGTCTGGTCATATTCTACTGGTTCTTGATTGGGTTAACATCCAACAAAATGAAGATGACTTTAGCAAGTCAATAGCTTTAAAAAGTCACATTCTTGACAGAAATTTCATTCATTATTAGTAAAACAGTAATGATTCTTGGAAGTGATAAATGATGTTTATCTCCTCAGTCTACCCAGTGCACTTATAAAATTGTTTTATATATAAGTAGATGTATCTAAATTAAAGTGACTGGATTAACAATGTATTAGTGATTAGCCTCTTAGAATGAAGTAAATGTGATGGGAGCTACTGTATGTTCCCTAAATACTGGCAATATAGTCCCTACAGTACTTCATCTCTTGGGCAATTTCAGCTTTTGAGCTTCACCTATGATGGAAAATCTGGAATATTAAATTCCCAAAACCAATGAAGTCCTTGAAATTTGGGCAACAAAGGAGGAGAAACTGCCATAACGTTTCTAAAACAGGGATTCAATATCAAGTTTATGTTTCAAGAAATATTTGAATTGTATTGATTCAAAAACCATATTGTATGGGTTCCAAAAATATATTCTTGACTTTATTTCTTCTTTAGGTTAAAGTAACTACACCCTTATGGTTGATATGGTTGTTTATTTTAACTTGTAATAATATGTGTAGGGTCTTAAATGAGAACGGATTAAGTTACCTCATATTTCTTTGAAATACTGCCACCTAACCTATTGATAAGTTTTTCTTTTAAAATAATCTTTGGAAGTGTAAATTCCACATAGGGTTGGTAGCCTAATTAATATAATTATTGTGTTCTTTAAACTTCTTGCAGGACATAAGGTCATATTTTAGTATCATATCTCCTAAATCTACAAAACCAGATGTTGAAAAGAACAAGAAAGATAAGAAGAAGAAAATGGTTATAATTAGCGATTCAGAATCTGATGATGAGGAACATAACAAAACTAAAATGGAATCCAAGAGTAAATCTCCAAAAAGTGAAAAAAATAAAAGTAAATCTCCAACGAAGCAAAATGGTAGGCCTATATTTGTATATGATAAATTATTCTTAATTGGCATAATTAAAAATGTCTTGCGATTGTCTCTATTGCATGGTATTAATCTACTTCTATTAAGCAAAACTTGGGGTTAATTCCCGATTAGGGTCTGGAAAATTTTAACACCTTAAGGCCCACTGTTTTACTGTTCGTTACCCAAGTATTAGCTTCTAACGATGCTAATTGATGTAACTTTAAATAAAATATGTTGTTTGTTTATTTAAAATGTATTTTATTTCAAATTACAGGCATCCCCTGATTTATGTGGTAATTCGTTCCGAAAATCTTTATGTAATTCAAATCCGTGTAAATCAAGACCGCGTTCCCCATAATATTACATGGTAGTACTAATATGTAGTGATTCATTCCATAGCAAGAATAAAATAATTTTAAAACATTGATTTGGCTTTAACGTGATGTAATTAAATCAGTATTACATATTAAGCACTAATAATAATAAAATACAGTTTCTAATTACACTTATACAAATCACCTACTGTACAGTTTTTGTATCATTAATTTTAAAAAAAAGTTTACAAAGGCTATATAAAGTTTAAATAGTTTATTCTAGCGAGAGTCCAGGATGAGATGGTATGGTCATGTGCTCAGGAGAACGGATGATCATGTCGTGAAGAGGTGCCTTTCCATGGCTACAGGGAGGAGGGGAAGGGGTAGACTTCTTACCACGTGGATGACGAATGTCCAAAGAGACATGAAAATGTTGGGCTTATCCGAGGAAGACGCACAGGAGCGTAACAAATGGAGCTCTCTGATTGGGAAAGCCGACCCCGCGTAACGGGAAGAGGCGAGGACAAAGAAGAAGAAGAAGAAGAAGTTTATTCTAGCTTGGGTTTCTTAAAGAAAGTATCCAGTTTTGTCTGTTTAGTAGAAAACTTGTGTGTGTCAAGCGCCATTCGGTCACAATTAACCTAATTTTTAATACAGTTGATCATTTTATCACTTCTCTCAGTTTCAGGATATCGCATAACTTTAAAACTGGAGCTGCTTATATTTTACGGAAGGGTGCTAAAATGACAACTGCCTAACTTTAAAATCGTACAAATCAAAATGCGTAATTATAAGGGATGTCTGTTCTGTTTTCTGATAATGCAGTGCAACATTTCATCAATGTGTAATTATGCTTTCTTCTAAAGATCTTCTCTTTAGTTTATATTTGGCATTTTTCACTACAATTTAGGTTTAATTGATTCTGTGAGTGCAGTGCGATAGTAGTATCTCAGAAGTGCTTGTATTTTTGTAAGAGAAATAATGTTTTTAAAAATCTTATGGTTAACATGTACTTTTGTGTTAATTTGTAAAAGACCTTACATAGACTCTTCTCATTAATTTTCTGTAGTCATAAATTTTACAACCATTATTCTCTGTGTTTTTTACTTTCTCTTATCCAGTATGGAAATATAACCAGGGAAATTTATGTTTTCATGTCAGTTTTTTTAAATCGAGTTTTCATAAAAATTACATGTTTTCAGGTCCCCTGAGCCCAAAAAACATGTTTTTACCGATTGGTCTGTGTGTGGTTGAACAATGTAATTCAAAACTGGAAAATCCTACATTGTTGAAATCTGAAACTTAAGTTAGGTACTATGAGAGAACTTTACTCATAAACATTTTTATCAAAATCATATTAATCAAAAAAAATCATATCAAAATCATATATTGTACTCATGCGATTTTTCATTCTTTTGCAATTTTCTGAAAAATAGCTTCTATTATTTTGTTTTAAATCATCTCATTTACAACAAGTTTTGTGCTTTACATAAAGTGGTAAGTGACATATCTGCAGAAATTCTTCGGGGCAGTGCTTTTGTGGTAACAAAATTTTTAATGGATTTATTTATGAACTTTATTTTTCTTCTTGTAGGTACTGGTTCTGGTAAAAAGAAAGAGAAAGAAGTCAAATCACATTACTTTGAATCATTAAAGCCAGTTAATCCTACTGATGTCTTTGGGTCGGCTCCTGTAAAACGAACAGGAGTTCCTGTTATAAAAAACAAGGTAAATACTGTTTTAACTCAGTTAATTCTATCTTAAATTTCTTCTTAGTTGTAAAATATATTTAATTATTTACAGATGAATTAATTATGTGCTTTACTGACACGCATCAGTGGGATTAATAGTTGATTTATTAATTTAGTTTGGGGATGATCCTTTCAGGTCCTTAGCACTTTGGCTTAAAAGAGCCAATTTTCTGGAGGCTGCTAACCTGATCTTTCTATGGTAAATAGTCTTTCAG
Source organism: Catonia carolina (assembly GCA_035578175.1). NCBI lineage: Eukaryota > Metazoa > Arthropoda > Insecta > Hemiptera > Achilidae > Catonia > Catonia carolina. The sequence continues at coordinate 48,596,845 of JAQMRL010000001.1, forward strand.
GTTTGTTATTGAGCAGCATCTACCAGTCAAGTGTCAAGTGTTAGTCAAGTGTGTTCTACTCTTTGCCTTCTTTTCCCCTGTCGATGTTTCCACTGCTCAAATCAGCGTTGACACAAAATATTATACTTATAATCTATCATGATCTCACTGTATTCCTTTTTTATATTTTGTACTTAATGTGCAGGACTGGGGACTAGAGCAGATAAAGTCCTGTATTCTTGCTGCACTTTTCAAACCATACTTATTCCAGATTGCTGCTGCTGTATTTTTTACAGTAATACAACTAGTAATTGACATACAGTATTGCACATAATTAAAAAATATGTTAGGCTATTATTTGTTTTGTAAAAATTTGTTGAAAATAATAATTTTAATTTTTTCTAGACTCCCAAGAATGCAGTTAAAAAGAAAAAACATTTAGTAGTAGCTGATGATGATGATGATTTTGATGCAGCATTAATGCAGTTAGATGACAATAATGTCCAGTTACTTATGGAAAATAAATATAAAGAAGATAAAACTGATATTATGGAAAATAATTCAAAAATGGAAGTGGATATTGGCAGTGTTAAAGAGAAAATTGAAAGTTTTAAGGACAAAACCCCTGTTCCTAATGGAGAAGTAATAAAAAATAAAAAACAAAAAAAAACAAAAAAAAATAAAAAAAGGAGTCCTAAGAAAGAAAGTAGTAGAAATAAAAATACAGACAGTGCAGCTGTATGTTTAGTACTGTCAGAGAGTAGTGATAGTGAAAATGATGAAAGTAATTCAAAAAGTAATGTAAAAGACAAATCTTGTTCACCTAAATCCAATAATCAAGGAAAGAAAGGTCCGGGTAGTAAAAAAATTCCTCAGACTGTTCTTACAGACTTTTTATCAGACAGTGATAGTGATGAGGTAAATAGACTAACTCTGTTTTCTTTAATTTATTTTAGTGATTAATTTTTGTGGTTTTTATTCTTGGTTTTATTTTTTGCAAAATGTAAAGGCAATTGGAAAAAAACAAGTTAAAGCAACAGTTGCTATTTTCATCTATTTTTTAGCATTAGTTGATGAAATATTAGAAAGAAGCAACCTCCTCACTGGATGCTTCACAACAAACTAAAATTAAAAGCATTTAACTTCTCACTCAATTTTGAATGTTGTAACTCAAATAATGACTGGTATAGAAATGAAACCAATTAGTACTGGAAACAGAAATTTTGTTGACATCAATATAAATCACTAGTGGAAGGGGACAAATACAACCTATTTAGTTATTCAATTGAATAACTGCTGAAAAAAGAAAAGAAAATCTATTTCTTAAAAAAATTATATGGTTTCTTTGATTTTTGGAAGGTTTACATAACTTTCTTTGCAAAAATTGAATATGTCATTATTTTTTGATTATGTCATGTAAATAATTTTCAAAAATTTTGTATAAAGGAAAGATTAAAGAAGTAAATACAGATTGCTGGGAAATTTTATACCATATCTGACTGTATCATACCTGCGTGAATGACAGTGCAATGTATAAAAGAGATGGAAAAACTAACCTTACCAATCAACCTTACAAAACAAATAAAATAAAAGATTATTTAATTTTACCAATCATATTTTTTTTAATTTAAAAATTACGTAATGTCACACAGTGTATGTTACTCGGGAAGCTCTGAACTTCCGACAGTGAAAGAAGTTTTTAAATTGTTTTGGTGGTTTCTAAAATTACCTTGTTCTAACAAACATTATGTTTTTATAGTATAGGTATAGATCATAGATTCTCAAACTTTTTCACCCTTTGCCCTCATTAACAATAAAATATTTTTAGTGCTCGCTAAATGTGTTTGGGCCCGAGTTTGTTAATAATTTGTATTCAGGAATTAAAAATATGTTTTTATTATTTTTTTCTTCATTTCTGTGTCAATAATTTTTTAACTCTAATGTGTGTGTGCATAGCAATCTGTTCAATTCAGAACAATAAGCAACTCTATCACCCAATGAGATGATGAGGATGATATTATGTACAACCTTTAAATGAAGTGTGGTCTTGCACAGACCCAGGCCGACCATTCCTGAGAGAGTATGGTTAATTGAACCCCAACTATCAAAGTTAACCAGTAACCACTGACTAGTTTTCAAAAGTAGTTACTTTTATACAGCCTTTACTAGGATTTGAACCATGGAACACTAATCTCCGTACAACAGCTGTCTTACAGCTGACTCAACGTGACAACTTTACCACTAAACCAACTCAGTGGGTTTGTTGATAATACACAGTAATGCTTTGTTTGTAATTAACTCTCAGTTTTTGACTCATGTGTTATAAGTAAGCGTCAAAGTGGCACATTTGGTGACTGCTACACAGAACAAAGAAAGGCTAGAACTTGGGATTAGTAAAGTGGATGTATAGCAAAGACTATAAATTGGTTTCATTTCTTTATTTTGGACTACTGCTATGTTATAGTAGGTATTTAATTTTAGTTTGAAATATCCGGAAATCATTTTCTGTGAGCCCTCTAGCCTCCAGTGCCCAGAAAAAGTTGTTATCACTCAATTAAAAAACAGAATTAATATTATTGTCGGCTATATAATATTAGAGTGCAAATAGGTACTTTAATTACGGCATATTTAATCCTTTTTCGTCTGCATTAGCAGTAATTGCAGAACAGTTGGACGTTAAACCAAAAAAAAGACACTTTAATGATAATGATAATAGGCGGTACATCAGGTGATGATAACCACATCAGTTGTCACATTCAAAGAAACTGTATCTTCCAGATAACTAAAGTTTTTCTTATTTTTCTACTCCACAGAAAAATCTTTTTTTTAAATAACATGTCTTTGTTTTAGGAATCAGTAAAAAGTAATAGCAAAACAAAAAGTTTTCAGAAAAGGAAATTTGAAATCAGCGATGGTCCTAGTTCGTCAAGTCCAAAGAAACAAAAACTTATGAACATGGATGTATCTGGCCAAAAAAGAAAAACTGATACTCCTGTAATTGCTAATGAGTTTACTCCGGAAAAGAAACAAAAGAAACAATCTAGTAGTGAAATTTCGACCAATAAATCAACAAAGAGTAGTAATTTTATTAATAGTGTTCCTAAAGAGCCAATCATAAGTAATTTATGGGTGGATAAATACAAGCCAACTAATTTAAAACAGTTAATTGGTCAGCAGGGTGATAAGAGTAATGTAAAAAAATTAGTTAGTTGGCTACAGAACTGGAGAAAAAATCATAATGGAAAAACCAAACTCTCTAGGCCAAGTAAGTGATTTTTAAAAGTTGTTCTTAATTACTCTTAGATAACGATTGCTAAAAGTACTCTGTGTTTGTTTTCCATCTTTGTTACAACCTGTATTGTTTTCACTAGGTTCATCATTATTATCATTCTCTTTAACTCTTCCAACTATATTCTTTAACTCAGGTCGGGGGCAATGTAACTTCTCTCCATCCCACTCTATCGTTGAACCTTCTCTCCTCCATTGCTCTCTTACCATCACATCTTTTCCACAATTCATCCATAACTGAACGCATCCATTTCACTCTTGGTCTGCCCTGTGATTATTTTCCACCATTTTCAAGTTCATCCTTTTAAGCAGTCTATTTTCCTCCATCCTACTTACATAAACAAACCATCGTTGTTTTGTCCAACCCTCCCTATCAGGTTGTCCATCCTCCCATTGTTCCTCAATTACATAATTTTTCACTGTCTTTCCTAGCATTATCCTTTTGAACTTCATTTCTGCCGTGCACAATCTACTTTACCTTCCTTCCACCTGCCCATATTTCTGTTTCAGTCAGTTTTGGCACTAGATGTGCATTAAATACAATTTTCTTACAGTGTGTAGGAATTTGTGGCTCCCAAACTAGGCTACTGTTGTTTTGTAAGAAACCCCTGTCTGTTTGCTCCCTTGTACTTAATTCTTTTTCTAATCTTCTGTGTGATTATAAAAAAGTCCACTCGTGTGCATTCTTTATTTTCCTCCAACATTCTACCATTTAGCCTTATTCTATGTCTTAATTTCCCGCCTCACATCTCTTTCAGTCAGCACTTGGGTAAAATGTAGTAAAAATCTTTTAACCAAAAAAATTTTATAAACATGGTACTCATGCACTTCCGAAGCAGTGAAATACTTGCGTTGAACGATATGGAGACTACATCGAAAAATAGTATGTATAATTTTCCTAATTTGTTACAATACAAAACGTATAGCACTTATAAGGTTTTCGTTTGATACATCTTCGTACATCAACTAAAAATGATGTTAATGAATCCTACATGTGAACTGTTATACTGGGAATCAGTTTATCATGTGAATTGTGGCACTTTCATTGGCTGAAACAATTTTTCATGTGAACTGTGCAATTTCAATACTCAATGAATGTAATACAGGTATTGTCCAGTTTTGTTGTTTCCAGTTGTTTGCGTTTGCTGAAAGTTGTTGAGTTTGTTGCAGTTGTTGTTGTTGTAGTACCCAATAATATAATGTGGTATGTCTTATTGCCACTAAGTAATAACAAGCTTAATCAAATTGCAATGAAGTTACAAATTTAAATTTTAGTGTAATGTTGACTGATTAAAAGGAATTTTTTCATCAGAAATACATTTGTTATCTTTGTGTATCGCTTAAAGTTTAGTTATGTATTATATTACTAAAATCATTATTAGGCCCTAAGATTTAGGTATCAAAATCTGTCATTAGTTTTTTCATTTCAAATAACTAAAATGACCATGCTTTTATTTTCTAAGTAACCTCTCATCATGCGGTCTTGGGTTCGAATCCCATTCAGACATGGCATATTTTCATACGTTACAAAAAATCATTTCATCCTTCACCGTCTGCATTAGCAGTAATTGCAGAACAGTCGGATGTTTAAACTAAAAAAAAAAAAAAAAAAAAAAAATAAGTAACATTAAGGCTTATTAAGATTTTGTAGACTTAAAAAAAATATGTTCATTAAATTTTTTCTTTTGTCATGTGAGAATTTTTATTTCTTTTAAGGTCCTTGGGCTAAAAATGATGATGGTTCATATTTCAAAGCAGCATTATTATCTGGCCCACCTGGTATTGGTAAGTATTTCACGATTATTAGGTATATGTTTTGTGTTTGCTTAATTTAGTGTAAAGGAACTTAAATGTTCATTATTTGTATATAAATAAATGCTACAGGGTTATTAAGGATTTCATTATATTTTAAAAAAATTTGTTTTTTGTAAAATTGGTACTGATTGTTAATAATTAAGTGAGGGTTAATGGCCATGGCATTCCATGCCTGATGAACGTAATTTAAAAAAAGATATATAGTAAAATTAATGTCTTAAATTATTGTGTTTTTGATAAATAATGAAATACTTTTTGTTCAGTTTAGAAATTTTGAAAAATCTCTTTGCAAAATTGATGTTCTAAGATTATTATTTATTTTACTGATCGAAAAGAAATGTAATAAAATTGCGTATTGCAGTTTTTTTTCAAATTAGAAGATATGGAAAAATAATTTAGAAAGATGAAAATATTGTTACCGTACATAAATATAAGTAGGTAGTTTGTTTATGATTATGGAGTTAGTTTGGAGGACAAAAACAAAGTGTGTTAGTGAGTGCATAGATTAAGTAATAATTTTAATATCTGACTACTTTTGTAATGTTCATGGTATAATAAGTATAGGTGTGTCATAAAATGATAGTAAAATAATGTATGTTTATTCCAGCATTTCATAGAATACTTTCCATTACTAAGTATAGTATAGGCTGGTTACTGGCTTGTGGCCCCTCCACAAAAAGCAAAGGACAGTCAAGAACGGGCCAAATAGACCTCTAAAATTGTGTAATGCCGTCTTGTGCGATACAGCTGGCTTTTGAAAGGTTGCTTTTATTATTATCATCAATAATGATATAATTTAAAATCTTTTTTTATACACAAACATATAACAACCATCATAATTATTTTGTTAATTATATATTCTGAAAATACTTATGTTATAGAATTGCAATAAAAATATATGTTGGTTAGTAATCATGAAATCTAGATATATTGTCACTGTTTATTTTATGAATTGTTTTACACCCAATATTAATTTATTTTATCAACTTACTGTTGTGTGAATGGATTGTTTATAAAATTCGAGTTTATAACGAGCATAACATTACTACGCAACAATAAAACTATTGTTGTAATATGTCGTTAGATTGACATAAATTACTTATGTAAATTGACTATATAGTATTCAGATGAATTGAAGTCCCCTAGCGGTGGGAGTGAGAGAATGCATAACGCTCTCAGTCACACAAACCATACGCACCATTCCATTAACATTGTATAATTTTACTCATTGTTGTGAGCAAGCGTTTATGCATGCAGTAAACTAACAAACAAGATAAAGACTGTAGTATGTTTTCAGATTTGGATTGTAACAGTTAAAGACCTTTGGGCGCATGCGTAGTTATGCCACATATCTCCCTCTGACTCGCTTGGTTATGGGACATCAGTTCATCTGATATCTGTACATGAAGGGTGAGGGACAGGAAGCGAAAGATATCAGCAGCTCTCCTGTAGTGGCCACAAGCCAGTAGCTGGCTTCTACAATTCTGAATTTGTATGCTAGATTACGAGTGTGATCACTCAAAAGCTAAATAATTGTTATTACTGTTAGTTTAACATTTACTAACAAAATATGAAATACTCTTAAATGTATTAGTTTCTTCTTTATATTTTATTGTTTAAAAAATAAAATGTATAAAATACTGAGTTCGATTCCCAGTAAGATCTAACATTTTTTTCACCTTCGTATCACTTCCTATTATTGCCTTTGGTTTATGTAGGTATCTTCACTCAATTGAAAAAAATAACTCAAATAGTTGTACAATGTAAAACAAAAACCGGTGATTGAGGTTACATATTACTGTTATTTTGTCACAGGGAAAACAACAACAGCACACTTAGTGTGTAAGGAACTTGGATATGATGTTGTTGAATTCAATGCATCTGATACAAGGTCGAAAAAATTGTTGCAACAAGAAGTATCAGAATTGCTTTCTACCACATCATTGGCACCATATTTCAAAAATCTTAATTTAAATACAGGTAAATTAGTTTTTTTACTTTGTTTGCAGGCATGAGATATAATATACATATATATTTTTATTATTTTATCAAACATCCTATGTAGGATTATAAACAGCCGTATTATTTAAAATTGAAATATATATTTCTAACCACCACAATACGGTAACAGAAAACACTTACCAATGTTTATAGCGCTTTCAAGTATCTTGTGCACATCTTCAGTAAATTAAAATTCTTATTACGTAGAATTTTAATTTACTGAAGGTGTGTACAAGATACACGAAAGCGCTATAAACATTGGTAAGTGTTTTCTGTTACCCTATTCTCTGGTGGTTAGAAATATATATTTCAATATATATTTTTAAATATTTGTTTATACATGGAACATAATAATCTCTAGAGTTTGTTATTCCTGCAAATGTAGTAAATCTAGGTGCTGCAACTAAATATGAACAACTTCTTCAGATGGCTTTACAACTTAGATCAGATTCAACCGCAAATGATTATGTGTCTTAAAAAAAATGCAATTTCGGGCCAGGAATAGAGTTAATGGGTTCCTGTCACAGAAGGTTTTTCTAGATTGAAATGGTGAGAGGTTGTGGTGTGCCTTATTGCCGCATAAGTAATTGGTAACTTTTAACAATGCATGAGCTAGTTTACCATTGCGATATGGGTTTGAAAAAAAAACTGCTTATCAGCTTGCTAGGCTCCTTGAAAAGTGCTTCATTTTTCACCATACCATTGACACACATTTTACTGTCATAGGGTCATGTTGTACAAAAAATAATGTTTAATTTTCCAAGCATTATATTCTCAATTGTGTCACATGTACCCCTCAACCTTTTTGTTTTTGAATTATTCTTAATACTCCTGTACTTACAAATCAGATTTAATTATTTTGAGTATTATTTTTGTCTTAAAATATGAACAGGTGGTGGAGGTGAACAAGAAGTAACCACTAACCATGTGCTTCTTATGGATGAGGTTGATGGAATGGCTGGAAATGAAGATCGTGGAGGAATTCAAGAACTGATTCAATTGATAAAAATGTCACGTGTACCTGTAATATGTATGTGTAATGATAGAAATCACCCTAAGATGCGAAGTCTTGTCAATTATTGTTACGATCTTCGATTCAGTCGACCAAGAATTGAACAGATTAAAGTATGTTTTCATTCACGAATAAATCTTTGAAATGCGTCCTGCAGCTTTCAATCAATTCAATGACAATATAGTTAAGTCTTTACTAAACTTGATTTTTCCAATACTATTTCATTTTAACTTTTTATTTATTTATATTCATTTAATAATTAATATTTTATCAAACTTCCTATGTAGGATTGTCAACAGTCATATTATTTAAAATTGAAATATATATTTCTTAACCACCAGAATACGATTAAAAGTACCAATAAACATTGGTAAGTGTTTACTGTTACCATATTCTGGTGGTTTAGAAATATATATTTCAATATAATAATTAATACAGTATAACTTGGTTATTTCGAACTCGGATAATTCAAATTTTTGGATAATTCGAATAAACTGGTATTCCCCTTGAAAAGCATATTAAAATCTGAACAAAAATGGTATGCCTAATTCGAATTTAAAAATATGTTATTTGGTTAATTCGAAGTTTTTCAAAGAAAGAATAAAAATGTTTGTTTAGCTAGGTTTTTCGTAAACAGGTTCTGTAATAAAATTATTTCTACCTGCTGCGTTTGGGTTGAAAATAGACACAATAGAGTTTCAGTTATTAGTGCGTAGTAAGCCTAATCTACGGAATTCCAGCCAGTATGCCGTATAGGCTTTGAACATTTTAAAGTGAATTTCACTTTCACACAGACCTGCACTGTATGATCGGTTTGGGATTTCCCTAGTTAAATTTACACCCACATTCTTGAACCGTTTTCAGTCACAGCACAGTAGGCCTACTGTAGAGTATACACGAGTGCATACGGTGTGTAGAATTTGTGTTGTACAATTTACATACAGTAGTACTACAGTACTTTTTTTTAACTAGGTATAGTACATTTCAGTACTACTGAATTGTTTTCGTTTCAGTTAAGAGTTTACGTGCAGTGCGGTTAAGTTCATTTAACAATGGCTAAGCGTGGTCCGTATAAGAGTAACTTACGAAAAAGTTAAAGTGATTCAAGATGTGGAACGCGGTACAAAAAGAAAGTGTGACATAGCTAAAGAATACGGAATTTTACCGAACACTTTATCGTCTTTCTTAAAAAATAAAAACACAATTATGGAAAACTGGAATCAAAAAAACGGAAAATTTCGAAAGCGGGTAAGAACAGCCGAATATCGTGCAGTGGACGATTGTGTTTTGAAGTGGTTCAAGCAAGCTCGCGACCAAGTGATTCCTTTAAGTGGAACAATAATTCGTGCAAAAGCAGAAGAATTTGCAGAAAAATTAGATATTCGGGATTTTAAAGCAAGTACCGGTTGGTTTTCGGGGTTTAAAGACAGAAATGCGATTTCTTTTCGAAATGTTGAAGTGAGAGCGAATCAGTGAGCAGCCGTTTAGTAGATAAGTGGCAAGTTGATTTAAAAAACATTATCGAAAATTATCAACCGAAAAATATTTTTAATGTAGACGAAATCGGGCTATTCTTTAAGTGTTTACCCAACAAAACATTTTCGTTTAGAAACGACAAGTGCAGTGGGGGGAAGAATAGTAAAGAAAGGATAACAATTTTGGTAGGCTCAAATATGGATGGGTCAGAGAAATTACAGCTTTTAGTGATTGGCAAATCTGCAAAGCCGAGATGCTTTAAATCTATTAACCTTTTGAGGACTACGAACGTACGGGTACGTTTACCGCTCTGTGATCGTAAAGGACTATGCACGTACGGGTACGTTTCATGTTTTTCGGTCCGAAATACTACGAACGTACCGGTACGTTTGCTTTTGTTTTTATACTTGTGCTGACATCTATCATTTTCTCCATGTACTACGTGTTATACACGAATAATTAATTTAGTAGGCTTTGTTTTATGCGATTGAAACAGCACGTGTGTTTTGTCTAACCTCACTTATGAGTTCCGAAAAGTTTTTATAGTTGTGTTAGCTTCTTGCTACCGTTTGTTTACTAATACAGAATACTTATTTATAGTTTACTAATAAAGAATTTGGTAAGAATTTTTATTTCTTGTGAGTATAAGTGAGTCTTATTATAATGTAAATCGTGTTTCGTGTATATATTTGTTTTATTTTGAACGTTTCATTTCATTGTGTATTTTTTATATTATACGAGTGGAAATGGCTAGTTTTAGTGGTAGGTGTCTACGGGATGACGATATATTACAATATATAACTAATCCCGGATTCAGATATTGAAAATTACAATGAGAGTGATAGTGAAAATTAATTTTATGTACGGCACGATAAATGTGCACATGATGTGCGCGCGCATGCACGTATGGGCGCTTGACTGTGCATGTGAGGGTTATTTACATGTTAAGTATTCAAGGGGTGGAAGTTTGTAAAAAAAAATAGCAGAGAGATAATAAATAAGGGAAGCAGAAATAGACGAAAAACCTAAAAAGAACTCAGGCTGTCAGCTGAGTTTTAGGTTGGAAAACATAGTCCTCAAAAGGTTAAAAGTTTACCGGTGATTTACGAAGCCAACAGAAAAGCTTGGATGACAGCTGCATTGTTCGTTCGAGAAATGGCTTCTGAATCTGGACAAAAAATTCGGTCGGGAAAAGAGAAAAGTTTTATTGTTTATCGACAACTGCAAGGCTCACAACAACCTTCCATCGCGGAAGTGGATTAAAGTTGAATACTTTCCGCCCAACATGACCTCAGTTGTTCAACCTATGGACCAAGGGGTTATTAAAAATCTGAAACATTTTTACCGTCGACAGGTTGTTATAAAAATCTTAGGAGCAACGGATAAAAACCCAATTAATGTGTTGGACGCAGCTGAAATGATACATAACGCATGGAACAAAGTTACAGCTTCTACGATAGCACACTGTTTCAGGGCTGATGGTTTCAAGGTAGAAAATGATGAGGCTAATTCTTCTAAAGGAGATATTGTCTGTAACACTACTGAAGAAAACGACGATCCAAACTGCTACAGAATATGCGACGAAAATATTACACCTCCAGATGGCTGGGAGGATTTAAATGTTGATGAAAGCTATGAAGCGTATTTCAATGTTGATGCTGACGTTGCCGTCTGTGGAACTCTGACAGATGGGGAAATTCTCGAAGAAGTGATACAAAATACCCAGGAATCGTCTGATGAAGCAGAAAATCAAGACCTCCAACCCAAGAAACCGATTCCATCCACTTCTGAAGCAGTTTTGATGATCGCGGGCTTAAAAAGATTTGTCGAAGCTCAGTCTAACGTTAATTATGAAATTTTTTGTGCTGTGAGTGAATTAGAAGATTTTGTTTAGTGTTCTCTAAGAAATCAAAAACAAACAAAGATTACACAGTTTTTTACTCATCGACAGTAGTAGCTTTGCTACAATCAGCACGTGAGTTAAAAAAGTCTATCACTTTACTGATTCTATTTTATCCATTTGTTTACGACTGAATTATTATTTATGCGTAATGTATTCAAATCTCTCTATTTCTTTTTTTATAAATTTTGTTTAATATGTATATTCAATAACTTGCAGTACTGAATTTCAGTAATACAGTACATACTGGAGATACTGTACGTCTAATACTGTACTATAATGTATACAAAAACATGTAGCCTACTAGGTACCTACTTTACTTTAATAGTAATTATAGTTCATTACTATTGTTAATAAATGAAATAAATCAGAGTTATCTGTGATATTGACGTTCTTCTACTTTATTTCTGTTATTAGTATACATAGTGTAGTACGTTCTGCCCATAACAGACAGGTGGAGTGTCAAATTATTTACACTCAATCTGTTCGTTGCGGGGCTAAAATAAATAGTTCTGTTTCTTATCACATGGTCAGCCAATTAAATGACTGAATCATTTAAGAACAGAAGAGGTAGAGGTGTAAAAGACACTAATCAGAGTTATCTCCTCTGAAAGTAATGAATTTCATTGTACAGCCAGACCCTTTGGTGAATGAAGTGAAAGTGTCATTTACAGAGTGGAAAATATGTGCTTTTCAGAGGGCTCGGCATGCTGATAAGCATACTTTTCCATTCAGTGAGGAAGGCAATTGTAAACCACCTCACTCCTCGTTTTACTTAGTAAAACCTCTAGAGGTTCAAACCAGCCTTTCGGCTGATGACCTAAACAACAAGTGTAGTACGTATAACAAAAGTTCGAATTTTGTAATTTTTTTAACTTTACAATACTGTTCCATATGATTTTGGTTATTTCGAATTTTGGATAATTCGAACTTTTTTCCATTCCCCTTGAGGTTCGAATTAACCAAGTTTCACTGTATATTGAAATGAACAAATAATTAGTTAAAATAGAAGGAGGATTGGAAAAATCTAGTTTAGTAAAGAGTAAATAATATTATTGATTAAAGTATTGTAACAACTATGCATTGGTTCATTCAGGATCTGGGTAAAAATAAATAATAAACAGACATACTTAGTAACTTATAACAAAATTAATTATTTATTTACACAATTAAACTTAGCCTATTAATAAATATAATTTGATTACTATTAATTAAATTAAACTGGTTAACTTAAGCTTAAACCATACTACTTGACTAGGAGTAGAATACTGTTATTAGGAATTTAACCTGTCCACTACCACTTGCTGCTACCCATATGTAATCACTTATTAAATGTAGTTCAGAACTGATCCTGTAACGACACTATTTTGAAACCTTCCGGCACCATTTTCCATTCACAATTCAAGTATTGACTGACTGACTACAAAGGTGCTAACCATTATCATACCTGCGGTCTGATAGTTTCCTAAACAAATAAGATCTTTCTAACAAAATCACTGCTATTCTTGAAAAAACAAACACTTCTACTACTTTGAATTTCTTAAAGCTCCCATTCAAAACATTTTATTCATTCCTAACTACTATCCTTGTATAAACGCTCCACGCCATACAATGGACAATCAACAACCTGTTATTAACCATTTCTTGAATAATTACCAACTATGTTATATTATGTGTTCTCTATTATAAGTTGTTGTAGAATAAGTTGTCTATGATAAGTTATTCTCTGTGTAAATGTTTATTTTGACAGTAAATTTTACTCTTTTTTTATTTATCATTTATTACTTGGACAGACGATTTAAAGTACAGTAAAACCTCTCTAATTCGTCACTCTCTAATTCATCACCTTCTATAATTCGTCAGCCCTCCCCAGTTCATTATAGGAAAATATTTCTGCAGAGTTCGATATTTTCCGAAAATGAAACGCAGGTTCAAGAATTTTGGAAAAAGTATACAATCAAAGGATGCTATATATAACATATCACAAGCATGGCATAACATTTTGAAAACAACACTTAAGTCTTGTTGGAACAATCTGTGGGCTGACCGAGAAGAAACTAGTAGCATCCGTTCTTACAATGAAACAAACTCAGAATTAAAAGAAGTGTGCCAGAGTATACCTGTGACTAAAAATATTACCGACGAGGAATTAGTTGAATGGATAGAGCAAGATGCTAACGAACTTGGGTATGAGATTTTAAGTGACAAAGAAATTGTGGCCTACGTTCAAAACAAAGATTCACCCTGTTGAGGAAGATAGCAACAAAGAATATGTTTCAAGCCCTGAAAATATTGGTACGAATCGAAAAATAGAAGGAATGCTGACGAAGTGCATCGAATGGTATGAGAGACAGAAAGAAGCAGAGTTATCAAAATTAATTGTAATACGACAAATTCGCCAGTTGGCTGTGGAAAAAGAAAAGAACTCGTTGGTAGAAAAGAAGATAACCCACTTTTTCAAGAAATAAATTTGGCATTTTACATACATACATACATACATACATATTAGTGTAATTAAGTAACGTTTTCAAAATTTTAATGTGATTTTTTTGTAGTGTTAAGTGATACATAGTTAAAGATTCGTTTCATCGATTTTGCAAATGTATACTTTTTCGATTGTAATTTTATATTCGGTAACATGTACTGTGTTGTGCCTTCTACAAATTAAAAAATGTAAGTACAACCATATACAGAATTTCTGAAGTAGTATAAAACTAGATACGTAGACTAATACAAATCTACTGTAGTTATAGGACTTAGGATTACTTATTGTGTTTATTGTTAATGTAAGTTTCATTTATGTAATTTGACTTTTATGGAACTAATATACGTACGAGTATGTTATTTATTAACCGTTCATAGCAAATTCCATAATTCGTCACTTTCTGTATTTCGTCACTCCTTCGGTCCCGAACGAGACGAATTAGAGAGGTTCCACTGTATTTAACTTACACTTATAAAATCTTTTTTAAATGTAGGTAATATTAAAGTAAAAATGTGATTTTTTATTTATTTAAAAAAATTTGTTGATGGTTCTTCTAAATTATGTAAATAAAAACCTGATTGGTTGGCTATACTGTATGCAAAGTTGTACAAGGTAGGCAATGCACTACCTAAACATCTTAAAAATGTGTAAAATTTGGAGGTGATTCTCCTTTTAGGTTGTACACTCTCAATCTTCAGTAACTCTACCCATACTGGAAAAACTTGTAAACAATGAAGCTGGTTTTTTAAGTAGTACCTTTTGCATTGCATTCTCAAAAATTTTGTGCTTCAAAATTTAACTTTATTAATTTAAGAGCCACAACACTTTAAAATAAAATTTTAAGTTAACCTTCAGTGAAGCATTTTTTGTTTTGAATTACTTATTATCGTCAGTAGGTTTCTTTTTCAAATAAATATATGTGCAAGTGTTAACTGAAATAATCATATAGGGATGTAAATTATCTTTACTCCTTACTGGTGGAGATAAACAGTTGAATTTCAATTAATCTAGTCAGTTTAATATATTGTGTGAATGTCTTCAGATACTATAGCTTTGCCTGTTTGTTAATGGATGTTACTAATTAAAGATTTGTATTATAATTGCAGGGAGCAATGATGACAATATGCTTTAAAGAAGGACTTAAAATATCTTCAGATCAACTTAATGACATTATAAGAAGTACAAATCAAGATATCAGATTAGTTTTAAATCATTTATCTGTACTAGCTGCTCAGAAAGATAACAATTTGCCAAATTCTGAGAAATTTGTTAGACTTGTAAGTAATATAAACAGATCTGGTTTTCACTTTTAAATCGTTACATTTAGTAGTATACAATTGTATTTTTTGCCGGCTGCATTAGCATAGTTGGTAACATGCTCGCCTCTCATCATGCGGTCTTGGGTTCGAATCCCACTCAGGCACGGCATATTTTCATACTTTACAAAAAAATTATTTCATCCTTCACAGTTACAACCCAACATTGTCACTAATGACCACTGTAGTTGATGCTACATAGACAAAGAAAAAAAAATTGTATTTACCTGAAAGATAATTTACTTATTTAAAAATTAAAAAAATATTGTTTACTTTTTTAGGGTCCATGGGATGTGTTACGTAAAGTCTTCAGTGAAGAGGAATTGAAAAAAATGTCATTTAATGAGAAAACCGATTTATTTTTCCATGACTACAGTATTGCTCCATTATTTGTTCAAGAAAATTATCTTTCAGTTGTACCTCATGGAAAGTAAGTTATCGTTGTGTTAAATATATTTATAATATCAAAAATTTTATGTAGTTTTTTCAACAGCCGTTTTACTCTTTATTATTAAAATATAATAGTTCAAACCAGTAATACAGTAAACACTTACCAAAGTTCTATGAACATTACCAATAGAGGATTAGTAACCGTTTACTACTCGTATTTACCACATTACTGGTGGTTGAACTGCATATTTTAAGATTTTTAGTAATCATTCTGCAATTTTAATTTTTAATATCATTCAGCAAATATTCTTATAAAGGCCAAGCCCATTGCTGTGAGCGCTAGTTTACGCATGCAAATACTTGACTTTGACCCTGCATACCCCTCCAACCTACAGTTAGATGTACAGTCAGAGTGTTGTTGAAAATTGGCAACACCCATTGTTTTTTTGTAGGCATGCTGTTCCATTGTTGATAACATACACTGTACTATTGCAGTACATAAAAGACTATACTAATGCAGACGCACGTTTTGTCCTGTGCTCTCCTTACGAAAATCAGGCTATACATATTTAGTTTATTCATAATGTCCTGCTTGTTTGTAAATTACATATCACATCCCAAATATTTAAAATTTGATATTTGTTCCACAATGATGTCATTATATCTATTTTTGACCTCTCCGAGAATTTTCCCATGAATCACATTATTTTAGTTTTTTGAGCAGATATCATTAAATTATAATGTCTGCATATGTTATTTCATGTAAATCACCCCTCTTTGTATAATCTCAGATTTCTCAATAATAGCATAGTTTAATTGATATATGCTAGATACAACACCATGACTCAGCTGCGCTCCAGATTGAAAAACTTGCCACCACCTGTGAATGGCATTATTCAGATTGATGTTAAAGAGTTAGGGGAGATACAAAAACCTAGTCTCACACCCTTATTGGTTCTGACTTCCTTTACAATCTGTCCACTCTTACCAACAAACACCATTATGCCCTTATATACATAAACTCTTAATTAATCGCGCATATAAGACTAAAAGGGAATCCCTTTCTACAGGGTCACTGTAAAACCTCAATTTACTCGTACCTCTGGTGCACCTTGAACATGCTAATCCAGTTTATCTCATAATCAGAAATTATCTCATAGAAGTATGTTTTATACTAAGAAGTGTAAATCTATAAGCTGATGTATTTTAAAACCTTGCTGAAATGTATTTGGTTAATTGTAATAATGTTTGTTTACGTGTTTGTTTCAGATTTAATAAAATGGAAACAATGAAAATCTTTGCCAAAGCTGCAGAAAGTATAAGTACTGCTGACATTGTAGAAAAACGTATTCGTTCAACAAATACTTGGTCTTTGTTGCCAGTTGAGGTACTTTTTTAAAAATAAATTACAGTATAAATTAAATCTTATCACCTTAGCTTTGGTTGCTTTTTTAAAGTTAAAAAAACTTACGCGTGTTTCAATGGTAACTGAGTTTTAATCTAAATGACAGAATGTAAACACCGTTCTAAATTTTAATGATTTTGCTCTGAAGAAGGTGGTTGCTTAAATATCAACCAAAGGTAAGGTGATAGATTTCATTTGTACTGTAATTTATATTGATTGTTGGCAGGATGCATTTAAATTTTTTTTTTTAAATATTTAGAAATTTCTTATTACTGGCTCAATTATTACTTGAAAGGCAGGAATATGGAACAAGGATAAATGGTGGGTGTTAAGGCAACTCACTGGCAATTGCGTACTCAATTTCCCGCTCCTTTAGTATTTCAAATCTTCCAAATAAAATAGTTCCTATGACATCACACACGTCATTCTTCCTGCCCCTTCTACCGTTCTTTACATCCTTTGTCTTCCAGACTCACTCGCAAGTTAGCAGGCGATGCAGCAAGTTGAGGCACTCTTTTCGTTCCGGTCATTAGTGGCGTGCTATGACCGTTCTGTTTAAATGTATGTCCGTCGTGGATGTACTTTGTTCGATCTCTATTAGAGAACTCTCATTGTGCGATTTTAAGTTGTGTATTGTGCATTTCTAACTGTTATAATTTGCAAATTATGTTTAGCGTCTTTACTATCTATCAATCACGTGTTATCTGCAAGTGCGAAAGTCTTCAAGTCTTAATCAAAGGTAAGTGCCAAATATTTGTTGTGTTATTTGTTGCTTTCGAGTGCGTTTCCTATATTTGTTGATGTCATTTAATTCATTCTGTTGTTTAATTTGTCAGTCGTTCTTAATTGCCTTAAATTGCCAGTTACAATCATTAAATCGTTTAGTTGTGATTGACAACTATCTAATAAAAACAATCTGGTCCTCCACCAACAATCGTTTATTTGCCGTTTCATTAAATTTAGTAATTATCCGTCGTGGCTAATTTTCATTGTCCTAAAAATCCAAGGTATCCCCGTAGGAAACCGAACAGTGGGGTTCTGGAGGAAGTTAAAAGATTTAGATCATGGGGAATTATCTAATCTCATCAGACAGAAAATTGGAAAAAGATTTAAATCAAAGGGTGCAGAAAGCAAGCAGTTTCTTACAGAGTTTGAGAAGTCTAGTGTAGGATCAAAAATTTCCTATGTATTGTAAGAAAATTAGGTATAGTGCATATTTTGTGCCAATATTGGCTTCAGAAGCAAAAACATGGACAGGTGGAAGTTAGGATAGAATACAGGAAATAGAGATGTATTTGAAGAGGAATATGCTAGGAAATACTAGAAGAGTTAAGTATGAGAAATGATTTAATTAAGGAAAGAACCATTGGGGATAAGCATGATAAGAAGAGTTGGACCGACAAAACTATGATGATTTGGTCATGTAAGTAGGATGGTAGAGGTTGACTGGAAAAGGATACTGTACTCTGGGATGGAGGGAATAAGACTAGAGGCAGAGCAATACTAAAGAGGATAGGTTCATTATGGAGGAATTAGGAAAAATTGTGATACCAAGAAAGGAATGGAGGAGAGATGGTTCAGTTATAGAAAGAGGTGGAGAGGAGTTGTGTTGCGCCTGACATAAGAAAAAACTTACAAGAGTGATAAAAAGGGTGATAATGTTACTTGCGTAGTGTATTTGCTCTTTGTATGAGTAGTGTTGCCCATAATGGGAGCTTGAAGTGTTAAATTATTTGCACTTTATCTGCTAGATCCAGGGCTACAAAAAGTAGTTCTATTTCTTATCACAGCCAATTATATCTTATTTTGGTGGTCAGCCAATTATATGACAGAGCATTTAAGCACAGAAGAGGTAGAGGTGTAAAAGACACTAGTCAGAGTTATACCATCTAAGAGTAATGAATTTCATTATACAGCCAGAAGAGTTATATTATCTGAGAGTAATGAATTTCATTATACAGCCAGACCCTGTGGTGAATGAAGTGAAAGTGTCATTTGCAGGGTGGAAAGTTGATGCTTTTCAGAAGGCCTGGCATGTTGATAAGCATACTTTTCCACTTAGTGAGGAAGTCAATGGTAAACCACCTCACTCCTCATTTTACTTAGTAAAGCCTCTAGAGGTTCAAACCACTCTTTCGACTGTTGATCTAAACAACATGGGTAGTATAATGCATGTAGGGAAGACCAGGGGAATCACGCCACCTTAAGGGAAAATATTTTATTATTCATGTTAAATTATTTATAATTCAATACTTATAATTTAATTACATTCTGTAGATGTTTGGTATTTTACTAAATTTTTTGATTGCTTCTCCTGCAACTCTAAGTGCATTAAATGTATTTTTTGTTATTTGTCTGCGCAGTGGCGGGATTTCCCCAAATACTGAGGTTAATTAAAAAAAAAAAAAAAAAAAAAAAAATGCCATTCACTTGGGGTAATGTCACCACCTCCAATAAAACTAATAAATTAATGGGAAATGAAATGAAACAAAACATTTTAGGAAAACTTCCTGAATAAGGGTATTAAATTTTAATAAACTTAATGTTTTCAAGAATTGCTTAACAAAAAAAAGGTTAAAATTTAATCTTAAGCCCTCATAGGCAGCAAACTCTTTCTTCACAATTGTTACCCTTGTTTTAGATTCACTTTCTTCAAGGATCGATTTCTTATGAGTGGAAGTAAAAATAGCTGAGTGACCTTTATGCTTTAAATTTTCCTTCACGTGCTTTAGATTAAGATTGTTTGATTAAAGCTAAGATTGAAATCTGCAGATACAGTGACATTGTTGGAACGATTGACCTCTTCATCAACTTGGTTATCAATAATAATATCTTTTTATAGATTTTCCTTCAGTGACCTGTTGCATAGCAGCCTGAAGCTCTTTTTGAGTCCATTTCGCCTTCTCTGTGGTCTGTTTTCATATACAAGGCAATTGAAATTGTATGGAAATCGCATTAGGATAATGAAACTATGGCTTGGGGTTAAGCCGCCACCATTCCAGGATGGCAGCATCACCCCGTCTTATAGGGTGGCGTCATTACCCCGACTTGATAACATGGCAAACATAGGCAACCCACACCGAATAGGAATGAGAACAAACAGATCTAACGACGTTAAGATGTGGCTAAATAAATACACTAAACATATAATATAATACTCATACAAGTCTATTATCAACAACACTTGTACATATCTCAATAGTTTGAAACCGAAAAATTAAATGAAATTTTCAATAAAAACTAAAATTGTTCTACACACTAATTTAGTTCTCACTCAACTGTGAACACAACAGATAGTGCTTATAGCGTTGTCTGATAGGTTTCAGCACTGATCCCGGGAATATCCGACTCAAGGCTTGAGTTATACATGGGGTGGTGGAATTACCCAGTGTGGCGTGATTCCCCTGGTCTCCTCTACCACTGGTTTTTTAGACGTGTGAGAAACCTGGTGGTTTTTAAATCTTGGATTGGAAGCAATTGAAGAATTTGAAAGAAGTCACAAAACTGATATTGAATTTTCTAAAGTGGCTCCCAAAACATTCTTTTGTGTTTATTAACAAATGTTGCGTTACTCAGACTGTGCATCTTGTGAATTAAAAGTGTGTAATTTCTGGTGGGTGAACAATTAACTATTTAGCACTGTTGTATGCATGAATCTGTGTTTTTAGAAACAACTCCAACTCGGGGAGTTGTTTATGAATTAATTGTTTTTTTGCCATAGAACTTAAAACTCTTAATATTTGAATGCAGTATACTCCATATGACAGAGGCGACAACTTGTAAAAAATTTACATTTTTTTAGTAATAAATATTTATTGGTTACTTTTTTCATCCGTCTAATAATTAATTTGGTATAATTTTAGTTAGGCTAATTGATATTAAGTTTGTAAATTTAATTCTGATTTTGATTTCTTTCTCTCTTTCTTTTGTAAACAAATGTTGTACTCAGGTGAAATTCCAGTGTATAACATCAAAAAATGGAATACTTAAAGTGTGTGACTTTATCTAGTATCAGTAGGGATTTAAAGGAAACATTTATTGCTTAATTTATTGTACTTGATTTTGTTTGAATTTAAACTGTGATGAAAATTAAGTGTATTGGAACTTGTAATTTATATTCATAGGCATTCTGTACAGGTAAAGATACAAACAAATTGTATATTACAGTAACCGAGTACATGTTCATATTTGTAACTAATACATAAACATTTACAGGCTGTGTTTGCATCTGTTGTACCTGGTGAAACATTAAAAGGTCACATGGGAGGCCAAATAAATTTTCCTGCTTGGCTTGGGAAAAATTCAACAAAAAATAAAATGGATAGACTTTTGCAAGAGTTGTTGGTCCATACTAGGCTCAGGTATGTTTTGTTTGCTATTTCTTATTGTTTGTATTACAGTGCAAACTGTCGCATCCAGACTAATATGGCAATCGGCCGATCCGGATATGGAAAAATCCGGACATCACTAGATCATTTTGTAAATCGCTAGAGTGTAAGAAATAATGAACACATTTGTTGTTGAATTTTATTTTAGATGTTTCTATTGGTTTAGCATTTGTATTTGTACACTGTACTCTTTAATATACAAAAAGTAAAATTGGTTCAAAATTTTGACTTATAGTACGCCTATGTCAGTACGTACTAACTTTAAAAAATTTGTGATTTTGTCTGCTTCCTACACTGCACACACATTTTGAAAACCACGTCTCTCAGCCTTCTTAATCGCATCACTTCAGTTTCGTTTTTAAGTCGAACGTAACTGTTCAGAAACTCAATGGTCTTGAATGCCTCAGAATGACTCAATATAGGGTTGTTATCATCGTCTTCGGCCTCAGAAATTTTCTCATTGCTATTGCACACCATTTCTATGGTGTCACTGTCTGTAATTTTGTTGACTTTGTCAAACAACATTCCAGCTGCAACTTTCATGTTTCCACCCCTAACCATTCGCTAACCAAAATTGAAAAATGAATTATGAGATGTGTCTGGATATCAGAGGGTCCGTATGTGACAGGTTGTACTGCACTCGTATTATTTTGATTGTGATTCTCCACAGTTGGTTAGTTTTCAGTTTTCTTGCAGAAAGATCTTGAGAAAGTTAAAGGATTGACTTTTGAAATTTTTTATGTGGAAGAATTAAGTTAATATATTATTGCATTGCGAATAAAACAATTAATTTTAAAAGATTTTTTAAAAATAAATATTATGTATTTCAGGGTATCTGGAAGTAAAGACGCTCTCAACTTGGATTATAGCAGTCATTTGCGGCAGCTTATTGTTGGTCCATTGGTTCAAGATGGTAGTGATGGTGTACAAGATGCTTTAAATGCATTGCAGAATTATGATCTTCTGAAAGAAGACTTAGAAAACTTATCAGAATTATGTAAATGGCCAAATATGAAAGATCCTATGGATAAAGTAGAGAGTAAGGTGAGATATATACAGTTTTAAGATAATAATTTCAAAAATTGGTAGTATAAATATTGTAATTAGTTCTGGCACTGCCAGATCTACAGTTATTTCTGCTTTTCACATTGCAAGTACACTATTCAGTCTGGTCTGTAGGCTGTACAAGATTTCCCTATGTTCTTGTTTTATGTAACTTTTGTTTTACTAATCTGCTCTTTAGAATAAACTACAAAATTTTCTTTCCCTTGCCCTATATGAATATATAGAAAAGAAAAGTATTGTTTTCATGTCGATTTTTCAGAATTGAGTTTTCACCAGAAATGTACATTTTGTGTCATTCACTCCTGATTAAAATTAGGTTTGTTTTCATTTTCATTTTTTACATTGGCAAGATAAAGTCGTGAGTGTTTCACAGTAGATTTCTTGTACACATGGTCGGTTTTTGTCTCTGATTCAAATGATTTTTATGTGATTTTTTGTGCATGTACTATTTTTAGTTTTTCTCACTTGGTTCCACTGAGAATAAATTGGCTTCTAGCAGAATAATATTGAAACTTTAATGGGAGTATGTTCTGCCTATAATTTATCCGTAAACTATTAAATTTTTATGTTGCATAATTTTTCTATAGCAATTTTGTGTCTATAGTGTTAGTATCTTGAAAAAATATAGCGATGAAAATGAATCATACTTGCCAAAATTTGAAAAACAATTTTTCTTAAATTGTAAAAATGACTGGAGAGTCACCAAAGGGAACTGCAAACCCACAATGCTTTATAAATGTTAAAATATGTTTATCACATATGAGGGAGGTAAAAGTGAACTGACCTTCCTTGGAGACAAAATATGGCAGCCAATTGAACTGAGAATAGGAACAAAGCATTGGACCCCAAACATGTAATAAACTGTGCTTCAATCTGAATGTGTTAATCTATAATTTCACTGTAGTTGAATGATCTGCTAATGTTTTTTTTCATTTCAGCTCTGAACTAGGACAATCGTGTTAGTGCTACTTCTTGTTTTTGGTCATTTCTTATTTTGGAGCTTTTTTCTTCTCATCTTTTCATTAGATGTCTTTAATTTTATGTATTTTATTGTAATCTAATTCAATTTTCTACTCATGTGAATGGTGTTCTTATTTCAGGTGAAAGCTGCTTTTACAAGAGCATACAATAAATCAAGTAATTTGTCACCTTATGCTGTATCTGCAGTAATTAAAAAAGGCAGAGGAGGAAATACAGCAATGGATACCGATGAACTTTATGGTGAAAGTAATGAGGATGATCCTGTTTTAGAAGAAGAAAATGAGGAAGATGACAGCATAGAAGTTGATGCTATGATTGTGGTAAATATTTTTTTGGTTACATTAAGGAATTAGTAGAAGTAGAGTTAACTAATAAGCATACAGAATATGATTTTAGGTTATTATGGTTAAGGAATGATAGTGGTTCGTTGATAAAAACATGAAATTAAAATTATTCATGTGTTTGGTTTTTTTTTGAAGATGTGAAGAGATTAATTTGAAAAGTAGAAATTTGCATTAAAAGTTCAATTCATCCAAACTAATTGTGCTTCTAACTACAAACACATATAGCCTACTGCTATTGATCGTACTCCCTATTTTCTGTCAACAGGAAATACATTGTTCTTGTAGTGGGGACATAATAAAAGAAATAATTCACTTGCCTTTAGAATAAAAATTTACATTTTTGTTTATATTGTTGTATTAAATTGTATTGCATTGTTGTGTTCATATTTATCTATACATCTATCATGTTTTCAATATACATCATTATTATGAAGATCTGCATATTTATAACTAAGTACTTGTGGCAGCTTTGTATTAACTACTTCACGAGCATGTAGAAGATATCTCTCAAGTACGGTTTAAACTTTGGTGCACTATAGATATATCAATGAGCCTCAAACACGGCTCAATAGTTTTCTACATAGTTCACAAAATATTCTTATAATATAAATAAAATATAGAATGAATTTGTGCAACTGAAGCCCGATGTAACCTCGTCTGAATCTTACTACAGAATTTAATGTGGCGGCCCGAGGTATACTCGGGCTTCGGTCAACCATGATTTATGCTCACCCCAAGCTGTACTCGGGCTTAGGCTTCAAAGTTTTAAGAATCTATTATATTGGTTTTTTGTGTTTTTCAGGCTAAAAAGAAAACATCCAAAAAACAACAAGAACCATCAACATCAAAGCAGAAAGGTTCTGGTGGTGGTAAAAGAGGAGGTAGAGGTAGTAAAAAATAAGTTTCCTTTACAATGCAGCTGCATTGAATTAAAATTTTCTTAGACTGTTTGATAACTTCAGTTAATCCAAGTACAAATTAAAAATAATTTGTATTAATTGTTGTAAAATCAGTATGATGAATTGACTGTCATCTGTATGAAAATTCCCTCCCGATGTCAAATACTTAAGCAGCAGTTTCTGTAAGTTCGCATTCTAGACTCTTATTAAAATTTGTTTTCCGAAGATGTGATGCTAATTTAACTTCACTTGAAATAATGTACAAACTGTGGATTATTTGTAGTTTTCTCTAAAACAGTCTACACCTGCTTTTAAGTTAAAACTTAATTTCTCACGTCCAGTAATAATAATACTCATCAACAGCTTCGTTTTTCTGTAACCTACTTTTGCACCATTGTGGTAGATTGTTAAAGACATTTTTTGTTGAGTAACATTACAGTGAAACAGAAAAAACGGTTTACTAGTATGTATGGTCATAAGAATGTAGAATAATAGCTTGGTTTAACACGTTCGCTACTAAGTGGCACATATAAGTGCCAGCCTGTTCATTCCTGCTGACTGACAGTAGAAAAGGACGTTGCCAATATACCAAGAGTAGTTGATAAAACCTTTCTACATTTTTTAAGGTGGCGCATGTTTCAGCTACTTGGTGTACAGCAATAAAAATTTTGTGATTTTTTTCTATAGACAAAGCGGCTCACCTACGTAAATTTCCTCAGCTTTGCAAGTTCTGAAGTAAAGTTAAACAAAAATGTCTTTTTAACAAAAGTTATTGTGTTAAAACTAATCTAATATAATAAGATAATACTACAAATAAAAAACTGAATTTACCACACCAGTCAACAAACCCAGAGACCTTCCTGCATGTGTGCCAGACATCCCTATGCTGATACGAAGTAATTAAGGCATAAGAATAGAGCATTAATAAGAGTGATTAATAATGAGCTTAGGAGTAAAAAAGGTAAACTGACACAAATGTCAGCCGTTAGTCTAAGTTAATTAGACCAATTGACAGATATGGGACACTGGTCTCTGCATAAATATGGGTCAGTGTGTATATGAGGTGGCTTGTACACTTTTAAGGATTATTTTTTAAGATGTCGGTAGTGAAAATATTTGGGTATTGTGAAAACATATTCTTGCAACAAACTCAATTTCAGTTAATTTGGAGACGTATGTTTAATATAAACGAACCGAGTGTTTCATTATTAGCAGTACTGTTTTGTTTTGATAAATGAGCGATAGAAAAAGATGGTAATATAACAGCAGTTTACAATTAGCACTAATTAATACTATACCTATAGATATTTACTTACACGTCCTGGGTGTTTCAAGAAGGCCGTAACTACTTTTTACATGACATGAATGTAATTCTATTTCATATAATAAATTTCACTAACTGTTCTTTTGTTTATTATGATTTTTTTTGTTTATTACTAAAAACACAGTAATATACACGAATGTAGTACAAAAATATTAAATTAACAAAATATTTATTATAATTTTACATAAAAATTTTTAAATTACAATGAAACGTAATATTAATAACTTTATAATAGATGTTGAAAATTTGTAATAGATGTAACATTTGTAACTTTTTTTCTTAATGTTTGCTCATCAGTGGTAGAAAATCGCGCATTCAATGTTCACTGTCAATTTGTCAAGCGTTTGAGGATTTTATTAAAAATGACACTTTTTGTGTAACCCTACAAGAAAATGTGTGCTGGTGTACAATCGATAAGAGAATGAAACCAATGAGTACTGTAAATATTTGCTATGGTCTATTTCTTGCAGTTTATGTGCGACACTGATGTGGTAAGCATGCAAATGAAATTTTTTTAGTAGTCGTGAAAGCAGTGGATAGAAAAATCCCAGCCTGTCAAGATAACTTCCTGAGCGATTTTCTAGGAGAGCAAGTCAAACATTCTATTACATCCTCCAGAACTTTCACAGTTATCACTAATGGTCAACCTGTTCTTGTACACTCTTGTATGACCTTGTACACTCTTGTTGACTTAACATGATGAATGATCTTGTAATGTATGATCTTACACACTCACAGTCTCATGGAATTTATTTAAAAAATGAGATTGTCAACTTATTTGAAACAGTAGAAATGGAATTGTTAACAGAAACTTGTCTTTTATTTGTCGTAAGATTTATAAATTAAAGTCTCAAGAATAAACACACGTTCGTCTTTGGAAAAGTACATCGTTAATACCATAGAGACGAATGGATGGTGAAATAGCACTGGTGCACAATAATGGCATTTCAAGTTGTTAACCTTGTTAACTGTAAAGCTTGTTAAAATACTGTTATATCTATGTTGATATGTTACATGTGACAAAATAAAGACTTTATAATACTTATTTCGTTTTAATCTAGTTTCCTTAATGATTTTACATGCAAAAGGTTATTATTTATTTGCACACAAAATTTACTTTTTTCCATTAGGGTAAAGAAATCAAAACTTATCATCTTTTAGAAAATTATATTTGACGGATCTACGTGAAACCTAATGTGTATTTCTAAATAAGATGTTACATAAAGTGAGACTGCAATTATATATGCAATTATATATATATGTTGTGCGCTGTCTCTTATATAGATCACTGATCTACCAAATAACCCTTGTACAAGAGGTAGAATGTGGATCATTACTTTTTTGGAAATATCTTACTACTAATAACTTCTTTTTTTGATTGAAAATTAATTTAGTAAATGTTATTTTAAATTAAAATATTTTAATATTATTTTATTAGACTTTTTAATTGTTTGTTATAATAATGTTATTAATTATTGTTCCTTGTTTTGTATTATTATTTTAATTACCTTTATAATAAAATTATAATTAATTTTATTGATTTTTGTTTAGCATTGTAATTTTTACTGTAGTAGTCAACGGTTATGCTATATTGATAGTAATAATTTTAACTGCAACAATATTTATTAATTTGTTGTTGGTTATTATGCTGAATATTTATGATTAAATTAACAATACATAGTTTATTGTTCGTTTTCTAAAGGTTTCATTAATGTTTTTAATTTTTAATTACTAATTCGATGCAGTTAAATAAATTAAATTAAAGTGCAGTTAATTTCATTAGATTCAGTTTCATTATAGTTCCTTTTATAATTCAATCTGAAGGTTTAGAAAGTCAGCTATGTTAAAATTGTATTTCCTATCATTGTTCTATTCAATTAAAATTACAGATTTGTTTATCGACCGGGTTTTGGAGCTCAGCGTCATCGCGGCAACTCCAAAGCAAAAGGTAACCGATAATCAACGGGTATGGTTTACGCCCGGCGTATTTTTTTAAAAATTCGGCTTTACGCCATCTATAATATTGCAACCAGTTATAAAATTCGTCTATCGGAGGGAACAACTGGCGATTGGCTAAAATTATCACCGGCGTACGTTGGACGTTTCCGGGGCCGGTATTTTTATGTGCACCTTCAATTGGTCATCAGCCAAAATTTGTTTTATGTCTTCGTAAAAATACGGATCTAAACGCGCCTCGTTCCTTATCAAAAGACGACGATCGATGCAATCCATAAATGGAAAACGTTCGTATCTCGACGGATTGGTGATCATTCCGGAATTGAGGTAGAAATTAGCGACACAATCGAAAAAAAATTCTTTCCGGCATTAGAATCGCCCCAAACGAATAGGGTGTTTTTTTTACCCGACTTTTTCTCCAGCACTATATACAGGGTGCGAAGAAATTCCTGCACGTTTTTTTTATCGCCTAACTGATTCAAAAGTAAGTCCACAAGCGCCTCCAAACTTTCACTGTTGGACATGTAATACGAACTGATTTTACTGGGGTCGTTACAAAAAAACAGCGGTTTATTCATCTTAAAATGACACATAAAATCCGCTGCGGACCAATCCTTGATAACGGATTTATAAAGTTTAAGCGCAAGCATTACGGAACGATCGTATTCCATCAGTTCACGCAATTTTATATTGGTCAACCACAATTTGGAGTTTAAAATCAACTCAGGTGGCAATGTGGGGTACAAATACAAAAAATTGATTATCTCGTTGATTTGGGGCTAAATTCTGCCGCTTGGCAATCTTCTTGGTTTTGGATTTTTCAGGTCATCTCTTTTAATAATTGATTTACGGTCTTGAGGATCGGATCCCGGGTACCGTTCACAAAAATTTTCTCGCGAAACTAATTCATTTCATTCTTTTAAGCACTGTTTTCCCTATTATATTGTGAAAAATAATTATGCTTACAACTCTTTTGTCAAGTATTTGCCCCTGGTGAGCTACAGTGCCTAGCATACTAGTCAGTAAAATAACATCCATCCAAAATTTTTCATTCTTATAAATGTTTACTCTATATTGTCTGGAATTATGTTAGTAGCTACAGTAGTATCAGATTTTTTTTGTCTCACCTTCTCTTTTATAACCCTCCTGTCCATTCAGTTCTTCAAGGACAGGGGCAAAGTCTTGAGCTCGCACATTGTATCTTGAATGAAATTTTTCACTTAGTGTTGGAACGCAATAACAACATTGTGTATTTAGGTTAGGTGGTTTGCATGCATAATTCTATACTTGTTTGATTATCTTCCCTGTTAGTATAACAATCTATATTAAATAAATAATTTTAAAGCCAAAAGATTGCAGCACATGCTGGTAACGAAATCATGTTGGTCGAGTTAACTGGATGATAGTATTTCACCAATAAAATATGAAAACGTGGTTTTGCAACAAGAGGCTATTTCGTATATTCAGTCATTGACTCGACATCAGAAACAAGTGGTTAACTGTAGTACTATAGAAAGTAATAGAAATAAACAAAAAAATAAAATTGTAATGCTAAATGAAGTAGTGATGTTATTTATAACAAAAAACAACTAATAAACTGGGGTTAAGTGGCTTCTATGAAAAAAATTCCTTTAGCTCTCCATATGTGGTTCTTATATTTAATTTAAATGTAATATATCTGACACTACAGTTTTTTGCAAAAATTGCGTATAATTAAAAGTAAAAATACTACAGCATTTTCAACTCTTGTTTCTCATCATATTCTTTGATTAGCAGCAATTTACTCTGATACTCTGCTAAAATACTTGTATTAAAATAATTTTTTTCTAAAATTAAAGCCTCTATAAATGTATAAAACCAAAAGTAAAGAAGTTAAGTTCAACTTTTTCTCTAAAATATTTTCATCTTTTAGTCTACCAAAAATGTATCTTGCCTTCAAAAACAGCATAATTTGTTTCATTCATTGGACCAATATAATACTATGGTATTGTATACTCAAGAAGTTTGCTATAGAAATTTTTATTTAGAATACTGGCAAGATAATTTGGTCGCTGGTTGACAAGTGTGCAGTTAACATATTTACTGCACCTCTTGTAAAATACGGTCAGTATAACACACAACAAATCAAAACGTTCGCATCATAGTCACACAGTCGCCATATTTGTCTAGTTTTTCTTTGTTGTCTAGTTTTAAATATTAAATTAAAGAAAATACTTGGTTAATTGAAAAAATAAAGTTTAGAAACAAGAAATTAGCCGTTACAAAAAAGATTTGTTTGTAACATGATGAGGTTATGTTGTGATCAAGAACAATATGCACTTTAGACCTAATCATACGGTAGCAAGAGAGCACACTTGTAACAAAAAGCAACTGTACAGTTGCATTTGTATTCCCATTGTCAGCTCTCAATTTATCTTGCCAGTTTTCTACCTACTGTACATTGTGTTTGTTATTAAAAAAGGAATATTCTAAGAATTTGAATGCAGTGTTGTACAATCGTAAATAAAATATAATACTATGGGGGTTGCTAATAAATAAATTTAAGTTAGCAGATTTATAATAAATCATATATGGAAACTTATTTTGTGCTACCATAGTGTTCCATTGTTTTGTGGGAGAAAGCCCCCAATTTAATATCTTTCCTCTTATGTAGCTAATCCTGTATATAGGCATGTATTAACATGTGTCATTTTTAAGTCAGTATTATTACTGTTATGTCTTGTTGCTAATGTCAAATTAACTGAAATCATCCTAATCAGTTTTTAAAAAGACTGTTCAAATATCCTATTCATTGTAACATTTTTCATGTGTTAGTTTTTTTTTTACTCTTAAGTTAATGTTTTTTTTTTTTAATTTATGAGTGTCTTTACCGCACAGGTATCTTGGAAAATTGATAACCATATTTTCATTCATATGATTCAATCACATCAGTTTTATTTAAACTATACTTTTTCTTCACCAACTTTCTGTGATCAGTAAATTTTTATGCTGCTAGTAGAACATAACTTTTAATTTTTTCATAAAAAAATCATTATTTTTTAAGTATGTAGTGGTAAAAATACAAAATGTATATGTATAGTAATTATTAATATACTAATGTAGATTGAATTTGTATTTTTGTCTTGTAATCTTCAGGTTATTTTAGAAATGCGTATCACAAGTTTAAGATTGATTATATATTTTTATCCACTCCTAAAATGAGTATATACACTTTTGTTAGAAGTTTTTTCTGTATTTGTTGTTGTATTATTCTATATCAATATTGTAATAAATAGAATATTTTTGCTTAATTTTTATTGTTTATTTTTTTTAAATAAAAATTGAAAACTTTGTGCATGATTTTTGGTGTTTATCGCTTGTCCAGTTCCACTTTCTTTTAAATTCATTGATGGTGCTAATGTTTCTTCATCATTAAAAACGATACAGATTAGGCCTTCTGATCTGTTTCAACTTCAGACTTGGTAATCTGTCATTGGTTGAAGAAATTGCCATGGCCATCTATCTGTTTGGAGTTGATCAATACTATATTGTCCAGTTAAGTAAATTAAGTAAACATCTGTTTGGGTGCTCAATTGTCTTGCATCTGCAACAAATAACTATACCACTTGTGCCTGTATTTCAGAATGGTTCATATCACCCCTGGCTCATTATATTCGTGATTAATATCTTCATTTGTTTACCCTGCTAAAGTTTTTACAGTCTTACCTCAACAAGCTTGATATCAAAACCTTGGTTATTAATAAATACTGTGGGTTTTAAATTTCTAGGCTGTAGCGCGAAATCGGACCTGGGAATTTCCACTTAGTACACCAATCACTATTATTTTTTTTACTAACCTTTGTTCTACTTTAATCTTCCTTTAAAATTTAATTTTACATATTTACATGTAAATGTGAATCCATCACTCAGATTATACAAAAAAAGACAAATATAAAAACTAATTTATTAAAATTGGTACAGAATTTAAAAACAAAATAATATATTAAAAATGGTAAATTTTTCTGTAAAAGTTATATTAAATTAGTTTTAAGTTTTTTTTATATACGCTGATAAATCTTTAGAATAATACATTGAAGTAAGATTAAAGCAGAAGAGGTTTTTAAAAATAAAATTTTTGGGATTTTTATATTTTCAAATCTGGGATAAATATTGTGCTGGATTGGTGAGTTGGTAACCGCATTGGCGCAGTTGGTAACGTGCTCGCCTCTCATCATGCGGTCTTGGGTTCGAATACCATTCAGGCACGGCATCTTTTCGTTACACACAATCATTTCATCTTTCACTGTCTGCATTAGCAGTAATTGCAGAACAGTCGGACGTTAAACCAAAAAAAAAAAAAAACCAGTCTGGAAAAACTGTCAAGATAACAATGTATAATTACAGTAATATTTCATGCAATAAAACAACAATAATATTATTGAAACAAAATTTATGTTTACATTAGGTTTATTACATACAATATGTGTAAGACAGCAATTTAAAATTAAAACTATTATTGTATTGAAATAATTCAGTAGGTTATGTTTACTTTTATACCCTTCTTTTATAACTCCATTTCTGCTATAGTTAATACGAAATTGTTTCAGCTTTCTACCAATTTAGCATCGCCACAAAGCGTATTATATGGATTCCATAGATATAGTTTTTATTCTAAACCAAATTGGTTTTACACTTCCTTTTGTTTGCTATAGAATATATACCTTACTCTTTCTTTTCTCAAAAAAATCTGTTGTCAATAAAAATTAATTCAGTTTTTTTGCAAACTTAGTTTAATTTTGGTTTTAAGTCTTGGTGAAGTTTCATTTTGCTATTTGTGACGAGCAAGTTTTTATTTTATTCAATATTTATTATAATATTAGTAGTATATATAATAAAAAAGTATAATATTTTCATATTATAATATAATATTTTTGCAGTATGGCTAAACCACTTCTAAATCACTTGAGGGCTCCCATAACTGGTTCTTAGACACTTATTAAAATGGAAAAAAATTTCTGATCTATTTTTTAAAAATTGTTGCAGGTAGCCCAACTAAAACTTTTTAGGCGTATCATTATACATGTAATGTATAAATAACCACCATAGGTGTGGGTGGGATAGTGGTAGTAACATTACTCATTTTTGTTCATCTTTGAGATATGAAAAAAATTTGAAAGGTTTGCTAAATCATCTTTGAGATATAAAAGAATTGAAAGGTTTGCTAAAATCTCATAATTTTATCAGTACTATGTTTAAAAACCAAGTTAATCAAAAACAATTTTTAGTAAATTTACTACAGTTTTAAGTGACGAAGGTATTATGTTCCTAAAATTTCAGTTTGATATCTTCAATATTTTCTTTGATAATGGATCATTTATATGAAAATTAACTTGCATTGTTCATCTTTTATCTAAATTTAGGCCTAATATTTTCAAAAATTGTAAATAATATTGTTTTCTTTTGGAAGCAATACCATTGGGTATTGTCTTTGTCATGTGAGTACATACATATTATTTAATTATAGTTTTAGTTTTTAAACTGATAGTAAATAAACTCAGTTGTTAGAAAAAAAAGAGTTCACAGGAATCTTGAATCAAAAATTTTAAACTTACAAAAAAAATCACTGTAAAATTCTGAGTTGACAACTATTTTTGGTTATAAATAGAAAAAAAATCAAAACAAAATACAAACTAAATATCCCTTTCTAAAACTAAAATTCTCTTCAAAAGTAACAAAATTTTTGTAAAAATTGAATTTTTATACTTAATTATTTTCACTTTAAAAATCTATAAAAAAAATGATTAACAATCACTTAACAACAAAAGTATACCAATTTACACAGAAAAAATTTAGAACATTTAGGTAAAAAAGTCCAAAATTGATTAATTTTTTAAACTCTCAGAACTTACTTGTATCCTAAACATTAATTTTTATCTTTAGTGTCTATAACATTGCTAAAAAGGATTTAAATTACTTGAACAACAACCTCTAATTTTACTTAAAATTATAAAATAATTGTAAAAAAAAATACAAATAGGTGATAATAATGAATTAGTGTGCACAAGCTTAAAGCAATTTTTTTTAAATTTATTCAAAGAACTATAATAGTGGTGGAAGGGCAGATATTATTTGCTTCTATCTTGATAGCATTCGGCATTAACAACACAAGTGATAAGTGGTGGCAA
Source organism: Catonia carolina (assembly GCA_035578175.1). NCBI lineage: Eukaryota > Metazoa > Arthropoda > Insecta > Hemiptera > Achilidae > Catonia > Catonia carolina. The sequence continues at coordinate 48,631,033 of JAQMRL010000001.1, forward strand.
TTCACAAGAACATTCTGTGCAGTGTTCTGTAGTTGATACTTTTTGACCAATTTCTACAATTTGATTTCCAAACTTGCATTTAGCACCATCTGAAAATTAAAAAACAAAATTTTTCATTTTAGTGTATCAAAGTTAGTTATTTATTAATAATAATTATTAATAAATACAGTAATTTCTTGGTATCCGCGGACTTTGTCCGTGGGCCTAAAACCTTGAAATACGTACGTAATCTCACCTGGTGTACACCGTACTTGGTGGGAGGTGAGGAAGTCATACGATTCCGAAAACATGTATTTGAATAAATGTTTTGGCGTTTGCATCATGTTGAGTCACACACTCGTATGGCGACAGCCGCATGAGCCAAGCTAGATTTCCACGTACTGTACATAGGGAGCACGTCACCGAGTACCGGGCCCCGCCAGTCAACCCCCACCCCCAACCACCATACGTACGCCCAGGCACCATACTGTAATTTCTCTGTATGTTTTCCTTCGTGTGTCAGTCTAATTTCTTCGTACTAATGTACAGTTCTTTGTTTGTTTGACAATCCTGAAATGAAGCCAAGCATTTCTTCACAAACCATCAATGAGATCCTCAGCATGGCAATGCAGCTTGCTTATCACATGTTTGAGACGGATCCCGTCATGGAAAGGACCCTTCAATTCAAAAGAGGACTCCAGGAGCTGATGATACCATACAAAGAAGTCCATAAGGAGTTTTAAAAGAAGAAAAAGCAAATAGCCATAACTAACTATTTTAAAGCCACTTAAATTTTTATGCGGACAGTACTGTATTTATTAAATATTTATGGATTATAATACTGGTAAAATTTTTCTAAAACAATTAAACACTTAAAACGTCTACAGGACTTTTCTTTCAGAACCTAACCCCAATCTTTTCATTCATATGAGGTATCATTATCCGCGGTTTTACGAACCGCAGTAACCCCTGCGGATGCAGAGGGATTACTTTAATTTCTTTTAATTAATTAAATTATAATTTAATAACGTAAAAAATTAATTTGTGAACAGAACAATCAAGTCAGTTTCCATGAAATTTTTTGATAGAACTAAAAGCATATCTTATTTTTTTGTTCATGCCATTGTATTTTCCATTGTCAGTCTCATTTCCAAGGCCATTTATATTGCTTGCAGTAATATTTATTTCCCCCTAAATGCGTTACCAATGCCTTGTAGAATAGTTCAGTGATAGGGCTGCCATATCAGGGCGCTTGAACGCACCCTGGGTTTCATTTGGAGACCCTCCTCCGCCTTGAGACCATTGATCAGTTTTCACATTCGATTTTCCTTCAGTGATTACTTCCCTAGGCTCTTCTGCCCTCTTTGCCGTTTGGAATTTCTCCCTCATCCACCTCCAGGACTGTTTACTGTTAACAGGGTGCTACCATCCGAAGCCAGATGGACCCTGGTTTTTTAACAAGTATGATGTTCCTCCTTCCCCATCCCTTGAGAGATGGAGCCCCGGGCTTGCAATCGGCGGTATTAAATAACACCGTAGGTAAAATCAAGGGTTATACAAGACTAGACAGGATCGGAAATTAAGATATAAGGCAAGAATTGGGAATTTTTCCTCTCAACGAAAAAATAAAATTGTATCGTGCCCAATGGGTTGATCATTTAAATAGAATGCCAGAAAGCCGCTTGCCTTATGTAGTAAGCATATACAAACCAGTGGAAAGTAGAGATACTGCCAGGCTGAAGAAAAGATGGGTGCCAGATCAGGTAGAAATGTCTAACCCATGAAGAACTAAAAACATTGTTCCCTGTTTTTAATGTGCTGTTTTATATTATGGATTTGGATATACCAAGGGTATTGACATGTCCTTTTTCCCAATTTTTAGATGCATTACAGTGTTAAAAAACATGATCTATTAATAGGCACTTACAAAAAATTGTTTTAAAAACCTTTCTTCATAACCATTTTTTAACAGCAAGCAGGAGCTAATTCATTTTATCTTAAATAGTAGAATGTAAGTGTTACATACTAATTTCTGATTTACAAAATATTTATTATGACACTAGTACCTCTTAACAGGCAGATGCCACAAGAATCGCCTTCCTATTTTAACACATACTTGTTGAGAATTACAGGATGAAATGGCAACCGACTGTTTGTGAGGTAAAATGAAGCTTAGCTCATGTCAACTATGCACATGCTATGTCAAAATAGAGACCAGTTTGTTTGTAACTCCCGACCAGAAGTTAATTTAGGAATAACCCTTATGTAACTTATTCTTTTCTTTTGAAAAGCCTTTTCTTATGAAAATCGTAGACGAATTAATGGGAAAAATAAGTGATTATCAAATTACACGTAAAACATTTGAATTGCTAGCTTGCTGTTAAGAGCTCAAAAAAATGAATAGCATAGAGGAAAAAACTGATCAGAGAAGTAAAATTAAATCCCTAACGGGAAAAGAACCTTTTTACTCATTATGTAAGCATACAATGATTTTAAAAAATATAGTTATTTAGGAAGTTGAATTTATTTCAGTTTAACTTAAAAGAAATTTAACTTACCACTTGTTTTTTGCACAACAGGAGTAACATTTGATTCAGTGCTTTCTTGTGTCTCAGTTGAACTGGGTTCACTTGCTACAAAAAAAAGGTATTCATTAATTAATCAACTATGATTTTGTCATTTATACCACTATCTTATATTTTTTATAAAATACTTCATTTGTAAAAGTAAAACTTTCATTTAATTGAGAGATGAAGTGAAAAGGAACAGAACTATTTTTACAGCCTTGAAACTATGGTGTCAAATGTAATTAACACCACTTGGCTACAAAAGTGGTGCTTTTCTGGGATATGCAATAAAAAAATTGATCATTATGATAAATGGAATAAGAACATAAAAAAATAAAAATAAGTTTCACATTTAATTTCTGATACTATTTACTGAATAAATGGGAAGTGAATATTTTTCAAATACTTTAGTTTTGTATACACAATGCCACTAATTCAAAGTAATTGCGACAGCGATCTATTCTGTTTTCCGTAATGTTCGAATTATCCAAAAAATGTGTATCTTAACAAAGAATAATCCAAAAATAACTAAATATGTAACATGAAGTGGGCTTTTTCACAATCAAAAGCAATGCACTATGTAGAGCAGCACAACACTGTGCACACACACATATTTATGAGGCACTAGGGAAATAATGCATTATCATCCAGTTTTTCAGTATTATGACAGCAAACAGTGGTTATGCAGCGAACCAGTAGTGAAAATGTGTAATTTCATAGGATTGTTAATGAACTAGAAGAAATGTTTTACCAGTAGGCAATTTATATTGTTTGTACAACATTAAGAACTTGGTTATGTTCATTTCCTATTCTAAACTACACTGTTTATACTTTTTTAAAATTTTGCTTTTTTGTTATTAGAAGAGAACATTTTTTTTGTTATAAGATTACGTAGTTTTATATTTTAAGACATGTTGTACACCTAAAAACAGTGTTAAAAAATTATAAATAAGTGTATCATCCAAAATGTCATATTAGCAGAGTTGTAAATAACTTATAAAATATATTGTAATTGAATGATGTTGCCTACATAAACCTTGGCTTGTGTGTACAAAAAAGTGTATATACAGAAAATGCCAGATGATTGGTAATTGAACCTGGGACCATTAGGCATAGAACTAATTGTGCTGACCTCTACACCAACAGGCCAGTCAAATATATAACTGGTGTTTTTTTGTTAGGATAGTGTTTAATTTATAGCTATTAATATTTGTTTCTAAAATTAAATGGTTGTAAAATATAACACTTACGACAATGAAAATTTATTGGACAGCACGAATCATCACCATAGAAAACTGGAGCACATGATTCCTGTACTTTTCTCAGATGGAAAAGTTGTGGATCACATTGGACATCTTCACACCACGGAGATTCAAGTGTACCTTAAATACACCAGAAAACAGAATAACACTTAATAATATAAAAACATTAAATAAATTATTTTTGCAAAAATCAGTCATGGACCTTTAAACCTGTACACCAAAATGAAGTTATTGAAATAAAAAATATACCTTTACATTCCTCAGAAAATTAACACTATTAAAGAAGGTATCTCAGTAAGTCCTAATTGTTTTTTAAGACTTGGTTGAAGAGCAGCAGGGGTTGGAATTAGCAGTACATTTCAGTTATTCATTTTTAAGACAGAATAACGTGAACTAATAGTTGCAAAGTGACTTGTTGAAAAATACTTCAAAGACTCTTAAAAGAGTTTTAATGAGGAGATCCAGATTGTATTTTTGTTTTACATTTGAATGTTTTTTACATTAATGCAAGTACAGATGGCCAAGGATGACATGAAGTGAGTAGTGTAAAAATTCCAGAGAATACTGGTAATTCAAATGTTAAAATACTATCATACTGCTAAAACTGTTTGCTTCTTGGTATTTCAGTGGTTTAACAGTAGGTTATCCAACCAGCGACTGGATAGCCACTGTTAAACCTTTTTGTTGTCAAACCTGAAATTTTATTTTAATGGTGATTTCAAGGATTTCACTTGAACTTTTCATCATTAAAAATTACAAAATGGTTTTTCCCATCTACCATTTATTTTATTTTTACTTTCTCTTGCCTATATGAATATATATAGGAAGGAAAGTATTGTTTTCATGTCGATTTTTCGAAATCGAGTTTTCACCGGATCTATACGTTTTCAGACCCCCTGAACCCAAAAAACATGTTTTTAGCGATTGGTCTGTGTGTGTGTGTGTGTGTGTGTGTGAACAGAATATCTCAAGAACGGAACATCGTACGAACTTGAAACTTGAAACTTAAGTTACATATCACTACCGGACCCGGCACGAACATTTTCATCAAAATCGGTCAACCGGAAGTAGTACTTTATTCGTATAATTTTTCACTTTTTTGCGATTTTCTCAAAAACTAGTCCTACGATTTTTTTTTTAAATCAACTGGTTTACTACATTTTTTATGCTCTACAATATAGGGTAGGCGCCATGTTTGCTGAAATTCTGCTTGAGGCTGTTTTTACGTAAAAACATTTTCTTTTTAAGATTGCGGCTTTAATATGCATTTTAGCGCAAAACGTTATATAATAAAAGTTGTAGAGAATGTAAAATTCTACAACTTTTATTTCAAACATTTTTTTTGTATAACGCTTAGTTTAGCGGTAATTTGCGATTTTCTGTTTTTTTTCTCACGAAAACGTGAGAAAAATCGATTTTTTAAAGATTTCGGTCTTAGTATGCATTTTACGACAAAAGTGTATATAATTAAATTTATAGAAAATTAAAAGATCTACAACTTTTGTTTAGAGCATTTTTCTCTACAGAGCCTAGTTTAGCGTGAAAGCGTGATTTTCCGTATTTTTAAGCCAAACTGAGTTCGATTGTCATTTTGCGTCATTCACTCATGATTAAAATAAGGTTATGTTTTTGAGGTTAGTTTTTGTTTATTTCTAATATTTTATTAATAATGTTAGGTTTATTATTAATTATTTGCATTGGCAAGAGAAAGTTGTGTGAGTGTTTCACACCAGATTTTTTAGTTTATTTAAAGTCACATCAACATCATGATCATTAGTGACTACTTTGAGTTTGAACGTGTAATAATTTTCTTGATCCTGGCCGGGACGCCTAGTTTACAGTGCAGCATGCTAACCACTATTAGCGCTAAGAATTCTAATCAGTAATTTTAAAGGACTTACCATTAAATCCAGGTTGGCATATACAATTTTTGCACCGTTTACCTTCCGCTTCAAATTTTTGTCCTTCTAAATATACTTTTCCGTTATATTCACATTTTGCTAATGTTTTGGTTTGGCTGTCTTCTGTAATAAAACATGCATATCATATTTAATGATGTATTAGCCAGCTTAACAAAAAAGAATAGGTAGTGATAAATCTAGGTATGTCCAAAATGGCAGTCAAAATCAATGTAATTACAAAATATGAGATTCAAGATAATTAGGATTGATGTTAATAAAAAATGATAATTATTATCATGTTGTGAAGATGGGACAAAACTATCATCTTTGTGATCATTTTATTCTTTCTATTTTTCATTCTTCAAGTATATCTCATATCCGGTATATATGCTACATTTGAGTGATGTAATTCTTTATGTTGTAACATAGAAAATTCTCTAATTCAGAAAAAAAAACAATTAGATGTATGGAGGGAGCAAACCTAACTTCATGCAGGCCATTATTTTAAGGAGCTTCAATTACAGTTCCTTTTTCGTACACTTTTGAAGTGATAATATAAATGAAATTCCTTTTTACAGAATTGAAAAGTCCACAAAAATTAAAATTCATTACCACTTTACTAATGACAACAATACAATTTTTGAGTAAAGACCTACCCCAAACCTATCTGGCTTATGCAGGTTTTTACCTGCATAAAAAACATTGGTATTGGTGTACCTACTTTTTAGTAGATACACCAATAAATTACCAAAAGCTTTTAAAATATTATGGCATTCTGTATTTGTTAAAAAGAATTACTTGATTGATTAAAAATTTTACAGTATACAAGAGTTCATTTCTAAATATTTTTTTGTTTTAAAAATAAATATCTAAGTAAATGCTGATAAAAATTTTGATTATTTGGTAAAATTTATATTAGATGACTCACTCACTCATTTAAACAAGCAAACAAGTAGTAGACCTAGTTAATAAAAAGGTAATTAAATAACTGGTAAGTTGTGATTTTAAAAAATATGTCTTTTTATGTGATTGTTTTACAATTGCTGCTAATGCAGATTAGAGTTAATACTGTATTTAGAATTATGTGTTCTATATTTCTTTTTTTGGAGTCTTCTGGATTCCGTTAACAAAAAATATGTATTTTTCTTTAAGTGTTTCAGAACGTGTACATTCATAACACATTTCACACATACAGTGATTGTTCAATTATACAAAGCATAAAAAGCGATCCTTTTTGTCAAATAACACTGACTAAATATTCTACGGTATTAGCTAATGCTTCAAGACTATTGAGCTAACTCTGAATGGGTACCCATCTGATTACCATGGTTTCATCTAGCAAACTAGTCTCTGTACTTAAATCCACATAGTGTGATCAATTCAGGGATGCCCTCTACATATTTTATCTCCCTCACAAATACTGCTCAATATTCCAGTTTTGCAGAAAGATTATATGAGGGTGTATAATTCTTTAACTAATTTGTTTGACAAGTTTTTAAAAAAACACTAAAGATTACATGAGAATTGTGTTTGTTGATAATGTGAAGAGTTATACTTACTGCAGGCAGTTCCAGTAGCACAGCAAGAGTCATGTGAATATGTTCTAACACAGTTTGGTTTAAGAGGTGGTTGGAAGAACTCAGGACAGTCATAGTGTGCACAATCTAGTGTTGCTCTAAAAAAAAGATAAAAGTTATATAGGATTTATGAAACATACATTCTCTTAAAACCTAAAACTGTAGCATTATATTTTATAATTTCAGTGTATTTTATAGCTTTCTATATTGATGTAGTGACAATTACTTTAAGATTAAGTTTAAGGAGATTTTGAATATAAATTAATAGAAAAGTATTGACCATTCTAGAATACATCAGAATGTGTAAAATGAATGAAAAGCTGTGAAAAGTTAGTGAATTAGTTTGAACAGGCATTCTGATTGCTGAGTTTGTGACATGATAGAAAAATACTTGCATTGATTGTGGATGTACTGTACAAAGTAATTTGATTGTTTCAACAATACAATATAGAGATAATAATACTTTTTTATGGTTTCATAAACTTAATATTACAAACTAAGCCTACATCTTTTAAAATCAAAACAAATCAGGCAAATTTTCCTTTTATGTCATATTTTTGATAAAAAAACAAATTTTTGACATTTCTGTTCCAGAGAACTTTCAGTAAACTTAAACTATTAAGAACAATGACTTCCACATTTGTCATATTCACATGTTGTACAATATAATACACGTACTATCTTACAAAGTATTTATGATGCTAAGTTATTAAAATAAATTTAATTAGTACTACAAAAACAACAAATTTAGTTTAGGTCAAAAACTTACTTTCCTCCACTGTTTAAGCACGTGCAAGTAGGTGTGCATGTACTTTGGATTTCTTCTCTATCTATCCGTTCTCCAAGATTGATCTCTTTCCCTTGATAGTAACACTTATCATTTTTTATGCTGAATATTGAGCCTGAAAATTAATTATGATTCAATACACAAGACTGAATTACTGTTTAGTTTACAAAGTTCGTTGATTTAAAGCACAGTCTAATAAAATGAAGAAAACAAGTCGACTAACAAGTAACAGTCAATTTATACAAAAAAATAAATAAATAAATTCAGAGGCAAACAAGAAATTTTTTTAAAGTTATATTCAGATGTGCTAATTCAAACATGTAGGTTGGATATAAAACTAATAGTGGCCTATTTGTAACTGCTGGTTGCAGGACTATAAAATATACTAGTCTTGTTTCTTTACTTGTATTCAGTGACATAACTGAAGAATTTAAGAACAGATGTAGTAGATATCTGCCCGTAACAGACAGGTGAAGTGTCAAATTATTTACACTCAATCTGTTAGTTGCAGGGTAAAATAAATAGTTCTGTTTCTTATCACATGGTCAGCCAATTAAATGACTGAATCATTTAAGAACAGAAAAGGTAGAGGTGTAAAAGACACTAATCAGAGTTATCTCCTCTGAAATTAATGAATTTTATTATACACCCAACCCTGTGGTGGAAGAAGTGAAGGTGTCAATCACAGAGTGAAAATACGTGCTTTTCAGGGGGCCCGGCATGCTGATAAGCGTACTTTACCATTCAGTGAGGAAGGCAATTGTAAACCACCTCACTCCTCGTTTTACTTAGTAAAACCTCTTCAGGTTCAAACCAGTCTTTCAGCTGATGACCTAAACAACAACATAGTAGATATGGGATAAAGGATCATGATTAATGAGAACTTATATATTCTGAAAAAAATAGATTTTGTAACGCAGCCAGACCCTGAGGTAAAAAATGTGAAGTTATAATTTGCTGGACAGAAAGTAGGTGCTTCCAAGAGGCTTGGTGCACTAACACTAATATGCAGTCACTTTTTTCAACAAGTGAAGATTGCTATAGTAAACCAACTCGCATCTTATTTTATATGGTAAAATTCAACTTATCCTCTTGGCTGACAGCCAAGAGGATAAGTTGGATTTTAACAGGCAAACAACGCCTAAGTAATTACAAAATATTACAAGACCTTTTTTTGTTGTCAAATTGTGTATCTGAACACCTAAATGTTTGCTTTATTTGTCTTTTTTCTTTCTATTTTTTTAATGTCTTCAGTCTCGCAAATGTCTTTTTTTATTCTGTTATTCGGTTCACTTTAAATGTTTATAATTTCTAAGTTGCAGTTGTCTTATCAAAACTCTCTGAACATTTCTATTAAACATGCCTACTTCTTTTGGTATTCCGGTTGGTTATCCTTTACACTTTTACAACAGAAAAACTGTTGATTTTGTCTACATATTTCTAGAAATTGCTGAGTCAGTATTAGAAATAAAATTTATAGCGCTTAAAATTAAAAAAAGACTTACTGCAATCATAGCTAGTAACACAGCCCTGACTATCTTTCACAGGACTGCAGTTCAACTCCTTGTAAAGTTTCTCACTGTCTTGATTTACTTTACATTCACCTCCTGAAATAACAAAAATTAATATATAAAATATTCTTGTAAGGGCTATTCCTTATCTACCATGGTAGGAGCAGGAAGTTTTAAATTTTGACTTAAAATAAATTTTAATTTACTGAAGATGTGTATAAGATACACGAAAGCGCTATAAACATTGGTAAGTGTTTTATGTTACCGTATTCTGGTGGTTAAAAAAATATATATTTCAATTTTAAATAATACGGCTGTTTAAAAATCCTACTGAGGATGTTTGATAAAAAATAAAAATAAAATATTCTATCTATTGGTTGACCTTAGAAAATAGACCAAAATTGCTAACTTCTAATGAAAACTATTTATGTATGTTTATTAACATTTTGCGCAATCATAACATTTTAAGGAAATATAAAATCACTGGGAACATCGATTCCAGCAACAGTTGTCCATTTAAAAAGAATTCTAAAATTATTTTAGCATAAACAAACATTTATGTGTAATCATAAAGCATCTTCAAAAGGAAGAAAAGAAATCTTGATTATGTGACCTCTGTAACTAATTATCTTCGTAATAATAGCCATTTCTACAGAGAATGTTTGCTACACATACAGATCTTATTGTTAAATTGGTTTTATATAGTAGCGGTTATACTAACCTCTACTGTTTTTGAACACCCATTTCTGTTTGGTGGATATCTGTACTAACAGTCAATGAAAGATGTAATGAAAATGTACTAACATTCATATTCTATCATTTAAATTAACCAACCTTTAAAATCAGGAAAAATCGTTTAAAATATTCATAGCAGAGGCCAATAATGACCGGTCAATCATTATTGGCGAATGGGGCTAAGCCCTACCAAGAATAACATCCAATGGGTAGGCATTATTTTATTGTTCAGTTCACAACTTCATAGGTTATTACCTATTTCAAAACTAATAGGCCAACAGACTAGACCTACTCTATCGACTCGGTGATTTAATTTTCAGAATATAGGCCTATCTACGTACGTCAAATATTTTCAAGTATTCAGAAATAATGACATGCTACTGATGATGTTTTGGAAACAATGCACGTTAACAAAACAACAGGCAGTATCCATGGTCAAGTGGCTAGCACGCTACGTTATAAAGCTAAGGTCCCAGGTTCTATTCCCGGCTAGTGTCTGAAAAATTATTACACATTCAAACCCAATATTTCTTGACTCAAAGTAGTCACTACTGACCTTAATATTGAAACAACTTAAATAAATTTAAAAAATTACCATAATTCGAAATTAAACTGTTCACCCGCAGTTTTAATAAGAGGAAATAATTGGAACTACGGATGAATTTTTCAACTACCTATTATATAAATTACTTTAAAGGGGATTTTTTCCTAGTTCGTAACATAAAAATTATGCTAGGAGAATTATTTTTATACTGGTAAACAAACAGGCTGTTTACTGTACAAACACAGGGGTATCTGTAAAAATAAATGGTACCTAAAGCCCTCATTGACTGACTTACACACTCATCACTATTTCTTATTACACAATAGCCAAAGCTGAAATTGGAAGGAATATTCCCTTAGGGTAAATAAAAACGTTAAAATATGTAAATGATTTCGACTTTCCACCGTTTTAAGGAGTTGAAATGGATGTACAACCCTTAAACCGACATCTTCCGTTTACTAATTTCCGGACAAGCAATATGGCTGAAACTTGGTGGAATTGTTACCTTAGTGCACCTAAAAAAACCCCTAACGATTACAGAACTGTACCCGAAAGGGGTTAAAAATGCGGTTCAACCTTTAAATCAATATTTTTTGTTCAGGCCTATTAAATTCCGGAGGAGATAAGACAGCTAAAACTCGGTGGAGATGTTCAGATATAGACGATGTATCAGATTTTTCCAAATAAGAAAATCTTATTTTTTATTTATTTTTAAACCTAATTTAAATAATTATTGAAATAAGAAAAAAACTATACCCGGGTGGAACCGGTTCGGGCAGTCATTTATTTGTTTTAGCCTTTCTTACTGCATAAATCCACAGGCTAATATAGAAATAAATTATTAATATTGTGGTGTATACTACTTTGCCTCAATTAAATAAGAAAAAGAGATCGATCAAGTTTTATTAGTAATTTTCTCTCTTTTCTTTTTCCCTCGAACAAGATACAATTTTTTTATGTTAATTGAATTATAATTATACCGCACCTTTAACGTTGGCCTTCAAGTGTAACCAAGTGTAGAAATTAATACTGTAATGAACTGTGTAAACATTTATAATTATTTAAATAATTCCTTCAAAGAATCATTGAAATTACTTCTATAAATACATTTTATGTAGCCTAATTGTTTGATTCCTTATAAATTTCTGAGGATCACAAAAACTTGTAAAACTTTCGCCTTACAATTTGTTTATTTTGGTCAAGAAGGTACTCCCATGCTAAATTTCTAAAGTAGGCTATTACATGCCAGTTAATTTTTAAATTTCCAAATAAATAAATAAAATTATAAATCAGATTAAAGTTTCTACGAGTATGTTAATGTTGTACAAACTAACTAAGTTTAGCAATAATCTTGTAGACATGAAAGTTCAATTGTTTAAATAAATTGCCTGAATCTACCTGGTCTGTTAGTTAACAAAAATTTAAGTGCAACTGAAAAAGTGGCTAAAGTGTAAAGCCTTTTACTCTGTGGATGATTATCTCTCCTGTGATATTAGTGATTTGTTTTTTTACTTTCTCTTGCCTATATGAATATATAGGAAGGAAAGTATTGTTTTCATGTCGATTTTTCGAAATCGAGTTTTCACCGGATCTATACGTTTTCAGACCCCCTGAACCCAAAAAACATGTTTTTAGCGATTGGTCTGTGTGTGTGTCTGTGTGTGTGTGTCTGTGTGTGTGTGTGTGTCTGTGTGTGAACAGAATATCTCAAGAACGGAATATCGTATGAACTTGAAACTTGAAACTTAAGTTACATACCACTACCGGACCCGACACGAACATTTTCATCTTACTTTCTCTTGCCTATATGAATATATAGGAAGGAAAGTATTGTTTTCATGTCGATTTTTTGAAATCGAGTTTTCACCGGATCTATACGTTTTCAGACCCCCTGAACCCAAAAAACATGTTTTTAGCGATTGGTCTGTGTGTGTGTCTGTGTGTGTGTTTGTGGGAGCACCCAAACGAGGAGATTTACGAGTTAACACAGTACCATACGAGGAGGCAAAACAAAACGAGGAGACCTCGTTTTGTACACCCTGTTTTTTTATGTTAGTTAGACGTAAGTCGTCATGATTCGTAAAGATTTTGCATTTATTTTAATTCTCCTCGTTTTGTATTTTCCTACTTTTTTTTGGTTCACAGTAAAATCCACCAGGGCTGCGCTGAATTTCATTTGAACACACTTATATTACACACGCGTAAAAACAACCCAAAGTGAGGTCCCTTTAAATATCTCCTCGGTTTAGCTTCTCTCGACGACTACCACTTAAAAATGTTTACGTTCAACTCCCTCTCCTTTTTTACATTGTTGCCAATGTAGTCAATACGTTATGAAGGTCACCTTACATTTTAATCGTAACTTCGCTTCCAGTCATTTTTTTTCTTAATTTAAAGTCCACTGTAATCATCAACTCGGGGCAATGAATCTTCGTATTCGGAACCAAACTTGTCTATTTTCCCCCTGCGCATACTATCAGAAACCCCTTTAGATCTTATAATATGTTAAATTCTGTTATTCTAACTTGACCATTTATACGATCTCTTAAGTAATACAGAATGTATTTATTAAATGAAAGTGAAATTATAAAAGAAGTAGAGGCATACGGTGTTTTTTTAAATTGCATGATAATTATGGTAAAAATTGAAACTAAATTCTTCACGAAAGAAAATTATAGTAATCCTAAAAATTAATACATCTAAACAAATAGAAAAATTAGGGCTTACAAAAATTAACCCCGTAACAGTGATAAAAATTAAGTAGTACCATAGCGTATGGTAGTACGCTATGGTAGTACCTAAAAAATGTTATCAAAATAATGAAAGTTTTACAGAGAATTACATTTGTAAATTTATTGACAATATAATAATAATAATAACAATAATAAAAGAATATCAATGAAGGAATAAGTGGAATGCAACATTTAAAAATAAAATTAATGTAACGTCTTAACAACAGTTTATTTTATTACTTAAAAATAATACAAGTAAAATTAATTTAATTGATTGCATATTTTAACTTATAAAAATAAGAATTTACCTTGACGAAATATTGCTTAACACGTGACAAAAGTACAATATTAAAATATTCGAAGCAAAATGAAAGGTCTTTAAGAATTAAAATTTACAAATTCACAAAGATAGTTTTGAATATAAAATTTCAGAAAAAATTATTGGTAAAACTCCAAAACTCAAACAGTACGCAAGAAATAATAATTTTTCAATTACATAATGTTCTTTTTACCTACATAAAAAATTGATAATCGTAATTCTGTCAGTACACTTAGCTGTTTTGTTTAATTAATCGAAATAAGAAAAAACTTAAATATTAACCTGGCCTGTTCTTTTATTTTTTTGTATTTTGTTATATACTTTCCACTTAATTAACTTCCATGATTTAGATGAGAGGCATTCACTGTTTTCCAGGCACTGAATGCATTTATCTTTTGAAGGAACAATATTTCGCACTATTTCTTTTTTGAAAAAGTTTTCAACAGCTTTAGTTTGGTTTTCATCCCAGATTTCTCTTTCCACTGGTTTCTTAGCTTTTTTGCATTTAGTTTTCTTTTTCCATTGGTCCCGTTTGTTTTCTACTTCGGTCTCGTCTGAATCAGTGGTATCTTGCAAACGAGTATTACGTGTAACATTTCTCCTAATTTTACTTCTTGGTTTTTCTTTTTGTCGAAGTTATTTTAACCTGTAAGTCATCTTTATCACCACCATTTTCTTCTTCAGCAGTGTCCTTTTCTTCATCATCACTGTGATCTTCCAGCTGCGGTACAATATCGTCTATGTCTAAATTGACTTCATCAAGTGACTTTCCATGTTCAAGTTCGCCTCTTTCAAACTGAATTAATAATTTGCTGACTTTAGCCAGTTGAATTGTTGTATCCGGTAAACGATAATAGTCGCGATGAACGTTAATACTGTGACCGAGATGGTTTGCCAAGTGTTCAAGCTCATTATTTGTTAAATTTAAAATCTGTGATACTGTGGCAATGTGTTTTCTTAAATTGGTAGATGTTAAATAATTAGAATTTGTAGCGCCACATTTTTGTGCCGCTTCTCTTAATGCGTCACAACCACGAATATGCGAGTCTCCGTTCTGTTTAGGAAACAAGTATTTATTAGTGCGAGGAACGCAGAAATTTTTTCTGTTAATGATTAAGCAATCAATGTTCCTAACCATGGTAGGGGTCAACAACAAAGGTACTCCTCTATCATGTTTCCCTCTTATTGTCAGTAGCGTCATTCTTTTGGTGAGTAATTTTTCACATTTTGACAACGATGCTTCAATTTCACCTTGTTGCTGATGATGAGGTCTTTCTAAATAAGTATTTAATTTGATCTTTTCCACATCACCAACTGGTTTTCTGTTAAATGTCACAACATGAGCGAGAGTAAGAATAAGCATCTCCTTAAAATCCCCTGCGTTTCCTTTTGAATTACTTAACAACTTGTACAGTTCTTCCTGTCTTTCGTTTATATAAAAATTAAATTTCTTTATGTCTTCAGCAACTGGTAGCAGTGATGGTTTATTCCATCGACTTTTATCCAGCATTTTTTTAGCGCGTTGTAATATTCGATGTGACCACTCCAAATCATAAAGTACCATTAAATCATCTACCATTTTTCTTTTTGTTTCATCACCTTCCATAATTGCTTCACACTTTACTATCCGGCAACACTTTTTTAAAGTGTAACCAATCTTTAATGCTAAAGAAGGTCTTGAATTTTCCTCTCCCAAATTATTTAACCCTCCAATATCTCTAGCACACTGAATTAGTAACTCAAATTTGGATGGATCAATTAATTTTCGAAGTGTAATATCATCCTCGAATTTCCGTGCTACTATTATCAATCGTGCTACCTCGCGAAGTTTCTGAGAAATGTACGATGAAAGATGATCCTGTCCTTCAAATTTTTCGCACAACATAGCACCGTATTTCATTATTAGTTCATCATTTCTTGCTACTAAAGAAATGTGATCATTTTTCATGTTTTTTAAAATTGTTTTCAGTTTTTCAGTAACTACATCTGGATTATTGAGAAGAATTTCACCCACAGTTACGGCATTGTTGCGTTTCTCGTTTATTTTTGGATTTAATTTACACTTCCGGACATGAACTGATATTTTGCTTCTTTTATAAAAACCAAGGCAAAATTCGCAAGGTAAAAATTTTTCGGGACTGCATGAAGAGTCAGGCCTGCGAGAAGTTAAAAGCGTTCCTTTCCGTTTTAAGAGAGCGTCTTTATTATGAATGAAATTTCCTTTTCTACGGAGAACTGAAATTAATAATCGCCTGTCTGACGAACCTTTCTTTTTCCCAAGAAATTCGTTGACTTCTTTTTCCTCTGAGTGTACACTCTGGAAATGTTCGGTAATTTTGATATAAGTTTTCCACAGTACAAACAAGCGTCTTTCTTATCCCAAACTCTACAAAATTTAGAATTGTTTGTTTGTGAAACAACTATTTTTCTAGGAGAATTTTTTTTATTTGTATTTGATTGGATTTGTTCATTGATTTCATCTGAGTCGTAGTTCTGAGACGAAGACGATGCCGTATCTAGAATTGGTGAAAATGACTCCTTATTTGCCTTCTCATTCCTTATAGATGGGATTTTCTCATTTACTATAACTGTTTCATTATTACTTTTCTTTCTTACATCTGTAGGAAACGCTTCCTTTATTTTGCGACCATCTGATGAATCGTCACTGCTACTATAAGGCACCAAACTCGTTGACGAAACATTGAACTTTGGAAAATTTACTGGGGTTCTTTTTTCCTTTTTGTCTAAGTCAATTTCAGTTTGATTTGATGTTGATTTCTTACTTTGTAAAGTTCCTTGAGATGTACTAAGAGAATTAATTTTCACATAAATATCCGTGGAACCTGTAAAAAATTAATTGAAAGACTTGATAAAAGAATTCGTGTATAAATGAAAAAAAATAATGATGTGATAGCAAAACACAAAGTCTCGCAACGTGGAATGTATTAGGCCATAGCATCCCCCGTCCGTGTATTGAGTGAAATATTTTTTTAATTCATTATATATTAACACCGAAAGCAAGCTAACAATGTAGTTTATTGGCAATGATATGCAACACGTCTTCGCCACAGATTATGATTTACTGAGAGATACAGTATTATTTTTAACAGAGAAAATTTTAAACCTCTTTTGTATAGACCAATAATATTTTTAGTAATACAGTTTGACGTATTCATCATTCGTTGTCATTTCTATCGTTGTATATGTCTTCTACTTCTTCCACCGACATTCACGATTTTTTACATCCTAAATATTCCTCGCGAGTGTGGAATAATTACTTTTAGGGTTATAATACAAAACGGGATTCCTCAAATGTGATGTTTTAGAAAACAATACACGTTTTTAAAATAAAAAAATTAATTAAAAATTAATATCTCAATAACCGTGTAGGCCAACACGATAATCGGGTAAGTATAATTTTTTATTCGTGTATGCCTACAGTAATTTTGGCAAAATAAATCGTTAAATAATAACTACAATGAATACAAAGTTATAAAAGCGAAAATAACTGTGTTAAAAATAAGTAAGTTACGGAAATGTTTGGGGTCAATAAAATACAATAAAAAAAACCAATCTATGATCTAAAAAAAAATGAAAATCTTTACAATTTTCCCTCTCTTTCTTTGAATTCTGTAAATAATTATTACATACCATTTGAAAGTAGATAATATTCATAGATAAAATAGAAAAATAATAATAGAAAATAGATAATCACAAAACACAGAAAAAAAAATTAACCAAAAAAATGTCTCGCCAGAATACCATCAGATGGTATTCGCCAACAACAGAGACCATGCACCCTTCATTTTAGGAGATAATGCGCTATTCGCTGCTCTGTAATCTACATTTCTTTTTAGCAAAGATATGTACTCGTGAAGGTTTTTCACAGAAAGATAAAATTAAATAAATTTTAAGTGAAATATTTAGATGAATTTTGTAAAATTTGATAACTTTTTCAAAAGACAAATTTTACATAATTTAATGAAATAACTGATTCATGTCGCAAAATTATGAACACTAATAAGAACAATGTAGGGCTTAAATTTATTTTAAGTCGCACAAACTACTTCGGTTAATGACGAGTACTGTACTCGTCATTAAAACTGTAAATGATGACTGTCATCATTTACAGTTTTTTTTGAAGCGCTGTACAGTCGCCAGAAGGTGTCGTTCACTTAGGGCATTGTTAAATCATTTTGAAGAGCATGATTTGAAACGAACCAAGCTATCGTCCTTAGGCACTTGGATTGAAATCGTTGAAATTTGTCGCCACACATAAACACGTATTTTTTACGTTTAACATGATTATAATGCACTAGCCAAATTAAGATGAAAGGATAACAGAATAAATGAAAATATCCTTACCCCGAATTGCAGCTTCCTTTTCTTGTTCAGTCAACCCTTTAGTCGATTCATATTTTGGTAAATTTAGAACGTCAAGTTGTTCTGTATTTTCGAAATTGCAGATCGGTGAAACAATTAACCCTTCACTCGACCTACATTTTGGTTCCCTCGGATTACATTTCTTCTGATTGTGATTTGACGCCTTCGAAATCATTGCCATAATTTTAGCAGACCTCGATGACTCCATCTAGAATGACAACAGCACATCGTCAAGTACCTAAGATTGTGGATGTTTTTAAATACAATATTTACTTTATAATTAAAATTACGGTTTACTATAAAACCGTTATTTTATATTCATTCAACCATTACTAGCGTCTTCAGATACAAAAAAACCGATTATTCCTCTAACATAGACTTATTTCATCTATAAGTATTTAAGTATCGTTAATCGTTCTTATAAAATAAATATAGCGTTTTAAAATTGTATTCCTATTTTACTCATTTAATTTTTACTTTTAATGAAAAATTAGTAATGGTTTTTCAAGAGTAAATCATTTTATGTTCAATCATTTTTAGTTTAAAAACGTAACTTGAAAAATTAGCATTTAATTTTAAAAAATTAAAAAATTATAAAGTCAGTTAAATCAGAGGTGAAAAAAGTTACGGAAACACAGTTTTCAGGGAGAGATTATAGAGAGAGTGAAAATTTAACACACAAAAAGTGGGTTGCCACCAGGAAGTTTTGCCTGGAACGTAGGATCACCTCGGTAAGGCTATGTAGTGAACCAGAAATGACAAAAATTTCTTGCATTATATTATGATGGAAGTAGTTAAGATCCTTAAATGAAAATTAGATGTGTCAATTTATACTACATAAAATATGCCAAAACAAGGCTCAAATCTTGAAAGAACAAATAATAATGCACTTTATAAATTTCCATAAGTTTAAGTAAACATAGTGTTACGTATCAATATTGTAATTTTATTTATTTCGTAATATTATTTTAAATTCAGTTTTTTTTGTTATTGGCAACTGCAATAAGATTGTTGTGGGAAACTTTGAGTTTTTATTGCAAATTTTTACCAATTCCTAACCAGGAAGCGGACCTAGACCGCAATGATGCTGTAACAAACTTGTCAAGATTTTAGTCTCAGCAATAACTTGTAAGTTTCTTTATAGTTGTGCCACCCCCAGTGGGAATCTCATCAGTGATCGCTTCGTCCAGAAGCCAGCACGATAACCATTACACCAAACCGACGGGCCAAATTTAGATAATGTATGTGAGAAATCTTAATTTGTTCAACGCAATTATTTTCGGCCAAAAAAGCGTATTAATTTAATGGAAATAAAATTAAGTAAAATTAATCCAATAATGAAATCAATTAAATAAAATTAATCCAATAAAATTAAAACATTCATCGCGATTAAAATAAAAACATAGTAGTAACAAAACGATAATAATAGTTGTACTATTTATTAAATAATAAGTGGCCTACCTTTGTTCTCCAGTAATAATGCGATAAAAGTTTGTTTATATCAACAGCGTAAGTAGAACGGCTATCCGAAACAGGCAATAAATTTTGGAACAGTCATAACAAGTGATGCTGTCATAGAGCAACTGATAGCTGCTACAGTTCACCGGGTCTTTTTATAGTATGTTTTTGTTTTCGAGAAAAGTCAATTATATTCAAGAACATAATAGTTTATTCCGGCGAGTTCTCGGTTATTCTAGTAATAATCAATAAAAAATAATGAACTGGTAATAAAAGACTAGAACAATCTCGAAACTTTCATTGAGTATTTAATAAAGTATATTTGAACAATAATAGCTA
Source organism: Catonia carolina (assembly GCA_035578175.1). Lineage (NCBI taxonomy): Eukaryota > Metazoa > Arthropoda > Insecta > Hemiptera > Achilidae > Catonia > Catonia carolina. The sequence goes on from JAQMRL010000001.1 coordinate 48,651,127, forward strand.
CTACATTATCTTCCGTTGTAACACACCGAATCATAAAATTCTTTTTTTGCCGATAAGCTTGTAAATATATCAGTGTAAATAAATTAGCTCTTAATTATTTCGGGTCTTTTCTGTTAAAGGCATTAAAGATTATAATGAATTATAAACCAAGCGGCCCTGAGTTCGATTCCGGACTAAAAGCGGCGTATTTTCTTCGCTATAATTATTTATAATAATTACCCTTACACAAACTTTGGCTTACTATCCACTAAAAAAAATTATATCCCTGAATTAACTTACTTTGCCAGTTTCTACGATGAAATTTGATCCAAATGACTTCAAATGAAGTCTAACCTAGAAAATGTCATGAGGCACAGCTTCTACTATTGTTAATTAAAAATAAATTTGTTATAATATTCAGTAATGGCAGGTATTAGGTCAGTATAATATCATAAACATACGTTAAGATTCTACTAATAAGTGCGTCGTTTTCGAAGATTTTTTCTGACACTGAAAACACCGGTAGGAACAATTTTCGACAATAAACCCAATAACTTTATACAAAATTGAGGGAACTGGTTGCCCAAGCAGTGATGCAGTACCAACATAACACCAATTACGAAAAAATCTCCGTACTTTTATCTGCCCTGAATTTATAACTGAAGTCTCGAAAAATATTTTTTCACAATGGAGCAATGTTTAACCGCAAGGAGCAAAGTAACCCCGGTTTACGGTAGTTAAAGTTTTACCGTCAAAGAGAACTAAAGAGTCAAATATATGTGAAAGGTTACTTACTTATATGATTGAGCTAGACTATGAAATTGAAAGCTACACCTTCTCTTTGACTTAGTAAATCATATTAATTAGTTTCTTAATTGTGGCTGAAGTGCGATCATGTCTACATTCTTGTAATTTACCGTAATTGATCATTTCCGGTCTAGGGTTGATAATAACTACCTACGGCACATCATTTCAAAGATGTAGTTCAGTTTACTGATTTAAATAATTAAATTTATCAACTTAAAATAAATTATTTGAAAAATATCATGAAGACTTACCTGAGATAGAAGTTGTTTTTCTGTTCGTCGCATCTTCCTTTCACATGACAATTTAACTTAAAAATATGAAAAATGTGTGAGTTCCTCACACTTTATTTCCATCGCAGTAAAAGAAAGAAATGAAAAAAACTAAAAAAAATCAGGGTCCGTATCATAATTCGCAACTTGTTAATTTTTTTCATACCCCTGTCTCTATTGAGTATCAAGGTGGTCTGGTTATAAAACATTTTAAAAATTACTTTCTGTCCACAAAAGTTCCACAAAAACTACATTTCATAGGGCATTTTAACCGTTGTATTTTCCTTCTTCATGTACTCACAAATTGTTCCTTGGATTCAGATAATCTAAACTAACCATATATGAAGAGGTGTATTGAGAGGCGCCTCAGGGGGTCGCACATGTATATTTTGTCCGATAATCAGGCGGCCATCAAGGCTTTGAGTTCTTGTACGTTTGAATCGCGATTGACCTATGATTGTCGGGAAGTTTTGAATGCCGTGGCCAAGCGTAACGTGGTGACGCTGCGTTGGGTGCCGGGGCACCAGGGAGTGCCTGGAAATGAGAGAGCGGATGCCTTAGCAAAGAAAGGTGCAGCCTCTCACTTCATAGGCCCAGAGCCATTCTGTGGAATTGGTGAAGGCTATTATAGAGGTATAGTTAGGGCCTGGGAAGAGGAGGCTAAAACCTCCTATTGGGAGAAGGTGCCAGGCTGTGAACAGGCAAAGAAATTCATTGCCTATTCCAGCAGAAAGGCTGGGAAATATAATAGACTAGGAAGACAGGACTTGAGGAGGGTAGTGGGCCTGATGACTGGTCATTGTAATCTTGGGTATCATTTATCCAAGATAGGAGTTGCTGAAGAGAGCCTGTGTAGATTCTGTCATGAGGCAGAAGAGAAGGCTGAGCATATCTTATGCAGTTGCAGAGTGGTTGGCTGCAAAAGAAGAGCGCTGATGGGTAAGGACGTGTTAACACCTTCTCAGGTAAGTGCATTAGATCCTAGGCAGATCCTGCGCTTTATTGAAAGTGTGGGTCTTGCATAAATAAGGAATAGGGGCAATCACAAAAGATCTTTTAGGTCGCGGTGAGGAGGGGCTGCAGAAGCCTGAACGCCCTGGTTGTAAAGAAGAAGAAGAAGAACCATATATGAAAGCGAAGTAGCACACTGTTGGTGATTTACTCTCGATATTATGCCAGTGGCAAAGGAAAATGAAAATACGACTTAACGTAAAAAGAAAAATATAGTTTAGTGCCGAGTTTTTGTACCATTCATATTTCTGAATTTTCATTAAAATGGTCTCTTTTATTTATTTTGTATTATCGGAAAATTTAGCACTTAAATCAATCTTTTGTTAAAAAAACAAATCTTAAATCTTTTTCGGAAAATTATTTATTTATTATTAACGTAATAGTAATAATTAATTAATAACCCTATAATAAATACTATTTTAAATTATCACAATTTGTATAAATTTTTTTATTTTTTGCACTTGGTTTGTCACTACTGATACACTTGTTCAGGGGTGGATCCAGGACTGATTTTTGGAGAGGCTCCGAAGTTTGGAGTCCTGCATACCCACCCAAACTCGAAATGGCAGGTCTGGGGTTCTCCCGGAAATGTTTGTAAAATGTTAACAAGTAAATATCTTTTTCTGATTACCCTTATACATCTGATGATTACTTTTTAAGTTTATAAATTTTTTGTTAAAAATTAGAAAAACACATCAGGAAATAAGAAAAAAAACGTACACAACATTAATTTATAAGACACCTAGAGTATAATGGTAATTCGTGTGAAAAACATACGCGCACATTATTTTATCAAGACTGGGGAATAAAATAAAAATACAAAAGTTCCTTCTAATTTCTATTTAATACTTAATTGTTAATAATTCTCAACAACATTGATTTTCTTCAAACTTAATATACTGTGTTTCAAGGTCATTATAAACAAGAAAATTGAAAAAAGTTTCGCAAAATGACAGCTAAAAAAATGCAAAAATATTCCGGAAACAGAGGTTGCTCGTGAGATGAGAAAAGTAGGAGTATTACCAATGTTGCTGTGAAATTTCAGACGTTTTAAAGGCAGAAAAGATGTTTCCTTGCCCTCATGTTTGCCTGCGTTAGGTAAAGAAAGATTTTCTTTTTCAAAATTACTTACCTTAAAGGTTATCATGGCGAGGTAATCATGTAAAGGTTAAGTTACTACAATCTTCGATGTATAAAAGACATCACCAATCAGTGAATCTCCGGAACTACAATTCATAGGTCTACGATATTCAAATTTGAGTGCTCACGAAGGATTTTAGAAAATTCACTTTATAACGGCCAAAATCCCGGTAAAATCGTCAAAATTTGTAAAACTATCCCTCCCAAACAATAACATCTTCGTAGGACTGCACAAAATGCGGCAACTATGGGCCGCAGGTGTTAGTGTCGTGTAGGGTTTTTTTGTAGTTTTACTTCGGATTTTTGTGTCCTTTCGGCTAATCGCAGAAGATGACAAGATGGATGAATTTTTTTAGCTTATGAAAAGATGCCATGCCTAAGCGGGATTGGAACCCGCGACCGCCGGGTGAAAAGCCGAGACGCCAACAACTCAGCTACAGCGGCAGGCCGAGTAGCGTTTTTAAAATCAATCTACCAAACTGGGAAAAATCTATGTAATAAAAACGGTTCATCACTAAATTTCGAGAATCACAATGCCTACAAACTTAAAATTTGGCAGGTATGCAACCGCTTAGGATTTAGGACCTCAGTAAGAAAGGATTTTTGAAAATTCAATGTTGATCGGAGAAAACTCCGCAAACGAAATTTCCGTAAAGTTTGAAAATAAACTACTCCTCTCAAACCACAACACCTATGTACGCGAAATTCGGAACGTAAGTCCCTCTTAGGTGTTATATTTTTGAGTAGGTAAGGGTTTTTAAAAATAAAATATAATTAAATCGGAGAAGTGGATTAATCTACATTTTTAACACCTACGCACTGATCACGAAATCTCCGAAACCATACAACTCGCAGTAACTTAAAATGTAATAGGTATGTCCTCCCTTAGAGTTAAGTAACAGCTACCAAAAAATTTTTTTAAATTCCATTTGTATTGGCGATAATCCCAGAAAACTAATTGCAGCACAAAAAAAATTATTTCGTTTCTCCTATACGAAAATACCTTAAAACGTGAAAGTCAGTGTCTGCGCTGTAAGTTAACACATTCTCACAATATTGACAAATTAGGTAAATGTCAACTCATTTATTAAAATCTATTAAGCCGATAAGGCTGTACGAAGCCGAAAAATATACGTAACCTCTTCTGCGGCAGTCGCTTAATATAGAAATCAGTTCAGATAATCTATAAATGGAGTGGTCAGTTTCATAGCGCATTTTACTCGTTTAAAACTTTCCGTTATTTTAGATAGATACTATAGATACGATATTGTGGATAGATACGAGTATTTATGTTAAAAGATATTTATGTTTAATTGAAAAATAGTTATCCATTAATTTTCATGATAATATCTGTAAGGTTATAGCTAGAAGTTAATTAGCCGCTCTGGACTTATTCCCATTTATATGTGTAAATTCGTAACTATCCGATTAGGATTATAAGTCTACTATATGAAAATCTGCCTTTCATTTTCAAAAAAAAAATAATGATACTAATATTATTATTTATCTAGATGTACAGACTTTGAAATCACTAATAGGATGTTACCATTCAGCGAATTGTAGGCTTTTGTAAGAGTATCTTAAACAAGTATAATGAGGACTACACGAATTATCTAGTTTAAACATCGCTCAAGGAATGTGTACATTTCTTTTCTTCTAAAATTGGTTTGTGGGGCTTTACCCCAAAATCTTGACATTAAAGGGGACATGAAGACGTGTGGTTAGCGAAGATGATGGAGAGTAAAAATGATTCCATTATTCGGGTTATAACTTGCAGTTTGCTCTACGTGTAGTGTGGAACTGATCTATAATGTGGAAATTATAAGAAAGAGTACAGTAAAAAAACAAAGAATTACGTTTGGCAACATTGAGATGACTAATAACTACTCTGCTATCCTGTCATTTAAATTTCTCCTCGGATTGGCTTTTCAGTTCCGATTGCCTTCACACGCGTGGCGCGAAATTTAGCCACGCCTCCTCCTCGTTTTATGCACTCACTGTGTGTCAAAAAATTTACAAAAATGTTAAAAAAATGGTGTGTTAATAGTGCACCACATCTAACCAAGTGAGAACTGAGCAAAAAAATAAAAAAAATATTATAAATTAAGGTAGACCTCGTTTTGGCAATTTCTACCGGTCTCCTCACTTGGTGCTTTCAACCGGTATGTGTGTGTGTGTGTGTGTGTGTCTGTGTGTGAACAGAATATCTCAAGAACGGAACATCGTATGAACTTGAAACTTGAAACTTAAGTTACATACCACTACCGGACCCGACACGAACATTTTCATCAAAATCGGTCAACCGGAAGTAGTAGTTTATTCGTATAATTTTTCACTTTTTTGCGATTTTCTCAAAAACTGGTCCTACGATTTTTTTAAAAATCTCCTGGTTTACTCAATTTTTTATTCTCTACAAGATAGGGTAGGCGCCATGTTTGCTGAAATTCTGCGTGAGGCTGTTTTTACGTAAAAACATTTTCTTTTTAAGATTGCGGCTTTAATATGCATTTTAGCGCAAAACGTTATATAATAAAAGTTGTAGAGAATGTAAAATTCTACAACTTTTATTTCAAACATTTTTTTGTATAAACGCTTAGTTTAGCGGTAATTAGCGATTTTCTGTTTTTTTCTCACGAAAACGTGTGAAAAATCGATTTTTTAAGATTTTGGCCTTAGAATGCATTTTACGACAAAAGTGTATATAATTAAATTTATAGAAAATTAAAAGATCTACAGCTTTTATTTAGAGCATTTTTCTCTACAGAGCCTAGTTTAGAGAGAAAGAGTGATTTTCCGTATTTCTAAGCGAAACTGAGTACGATTTTCATTTTGCGTCTTTCACTCATGATTAAAATTAGGTTATGTTTTTGAGGTTAGTTTTTTGTTTATTTCTTATGTTTTATTGCTAATATTAGGTTTATTGTTAATTATTTGCACTGGCAAGAGAAAGTTGAGTGAGTATTTCACACCAGATTTTTAAGTTTATTGTTCATTTTCAATATTTTATACTTTTGGAATTTCATCTGGCATCTTACCGGTGCTATGTTGTTTTGCATCTTACGATGCTTGTTTTATAAGAAGTGATGCGTATGTTTGTAAGTGAACTATGTATTTTTTTTGTGACACAATATGACAAAAATATGCATATTTTTGCCTAACGAGAATCAAACAAGATATTGATTGATATTTAATAATTATTTTTAAAATGTTATAAAATAAAAATTTTATTTTTTAATAACATATTTCCGACTAAATAGACCTAAGTAACGAGAAGAGATATAATGGAAAACGGTATGCAGAATCGTCAAACATTAAAATAATTAAAAACATTAAAGTAAAAATACTTGTCATTATACCCCTTGGTTTAATGTAGAATTGTAAAATCCGAGTTTGGGGATGACCGTTTAACCCCATCTCGACTGTGAATGACCAATATCTAAAAAATGGAAAAGTTACTGTTACGCGGTTTTCGTCAAACTTCAAAGAGAAATTATTAGGGATGTAATGAGCGGGAACGCGAAGGAACGGCCCACACAGGTTTAGATCCGAGATTCAGGCTATTGTGGAAAATCATAGAAATACAACTAAACTAATTGTGCTTTTCATACAATATCAAAAATTATCAGCGTTCTCACACTAGAAAATTTACGTCTTCACAAGTGGAAAGAATGGCATGTATACCATTTTTGACCACGAGATCATTTGAAAATTGTCGCAGCATGTAGGACGGCGCGGCGTAAGTATTGTTAATTGACTCCAAAATATATTTAGTTAAAAAGTTATATCTAGTTAAACTTTAATTTTTAATAACAACACTAATAGTTAAAACAGTCCAAATATTTTAGATGAAGTCCAATAACTTTACTGTAAAAAAAAGCATAAAGACTACTTCAGAAAAATCTTTTAATTGATTATAATAATTACAAGTATGTATTTTTATAGTATCTACAATAATTTGTAAAAGTATGCCAATTTATGTATACGAAAATTACGCGAAAATATTTTTTTACATAGTAAATATATGGATTTTCTGTAAATAGAACACATTTTTAATAAATTAAATAGTTTTGTTTACCTAGAAGCAGTAAAATAATGTAAAACAATACTTACTTGTGTTTGTGAAGTAGGCCGAAAGCGTCCCAAATATCAGGACAAGGTAACAACTGAGTTTCACCATTTCGTTGTCGCTAGCGTGGGATGTTCTTGTTCAATGAAGTGATGTAGCTCCTTGCAATGAAGCTATAGTCGGCGCCGTCACAAGGTCGTGATGTGAACTTCTTCCTTTATATTTCAATACGTCATTATATCCAGAAAATAATTTACGCACTCTTTGTTATCACCATTATTTACTTACATTCCTCTTATTCTATAAATTAATTCGATGTTTACCAAATAACTGTCAATTGTGTACATTGAGGCTAGGTTGTACTATGTACCTGTCACTGTAAAACGTCAGATTCAGTTTAATGAAGGCAAACCAAAACTGAGAGGTCATGCTTATTTTTATTGTGAAATGTTTCTAATGGCTCCTGTTTTATTGTCAATCTGAACAACGTAACATTTATATTATTATGTCTGGGTTTATAACATACGTTATAGGTAGCGAACCTCCTGTTAATCCTGTTAACTGAGACAAAAGAACTCGTTTAGGATACAGACGATCAGAGTTTTGGATTATAAATTGCATTTTTTTTTAAGTCAAGGTAAGAAATTATTTACAAACACAGTTCATGAACTTATCAACGGGTATTTTATTAAAATACTATGGTATAACATGAACTAATCAGAACATTCGGTGTATTTTATTGGGATTATGTGAGATTACTATCTTAAAATAAATTAAACTCAGTGTTATGTTGTGTATCATTAAATTCTATTACCATTTATGTATTACCATTTTTAGGTATGAGATATTAATGGCCCATCTCAGATTACCTAGATCCCATTGAATAACCTCCACTGTCGCTTGTCATTTTATTAGAGGTACACTAATTTTATTATTAAGTCAGAAGTCCCGTATATGAAATAGAACGATTGAAGTACCGGGTCATCGAGAAAGACTGCATTCATTTAAAAAAATTACGGTTTAAAAACTACTGGAGATAGTCATAATTTAAAAAAATTATGAACAGAAAATAACATTCGAACCAAAAACCAGTGTACAACAGGAATTTACCGATGAAGATCGGAAACAAAGATCGGAATGTTTTAAGAAAGTGTGGGCAAAACGAAAGGAAGCCACGCTTAGGAGAGCGCGCTTTTCAAAGAACCCAGCACTGGAACAGACCTTAACTTGAACTGGAGTGATCCTATGAGGTCTCAAAAGTAAAAAAAAAAGCCGGCCGCGTTGGCGATGTTGGTAACGTGCTCGCCTCTCATCACGCGGTCTTGGGTTCGAATCCCACTCGGGCATGGCATTTTTTCATACGTTACAAAAAATTCATTTCATCCTTCACCGTCTGCATTAGCAGCAATTTGCAGAACAGTCGGACGTTAAAACAAAAAAAAAAAAAAAAAAAAAAAAAAAAAGTAAAAAACAAAAACAAAATGAACAAAAAAACAGAAAATATTAAATTTTATTTGTTAGTACGACTATACCGCAAATTGAACTAATTGATTTGGATAACATTTACATAATTTAACAGCAACGGTGCTCCTCCTCATTTCAGTGTTCTAGTGCGCCACGCCCTCAATGAAAGGCTCCCTGACCGATGGATCTGTAAGGCCGGTCCTGTGCTTTGACCTTCGTTCGAGGAGTCCAAATTTAACCCCACTTGATTTTTTTTCCTAGGGTTATGTTAAAAACCATTTCTATAGTGAGAAGATTCGAAATGTGAATAATTTACGTCAAAGAATTTCTACTGCTGTAGCTTCGGTCACGGTCGATATGAAATGTGTGTGCAGAGAAACCAACGGTACTCGTATAGAAACTCATTAAGTTGTAAAAAAACTTTAATATTTTCTGTTTACAATAATAAAAAAAAATATGACTTTATCTTCAGTAGTTTTTAAACTGTAATTTTTTAATTGGATGCAACCTTTCTCGATGACCCGGTACCACAAAACTTACCTATTCCAATCGTTCTAATATCCAGTTTAAAAAAGCTTGAAAAAAATAACAAGTAATATAGCCTAGGTCCTAATATTAGGATAAGTTATTATAAAGGTTAAACCCCTGGTAGCTTCAGTGGATTGGTGATTGAATACTACACAAGACAATAAATAAGTGGATTTGAGTGATTTCCAATCGTATGATGTACAATTTTATTTGTACCGTTCATTCCCACTGGATCGTCAAAAAACACGAAAATGAAGCCGATGTGACACTAAAATAATATTTTTTATTATTTTATTTCCTAAATCTCAGATCATGTCAATTATTTATCATCAGAATAATAACAATAATGTAATTTACTTTTATAAATTTGGGAGAAACTACCTCGAACACATCTTTTGAACGGTTAAAAAAATATTTTCAATTAGTTTATAAAAGTTAGTATATAATTTAAGTAATAAAAGATTATTTTCGCAGCATAGTGCTAAGTAGGTTTTAAACCGATTCAGTCAGATTATTTTTATAATATTATTTATATGTATTTATTTGTTATCTATAAATAAAAATTATTAATGCAGTGGAAAATGTTATTACCTGTCTACTTAGGCTATATTAGAAAAATTACGAGCTAATTTTCGTGTGCACGACAAACACGACTGCATAGGTTATGTGTTGAAATCTAATAAATATTAGTATTATTTAAACTAATCGTTTATACAACGTCAAGATGTGAAGTTGCTTTTGTCAAATAAGTTTATTGCTACATAAGCTTAGTTAATTTAACTACCGAGAATCGCTTTTATGCCTATTAGATAACTTTTTACGATCATAGGCCTACGTATCATTTGCTAACTTCATAGACTATATTTATTGAGACACTCGATGATTATTAAAATAATAGAGAGAAAATGTAAATGTTCTCACTATTATTAAATGTAAAATTTTTAAATTTTTAAAATGTAAAACTTCTGTCTAGTAAAATTAAATTCTGCAATATATTTATTTATTTATTTAAATAGGCTACATCTAAAGAGATAAAGGGGTTTTGTCGAATTTGGTATCAGCTCCCACTGAACTGTTCGCGGTCCAATATTTTTTAAACGAATCTCTCCACATGCAGATTTTCTATCGCCCATCGTTACTTTTACCAAATTTTCGATTAACGCAGAAAATAGAAAATTAATGGTTTTTGAAGATTTGATAACGAAAACAAGTTATGACAGGCAGTTATCACCGTAGTGTTTTTCTATAAATTTATAAAATAACATATATCTTTAACTACAATACCCACCAAAACAAAAACAATATAAAAAAATAAATAAAACAAAATATCAACCACTCTGTTTAAATGTTAAAATACTGTAATATGAAGTCGAACTCACGACAACGGATCCGAAACGGCCGACAACAATGTTGGTAACATATCATTTCAGTTATTTTGTACGTTTTTATTTTGTTTAAATTTATTTATTTAAAGTCGCATCAACTGCTTGGTTATTAGCGACTGAGTTGGATTATGTTAATGTAACTGTGGGTTTTAACTAGTGAAAATTTCCAGACCCTGGCCGGGAATCGAACCTGGGACCTCTGCATGGTAGGCTAACCTTTACTCTACAGAGTCGGATCTTTGTACTCTTACATGTATGCGCAAGTCTTAGCTGTCCAGCAGATTCAATTTTAGTTAAGCCTAATGTTATCCAGCCAACAACTACAATTTTTTTTAATTTAACCCACTCGTTATCAACACAATCAGGCCGCTTCCATAGCGTTGTGGTTAGCGCATTGGCCTGCCACACGGAGGTCCCGGGTTCGATTCCCGGCCAGGAGTAGTATGTAAGGGGGGATACTGCGTTGACGCCATTTTGTTTTTTGTGTTAAGAGTTGGGAATCTGTCTTGAGTGTTAGGCCACGCCCCTGGCCACGCCTTCGACCAATCAGGGCGCTCCGCCCGGATCACGTGATGCGCATGCGCCGAGCGGGCAGAGTCCCGAGGCCCGAGGCCCGAGTCCCGAGGCCCCGCGCTTCCTGCGTTGACGCCATCTTGTTTTTTGTGTTAAGAGTTAGAGAGTTGGTGGGGTCAACGCAGAGTTCTTCCTGCATCGCCGCCGGTGCCACGCCCTCGACCAATCAGAGCACAGCGTCCGGAGGGGAGGGAGGTGACCCACCCGTGGGAGGGGGGTCGTCTGTCTCGAACGGGGGGGCCACGCCTTCGACCAATCAGGGCGCTCCAGCCGGATCACGTGGCGCCCGGTGGAGGGGAGGGAGGTGACCCACCCGCGGGAGGGGGGGGGTCGTCTCGAACGGGGGGGGGACCACGCCTTCGACCAATCAGGGCGCTCCAGCCGGATCACGTGATGCGCGCGCGCCGGGCGGGCAGAGTCCCGAGGCCCGACGCCCCGCGCCGGCGGCGAAGCGGGAATGTTAGGAATGTCGTTACGCCCCACACGATTACCCACCACCTGTTCTTCGTCTAATAAGCATCTGCAGGACGGGTGGTGGGAATACCGTTCACTTACCAACACATGCTCACTGCCCGCATGACAATTAATAGCCACCATCTGGTGTTAGACTGAGTAACAAGCATCTGCACACTGTTTTCTTCTATACACGCCCACATGACAATTTGATTAAGTGTGCCAGTTGTGACTAATAGCCACCATCTGGTGTTCGACTTTAGTTAACAAGCATCTGCATCCGGTATAAAATTACACCTGCCCTCACAATCTACTATCCACCATGTGGTATGAAAATAATTTGCTGGATCACGTGATGCGCGCGCGCCGGGCGGTCAGAGGCCCGAGGCCCCGCGCCGGCGCGAGGTTCCACCCGCGCGCTGAATCCGTAGGTCTCAGAGAGATTCTGCGTAGCGTGCAAGACCTCAACGGGTTGTCGTGCAAACCCCGGCGAGGCCCGAGGCCCGACGCCCCGCGCCGGCGCGAGGTTCCACCCGCGCGCTGAATCCGTAGGTCTCAGAGAGATTCTGCGTAGCGTGCAAGACCTCAACGGGTTGTCGTGCAAACCCCGGTCAGTTGTAATCATGACACCGTTGATAGTGGTCGTCTTTTGTGTCGGTCTCGCTTCTGCGACGACGTCCATCTCTACAACAACCATAGAATACCTCCAAACATTCGGGTATCTAGCGCCAGAGACGAACGTCTCACTCATCGACCCAGAAACCATCAAAATCGCCTTGAAGCAATTCCAAGAATTTTATGACTTACCGATCGATGGAGCGGAGAACGAGAACACCACCTATTTGATGACACGACCAAGATGTGGTGTATTCGATTTGGCATCCGCCTATAGGACCGCACCGTATCCGTGGAGGAAAAACAATTTATCATGGCATTATAGCTTGGCCACACCCGAAATGGTGACGGCAACCGAACGAGCGTTTGAAATCTGGTCAAATTCGTCAGGACTGACATTCCACCGGAGCATCGTGAATCCTGATATTATTATATCAAACAGACTCATCCTTCACAGGCACGCGACACCTTCAATGGGCATGTGTCCTATCCGTTTCGATGGACGAGGTGGAACGTTAGCACACGCGTTTTTCCCCACCAGAAACAACAGTGCTGTGGAGATTCACGTGGATGCGGATGAACAATGGGATTATAATGTGGAACGACCATCTACAGGAAGCAATTTCTTATCGATGATGATACACGAAATCGGACACACGTTGGGAATCGAACACTCTACCGACAGACGTGCTGTCATGTATGCGTACTACAGCGGCTACACTCGTCTAGCAGAGGATGATATCAATGCCGTTCAAAGTCTTTACGGAAGACCGAGACCTCCACCACCACCACCACCACCACCACCACCAACACCACCGCCTACTACCGCTACAACAGCCGCCACCACTGTACCACGAAGAAACAGTACCACTCCTCCACCAACTGGTGGTGATAGCTCTGAACCGAAAGCCTACGTTTGTCAGTATACCGAGAACATGATGAAAATGGTCGTCATCAACAATAGGTTCTACATTCTACACGACAAATTTGTATGGTCATTGGACATCGACGGGGAGTTTCATCATGCGAAAAAGCCACTGGTGCTTACCGACTGGTTGAAGTTTCTTCCATCAAAGTTTAACATTACAGCGGTGTATCAAAGACCGAACGGACAGGTAGCCATGTTAGTAGACGGGAGGACATTGTACGTATTTGATATGCACAACCTTCAACTGGATACTGGATATCCAGTTTCGGCCGCGAAACAATTCGGTATACCAGAAATGAGTGTTATACACACCATCATCAATACGTACACGGGCAAGACGTACGTACTATACAACGATATATTCTATGCCGAAATAGACGAGAATGATTTTTCGGCACGTGAATTTGGTACGATTACCAAAATATTTCCTGGAATTCCACTCGGTCTTGACTCTGCTTTGCGCTACACAAACGGAATACTCTACTTCTTCAAAGGGAATATCATGTACGAATTTAGCGAATTTTCGGGTAAACTCCTGCGAGCCGGCAAGATCGATTATACATTGTTTGGAATAAACTGTTATAATAGTGTGATTATGGATCAGTTCCGCAATATACTTTTGAAGTACAATGTATCGCCTAAAAAATGGGAATAGAGCAGACTTGTCATCACGCTCCCCGCCCTCTCTGTTACAATACCACCCACGCTTAGAGTAAAACTGTTTCAGTCATCATGAGACAGCAGATAGCGAAAGAACTGCACAAACCGGCCCGACGTCACTTCACCACGCGAAGGGTCGAGCTGAAAGGTGTAGACGATCTGTATCAAGGCGATCTGGTAGAAATGATACCGTACGCCAAGGTGAACAAAGGTTACCGCTATATAATGACCGTTATCAATTGTTTTTCCAAGTACGCTTTTGCCGTTCCGCTAAAGACCAAGGGCGGAGCCGGTGTGGCCGCCGCACTGCGGACGGTATTGAAGAGCGTTAATCAAACGCCGCGACACTTTCAAACCGATCAGGGTACGGAATGGTACAATAGTACCGTACAAGGAGTATTTAAAAAACACAGCATAAACCACTACAGCACTTACTCGGACAAGAAGGCGTCCATAGTGGAACGGTTCAATCGAACGTTGAAAGAGAAGATGTGGCGTCAATTCACGGCGCAAGGTACATACAAGTGGGTGCATTTACTGCCCAAGTTGGTCGCCGAATACAACAACACGGTGCACCGCACTATACAAATGAAACCTGCCCAGGTGACGAAGAGAAACGAAAAAAAAGTGTTGCGTGCAATCAACGAGGCTACGTATAGGAAAAAAGTACCGCCGAAATTCAAGGTGGGCGATCAGGTGAGAATCAGTAAGTACAAGAAGACTTTCGCCAAAGGCTATCTTCCCAATTGGACCAACGAAATATTCACTGTCGATACGGTTAAACCTTCACGTCCCACCACTTATCTTTTGCGTGATGTACGGGGTGAAGTGTTGAAAGGTGCGTTTTACGAACAAGAACTGAGCAAGACGAAGCACGGAGATGTGTACCTGGTCGAGAAAGTGCTACGCCGACGAGGTGACAAAGTGCTGGTCAGGTGGTTAGGATTCGATTCCACACACGATTCGTGGGTCGACAAAAAAGATGTACTCTGAGAGCATTTGCATACGATGATCATTCCAAATGGAGATACGCACTGTACAACACAAGGCGAAATTACCGCTATTGAATTTTGACGAGTACATTGGTGGTGGTGGTGACCAGATGGAGAGCAGACACAGCGCTTTACTACCGAACAGTATAAGGTGTATCGCGTGCGGTCCATCCAACTGTGGTAAGACCAATGCCATATTCAACCTGTTGTTCGCCGACAAAGGACTATGTTTTGAAAACCTGTACGTGTTCAGCAAGTCGTTGTACCAAGCTAAATATAGATTTTTGCACGAGATAATGGCTAAGGTACCGGAAATCGGATACTTTGCCTGCAGCGAAAACGAAGAGGTGATCAGTCCCGCCGACGCCAAGCCGAATTCGGTTATGATTTTCGATGACGTTGCGTGTGAGAAACAAAACAACATAAGAAGCTATTTCGCCATGGGACGTCATAACAATGTGGACAGCTTCTACCTGTGCCAGACTTACAGCCGCATTCCAAAACAGCTGGTACGTGACAATGCAAACCTACTGATACTGTTCCGACAGGACGACCGGAACCTGAAACATGTGTACCACGATCATGTAAACACCGATATGACGTACGAAGCGTTCAAGCGAATATGTAGAAGAGCGTGGTCCGATCACACGCATGGATTTATCGTGGTGAATAAAGAGTGTGATATGGACAAGGGCAGGTACCGAGTGGGATTCGATCGTTTCATCACACTCAGTCATGACTGAGATAGCAAACTATCCGGATCAACGACACTTTCTGGTGGCGCGCACACCAAAAACGCGTCCGAAAGCCAACCTCTGCACGTGGTATTTTGAAGAGAAGAAAAATTTCTGTGGCAATTACTGCAGCCGAACGCGGGATAAGAGCGCATATCACCCAAGATGTTGGAGACACGCGCTGACACCGAGACGGTCACATCGACCGATTATCGTTGTAATGATCACAGCGGACGGGAAGATTTACAACAAGTCGCTATGGTTGAAATTCATCGCCAAGTGTCAACAGAAAAACGTTCCGTTACGACTCTGCCTTTACGCAGATTGTATGTTTAAGACGACCGTACGTCACCCGTGGAATTTCATTTCACGCTTTAGACCGATGCCGAACATGTACCGCGGGCGGAGCGACATATCATTAATTAACGCGCACGGCTCAATGAACTATGTGACTGTAGTTATGGAGATGATGACATATGCTTGTGACATCGATCATGCACAATCCTGCATCTTGATCACCGAACGCACGATTCCGATCCGATCGCCCGTCACCGTCTACAAACAAGCGCGCTTGTACGGTGACAAATGTGTGCTGGACCCTAGCTATAACGTTCGATTCAGCGGCGACATCCTCCCACTACCTAGACGCCGAGCTAATACAGAGTTTGGTCTTGTCAATTGTCGCGGTCAAGGGCTTTTAAGTTGTACGCTCCTGAAGGCTGCACTCCCTACTCTGCGTCCATACTGCCACCTGTTCGGGTTGGGCTGGGACCGAGTGGATAGGGTGTACAAAGTGGTCGACCGCCGACTTTTTCACAAATGGACCGAATACGTTGGTGCCTATCCAGACGAATTCTGGTTAATGAATTCTTTTCTGATTCATCTACACAAGACGGTGCAACGTCCAATCCGAGAACTGAAGCGATATATGGCCGACCTGCCGGTAAAGGATAATACGGTGATTGCCGAAATCGCAGAGTATCGAGACGGAGTGAAAAGAAGCGCTGTGTTTTCGTCATTGCTTACGAAAAAGAAAATTTATCCTGCCGATAATACGGTGACAAAATACTACGGCAGTATGAAAGGGGTTAAAAGTAAAGTAATCGAGACTCATCTGCACCGTGTACTACGATTTCTACACAAACATAAGCGAAGAGCGCTGTTTTTCAGAAACGTTCAATTCGATGTACCAGCGAACGTCTAATCCTACCTACAGTCTGGTATCTAGGTACCTACAATCAGATTTCTAGGTACCTACGGTCTGGTATCTAGGTACCTACAATCAGATTTCTAGGTACCTACGGTCTGGTCTCTAGGTATCTACCTACCATTCCGTTCATTAGTCGATATGACGTCGGCACGAGAACAAGTGGCTATGGACATTGATCGACTGACTCAATCGATAAAACGAAAGCACAGAGCTATGCAACAAGGTGAGCTCCAAACCGATCGTGTCATGGCGAAGAAATTGAGACCGCTTATAGAACCGCTGCAGGAGATTGCTACGAAAATAAAAATCGAAGATGAAAAAGTAGAAGTTAAAAAGGAAGAAGGAGAAGAAGAACAGCAGCAGCCGAAGGACGAACCGTTCGATTACGGACGCATGGGAGCGCTTGCGAAGAAATACACCAATATGGCCAACACTTCGACAAATAGAAGCGAGTTCGACCATACATACGGTATACATTTTAATCCGAACACCGAGCGGTGGCAAATTGGTGATTCGGTTATATCGTTCGATGGAGATCAAGTACGCTTGGATAATGGTAAACAGTTTTTCGTCGGTACCCGTGGGCTGTACGAACTGCTGTTCAAGTCAAATCCGGTCGGGTACAAAGATAGGGACTTGAGACGTTACAAACAGATACTTTCAATCAGTGAAGCGCACCTGGATGGGCTGGGACGGGTGAAACGTAACTCGAGCAGCAAGTATAAAAAAGTAATCTCACAAATCTTCCCGCCGACCAGTAAGTCGAAAACGGGAAAAGGAATGTCAATCCAACATTCAAGCGCTCCGGTAAAATACATGTATTACGACAATGTAAACGAAATATGTGATCGTCTGCGCTTACTGATCTCGTCCAAGGAGGCCGGACACACTGGTCATGACGTGGAGATCGCGTCGATCATAGAGGAACTGCGAGAGAGACGTGTTATTGAGGGTGGTGATCTGAAGATTTCTGTATCAGTGTTGAGATGAGTGTAGACAAATTCGGACGGTATGAGGGCGGTGGTCGTGGTGCGGCGCGTGGGCCGCCCGGCGAAGGTTTCAAATTGACCGGCGACGGTGAATTCGACATGGAGCACCGATCGTTGCGCAATGTGGCCAACAGGGAACAGATGAAAGACCACGATGCCGTAAATTTTCATACGCTTATGAAAACGGAGCAGAAAATTAACAGCTTTGCTGTGATGAAACACAACGAACTGGCACAGCAAATTGTGGATGTATACGTAAAATTAAAATCTCATTACGAAGAGCAAGCAAAGAAGTCATATGCTGATATGGAGCATTATGTGAAGAGTGTAATGCACGACCATAAATTGGAAGCCATCAAGCAGATAGAAGGAGCATTCAAAAGAGTCGAACCGTTGGTCGAGTCGGCGATATCATTACGTGCAGAAATGGAAGATAAAATCAGAACAATTGTGGACGAGAAGATCGCGTTTTACAACAGAGGTGAGACTTATCTGCATCCCCCCGATGCGTTCAGTCCTTCTGTGGAGTTTGACCCGAAGGCATCTAGTAATGACCCCGATAAGTTCAGTCCTTCTGTAGAGTTTGACCCGAAGGCATCTTCTAGTAATGACCAGACGACGGAGCATCAGAAAACAACGGAGTAGACGGTACAAGCGGAAATCAGTCAGTTTAAAGACGGGATCTGGAGTGTTAACATCGGTCGCGAGAAAAGTAATAAGCAGCGCTGTCGAAGGAATCGGTGACGTTGCGGGAACTGTGTTGAACAAAGCGGTCGACTTGCTACCCGTCGAGCTACATATACCCGGATACCAGTATTGCGGACCGGGCACCAAATTGGAAAAGCGGTTGCGGAGAGGCGACCCGGGCATAAATCCGTTGGACGCAGCGTGCAAGCAGCACGATATAGCTTATAGCAAGTACAGCGATACAGCGCACAGAGCGGTCGCCGACAAAGAATTGGCGGAACGCGCCTGGACACGAGTGAAAGCGAAGGACGCGAGTTTAGGGGAAAAAGCGGCCGCTTGGACAGTCACTAACCTCATGAAAACCAAAGCCAAAATGGGTGGTGGACTCAGGAGAAGAAGAAGAAGAGTTCGTGGGAAAAAAAAGAAGACGACGAGAGCGGCGTTAGCCGCACTGCGCCGTCTAAAGTCTATGGTGGGTAAAGGTCTGTACCTACGTCCGTACCCGAAGAGCGGTGGTGGAAGAAAAAAAAAACATCCTCGCCGTCGCCGCTAACCAATATCGACTTGGTTAACTATGCGCGAGCACTGAACATTCCACTGCGCGGAGTGTACATGAGAGACCGGCTGCCCGCGCGTCCGCTTCGCAATGAAATTGTCATCGTCAATCTGGACAGTGTTCGCGGACCGGGAACGCATTGGGTGTGCTACCGGAAACAAGGTACGGTGATCAATTACTTTGACAGCTTCGGTAACCTACCACCGCCCGAAGAATTGATCCAATACTTTGGCCAGCAGACCAGCGTTTTTTACAATTACTCAAACTACCAATCGTTAGACACTGTGATATGCGGACACCTGTGCCTCTTATTTTTGGCGAGCGTGTTGCGTTAGTATCGAGTCGGATGCACACGAGTAACGACGACGACGACGACAACGACAATGTTTTGCCTGAGCCATAACCAAAGCGTTTTAACGTGCGATCTCTTTCTCCGTTGGAGTTGGTCGGCGACTGGGAAATCGGACTGATCAACTTGTCCACCTACAATTCGATACCGAACGTGGAAGACGGCGTGAACAACTGTTTTGCGTACAGCAACACCGACAAACGCATACTACTGCCCGAGGGTTCGTACGAGATCAATGACATCAACAACTATATCATCGATCGTTTGGCGAAAGGAGAAAAGATAAAACTGATTGCAAACAACAACACTTTGAAATGTGAAATCGAAACGAACCAGAAGATCGACTTTAGCGTACCGAACTCTATCGGATCGCTGCTGGGCTACGAAAGGGTCGTGCTGGAAGCCAACAAAAAGCACACTTCTCAACATCCCGTGTCCATAATAAAGGTGAGCACGATACGTGTAGAATGTAATATCGCCCGCGGGTCTTACAGCAACGGAGTGGAAGGACACACGATCCATGAGTTTTTTCCGTCCGTAGCACCCGGCTTCAAAATAGTAGAGTCACCGCCCACCGTGATATACGTACCGGTGAACACGAATCGTATCCACCACATTACAGTACGGTTGTTGGATCAGGACGGACGTCTGATAAATTTTCGCGGAGAAACCATCACGCTACGTCTTCATTTGCGTCGAAGAGCAGCAGCGGTATAAAAATGGGACTGGTATTCAAGTCGTCCAAGGAGGTCAGTGCACCGTTAAAATCGGTCAGTAGCCGTACGACAACGGCTGAGTTGACACCGGAGAACAAGGCGTTTCTCCGTCGAATAGGATTCATAGTGCAGGAGCAGCAGCAGCAGCAGCACCAACAACAGGAATAATATGTCGTCGATTTTGGGTGTAAGCGACAAGTACGAAATAGACGATACCGTGCAAAAGTTTGAAGAGCACGTACATCTACCGTACGCCTCGCAGACATTAAACAACAACGATGAAATCACGATTCCTATACACCAACAAGACGTGTACACACTTCCGTCCAAAAGTTATATCTACGTGGAAGGTACAGTGACTGCGGTGACCGCGACCGCGGCCGCGGCTGACGTGCAACTGGTAAACAATCCGGTAGCTTACCTCTTTGACGAGATACGATACGAGATTGGCGGTATGGTAGTGGACCGAACAAAAAATGTGGGTGTGACGACCACCGTGAAGAACATACTGTCGGCGCGGCTGAGTCAGAAGCACACATTGGAGAACGCCGGGTGGAAGATCGGGGCCGATCCGATCACCGTCACCGATAACAAATTCTCTTTCTGCACACCGCTGCGAATGTTGATGGGTTGGGCGGAAGACTATGGAAAAATCATACTGAATGTGGACCAAAAACTCACTCTGCTGCGCGGATCGAACGACGCTAATGTGGTTGTTACAGAGGCGGCGACGAATAAAGTGACCTTTACTCTTACAAAATTGCAATGGGTGGTACCCTACGTGTCGGTGGAGGACGCCTACCGCCGCAACCTCCTGAAGATGACGGACGTTGACCGTCCGATTGCTATGCCGTTTCGCACCTGGCAGATATACGAGTATCCCGTACTGCCCACCGCCACGCATCACAACTGGGTGGTGAAGACCACCACGCAGATGGAAAAGCCGCGGTTTGTAGTGCTCGCCTTCCAGACGGGGCGTAAAAACAACCAGACCGTGAACAATTCGTACTTTGACTTTTGCGATCTCAAGAACGTACGGTTACACCTGAACGAACAGTATTATCCGTATATGAACCTTATGGGTAACAAGGCGGTGCTCTACAACTGGTACTGCAATTTCATAAACGTCTATTACGGGCGGGACGAGGAAGGACCATCCCTGTCGCTGGCGACATTTTCTACCAAGACGCCTTTAGTCTTCATCGACTGCTCGCGCCAAAACGAATCGCTCAAGGTCGGTGCGGTCGACATCCGCTTGGAGTTTGAAACGAACACAAACATCCCAGCAAACACCACCGCTTATTGTATCATCATTTACGATTCGGTTGTGCAGTACACTCCGCTGACCACCCAAGTCACCCGCTTGATGTAAGCTCAGTCCTTCGGCTTCGCTCGACATGGCAGGTGGTTGCGGTGTGATCGAGTTTCACGCGTTCCGTGACAACCGCAATGATTTTATCGTCAAAGAGCTGGTGCTGGTCGACGAGCGGAAACACTTTACCCATCTGTTTTTCCGTCCGCCATACGCGAAAACACTGTTGGACAAGAGCCATCGACGGACGGTCGAATGGCTTGAGACCCGTTACCACTACATTAAATGGGAACACGGTGACGTAGAATATTCCGAGGCGGCGATGAAGCAGCTTTGCGCGTACTTTCATACGATATACACCAAAGGTTTGGAGAAGGTGCGTTTCTTACAAAGGTTTCACAATAATGTGAAACAGATACCGGACACGGCGCCAAAACCAACATTCAACGATGACACATTGTCCTGTCCGGTGCACGCCAACGGTGTACGGTGCGCCCTTCAATCGGCCGTTTTCCACATGGAGTGGTTGAAACAACTGTACGACTATACGCGTGAAAGTAACCGTTTGCAATCGTTGATGGACGCCTCGTCGACGAGACTTCCGGCGGGCGGCAATTGCGAAGAGTTGGCCAAAGCCGGTTTTCACTACGATACGACGATAAACAAAGTGGTGTGTGCGTGGTGCGGAGACTTTTATGACTGGCACATTGCCTGTGTTAAATATTACGTGCGCAACATTCCGATCGAGTTTGATGTCATTATACCACGGTTATAATTTATTCATAAAAAGAAAAAAATCATATGTGCATTAGGCCTATCGGGGAAAGCACGTTAAAAAAAACGCGCCATACTTCCGGCCTCTTGTGGGCGGTGTGGAACTGGAAGTCAGTCGACGGGTGATCATTGCACCGTCAACATGAACACGGTACGTGACGTACGCGTCAAAGTGGGAGATAAGCTCTACAATCCGACAAACTATACTTTGAACGCGAACAACGTACTCATTGTCGACCTCTGCCGGCACGAGTTTAGTGCGGGTGGAGATAACGTGAAAGTGTGTGTGAGCTTTAAAAACTGCGAGAAAAGGTACTGGTGCAAGTTCAAGACTGAAAACCGTCATATCAACATAATCGGAAGAGAAACAATTATATTCTCTGGTTTCGACGACGACGACGACGACGACGGTAGCGTAAGAGCGTACAAATTGAACGATTCGACTCAATTGGATTTGGACGACGGCACTTTGAATAGGCTCGCAAGTTCAGGTGGCAACAATGTGCTAAACGTCACGGTTTACGAGGCTATAAGGAAACAACAACGGTTTCAAAGAATGGTGTACGACGGCGGATACGATACTGTAGACGGACCGGCAACAAGGCCGCTATTGGTAGCGCACGAAACGACAGAGCGGTCGGACATCGCTTACCACAGCACTACAGATTACCTCCAAGGTCGTTTTTGTACAAATTTCTCTATAATCATGCATAAAAACTACAGCGGCGGCGGCGGTGGTCAACAAAAACCATACATTCGTGTATTCTGAGATTAACAGAGTTGCCATGCCACCATCAGCAGCAGCCGTCGACGACCCGGAACGTTTAATAGCGATATCCGCACGCAAACGTCGTCTCAATCGGAAAAAAAATTTACTCGTTTACATGTTCGCCAAAGTGATCATGGACAAGTGTTGTTGGAGCAGCGGTGGTGGTGGTGGCGGACGCTAAATATGAACACTGTTCACGTGCAATAGGCCTACGGGGGAGAGCACGTAAAAAAAAAACGCATCCGCCTTCCGGCCTCCCGGGCGATGTGGAACAGGAAGTGGTTATAAATACGACCGGTCCGTCTGACGTCAGCGCAGTCGTTCGTTCGACGGTGAGCGGTGGTGGTGGTGGTGGTGGTATGGACCCCCGACGACCTCGTGAGATCGTCGCGGAACACGACGTCCGCCAACTGCAGGAATGGTACGTAGAGATCGACAGACTTATCGAACATCGATCGATCGGTACGCAGGAGGAGGCGACAGACGGAGCGGCGCTGAAAAGACTTTTCCTTCGATCCGTACCGATCCGATCGATCGAAGAATACCTCGCCTTCAACGCGCCGATCAACTTGGATCGGTCGACGTTGTACAGACTGCTGGACGACGCGTATAGCGCGTAACAAACGACGCGCGCGCGCGCTTGTCGGGGGGCCTCGGGGCGTCGGGCCTCGGGCGCCCGATGTCTAGAGAGTGGTGGGAGAGAGACAGGCTGGCGCGCGCGCGCGCGATCACCGCTCATTCCAGCATGGAACGTGTATACCATTGCAACAGCCTGCGGAAAGAGTCGTGGTGCGTGACACTTAACACGCTACTACTGACAAACAACGGTCCATCCGATCTGCTGCGCCACTTGTATCGATGGTCGATGATGTTCAACAACGACGACGTGTGTTTCTGGTACGGCAAGGTGTACGACGAAGACTGGATCAGCATCCGATATGTCAGCGTCCGTCGTATTTTAACTGATATGATTGACTGCTACAACGCTGGAAAGGACAACACATTAAGCAGGGTGTTCCTAACTCCGGACGGATTCTCTGCGTACCACGATCGGGTGCGGAAGGCGCACGGCCCGCCCTAACCACCCACCCACCCACCCACTCTCCCGATGGGGATCGACTTTAAAACAGCCCTTTTCAGGGCTACCTAATTTACCGCTCTTGAGCGACTTCGCCTACAACCATGCGGGCTATACCTTATTTTATTATGATTGATAGGATAGTAGGACGATATAGGAACAATATTTTTAATCGTGAGTGTATGTGTGTCACAAACAGCGCCGTCACCTCTTTTTGGCTTCGGACATGCTACCCCCAAGAATATGAATATTTACGCACGCGTACACGGATGCGAATAGACATATCTTATAGAGATAGGCGGGTTTACGGTGTTTGTGTGTGTGTGTGTGTGTGTGTGTGTATGTGTGTGTGTGTTTGTAGTTCTCAAAAGAACTGATTTTATTCTTCTCGTCCAGTGTTTTGGGATGTAGAAACGAGGTCTTCATAGGCTAAGTGCACGCCTATTGCCCCATTCATCCAGTCGACATCATCTCCGTACTCCTCCTGATCGGCCAGCCAGCTGATTGCATCGTATAACGTCTGCATTCGAGTGCGCATCTGTTGGCTACCGAATGATGTGGACGGTTGTTGCTGCAGTTGGATTGCACGCATAAAATGTCTGGTCATTCTAAGATGAGTGGTCTGCAGATCACGAAGTGCTGTAACCCGTTCTTCACCGAAGCGAAGAACTCGAAATATACGTACGACAATTGAACGCATGTCGTACATGGCAAAAACAAACTCTTCAACGTGTTCAAAGTGATTCATGTTTTGTTCTAAGAGTCTACAATGAACGACTGTTGGTTTCTAACATTAGTGAGAGAGAATGGTAGTGGTGGGAGTTAACTAACCGCTACTGCGCACAACCGGATGTATTACATCACACCAGATGTTTGCCACACCAGATGTCAGCACGAATAATACACTCGTTCCAAAACCGTTCATAGTGAGAGAGGGAGTCATGGACTTCAGTACCCGTCTAGAAACGTTCTTCTTAATAGTAAAAGGACCGGGGAAAGTGAGCTACAGATATTGCCTGTGGCCACACTCTTCTGCGCTTCGGGAGACAGATTTGGCTCGGAGTGGGTTCTACTACAGAGGCCAACGGGACAAAATAGCTTGCATATTTTGCGGAACAAAAGTTAAAAATCTACACAATAAGAGCAGATTAAAGGATGTCAGAAAACATGATAAAACATGTAAAGGTCCCGCCACTCCACTAATTAAAAATTTAACATAGCCTTTTTTTCCTAATCTCCTCTTCTCTCTCTCTCTCCCGATGGGGATCGACTAAACAAAACAGCCCTTTTGAGGGCTACCTTATTGCAAGTATTGAGCGGAAAAGATCAAGTGTGTGTGTGTATACAAACAGCGCCGTCACCTCTTTTTTCCATGGCTTCGGACATGCTACCCCCAAGAATATGAATATTTACATACGCGTACGCACGCGTACACGGATGCGAATAGACATATCTTATAGAGATAGGCGGGTTTACGGTGTTTGTGTGTGTGTGTGTGTGTGTGTGTGTGTGTTTGAGTTAGTTGTTATTTATGTCGGTGTATGTGTGTGTGTAAAGTTCTGAAAAGAACTGTTTCTCCTGCAGTTCTGAAAAGAACTATTTGTTTTCTTCTTCTTCATGTACTGCTTCGATTCTTGGACTTAACACGACTGTAGGTGTTCTTCTGGAAATTTCGGAGAATGTCAGCGCGTACGGTCTCGCTTCAAATTCATTCAAATCCCATCCGCAAAGCAATTTCTGTAAGCGCTTCGGAAGGAAAATTGTAAATTCCTCGTTTTCATCGTCTTTCAAAACCGCCACCACGCTCTTGCCGAATTTTGTGTTAGCAATATACATGCGGACCACCGGGTATGTTTTGCCTTCTACCAGTTCTGACGCTTTCTTTGTGTCTGGAAAGTCCACTGACGATAAAGCGTTGAATTGATCGATTAGAGATGATGATGATGATGATGATGATGCTGTCGGTTGTTCCATGATGATAGCTTCTGTTGATTCTACCTCAATAATGCCCCGATGAAAGCTGAACGAGCGTTTATATAGCTATACTCCCCCCACCGCTACCTCTATCACACCATCCAACACGTTTAACGAATACAAACTCAAGCGAGTAACAGGAAACAGTCAAGGTTGAATCAAACACGCTTGTGATTCCACTTAATATTTCTACACTGCCCATCAATAGTATCAAATTCTAATTCGTGTTTCCATGCATTTAACGTATTTACAATTTCCGAAAAAACCACATTGTAATTTGCTTGAACAACAACACTGAATCTTTTCATTCTTGTTAATGAAATCACAGCTTGCGGGAAAAAATTAGTTAATATTTTCATTAAATGTCTAACCGAGTTAATCTTCCCATCTGGCCGGAATGTTATTATCCATACTGGAGACGATATGTCAACATCCATCATTGAATTTCAACATCTACTGGACAATTTCCATTTTTTCCTCCTCCTCCTCCTCCTCCTCCACCACTTCCTTCTCGTCTTCCTTTTCTATCTCTTTAATCCGCCGATGTCCGTGTGCCAGTGTGTCGTACGAATTGAGGAGAAGGTAACGCTTGTCGTCTAACGATGATAGCGATAGCTTTTGTTGCTTGAGCGTGTAGATCGTGTGTCGAAAGCTGCGTATATTGTGGTTGGATGTATAAACTTTTGTTAACTCTTGCAAGCAATTCTTATACTGCTCGTGTCGTAGGTCTTCTTTAATAGAGAGTCGCGCCACGCCTTTTGCCACCTTCTTTTCCTTCTTGTCTTGCAACAGCAAAGAGTACATTTTCGCTCGCAAGCCGACAAATTCCCTTATCGCTCGTCCATGCATTTCATCCTTAAACGTACCCAACTTTTTCTTATTGACGAGACTGAAGCACTGGTGGTCAACGGGGTATTCTGACGTGTCGAACCGGTCGAGGTCGTTCATCATATCGTCGTAGATATTGTCCGTCTGAATCTGATAGAGGAGGCTGTCGGTATGTGTCATAAGCAATTTTATTTTTTCTCCGTAACGGGCTTTGGAGTATCCGTAATGGAAGTCGTACATTACGTGTTTGCTTATGTCCAGAACACTGAAGCCTACGTAAATCGGTTTGTTCAATTTGATGACGGCCTTCTTTAACGATACACCGGCCACACGTTCGTTAAATGGAAACCAGGATTTTAATCGCGGTTTCGCTATCAATCTGTCCAATTTAGAAGGGTCCATCACCAGGTGGAAGTCGATCCGATTCCTCACGTTTTCTAAACTCTTTCCGTACACTGCGTTTATCATGAGTTTAAAAAAATCTGTCTCAAATTTGTTTTTCGCCTCCTTCCTACGCTGAGTGTTGAAATCAATGTAGGACTGCATCCACCTTTTCTGTTTAAACGCGAGTGCGCGATGGATCTTCTTCAGCTTCATTCCGTATTTTACGTACTGCTGTAGGTTGCGGTAATGCAGGACGTATTTCTCTCTATCGTCTAAGGTGGTTAACAGTTTTTGCGTTTTGCTGTTGTCGGTTGGCGGTTTCTTGCGTTCTGGTGCTAGCGGGTAATCGTTATGTAGGTCGTGTAGATCCGCAGGATATTCTAGATCCACCTCGAGTATATATCCCGTCTCATTGTCCACGTTCACATTCTGCCATTCAAAGCTTCCGATTTCTTCTTCTGTCAACCAACGAAAGTCTTTGTAGGGCATCGGTTCCATCATCGCAGTTCCGTACAGATTGGTACAATCGTAGTATTGTATCCAAGTTGTCGGTTGCGATGGATCGTATTGGTTGGGTAGAGACGGGTTATTCGCCTTCGCATATCGATTCGAGATCATGGCCACTCCACCCCGCGTTCCTCGCTCGATGAACAGGTGCATGTCGATGTCCGTTAAAAGATGTAGATCGATTTTAGTCATCTTCAGCATGGCGTACCATCCCAAATGCGGAGTGGAAAAGAAATGGCACGGGTCAAGATTGTAGTAGCGCATGCTGAGATCTCGAAAATTCTCAAAGACATCGGCTAGCAGCAGTACGTCGGTCTGGAGATACAGGTCGTGGTAGTCGCCAAACGTATCGATGTTAAAAGCGGCCCATACAGATTTCGCGTGTTCGTAGTCTTCGTCGGTTATGCCGGCACGGTGTAAAGCGCTAAAAAATGCAGACTTTGGCGGTAGCTGACGATCCTGAAATTTTTCGATGTCGGTCGAATACTCGTACGGGAACACACCTTTACGTAGCATTAGGTCTCGACGTTGGCCGTAAACGGTGGTTGTACGTTTGAATGTCTCGTCCTTAACCGTGTCGGTGTCACAGCCGTCGACCAAGTTTTTCACTAAAGTGTCCAACGAAGCGTTCAGAAATTGGAGTGAGTCGAGAAATCGCAACGGTCCCAACTGTATGCTCGAGAACCTTTCGCTGTTGTTGGCGATAACTTTCACCTCCTCTTTCTTGAACTTGCCCAACGATTGAACTATATGATGTGAATCATACCCGCGGAGGTTGTGAAAAAATACGGGTATGTGGAGACATCGCTTGGCGTTCAGGTTGCAACGGTTGTGAGCCGGTCCCAAAAATTTCCCAGATGTGTGGGAATGATGTCTGACCCGATCGTCACCCATCGACGTATCGCATAACATACAGTTGATGGTCGTTTCAAATTCGGCTTCTTCCTCCCACGTCAGCCGCATCGGGATAATGTTCATCATCCGCTCCTTGAGTTCCTTTCCTTTACGTAACAAATCATCGATCATTTGTTCGATAACGTCCACGCCGGCGGTAGCTCTGACAACGACCGGTCCATCTTCTATGTCACCGTTTTCGTCGACTATCACATACGAGTACCCGGATGGTGTGTGTACTGCTAATTTCTCGGTGTAGGCAAACGTGTGCGGTGACTTCAGATGCTCGTTGTCGATACCGCTTTGCTGAGGGTTCGGTTCAGCCGACGCATTCGGTACGACAAACGATTCTGTATCGGCGTACACGGTGAAAGGCGCTCGCAGAGTCCACGAGTAATTGCGAAATCGCATCACCGATGACCTCTCGTCTCCCGGTTTTGGAAGCTCGATCCGCTGCGTACCGTGTGTTTCGCAAAGTTTGATGTGCTCGTCTCTGTTGCGTAAGGCGATTTGTGGATTAGACGAAGAGAATCTGTGCAAACAAAACGGACAGTAGTGGACAGCGGTTCGATGTTTTGACAAGCCGCTGAGAAGACGAGACAATCCGTTCTTCCCCGGTTTCGTGTTGATCAGGGTGTAATGCAGTTGACCCTCCTTCTCACCGGTCAGCAATAACAGCTGAATGATGTGTGCACGCTGACGGTTTTTCGTTATTCGGACTGGATACACGACGTCTTCGTCTTTGTCGTATGACAGCACGTTGATTCCGATGGAATCATTCATCCTCTCAAACCAGTCGATATCGTGTAGTTTGACAGGATAAATGATCCCATCCATCTTTATAGTATCTTCATATTTACGATACCACGAGACCTGATACATATTTCCAGGCTGGTCGTGAAAGAAGGCTAGAATCGACCACAGGAAACACTTCTCGTCGTCGTAATTCTTAACGTTGATAATGGCCTTTTTAACGGCAAGTTTTTTCGGAAGTTCGATGTAAGAACTCGCCGCCCCGTGGAGTGGACGGTACCGGACGATGTGAAGGTCAACTTCTTTTATCTTCTTCACCGTCCATCCCGATCCGTTCTTCAGGTACTGCTCCAAGCTGTTGACGATCTTATCGATGGATTCCAGATACTGCTCAGTCACACCTTCAAGATTCTGATCTACGTTGACTGATGTTTTGGTCTTTCCATGAAAAACGGTATCCACTTCGGTCCACTCGTCTTCACCCTCTTCCATAAGTACAACTTTCTGCATTTGTACTTTGACCGCAACGTACCACTTTACGTTGCCGTGAAAGCGAAGTCCTTCTTCCAAGATGTTAAACAGAATGGGGTACTTGTATCGAAACAAAATCAGCTTTACGTCGTTCTCCTCGTGCTCTTCGATGTTCCATCGTAAATGGACCATGATGTCTTCAATGGCACGAACAATTTCTGGTACAGTAGACATTGTTGGAGATGAAAGTAACACACTACCTCTCTTGACGAATGCGTAGAGCGGTATGAATAGATGCACTCAGCAGGAGGTGCGGAAGGGGGATTTATAATACGATTTTCATATATGATTCAACTTTTAACATAAAAAAATTATTTTCATACCACATAGTGGGATATTTTTAGTAAATTATGAGAGCGGGTGCTTGTTAACTATAGTCGAACACCAGGCTATTAATTACAACTGTCACAATTAATCAAACTGACGTGTAGGCGTCCAACAGATGTGCACAGCAGGAGGTGTGGGAAGGGGATTTACATATATGATGCAACTTTTTCATATCACATAGTGGATATATTTAGTGGATTGTAAAGGCGGGTGTATATTTATACAGGATGCAGATGCTTGTTAATTTGTAACTATAGTCGAACACCAGATGGTGGCTATTAATCACAACTGTCACAATTAATGAAACTGTCGTGTGAGCGTCCAACAGATGCGCTCAGCAGGAGGTGCGGAAGGGGACTATGATGCAACTCTTAAGATAAAAAAATTATTTTCATACCACATGGTGGATATTTTTAGTAGATTGTGAGGGCAGGTGTAATTTTATACCGGATGCAGATGCTTGTTAAGTTATAACTAAAGTCGAACACCAGATGGTGGCTATTAGTCACAACTGTCACATTTAATCAAATTGTCATGTGGGCGTGTATAGAAGAAAACAGTGTGCAGATGCTTGTTACTTTATAACTATAGTCGAACACCAGATGGTGGCTATTAATCAAATTGTCATGCGGGTAGTGAGCATGTGTTGGTAAGTGAACGGTATTCCCACCACCCGTCCTGCAGATGCTTATTAGACAAAGACCAGATGGTGGGTAATCGTGTGGGGCGTGTATAGAAACGACATTCCTAACCACTCGCTTGCCTATGAATCGATTACAAGGTTTTTTTCTTCAAACTCCAGATGCGGTTGCTTGTTAACTGTACTCGAACACCTGGTGGGTATTAGTTTTGCTTAATCAAATTGTCATGTGTGTGTGTGTGTGTGTGTATAAGGCGAGCATGTGTTGGTATTCAAGTATATAATAAAACGCCATTCCCGTTTCTTGAACAAGTCCGCGCTAATCTGTTAGAACGATTGTTTGCATTAGTCTACATCATGAACAATTACACGCGAATTTTCATGCAGTCGAGGAACACGGATCGGTACGACGTTGACAATACTCGTTACGAATCGTTCGTAAGGACGCCTAGGTGGGCGGGGACGACCGCACTTTTAGAGGTTCGGATTATTGAGGACGTAGACAATGAAAGGGCCCTGCGGAGTTGTTCACCTCTATTGTTAACAACGTCCTTCAACGCTCACATAGCGGCGACTCAAGAGGACGATGAGGACATCGACGAGATTGTTCGTCGGATCCGGATGATTGAGGAACGACGTGATGCATGGCCAGGTAACTAAATTTCTTTTTTTTGATTGAATCATATACACTGAATTTGATATTTATTTTTGTTCTTAATCTAAAATGAGTTACGTGACAGAAAATTTTGACGAAGGTACTTAATGTTACAGGTTATTCTCACACCCGCACCACCTTGGGTGAGGATGACTCGGATGATGATTATAGTAATGCAGAAGGGCCAGAAGAAGAAGGAAATGATGAACCGACCGTTTCTGCGACGGTTGAACCAGAAGAAGATGAACAGATTGCTGCGACCGTCGATGGTGCGGAAGAACGTAGTGCAACTGTTATAACACCTCCTTCTTTGCGTCCTGCATCGGACCAGGACAGCGGAACCCGCAGGGCGTTACGAAGGATTTACCTGGGCCATAGACGGTCGTCTACGGTTGAGGGTGATGGAAGGCCTGGGCCCTACCCCCTTCGTCGACCCAGAGCCTTGTTCCCGGTACCCGAGGGTAGCGGTCGTGAGGATATTACGCCTTCGAGGATCGAGCCGGGTCCGTCTGACGAGGTGATACATTAACTCAAATTCCTAATGTCTCACAAATATAATTTTCTTCCGCAAGACTAATTTGATATATTTTTTTGTTTTTTACGTCAGGTCCGGAACAGTGGAACTTGGAGATCAGCAGAGAGCATTGACCTCCCTCGACGAACGTCTTCGAATGCGGAAGGGAGCATTGTCCTCGCCCAGATGCGGGCGCAAGCCCGTGAACGGGCGCTCGCTGGTAGGTTGGTGACATCGGTCGAGGGACGTGAGACACCTTCGAGGATCGAGCCGGGTCCGTCTGACGAGGTGATACATTAGCTCAAATTCCTAACGACTTACAAGTATAGTTTCTTCCGCAAGACTAATTTGTTATTTTTTTGTTTAAATTCAGGTGATACCATCATCACAGGTGTCGCCTTCTCCACCACTGCAGCAGCAGCAGCAGCAGCCGCCTACTCCACACAATGAAGTCTGTTGCATATGCATGGACCGGAGGACGGACACGGTGGTATGTCCCTGCCACCATAGGTTTTGTCATGCATGTGCATTCAGGACCGTATTCTGCGCGTTGTGTAGGCAGTACATATCCGCGAGGCGGCGGTAGATGCGGATGGAAGGTAAAAAAAAATAGTCCTTTTCAGGACTCAACACACCAACACAAACAACATTACCGAAACACTTTACAGACGCACACAAACACTGTAAACACACCTGTTCTATCAGGAAGATCTATTTGCATCCGTACACTCGCTCGCGTGTGTGCGTATGTAGGTATTTTTTTCTCGGGGGCGGACAGTCCGAAGTCTGTGAAAAGCGGTGACGGCAGTGTTTGTGTGCATAAACACGATGAGGAATACAGACTTTTCCCACTACACACACACACACACACACACACACACACACACACACACACACACACACACACACACACACACACACACACACACACACACACACACACACACAAACTCAATAGATTGGCGATTTTACAAAAACTATATTTTTACGCTGTCTTCTATAAATTTTTGAGCGTCCTTTTCTAGCGTGAACACTCTTCTAATGGTTTTATATTCAAAAGGCCACGCTATATGATTTATAAGATAGTTAATATTGTAATATTTTACAGTCATCTTTTTAAATCCACTAACACCATATAGTCCCACATGGTTCACGTCAATCATCGACAACCGTACCAAGAATCTATTTTCATACTGGTCCAGACCCGTATAGCTGTGACTAAGCAGCATATTTATCACCGCACACCACGATTTGAGTTTTAAAGTGTCCGGTTCATACATATTAGACTGTAGTGTTACTAATTTCATGCGAAGAGCACTAAATCTTGTTGTTGGACAGTCAACGCGAGCGTACCACCCTGATTGGTCAACAAACTCACGTGATCTGATGATACTTAATACGATCGCGCGGCGGCGCGCGCGGGAACCCCCCCTCTGGCGTAGCGATGACGGTGTACCCTGATTGGTCGAACAAACTCATGATACTTAATGCGATCGCGCGGCGGCGCGTGCGGGAACCCCCCCCCTCTGGCGTAGCGATGACGGTGTACCCTGATTGGTCGAACAAACTCATGTGATCCGGGCGGTGCATCCTGATTGGTCGAAGGCGTGGTCTACCCCACTCGAGACAGATGACGTCAATCCCCCAAATCTCTCTAAACAGGATGGCGGCGATGTAGTAGGTCACCCCATGGGGACTCTGCCCAGACCGGCGCGCGCCGCGTAGACCCCCCCTCCCGCGGGTGAGGGCTCTGATTGGTCGAGGGCTTGGCTCCCAACTCGACGCAGATGACACAAACTCTGCGCTAGCGCAGAATCCCCCCCCTCCAGGTGCTGTGCTCTGATTGGTCGAGGGCGTGGCCTCAAGACAGATGCGCTCATTCCAAACTCTCAACACAAAAAACAAGATGGCAGTGGCCCTCCCCTCCACCGGGTGCCACGTGATCCGGCTGGAGCGCCCTGATTGGTCGAAGGCGTGCCCCCCCCCGTTCGAGACAGACGACCCCACCACCCCCCTCCCACGGGTGGGTCACCTCCCTCCCCTCCGGACGCTGTGCTCTGATTGGTCGAGGGCTTGGCACCGGCGGCGATGCAGGAAGAACTCTGTGTTGACCCCCTCCCGTGGGTGAGTGCGGTCAGACAGCCCCCCTCCCCCCGGGCGGGCGCTGTGCTCTGATTGGTCGAGGGCGGCTTGGCCTAACACTCAAGACAGATGACAATCTCTTAACACAAAAAACAAGATGGCGTCAACGCAGGAAGCGCGGGGCCTCGGGACTCGGGCCTCGGGCCTCGGGACTCTGCCCGCTCGGCGCATGCGCATCACGTGATCCGGGCGGAGCGCCCTGATTGGTCGAAGGCGTGGCCAGGGGCGTGGCCTAACACTCAAGACAGATTCCCAACTCTTAACACAAAAAACAAAATGGCGTCAACGCAGTATCCCCCCTTACACACTACTGCCAGGGTCTGAAAATGTTCACGTGTCAAATCCCATAGTTAATGTTACATAATCCACCGTAGTCGCTAATGAGCAAGCAGTTAAAGCGACTTTAAATAAATAAATAAAAAAATACACACAATTAAGAGCAACTACGTGATTTTAAATCAGATTTTGATACTTCGTGAAACTACTACAGTGGAAGATGTCCGTATGAAATATTAACGACTCAAATTATAAATTTAGTAGATTGAGCTAAATTAACCTGGTTACCGAATTTTTTATATACTTTCTAATGTGATTTATTGCAAAAATTTGATATAAATTAATTTTGCTTGATTTGCTGATTCTATGATTATAAAAATAATTTTGTTTCACCTCTAACGCAGTCAGTAGGCAAAATAGGTGAAACGGTTAAGAACTGAAAAAGTAGAAGTGTGACACAAATCAGTTATATTTTCTAAAAATAATGAATTTCATTATAAAGCCAGACCCCGTAGTGAATGAGTGAAATTAATTTGCGCGGTAAACGCTCCTCAATCAATTTGCCTGTTAGATAATATATTTTAATCTAAGAAGATTTTATTGTGATTGTTAAAATAATTTTTAATATCTGACCTGTTTATTAATTGTTAAGTAATCAATTCACGTACGTTTCAGCTGTTTTAAATTAGCAAAATACCGTAAGTAAAGGTTATGCTATTCTTTTTCCTGTTTTGTCTGACCGATTGCGGTAATGCACGTTTAAACAGTTGCAACATTATTTCCCACTGTTGTTATTTGCAGACAATACAAGGACTGTTAAAAATTACATAAAGTACTAATAATATAACGTAGAACTTGTTTTATGTGTAGTAAAACTCGGATTATCCAAAAGCCAATTTTCCGAATCGCTTTTGGAAAAGATATATTTTTTTTTCTAATCCCTAATGTGTGTACGTAGCAATCTGTTCAATTTAGAACAATAAGCAACCCCATGACCCAATGAGATGAGGATGATATGTATGACGTGTAAATGAGGTGTAGTCTTGTACAGACCTAGGCCGACCATTCCTGAGAGGTATGGTGAATTGAACCCCAACCATCAAAGTACACCGGTAACTACTGTCTAGCATTCAAATCTGTATAAAAGTAACTACCTTCACTAGGATTTTAACCAGGAACCTTCGTCTCCGAAAATCAGCTGTTAAACAACTGATTTTGGCGACGACTTTACCTCTAGACCAACCCGGTGGGATAAAAGATATAATGTTTACAAAATGTATCTAGTTTCATTTATCGGTATATATTTGTATTCTCTATAAAACGTATTTCTTAAAAAAACGTTAAGTAAATTACTAAAAAATGTCCAAGTGCCTGCCACTTTTTATAGCCAACAGGGTTTCCTATATGCAGTGTCGGCTCTAAGTAATTTTCTAGTGTAAGTACACACACAGTATTTGCCATCGCCCCCCCCAAACCAATTACCGAAAAATAAAAGGTTGAAGGTAGAGGTGAATAAATAGATAAAAGAGTTGCCTACAAATCAGAAGCTTATTTAAATCATTAAATTATTCACATAGTTACATTACATAAAATTAATCACAATTAACTTGAATATTTTTAAAATTAAAAAGACTTTTTTTGAGTCGATGTCGCTCACGTAAGGAGTGTAAGGGGAGCTCGGTCGGCGATGGCGTCCTTCTTCGCACGGCGCCACACCTCGGCCGCGCAGTTTGCTTTTATCTTGGGCCGCCCCATGACTGTGTGCATCTTGCATAGGAATAATGGCTTCGAAATTTTTAAATTAGCGCCATCAACAAAAAGAGCATGACGCTTCACAGGTTCTGTGTATAAAACGGTTACGTGATTTTGCCGTGCACAACCAAAAGTTAGGATTTAATCAAAGTTTTAGTACTAAATTTTTCAAAAAGAAGTGATTTAATGTAACAGTACCATCTATTTTACCAACATTGATTGTAAATTTAAAAGTTATTGTAATACTGTAAATGTTAGGCCTAATTTTAATTTATTTTAAAATTTAATCTTTTTCAATCACTTTATCACATAAGTACTGTCACAGTTAAATTAACTCTACTAGTAAAGTAACCGTGAGTACTGTATTAATTTGTTATAAAGTTTTATTTTATTACCTTAGGTTAATGTAGGCTACTTCTATTATTTCTTTAATGTTAATTTTAGGCTAAGGTAAAGTATTACACAAGGTAGATAAAATTAGTAGGCCTAATTAAACTTACATCAATAAGTAATCTGACTTTAAATTTTTATATTTTTCAAGTGCTGTAGGCTGTGGTATCCTTTGAAATTTTTGTAATATCGTTTAAAATTTAGGCTTACAATATTAGCTGATTTGTCCAATTACCCGAACCAAAGTTTGTTAAGATTAATTCGGATAATCAGCATCCTACTGTCAAATTTTACAAGATCATCAGGTTAACGAGATCGATACCTATGTCCACGCCTGAGCCAATTTTACACGTTTAGTAGCTAACACATAAAAATTTAGTCACGAGAAAGAACCTGTTTTCTTTATTTAATAACTTAAGAATGTAAAAAAAAATTGTAGGCTTTTATAATCAAGAATATTTGAATTAAACCGGTTGTTACTTCGTCAAATGCCCAATTAAAAAATAAAATAAAACAGTGTCAAAAATGTAGTTTTTCTCGTAATAACCACACGCTACAACAATATGTTGTTAAGCATTTATATTCTATGTAATTTGAAAATAAGGTTTCCAAATGGTACTTACCTTGTGTTTAAGTTTGTAGTAAAGCAGAACACAATTTAAAAAAAAATGGTGATAAAACATTTATTTCATGAGATAATTTTTAAACTTACATTTCATAAGTGATAAATAACTCAAGAAGAGAAATTTTGAAAATGTTGAAACCTATAAGATTG
The DNA here is from genome assembly GCA_035578175.1 of Catonia carolina. Classification (NCBI taxonomy): domain Eukaryota; kingdom Metazoa; phylum Arthropoda; class Insecta; order Hemiptera; family Achilidae; genus Catonia; species Catonia carolina. Next base: position 48,688,513 of record JAQMRL010000001.1, read on the forward strand.
AATTTCATAGTAGCCTACTGTATAATAAAATACAGTTGTTGGTAAAACTGTCAAGAAGGTGGTGCCTAGTTTAATTTGATAAAACATTTGATAGTAGAATTTAATAATCATTCATTTTACATTTCGGGAAAAACGAAAACAATAGAGTGGACTATCGCCTTTATGTGTCGCTTAACTTAGTTTATCAATTCTTTATGAATCCACGGTTGTGCAGGAAGATAGGCAAAGGCCTACGTACGTACTGGTATTATCGTGCTAACAACTGAAACAAAAGCTAAAAAATATGTTACGTTCGTTAAATTGTACAATTAGAATATTTTAGTAAATGTGTTGGAATGACCTTCCTAACAATTTAATTAGTTAAACTGATTGTAGAAAGCATAACCGTAAATAATGCTTTTCTGTTAGACCATTACCAATACAAATATTTCCTTGTATTCAACTAATTCGCGGGTACCCTACGTAGGCCTACTGTAGTACTCTAAATTACCCTACTTATTTAGTTTACACAATGTGTGTTTGCGACATACTCACAAGATTCTTGTATTGTATTATATTATATTATTATGTTGTGTTTTTAGCAAGATGGGCTATGCAATGTCGTAAAATTACATACGTATTATTAAAGGTCGCCTCCGTTGCGCAATCATCAGGGCGCTAGCCAACAAAGCGGAAGGTCCTGGATTTTATTCCCGGTTAGGGTCTGTAATTTATTACAAGTCGTAACTCAACGCTTCATAAGCCCCAGGAATTGTCAATAATCAAGATTTCCACAAATTTAAGTAAAATATAGTTTGTCAATAGATTAGTCAATAGATTGTTAGTTTATCAATAGATTACGAATCCGAAAATCTTGCAGTTTGATTGGTAGGAGGGACAACAACTTTGAAATGTTTTACCTCAAAAGTGGTTATCAGCAAATGTATCAGTGGGGGATAAAAGTATTCGTCGGTAAACATGCCTTTTAAAAGGAAGAAAAACACAATTTTTCGTATGAATTTCGAGACTATTCTATTATGCACAATATTTCTAAGACTGCTGATTTTAGAAAACTTTGGAGCCTACTATACTGTGGATAATTCGAATTGGTACAACTCTTGCTCTACGTGTACACAGAATTCGCATATCCATAACCTATTCTTTCAACAAGGCTTGAAAATTTTAATGTACGCAAATGCCTACAACCTAATTTAAATTACAAACGTCCAAATAATTATTTTTTTAAAAAATACTATGTATTTAATTTGCCCCAAAAATTTAAATTATAAATTACCAGAACTAAACTGCAAAAACTCGCTAAACTATACTCTACAGACGCAAGCAACTAACTACAGTTCAGCCGTTGTTAGTTTGCCCCTACTGTCAACAAACCAAAGCCACCTACTACAGGGTCCACGCTAGAGTCTGCGACTTTATGGATGTCGTATTCCTATTAAGTTAACTATCTTTTAAATTATAAGTACTTAAAATGTCAGTCATGATATGATGTAGGCCTAACAATTTCATTTATAAATACTTTTAAAAGTATTTTGTATTTAAATACTTTTGAAAGTATTTTGTTGTTACTTTTTAATCAGCGTGTACTCATTTTTATGTAATGCGCATGCTCAGTGACGTCATTATTTGTTTACATTAGGAGCAAACTAAGAAAGGCTGGACTGTAAACAAATTGGTCCGAATATATTATAATGAACAGAAAATCATATATAAATGAAAACAAAGCGTAGTGACCGTGCGTGAGTTGCACATTACAGTAGTGATTGCATACTTTTGAGACTGTAGGTCAAAAATAGTCAAGGACCCTACCGTCGTAGCACGGTGAGGGTCGAAGAGTGGAGTAGATAAACGTCGATGCTGCTTGTTAATTCAAATTGTCTAAGGTATAGCAACTTTCATTCACTTTGATGCTCATACTGTCGAAAGAATCGGTAGTAAAGAGTTCATTATAATTTTTTTTTTTAGTTTAACGTCCGACTGTTTTGCAATTACTGCTAATGCAAACGGTGAAGGATGAAATGATTTTTTGTAACGTATGAAAATATGCCGTCCCTGAGTGGAATTCGAACCCAAGACCTCATGGGTTTATAAACAATAAGAGTTTATTGTTAGCACGTTGTATGCTAGAATACAGATCACCAGAATTTATTCATCCAGAATTTTCACGTGGTAGCTTGTAAGGCCTATTTTAGAATATGGAAAAATTTTCCACCATTAATATGCTATAGCCTACGTAGTTATAGTAGGCGTATGTATAAATAAAATTATCAGTTCTCATTACGTACTTTCTTTTCCGGAAGACAATCTTAACATTAAAGTTCTTCGAACTACTTTATCAGTTAGTTTTGAATTCAATTAAAATCTCGTTGAAAATTTCGACAGGTTGTCCACTATACTATAGTCGGAACGATTAGAATAGAGACGTTTTTAGCATCTACTTATTGTACCCCTAACCTGCCACGCTCATCAGTTAATAATTAAATAAGGTTGCTTACTACTTCTAATTTATAGTTATTAATGACAAACGAGTGTTTTACTAGAAATGGGCTTGGATAAAGAGAAGCCGATTTTAAAATAATAAAAACGTTTCTTAATTTATAGAATGTTTGTTCTATCCTTAACTAACTTCTATCCTTTATAGTTGTCGACTTCATACTTCTCCTTTACGCACACTTATGAAAAATAGCTAATACACATTCACACACGTGCAAACATGCGTTGATATTACATCCCTTCTTATAGAATGTATATGCACTTCTAAATGCACATTTTGTGTTCACCAGCAGAGGGAAACAATAATTCAAATTGGCTAATGGAGAGTGGGGATGTCTGTAGGCCTATGCATAGCAAAATGCACTAAATATTTCTGTAGAAATGGCTCTTACTGTAGTTGAAAATAATGTTGGTTGTTATTAATTTGTAGGACTGAGAGCTCACTACATCAGAAAAAAATTCTTGTCTGTAGTCAGTATTATAATTATAAGGAACATAAGTTTTCAGTTAAATAAATTAATCTACACAATGCTTGAAACGTCTATTAAGTGACCTCCAGAAATATGATTATTTGAGAAGTGGTCTTAAGGAATACCATGGACTAATTACTTTCTGGATTTACGTCCATCTGTTTTTGCCAATGTAAATGATGATGGGTAATAGGTGAAAATGAGTGATGAAACACCCCAGAACTACTGCAGGAATAGGGGCGTATTAGTTAATAAAAAAATATATTAGTGGTTACAGAATGTATAATAAATAAACTTTAAAGTTATAAACTTTATAATAAATAAACTTTTAAGTTGTAAAATTCATTAAACCCAAATTTTTGATTAATTTAATTTAATTTAAATAAAAATTACTTATATTTAGATTTACGCACTATGTTTAACTAAGCAGTATACATTAAGTTGTTGTTTAGGTCAACAGCTGAAAGGCTGGTTTGAACCTCTACATGTTTTACTAAGTAAAACGAGGAATGAGGTGGTTTACCAGTGCCTTCCTCACCGAGTACAAATGTAGCCTACGCTTATTGGCATGCCAGGCCCTCCGAAAAGCATCTACTTTGCACCCTGCAAATGACACCTTCACTTTATTCACCACAAGGTCTGGCTGTGTAATGAAATTCATTACTTTCAGAGGACATAACTCTGACTAGTGTCTTTTACACCACTACCTCTTCTGTTTTTAAATAGTTCAGTCATATAATTGGCTGACCATGTAATAAGAAAGAAAACTATTTTTTGTAGCCCTGGAACTAGCAAATAGAGTGCAAATACTTTAACACTCCACCTGCCTGTTATGGGCAAAACATTAAGTTAATCAGTGCTATGAATTAAAGAAACTGCATAAATCTAAAAATCCATATTAATAAATGTTATTTTTAAAGTAGGGCCATAGCCTAAAATTTATTTTTTGTGACTAATAGAATTTATTTTACTTTTCTTATTAGGGTATATAACTATTAAATTTAAATTAAATAGATATTATGCACGACAGATTTCAATTTAAAAATTTGTACCTATGTGTAGCCAAATAAAAGAGTAAAAAAATTAATTTACTGTATTTTATTAGTATAGTATAATTATTGCTTTGGAATAATATTATGCACATTTTCCACTTATTTCATTGTCTACCAATTCTTTAAACAAGTCTCATCGTTCCTCTTTGTTACTGTCATCTCTGTATTTTTTTATTATTTAAAATTTTGATAACTTATTTTTCTGAATGCCATTCTCTTTAATGATATTCACACGATCTTCTAATACAATGGTCTCTTTTTGGTGATTCAGTGCTGAACAATGAATAACAAACTACAGGAAATTAATTAAAAACAACTCATCTGTCAACAAGTGAACATATTATACTGTAGTACGAAAAACTGAGAGCACCGTTACTACTGATTTTTCACTTTACTACTTAAAATCCCTAAATAACAGTTCTGTACACAAAATTCTGGTCAGTCAAGAAATTTTAAATATCCTATGGTCACAACAAAAACAAAATTCCAAAGAGGTCATTGGTTGAGAATAGGGGTGGCTGCTTAAAGTATCTCATGGGCTTTGTAAAATAAATCGGTTTCAAAAATTTGTAGTAAAAGAAATGGTCTCTAATAGAAATTTGACTATAATCAGCATTGTTAGGCCTACAAACAGTAATAATTATTGGAAGAGTAGGGAATAAAATTCAACCAACATGCCTGGCAGGAAAGCAGCTGTCACGTAAATGCAGTTGTACACTCTTCAGAAAAGTGAATCCGGAATCATATCGTTAGTGTTTGTATTCAGTCGCCTTTTTGCAGAGTAGCTAGTGTTTATCTGAAGAAGTCTTTTAAAATGAATACATTATATTTTCATTCCAAGCATCCAGCTGAATTTGCACAACCTCGACTTTCTCTCCCCAAATCACTATATCATCTGCAAAAATCATCTTATTATCCTTACATCAAACTATACTTTTTACTTTTCTGCTCATTCCTTTCATGACCACATCAAACAGAATTGGGGAAGTGGGTAGTAGTAGCCCACTACCTCTAATAAAAGTTGGGATTCCTATCTCTTCTGGAATTTTCTGGTTGGCTTCCAAAAATACACCTTTTTGGATATTTGATCATCTTGAATTCATAACAAATGAGTATACCACTCATGCCTGTATTTCCAAATAGTTTAATATCACCCCTGGCACATTCAATTTAAGGCTAACGTCTTCATTTCTTTATAGTCTAGCAATTAATACCTCGCTTAAGTTCTTAACAATCTCATCTCAGCAGCCTCTGTTACTGACGTTCTGAGTAGACAGGGTCCAACATTCTGAACCATACATTAAAACTGACAGAACCAAGGTGTGATAAAACTTTGAAATGGTTCCCCCTGTAGTTTACCAACAAGTTTTCCAGAAAGTGCATTTAAGCCTTCGTTAATATTATTCAGAAAATACCTATCATAGGATTTTTGGTATTTTAGGAAGGAGGGAATTTTAAAGTCTTGTTTATTACTCTTATTATTACTCAAAAACAAAGACAAAGATCATCACAAGCATAGATGATGAAGCAAAAAAGATTGATAAATTAGAAAATGTTTTCAATAGACAAAATCTAAAAGAAACGCACATTATTTATGTTAAAATTTACAGTTATAAAATATCTTATCTCTGGTTATTTACTGTTGTGTGCCCACGAGCAAAAGATTCAATGGCTCGTTTACATAATAGAAGAGATTCCGTTAATTATTTATTCAGATAAATAATTCCATCAATTATTAGTGCTAGATAAACAATAACACAATTTTAAAGGAAATAGAAATAAACCCATGTATAATTCTAATAATTTTTCAAATAATGCAATTCACAACAAAATAATATCGTGTGAACTGGTTTTTTTAACCCTAATTTGTGTACGTTGTAATTGAACAGATCAATTTAGAATAAGTAACCCCATGTATCATTGAGATGAGGATGATATGTTTGACTAGTAAAAATGATGTGTACAGATTCAGGTCGACTATTTCTGAGAAAATGTGGTTATTTGAACCCGAACCATCAGTAATCACTGTCTAGTAATCAAATCCTTATAAGAGTAACAAATGAACTGGGCAAATAAAAAATTTCTTAGTTAACTTTTCAGCTGATTATCTCTGTTGGGAATACAACTATCATTAACAACTATGATGTATTTAAAACTATTTTGCTCTCTTTAAGACGCCTGGTCTTCTAAAAATGTTGGTTCAAAGTCAGCTGATGTTTTTAGACAGCCTGTTGCAAAAGAGTAATTGAACTCACACCATATCAGCCTCAAAGTCCTACCAGGACCTGGCCATGCTGATCCTCTATCTTTTCCTCCATTATATTTTGGAGCGCTCTGTATTTGCTACCTCTCATCACATGACCAAAGTACTCCCTCCAATTTTCTAAGCTTCACAGTACTCACAATTTCTAATTATTGTTCTGAATTATAAACATTTCAAGGCTTAGAAGAAACTGAACCTGGCCCTTCTTTTCATTCTTTGATTTTTATAATATAATCATACACTTATGGGAGTTGGTTGTGTAATTTGGTGGATGACTTCCAGTTCCAACTAACAGTAACTTTATACCAGCTTCGTGATTCAGCTGAACCATAATATAAATGAAATTACAAAAAAATATTATTAAGAATTTCCACACAGTATTTGACATGGTTTTCAGTCTGAGATAATCTTCAGTCACAACCATCGAGTTTATTAGATGGAATGTAGTATTTAATAAATTACTTACTGTATATTTAAACCATTAGAATAATTACATTGGTTGTATCCTTGTCCAGACAAGAGAAATGCTAACAAGTGTCAGCGTGGTAGTAATAACAGTGTAATGAGTAACAGGGCAAATATCGTACTCTTCTATACCTTGGACAATTTGAATTGGTACAAGCAGCTTCGGTGTTTATCTACTCCACTCTTCGCCCCTCGTCATGCAATGATGGTACAGTCACAAAAGTATACAATCGCTACTGTATTGTGCGACTCATGGATGGTCACTACGCTTTGTTTTCACTGTTGTTATTAATAATCTGATAGACATAATGATATGACTATTTGTTTTTCATGTATGATTTTCTGTTTGTTATATACCTATTCAGACCAATTTGTTTAGTTCCTGTAATTTATAATTTAAATTTTTACTGGGACAAATTAAATACACATTTTAAAAGAAATAATTATTTGTATATTTGTACATTGAAATACGGTTGTAAGCATTTGCGTACATTAAAATTTGTAGACCTAGTTGAAAGAACACGTAATGAATATACTTTATGCAGAACTGTGTGTACACGTACAGCAAGAGTTGTGCCAGTTCGAATTGTCCACAGTATACAAATGTTATTTTTCACGTGTCGCATAGCTGCAGCCTGCACTAATATTGGTACTAAGTTTCATCAACAACAAAGCTGCTTCAGGTTGATAGAAATTATAAATTGTAATTAATACATTTTCATCTAACTGAATGCAAACAAAACATATTTTATTAACTGGCCAAAATATTTTCTATACACAGTAGAATTAGTTAGCAGAGCTGGATCTAGGAAAGGGGCTAATTGATTAGAGGCAATCAAGTTAAACAAAAAAAGTTCCATAAACACCTAGTTTTATCAGTCATCCACTTTGAATGATTAAAAAAAGAAACCTATAGCACAAGATTCGTTCAAGATAGTCTATGAAATTTGGTATACTTATCATATGAAAGTTCTTTAATTAATAAAAAATTATGGTCTCTTAATGATGAAATATTACATGATGGTGGCCAATCAAATTATCAATCACTAAGATCTCAGTAAATTATAATTTTATCAAATTTCATTCTCATACAAAAAATATTAAGTAATTCTATTGTGAACACAATACATCATTGTTAACATGAGATTTAATATAACTTGTGTAGTGTTGGAATTTGCTTACCAATTATTGTTGTGCAGGTCAAGGATATGAGTAAATTTACTATTACAGTCTAACCTGACTTTAACGGAATGTCAGCGGACCGGGAAAAAATTTTGTTGTATACAAGTTGCTAAAATAAATGTACATTGCTTACCTTTGCAGAGTCCTGTGATGTCTTATAGCCTTTTGATGCTTAAACTAGCAGAATATTTTTGGTTTTTGCCAAATTTATTATGTACTGTACTATAGAAAAGAAAGCACAGTCAGCTAAAATTTTAAAATTTAAATACACTGCATAATCAAGAAATAAAAGAACATGTCTTAATTTGTTTTTATTTTTGCATTTAATGTTGTTGGCAGGCAATCTTCCATGAACAAAGAAGTCATCCACAACATTTTATTTATCTCCACTCAACTGGAAGATTTTTCTTATCTATGTTTTTGAAACACATGGAAATTTGTTGGCTTTTCCGATGACTAAAGGTTTTTTCAAGTTCACCCAACATAAATCCAAAAATAAAAACTGTGGCCGGTCTTTGGAATATTTTCCTCCCAAGCAGCATTCTCCTTTAAGACAACTCCTTTAATAACAACTTTTCCATTATTACGTTATTAGTACTTTCCGTTTCCGCGTTGGACAATATCCGTTAAGTGCAGGTTAAATTTACCTAGATTTCTTATAGTAAGTTCACTGGACTGGCAGAATTTTCCATTATGGACAGGTTAGACTATAGTATGACCAACATTAGCTACCAAATATTGATGTCTTATCTGTAACGATGTTTCTCTAAATACAGTAATGAAAAGAATAACAGTTTCTGCATGTTGTTTAGGTAACAGCCGAAAGGCTGGTTTGAACCTCTAGAGGTTTTACTGAGTAAAAACGAGGAGTAAGGTGGTTTACCATTGCCTTCCTCACTGAGTTGAAAGAGTATGCTTATCAGCATGCAAGGCCCTCCGAAAAGCACTCACTTTCCACCCTGCAAATGACACCTTCACTTCATTCACCACAGGGTCTGGCTGCATAGTGAAATTCATTACTCTCAGAGGAGATAACTCTAACTAGTGTCTTTTACACTTCTACCTCTTCTGTTCTTAAATAGTTCAGTCATATAAGTGGCTGACTATGTAATAAGAAACAGAACTATTTCTTTTAGCCCTGGACCAAACAGATAAGAGTGCAATTAAAACAACACTCCACCTGCCCGTTTTGGGCATAGTTTCTGCATATAAACTGTTTTACTAAATTTGGCCATACTTATTTAGTCACCAATAACACCAGAAATTTATTACTCATGAAATTAAACTCATACCAATTCTTAAAATAAGAAACACATCCACATACAGAATCTAATTAATTTCTTAGGTTCAACTATAAAGGAAAAAAATTAAAAACCAAATAAAAATATAACATCTTTATATTCTATCAACAAAACCTGTGCAATAGAATGCTCAACAATATCTTACAGTATATTCAAAAGAACATTAGGTACCACAAAAAAATTACAAATAACAATGAAAGAAGGAATATTAAAAAAAATTGTACCTGAAAATATCAGAACACATGTTACAAAAAACCATAGGCATCATTAACTAAATATTCATTAGTAAAACTTTTTCAATTAACTGTAATGGGCTGTATAAAACACAGCAAATTCTCATGAAATAAAAGGTTAAGCTCCTGAACAAAATGTACAAGGATAAGAAAACTTGTTATTTTTTTGTATGAGTACCTTTACATTTTACTGTTAATTTCTGAAGGGTTTACTCTACTTTTTAATTGAATGACGAAATTAGACATTTTCTTATGCTCCACTTTTTTGAATTATTTCCTCCTAACAATGACATTTTTCTTCGGTATAAAAAAATATTCACATAGAGTCAAAGCATTTCCTCTGAGCATGAGTTTAACCTTTTATTTTCTATGCATATGTATTGAAGGATTTGCTTCAAAAAAGTAGAGTGAAAGTAAGCACTCCATTTTATTCATTTAGCTCAATAATTAAAAAATAAATATTTTTATTAATATTATTGACCAAATTATATTATCATATTCCAAGCACATCATCAGTCAACAAATAAAAATTATTAAAAATTTAATTTTCAATTTAGAAAATATTGGAATTTTTAACTACCACAAGTGCGTATTTTACAAAGTGGCTGACTAATTAAGATGGTTTTGGAACAGTTAAAGCACATTCAAGGTGAATACTGATTATGGTAACACACTACTAGTTTTTACTAACCTATACTACTCTTAACGCTGCTTTAATTTTCTTATTTGTTTATCTTTATTAACATACTTTAATGAGTTCACCATCATCAGAGTACTTTTTATAAATACTTCAACAAAACTAACAATTAAAATTTTTCTAGAAGATATTATCTCTTCAGTCACTTTTACAAAGTGATCTTTTAGAAAATTTTAAATGTTGGTTTTAATTTGACTAGTGTTTATATACTCTGATAATGGTAGATCCATAACTTTTAATATAAATAAATGTACTTATTAAGAAAATTATTGTACAATTCAGAAAAGTACAGTTTTATAAAAACTAGTAAAGTATTGTGATTGATATTTACTATAAGTTGCTTTTCAAGATTCATTTACTGGGAAAAATTTAATTCTTTTTTAAGTTAAGCTCCAAACATGTCAACTGCATGTAAATCCCATGTACTGAACCTATGTATAACTTGCTTACAAGTTTGTTTTTACAAATTACAGATATTTAATCTGTTTTAAAACAGAATGTATACTCATTTATAAATTTAACTGTTGAAATTAGGCAATGAAAACTTCAAAGTATTTATGATTCATCCCTTCAATTTCTTACCAATATATTCAAATTCAATACCAATTTAAACTGTGATCAGGTTAATTGCATTTATATACACATTTACACTATTATATACAGATAATTTGTACTTGAAACTACTACAAAAAATATAAATAAAATAAAAGCTCTTTCATATCTTAAGATCTAAAGGAAGCACATTTTTATATACAACTAAATGCTTGTAAAACTACAAAATAAAAAATTGTCAATAATTATAAAAAACACTTTTTAGAATAAGGAACTATTATTTTTTTACAATATACTAGTAATGTGTAGATGACTTGGTAAGTACACTGAGTATTTTATCTGTGATGTAGTACATTATGGTAACGATAGATTATCTGCTTCAATCTACACAAATTTCAATAAAGGCAGGATCTGTGTCTATGAAACTATAATACTAGCAATTGTGGTTAACACAATTAATTATGGAATTTAAAGTATTCTTGAAAAATATAATTAAACCCAATACAGTTTGATTTTCATCCCATCTAGAATTAATCACAAAATCACTATCAGGGTTGTTATAACTAAAAACAGACCATTATTTACAACCTTTACAAGACTACTTTCATACAGTTCTGGTAGAAGACCATTAGAATAAAAATTAATTTAATAAAACACAAATATAAATATTCTGCCTATTTATATTTTTACGACCCAGTGGAGCAAAATCTGTAAAATAATAAAAGCCTGTATTTTTAATGGATTACTTGTACAAAACTTTAACATTACATAATTTATAAGTTTCATTCTTCATAAAATAACTTAAACTTCCTTTTTTTGAAAACTACATTGTCTCCTTCCACGATACCAATAAAATATAAGGAAACTATAATAATAAAAAAATTGAATAAAACAGTTTTATTATCAAATTCAACAACTCAAATACAAAAATAATTTCATTACATATTTACCAACAATATACACATAATTTAAAAACCATAAAAAATATTTATAAAATAAATGTATACACGCTATTAAATAGCAATTAATATAAACATTAAAGCAATAAAATCATATCTGTAGATATTCATTCTTTTATAACATTACTATTATGTACTTGTTGCTATGCAGCTGTAAAGAGAAATTTATAATTTAAGCGCAGATTTAACAGCTCAGTTTATAAATTTAACAAATCTAGTAAACTAGTCTTGTTCAAAATATGAAGAAAACGTTTTTATCTAACAATCATATAAATTTCTATATGAAATAAATAAAAATAATTAAGAACAGGACAGCAGCTCTCCAGTTTTTAACAGTAAGATGCTATTCCGTTTGAACACAGATTTCATTGAACATTTGAGTACAGCTAATAAATATTACATTGCAAACATAATATAAATTAGCCTTCATGTAAAAAGTTTAAAAAAGCAATGAAAACCCTGATGTTTTGAATTATAATCATTAATTACTAAAGGATCATTGTTTGTGGATTTTCAACGAGACTGCGGAATGCTTGAAGCCACTGGGCACCAACAGCACCATCCACGGTTCGATGATCACAGCTTAAAGTGACAGATAGGATGTCAGATACTTTGGTTCTGAAATAAACAACGCATAACAATTACATTAATTATTTACAGTTTCAGTGACATGCAGTCAAAAGTATCTGATAACACACTCCTTCAGTAATGATGAAATGAGAAATTATTCAATACAAATCTTACAAGTTAACTTAAATTATGACCATGAAAATCCCGTTTTATGACAACAAAAACCCAAGATCGGAGAATCCAGACGGCAGAGATGAGATTTCTGCGAAGAATTAAGGGGTGTACATGCTTGGAAAGAATAAGGAATGAGGAAAGAAGGTCAGAATTGGGTATTTATAACCTGAAAGAAAAGAGACAGGATTATCGCCAAAGTTAGAGACAGCACATGGCAAGGATGTCAGATCACAGGATACCTAAGGAGGCGCACTGGTATGCTCCAGAAGGTAAAAGAGATGTCAGTAGATCTAGGAAAAGATGGAGATAGATGATACAGTATGTGAGTTCAGAACAGGTTGCAGCCTAATTCTTGGTTGGAAGAAGAATTAGAAGACCGTGAAAATCCATAAATTGTGATGTATATGTTCATTTATGCTTCAGAAGTTAAATTTACTAGCAAACTGTCGATCCCAATGAGTTACCACAATACAGACACCATGCTAAACTAAGAAAAGAACGCAGAATGGGAGTATGTTAAGAGATAAAGTTACACTAGTGTGGAAAATGCCCATAACAGGCAGGTGGAGTGTTAAATTATTTGGACTCTGTCGGCTAGTTCCAGGGCTACAAAAAATAGTTTTGTTTTTTATCACACAGTCAGCTAATTATATGACTGAAGCATTTAAGAACAGAAGAGGTAGAGGGGTAAAAGACACTAGTCAGAGTTATCTCCTCCGAAAGTAATGAATTTTATCGTTATACAACCTGACCCTGCGGTGAATGAAGTGAAGGTTTCATTTGCAGGGTGGAAAGTATGTGCTTTTTGGACGACCTGGCATGCTGATAAGCATACACTTTCAACTCAGTGAGGAAGGCAATAGTAAACAATCTCACTCCTGGTTTTTACTTAGTAAAACCCCTAGAGGTTCAAACCAGACTTTCAGCTGTTGACCTAAACAACGTAAGTGTGAAGAAATGTGCATTCCACTTAAGTGGGTGAGAGAGGCTCTGTTTAACGTTTGGAGCCAATTAAAGTTGCTAATTACAGTTGTTTTGCATTTTCTACTGTCCTGTATGTTGTACTTTATTGTATGGCTGTGTTATGATTTCTTTACAGTATATTTTTTCAATAGTTTGTATTTGTTAAATAATTTATTTCTCGTCTAAATTTCAAAATGTTAGGCTGTATAACAAATTACTTTTTATCAAACCCATTTTCACCCAGCTCATACAACAAACAAACAAAAATAACAAAAAATAGAACTTAAAATTTCAATTCAATAAGTAAAATATTTCTTCAGCTTCACAAAATTTTTGAATTACTTTACAATTTAAATAAAAGTACAGCAATTAATGTAAATAAAGGATGAAAAAGAATCAGCAACACAAAAGAGTATCACAACATAGAATCTCTATACAATCAGAAGTTAACATAAAGTTTAAATCATGCAAAAGTATTGTGAAAAAACAAACGTATAAAATAAATCTTTCTAGCTAATTTAATACTCTATTGAGTATACCTACAATAAAGCTATTGCTTTATACGTACAGGTTTTCGTTTATTTTCTACATATATTTTTTTGTATTTTGTAATATTATTATTATGCCACAGTGTATATTGTTTATAGATGTACAAAATACATTATTATTATTCATTTAAAAAACAACTGGTGTATGATCATGCAAACATAAATAGGTAATTGTGCACAAATTGAATGCAGCTCATCTAAAATCAGAAAAGGTGGTAACAAAACGTCTGCTAATGAAATAAGAGAAGGTAAATACATCAAACAGATAGAAATAAAATGAAGAAAGACTGACTTAAGCCTCTCACTTAAGTGAACTACTTTTTTCTACACACATCATTTGCAAAGAATACAAAATAATTTAGTATTGTTCAAATTATAGACCCAATAATGTAATAATAATAGAACACAAAATTTGTTATAAATAAATAATTAAAATGTACTATCAAAAAACAAAATCACATTGCTTCCTCGGTACTTGGTGAATGTAAAACCCCTATAACAACAAAATCTTATCGTACCTCTTTGTTACTGACTCACCTTCAAAACTATTTGTTTTCTAGTTAGTGCTACATATTAAATGTAAAATAGTTCTGAGATTACACCACAATGTCATATATTTATAAATTATGCAATACCCTCATCCTTCCTTATCTATAAAATGGAGGAAGCATTAAAGTACATGTTTTTACATACAACATCCAGTAAATGTAAGGATACTTTTTCAATATCATTATAAAGGTCAAATTGAATTCAGGTTAAAGGTACAAATTCATTTCCTACTAAATGAAAAATGTTTTTGTGGACCATTTTCTATAAAAAGAAAAACATTTATTTATCAAGAAAACAACTTGCCTTTGATCTGATTTAACTTTTATATTAATCCTTTTGTAAACAAACTACTTTAAAAACTTAAGGCTGAATTTAGAATAAGTGACATCAGTTTTATAAGTATGAAATATTAAATATCACAATTTTAATAATATTCTCGGTATGTAGATCAAGATTGCATCTAGATCCCCTGCATCACCCTGGTGCTAGGGCTGAAAAAACAATAACATTGGGTAATTGAAAATATGCCCAAAACGGGCAGGTAGGGTGTTATTTTAATTGCACTCTATCTGTTTGGTCCAGGGCTAAAAAAATAGTTCTGTTTCTTATCACATACTCAGCCACTTATATGACTGAACTACTTAAGAACAGAAGCGGTAGAGGTGTAAAAGACACTAGTCAGAGTTATCGTCTCTGAGAGTAAAAAATTTCACTATGCAGCCAGACCCTGTGGTGAATGAAGTGAAGGTGTCATTTGCAGGGTGTAAAGTGGGTGCTTTTCGGAGGGCCTGGCATGCTGATAAGCATACTCTTTCAATTCAGTGAGGAAGGCAGTGGTAAACCACCTTACTCCTCGTTTTTACTTAGTAAAACCTCTAGAGGTTCAAACCAGCCTTTCGGCTGTTGACCTAAACAACAATTGAAAACATATATGTTTTGATTCAATCAAAGGCTAGCTTGATCTATGCCCAGCTACAGATCTTTATAAAGAGAAGCATACATTAAATGGGTTTGTCTGTTCTGGTTTATTTAGTTTGTAAAATTGGTAAGGATTATTTAGGTAATTTGGTTTCATGATAAAATGTATTTATTGACTCCTTTGTGTCAGCTGAATTTTTTTACATTTTATTTTTTATTGCTTCTTTTAGTGGGTGCCTCTACGAAAATGGTACCAGACATAGCTTCGGGCTATGGATTACTAGCACACTTTTATTTGCCTCAGTTCTAAAACTTCAAGTCACCTGTATTAAGCTTTGCACATTGGTGTTACGACTGACATACCAAGAGTATTACGTTTTGATGAGAGTTAAAATAATGAAATTGTATCAATATCAAGTAGAAAAACTGGGTAAGATCCACAGAATGTAGAGTATATTATAGTTTATGATTGATGAATGGTTCAAGACATATTTTTATAAACTAAGTAATGTTATGAAACTGCTTATATAAATTAAAAATATAAATTGATCTTATACAAACCCCTTGTCTTTATCTGGAACAAGTCGTTTTTCAAGTCCACCAACAGCTAATATACAAGACTGAGGAGGATTAATAATTGCTGAAAAGTTCTTGATTCCAAACATACCAAGATTTGACACAGTTATTGTACCACCCTGAAAATAACAACAAGACTTGTAAAATGGATTTAAATTTCCAAAACTAATAACTTAAACTTAAGCTACAAAAAATATTTAAATCATTCCATATTATATTTTAGCTAGTTAAAAGTAATTCAATTTACAACAAACATGTAATAAAACAGTTTAACAATGTACTGATAATGACAAGATTGCTAATTTTAACAAGATATATTTCTGTTTAAGTTCAAAACACCTCTGTTTAAGTTATGTTTTTATTTGTTTGAAAATACAATACTTTATTGATTTTTTTCTAAAACCAATGGATACATAATAGGTGCCACAATTGAAGTTCAAGCATCTACTTTGTTGTCTACATGGTTCAACAAAATTTTCACCTAATCCAAAAATTTTGAATGAACATTATTTAAATAAAAAATTGAAGCGGCAATATCCTAACTATTTCAACAGAGAAAAACAGTAATCACAAGCTCATTTCTTAGGCCCAATAATAACTGGTATTCCACTATCATGGCTAATTGAAATACCTGGAATTCATGAGGCTGTAATTTTCCTTCCTTTGCTTTCCCAGCCAAAGTTTTTACATTCGCACTAATTTCAACTAAACCTTTCTTGTCGGCATCAAATACAATTGGTGTTATCAAACCAGACTCTGTGCTCACAGCAACCGAAACATCAACAGTATTATATCTGTAACAAAAATAAAATTGTAAACCAGCATTTCTAAATTGCTGATTCTCTTCTGTAATTGTAAAATATAAGTAGAGAAATTTAAAGATTAAGCCAATAATTGGTAGTTGTTACTGGGTAAACTTTAATATTTGTTCTGAAGACATAGTTACAAAAAATATATTTCTACGGGTTTTCCCAATACAAGTTCCTGACCCATCTAAAGAACAGGCTATGCAGTGCCACTGGTGCGATAAAACCACAGCTTTAATTTTACACTTGCCACAGTCAATCTCTTTTAGATTAAACACACAATCACTCCAAAAGTGTGGGTACCGTTAACATTCAATACAATTCATACTTGAACTTTCTCAGCACCCAGACTTTACTCCAAAACTCAGCCTACATAACTCACCACCCTTTAATGATTAAAAATGTTTTTGATGGAATTTAGACATTGTATTTTTATGAAAATGGGTTAACTTATTACAATCCCCAACCTCACCCTCAAATGACAATAAAACTCCTTTGATGCTATGAATTTTTTAATATTATTCTATGGAGTAGACTCATGGATACTAGCCGAGGCAACACATAAAAACTAGAGGCACTTGAAATGTGGCTCTATGGAAGGATCTTGAGAATTTCAAGAATGAACAAAATAACAAAACAGTACAGGAAAAAATGAAGGAATTGTAACTCATGAGAACAGTAAAGCAAAGAACACTAGATTATAATGAGAAATGAGAACAAATACCAGCTTCTACAGTTCATGCTACAGGGAAAAATAAAAGGTAAACAAGGGCTCGGAAGTGAAGAATGTGGTTCTCCACGATTCTTCTTCTTCAGGTGCCTTCTCCATTACGAAGGTTGGCTATCATCATGGTCAGTCGCACCTTGTCCACTGCTGCTCTGAACAGGTCATGCAACGAGCAGTTAAACGCTTCTCTCAGGTTTCTTAACCAGGATATTCGTCTGCGTCCCATCGAGCGTTTACCAACGAGTTTCCCTTGAATTATGAGATGCAGAATCTCATATTTAGGCCCCCTCATGATGTGTCCAAAGTATGTCAGTTTTCTTATCTTTACGCTCTGCAGGATTTCCATCTCTTTCCCCATTCTTCTGAGGACCTCCATATTTGTGATCCTGTCTGTCCATGGTATTCGAAGCATCCTCCGGTAGGTCCACATTTCAAACGCTTGTAGACAGGTCTCACACTCTTTGGTGAGTGTCCACGCCTCTACTCCATACAAGACGATGGGAAAGACGTAGCACTTCAAGAGGCGGGTCTCCTCAATGAATTATTCAGAGCAGCTGTCAACAAGATCATCATAGCCAGGAGGACATCTGATATTCAAAACTAGTAGCACTGGAAGAAAAATTATTTTCTTGTAATAAAATGAAAACTCAAATAAGTTACACTGATAAACCCTATAGTAATAATATGGTAACTTACTCTCTAATAAATGTGTCCATCCAGGATGTGTTGGCATCAGGAACTTTTCTACAAGCTAATGCAGTTGCCTTTATAATAAAATCATTTACACTAAGTTTGACACCTTGCTTTTCGAGCATTTTGTTTATTTGTTGTCTTAATTTTACTACTTCATCAGCAACTACATCAACTGATAAGTAATAATGAGGTATCGTCTAAAACAAAAATAACAGAAATTATAAAAATAACATTTTTCATAACAACTGATAAAACAAGATGGCAACAGTAAAAACCAATGTGATTAACTGCACGGCATACACCACGCAGGATATCACAAAGTTAACACAGTACAATGACCAGCCTTAGCTCCAAATGATTTGTGTGTCTGCTCTAAATAGTACATGTAAGTTATTGTAAACTGATCAAAGTATCCCCTTATAGTACACAAAAATGTTTAAGACATGCTGAAAGAAAACAAAGAACTTCAGCATTTCAAACTACTAAGAAAATAATTATAAACTACATACAAAAGAAAATCAGTTTTCATACGCATTACACATATTTGTGCTTACAATAATTTTTAGTTTGTTGACCATAATACATGATAAGAGCATGTTCCCATGTGTGTAAGCATAGTAATTTAATTTAATAACTGATACCTACTTAAGACAATAACTGAAATGGCCACCTAGATAACAAAATTCATCCCATCTGAATAAACAATAATATATATTTTTAAGATGAACCATTTAAATTCCATGCTACACAAATTAATTGCGTTTCAGATAGTTTACCAATATCAAAATAAAATACAAAATAATACTTGTGTGATGAAAAATTCATGGAGTGTATACAATTAAGAAAACCAGAAGAAATTTACAAATATTATGAAAAATAGAAAATATAATCAGGAAAAGAAGATAAAATTTTTATGGACTTATCAAAACAGCGAGTGAAAACACATTAACAAAAACAATACTTAATTTTCATGAAAATAGGATAACAAAAACAAATCGGAAAATTGAAAAAGACTTTAAAATATTGAATATTATAAAATAGCTAACCAAAGAAAAGTAAATTTTAGGAAAACATTTGTGAGTTTAGCTTTCCAAAGAAAACAGAAAGAAACTATTTAGGCAAAAATAATGGACAGAAGGAAAGAAGAAACAACAGAGCGAAAGAATGGAAAAGAAAGATTACAAAAAAATTAACTGTTAATATAATAATATAGTTTAAACCCAAACTTCACTTCAAATATTTGTATTTTTTGTTGGACAAAAGTAGTTCAGCTGTTAAACTGGAATCATACCTGTTTTGACTGTAATAACCGTTTTGCTATAACACCACGGATGTTAGACACAGGTCTATCAGTATAAATATCCCCTACTGTCACACCAGCTCCTGGAGCTCCCGCTGCTGCCTTAGCAGTGTCAGATTTTGGAGCACGTTTTGCATTAGCTAAATCTTTTGATGTTATTGAACCAAATAAACCAGTTCCAACTCCAATAGACTGAAATAGAAAATCATAGTTACAATACAGCTTAAATTTTATAAGCTAATATCAAAACAATCTACAACAAATACAAAGAATAAATCTATCGGTCTTATTCACTATTCACATATTTCTCGCTGTCCAGTAACTTTAATGTTATATTTGATTAACCCTCAACTGGTATCATGCGGTCTGTGAGACCGCTGTCATTTTTTACCCCTCCAACACTTCCCTCCCAATGGCCCGACATCACGTTTATTTTGTATACCTTTCAACTGTTGTTTGAACTATGCGTGATCAAGATCGTTTTCGGTACGAGCTAACAAGTTGCGAGTTATTTGTATTTTGTTTTCTACTGGCGGTCTCCTGGACCTATGATACCAGTTGTGTAACTTTTTGACGACTCTAAAACCAAGTAGTACATGGATTGTTTAAAGTTTTAATGAATATACAATAATTTTTCATACATCATTTCTTTGTTTAATACTATTATAAAATATTTTCATATGTAATTTTATAAAATTTTCATTATGGATGATACATTTAAAATTTCTGAAGCGGCTTCAACACAACTAGATCCATCACGTAAACAAGTTGTACGTGTTAATGATGTGAATTTTTATTAACATAAAAATCTTTAAATTTTATTGTAAATAATCAAAAAGTAAAAAAAAAAGAATAAATTTTAATAAATGTTTGTCAGAGTGTACTGCCCAACAATAGACATAAATAGCAAAACTCGGAACCAAAATGTAAGTTGTACATCATAATTTTGTAAATAAATTTGTCTTTATCATATTAATTACTTATTTATTTATAATTATTAGACCACAGAATGTTTCTAGGGCCCAAAAATTTTATTGTTCTGTTCAAAATGGAAGTAAAAGTCAAAAAAATGCTTAGTGTTCGTTTTTTACTTTTTTAAATAGTAATTTTGCATTTATGCTAAGTATTTTACATTTACATCTTCGATTATACATGGTTTTATAAGTTTAATATTAAAACAAATTAATTAAATGAGTATGAAGAACTTAAAAAAAAAACTAATTTGGAGGTCTGTCAGACCGCTGATACCAGTTATGTCACAAAAAATGATGATACCAGTTGAGTGTTAATATGAACGACTATTTATTTCCAGTATAAATGAAATTTATTGCTTTACCTTTGGTTGCTTTTTAAGTTTAAAAAACTTAGGCACGTTCTTTTGGTATCCTTCTCTTTAGTGCAACATTATTAAAGTTAAAAATTAAAATTCAGAACGGTGTTTCCAAAAACAACGTTCTGAATTTTGATTTTTAATTTTAACAATATGTTCTAAAGAAGGTGGTACTACCGAAACGCGTGTAAGTTTTTTAAACTTAAAAAGCAACCAAAGGTAAAGCAATAAATTTCATTTTTACAGTAATTTATATTAATGGTTGACAGGATGCATTTAAAAAATGTATTAGTAAACCTTTTTTTCATTGAATGATGATGCCTAAATAATCCTTAGTCGTGTGTAGGTAATGATATGAGGTAATTATACAGATAAAAAATACCAGACCTGACCAGAAAATGATCAGGACCCCAGCATAGAAGCCAGTTTTGCTGACCATTATACCATGATCTGGACAATTTATTTTATTAACTTTATTGGAAATCGGCTAACATGGTCATTAGCTCGCACCTAAATTCTGTTAAAAAAACCATCAAAGAAACTTACTGCAAATGAAATCCAATTGCAGAAAAACCAGTGTTGTTCAAATTATATCTGCTTAAACATAATCAGTAGAATGTAAACAGAAAACAATTATCCAACCAAGTGTGTATAAAGCTACTCTCGAGAGTTTAAAACAAAATTTAACTGAGTTCTTTAATAAACTCCATCAAAAATCCAATTTAACAAACACATCAGATGTAAATGGTATATGCGACAAACTCACAATAAATAATAAATATTTAAATGAATAATTTGCAGACAAAGTAAGGACACTACCCTGTTTAATAAAACAAAATAAGGAGTATCAAGGAGGGTTCAGGAAGGGTAGGTCCTGTATTGAGCAAATTTGGTTATTGAAAACAGTCTTGGGAATGAGGAATCTGAGAAACAAAGAGACAACGGTTACTTTCGTGGATTTTCAGAAGGCCTATGATTCTATAGACAGGAAATCGCTCATAAGCGTCTTAAAGGATTTTACACTCGATAGTAAAACCACTAATATAATTCAAGATACACTTACAAACACATGTTCGAAAGTAAGGTTCATGGGGGAATTCTCGCAGAAGTTTGAAATAGGAACTGGGGTTAGACAGGGTGATGGGCTTTCGCCGCTACTTTTTAATTGTGCCCTGGAGAAAATACTCAGGGAATGGAGGAAATCCGACACGAAGGGTGTGACACTCGGCAGAGGAAAGGACGCGCTATATATAGATTGTTTGGCTTTTGCGGACGATATCGCTTTAATCACAGACACTCCAGAAAATGCCATCATTCAAGTCAAAAATCTTATAGTTCAAGCTAGAAGAATAGGACTACAAGTATCGTTTCCTAAAACAGAGTTCATAACAAATGTTAAACAGTGTATGAATTACTTACCTGTACAACAAAATAAAATCAAGAAAGTAAACGTGTTTAAATATCTAGGAGAGTGGGTTAACATCAAAGGCAATGAGAGGATAAGTCTTGAGAAAAGAGCAGATAAAATGGGTAATGCCTTTAAAAATACCAGAAGAATTTACAATAAAAAAGTTTTATCATGGGGTGCAAAAATCAGACATTACGAAACAGTGATAAGGCCAGAAGCGTTGTATGGTGCGGAAACGCTTAAAATTAAGCTAAAAGGAGGTATAAATAAAGTGATGGGCGCAGAAAGGAAAATAATGAGAAGTATATTGGGGCCTAGGAAACTAGATGCAGAGTACAATAGACCCCGAACAAATAAGGAAATATATAGTAGAGTTGAAAACATTATCCACACAATGAGGAAAAGAAGACTTACGTTTTTTGGTCATATAGCGAGAATGGACAATAATCGGCTGGCAAAACAGGTCTATGAGAGGATAATGAAACTTAAGATTAAGCCAGCATGGTTCACCGAAACGCGGTCAGATTGCTTAACGGCAGGGATTACCACACAAGACATATGCAATAGAGAGGTTTTTAGGGGTAAAGTTGAGAGAGTGACCTTTAGGGAGGAAAGTGAGAGGAGGTGTGAACCTCACAATATGGACCAACTGAGGATGGACAGATCGAGAAGGATGAGGGAGGTGTGGGTGAGGAAGAGAAACGAGCAGCATAGGACATGAAGAAACACCCCAAATATTGATTGAACGTGCTCTCGTTAAAAAGCTATTAGAAAAAAAAACAAAAAAACAACAAAATAATCTGCTGTTTCAAAAAGTTTATCATCTTCTATTCATACTCTAAACCGGGTCACAAATCATTTTTAATTCATTAATTTGCATATTTTATCTCTTGAAATACAGTGGTTTGTGCACTCTCACAATAATATCGTAAGATATTATGTTTAACTGTGAAAGTCATAGCACAGTTCCCATTACTGATGACATTGGTCATCAGTACCGGCTGTTACACAAAATTTCAGAAAATTTATCCTTACAATTTTTTAGAAAATAACTAAAAAGTTTTAAATAATATTACGTCACTACTTATGATTTTTATGACCAAATTCAAGACTACTTGTTAAAAACACATACACTTTCTATAGTCGTTCAGAATTTTGTTGCTAGTTTCTGTTTATTGCAATTATTTAATTACAAATAAAATGCTACCATGTGTTATCCAAATGCCAGCCGAATCTGGATCAAGAAGATACAGCCTTTGCAACACCACACTTAAGTATAACGGAGAAAAATAAATGATTTCTTTGAAAAGAAATGAACACTTTTATATTTGTTTATAAGCATATTGCAGTGTTTCTGTCCAAAGAGGTATAAATAAACAGTAAGCTTTCCCATTAAATTTTATTTTTACAGATTTCCAATTGCTTACAGTTTATCCTGATTTTTGATTTTCAGGATCAATTATAATCCCAATTTGTTCAGATAAATAAGGTAGTACTATCTACTTAAATAAAATTGTGATTTTGTCTGTACAATTTTTTAAAATATCCCAAATTTTGTTTCTACACCAAATATACTAAATAATCACTGAAAATACATTCAGCTGAATTTTTGTTTGTTTGTCTGTTTGTATGTCACGGCATCACGAAAGAACCAATGAACCAAATTCAATGAATTTCGGTATTTAGGTTCTGAACATTATTGAAATGAAAATAGGCTATAAATTTTTTTAATATCACAAAGGGATGGGGGAGTTCAGAGGGAGGGGTAAACAAAACAAACTGTGAATATCTCTTTGAAAAGTCAATCTATCAAAAAACATTACATAATCAAAATTACAAAACGTTTAAGGACAAATAAGTTTGATTATGTAAAGTTTTTCATTTTTATGCATAATAACGAAGATATTACCAATTTTATAAAAATAAAACATTTTAGAAAACAAAATAAACAGAACAATAAACATAGGTCTACGCGCCGCTGGTATTCATTCCGAAGCTCTGTACCCTACCCTTTCCACCACTACCTAACCTTACACGAAACACCCGTTCACGGTCACATTGTCAAAAACGAAAGACAGTCACCTTAGTAGTTAACCATCACAGAGTGTTCCAATTGTGATTTACCTTTCATTTCAATTTTTGTGCTCTGTAGCGAATAATTAAATTACCTGCAGTTACATTACACACAGATTTGTGTGAGTTAAACTTCAAAACATCAATTTTCATTGCTCTAAATATATATACATATATATAGTAAATTTATTTATTTATGTAAAATAATTATTACGCTTCTGAAAATAATAAAGCGCTGCGAATCTTGATTTAAAAACACCTAGATCTCGCTTTTATTTTACGTCCAACTATTTTATTTTGTCATTAATAATAATGCTAACGTTGAAAGGGGTACGAATAGATAGCAATGAATGATTAAAGAACATCAGACCTGATATGGATCGAACTTGGTACACCAACAGACTGTTCACAGCACCAAGAAAACCATTCGAAGAACGGGCATTTTAGCTAGTATTTCTAATATCTATTTTCTGATATCAATAAAGAGTTAACATTTCTGAAATCTTATAGATTCTGTTACTGATGAAGCTGTGCACAAACTACTACAGTAGAAATACATTTTGTATTTAATAAGTAAAATTCAGTAGTCATCAACAAATTTAATTATTAAAACAATTACCTTTAAATCGATACCCTTTTCTGCAGCTAATTTCCTTGCAAGAGGACTGGCATAAACACGGGATTTTGGACCTGCTGGTGGAAGTTTAATAGCAGCCGGTGGTGGTGGTGGTGGTGCAGCAGCCCTAGGAGATGCTACAGGTGCAGAAGCAGAAGGTGCAGCAGCTGCTACTGCAGGAGCATCATCTTTGAAATCTTTAAAGGCAGCGACATCACTTTCATTTTCAACTATTATACAAACAAGCTGTAACAGTTAAATATAAAGAAAAAATTAAATTAGATGAAATAAACAAAGGCAAAGGATGAAATAAGCAAATAGAATTATAAAAATAAATGGAGCAACTTATTTTAAAAAATTGTCTGAATGGCTAAAAAAAAATTTCTTTCTATTTAATGGAAAAATTAACTCTTTGATGCAAAGGGTACCAACAAATTGGTACTCTGTTTATAATGAAATATAGTTGTCATTCTTTCCACCTGATAGATAAATTATACACTTAAAAAATGCTAAAAATATCATGATTATGATATTGTCAAATTACCAAACTAACAACATTTTTAACTGCATCACATTGAATAAAACTTCAAGCTTTCTGTTTGTATAATTCACCAAAAAGTAAATAACAAATCTTTTCATTCATTTTTTAAAAAGTTTCATTCCTCTTGTAATAATAAATAATAATGTACTCACCTTAAAAAAAAATCAGCAAGCGCCTCTGTAATATGTCTCACTGTCTCAGAAACTATTACAGAAATGCTCTTATTCTAAATCTTAAACAAGTGGCTTAAACTGCTATATAAATCTCCAATCACCAAGTATTGGAGAGTTACAGCCAGCTGTATTTCAGGCGACTGAAATACCCTTATGAGAGAGGCTATAGCTTCTCTCTATTTTTTTCAGTTATTTGTGGTTATTACGCATATATTGTTCTCTTTTGAAACCTATATGGACCTACGGGTCCCAAATTTACGGTTCAACCAAACCCTCTAGCTTGCAACGAATTTAAGCATTCCAGTCAAAAACATTACGCCTTATAGCAAAAGCACCTCTTTACGTTAGCAACAAAACCTTTCATACAGATTTGAAAACGCCACTTGTAAAAAATTTCATCGAATACCTAAACAAACGCTTTCACGACAAGTCACACAAACACAAGAACCTACTGGTGCGTTCACTTTCCACCTTCCATTTACCTGATAATCCCCCTAGACGCCTTAAAAGACGCTGGAGTAGAGACCTGCTAAATTGATATCCAAATTTCATTCTTGGGGAGGCACCAATGGGGGCCCTACCCCTCTCATGCCGATCATGTCATTTACATTATTATCATAATCATCACATTTGCTTGTTGTAAAATTTTACAGTTTTTAAATAAAGAATAAAGAGAAAAAAAAATTGTGGTTTTATCAAATCTAATAATATATTGAAATAGTTTTCCGACATTCGTGTGAAATTTTTAAATAACAAATCACCATGTTCTTTTACTTCTCTACTCTATATTTTTTGAAGAAATTCAATTCCCAAATTTGTCTTGATGGTTACGCCTACAACTTATCACCAAATCCACAGCACAAACACAAGCAAAGACTAACGATTCAACAAACATTTTGTACAAAACTCACACTGATCGACGTCGCTTTCGACAATGAACAGTACATGTAGAAACATAATTGGCATTTATCATGATGTACATGTTTTTTTTTTTTTTTAACGTCTGACTGTTCTGCAGTTATTGCTAATGCAGACGGTGAAGGATGAAATGATTTTTTGTAACGTATGAAAATATGCCGTGCCTGAATGGGATTCGAACCCAAGACCACATGATGAGAGGCGAGCACGTTACCAACTATGCCAATGCAGCCGACATGTGCCATGATGTACATGTGCTTTCAATTTAAACTTTCATCTATATTGCTTGCGTCAAATGAATAGAAAAGTTGAATAGTCTAGGACAGCCTTTAAGATGTCATGACCAGATTAAGTGACCACTGAGATTGTACTAACAGGAGTGGGAGGAGCTTTCTTCACCCTGCTACAATCAAAGGAAGAAGAAATAGTATGATTGGGCAATTGCTGCAACATTCGACCTGATTCACAACCCATTTTAACGGAATAATGGAGGGTTGTACCACAAGGGGAAGATCAAAATTGGAATATATAGATGGATTAAGGAGGTGAAGAGGTTATACGGAAGTGGAAAGAGTGGCTATGGAGGGAGTTAGATTGTAGGCCCACTGACCTCTGGGTTGAGGAGACTAAGAAGGTTATTGTATGTTATTAATAGGAGTTTACTCGTAATAATTTGCAGACACTAGACAGGAATTGAACCTGGAGCCTTCCTTTGCTTTTTTAGCTAATATTTTTATAATCTGATAAGAAAACTACGTATCAGTAAAATCATCACGATTCATGAGCAAAAACATTTATAAAAATATGATATTTCCTTTTAAGCATTATAGAACTAAGTACCAATAATAACTTTTATTATAACAATGAAATTTATAAAAAAATGTCAAAGAGCTCACCTTTTTTCCTATCAGTCTCTGATTCAAAAGCAGAGGTATTCATAACAATATGGCATTACACATTAAGCATAACACAACCAAGTTACACTTTTGACTGTATTTCCAACTACTATAAAAACTATAGTGTTGAAAAGTTACAAATTAAACAACCTTTTTCAGTTAAAATCTCTGTAAGGTATATAACAAATTAAGAATTAAAGATCCATATGAAATTGTAAACCCAATTTTTCAGTTTTGAAACTTGTCGGTTCCTTTATGTATGAAAGTATTAATTTGAATTTTCAGTACCTGCTCAAGCAGTTTGTCCTCTGTTTAACACCTGTATTATAATATTAAAAACAGATGATCAAGTTAGATCAATTAAAGTTCAATAGGTAAAAATATATATTATGTCTTTGAAAAGGCCATTAACCATAAATTTACTGGATACATGAATTCAATCAATTATAAAACGATGTTCTTTAATACATGTAAAATACGAGGGTAGGCTGATAAGTAATGCACACATGCTTGTAGAAGACGAACAAAAAGAAATAGCAAGATGGGGTAAATAACAAATTAAAGTACAAATCTTAACCTACCAAATTATCTATTTATTTTTCAATATAGTCACCGTTAAGCATTACACATTTCTCCCAACGTTTAACAAGTTTTTTCATTCCGTCACTGAAAAATTCTTCCGACTTTCCTCGAACCCAGGACGCAATAGCTGCCTTCACCTCATTGTCCGAGCTGTAATGATTACCCTTAAGGTCTCTCTTCAGTAGAGGAAAAAAATAAAAATCGCAAGGCGCAAGGTCGGGAGAATACGGAGGGTGTAAAATTGGTTGAAACTTCAGGTTTCTCAGAGCCTCTCCAGTTGCACGCGAAGTGTGTGGACGAGCATTGTCGTGTTGCAAAATTATTGGCGCCAGGTTGCCTCTAACACGACAAACTCGACGTCGGAGGTGTTTCAGAGTCTGTATATACTGAGCAGAATTTACCGTTGCCCCTCGTTCCAGATAATCAGTCACATAAACTCGGCGAGCATCCCAAAACACAGTCAAAAGAATTTTTTTTGCGGACGGTTGTGTTTTGAACTTTTTCACAACAGGAGAATGTGGATGACGATATTCAGCGCTCTGCCTTTTTTCTTCGGGATCGTAATGATGAACCCATGACTCGTCCCCCGTCACAATATTCAAAAGAAAGTCGTCTCCTTCGTCACGGTAGCGCTTCAAAAGTTGTTCACAGCATTCCAATCGACGCTGTTTATTCTCGTCTGTCAGACGGCGTGGTACCCATCGTGCACAGATTTTACGGTATCCCAATTGTTCAATAATGAAGCCAACACGTTCCTTAGATATTCCAATTTGGTTTGCGATACGCTGTTGAGTGATTCGCCGGTCATTTTGAATCAAATCATCGATGAGTTTGCGACGATTATCGTCTGAGGCAGTGATTGGTCGTCCACTGCGTGTTTTGTCAACAATTAAGGCTTTTCCAGGTTGGCAATCACGAAATTTTATTACCCAACGATTCACAGTAGACCTATCAACAGTATCGTCACAATAAACAGCCTTTAAACGACGATAAATCTCACTAGGATTCACTTTCTCAGCAGTTAAAAATTCGATAACAGCGCGTTGTTTAATTCTCGTTGACATAGCACCAGAACACGACGCCATACTTCCACTACTCAAAACAAACTGAATGAAAGCAACGCCTTCAAACTGCGCAGGCTTGTAGAGGAGAAATAGTACTTCCACATGCCACCAGGCGCGCTACTGAAGTTTATTTAGTTGTCTTCTACAAGCATGTGTGCATTACTTGTCAGCCTACCCTCGTAATAGTTTACAAACCTTTCCAATTGGAACATTTTTAGAACCAGCCGGAACAACAATTTTAGCTAAATAGCCTTCCTCTGGAGTTTCAAACCCCATAGTTGCTTTATCAGTTTCAATTTCTGCCAACAAATCTCCTTCATTTAATTTGTCACCTGGAATAACAAAAATTTAAATTATGTACATGAATTTACTATTAGTCATACTCAATGCAATTCTAATTTTGGTTCATTTACAAGTTTAGAATTATGACAATCAGATCAACTAAGGATTTTTGAATACATTTTAATTGATGGAATTAATACACTTTTCTCAACTCCTTTTGCTCAGAAATCCTGTTTTATTCAGATACAAAAGTGTCACACAATTTTCATTACTTCATCAAGGATATATAATAATAACCTCTAATAATAAATCTTTATAATGCATCCTGCAGTCTGAAATTATTTCTATTTCATATAATGAATTAATATAATAATAATTTCACTAACCTTCTTTTTAAACTGCGTCACCTTTATTTTAATTCCTACTTACACGTGTTTCGGTGGATCCACCATCATCAGAGTAAATGAAAAATTGAAACTAAAATTTTTTTCTCATTTATTTAAAATTTACAGAAGATGATAGCCTACATCTTCAGTCACTTGAATAAAACTGATTTAAAATTAATTTATCCCTTCTCATATTTACTGTAGATAGCAGCAGCAGTCAATATCACTTCATCATTCCTAAATTTTATCTGTTCATTCAAAATGTCCTGCTTTTGCCCTTTTAAATATTTACAAATATGGAACATCTCATATTTTTCAATTTTATTTTTATTCTCTATATTACATTGTTCTATTATATTGAAATGTTCATCTATTTTACCAAATTTATGTTTTTCTTCTTTTATATGATTGGTATAGTTAGATATAATGTAGTCACATTTCAGTGCTTTTTTATGTTTGTTATACCTCACTTGAAAATTACGACTAGTCATACCAATGTAAATTATTTAAAAGAGCAAAAGCAGGACATTTTGAATGAACAGATAAAATTTAGGAATGATGAAGTGATATTGACTGCTGCTGCTATCTACAGTAAATATGAGAAGGGATAAATTAAAATAAATTAATTTTAAATCAGTTTTATACAAAAGACTGAAGATGTATCATCTTCTGTAAATTTTTAATAAATGAGAAAAAAATTTTTTAGTTTCAATTTTTCATTTACTCTGATGATGGTGGATCCACCGAAACACGTGTAAGTAGGAATTAAAATAAAGGTGACACAGTTTAAAAAGAAGGTTAGTGAAATTATTATTATATTAATTCATTATATGAAATAGAAATAACTTCTAATACTTGTTGATTCATTCATTCAATAACTAATTTGTTACCAACACATTGATGCGTAATCATTGACGAGACAGTAAAATTAAAAGTAACAATAACTACATTAATCAGCCTGGCTAGCTCAACATTTAATACATTTATAAAGACAATATTCAGCATAAAAAAATATTCTTTTGACTTTATACAACAACTTTAACCAAGATTCATAATTGAAATAATGATCTATGTCTTAAATACCAGCATTAATGGTGAATATAAAATACAATATTTCGTAAATAAAAATAAAAGTAGCCATTATAAAACTATAATATTTTACCTTCTTTTTTTGCCCAGCTCACAATCGTTCCCATTTCCATTGTTGGTGATAAAGCAGGAAGGGCTATTCTTTGATGAGGAGGTAAATTTCCTGAGGCGTAATATCTGTAGCATGGTGATGTATTCCATTGGTAAGTTAAATATCTTGTTTCGAATAGAAACTTTTCACCTACCGGTTTTCTAAAATTAGAAAGAAAATCATTGAAGTAATACAACTTTTCAGCACAGAAACAAAATACTTTTGTTGTACAATGTATATTGGCACATCAAAATCACTCTAAATCTTACACACAAGATAACACTATCGCATATAATACAAGTAAAGGATTTACTTTAAAAATTAGCCAAACTTTCTGCAAGAAAGTAAACAATGTGTAACAAAAGGGCAAAAAATGCTACAAAAGAAAAGTTGCTGACTATACATTTATCCTAGCAGCAGGTCTATATAAGTAACTATTTTAAATACATATCTTTATACCACTAACATCACTATTCCTCTAAATTTACAAGAACTAACAAAGAAATGTGAAGCAAAAGTTCAATGAAAAGCTTTATGCATAACCATTGAAAAACTCTTGAATAAAACTACCTAGACTGCAGAAGGCCTACACCAATGTCTATGTTCAACAAGTTATTCTGAATAATTGTAAAAAATTGTGTATAAAAAATCAATATCAGGGTGATAATAAGTTACCAAATTTATTTCAATAATTCTGTTCTGTATCCAATAGAAAAATCATACCCCTTAACACAAGTGTGCACTGTAGTGACACCAAATCCACACAATTTTGGGCATTTCTTTGGAAAATTATAAAATCTAATTAAAGCAATAAAACTTGAAAGAACTGCAATAGGCTTGTTTACTTACAAAGTACTTTAAAAAATGTATACATGCAAAACTTAGCTAATGACAAAAACATGACAATATGTCATGTTTAGCTTTACTGGTGTCAGAGGATACAGAGGTTATCCGAAAACAAACTGGATTACTACTTTGCATAATATTCCTTGTAGTTGTACAAGTAAAATCAGCAACATTACTAAAACTTAATAACACCATAACACATTTATTTATAATAATATCTTCACAAATACAATTAATTAAGAAATAACCCTTATAACCTAACGCCCTTGACGAAACAAACATAGGTCACTTGTACAAGATACACGTTTACATTTAAATAATTTACTCACATTCTTTTCTTGTGTGGAACGCCGATTTGTCTTGAGCATCTGCTACTTAAACACCTGGAAACATTCGGCCTTATACCTTTTTCGATCGTAAATTTTAACGTTCGGTTACACCAAAATCCAATGCCTGACATTCTCAGGATTTGAAGGAAAGGTTAGGGAAGTGAACTTGCCAACCTAGCTTCGAAGCAAACGAACAGCTTTGACAGGCATGTTGTTAACTTATATACACGCTGATAAGCTCAATAAACCCAACATTTTGTAAGAAACATGGACCTTAACGATTTTATACTCATTGATGGAGTTCATTTTAAAATAAAAAAACACAAGTCTCTATAAAAATGCGTAAATATCTAATTAACTTCAGTGAACGCTTACAATACCGGCTTAACAACAGCTGACATAATTATGTTGGCTAACCTGATAATAAATTCACGAAATTTAAATGATCTAGTTAGTAACCGAAAAATAATATTTTTACTGTAGTTTGAAAATGCCAAAATGCAACAGATCTAAAACAGTCTATAGAACAAAAAATAGAATTTAAAAAATTATTCCGATCGTAAGAACATTCGGCTTCACCTTACATTTACTGAAGGCATAAACCAATTATTTTCCGAATTTCACTTAAAAAACTTTTCCCTTTTTCCAAGACTAGAAAAAAAGTTTGCTTAGGGTTTATTACTACTCTTATCTGTAGAAATAAAATTATGATTTTGTCTGTACAATTTTTCAAAATCCCCCAAATTTTGTTCTACACCAGGTCTACCAAAAGGTCTTAACCAAAAGTTAAGTATAGGTAGTGAGAATGCCTTAGGTAAATGTATGGGCTGTGAGGAAGGAAAGAGAAATCTGCAGGGCTACCAACCTCAACAGTGACACACTATATTTTACTATCGTGCAATTGCACCGTTTATTAACCACATGTTGCCTTTCGATTTAATAAACTTTGCTGTGGCTGACACTTTGTCCACTTAAACCCCACTTTCTTTAAAGTTTTTCTTAACATACAAAGTTTCCAA
The DNA here is from genome assembly GCA_035578175.1 of Catonia carolina. Lineage (NCBI taxonomy): Eukaryota > Metazoa > Arthropoda > Insecta > Hemiptera > Achilidae > Catonia > Catonia carolina. The sequence goes on from JAQMRL010000001.1 coordinate 48,721,644, forward strand.
ATAAAATTTTGCCTTTCTTTCAAAACCGGTTATAACTTTTCACATGTTGGCATCACTTTCTTATTGATATAACCATTTCTTTTTTTTACCACGTGTCAAAAACAGTGTTGATGAAGAATTATTTCTTCATCTCTGTCTTTAACTTCCTTCTTTATATTTTGAATTGTTGAAACAGAAACATCACAGTAGTTAGCCGCTCGCTCATGGCTTTTGTTAAGAGGCACGGAAAGATATTTTTGTTTAGCTTCAACTTTAAAACTTTTTATTACATTGCATATCAGATTTCATTCAGTACTGTTAACAGTTTGACTGCATTTTCGAGAAACTGCGTTTCCATTTACGGTTACAAACCGTTATGTTCGTACAGTTAACCTACAAAAGGTTCCGTGATTTACTCTATGTCTATGTCCTCTGAGTATAGTTTATGTTGTTGTGTTGGTGAACTGATACCAAAGCAGATGCGCATGCGCCCTGATGCTTCTCCCTCTCCCCTCGTTAAAACCAAAGACAAACTCGTGACTCAAATACTATAGTACCTATACTAATATATTGAAATGTGTGACGATTACAAAGGATTTATGCCTACAGTCTGTATTATAATAAAACCTACAGAAAACTTCATTCCTGTTGTATATTGTATGTTACAATCATAAATTTGGATTATACATTTTTCACAAATCACCTTAATCAGTAGGCCTTCTGTTAGGAACTGAAATAAAACAGGAATTGGTCTGCTGCTACTTGAAAACTTTGTTCTAGTTTTGAAAAAACCATTTATTTCTTCAGACAATTATTTATATAACACCTTAGTAGCATAATTGGAAGTACAAATAGCTAGGTACTCCATTAAAGGTAGGCCTAGTGAATTTGATTTATAAACAGTGCGTGGAAATTTTGGCAATGTAGTAAATTTGAAATGTTCAATAAATACTGTACAGTAGGCATCTATCTTGGTATAAACAACTACTAGCATTCAGCAAACATTTGACATGGTACTGGGCAAATTGAAAACATTATTAACTTAATGTTAATGTAATTACTCTGGAAATCTCATGTTTCTAGAAATGAACGCTGAAGCTGATGATTAGTCTGACAGACTATGATTTTTGTACCACCAAGTGCTAAGTTTCTACCAGCCGCATTGGGGTAGTTGGTAACGTGCTCGCCTCTCACCATGTGGTCTTGAGTTCGAATCCCATTCAGGCACGGCATATTTTCATACGTTACAAAAAATCATTTCATCCTTTATCGTCTGCATTAGCAGTAATTGCAGAACAGTCGGACGTTAAACCAAAAAAAAGTGCTAAGTTTTGGTTATAATTGAAAAGTCCAAGTCAGTTACAATGTTATCTAATTTATCAGTGATAGAAAATAATAAGAAAATAGCTTTCATATATTGCTTCTTTATTATACTCCTATTATAAAACTAGCACTTTTAATTTTGCATTACATTTTGCACAACAATTGGCTTGGTGATCACACTTCATTTCTTAACAATAATGACAGTATTATCTTGTAACTCTTCTTTTTACTTGGGCAGGATGCATAAAATAATGAACATATTTTCTAAGGTGTAAACATGTCCTTGGCTTGATTAGTAGGTCCAGAACAAATAAATACTATGTGTCGGCATGGGTACTATCAACAATAAGAACTTAAAGACCAATGATGGTTATCTTTCTCAAGAATTTTCTTTTTAGGCCAAACTACTAAATGTGGATTAACGAGATCAGCAACAGGAATTGTAAATTCGTTTTCAGCAGATGCCACCTCTTTTCCTTCTTAATCATCTTATAACTGGTACATGATGCTGTTTTAAACCTGTGGGTAAGAAGGCTCATAATTCAAGGCTCATAAGGCCATAAGGTCCGTGGGTAGAAGGCTCATAAGGTCATTGTTGTCTTCAAAACACGATATGTGTCCTACATTATCTTCTTCGCTGTTTCTCAAATCTTTTACTTCTTGATCAATATTCTTGGGATCTAGAGTCACTGAATCATCATTGTCTGATTTCTTGAGCCATTCTCAAATTTTTTGAATTAACTTATCATGAAATTCCATTACTGCCAGGAAAGAAATTACTCAATTGTGGGACTTATTCCAAAATTAATAAAATATATTTTCTTTCTACATTTTTACAAATAGTAAGACATGTACTGCTGTCTATAACTTGATGGCCTCCTGCAGAGAGAAGCAAAATCGGCCCGCTACTAGCCTTCTCAATAACACTTCATTATGTACCAATTCCTGTGTACTAGTTAGTAGTAGTACATAATGAAATCTTATTGAGGTAACTTCTCTCTGCCAAAGGCCATCAAGTTGTAGACAGACAGTAGGCTCGCTTACTTACGCTTACTTGTAAGTAGAGTACAGTGCATAGATTAACCAGAGTTGTCGGGGGCAGACTTACAAAAATGTTATCTAAAAAGCTTGACGTCAAAGCTGGCTTTTATAGGGTTCAATTTTAGGTCCCATTTTGTTATACATAAATAGATTACCAGAAGTCATACCTAACAGTAGAGATTTATTGTTCGCTGATGAACTTCAGTAATAAACAAAAGTTTACTGATAGGATATTCTTGAAGTGAATACATCTATTATCAGAATCTGTAGTGTGATTCCTAAAAAAATGAATGTTAATAGTCAATGGGAAGAAGTGTCAGTTTTTGCAGTCCAAAAATAAACATAATATAAAGAAAAGTAGAGAAGTGGATGTCTTTATACAAAATAATATACTAGAACATATTTGTATAAACAATAAAGTTTCTACGGAGTGTCACTAGATAAATTTTTAACATGGGATTTTCATACCGATCAAATCTGTGGTAAAATCTATCATCTGGGGTATTTAGATTAAAAGAAATTTCCAGATTAAATGAAAAATTGCTAATAGCAGCTTACCATGGTTTAATTTGATCGCATATCCATTATGCCATCTTAGTTTGGGGGTAATAGATCACAGAGAATCATGGAAAGAGTTGTAAAATTCAGAAGAAAGCTATTAGGCTTATGGTGGGAGTTAGCAACTTAACTTCATGCAGACCTTTTTTAAGGAGCTTCAATTACTTACATTTCCTTCTTTGTACATCTTTGAAGTAATAATATACATAAAGCAAAATACATTTTTACAGAATTCAAATGTCCACGATTACAACACAAAAAAACATAATTGACAACTATGTTGTTAATCACAACACTAATTTTTTTAACAAAAACCTACTTCGTGGTAATCTAAATTTGTTTAAAAAAAACTAAAAAATATTTGATTGATAAAATCTTTTGCAGTGTACAAGAATTACTTTCTAAATAGTTTACGGTTGAAAAATATATAAATTTTACATTCACCTAAATTAGTTGGCCTACGATATGTTGGAGCTGAAAAGAAAACAGGAAATGGTTTGGTTGTACTTAAAATTTTGTTCTATTTTTTGCTAAAAAAATTTATTTCTAATAATAATTATTATTAATATTAATAATAGGTTAAGTTTATATGTCCTTTACAAAATATATTTTTTAACCATTTTGAATTGGGCTTCAAACCTGAAAAGTTATGAATTACTAATGTAAAGCTGTAGTAAAATGGTAACTTCTTTGGTTTTAACTTATACAATTATTTTATACTTTAAATAACTTCAAGAGAAATTATAAATTTATGTATTAGTGAAATTACTTTTCTTTATTAAAATGCAATTTACAGGCAAATATGTAGGAATAGATAATTCTAGTTGCTTCTTATTAATTTACCCAATACATCCACCCATGATCAAAAAAATCTCAAAATATGTTTTATACTAGTACTTTCAAAGTAGATAACGTTGAAAAACTAATATGAGTATATAGGTTCTATTAAAATATAAAGTATAATCTCTTTTTATGTACTATTGTTGCACTTATTTCTGTAAATAAGAAATTTTAAGCTGATTTTTTTTTGTGAAAATTAGGCATTGTTATTGGTCATAATTTTTTACACCTGACTTGTTAGAGGAAATAGTATTCAGCTGTAATACCAAGTTCACTTTTTAAGTTCAAGAGATTCGGGTATATGTAGTGAGAAAGATAAGCCTGACAATATTTTGTTTCTGGTAATTATCGGCATAAAACCTTGCACACTTACAATAAAAGGATTTTGAGTCAAAATTTTGCCCAGACCTCTGAGACTATAAGGGTTATTAAATCTTCAGTGATGAAGAGTAGACTTTCAAAACGTAGTTATCGACAAAATTAGATTTTTCAGTATCGGCAAAAAACTGCTGGTGGAAAACAGCTACACTAACTGCAAACATATTTACTTGAAAAAATTGCAAAAAATCTAAGAAACCCTTTGGTGTTTCTCTGAAGGTTAATTTTTACATAGTTTTCCTGGAAAATGGAAAAATAACATGGACAAACTGCATTTTGTTTGTCTAATGTGGACATACAGCTTTTTGAATGGGAATCAGGTAAAATACAATGCAATAATAGCCAGCATTAGTTAAAAATACAATTTAATTAATTAAAATTATTTCACATACATTCATTTAAAAAATTTCATAAAAAAATTATAATAAAAGTCCGTCTTCTTCTTCTTCACATTCACAATCTTCCTCATCTGGTCCGTTGTTTTGCGGTTGTATTTGGTTCAGTAGCACCTCCTTATTCCACCTCAAATCTTCTTCTTGATATCAATTGTTTCCTCCATAAGCTACCAGCAATTGTTTTAAATCAACAATTTTTTCCGTTGTCAATTGCCGACCACGTGCAAGTAGTTGAGGTTCAAAACTACTTAATGTGTATGATTTTTTTACTAAGCTTTTATAGCTTGCAGTCAAATCATTACTATTGTAGTACGGAGTCCCTTTTACTTTTACCATGGTGCAATTATTTGTTTTATTAAATTTTTTTATGAAAATTCTTTTCAGCTGCTGGATTCCCTTCACTTTATTGATAAACTTCAATGATGAGTCTTTTACATCTAAAACGTTCCAGTCAACACCTAGTTTTTTTACAACTCCAACATTCTCATAAATCATATACTTCTCTTTCGTTAAAATCTGTTGCTCTTTCATTAATTTTTTTTCAACCTGACCAAACACTTGATCGGCCGGAAGAAATGAATGCCCTCTAACCGGGTAGTACAATATAACAGACTTTACACTTGCAGGAGCATTTCTGTGTAACCACAACATCAAAGCGTGGATGACATAACTATTTTTATTTTGCCTCCCACAACCATCGGCAAATAAGTGTACCACAGATATACCATTTAGATTTTTCCCGGTTAGAAAATTGACTAGTGCAGACGATACTTCGTTCGAACCTCTACCGGACTCATTTTCAAGCCAGGTGTAAAAAATGGATTTTCTCCGCTGAGGTCACACACATACTAATACATACTAATGATGTAGTGAACATAACCTGTAAATGCTAAAAATTATTACATCAGCTGTTTTCCACGCCGCAGACAAACAGCATTTTGAAAGTCTTCTAGGACAAACTGCATTTTGCTTGTCTTTAGGGACAAACTGCGTTTTGTTTGTCCATGTGGCTTGGACATAATACGTTTTGAATGTCTAGTCAATTTTCTTGTTGCATTTTCTACCTGTTAAAATGCGTTTTGAACTGCGATGTTTATACAGTGCATAGATATAGGTCTAACAATGTGAAATCCATCATAAACACAAAAACGAAAAAATTGGACATACTGCGTTTTGAAAGTCTACTCTTCCTGCTGTCAAACATGAAGCTCATCTACATGTTTGGCCACATCAGGCCACATCAATCCTGAAGCAATTCAACTTCTTGATAATGAAAGTGTTCCTAAAAGGCTTAAGAGGAAGAAGCCCTGTGAACAAGTGCAACAGTGCAGCGAGATGTGTTAAAGCAGAGCAATGTGAAGTGTAAAAAGTTGTGAATTGTTTTATGTATATTTTAGTGTTAAGGTACCTGTAAAACATTGTTGAATGGATTCTATAATTTAAGCTTTCAGTTTTTTAAGATAATATGAACGAAAATGGTTGGTCTTTTAGACCAAACATTAATTTTTTGTTTGCCGAAGTCTACAATTTAAAATGGCTAACAAAACTGTTGCCTTTTAATAAGTTTGCTATGTTTTTTGGGCAATAGAAACACAATTAGTAATTTAAACACTAGAATCAGACATTTATGTTACTAATACTAACAAAATCAATGTTGTAATTGGAAATTCATAAGTCCTATCTGGTGGGGAGGGCAGTCAGATGCTTACTCAAGAAACTGAGCATTAGCCCTGTAGTACTTTAGAGTTTTTACCCGTGAGCATCTAACTTACAACTGATCTTGGGAAAATTATATGTTCTTTAAAAATTAAGAATAGATGCCCTTGTAAATGAAACCCAAAGTAGAAAGTGACAATTTTTTATTGCTTACCTTTGTCAAATGAGATTTCACTGGAAAGCACTTTTTATATGAGAAAAATGGATTAGTCTCATGGTCAGTCTTGTGAGTGTTCAGTCGAAAGCTAATTTAAGTTGCTATTTCACTTTTGTTGGACAAACAATTTAAAGTATTGAACAGTCAAGAGCCAAACACATGAAGAAACACTACTGGGTACCCCTTTTAAAATTCACTGAAGGATAAAATCTAGCGAAATCAGCAATAAATTTGGAAATTTGCTTAAAATGAACTGTAACTATACAAATACCCATTTGGCATTTTCCCTGGAGACTTTTGAGTGGAAAAAATCCCGTGGTGGCAACACCAACCCAGGACAAAGTAATCTTGGTGATAGGGCTGCTACTGCTTCCAAGCATGCTGCTTTTATTAAAAGTCCCTTACGTTCTTCTGCCCTCTCTGCTGTTGGGAAAATTCCTCATCTGCCATTAAAGCCATAGACCAGTTACCTCTTGTAACAAAGGCAGCTACCCTAACTGAGTGCTATCATCCAGATCAGATAGACTCTAGTTTTATAAGAGGTTGTTACTCCTTCCCTTTACAGCTTCTCATCACTTGTCAGATGAGTTTTTGGGCTTGAGATCAACGGCATTAAAGAATATTATTGTCAATAAAAAGAGATTTGTAGATATTCAGAGCTGCGAAAGGTTATCGTTCGATTTTTTATATATATATATATATATATATATATATGACTGTTTTGAAAATTATTGCTAATGCAGACGATGAAGATTGGTTGATGAAAGTGAGCGACGAAAAATGTCAAACCTGATTGGGAATCGAACACGGGACCCCAGTCACTGAAGCCAGTTGCATTAACCTCTACACCATGGGACGGCCACTACAATACAGGTGCTGTTTGAGGGATAAATTATGTAGTACCAGATAAGAACAGACGTAAATGTATACAGTATTATGTTTGCTACATCATTGAAAAAAGGGATTGAAGTGGTTTTCCCTCATTAAGCATACATCTAGCCAGGCATGTAGCCAGGGAGAGGCTCGGATCCCTGGTTGCCGCGGATCCCTGGTTCAAGTCTCCAGATTCAGCCACCCCAAACCAAAATCCTGGCTCTACATTCCTGTGACGAGCAGTTGATTCCCAAAATTACTCAAGAGTATCAGCCTGTAGAATGGAGGTGGTTGGGACGACCACAGAGAAGATGGAAGTATCTATTGAGACTGAAACAGACTGTTACCTAATACTTGCTGGGAGAAGAAGATTAAATGAAGACTTACGGTGACAGTTCGTATTCTCATGAGCACTAATGTATCATCTGACTACTCAATATCTCAGAAAACCTACGCAAGGAACTAGATATTTTTAAATTGCGGAAGGAAGTGTCAGTTGTACAAAGAGAATAACAATAACTAAATACGTACTTACACAATTTCCATCCGTGGTAGAGTATTAAATAGCCTACACATACTGCACACCAACACTTTGGCAGACTTTTGCCAAAAAGTCGAATAACATTCACAAAAATATCTTCGTACCGCGTTTACTAAAAAGGCTTTATTAAGGTTGGCAATTCCACTTCAAATCTTGGTTGAATTTGATGGAAAAAATTCAAAATATTTCGAACCGTATCATTTTTTCGTACATTTATTAAAGGTAAATTTGCGAAGCTAGAAAACTTGCGGGATTGTTTTTTAAAGAAAACTATGAATAAAAAATCCTATCTAAAAAAATCAAAAATATCTAAATAACGTAATTTTTTTTTGTTCGTGATATATAGTGGAGATGAATTCATTTTTTGATGATAAAAACAATGGATTCAATGAAATATATTTCTTACGTTTAAATTATTTTAATTTATTGAGATAAAAATTGTTTTGGCGGAGTATTGGCGAAGCATATCACTGCCCCCACCAACTAGTGGTCATGTAGATAATGGCAGCACATCCCTCTGTTTTCTGTGCGCTTCTGTGCACTGTCAGTCGCGCGGAGTCTGTTAGGCGGTTGTGGTGGCGGGATGCTATGAGAATATCGTAGTGCGGTACACGCGTGCAATGGGCAAGAGCGAAGAAGATTCAGGGGGCAGGAAACTGGTGTATGTCTCCCTTGGATTAACTTTTGTTATTGGACTTGTGTTAGGTGGTACTATATTTTTTCTTGATTTCAAAAGTAGTCGTGAAACTGCAGCGTTGCAATCGAAAGTTAGCTTACTGACTAACGAAATAATTGTACTTCGTCATAATTTGGCGCATCTCAACAATACAGTCATTGGATTGGTCAGTAAAATTATAATCTCTATATATATTAAAAAAATATTTTATATTTCTACTTTTTTTTCTTGATCTAGCCTAAAGATAGTAAAATTTAGGACTAAACCATAAATAAATATGTAAATAGGTTTACAAAACTATTTTTTTTTATCGTAAAGACCGTAAGTACATTATAAACCGGCGTATCCCTTTAATAAAAAATATTCTTATTTACCTGCGATTGTCATAAAACTAGAGATTAAGTACAAATAAAGTTATTAGAATAAAATGTCTCCATTTTTACAAAGCTACTTTTTATTTTTAAGTTTATTTGAAGTAGAATCATATCGTGGTTATTAGCGACTACTATGGTTTATGGACCGATGGATTTGACTTGTAACAATTTCCAGACCGTACCTGGTAATCGAACCTGACGTTATTAGAAAGGAAAAATTAAAAGCAAAAAATTTAAGCAAATTAGAAATTAAGGTTCTTAGAATGAGGTGCTAAATAAACAACCTCAAACTGAGTGATAATTCACTTTCAAGTTCAACTCAAAAATTTTAAAACAGAGTAGCCCACTAACAACAGGTATCTAATAAAAAACGACTTTACTAAGCGCATTTTACTAATCTTTAAAAAAACTTACCCGAACATTTTTTTTTACTGATTTTGTCTGACTTTTTGCAATTTCTGCTAATGCAGACGGTGGAGAATGATGATACCTATATGAAAATGAGGGATAAAAAATGCCAGACCTGACGGGGAATCAAACTCGGGACTACGGTGTAGAAGCCAGTTGCGTTAACCACTACACCAACGGACTGTAAAAATAAATAAAGACAAAAGACATAATAAACATATTTTGTTTTTAGCCTGTAAATTATTTCGGTGTAAAAATACATATCCAAATATTCGTATTAATATACAAAACACGTTGGTACCGCGTTTTCTAGCTTTCTGACAAAATGCGCTTTCAATGTTCATGGTACCTACATTTTACAAAAAACGATGCTTTAACTTCGGTAAATACTTCCAGAAAAACCTGGCGACGTTAATATAAGTTAGAAAGTTCCTGCGGACATACCTCTGGAATAGTTTTATTGTTCAGGTATCTCCTACTAATAGCACAAACTTCACATCAATTGCTTCTCTTCAGGCTGCATTAAAACCCATGGACACAATTTATGGGAGAATTAGTTGTTTTATAAAATTTTAAAATATTAAGAATATTCGAAGGGAATGGGTCAGATAACTATTTTACCTGAAATAGTTATTCAGGAAAACTAAAAAATTGGAGCCGAGAAAGATACTTTTTCTTATGATTAATACTATTACATGCATGCTTTTTCTCTATTATTTTACAGCAAATACTTTAACATATATAAATAAAAATCGAAAGGTTAAGCTCACGTTTATCCTTAGGAGTATTTGCTTTGAGCACAGCTTTTATATCTAGGCCTATTCTTTTTCATACAAATAAAACGTAGCAATAGATCCAATATTCGGAGGAAATCTTTCAAAAATGTGCTTATTTGTGAAACCAGGTTTAAACATAGACACAAGCTCTGGTAAAATATCAAGAGTGTAAATATTATATTTTCGAATGATATTGTTATTTTATTGACTTTGTCTACGTCTGAATCCATCTGTATTGGTTAATATTTTAGGAAAATTAGTCAGAATTTTTTAGAACAGTTAAATAAAAAATAACTCGAAGAATAAAAATCTTGAACGAAATAAAAAGAGAGCAGATTCTTCCGAAATGAAAAGGTAAAGAGAAAGGTTACCATATGGAAAAAAGTAAATGCTTTATTTTTACCTTCCGCTCACGAGCTTAACCTTTTGCTGCTTATTTATGCTCACGAGAAATTATTTGTTCCATATTTATTTATATTTCCATTATCTCATTAACTTTGGAAATATACCTCACTAAGATTAATTTTTTATTAAATTGTTTATTAAATTTTTATGAAACAGATCTATTGGAATCTAACATAAGATTTTTTAATTTAGTCTAAATCCATGTTCAAAAATTCTACTTTTAATCTCTATTGAAATTTTCTTTAAAATTATCTAAAAGAAATTACCGCCTTTATGAGACAAGGATGACGGACTGTAAAATTGTCGCAGGTTCAATTTACGGATACGTTCAGGAATTAGTTAAACACCGTTAAAATGTGTAAAAAGCAAAGTACTCGCAAATTATCTTAGCACAAAACCTCTGCAAAATCTGTTTCAAAAAAGTAGGTAATAAATATATTTTTTTAAACCATTACTTTTTTAAAATAAGCGAAAATGTTCGTTTTTTTAACCCGTAATGTGTGCACATTGGAGTCTGTTCATTTTAAGAACAATGAGCAACCACATGACCCACAGGATGATATGTATGGCGTGAAAATGAGATGTAGTCTAGCATAGACTCAGGCCGACCATTCTTAGAAGTTTATAGTTAATTAAACTCTAAGCATCAAACTACACCGTTAACCACTGTTTAGTATTTAAACCCGCATAAAAGTAACTAATTTTACTAGGATTCAAACCACGGAAACTTAGTCTCCGAACAGTCAGCTGTTAAACAGCTGAATCGCGGCGACGACTTTACCACTAGACCAACCCCGTGCGTTCCAATTTTTAATGATCCAAAACTTCCAATTTGTTCTCCTATTTGTAATATTATAAAATTTACAACCCACCGGGTTGGTCTAGCTGTAAGGAGGTCGCCACAAATCAGCTGTTTAACAGTTGATTTTCAGAGACGAAGATAACGGGTTCAAATTCTAGTAAAAGTATAATTTTATACGGATTTAAATAATACAGTGTTACCGGTGTACTTTGATGTCTGTTCAATTAAACAATACTCTCTCAGGAATGGTCAGCCTGAGTGTGTACAAGAATACACCTCATTTACACGTCATACATCATCTTCATACCATTGGGTCATGGGGCTGCTTATTGTTTGTAATTGAAAAGATTGCAATGTACACAACATAGAGGTTAAATAAAAATAAAAAATTTACAGATGGCCGCCTCCGTGGCTCAGTGGGTCGATCGCTATACTGCGCTGCACACTGCATAGAGTCCCGGGTTCAATACCTGGTAAGAATCTGGAATTATAATACATTGTTAAAAACTGCCGATTCTGTGATGTTACCCATAGTAGTCCCTAATAACCAAACCAGTAATGCGACTTTAAAATAATCTAAAATAAAGAAAAAAGTATTTATAAATTGCTGATCGAAATTTAAAGTAATAGGAATGAAACATCTGAAATTAAAACGAGGTTACTCAAAAACATTACTATTATTTTACTATTGTAAAAGGACGAGAACTTAAATACAACCTGAACTTTGTAGTCTATATTTGGGCATAACGGTTTACAATTTAAGATGCCCAAGGTAGTAATAAAAATAGGCCTATTGATTTTAAATTCTAAATTAATTCAAGTAATTTGTTAGAAAATGCACATAACATTCTGGAAAATAAATCAGTGAATAAAAAAAGAGGATAATGGCTGGTCTAACCGGCTTAACCGCAGAAATACTACACCTGCATCTTTGTTTTCACCTTTAAACATAAAAATAATAATTTGATTGCAGTTGTATTGGAATTACTTTGCCACAATGGCAATATAAATTATTTTGATGACAGGTGAACGTGACTAGATCATAACTACGAATTACTTAAAGCCAATACTACTTAAGTACTGCATAAACAACCAGTTCAGGAAAGCAAACTTAGTATATTGTAAATAAATACAAGATTATAATGCAGTTATATTACTGTAATAACATACCGGTCATTTAAGTTGTTTAACCAACGAAGAAATATAATTTAGGCTAAAAGATATAGGCTAATGTTTAAATATCACGATAAATGTACAGGGGAATTGCATGTACTAAATTTAAGCAAATGCAATTTACAATATCAATGGTGTATGTTAAAAGATATAGACTAGACCAATTCCGTGGAGTAATGGTTCGTGCGTTAGCCTACAAAGTGGAAGATCCCAGGTTGAATTCCCGGCTAGGATCTAGGAATTTTTACAGACCGATACCCACTGCACTCATGACCAAGCAGTTATGACGAATTTAAATAAACTACAAAATAGACATAAATGCATATAAATTAAAAATTTTAAAGTTTTTCAGATTTTGGCGTAATTTTACATGTTGTTAAGGTCAACAGCTGAAAGGCTGGTTTGAACCTCTAGAGTCTTCTAAGTAAAACGAGGAGTGAGTTTATAATTGTAGTTTATAATAATTACAGTTTATAATTGCCTTCCTCACTGAACAAAAAAGTAGCCTATGCTTATCAGCATGCTAGGCCCTCCGAAAAGCATCCACTTTCCACCCTGCAAATGAGACCTTCACTTTATTCACCTCAGGGTCTGGCTGTAATATGAAATTCATTACTTTCAGAGGACATAACTCTGATCAGTATCTTTTACACCTCTATCTCTTCTGTTCTTAAATAGTTTAGTCATATAATTTGCTAACCACGTAATAAGAAATAAAACTATTTTTTGTAGCCTTGGAACTAGCAGATCGAGTGCAAATAATTTAACACTTCATTTGCCTGTTAGGTTGTACATAGGTTACGAACTATACGCCTAAGCCATAGGTGACTTTATTGCAACCAGAAACAATCATCATGTATTATTTAAAACGCAAAACGTCTATATTATCTAAAAATCATTTTATATGTATTATTTATGTATAAGTATTATTTAAAACGCAATATCTAGTCCAATATATTTTAAATGGAGATTCTGTTTGTCCTACAGAGTTATACTGAATGGGTTTAAACATTTTTACGCTTTCGTTTTTGTAAAGAGGACGCAACTGATTCTGCAAAAAAACGAGAATGATATTTGGTAAAAGCCATAACGAGACTTTGCGAAATAAATAATAAATTAATTGAATTAAAATTTCGATGGTACGGATATCCTGGCGGCGTTGCAGCAAAGTTCAGTTTGTTTTGAAGCGTCGTTAAGGTAACGGGAATAGTTTATTTAGATGCACATCTTATTTCATAAGTGTTGTTGTGTAGGTCATCAGCCGAAAGGCTGGTTTGAACCTGCAGAGGTATTAGTAAGTAAAACGAGGAGTAAGGTGGTTTACAATTGCCTTCCTCGCTGAGTGGAAAAGTACTCTTATCAGCATGCCGGGCCCTCTAAAAAGCACATATTTTCCACTCTGCAAATGACATCTTCACTTCATTCACCACAGGGTCTGGCTGTATAATTAAATTCATTACTCTTAGAGGAGACAACTCTGATTAGTGTCTTTTGCACCTCTACTTCTTCTGTTCTTAAATGATTCAGTAATTTAATTGGGTGACCTTGTGATAAGAAACAGAACTATTTATTTTAACCCTACAACGAACAGATATAATGTAAATAATTTGACACTGTTTATTTCATAAATATAATACAAAAAATCGTAACTCTGTAAATATAGCGACTAACTATATGAGTAAATGTAATTCTGAAATAGGTTTAGATTAAATTAGTATTATATGAGCAGTACCTATTATATATGAGTGAATTAATTTGGGTTAGTCAACTAGTTTATTTAATTTACATTATTTATCTCGGACTAACAAATGTTTTTAGTTGTTTATGGTATTTAAATGTCTATACAATGTTTTCTGATATATATGAGTAACCTACAAGATTATTTAAAATTTTAAATAGATATTGAAAGAGTAGATGCATTTAAACTTTGTCAAAAAATTATCATTGATTACAATGCAATTAACTGACGTAAAATTTGAAATTCTCAGGTACTGGAAATTTCATTAGGCTGATACAGTACAAAAGCTTATACTTACAAAACTATTATAATGGTAGTTGATATTTTCACCTCAGTTCTCTCTAAGTTTTTTTTTCAAAAGGTTTACCGGGGAAGATTATCGTAAATTGTTGCTGTACGAAGTGTGGCTATTAAATAACGAGACTGACGTAAAAAATTTATTTTAATTTTATATCATAAATTATAGGTGACATTACAGGTGACATAATCACTTATTGTCACCTTCAATATACACTCCTTCTCTATCCCTACAACGCTCCATGCGAATTTTCCATTGCTGGAATCAGTGTTGGAAGTCATCTTCTGTCAGCTCCCTCAGAACACGTGCCGCTTTCTCTTTCACAGCTTCCAGAGACTCAAATCTTGTCCCTTTAATGCCGATTTAACCTTTGGGAACAGGTAGAAGATAATAACATGTGATGAAACGTGGTTTTTTACTTATGATTCAGAAACGAAGCGCCAATCCGTGCACTGGAAGAGCCGAACTTCACCGAGAGCCAAAAAAGCTCGAATGAGCAAGCCAAAATTTAAAGCAATGATGATTGTTTTTTTTTATCAATGGGATTGTGTACCTTCATTGGGTTCCTGAAGGTCAAACAATTAATCAATATTATTACCTTGGAGTACTTTCTAAACTACGTCAAAGAGTAAGAAAAAACGCCCCGAAATGTGGAAGGACAAATCATGGGTTCTCCACCAAGACAATGTGCCAGCTCATTCCGCGTTATCTATCAAGAGGTTCCTAGCCAAGTACAGCATCTCAGTGTTAGAACATCCACCTTATTAACCAGATCTTGCACCATGTGACTTCTACCTGTTCCCTAAGGTGAAATCTGCATTAAAAGGGACAAGGTTTGAGTCTGTGGAAGCTGTAAAAGAGAAAGCGGCACGAGTCCTGAAGGAGCTGACAGAAGATGACTTCAAACACTGTTTCCAACAATGGATAATTCGCATGGAGCGTTGTAGGGATAGAGAAGGAGTGTTTATTGAAGGTGACAATATGTGATTATATATAAAATAAAAATAAAATTTTTTACGTCAGTCTCGTTATTTAATAGCCACACCTCGTATGTATCATTACTGGAATGAAAGAAACCCTACATCTCGTAATTATTTTCTTAGATGGATGCAGTATCTACGGCTTAACATGCCATTCAGCAAGAACATAAACGACGATTTGCGAACATTATAATTGCTTTCCTGTTAACAGAACTATTTATCTTAATGTTAAGTACAGCAAATAACTCAAAGTCAGGGTGAGCTCTCGTTATTTTTAGCTTTATTTATAACTCCCCATACTTCTACTTATAGTCTACGCATATTTCATTTTATTAGCTTTTAATAAGAATTAATAACACTCATAATAATAAAGATAAGGAAACTATGCAAGATAGCTTAAAAAATTAATGAACTTTTCCTATGTAGGCCAGCACCATAATAATGTACAGTCAATGTCGATTTAACGGACTAGCCTCCTAAATGATAAGACTGTTTGAAATTAAAAAAATTTAAGAAATGTTAATTTTTATGAAGAAAACTTATCCTTTTTTCTTGAAAGGTACATTTTTTAGAATGTTATGATAAGAGTAAGGCTATAAGTAAATCCAAAGTTTGTTTCACATTAGGCTTTAGAAACATACGTGACCGAATGTGTTATAACTGAATGACTTTTAATTTAACGGACTTTCACAACAACACACATAATATGTCCGTTCCCAATTAGTCCGTTAAATCGAGCATTTATTGTATTAGTAGGCCTACTTA
Organism: Catonia carolina; assembly: GCA_035578175.1. Classification (NCBI taxonomy): domain Eukaryota; kingdom Metazoa; phylum Arthropoda; class Insecta; order Hemiptera; family Achilidae; genus Catonia; species Catonia carolina. The sequence continues at coordinate 48,737,840 of JAQMRL010000001.1, forward strand.
TAAATTATTAAACAATAAATTTCTATGATTACGAGTATTTGAGGTTACTAATTTTTCCGTCACGTCGATGTACAATCCGTGAGGTTAAACGGTGTCTCTAACCCGGCCGAGCCTAGCTGCTACTAGTCTAACTAAAAACATCGTCCACGTTGGTGAATATACATTCACTACGTAAATTCAAAATTAAAATAACATTTTCGTGAAAGATATATATATAGGCTATATATAAAACTACCATTTAAATTTAATAACCAATCAAACAACGACTTCTCAACGGAATGATTTATTTTAATTGTGACTACTGTGTGTACGATGTTTGTAAAAATGTACGATAATGACACCGCACTGCTACCCACTCTATCGCAGTTTTCTCAAGGTCAGCGCTACCATTAAAAGTCAAGAACTGTACATTCCTTAAAATAATACCCCGTTATAATAAACTATTCTTTAAGTGCGACACAAACACTGAACTATGAAAAAAGTTAATGACGAAAGCTTGAAAAATAAAAAAAATTAGCAAGAAGAATACTGCGTCTAATAAAATTGAAACTGCAAATAAATGCAGACATTTTAGGATTATAAATCGTCCAAATAAAGATATAAATAAATATAAAATACATTTGGATGAAATACGAAAGAAGAGAATGATATTCTACGGACTTCTATCGTTTAGAAGACTCCCAAGAGAGCATAGGACATGTCAAGAACTTAAAAAGAGTTAAATAGTTAATACATATTACCTGACTATACGAATTATTTTAATTACATATGAACCTTCTCATGCAAGCTTACTTACTTATTACAATAATTACGTTATCTTCTAATTACACAATACCACGGTACTTAGAAGAGATCTCTTCTATTTACCGTGCACCGTGCACACGTGGTAGGTGTGTACTACACACCTACCTTAGCATTAGCTCTGATGTTTACGTTTTGAGTGGTTAGCTATTTATTTCGATTTATTTCTTTTTTTAAATAAAATATTATTTAGAAAGAAATTCTTGTATATTGTCTTTTATAATTCTTGTGTAAAACGTTTCATCAATCAAGTAATTTTTCAGATTTTGTTAAATGAATGCGAATTAGCATATTTAAAAAATTGTAGTAATTTATTGAAGTATTTTCTCACCGTATAAGAAGGTATTTGTGAGTAAAATTTAGAATTATGAAACATTGTTAGTGTAAATGAATAACTTCGAATTCCAATGTACAATTTATCGGCCTGGGTCTGTACAAGACTACATCTCATTTACACGTCATACACATCATCCTCATCTCATTGGGTCATGGGGTTGCTTATTGTTCTAAATTGAACAGATTGCAACGTACACAAATTAGGAATTAAAAAAAATTTAAGTGGTAATTTAATGAAAAAGTTATTTTTTTTGTTTTAGTGAATACTTGTAGTAAATTTTAAACAAAAATTGTTAGATAAAATAGTTTTAAACGTACGTATAACTGTATTTGACGATGTCTATTCCGTTTTTTGGTCGCTAACAATTAAAGATTTATTTATTTATTATTTTGTTCAAAAAATTTAGTTTTGCGGTTAGCTTCATAATAATAGTTTATGTTTCTTGTGTTATGATAGTGGACGTTGAAATATAAAACTGATTTGCTTAAAATAGTCTAAATTATCATCTAAAAAACGTAGAGTGAAGTAGCTATATTTCAGTTCCTTAAATAATAGCCTGCTGGTGAGCTGGTTAGATCCACTATACACCTAATAGCTTTCTTTTTAATTTGAGTAATCATATACATGTTACCCGTACTAGAATTACCTCACATTAAAGTGATATAACGTATATGAGACGGAATTAGACTATAATGCTGCCATTAGTAATTTTTATCATTTTTTAACCTGCCAATTTGTTTTTAATGCAGATACCCCGGATGATATGGTACTAAAAGCTTGATCGGTATTGGTTAACTTAATTGATTCATCTGGTAAAATTAACCAAAAGACATCTATATAAACAATAGTGTTTGAAAAGCTAGCGACAACAGAAAATACAGTCTGTAATAGAAAATAAAAATAAATTCAGAAAAACAATTGAAAAGCGTAAGGGTTTTTCAGAGGAAAAAGTTAGAAAACACAACATACCGAAGCGGAGCAAAGAATGAAATAACATATTTTCGTAACTAAAAAAGAAAAATCTGGTGTGAAACACTCACACAACTTTCTCTTGCCAATATAAATAATTAACAATAAACCTAATATTAGTAATAAAACATTAGACATAAACAAAAAAACTAACCTTAATAAACATAACCTAATTTTAATCATGAGTGAAAGACGCAAAATGAAAATCAACCTCAGTTTGGCTTCAAAATACAGAAAATCACTCTTTCACGCTAAACTAGGCTCTGTAGAGAAAAATGTTTTAAATAAAAGTTGCAGATCTTTTAATTTTCTATAAATTTGATTATATACACTTTTATTATAAAATGCATACTAAGGCCGAAATCTTAAAAAAATCGATTTTTCTCACGTTTTCGTGAGAAAAAAACAGAAAATTGCTAATTACTGCTAAACTAAGCGTTATACCAAAAAATGTTTGAAATAAAAGTTGTAGGTTTTTAAATTCTCTACAACTTTTATTATATAAATTTTTTCGCTACATTGCATATTAAAGCCGTAATCTTAAAAAAACTTTGTTTTTACGTGAAAACAGCCTCACCCAGAATTTCAGCAAACATGGCGCCTACCCTATCTTGTAGAGAATAAAAAATTGAGTAAATGAGGCGATTTTAAAAAAAATCGTAGTACCAGTTTTTGAGAAAATCGCAAAAAAGTGAAAAATTACACGAATAAACTATTACTTCCGGTTGACCGATTTTGATGAAAATGTTCGTGTCAGGTCCGGTAGTGGTATGTAACTTAAGTTTCAAGTTTCAAGTTCGTACGATGTTTCGTTCTTGAGATATTCTGTTCACACACAGACACACACACACACACACACACAGACACACACAGACCAATCGCTAAAAACATGTTTTTTGGGTTCAGGGGGTCTGAAAACGTATAGATCCGGTGAAAACTCGATTTCGAAAAATCGACATGAAAACAATACTTTCCTTCCTATATATTCATATAGGCAAGAGAAAGTAAAAATTGGGAAGAAATAAAAATCAAGATAAATGAGAAACCAAATAAGAAAATTAAAGGAGTAACTTTAAATTTATTAAAGAAGGAATAGCCGCGTTCCTAAGTTGAATTAAACTATTAAAAAAGATTTCTTTTTAAATCATTGTTCTGATAAATAATTTCACGCACGAATATATATAATGTTAAGCATATTCTTTTACAAAAATCAGCTAATCTACGAATAAAATGCCTCGGATAATTTTATAGTAGTTACTAAATTATCTGTTATAAAAATATGTGTTATTTTTAGGTGATAAAATATAATGATTAATTTATTCAATGGTTTACAAGGTTTATTATATAAAATAAATTTAATAATCGGAACGATTTTAAATTTAAAAACAAATTTATCCATTGAATTTTGAGATAGTCCAACCATTTAGGTTATAATGTTTCATTTATTTTACACTAAGACGTGTGTTGTACTGTACATATTCTTCATCTAAGTTAATAAAAAAATGTAACGTAGTAGTAATCCTTGATATTCTTCTCTGCCGGGAATATATAAAAGTAAGACTTTTTTAGGGCTCTATTTTCATTAAAATTAGTCAATTGGAAGTAATAGTTTACTCGTGCAATTTTTCACCGTTTTGCGAGTTTCTCAAAAACGGCTCCTACGATCTTTTTGTTGCCTTATTTACTACACGTTTTATGCTCTACAAGATAGGATATGCGGCATGTTTGCTGAAATTCTTGGAAGAGCTAAGCTCTGGTAATAAAAAATTACTGTTTAGGGTGTGCAGGTTTAATATGCATTTTAGGGCAAAATTAAATAGTGGCCAATAGTGGAAAAAACTTTTTCAAGTAGGCCTAATCTTACTCGTATTTTTTAAAAGTCATACCAAGGTCATTGCCGATTGTTGTTTAAGTCATCAGCAATAAGGGTGTTTTTTTTGTTTATATATTTTGGTTTATATATAGGTATAGCCTATAATTAAAGTTCTAGAAATTAACTAGCCTACAACTTGAATTTCAAGCGGTTTTTTCTGCAACGCCTAGTTTAGCGTCAATTAGTTATATTCTGCATTTGGCTTATGAAAATCGGTAAAAAATAGGATTACTTAAGATTGCGGCTTTTATGACAAAAGTGCGTAATCAAAGTATAGACAATTAAAAAATCTGTAACTTTTATTTCAAGAATTTTTTCTACAGAGCCTAATTAAGCGGTTATTAGTGATTTTTCTTATTTTTAAGTTCTCCAGAGGTTGATTTTCATTTTGCGTCATTCATTTACGTTTAGAATTAGGTTATGTTTATCATTTCATATTTTTTACTCATGATTAAACAGGCTATATGTTTTATTTTTTACATTGGCAAGAGAAAGTCGTGTGCTTGTTTCACACCAGATTTTTAGTTTAATGTTGCTACTTGATTACAGCAAATATGGTAGGTAACTTGAAAGAATTTTTCAGACCCTAGTTTTAAGAACCGAATCCTAAACTTTTCTTTTTATTGTCTCTCACTTTACAACCGAGCAACATTTATCGTCTTTTATAATCATTTTTTCAAACTTTTTTTTAAAAATAAATTAGTCATTTTGCAACTTATACATCGTTACACATACTATTACATAGTCGTTATAGTGAAGATGAACTTAAATTTCAACGATAAAATAGATAGCTTGCTTTCAAAAAATAATTATTAAAACAATATGATAAAAAAGTTTGCTGTCAAGCTTTACCAGATGTGGGGCCGCAAATCTTTTTTTGACGGACACATTTTTATATTATTTTGCGTTCATTTTCTTGGCAGCAATCTCTCATGTATTATCACAGAACTCAGCTGTTACGTACAATAATAACGTTACCTACATGTTAGAGGCACTTTTATAAATATAGCATTCGTTAAGGAATTTAAATAGTCATAAATAAATAGACTACATATTTACTAATGTAAGTAACTTGTCTTCTGAGGAGTCGTGGAACAAAAACTTTTTCAAGTAGGCCTAATCTTATTCGTATTTTTTTACAAGTCCTACCATGGTCATTGCCGATTGTTGTTTAGGTCATCAGCCATAAGGCTGTTTTATTTTTGTTTTTTTTTGTTTGACTTAACGTCCGACTGTTCTGTAATTACTGCTAATGCAGACGGTGAAGGATGAAATGATTTTTTGTAACGTATGAAAATACGCCGTGCCTGAATGGGATTTGGACCCAAGACCGCATGATGAGAGGCAAGCACGTTAAAAACTACGCCAATGCGGCCGGCATAAGGCTGGTTTGAACCTGTATAGGTTTTTACTAAGTAAAACGAAGAATGAGGTGGTTTACCATTGCCTTTCTCACTGAGTGGAAAAGTACGCTTATCAGAATGCCGGGCCCTCTAAAAAGGACATATTTTCCACTCTGCAAATGGCCCTTTCACTTCATTCACCACAGGGTCTGGGTGTGTAATGAAATTCATTACTTTCAGAGGAGATAACTCTGATTAGTGTCTTTTACACCTCTGCCTCTTCTGTTCTTAAATGGTTCAATCATTTAATTGGCTGACCATGTGATAAGAAACAGAACTATTTATTTTAGCCTTGCAACTAACGGGTTAAGTGTAAATAATTTGACCAGTCTGAAAATTAAAAATTATTAATTAAGAAACTAGCCTGATTCATGCCGAACTTCGAAATCGGGACCTTCGGCTCAGTAGGGCTAGTAGAAAACGATACCGATTGAAAAATCTATGCCGTTAATTACGTAAATATTAAATATATAAAAATATTTTTAATGGGTTTCCCTATATTGATTACTTAATATCTATTTTTTAAATACCTACCTTCATCTGAAAGTTTGATTTGTTACGAGGAATTTATCACTTCCGTAGGCTACTAAAATACAGCGTCTCCTATCTCGGCTTATCATGAAATAATCAAAGTAGTGGCTTTATGGTTGATTGGTTAGGATTATATATGTGATTTGTCTATAACTTGTGACTACTAACCATTCAAATATAGATTCCTAACCAACCAGATGTAGGTAAAAGTTTCTGTTCGTGTCATATTAGGTGATAGAAACTTTGTTTTAGTTCGGTATTCAGGGCCTTTCTTTTAGTGTGTTAATCAAGCTATATCTATGACACGTAATTAGACCTGGTAAAAGTATTCAAACGGCGGAAGTCAAAGAAATGAGACGGTTTTCATGGATAGCATTCTTGAAGATTGAAAGATATTCAGAAGAACAAAAACATCGGAGATTATCCTTTAAGATCCAAGCTTTTGATTCCGTCCCAGTATTAACGGTACGAAAACATGGGTGTTCATTTAAAAGAATAATAGAAAACTAGCAAAAACATGACGTGGTATGAAACGCTCTATGATGGGATTATTATTGCGACTTCAAAAACACGATGAACATAGGCCTAAATATAAGAAACACCACCAAAGTGCATTAGCCTAAAATGTACAAAAATGGTTCAACAAAAATGGAAATGGATGGGAAATAATAAAATGTACATGGACTGAGATGTATTAGTGTTATTCAAATATGGAGACCATGGAGAGAAACAAAAGGGCGAAAAAGACCATAAAATAAAAAACCAAACTATGGATTTTCTAATACCAAATTTTCTTAATGTAGGTATTCAGTACAAAGTATATAAATTACAGACAAAAATTTCTCAGCAAGATCCATAATGTGTAATTTTTAGCAACGCAAAAATTATAATAATAATTAATTAGGATGATACTTGTGTGTAATTCAAGCCTTATTAAAAATGCACATGATAATGATATCAAATAAATGACAAATGAAAAGTAACTATGGGTCATTTAAATAACATAATCATAATTAAATTAAAAAAAAGTAATTGCAAACAGCAATAAATTAATTTATAATATTATCATTTTCCTTATTATACAATATAAAAAGTTGTTTTATATGAAACACAAAAAATATAGTTGTTGATTCCATTGTTCTTGGAAAGAGCTGCAATAGATAGACAAGACAATAGTGAAGCGAATAGTTTGTCTTTATGAATAAACAAGCACAAGCGATGTGTGTACTAACTCGCGCTGAAAATATCAGCTCAATATTGAAAATGTGTATAAAAATTTGTAATATATTCTTCATTTGTGCCCGTAACAGGCAGGTGGAGTGTTAAATTATTTGCACTCGATCTGATAGTTCCAGGGCTACAAAAACTATATATTTCTTATCACATGGTCAGCAAATTATATGATTGAAGCATTGAAGAACAGAAGAGGTAGAGGTGTAAAAGACACCAGTCAGAATTTCATTATTCAGCCCGACACTGTGGTGAATGAAGTGAATGTGTTATTTGCATGCTGATAAGTATCCTTGTCCACTCAGTGAGGAAGGCAATTATAAACCACCTCACTCCTCGTTTTACTTAGTAAAGCCTTTAGAGGGCCAAACCAGCCCCTTCCGGCTGATGACCCAAACAACATTCTTCATTTGCGAATTAATTAAAAACAAAACCGTTTGAATACCGAAACAATGAAAGCTGTTCATATATGAGTATACTTACGCGAAGGGTTTTTTGGAAAGCGTTGAAGAAAAACTCTTTGGTGATAATGTGTAAAAATCCTTAGGCGAACTTTTCTACTGTAAGTATCTACCTCCTATTTCATTCTAAGTTTTCCGATAGCAGTTTTGGAATTTACAATAATGAATGTTTTAGTCGGTGTTGTAATTATTTAAAAACAGTTCTGTCACAAATTATGTAGTAAGTTATCTCTGTTTATTTAGTTGCATTTAAAGGTTTCTTAAGATAAACAACATATTCTAAACAGAAAACATAAAAGAATGTTAAATTTTTCAAATGCTGAATGTAGTTGAAGTTGCAATACAATCACATATATAATTTCAATGTTACAATACCATCCATCTTTTTCCAGTTTCTAGACTATAGTTGGTATTTTAACAGTAGTAACGTGAAGATTAAAAATTCATTGTCATATTTCTGTTTTCACAATAGACACGATCCTACGTAAATAGTTTATGTTGCTTTTTTATGCGTACATAGATAACAGCACTTATTTGCAAAGGCACTCATGAAGAGAGGCATCCATTGGGATTGTGAAACGTTAAAGCACCACCACTTCTGCGTGTAAAAATAATCATGAGTCTTGAGTGAATGGATCCTGGAGAAATGGTTTCATTTGCAAGCATTGGAGGAAAATGAACGAATGAACTATTCGCTGTTTAGTTGTTTCATGAACGAATAGTAAAATAAAAATTCAATTTTTTCATTTCTCGATTGTATATTAGAAAGTCCCTAGAAATTTACCAAAGAAATAAAGATTTTCAATTTTGATTAACTAAATATTAGTTATAAAAATCAGTATTTAATCTTTTCTACTTTCTTCTCGAAACAGCAAATTCGTTAATGATTAACTGCTAAAATGCCTTTATTCTTCATTATGTAATTGACGCTTCTATGTTAAATTTTATACCAGTTCAAAATTACTAAATGAAAAATGTAATCGATTAGAAATAATACTAAATCTTTAAAGAAAGTTTTGTTTTCTGTATTTTTTCCAAAAAAATTATATCTCTCCTACCGAAAGCAATACTCAAGGCGATCAAAAAAGCAGTTATTTTTACTTTCTCTTGCCTATATGAATATATAGGAAGGAAAGTATTGTTTTCATGTCGATTTTTCGAAATTGAGTTTTCACCGGATATAGGCTTACACGTTTTCAGACCTTCTGAACCCAAAAAAACATGTTTTTAGCGACCGGTCTGTGTGTGTCTTACGATTTTTTAAAATTCGCTTCGTTTATTAAATTTTTTATGCTTTACAAGATAGGGTAGGCGTCATGTCTGCTGAAATTCTTGGAGAGGCTGCTTTTACGTAAAGAAGTTGTTTTTTTAAGATTGCGGCTTTAATATGCATTTTAGCGCAAAAACGTATAGTAAAAGTTGTAGAGAATTTAAAATCCTACAACTTTTATTTCAAACATTTTTTTGTATAACGCTTAGTTTAGTGGTAATTAGCAAATTTATGTTTCTTCTCGCGAAATAGTGTAAAAAAATTGATTTTTTTAAAGATTTCAGCCTTAGTATGCATTTTACGACAAAAGAGTAAAATCAAATTTATAGGAAATTAAAAGATCTACAACTTTTGCTTAGAGCATTTTTCTCTACAGAGCCTAGTTTAGCGTGAAATAGTGATTTTCCGTATTTTTAAGCCAAACTGAGGTTGATTTTAATTTTGCGTCTTTCACTCATCATTAAAATTAGGTTATGTTTACTGAGGTTAGGTTTTTTGTTTAAATCTAATGTTTTATTACTAATGTTAGATTATATTGTTCATAATTTGCATTGGCAAGAGAAAGTTGTGAGTTTTTCACACCAGATTTTTTAATAAAATATTAATGGTTCTTTCCGTTTTTGACCGATAAATTTAAAGTAAATAACTTAATGTATTTTTGTTATAAGATAGGTGAATGTATTTTTGTTAAAAGATAGGTGTACTTTTAAAATATATGCTTAGTTATTTAACTATCACATCGATTCAAAAAATTTTCGTCGTAGTAACAATTATTTAAGTGCTTTAAGTTCAGAGCAGCAGTGGACAGAGTACGACTGACCATGATGATAGCCAACCTTCGTAATGGAGAAGGCACCTGAAGAAGAAGAAGTGCTTAAAACTAAGCTGTACCAAAACTTTGAATTAATGTGGGTTAATTTACTTACTATGAGACATTAATTTTACATGAAACAAACAATCTGCGTAAAGTGTCTTTTTGTGGCTTTTCAGTGGCAAAATAAAAGCGAACGCGGCCCTATCTCTACTATTTATTTGTATACTTTTTATGATTTTTTAATATAATAGTGACTGTGGGTGATTATTTTTATTAGTATTAGTACTAAGCGACCATATTTTCTGCTACACTGGGTGGCATGATTTTATGGTTGTTATATTCTTTTGACGCGTCATATTGAAGCAGTTTGTGCTTTTCTTTCAATGCACGTCCTGTCTTATAAGGTTTTTATCACTTTTATGTTCGTTATGAGAATGAAGAATGCCTAAAGGGTTAAATATAATAAAAGGAATGCAAGGATATTATTCCTCTCTGTCCAACATGTTATTTTACACTGAACAGTATTTGTCTTAAAAACATATTTTTAATTGAATACCAATGCTGATGGGAAAAACTGAAGTTTTTTAATAAGTCTGTTATTTTAAGCTAACTTTTTATCTTTTAAGAATTTACCCAGAAATACTAATTTTTGTTGTTAATTTTTATATTAATTAATATTTGTTAGTTTAATTTGATCGGGTTACCTTCAAACAATATCTTTTTTGAACGTTTTTTGCTATTTTTGAAGTTGAGTAAATTACTCTGAAGAAACCGGTATGTATATTTTATTAATAAGATGTTTTACAAAAAAAGAAAATTAATAATAATTTTATTAGTTATTTGCTTTAAACATAAATAGGAATGAAAGCTATGGCACAGAAAAAATCAACATTTCGTTTGTAAAAGTTTCGATTTTTGTAAACTTTACTGCCTCTTACGAGAATTGAGATAAGTTATGTTTCAAAATAATTTTTGACTTACAAAACCGATTTCCAAGAATTGTTTTATAAATTATTCCGAATATTGCTGTCTTGGGCCCCGTGTTTGGTAAAGGGTATTTTTTTTTTTGTTTTACGTTCGACTGTTTTGAGATTTCTGCTAATGCAGACGGTGGGAAGGATGATAGATGAAAAAATGTAAGACCTGACCGGGAATCAAACCCAGGACCCCGGCGTAGAAACCAATTGCGTTATGATGGTTATAGTATTGACTTTTTATTTAATTTTTATGCTTCTCAAAAATTCCTTAAATAATAGAAAACCTTTTTTATGAACAAAGAAATAAAAAAATTTCAAGAAAGTTCAATACAAAAAGCATTACTTCTGCTTTTTGTATTGAACTTTTTGAAATTCATTTTATTTCATTGCTTATAAAAAAGGTTTTCTATTATTATAGGAATTTTTTTAAGAACATAAAAATTAAATATAAAGTCAATACAGTCATTCAATTTGATACCGATTTCATGTAAATTGCCCAAAGTACACTCAAGTTTCTGAAACTAGTGGCTGCTTTTCAGCCTCCACCTAGGGAATGATGGTGAAAACTTAAAATAATTCCTATTTGTCATTTCATTGAACGAATGTTAGTATTTCAGTCACAAAAATATTCACAAATAAATAACACTACCTTAATAACAAAATAATTTGTTTTTTTATGGTCCTCTTCTTAAATTGGGTCAATTGCTGTAGTTATTGAATACAATGGGGTATGGTACGGAACCAAAGGGTTTTATTTTGTAATGATTTACAACCCCGAGATCGAATCCAGGACTTTCACAATGCAGAGTGCAGCGAAGTTTTGCGCTCTAATCACTAGACCACAATAGTGCCAGTATTAAAATTAAGATCGTATTCATGAATTTGTAAATAGGCTACTTCATATAATTCTTTAAAGTATATAATCATACTAATAATAAGTATATAATCTCTGGTAGGGCGTGTACCCTTATTTTGTTTATAAACTAAAACCTATTAATGAGATCTTTAACCTGTTAGATTTTTAAAATAAATTATCAAGAAAATTAAGCTGGGTTACGCGGAGTTATATGGCCTAGGATCCTGAATTAAAATTTAATTATTGTTCATTAGCTATATACAAACTTTGCCACACTAGAAAATTATTTTTAAGTTTCTTCCCTTAAATTATAATTTTACATAATCTGTAGTCTACTGGTTTTTGCAGTAAGTATTTAAGGCCTAAAAGTATTTGAATTGCTATCGCTCACTGATTTACGAAGACGAACAAAATGCTCTTACATCATGTATCATTAACATCAGCATCTCCGATTGACGCTGAAATACATTCCTATTTATCTGCATAGTTGTATTTTAAATTCTGGTGTATCTAAAAACTAACTCAAATATTTTAGTAAAAACAACATTCCTTAACACAATACTAAAGTACCAGCAATTTTCATTTAACCGGCTTAATAAATAATTGAGGACTAATTACTTTAGATGGCGAAAGTAAAGTAAATTACTATGTTTTCTCAAAAATTTAATATTTAATTTAAATTATACGCTGAAATTCAATACTATTTGTTAGAATGAATTAAGTAGCATTGTACGAGTATACTGAACATTCTTTCTATTCATAGAGTGCATTTTAATTGTTTCTATTTACTAAAATAAACACTACCATACAGGTTAACGGATGCAAATAAGTGAATACAAATTATAACTAAGTGCTTTCAAAAATAACTTTCAAGTAAAACCTTCGTTTACAAAATACAAAACTGTCCAAAATACAGAGTATTTTAACTATAAAAATTTAAATCAAAACTATAAAATTTAAATTTCAAAATATATCAAGAAACTACAAAAATTTACATATTTTTTATTATCTACGAAGGAAAACGATTTTATTTCAGTAAAAATATTGCAAGTTATTAAAAATATTTAGATTTTAAAATACGTGAAGACATTTAAAATAATATATACTATACGTTACATTTACATACCTGACTACTATTCCATTTTTCTAGAATGTAGATGTACATGATGTTCTATAGCCTCAGAGTTTATCTATTTAATAACCTCTAACTAAAAAGGTTCAATATCCTTGTAGCGTAGACAAGTATTTCCCACAGGACAATGTCTCCTGTACTTACACATTCTTTCGAAATGTATAAATAAGGATATATCACTTAAAAATTACGAAGGATAATGTTTCTTTCTGATATATATTCTTAAAACAAAAGAGAATAAAGGTCCTCTGAGACAAAAATATTTTTGATGCCACACCATACTTGTTTAGTTAATATACTACGCTGTTTTTCCTCTTAACTAACAAACTTTGAAAGAAACTAATTACTTATTTACATAAATCTTACTTTCAAAAACTCAAAAATAAAGCAACGACTTATAATTAACGGAGAGAAATATTGCACTGTTATTCTCTTTCTACAATGCTGCTTCAATTATTAATTCTTTATTTCATTAACTTTTCTGAGAAGTACACTTGTTATTGGCAAGTTGACATACAAACTAAATGTTTAATGAACACCAAAACTTAAGAATTAGTTGTTATGCGCACAATTAGAAATTTATTGTGATTAATATACTAATTTGGCATCAATCAAACACAATTAAGACTTAATTAATTAAAGTCATTTCAAATATAAAATACAACGTAGGCTATGTTGTGGACATCTGACGAGCGCTTTCGAGTCGTGAGATGCGTGCATAGAATTCTAAATTACTCCCTGCACTTTACGTATTAGTTTCTCATTTAATATTGTTATGTAGAATCGCAATTTTAGCATTGAACAGAGAGAGGTTCACTGTGAATTTCAGCCAAGGTTCAAAAACGAGTGACCGGGGTACAATAACATTTGCATTGTAATCTGCAATGTCAGTGCTTCATAATTTTTCCAGCCGCTATAAATCAATGATTTTTCGCTTAATTCAAGTACGGTTACCTGTGTACTTTGATGGTCGGGGTTCAATTAACCATACTTTAACAGGAATAATCAGCCTGAGTCTGTACACAACTTCATTTACACGTCATCCATATTAACCTCATCTTATTGGGTTATGGGGCTGTTTATTGTTCTTAAATAGATTGCAACGAACACACATTAGGGATTTAAAAAATCTCAAGTTCGGACAAAGTGAAATGGATCTGCTCATTATTTTCGACCAGATGCTTCTCGATGATTCCAATACTTTTTCATGAAGTTGGATATTTAATTAACTTGTTTTTTGTTCGTTTGTTTCCACTAACGTTTCACTCTTGTTCTCACATGGAAGCCTTTGTAGCTTATAAGTACATTTTTTGAATTTGCCCCAGTTTCAAATGGGAATAATTGTAACAATTCCAAATTATTTCAGATCAGTCTCTGTTCCCTTGAATCATTTATTTTTAACTTTTGAAATATAATTTTTTTCGAAAATTTACTAAATCCAGGGTTATCTCTTCGAAATAAATTAAGATAGAACACCAAGCACCTTTTTCTCGAAAGTCTGTCAATTTTTACTTTCTCTTGCCCTGTATGAATACAGCTATAGGAAAGGAGATAATTGTTTTCATGGCTATTTCTCAAAGTCGTGTTTTCACTGTAAACAACTTTCCCGACCCCTGAACCCAAGAAACATGTTTTCAGCGATTGGTCTGTATGTGAGTGTATGTGTCCGTGTGTTTGTGAACAAAATGTCTCAAGAACGGAATATCGTACAAAGTTGAAACTTGGAACTTAAAGTTAGTTATTACTAAGGAACACGAACATTTTTATCAAAATCGGTCAATCGGAAATAGTAGTTTATTCGAGCAATTTTTCACTTTTTGGCGATTTTCTGTAAAACGGCTCCTACGATTTTTTAAAAATTTCCTCATATACTATATTTTTTTATGTTCTGCAAAATAGAAAAAGCGCTATTCAGTGTACTACAGTCTGCAGAAAATCTTGGGGCTGTAGTTATTGTTTGTAAAGATTTCGGCCTTTTTGTGCATTTTAGGGGAAAAGTGTTTATAATTAATGTTGTAGAAAATACAACCTACAACTTTTATTTCGAACACTTTTATGTGTAACGCTTAGCTTACCGTCACCTAGTAATTTTCTGTATTTTTCTCATAAAAATCGGTAAAAAAAGGAATTTTTCAATATTGCAACCTTAGTATGCATTTACGTCAGAAGTGTATATAATTTCAAAGTTATAAAAAATTTAAAAATCTATAAATTTTATTTTAAGAATATTTTTTTAGAGCTTAGTTTAGAGTCAATTAGTAATTTTACTTATTTTCAAGTTCTACAGAGGTTGGTTTTTATGTAAAGTCATTAAAAATCATGATTAATATTAGGTCACGTTTTTAATTTTACATTCTTTACTTATGATTAAACATAGAAAGTTATATATTTCATCATTGATATTGACAAGAAAAAATCGTGGGAGTGTTTCATACCAGATTTTTCAGGTCATTGCGATCTTAAGTATAATGTAAATAAAGCAAAAATAAAAATAGATTGTTAGGATTTATTACAGTTGTATGCGTACGTGAACTTGAGTGGATGCGAAACATAGCCTAAAAAATTGAAATAAGAAAAGCTGTGTGTATCTTTTAATACATAACACTTATAGAACAGGTGATTAAATTAATTAAGAATGAAACCTCAAGTAAGATCATTTAATTACATCTTTAATTATACGTAAAATGTGTACTGCTACGTAAAAAGTATAATGCGGTTTGTGGTCCAAGACGCAAGAATCGTACTAAATTTCTGAACATAGTGAGAAAAATGTCTTGGTTTAAAATACTTTCTGCAGTTGTTTGCCTATTATGTTCATGTCTCAATTTATCCTCCATTGCTTACCCGATATCTGTAAATGAACAGTTACTTAGTAACAGAAACTTGGTACTTTAAGACCAAATATTAGAGTGAAACACTACTCATGTGAAATCAAAACTTCATTTATGTTAAATTTATTAAAGAAAACTATTGACCTCTCAGAAAAATAGCGTTTACTTCGTCGTGACTCTGTTTATATATAGTAGGTCCTACAGATGAGAACGTTTTGTGACAGTGTAAATTTTTTTATATTTGTTGGTATTTTGATAAAATTTTGAGTTGATATAGCGGTCAGCGAAACTGATTTATACGTAAGGAATCCCGTTTTTGATTCTCGACAGGTCTAGCATTTTTCATCACTCATTTTCATTTACCACTCTTTACCATATGCATTAGCGTTAATGTGCATAACGGACGTATAATAAATTAAAAAATAAAATGGTATTAATATTAACCAGTTATTTATTCCCAGTGTTTTAGAGGCTTATATTTTTTTTAGGCGTGTATTCCAGAATCTATTTGGAATTTCACACCCTTCATTCATTAAAGATTTTTCATCCATTTATTGCAACAATAACTGATTCCCTGAATCCTGGTTGAGAGGGCTAAGAAGCCCTATGATGGCGACATCGTGTTAAGGAACACCTGGTCGCTCGGGGAACAATATAACAGAATAATTGCAACCTCAAGAAATTTAGGGGGAATTTTATAGTTTAAATAGGAAATAGGATTCTGGTTCGTGGGACATTGGAACTGGGACTTGAAAGGAGGTAATTTATTTTTAGAAGTTATTTGTGGAAAATTTAAATTAAGGGACAAGTGGGTTTAAGAGCGGCTCTTTTATTTTATTTTATTTTTCAGTGGCCTTTTTTCAGTTTTGTGGGAGGTCTATTATCTTGGTGAGGGGAAGGCATGCATGTTACTGAACGTGGACTAAAGGTATAATTTAAGGTAGGGGTTAGTTTATGATTTCAGGGGAGACGGAGAGGGAGAGTTTGGCATAATCACCGGCCTTTTTATCTTCTGAGTGTTTATTAATTTAAAATGGCGGCTCTTTTCACCGTAGTGGAGTGATTATGCATAGGAACATGGGGACAACTACCAACTGGGGGGAGTGAGTCATACAAGTAGGAGGGGCATGGGCAAATAAGAGGAATACTGATTCCCTTATTTACACTAATATTGTCTTCAACTAATGCATTACATTGTGATTTGAAACTCTGTCCTCCTCTAAAAAAAACCTTTTTGAAATTTTTTCTTCTGATTTAGCTATTAAAACTTTATCGTTAGCAGACAAAATAGTATTAATGGAGAGACCATGACTTATCTCAATAATGGATTGATAAACAGATTTTAAATTATTTTGAATTTAAAATGAATCCAGCCTTGAAAGTACGAAGCCGATAAAATGGTTAGTTCATCGGCAATTTAATATGATTTTTACGAAAACCCCAGTTAAAACCAATTTAAAAAAAATTTGATACCTACCTAAAATGTAGGCTACATAATAAAAAGCCAAGAATCTGAGAAATACATAAAAATTGGTCAATTTTACGCCTGTTTTTCATTACACGGTAAAATGTGCGCGCAGACGGTCATCCTTCTGAAATAACTTTTTTGGTTTCAGAGATCATGAAAGTTAAAGTTGAAATTTTTCCAACATCATATTGCGTTCTTATTCTAGACTATAGACAGATTTTCGAGAGAGTAAAAAAATGTTGAAAAATTTAAGAAAATAAGGAAAACATTTATTACGGTAAAAAATGCAGAACACATTCACAGGACAGTTCGTATTGTAATACAAAACTGTAGTCTATATGTAGACATTTTAAATGATACCCGATGGTCAGCTAAAACATATTTTTTGAATTAATTATATTATAAACATTTTTATATGGAACGATTTGTTTTACATGGTATATAAAAACGTCATACACAACATTTCAGTTGATTTATGCACAAAATTTCTGAATTTTGATTTGACATCTTTTAATCAAAGATTGTATCTTCCATTCAGAACTTGTTTTATTCGTTCCAAGAATTAGACGAATGTTATTAAAGAGCACTAAAGGTATGTTATAAACTTTAAAGCGCAAGATTTGCAGATGCATATCTTTCATAATATTAAAGCAGCTGGTATTATGAAATATAAGTCCATTAAATGACCCTTCCTTTATATGTATACAGTAAGCCCTTATCATCGCATCATAATCACACTTGTTTATGCTCCGTCAGACACTGCAGCATCCATCCTAATGTAACCGCTGTAGTTACGCTATTGCACAGAGGAAGTCGATTCAGCGAAACGAGACAATTAATCTAGAGGGCAAGGCTAATTAATTTTTTTGTTTTATTTTGTTTCATTTAGCCACCAAATTGAAATTCATCCTACTGGTTTATGTATGCATTTAGTTGTCCTGTTCTTTTTAACCCAAAAAGTCTCCTATTATGTGTTTTAAATTATTATTTTAGCCTGTTAAAAATTTGTAAACATAACCTTGAAATTAAATGTATAAGGACAAAGTTAAGCCTACGTTGTTTAGAGTAAATGAATGAGTGAGTAAGAGATTTTGGACAAATGAAAATTAAAAGTTATTTTTAAAGAACATTTTTACAATAGCCTACGTATTTTGTAGCCCAGGCAAGTACAACTAATTTGTTGATTGAAAATCGATTCACAAAGTTTGAACGAGCGGCTGGTAAGGAAAAAAGCAGAAAACTGTTTAAAGATTTATAAAAAAGGTGGCTCCTTTGAAACTCAAAACAAACTAGAATCTTAACGACAAAAACGAATAAGTTGAATGTTCTTCGATTATACATGGTTTCCGATAAGTGTAAAAAACACATTTAAATAATACAACATGATTGGCTGACTGAAACGAAAAAATGATGTATTTTTGCTTGGTTGTTTAAGTTTTCCTATAATTTTGAGAAGTAGCCTATACTAGACAAAATATTTTCAAGAATTTTTTTGCGACTTTGTACAGCTTTTGTTGCGTTTTTCGGATACCACTATTTATCCACTAATCTACTGTAAGCCCCTTTCGTCATCGCCTCCATTACTTCAATCATCCATTTCTTTGCTGGGCTTACTCTTCTCATTCTCTCCCTTAAGGTCCTGTTCCATATTCTGCTGTATCACCGTCTTCATTCATCTGACGCAAGTATCCTTACCACAACAATATTTTTTTGATTTAACGCACTGTTTGACCTTTCAACTTTTTCCCCAGATTGTGTCGTTCCTCATGTGGTTCAACGTTGAGATCAACAACTTCTTCTCCAGAAATTTATTTGTGCAATCGAACTTATACTTTTCTCTGAAGAGTTCTTAAGTTTCTGTACTTTATATCAGAACGCTTTGCTGTATAATTATTCCAGTTGGAAGAAATTTATTTACTCAATAAATAATTTTCTCATTTCACTTTTGGGTTCAAATTTACTTTGCTATAATTTAAATGAATATATGAGCTCCGTTGTTATAAGAACTGGTTTTTAGGAACATTCACGACACAATGTATCCGAACAACACCGTTTTGAAATACCAACAACAGAAAACAACAGTAAATAGACAATTTTAGGATAGAATAATGAAATAACAGCCATCAAAGAGATTTTTTTTGTAATTTTGTGTAATAAGCATAGGCTAAGTAATTAATACTTTAGAAATTTCATTTTTATCTTAAACACTTGATAAATTAATTTGTTTCAAGTAATTGTCAGGCATTGTGTTTTAGTAGATATTTTTGAACGCAACCTATGTAGATTGCTGAAAGTTTTCTGTGACAACAAAATAAAATCGTTACGACATTTAAACGGTTCAGAGCAATTAAATAGTAAACGTTTTTACCCTCTCAACCCTAACCAAAAATAACACATCTCTTAAGTGCTTGTTTTTCAAACTGGGAACAGAACAACATCACTGCGGTACTGACTACATGGATGTAAAAATAATTTACAATTGTTTACGTTACCTCTGCATTTAATTTTATGACTTTTATATCGTCACATCATTTTACCGTTTTGTCTAAAAAAACACAAACTTAACAGGCTATATAACTGTCAATGATATCATTATAGCTCATCATAAAAATAAATATCATTAAAATAACAAATTTAAAAGGCCAAAAAACCCTGGTTTATAGGCCTATGCATAAGTGATAAATTTAAATTTTAGAGTAGTTTAATAATTTAGTAAAATCTGGGTATTTAAAGATCTTGTTTTTTATTTTTAGTTAGATAACTTTTAGTTTGAGAACAAATTAAGGAGAGTCTGGCTTGGAAAAATAAAAAGAAGAACAGCTTTTCTTCTTCCTCTTGTACCATGTTCTTTCAGTACGTTGGTAAGCATAACAGCAATCTGTTCTTAAAACTAACAGAAAGTACTAAAAAGACGCAGTCGAATCTACACCATACCAAGGTAGTAGCATTTTTTCACATTTTTTTTCGAACTGGATAATATTTATATATTATTTCGCCTTGTATAATATTCTGAAGTAATGTATATTTCTGACTTACATCACGTATTCAAAGTATTCTTATTTTCTCTTCTTAAACGGTATTTATTTAAAAAATCGTGTGCAGTTTTAAATGGATACTCTTCAACGGACCGAAATCATGTTTTTATGACAACTAGAAGTTTTTTACTTTCTAAAACCTAATGTCATGTTGTCATTCCGTTTGTTTAGTGAACAAGTACCATGCAATTTATTCTCGGTTTATGAAAATTTTATTAATTTTATAAAATTTCAATGCCAGATTTCTTAGAGTTGATAAATGATAAGTGTAACCAAATTTTCATGTGTTGTTTAACATATTAAACAGCTCTAGTCCCTTATGCAGGGAAATAATTAAAATGCATACATTGCTTTTTTAAATGTGTTGTCTTTTAAGCGAATTTTAAACATCTAAAAATATCTTATCTTAGGAATTACAAAAAATAGTATGCATTTTAGCGCAAAAATTTATATAATAAAAAATGTAGAGAATTTAAAATCCTACAACTGTTATTTCAAACATTTTTTTTGTATAACGCTTAGTTTAGAGGTAATTAGCGATTTTCTGTTTTTTTCTCACGAAAACGAGTAAAAAAATCGATTTTTTTAAAGATTTCACCATGAGATTTTTTAAAAATTTCATGCATTTTACGACAAAAGTGTACAATCAAGTTTGTAGGAAATTAAAAGATCTACAACTTTTATTTAGAGCATTTTTCTCTACAGAGCCTAGTTTAGCGTGAAAAAGTGTTTTTCCGTATTTTTAAGCCAAACTGAAGTTGATTTTCATTTTGCGTCTTTGACTTATGATTAAAATAAGGTTGTTTATTGAGCTTAGTTTTTGTTTATTTCTAATGTTTTATTACTAATGTTAGGTTATATTGTTGTAGTTTTTCATTGGCAAGAGAACGTTGTGTGAGTGTTTCACACCAGATTTTTTTAAATAATTTTTTTTTAAACATCAACATTAATTGCCGAATGAGAAAAACTACAGATCTGTTGTAAATCACATGTGTTTATGTAATTAAACATAAGTTAATAAAATAATATGAAATATGAACATTTCTTTAGACATTTAAATTCTTGTAGTAATTAATAATGCGCTGCGTTGTCAATTATTATGAACGACATTAGTTGTACTTATCTTATATAACAGCTTGTTCTGAAGGAGGGTAAAAACGTAAGTAAATAAGTAAATGTGATACAGTGTATTAATAACAATTTAAACTCATTTTGTTATTATTTCTTATCGTTTATTATTGGTAAAACCATCATGAATGTGTATAGCATGTAGGCTTAATGTGAGTGCAGGGTCAAGGAGGGCATGGGTCAAGATACGATAAATCGGCAAGATTTGCATCAAAACTTCTGTGTTTGAGAATTGTATATTAATTTTCTTGTTTATACTGAATTTTTTATTTGGAAATCAAAATATTATTATCCTATATAATCAATTTGAATTGTTTTATTCTCATTCTTATAAATTCAACCTTTTTGATTAAAAGTTTCATTTACTGTATCACTACTGATGTTCTAATATTTTGTGATATCAATTCGAATAGAATTAAGAATTTTAAAAGACACAGTTCAAATTTAAGAGGACTCACGACTAAGTTAATTCAGGAAGGCTTGAATATTTTCATATTTTGTATCGAGGATTTTATAAAACTCATTTTCTATAACTGACAATCTCTATTACGCTGATTCTGGTTTTTCCAGTTCAGTACTAGAAAATTATTCACTTCAACCTATAAATACGACTTCATCGTTGCACGTCTCTTAAGGAGACCCGTAATTGGTACCTAGACACATGTTAAAATAGAATCTACTTAGCATGCGTTTACTCAAACACTGTTGTAGTTAGCCCACTGAAGCGTTGCAAGCCTATCAACACATATAATTTTTAAATTTGGTAGTAAAATTACACATTTTTGTTAATTAATGCTTGAAATATAAAAAAAAATGGAAAAGTTTGCAAAAATATCTTAATTTTACAAATATTAGGTATGTTTGAAAACCAAATAAATTTGTAAACTTTTTAATTAAGAATATTATGTAAATCTTATGCTTAGCTTTACGATGGTTTCTGAGATTATGTGTCATTTAGGCCTATATGGAAAAAAGTATCTGCGGTCATCATACGACAAATTTTGAAACTTAAAGAAAAATTACTTTAAAACTTTGAAATAATCTTAATATTTGGTTATAAAAAAACACTGTTACAAACCGTAATGAGAACGACCTATCATAAAAATTTTCTTCAAAAACATCAAGAAATGAGTAATAAAAATTAAATTTCACACATACATTTTATAGGTCATTACTTTTGCTCATAACAAACAGGTGGAATGTCAAATTATTTACACTAAATCTGTTAGTTGCTGGGCTAAAATAAATAGTTCTGTTTCGTATTACATGGTGAGCCAATTAAATGACTGAATCATTTAAGAACAGAAGAGGCAGAGGTGTAAAAGATACTAATCAGAATTAACTCCTCTGAAAGTAATGAATTTCATTATACAACCAGACCCTGTGGTGAATGAAGTGAACGTGTCATTTGCAGAGTGGAAAGTACGTGCTTTCAGAGGGCCCGGCATTCTGATAAGCGTAGATTTTCACTCAGTGAGTGCAATGGTAAACCACCTCATTCTTCGTTTTACTTAGTAAAACCTCTACAGGTTCAAACCAGCCTTTTGGCTGATGACCTAAACAACAACAAAAGGTCATTACTTAATTATGCAATGTTCATTTTAAAAATCTGTACAAAAATTTAGAGCCATCATACAGTAATAAAAAATACACCGTTTTACGAAAAAAAAGTGTAGAATATACTACGTTAAAAACAAAACATTTTTCAAATTTTCGGTTACAGGCCCCTCTAAGTTCTATTGTCGCGAGAGTTAAAATATACTTTTTTTGTAGGTATTTAGTTTCACTTCGTTTACTTACTAAACTCAAATATATTGTATTTCATAACCGTTATTAATGGTTAATAATTATACGCTTATGAAGTAAAAACATATGTTCATTTTATAAAGTTTGGCCGTCTGTGTAATGGTCGGCACAACTGGCTTATATGAAAGAAGTCCCGGGAATCGAATCTGGGTCTAGAATAATTTTATCATATCACCTTATATTACCTTACTAATCCTAGGCAATGTAGTAAAACGTCTCTGTGCATCCATGCGCTAGATTTTTACCATTTTCTACCTTCTGAACTCATTGGAATAGGCCTACTACGCAGCGAAGGTTTCTATGTAACTTGTCAACTAAATATAAGCACACATTACCCACGCAAAAGCCAATGCTTATACAGACATCATCAGCCAGTAAAAAAAGTACTAAGATCTTTTTCTAATGAATGATATTACGGAATATTTATGTGTAATTATTTAAAAAAAAATTAAGTTACACTCCTAGTTGAATTACATGTAAACAAATAGGTTTATATCTGTTCAGTTTAAAAAATTAACGATTTGTTTTAGGCTATTTATTTTTTTACTTAGAAGGTCATGGGTTTGATTCTCGGATAGGGATTAAAAATTTACATGTTTGAACCCAATGCTCCTTAATCCGAAGTCTCTAATGACCTAGCTATTCATGTGACATAAAATAAGCTGTTTGTTTCAGGTAATTTAATAATAACAAAAAACTTAAAAACTAATATTTATAAGATATAGACGCTAAATTAATCATCTTACAAAATAAAATAAATTATCTTTTTCTTGTTCAAAATAATTTACGTCCGTCCAGAAGGAACTACATTGTTTTTAACGGAGGAACTGTGCATTAAGAGTGAATTTCTTTGAAAGAGGCATTAAAATAACCCATTTTGAAATTAGAACGTTGTAATTTATCAACATTAAATTAAAATATTGATTAGAGAATAAAATTTTCAAAAGTGATCGGATATAAATTAACTTTTAACTGTTTCTCAACGGAAATACCAATCGGCTAATATGAATAAATTACATTCAAAGGCAAAGGCTTTGGATTAATACAATCATAATAGCCAAGCGGTGTGATTTGATCTTTATGACAAGCGGAACTCACAGTGAACTTAAACGATGGAAGAGACAGTTTTAAATGAATGGACCGCACTCTTTTTTCAACAGAAGGAGGTTGAACGACCGATACGATTTTCGTTTTAACTTTTTTATTTAATCCATGGCTGTTAATGCAATATTCTTGGTCTAGTATAGTGTTATAAATATTTTGTGTGATAAATAAATAATTAAAAATTTAAATACCATTTAAAATAATTAATTACGGCTTCTAAATACAGTGGTCCCCGGTTATAACGTGGGTGTAGGGAGTCATTCACTGACCCGAGTTATATCACCTTCCGCGTTATAAACGAAGTCAGGAATTTTCGTACTTACTACAAAACGTACTTTGCGACAATGAGTGGTACAGCAGCCAATATCGTCAAATTATAATCAGAAAACCCTAAAACTACGTATTGCGTACAATTTAAAAACTAACATTAGTTTATAACTCATTGGGTATTTGTGTATCGGTCTCTTCTTTACGTTCTGTTTCCTCCAAGAAGGTTGGCAATCTTCTTGACAATAATGACCGTAGATGCTTCAGCTTTAAATAAGTCAGTGAAGCTGAACCTGAACTACGGTCTCAAGTTATTTAGCCAGGACTTGCATCTTCTACCACGACTTTTCTTGCCCACGACCTTTCTTACCTGAACCACGGTCTTAAGTTATTTAGCCAGGATTTGCATCTTCTACCACGACCTTTCTTGCCCAATGTTCTCCTTTATTAATACGTGGAGTAAGCTGTACTTCTCTTCGTGGTTATATGAAAGAAGTCCCGGGAATCGAAACTGGGTCTAGAATAATTTTATCATATCACCTTACTAATCCTAGGCAATGTAGTAAAACGTCTCTAAGCGCTTTTATGCGCTTTTAATGTTTATGTTATGTTTTTATTAGATTTTTTTTTCTTTGTTTTATTTAACATCGCATCAACTACAGTGGTCATTAGCGACGAAGTTGGGTTGTAACTGTGAAGGATGAAATGATTTATTTTGTAACGTATGAAAATATGCCGTGCCTGAGTGGGATTCGAACCTAAGACCGCATGATGAGAGGCGAGCACGTTAGTGGCCGGCTTATTTAATTTTGTTCGTTTCAAATTGAAACTGTCACAGTAACGACTAATGTATTTTTTCATTTGTCTACAACAGCTAATTAACCTTTTTTTTAACTTCTTTATGTTGAAATTTAAATATTTTAAGTTCTTCATTATTTTACAATTCCGTAATTTGAAAAGTTTTAGAATTGTAATCTATATTTTTTAAGAATTACACAGAAAATAAAAACAAAAGCTTCTTATTTATGTAGTCTGTAAACTAAGTACCTATAACTACATTTTTAATAGTGCATTCATCTATTTAACCATAGACTCGATAAATGCAGTGCAGCCTTAGTACTTACTTTAATCTATACCCATGACGCGTTCTCGTAACTATAACACGAACCTGGAACTTGTTCTGAAGAGACTAATAAATATAGATAAATACTAAAGAAAGATAACTGTGAAAGAACAAGATATCAAAGCGAGAAAAATTACTAGCCAAGTAGAACTATCTTACGTTGAAATCAGATTACAATAATTAGTTAAATCAATACTGAATGGTGTTATTATCTTAATTTGCAAATCAAAAATTTTGATTAACAAATGTACTCAGTAATATAAATTTTTTTTATCAATTTATGTATTTTAACAATTAAAATTAGGTCTTTTTTAGGGCCTAATATGGTTTCTTTAAAAAATTCGTTAAGTTTTAAGCAATGATATTTCAGCAGCGTAATGTTACCGCAAGCTTATTTTTAAAAAAATTAATAAGATAATAAATTGTTATTTTAGGTGGCGTACTAGACCTTGAATGCCCAGGTTCGATTCCTGGCTATATCTGAAAATTTTAAACGTTAAGATCGGCCTTTCTATAACGCTCTGTACTCACCAACGCCATAATTGTTTACCTTAGACAATTAACTCAGAAATTCGATCATTAATATCCATAACGTTATGTGTAAAAGTAGATTTCATATCTAGTTGTAGTAAATCAACAAAATTTAATTATAAAAAATTCAGTTTTTTAACTGAATGAAAAAAAGTTTTATACTTAATTTAACACAAATATGAGGCTACTAGCATTTCTATGTTAACCCAAATAACGGTCAGCTATTTTATTCTCGTAAAATATGAAGCATAAAGCCAATCGCGTTCTGTTAAAGTTATGGTGTATTGTAAGTCTTGAGGTTTATCTATGTATAATGTGTAATGTTCAAAATTTCTCGTGGTTTTGTTTTGTTACGATCAAACAACTTATACAAGAGAATTGAGAATTGAGACAATCCTTGGTTTTACTTTTGAGCTACTATTGTAAAACCTCGCGGCCCCTTGGGATTTTTAACTATTTTTGAATTTTAAGAGATTGTGAAGTTATTTAGCTAGTCTAGAACTAAGTTTGAATTTCCTAAAAAGAACTTCATTTGTTAATTAGTCTATCATTATACATTTGAGTGATGTAAATAAAATAGTTACATTTATATTAGATATATGCATTATTGTAGCTTACATGAATAAAACACGAAGTTATAAAGGCTTTTAAAACTGTCAATTCTTAATAAAAATAATAATGAATTTTACTCCCATTAAAAGTGAAACTCCGATTAAAATAAAGTAGTGTGAGTATATGTCGAAAAAAGCGAATAAAATCTGAAGATTTATTTGTGCCGCTTTGGACAGTACAGTATAAAAGTATGTCTGTTTTCGTTGGCAGTTTTATAGATTCTTTTTTTAGTTTATTTAAAGTCGCATAAATTTTTTGGTTATTAGCGATACGTTATCACTTACTTAATCTTGTTATTTTATAACAAGAATTGGTGTGCTTTTAACTTGTAAAGAACCCTTGCCGGGAATCGAACCATGGAACTTTTGCTTTGCAGTGCGCAGCAGATTGGAACAATCTAATTTGGTGTGGAACAATCTGATTTTATGGTTTGTTTATAGGCTGTTGGTAGATCATTTCTCAGTATGACACCAGATAGACCTTTGATAATTTTCTACGTTCAAACTGAAATTGAAAATGAATCCATAAAATAATCCTTCACTTTTAAACTCACCTTTATGTTCTTTTGGCATTGTTGCAGTAAACGGTCCAACAAATTCATATTTTCCTACTTTCGTATCCCATTCTGGTTTATTTCCATCTTCCTTACCCTGTATTCAACACTGGGTTACCGAGGCAGCCTTTATAATTACATTCATTTTAACATTAATTTCATTCATAACAATGTATTTTCTGACATACGGGCAAAAAATAATGTAATTATGTCTAGGTTTTGAATGTCATAAATTTTCATAAAATAATTTGTTGTATCCATTCACATTCTATGACTTATTTGTAATATTAACTTACTAAACGACGACTAAAACTGCACAGTTAACATAAAAAAGGGAGAAAACGAAAAGCAAAAATGAGAATGTTATCGAGTGGGATTGCTCCCTTCCAATGCACTGAAATGAGTGGTTTTTAGTCATAAATAGAATATTAATGTTTGTTTCTATCTTTTGAACCGGACTAGCGGAAATACTGTAATGTATTCTTTGAATATAGTATATTGTAGCCTACTATAAGTACGAACCTGTTGTTACTGCATTACAAGTTATTATACACGGTTAAACATAAATCGGATCTTACTCGTGAACATAACCAAACAAGCGTGATTTTGTATTCATTACAAAGCTCGCTAATGTAAATACAGTGAGGTAGAAAAGTAGTCTACATACAAGAAAACTAATGAGCTCTTTATAAGCGACACAAGACTGACTGGTTGTCGTGTTACGACAAAATGGAAATGTTTCATATGACCGGTCGACAATTTTAGTACCTAGTACATAGTAACATTAAGTAAGGTTAGTAAATGTTGAAAAAACAACAAAGAAAATCACTTTTCATTTTATCTTTTATTTACTAGTTAAAAACCGTCTCAAGATTTATATATATTTTTTGTTCGTAAATAAATACTAGGATTTTGTGTCAAAAACGTTTACCTAGTAACAATCGGACAAATAGATCTCCTTGGTTAAAAATAAAATTCTCCTCTAATCTTTGGTTATTTGTTTGATTTAATGGTTTTTATCTTACACTATTTTCAATTTACTTCTTATCTCGTAAAATGTATTAACATTACAAAATGTATTAATTATTAATAATACTGTCAATAAAACAACTAAATAATTAATTCTTTACATATAAGTTATCATTTCTCCAATATATTCAATAAGATATCAATATTGAATAATTGATATCTATGAATAAAATTTATAAATACATATTTTTTCTTCTGTCGTACCCCTTGACAACATTGAACAAATTCAACCGTTCCTCATCAAATCCAACCAAATCTTCAGAAGTTATTATATTCTAATCGTTTTCCTGATATTTTTATCCAAGCTAATCGGTTTCTTTGTAGAGTTTTGTTAACCTTAATTTTACTAAATTTTTCTTTAAGAGTCTATTTGTAAAATCGATTACTGATAAACGTCGGCTGAAGTAAATGAATTTAACTCAAACAATTAAAAATTTCCTAAAATAAACTTTTTTTCAACTTATCAGACTTAATCGTTTGCGTATTAATTTTTTTAGTGAGGTCAAAAATTTACTAGAGTTTGTGCTTTGTCATAAGTAACACACTTCATTCAAAATAATTTAAGTGGTGCTACAAAAGCCTGAAAGGAAGAGGATATCTATTTCTTTTTCCTGAAGCCAAGTATCTAAATATTTGAATTATCAAGTTATTCTTTGTTTTGCAATGAATAGTTCTACCCCTAGCGTCTCTTTAAATGACTTAGTGAATTAGTGGTAATTAAATACAGATTTAATTTTTTAAATACTCACACTCAACAAAAAAACTTTTTAAAGAAAATCTGGATTACTATTTTAGGGATGTTATTTTTTTATTTTGTAGTGCAAATACTTCTCTTGAATTATGTCAAGTATTACAAATCTTAAGAAATTTTTGCCTGATTTTAAAGTTCTGGAAACATAGCCTATATATTTTTTTAAACGGTAGTTCTGATTAACTTTTTTTAGGTATGTTTTCTTTTCAGCTCCATAATCGCATTACTGTCTGCCCATAACAGACAGGTGGAATGTCAAATTATTTACACTCAATCTGTTTGTTGCAGGGCTAAAATAAATAGTTCTGTTTCTTATCACATGGTCAGCCAATTAAATGACTGAATCGTTTAAGAACAGAAGAGGTAGAGGTGTAAAAGACACTAGTCAGAGTTATCTTCTCTGAAAGTAATGAATTTCACTATACAGCCAGACCCTGTGGTGAATGAAGTGAAGGTGTCATTTGCAGAGTGGAAAATATGTGCTTTTCAGAGGGCCCGGCATGCTGTTAAGCGTACTTTTCCACTCAGTGAGGAAGGCAATGGTAAACCACCTCACTCCTCGTTTTACTTAGTAAAATCTCTACAGGTTCAAACCAGCCTTTCGGCTGTTGACCTAAACAACAACAATCGCATTACATAGATAATTAGGGATATCGGGGTATTTATACACCCTGATTGAGATTCGAACTAGTTACATCTGACTTAGCAGTGGAGTACACCACCGATTGAGCCAACAAGACTATTATCTCTACCGATAAAAATCAAAATGGTTAAGAAGAAAGTATTTTTTTGCGAGCTGACCACCATGGATCACGTTTAGGTTTTTCTCCTTTCCAAAACTTCTTAATTTATCGCTCTGTTGTTTCGTTTCTTTATTCTGTTCATTTTTTTGATTAATAGTTTCATTCCTTCTTCTCGGGAAATTTAAACTTATCAATTTTTTCCCAAAATTTCCCCTGTCTTTAATTAGTTTTTGGACTATTTAATTTTTTTAAGTCCTTTAAAATTTACGTAAACGAATCAGTTACTGTTGTTTTATCACTATTACTACATATTTACTACATTTACTACATATTTACTACATATTTTTAGATATTACTACATATTTTTTCAAATCTGTTTTCATCCAATCTATAGAAAACACCGCAAAATTTTAGTAATTTTTGTTTTATTTTTGGTTAAAATAAATTATTATCGCTGAACTTGTTTATTGCTAAAATTTTATAGCATTTCAAATTCTACACTTCAAGAAAAGTGAATGCAATGAATTTGAAAGTGAGTAAATGAATAATCGTGTTTTTACGAATAGGACTATTAGGAAATTACCCTGCAAGATACAGTATAATACTAAGATAACACTTATTTTTTCATAATTCATATCAGCGGTTTATACGAGTATAAATATGTTATTTCTCACTCAGAATTTAATACGGGTCATAATTCAAATCTTACTTAAGTGACTAAGATGTTAAAATTATAAAACGTGCCCATTTTTTTAGGTATTATCACCCTTCAGAATTTTTGACCATTGTTAAGAAAGCACACTTACTTGTTAAGGGACATGTACGAAAAGGTACCCGTATTTGTAGTTTTTTAACTTTTTACAGGCCAATACAAATACGAAAATTCATATAATTAATAAAAATAACTTTCATACGTGTTACAATGTTACAATAATTGAGAAAAATAATTTTCATCAACCTTAAACCTACCGGTTTTAAAATACTCAGCAAAAGTATCAATTTTTAAGCAAGTTTTATAAACTGCAGGCCTATTATAGAACAGTTATAAAAGAAGTTCAGTGAATCCTTAAAACTTGTGTTTAAAATTAAAAATTTTAACATGTTGTACGTTTTCCGGTCTACCCGTATTTTTTTTATTTAAAGAATATATTATTACCTATTTGAATTTGTAGATTAAACTTGTTCCTAGGAACAAATTTGTGTAGTTATGATTTACTAGCAATTTTATGTCAACAGTAGGGTTCTGAAGAAAATAAACATACTGGTAGATTAATGTATTCAAGAACTTCTCGAAGTTAGTGTGATAAATGTTTTATTTTTTTAAATATTTGCATGAATTATTTGACCAGAAGTAAGAATATCTACAGTTATCTGTCTGTCCTTCCTAAGAAGCTTCATTGACCAACAGTGCAGAACCAACTGAAGAAAAACAAGTTTAAAAATAATCCG
The DNA here is from genome assembly GCA_035578175.1 of Catonia carolina. NCBI lineage: Eukaryota > Metazoa > Arthropoda > Insecta > Hemiptera > Achilidae > Catonia > Catonia carolina. The sequence continues at coordinate 48,768,924 of JAQMRL010000001.1, forward strand.
TGGGCAAAGTTTAGAGGTTGAATAACCGACGCAAAAATCTTTTAATTTTCTGGAGTAAAAATTGAATTAAAAAGGTTTCTGCTCTGTAATTCCTGCGGTTAAGGGGCTCCTGTTTCAATTTTAAAAAATTTTTCTTTAATTTTTTTTCATTAAGGGTGGTTTATCTTCATTAAATTTTAACCTACATTACTTTCGAGAACATTAGCAAACGATTCGTCAATTAGGTAGGCTATAACCGTTCATTCATTTTGAGTTGTTTTTGCATTAAATAGACATAATTTGTAAATGTGTTTTCTATTACATTAATAGGTAAATATAAAAGAGGAGCAAAGGAAATAGTACGGTTGTATAAGTTTGCCATTTAAGGTTAAGAACTCATGACAAATATTATTATATAGTCTATGTAACACAGCCATGTTATACTGTAGATTTACTAAAATATAAGTACCGTTCTGTTAATGTGTCTAATTACATGAGAGGGTGTAACTATAATAAGCTACACATAAACTTAAATAAAGGTAGAGTTCCCCTTTCTACCATTAACATTGGAAACCTTTCTTTTAAAACTTTATAGGTCTACTTTTAGCTCGTACTACATCACACTAAATACAAGAGTATTACAAAATAAATTATTTTATTAAGTCTAGTCAGTCAGTGGTTCACTAGAAAGTACGCATACGCGATTATAAAACTGGCAGCATTTAAATAAAATGCTGGAGAAGAGTTTTAAATAATGTTTGAGTAGTTTTTAACACGCAAATATAAATCGTTAAGATTTACGGATATAGGAGAGCAATTCAATATATTTTATTGTTTCGCATGTAGTGAATTAACTAATACTGTACAAATACAACATTTACTTGGAAAATAAATGACGCATATGATTGTTAACTATTCCATTAACCAGTAAAAATGTAGTAATACTTTGCATTTTACTTCTAATTCGTTTCTGTATGGAGAATACCTCTCTATCAGTATTAATACATCGTTCCAATATTACTGCTCTGTGAAAAGAAATCGTTTGATGTTTTGACCTATTGTCAGAGAGAAAACTCGAGACGTTGAAGAGATGTTCTTGAGTTCGTGTACGTAAATCAAGGCCTACGAATTACTGAAAAAGCTGGGCTGAGAAGTGCTGAGTAGTTTTTGAGAAAGATTTAAAGAAATTTCATCACTTGCAGAGAAACGGAAAGAATGAAGAAAATTTAGCGATTGATAGAAACTGTCAGGAAACGGAGAATAAATGTTTCAAAATATCTAAAACAAAGTTGACTGAATAAATCTTTAGAATAGGTTCTATAAAATAAACGTTAATTGTTTGGTGAGTGATTTTAAGGAAGTTGGAAAGGGCCTTGACAAAATTTCTATCAACGTTTCTATCAACGATAATACATATTGGGACAAAGAGGTTTCTTCGAAGTGCAAATGCTGAAAAGTCATAAAGCCTACATTCTTTTTTCTTCTATTTTCAGTGAGTGATGAAAAATTTAAAACTGCTTGATATATGTTCAAATAGGATATTTAATGATCTTAATAATATTGTGTTTCTTGATGACAATTCAGAATTTTAGCGAAAATATAACAGTTGGGTTTAACAGTGGTTCCCAATTGATGGTATGGGAACCGTGGGGAATCCTTGTACTGCTCGTAAATAATCCGCGATGGTCAAAAAATTAGTAAGGTACTAAAAGTAAGGTACTAGAAATCATTTGGATAAATAAGAGGGAAAGTCCTTTTGAATTTACCAAGTAAAATAATAATAATACTTTAGTTTCTATCAAACCATACATCTTTATAAAACAATACAATAATAATAATACCCTATGCATTAAACAATAATACAATGTGTATAAAACATACATCTTTATACATTCAACGACGAGCAACACAATTTAAATTTATCAGAAAATTATGATAATGACAAACATTTGAAAATCAGATACTTCTTTATGACAACCTGCGTTGAGGTAGCCTTTTTTTATGTACAACCCAGGCTTATTCATAATGTAAAATGTTTTTGAATTTGTTTTTTGAAAAAAAAACTTTTAGTTTTGTTATACATAAGCCATAGGGATGTAAGTGGGTTGATCGGTTTTACATACAATAAACCTATATTTTAAAAATACAAAAAACAAGGCCGCCATTCTCAAAGAGATGTTCAACAAGTTCATTGAGTTCACCTAGGGGCCATTACTATCAGATAATTGGGAACTTCAGCTGTATAGAATTAATTACTTTTTTTTGTAATATCAGTGCTTATCCTTACTTGAAAAATAAGTTACATGAAGACGTGATAATAGTTGAATCTTATAGAACTACTGAACCGTGTCATTGTTTTTTACCAGACATATTAAATTGCAGTCAACGGAAATGAGAAAATTTGCTCTGTACTTAACAGCTGTGCTAAGGAAATTGTTTATTTTACTTATTTTTTTTACTTAATAGAAGGCTATTTGAATCGGTCATTTCACAAAGCTCACAAGTCAAAAAACTAACTTTTGGAAAAATTAAAAACTTGTAATTTATTTTGTTTCAATTGAAAAAATATAAATTGTTCAGAGGGCTGTCCCCTTTAATGTAAAATATCCTTTTATTTTTTTTAAAGACAAGCCTCTCGTTAAAAAAAATTGAAAATTTAGACTTAAGATGCTTCTGAAATAAATTGGAGTAAAATGTTAACTTACGTTGTTTTCTGTAAAATACGATGATAGACCAGAAGAAAATTGTACTGTACAATAGTAGTCATTTATTTATTTTAGTAGTTTACATTATGACTTGAAATAGCTTTCTGCAATAATAAAAATTGAAATTCTTAACTTTAAAAAAGAAAAATTTTGGTTTTCAGGGCTATTCACGTTCTTCATAGTTATCCTAAAAAATAGTTATACATCTTAAAAAGATTTTTGCATCGAATTTTTGTATGGGCTCTTCCACTAGTCAAAAGATCATCCACTTTCATTTTTTAATTAGAAGGAAACACTTTATATTCTTAAGAATAAGCCTTTTCTTAGTGTTATACGTATATTACTTAAGGAAAACCAGACTTATGTGATTTTTGTAGGGATGATGTGTTTACATTCAGTTAGTTCTAAAGTGCACTAAAGAAAAAATGTAAAATTTTGACTTATGGGTTTTCTGAAATGGCTGATTCATTTTATAAATTGTTAGCGCATGTAGGCCTAACCTTCAATTTTTAAAAATTCTAATCAACACATTTTATGGTAAGTTCAGAAATCAGGCTGTGTTAGCTAGAATATTAGAGTCATTACGAAAACTAAATATGAGTAAGTCCGGTTTTAATTGAAAATATTTATGGAGGCTCACTAATCAATAGTCACTCGAGTTAGTTCTTGTAATAAGTAATCAACTGCTGTTGAGTAATTACTTTTAGATAGCAGTAATAGGCTACTTACTGAAACGTCGGAATTATGATGATGATATCTCTGATTAAGAGTTTATCTTAGTATATATTATTTAAAATTGTTTTTCACTAGTACGTGTATATTTTATTAATTTTTTAGAATTAATATGTTTTAAGCCACTTCAACAGATTAGTCGTTTCCGACTACTGTGGGTTATGAAATTGGAACGGCTAATAATAATTGCTCGCCACTCCAGCGGCGCTTCGCGCCGCTTACGTGTTTTAGCCTTACAGGGGTAGGTGGATCTGAAATCATAAGTGGATCAAAGCCATGGAAGTGCGTGCGCTGCGTGCCCGCACTTTGCCACAAGGTGAAGTTCGACCGCCAAAGGGGTCGGGGGAATCAGAATATTTTTAAGTTTGAAGATTTGAAAGTTTAAAGATGATGTTTGAAGTTTCAAAATTTCAACTTTGAATGTTTGAAGTTTGAAGGTATGACAATTTGACTTTTTCTGTGTTTTCTCGGTAATCTGGTGAGTTAAAAGCGACTTTAGCTACATGGCCTTGAAGTACTTTGGACGGGGCACAAGATATGTCCAATATACTTTCTCGCTACGATGCAGCGTTTAGGAGATAAAAAAAGTTTACCCCCCCCCCCCCAACTTTGGGGAGGAAACTACATTGGAAACTATCTGATCTTCAAACAAACATCCATACTTCATCACTTTTTCTGGATTCTATTTTCTTTCAGCCGAATTTGGTTAGGGATAACCAGTGGTGTTTTACACCATACACGGTATGGGTGTCAGCTCTCACCATACCTAATCGCTCACCCAAAAGGTTTTTATTTCGTTCAAAAATATATTCCAGCATTCAACATACATTTATATCCACAGTATAAAATTACAAGACTTTTAAATGCAACTGGAGTCTGTATAAATTAAAATGACAACACACGATTAATTTTCACCGATCCCACTTAACGCTAATTTAATTTCTCATTATCTTTCCATTAATATATTTCCTACTTACATGTTTTAGTGGTTATTCTCTGTTTTGGTTATGGAAGTGTATGAATGGATCAAAAAGTTCTAGTCACATCTTGGGATTCGTACATAAGACCGTGAGCTTTGCTGTCTAATATTGAAATATTGCTTTCCCGAGGCAGCCATTAATAGCCTTTTAAAATGGAAAAGTATTTTTAAACTCGATTGCAAAATCATTCGGTTGTGTCAATATCCTTTAGTTATTTATTACGGATAATGATAGGCTATATATTTTTTTTAATTATAACATTTTTTAACAATAGACTTGTCAATTATATTTCTATATTTTTAAATAATGTATTTTGATTTGACAACTAACCGTTCAGCTGTAGTAATTGATCCGTAACTACATATTCTTAAATAAGGCATCAAATGTTACATATTTCATACCACGAATTTAATATCTATCTTTGGTCAGGGGTCATGAAGAGGTATTTTAATTATTAATTTATTCAATTTAAATTTAACAGAAAATAATCGTAAGTTGTAATGTTAATTTTGCATTTCTATTTCTCTCTCGATTTCATTTCAACTATTATGGAGATAGCTATAATTTCCATATGTCTTAGATCAACATTGAACATATTTATCTCTCAGAATTGTTCCAACTTAAGAATGCACAAATTAAAAACTAATTTTTTCTACAAATTCGTTCTCAGCTTTTATAGATTGGTATATTTTAGTAATAGGCTACATTTTTAATGTGGAACAGCCCAGTAAAATTATTTTTTATTTAAAGAACAAATACAAGTTTCAATACGACTATCTGGAGGCATGAATTTCAGTCCGCTGACGAAACTTTTTCCGTTACTATCTGACGCACTTCGGAAGAGTAAAACGATATTTTTAGTTGCCCGGTTAGAGGGAAAAGTCTGCGTATCGTGTTAGCCCTGCCACACTCGTTTCTCACTTCACATTACAAACATAAGTTTCAATAAAGACTCCTTCGTTACTTGTGTGAGAGGAGAATTCAAGAATATTTCGCACGTTACACCCCATCAACTGTTCAACCTATCTGCAACAACTATACGAGTTGCCGTCCAGAATTCATTCATTACATTTTGTTGAAAGTCGAGAATTAGATTTTAACTTTTTTATGAAAATACACGAAGTTAACTTTGCTAGGAGAACGTTGAGCCCAATAGACAAAGTTGAATCGGAAATTTCTGATAGTATTTTATCATAACAAAACTAACTGCGTTCTTTGTGTCTTATGAGTATTTACGAATTAGTATGTAACCTGTTTATGATAACCTAAGCATTCACTTATTCTTCTGGAGTTTCTTACTTTAAGTTTGGAGATGAAGCAAAAAAAGTTTGATTTGTTTTCTATTTTGATTTATGTTTTATTAAATCGATAAGTAAAAAATATTAGGACTGTTTAGATTTTCTTTGTGAAATGTTATTAAAAATTAGATACCAACAATTAAAAAACGATATTTTATCGGTAATGTAGAAGTATGTATGGATTTAAATGTAATTTTAAACATGCAAAATTAATAAACACCGTCTATTAGTTTTGTGATTATAGAAAAATCATATTGTTAAAATACTCGTGTAAAGATCAATCAATGAACTGGCTACTTGTTACCAGTTAATAAACTGGCAAGTGATGCTAATGGATACTTTAAAAAATTCACACATCCGGTTAGATAAATAAAAACAAAACTCATCTGCTCGTGTTAATATAACTTATTTGCATTTCATTCAATCAATCGCTTCTATTTTGTTTTTTTTTTATTTTAAATTTCATCAACAACTCGGTTATTAGCGACTACGGTGGGTTATGTAAAGTAGAATTTAATTTGTGAAAATTCCCAGACCCTAGCCGGGAATCGAAGCCGGGACCTCCGCGTTGTAGGATAGCACACTACCATTACGCTTCGGAGACAGCTTCTATATTAATGATGATTCGTTTGGTTTTTACCTCCGACTGTTGCGCACATTAGGGCTAATATCGAAGATAGTGAAGGATGATAAATGAAAATAAATGATGACATAATGCCTAATCTGACCGGGTATCAAACCCGGTTCTCCTAAAATAGAAGTTAGTTGCGTTGACCATTACACCAAAGCATTACACTAAGATGATTGCAAATAAGTAGGCTAAATAAAACTAGAGAAAAAATGTCTATATCTTGTAACATTTTTAAATTTGTTCCTCGCAAATACAATAGCCCTGAATAAGAAGTAAAACATAAAAATGCAGTTTAACAGCCTTGTTAATACAGTAAAATAAAACAGTATTCAGTAAGTACAATTTAAAACTTATCACTGAGCATCCGTCTCAATTTGAGCTACTTGGTACCAAAACAATTAATTGTGACTTCGGTCGTAATTTTAATCGAAACTCTAAACTATGTTTGTAGGCAAAACTATTTATAGGGATTTTTGGGAAGTTACGAATTGTATCGTTAAGATTATTACAAATTTAATGTTTGAAATAATGCTTAAAGAATGCAACAAGCTGCTTTTGTTTACCGCAGAGTAGTAGATTATTCCGTTCCTTAAAATAATTATTGACTTTCCGCATTTAAAAAACGTTTATTTTTATTTTTTTTATTAGTTTATTTAAGTCGCATCAACAGCTCGGTCATTAGTGACTACAGTGGGATATGTAACGGTGGGTTTTAACGTGATAAGAGATAAGAAAAAAATTTCTCTCTGTTAATTCCAAAATTAGACATGAAAAGCGGAGAATTTCTCATATTTTCCACATCCTGAGAATACCTGGTAGCTGGATACTAAAACAACTTTTAACCAGAGAGCTGAGTTTGAAATCTGGAGGGAGATATACAGCGGAAGTTAAGGAGGACCTAGAAGAAATTGAACTAATGACTGAGAATGCAATGTATGAACCGAAGAAAAATAAATTTTTGAACACAAAATGGTTTAAAATAGACAAAATACTAGAGTTGTGCGGTTGACGGATGAGCAGCGAAAAGCAAGATCGGAAAATATGAAGAATTATTGGCAGAGGAAATGAAACTAATGGGCCAAAAGAGACAAATCAAATAATCGACTTAAGTGATCCAATGAGATCAAATAAGCCAAAAAAAGACAAGCAACTTTGGTTTGTTTGTACGACATAATCTCAGAAACTATTTCAATTTAATGATTTCAAAAATTCTTTAGTTGGAAGATTAGAGCTTTCTGAGTAACATAGGCTATATGCCATTATGAAACTTCAAATTTTGCAAAAAAAATGTAAATTATTATTTATTGCTTATAATGTATTTATGCAATACGAGAATTCTTTGTTAGATTGTAATGTACAGTCAGGTGTATCAGGTATGGACAGATATCCAGAAAATAATGTCACATGTAACGCATAGAAAGTTATGTAAACCATCCACAAATAAAATAATCAATTTGTTTAAGAACTCGATTTTACCTACTTCTTCTTGTAACACATGCAGATTGTCGCATTGTCTAAAACTGTAAGTACAAAAAACCAATTTATTTTACTCCATTGGACATCAAAAACAACATACATTGTTTTAAAAAATAAATTATTAAATCTTATTATGACTTATTAGTTTGCAAGTTACTTATAAAACTAAAATAAAATTGATTAATTTTTGTAATAATCATTGTATTCAGGCGAAAAATAACCAATAAATTATAATTAATACGAGATCACTAATATAATTAAGCAATAATCTTATAACAGCCTACTTTATTTTCATTTAAACTGTTCAAAAGTAGGCAATTATGTAAGTTAGACGCACGATTAAATAACCATTAACACAGAACAGTGAGAGCTATTATGAATGAACTTCATCTGATACCATTTAAATTATTTGTTCCTCAATTGTGATTCATTATAATATACATCAACGAGTAATAAATTCATTGAACTCATACGTAGATTATTGACTTCAACTAACCATTAACAGCAATAATAAATGTCAAATAATGCTTCTATTACAGCCAATAATTAATTATAAAGTAAAAATACAGTAGTAGCTAAACAAAATCAAAGGAATAATATTGTCTAATTACTATGATTGATGATTACTTAAAGTTATTCAAAAGATATTAGATATTGTTATCAAAATATTATGTAGCAATTATATATTTTAATAAACAATAAAAAATTTAAGGCGCCAGTATATTTCTTGTGAAAGGAATTATTCAGATGCAAAATTATTACTTTTTCCTTAACAATTTTTATTATATTTTGTCTACCCGTTTTTATGGTTTAAGTTCATGATAGACCACGCGCCAGTTAATTACTTGTAAACCTTTCTTTATGTTTTATCTTATAACCTATTTTTCAGAATTCACTGCAGTGAATGCTACTTTCTTCCATCCTTTGGGGTTTTCTTTTCCCCTGTCTTCCGTTGTTCTCGCATTTATTTGTATTTTGTTTGGACGTAGATGTTTTTCATTTTTTCATACATTGTCAAGGTTTTTCGTGATTTCCTTAAACCACTTATCCACTAGTCCGATTGTTAAAAAATAATTTTTCTTAATCATTCGTCATTTATACCGTATAGTTTTCTGTAGAATTTTGTGTTCATTATATGATTTTTTTCAATTACTGATTGTTTTCCTTGTGTAGACTGGAGTCATTTCTAGACCGCAGGGCAGGAGGGCAAATAGAGAAAATACCCTGGGGATGTTTTCTCTCGGAAATTTTTAAGTAAAGAAGTTCCGAGTAAATAAGAAATAAACTTTAAATCACCAGGATTTATTGCTCAGAATAATAAAATTTACCTTGAAAATCCCATCATTCCTCGGTTATTTAAAAAAAATATTTCAATATTTCAAAATTCCTCGGTTATTATCTGTACTAATATTACAAAGAAGTAACGTTTGTTTGTCTGTACAAGGTAATCTCAGAGACTAGCCATTCGTTTTTAAAATTCTTTCACTGTTGAAAACTTGAGAGCTTCTTGAGTAACATAGGTTATAATTGCATCACGTTATTTTAAATTTTGAAAAAGTTTGTAATCGGTTTAATTTATTTGTTTTATTGATATTTTATCATCGTTTAATTAATTTGTTTTGCTGTCGTTTGGGACAGAGACCTTTGCTAAAAAAAAGTAGATATATTATGTTTATGTGTAACAAACGCGGGATATATGTACGGTATATTATACTAAAATTTAAATTAAATTTGACATAACCACCACCGATTTGAGGGAATAGAAAACTAATAAATGACCTAGAAGTGGTTAAGATTTGGGGGTTGGAAGGGTGGATAAAACTTACTTTTACCCACCACAAATCTTATATCTAGCACTGCTAGACCATTATGCTCTCTTCCTATTTAATTTTCTCCTCTCACTATTCTACTTTCTTCTCCTATTCATCTCGCTTTCGCTCCTTCTACTCCTCCTGGCCTTAATCTACCATTCTTCCTTGAGAATGCTATATTTATTTTTTTTTATTTCTCTCGTCCTTTTTGTTTATTTTGGAAATTAACGTTCTCACCTTTTGGTTATTCCTGTTTTTGTTCTTCATGTTCCTTCTCGCGTTCTTTTCCTCCGGTTTATCTTATTCATTATTTTCTTCAAATTTTAATTGACATACATTTTTAATTTGTTCGTATGTATTAAAAAGTCAATAATGGAGGAAAATATTGAGAGATTGAATACACGGGGAGGCAAAGATTAAAATATTTAAAGCAAATTAAAAAAGAGGTAGGATGTTACAGGTATGTAGATATGAAACGACTAACGCAAGATAGAACAGCTTGGAGAACTGGATCAAACCAGTCGAGACACTGATGACAAAAAATTATTTTGGTTGTAAAAAAAATATTTTTCAAAAAGAAATATTGCCAATTTTTTGCATGTTACGTCTACAAAATTAATTTTAATTTAACTAGGTAGTACTCGTAGTGTCAATATGATAAAGATATGTAGATTATAACTGCATTAATTTTTAAAGAAACTGGTTCATAATTAGAGAAATGACATTAATTATCTTAGCTTCCTGCCTCCTCTTAATTATTATAAAAAGTTGACAGCTATAAATTCACCACATGTCATTGTGAGACCATAAAGGAATTTAAGACATTAGTCTATCAATTATTATGTGGCCGTGAAAAAAAAGACTGAATAAAGGGCTATCTTGTGTGAACAAAATTAACTTAATTTGTCTCGGTACAAATATATTTTTAATTAATGACTTAGTAAGTCGTAAATATCAGAGACTAAGGAAACATTTCAAAAACCCATTAAATTTTAAGGTTTTTTGCATTATTTTACCTATTTTACTTCTTTTTTTTGTTTAATCGCTTTAACAGCTTAGTCATTAATGAGTACTGTGGGATATGTAACGGAGAATTTTAACTGTTAAATTTCCAGAAATAAGCCAGGAATCAAATCGAAACCTTCCGCTTATCAATCTAGCTCTCTGACCACTGGGATATTATTATGAGTCAGAGGGGATTTATTTCTGTATGGTATAATTTTTATGTAGGGTATTGCTAAGATTAAATTTAATATTCATCAGGTATTAACATAAGCTGCTATTTTGAGATATGTCGATAAATAGTTCCTCTGTTTTAGTAAAATGTACTGAACCTACCTTTATTGTTCCTAATAACTGGTTGCAGATTTATTTGTATCAGTAAGTTAGATTTATCAGCGTTCTTTTAAAAACAGTTTTACAGAGTTTCAAAAGGAAACATCAGATCGCTTGATTCATAAAACTTATACTTAAATAACCGAGAAATAATAACAAAAATCAAATAAATATATTTGATTGGAAACATAGTGACTTAAGGGATGGTAAAAATTATACAGGATGCATTTACGCTAATTATAAATTAAATATACCGCTTGATGAACTAACCATTCAGCCTTTTAATGAGTCCTAATAAAGTGCACATACATACTGAAATTATGAATTATGCAACGATTTGCGTATAGACGGCTGGAGAGTTTATCTAAAGATACTATTTTGTTGGCAGCAACACAAGTTACAGTCATTTTTGTAACGGATTTGGTTGATATAATTGCAATTATTTGTGTTCCGTAAAATAGTTATTATATTTTAAACTAGTTAATTTCATCAGATACCGTTCAAGAAGAAAGATTAACTCATAATCGATACACCTTAGGCACATTTTATATCAGTTACTTAGCTTAGGCCTAACTGTATTAGTTCAATAGCATAAACACATTAAATTTAATGCAATGATGCAAAATAAATACGACCTGCGATACTCTCCAGAAAATTCTTCTTCTGTTAGTGCCTATTCGTTCCGAATATTGGCGATCAGTCTGACTATGGCTATCCTATCTACAGCCATCCTGAAAAGTTCTGTTGTAGTCTTGGAGAACCAGGTACGCAGGTTCTTCAGCCATGACATTCTTCTTCTTCCTGGTCCTCTTCTGCCATAGATCTTTCCTTGGAGAACGGATTTCAGCAGGCCGTATTTTTCTTCATTCCTCATGACATGGCCGAAATATGCAAGCTTCCTGCTCTTGATGGTGTTCATCACTTCCAAATCCTTATTCATTCGCTCCAATACAGCTTTGTTGGTCACTTTGTCCATCCATGAAATTCTCAACTTTCTCCTATACAACCTCATCTCAAAAGCCTCGTGTCTTTTTTCAGTTGATTTGGTCAATGTCCATGACTCCATCCCGTAGAAGAGTATTGAGAATATGTAGCAGTGGAGGAGTTTGATTTTGATGCACATGTTAAGGTTGTGACCAGACCAGAATAATTAATCAAGATAAACTCTAAATTTTTGTTTGAAAATATAAACAATATTTATTACCACATAATACGAGTTTAATTTTGATTGTTATATTAGTGTATTTTCTACTAACATAATTTAGTTAAATTCATTAGCATGAATATGAAAAGCAAAAGGCATCCATTCAAGATTCCATTAGTTTCGTTGTTTTACTTGTCAACGATTAATTTCTGCTTACCAAAATTTCAGATCCAACAATTTTTTTGACGTTAATGAATTTTATTTACAATCTCCTAAAAGAAGCTGTAAGTTATTATTACAAAAAAAAAATTATTAGCAAATGGAGCTAAGTTTGGGTTCTAATAGTTATCTTCAATAAAACCAACAAAAATAAAATTTATGACTATCGTACTATTTACGTTGTGGACATCAAAGAAAAAATAATATGTACATAAATATTTAATTACAAATTTTCTTTTACGATATCTCACGTAAGGCGCACATGAAATCGTTTTAGACGTTTAATATCATCACTGTTGTTCAAAAGTGCAATAGTTAAAATATTAATGTGATTATATAATATTAAAATTTATTTTGGCCGCCTCCCTAGCACAGTGGTAGCACGCTAGCCCACCACGAAGGTCCCAGGTTCTACTCCCGGCCAGGGTCTGAAAAATTATAATGTGTCTAAACTCACCGTAACAGTTACATAACTCACCGTGATCGCTAATAACCAAGCTGTTGATGCGACTTTAATTAAATTTAAATCTACTAAAATAAAAAGTATTTTTCATTGAATATATTTTATCTCATCTGAAATTGCCTTCACATTCATCTTCGAACAAAAAAAATTTTTTTTTTTGTATTTTTGTAAATTCAATCATAAATTTCGCTATTCCTGCCAAACCAAGGAACAACTGAATATCATTCAGATATAAAAGGAATATCATTCCTATTACCTTAATTTGGAAGCGCTGTAAAATCTCAATATTGCTGCTATTTTTAGTTTACCCCAAAACTGGATGCTGTAGGACCACAAAGGTTTCGGACCTCTGTGGTCCTAAAAAATATTAACTGTTTATACAAACATATAATTTTTTATAAATTCAGCGTATAAAATTTAGATGAACATCAGAAAGTTCAGGAACAAGGAATTATGTGGAATTGTAAGTTATTATAAAACATATTATATGTAATATACTTCATGAACACAGCAGAAAGAATTACGCAGATCAGATAAAATTAGCGCGTTTGAAAAAAATATTTTGCATTAACATGTTTTTGCAGACCGTTTTTACTACCAGACTGATTATTTATTTGTCTGGATTTTTAAAGTCCTGATATTTTATTTTATTTTCTAAATCAAATATTTGTACCAAAAAGAGTTTGTAAAGAATTACTGCATAAATTCATCCGAGTTAATTAAAATAAATTAAAAAATAAACTGAACTTGAGAAAAAATGCAGCGGTGTTTTCTTTTTATTTAATAAAACAAAACTGGAAGAACAACTTAGTTGCACAAAATCATGTAATCATGTTAAAAACCAAATGTAAAATTCGAGTATATTCAAATTATTGAGTGTAGAGGAAGAATGCATGTTGCGGTATTTACAAGATAATATTTTTGTATCGTAAACACAGCTAAGAATAAAAGAAAGAAAATGTACAGACTGACATTATCTGGGTCTGGACAAACTTATCAAATGAAGATAATTATTTACGGACGTGTAGTTTTGTCAAGAAAACTGCAGTGTAATATAAATCTTAATATTTATTTTATAATTAAACTGTTGCTTATAAGAGTTGTATAACTTGGGGGTAAAACTTGATTTATTGATTACATCTGGGTTTACTTTAGTGATTACATGGGGAGAATTAGATTGTCAGAAGAATGACACATGTGAGACATGTGCCACGCATTCACTAAATTTATTACATTTACAGTTACATTATTGTAATTAGATGTTGTGAGTTGAATCAGATTGAAATTTAAGACTAAACAACATAAATGATATGTCTGTAACCACATCTAGGCCAAGTTGTCTGTAATTTTATGATGTTCAAGTAACTGAAAGGATTGTCTGAGAAGTAATAGCGATTTCTTCTTCTTTTTTTAAATTTTATAAAAATTACCTTTTGACCGGTGCAAATTAATTCTTAACAACCAATTTCATAATTACATAAACACTTATAGTCTTATTTCGCGGTATTTTGTACCAGTTGTAAAATAAAATGCACCTAAATAAAAATTTCCAGTCACTATATCGACATTAAAAAAAAACAAATTTGAAAAGCTGCCTCCACATTGGTGCCACAATCAAAATTTGTATTATTTGTTATTTATTTCGAAAAATTTTGTTACGACTTTTACCAAATTTCATTTTCGGATTTTTAGCAAAATCCCAAAAGTGTCTTCATACATGTATATATAGGCTAAATATATAGGTAATTGTATTGGATGTATCACTTGTTTTGTATAACAATATTAAACAACTTTAAGATCGATTCTGGTAAAGTTGAATAGATCCAGTGACCACTGAGAAGTGTGTATGCGTTTTATTAATTACATTAAATTAGTCGTAAAGTTCCACCGTAAGTAATAATCGGACGAACATAAAATTATACGGACGTACAAATTTATCTTCTTATCTAAAGTAGGTTAAAAACATAATATAATCCTTCTACAAAATAAAATGTTTCACGCTTTCAAACCGGATAATAAATAGTTGGGAAGGTACTGCACAATGATTACTGAGAAAGATTTAAAATGGTTTTAAAACAAATCATTCTAAATTTATTTGAGCCAGATGAAAATTGGATATTGATAGTATCTATTTTGTTATCGGAGAAAGTAACTTTTAAAATGCCAAGTTAAATTTTGTATTATTTCCAAATTATTTTAAGGTCATGAACAATTCTGATCAGTGCACTTGAAAATGCAGTTCAAGGTTCAGCAGTTTCAGGTGCTTAAAAGATTTACTGCTGCATACTAGACAGACACGATGACTCTTTTACATTCTTAACAGGCCATATACCCCGTATTAAAATAGTAGGGACGTTTTACTGTCACTTTATTTCAGTTTAAATACCGTTCCAGTTAAATTTACTTAACATCCCTTTGTAATTATTTCTTATTTATTGACTTTCTTCTGTTCTGACACTGACGTAAATAATTCCTCATGTTCGTAATACTTTTTACAATTATATATTTGCTAGCAGTCATTAAATCAAATCAAAAATAAATATATGTCAACGTTATTTTATCTATGCCGTTTACTGATGTTTACCGATTGTTATTTCCTTATAGGTATCATATAAAATTTTAGCAATATCATATTTCAAAATTAATATCAGTCAAAATGGAAGTTTACAAGAAGCCAAATTCTGGAAACTTTAACTCGTTAAAAACCCACCGTTCCAAAATCCAGAGTAATCGCTAAAGATCAATCTTTTGATACTTTCTTCCTTTTTTGGTTTTACAACCGATTGTTTTGCTCATTACTGCCAATAGGTGATGAGTAATAGACGAGATGAGTTAAAAACAAATTTTCCAGATTCATTTAAGAACATTGAAAATTCTGTACTGGTAGGATATATTTTATAGTTGTTAATCAAGTTTTAAGTTAAATTTTTAACACTTTTTTTTTGTTAAATGAACAAAAATGGTTCATCTGGCAGCAAGGTCGATTAAGCTGATTTCTATTGGACTACCTACTATATTTAACGTGGCGTATCACTTCAGAGTAACAAGCAGAGCTTTTAATTCTGCTGTCATTCCTTTTTCAACACTGCTGGTGTCATCTTATTGAAAGAATTATGTACTTTGTCAATCAGTTCGTCGTTAAATCACTTTAATTTTTAGACGCACAATCATACCCAACAAAAATAATAATCAACTGTCACAATTCCGAAAGACAAAGTAAATAAAATTTTGGCAACATTTAGCAGTAAAAGTTTTTATTGCTCCTAAAATAATTGGTAGATAAAATTTAACAAGAGTCTTTTGTATTCCGACCATAAATTAAATTTACTTGGTATAAGGAATACATGTGGTACGAAATGTTTTTTAACCGCTTTGTGGCGCAATAGTAGAATATTCGACTTCAAAAGTGAAAGAGCCTGAGTTTAATGACGGGCTAGGGTGCGGGAAAGTTTTATGGCATTTAATAGCCGCATGGTGTAGAGGTCAGGCGTAACTGGCTTTTACGCCAGGGTCCGAGGTTCGATTCCAGGTCAGGTCTGACATTTCTTCATCACTCATTTTCATCCATCTCCCTTCATCATCTTCATTAGCAGTAATTCGCTAAACAGTCGGACGTAAACCAAGACAAAAATTATATGGGTAGCATTTATTGTTACTATTCAATAGTTACTATTCAGAGGTCGCTAAAATTAAATTGTTGTTGTTCAGGTCATCAGCCGAAAGGCTGGTTTGAACCTGTAGAGGTTTTACTAAGTAAACCGAGGAGTGAGGTGGTTTACCAATGCCTTCCTCACTAAATGGAAAAGTACGCTTATCAGCACGCCCGGCCCTCTGAAAAGCACATATTTTCCACTCTGCAAAAGACACCTTTACTTCATTCACCACAGGGTCTGGCTGTACAATGAAATTCATTACTTTCAGAGGAGATAACTCTGATTAGTGTCTTTTATACCTCTACCCTCTTCTGTTCTTAAATGATTCAGTCATTTAATTGACTGACCATGTGATAAGAAACAGAACTATTTATTTTAGCCCTGCAACTAACAGATTGAGTGTAAATAATTTAACACTCCACCTGTCTGTTTTGGGCAGAAAACTAAATTATGATTCAAAAAAATAACAAATTCCTTTCAATTTTTTTTTGTTATATCCGATCACACCATGTACGTTTTCTTAGACAGTGTAGTGATTTTTACAATATTCTCTTAATTTTTTTATAACAGTAGATCTAACCATGCTATATTTTCATCATCATTTCCTTTTAATTTTATTTACTATCAGGTTTAATTTGAAAAGTCAACAGATTTTCTCGCTGCTTTTCACTGACTTTTGTAACGTGAGGCGTATTTGAGGGGAATCTGACTTGGGAAAATGAAAAAATCTATTTTCAGATTTGCTTCTTAATAGTAGGTTTCCATTTTCTTGCGATTTTTAGACACTTGGGGATTTTATTTTAAGTATCGTTTGATTCCAATCAATAAATGCCCATGAACTAAGTAAGACATCAAAAAAGGAAAAACTGTGTAAATATCTAGATAAAAAGATTGTGAAGTCCTATACAGTACAAATTTTAAAGTTGTGAAAATTTAATAGTAAATTACGTAGAAAGTCGTACTTATCTGATTTGAAAAAGCACATTCAATAGTTTCTTCACAACTGGTTGCCCCTTAGTTAATTGCCGTGGTTTCTAAGTCAATTGCCGTGTAAGTAATAATTGGTATAACTGAAATTTTTCTACCAACAAAATAATTGAGCAGGCCCGGAGACCGAAACAAAATACAAAACTTTTAATGAGCAACATAAAACTTAAGTCAACTATTCATAATAACGGACTAATGTTCAGGATTAATGTTTATGTTCGACCAATAACACATTTTAAAACAAGTTCTGTATTTTGTAGAGTCTGTTATTTAGTTTGTTGTGAAATACATACTTAGCTATAAATTTGTTCGTATCTATTCCAATAAATTTATATATGGTCAGTGACAATTATTAACAGAAACGGCAGTGTAGGCCAATATTATGTACATAACATTTTATCTTTTTTGTTGTTGATTTGTGAGTAAACTTTATGTGCTCAAACGCTTCTGATTGACTGGTTTATTATATCTGCTTTCGTGGAAGGCTAATGAACTTTCTTTGGAACTGCCAATAAAAATTGTTTTCAGTAGGTACTACTTGTTCCGTTGAACTGGGAATCCATAAAAATTTTAAAAAATCTGGTGAAAACACTCACACGACTTTCTCTTGCAAATGTTTAATCGTGAGTAAACAATGAAAAACTAACCAAAATTAAGGCATGAGTGAATGACGCTAAATGAAAATCAACCTCAGTTTGACTTAAAAATAGGTACGGAAAATCACTAATTGACGCTAAACCAAGTTCTTTGCTCATATATAATTAAAGCTAAGCCAAGTAATTAACACTAAACTCAGCTCTGTAGAAAAAAAAGGTTTCTTTTCCATTAAAATAATAGTTGAAATAAAATTTCTCCATTTTTAATTTTCTATTATATTTGGTTAGTATATATAGTACTTTTTTCGTAAATGATACGCCCACAATCTTAGAAAAACCCCATTTTTTACCAAAATCAAAAATTTTTTTACCAAAATCACGTATATGGTTTTGTCCTAAAATGCATACTAAGGGCGTAGTCTTTAAAAAAATACCACTTTGTACCATTAGAGCACTGCCCCTCCCCCAAGAAAATCTTAAACGAAATTCTGAAGGCTTATTTTACGTATATTTTATTATTCGTAGAATACTTGACAATAACTCTTTAAATAAAAGTTACTGCCATCTATTTGTCAAATTTTTGCTGACCAGAATATAATTTTATTAAGAAAATATTTAATTTTTATAAATTAAGTAAAATGTTGTTATTCCCCTGGATCAAAAGTTACTAAGAATACTCGAAAGGGGAAATATTTTTCAAATTTCTGGTTTTTTAATATCGTTTAAATTCGTTATATTCTGAATGAGATAATAATATAGACTACAAGTTTGTGTTTGTAAGGTGCTTTCATGAGGAAACACGGCTTTTAAAATTGTAGTAGGCTATATTGAGAAAATTATTTCTTTAATAGACGCTAGTTCAGGGAAAACTAACTTTTGAACGATAGGAGATAAATTTGTATTTTGTTTTTAAATTTTGTACGATATTTTACGTTTTGTAAAGGTTGTTGGAAACGGGCAGCTGTTTTGAATACCATGAGTGCATTTCACGATATGAAATGGGTGGAGTTTTGTTTATAGCCTACGTCCCTCCTAGTGAATATTTTAGTTTTACTCGATTTTTTGACACGTACCTAATGAACATTTTCTCAACAACCAGTAAAAGTACTGGTTTTATATTATTTTACAAATTACATACAATAAAAGTTATTATTCAGTACTCTTTGAAGTTAATTTATAAATTTCAGAGTAAATTCCAAACTTATAACTACAACATTAGTCTGCTTAACTACCATAGTTGGCTACTTCATAGGAACGTATCAGTATGCAAGTAATTTGTTCTTAGGGAAAATTGTTACAGCGGCCAAATGCGGTCAACCGGTTTAAAATAAATAACTTAAGGACAATTTTAATCGAATATTTTCATTATCTTTACACCTGAATTATTTTGTTGACATAAATCCAGCGGTATTTGGCAACCAATTCTCGTTTAACAAAGGACCTATATGATTTCTCCTCTTACATCTTTCTCAGTCTAAGACTGGCAGGCATTTGGTTTTTCCTTGCTACTGTTGAAAGTAATGTGCTTAAATTTATTTGAAATCGGTGTCCTATTTTACCTCAACAGTTATTTAATTTCATCATTAACCTACTTTCTACTTTAATCTAATTTTAAGGTATTGTAAAAGTATTAGTAATTAGATTTTATCCAGTAAAATCTTAAAAACAAGATTCAAAATTGTCTTTATTCCCCGAAAAGTATTTCATTGGCCGATTTGTAAATATCTTTGACTAACTCGTTAAAAACTTATTAAAAAATGCTTAACTGAGATTCAATTAGAGATTAAAAAATCTTAAAAACATTTGTCCAGAAACTGACATTTATAACCATTTACAAAATAAATTATATTTTAATATTCTGTGGAAGAAATAAAAAAAGTGATAACTCCAATATCCTGTTAAAGTGCATTTGTTACGCAGTGTTGTTTCTTATCTCAAATTTATAAGAATTTTATTTTCCAATCGAACCCTTGATTAAAGACGATAAAAAAATCGAGGTAGAAAAATATGAAACCATAATGATATTGATACTCTTTCAGAGACTTTGAGATTATTCAAAAATTCAATAAGAAGTATGGTTAAATATTTATTATTCGTAGAAGATTTTTCCTAATTCTCAGTAAATTATTAAATACAAGAAAAATATTGAACTCAATGATTCATACATTGTACCATGTAACGCAAATTCTACTGTTTACATCAATCGTAAACAAGCAATTTATAAAATGTAACTCACTGCTTTGTATATTCCCAATAATTTAAACTGGCTAATTTTCAGTTCTAGTAATAATAATAATAATAATAATTGATATTTAAGTAATGTTACGCAAGATAAATTAGCTGTTGCTACTAAAATTAGGAAAAGTTTATTTAAAATTGTTTTTATAACAATGTTCAATGAGAACAACCCCATAAATTTACTAAAGGTTAATTTAGAACACACACGTTTATTTCCACTAAAGTATTTCTACCATTAAAATGCTTAACAGCTGCACGCAAGAATTAGTGTTTACTTTTTTCTTCAACCACTGATTAAATGGGTATATTTTCAGAAACAAAATACAAAGTAAAAGGTCACCATACTTAAGTTTGTTTACAATTTTTGGGGCATCTTTATAAATTAAATACAACAAATTTATAAATTTAAGAAATATCAAAATAATGGTATTTAGATGTTAATTTTTTTTTTTTTTACTTATATTTATTTCTTGTAGTATCTATTTTAAGTACATAAAGTAACATTATACAATAAGCCCACCATCCGATTACTCATATCTCTTATGTAAACAATTTTTTTTCTGAATCCTGAATCCTGAATCCTGGTTGAGAGGGCTAAGAAGCCCTATGATGGCGACATCGTGTTAAGGAACACCTGGTCGCTCGGGGAACAATATAACAGAATAATTGCAACCTCAAGAAATTTAGGGGGAATTTTATAGTTTAAATAGGAAATAGGATTCTGGTTCGTGGGACATTGGAACTGGGACTTGAAAGGAGGTAATTTATTTTTAGAAGTTATTTGTGGAAAATTTAAATTAAGGGACAAGTGGGTTTAAGAGCGGCTCTTTTATTTTATTTTATTTTTCAGTGGCCTTTTTTCAGTTTTGTGGGAGTCCTATTATTTTGGGGAGGGGAAGGCATGCATTTTACTGAACGTGGACTAAAGGTATAATTTAAGGTAGGGGTTAGTTTATGATTTCAGGGGAGACGGAAAGGGTAGAGTTTGGCATAATCACCGGCCTTTTTATGTTCTGAGTGTTTATCAATTTAAAATGGCGGCTCTTTTCACCGTAGTGGAGTGATTATGCATAGGAACATGGGGACAACTACCAACTGGGGGGAGTGAGTCATACAAGTAGAAGGGGCATGGGCAAATAAGAGGAATACAGGGCAGAATAAAAATGTGGCAACTCTAAATTTTGTTAAGTGAATCATACTGGAATTTAGATAAAGTCGTGGAATGGTAATGGCATAGAGACTTCAGGTGGGTGTGGACGTCGGTACATGTCCTGAATGATCTGGGGTCCGTCAGTTTTCCCAGCGTCGTGTAGCCGTTTCGAGGTATTGTAAATAAAGTCCTCCATAGAAGGGAAGAGAAGGTGTTCGTGTATGATGCGATTGGATATAAGATAGTGGAACTGTGTGATGCACCGGAGGACTTTGTTCTGGTATGCTGAAGTACGTCTTTTGTTGGACGTGGAGAGAAAGGGCCACCATACCGATGACCCGTACAAAAGGAAAGGACGTAGGATAGAGGAGTACATCAGAAGTTTCAGTTTTGAGGAGTATGCAGGAGAGAGGAACAAAGGGATGAGTAAAGCGAACAAGGCCCTACCCTTGCTAAGCTTACTGTCAATGTGCTGTCGAAGTGTCAATCGTTTATCTAGGTCAACCCCTAGATATTTCACGCTGTTCTTCCATGGGAGGAGTTCCCCTTCCAATCGTAGAGGCGGAGGAACATTGCGTTTTAGTGTAAAGTGGATTGCTTCGCATTTTGTGGGGTTAAGTGATAGTCTCCAGACACGACACCAGCTAGTGATGTCTAGAAGCTGAGTTTGAAGCGCGCGGCAATTGAGGCGGAGGCATCTGCCGTGACGGTACAGGATAGCATCATCGGCAAACAGTCCGAATTGGATTGAATCACGGACAGGAAAATCGAAGGTGTACATAAGATAGAGGATGGGCCCAAGGACCGAGCCCTGAGGTACACCCGCGGACGAAGGGGTGAGTGGGGACATGGCCATGTGGAACTGAGGAATAGTGACAGAGACTTGGAATTGTCTTCCAGTAAGATAGGAATGGAGTAATCGGACAGTTGAGGGGGGAAAGAATTGTGCCAGTTTGTAAAGGAGGCCCATATGCCAGACGCGGTCAAATGCAGCCCGAAAATCAAGCAGTACAGCCGTCGTGTCACAGTAAGAATTTCTGGCATCCACAAGTGCCGTGACGATGCGGAGGAGTTGGGTAGTTGTGGAGTGTCCTTGACGAAAACCAAATTGCTCGGGGGGAAGAACAGATTCAACAACAGGTCGCAGGCGTGGGAGAAGAAGCCTTTCGAATAATTTTGACAGGATCGGCAAAAGGGAAATTGGTCTATAACTTTCGGGATCAGTTGGACGTTTGTGGGGTTTCAGAATAGTAATGACTTTGGAAACCTTCCACGAAGAGGGGAAATGTTGCAGCGCCAACACTGCATTGAAAATTGTCAAAAGATGAAGCTTTAGATCTGGCGGGGAATTCAGGATGGCGTATCCAGAGACATTATCAGGACCAGGGGCCTTACGCGGATTAATCGAGGAAATTACAGAGGTGACATCATCCTCCGTGAAGGGCTGTAAGTTACAGGGCGTAGGGTCAGAGAGCGTTGAGTTGACTTCATCATGAATGAGTTCATCCTGGTCATGATGAACGGGCGGAGGGGCAACAAAATGTCGTTCAA
Organism: Catonia carolina; assembly: GCA_035578175.1. Lineage (NCBI taxonomy): Eukaryota > Metazoa > Arthropoda > Insecta > Hemiptera > Achilidae > Catonia > Catonia carolina. Next base: position 48,791,872 of record JAQMRL010000001.1, read on the forward strand.
AATGCGAAGCGAAAGTGTCAGCAATCGCCTGCGGAGAATATGTCAAACCATTAGGTGTCATCAGAGGATGCGACTTCCTCTGGGTCGACAACAAACGACGTGTAGCCTCCCATGGTCTTCCGTCATCCGCTACTCGATGAAGGTAGTCCTCCCACTTACTACACCGGTGACCATCGAGTAGCAGTTTACACCTAGCAGCGGCACCGTTGAACAGATCCCGATGATGTGGAACTCTGGTGCGCTGCCAGAGCCTTCGAAAGCGACGTCTATCGGCGATTGCTGCTTTGATAGGAGCTGGAAGTGATGACCTAGTGCGAGGCGGGCGTGGGTGCGAGTTCTGGGCAATGGAATCGGAAAGTATCGAAGTGAGGGAATCAAGATGGGACTCGAGCTCAGTTACAGTGGTAATAGTAGGGGGTTCAGGTGGAATTAGGGAGGCAACTGAGTCATAGAAGGAACGCCAGCAGACCTTCAGAGAAGGAGGCGGGACAGGGATACGAGCAGTCGAGGACGTGAAAGTAAACAGAACTGGATAGTGATCAGAATTCAATTCAGGTAATACATCGATGTCTGGGACGGAGGCAAGATCGAGAGAAATAGCGTAATCAAGGATATCAGGAAGTTGATAGGTGAATGGGGGCACCCTTGTCGGGGTATCAGGAACATGGAGCGCTAACGACAAAGGAGACTGCTCGAGGAAGGACAGGAGTTCAGTACCAGCAATGTTCGTTGTTCGGCAGCCGAGGTCCGTGTGTTTGCTGTTCCAATCGCCAGCTGCAAACACAGGTTGACGTTGGTCGAAGAGCATAGCAAGGGCTGCGGGGTGGAAATGGGCAGCAGATGGGGGGCGGTAAACTGAAATGAAAGTAACCAGACGTGAGAAGAGAGGCACCGTAACAGCGACATGTTCAATCGAAGGAATATGGGTCACGTCAAGGAAGTTATGAACATGTCTCTTATGTATCAGAACAGCTACCCCTCCTGCCGGGACCACAGCGCCAGGTCGATCGGCACGATATACAATGTAGGGGGATAGGCGAAAGCGAGTAGTAGGTAAAAATTTAGTTTCCTGTAGAAGAGCAACGTCAATATCGTAATCTGTTAGTACTCGTAGTAGGTCGTTTCGTTGGCGAAGGATGCCATTGCCATTCCATGACATAATGCGAAAACGCATTACAAAAGGAGGGAGGTCAGAGATGAGATAAGGATAGTGATAGCTTCAGAGGCGGAGCTAATAGATGTTAGTTGAGGAAGAACATTAGCCACCCAAGCTAGGAACTTAGGGGAGGTTAGGAACTGGACGATCGTAGAAAAATCGAATGCAGTGCTGTCCTTAGGAGGGACTTTTTTAGCCGGGAGTGGCGGAAACTCCCTTTCGGAGAAGACCGGCTTGGATGGCTGTGAGTGGTGGGACCACTCAGAAGTCGGAAACTGGTTCTTGGTGGTGGCTCTGTGCACAGGAGCCTTCTTAATGACTGTTTTGTTATAGCTCCTCTGAGTAGGAGGGGAAGAAGAGGAAGAGGGTTGTAATTGTGTCGCCTGGGACTTGGCGGTAGACGGAGCTGATGAGGAAGCGGCCGTCGACTGGGCGGCAGCCTTGCGCCTCTCGGCAAGAAGCCGGACATGTAATGGGCACCCCCGATAGCTAGCAGGGTGCTGGCCATTACAGTTGCAGCAGCGAGGCTGTTCAATTAACTTGCCTTCACACTGAGCTGCGTCGTGCTTTTTTTTCTCTGATTCTTTATTTACAACTGTAAAATCTTTTACAACAAGTAAATGTGATGATTATGATAATTGTGTAAATTACATGATAGGCATAAGAGGAGTAAGGCCCTCATTGGTGCCTCCCCAAAAATGAAATTTGTATATCAAATCAGCAGGTCTCTACTCCAGCGTCTTTTAGGGCGTTTTAAAAGACGTTTAGACGTTTAAAAGGCGTTTTATAAACATGCTTTCGCATGTTTATAACATGCGAAAGCGGGATTATCAGGTAAATGGAAGGTGGAAAGTGAACGCACCAGTGGGTTCTCGTGTTCGTATGACTTGTCGTGAAAGCGTTTGTATAGGTATTCGATGGAATTTTGTACAAGTGGTGTTTCAAATTTTGTAAACATTAAAAAAAAATTATTTACAGGTTCTATTTCTCGATAAATACGTAGACCTAAAGTTTTTTATTGTTAAACTGCAACGTTACTGTTGTTAATCTGTAATTTAATCTGTTCTTAAATTCAGAACAATAAGTAATTAAGTTGTTGAAGTTAATTGAAAGTAAAAAATTTCACATCCAAAAATGCTTGATTCACAGATACACACAATAATCATTACATAATAATTATTGATTGTCTAGATTATATGAACCCGATTCAATTTTTATAATACTTCTCATAGTAGTTTGCTTACATGAATCTGTACGGCAGATCAGTAAATTATATCTTTTGAGCCTATTAAAACCAATGTCATTACTATCTAATAGGTTTTGGCCAAGCAAATTGGATGGTCATGAAGGCTTCGTTGATATCTTTCATTGAAAATTGTTCTTTCCTGCTTTAGAACGTTAAGTAACAGTGATAAAAACACCCAAATTGGTCTCCCACTTTGTATGGCTCAACGGGGTTCACTGTAAAAATCACTTAACTACTGTACTACAATAGAACAATTTGTATGTTATTAAGCAGTTAATTAATACAACGTGTGGAAGCCTAATTTATAAAAAGAAACAAATTAATAATGCTTCATGGTAAACTAATAGCACCACTCTTTATTTTTGTTTTAGTAAGACGCGTCACAAGTTATGCGAATAAAACGATTGCAACGCGTATCAGTGAAAGTCCAGCATTAAAGAAAGGTTTTATAACAAACTTTTTTCAAAATAAAATTAATTTTTACAGGTAGCTATGGACTGTACCTACCTGTATTGATTGTTAAAAAGGTATTGTAATACTGTAAATGTTAGGTATCATTTTAATTTATTCCTGATCTATGATCAACCATTTTATTACATACAGCGTTAATACATTATTGCGTAGTTACTTTCGTATTATTTTTAATACTGTAAATGTACCCTTTGATATATTAATAATAATCTACCGGTTCTCTCATGGAATTTGAACCATAGGGAAATAGCATTGATTTTCATTAGTTTGTTAATATTTTCTTCCCACGAATAAATGAAGACTTTTTAAAATCAGGAATCGTTAAAAAAATGTTAGACTTTTTAAAAAATATAATTTTTGATACATTTAAGCTGTATTTTAGCTTAAAATACAGAAATATATAAATTTATAACTATTTTCTATTTAAGTATTGTAAATTTTATCAATTGTCGCATTGTGTATTTGTAGTAATTGTAACGTTCTGGTGTAATTTTTTTTTTTTTTGGTTTAACGTCCGACTGTTTTGCAATTACTGCTAATGCAGACGGTGACGGATGAAATGATTTTTTGTAACGTATGAAAATATGCCATGCCTGAATGGGATTCGAACCCAAGACCGCATGATGAGAGGCGAGCACGTTACCAACTGCGCCAATGCGCAGTAAATACGTCAAGACAGGTGGGTCGAACCATCTGCGGAAAAAAATTTTTATTGTTAAAAAATATTGGAAATATTATAAACAATTAATTATTTATTTATTTTTTAATTTTGACAATTTTGTTTTATCATCTAAAATTATGGCAACAATCAGCTGTCTTTGAAAATTAAATGTTTATGAAGGAAATTTATATCAGTTATTTAAAATAATACTGAATTTGCTTCCAAAAAAATTAAGTAAATAATTTTAGATGATAAAACAAATTATCAAAATTTAAAAAAAATAAAAAATAAACTTTTTTTAATATTTCCAATATTTTTTAACAATAAAAAATTTTTACCGCAGGTGGATTCGACCCACTTAACAACTCCACACCAGAACGTTACCGTTACACCAAAATAATATACAATGTGACAAGTTGATTTTCTTTCTTTTTTTTGTTTAAAGTCTGACTGTTCTGCAATTACTGCTAATGCAGACGCTGAAGGATGAAATGATTTTTTGTAACGCATGAAAATATGCCGTGCCTGAATGGGATTCGAACCCAAGACCGCATGATGAGGTGAGCACGTTACCAACTACGCCAATGCGGCCGGCAACAACAAGTTGATAAAATTTACAGTACTTAAATAGAAAAACGGTTACAAATTTATGTATTTCTGTATTTAAGCTAAAATACAGCTCAAAATGTATCAAAATTGATAGTTTTTAAAAGGTCTAAACATTTTCTAATGATTCCTGATTATAACAAGTCTTCATTTATTCGTGGGAAGAAAATATTTACAAACTAATGAAAATTAATGCTATTTCACTATCGTTCAAATTCTGTGGGACACCCGGTATAAAAGTAGGCCTCAGTCATTAGTATAGCCTACTTTGATTCATCCAATTATCCAAGTTTCTAACTAACCGAATCCAAGTTTGTTTAGGTTATTTCGAATAATCTACGTTCTACTGTAGTTTAGCATACCAAAACATTACAACACCGAATCTAGTGTTTCTTCCAAATATAATTACTCATTAACTCCTTCACAGTATTATATAAGTCATACACTGATATGAAAGTCATGTTTTTACAAGAAGGCCTTACTAAATGTTTTTGCCTTTTCAATAATCACTGTACACTGTACACAGAATGTATACAGATATGACTCATACAGTAAACCTTAATCATGTCCGTTCTTGGTATTATAACAGTGTAGGCTATTATTTTTTTGATAAGACAACAGAATTTTGAGTTTAGAACGTAGTTACATTTTCTATTAATTTCCTGTCTGTCAGTATTACACATTTAGAAATTTCAATAAAATATTTTAATTTAAAATAAATACTCTACAAACAATACACAAACATTTTAATTTGTTTCGTTTACATTCTCAGAATAAGAATTGGGTTTTAGCTATAATAATGTCACAAAACTAAAATTTACAGTTCATTATAATAAGTTTAAGTTGTTAGGCCTTTCCTTTAAAAACAAGTGCTTGAACAAAAAAATAATCATAAACTCTTGTGTTTTTTGTTACAGTAGTGTACCTATAACAAATGTTTTGTAAAAAAATTAATGAAAAAAGCATGGGAATGTTTTTCTATTTATAATTTGTTTCAGGTACAAGTTTATTTTGGTTTGTTATCGGGAACTACTTTGTAGATAAATATCAAATTTTCTTACTGCCGGTTCCCAGTTTTCAATTTTCCAAAGTATTTTGTTAATGGAATACTTTTAAACCAAGATTAATTCGATAGGATAAAAGTATAAATTAAGTTTAATTCTTTGTTCGCTTATTTTTTTAAATTTAAAAGCCGGGTCAATTTTATTGGTTATAATGACTTTCTTACAAATTTTATAGTAAAGTAAATATAAAGAATGTAAAGAATATGGAAATGACCAGTTCGGTAAAAACAAATTTGATTGTTCAACGAAGTAAATAAGAAGTAATTTAACAAATTGGTAATAAAAAGGAGTACTTGTAAACTGATTTAAAACCCTATTCAAATTCAAATGGATAAATTGCTAATAAGATCACGTCTCTTTATGACTGCACTCTTTGTTCCCACAGACATCTGGTGTGCAGTTTATGCACTACGCTCATAAACTCTGACCTACTCTGAAATTCAATGATACGATCACAAAGCTTACTGTTTGTGTTGGCATTAGAATCACTGGCAAATAATATACTTTCGTATTTATTTTTACGCTATTTGTTTGTTTACAGAACAGAGTTAAAAAGTAAGCTTGTATAGAGACTAAATTTTAATTAACAATTGATTCGATGGTCTTCTCGAATGAAATATACCGTCTGCAGTCCTCTCTTTTTTCATTAATTGTTTTTCATTAAACTTTTAGGTGGGCTACTTACAATCAGTTCAATTATTTAACCTGTTAGTAAATTGTATATCATTAGAACATAAATTCTGCTGAGTACTACGTTCACTGGCCTAAATCCACTTTAAAAGTCTCCTTTCTTTTTTGGTCTGGTTAATTTTTATCTTGTCTCTTTGGTACTCAAATAAAAATACTCTAATAAGTACTCTAATATTCTAATAAAAATTTTGAATTGAGCTTTCCTATTTTAAAAAATACGAAAATAAAACCTCTTTTTGTCATTTAGTCTATATTGCTAAAAAACAATCTACAATCTGTTCATATGAAAAAATGGAAAGCTATTTGACGATTCTTTAAACTAAGTACACAATTATTGTTATAATATTGGGTGTAGTATTTCAAATTAATAATTTTTTTTCAAAAACGGTTTAAGTCGTCGGATTTTTACGCTGTTGTCTAATAAGTTTATTGCTAAAATATTCGGATGTTGTTCTAGTCTTGATTTGTATTTTGTTGCATACCATGAGATTTATTTTTTAACTGCTGGTGAAGTATGATGTATTTTATGTACCAGCAAAGGTCAGAGATGGTGCCTAAATATTTTCATTGAAACCGTTGTGTAATATTGATGTTGGAAATTACTGAAGTATCCCATATGCCAGATAGCATTCCATATGTTGAAATAGATTTAAGGACGGATTTATACTGAGAGATCACCTTGAATTTTTTGGAATCCAACATATTATTTGAGAAAATTTGTGTTATTGAAAAAAAATTGTATGTGTTACCCAAGGGAGGTATTTGTCAAGAATTAGATTGAGGTACTTGGAGGAATCTGTTTGAGGCAACGGAATGTTGTTCACTGTGAATGGTGGCAGTAAGGCAAATTTCTTCTTTTATTGTTTATTGCAAGGTATGTGTCTAAGTTCCTGGTTAGGTTTTAATCCAAAACTTTTCTGTCATCAATCAATGTTGTTTTTTTTGTTTATCAAGTGTTGGTACAGTTTCCAGTGTCTCGTATTTCGCTTAAATCGCTATGAAATCGAAAAATTCTGCGGTGGTTGTATTATTTAATATAGGCGTATCAGAATTGTATAGTCAGTAGAATTACGATACTTTTAAATTTATAAAATCGGTTGCTTACACTATCCACTCTGAAGTTTTTTTTCAACATTAAAACTCAAAGAGCCACATGACAGACGATATTTCCGTAAGTTTATTAGTCTAACTTTTTTTATCAGATGAATAATTTCTACCATCTTTAAAAATGAATTGAGAAAAATTAAGATGCATTAAAAGAAAGAATTTTATTAATAGGAGTCCATTACACTGACAAACAGTTTAAAACGGAAACAGGGCTACCACTTGTCACTACGTCTGTTGAAAGAAATTTTGTTATTAACAGAGATGTTAATGGGTGTTTATTTGTCATTAGTTATGTCAGACCTTTTTACATTTTTAGTAAAACTCGTTTGTGTGTGTATTAATCTAGATATATACGAGTATATTATGAGTGTGCAACCACAAAATCTCCAGAATTTAAAACCAGCAATAAATTGAACAGAAACCACATTTTAAAATTTAAAAAAGTAAAAACACTAAAAAAATTTAAGAAATAAAATTAAACAAAAAACATAATACAGTTTTCATTTGTTCGGAAATAAAACGATAAAAATTCGCATTGTTGTCGCACCATGGAGAAAAAAACAACGTTGGTTTATCTTTGACAGATGCTCAATTGAAACTTGTCGGAGAAACGATTAAAGGCCACACTTTTCTTATTTGTTGGCATAGAAGTGAAAAGGAATAAGAAATAAAAGACTCCGCGTTCAGTTCAAGTGATTATTGCTTCCAGCCGCGAAGCACCCATTGTAGAAAACTCCGATTTAGAAAAAATCCTTTTCTTGTTTGTTAAATATAACGTAACTAAATATTGTAAAATAATTAGGTTACAACTGTGACACTTATAGATAAGGTCCGTTCGGGATCTGGGTAAAATAAATAATTAAAAAACTAACGTTTAAAATTACAAGTATCTATTACTTAACTATCTATTACTTAACCAATTACAAAATTATTTCTCCATCAATCTACTAAATACTTCTCACAAACTATTACTATGCGACGTCTACAGTATACGCTGGACCTTTTTCACACAGGTAACTGTTAACTTACGTGGTACTCAATTCACTCGATGACAAATCAAAAACTAAACTGAACTCCAAGACGGCCGGTAAACCTTATATAGGCCTGGCTAACGTCTAGAAAGTACTCTATTAACAAAGCTATACAAAAATACTAAATCTTTCTGTCGGTTTCTAGATGTCGTTACGAAAGATAAATAAACATAGGGAATAAAAGATTGAATTCAACACCTTTTTTTGGTTTTTTTTATCCGAGGCGGCGAGAAAAACTCATATTCACTCCCTCACGGTGGGGGAAGTAGTGTTGGACTCAATTGAGGCGTCCTCGTCCAGCCCCAAGGAGGCCGCAACCACTTACAAACCAAAAACCCACCGCCTGGCCACTTGATCCGACATCAGAAAAGAACCCTCCACCTTCCTCAGAACTGTTTATATAATAATACAAGGGAAATGTCGGGTTAAAAAAATTACATACTTTCAGCGGGGCGTGGGAGGAAACCGGAGCCTAATTCCCCTCTCGCTGTCACTGGCCAACACTCACTGTCTCACTTTCATTTATCTCTTTCATCACTAGCTCAAGAAATTAGTGTGCCTACCTTCTGAGATCGGGACAGGATTGATTTACTGTTGGAGAGGGCGATCTTGCTGATCTCCAGATGTCTCCTACCTCCGCAGTCACCCGACCACCCTCTCCGCAAACTGAGCGACCAACTTCCAGCTCTCCTCATCCCGCAGCATCACTGCCCCTACTCTCTCTGGGATCCACTGTCCAACGCCCATCTTCTCAGATGTATCCATTCTGTCGAGGCCAAAATAGGGAGATCTTTCAAAAATATGCTCAACGGACTCCTCCTCTTCACTGTCGCACAGTCGACATTTCGGTACTTCATTAAGTTTGAACCTCGTCAAATATGTCCCAAAGCAACCATCCCCTATTAGGAACTGCGTCAGTTCGTGGGTGGTATCATCAAATGTCCTTCTTATCCACACCTCGACATTTGGAATAAACCACCTTGTTCACTCCCCGAACCTAGCTTCGCTCCATCTCCTCTGCCACCTGCTGAGTAATCGACATTCCTCTTTATCAGCACCAGTTTGCTGCTCTTCCCTCCCGCACGCCACTAGATCCAATGGAGGCATCATGAAATTACCAGGGTGCCACGAAGATACAGTTCCATAAATACAACACCTTAATAAAAAAGATCATTATCCAAATAGATACACCGACTTTTGAGGTAGCCGTACAACAGTAGGCCTACCTACGTATTATACATAACTATTTGTACATAATATTTCTATTTATTAGAAACCCTATTTATTAGCGTTAATATTTACATTAACATTTTGAAATCTCAGTCCTACTAGAGAATTCTGGAACGAACACTTTCCTTTTAGATATTGTCACAAAACTTTGATGTACAGGTTTATCCGCAATTTAGTCTAAACAATTTTACATAATAGAATTTTTCTGAATGAAGGAAAAGTCTCATATAAAAATACCAAATAGTGTTTTTATTAAAAGACTCTGGAACAAAATTAATTTCAAAAACCGAATATACTGTAATAAAATAATATTCATGTATTTAGTATTTTGAACTGGATGGTGCAATACACATTCTTCTTTACCATCTGTACACTTCATTTTATTTGAAAAATATTTATCATATCTACTGAAAATAACTACTACTAAACTCGATTTTAAACAGATATTTATTAATATTAAACAAAATATTTTTAAATAACGTTCAATACTTGTATTAAATTAATTTTTTAATGTAAAAGGCATTATTCACAGGCTGACAGCTTAAATTTTATTGCCCGTATTCCTCGAGTCATTACATGTAAAATACCTGTACAAAATCTAATAGAAGAATAATAAAATTACTAAAAGGAGCATCTGTTTGGTTACGGTACTTTACTGCAGAATCAAATCCCACAAATATTTCAATGTGTTTATTTAAAATGCGTGAGTTAATTACATTTAAATTGTTAAGTGTGTTTACATTCTTCGTTGAATATTCTACTTAATTTCTTTTGCATCTGGTTACTATTGCAGTACGTGAGTTTGTTTATATTATTTTAGATTACTGAACGCGATTCGTGTTCAGTGATTTAAGTAAATTGGGAAGATCAAGGTTGTTTACTTAAAAAAAATTTATTTTTGGTTACAAAAAGTCTGTATACTTCATTATTGATACTTTCTGTCGTAGCTCTAGAATAGCAGTCTATGTTCCAGTACGTCGTTGATCTAAGATCCAATTCAATTGATCAAAATTGTTGTAAATTTAAGAAGTAATTTAAAAATAATCATAAAAAATAATAATCAAAATTGAATAATTTCTAATTTAAAATTTAAGTATTCTAAACAGTAATTAAATATATTAAGATGAAAATTATAAGAAGAAAATAAAACATTCAAAAAATTGATTCCAGAAACCAAATATCTCAAATTAAACAAGAAAAGATTGTATAATTTTAATTAAATAATTTGAAACAATAATAAAATAAGTAAAGGAAAATATTACATTAAATAATAGATATTGCTATATATAATAGTAAAATAAATAATAATTAATTAAAATATTTGGATTTATATCATAGTGTCATCAATAAATCAATCAATCATTCAAAATAATTCTTGTAACATGTTATCCTTATCAATTTTTCAATATATTCGTACTTCATTCATTTTTCAATTCAATTTCGGCCCATTTCATTTATTTCATTTTATTACATAGCCATACCAATTATTAATAGTTGTGAAAAGTTTAAAATGAAAAATATCGCATCTAGGGCAAAGTTTTGTTGTAAATTTTCTTAAAATATAAGCACGCGTCTCTAACTCGAGAACTTTCTTTGTCGAGAAATATGCGTGAATTAAATAAATTAACAATTCTGTTTTTAAATCAACTAGTATAAAAAAATATTTAATTAAGATGAAGCATTACGAAACGAATAAAAAACACTTTTTAGAATTCCTACAATCAGTGTTGCTTCGATCAAGTCTAGTGTAATAAATCGATACGAAACATTTTCAGTTGACAAAGCGAACGATAGTAAAGCTAAAAATCTCGGTTACGATTCTCTACTAGAATTAGAGAAATTTTCACATCGTCCAATTATATTTAGTGCTATACAACACATTGTCGCTAATGACCAAACAGTCGATGACGATAAAATTGAAGAGCAGGCAACCATACTAGGAAAAGACAGAACTGTGAACGTTGGAGCTTGAAAAAAGAACCTAAAAGTCTTACGAAAACCTTGTGGCTACAATACATAACACTTGCAGCGTGATATATTATACTTATTAATTACTCAGAACAAATAAAAAACTCAACTTAACTGACCGGTAACCAGCTACCGACCAAAATATTTTTATTCTTCCTCTTTAAACGTTTAATTGTTATAAATAATTTTTTAAATTTAGAATAATAAATAACATTCATTTTTAATAATTTACTAATATTGTAATAATTTCAATAATATTTATTTTGAAAATTTTTTAATTGTTTTTATACTAGAATAAATGACATGTTTTACAATAATGAAACCTCAAAACTGGCTGCTACACACTAGATGTTGACTAATTCTTACTAACGATAAATTGATTGAGCATTGTCTTGCTACTTCTGTGAAATGAGAAAATATTTTTTTTTTTTTTTTTTTGGGAATAATGATACATAGTTTTACTTCCTAATTTAATGTATTATCATGAATTCATCTTGAATCACATTATTTTAGCATAACATATTTCATTTGAACTAATAGTAAATAAAGGAGTAGGCATCTATGTTGGCAAACATGAATATCAGAATATTCAAGCATTCAGCACTATCACTAGGCAGATTAAAAATCTTTTTTTAGTTTTATAGCAGTTGATCTACAGCACTAGATCATTAACCGGAACCCAAAATTATATTCATGTATACTGACACGTCTTCATCCCTTTGATCCCTTAAGGCATAGCTCTTACAAGATCACCTATTCACTCATTTCTAGGTCATCCTTGCTTTCTCCGTCTAGCTGAAACCCGTACTCAAATCTTTTGTGGCCCTATCCTCTTTCATACAGATGATTGTATCAGATAATTTGTCTTTATTTCAATCTATCGATTAATAAAAATGATGTGTAAACTTCTTGAAAGGTTTTTTCATTCTTAACTCGATCTAGCAGTTAACTGCCAACTTTACAAGACATGCTTTTTCAAATTTTTATGTATTACAAACAACAATATGTACCTAATGTATTTATCAATCATTTAATATAATTAAAATAAGTAAAAACCAAAAAAATATACTGACTTGAATTTACTTAGAAATATATATTTCAATTTCTAAAAAATACCGCTGTTGATAACCCTGCATAGGATATTTGATAAAATAGATTGAAATTATATTTATCCTTTTTGTACAATTTTCTTATCGGTATTGAAAAAACAAAACATTAGGAATCCTCTTAGTTCTGTAATAATTACATTCGTGTATTTGTTGTAGTCTCATTTAAGCTCAAAATAATAACACACCGAACGTTGAACGTGTAATACAAAGCAGCACTTTAATTTACAAGTATATATTTTCAATGTTACTTAGAAGCTTATTCAAAATAGCCATTGTAAGAGAAAAATAAACAAATCGACGAGTGGGAGTTACAAAAAAGTAAAAACGGTACAGAATTTTGTTAAATTTAATTGTGTGTTTAGGTGAACAACGAAAGAAAAATAGTTTAACAAAAGATTAGCGTCTTCATTAAAATCTAAAAAGCATGTACTTTATTTAATGTAAACAGCCGTCTGATTTATTACAAACATGTTGTGCTAATTAACCTTAGAATACTTACTGTTTATTAAATTCTATCTGTACATACCCTATACTGTTTGTTTTACACGTGTTCAACAAAATCTGGCTCGCTCATCGTGTTTTATCAAGTTCAAACACCCAAATATCTTATTTAAATTTTTAAGTGTTTTACAATGCACTTGTAGTCTTGTCTGTCAATTACGATGATGGAAAGTTGAAAAATTTCACACTTTTCGTAATATTTTGGCAATACCACATTTTGTCATTCTTAATCGCGAAACCACAATACAAATTAAAAAAATATAGTAGGCTACTACACAAAATAAAATCTACATCCTAAACAAAATGCTATATGTAAAATTCCATTATAGCCGTTTTCATTTTATGAAATAAACAGTCTGGAACTTGATTGAAAATTTGGTGCTTCAACTGTATTTCTTTCAGCCAAGCGTCTTAAATTTCCTTTAGACAAAGTTCTGAACAAAATAATTAATACTTTTATACAGATTTGGATACAAGAGAGTGATTACCGGTGTGTTTTGATTGTTCTAGGTTCAATTAACAATCAACCATACTCTTTCAGGAATGGTCGGCCTGTGTCTGTACAAGATATACCTCATTTACACGTCATACATAAATCATCCTCATCTCATCGAATGATGGGGTTGCTTAGTGTTGCTTATTCATTGCAATGTACACACATTAGGGATAAAAAACGTTTTACATATAAATTTCGCAAAGAGAATCTTAAGATTGAAATTAAAAAAACACAGTTTCGTGATTGAGGCAGAGTTGGCTGACGAGTCTTTTCAGAGGTACCTCTTACTACTACTTCTCCTCGTAATAGTCTCAGGAGCAAATATAATCTTTTCTATAACCCTTTTCCATCCAATGCTGGATATACGCCTCTTCGAATTTCTTTTAGCTTTCCCATTCACCTCATCCCATCCGTCTTTCTGACTTCACCTACAGTCTTCCAACACCTGTTCAGGTTTCAGGAGATCTCCAATGGATTACTCTGCGTACCCAACTCCCACTGCTCTGCCTCGCCACATGTCCAACCCATTTATTTTTGAGACCCGCGAAACGTTCATCATTCACATTTGTTTTATCTCTGGTTACTTCATTTCTCATTTTCTCTTAAATCCTTAACATGTGTCTTCCCATTTACCTTTCAGCAATTCCATGTGTCTGATACTTTCTTTGTCAAGGCAATGGTTTACAGCTCATACGTAAATACTGAAATACCTATATAGGTAATACTGTAGCAAATTCGGTAAATTAATTCAAATAAAATTACATTCATTTTTAAAAAAATTGTCTTATTTTATTTTTCATTGAAGGAAAGCAACCATAATTTTTATTTAAAGAGACTGATAATCTCCAGGATCAATAATCTACTAAAAACCCTGAATTTGAATCTCGATTAGTCGTTATTTTGAAGGACAATATTTGCAAACATTCACGCGCATAAACTTAAAAATAACACTTCTTGGCTTTTGCGGTCACGAAACATGACGTCCCTAGAAGACAAATATGGTAAGGACAAAATTATAAAAAAATAAAAAAACAATACAAATTGTTAATGGGTTAACCAGTAATATACTATAGCTATTCAAAAAATAAATTTCATTCTATTCTTATTTTGTTTCATCTTACAGATGAAAAGTTTTCTGACGTATTAAATTTGAAGTCTGTTAAGCTTTTAGTCATAAATTTCTTTATAACTGTACCAGAAAATAGTTAAACAGGAATTTGGTAAATATTCAAGATTCCAGTGTAATGATTTACGTTTTTATTTATAACATATAGACATAAGTATTCAGAATTTATTATTAAAGACGAATAGAACAATAAATTTTGGCAAACGAACATGACACTAAAAACAATACATCATTTTTCAAGGTCGATCAAGTTTAGTAATTCGTTCTCTTGTGCGGATCCTAATAACTCTTCGCTGAAGGTTTGCCCCTGGTTTGCTGTAGTGTTTCGTAGTATTCAATAAAGTAACATCGATCCAATACGTTCGTGGTACTCTTATTAAGAGCTGTACTGTATAATCCGGAATGATGTCAGCGGTAACAGTAGCATTAGCATAATTTTTGACTGCGCGCCTCGTCTCTTCTAAGCCACTGGTCCTTTCGGTCCTCAAGGACAGGGGCAAAGAGCTCGTGAGTTTTTAGTATTGTGATATATATTATAAAATGCTACTGTATTGTTTTCATGATCAAAACTCCTAAACGATGGTTTTTACTGGGCGTTCATGTATCGGAATTTTATCGTTATAATAAAACCCATAAAATCTATATTTTACAAATATGAAAAAAACATGAAAAATGGAATACAAATCTTAAAAAGTTAAAGCATTGAATCGGATTACGTAGAATGGTGTGTAAAAAAATTTTGAAATATTTTGTTATTTTTTTTAACATAGGCCTAGTTACTAAAATTTAAGACTCCAACCGTTAATCGTATAAAAACCGTATAATCTTTAGCAACTAGAGAGGATTACGGAACAGTATCAAAATAATTAAATAATTTTTAAAATAATATTATTATTCGGTAAATATTTTTTTCTTTTCATCATAGCTACTAAAATTTGTGACTACAACCGTCAATCGTATAAAAACCGTATAATCGTTAGCGACTAAAGAGGATTACGGAACAGTATCAAAATAATTATTTTTTTTTTAAATAGTCTAATTATTATTAGGGAAATAATTTTTTCTTTTTATCATAGCTACTAAAATTTGTCACTACAACCGTTAATGGTATAAAACCCGTATAATCTTTAGCGATTAGAGAGGATTACGGAACAGTATCGGAGAGTTTTAACATGTCAAAACTTTCCAGACCCTAGTCGGGAAATCCAAACCCAGGATCTTCCGCTTTTATGTTCGGCGTGATGTTGCAATAATGACTACGCTGATATAATACTATCACTGCGTAACTACACAATGTATCTAGCGTGACGTCCGGAAATGATTAAATCATTTCTGTTTGTGTTCTCGTAGTCTGCTAATGATGTGTTACAAACAAATTGTGTGAGAGTTGTCTCGTAAAACTGAAATGCATCCGGATCTACTTTTAACTTTGATTATGTCGTCGGTAAACGACGATAACACGCCTAGTTCAGAAAATATTTCTAGTTTAGATCAAAACGATTCTGAATCAGAAAGATTTTACTGTATATTAGCATTTTTGTGTGTATTATTATTTTTGTTTTACTTAGTAAAGCCTCTAGAGGTTCAAACTAGCCGTTCGGCTGATGAAATAAAAAACACATAGAGGATCAATTTCATTGAGGCTTTACAGTCCTTTAAAAAGCCCATTTATCAGCTTCTTGTCTTTTAAATTCTTCTCGTTTTAAAAATCTTCTGCTATTTCCCTTCTTCTTTTAACTTCCACCTTAAAAAGTCATCTGTCAATGTTAACCCCAATTCTCAGTTGAAAACACGCCCCTTTCCTTGCACCTGTCTTTCTTAAAGATTGTATTAATTTTAAATAATCGACAATTTATTGTTCTGATAACCGACCGGGTTGGTTTAATGGTAAGGGCATTGCTACGCGTGGTGTTCAGGGGCGGTTTCAGGGAAGGGGCCATGGGGGCCATGGCCCCCCCCCGAAATACAAGGAAAACTTAGTTTAATATTTTCTATAAGCTATTATTTCTAACAAAACTGAATCCCAATACTCGTACCTATCAATTAACAATAATTATTTTAGTATAAAAATGAGTCAAACAAAGTATCTATTTTTAAATAGTATTAAGATAACAATCAGTGTCAGTAGTCAAAAGCCACTCGCATCCAGTCAGCACCTTGAAAATTTCTCTATGAATTAAAATTGTGGTTACAGCAATACAGCATAAAAGAGGACTTTTCAATGACTCAATTACAAACTATGTATTACAAATTATGTAGTAAAAGCTACATAAAAACAAGATAGCCCCCCCCCCCCCGAAAATCAGCCCTGGAACCGCCTCTGGTGTTGTTAAGTCAGATGTTTAACAGTTGATTTTTGAAGACGATGGTTCCTGGTTCAAATCCTATAAAGGTAGTTACTTTTATACGGATTTTAATACTGGACAGTGGTTACTGATGTACTTTGATGTTTAAGGTTCAATTAACCATACCCTCTCAGGAATCATCGGCCTGAATTTGTACAAGAATACATATCATTTATATGTCGTACATATTATTATCGTCATCTCATTGACATGGGATTAATTTTATTGTTCTTAAATTGAACATATTGCTGCGTAAACACATTAGGGATAAAAAACTTAAAAAAATTATTCCAATTCTGATAATATTGTTATAAATTGTACAGCTGGAATATCCTATAAACAAATTTTCTCTTCGCCCATTGCCTTGTAAGTACACTCATTATTCTAGCCTATGAGACATGCGTAATTACACTTTATTTGTGTTTTTTATTTTGCGTGACTGTTGTTATGAGTAATCCGACATAAAAAATGGATATTAATAAATTATTACAGTTTTATTCAAAACAATAAATGACTAATTATGTTTGTTTTATACTTTTGTTTTGTACTTAAATTAATTTTCTTCGAAGTATATGTATGCCTATCAATAAACCTGTTCAACTTTGTCTTTACACAAATTATACTATAATATGACTCCTAGGCTGTATATAACATTGACTCTGGCCGCCTCCGTAGCGTAGTGGTAACGCACTGGCCTACCACGCGGAGGTCCCGGGTTTGATTCCCGGCTAGGGTCTGGAAATTATAACAAGTCACAACCCAACGTTCCATAACCCACTGTAGTCGCTAATGACCAAGCTGTTGATGCGACTTTAAATAAACAAAAAAAAAACAACATTGACTCTTTTTAAAGATATGTACTGAAAACAGGAATAGAAAACGTAGTTGACATAAGTGTGTGTATGATAAATGTACTCAAGATGAGTTCTGACCGTGATCATTATTCCTTATAAACAGGTTTCAATTTTAAATTGCAAAAATTAATTATTGCATCCTGTTAAATATAGTGCATAACTAACAGTAGTCGCATTGATTCGCTAAAATTAATTAAACATGCACTGAATTTGCCTTTTAAACTTTAGATAAGTATACCATAAAATATAAATTCCATGGTTGATATTGTTATATAGTAATGCAATTTATTGTATACTAGCATACAATTTATTTTAATTATTCTTTAAGCGTACTATATTAATTTGCTTATAAAGAGTGTGCTTATAGGAAAGATACTCAAGATTTATGCGTCTGCAAGACTAAGTCTTAAGCCATGTTATAACGGTCTTGTTCGTGAAGCATACAAGAATTATTTTGATATAGTCTCACGAAGAGAATATTATTCATTAACGGATATAAGGCTCCTACAAATCTCATAGTACAGAGAGCACTACTCACGAAAGAAAGTTATCGGGGAACATTCTAGATTAATTTTATTGCTACAGAACAATTAGAAAAATAATTTATCAACTTCGCGGTCTTTTTATAGAATAATCTGACATTCAGTTAAACTAGCTTTCTGTATCTAAGCTACACAAAACTTTACTCCCCCTCGAAAAAAAATAAATGTTGACTCAGTAACTTTCAAGAAAATTCTTTTTCTATTCTAATATTACAAAGAAGTAACGTTTATTTGTTTGTTTGTACTAGTTAATCTCAGAAACTATCCAACCGATTTAAACTATCTCTGGCAGAAAGCTCTAGCTTTCTGAGTAACATAGGCTGTATGGCTTTACGTGATTATTAAATTAAAAAAAGTTGTGATAATTAACATGAAATCATCTTTTAGATTGTTTGTTTGGGAATATTAGCTCCTCTATCTATTGTTATATCATATTATTATAATATAATATATGATATACATGTTTGATATTGTGCAGTCACAGGTATCAGGTATGGTACAATAATCCTCCATCATAATGACATCGTCCTTTACTTTTACCTTTTCTCAAAATTTTTGACAGTTATGTATTTACGAGGCAGATATAAAAAAATAATGTCACACACGATTTCTGTATAGAAGTTTCGTAAAACTTCCAAAAATTAATGAGATCATACCATTTTTTAATAAATACATTTTTATCTACTTTTACTTTTTACATGTAGGCTATAGGCCTTTACAATTATTCTCAGGTCGTATTTCTCCTTTTCCACTGATGATTCATATTGTCAATAAAACAGTTGTTCCCAATACTAATTGGTTTTGTTTCTACAGTCGTTATTTGTCTTTCAACGTGTAAGGTTGGGTGTGAAGTTAAACACTTTAAGTTTATCGTGAAGCGCAAGAAGCAAGGGGTGGCTAGCCGTTCATAAAATTTATACAGATTTTTAATAAATAACGTTCTTTATTACTAATATTTATGTTCTGTTATTGTGGTCCAGTTTATATTAGATCAAGGGGGATCGCGATCTCCCATAATCGTCTACGTAATACAGAATTAACAATTGACCCCCTTTTCTTACCAGCCGATAAAGATATTGTATTCAAATTTTTACCCCACATTCAGTTTCATCTAATATAACTTTGGACGAAACAATTTGTAAAATAATTAGTCTAGTTTCAATGGAGAAAATTGTTTTTTTTTTGCATCATTACCGTTGTGGAATCACCCCAAAGTGTAAACAAAAGTGCCATAACTGGGGTTTTAAACAATTAACTAAAAATGTCTTTCCATCAGTAGTTGTATTACAGTAAGGGCCTCCTATTAATATCAAGTCAATAGTTTCAGTGATTTTTGAGTAAATGGGTATCTTATTAACAATAGGCTACTATGTTTCCAGAAAAATTTTATAAAAGAAGAAACTTTACGATTTCATTAGGCATTACTCAAAAAGAAATTTAATGTCGCATGTTAAAACGTAAAAATGGGTCATATTGTCACGTATTTACAAAATAATACCCAATGCTTCTATAATATTTACTATACTTGTTGCTATAATTTAGCCGGCCCGTTGGTGCAGAGGCCAGGAAAGCTGGCTTCTGTGCCAGTTCTTAGCCAGGTTCTGTGCCAGGGGTCCTTATTTCGATTTTCGGTCAAGCTGAATTATTTTTATCTATATATCATCTCGCATCATTATCTACGCACCTGCTATGGGTTATGCAGCCATAAAAGCAGAATAAAAAAGTGTATAAAATTTATGCATGTAATAAAGCAGTAAAAACAGTGTTGTTGCAAACAAAATTTACTATCGTTAATAAAAAAAACAAACAAATGGAACATCCACGACAAGAAAAATGTAATAAAAGCCCAGGTTTTAGAGACTCATTTATCACAATGACTTGGAATAATTAAACAATCATTAATTTGTTTTTATGGTGGTCAGAATTTAATTAATTATGTCTAATTTTAGAGCTAAAAGATTTGAGTATCAAACAGCGCAAAAAAAGTTTCAACCGGAAATCCGGTGGGACCAACCCCTCGCTTAAACCTGACTTATTTTTATCAAATATGAAGTTTAAAAAATATAATATAGGCTAAATTTTTAAACTCATTGCAGAAGTAGGCCTAAAATAAAACGTTATGTATTTAAAATCTTTCATTTGATCTAAAATATTTCTTGTATATTTTAAATTATTTTAAAAGAATATTAAGATTTCACCTGATACGTCCATCGTGTTATAAGATGAAAATATAAGCACATAGGTTTTCTAAAAGCCGCTGTAATATGGTAGTCAGTTCTATTGTGGCACAGACCAAGATAGGGCGCCTTAAATCTGTTCTTTAATAGCCATCTCAAATTACTAACGTATTCATTTGGATTTATGGCCTGCTTACATGAATTATGATATGGATTCTCATGTCAAAAAATAAATTAAAATGTTAAATGACTGGGCTTAAACATTTGTAAATAACATTGTTCGGAGCTGTAAGACATCAAAGATGGTTAAAGATTTTATTAAAATCGTTAGGTGTGTGTCACAAACCATGCGGTCATAATACGAAGTCTTTTTTTTAAAACCACGACAAAAGATGATTTATATTTCATAATAGACTGGAGTGCTAATAAAATAGCTAATATATCATAATAAACTGTCTCTTATGTCATTAATGGCTGTAATTTATGTTTATTAACAAGACACCAACTGTCCGACGGATATACTTAAAACGTAATAACAGGGCTACTTGGAACTACATAAT
This sequence comes from Catonia carolina, assembly GCA_035578175.1. Lineage (NCBI taxonomy): Eukaryota > Metazoa > Arthropoda > Insecta > Hemiptera > Achilidae > Catonia > Catonia carolina. Next base: position 48,812,812 of record JAQMRL010000001.1, read on the forward strand.
ATAAATTACTTAATACATATCTTATTTTACATTAGGTTATTCAAATTAAATTTCAATGTTTCATCAAATAATTTTTGAGACAATTAAAATGAATAGAAGAAAATGCAATTTCAATCATATTTTTCAGAACACTTACGTTTGATCCCTGTAAAGACGTAGAGTTTAGCATGTGGTCTTATCCTGTGTGTAACGTTTTATAACCCCTGAAAAGACATTGTAGGATGGCAGATAAAAACGGATGATGTAAAAATGCAAGACCTGACAGGGAATTGAACCCGGGATTCCTGGCACATAAGCCTCTTGGCTGTAGAAACGTTTACTGCACGATTGTATTTTCTGTTGTAGTAATACCTAATACAGGGTGTCTGACTTAGAAAAATTAAAAATCGATTTGCCGATTTTTATATTTTTTTACATAGTAATATGCACATTTCTAGTTGTACCAAAATTTTATTTCTATGAAAACTAATTTTTTTAGAATGTTTTTTTAATTCTGTTTTTTGTGAACGTATTTAATATTCGCACGTTTTTCGAATTAACTTTTTTCAAAATGTTTATTTCGGTATTCTAAGAACTGATAAATGATATTGTAATTAAAATTTTCTGAGTTTTTTACCATGTTAAATCAGAAAAAATTTGATATATAATATATGCATTATACTTTTTAAAAAAATTGTAATTTTTTTTATAGCGGATTTGAGACACTAAAGTGTCAAAAACTTCAAAAACTCTTTCGAGGTCATTTCTGTTATCCCCCCCCCCCCCAGCATAACTTGTCACATTTTGTGGATATTTCAAACGTAATATTACAGCATTTTTAACGAGACAAACGGGAAAAATATTTCAAAAATTTTGCACCAATATTCTTCAAGTTAAGGTTAAATAGATTGCTTTTCCTCAATATTGTTACTGTAGTACGTAATAATGAAATATAAATTCATTGAGTGCATGCCATCATTAAATAAATTTTTCATTAAATTAATTTAACTCAATTAAATTAAATTAACATCATTAAATTAAATATTATTAAATAATTTAATAACTTTCAATAAATAGTTGAACGTTAACTTGAAACAGAAAAAACATAACGTTAACTTGAAAAATATTTATATATGAACGTTTTTAAATATTTGTCCCGTTTTTCTCGTTAAAATACTGTAAGATTGCCTACGTACGAAATATCCACAAAATGTGACAAATTCTGCTGGAGGGGGTAACAGAAAAGACACCTCTTTTCATCCTAAACAATTTATATTCCCTTCTAAGGAACTATGAAAACAGACAGATCACGTAAGAAAATAATGTAGTGTTATCTTTTTATAGATCTTGGGGAGATGTGGCAAAAAGTTAACAGTGAGTTACATAGAAAGTCGGATCCCTTAATCCTTTACGAATATCTTATTTCTAGAAAAATTTTCTAAAGTACAGCCTCATGTAGACAAAAAGAACTTTATTCTCGCTGCTGTGATCCTGAACTCTCTCACTTTTGGAACCTTACTACCATAAGCTAATAGCTAGGATTGTCATAGTTTTGTAGGCTAAAAATTAATTTTGTCTCCTTATTTCTTTTACGTTTGAGAATCCAATGAATTGTCCCACATATTTATCTAAACTTTAGGTAAATATATAAGTATAATAATTTTTATTGAGTCATACTGAAAGTTTTTCTTCCATTATCAAAATTTAACTTGTAGTTAGAAATAGTTTAATAATAGGAAGGTACTATCAACAGTTTGCAAATCATTAAAGAGCGTAATAAACAGTTACTGTATATTACGATCTTTAATGGTTTGCAAACTTTTTATTCAATAATGTAATGTGTAGTATAAATAATATTATTTCCAAAACAAACAAAAACAAATCATATAGGTCCGTTAAAAATATTTAACATATTATGCGGGCTTACAATCTAATTTATTCTTCATTTGACTGGAGTATTGCCCTAAAAACGAGTATTCATTTTCTTAACAGAAGATTTTATAACATCGTAACCACATGCAGACATTAATAGTGTTTTGGAGTTTATTTTTGTTTTGATCTAATGTCTCCTTACAACCATAGTGACATTTACAATGCTTTAACCTAGCGATGATTTAAAGATTACAACTTCATTAGAGAATGAAGCAATTGGTTCCTATTCATAAAATGTTGTAGTTTGCTGATTAAAGCTTACTAATACAACACATTGAGGCCAATCCCCTAGTACATTCGGACTGAATGTTACACGCTGGTGGAAGAACCCCGAGTATTTTTGTACCCTCCTATTTAATTCAATACAAAATCTCCTACGTTGTATTTCCGCGTTTCTGCTCTCTCGAATGATTAAATAGTTGGTCTTTTCTGTTATCCCTCCCCCAGTATAGTTTGTCACATTTTGTGGTTATTCGTATGCAATCGTACAGTATTTTTAACGATAACGGGAAAAATATTTTTAAAAATCTTACAACAAATATTCTTCAAGTTAAGGTAAAATAAAGGTAGGGTAAATACATTACTTTTTCTCAATATTTAAGCTTACTGTATACAATAATTAAATATAAACTCATTAAGTACATGACATCATTAAATAAATTAATCATTAATTAATTTAACAAAATAAACATCATTGAATTAAATATTATTAAATACTTCAGTAACTTTCAATAAACAGTTCAATGTTAACTTTAAAAAACCGTTAACGTTAACTTTAAAAATATTGATACAAGATTTAAAAAAAAAAAATTCCGTCTTTATAAATACGTACTGTAAGATGACCTACATATGATATTATATCCACAAAATATGGCAAATTACGCTGAGGAAGGAATAACAGAAAAGACCCAAATAGTCTGTCGATAGTCGATTCTCTGAAGTTACAATGCATTCTGCAAGATTTTTTTAAAATGTGTGCAGATCTAGATATAAAAAACAGGGATTAAAACTCCTATATTGATACATTCCTATATGGTATATCTATAAGTAAAGACATTAAACATAGAGATCAAAAATAATATATTTTAATCACATGTGTGTAAAAGTTATTCAATGTGAATGATCATGTTTATTTTGAAAGAAAACACCATCACTTGTCTTGTCTATGATGGGTTCCATCTGTATACATTTACACGAAAAGGGTAGTGCTAATGGAAAGTTAATCTACATCGTAAACGTTCATAGGGTTTCTTCGAATTTAGTTTAAGTAGGCAACTAAAAAAAAAATGTATACCATCTAGTTGCATAGAAGTCAGCTGGTTACATGATTTATTTTTTTATAAACGAGCCATCACTGTGGGGTATCATCGCCTGTTTTCATTCATAGCACGTAAGGGACGTTTATGAATAGGTAGGCCTACACAATCACGCGTAGATACGTAGTAATCCACGGTAATAGTAGACTTTGCCCATAACAGGCAGGTGGAGTGTTAAATTATATTTGCACTCGATCCTGCTAGTTCCAGGGCTACAAAAATAGTTATGTTTCTTTTCACATGGTCAGCCAATTTATATGACTGAAATATTTAAAAACAAAAGAGGTAGAGGTATAAATTTTCGTCCGTGCAATCACAAAGGGGCGTATCTCGATTTTGTTGATTTTTCAGGAAAGCCATTTAAAGTTTGAAGTGAACCCTTCATGTAACTTAACACTTCATTGTTCACTCATTATTGTTCATACTTTCTTTATTTGTATAGATTATAATAAACAAATGTTCAGGTTTTGGATAAAACAATTAAAAAAAAGATTTTTATCATTACAAAATAAAGAAATGATGACTCAAAAACCCTTCTTACTGAGATACGCCAGTTTGTCATTGCTTTCGTAATTTTTATTAATGCACGAATTTCAGTTACGCCCTTGAGAATACCAGTATGTTAAATAAATAATAACAAATAAAATAGAAGTAATTTGTTTTATTTAAAATATTTAAGCTAAGATAAAAACACGGGATCTTATAAACTAATCATTATAAATTTCTGATAAGCATAATGACATTTACTTGACGTTAAAAGACTATCTGTTAATGATAATAACCATTAGGTTTCTTTTGCAGTTTTATTGACTTTCCTAATTTGCTTTAGAAATGTGTATGATTTATCACAAATTAATTTGATCATTGAGTATATTAATGAGAACATTATTGAACTACAATATTTAAAAAATTACAGTATTACAAACACTTCCAAATACAATTCCACAAGGTGATACACATTTTAGAAAAATATAAGTTATAAAACTAAACACCTACCAACTAAGCCTAATAGAAACCATGTTGTAGTCAACATTTCTTTTAGTGTCAATGATAATTAGGCCTACTTCCTGTTATAAAAGAAATAGTCGCATAAATACTATTATTTTGACAGCGGTAATAAAAATAATATGTACTGGACACATACTAAATACACTCAATGCGCTCCCGGACTGAGAAGTAACATGAAAATGATTTATAAAACTAAAACACTTACTAACTACACCTAAGATAATTGATTTAAGAAAAAAAATTACTTAAACAAGTTAAACAACACAAGTAATAAGACAAAATTTCTTATGAGGTAAATTTGTGTAAAATGTTGCAAATCCTGGATTTTTTATTACAAGAGTATCTCTTAAGCATAATTTCACCAAGTCATTATATTTTGCAGTGGCTATCAGTGGAGATTTCCCATTAAGTTTTTCTGGATTGCTAAATTCAGATTTTCGAAAAGTGAAATGCTATTGTACACGTTAGAAACAATGGGTTTTTTTAAAATAATCTTTCTAGGCTGATATTTTATTACCATTAATGCTCTGAAGGTTGTCTAGTCAATCTTATCATTAGCATCATCCTTCCTAACCCTAACCCTGAGAATTCTAATACCTATTGAAAGTTTTTTGAAGTTAAGAAAATCATCAAAATTTAAAGAATAAGTAATGTAGAATTATTTGCTCGTGCTAAACAAAAAATTGGTGTTGAATGTTTTGGTAAAATATTTCTCCAGACAACTTTAAAGTTGTTTGAATAGTTGAATGAGCAGATTTCTGCAGAAAAAATCTGCAGATACGCCTAATTGGTGCTTTAATTCAAAAACAAACACAACCACCAAACAGGCGTATCTAAGATATGGCTGTATGTGACTGTTTTTCCACGTGAAAATATTAACTTACGCCCTTCATTTTTTTTTAGTAACTAAGAAACTAACGTGAATTGAGATACGCCAGTTTGTCACTTCACAGAACAGCACCAGATAAGTATGGAATCGGCCTTAACTCAAAACAGGCAAAAATCGAGATACGCCCCTTTGTGATTGCACAAAGCCAGACCCTGTAGTGAATGAAGTGAAGGTGTCATTTGCAAGGTGGAAAGTATATATTTTTCAGAGGGCCTGGCATGCTGATAAGCATACTTTTTCACTCAGTGAGGAAGGCATGGTAAACCACTTCACTCCTCGTTTTAGTTAGTAAAGCCTCTAGAGTTTCAAATCACCCTTTTCGGCTGATGACCTAAACGACAACAATAGTAGACTGATATCAATAGATCTACCAACCCACGAACATTCAATTATCTTCATTTCGCAATTGCGCCGCATGCCCAATATAAATAAACCTACGAAACTCAGTCTAATGTCACATCTGTTAACCCCATTACCAAGGTCACGACAGTAAAAGAGTCACTGCATTGCAACAACAATTTGTGCAAACATTATACAAATTCATAAACTAATTTAAAAAATTATGGTAGTAACTTTGAAAAGTATAAACCAAATATTTTTTTACCTTAATTATTGGCAACCTGTTTCTTTTTAACAACCAATAAATGGTTGTATTTATTTTATTTTTTTGTGCGTATTTACATAGCGACATTTTGATTTATAGTTATACATCAATGATACATAAATGGATGTTAGTTGGTGACCATACTAAGTTAACTGCCAAACCATTCTTACTTAACAATTCGAAGCAACTTTCTACCATCTTCTAGCTTAAATACCAATTTTCGAATATAAAATAGTAACTAAAACAGCACGATAAGAAGATAGCCAATTCCATTTAACAGTTGCAGAGCGTACCCTTACAAGCCGATAAGTCCTGGGTTTAGTTTTTCGGTTAGTGTTTGGACATTTTTAACACATAAGCCCACTGATTGGCCGACCGTTTTTTAACTCCCTGTTGTCACTAACGACCAAGCACTTAATGCTAATAAAAAAACACTTAGTACAAACGAAATCTGCCAATAAGCGCAGTTCCTAGGAAAATCATATCTTGAATGTACGATTGCAATTGGTTCTAGTGAATTTTGTTAAAAGTAGGCCTACCTCTATAGAGCCTACTTATGAATTACGTCAAACAGAGGACCGAGATTAAGAGGCTGCGTAAAAATGTATGGTTTAACAGATTAGCTATTATTAAGATAATTACATCATAAAATATTACATGTTAACGAGTCTCGGCTATGGAATTAAGCAACACAAGAAACGGAAATTTAGGAAATGAAACGATCTCTTCAAAATCGTAATTGTAATAAATTACTGTTAATACTGTTCGAACAGAGCCTAAAATTAGGACGTAAATGCGAGTGTTAGAATGTTTAGAACAAGGTCGGTCTTAGGCAGGGGCGAGCGGGACAAACGCCCCGAGTACCGCGACCGTAAAAATTTAAAGATTACAAAAAAAATACTGTATCAATAGAAAACATCAAAAATGTGGAAATCAACATTATGTACAGTGACAAAGTGTTTATCTTTATTGTATTTTTAGGTCATCAGCCGAAAGGCTGGTTTGAACCTCTAGAGGCTTTACTAAGTTAAGTTTACGAGGAGTAAGGTGGTTTACAAATGCCTTCCTCACTGAAAGGAAAAGTATCCTATCAGCATATCATCATATCTTATCAGCATGCTGTTTGCAGCCTATGCTGATAAGCATAGGCTGCAAAAATCATCTACTAATTTTCACCATGCAAATAACACCTTTACTTCATTCACCACAGGGTCTGGGTGTATAATGAAATTCATTACTCTTAGAAGAGTTAACTCTGATTAGTATCTTTTACACTCTACCTCTTTTGTTCTTAAATGCTTCAGTCATAAATTGATTGACCTTGTAATAAGAAACAGAACTATTTTTTGTAGCCCTGGAACTACATAACCTGGACGTTTTACCCAGTAAAAGTACCGAACCAATTAGCATTCTGAAAAAATGCCAAGACTCTGACTCAGACCATTTGATTGGTTGATATGGGTCTGACGTAGTGGAGTTTTATCAGCTCTCTGATTGGGCAATCATGATAACGCATAAGAAGACATCTGATTGGTTAGATTTGGGGCTGCTCATTGGCGGAGAATACTAAACATTGATTGGTCCGATATTAACTCTGCCTTTGACGTCACACGCCCATCCCTGTCGACTTGTAGGCCTACTTGTGTTGAACTTGTTTTTGCACTCAATCTGCTGATTGAGTGTAAATCATTTTCAACACTCCACCTGCCTGTTATGGGCAAGTTTTTTCTTTTATCTATACGTAATTTAACTGACACTTGAATAATGAATTAATCCTAATCGTCGCGCGCAACTTCGGGCTGGAGTGAGCGTCTGGCAGATTTTGACACCATACCGGGCTTAAGAGCCTGCATTCAACATTTACCCTGGACCCTGCAACTGCTAGGGCCGGCCCTGGTTTAGAACACTGAGATAAAAGACAAAGTAAAATTTTTTTAAAGGTATATTTTCAGTTACTCACGAGAAATTTTCAGCCAGTTAATATCTTTCTTCTCAAAATTCACGAATTATGAAACAAATTTGAACATATTTAATTTACTCTACTGTGATATTTGATACAGACTTAACAATAATTTTTTTTATGACTAATCACGAACAACTGCTTGTAGCTACTTAACATGTCGTGTACGAAAATTGTATGATGATCTTCCGACAATATAAATTATAGAAAGAGTTATTAATCTTTAAAAGAGAAAATTTATAGCAAAATGAACTTGACAATTTATTCCTCTTTTAATTACTATTTCGGCATGACCAATTAGTTCCGATCTTTATGGAACTTGACATGTTTATTTGTCTTAGTTAACATTTACTTAAAACAAGTCAACATGCAAGCATGCTTAAATGCTTGCTCTCTCCGTTAAGATAAATTTATTTTAAGTGTTTTATTATAAAAAAACTTTTTATTTAGAATAAAAATTTTTACAGGTTGTAAAATTTTTATAATTCTATGATGAAGTTACGTATATAAAATGTTAAGAGTTCATCAATTTTTATAACGTACTTAATTTTTATAATATAGTCCTAAATGTAAAGAGTAGGCTATTGTAAATGGAATACAAGAGTGTTCCTGTAGGATCAGAGTAAAATTAAAAAAAAAAAAACATTTATCGGACCATGTTAATTTAAACTTGTTAACGAGAATTCATGAGGCTAAACTATAGAATAGATAAGTTAAGTAAAACAATTCCTTCGGTGACGGATATTAAATTCACCTGAATGCGTGTGAGTCAGCTGTATACATGTTTACGGTATAGTTGTGTTTTTTATAGTGCTACTCTATTTGAAGAAAATTTCTTTATAAACTGTCAGTTAATGGTAAAAATATACCTGTTATATTGGGCAACTGTCTACAAGAGTTTTTTTTTGATAAGTATTTCGTTTTTTTTTTTTTGGATAATAATAATAATTGTTTTTGAATATTTTGTTATAAGCTAGAGGTTAGGTTGAATCTAAAAATTTAACTATAAACAACAATGTACAATGGGCTGAAACGCCCTTCTTCTTCTTCTTCATCTTCCTCCAATGAGCAGAGTAAGCTAGCTCGCCAATCTACGATGAATAATCAAGAAGGCATTGATTCCATGTACGTAGAAGCAGATGATTTCCAGAATACACCTGATTGGCAAACTGTACCAATTTTAAAAAGCAAATCAGCTGATAAATTAGTAGATTCAAATGTTAATAATATTTCATTAAAAAATAGATTCAGCTGTTTGCCTGTTGAAGAAAATAACGTTTCTCAACAAAAAAAGATTAAAACTCCACCTATAATCCTATATGGCATAACAGATATTAACAAATTGATAGAGTTATTTGATAAATCGGTTTCTAAATCAGACTATTTAATTAAATCATTTAGTAATAAACAATTAAAAGTTATATCAAGTAATGTTGATGTTTACAAAAAATTAATAGCGGTTATTCGTGAAGTGAATTTAATCGGTCATACATTTAGTAGGAAAGAAGAACGCGCTTACCGAATAGTAATAAAAAATTTACATTACTCTATTCCAACTTCTATTATTAAAGAAGAAATTGAAAAACATGGGCACAAAGTCAGAGGTGAAATTGTTAATGCTCGCCACCGCGTAACTAAAGAACCAATTCCTATATTTTTTGTTAATCTTGAACCGCAAGAAAACAACAAAGACATTTTTAATATCAGGTATATTTCGAATTGTTGCGTTAATATCGAACCACCTAGAAAAAGTAACCACATAGTTCAATGTAAACGTTGCCAACAATACGGCCACACCAAAAACAATTGCATGCGTCCCTATCGTTGTGTAAAGTGTGCGCAGAGCCATAATACAACTGACTGCCCAAAGACAGATCGAAACACACCAGCAACATGTGCATTGTGTTTAGATAATCATCCTGCGAATTATAAAGGTTGCCGCATTTACCAGGAAATAATGAACAGGAAACGTGGAAACAAGAATACCCCTACGACTGATTCACAACCTAAGAATATCAGATCATTCAATGCAAATAATGAACACTTTCCTAAATTAAAACAAACCAGACAAAATGTTATTATTGATAACAGTCAAACTACACCATCTGTGTCATACGCAGATGTACTGCAGAACAAAAGGGATGATTCTGACATAGTAACAAAACTCAATAAAGTATCTGAACAGATTGAATTATTGGTTAGTCAAATGAGTAATCTGATGGGATTATTGACAACCGTTGTCAATAAACTGTTTAAATGAAATTCCTACGAATTGCGGAGTGGAATGTCAACGGTCTTATTCGGAGGCGACAGGAAGTAGAAGTTTTTCTGAAGGTTAACAAAATAGATATTCTTCTCATATCTGAATCTCACCTTACAAACCCTGATTTTTTTAGACTATATGGATATACACTCTACAACGCCAATCATCCGGATGGTAACGCTCATGGAGGCAGTGCTATTCTTGTTAAAAATTCAATAAAACATCACGAGTTGCCAGCATGTACATCAGATCATCTTCAAGCGACATCGATACAATTACACGATTGGTTTGGTCCTCTGGTAATTTCATCTGTTTACTGTCCGCCGAGGCATCGGATAACGAGAAATGTGTTCCAGAATTATTTCCATCTCCTTGGAAATCGATTTATCTCAGCGGGCGATTGGAATGCTAAACATACGTATTGGGGATCTCGCCTCATTACACCTCGTGGTCGGGAACTGAAAGTGGCCATAGATTTGGGAAATAATTATAATATCTTGTCTACCGGACAACCTACATACTGGCCAACAGACCGAAATAAAATCCCTGATTTATTGGACTTTGGTATCACAAAAGGTATCAGTAGGTTTTATACAGATGTGGAAAGCAGCCTAGACAGTACATCAGACCATTCTCCAATCATAATTACAATCAGTACACATATTATTCTACGACAAAAACCTCCCACTTTATATAACAAATACACAAATTGGACTTCCTTCTCAGCTTTTATTCATGACAACATTAACCTCAACATACCTTTAAAAGTATCGGACGACATAGATGAAGCAGTTCAACACTTCACAAACATCATTCAAAAAGCAGCTTGGAGTAGTACACCGGAAGATACAGTCACAGAATACGATAATATGAATTACCCACGTGAAATTTTGGAAAAAGTAAGAGAAAAAAGAAGATTACGGCGTGTATGGCAAAATAGCAGACACCCCGCAGACAAAACCGCATTCAACCGAGCATCAAAAGAACTAAAAGATTTATTATTCACTATAAAAAATAATTCTTTTCGAACCTTTTTAGAAAATTTGTCTCCCAACGAAACAACAGATCACTCGTTATGGAAAGCCACTTCTAAAATAAAAAGACCAATTCAACATACTCCTCCACTCCGACGTGATGATGGGAACTGGGCTAGAAGTGATGAAGAGAAAGCCGATTTGTTTTGCGACTACCTAAGTGATGTATTTCAACCTCATCCTTCTGTCGGAATTGACGAAAAAGAAATTCACGAGTTTATGGAAATACCAGTGCCTATGGACTTACCGATAGAACCTTTTACTGTTGGCGAGATACAACAAGTAATCAATCACCTTCCATCAAAAAAGGCTCCGGGATTTGACTTAATTACGTCTGAAGTCATCAAACATCTTCCTGTCAGGGCATTAACTTATCTTCAAATTCTATTCAACAGTATCTTGCGAACGACACATTTTCCTTCTCAATGGAAAGTCTCGCAAATAATAATGATTCCAAAACCAGGTAAACCACCAAATGAAATGTCTTCATATAGGCCAATTAGCTTACTGCCTCTTCTTTCCAAGGTATTTGAAAAATTGTTTTTAAAGAAGCTTCAGGGGATTCTAATACAACAGAATGTTGTTCCAGACCATCAATTTGGATTCAGAAGCGGTCACTCTACTGTGGAGCAAATACATCGGGTAGTGAATATGATATCTGACACATTAGAAAGGGGAGATATCTGCTGTGCTCTTTTTCTAGACATATTAAGAGCCTTTGACAAAGTGTGGCATATTGGTCTTTTATACAAATTAAAAACAATTTTACCTTATCCGTTTTATTTTGTTCTTAAATCTTTTCTGGAAGGTAGGATATTTCAAATTAAATGCAGAGGTGCATACTCAAAATTTGGAGAAATAAACTCCGGGGTTCCTCAAGGATCTATACTTGCTCCAATATTATACGTAATATTTACCGCTGACATGCCTCTAAACCAATCATTACTTACCGCTACGTACGCCGATGATACAGCAATTCTTTCATCTGACAATAACGCTACAGAAGCATCAAATAAAGCTCAAATATATTTAGACGAAGTGCTACTATGGTTGAACAAATGGAGACTAAAAGCCAACGCAAATAAATCCGTCCAAGTTACGTTTACTATGAGAAGAGAGGAATGCCCATCAGTACTCCTAGGTAATGATGTACTCACACAACAAGATCATGTGAAGTACCTTGGCTTGCATCTTGATCGGAGATTAACTTGGCGACATCACATAGTATGTAAACGGAACGAGCTTAATTTAAAATACATGAGGTTTAACTGGTTGTTAGGAAGAAGATCACAATTATCTGTTGAAAATAAGGTCTTGATCTACAATACAATTTTCAAGCCTGTTTGGAAGTATGGCGCTCAGCTTTGGGGTACATCCAGCAGATCCAATTTAGAAATGATACAACGCTTCCAAAATAAAGTATTAAGATCGACGAGTAACGCTGGGTGGTTTATAAGAAACTCGGAAATACATGACCATCTTCGTATCCGTACCGTAACAGAAGAGATAAGAGAGCTGAGCCTCCGGTACCAGCTAAGATTAAACAATCACCAGAACCACCTGGCATTAAATTTACTGGACAACAGTGAGGAAACGAAGCGCCTCAAAAGACATCACATCCTCGACTTAGACCAACGATTTTAATACATACACCAAGTAAAATTCACCACTCATCCTCATCACACTTTTTAATCTAAAGTGAAATTTCAAAATTTTATTTATTTTACTTTTTTATTGTTAACTTCTTTTCCATTGTTTACTTCATTTTTTTTTGTTTACTTCTTTTACATTGTTTTTGTTAATTTTGTAACTTTACAACATTTCTTAGTTTTTATTAACTTTATTTTCTAATTTTATTTAGTTGAAGTGAGAGCAAAGGCTGTCTACTTCACTCACGTAAGTTTAGTTCTTGTAAAATGATTTGCTTAAAGCCACATTGTAAGGCTGATTGTAAATAAATAAGTTAAAAAAAAAAAAAAAAAAAAAAAAAAAAAAAAAAAAAAAAAAAAAAAACCTGAATGCGTGTGCCAACGGAGTAACTACCTGATAATTTAGATCGTGTTAATTCGGCCATAATAGGGTGTCTTAATCGATATCAATAAGTGATTATAGTCTAATCAACTTTTAAAAAACTTTAAAAAATATCAGTTATTTTCAATCCAGTGACAATTATGACGTAACAAAATGAACCGTTAGTTCATTTTGTTACGTCATAAATGAGTTTATTATTATTTATTTCAATTCGCATTAACATTTTGGTTATTAGCGACTACTTTGGGGTATGAAACAATGGGTTTTGTTTGGTATTTAACAATTTTCAGACCCTACCCGGGAAATGAATCGTGGACCTTCTGCTTTTTAGGCTAGCCCGCTAACAACTACGCTACGGAGGCGGCAATGTTTTATTTTAAATTGGCTTTTTGTATAACTAAAAACGAAAACAAATTACAAATTTTATACGCTTAAGCTAATTGGGATGGCCCGCGCTAAACATTTTGTGTAACTACTACGCATCCAACCAATAGGAGAGCAGAACAAATTGTTTACAACAGTTCCAAAGATAAGTGGAAGGAACAAAAAATACCTCCGTTTTCTGTTCGACTCGAAAAGGCAATTCTTTGGTTTTCTATTACTTCCCGTAATTTACGTCTATGATTAATGTATAGACTAATGTTTAAAATAACAACCGTATTTTTTTTAACCGATAACATAAAAAAAATTAACCTGCCGATTTGACGCATTGAGCTATAAAAACCATGATGTTATATAATATGTATTCCCGGTAATTTTCCAATTAAAGAAGTTCAGAGGATTCGTCCATCAGTCTCAACGAAAATTGGGCTTCACAAATTTCTTTTTAAAAGAATAGAACCGGAAATATCGTGTTACGCATCTAGCGTGAAATGCTTTAAAAAAATTAATAATTTAATTAGTTATTATTTTCATTTTTTTCTTTTGGCTATTTTTATGCCACCAGAGATTAAAATAAATGACTTCAGTGTTAGTAAATCAGTTAAAAAGATAGATTAGCGAGACTAAAGGACTTAACCCGATAACTGAACTGTGGTTGTGTAGTTACCATAAACATCGTAAAATGCGATAAGGTACGCAAAATTCGGTTTACTTTACTTTTTTTTTCTTCTTTATGTTCATTTTGAGTCTTCGAATGGCGAAGCTTGTCAACCTCCTATTTTTAGTACATAAAATAACTTATTTTGGATTTCTCTTTTCTTTGGTTTAATTCACCGATTGTAACAAATCTTATCTCATATAGTAGGTCTAGGCTACCTAGATAATTTCTCATATTTCAGTAGTTTTAATGCCTATATTTTACTATATCTTTTAATTTAGTATGAGAAAATTATTGGTAACAGACATTTTATTGTTATTGTTACAGAATACAAAAGAGAGTTCAAGAGTAGCTCAACCCACAGAAGAGGAATATGAGTATGCAGAGGAATATGATGATCCAAACAGTGACAGTTATGAAGATGAAGAAGATGATGAAAACTACAATGATAATACACCAGCGCCACCATCAAACAGTAGTCCTTCTTCATTAATGTCTAAATCAAGTACAAATGATGGTCGCTCAAAGAGAGAATCATATCTTGATTCAGACAACATTTTAACCAAAGAAACGATCTCAAACATTAACCACAAAAGTGGATTAGAAGTTGATCAAAATACATCCAAATTAAATAGAGATGACGTAAAAGAAGATAACACACACAAAACTACTTATATAATGCAAAAACACTTTCCTGGTTTTAGAAAACAGTAAGTATTTCTTTTAATTCTCCTCAATAAAAGTGTAGATATAGTTAGATGTATTCAAGAACAACAGTTAATCAACTAAATTCTTGTGGAGTGCATTCAGGAGACTCAAAAGAGGAGTATAGAACAAGTTAAAATAAGCACGATAAATTTTGGCTGGTGGGAGTTTGCTGTGTACTTCTCCACTTCCTCACCGCGCCACTCCCGCCAGTCGAGCATTTTCTCCTATCTTACTGCTCCTATTGACTTGAAAATTATACCTTATTTTAAAGTTTACTTCACCCTTTATACTCAAAAAATTTACTCCGCCTATAATATCTAATACACATCAAGTGATAAATTTATTGTATTTGCGATGTATGCGTTTAAAAAAAAATTAAAAGAAGAAACATTTCAAACTGTTCTATTTTCCTGTTTAAAAATTAGCTTATCGTATTTGATTGTATAGGACTACTACACGCATGTTTTATTATCTGTAAAGTTTATATTTCATACAAAAATTAAAACAAGATGTAAATTACAATACAAATTTATATGTAAATACATTTCAATTCTATTTATATTGATAATACATTGTCAAACTGCAGTAAATAAATAAAATAAATAACAAATATAGTAAATGAAAAAGTACAGGGAATAAACTACTTTTATTTAACCTAACACGTAAAAACAGTGTTCTTGTAACATTGCAAAGAGCGTAAGGGGCGTACTATGAGTACAAAGGAGGTTGTGGAAGGGATACACGAGTGAGAACTCGACCCGCCTAAATCTTTCGTTCTTAGTATAGGCGCAATTACGCCTATACTATTATACTATACTTAGTATTAGTATACTATACTAAGTTAACCAGATTTTTTTAGTTTATATAAAGTTGCATCGACAGCTTGGTCATTAGCGACTACTGTGGGTTACGGTACTGTACTGGTGGGTTGTAACATTTTAAAATTTCCAGACCCTAGTTCGGAATCGAACCCAGGAACTTTCGCTTTGCAGGCTAGTGTGCTAGTCACTATGCCATTGAGGTTGCCGACCAGATTATTAAACTACACACAAACATTTCATTCACCGGTTTGGTAACCTGTTAACCTGAAGCTAACATATATATTCTAATTTTTATGAGCTAAAACAACCTATTGAAACTATCTAAAGAATTTAGATACTAAGTCTGTAATTAGTTTGTTTGGTTGTTACAAAAAAGGATATGCAGTTACTATAAAAATAATAAATTATTATTATTATTTAGTCGTTGGTCTCCAGGCCAGCTCAGTTCATCAGTTAGTAAAAGGGAAGAGCAATATATTGTGATGACCAGCAGATAAAATTCATATCTGCTCACTCCAAAAATCCAGCATGAAGAAATCAAGTTGGGTGGTAGTTTAATAAAAAAAGTTAGTTCTCAATGGCATAATAAAAATATTAAATTAAGTTTTTCCTACCTGCTAAATTAATTTTAAACAATTTTATATGTACCGCAAAAGCAAAACTACAGCATCACCTTTCCAATAGTGTTACTAATATTTAGTAATTATAAATTATAATCATATTTACTATACTTATTATAGTAAATATGATTATAATTATGAATTTAATCACCTTGCAATATAAGTTGATCCCTTAAATTTAGAAAAAAATGTAATTACAATTAAAATGTTCTGCTTTTTTTAAATAGGTCTCCTGTAAAACATAAATTAAACATAAGACGGACACAACATGGAGAAATTTCATCTCAAGGTAATAGACTACTTCGTTTATTATCCTCATCAAAGAAACAAATCGAACAAAAGGTTAGCCCATAATTCTACATTAATTATTAAATTTATTAGCTTTATAAAATTTGTTATGGAAGTCACTTTTACATTACTTAAATTTATTACATTTGTTCAGCT
This sequence comes from Catonia carolina, assembly GCA_035578175.1. Classification (NCBI taxonomy): domain Eukaryota; kingdom Metazoa; phylum Arthropoda; class Insecta; order Hemiptera; family Achilidae; genus Catonia; species Catonia carolina. Next base: position 48,829,460 of record JAQMRL010000001.1, read on the forward strand.
GAATTCTTTAGTTCTGTCTTCACAATTTTTACTGTGAAAAAAATTAATTGATGTATAATTTTCTTAGTAATACCTATGATTCCTGTGTATTACTAAGACACGTTACATTATAAGATTTAAACATTAAATAAAAATGTTTATTAAACCCTCTAGGAAAAACTTAATCATAGCAGTAGTCTGAAGTCCGATAATATCACTGCCAGACAAATATTTATAAAAATTGCATATTAAATAACATACAATAATAATAAATGAAAAAGAGAATATCTTTCTTGAACATTTAATCAGAACTCTAAAATAGAATGGTTAAAAATACCTTAGAAAAATTTCTGGAATAATAAAAATTCATTAAAAAAAACATTAGATAGATTATAGACGTTAAAAAAAATAAGGAAGAACTAGAAATTAAACTGGTTAAACCAAAGAATAAAACTAAAACTGACAAATTAAAAATGTTAAAAGATAAACTATATTACAGGTATAAGCAATTTACAGGAAAAGGAGTGGTTTCTGACAAAGTAAGGAAACAGAGATCTGATCGCCTATTACAGAGATGAAAGCCTATTGGGCAAATAAAATCCAAAAGAAAACCAAGAAGTAATTGACTACAGTGGTTTGATGTAGTCATAAAATAATAATAATAATAACAAATGCTACTAAGCTTTTATCTAAAATGTTAAAAAGTATGTTCAAAAAATGTACATATGATACAAAATGTACAAAAAGTACATAATTGTACAATAAATGTGTAAAAATACTGTTGTACAATAAATTAGTACAGTAAAAAATGTTTTTCTTATTTTAGGATTTTGATACAGAATTATCAAGTGGTGTAAATACAGTTAATAGATATAAACGAGGTGGAAGACAAGAGGATGTTGAATTATTCACAAGATCTGAATTTTCAAATAATGCAGGTAATACAGGAAATCCAGTAATTGCTGCTCATTTTGGTGCTGATGAATCTAAATGTAAAAATCGTAGACATCAACACTGTGAAAGTAAGTTACAACACTTTGTGATTTTACAGAGGTAGGCATAGTTGAGAACATTGCTATTTTGACTACTGGCCAAACAGAAGTGATTATACTTCTGGTTTTACGCTTGGTAATTTCAGAATTATTTCTTAAAGCCCCTATCCATTAGATTGCAGTCAAATCATTGCTTTAACTATCTTGTGACATCTAAAAAAGAAGACAAAAACGACTGGATACACAAAATAAATGTAGTTAAAAATAAATTAGTATTTTAGCAATAAAAATTTTTTTGTTGCCCATTTTTCCCATGTTGAATATATAAGTTTCATCCGAATGTTTCCTCATTCTCTGAAGACACAGCATTTCATGCTGTGTCTTCAGTTTAAATCTCACCACACTCTTATTGGCATCTCCCCACAGCATTTTTGGTCATCCTCATCCCCTTGCTCCTGTCCATGATCTCCATTTTTTAATAATAATATTCCATCTTCCATCCATGTGTCTTTTATTATAGTGCACACATACAGTGTAAGTTTACCTTGTTGTTGTTGTTGTTGTTGTTGTGGTCAACAGCCATAAGGCTGGTTTGAACCTCTGGAAGTTTTACAAAGTAAAAATGAGGAGTGAGGTGGTTTACTATTGCCTTCCTCACTGAGTTGAAAGAGTATGCTTATCAGCATGTCAGGCCCTCTGAAAAGTGTCCACTTTCCACCCTGCAAATGACATCTTCTCTTCATTCACCATAGGATCTGGCTGTATAGTGAAATTTATTACTTTCAGAGGAGATAACTCTGACTAGTGTCTTTTACACCTCTACCTCTTTTGTTCTTAAATAGTTCAGTCATATAATGGCTGACCATGTGATAAGAAACATAACTATTTTTTGTAGCCCTGGAACCAACAGATCAAGTGCAGTTAATTTAACTCTACATGCCCGTTATGGGCATAAGTTTACCTTATTTGGATATTTGAGTTGGTACCTGTGTTTTAGCCAAATAATTTAAATTTAGGCCTGATTATTTCATCTTTTTCCTTCTTCTGTAAGGTGTAATCATTCATTTTTTTGTATATAAAAATAAGTTCCTGTTTTATGGATAGATTGAATAAATGCAAATAAAATAAATTTGTTTATAGTCACAGTTTATTTTTCATGCAGCTGAAAGAGAACATATTAATTTTATCTGACTTTTATTTTGATTACAGGTAATGATATAAGATATCATCCTCAAAATCATATTAAAGATTGGCAGAGTGCTAACTGGATGAATTTATTAGGAGCTAGTTCAAGTTTAGAAATAAATGATGGTGTTTTGACAGCTCAACATTCTGGGCTTTACTTTATTTACGCTCAGGTAATGAACATAATATTTTCACACAAGTTCAATTGAAGGTTGTAGCTTTATTTTTGCCCATCAATAAAATTATTATCTCTAAAGAAACAGGGTAATTATTGAGATAAGTAACCTAGTTCACTTAACAATACTTACTAATTACACCCACTGCATCCTATTTGATGATGATTTATTAAATCAACTTCTATTTGGTATAGTTATCTCACCCGTTACTTATTCATCATCGCTTAACAGATTGGAGGCATTTGAAATACAGTCATATCAAAGGATTTTGAGGTTAAAAGTTGGGTGGATGATAAAGCCGAGTGGATTATATCACAAACGAGAGTGTTATTAGAATAATAGAGAAAGAGATGGTAAGAATTACAAAAATATACAAATTTCAATCCTTGGGTCATGTGTGGAGAAGGGAGAAGTACAGCTTACTCGATGTAATAATTCAAGGGAAAATGATGGGCAAAGGTAGAAAGGTTTTACCTGATTTTTGTGGTTTAAGAAGATTTTTACGGCATTATACTGGCCCAACAACTTGAGAATGTGGTTCAGGTGCAGCTCCATTGTTTTATTTAGAGCTGCAGCATCTAAAGTCATGATTGCCAATCTTCTTGGAGGAAATATTAAATAAAGAAGATGGTAACTTTAAATCTTAATTGGTTCTTCCTTCATAAATTTTGAGTGAGTGAGTCTGTTGGCCTTCATTGCCTGTTTGGTAATGTCGTGCTCATAAATGTGTCAGTCCTAGTTAATTCATCTGTTACTGGTTTGACACCTCAGACTTGTGAGTTGGCTAATGAGTTTAGGTTGATATGCATCTTCCTTAGAATGTGCATAAATATGATCTTCCGTAATGTACAGACATGTATTGTATTTAATTCTTAAGACCATGCTCTTACATGAAATTCAATAACCCAAAACTACCAGACTATACCAGATTAAAACCTTCAAGTATCCTTTATTTAAAATTTGGGATTTTGTACATATCAGTAATGAAAAATATTATTTATAAGAAGCAATAAATAAAAACAAGAAGTCTTTAATCCTACATATTTTCAATTCACAGGTGTTTTACGCTGATACTCATGATGTCTGTGGTTTTCGTATCTACCAAAATAATGATCCAATATTACAATGTACAGAAACCACCATTCATCAAAATAATACAAGACTGCATAAGCGAAATTCCTGTTTTACAGGTAGTCTTATACATTTACAAAAAGGTGATCGCTTAATGATAAAAGAAACGGAAGAAAATAGATACACAATTTTTGAAAGAACTAAAACATTTTTTGGTTTATTTAAAGTTGGAAATCTCTGAAGAAAACCCTAAGTCAAAAGAGTTGTTTATATATCATTGTGTTAAAAATGTCAATTAAATCATTGCATACACATTAAGGAAAGTACCTGAAATAATATATTTTAAATTTTGGACTAAAAGTCACATTTCTAAATGGATGATACTGCTTGGTATTGACATATATAAATCCAAAAAAGGAACTGAGCATGTTAACAAATAGGTACGCTGTTTCTTGGTATATTAAAGTAAATTAAAACTGAAAATTTTATAAACATTTAGAAGTTAAATCATTACAATTTATTATTCTTAATGAAAGACAAGATTCTGAATGTGTTACTCCAGGTAGTAAAATTAAAGCGATATTAAAGTTCAATTAGTACGGATGGTTAGGTTAGTTGCTACATCTTATAAATGTTAGGTACTGTAGGTTAGATTAGTGACTGATTTATACTTTAAGCTATTACTAGTCTTTCTAGATCTGCAAAATAATGTCTAATACAATCTGATTTCCTTAATTTAACACATTAGTACTTGAAGAAATATAGATCAAATTAAATAATAAAGATAATTTTACAGAAATATTTTTAAAACTACCTATAATTTTTGTCTAGGTACCATATATACCTATATTAAAATTTTCTTACTTTTAATCAGAAATTCTTAAGCTTGTTTTTCTATACAATCAATATTATTAAATGCTCTGAGGGTAAAATATCAATATGGTGTAGTGTTGTAGTTTTCCATGACATATCTCAGATTATCTTCAAAATGTTAAATTTTTAAGCCCGATTATTGTGTGTTTTGTGTAAGTGTATGTGTGTTTATATTTATGTAAAAATTTAATTTCTATTAGTATATGAATATAAAATTCAAAATAAATGACCATAAGATTTAGATAATAATTAAATTATTTTATTAGTTAGGTTAGTAATAAAATTATTTAAATGCATTTTTAAGTAGGTAGTATTTTTGTTAATTATTGTGATAAAAAATGTGCCTTTGATATTAGAAATAAGATATTATGTAATGTATGCCTGTCTAGTTAAGTAGATAGATTAAAATCTGAGTAAACAGTAGGCCTACCTAGCTGGATCTTAAATTTATTGTAGTTAAAACTTACATTTTTTAAAATAATATGTTCTAAACGAATTAATGTATGATGTGATATTGAATTTTTTTAAACATTTTATTTGAAGTCACATCAAACACTAGATAGGATTTTAGTGACTTCAAGAAGGTTATTTAACACTTAAATAAAATAGTCGATGTGGTTATAAGTTTACAAACTTGAATTTACAATTGAATTTATCTTGCCAGTTAATATCAAATTATTATTTTCCTATGAGTAATTCAACTGAGAGGTAATATTGAATTAATTTTATATATTTTTTACTAGTTTGAGTGTTATAACAATCTTAAGTGCAATTTAGTGCGCACCAATATTGTTACATATGGAAAATAATTATTGTTGTGAAAAATTATGCTGTATTTATAGTAATCTTTAAAATTACAAATTTATTACCTACAAGTAATACTTTATCCAACGTTAACTGAAAAAATTTTGTGTTAATCTATAATAGTAAACTGGCTGCTTTAATAAAAAAATGTAGAATTTACAATTGTAAGAAAAAGTAAGATTGAGAACTATATAGGTATTATACTGAAACAAGAAATTGATGCTTTTTAAAACTTCACTAGGTCTTAAATTAATAAAACTTCTTATCTTTAATTAATAAAACTTCCCATTGTTGCCTTAATCAATTATGTAACCACAATTTTCATCAATTAGTTACTTGATACAAGAAGTATTAACTTAAAAAGTACTCTTGAGATGATTTACAGAATTATAGCTCAGAAGAATAAAGATGAAACTTTGCTGCTTTTTGTTAACTATAGTATGTTTAGGTTGCCATATGTCCCAGAAAACCGTGATGGTCACTGTTTTTGCTCTAAATGTCCCAGTGTCCCAAAAAGGGCTGACAGGACACTAAATTGTCCTGGTTTTTGGAAAAAGTATTAAAATCACTCCAAAAACGCCCTGAAAATGATAAAATGATTTTAAACAAAAATTAAATAAACAGGCTTAGTGTTCAAGCAGAAAATAATGAGTAGCTATGCTTTTAAGACAGTCCAGTTTGAATTATTGTGTCTCCTTAGTCCTCACCAAAATAGATCTTTGTTTTTATTAGTTTATAGTATTTGTTATTTAAACAATATAAAAATTTTTTTAACAATTACAGAGTCTTTGTTAATAAGTTATTCCTTCTCGATCGGGAAATCTGAGATCCTTTTTCACTCAGCAAAAATATGGCAACCCTAAGTATGTCATACATGTCAACACAGTACAACATTGTGATCATAGAAACTACAAAATAAAACAATCTACAATAGGTAATATTATATACTGCATTATGAATAATCTGTGATAGTGCGGTTATGTGGACATTTTTTTATAGTTTACCTACAAGTCCAATCTACACTTTGGTCATTAGAGACTACTTTCGGATAGGAACCGTGGGTAAACAAGTAATAATATTTTGTATTCTAAAATTCTGTATATGGAGTAATTATGGTGCATTGTCGCTAGTCCTTGCAATAAATTAAACCACAAGTTCCTAACAACTATTTAAGAAAATGTCAGTCCCACCTTCTTTCAAAGTGTAACTTGTAAAAAGTCAATTCTAATAAATCATTATAATATTGTCTCAGTTGAAAATATAATGTTTTAATACTAATAATAAGGTATGTGTCCATAAACAATCAGTCCTATCTGTTTTATTCTAGTTTTATTCTGTCTAATTTTTGTATTTTATAAATTTTAATTTGTGTAAGATGTTAAGAATTTTTATTAAAAATATTTGTTCTTTAAGTCTGCTAATTATTTACTTAAATTTATGTATTTTGTAAATAATTTAATAAAATAATAAATTAAATTGTTTCACTAACTCATTTTTACCTTGTGTTTTATATTAAATAGCAATAAATATTGCAATTACTAGCAAGGGGCAGGGGAAGAAAACAGTATACTCCATTTGGAAGCTTTTCGCCTAAAACCTTCAAAATTTTATAAAATGAATAAAAATAAAAAACATAATAAAACCCTTACTACGCACTCCCTAAAGCTAAAATAATGAAAAAATAAATCCTAGAAAGGGATTAAAGGGATTTTTAAATATTGTACCAGATTTACATTAGATACAAAAAAAATATTGATGAGATAAGTATAACACTAACAGAATGTTACATCTTGCCATTCAGCAGTGTTACTTTCGTATGATCCTCTGGTTATTGCAGATGATACAGGTTTCATTTTGGGCCCTCACAATTTCTAATTTTCATTAAGATTGAGAAACCTGCCCCCTCCTCAATGAGCTGCCCATACCTAATTCAGTTCCTGAGAATGCTCTGTTATTAAAATAACTGTGATTTAATAGCTCTAAAAAGTTAAGGATGTAAATTGATTAAGGAGCAACCAATAGTAATACTTTGGAGAAGGGTAAATATAATCCAGGATTTTAATATAAAAAACTCACACCAGCTTACTATTTTTCATTGAAAGTTGTATCTTGGAATCGAAACAGCATCTCAGAAGAATGGATCATGATAGATATCCACACACTGCCACGGAGTATAGACCAAGAGGAAGACGATGTGTAGGAAGGAGGTCAAGGAAAAGATGGCAATGAATTTTCTTGGGACAGAAACAGGTGGTACACCTAAATTATGTAAGGAGATGACGATGACAGGTTACATTCTCAGAACAATGATCATTCCATAGTACAGTGAGTTACGATTCATATTGAATGCTTATTGTTAGAATATCTGAACAGCTTAACTAGACAAAAAATTTTCTGTGAGAGATTTCTACAAATTCAGAAATTTCTTACTGAACTTTTTTGAAATGTTTAAGGTTCAGTTATAAAGAGGTCTCCAAATTATTTTAAATACGAGTTGATGATTAGTAATTCATGCAAAAAGCAACTCTATAGTAGCCTATTTACTATAAGGTACAATATAATTTGTATTGTTTATGCCATACAGAACATACTAGAAAGGTTGAAGAGGTAGGCTATGTGTGCCAGAAGCAATTATTACATAAGTGTTCAACCTACATTTCAAAATAAAAACTACATTATGTTAATACAATTGTTGTCTACTCTATGTGCAACAATTTCAGGACAAATATTTTGTAACAAAACATCCCGTAACATACATTTCCTAATGACAGACTTTTCCAGTTGCTGGACACTTATACTACCAAATCACTTGTAATGACTGCAATACCTTCTTGATAACAGACCTCGTAAATGGGCAGACAGTGAACTAACATAATATAACAAACATAGGCAGCAATAATAAAATTATTCAGTTTCTCTTATCATGTTTATACAAAATTGTGACTAATTTTTTAACCTATAATGTACAAGTCACTTCCTGTTATCCAGTACCAAAAACACAAATTTGTTGACTCCAGTTATTGGTGGTTGTTGATCCTGCTGTACTTAGTCTGTGAGAATTTGTTTTCTGGTACACACACAGAGTTCTTCAAAGTTCTTTGAGACAATTTTTGTCAGACTGTTTTGCACGATTTGCTGATCAAGACGATGAAGGGTAACGGATGAAATACATACCTGATACCTAACTCGAAATTGACCAGTGGTACCTGACAATCCATACCTGACCCGAAATTGAACTCAGGACCCCTGTCGCAGAAGCCAGATGTGCTTTCAGACAAAAATACATTTTGAAGCTAATACTTTCCTATTATAAATTTTCTTTACAAGATAAGTGGTTTTTTTTATTTTTTGGTTTTGTGTTCAACTTTTTTATGCATGAACGCTAATACAGACAATGAAGGGTGATGGTACATGACAATGCCAAATCTGATAGAGAATTAATTATAATCATAGTTTAATTAAATACGCTTGAAAAAAAAATATTTAAAATAATAATTTTATTTTTATTGTAAATAGCATTACATTTGCTTCCATATTCTACATGTATTATCTTTAGAAGCAGTAATAATTGTATCTCCATAATAGCTAAATGAACAAGAAAATACTTCATCCGTATGACCGCCAAGAATTTGCATGCAGGTTCCTTCTTCCACATTCCATAACCTAGATGTTTGATCTTGAGATGCTGTTAACACTAAACCACCTCCTGGACTGAAGCAAGCCTATTACAAACAAATTTAAATACACAAATGTGTTTGCATTTGTATTTACATTATCAAAACATTGACTTGTGTTTCAATAAAAAAAACATCAACATTTAGATGCATCAGCATCAGAGAAAGCATCAGCAAGTTCATAAAATTTTCAGGTTGATTAAATATTAAAATAGATACCTACCCACAGGTAGGTACACTTATTTATAGGTCTACAGGTAATTGTACAAATATGATGAAAATTTAATGTATCATTATGTTAAAATGCCTATTTAAATGGTGACTAAAATGGAAAGAAAAAATTCTAATTTAGTTTTCGGGGCACATATAGATAAACATAAGATTTTATTTACAGCCGTGCTTGTTATTATTTATTATACATTCCCAGTTGATGGAATTGCAGTTTTAATGAGCAAGGGCAAGAATATTTCTAATGACAAATCATTTTTTTTTTTTATTCTTATATTATTTATGTTTCAAAAATCACAATAGTAATACAAATTTAGCAAACGTTTTCTGATTACACTTTCAAAAACAAATATTTCAATTTTTAATCAGTTAAAATTTTAAAAATTTTCTATTGAAACCTTATGATAGTTGTAATGTTTTGTTCCATAATCTCTCAAGTGCTTGGACCTACTACAATTACATTTAAATTTGACAAAATTTGTGTTCGTAATGAAACAAAAATGGTTTAGAGTGTAGCATGAAACTAGGTTTTACCTTTGAAACCTCCATTGAATGGCCTTGCAATGATGACACTAGTTTTGTATCTGCATAAATATCCCAAATACAAGCTGTACAATCAGCACTGGCTGTAACCAACCTACGTCCACTGTAATTAAGAGAAATGTCCAAAACCTAAAACGAAGAAATATTATTCAAATCAGTCATTTCATCTTACACCAAGGGTGTGCACCTCTGCAAAACTATACAGAATATTTCCTTTGTTAGCTCCACTTTTAGATGTTCAATCATCTAAATTTTTGACCATTGAAAGCAAGGTCACATATTCGTAACTTTGTATATTTGTTACTTTGTTGGTCTTACCACATATATTTCTGTAGGAAACATTGGTATATTGCCATTTGGAAAGGCTACTTACTGAAGAATAAGATTTTTTTCATTTTTATAAAATATAACAGCTCTTAATTTTTGTCTTCCTAAAGTTCCCACAAATTCGATATTAAAAGAAAAATTTTTAGAATGGTTTTGTAGAAATTTTTTTTTAAAGTAGTACCTATAATTTACTTGCTGACAATTTTTTTTCTAAAAATGTTGTAGATTTTTCTTAAATTAAAACAATTTATGAAACAAGTTTTGCTTCTGATAGCCCAGTTTCCTATGGAGATCTTATTAAAATTAGTTACCCTACATGGGCAAAAATTAAATGTGATAAGAATTTTTTTTTTTTTTTTTTTTTTTGGTTTAACGTCCGACTGTTCTGCAATTACTGCTAATGCAGACGGTGAAGGATGAAATTATTTTTGTAACGTATGAAAATATGCAGTGCCTGAATGGGCACCAAACCCAATCCGCATGATGAACCCAAGACCGCATGATGAGAGGTGAGCACGTTACCAACTACGCCAATGCGACCGGCGTAGAAAAGTTCTTCGCTGTGATGAGACTGGTGAAGAAAATATTCAAGAGGACAAAAAAAGTCAAATGACTTCATTGTGGGCTTATACCTTAATGTTGTCATTTTATAGAAAAATTTATTCGTTTTTCGTCGTTTGTTTTTCTTTCAGAAGTCTGATACATAATTTTATTTTTAGCAGTCCATGCCATGTACATTTTCAAAAGAATTTTTATGTAAAAGTATTTATTTAAAAGTAATATTCTGGTACAACAAAAACTTATTGTACATTTAACTAAACAAACTGGATTTATAACATAAGCAAGCAGAAAAATGTTGTTTTTCCTGGTTTTTTTTAGAATTTTAGCAATAGCTTAGGCTTTTTAATTTGTAAGCTTTTAGAATTTTAGCATTAGTTTTGCATCATCTGCTTAACTTAATTTGTCTGATTTTGTTAATTAGCCTTCACAGAAAAAAATATTTTATTAAAGTAGAACATACAGGTTAAACAACTGTGTAGAGATAAAAAAAATACTAATACAATATTTCACCTCATCATTATGCCCTGTTATTGTTGACATACATTTCAACTTTCTTGGATCCCATATTTTTGCAGTCTTATCCATAGAGCAGCTAGCAATCAGTCGGCTATCAAAACTGAATAAACAGTTGCTTATTTCACCTTCGTGTCCCACAAGTATACCAATTTCCCTTGAATAACACAGTAAAACCAAAAATAATAATATAAAATTATAAAAATAACATGATAAATAAATATTAATATTTAGTTACACCTGGATATTTTGTTATTACGATGTGAGCTTTACTTTCCTGTGATAGGACTTGAAATAAAAATGCAGTTATCAACAACAGTCTTAATTTTTGCTGATTTTACAGTCTTGTTTATGACCTGATCAACTTTGCAGAGTTCAAAATGTGCAGATTACACTACTATTTAGTGATGATATTAAATCATAACTAAACCAACAATTTGATAATATCATATTTAAAACTATGTTTTTGTTTCTGTACAACAGTTTGTATTTAGAAATGATTTCAGTATATAGTCAAAGTTATAATAGCAGCATTACTGTATACTGCTATCTATAATTTTCATGGGGGTTTTGAAACCCCTACTTTGTTCTGTACATATAAATGAATTACTTTATAAGCAGATAAATCTAACCTAAAATCGTTAAATTCCAGTTTGTAGGTCATCAAAAAAGTTTAATTTTGAAAATTAAACTATTTAAATAGGATACCAGTTTTATTTTCAGTATGTTGTTCATTAGATTTTTCCTTTTTCATCTTCCATTATCTTGTATGCTGGTAGGCCTATATCACAGCAGTTGAGCACTTACTTTTGGTTCAAAAATCTTTTTACCTTTTGACTTCTTAAGCCCTAGTTTTTGTTAACGTTCTAGTTACTTTTCCACTTGTGAAGTGAGAAGAGCTGGTTTGTCTATTTAGATTTGGTCTACATCACAAAATTCAATATTGGGGCCTCATTAATAATGGTTTGCTGGTTAGTAATTGGTAATGTAACATAGCTACATTTATAGTAGTGTACACAAACAAATGAAGTATGCTGCGTACAGGCTGCAATTAAAGAACCTAGCACTAAATTATCTGGACATCTTCCAGGAATTACAAAAACTTTACTTATTACTTTCTTTATCTTTAATTCTTTTAAACCACTTTCTGAGAAGGAATGGAAGCATGACTGGGCTCTAAACGAACAAAATCAATCATGTGGTCACATGGTTTTTTTTTGCACCCTGGAGACTCCAGGAGGAGTATAGGACATGTCGTCAGATATAACACCTGAAATACATATTGTACACGGTACTGTACAAAATATAGGGCCTACTATTTTTATATAAGACTTTCAAATCAAATTTTAAATAGAATGTATTAATTCAAAATTTTTAATACTTAAATTCTTACATCTTACTTGTTCAATCGTGTATCCCACAATCGAATTGTGTTATCAAATGATCCTGTTATAAGATACTTTCCATCGTTACTGAATTGTGCAGCAATTACTTCCCCTGAATGACCTTGTAATACCATTATCTCTTGTCCTGCACACATATACAGTATTATTCAGTTGGTTTCTTCAAAGGTGTTTATATTATTTAGGCATATTTAATATTAATTTACAACTCAGTAAACAGCCACAGTATTTTAGAGAAAATAAATATAAACAAAAGTTAATAATGCACAATAAATTGTTTTTCAATTTTCTTTTGTAGTAAAATAGACTCTTTGTATGAAAAATGTTTTATTTACAGAAAATTTCAGCTCAGAAATGTTCCTTTTCGCACATCATAATTCTTTATGTCTGACTTGCACATTACTAATAATGCAGACAATGTAGGTTGATAGATGAAAATGAGTGCCGGAAAAATGCCATACCAGACTGGGAATCAAACTCAAGATCCGTGATGTTGAAGCCGGTTGCTACCCATGAGCTGACCAACCCAAGGAAAATTTAAACATCAGATATACCATATTCACAAAGTACTTCATATTCATTATTTTTGCCACAGCTTTTTTAAATGCTCACAAATAGTTTTATCATAGTAATAAAAACAAGATTAATCATTGGGTGCTTTCAAGGCCTGGTGTTTAATAGGCTATGATGCAAAGCAAAGGTCCTGAGTTCAATTTCCAGATAGGATCTGGAAAATTACACGTTCTAAACCACTGCTTCTTAACCCAAAGTAATTAGTAATGACCAAGATGTAGATATGATGTTAAAAAACAAAAAAAAAACGATTGATCATGGTAACAGCATTAATAACACCAAATACATTACACAGACGGTCTAAAAAATTCTTACAGTAGCATTCATTTATATTAAAATTTATAGGATTGTAAATTTGTTGCAATATATTTAATTCATTTTTAAGCACATATTTGCCAACTGAACAACACATAATGTGTTATATTAATGGTAAAGAACTAACACCTTCTGTGTTGTAAAACAAAGTTGTTCAGGAAAGAAATAGTTAGCAAAAATTTTGTCTGATCCTTCCTCTTATATAGTAAGAATCAATTTTTTTTAAATTTTCATATTTTATAATATCAGTTGCTATTTCAACATTTTTCCTAAATTTAAAAATAAAATAATTTATTTAGCAGTTTTCAAAATAAAACTTTTGAAAACATTGAGGTAGGAGGGAACTTCACTCTCAATATTCAACCAATGTCTGTCACATCCTGTTAAAACTACTTAGTTATAATTCTAAATACATCATTACTTAATTAATACAGTATATTCCACCTAATTTTCAATGAGATTTTTATTTGTACACAAAAATATGAAGTTTAGTAATGATTGTATTGTTAATATACATTCAGTGATTAACATAACTTACTTAAATTCAGTTTTTGTAAAAAGTTTTGCTAAATGTACATCACTAATAAATTTAACAATTAAAATAAGTTCTTTATAATATTTATAAAATAATTTTTTTAAATATTTAGGAGAAGTTATTTTGGAGAAATTTTCACAGCAGGAGAGAATAAAGAAAGCTCGTAAAGGCCTAGGGCTGGTGCAATTTATTTATAATAAAAAATGCTTGTCTCTTCACACAAAAATTAGACACTACAACACAGTGATCAAGCCATCAATGCTTTATGCCAGTGAGACCCTGAACCTCAACAGGAAAGCCGATTTAGAAAGTTTGAAAAAGGAGGAAAGGAAAATAATAAGGAAAATTCTCGGTCCAAGATTAACTGAAAACGGTTATAGATTACAAAAAAATAACACAGTTGAGCAACATTCAAATATTGTAACAGACATGAGGAAAATACGTCTTAAATTTTTTGGTCATATCATGAGGCTCCCTGATCATAGAGTTACAAAAAAGATGGTAAAATATGTAGCTTCGCTTGTCAATGGAGGGGAATGGATTCGACACGTTAAGAAAGATCTAGTTCTGGCAAACATTACTGATAAAGAAGTTACCAATCGAAATAGTTTTAGAACAAAAATTAATGAATGGGAGATTATTCCAGAGGTTAAAATTCCAAGAGTTGGAACAAGATGGAGTGAGGAAAGAAAAGCTGATTTTTCTCAGAAAATGAAAGGCTGGTGGGCAAACAAGAAAAACACCAAGTCCAATAATCAATGATCGTGAATAATGCTCAGCGTCTTCCACTTCGGGAGCTATACGGCTAATAATAATAATAATAATAATAAAATAATTTAAACATTTTAAACCTGTAGATATACTGTAGAGGCGAGCAGTTGTATCCATCGATGCAGTAACTACTGTTTGTTTTTCAGGATTGAACTGAACTGCAACTACCTCCGCTCTGTGTCCCCATAAAGTAAAATAACATTCTCCTGTTTCTGCTGACCAAATTTTCGCAGTTTTGTCAAATGATCCTGTCAAAATTTTGTCCCTACAAAATAATTTTGTTTTTCATTGTTATGTATAAATTTTTATTCATTAATTAATTGTATGTAAAACATTAGCAGTTGAGAAATTGGTTTCCTACTAGTATTTAATTAATCTAGTACGAGCAGATCTGTAGTAATGATGCCAGAATATTAAAAAGGCAGTATAAATTTTAGTATGACTAGTTTATAACAAAGTTTTGGTGAATCTCAAAATCACTTGAGAAGAGATTTTTAACAATTCTGTTCAAAATAACCATACATTATTATTAGTTACTTCTACACAGTTTAACCCATTAACAACTCTGTATTCGCTTGAAGAAATAGCCTACCGATGCAATAGGTGCAGTAGACTTATCTACAAAGATGGCATCCACATCCTTTGTTCGTACAAAGACTTGAGAATAATAAATTATGTATACAACAAAATATTATATCCAAGTGTTCCCCCATAGCAAAACCAAAAGAAAAAGTTGTTCCATTTCTAGCAACGCAAATCTAGGAACAGCAAAAAGTTTTTAATGCTGAACAAAACATTGTGGTAGAGACTAGAACAGTGGTTACCAACTGACGGACCACCAACTCATTTTTAGTGGACTGCAAGCTCTAGAGCAGTGGTTTTCAACCTTACAGGGACTGTGCCCCACTTTGAACACTGATGTGAGGTCAGGCCCCTCCAACCATCACTTCTATAAGTGATAAAAACATGTAGTAGCCTACAATTGGAATAAGGAACAGAAGCCTGGTTACAGTGTTGCCAGAGTAGGCCAGATAGTTATTGCAATAATCGAGTGCTAAAACTCAGCTAAAGTGCAATGTTCAGCTACAAAACTGAGTAAATTATTGTTTCTTATTTTTTTCCAAATACACTCATGCATCCCCTAAAATTCTTCTATGCCCTCCCAGGGGGCTGCGCCCCCCAGGTTAAGAACCACTGCTCTAGAGAATAATTTTTTTGTACGCAGATCTCATTTTCATGTGTGATGTGAATTTTTTACATTTAGGCTGTCTGCATGCTGAGAGCAACTGATGATGTCAAAAAGATTTATACCCAAGTTTCTCTGAAGAGAGTTGAAGCTTGCTGAACAAGTTTACATCTTGAAGTTTACATTTGAACAATTACATCTGCAATTTGTGATACCACTAGCACTTCAAAATATAAAAAACTACAACTTTTATTCAGGGACCTACATTAGTTTGAAACTGTTGTTTCATTTAATTGCTCAAACTCTTTTAAAATCAACAATAAATTAGTATTAAGATTTAGCATGATTTCATAACTAAATTTTACAGTTGGTAAGGTAGGCCTAAGCAAAAAGTTGGCCGGACTGTGACAGCCTTATCAAAATTTTAAATAGATCTTCACCAAATTTAGTTGATAACCCCATTGGACTAGAATGTTGCATAGTCCTAAAGGTTGGTAAAGTAACATACCAAAAAATTATACTAACGTAACTTTATTCTTAAACTCAAATTGTCTTTTTATGTTATTTGAAATTATCTCAAAAAAATAGTTAAAAATATTTGAATTAGGATTTGATAAAATAATATGGTACACATAATATAACCTTTCTCAAGTTCTCTTAACAGAAGTTTTTAAATAATAACTGTTTGTCCTAAAGTGGTACCTAATAATAACCAATGGAATTGAATACGATGTTAAACTGGCGAGAAAATTTTCCACTTCCTTGACAGACATCAAACATGAGAACTTTGACACACTAGAGTTTCTTGTCTTACAGGCAGCATGTATGAAGCAGTAATAGTATTTTAATTTGAAGATGTTACGTATATTCCTAACTCTTTTATTCTGTAGATAATAATAACTTTATTCATGATTTTTCAAATTACCATGTCAGCTGTAAGCAAAAATATGTTGAAGTAAATACTGGTCTACACAAGTCTTGCCTTCTACAGGTATAAGTAAAATGAATCGTCAGTAACTCTTATGAAATGCTTGGAAAAGACATCATATACTTACCCAAAAGGATAATTAAAAGAAACAGCGTAAACAACATTCTTATGACCACTCAAAGTAAATATTTCTGTACCACTTTCCACATCCCACATTTTGCACGTTCTGTCATAACTTCCAGTTAGACATCTATAAAAAAATATAATTTAAATGCCTAGTAGTCATTAAGTTGTTAGTAAATTCTATAGGTAGTTCAACTAAAATCTACCAGTATTTTTTATGAAACAACAAGGACTAGTTCACATTTTCACAAAAAATCTATCTTGAATTTATTAATTTAATAAATTTTGGTATAATTAAGGCAATCATCATTTAGTTCAACCAATAAGTTGGTATGTTTCATACAAGTTAACAGAAGCATCTGACTTCAAAGAAATTAAAAGGTATTTAATTCGTCTTTTTCTCACAAACAAGGATTAGGCTTCCGCCCGTTCCGACTCACAATACTGAAAAACTGCTGAATTATTGCCATCTTTTGCTGAATTTTACCATCTCCCAATATGTCTCCTCCCACCAGTCTGTATTGCAAAACACTGTGGGGGATCCTTCCTTCACGCATTCTCTCTATGTGTTCTCTCCATTGATTACAATATTCTGTAATCTTGTCATTCAGGTTGTAAACATCCAGTTCCTTTCTTATGCCCTTATTTTTTGGTTGGTCCGTACGACTGCAACCCTTTGTTCTTCGCAGGAATTACATCTCTGCCGCCTGTACTCTACTCTCCCGTGGTCTGATACTAATACACAACTCACTTCCATAGAGAAGAACTGGGGCAGCCATCACCTTGTACATTTTGCCACCTTGCACATTTTGTACACCTTGTACTGCTGCCACACACTGCTTGGAACTTGTCAACTTTCTTCTCATGTCCAAATCTTGATCAAACCCAATGTCACAACCTAAATAATTGCATTGTGATACTTGTTCGAGCACTACATCATCTACCACAATTTCAGACCTGATAGGATATTACCAGTAAATACAATTACCTTTGACTTTTCTATGGAAATACTGAAATAATTATAATTTTTGCATAACTCATTTAAAAGGTATTTAATTATAAAATTTTATTATTGAATCATGATTTCACTTTTAGAATATCCTCCTCAATAATTTAAAAGTAGCCTAAATTAAATGTATGACTAATATAAATTTATTATATTATAATTTGAAAGCACATGTTTTAATAACAGTGAATCATATCAATCAATAAAAAACCATGATGGATGAGTATTGTCAGACTCTTGAAAGTTCAATTTTGTAATGCTGTTTCCAGTTGTTAATAATATGACAGCTTAGGCCTTACAAGCACACTGGTTTAAATAAATAAAGGAGCCGTACATGAGTACATTAACTAAAAAATAATAATTTTAAAAATCAGTTTCAATTCATAACCTTCAATTAATTATCATCACGTCACTATTGCAGTATTACAGTATATAACAAGATAAAATTATGTTTTTAGTGTACAAAGATAAGGTTTATAACATTCCCTCTTGAGATTAACTCAAACCATAGTCTAAATGATTTCAAAATACTTTCCATGTTTTCATTTAATTTCAAAGATTATGTAAATTTTTCTCTAAAATTCATTAAACCAGTGATAACAGTAATGCTGTGGCAGCGAAAACCAGTTCACAGATGGCTATGTCTAATAAACAATTTATTTGTGGTGCATATGTTTTGGGTTGAATAATATCATTTTAATATGCTTGTGAACTGGTATGTTGGCAGTCAGTTGATCATTAGGTCAATATGGTGGGAGCAAACTACCTAACCTCCCGGAGAGTAGGGAAAGCGATGCTGTGGGATGAGGAGAGCTGGAAGTTGGTCGCTCAGTTTGCGGAGAGGGTGATCGGAAGACTTCAGAGCGACATCTGGAGATCAGCAAGATCGCCCTCTCCCACCGTAAATCAATCCTCTCCCAATCTCATACAGTAGGCACACTTATTTCCTGAGCTGATGATGAAAGAGATGAATGAAAGTGAGAGAGTGATTGTTGGTCGGTGACAGTGAGAGGGGAATTAGGCTACGGTTCCTTTCCTCACCCCACTGACAGTATATAAATTTTTTAACCCAACATTTCCCTTGCAGTATTATACAGTATAAACAGTTCCGAGGGAAATGGAGGGTTTTCTGCTGATGTCGGATCAAATGGCCAGGTGGCAGGTTTTTGGTTGGCGTCTCCTTCGGGCTGGACAAGGACGCCTCAACTGAGTCCAACACTACTTTTCCCCATTGTGAGGGAGTGGACATGAGTTTTTCTCGCCGCCTTGGATAAAAAAAAAGAAACTACGTAACCTCAAACAGAATGGCTGAGGATTAAGGAACTTAATTCCTTACAATTCCTTTTTTGTACATTTTTGAAGTGATGATGTGTTTAAACCAGAATACCATTTTACAGATTACTTTAAATGTCCACAATCTCAACACAAGAAACAGAATTGATTACTATGTTGCTAATCACAAAACTGAATTGTTTGACCAAAATTACTTATGCACGTAGAAAATATACCATTAGATTACCACAAGCTTTAAATGAAAGCTTTAAAAAGTTGTGGTAATCAGAATTTTGTTAAAAAAAACTTGTAGATGAAATACTTTACTGTGTACAAGAATTCTTTTTTAAATAGCTTTTTGTTTTTAAAATAAATTTCGAAGTAAATTATGAGGTAAATTGTGTATTATTTGATAAAAATTGTCAGATGACATGCTTATTTAAGTACCTAAACAAGTAAGTTCTGGTAACAAAAAGGTAATTAATGAATTAGTAAGCAAGAATTTAACATACTGTTAATATTATGCGTATTAGTTTTTATGTTACCCTGTCCTTTTTGGAGCTTCCTGAATATAACTAACCTAAACAAATAAAATAATGTGAACAGTGTCACATTCATTGGTTGAAAAAGGTTGTTCACCTAACTGCTTACTTTCAGCATTCATTGAATAATTACATATTATCACAAAAACAATTTGGTTTGAATAACACTTATTAATAGGGAGTTTATTATGCAAAAATTTGTTCAATTAAGACTTTTTTAATTATGTTTAATAATTGAAAAATTATAATAATAACAATTACAGGTGCCAACATTAGTTTTATAAGTAATTAATTAAATAATTTAAAATTCTTACTTTTTTCCAAGTTTATCAAAAGCCACATTAGTTAGCGGGAGAAGATGAGACTTGAGAAGTTTATGTTTTTGAAATCTTAATTCTGTATTGAAAAGCTTTTGTTGTAATTTCTTTAAAGATTCTATTAACTCTGTTTCAACAGCTGGTGTTAATAAGGGTTCATTTTTAGCAACTGTGTGAGCCAAATCAGCAACATCAGTCCTAAAACAAATTTTTGAAGTTTTTTAAATAGGTAGTCAAAAACATTATGTAAGACATTTGTAAAAAGACTAGAATTATTAAGTAAATTGGAATTGTATCGTACAAAATTATTAATATTTATGATGATACACTTCTCCTTTCCTTAACTAAATGGTAACTTTGGTTAAATGACTACTTATTGACTTATTTGTTTCTGTTCAGCTATAATTTTTCTTACCTTGCTTTTATTTCAATCCTATATCTTCCCAACTGTATCCTAGAATTTATTCTGCAACAGCTTCTTTCTTATGTTTACTGCCTCATCTGCCCTTCCTTGGCTCTCCATGTATCTCATCTAATGTACATTTTTCAGTTATTCCCTTTAAATCTTAATTACAGTACAATAAAAATAGTACAGGTATAACAAGGCTGATTAAGTATGAATGTCAGAGTTGAATCTAGTTTGCAGTTAAAATTAATTATATCAGCTCTTTTATTTGGTTATTATCAGAAACAACATAAAATTTAAAAAATAGAAAAGACATGACACTTAAAAGAGTTAACACAGTTAATCAAAAACCATTATACAAATAAATAGTAGAAGTAAATTTTGTTTTAAGTTTCTATAAATTAGATCACTGAACTAAAATAGCATTTTCGCTTAACTTACTGTGGTGAAAGATCCAAGAAATCAATTAATTTATTTTTTACTTTTCCACCTTGTGTATACTGTAGACATATTCCTAAACAAAAAATAATAAGTTTAGTAATACTTCAAATTATGGATAGGTTCTCTAAAACTACTATAAAAATTGTAGTAGTTCATGTAAGCCAATAATTTTATAAAATATCACAACTGTGGTATGGTGTGGTGTGGTATATGGCACAACATGATATCGAATAGGTACCATTATTCTCCATCATTTTACTCAGACAAAGTTGCCTATTGGAACCTCAGGTATTTTCTAAGCATATAATTTAAATATTTATTTTTTAACTAACATCCATTGTAGGATTATCAACGGCCATATTATTTAAAATTTAAATATTTTCTAAACCACTAGAATGCGGTGTTAGTAAACACTTTCCAATGTTTATTGCGCTTTCATGTATCGTGTACACATCTTCATTAAATTAAAATTCCGTAATTTATCTGAATGATAAGAAATTTCTTACTGCCATGGTCGGAGTAGGAAGTTTAAAATTTTGATGTGAAAAATATTTTAAAAATTTTGATTTACTTAACTGTACAAGATACATGAAAGCGTTACAAACTTTGTTAAGTGTTTACTGTTACTATATTCTTGTGATTTAGAAATGTAGGCTATATTTCAATTTAAATATTATATATATCAAAAACGAAATTGAGGTAGATAAACTTTGTATACCAAAGGTGAAATTCATTCAGAGGTACAGGTAGAAAATGTAATGTTATGTTACATGTATAAGTTTCTATAAATAAGATGAAATGTAATGTAATGTTATGTTACAAATCAATTGGACAACGTGATATCACACAACTTCAGTAGAGTTGGGCACTCTAGTTGGTATAACTTATTTAATGAATGACAAATACTCGTTTCCAGTCATAATAGACAAACAATTCCACAATAAGAAGTAATCAAAGTGGTAGTTTATGATAAAACATTCCTAAGAAAATAAAAGATTAAAAAATTGTTAAGTATAAATGATTAATACTCGTAATACCAATAATATTATATAAATTATAATGTTTTTAAAATAGTCTCGCGAAAAAATCAAATTATAATTTAAACTTTAGTGCATAGGATTCTACTTAATAATTAATTGAACTGCTTCACAGTGAACAAATTTGCTAAAATGTTTAGTAGGAATTGATCAACTTTTTTATATTAATGAATCAGTCTCTAATATAAACAATGATTCATTACTTTTGTACAACATTTACAAACTGTCTGATAACATACTGATGTTACATGTTTGCTTACGTCAACCCCATTTTATAAGTTAAATACCACAAGCTAAGTTTTTGTATTTCATTGTCATTTTGGGAAAGAAATTTTGTATAATCCTGATTTTTTTTCTTTTTTTGTTACCCAAAAGAAAATTTTCAGACTTCATTATGATTTAAAGTTTAATGCTGCAACAATTTTTGACTACAGTAAGAAACTATAAAGAAATGTTTGTCTTTGGACAAAACCTACAAAAAGTCAACAACATGAAGAATTATGGTTCTAAAAAAGATTTTCATAACACAAGAAATCCATTTAAATTACAGCTTTAAACAATTTATTAGAAATTTAGAATTTAAAATGTATTAATTACTGGAATTTCTAACACAACTTAATCATTATGTTGATTTTCTTTCATAACCAAAATATTACAACTTTACATCATTGTATGATATAGTACTGGTAAAAATTTAATTTAAAAAATTACCTGGTGGAAAATAGCGAAGTAAAAATTTATCCAACTTCATGACACAGTGTAAATAGTTTCATATCTAAAGTATTAAAATATTTCACCAAATCATTAACAAGTATTTCAAAAGACCAGAATAATTGTAAATATATTCAGTGAATTAATTAATTTAATTTTTTGTGCCTAATATTTTAATATGATCTAAATCCTACAATTATATACTTTATACATATTTGTTAATATGTAATAATTAAAGATCATAAGTATTACCTACTACCTACTTGCTGTTTACTTTGGAAACAGTTGTTGATCTTGCGTTTCTTAAAAATATTGAAGTAATAAAATGTGTCGCCATGACAACCCCAATGTGTGTTTGTTACTGTATGTAGATGGATAGAAGAAAGAACATTACAAAATAAAACATAGGCCTTGCTGTTTGAGTAAAGCAACAGTGAAAAGAATAATAATTAACTTTATAGATTCAAAAAATGTTTCACACATTTAGCTTTGCATAAAATTACTAAAATTCTTTACATTTTGGATTAAGTTCTTCTAACTTTTTGGATCTAACTTCTTTTATTATGAATGGTTGACTACTGATTATTACTTCAATAATATTTAGTTCAATGTAACTAAAACAAACTTTGGATTTTTAACAATCCAAAATCTATACTTCAGTTTAGTATTTAAGCTTAGTTTCAAGCATTTGAGGTACTCGTAAAGTTAATGACCATTGTTCTCCAATGGATTTCCATTGAAGAATAATCTAATAAATATTACAAAATACTTTCAAATCTTCAGACTCACAATGAAAAATTTCTTATAATCAAGATCTTATGGGTTATAGTTCATTGAGAATATGCGTAATTTAATGAATTATGAGCCAAGTAACCTGGTTATTCTGGTCACCTAGCCCTGGAGTCACCATTATAAAAATGTCACTGGATGGACTGTTCTTCTATAATAAAATATATAATTATTTTTTAAAGTATGATACAAGAAGTTTAATGAGTATGTTAGTTCAATAATTATTAGGTTTTCAGTAAAATTCAAATTTTGTAAAATTTATATTGTTTTCAATTAAATACTTTTATCAAACTATTTGTTATTCAACAGTTAGTTTAATAAAGTTGTTGTAGGCCTACATCAAATTTAAAAAAGTGTGTTGTTTAAATCCAAATTTTGTATTATATAATTTTTTTCAAATACAATTCTGTGACCTATTTCATTCAATCTGTCAGTTCAAAAACTATAAAAACCAACAAAATTAACTTTCTCTGATAATGTTAGTATGTTTCATTTCCCTAGAGTAGCTGAAATCTGGGTAAAGCTGTTACTCGACAATGAATTGTTTTCGAATCTTTTTATAAATATTTCTTATTTTTAGCTCTGAAATCAGAACTCGAGAGATTGTGGTGCAGTTTAAAATCACCATGAAACAAATATAAATAAATATAAAACAAATTTTAAATAACAACTTTTTTGCATAGTTAATTTTTTGGTTATTTATTATGTTTGTAGTACATTTTGTGTTTAAAAAGGTTTTGGAGGTTCGAAAAACATTAGTAAAGAACATGTTACCATTAATTGATAATTTTTGAAAAAGGCTATTTCACTGGATACACAATGAGGCGGAAGTAACTTTTTGGGTTTGCTGTAGTATTATTTCAATAAATGGCTGTCTATACATGGCTGAGATATTTTATATTATGATGAAAAGATTATAGCTTTGTACGTTCAGTTATAAATAGAATAGATTAGAAATAATTTCTACGCATTAAAATCTTCAAAAACAACCATTGTAGACCTTTGTAGATTAATAAATAAGAATATAAAAAAATGAAGAGGATTCGTTTAACTTTATACTTACCGATATATATTAATTGGTGAAATAAAAAAAATTAAAAAAGAAAACAATTTGTGTTATTTTTATAAATAATTTATTAAAAAATTAAAAACTTCCAGCTAACACATTACTTTCAATATCACATTCATTAACTCCCATTTTAATTTTAAAAGCACCTCTATCACCCCATCTTGATGACCAGGAATTAGTTGCAATCCAGTAAGGTATTTTTTTACGTTTTGTTTTACCCCAACCAATTAACTTCACTTCATGTTGTCCTATTTTTGAACCAATTGTATGAAAATACACACCACTTTTGTAATTCATAAAGTCTTCATAAATCGTTAATGATGCACTAACTGGTCCACGTGTGAATATATCTGATTTTATTTGAGTTACATTTTTTGGTATGCGATATATTTTTTTGATTTTGATTTTATCATGGTCGTAACCTACTTCCTTATCATACTTGATATTTGTACATCTTAAATAATAACATGAGGGTGTTTTCTTACGTATTCTACCACAAAATTGCAAATTATTTATGTACTGACATTTTTCAATCAAGTACGGTCTACATCCTTCATTTGACCTGTAACCCCCTCCTGAAACAAGTCCCACTTTTGCCATGTATGTAAAACTTTGTTCGGCAAATCCTCCAAAACATCCTGCACCACATTTTCTACAGCATGATAATAACTGATCCGCTGAGTTAGTCCTTTTAATATTTCTTTGAATACACAATCTATCAGAAAATACAGAGGCTGGAACAATGACATAACCTGAAGCACAATTACCTTGTGTTTTAATTCCTTTTATTGAATTACATTTTGACCATTTTTTTCTAGAATCAAATGTATTTATTTCACTGATATTTTGTAAAACCTCTATTTCTGTTTCTTGTAATTTAAACTTCCTTTCAAAATGAATACTTAAAATATTTTTGATCTCAGAATTAATATGAAAATTTCTATCTGCTTTCCAGATTTTTTGTTTCTTATTTATTTCTTTTAAAAAAGAATCACTTAATATTTTTCCCGTATTAATTTTATTTTCTAAACACATTCTATTATCAATAAATAAACAAATAACACAAATTAATGATAAGTAAGTTAATGATTTATATTTCATGACTTCTTTTCATAACCACAAAAATAATGACAATAAAAAGTAACATTAATTACTGTAGATGTTCATTTCACTGGATCACAGTCAAAACTCTTCATTAATAATATTTTACAGAAATGGTTGGTAAGGTTAACAGTATAAAAAATATGTAGTAATTATTTTCTAAGTATTGTATAGACATACATACTTATCTAACTTATATGAACTACTAATCATAAAAAAATTAGATACTTAAACTTTTAAGTATTTACCCAGTTAGGCTTAGTATGACAAAACAACGCAATTGACACACCTTCAATACTCTTTATCAGGTCAAATCATTCCTAAAAATTAAAAAAAAATCTGATATGTAAAAACCACGTAAATTTTGGTCTTCAAAAAATAACTCTGACATAAAAAACTACTTTGTATAGTTAACTGTCTAACCTCATTACCAAAGTAATATAGATTCTGAAATTTTTATTTCACCTCTCCTCCAATAAACAAGAACTCTTTAAAGTTGCATTACTCAACCTTTGTATTTGAAACCATGAAATAGTGAAAACTATCTTCTATTATTTTATTTTGCCTAGTTAACTATTCTGAAATAGGCATTTTCAGAACAGATGCCACCAATGTTAAATTCAGGCTGATGAAATAAGATTTATTTTTTTCTTGAGGAATATTAGGGTTATCCACTAAATGAGTAAAGTAATAAAAAATTATGCGTTCAAAATAGCAGGTCTTTTAATGTAATTGTTTTTTGTATGATCTTTGAAGTCCCAAAGACTGAAAATCACAGGATCCAATAAAACGATACTAAATAAAATTTAAATAATGATGCAGGTATTTTATAATTTTTTAAAAATTTCTTTTGACTGAATTACCTACTGGTTTATGTTAGCTAAATTATACTAAATGAATTTATGATAAATAAACCTTAAAAGATATACCAAAAGTTTCATTCCTAAATTTAACATGCCTAAGACAATACAAGATAACATGTCTTCTAACAGGTAATATCACATTCTTAAAGGTACCTTCCTAATGAAAGAAGTATAAATTAACTGCAAAGGAACAAGGATACAAAAGTAGTATTTTATGGTAGGTCATTTAGAATTTTTCATTGAAGATAACCATCGTAAACGATCAAAAACAAATCATTAAACAATTTTTCTACAGGCTTCTTGAATTTGACCTATTTTTAAAATAGTTATTTTTAAAATGGTGTGATGTTTTATAATCAATAATAGAGTATTAAAAAAAACTGAAGGTTATTAATGTTTGTTTCTAGTTTACATGCACCACTAACTACTGTTATAATCATAATTTTGCAATTAATCATGCTTGCTGTTATATTGAGTAACGATTGTCACCATTAGGTATCTTCAAAAATTTCTCTTTGTAAAATTGAGGATTTTTTGTGCTCTGAGCAGTCCAGTCAACTGCCGTAAGAAATTTTTTTTGTATGGTTGACGCGAGTGACAGTATCATTATATTAATGCACAACCAAAAATCATACATGCAGAACCATCTGATCATCATCAGATGGTTCTACGTGTGAACATGCACCACTGGGTGTTAGTATTTTAATCCATGCTAAAAGAAATAAATTTTTGTTTTGGTTTATATCTGACTGTTTTACAAAAATACATCTAATGCAGACAATGAAAGGTGGTAGATGAAAAATGCTAGATCTGGTAGAAACAAGTTGTGTTGACCACTAAACATCCGCGCGCGCACCTGTATGCATGTACAAGCACAGTTGCCTTTCTACTCAAGTACCAGAGCTTCAACCTTAGTAACCAGCAAAAAAATCAGTTTGCAATCTGTGTAGTTGTTCAAAATGTGGAATGGTCATTGAAAAATTTTTTGTCAGTTAACCACAGTTGGTTCCCTAAAAAGTATTTTTGACAAAATGCTTTGTAACAGTACTTTCCTTCAACTTCTTGTTGGTAGAACAAACATGGAATTGTAATAGTTTTGTTGTTGGCTAGAGATGACGGGTTATCTCATCATACTGCTTTCCTAAGTGGTGCAACTTGATATTTTAAATCATTGTCATATGAACTAAATATACACTCTGGACATCACTCTAAAAAAGCAAGAAGTTTTGCGAAAGTTTATTCAAGTTTTATAGTACCTACATAAACAGAATTATATGATGTTAAGTATCGGCATTGATCTGCACTGGTTCATGGCGGTAACAAACGCATTTAAAAGCTGGTAAAATTACCAGTCACCTTAGCTCATCGGATGATGACTTATTTCTTTTCATAAGTTAAAGTTACAAGCACCGTGCGGGTCAGACACAGCACAGACATGAGTTTTCACATTGCCTACGAAGACGCCTATCCAGACACTGATAGACCAAGTAGTTAAGCAAACTGGAAATACTTTTAGCTGTCTGTGCGTTTAAAATGTTAAGGAATTTAAGTGTAGAGGAACTGGCTCTAATTGTGATATAACTTGAAGAGGAAACTGAGTGTCATGATGAACAACAGAAAAGGAGATGGTTTGCTGTACACCCCATGAACAGGAGATGAAAGAGAGAGGGGGAATTCTACACATTATAGAATTCACAGGCGATGAAGAAAGATTTTTTAAATATTTCGGAATGAGTCAATATGAATTTCAATTTCTTTCTAACTAAAATTAAACCGGTGATAAGTAAACAAAACACAAAGTTTTGCCGTCATTGTTTCATTGAGAACAATGAAACTAAATATGATATGAATGAAAAAAATCACAGAGAAACTTATGTTTCCTGACTAACTCAATTAATTTTTTGGTATCCATCTTGCGTGGTTAACCGTAGTTAATATAATTACACTAAATATGTGGGCGGGATCATGTGAGACGCATGGAGGGGACGAGACTCCCACGGCGAAGTGAAGAGTATCAGCCTGAGGGTAGAAGGGATCTGAGTCAACCGAAGAAAAGGTGAAAAGATCAATTCAATGAGTAACATAATAGGCTAACGTTTATACGTGCTATGAAGGAGAAGGAAAAAAAGATATTTAATATAATTATGTATGACTAACATCTGTTCACAGACTCTTCCGTATTCACACTAACCGCGCACAGACAAAATATTCTGGCCGAGATAGTCTGCTGGTGTCGTCCCGTGTCTGTGCTCCCCCGCCACGATTATACACGGTAGATGTGTATAGAGAATATATAATGTATGCAATTAATTTTGTTGTGTCTGACTCGCACGGTGCTCGTTAGATATAATAGATGTGAATGGACGTGCAGAGCATGCTCAAATTCAATCGTATGGAAACATTGTACCGATCGGCGCCGACTACAGGTAAGCATGCAACCTGCATTCTTTGTTTCTTCACCCATTCCGAACAACAGCTTTACTATCTCAATATACGCGTTTACTGCCATCTGTGTTCTGGGCGGTTAATTAATCGAATACAGCGCTCCTTAATGGATAGATAACAAAAAAATATCAAAAAATGAGAAGTTGCCAAGTCGTACAACAAAATTTTACTGCGGAAGAGACTAACCAATATCAGCCATTTTTTGTTCAAACGTGAGCATAATAGATGGTGAGTAAGGTGCTACTCTTAATCTGAAGGTTAGTTATACTGAACAACGAGATATAACTTTAAATTGAATACAGCGCTTCTATGAAAGATTGCGAGAAATAAGCTAAAAACAATTAAAAAAATAGGAAGTTACCGAGTCCTCATAATATCAAGCGAGACTTTTATTACGGAAGAGACTCACCAATACCAGCCATTGTTTTTCCAAACTAAGGAATAATGATAGGTTGCTACGGGGCTACTCTTAATTTGAATGTAAGTCTTACCCAACAACGAGATTTAAGTAATTTTATAGCTAGTTTACAATTATTTAATTAATTATTAATAATTACATACTTCTATGTATGTTATGTACTTGTTTATTAATTTGTATACGTAATCTGTGGTAATGGTATACCATTCCAATGTATACACAGATTACGTAAATACCTGAAGTACATACATTTTAATATGTAAAGTATGAAATTCAAAAAGCCAATATAATTTTAATACCCTTTAATTAATTTTACCAGCAGTTTTAAAGTTCAGTTTGATTAGGAGCACGCAATATTTTTTCCAATTTGAAACAGATATTGGGAGGAGACTCCACTGAAATTGGAAGGTTGGCAGTTCAGAACAGCTGATCGTCAGCCATAATCATACCTCATTCGATATTTTCGTTATACAGCATGTGGTTGATCGGTGATGTCATAAGTGCTGCTTGTGTATAAAGTATAAAAATTGTTACACACGTGCTCTTTCAATTAAATGAAAGGAACTTGTAAAATAAACATGAGTGATAATTGTGTTTTTGAAGTAATCGTTGGAACATACGAACAGTTTGTTCTAGGTTATAAGTTCATTAAATCTGAGGAAGTAAGTTAGTTTTGTCAGGTTATTTGTTTACATGTTAAATTTTAGGGTAGTTTTATTTAATGGTTTTTTCTTATTTTAAGAGTAGGTTGGAAGGTGGGTGCCTACCGCATGTAGGTCCGGCCTACTGTAAAACATCGTGGTAAATAGTGGTAATAATTTGTTTCTGTTTGTTTGTTTGAATAAATTATATTTATTTTACTTATTAAAGATTGGGTACCAAAGATTTTATAATATATATTAAGAGTAGCCTGTTACTGAATGTACATCATACTACTGAAGATTTTCCGTTTTTATGTTTACTTTTTCAGGATGTTAAGATTTTATTTTGGTTTCAGAATTTTTGATTACATTAGCTGTTTTGCACCATTCAGCTGACGCATATCTAGTTTAAAAGTGTTAATAGTAATATGGTCTATTATCATAATACATAATGTTTCTATTAAAAAATTCTCATTCATTTTTTTATTTTATTGGTTATTTTCGGTCAGATTCCGTTATATGCCCCCAATACTTTTTTGTGTCATTTTTCCAAAATGTTAATATTATATCAACAGAAAAACTTTGTGATAATGGTCATGAAATGACATTAAGCGTTACGGACACTCGGGAACGTTGGCGTTGCAGAAAAAACACGTGCCGTCAGGATGTTCAATTAAGATCCAACACTTGGTTGGAAAATTCGCGTTTGGGTTTCGACAAAGTGTTGTTATTCATTTATTGTTGGAGCCATAAACTTACAAGTGTAAATTTCTGTGAGCGGGAACTAAAAATTAATCACAACACTGTAGTCGACTGGAATAACTACATACGAGAGGTGTGTGCAGCTAAATTACTAGCCAATCCAATTGTAATAGGAGGTCCTGGACTGACAGTGGAGATTGATGAATCGGTATTCGCCAAGCGAAAGTATAACGTCGGTAGGGTGCCAAAACAACAGTGGGTTTTTGGTGGCATTTGTCGCGAGACAAAAGAATGTTTTTTATATGCTGTTGAGGACAGATCTGCTGCTTCGCTTATTCCCATCATTGTTGAAAGCATTGCACCAGGAACATGCATCATGTCCGATAAGTGGCGATCCTACAATGGAATAAGGAATGCTAACAGGAACTACGATCACAACACTGTCAACCACAGTGAAAACTTTATTGATCCGCAAACTGGTGCTCACACAAACACTGTTGAAAGAATGTGGGGCGTAGCTAAGTCAAGCTTTCGGCGTCAGTATGGCACTCATTCGAAAATGATCGACAGCTACCTTTGTGAATTTATGTGGCGGAAACAACTCAATGATAACACTAACCCATTTGAAGCTATACTTCAAGACATTGCGGCTTTTTGGCCACCTCAGTAAAAACTTTCGGTAAAATTTTGTCTGTTCATTTTGGTGTGTGAATAAAATTACTCATTCATTATTATTCAGTTTATTTATTATATTGCTTACATTTAATGTTTAATACAGCAAAAAGAAAGGAAAAATACAGGGAAAAGTATTGGGGGCATATAACGGAATCTGACCGTTATTTTCTTTTACTGTAAAAATATGGAAGCTCTAGTTGAGACGATAGCATGTATAGTCCATCTACTGTAAGAGTACTCTGTGCAAGGCAAGCGCCTACAGGTTGTAAACGAAAGTTTTACACTAGTTGGCGCGTATCTACCTCTCCGCTGGACAATATCTTGCACTACGTTCCATCATAAAAACATCGCTAAAATAAACATTATCCTTTAAGCATTTTCAGTTATACCATTCTGATTACTTGTAATTATTGTAGTTTCATAAAGACTCCTTCATTAATTATTTTAATCATTACATTTAACAAAATAATTTTTTCTACTCTTTAATGTTTACCGCTTTTATGTGTTAAAAGCTCAACACATTCACTTTCATGCATTTTAACAAAACACAGCTTACAAAACTTTTCGACTTCAGTCTATGAAGAAAATCGAAATGAACCGATACAATTCCAAAAGATAACTGATGAAACTAAAAATGAGTTAAACACGAGCAAGTCCAAACTGTTGTATTAAACTAATCACAGACATTAATTATTTTAATGATATAAAATAAACAATCTGAAATGATAAACAACGAATCACTGGAATTGTTTACTCTTCTGTTATAATTCTAGCGCATTAGTCTTATATTACTTGTGATCAAAAATAAAATAAAACGAAGTCTATAATAAAAACCTTTCTCATAAATAAAAAATGGCTATCCTTTTTCATAAATATTTTGATGTAATTACTGCCAATCAAAAGTGACTCAGTAATGTTATTTAATCTGCCGGTGATTCATTAAAATCATCTCGTCTAAAATCATAAATAATAATGTAACAGTAGTAAATGTAACGAAAAATAACAATGTAAGAGAAACAATAGTAAAATTTTAATTATTAATGGTAAACTAATGTTCGATTTAGAAAACATTTTCTAACAAATTAATTGAATGTGTTTTTATTATATTAAGCTTAGAGTGAATAATTAGTGTTGCATGTAATTGTTGTTTTTGGTCATGGTGTGCGTATTATTAATTAATATTAATACACATGCTTACTTGTATTGCTGGTTGCGTACTTCGGAGTACTCTTAGCGTAGACAGACTCTAGTTACATTTTGTATGTTTAATTATCAACTATTAAATTGTATTTTTCAGGGTGGAAAATTTGTGCATAGTTTTGCAAATCATTCTCACCAAGGAACTGTAAAGTCAGTTGCAACGTCTGGAAAATGGCTAGCTTCGAGCAGTTCAGATGAAACTATACACCTTTGTGATATGACCACCAGAAAAGAAAGTGGCTTATTAATGGAACAAAATGGTATAACATTTCAGTTAATTAATAATCTAGAATTTCCTGTTACTAATTTTAGAACCTTAATCTCACAAATAAGTCACCTTTTTCTGGTCAGTAGGTACTATGCTCCAAACCTTATTTGCACAAGCAAACTCATCTGTCTAGAAATACAGTAGCGTGCAAATTAATCCGGACACAGATGTTATGTAATGAAAAGTTACTTTATTTTTGACAAAATATATATATACAGTAAAATCTCTCTATTGCGGAACTCTATATAGCGGAAATCTCTCTTTAGCGGCATTATTTCGCGACCCCGACCCTTTCGTATACTACGATAATGTATTTAACTCTCGTTATAGCGGCACAAAAATCTCTCTATAGCGGCAAAACAGTATCTTCAGGATATGGATTTAGACGCCTATGTAGGGGCAGACAATGACTTAGCCACTTCAGCAGATGTTGGCAATGAAGCAATAATCGAAAATGTCTCAGCCCAAAACAACGAGCAAGAAAGTGATGATGACGATGAAATGGAAACAGAAATGTTGTCCCTTCAAGTAAACAAGCACTAGACGCTATTCTTGTTGTTTTAACGTACTGTCATTGCCATTATGTAAATGAAAATTTACAAGTTTTAAACATTGAAAATGAGATTGAAGACATGTTTTATGAATGGAAAACGAAACAAAATTTACAACTTATTTTACGAAATGAAATGTACTTCACAGTCATTGTTTCCTTAATAACAAAAAAATAAATACTGTACTGTGTATTTTTTTGTGTTTATGTAGCCTATGTTTTAGGAGATTTTAATTGTATGTAACCTATATTTATAACTGTTCAGTGAAAAACGAGTTTCAGTGCTAATTAATTTTTGGCTATCTATTACGGTATGTACTGTATGAATGATTATTGAAAAAAGTTCAATAAGAAAAGTGAAATTCTATTGTGTTAGTAACACAACATCTAATAAAACCAGTTTGTATCCAAATTTCTTGTTAAGTTAATAACTACACTTTAGGTAATTAATTTAAATATCTCACTGTATTGAAGTAATCTACTGTATTAAACATTCGTCATAAAATTATCTATTCAGTAGTTTTTCAAAAACTTATTCCATGCACCATTTACATACGTATATAAGTTATTTTGTACAGAAAAATTAGTACTCCAACTTCCCTCTCACCGTTAATTACTCGCTCTCTCTATAACGGAACTCTCTTTATAGCGGCGGTACCTCATGGTCCCTTCAATTCCGCTATAAAGAGATTTTACTGTATATATATATATGCATTCTATTTGTTAATGTTTAATAACTAATATGGCCCCACCAGCAGATGAATTTATTGTTTATCAGTTCACGTATGCGATTTGGCATAGATTCAATTAGTGTAATGCACATTTTTTTAATTTCTTCGTCACGAAACCATACCGATATTATTGCTGCAATGAGGTTATTTTTTGTAGTACAATCCATTTTTTGAGAGTCGTTTTTTCACTATTGCCCAAAGATTTTCAATCGAGCTTATATCTGGGGAATTACCTGGCCATGTCGACACTTTAATGTTTTCTTGTTGGAAAAATGCTTTCACTTTTTTGGCAGTATGGCATGGCGCTAAATCTTGTTGAAACACTTCATTGTCATGTGGAAATTTTGTTTGCATTTGTGGCACAACCTTTGACTTAAGAATTTGGATGTATTCATCGCTTTTTAACATACCATTTACTGGGACTAATGAACGAGGACCTTCAAATGTGAAACCACCCCAAAACATTGTTTTCTGGGGATGTTTAACTGATTGCTGGATATGAGCCGGTGATGTTCTTTCATCTGCTGATTTCCTAACGTAAGAAACCTTTTGCTCCTGAACGTAAAAATGGGATTCATCGGAGAACATTACATTTTTCCAGTCTGCAACAGTCCACTTAGCATGTGCTTTGGCCGACACTAACCGTTTTTTGCACATTGCTTGGGTCAAAAGTTGTTTTTTAGCCGGTCCGCGAGCTTTCCGTTCAGCATCAAGAAGTCGGCGTCTAACAGTTGTCACATGCAAATTCGTTCCACTGGCTGCAAGCTTCCGATTTAAGTCCACAGCACTTAATTTTGGATTCACTTTACTTGTTCTCACTAATAACCGATCCTGAGTCGCAGTGGCTTTTCTTTTATGACCACATTTTCCTTTCTTTGAGATGAAAAGAAACGAGTTTCTTGAAATTGTTTTAATATAGCATTCACTGTCCCTAGTCCAACGCCACACTCTGAAGTTATTTGTCGTGTCATACTGGTATACTCAGAGAGAGAAACAATTTTTGAACGTTTTCTTGTAGTTACATCCATTGTTACAATATATTACGTAAACACACAAAAACTACGAGGGCTATTCAGAAAGTAGGGAACGTTTTGTAAATAAACAAAAACTATGTAAAAGAAAAATTTTTTATCATATACATCTGAAAGAGTGACTAAAATACTACTTTTCTACATAGTCACCAAGCAAATTGAGGCACTTGTCATAGCGGTGGACAAGCTTCAAAATTCCTTCGTCATAGAAATCCGCCGCCTGCGACCGCAGCCACTCAGTGACGCGCGCCCGGAGTTCCTCGTCGTCGTCGAAGCGCTGTGTTGCTAGCCAGTTCTTCATTCTTGGAAACAAGTGAAAATCACTCGGTGCAAGATCAGGACTATAGAGTGTATGAGGGAAACCTCCCATTTGAATGAATCAAGGAGTTCTTTTGTGCGGTTTGCCGTGTGAGGTCGGGCATTGTCATGAAGAAACAAAATTTTTGACGACAACTTTCCTCGGCGCTTGTTTTGAACTGCTCTCCTAAGGTTGCGCAATGTTTGGCAGTACCGATCAGAGTTTATTGTTGCACCACGCTCGAGAAAGTCAATGAGCAGCACACCATGCCTGTCCCAAAACACAGTAGCCAGAATCTTCCTTGCTGATTTTTGTGCGGTTTGCCGTGAAAACCGCACAAAAATCAGCAAGGAAGATTCTGGCTACTGTGTTTTGGGACAGGCATGGTGTGCTGCTCATTGACTTTCTCCTTGATTCAAAACTCCTTGACAAAAGAACTCCTTGATTCATTCAAATGGGAGGTTTTCCCTCATCCACCCTATAGTCCTGATCTTGCACCGAGTGATTTTCACTTGTTTCCAAGAATGAAGAGCTGGCTAGCAACACAGCGCTTCGACAACGACGAGGAACTCCGGGCGCGCGTCACTGAGTGGCTGCGGTCGCAGGTGGCGGATTTCTATGACGAAGGAATTTTGAAGCTTGTCCACCGCTATGACAAGTGCCTCAATTTGCTTGGTGACTATGTAGAAAAGTAGTATTTTTGTCACTCTTTCAGATGTATATAATAAAAAAATTTTCTTTTACATAGTTTTTGTTTATTTACAAAACGTTCCCTACTTTCTGAATAGCCCTCGTATATATGAATTTGTTATAAAAAAATGTAATACACTTGTATAAACCACTTCTTTTGTCAGGAAATTGCTATAGAGACAAAGAACAACTTCACACTGCACATACAGCTTACAGAATATGTGTGGTTAGCAGTGTAGCCACAACATAGAAAAAAGCAAAAAAAAAATTCCCTGGGTATGGATTAATTTGCTTGCTACTGTATGTGCTGTAAAATGTGTAATGTTATAAAGTAATTTTGTGCATTATGTGGTTAAAACAAATAAAATAAAACCAGATGACAGGAGTGTGACCACCAGATACATGCCAGTGACCAGGGAGCCCCTTGGTTAACCTTCTTCTTCATCCTCTTTAATGGTTTGAAGATTAAAAGCTGTTTTTTTTTTTTTAATAATTGGTAATCCGTATCATTTAGAATAACCTGTTTGTTCTTTTTACCCAATGTTGTTACTTGTTTATGGGGCTTGCCTGCCATTAAAGGTCAGTGCAAGTGGCTTCTATAAAAAAAATTTCAGGTTCAATTGTTAGTCAGGTCTGAATATATATTTTTATCACTCATTCGAACTGAATTGTCTGCATTGGCATTAATGTACAAACGATTTAGGGGAAAAGCAAAAACGTATTTGTGACTTGAAGTATACAAAGTTGTGTATGGATTCAAGAAGGCTACATTTATTTTTATGTAATTACTGCCAATCAAATGTGACTCAGTAATGTTATTTAATCTGCAGGTGATTCATTAAACGGTTTTAATAATTTAGTTTAATTCTGTATAACATTGATACTTTAATTTCATTGTTACTAATTTTATTTCGTTCATGTGCGCCTTTGTGGAGTTTCACTGATATTGTTTTGAATTAGTCACCTAATTGGTTTTGAAGTAGTCGGTGTTAATTTTTATCATATTTTAACAATGACAAATAAATTTATGACAATCTATGAATTTTAAACATTGCAAAATGTTATTTTGGATTTTATAATAATAAATTTGATTTATGTTCTATTTTTTTTCATGTATAAGATTTAGCTTTTGCCTTAGTCTTGATTTGTATCCTTGTGCAATAAATAACAGATTTGCTTTGTGTATTTTTACTTTCTCTTGCCTATATGAATATATAGGAAGGAAAGTATTGTTTTCATGTCGATTTTTCGAAATCGAGTTTTCACCGGATCTATACGTTTTCAGACCCCCTGAACCCAAAAAACATGTTTTTAGCGATTGGTCTGTGTGTGTGTGTGTGTGTGTGTGTGTGTATACAAAATATCTCAAGAACGGAATGTCGTACGAACTTGAAACTTAAGTTACATACCCTTACCGGACCCGACACGAACATTTTCATCAAAATCGGTCAACCGGAAGTAGTAGTTTATTCGTGTAATTTTTCACTTTTTTGCGATTTTCTCAAAAACGGGTCCTACGATTTTTTTAAAAATCGCCTGATTTACTCAATTTTTTATTCTCTACAAGATAGAGTAGGTGTCATGTTTTCTGAAATTCTTGGTGAGGGTGTTTTTACGTAACAAAAGTGTTTCTTTAAGATTACGGCTTAAATATGTATTATAGCGCAAAAATTTATAAATAAAAAATGTAGAGAATTTAAAATTCTACAACTTTTATTTCAAACATTTTTTTCTATAACGCTTAGTTTAGCAGTAATTAGCGATTTTCTGATTTTTTCTCACGAAAACCTGTGAAAAATCAATTTTTTCAAGATTTCGGCCTTAGAATGCATTTTACGACAAAAGTGTATAATAAATTTTATAGGAAATAAAAAGATCTACAACTTTTATTTAAAGCATTTTTCACTACAGAGCCTAGTTTAGCGTGCAAGAGTGATTTTCTATATTTTTAAGTCAAACTGAGTTCGATTTTCATTTTGCATCTCTCAGTCATGATTAAAATAAGGTTATATTTTTAGAGGTTAGTTATTTGTTTATTTCTAATGTTTTATTACCAATGTTAGGTTATATTGTTAATTATTTGCATTGGCAAGAGAAAGTTGTGTGAGTGTTTCACACCAAATTTTTCTAATACAGACAGAGTTGCTAGAAATAAAAAAATCTGGTGTGAAACACTCACACGACTTTCTCTTGCCAGTGCAAATAATTAACAATAAACCTAATATTAGTAATAAAACATTAGAAATAAACAAAAAAATAACCTCAAAAACATAACCTTATTTTAATCATGAGTGAAAGACGGAAAATGAAAATCAACCTCAGTTTGGCCTAAAAATACGGAAAATCAATCTTTCACGCTCAACTAGGCTCTGTGGAGAAAAATGCTTTAAATAAAAGTTGTAGGTCTTTTAATTTCCTATAAATTTTATTATATACACTTTTGTCGTAAAATGCATTCTAAGGCCGAAATCTTTAAAAAATCGATTTTTCACACGTTTTCGTGAGAAAAAAACAGAAAATCGCAAATTACCGCTAAACTAAGCATTATACAAAAAAATGTTTGAAATAAAAGTTGTAGAATTTTACATTCTCTACAATTTTTATTATGTAACGTTTTGCGCTAAAATGCATATTAAAGCCGCAATCTTAAAAAGAAAATGTTTTTACGTGAAAACAGCCTTACCCAGAATTTCAGCAAACATGGCGCCTACCCTGTCTTGTAGAGCATAAAAAATTGAGTAAACCAGGCGATTTAAAACAAAATCGTAGGACCAGTTTTTGAGAAAATCACAAAAAAGTGAAAAATGACACGAATAAACTACTACTTCCGGTTGACCGATTTTGATGAAAATGTTCGTGTCGGGTCCGGTAGTGGTATGTAACTTAAGTTTCAAGTTGGTACGATGTTCCGTTCTTGAGATCTTCCGTTCTTTGGGTTCAGGGGGTCTGAAAACGTATAGATCCGGTGAAAACTCGATTTCTTTAAAATCGACATGAAAACAATACTTTCCTTCCTATATATTCATATAGGCAAGAGAAAGTAAAAAAGTTGTCTATGAAGTATTTTGTTTTTTTTTTGTTTGTATCAGGCACGATATCATGTATCTGTTTTACTCCTGACACATCTCACTTGATCAGTGCTAGTGAAGATGGTTCTATAGCTGTATTTAAAACTGGAAGTTGGCTGATGGAAAAATTGTGGAAAAGTGCTCACAAAGGAAGTGGTTGGTATTTCTTTCCTTTTAATTATGGCTAATTTAAGGTTAGTTTTATAAAATAAAATAATATACTGTCCATGGCCCAATGATTAGAGCACTAAACTATATTGCACTGCAAAGTGGAACATTTCTGGCGTGGGTCTGCAAATTATTACACATTAAAACCCACTGATTTTATATTGTATACATTTGGAACTGAAGCAGTTGATGCAACTTAAAAATAAAAATAAAGAAGAGTTATTTTTTTATTTGAAATTAGCATTGGGTTGACAAAATGTGTACAGTTCAGCCTTCCTTAGTTTATTCGTACTATCAACAAACCAAAGCCAGCTACTACAGGGTGCACGCTAGAGTGAACGACTTTATGGATGACGTATTCCTGTTAAGTTAACTATGTTTTAAATTATAAGTACTTACAGTACTTAAAACATCAGTCATAATATGATATAGGCCTAACAATTTCATTTTTAAAAATACTTTTAAAAGTATACTGTATTTAAATACTTTTGGAAATATTTTGTTGTTACTTTTTAATCAGCGTGTATTCATTTTTACATAATGCGCATGCTCAGTGACGTCATTATTTGTTTACATTAGGAGCAAACTAAGAAAGGCTGGACTGTACATACTAATATTTGCAGTTTTTTTAGGTGTACAAGTTCTTGAACATGACTATTATTGCCAAGTGCTTGTTAGAAACTTAAGGAAAACCTTACAATGTTCTAAGTTGTGTGATTTGGGATTAATTCAGAAATTTTAAAAGTATAAATAGATGCAATATATTTACTTTATTTGTTTGGTGTTAAGTTCTTGTAAGTAATCTGTTCTTGTTACTTCATAAACAAGCTGATTGATCATATAATATTGTCAGTTGATTGTGTGCTGTGCAACTGTTAATTTTTGTTCTGGCCATTTTATATCAGCTTTTGACTAATTTTACACATTTCTGGAAGTTATTTTTGTGGCGCCCTCTTAGCAGTCTTTCACTGATGGCTTTTTTCTTTTATTCTTCATGGAAGCCCTCGAGGTTAGTACTCAGTAGTCTGAACTTGGCTTGATCCATTGTGTTTTTTTGATTTATTCCAATTTTCTCAGTATATTTTTTGACTTCATTTAGTTACTTAACCAATTTCTTAGGTTTATTGTTTAAAATTTTAAAAATTATTTTGTCAACCATTTGCTATTCATTCAATACAGGTGTCTGTAGAATTTTAGCCTTTATTTTCTGATCGTTTCAATTCCTTATACAAAAATTTGTCTAATCGTTGTTTGTCTTCCTTAAACAATTCTCTTCTTCATAACCTGTAGGCTACTGGTCATCTATTTTCAGACCCAGTATCTTGTGGAGGATCTTTCTCTCATATTTCTCTGCTTCTCTTGGACCAGCTTTCCTAGTCATTGTGAAGTATCGACTCGTGTAAAGAATTGTAGGTTTTATCACAGTATTATAATGTCTGATCTTGGCTTGTGTGTTTCTTCTTGTAAGTTTTTTGAAGAGCAACATCTGTTAATGATAAATAATGTTATTTTTTCTCAATTTTTACCGTGCTAAAGCCATAATACTGTGGCTTTGGAAATCTAGAAATAAATGCAGGAGACGTAGTAGGGCAGCTTTGTATTTTCCACGCTGTATAATGTACAAAGATATAGTAAATACGTTTCTTGATGTTTTAGAACACTTTTCTGTCATATTGTAACTTTTATCACTCTAGATAGCATCCGTGTACCATTTTTGTACAGTAATTTTTAAAGCAATGAGATCATGTTGTCATCATTTGTTTATGTGTTAATGTTAATTTTGTTCATCTTGGTGTCTCCTAGCGTGGCTTTAAATGGTAGTGATATTTTATATTGTTTAGAAGAAAGTAATTGTGATTTATTTGTAATTTATCACTTACAGCTTAACAAACAAGAGACCTAAATCACAACACAGAGCCAATTGACTTTTGTTAATCGTATCCTGCGTTGTCACGTTGTGGTCCCGCTATAAATTACTTTCTAACAAAAAGTCAGCTGGAGTTCGGTGGAACAGTGTGTGACTTAGTGAAGGGGTAACCTCACACCCAACCTTGGCTGTTATTGGCTAGATCTCATCTGCAGTCTTTAGTTCGTTAGGGTATCGTTTTTATAGTCATTGAATAAGTATATTCAGATTTTAACCTTCATGGTATCATCTTTCTTTTTTTTTGACAAAAACCTAGTTTTTGGTTAAACATATATAAAAATAAAAGTAAAAACAACATTATTATATGATGATTGATTTCTTCACACAGAATTAAATATTACAATGCAAAAGAATCACATTACCCAACTTAAAATGCGAAAATGTTATGTTATTGTTAATTTGCAAAAAACTTATTTTGCACCAGTATGTTAAGTTTTAAATTGCCTTAATGTTTTTTTGTTTTCAATGGAATGAATAAAAATTTAAACTTTTTTTATTATTTATCTTCCCTAATTAAGTATAAAAAATTACTTTATTTTATATTATATCAATTTATTAAATATTAATATTTAATAAAACCTATCATGTATACTTTTTTTAATGAAGTTTATTTTATAAAATTATTAAAAGCCATCAGAATTGTCAAAGACTATAAGAACACTTAACTGTTCGAGAAGCACTTTTGTGGCTTTACCACGTCATCAGCTATATTCAAACGTACACATATTATTTTAGAGATATTAACCTCCTCTGTATGTCATGGCAGTATTACAGAAACCCTGTAGTTTTCTGTAATATTTCAATATGCAATGTTGTACATTATTGTAAAGTAAACTACCAAGATGATGTTGCTAGCTGTTTAAATTGAGTAGTATTGTAATATACCCATGTGCTGCATTTTTTTCTAGTACTATATTTAAGGTGTTAAGAATAAATTTCCAAATAACTATGAATGTGTATTCTGAAAGAATCTATCATTGGGCCGGCCTATTGGCGTAAAGTTAGCACCACTGGCTTCTACGCCGGGGTTCCGGGTTTCTATTCCCGGTCAGTTTGGGCATTTTTTCATCACTCATTTTCATTATCATCATTATCCATTGACTGCATTAGCTGAAATTGTAAAACAATCAGATGTAAAACAAAAAAAAAGTTAAAGAATCTTGTTAAACTAGTTTAGAACAAAAGTTTTGGAAACTTTCTGATTAGTGAATTTGTATTGGTTTTTAAAGAAATAATTTTTAAGTTAAAAACTATTGTTATCCAGGTGTAACATATGTAGCAGTTCATCCATCTGGTAAAATGGCATTATCATTGGGGAGAGATCAAACTCTTCGTACTTGGAATCTTGTTAAAGGAAGACCAGCATATACAACAAATCTTTCAAGGTATGAAAGGCAAGATTACTGAAACCATAGGTTAACAATTTTTAATTGAAATGTAGCCCTTGTTATGCATATAGATTGGGAGCTGTCCCATTAATCCAATGTTTTATTCATTCAACACACACAATCAGTGGTTGTCCAGTAAGTGAGCGTACACTCAAGGTGAGATAAGTAGTGGCTGTATTATTCGTGTGGAATAGAAGAGGCAGGTTTATACATTAACTATGAAACGGCACCGTCCGTATTTCTTCTTTTTTTGTAACCTAATGGAGCAACTAGATTAACTATGCAACTTATAGCAGCCTGTTATTAAGCACAGTGAAAAATACAGTAAATAGGTTTATGTTTTTGAAAAGATGGATCTCTGTAGGACTGAAAAGTTTTAAGGGTAATTCTTTAATACTGTCATCAGTTACTATTATTGTTTATTTATTTCGATATTCAGAAAATAAATCAATTTATTTCATGTAACTTGAAAATCTAATAGTTTTAACAGTATATTTTAAAATCTTTCATTATTATTACTGCAGGACAACAAATTGGTGGTAATTTTATAATTTTCATTTGTCCATTCGTCTGTCACACCCAGATGTTAAAAACTACAAAAGGTAGCAACAAGCGGTTTTTGGATTCGTTATCTACACAAAAAGTAAGTGGCCCTAAATTTAATTAATTGGGTTTGAAGTTCCCGACTTTACTGAAAGTGGTCCAAAACCTGAAGTCAAGAAATCAAAGTCAGAATTTGGAAACAAAAATAGTGTCATTTGATCCCTCTTAAAGAGTAGATACAGAAATCATTAGGTTTGACTTTCCAGTTTCGACTGAAAGTTAAGAAATCTAAGTCTATTTGGATACAGAAGTAGTGTCATTTGACTCCACTTAAAGAGTAAATACAGAAATCATTAATGGTTTTTACCATAAATCAAAGGTAGGCCCCTAAGCCTTTTTAAAAATTGCCACAAGCCATGAGATGTGTCGTCTCATAAAAGGGATTTTTTGTTTAATTTAGTCTTGTTACCTTATTAATAAGTAAAATTATATTTTTGTTTCTAACTCGTGTTAAAATATTTATAATTACAAGTATAGATTGCTGTTGCTAAAATATTATTTTTATTCTTTTGTATTATAACGGAGAGAACTTAGCCTCTGGTACCAGCTGAGGTTAAATGATCACCAAAACCACCTAGCATTGAAGAAACTGTCTCAAAAGGTATCACATCCTTGATTTTAGACCAACATTTGTAATCCATATAAGATGTGAAGAAATAAAATCCAACATTTATCTTTGTCAGTCATCTTAAATAAATATATTACTACAAATTTCTAAGTAAACTTTTCTTCTTCTCTTTTAAATCATACTGTCGTTAATAAGTATCTATTATGCTTCCTTACTTTTATTTTGCTTGTTATTAACTTTTTATTTTACTTAGGCAAAGTAACTGCAAAGGGTGTTTACTTCACTCATGTTACTTTTATTTTTCATAATGATTTGTTTAAAGCCAGAATGTAAATGCTGATTTTAAATAGTTAAACAAATTAATAAAAAATAAACATTTTATGAAAACTAAAACTGTATAAAATGAAGCAGTTTGTATTGTACAGATTTTGCTGTACAGAAGGGAAAATTTGTTTTTGAAGTAAGCCACAACAGAACAGATTGCTTTCCTCATGTAATGAACTGCAAAATTTTCAGACTCTGAACAGTATTGCAAATGTTAATATTCTACTGGTTTTATTAGTGGCTAGCAAAATGGAAATTTTAGTGTTTGATTTGTTTCCCCTTTTTCCTGTATTACTAAATTTTTTAACTTAAGACTAACAGAGTTCATTTAATTGGATTAACACTATGTTTTATTTACAGATGTAAAACTGTTATGGACTATGTTGTTTGGTCAGATAATGGTGAATACTATGCAGTACCAATGAATACTACACTAGAATTATTCAGTGTAAACACTGGTGGTGTTTCTCAAGTATTCAAATTTAAATCAAAGGTTACGTCTGCATTATTTATTGATGTAAGTGTTAAGATTTATGACTG
This sequence comes from Catonia carolina, assembly GCA_035578175.1. Classification (NCBI taxonomy): domain Eukaryota; kingdom Metazoa; phylum Arthropoda; class Insecta; order Hemiptera; family Achilidae; genus Catonia; species Catonia carolina. The sequence continues at coordinate 48,874,009 of JAQMRL010000001.1, forward strand.
CAACGAAAAAGGTTTAGATCTACTTTAGTTTAGTTGATTGAGATTCTGGTAAATTAATTTCAGATATGTCTTGTAGTCATAGCAAACATTTATTTATTAGTACTCCTTTTTATAACAGATGGTCAGAAGTGATGAGCTCCAAGAACTGATTAGTTTTTCTTGGAGTTGAGAGCTTTTATTTACTAATTCAGATAAGGTAAAGAACATACTCTTTTAATTGAGGTAAATTGCAAAAAATTAAAAAAAAACTGTAAGGATTGTGCAGAATGTACAGTATTTGCACAATTTTGTACAAAATATTTGTTATTCAAAGTGCAAATTCCTCTCTTTTAATCCACGGACCTTCTCTTTTTGCTGTATTTTAGTAGGATAAAGTAACCTATTGTGATTGTGCTAAACATTTTATGCATGGATTTCAACTGATCTAAACGTGTAATGATATCTGAAGCCAAAAAATGGATTTAGTTTAAAAATTAAAGTTGTAATGCATAAATCAAATTTTTACAAAAACAACTCTTAAAAGTACACTTCCCTCATTTACTGCAGTTTCTGGGGTTTTTAACACAGTAATGCTAGAAGACACTTTAACCCATCAAAATAAAATATCTTTATATAGTTTCATACTATTTTTTATTTTACTACATAAAATTGTTAGATGTCAGTTGAGTTAATGATTGAGTTCATCAAACTTTACAAAAAAACACCACTGGTGGTAAAACAAATTTTCTGATTATACTGATTATTTTCTGATTATTACTGTAATAAGTATTCATTAAAAAATAACTGTGTATTATACAGAGTGATTTTTTAGTCCTGTTACCCAATTGTTAATGTCTGGTAATATTTTTCTAAAAAAAATAAATTTTGTTTTGTGACACTAAGTTGGTAGCCCTACTCAACCAGTATGGATATGGCAGTGTGAATTGATTCTCCTTGAGCTGTGTAAAATTTTGTGCCATTTCCAGTCGTGCTACGAACAGAATGTCTTTTATCCTAAAACAATCTCTTGTTTAAATCTGGAGGCTGAAGCTCTAGAACCAATCGTATGTGATACGGATACAATTTCAATTTTTTAGCAGCTTTCTGAGCACTCGAACATGACAAATCAACATGCGAGGAAAGTTTTTGTAAACTTTTCCATGGAGAATTGAGCAATCTTGTTTTCACATTCTCTTAACGTCATCTGTCAAGAGAGTTGGTCGACCACTACGTTTTCTGCTGCAAACAATACCTGCCTCTAAAAATCAGTTAGTTAGCCTAGAAATTGACTAGAATAGAGTGGAGGAACGCCAAAAAATTTAATTTTAAATTATTCTTTTACACTCGCATACGATTTTGTAGCAAAATATTGTTCAAGAACGAAAACCCGTTGTTCTAGGGTAAAAGACATTCTGTTCGTAACACAACTGGAAACAGCACAAAATTTTACGCAACTCAAGGAGAATCAACTCAAACTGTCGTATCTATACTGGTTGAGTAGGGCTACTAACTTTGTGTCACAAAACAAAATATCCCTTTCTTAGAAAAAAATTACCAGACATTAACAATTGGGTAACAGGACTAAAAAATCACCCGGTAGTTTAATCAATCTTAGTAGAATTTTTCCATTTTCTGTTTAAACTATATAAAAAAATCTGTCCATTTATTCAACCTTTACGTTTCTGCTGCTAACTATACTCTATTTCTTTTAAGTTAAGAACTACTATAAGCAACATTTTACCAGGTAAGGTTGGATCTGCTGTGTCTACGTTACGTGTAACCGGATGGCTGGTGCCTTTTGCCCGCTTTCATTTCTATATACTGCAAAAAAATTCCAATACTGTACATTTCAGTAGATGCTGTACTAGCAATTGAATCAGTCCTTTGTTTAAATTTATTTCTTTATTTATTCTAACCTAATTGTTGTGGACAAAGTTTGTTTGTTCTACCATTCAGTAAGAAAGGAAAAGATTCGTAATTGATCGTCTAAGAAAGTTACGATAATTGACTTTATTACAATAATTGAAGTTTTACGGGTGTAGAAGAATTACAAGAAGGTTACAGTACTTTATTTACAATTAACAACCTTAAGTCTAGTTACAGATAAATTTTTATAATACAAATTATAATAATAATGTCTGCCCATAACAGACAGGTGGAGTGTCGAATTATTTACATTCAATCTGTTCAGGGGCTAAGATAAATAGTTCTGTTTCTTATCACATGGTCAGCCAATTAAATGACTGAACCATTTAAGAACAGAAGAGGTAGAGGTGCAAACGACACTAATCAGAGTTATTTTCTCTGAAAGTAATGAATTTCAGTATACAAGCCAGACCCTGTGGTGAATGAAGTGAAGGTGTCATTTGTGGAGTGGAAAATATGTGCTTTTCATAGGGCCCGGCATGTTGATAAGTGTACTTTTCCACTCAGTGAGGAAGGCAATCGTAAACCACCTCACTTCTCATTTTACTTAGTAAAACCTCTACAGGTTCAAACCAGCCTACAGGCTGATGACCTAAACAACAACAACAATAATAATGTAAATTAATTATTACAAAATTAACAATTGTAAATTTCCTGTATAATGAACATAAACTTTTTTGAATGGATCGCGCTACGTAATATTTTTTAAACTGTTTTGACTAGGTCTCAACTTAGCTGACATAATGTATAGCAGAGTTAAAAAAGTTCTAATTAATAAATTAAGAGTTGGTCTACTTTATGAGTACCAATTTTTATTTTTGGTAGTATGCGTGAAATTATGTTCATTGGAAAGTTAAATGTCATTCCATTCAATTTATTTATATTGTGTCAAATAATTGTTTAGAGAAGTAAACATCTGTGTTTTAAAACTATTGATATTTTTATGTATTCTATTTTGTTTTCAGGATAAAGTTTTATGTGTTGGTGAAGACAATGGTGAATTGAGCGGTCAGTGTGTTGAAACTGGTCTTGAATTGTGGAGATTGACAGGTGATGAGAAAAGGATACGTGGTATTGCTGTTCATAAAAAATACCTAGTTACTGGTTTCAGTAATGGCACAGTTGCTGCCTACAAAATGCCATCGTCAGCTGAAGCCCCGTCATTGATTACTACTGCTAATGCGGGCGGTCGTTTAACATGTCTTACAATATTCACCAATGAAGATGAAGTTGTTAGGTTGGTAGATTGTGTTAATCCATGTATTTAAGTGTCCATTCAAAGTCAAGCCAGTCCTATAATCGTAGTTTAAACTTTTAGTTAATTGTCAGCATTTTTCACTATGAAACTTCTCTTTTGGTTCTTTGTATAACCCCATAGTGGAGAGAATACATGAGTGAGCTCATACCACTGTTTAATTTAGTCAAATCCACACAACCAAATCACTCATGTATCACCATTTCCAGACATCTGCTTTTGACAGTAGATGTTATACCCAAATATTGCACGAGCAGGCATTTATAGGTTAGATTCGGTAACTGATACTGAATTTCACTTGCAATTGAAATCCCAGAAAAATGTTTCAAAGAATTTTATTTGGTGGTTTTGTTCGTTTGTATATAAATTTGTATTTATAAATATTAAATTTTTCCAACAGCCACTTCTTTTAAATTATTATGTACTTCCAAAATTTCCATATTATTATCTATATTAGTTATAACATGTTTAACATAAAATGTTCAGCTACATTTGAAATATCTAACTTTGTGATTTTATATTGTGCTCTAATATGTTCATTGAATTGAATTTTAAATGTTCTTTTGGTCTTGTATTGAGTTAAATTATTTAATTTGCAGTCACTGCATTTATTTTTATTGCTACAAAAATTAAATTTATCCATAAGCAAACAATAATATAGTTTGTACTTGTTTTTATTTTGTTATGACTGCACTGTGTACTGTAGTAAATTATACAAGATAACTTTTTTTAAATGATTGATTGATTTTGGTCTTCTAAGATTAACAAGTGAGGCAAGAATTATAATATAAGCTAATGAAGATACTAGCATTAAAACTGATGTTAATTCTAACTGTTGTTTTCTGTTAATTCTTTCCAGAAAAAGGAAACTTCAAGAAGAAATTACTTCTAAAGAAGAAATAAAGCAAAACGGCAAAACTGAGATTGAAATAGTTCTAAAAAATAATCCCTCTTCTGTTAAGTGTGTACCTAGAGACCAATCATGGCACATTAAAAAAATAAAGAAAGTCAAACGGTAATAGCTTTATAATTTATATTTATTTATTTTTTATTTTGTTATGATTGCACTGTGTACTTTGTAAATTAAACAAGATTACTTTTAAAAGATTACTAGGTTGATTTTGGTCTTCCTTACTCAATATGTTACTGTTTAATCCATCAGTAGTTGTTATGTAATTATCATCAAGTAAATTATTCCTCTCTTTTTGTATAATCTGTCACCTTGTTTTTCTCATCAGTCAAACTCGGCATTGATGGCTGAGATTAAAAAAATATTTTACAGATTTACAACTTATTTTTTATAAACTAGTTGATAAGATCAAAGTCTGGTAATTGGCACTTGTGGGGGGAACTAATACAGAATTTGTTCCAACATTAAATGCTAGTTAATGCTTGCTGGTACCCATACTAGACAGAGCCGTTTTCATGTGCAGTTAGTCAGTTCTTGTCAGCAAATCCTAATTCCATGAGTCCTTGTCTCAACCTCTGGGCATGTAAATTGTTGTTACGTAGCACAATGGAAAAGGACGATAGATGGTAATCCTTACTAGTCTGGGTGCCAAACAGCTAATAATAGGGTAACCTTGTTTTGAGGTATGAATAAAATGTTTTGACTGTTTTTGAATGCTTATGTTATGTAGATTTCAAATCCGATTGATGCCACTCCACCAGAGTTGAGTATTTTGAGTAATTCAAGATGGCGTCCAAGATGGCGCTCGAGATATTGAAAATATTTTTCTGAAGCGATATCAACTTGTGGTATATCATTATATATGTTTTTTAGGTCAAAGAGTACGAATATAAAGTCCAATTTTACCTACAGTTAATGGGAAAAATGTTATTGTCAAACTGTACCGTGTCACGGCTCATTTGCCGTGGTTGTTTTTGCTGCGCTTGCCGGCTCCACTGCAGCACTCAAAGCCTGCCTGCCTGTTATTTTTTTGGCTAGTTTTTTAGGTCAAGGAATCAAAATAGAATGTTAATTTTGGTAAAAAAATTAATGCAAGGGTGTTACTTACTAAACTTTATTGAACAAAATTGAAAAAAAAAATAGCGTATTATTGCTTTAAACGAGAAATTAAGAAACTGTTTTAATTTTTAACTTTACGGATACTAAAGTCTAAATAAAAAAGATACATTTCATATTGTCACCTAATTTCAAGCTAACATAGTGGTAAAGTTCAAATGAAACTAAAATTTTTCCTCAGAGTCACTTTCATTAATTGCTTGAGCTATTTTGGTATGCGGATTACAGCATTTTTCCCCTCCATATAAGCATTGACACATTAAGCTACATGAAATGTTATTTGCCCTACAATTACATCTCATAGTTATGCAGTGTTGTTCAGATCTGCACGAACACTTCGTCATTTTTAAAATGTAGTCTGGTGCAATTGGAGTATTTTGTGGAATCGCAATGGGAAAAAGCTCTTTGTTCAATTCATCTCTTTGCCAGCCGAATGATGTTGGATCTGGGCAAAGGAATAATGGACTGTTTGCAGATAACCACAAAATAGTTTGATAGTGAGCTCCCCTTACATTTTCGGCAAAGCATTCCCTAGTGGGTGGTAATGAAGAAAATGAAGGAGCTCGTAGTTGCGCTTGGCCAATTTTCTTTGCCCAATCAGAAATTCTCACCTCTGTCATATCAGTAGCACTTTCAATTCCGTAACAAGAAGCAATAAATTCTGTGCATTCCTTTATTACCTCTGTCATGCAGCTCTCTTCATTGCCCAATTTTCGTAACTCTTTACCAGTCTGAAGACACTTAATAACTTTTTGCTTTCCTATCCCATGGAGTGAGACAACAGAACCACAGCCAGACAGGGCATGAGCAGCTAGCAGACTTGAAATTATGTCCTTGTATTTTGAAACGGTTTCCTTAATATCTGCTGATGCTCTTCCTGGTTTTAGCGATATCATGCAAACTTCATTTGTCATGCCTAGTCGATGGTAGTAGTACAATAGTAAAACGAATAGGTCAGTGTCGTCACATATAACATGAACAGTTTCATTTTCTCTTCCATCATATTCAGCTGCTGAATCATTTTAATGTCCACCTCTTCGTATTCTGTTTTCAAATCAGTTCTCTGAGTGAGATTTCCCCAATGTATTTGAACTGGCGTGGTATCTTGTCCAGTAACAACCGAACGGTTCTCAAATGGGACATTACATACATTTGTAAAAACGTAGTTGCATAAAAGCTTTATCAGTTGGTGTTTGTTATCATTATTTGACAGCTTTACGTTCTGTGGGGGAAGTAGTGTCCTTTCAGTAATTATAAACTTCCTTGATACTCGACTTCCTTTCCACGACTCACTCTTGTTGCACTCTTAATGCTGTAGTCATGGTATCTGTCAAACACCAGGTGGACATGGGCATCTTTTAGCTTGTCAATGATTTTTTCCATGAAATGTTTCAGGAAATCACATACATACCCTCCTACAGGCCAGTGCACAACCCACAGAAAAGCACAACTGTCAATGATTATTAGTGTAGGTGACTTACTTCGTCTGACAGACTGCGACACACTCATAGTGTTCATTAATGCAGACTTACTAACAGCCTCTCTCATGGTCCCATCGTCTTTAAACATGGATGGAGGCACAGAAGCTAGTTCGTATTTCAACATATCAGTCATTTTTATATCTCTATTTGCTTGGAGGGCTATTATTTTTGAATACAAAAGTGAAGCATCCTTATTCATTGCGGTTTGAAGTAAACTACTAGTGTTTACTCAACTACTTTCAAAACTTGGTTATGTTGTTGTTTCCATACAGCTGATTGACAGCAACTAGCCAAAAAAAATAACAGGCAGGCAGGCTTTGAATGTTGAGTGGAGCCGGCAAGCGCAGCAAAAACAACAACGGCAAATGAGCCGTGACACGGTACAGTTTGACAATAACATTTTTCCCATTAACTGTAGGTAAAATTGGACTTTTTATTCATACTCCTCGACCTAAAAAACATATATAATGATATGCCACAAGTTGATATCGCTTCAGAAAAATATTTTCAATATTTCGGGCGCCATCTTGAATTACTCGAAATGCTCAACTCTGGCAGAGTGGCATCAATCGGATTTCAAATCTACATAACATAAGCATTCAAAAACAGTCAAAACATTTTATTCATACCTCAAAACAAGCTTTTCAAGATGGCACCCAGACTATACAGACAGTTCCCTGGTCCAACAGGTTAGGGATTGAATGTGGGTTAACAACCCTTCACTGTAAAAAATATGAAACCAAAACAACAGCTTTGGATGTTGGACAGGAATTATGGATGTGGCTGTTTCGACATGGAACATGAAGGCCATGTTGCATGGTCCAAGGTTTCCACATTCCATGTTGTAGCATGGTAAAAAAAAGGAGATATGTGATAAGATTTTAAAGTAGAAGATTGATATAATTATTATGTAAGAAAGTGAAGCATGGACAAGTATGAAGTCACATGAGTGAAAAATCCAGACAGCAGAGATAAAATTTTTGGGACGAACAATAGCGTGTAGTTAATTGTATAGAAGGTTGAAGAAGGTTGTTGAAGAAGGTCTACAGCATCTAGTGAGCAAAATAGCCACAGTAAGTTGCAAATATGGCTTTGATATCAACAGTAAGAAAACGAAGTTCACGTTGATCTCCAAGCACAGAAACGACAATGCCAAAATTTTCGTCAATAACCAGCAATTAGAACGTGTGAAACACACAATGTACCTGGGAACAATGATAAATGAAAATTGGGATATGGTACAGGAGATTAAATATCGCATAGCAAGGGCAACAGCTGCTTTCAATAAAATGAACAGAGTTTTCAGGAGCCATGATCTTACCATTGAAACGAAAATCAGACTTTTGAGGTGCTACATCTTCTCGATTTTGCTGTATGGAGCAGAGGCATGGACATTGAACAAGAGTATGATTAAACGTATAGAAGCCTCTGAATTGCGGTTGTACCGGAGAATGCTTAAAATATCATGGACAGAGCGTGTAACAAATGAAGAAGCTCTGAGACGGATGAAGAAATCCAGAGAATTATTGAACACCATCAAGATCCGTAAACTTCAGTATTTGGGACACGTCATGCGAAATGAGTCCAGATACTCTTTGATACAGCTCATTGTGCAAGGGAAAATAGATGGAAGGAGAGGACCAGGAAGAAGAAGAATATCCTGGCTACACAACCTCAGGGAATGGACCGGAAAGACATCTGCTGAACTTTTCCGTATTGCTGTCAGCAAAGTGAAAATTGCCATGCTGGTCGCCAACATCCGAAACGGATAGCGCACTAAAAGAAGAATTATATAGACTAAGAAATGAAAATGTATGGTTGGAATTGGACATCGTAAACTTAAATGAAAAAATAAAAGAAAATTGTGAAGGTTGGAGGCAGCACATGGAAAAGATGTCAACTCAAAGGGTACCTCTGCAAGTCCAATAGTATGCTTTGAAGTGGAAGAGATCGATGTTAATGTACTCTGTGAGTTCGAAACAGAGGCTAGCCTTTTTTACAAAAAGGGTTAATTGATTCCTATTGTAACATATCGAAGAATGGTGTAATATTTTTACAAGTAGTATTATAATAAAAAGTCATTATGTAGTTTTTGTTTAATATATTTTCTTCATAAACTGTTACAAATTTATTAAATAGGTAAAAATAAAATTAATGAATATACGAGGGGGTACCCAAAAAAAACCGGAATTATTTTTTAAAACTATTTATTTTTAATTTTTTTACAAAAGAACCTTATCCCCTTCAAAATACTCTCCATTACAACTAATACATTTGTCCCACCGGTGCTTCCACTGTTCAAAACATTTTTTGTACTCCTCTTCAGTGATGGCTGCCAGCTCATCCGTCGTTTTTTTCTTGACATCATCAACGTTGTTAAATCGGAGACCTTTCATGCCCCTTTTCATGCGTGGGAACAAGAAAAAATCACACGGAGCCAGATCGGGTGAGTATGGTGCGTATGGTAGCAAAACCATGCCGTTTTTCGCCAAAAACTGGGTAACCGAGATTGCCGTGTGTGCAGGCGCGTTTTCGTGGTGGAAAAACCAGTCCCCTGTCTGCCACAAATTAGGTCTTTTACGACGAACGCTGTTTCGTAGTCTTCTTAACACTTCAAGATAAAAAGCTTGATTTACCGTCTGGCCTGGTGGAACGAACTCTGAATGGACAATTCCCCTCACATCAAAAAAACAAATCAGCATTGTTTTGATGTTCGATCTGACTTGACGACTTTTTTTTGGTCGGGGTGATAATGAAGTCTTCCATTGACTGGATTGTTGTTTGGTTTCTGGGTCGTACCCATAGCACCAAGACTCGTCACCCGTAATGATCTTTGATATGAAATCTGGATCAGTTTCAAGCTGTTGTTTCAAATCACTACACGTTTCAATTCGACGTTCCTTTTGAGTATCTGTCAGAACCCGAGGCACAAACTTGGCAGCGACTCTTTTCATTGTCAAGTCTTCTGTTAAAATGCGTTGGACTGAGCTCCAAGATAACCCACTAACCTGTGATATTTGGTCAATGGTCTGTCGTCGATCTGTTCGTACAATTTCTTTCACTTTCACAACATTTTCGTCTGTTCGGGAAGTCGACGGTCGTCCAGAACGAGGTTTGTTCTCAATCGACATGTCGCCATTTTTAAAGCGCAAAAACCACTCGTACACTTGGGTTTTTCCAATAGCGTCGTCTTTGTAAGCTGTGTAAAACATTACAACTGTTTCCGCGGCGTTTTTACCGAGCAAGAAGCAAAATTTCACAGCCGCACGTTGTTCATTAAAACTTGCCATCATGAAAAACGACACGAGCACAAAACAGCACTAGCGAGAACAATCACTGCACGAGAACAGAACAAGCAAGATCAACGAACAAAATGGCATTGAACTGGCAATGAGTAGCGCTACAAGCAGCCTAGTGGCGGGAATTTGTACTGCACAAGCTCCGCCCACAGCAGAGCTATTCCGGATACTTTTGGGTACCCCCTCGTATATGTTATTTACAAATAATTAACAATTTACAGTGTAATTACTACTCTATACATTAAGTATAATTTTTAGATTAATTCTAACTAATATAACTCAGATCTTATAACTACATGAATGATATTTTTATATGAATTCTTTTACCTACAAATTTTTAAACCTAATAGTCTAAGACAAACTTCCTCTACAGTATAATAAATGTCTGTAAAAATGTTTTGTGCACATTTTTATTTTGTTTTTGAGGAGTATGTCTAAAACTATCTTAAGAATATGTTAGGCATTCCTGAACAGTAGACTTGTAGCAAATCACTTAATTAGTTAAGCACCACAAAATTGTAGTCTTGAGATTCTCGCAGTAACCACTACTTTTGTGAGCTAAAATAATGTAGACTTACAAGTACTCTTCGAAATTGAACTACAAAAATTATCATTATAAAACTATTTAAATAATTTTTTGTAAAAATTTAATTTAGTTGTTTGAAGAGGCGGTATAAATTTGTAATCATTGTCAGATTTCTAAAGCTTTTAAGTGACTTATGATTTAATGCTACAGTAGAAGTTTGGTTATCCTGGATCAAACATTTTTAGTTTGAGCTGCTAATTTGTTCAGTCTTTTTAATTATTTACAATAAATGTACGCCAAGTACAAGGTGATAACTAGGAACATCCAACATGTGTTTATTTTAATCCTTGTACTTTCTTTATATTATAAACTGTTTATTAGAAGGATTTCTACTGTAAATGTTTGCATGTACTATTTAAACTAATTAGTTGTTGTTTAGGAGTACACTTCTGTAACAAGTAAATAAATAGGTTGAAAGTGAGTCTATAGTTAATAAGTGACGAGTCAGAAATATAGGATTTTCCCACGTCTGTTCTTTTATCTACTTCAACTGCTCCAACTCGAGGAATCTAATGTTCATTTTCTGTTTAGTGTTTATTGAAAAATTAATTAAATTATAAAAGTAAATATCTACAAGGTGTGTCCGGAAGTATTGCAATTTTTTGTGCTGATGCTTAAAGTGGTCGCCGAGCATTCCGACTAGTTGGGTTAATTGGTGGGGGGGGGGGGACTCTCAGCTTCAAAGCAATGCCTGTGCGGCTGTTCCAAGTTGGGGCATCAGGATCTTTGCCTCCGCGCACTCCTGTTTAGTGCCTCTGTCACAAAACGTGATAGAATTGTCACTCGAGGAACATTATGCTATAAAGTTTTGTTCAAAACTGAAAAAAATCCCTTGTGGAGACCCACCAATTGATTGTGCGAGCTTACGAGGACAGTGCTATATCATATTCGCAAGTTTCACGATGGTTGAAAGTGTTTAAGGAAGGATGGGTCAACTAATAATCCCATGTTGGACGACCATCAACCAGCACAACCGACAACAATTTGGCTCGTGTGCGCGATCTGTTAAAATCTGACCATCAGTTGAGTATTCGGATGATTGCAGGAACTCAAATTCCGAAAACAATTGCACATCAACTGGTGATTCATAAATTGCACATAAGGAAGGTGTAAGCCAAGCTGGTTCCCAAGCTTTTAACGGACAATCAAAAAATTCACTGGGATGGGCGAAGCACAACTTGGCAACGCAGCCACAACCCCCTTCAGTCCAGGCTGGCTTCGGCTAACTTCTATCTTCCTGAGAATCAAGACCGCCATGAAAGTAATCTGTTTTGGTTCGATTGATGAGAGCCTTTGCCGAGGACCCTGTTGAAGCCTTTCATGACGTACTTTGCGTGGTAAAGCTCCTGAAAAAAATGTGTAGACGCCCAAGGGAACTACTTTGAAGAATATTAAGCGTTTGTAACAATATCTACAATGAATCTATTGGTTAAAAAAAAATTGCATTACTTTCCAGACACACCTTGTATATTGTAAATTATTGACTCCCTTAAAAGTTTTTACTTAAGAAACTAATGTAAAAACAGTTATAATTGTCTGAAATAAAGTGAAATACTGACATCTGTTTTCATATTATTCGGTAGAATTCTAACTGCAATATGTCTGATATGCATATAGCTTGTGCATTCCTCTACACCATTCATTCTCAGGCTCACTCACCAGCCTCAACACAAATCTGAGGTTTGTTGTGGAAGTGTGCCATCTAGATTTGTAATTTTCAAGTTAGATCAAATGTAACATTAGAAAAGAAAGAGTTAATACTTTCCTATAATTAATTAGTTAATACTTGTGAGTACAATTTCTGTCTTTAATGCCTGGATGGTTTGTAATTGTTGGTTGGATTATTTTCTATTTAAAATTTAATATCTTAATTAGACAAGAAATAGGATTAATTCCATAGTATGGATTGTACAATACCAGTTAAATTGTATGTTATTTCTTAATTTTAAGTTACCAATTGTGAAGGAACACACTACTGCTTTTTTATTTTTAGTAAAGAACTGTTTTTTTAATTTTTAACTCAGGAACTTGAAAAAAATGATTGAAAATTCTTAATCACATGAAACTTAAAAGAATGCACAACAACCGGCACATTCAGTCAACAAAATGCAACAATCACCATTAATACAGTCTACACAATTGCTACAATCTGTACTAACTGAATTATTGCTACAACAGCATAAACATAAATTACAATGGTAACAATTATTGTCATAACAACAACAGCAACAACTGTCGCCGGGGCAAAAACAACATCCATCACATAGTTTAGGATCAGCTAGATTGTCTGGAGTGACATTGTTTGTGATATTTTGTTGCATTTGTTGGTTGGCTGTGCTACTTTGATTTGAGGACAGTGGTTGAGATGTTATTACTGAATCCATTTCTTCTAAATTCCTTTGACACAATTCGTAAATTTAGTGTAAATGTTAACTGACGTTTGCAGTTTTTAAATATTTATCAACATTATTTCAATGATATTTATGAATACTGTGATTTATTGAAGTATATTAACAACTTAACATAATGTCACACAATAGAAATTAAGATTTTTTGTGTAATAACACAGAATAGGAGCACCGATGAGCTCTTCAGAACGGTTTTAACAATTTCGTTAAAACTTGAACTCTTGAATTTTCATTTACTGTAGATTACTTAATGCGTTTGAAAAATGCTGTTAACATTAAATGTGTTGAATTTTGACGGAAGTTGAAGTACCATTCAACCTGAAATAGAATATAGACCATTTGATTTTTTCCAAGTTGAATAAATCATACGATATTGGTAAATATAAAACAGTTAGGTGATTTTCTCATTAACTTGCTCAACAAGGTCCAGTCCAAACTTATAAACATGAAATTTGTTGAGTAATCCATTTTGGATGATGGTACTCAGTAAAAGGAAATTTTTTTATCATGCAGTAGAACTGTGAAAACCACCTAGTTCCTTAACCACTTAATATACAATTTAAGAACAATTTGATTTCTCAATCCCAAAAACTGGATACATATTTTTGATTTTATTTTGCAGTTATTTTAACTTTGTCAACAACTTGTTTTAAAAGTTATTGCAATTTAATCCTTGAAGTGTACAGAATATCCATTCATTTCTGTATCTCATTAGAAATTTAAGCTGCATCATCGATTCAAAAACCAAGTTTATTCAGCTCCTGATATTTCATGAAGTGAGTTCATGATATCTAGACAAATTGAGAAGAAAACACATAGAAAATTTTCCAATTGAGAAACGAACCCTTTTATGACCTTATACATATTTATGCCTGTACAGTACAGTAGGAAATGTAACACTGTATGTAGCTGCCTTTACTTGGCTGCTAATTTCTGACAGGGAATCCCTCTACCTTTAAAGTTGTGTACATTTCTCTCTGCACAGGTGTTGACATTAATCTGAATCATTGAATGAATTGCTTCATCTATAACATACTCTTGTCCTCTATTCTTCTTGGTTCAACATGGGGTCTGTACTGTATCAACTCTTTGTGGTTGACAGTAACTTCAGAAGTATAAATAAATAAATATATATACGAGGCGTATTTTTAAAGTAAGTACCGTTTGAAAATAAAAACAAAATAAAAGGAAATTTGCAAAAACTAATTTTATTTTCGGAATCTACATACTTTTATCTATTTTTCTACATAGTTTCCAAGTTTTTGTAAACACTTATCATATCGCACAACTAAATTTTGGAAACCTTCTTCATAAAAACTTGCCGCCTGCTTTGATAACCAAGAATTCACGGCCGTTATCAAATCGTCGTCATCGTCATAACGGCTGCCGCCCAAGTGATGTTTCAGATGACGGAAGAGATGAAAGTTGCTCGGCGTAAGGTCAGGGTTGTAGGGTGGGTGGTCCAAAACTTCTCAGCCAAAAGAGTCCAATGCAGCTCGGGTCTGAGCGGCAGTGTGAGGGCTTGCATTATCGTGCAGAAACAAAATTCCTTTTGTGAGCATGCCACGTCTCTTGTTTTGAATTGCTCTGCGCAGCTTCCTCAGGATTTGGCAGTAGGCTTCTGCATTTATTGTCGTTCCTCGTTCCATAAAGTCGACCAGCAAAACACCATGCTTATCCCAAAACACGGACGCCATGATCTTGCGCTGTGACAAAGTCTGTTAGGCTTTGACCTTTACGGGAGAGTGCGTGTGTCTCCATTCCATGCTTTGTTGTTTCGATTCGGGAGTGAAATGCGAAATCCACGTTTCGTCTCCAGTTACGATCCGACTCAGGATGTCGTCACCATTTTCGTCATAACGTGTCAGAAAATTCAAGGAACTCTTGAGTCTTTTGTGTTTGTGCTCCTCCGTCAGGAGTTTAGGGACCCAACGCGAGCACAGTTTCTTAAAGTTTAATTTTTCATTAACAATTTTGTAAATCACAGACCTCGAAACGTCGGGAAATTCGTCATCTGAAACATCACTTGGGCGGCAACCGTTATGACGATGACGACGATTTGAAAACGGCCGTGAATTCTTGGTTATCACAGCAGGCGGCAAGTTTTTATGAAGAAGGTTTCCAAAATTTAGTTGTGCGATATGATAAGGGTTTACAAAAACTTGGAAACTATGTAGAAAAATAGATAAAAGTATGTAGATTCCGAAAATAAAATTAATTTTTGCAAATTTCCTTTTATTTATTTTTTATTTTCAAACGGTACTTACTTTAAAAATACGCCTCGTACATCAAGTCAAAGTTAAGGCCTTTTTATGACTATAATTTAAGCTGCTAGTTCCAGGGCTACAAAAAAATATTTCTGTTTCTTATCACATGATTGGCCTATTATATGACTGAAGTATTTAAGAACAGAAGAGATAGAGGAGTAAATGACATTAGACAGAGGTATTTCCTCTGAAAATAATGAATTTCATTATACAGCCAGACCCTGTGGTGAATGAAATGAAGGTATCATTTGCAGGGTGGAAAGTTGATGCGTTTAAGAGGGCCAGGCCTGCTGATAAGCATACTTTTCCACTCAGTGAGGAAGGCATTGGCAAACCATCTCACTCCTCATTTTACTTAGTAAAGCACTTAGTTAAGTAGAGGTTCAAACCAGCCTTTCGGCTAATGACCTAAACAACAATTTAAATTAACCTGTCATACTTGTTCGTATTCATCTGTTATTAATTTATTAAATTAATCTATATTTATAATCTGATTCACTAAAGAAAATACCTGTCTTTAAATAGCTATATCTTTGTAAAATCATTGTCTATATCGTTGTTTGTAAAAACAATTATGATACATCAAATCAAAGCTTGTTTTTAGTGTTGGTTACAGCATTGCATTAACATATAATACTCTGTAGCCCTATACATTTTAAAGTACACGTGAATAATGTAATAGTATCTTGAATTTGGATGTACTGGAAAAGTGGTTAAAAACAGGGTACTTTTTATGCGTAATTCATTATATTTAATACACTATTAATTTCTGAAAATGTTAATGTATATCCTGTTACCAGCAATAAAACAATCTTATTAAATTTGATGTATTGTAATTGTTTTTACATACAATGGTTAAAATGATATTGTTGTTTAAAGACAGGTGTTTTCTTTCGTGAATCGAACTATAATTTAAATTAACCTGAAATACACTACTAACTATCAAAGTAGTGCTTTATTTGCTTTCCCTGACTGCACACCACTGGGTTTAGTACTAAATATTCCATTCCAAAAGGAATTCAGGATAAAACAAATTATTGACAATAATTAATTTAGTACCTAGCAGGTAATACTATTTATGTTGATTTTACTTAATAATATAGAAAATGATACATACATACCTTTATTTTAATGAAAAAGTTACCGATCTTTAAAACAAAACTGTAAACAAAATGTTTTTAGCTTTTATGAACCTTACTAAACTTCTAATAAATTACAGATGATTTTTTAATGAATATCCATTAATTTATTTGTATCACTCAAATTTTGTCACCTTCCTATGAAACTAATGAGATTTGAGCATACACAAACTGAACACTAACCATTCATTTGTGAATTAGTAATAATGTAAGTAAATAGATGTGCAATAACTGTGATAATGAAAATTTTAAGTACATTTACTGATAACAGTATATAGTACTTGATTGTACTGGGTGTCAATAATTATAAAATCCTTTAAATAATTTTTCAGCGTCTCAACTTAAAAAAAAAATTAATTTAGCATATACCCTTATACAAAAGTAATTTGTATTTTGGTTTAAACCACTTACTTTCAAATTAAAAGAAAAAAATGGTCGCCTCTGTAATGTAGTGATTAGCATGCTAGCCTATATAAAGGGAAAGGTTCCGAATTAGATTCTCTGCTAGGATGTGTAAATTTTAACGTGTTAAAACCTACCATTACAGTACCGAAACCACAGTTGTTGCCTAATGACCAAGCTGTTGATACAACTTTAAATAAACTAAAAAAAAGAAGAAAATTGAAAACTCATCATTTGAAAGAGCATGAAAAACAGAATTTTTCGCATAAAAAGCATTGAGCTATAATAAACCTGGCCAAATTAGTAACAATTTTAATTTTAATATTTTGCATAAAATCATTTATAACATTTTGATAATGTCAAATCAATTTTTTTTTGTTTCTTAATTATTAAAAATTGTATAACCCTATCCTTTATATTTTTATTTTTGAGTTCCTTCTCATTAAATATCTTACTTAAGGTTTTGATGGCAGATATTTTATACCAAAAGATAGATAGTTCTTGCATGGGAGATTATAATTTTTTAGTTTTACAAGTGGATTAAGATCATTCTATATCTGTTTATTTAAAAGCTTAATTGAAAAGTTTTTGATTGGTTTTTTCAATACAAAGATTTAAATTTTATTATATATGATGTTGACACTTGAACTTTGAACAGTGATGACATGAAACAACTCTTATTTTAGGTGTTTTAGACATAGTACACTACAGAAGGATGTTAAAAAGATTTTTGGGTCGAAAAGTTTGCAGCTTCGAGATACTCCACATTTAGTTAAAAGTATTGAATTTATAGGCACAATTAAAAAAGAAAATCAGGATTCTTTGGACATATTATAAGAGGCCATAAATACGGATTATTGCAGAATATCAAGCAAGGCAAAATAATGCGTAAATGTGGTCCAGTTGAAAAAAAAATGTTGTGGGTAAATAAGCTATGGGACTTTGCATGGTTCGATATATTTTTTAATTTGACTGCCAATAAAGTGGTACATGAAGAAGAAATAAACATTTATTTGAAAACTATAATGTATCATTCATGTAGTAAATACTGTGTTTTCTTTCATTTCCTTTGTCGTGGTGTTTCATTAATGTACTTGTTTCACCTAAGAGTCGCCTGCCATATATTTTAATTTAAATTGGTGTTAGTTTGATGAGGTTTGTCGAAAGTCAAAGTTTTTATGCTAAAATGTTTGTTTTTTCTTTCTCTTAAAATTGTGCATCATACCTTGACCCTTTCTATTTAAAATTTGTAAGGGTTGGAGGGCAGTTCTCTTACACTGATAAGATAAACCGTTTTTACATGAGGGCTTATTTCAATTTTTTATTTTCCTTGTTAAGAAGCTGTACAGTTATTGAAAGGGTTTTGTCTGCATTTTAGCAACACCCAGTATAAAGTTAAAAATTTTAAGCCATTTTTTTAATCTATTCCTGGAGTACACTTGAATTAATGTTACCAACTAATCTATACTACTTGTGATTTCTTATGAATTCATCTTAAAATATTTCCTATTAAAATCACTTTCATACATTGTTTGAAGTTATTAACTTATTCAAGATAATACAGAAATTGTCCATTTGTATCATCAAAATATTATCTATAATGAGAAACAGGTAACAAAACTGCCATAAAAATTTAAAATCAGTTTTGATAATTTATTCTGTATTTTTAACATCAATGTCAAAACATCTAAAAGTTAATTTAATAAAAATTAACTTTGGGCATGAGCCAGTGGGGTATACAATTAAATTGTAAATGTTTATTAATTTGTTTTCACTCTTCGTTAAATTATAATCTATAAATTAGATTTTTCACACTTTAAATCTTCTTTACCAAATTCTTACGACTCTTGTAAAAATACAAAATTCACAATTTACTGTAAAATGTAATTTAAAAAATAATCTTTTGAATTTTTAGTGAATAACTTAACAAGTGAATTAGTTATCATAATAAATGGATGGTGCATGCAATAAATGGATGGTGGTCTTCAAAGAATCAAGGAGATAAAATTCTAGAACCAAAAAGAAGCTTCGGGAGACTTCTACAAAGCTGTGAGTAGTTTATTTTAATTGTATCTTTCTAATTAAAATAAAGTTCTATTTCTTATCATATGGTCAGCCAAATATATGACATGCATTTAAGAACAGAAGAGGTAGAGGTGTAAAATACACTAGTCAACAGTTATCTCCTCTGATAATAATGAATTTAATTATACAGCCAGGCCCTGTGGTGAATGAAGTTAAGGTGTCATTTGCAGGGTGGACAAAAGATGCTTTTCAGATGGCCCAGCATGCCGATTAGCATACTTTTTTACTCAATGAGAAAAACAAATTGTAAACTACCTCACACCTCGTTTACATAGTAAAGCCTAGAGGTTGAAACCAGCCTTTCGGCTTATGATTTAAACAACACAAATAACAATTAAAATAAACAATTTTGATGCTAGAAGGCATATACCATGATTTGAATAAGAAGAAACAAAAGACTAAGAATTTAGTTAGAAACTGGAACACTGCCATCAAAAAACAAACACATAAATATGAAAACAATTTATTTTAAATAATCAAATATCTTAATAACTACGTTTCAAATATTAACTAGCAATTGTACAGGCTAGTTTTTTAAACAAACCATAACAGAATGTAATTTTAACAATAATAAATTACTTACTAATTTATTACTTAAAGTTTGTGCTATTCAATAACAAAAAACTATCCAACAAACTTACTAATTACTTAAATTTTAATTTAAAGCAACAAAATATGATCACAAGACAAAAAAATATAACAATAAAGACAAAGTGAACTTCATACTGTTTGTATAAAAATAATTAAATAAATAACAGTGTATTGTGCGGTTCCAAGCTCCGTGTAGTTGCGGGGTGAAGGGTACGGATGAGGAATAATGAATGAGTGACGCATGCTGGGAGAACGATTGTTGTATTACTCTGATACAAAACATTAGGTTTCAAACTTTCTGAATTTAACATATTTGTTTGCATTTATTATATTCATTTATTTACATATTTTGATATAAATTGGTAAGTTAAATGTTATGAATCCGACCAAGTTAATAACTCGGTAGGTAGGTATTCGTTATATTAATGCGCCGGATGATAAGAATATGTGTTTAGTCTAGTTAGTACACGCTACCACTACAAATGCAACAGCTGTGAAACACTACTAACTCATTCATTCTCCCACTACTATAACAACGCACTGCATTCCTTCCAACTACACGGAGCTGGGACTCAAGCAATAATGATTCCTTACATTTTTAATAAAGATAAACAAAAATACTATTTATTTAATGGGAATGTTAAACTCATCTAAGCCATAAGATTCAAATCTGACTGATTCTCATTGACCAGAATCAACAAATAGGTAGGTAGTGCCCGTACTACAAAAAAGCCAAATCAAAATCAAGTCAAGTATACACTAAAAATTCAATCTTTTAGAACAGAAATAAAACTGTCAGTTTGCTGCTGAATTACTGCATGGGTAAGGTTTAAGTTATCAGGAATTCTACTTTCTGTAGTGTTCATCGACATCAAGTTGAAACTTGGCGCAAACATAATGAAAATTAATAAATTTAAAGAACCATCTTAATGATTATTGTCATAGATTCAACTGTCAACATACAGTTATTGCAAATTGATTCCAACTACATTGAAGAACAGAGCTTACGGACATACACTGATGAGATTTTATAACATAATGGCACTTCCAACTCTTTCGTCAGCTAAACTTGCTATCTTACAGGGGGAAGTTAACTGAAATTGGAAGCTAGTTCAAAAAGCAAAGTGATATTAAACTAATCAAAGCAACTAAATATAATCACTAGGCATGCTCTTGATTTAACATCTCGCAAACTATATTACAAAAAGAAACAACTTATTTTGGTGGAAGGTTTGTACTTATGTAATAAGTTTCTGCTTATACACATTCCATTATCTTGGAACTAGTGCTCTGCTCTGATACAGGCAGTAGCCATATATTTTTAAACACAAATGCTTACAGTGAGCTATCCCAGCAGCAAAAACAAATTCATATTTAATTGAAATCATATTTAACAGCAAAACAGAACATATTTAAAGAAGAATAAAGCAGTGAACTGCAGACAAAAAGCACCAAAGTATTACTGAATTAGAAGCAGTCATAAAAATAATATATGTATTTGTTGAAAGTTTGATATTGTTTCTTCTGGGACCCAGATCAGTCTCATTCTTTCAACCATTGGCTCATATTATCTGTCTATACAAGTTCTAAAGTTAAATGAAACATAGAATAAGTGCTACGGTTTGACTATAAAAATTTAACAAGATAAACTAAATTACTAATTGAAAAAGGACATCTGCTATTCAATAAATGGATTCTTGGCAAAGGCTGCCAATAAAGAATTATTTTAACTACATTTATTAATAATATTGCATTTAGACGATATTTGATAAGTATTATTAGTAGTTTAATTATATAGATTTTTTTGATAAATAAATTTCAATTTTTTTTTGGGAACGAAATAACATTAAATCTATAATTATTATCATTACAGTAGTGCATGCATACAACAGACAATAATATCATTACCATCTCTCTGGTTTTGAACAGTTGGATGTAAAATATAAAAAACAAATCTCTGACACAGATACCCATGCACAATAGAAATGTACTTTAAAATATTTAGGCCTAAATTCTTTCAACTGACCTGTTATAGCTGCTATTCTGTAAGTTTTTTATTACATAATTTTATTAGCTACCGACATGTTTCGGTGGAACCACCATCATCAGAATACACAATTTTTTTTTAATAACTGAAACTAAATGTAGCTAGCACTAGGTACTAAAAGTATACAATAAAAAATTTATAAGTAAAATAATAAATATAAATAAAAAAATATATGTATATAATACGACAAAACTGATTATATAAATACATGTATAGAGAAAAGCAGATTTGTATTTTTTGGATACATGGCAAGAATGAACAATAGGAGATTGACAAAAAAAAAATTTCAATAAAATAATAAATCTCAAAACCAAACCATGATGGTTCACAGTAATATTGAATGATGAGATGCGAAAATCGACACAGAATAGGGGAAAAAACAAAGCTTGAGAGTGATCTTTGGGGGGATAGAATAAAAAGAAGAGATGTGAATCTGACAACATTGAACAATGTAAGAAGGAAAGGTTCAAAAGAATGAGATGATTGTGAGAGAAAAGGAAACATGAACAAGACATGAAGAGCAATATTTAAAATACTGATTTGGCATATTCTTCTTAATGGGCTATTTGAAAAAATAAAAAGTATAGAGTTGCAGCTGCAACTAGTCGGTGGAAAGAAATTAAATATTTTTACATTAAATTGACTGTAGCCTGCAGGATGCATTATATAGATTATTAGAAATGTATTTATATAAAATATCAAATCACAAAAATGTAAAACAAGTTGTGCATACAAAAATTAGTAACTAACACGTTCAGATTAATAAGATTTGACTGTAGTACTCTAATTTGAACAAGAATACTCTTTTTGTATAGCAAATTTATACATGAAATATTCAAACTCATTCAGCAGATAAAAGCTAACAGCATGTCCTAAAATAAGTGATTATCTATTATTAAAAACTATACATTATGATAAGACCTTCAAAACTTAGTTTTTTATCAATTAATTTCCTGTAGTAATTTTATTGAAAAAACTAGCAAAACAAAATTTGTTTTGAAATACAAAATTATTTAATAATTTTGAATTGCAATTTTATATAATTTTATTTTATTCTATATTTATTATCTTTATTTTTAAAATTTTAATTTCTCCTCTGATTTTTCAATATTAAACAACAATTTTTTAGCTAGTTCTTAGCTGTTACTAAAGCAATGATCAACTTAGATTAGAGAACAATACTTCAGAGATCAACTAGTTAAACTATAGCTTGTACAAAATTATTGTAGGTTTTGTCATTTGATACACTATTTTTACTCTTAACCTACATTGTTTTTTTTAAATTGTTTATTTGTCAAATATAGTTTATTAAACTGTTATATTAAATATTAAACCATACTTATTTCTTTATAATTGTACACTGAAAACAATCTCTTACACAGAAAGCAAAATGGAAAAAAATCGCTCCGCTCCAATCCTTGCTTAGGCCATTTTGCTTTCATGTCATTTAAGCTTTACTATACTTCCTGATAGTTTAACTAAAGCGGCTTATATACCAGGCCAGTAGTGACAGCCAGAACTCACCACTCAATACACCCTTTTTAAATTAGCCCAATACACAACAGGGCAAGTAATTTTTCTGGTAGCCAGTAGTATAGTTGTACTGGTGCACAATGAACAATGATGTAGAGTTTAAGGAAGCTTTTGATGAGGCCATTAGCAAAATATTTGTTTAAGTGAATAGCACAAGAATTATAAAACAAGAAGTCAAGGGAGAAAGAGTGGATGGATTGAATTGCTTCTTAGAGTATCATCAACACTTTTATGGGAACATAAACATCATCTATACTTTTAGCAGAAAATTTATATTCAAAACCTTTTAAAAGATCCTATCTGAATATTGTTTTGATTCATTTTATTTTTGCTCCTAAGAAAGTGATATCAGCTACAAGGTTTTGAACTAATCTCATCTCTCAGTTTTAATATAGGATTCTCCTATTTTCGTTTAATACTACACATGTCATGACAAAATGTTACATAATAGCTTATAGTTCTTGAATACCTCTAAAAGTATATTATCATCCGAACATCATTTTAGCCTAGAAGGCTTTTCCTCTTTACTACATACACCACTTTATTGTAAACACTGCTAAAACACTCTGGAACTGCACAGTCCGAGTAAATACCAACTCAGAGGCTATTGATGGCCAGGCTTGTTAAGACATGTCCAGTATCATTAAACACACGGTAGGTAGGCAGTAAGGTGCTGGTAACAGCAACTTCGGCCAGTTCTGGCCCTTCTACTGGTCTCATCTATAAGCTGCTTCTATCAGAAATGGAAATTCTAAAATTACCATACATACCAGGTGATTACAAATGAAATAGACACTTGGTAGCCTTTAAAAATTAAACTGGTGTATTTGAATACAGTAAATAATATAGGTTTACAGGGAATTTTTTGAAGTTTATGTTGGTACAATTGTTCCTGATGTCAGTTATTGTTATGCCATGTTACATAAGTCCGGCAAAATTTTCGCTACTGCAGTGGAGAAAGCTTTTTGTGTGCTCGAATTAGCCAAAACAAACGTGGTTACTGTCATGCAGAGACATTTCCGAACAAAATATGTTAAATCACCACTATCAGAACAATCAATCTATGACTAGTACAAACAGAAAACACTGGGTGTGTGCCCAAAAGGAAGAGTCCTGGAAGACCTCCTCTTTCTGAAGAACAAATTGATCATTGATGTTTACGTACGTAGCCCAGGTAAATCAACTAGATCAGCAAATTTAGACTAGCAAATGGTGCACACATTGAACATTTTTATGAATAACAACTTAATGAATTCTTCTATATAATCATAAGTAAAACACATTTTTTTATAAGCTATTGAAGTGTATTTCATTCGTAATCACCCGGTATAACTAAGTAACAAAATGTTTCTATTTCATATAATGAATTAATACAATAATTTCACTAACCTTCTTTTTAAACTGCGTCACCTTTATTTTAATTTTTACTTACACGTGTTTCGGTGGATCCACCATCATCAGAGTAAATAACATAAAATTGAAACTAAAAACACTATTTATTAAAAATCTACAGAAGATGATACATCTTCAGTCACTTGTATAAAACTGATTTAAAATTAATTTATTTAAATTTATCCCTTCTCATATTTACTGTAGATAGCAGCAGCAGTCAATATCACTTCATCATTCCTAAATTTCACCTGTTCATTCAAAATGTCCTGCTTTTGCTCTTTTAAATATTTATAAATGTGGAACATCTCATATTTTTCAATTTTATTTTTATTTTCTATATTACATTGTTCTATTATATTGAAATGTTCATCTATTTTACCAAATTTATGTTTTTCTTCTTTTATATGATTGGTATAGTTAGATATAATGTAGTCACATTTCAGTGCTTTTTTATGTTCATTATACCTCACTTGAAAATTACGACTAGTCATACCAATGTAAAATTTTTTACAATCCTCATTACCACAATCTATTTTATACACACCCTTTTTATTGCTTAGTGTTTCATTTATATTATTTTTATTTTTAATTATATTTGTGGACAGTAGTTTTTTATTATTACATGTGTATGCGATTTTATAAAATTTATTTAATGTTCTGTATAATTTATTGTTAATAGTTTTATTGTATTTTAATGCAATAAATGGTTTATGTTTTATTTTATTATCTAATATAAGGGTGGTTCTCAAGTTATTTTTAAATTGTAGTTTGTTTTTAATTTTATTTATTACTTTATTTATTTATTTTTCATGATACCCATTCTTTTGTGCTATGAATTTTATTGTTCTTAATTCATTTTCTAGCAGTTTTTTATCTTTTATATAACCATATGCTCTGTGAATCATACTATGGTAAGCTGCCATTTTATGTGAGTATGGGTGGTTAGATGACTTATTTATATTTGTTACTGGTAATATACTTTTACGAAATACACCTGTTGTTATTTTACTATTACCCTTGATTAATTGTATGTCCATGAAATTTAATTTATTATTATTTTCAAGTTCCATAGTGTGGTGTAATTTATCATCAAATGTATTTAATTTTTTCAAAATAACATCCTCTTCATTTTTATATGTCTTTTCCAATATTACCAGTATGTCATCTACATATCTGTGCCACATTACTACATTATGTGTGTGTTCTATTTGATACACAGTTATTTCTTCAAAATATTGCAAATAAATCTCAGACAAAATAGAGCTTAATGGTGCTCCCATAGTAAGTCCATCTTTTTGTTTGTACATTTTTTCATTAAATTTAAAATAATTTTGTGAAGTACATTGTCTCAATAATCCTATAACTTGCTTTACTTCATCTTCATGCAATTTACGGTCTGTTAATTTATTTTTTATAATGTTTATGGTTTTGTCAATGGGTATATTTGTGTACATATCTTTGATATCAAAAGACATCATAATATGTTAGTCATTAATTTCAATTTTTTGTATTTTGTCTATTATTTCTTGAGCGTTTTTTATACTATATCGGTTATTTAATATTATATGTGTTTTTAGGTAATCGTATAAAAATTTAGATATTTTATATGTAGGCGCATTTTTATAATTAACCAGAGGTCTTATAGGTACATCCACTTTGTGTATTTTAGGAAGGCCATTGAGATTTGGTGCTTGAGGATTATTATTTATGTATTTATTTTTTATTTTTTTATCGATTATCTTATTTGATTCACTAATAATTCTTCTAAGTTGTGCATTGAATTTTTTAGTTGGATCTTTTTTAATGATCTCAAAATTATTGTTATTCAAATATTTTTCTGTTTTTTGTATGTATTCACTTTTGTAAATTATTACAGGTACATTTACTTTATCAGCTTTTACAATTACAGCATCTTCATTTTGTAATTTTTTCTTTAAATTTTCATATTTTTTATTTATTTTTTTTATTATAATTATTTAAATCTTTGTTTTTATAATTTATATTCAATATGTTACTTTTCACATTACTTCTGATTATATTATGATTTTCTACTTCAATTTTATATAAAGCAGATTCAATGTCTATTATATTGTGTTTAAGATCCTTAAGTATGTTATTTGTGCTGTAATTATGTTTTATGCCTAAATTCAAAATCTCTTCATCATTTTTATTAAGTTTTATGTTTGTATTGTTAATGTACGGATTGCCAAATTTTATTTTATTGTCTGTCATTTTATATTTATTGCTCAATAATTTATTGAATTTAACTTTGATAGTTTGTATTTTATTATTGATTAAAGATTTGTTATATTATAATATATTATATTTATATATATACTTGTATATAATATATATAATATAATACTATAATATACTTGTATATTTTATACAAGTGACTGAAGATGTATCATCTTCTGTAGATTTTTAATAAATAGTGTTTTTAGTTTCAATTTTATGTTATTTACTCTGATGATGGTGGATCCACCGAAACACGTGTAAGTAAAAATTAAAATAAAGGTGACGCAGTTTAAAAAGAAGGTTAGTGAAATTATTGTATTAATTCATTATATGAAATAGAAATATTTAAAACTGCAGGATGCATTATAAAGATTTATTTTTGAACAAAATGTTTAATATAACTAAATAACAATACAATAAACATACAGTACAATTCAACATACATTCTACCATGGTTAAGAATTCATTAACCAAAGCAAAAAATTCGAGTAGCATGCAGATATTCTGCATATTTTCTTCATTACAGTAAGCACTACAAAAATTATTTTTGTATTAAAAATAAAATTATTAATTTTGTTAGGAAAGAATGATGATTAATTAGTTGGAATGGTGTCTTTTTGCATACAAAATTTGTGTGAATATTAATTTTAATAGGCTACCAGACATTTTTTACGTGTAAAAATCCATCAATATAGTTATATAACCTACTTTAGTTGCTAATAATCAAGCTATTGATGTGACTCAAACTACACTTAAAAAATACTTAATATTCTTTTGTGAAAGCATCACAATTGTTTGACATATGTAATTATTTCGAAAAAATTATCCTCCATTTACACACATTGAATTAATCCAAGTTTAAATAAATATAAATTTAAAAACTTCTTTGGTACAATAACAATCAACTCATCTAAATTCATTCAGTAAAAACAGAGCTAAAGACATAAGATATTAGAAGTCTAAAGTACGGAAGCTAGCTATTCTATAATACTTCTTGCTCACTAAAAAATTAAAAGATATAAATAAGATATTGAATAAAAAGATAAAAGTTTAAGATACAAGATAAAAGCAAAATATTATATTATTTATTTTTATACCACCAGTAATACGGTAAACAGTATACACTTACCAATTATAGTGCTTTCGTGCATTTTATGCACATCTTCAATAATTTTTATTATTAAAATTTATTTTTTTAATATATATTATTAATTTATTATTTTTAAATTTTAATAATAAAAATTACTGAAGATGTGCATTTTATGGGTGAAAGTGTTATAATTGGTAATTGTTTACTGTTTACCGTATTAATGGTGGTTTAAAGAAAAATATTTATTTTGATTATCAATATAATACGGCTGTTAAAAATACCTATATAAGATGTTTGATAAGATATTAATAAAGATAAAAATGTCTGAAAAGTCTTACTTAGATTTTCTTAGTGTATTAAATAGGTACTAGTGTTTGAGTATTAAATTACAAACATGAAACAAAAATACTTAACATAATATCAGAATATCTGATGTAGATTCTAATTCATAAGATTTGTACTCAACTGCAACAATAACATCAAATATATTGACTTATTTTCAGTAACAAATAATACAGTAAAACCTTGTTAACCAAGACCAGTTTTGGAAAAAAAATTGTTAAGCATAGTGAATGAAAACTAGTTACTGAAAAGTCCCTTTGATAAAGTAATGGAAAAAGTTGTGGCCTGGTGTGTGTGTAACTTGCCAAAAACAATAAAATTGAATATGAAAAAACAAATGTGGAAGAAGATTTTATACACGTTTTTAAAAATATTGATGGTTGTTCTGATATTGTTGAAGACTAACTATATTGTGTACATTGTAAATACACACAGTATTGTGTTTTAGGTGAAATTGTGCCTATAATCATTTTTAAACTACATTAAAAATATTTTTAATACCCAAATGTTTTTTTATCAGTTTTTCCTCATTGTCTGGATAACCTAGATTTTCGTTAACTCAAATCGGGCCTGGCCCCAGTTGATCCAGGTTAATAAGGTTTTTCTGTATATCCTCTTGACTAGAACTGTCTTGGTAATTATATTAGAAATTGTTCTTCACAAGATTTCTGACATAATGTAAATTTCATATTTGATTTGAGCTGCTTTTATGATATCAAAAAATCTTGTAATTCAAAGTACAATAACTTCCTACTTACAGTTATTTCCACCTGAATATTTAAAAAATAAAAAATATTAGCTTTGTTTAAAAATAAATGTAACAAAAAGAATATAATAATGTTTAAAATAATAATGTAAATGTGTTTAATGTATAAATGTGTAATGTAATGTGTGGTTAAAAATAAAAAATGTTATAACTTATCATAAAATATCATAAACTTTAACTGTGCTAATTATTTTAACTAATTTATTAAAACTAATAATTATTGAGATTACACAACCGTAAATCAATTGACTCTTCAGCCCTGATTTTATTATCAGTTTATTTAAATACCACTTTGTTTCTTCAAACTTAACAATAAAACTTTTCTTGGACGGCCACGTAGTTCTGAAAACCAAGAACATCTTCTCCAATGTGCTCTTAAATTTTTTGAGTAATTTGATTTGACAAATAGATGTTAAACAGAATGTACCGTTTTTCTGTCACTCAGATCTTTGCTTCTTCGACCATCTTAATCCAAAACCTAATTGACAAAATTCTAATTCCTTTTGATCCTTTTTCTTCAATCTCTTCTGACAGAAGTCGTTGTAGGAATGTATACTGAAAACAAATAGTAATGTATGTTAGGTAAATACATTAAGATGGTAGATATCAATTACAGTACATAATTTAAATAAGGTTTATAAAGAAATCTAAAATAAGGTTCCACAAACTGCAAAATTACTGTGAAAAACCGGTTATTTTGTAAATAACTCCAACTATCACATAAATTTCTGTTTCTAACTGTAATGCAAGTGTACTGAAGTGCCCTGAACAATGGCCCAATTAGTTTTCTTCACACAGGTCTCTCATCACCTTCACTGTGGATCTAATTACTCAGTAGATTTCAAAATTGTAACTTTTGCATTCAACTGGGAATAAATTTTCTAAAAAATGAGAATGTATTTATACTCACATGTGTAAAATGCTAAGTTACTGACTTAGGCCCCTCTCACACCGGTGAAACTCGACGTCCAATACGAGTCGTACCCTTACATTTATATGTTCGCCCTCCCACCAGTACAACCTCTATCAAACCGATCGCATGCAACTCAGCTTATTCAACATCTGCTCGACCAGTTGTGTATAATCATGGCAGACGAAGCAGCCAACGTAGTCTTTGTGCTTGAAGTTGAAAAATATCCGTGTATGTACAATTTTAATTTGACAGAATATTCTAGGCGAGACATTACCTTTCTTTAGGCATCCGATAACAAGACTTAAATTTGTTTTCATCAAAGGAGAGTTCCTGGGCACAAACATATGCTCCTCTATTACAATTATTACTAAGTAATAATCGTAACGTCATATACAGTGATATCCAACAGCTGCGGTTTTTTCTTTTTTCTTCTTAAATGGTAATAAGCAAAAACTACGTCTTCTTCATCACTTGAACTTTTGCAAACTGCAGGTGGATTCAAAGAAAACGTTGAACAGTTGCGTTGAGGTCGAGTCATTTTAATTGTATCAAGGTCGAGTTTCATCGGTGTGAAAGCGGCCTTACATGCCACAGAAGCGACAGATACACAAATCATAAATATTCATGTTTTTCTTTGAAGGTACTGGATACACTACTTTAAATAAATTGAAAATATAAGGTGTAGGAAACACATTACGTCACACAATCGATTTTGACCTAACTACAGTGTTTTAATTATATTATGGAAAAGTACATAAACCAAGTACATGAATGGGGTAATCTCCAAGATGATCAGGGCAGTACCCCAGAGGTATTGGAACCAAACAGCTGAACTGAGGCACCGTGAGAGAATGTTTGGCATTATATACCAAACTCCTCACTAAGTACTTGATCAGAGCAAGAAGCAGGTTAGGAAGGTCATGAGCCTCTAAACGGAGCACTGTCACTTAAGGAAACATCAATACAATGTGGGAATCTTTTGTGATGACCTGGTATGCAGAATGTGTGAAAAAGGAGAAGAATCTGTCACTCATATTATCTTTAACACACTCAGGGCTAGGGACTCGCCTAGTGGGTCAAGGGTAAGTGTTACTGCCAGCTGCTGTCTCACCAAGTGGGTTCTGTTTTGTTAATATTTTAAGTAATTCTTGAGGGAGACTGGCTATCGTATTGTACAGCTCTCATAAAGGTTTTTTCTTTGTAACCATTAGGTTCATTGTTAAATTTTTGTCAAACAATCGTATACCCACATATAGTATACTCATAGAGTATTTTCAACGGGTTTTCAGGATACAGTTGAAGCTGTGAATTTAATATCTTTGCAGGTATCAATGCAAAATAGCTACCACTTTTGGATTTACTTTAAAAATATATCATTTGTAGTTTAAAATTGTATGATAAATTACTTGTAAATTGTAACAGTAAATAGAAACATTCAAACAAGAAATACATTTATTATAACAGGAGAAAATAAATCTAAAAAAAATACATTGAATTGTTTGCTTTTATGTTATGAGCAAACATAAATCCATTTATACATTGCAAATAAAAAAAACTAAAAAAACATAAGTAACATACAGTTATAAATAAAACAAGCAGAGAACATGCTGCATGCCGTAATCAGCCCGGCAGAATTACCTCATTAGCATTGAATGTGTTAAATGTAAAGCATTGACTGACAGGATATATCAATCTTTGGGAAAATAAACCAGGAGGGTAATCTTCCACAGAAAGATTTGTAAGCAAACTCAAAGTTATATAAGGGTGGAATCTGTTAGCTGATTGATTAAATATGGGATAACAATAGGTTTTCTAAAGATGCAGTGTTAAAAAAACTGAAAGGACTGCCTCATCCATCCTGTTGAATCAATTGCATGAAAACAGTTTATTTACATAAAAAATTAAAACTACCACAATGAAAATAAATTTACTTACCAGAAAAATACTTGAAGATATGTACCATAACCTGCTAAAAAATGCCACCAACCGTGTAGCTGTGTGAAAGGCCCAATGACAGGACTAACTGAACTTCTTAATAACCTGAGAAATCAAAATAACACTAAAATTGCAATACTCAGGGAAATATAAACTTGACTTTTAATAATTGCACCTATCTATAAAACTAATTTGGTTAGTCTTGGGATTACAAGACTCATGAATTCTGTAAGAATTCAACATTCATGAAACTTGGTAGTTATTTATTAAAAAACAATTTCTACCACTATTATGAAATGAGAAGTCTTAGTGAATTCTGAATTGATTTATACAGAATGTCTACATTCTCAAAAGGAATTCATTATTATTCACTTTATTTTTTCAATAAATTACCATACAAAATCTAAAACTTTTATCAGCTTTTGATAGAAAAGTTAAAAATCTTGATTTGCTAGTTCCAGGGCTACAAAAAATAGTTCTGTTTCTTATCGCATGGTCAGCCAATTATACGACTGAAGCATTTAAGAACAGAAGAGGTGGAGGTGTAAAATACACTAATCAGAGTAATCTCCTCTGAGAGTAATGAATTTCATTATACAGCCAGATCCTGTGGTGACTGAAGTGAAGGTGTCATTTGCAGGGTAGAAAGTATAAGCTTTTCAGAGGGTTTTGGATGCTGATAAGCATACTTTTACACTCAGCGACGAAAGCAATGGTAAACCACCTCACTCCTAATTTTACTTAGTAAAGCCTCTAGAGGTTCAAACCAGCCTTTTGGCTGATGACCTAAACAACACAATATACAACTGTATATACATATACCTTAAGAAAGGACAGACGTGTAAAATAAAAATGTAAAAACCATATTTGAAAACTCACAACTGCACAGAGCTCTGAAGGTATCAAGTCCTAATTACACAGTTACACATTGGACACTCTACATTTACAAATACTTGAAAAAATATACTGTACACATTGCAACATTCCCTTTACAATCACACATTGTCAGAGAACCCCAAAATACACACTCCACATTAACACTATTTTCTAACATCTGAGATTATTTACAATCAGTTTAAAAAAAACTATAAGTAAATAACATAAAATTGTTCACATGACGAAGACAATACCCAATGGTATTGCTTCGAAAAGAAAAACAAAATTATTTATAATTTTTGAAAACATTAACTAGATAAAACATGAATAACAGTAATAGAAAAGGTAACAAAATTAATAGCGGTGATAGTACAATGCGTAAAGGAAGAAGATGATGTTAATGTTGATACGGAATACAATTATTTACAACGTAGGTTAGTCTGTAAATACCAATGGAAGGTCAGCAATTTTATTCATGTTATGTCTTTGCTATTATCAAGTAAATTAAGCGCCAAAGAATTTGGGAGATCTGATAATTTTACTTGATATTTAGAACTTAGCTGCATAATTTCTTCTTTCACGGTGTTGACACGCAAGTCCCTATGCAACACATCATTTGTCACATACCATGGAGCATTCTTTATTATCCATAAACATTTACATTTATCCACTAACACTATTTAAGAATGAATTTATTACAGAAAAAGCAATAATTAACAACACAAAGTACTTTTAGAACTTTCACAAAATATCAGATTTAATATAATTATAAAAAAACCACTTATCATCAATTTCATTGCATCATATTATTAATTTTTATTTCATTTTTCATTTTATGTTGTCTAAATTTACATTGATTCTAAGTTTTCAGTTTTTGTTTTATTGATGATCTCGACGTACATCTACGTAACATTTGTGGTTTCTTAATAACTTTGTATGTATGTAATGTAACGTGGTCACTAATGACATCGTAGTCAATGCGACCTTAAATTAATAAAGCAGAAGTAGCGCTATCAGAAAGACTAACTGTTGGTTTAAACTAATACGGTAAATATTTTTGTAAACATTATTTTAATTTTGTTGTGTTAATTCTGTTTATATTCGTAAATATTGTATATTGGCAAAGTTATTCCCAAAAACGATTGGACTAATAAACATTTATTTATAGTTATTTTAACATCTTCCTGCCTGTAGTAACTATACCATTAATATTCCTTCAACTTACTTCAGATTTGGACAGAAGATATTGTCTATATTCCACAAGAAGAAACCAAATAGATATGTTGACACAGATAATATAAACAATCGTTTGCATACTTTGCATGGCTGGATTTTTAATAAACGTATTTCCAGTGCAAATGAAGTGATGACCAAAATACCATAACTGGCATGCTGAAATATAGGTTGTGGCCAAAGCAAGTAGACTGCAGTAAATAGCGATGCAAATGATGTTAGTAAAAGAACTAACCAGACATTCGAAAATATTTTGTTCTTATCTGCCACTGTCCTAACTTCAGACCTAAAAATTAAAGAAAAAATATTACAATAAATCACTTTCTTTAATAATAGGTTATTTATAGTAGATAATAGGATAATAATTATAGGTGAACATGATATTAAGTGATAAAAATAAAACTTTTACTAGAAATGGAAAAGTAAACAAATTTAGATTGTAGTACAATTAAGTACATTATTATTTCTCAGATAAAATTAAAAGGAGAATCTTTTTCACAGAACCTATTATATTTTCTTACCATTCTGGAAGTAATAACAGCTTCAGGTACATCTGGGATGCTGAGTAAAAAAATATTTGAGTAACACAATAAAGATCAAATCATTTATTTAACAAGCCCATACTACCTTTACAAAAATTTAAAAAATTTCATGCAGTAAGGATCTTAGACACTCACTCCAAATTAGGTTGAGCGGCTACTATATGAGGGGCGTTCAAAAAGTTCCTGGCATTGCCTTGCCGTCGCCAAACAAGCAATAAAATAGCTGAACTAGCAATATGATTGCGTACACACCTGTTTGAACATGTTTAGACTGGTTTTGACAGTGCATAGTGGTGTCAGAGCTCCATGCGACGTGAATGTGAGTGGTTGTCAGTCAACATAATGTCACAGTTCAAACAGCTCGCAAACATCAAGTTCAAGTACAAATTGGGAATGTAGGCTTCAGAGAAGCTGATGACTCTGCAGCAAGTTAACAGTGATAATGCACTAAAAACTCCGCTGTTTACAACTGGTTGTATGGTTTAAAAAAGGGCAGGAGATGTCAAAGGACGATGAGCACAGTGGAAGACTGTCAACATCCCGAAATGATTGCAAAAGTGAAACAACTGATTCTAGAAGAACAAAGAATGACAATCACGGAGTTGGCAAATGAAGTTGGTATTTTAAAGGGATCAATTCATGCCATTCTACATGATGATTTGAATATGAGATGTGTCAGTCCGCGATGCAGTTCGAAGGAAGCGGCGGGGCAAGTGGCAAGGAACTTGGTGTCTGCATCATAAAAACGTGCCAAGGCACATATCACTTGTGCAGATATTCTTTGCTGAGAACAGGATTCCTGTTGTCCCTCAACCATCGTACTCTCCAGATCTCACTCCAAGCAAATATTGGCTGTTCCCAACTCTGAAAATGAGCCTCAAAGGGAAATGTTTTTCAACCTTGGAGGACATCGAATCAAATGCGATGACTCAGCTCCAACAGATTCCAAAAGAAGCCTTCTTCGAAGGTGATTAGGTATGCATTGCCATAGGTCATAACATTAACCACCATTCTGGGAACTTTTTGAATGCCCCTTGTACGTCGGTGTTACTGTATGGGATAGAGGCTTCAATTTCTTTTGGTTTCCTTTACTTTTATTTTCCAATTACTTGTAATACAGACAATAAGAAGTAAAAATGAATAACGAAAAAATGCCAGACTAAACCACGAATCAAACTCTGACACAGAAGCCAGCTGTGCTGACAGCTACTTCACAGGCAGGCCTAGAGGGTTGAACACTAAAACAAAATGAGATAGAAAGACTCAAGGTCTTCAAGATGGGGTGTTACAGGAGATTGCTGTGGATACCAAAGCCAGATACAATAAAAAAACACACAAATCTTAATGAAATAGAAGTTACTGTGAAACAGAAAACTGGAATATGTTGATTAAGTGATAAGATATGAGAAATACAGAATGCTGTAAAATATCATGCAGAAAAAGTTATGGGGTAAGTGAGACACAGGTTGATATAGGGGCATCATGGTTAAAAAATCTTCGGGAATGGTAATGGTGTGATTTGTTACCCTTTTACGACAGGCAGTCGAACAACTTTAAGTGGCTTTTGGTAGCCAACATTCTTAGAGGAAAGGACACCTGATGAAAAACATGGTTGGTTTACAGTCTTAAACCCAATTTAAAACCTCATGAAAATTTATATAATGATAGATAATGAATATTATGGTAAAGTTATTTCTGACAATTTCTCAGTAGCTTAATATAATATATAACTTACACACGGTAAACAAGCATACATGTTCCCCACACCATTGGAAGTTCATCAAATAATTGCATTTCATACAACAATGTCATGTGGAAAGCCCATGATCCCAATCCAACAACTGAAAAAAATAAAAAAAACTTTAATAAACATAAAAACAATTTTAATGCAAAATAATAAAATTTCCAAAGCTACCACTTCTGTGGCATGTGGTTATCAATATACAAGGAGAAAGCTGAGGCTCAGTATTCAGCTTAATATGGAAATTTTCAGCATGCTAAAACATATTGTAGTTAAAGACACTTGATACAATTTTCTGGTATAATAGTCTTAATACTAAAACAAAAAATTGATGTGAAACACTCCAACAACTTCCTCTTGCCAATGTAAATAATAAAACATGTACTATATTAAAACATCTATATTTAAAGACCATTGGTAAACGATGTAAAATGAAAAATATGTGGGAAAATTGACACATTAAGAAATGAGTGAATGACACACAACTAGGTTCTGTAGAAGAAAATGCTTGAAATAATAGTAGTAGATGTTTTTATTTCCTATAACTTAGATTCTATACACTTTTGTCATAAAATGCTTACTAAGGCCGCAATATTTTAAAAAGTCACATTTTTAACCAGGTTTGTTGAGCCAAATACAGAAAATCACTAATTTATGCTAAACTAAGCATTGTAGAAAAAAATGGCTGAAATAAAAGTTGTACATTTTTTAATGGTCTATAACTTTTATTAGGCTACAACACTTATGCCCTAAAATAGATATTAAGGCCGTAATCTTAAAAAGAATTACCACAAGAGCCCCACAAGAATTTCAATAGACATTAACTTACCCTATCATAAAGAGCACAAAAAATTTAGTAACGAGGCGATTTTTAAAAACATCTTAAGAGAAGTTTTTGAGAAAATGCAAAAAAGCGGAAAATCCACGAATAAACTACAACTTCAGGTTAACTGAATTTGATGAAAATATTCCTATTAGGTCTTGTAGTGATGCCCAACTTAAGCTTCAAGTTTCAATTTCATATACTATAACCATTCTTGAGATATTTTGTTCACACACAAAGACCAATCGCTAAAAACATGGTTTTTTGGGTTTAGGGGGCCTGGAAATGTGTATTTCCGGTAATAACTAAAGTTTGAAAAATTGACATGAAAACAATAACTTTCTTTCTTATATATTTACATAGGACAAGAGCAAGTAAAAATCAAAGAATGAAACTTAAACTATAGTCAAGTAAATCACATAAATGAAGCTATTTGATTTTGATATGCTACGATTGTTTATTAGAATTGAATAAGTCGCTGTTTAAATAAGAAATGATTTGTTTATAGTAATTAATTAAAGCTATCTAATTAAGAATTAAGCAGAAAGCATACTGATAATAAAAAATATAAACTTAATGGTATTTCATTAAATTTATTATTGTTCTCTTCTTATTAAACATTTGGTGAATGACCTTTAAAAAGATGGAATGTAAGATAGAGCGTCTAAATATTTCTGTGTGTGTGTGTTTGTGCTGAATGAATGTAATGAATAACTAACTATCTTACTCTTTTGAATTATCATAAGAATAGACTAATTATCAAATAGTAAAATGAACACAATCACTAACACACTGTACTCTTTGTAGATTTAAATTATAACTGTAGAAAATGTTCTATGTTTTTGACAATATGCTAACATGAATATTCATAAGTTCTTTATAAGGATTTTTTAGTTCATCCCACCGGTCTCATGTGCGTTTGTTTGAATGAAAGAGATTTTTGTTAACATTTTCTGAGTCATACACATAGCCAAAAAGTTTCCTGAAAACATTTTAAAATATTTATGGATAAATCTTCAAAATTTATTTTCCAGCTTTTAATCAAGCTAAATGACAACATATTACAGTAACCTCTCTTGAGTCCAGCATGTGGGTTCAGATCTAACAAAAAATATGACTACATATTTTATAGTAATACCAAACTTTACAAAATCAAACAAAGCTTACAATTCTGCAGAAGTTTTAAATTTTATGTATAATTTGTAATGATCTTAAGAAGAAAAAATTTAATATTTTTAAATATAGTTTTTAATTTTTCTTCTTTTACTTGTCACTGCCACCCCTTCTAATTAATCATTTACTGTGTTGCCGGCCTTCAATAGTTCTCCCGGCCTTTGTCGGCGCACCGACAGAGGCCTTTGTTATAAAGGCCGAGCCAGTAGCCGCCCTCTCGGCAACTATATAAAGAGCGCTGCACTGTGCCAAGATTGAATACCGATCCAGACACAGAGGGATTCACTTCCAATCAAGACAGAAGAAGACGAGCCCAGCCGAGACCGGACGCACCATCCCTGGTCTACGCTACCGGTGGTGGACGCTACATTCCCGCACCGGTCAGCCTTTGCCGGCCCGCAGAGTGCCGTCTCGGCCGCGCTATCAGCAGACGGCCTACGCCGACCGACACTGCGGGGCTCTGGGGGCCACCACTGCCACGCTGCAGTGGGGACCCAACTGCCGCTGAGAGAAGGGTAGGCCTGAACCCGGTAGCCGAACCGTCACTCTTCGGGCTCCGCTTCCACCACACCGGCTCACCGCTTCCGATCCAGACAACGACAAGACGTCCACCTGGCACACGGCTGCTGGACTTCAGCGAGGACTAATCGACGACCCTGCAAGAGAGAAGATGATGCTTCCGTTCACCAACCCGTCGACCGGACTGTCATCGCCTGCTGATGCGAGCGATGCCCACAGCAGTCCCTCAACCAAGCCTTATGCCCAACGGACCCAACAAAGCAGCCATCGACGCACTACTGCGAGGGAAGAAGATGATGTCTCCGCTGGACGACGACACGCCGTGTCGCCCAGCTCCTCGACCGCCACGATGACTATGACAGACGCTCCCTATCACGACGACCACGGCTTAAACGGCCTTTTTCAGGGTCACCAAACAAATAAGGTTTGCCACTTAATGTCGCCATCCGGTGACATACTGTTTTATAACTTCCATGTTACTGTATGTCTAATCTTGCAATGTTTACTTTTTCAATATTTCAATTAATTTTTCATTAAAATTTACTTTACTATGTTCTAAAGACAATAATAAATATTTAATTGTGCAATAAATTTAGAATTTTTCTTAACTGGGTGTGAATGCTAAAATATTTTGTGGTCTGACCAGGTATTTACAATCTCCACGTGTAATAAGAATGGGCGTTAAATTGTAAATACAATATACTGTACTCAGTTGACTACTCGCATTCGTAAATTGCCTGATTCGTAAAATTACCCACATTCCATAACCTGGAAAAATCATTAATCCAAAAACACTTGAGTCCCGAAAGTTCCAGACTAAAGAGAGGTTACTGCATTAGTTTGTACTAATATGTACTCCTGTTAACGTTGCTTTAATTTTCCTCTTATTTATTTTACATGAATATATAGGAACGAAAGTATTGTTTGCTTAGTTGTGACACAATAAATTGTGAGACCTTAACTAAATTGTGCTGTGTAGTCCAAAAAAAGGCATGGCATGCTCAGTAAATAGACTGTTATACTTCATAACAATGCCTGTTCACATGTGGCTAATTTTACCCAAGATTTCACAGCATTATTTGGCTGGAAGTAACTTGATCACCCTCTGTACAGTTCGGATCTAGCAACTGGTGACTACTACATGCTCCTGTATTTAATAAAGCAACTTGGTGGTCAGCCCCATGACGATGATGATTAACTCAAAACGGTCATGTTGCAGTGGCTATCAAATCAGGTAGATTTCTACGAGGATGCAAATTCAAAAGCTGGCTACAGGATATGTCAAGTGCCTTAATATTGGTGGAAATTTAGTTGAAAAGTTTATTACAGTAAAACTTACATGTAAAAATAAAATTTATAAAAATGTACACAAGTTTTTAATTTCAAAATGGTACTTGCTTGAAAAACACACCTCGTACACAACAACCCTGTTAATCCAAACAAACTGGGACCAGGAACTGTTCAGATTATTCAAAAAAATATGTGTAATAACAAAATATAATTCAAAAACTGATAAAACATGAGGGGAACCCAAAAAATCCCAGATTTTTGTTGTAAGAAATTAATTTATAGAGTTTTTACAAAACTCTTTGAAGCGACTTCAAAGTTTTCTCCACTAGATGCAATGCACTTGTCCAGTTTTCTTTCCCACTGTGAGAAGCACCTCTAGAATTCTTCAACTTTGAAATCGCTCAGTTCCCAATGCGAAGCTATTTTTGTACAGCCTCCACATCATCAAAACACTTTCCTTTCCCACTTTTCATTCTTGAGAACAAAAAAAAATGTAAAGAGCTAGGTCTGGCAAGTACTGAGGGTGAGGTACGATAACCCACCCCTGAGAGGCCAAATAGTGATTCATACCCAAGATCGTGTGTGCAAAGGCGTACTTATGGTGAAGGAACCATTCACCTGATTGCAAATCCTTAGTCAAAATCCAAAGGCACATCTCCATCTCACTCCTGTGTATTCTAAACTTTGTCGATCATGAAACAACAATCCTTGTTAATTTTTTAAATGTTTTCAACCTTTCAAGATGATGAAGGGTGCTCAGAACGAGCATGATCTTCATCACTCATCTCACCACATTTGAATTGTTCAAACCACTAGTAAACTTGTGTACGGCTCATAGCATTCATCTTGAAAACTTGTTGAATCATTTTACAAGCTTCCATAACCGATTTTTCAAGCATGAAGCAAAATTTCAAACAGACTTTTTGCTCCTTTAAATTTACCAGTAACGACTTTGCAGGCAACAAATGAGAACAGTTGGAGGAGAAGAATAACATTATGCTCAAACGGAACGTCCTACACAGACAGCACTTAAGCAACTGATTTGGGTCTCTATTACACCCACTTAGCAGGAGAATGCTCTACTACCCCTAGGAGTGGCCACACACTTTCAGTCTGGTTTCTTTTGAATCCTTCCTCGAATATAATATTTGGCGGCTTATTTTAGATTCAGAAACAGAAAAGGCACTGCAGTAGTACATAGAGCAGCACAACTGTACGCACAACGACGCCATGGTCAGACTGCACCACAGAAAAAAACCTAAATACAAAACTTTTAATATCCAACATCTAAAATTTTCCCTTAATCAAAAATATGAAGAAAAAACTAACGCATATTATTTTAATCGAAAATAAACTAACACTTACCCAATAACAAAAAATGGCAAAAAATAAAACGTTTTTCAAATTTTTGATTAATAACTTCTATCATTCCCCAAATAGGTGGTATTATCATCATCAAGTTACTCACAGTATTATCTGCAACAGATCATTATACATTTTCAAAATTAATTCATTATTAACAACACAATTTTAATTTTGGCCACCTACGATCAAAAAACGATTACAGAACTTAATTGCAGTGGCAGTGCTTTGAAAACCCTGAGCCCTCCCCTATTCCAAATGCCCTCCCGACATCCCAAATTTATACAATTAGAGAAACATTTATGTTTTTAGAAATCTTAAGAAGACGTGTAGGTCAAGAACATAGAGTATTATTAATAAAGACCAAGTAGAATAACAAATTATAATATTTACACTATTACAGAACACTATATCATTCCTGAAATTCTCTTTTATGGTAAAACCAATAAAAATGACGACACTGAAAAACCACATACAAGCTGTTTAGACACCACCAGTAAAAGTAAGGAAGGGAAAAATAAGGTAAGTTTCAATCGAAAGAATACACAACTGAGGTGTAATTTTAATCTTAAATGACTATTAATTCTTTCAAA
This sequence comes from Catonia carolina, assembly GCA_035578175.1. NCBI lineage: Eukaryota > Metazoa > Arthropoda > Insecta > Hemiptera > Achilidae > Catonia > Catonia carolina. The sequence goes on from JAQMRL010000001.1 coordinate 48,915,861, forward strand.
TTATTACAATTTCTGTATTAAATTCTGTTAGCACAATAATTGTACTGTATATATTTTTAAATTATTAAGTCTTTTAAAAAGTGAATTTTTGAAGAAACCACTTTTTGCAGCAACATCACACAATGTTTTATTAGAAGTACATCCTGTAGGTGAAGAATGAGTAAAAAAATTCCCAGAATATAGAAACTTAATATTTGTAATTTATTTTATTGGACACTATTCTGTACTTTAATGACATTATGTATTTAAATGCTGCACTGTAAAAGACAGTAATCTCCTTTGAGAGTAATCAATTTCATTACACAGCCAGACCCTGTGGTGAATGAAGTGAATGTGTCATTTGCAGGGTGGAAGTAGATGATTTCGGAGGACCTGGCATGCTGATAAGCATACTTTTTTACTCAGTGAGGAAGGCATTAGTAAAACACCTCACTCCTCGTTTTACTTAGTAAAGCCTCTAGAGGTTCAAACCAGCCTTTTGGCTGATGACCTTAACAACTGCACAATATTGAAAATGCATAATCAACAAATTAAAAAATAAATTTTAAAGATCCATTTTGGTTAAGGCAGATATAAGCGAGTTTCAGATAATCGAGGTTTTACTGTACAATATTTTGAAAAGTCGATAAAAGAATGTTTTAAAACATAAAGGAAATTCATCGAAAAAAAAAACATCAGTTCGTACATACAAAAACATTTCTAAACATAATTCAATACAATAAGCACTGTGCACACAAATAGATAAAAATGTTATTGTCAAAAATATAGTACAACAGATTGTGTTTTAAACATGTTATATACACAATGCTTATTATTTATTAAAGAACCTGAATACCACAGATCTCAAATTGCTGCTTATCAATACGCTAAATAACATATTTACATAGGCAGTTAAAACAATGAATATAAATTAAATAATATACCAGGTGAATATCGAATTAAACTATTTTTATAGTTAAAAGGAAGGAAATGAGCCTGCAGATATTTGATAAAATTATATTTTATATAGATAGGCCCCTACTTGTATTTCATTTACAAGGCCAAAATGACTATAAAAAATGTACCACAACTAATACTATTGAAATTGAAACAAATTTAATGTATTGTTCTGGTTGAAAACATGATTAAATTAAATAAGCAATAAAATTAAGGTAACTTGTGTTAAAAAAAAAGCAGTTTACCTGTGTATAAGTACAAAAGTATTTCTAGACATATTATAAAAAATCGATAATATAGGTTCAGTAATAACAAAATAAAGTAAAACAAAGTAAACAAAAAATACATTTGAAGTAAAACTAATTGATAGTCTATTACGCCAGATGCAGAAAAAATAAATTAATTTATTAATTGACTGATCAAAAATTACTCAGTTAATTAATTCTGTGTGTTGTTTAGGTCAACAGCCGAAAGGCTGGTTTGAACCTGCAGAGGTTTTACTAAGTAAAACGAGGAGTGAGGTGGTTTACCATTGCCTTCCTCACTGAGTGGAACAGTACGCTTATCAGCATGCCGGGCCCTCTGAAAAGCACATATTTTCCACTCTGTAAATGACACCTTCACTTCATTCACCACAGGGTCTGGCTGTAAAATGAAATTCATTACTTTCAAAGGAGATAACTCTGATTAGTGTCTTTTACACCTCTACCTCTTCTGTTCTTAAATGATTCAGTCATTTAATTGGCTGACCATGTGATAAGAAACAGAACTATTTATTTTAGCCCTGCAACGAACAGATTGAGTGTAAATAATTTGACACTCCACCTGTCTGTTATGGGCAGAATTAATTCTACACACATTAAATAAAAGATAATGAAATTAATTTCACCCTTTACTGTAGAATGATGACTTCTTTTTTGTCTTCTTCCTTCAAGGGTTAAGTCTTGATCTGTTCCAGTATCCATCTTTTCGGAAGCCTGCCAACATTGCCAGCAACCTGGCTCAAACTGAACTGTTTTCATAGAAAACCTTTCAAAACTCATTCTACCCAGATTTTTACACCATAATCTCCTATAACTTCTAAACCTGTTGCTTAAAAACTTCATCTCTGCTGTCCAGATTGTGTTACCTGCTAGCTTTGAATTTGTCAAATCTTCACAAGCTTAAGGGTAAGCCAACACATTGTAAAATCGTAGATGTGTACCTTTCCTTGCTATATTTTTTGTCTCATGAAGTGCTCTGCAAATATTCTGAAAACTGGCAAATTTCTCTTTAATGTCAACATTCCATTCACATGAGATGTCATATCACAGATATTTATAATAACTTTTCCGATACACAATAATATTAATAATTATTCCACACAAAACTCTCTACAACCTTTCTTCATTCTTCTCTTCTCATTCTGAATATAATAATGAACTGAATAGCATGGCATCATGAATCTTTATCACAAAATAAAAAGAAAATTTTCATGCATTTAACATGTCATCAATGTCTTCTATTTCACTTCAAGGATTAGGTTTCCTGAACCTGTTCTGGTCTCTTCTTCGGTCTTCCTACATCTTTCCTATTATAATTAGGGTTTATAATTGAGTATAGTTACTGGTATTCTTTCCAAATGACTGGACCAACTTCTTATATTTAGCCATGAAGAGGTGTAACTGATGATACTTTTTTGACTTCTAATTCTGTCTCTTGTGGTACAACCATAAACACTTCGCAGAAACTTCATTTTACAGCCTGAATTTTGCTAACTGTCTTTTTCTTGTGTACCCAGAATTCACTCTCATGTAAGAGTGTCAGGACGGCAACAATGTTGTAGAACTTAATTTTTGTCTCTTGTCATGATATGTTTTTTAAAATTTCGATGTACAGTTCCAATGCATTTGCACTGAAACTTAACCAATTGTCTGATAACACATCCCTATCTAAACATATGAAACATCATTTCCCAGGTACTTGAAATGTTTCACCTGTTCTATTATTTTTTTCTCTCAGTATCTTCCTGTTCTTATCATGTATTTCCCTTTAAATGCCATAGTTTTCATTCTGCTTATTGAAATTTCCAAATAATTCTTTTTAATTTTGTCCAACATAAATATTCCTTTCTGTACGTCATCTTCATTTTGTTGTATTATGACTTGATCATTTTCATTTATTACACAGTTCACATAATTATGTTCTGAGAGCTGTATACTGGAGTCAACAGAAATTTCCATTTTCTTAAAACTTTTTGTCCACATATAATATTAAATAATGTCGGGATGTAAAGCAACCCTGGACAACTCCCTTATTTATTAGAATGGCTTCTATCAGCCTCTCATTCACATTTAAAACTCATTTAGAGCTAAAATGAAATGTCATCAAAGTATACATTAAAATGAGTTCAAGAAAAAAGCAATTCTGTCTGATCCCCCCTTATAGTTTGTTACTGGATTTCTTATCAATTTACTACACAGTTCCAAAACCATAGTTCTAAAAATTTCCATAGTTCTAAAAACCATAGTTCTACTGCAAAAGTTCTAAACAGCGGTAGTCTAACTAAATGACATGAATGTCCCTGGTATTCCACAATTTCCCATGATAAGCAATGATCAGCATGGTACTTTCACTATAGAAAGAGCCTCTTCTATACCTAAGAAAGAGATATATATGTTTCACTGTTGAATTCACACCACATCTAATCAATAAATTTTAAAGAAAAGATAGCATCGGTGCATGATCTATCTTGCCTGAAGTCTATTTGTCCTTCTAACGAATTTTATGGTGGCCACCTTTGTAGTGCACTAGCCTACAACTTGAAGGCTCCAGGTTCGATTCCCGGCTAGGGTCAAGAAATTTCCAAAGGTCAACACCCACTGACTCATAAGCCACCATAGTTGCTAATAACCTAGATGTTAATGCGACTTTAAATAAACTAAAAAAATTCTATAATACTAAGACTTACAGCCATTCATTCAGAATCCTGACAGAATGATAACTTCAATGTTTATTACCAAACCGATAAAACATTTTTTTTTACTGATAAGATCTTCTTACCTGCTTCTCTATGTCAGATATATAATTTGTATACCGCATTTATTACGTAAATGCTACTTATTTAGTTCAGTCATTCAGATTCCTTAAATTACCAAGCAAATTAACCCAGAAATTGCTATTACATATTGTTTTATGTACAACTGGATTTAAAAATAATAATGCACATTTAAATGTTCAGAGTAATACAATAATTTAAAAAAAAAAAAAACAAAATAGTAATTGAAGATACAGATGAAATAGAATTAGAAACCAAATCTGCGGAAATTCAGACCAACTACTTTGATTAACAAAGATAAATAAATATAAATGAAAGATGTCATTGAAACAACCATTTAAAATACAATTGGAGACTACTGGAATGGATTTTCTGAAGAAATATCAAAACTGATTTTTAAACGTTACCAACTGAAATCTTCGCCCATATTAGGCAGGTGGAGTGTTAAAAGATTCTACTCGATCTGCTAGTTACAGGGCTTCAAAAATAAATAGTTCTGTTTCATATCACATGGTCAGCCAATTATATGACTGAAGCATTAAAGAGTACAAGATATAGAGGTCTAAAAGACAATAGTCAAAGTTATCTCCTCTGAGAGTAATGAATTTCATCATCATACAGCCAAACTCTGTGGTGAATGAAGTGAAGGTATCATTTTTAGGGTGGAAAGTAGATGCTTTTCAAAGGGTTCAGCGTGCTGATAAGCATACTTTTCCACTCATTAAAGAAGGCAAAGGTAAACCACCTCACTACTCATATTTACTTAGTAAAATCTCTACAGGTTCAAACCAGCCTTTCGGCTGATGACCTAAACAACAGAAACCTAATAAAATAAATTAAAAGAAAGATGTGTATTAACTATGTCTTAAAAAGATTTCCGTTATTTTTTGGACATAAAAAAATTAATAAATAACTGAAATCTCTTAAAGGGATAGTTACCACACACATCTTTCTTTCATATTATATACATTTTCATCTTAACACACTGCATGTACTGAAAAATCAAATTAAAATTATATGTTTTAACACAAAGTAAAATTCAATCTTGTACACAAATTTAATAAAACCTAACCAGTTATAAACTTTCATGCAAGACAAAATTAGCATTAAGAATACTATAAAACAAATTAACTAAATAAGTATACATCTAATTACTATCAATTAATATCTACTCCAGATTACAAAGGCTCATTGAATTAAAACTTTTAGCCACAGTTACAAATGTAATTTTCTTAAAGAACATTTTTACGTTTAGAAACACTGTTAGATAAACACGTTTTAAAAATAATTTTGAAAATATATCACCCGGTTACTTGAAATGTACGACTAAAAATTATCATTCTTATAGCCTCTTAATAAAAAAGAAGGTATAAATACACGTTGTTTTACAGTTATAAGCAACATAATTTTAGTTTACCGTCAGTAATTAGTTAAAAACTAAAAAATTTAAAACCGAGTATACTAATCAATGACAAGCAGCAATTTGAGGTTATACATTACAAGTAGACTTACACATTTCGGCTATATAGAAGTTGACTTCGTAATTATTTTCACACCAATCTATAGTCGCCGTAGGTTTCCCCCAATATCCATTTTCTACTGGTGCCATGTTATACTACTTTTTCCAAACTCAATCAATTACAAGCAAACATACATCCCTACTGCACCACCACAGAACGCACAATACTTGTCGCTTGCCGATGCGGATAATAATCCGTTAGCGGATGTAATCAGTAGTTACACTAATACCCGCTAGGTTGCACTAATCGTATAAACTGTGAGTCGGCTCGAAACTGTTATGATTTAAAAGTGCGGTTGAATGAAATATAGCGTGCAGTTACTTTCAGTAACAAAATACAAACATATTTACTAAAACAGTATTAAATAAACTTATAATTTTTAAGAAAACCAGTATACGTTGTAACATGAACGTAACAAGCACACAACAAATGCAGTATTGTTATTAGTATATACCATGACCACTCAATAGAAATTGCATCTGTATTTACTATGTTGATGAAACACCGTCTTGGAATTTTTTTTTTTTAGTTATTTAATTGCATCAGCTGCTTTGTTTGTTAGCAACTACTATAGGTTACAGTACAGAATCGGTGGGTTTAACATGTTTTCCAAACCCTAGTCAGGAATCAAATTCAGGACATTCCACTTTGCAGTGTGCAAGGCAGTCTACCACTTTAACCATTGTGTCACAGAAGTGGCCACGAACTTTGTTACTTTCTTGTGATCTGGATTCTCCTAGATCATGATCTAATCATGAACACCACTAGAACCTCTTGTTACCTGGAAGATGACTGCAGCTTCATATTTTAAGAGCATAGGAATTATTTTTAATGCAGCCCTTCAGTTTTACAAAATAATTACAAAACATCTTTTTTTTTCAGGTATTAGACTGTAATGATTTTTCTTCCTGTAATAGAGCTATTAAAAATAAAAGTTATTTCTGTACTATTCAGAAGTTAATTTTGTGACACGCAGAGGTTAATGGTGGTTTTTAGAAAACAATTGCATTATTTACAATTTGATCCTAAACAATTACTGTGGGCTATAAAATGGTGGGTTTCAATGTGTTAAAATTTTTAGGCCCTAGCCAGGAATTGAACAGGTGATCTTCCACTTTGTAGCCATGTAAGTTACCCCTATGCCCCTATGAGGAAGCCGTTATCTATTTATTCTACTGCCCCTAATATCAGAGCAGCTTTTTTAACAAATAACAGCAACTTCTAAGTGCATTCCCATCAGATGATAAGTTAATATTGTGTTAGGCTAATAATAATTCTGAAGTTTTCATTTGGGATATGGTATTGAGCTGCTAGAACGGTGCACAGTGTGAAAAACTTAACATGAAACAATATTGCAGCTACTTCTACTTGTATTCAACTTGATACAATACAAATTTATTCTAATAAAATAGCGTGTATTTTTGCTTTCTTTGGTGGCTCAGAATTTTAATACTTGTATTCTGATCATTTCCATTGATTGGTTGCCTTGTACAATTATTCGCTTCCTAGAAACGTATACTGCCCATTTGATATTTTTGGACCCATTGTTTATGAGACTTCTTCTCTCAAAATTTACTACTTCTCTTAGACCGGTCATTCTAAAGTATTCACTCATGTACAGACACACAGGTTTTGTTGCAGTATTACAATGGCTGATCTTCACTTTGTAGCATTACAAATGTACAAGGTGATAATAACCATGTGTTTATAACCTGATTGCTATTGATAATATATAAACATTTATAAATTAAATTCTTACATTTTGTAAATTATTAAACTGGGTAATTATAATTAAAAATCAAGTGTTAATTTAGTGATGGAAGTTTTTATGTTTAAATTAATCAAAAGAGTTACAAAAAACATTTATTAAAATTTTAAAATAAAGAAATATAAAGAAATGTCTACACAGATCATAAAATAAGTTTAAATGACATATTTACAACACAAATTTATATTTTATTTTAAAGTTTTAAAAATTATCAAACAAAAAGTAATTAATATAAGTGAATGCATATTTGATTTGGTGTGCTGTTGACCGGGGCAGTTTGAAGAGAAAGGTTGTGTTTGTGTGCGATTTGATTTATGGAATGAATTAAGTAAATATAAAGTATAAAATTGTTGCATAATTCATAGTAAAAAGTCACAGATAGACCTATGAAATAAAATTGAGTGAAAGAACATTATTTTATTAAATTACGGTGAAAAATGTATTAAAATACGAACGGAACATTGAACAAAACTCTTAAGGCGAGCGACGGACTTCAGAAATGATAAGTATAGAACATTAACCGGTAAATTATTAAATATTTATTCAATAAAAGCTGAGATAGATAACTAAATACTATTTAAAATATTCTAAATTTCATTTTTTTAAAAGCCAGTCAGATTCAATTAAAATTTTATTTAAAACAGATTTTCTTTTGTTTTATTTTGATTGTCATTTGTTATTATGTATTTCAAATAAGTTAGAAATAAAATAATACTAAATGTCACAACTTGTGTAGAGGCCTCCGGGCCAGCCCAGTCAGTCAGCTGGTAGAAAGTCGCTATTATTTGTTAAGTAACACCGGTTGGGCAAGCGACTTTGTGTGGTGACCAGTGACAGCCATCCATGAACAAACTCTACTGGGGGTCCCTGTTCAAACCCATGCCTAACCCACTTAAAAAATACAGCAAAAAGCAGCGATCAAATTGGATAGTTGTCAATAATGTACAGTTCCCAATAACAAATAAAAGCTAAAAAAAAAATAAAAAAAAACTTGTGTAGTGTTTTCCTTCAGCTATAACAGGCAGGTAGAGTGTTCAATTGTTTGCTCTTGATCTGCTAGTTCCAAGGCTACATAACATAGTTCTGTTTCTTATCAAATGGTTAGCCAATTACACGACTGGATCATTTAAGAACAGAAGAGGGTAGAGGTGTAAAAAAACAATAGTCAAGAGTTATCTCCTCTGAGAGTAATGCATTTTATTATACAGCCAAACCCAATGGAGAATGAAGTGAAGGTGTCATTTTTAGGCTGGAAAGTAAATGCTTTTCAGAGGGCCCAGCATGCTGATAAGCATGCTCCACTCATTGAGGAAGTCAATGGTAAACCACATCACTCCTCGTTTTACTTAGTAAAGCCTCTATATATATATATATAAACCAGCCTTTTAGCTGATGATCTAAACAACAACAACAGTTTCTTCTTTTTATACAGATTGTGAGTCCTTCTGAGTGCACAGCCATATTTTCTCCCCTGCTGTTTTTTGCTGGTCTTCCATTGCATTATTCCTCCAAGATAATTGAAGCTATCAATTTTTCTGTGTTGTGTTTTTAAGTGATGCGATGTTGTTTTGTTATTTGTCAAATAACTATTTGTATGCATCTTATGGATAAGATGATTAACACCAAACAGATTTCGTGTTAATGAAAATATTTTTATTGGTGTTTTTGAACAATACAAAATCATTTACAAAAGCAATATACCCAGCAATAAACTCTTTACGAGTTTCTTGTTAATTCTGAAAAATTATCACAAATGGATTAGGCTAGTTTTGCTATGGAACGCCTCAATTTTGTCTTTCATATAATAATATTGTTTTATCCAATGTTTAATTTAACAGCAATTTACTTCAAAAACCTTACTAAAATCGGTTCATTCTTTTTTTAAGTTATTTCACATTGCTTATCACGTAAGATTAAATTAAATTAAAAATATTGTTGTAATAGACTAATTCAAAATATTTTTAGATTTAATTTTCTGGTTTGTAATATTTTATTTTGGCTAGAGCACACAATTATATTATGTAATAAAAAAATATGGTAAACCTATTGGAAGATAGTATGACAGTATGGTTTGCAACCCATCTTTAAAATGTGCACAACCATGCAGATACGTATTACTTTGTATAATAACATACAATTACATACAAATAACAACGCAGTACGTTTGTCCAGCATTCCAAATTATACAATAAATAATACAATACAACTTTAATGGCATTAAACATTTAAGTTTATAAGAGATATATTCGTACTATAAAATCTCATCATGAGTAGTATTCATGGAAGTCAAACAATAAAATCCGTAACAAAAAATTTTTAAAAACTTAGCCAATATTGAACGCAAGCCCCCTCAAAATTTCTCCATGTTTAGGCCTACCAGTTTCTTACATCCTATGTCCAATTTAATCTAACCATTTTTTTAATTCCATCTCCAAATTACATAATATGTGATCATGAATAACATTATTCCATATTCTGCCTGTGTGACTTATATTACGGTCCATCCATTTCCATTTTTTATTATTTTTTTTTTATGTTAAATCGCATCAACATCTTTGTTATTAGTGACTACGTTGGGGTGAGGAATGTTGGCTTTGAACTTGTGATATTTTCCAGCTTCTGGCCAAGAATCTAACCCCAGGACCTTAGGTTAGCATAGCTAACAATGCACTTTGCTTAGCTCCAATGGTTATCGCATGCTAACTATTGAATTTCCATTTTCATTTAACTATTTTTTTGTATGTTGTCTTGTGAGGTTCCTACGTGACATTTCCTACATTCATTTGGTTTTTGATATCGCAATGGTACCTCTATTACAGAAATTTCCATGGCCTGCTGTGTTTTTACTAATATTCCCCTTAGTGAATATCCATGTTTCCATACTGTAGGCCTATATTTATACTGGGAGCTCACAAGAATGAAACTAGTATTTGGTAAACTACGAGGGCGAATCAAATATAAACGGTAATTTTTAAAATTATATTTATTGAATAATATTATACAAAAACTATGCCTTCAACATTTTTCAATATAGTCTCCTGCATTATCTACACACTTCTGCCACCGATTTGGAAGCTTGAATATTGCCTGTTCATAAAAAGATTGAGGGAGAGTTGTCAACCAATCGCGCACGTGCTTCTCGACATCTTCATTGCTTTCAAATCGTTTTCCTCCAAGTGATTCTTGCGCAAACAAAAAGTAGTCACAAGGGGACAAGTCTGGACTGTAAGGAGGGTGTTCGAGAGTTTCCCAGCCATTTCTTCCAATTTATTCCTTGTCAACAATGCGGTGTGAGGCCTTGCGTTGTCATGGAGAAGGATGACATCTCTAATGGGCACACCTCGTCTTTTGTTTCGGTAACTGGTTTTAGCCGACTTTAGCACCTAGCAGTAGTAAGCCGCATTCACTGTTCGTTGATCGTGAAGAAAATCAATGAGTAGAACTCCCCTTGAGTCAAAAAAAATTATTGCAAGAACTTTTCCGGCTGAGAGACGAGTTTTGGCTTTCACTGGGCAGCCTTCATCCTTCCTTCGCCACTCCTTACTTGCCATTTTCGATTCGGGAGTGTAATGGTGGACCCACGTCTCATCACATGTGACGATGTGCCTCAAAAAATCTTCACCTTCTTCTTGAAATCGATGCAGAAGTCTCCCGGCGATCTCCGACCTGACCTGTTTTTGATTTCCGGACAGCAACCTCGGAACCCATCGAGCACTAATCTTTCTGAAGCCAAGGTGGTCTGTGATTGCAGACTGAACACTCCCGTAGCTGATACCAATTTCTGACGAGATTTCTTGAACAGTTAACCGGCGATCACCTTCAATAAGCTCTCGAACGGCACTAATGTTGTCATCTGTGAGACTTGACCTTGGGCGTCGACGGTGACTTTCGTTTCCAACACGTTCTCGCCTACCCCTAAATTCTCTGGCCCACGTATACACTCGATTCTTAGACAGAGTAGTGTCCCCAAACTGTGCCCGCAAACGAGTAAAAATTTCCGAAGGCTTAACACGTACATTTGCTAAAAATTTTATGACGATTCGTTGCGCAACAGATGGATGTACTACCTCCGAGTACTACCGACCGAGCGAGTACCTCTCGCTCGGTCATGGCTGTACTGACGGCAGAACGCAACAATGCTGCGAAGTAAGCTCTTCCCCCCAATCCTATTAAACAAAACAACAACTGCTCACCGCCACATCTGGTCCGAACGTGTTTGGTACAGTCAACAGCAAAATTACCGTTTATATTTGATTCGCCCTCGTAGTAAACTACTAGTTTACCAAAGATCTGGATCATCCAAGAACTCAACTGCATTGTTGTAGGCCAAAGCTTTTGTTATAACGGTGTTTTTCAAAAAGACAAAAAATGTTTTTAAAGATACGTAACTCTTGATCAACAGGAGCATGTACAATCTTAGGCCCATGTATAAAGGACTTTTCTTAAACAGTTTAAGACTGTGTGCCGGGAACCTGTAACTTCCCCTCTGCCTAGATTTGTGTCTGAAGAAATTCTTCTTCTTTGCAAGCACTACAATTCAATGTAAAACTGCCCAACTTCAGTTCATGCCCCAGATATCCCTTTCCAATGTCGCGCTTTTACGGTCTCTGATCTCCATTTCCATCGCACCTGTATGACCACTTCAATTCATCTAATCCTGGGTCTACCCCATCTCCGTTTACCATACATTTTACTGATTATAACAAATGTTTTGGAGAATATTTATTATTATTTAGTGATTTTTTTATGTACCCTGCGATCATGATTTGAAGAAGAACGGCCTACAGGACGTACGGGAATTGTCACCTACCATGGTTCTTATTATTTTTGTTCACTTTGACGAGAAGTTCTGTGTTATGAATAATTAAGAAAACATATTATAACTTTTCATGAAAAAATTTTACATGTTCTGAATAATTAACAGACTAAGTTGTAAGAAGTGCAATGGTCTAAGTAAAAATCCGGTAAGTAATGATTTTACTTTTCTAAAACCATTAAATAAACTAAATACAACGCACATTTTTGTAAGTTAATGACGTATGTACAAAAAAAAGTATACTAAACCGTTATAAGAAATAAAATCACATGAAATTAAAAATAAATATATATCTGCTTATTGTAATTTTTTTTTAGTTTTATTGTTATGTAATAACTTTGCGTCGTATAATAAAATTGTTCTATTAAAATAACATTTTACGGTTAATGTTTATCGTAAAAGAATTACATTAAATAAAACGCGCGAACTCAGGACTACATGAATGTAATAATCGAACTAATGTTTGTTATAACTACACAGTATGCGAAAATTTATTAATGGACAAAGTGATGGCTGGCAACAAAGCAAAATGCTACTGCGTAAGTCGATGGGTGAGATGCCAAATTATGACGTACCTAGTTTATAGTGGCGGGGTGAAGTTCTAGGATATTTTAAGTCCTTCCGCTTTTAAACACGGTTTACTGATAGTTTATAGCATTAATGCAATTTATCGTTGTGTCTGCTACGACGGACCAGCTGAGAAGCAAAACAGTAATTATCACTGACCATCATGGAATCCGAAGAAAAGGTAAACCTAATATTATCTTATTTCTTTTTAACTAACCCGCAATTGAATCGCTCGTTTCAGAAAAAGCTAAGTTTGAAAAAATTAAAAAATTATAATTCTACATTTTAAAAAAAACAATATTAAAAAAATGTATTTGTTCAGAGTGTTTTCCTATTTTATTTAAAATGTATACTTTTGTTTTTATTTTTTTGATGAGCCACTTGTTAAAAAAATTAAAAATTTTGACTTGAGGTGTTTCTGAAATAGAATTGAACTTAATTGCTAACTTGCATTGTTTTCTGTAAAAAATACGTTATTAGACCAGAAGAAAATTGTGCTGTAAATAGTATTTATTATTTATTTCACGAGTTTATATTAAGGACTTTAAATAGCTTTCTGCAATAATAAAAATCGAAATTCTTAACTTTTAGAAAGAAGTTAGTTTTCAGTACTGTTCACGTTCTTTGTCGCCGACACAAACTAGTTATCTGCCTTAAAAAGATTTTTCCATGGAAACTTTGTACAGTTTATTCCTCTAGAAATTAAAGCTTTCAAAAGATCATCCACTTACGTTTTTTAATTGGAAGAAAGCAAGCCTCTTATTAGTGTTTTATTTCTTAAGGAATGCCAGACTTGGTTTTTTTGTAGGTATGGTGTGTTTACATTCAGTTATTCCTAAAATGCACTAAAGAAAGGTAAAATTTTGACTTATGGACTTTCTGGAATCACTGATTCAATTAAAACTATTTCAATTACACAGTGATAGTTTGCTTCTTAAATTTACAAAATAAAGAATTTTTGTGAAAGTAAATTTTGAAAAGAATTTGTTTGTATACAAAGACTATTTTTCTATACTTTTTCGTTTATTCTGTACTATCACTAAAATAAAACTGTAAAAACTGAAAATACGAATAACTTAAGATTGAACAAAACATGTGAACGTTATCACACTGAATTAATCGCATTACCCGGTAACTTAATCAAGAGGAACAGAAGGCAAAGGGGTTGTAGAGATAGGCCTATTAGCATTATTCGACACGAGCTGGTTAGGATTTAATGTAAGACAATGTTGCTACATCAATGTGCAGACTGGGCAGCCTCCGTCGCCCAGCTGTTAGAGTGGTAGACTGCGCTCCAGACTGCAGAACGGAAGATCCCATGTTCGATTCCCGGCTAGGTTATTGATATCCGCCGTGACTAAAACACTGTGTTTTAGGTACTGTGTTGATACCCATTTGTACCGTAACCAGTCGTAATCTTTAATAACAAAGCAGCTGATACAACTCACTAGTGCTCGCCTCTCATTATGCGGTCTTGGGTTCGAATCCCATAAAAACAAAAGATACAACTTTAAATAACCCTAAAAATTAGACGACCCACCGGGTTGGTCTAGAGGTAAAGTCGTCGCCAAAATCAGCTGTTTAACAGCTGATTTTCAGAGACGAAGGTTCCTGGTTCAAATCCTAGTAAAGGTAGTTGCTTTTTTAAGGATTTGAATACTAGACAGAGGTTACCGGTGTACTTTGATGGTTGGGGTTCAATTAACCATACTTTCTCAGGAATGGTCGGCCTGAGTTTGGACAAGATTACACCTCATTTACACGTCATACATATCATCCTCATCTCATTGGGTCATGGGGTTGCTTATTGTTCTGAATTGAACAGATTGCAACGTAGACATATTAGGAATTAAAAAAAAAAAAGACAACAAAAAAAATAGACAAGTTTCAAAAATGTAAACAAACCAAATTGTACTGCAATAAGATGTCATTTACATAGCAAACTTTAATACGTAATAAATCATTTATTTTAATGCATTAAATTCGTATCAATATTTAATTTATTAGTGAGGTGGCCGTTAAAATATTTTATAATTATTATTAAAATTGTTTTAAATTTCTACGACGCCTTTATCTTTTTTCCATTGGCAATTCATTTATTTATTTATTTAACGTCGCATCAACTACAATGGTCATTAGCGGCGACGTTGGGTTGTAACTGTGTACAATGAAGATGAAATTATTTTTTTGTAACGTATGAAAATATGCCGTGCCTGAGTGGGATTCGAACCCACGACCGCATGATGAGAGGCGAGCACGTTACCAACTACGCCAATGCGGCCGGAATTTTTCTTTTTCTTTTTTGCATTGGGAACTATACATTACTGACAACTACCCAATTTGAGTGCTGCATTTTTGCTGTATTATTTGACGTGGATAATTTTTTTTAGCTTTTATTTGTTATCGGGAACAGTACATTATTGTCAACTACCCAATTTGATCGCTGCTTTGCTGTATTATTTGCCGTGAATTGGGCATGAGTTTGAACAGGGTCCCTCAGTAGAGTTTGTTCACGGATGGTGTCAGCTGGTCACCATACAAAGTCGCTTACCCAACCGGCGTTACTTAACAAATAATAGCGCCTTTCTACCAGTGACTGATTGGGCTGGCTTGAAGGCCAATTCATTTTTTAAAAAATATTTATAATTTATGTTATAAATATTTTATTTATTTTATAAAAGTTTATCATTTGTTTATTCATTCGCACTGTGTTAGGCTTTCGATTAAATAATGTTTGGGCAGCCTTAGTAGTTCAGTCGGTAGAGTTTATCGATTTCCGAGCCAAAGATCCTCGGAATTACTGCTCAGTATCACATAATTGAACGTGGTTGATATGACCAAATAATCGATGCGAGGATACAGAAACGTACAAACAAACTTTAAAATTCTTAATTATTTACGTATTCATGATTTCAGCGTAATTTTCCCACGTTGGGCCATTTTATGAGCTTGGTCGTTATAGCATAAGCATGGTTGCGTATTGATTATCCATAAAACTGCTTTGAAAATCCATTCAGCATTTGAACTTTTAATAACTACGGGCAATTAGCCCTAATTTGTTTTTATCTGTAGACTATTTGCAACTTAATTCTGGTGTTACACGTTAATAACTTGGTATAAATAGGCAAGATTAGCCTACTTTGCAAAATTGTTTAGTGAAACAATTTAAAAAAGAAAACATGACTTTTGCCTAATCAAGTAATTGTTTGTTAACAGAGACATTGGTTTACTAATAGAAATTCTTTCCTCGTTACTTTTTACAATATCTAGTTTATTAAAATATCTAAATATTATTCATACATACAGAATAAAAATACATCAGTTTATAGTAAAATTGCCTAACTTCGGAGGAAATAGTTCAATTCGATAAATTACTTCTAATTTTTATTCAATTACTAATACAAACTTATTTTTGAACAACAGAGAATGCTTTCACATTCTTGCTGTGCCTTTATACTTGCTAATCTGTTAAAACATCCAAATCTTTAAACTCTATGGATAAAAAATAAATATTTGGAGTCTGGAATAACCAACAAATCCACGGTAATATATTTTTTGTTTTTCGACTGTTATGCGCAATTGTAATAATACAGAAAATTAAGGGTAATCGATTAGAATAAGTAATGAAAAAATGCCAGACCTGACCGGGAATCGAACCCACGACCCCTAGCATAGAAGCCAGTTACGCTGACCACTACACCACGTTGAATTATTATAGTAATTAACCTACAACTCAGTTTTCTAAAACGATTCAAAAATTCTTATCAGTTGAATTAAAAAATATATGAATGTGGATAATGAACAAAGGTTCATTACTAAAGCAGGAATGATGTGCGCAGTATTTTATTCGATTAGTAAAAATATTATTTTAAGGAAACATACAATTCCAGTTTCGTAGAAAATTTCACAACTGGTAAACAAACTCAAGAGCTTTTAGTAAGAAGTAGCACATACTATAATTTCGCTTAAAAATCATGAGCTACCGAAGAGATCGTAACTATTGTTTCAAAATTTAATTTGAAGTAAGCTAGGGATCAGGAATTCAATGTATTTCTGTCTTTATTTAACGAAGCCTTTGGCAAGAACCGTACGAACCAAGAGATTTATGTATTTTTCTGTCTCTGTTAATTTTTTTATTAATAGTTCACCGTTTTGTAACGTGTTAGCCAACGCAGTTTTAGTTAAAATAAAACGTAAATTAAACAAAAAGGGAATGGTTTCCAGGCGATCAACGACCTTTTATGTAATCATAATTTTTGTGCTGTTTTCACGAGTGCCGTTTGCACTCTTTCAGCCCGGAAATAAACACAGAGCTGACACACTACATTAAGTACGTACTGTTATATTATTATACATTACTGGTTGATGCATCCGGCGTGCGTGGCTTTGAAGCTGCCAGCACTAATTTACACAAAACAAAAACAAACAAAAAATAAATTGAATATTATGTTTAAAATCAAAAATCATAAAAATTTAAACCGCTTTCTTCTAAGCGGAATATTACTACGGAGAAAAGATTTGTAAAAAAACAAAATATTTTCAGCACCGCTCGTTCACAAATAGCTTGAAAAGATTCACGTGTCGTCAGAAAACAACAATAAAATAATTACTAAAAAATAAAATTTGATTTGTTTGATCACCGCAGCTAATTTGCGTTAACTAAAAAACATTTGACATTTTGTAGACGTACACTTCACCAGTCCGGTCCATTCGCTAGTTCGGCGCTCAACGGACCGCTTACTACGTATAAAACTTTATGCCACCGCACATCGACATTCGAGAGAGACGTTCGAGAGGAAGAGAGTGAAAACGGCGTCACTGTTTTGTTAATTACGAGGGTGGTACTAAATTTTGACCTCAGTGCAATATTTTATATTTTCTTTTCAGTCAATTTAGTTAAAGTACTTCTTTAACTTTCTTAGTTTTACTTCTTTCATTTTCGCACGAGTTCTAATTCGGAGCTAGAGTATTCTTTCTTTTTACTTTTATTTCATTGATTCTGAAAATGCTATTTTTTACATCGCTCCACTTCGGTATCTTATTTTTCTTAACTTTACCTTCGAAAAACCCTAATTTTCCTCATTGTTTTTACGAATTTATGTTGACTGGCGATAAATAATTTCTTTTTTAATTTTTCAAATTAAGTTTTCACCAGAAGTACACGTTTTCAGGCCCCTGAACAAAAAACTTTACCGTTTAGTCTGTGTGTGTGTGTGTGTGTGTGTGTGTGTGTGTGTGGGTGCGCTTCGGTTAGCATCAATAAGTGATATTTGGTATTTTAAAGTCCAGCAGCGGTTGATTTTTATTTTGCATCAGTCACTTTTGATTAAAATAAGGTGTGTTTTAATTTTATATTGTTTCCTCATGAATAAACATAGGTTATGTGTGTTTCATTATTCAAATTGGCAAGTGAAAGTCGTGTGAGTGTTTCACACGAGATTTTTAATGTTACTTTTGTACCTAAGGGATAAAATGGTCTTGTAGGTTAATTCAGAGCATACTGAAGTATTTTATTTCCATATACCATTACAACATCAGTAAATAGATGTGCTACTAGATTGTTTATTTATTTCGTCTACTTAATTAAAATCGCAACAGTTTGGTCACGATAATATTGCAGTCGGCTTTGAATCATTATAGGAGAGCTCTAATACGTTAGGCCTACAGATATTCAGATTCAGACCAAGAATCGAATCCGACATCTACAACTTTACCCTCTAAACTACTACGCCACACAGGCGATCATGTACAGTAAATAGATTATTTCTCTGAATAATAATATTCTGAGTTAATAAATGAACATTGTACCCAATTATTTGATTTTTAATATAAATTCGAACATCAAAACATAAAACTATAAAATGTAACATAAAAGTTAAGAATTGTGTGCACTGTTAAAATATTATAGTAATATTATCTAAAAACAGCTAATAATTTCGTTGTAAAAGAAAACATAGAAATACGTTACATACTAGCAGGATATTTATAAACGTTGTATTCTTTGTTGTATCATTTGGACCATTAAGATACATCTTGCAAAATACAATTTACATGCTAAATGACATTTTCTGGTGAGAAGCTATCGTTAATGTCACTGTTTTTCAGTGAAATATCAGTCACGAATGACACAAAATACATTTATGTGTGTCTGCAGGCTACACGTTAGTTAGTGATGTAAGTAATTTTTCTTTTTTTTTTTAAAATAAACATTTGTAAACTTATATTTGTATGCTACACTACACGTTTTAAAAAACAAATTCTAAATAGTGTAACGGAAACACTTAAACTATAATAGTACCATCAACACTTCAGACTTCAGTTTTTCTGTGTTCATCTCTCTTGACTAACTCACAACCAACATAAAAGCCTACAATAACTTTTAAAAGAGGGATTTATTTATTTAGATAAATGTTATTTTTGATTAAATACTACACCTTATTTTTCCTACCTACTTAAAATTGTATAAGTTGCGTACTAGCAACTCCCCGCTCGCTGTGCTTCACGGCGAACTAAACTTAAAAGATTTTAACATCTCATACAACCTTACACGTTGAACGAAAAATCACTTTGTACAAATAAAACCAATTAGTACTGAAAATAGAAATTTTGTTGACAAAAGAAACAATCAAGAGTGGAAGGGGAGAATCTAAAAATAACTGAATATGTATATTAAGAAAAAGTCGGTTAAATCGATTTCTTAAAAATATGGTACGATCTTTTTTATTTTTAGAAAGTTTGCATAAGTTTTATGAAGAATTCAGATATACCATTATTTTTGTTATATCAGTTCCGTAAATAATGTTTAACATTTTTTTTGAAAAAGTAGAAAGATTAAAAGATGGTGATATAAGGTAAAGGGCGGCATTGTACAGTACCTGACACGCTGCATTATACAATACAATGATAGTGGTATAATACTGACAGATAAAAGAACTAACCATCCCAATTGACCTCACACCAAACAAATAAAATATTACTTCCTTCAACGAATCACAATTTTTTGGTAACCCTAAAGTGAGTAGTTTCAACCTGTTCAATTTAGAACAATAAACAACCCTAAGACCCAATAACATGGGATGATAATGTATGACGTGTAAATGAGGTTTAGTCTTGTACAAACTCAGGCCGATCATTCTTGAGAAGTGTCGATAATTGAATGCTAACCGTCAAAGTACACTGGTAACCACTGACTAGTATTCAAATCCGTATAAAAATAACTACCTTTACAAGGATTCCCTCTTTGATGTTGACGTAGGCTACATATATTACTGTTTAACCTACACGAGGTTACGAGGTTACGAGGGTTCCCATGGAACCCTCGTTTCCGTACATTAGCTGTTAAACAGCTGACTCGCGGCAACGATTTACCACTAAGCCAATCCAATGAGTTTAATCTATTATATAAAAGGACAACCATGTCCTAGGTGATTCATTTATAGATCAACGCACAGCCGAAACTACTGACGCTAGAGACTTGAAATTTGGAAGTTAGCTTTCTTATGTTGTGTAAGCGAGCACTAAGAAAGTATTTTGCAAAATTTTGATTTTAAAGGGAAGAAATCGCAAAAATTCTCCCCCACTGATGCGAGGATGCGGGTCAGCGCGAAGCGCTACGCTTATGTACTGGTTTTGCTCCGACTCACATTTACCCCCTCCATAGGCATATTCCGTTGCATCCAGTATATACATTCTTATCGTACGTATATAGCAGATCAACTACAAAACTATAGATATTTTCCCCAGAAGTTAAATTAACTTTAACAACGATTTTTCTACGGTTTACTTTTGTCACTCCGGATGTTGTACTGTACGTAGTGTTTAACCTAACACTGGATTTACATTTTAACCGGAATTAATTCCAGAGTTGTTGTAATTAGTATAATAAGAGATAAATGTTTTTTATGCTTAATAGTATTATTAGTCTACTTTTTATTCAAGATACGGATTTCATTGCTTAGGTCACATAGTGTATTTGACTGACATTGTAAAAATGATTTTTGCCAACGAACAATTAAAATTTAATTTTAAATAAATGTGTCTCAACCAATTCAATAAAATGCATACGGTGAAGTTATTTTCTTAAATCTAACTTAAATTAAAATAAAACAACAGTTATTTATGTAAATTCAGGTATTATGCTATTATAATCCTTCTCTTTTTTATTTTTTTACCATAAGGGTCGATTTACACACGTCCGTCCACGTCACGTCTCAGTTCCGTAATTCCGAGAAGACAAGTATCAGTCACAGAAAAATTTTCTTTCTTGAAAAATTAATGACATTGTCTACACTGAGCATCAGCACCGTCCCAAAACCGGCGCGTCAGTATTGTCGCCGTCACCGAACCGTCAAAACGATATTTTTCCTCAACGGTATTTTGTTTTTTACGGACGTATTTGTCTCTATGTAAAATGACTGAATGGAGTTTGACGAAAGGAAAACTGACGTACATGTGTGAATACTGTCATCATTTTTGACTTAGAGTGGCCGTACCGGTTCCGTTTCGGAAACTGACGTGACGGTGACGTGTGAATCGTTCTTTATACGTAATTCAAAAAAAATTATATTTGTGACTTAAGTTATTAGCAAATTAAAATACAGAATCATAGCCTTAAAATTGCATGGGCGAAGCCACGACGGGGAGCTATCTATTAAATAAAAGAGATGTCCTGATTTATAGATCAACTGATTTAACTGATTCAACTGATTTATAGATTTTAGTTTTCTAAGCTGTCGCTAAGGAAGGATTTCGCAAAATTTTTATTTTAAATGGTAGAATTCGCAAAAATACCCTCCCATAAGAAATAACGAGAGTATACTTAAACAGCGGATTCTTCGTTTACGTTTGCGTGGGCGAAGCCACGTGGGACCCGCTAATTAAAAAAAAAATGTGTCTCAACCAATTCAGTAAAATGCATACGGTTAAGATATTTTCTTAAATTAAAATAAAACAACAGTTATTTATATAAATTCAGGCAGTATGGTATTATAATCCTTCTTTTTTCTTTTTTTCACCATAAGGGTCGATTCACACACATCCGTCACGTCACGTCTCAGTTCCGTCATTCCGAGAAGTATCAGTCACAGAAAAATATTCTCTCTTGAAAAAATAATGACATTGTCTACACTGAGCACCAGCACCGTCCTAAAACCGGCGCGTCAGTATTGTCGCCGTCACCGAACCGTCAAAACGATATTTTTTCTCGACGATATTTTGTTTTTTACGGACGTATTTGTCTCTATGTGAAATGACTGAATGAAGTTTTTGTGACTTAAGTTATACGTAAATTAAAATACAGAATCATAGCCTTAAAATTGCATGGGTGAAGCCACGACGGGGCGCTATCTATATAAAAAGAGATGTCCTGATTTATAGATCAACTTAAGTTTTCTCAGCTGTCGCAAAGAAATTATTTTGCAAAATTTTTATTTTAAGTGGTAGAATTCGCAAAAATACCCTCCCATAAGAAATACAGAGAGTATACTTAAACGCTGATTCTTTGTTTACGTTTGCGTGGGCGAAGCCACGCGGGACCCGCTAGTTTTCTTTATAATTAGAAAAATTACGTAACCATATAGCCTACGTTACTCAGAAAGTTTTAATCTTTCCAACAGTGAAAGGATTTTTGAAATCGGTTGGAAGTTTTCTGAGATTACCTCGCTCAAACAAACAAACAATCGGTAGAATATATATCTTTATAATATTTGTATAGACTGATTGCTACATTAATAATACCTATGTTGTAATATTTACGGGAATGAGTCACCATTTTTACTTGAAAGAACAATCTGTAGGAGGGCGAAATCTGTAATGAAATCGGCTGAAACACTTAAATTGTACCGTCAAAAATATGATAGGTATTACTAACAGAATGTTTAACGTTACTTTACTCCTCTATAAAGGTCCTGAACGGAAAAATGGTCTTATTACTAGGTATTAAGGTCTGTCTTACTATTATTTAAATGAGTTAAAAATGAAAAGGGTCTTATTAATAATAAGGACGAAAAATTAAACAAGTAATCGGTTTATGATTGCGTCTAAGCCACACAAAACTGAATTTTGAACCGCATGGTATAATAAGTACTGCAGTAGAATACAATATGAACAAAGAAAGTTGTAAATCAATAATTGCTACCGTGAAAATGTGCGTAGGTTAAACAGTAATATATGTAGCCTACGTCAACATCAAAACTTGAAAGATGAAAAGATTTTATTTTGTATTTTGCGTCGTACGTCCGTGTTTATACGACAGCTTTTTTGACCTTTAATAATTTCAGCGTCGTGAACAAGTCGTAATTTCAAATATAATTGTTAAAATGTTTAAAATAAAATAGCTGATTGATTAAGCGTTTTTATTTCCCATTTTTACTTTATTTTGCAATCTCTTTTTATGTATACCACAGAAACATTTTAACAAGGAATAATTTTCAGTGAAAATACTTCCAAATTTTTTGGCATAATTTTGTCATTCTGTTATGAATTTTACTGCTTGGAGTTTTACTCTTGCCAACAAAACGTTCTTTCTTTCTTATGGGACATATATTTCAATGCATAGTTCTGACAGTAATTTTTATAGAATTATTTAAATAATTGAACGCCAAGCGAAATACCAAAAAACTTTACGTGTCATTTATTGAATTTCATGAAAGTCTCCTCGTGTAATGTGGTGTGATTTTGTAACATCAGTACAGTATAGTCGCGGTAATCCGGACCCCCCCCCCACTGGTACACCGTAACCCCCCCCCCACTGGTACACCGAAACCTCCAGTAATCCAAACAATCACTTATCAAGTTTTTAATTATTTTTTTACCAATTAGAAAAATTATTTAAAAAGTTTAATAAAAATGGAGTGCGGGCCACTGACAAGAAAAACATTGAAAGCAGCAGGTAAACCTGATGCTGAGCGGGTTTTACACTCATAGTTTTTGTAAGAAAGAGCAAGGCAATCTATAGTCAGTGGAGACATTCTCACTCAAAAGCGAAGTTTTTCTACAAGGAAATGACCGGGAAAGACGACTTTCAAGCCAGGCTGGCTGGACAATTCAAACAACGATACTGTATTAGACTGTTAACTGTTACCGGTGAAAACATTCTAGTGATATCGACGATTTTATCGACTTTAAAACAAAACTCTAGGATGAAGTAGAAAAACAGGGTTTAACAGCAGATCTAGTTTACAATGGAGATGAGTCAGCATTGTACTGGAAAATGTTGCCATGAAAAACCTTAGTTCATATAGAGGAAAAGACTGCCGCTAGATTCACAGTTGAAAAAGATCTTATACATTTTCCTGTGGAGTAACAGCACTGGCAATCACAAGTTACCATTGTTTATTTTAAACAATTAATTTATATGAAATATTTATACAATTTTATGCAATATTTTAAAATTTATACAATTTTATCTGAAAATAATACTGTAACAGATTTCAAACAAAGGTGTCATTTATAATTTTGTGTTCTCGTTTTGTTAAATCTGTCATTTTTATCCTACATTATATTGTATTTATAATTAGATTGCCAAAATCTAAGATTGTAGATATCGATAATCCACAAAGGTCGAACATCTTATGTGTTCAGATTACCGCAACTGTACTGTATACCAGAAAATATTGTAAAAGCTGCCCACCTTCCTTTTCCTGATGTTGGGAAAATGTGGTAGGTGTGTATACATTATTCTTTCAGTACATTTATTTTTCGGTCTGGTTAGATTTCATAAAAAATTACTAAACAAAAATTGAAGATAGGCAACATACATTATTAATGTACATAAATAGCTACATTAATTTTGGCACATTTTTTTTAAAAGAACTTGTTTTTCTTTTACAAAAAAAATTATCACGCATGCTGTGGCATGTTGTCACATAACAGAATATGCTTTCTGAGACCATTTGAACAGGTTTTCCCTATTACACTAAACTGCTATAAAATTGAACAAAATGAAATGCTAATTGTTTAATAGTCTGCAGGTACTTACGTGTGAAAGTGTTGTAGTTAAAACACTCATGTTCATTTCGTTTCCATGTGAAATATTGTCATACATAATTTTTCTTAATATGTTTCACTTAAGGGGTAATAATATGTGACAAGGAACACTATTTACATGTTTCTCAAAAGGAAAATATGCAATAAAGTTGACAAGGTTTAAAATATACTTTACGCAAGATTATAAAATATTATATTCTTTAATAGTTTAGACTTTAGAGTATTGTTCACTGCCTCCCCAGTACAATATAAAGTAACCTCCATTATTGAAGCCGGGAACTACCGTTTTGCCAACCAGCAAAATGGGAGTTCCCGGCTTCAATAATGAGGTACTACATTCAATTTTCAGTGTTTAAACCAATTACAATTATTTTTGTAATACCCGTAGGCCTGCTTATTTACTAATAACTAAGTAGGTAGCCTACTTGATTTAATGTTAAATAAATTAAATATAAATTTTGTCAGTTCCTTATTCACTCAGATACCACATCACTAATTTCACTAGGTCAAAATGCTCCGTTCTTAATGAACCACAAGGAAGAAGGGTGGTTTAAATGTAAATAAAATTGTCTAAAAAATATTTCTACAAACTGACTGATACAAATACTTAATAATAAAATAAAAATTTCTCATTACAGATTACCAGGATAGATTTCATTAGTAATCTTCCACCAGAAGTAGCAGAAGAGATAGTAATGTATTTAGATGGGGAAGATGTATTAGCAGGTTGTCACGTATGTCGTGAATGGAAATACCGTTTAGATCAGGATAACACGTGGAAACGTCTTTGCCACCGACGTGGTTGGGTTATGGATGCAACAACTAGTTCAGGATGGCGTAGTGTGTATTGGTTACACCGAAATTGGTCGACTGGTAGATATCGTCAGTATACAATTACAGGAGATGATCTTCATCCGACACAACACAGGTACGGTAAAATTGAAATGAAATGTTATCAAAAATTTAGGCATGTTAACATGTACTTTACACTGGGTATATAATTCTACTATAGTATGCGCCATATTATTGTGAGCTTGACGGCTGCTAGAGTTAACTGCATTGTAGCTGGATCGCATTTTCCACATGCTGACTGTACGACGACTCCACCCACGATAGAACAAGAATGCATTACAGTTACAGTAGCCTATGTGTCTAATAACACGGTCCACTATTCTTGTATTACTGTTACAGTTATGTTTTTATTGACAAATAATTAGTTGGTTTAATTTGTTATTAAAACTGTCCAAATTAGCAAAAGTATGATAATTTACAATAAAAACGATGATTAACTAATACCAACAAATATTTACTCAAACAAATAAAATTTCAATTTGACGAGATAATGATCAATATTTGAGAAGTAGCTACATGACGGAACCAAGACATCAAGTAGGATGATTATGAATGTTTGCTGTATAAGCACGTCTTCTGGAATTGGCAATACTTGAAGACAAGGTGGAGATGGAGATGTTAGTAATACTAGAGATTAAAGCTCACAATGATATGTTGTACACTATGGACTTTAAAATTTTAAGTGGCAATGAGGTTGTGTAATACATCACCTAACTGCCGTTCAGTTTTAAAATTGATAACATCAACTGTTTTCCAATTTTTTATTCCATTTAAAAATGTAGGGATACATCAAACTGTTCGGAAAGCACGTTAAAGACATTGCAGATAAAATTAAAAATAATAATTTAATTTAGAAAACATGTACCGTAACTTAATATTTCTGTATTCTAAAATTTTTTTAAAAAGTATTTTTGTAACAAAATTTAGGGTCTTTACTGTTATCCCCCCCCCCAGCATAATTTTTTATATATGTGAATATTTCATAAGGAATCTTATGGTATTCTAACAATAAAAATGTTTTAAAAAATCCTACATCAATGTTCTTCAAGTTAAGGGTAAATATAGGTAGGGTAAATATATTACTTTTTCTCAATATTGTTACTGTATACCTGTATAATAATGAAACTGTGTACTAATAATGAAACTGTATATAATATAAACTCATTGAGTACATGACATCATTAAATAAAAATTATCATTAAATTAATTTAACATAATTAAATTAAGTATTATTAGATATTTTAATAATTATCAATAAATAGTTTAAGATTAACTTGAAGAAAGAAAAACACTTCAATGTTAACTTAAAAAATATTGATATATGATTTTTTAAAATATATTTCCCGTTTTTATTGTTAAAAACTGTAAGAGTACCTACATACGAAATATCTACAAAATGTGAAAAAAAATTTGCTGGGGAAGGGGATAACAGAAAAGATCTAAAAGTTCTTTAATTTGTTTTGTGCTTCAATCTACATTAACGATTGCACTAAATTTGGCCCAACCAAGTAACTAATGAGGTTGTCACTTGCCATGCATCAGTAGTGCACTCAATAAGTGGAACTGCACTGTTATACTAAGAACACAAGATAAATAATAAAATCTTAATTTATACATATTCCAATGTGTCAGCCAAGTTTAGCACAAGAAAGTGAAACAAAAGAAACAAATAAATGATAATTTTGTCAGATACAGAAAAATATGCGATTGGCTTTTAACATACCATTTTTACGGTTATTGGTACCGGAATTCAATTGAATCGACTTTCCTAACACATTTTGGCGAACATCCACCAGGCATTGGGGGAAGTACGCTAAAACAAATCAAGTGTAAATAATGGGTAAATAATATCGTGACCCAAAAAATGTTAATCCATCTTGTCTAATGTCAAATGGGTTGCAATTTTATTTTAAGTTCATTAAAAATAATTTTTAGAATTATTCTAAAAATACAATATTCAAAAGAATATTTTTTTCTAGAATTCATCAATTTTGGATTGCAGGCAGCTAGTTATACTTCTAAGTTACAATCAGACCAAAAGTAAACTTAACATTACTTCTTAATGATCCTAAAGTGACGTATTCTGTCGTAGGTAGTGACAATTCTGTCGTAAGCTCTCAGCAACTGCAATCAATCTTTATAGACTAGTTTTGTTAATGGACAGCAGCCAAAATTTTCTTTTAGAAGACCCATATCAATTAAGTATATCATTTAATCAGTTGTTGCCAGTAACATGATAGATTTTCTAATTCAGTTGTATTTTTATTGTTACAAATATCTTACTTTGCAATTAAAATTGGAAATTATGCTTAAAAATCAGGTGTGAAACATTCACAGACTTTGTCTTGACAATGTAAAATAAAAACCATAACCTAATTTTTTTTTAAATTAATTTATATAAAGTTGCATTAACCGCTTGGTCATTAGCGACTGCGGTGGATTATGTTAGGCCTACTGTAACAGTGGGTTTTGACTTGTGAAAATTTCCAGACCCTAGCCGGGAATCAAACCCAGGACCTCCGCGTGGTAGGCTAATGTGCTAACCACTATGCTACGGAGGCGGCCTAACCTAATTTTTAATCATGAGTGAATGACGCTAAATGAAAATCAACCACTGTAGGACTTAAAAATACGGAAAATAACTAATTGACGCTAAACTAAGCTCTATAGGAAAAAATGCTCAAAATAAAAGTTGTACATTTTTTAATGTCCTACAACTTTGATTTATACACTTATGTCATTAAGTAAATACTAAGACAGCAATCTTAAAAATCACATTCTTTATGTACCGATTTTGATGAAAAAAATACAGAAAATCAATAAATTGATAACCTGAGCGTTGTAGAGTTGTAGAAAATAATGTTTGAAATAAAAGTTGTACATTTTTTAATTTCCTACAACCGTAATTTCATAAGCTTTTATTATATGTTAAAATGTGTATTAAACGTAGTATATTAAGTCCACAATTTAAAAAAAAATTACCATAAGAACATATCCCCCCCATGAATTTCAGCAGACATGGCGCTTACGCAATCTTGTAGGTAAAGCATAAGAAATATACGCCTAAATGAGGCAATTTAAAAAAAAATCGTTTTAGAGAAATCGCATGAATAAACTACTACTTCCGGTTGACCGATTTGGATGAAAATGTTTGTGTCTGGTCCCCTAGTGGTATCTAACTTAAGTTTCAAGTTTCAACTTTGTTCGTTATTAAGTTCTTGAGATATTTAGTTTACAAGCACAAAGACCAATCGCTAAAAAACCTGTTCTTTTGGATTCAGAGGCCTGAAAACGTGTATTTCCAACATGGTAACAGTACTTTCCTTCCCTACACATTCATATAAGGCAAGAGAAAGTAAAAACTATTAATTTCTGTTTCTTTTTAGTAACTACTAGGCCATTAAAAAGATTAATTTTACCATATTATTTGAAAGCCTAATTATATAAATATTAAAATATATTCCAAATAATTTTAGGAACACAAAAGAATAAATTGAGATAAACACTATTTAAGTATAGTTTTGGCAACATGCACAAAGCTAATTATCATTGTTGTTATTTTTACTTCCATTTAATTGAACTTAAAATTAGACTAGTTGATAATAAAATACTTTGTTGTTAATGCATTAAAATGAGTATAATTAACTTCAGTAGCTATATAATAGTCTTTGAACTAGGTTAATAAAAAGTGTACGAGGTGTGGCTATTAAATAACGAGACTGATGTAAAAAAATTTTTTTCATAAATAATCACTTATTGTCACCTTCAATATACACTCCTTCTCTATCCCTACAACGCTCCATGCAAATTTTCCATAATTAGAAACAGTGCTGGAAGTCATCTTCTGCCAGCAGCTTTAGGACACGTGCCGCTTTCTCTTTTACAGCTTCCACAGACTCAAATCTTGTCCCTTTTAATGCAGATTTCACCTTAGGAAACAGGTAGAAGATAATAACATGTGATGAAACATGGATTATTACTTATGATCCAAAAACGAAGCGCCAATCCATGCACTGGAAGAGCTGAACTTCACCGAGAGCCAAAAAAGCTTGAAGGAGTAAGTCAAAATTCAAGGCAATGATGATTGTTTTTTTTTGTTGATATCTATGGGATTGTGTACCTTCACTGGGTTCCTGAAGGTCAAACAATTAATCAATATTACTACCTTGAGGTACTTTCTAAACTACGTCAAAGAGTAAAGAAAATACGCCTTGAAATGTGGAAGACAAATTATGGGTTCTCCACTAAGATAATGCGCCAGCTCATTCCGCGTTATCTGTCAAAAGGTTCCTAGCCAAGTACAGCATCTCAGTGTTAGAACATCCACCTTATTCACCAGATCTTGCACCATGTGATTTCTACCTGTTCCCTAAGGTGAAATCTGTATTAAAAGGGACAAGATTTGAGTCTGTGGAAAAGAGAAAGTGGCACGTGTCCTGAAGGAGCTGACAGAAGATGACTTCCAGCACTGTTTCCAACACTGGAAAATTTGCATGGAGTGTTGTAGGGAAGGAGAAGGAGTGTATATTGAAGGTGACAATAAGTGATTATGTATAAAATTAAAATAAAATTTTTTTACAATGTCAGTCTCGTTATTTAATAGCCACACCTCGTATGCAATGAGACAATTCATCAAGTAGATAGATAAAATTAAAGTTGTGAAAGAAAAAATAGATAAAATAACCCAAAAACTTTTCTACATGAAAATAATTTTTTGTTGTTAAAAACAAAATTGGATACAAATAAAATTATTTTAACTGATTATTTAAGCCTATTCAGTTTTCCTAGTGTTTACTTACTGCTGGACAGAACCATACAGCTGTTCTTAGCAGTTCACGCATTCATCAACAAAATTCAATGTGTTACATGTACGCCAACATTTCAATAAAATGCCCAACAACGTTCATAAATAGCAAAATATATCCTTTTAATGTAGTGCATTTTTGTCACAAAATGTTTGTATTATTTCTTTGGTTTTCTAAAATACGTAGTAATCTTTCTTAACGGTTAAGAACATAAACTAATATTCTGTATGATTTTCTAATTTTACATTCAATTTTGGTTCTTTATTTATTTTAACTAAACAGTTGTAAAGAACCTGAATATTAAATACTGAAAGTATAATACAAATTAAACTCTTAGCTGCAATTCATTTTTATATCTGTGCTTTGATTTATAGGAATTGTCAAAATTGCTTCAATTTCCAACTATAATACATAAAAAAATATTGCATCCCATGCAATTTTGATGAGTTTCTTCAGTACAATAACTTTTAAATAAGTACCTAATAAATTTTATCTAGACCAATAAATCTTTCCAAAACCTCTTCTGAAAAAATACACTAAATGAAATGAAATTTACAAGACAAACAATTTTCATTTAATGGCAGTGTTTATTTGGAGAAATAAGTAAATTGTTTGTTTGAACTAAAGAACATTAAAAATCTCACATTTTTGAACAAGGATAATAAAAATTATGATAGATACTAACCTATTATAAACACAGGTCTACAAAATTTCACAGTTAGGTGCATAATAAAATTAAAAAAAAAGAAACATGTCAAATCTATAATGTCTTAATCTATTCTTATAATCCATTGTTTTGATTTTACAGGTCTTTTCAGATGGATGGAAACTATTTAATTGTACCACGTGCAAATTCTTTATATAAATCAAGTGGTATAAACGTCTGGGATTTAACAGAAGAACCAAAATTGCACCAAGTAATCTTTAATGATCTTGGACCAAAGGGAAAACAATTTAGAGCTTACAAAAAATATCTTGTTCAACAAATAGGAAGTTTTATTCGTGTCCATAAAAATATTAATGGAATATATGAACATTTTAAGTTATTGCATTTTAAAGAAAATGTAAAGTTTATAGGTGGAATATTTCAAGTCGTATCAGATGTTGAAGAAATTAAGAATATTGAAAAGTTTACTCCACCGATATTTGAAGACGATTTGGCTTTAGATATAGAAATTGAATGTAACATGTTAGCCATACATAAATATAAGAAATTTGTTTATTTATGGAATTTGGAACCATGGAAAAAAGTATCTGTAATAAGTCTGGATGGTGAACCTGTTTCTTATATTAGAATCATACCAGATAGACTATTTTGCGTTATGAATAACTCACCAATTTTTCGTGTTTATGACTTTGTAAATGATGTATGGTTAATGGAATTAACAGGAAATTCTAGAAATCCATTTTTTGAATTGACCCCAGCTACACCGACTTTGTATCTTGGACCAAACATAATTTCAAGTTATTATAAAAGTGGATCAGAAAGTACATTTAAAATTTGGGATCCGAACGGAGAATTAATAAGAACAATAGATTTACCAAGAAATGTACGTTTTCAATGTACATTTATCGAAGAAGGTGTTTTACTAACAACTTCTGAACAAACTATCTCAATATTATCAAATGATTTAGATGAAATAAAACAAATTGCGATAGATTCACCATGTGAAGCAATGGATGCAGGACCAGGACAGATTTTTATATTAGTATACCAAACATTCTATGAGGTTTGGGACTGGAAAATTGGCACAAAAAAGTATGTTATAGACCTACCAATGTCAGTAATGAGGCAGGTTAACTCTTACTTTTGCGCTCATGAAATTCATCATTACAATCACAAAATAAAAATTAACATACTAAACTTTGCATGTGATGTGACAATCCCTGTATGTTAATATTTTTGACCCTAAAAAAGGGAAATTAAGGGAAATGTTTTGATGTAAAAATTATGATGACTGAAATCCTGAGTAGAATTAATTAATCATACATTCCTATAAAATTTAACTGCACTAAAATTAATATATTTAAAAAAAAATTTCCTAATTTATATTTCTCTATTAAGGCGATCCTATTATTCAAAGCTACCCACTAAACTACACTGGTAAATAACAACTAAGTATTAAATGGTGTAATTAATTCTTAAAAATTATGGTTCTATAAATAATATTGAAAGACTGGTTTTGTAATTTATAAAGTTATCATTTAGGATTGTCCAAAAGTAGCTACATAACCTATAAGATGAGATGTAATAGCATGAAACAGTTAAGTTTAACCTATAAAAATACTGCCTATTTCAAAAGATCTCCAAATCAAAGATTCTATAAAATCAACAAACGTTCTTAAAATGTTTATAACAGATATAAAATAGATTGCAGAGTGTATTCAAAATTAATTAATTTTTTCTATTCTTAAGAGTGCTTTTAGGCAGACAGAGACAAAATGTTCAAAACAATTTCTAGAATGTAATTTATTGTGAATTTTGTTAGTTACTTTGCCTCTGCAAGGAGTGTAAAAATGTGAATACAGTGTGCCAAGGATAACCAGGGGGACTCATTATAGTCATTTTACTAAAAAAATATCGTTGGTGGTCAAAAAATATCACGTTAATGTACTGTTTGTCCGTGCCTAAGGCTTGCGGAGATCGGGAGTTGTCTATAAGTCATTGTAAGATACTATTAGTACAATGAACTATTTATTCTATATACATTTTTGATGGTCAGCCAATAAATAGACTGTACACTTATGGTGAAACAGGTAGTGGCAATATTATTAATAGGAGAGGGAAAGTTTAAGCACCACATGAAATGTCACCACTTGTACACGCAGAGTGGCAGATTAAACAATCCTTTCAAATGAACTAAAGTAACCTAACGTACTACCATGGCAACATGGAAATAGCTTGTCCCTTCGCTTCACCAGCAGAGGCAAAGTTATGGACAATATACTGTACATAAATACTGACTAATTAAAAGTCTGTATGAAAACTATTAAAAGTATAGATTAAATTAAGAGATCAGTTCTTGGTTTTATTCTAATTTTTAAAGTAACTAGAATTAATGATTATATGATGTTTTACTTTTTGTATGTTTGTGTTGTAATTTATTTATACTATATATTTTTTATGTTAATAAAAGAAATTGTAATAATTATAATAGTGCTTTTCATTTCTTTTATTAAAATGTCTAATGCAATAGCTTTGAATATTTTGACCTATTTGTGAAAAAAACATAAATTCTAAAAACCTTTGTTAAAGTATAAAAATTACTTCTTCTGATAATAAATTTTGATATTTTGTATCATTAATTTAATAATCACTTCATAATAACTATAACATTTGTCAAAGTTTAGATAATGTAAACGTACAGTATAGATGTGCAGTAGTTTAACCTTTGGTGATTTAGTGATCTCAACTGTTAATTTAATACAGCGGAGGTGATAAATGGTTAGACGGTGGTACAAAAAGCACGTACTTCAGATAAAAGAAGCCAGTTGTTCTACAGCATTGGTGTTTTGGTTTTGTCGTTTATTTTTCAATAACTTCAATTCTTAAATTTCTTCACAATATTTGTGAGCAGGGATATGAAAAGGGACCTCTTGTTGAACATTTTTGAGTAAGTTATTTCAAATTTAGCACAAAATTTTGAGCATTTTGTTACATAATTTAAAATTTTATCTCAGAAATATTATGTAAGTATTGCATACCTATATACATAAGTATATACATATAGTACATACAATACATAAGTATTGCAGCTTAAATATTTTTTATAGAAAATTGGTGTGATTAGTGAAAAAGCATTCAAATTTTACATATTCAAGAACCAAATAGTTTTTAAAAATTTCAATGTCAAGATACTTCTAAGTGGCTCTGGAACAGGGTCCAGTAGTTCAGATTCAAGCTCAGGGTACCCACTGGTTCTGGCTTCAGCATCTAGTTCAGGTTTTTTTTCAGGACACACAAGTTCTCAACAATCTTCTTTGCTAAATGTGCTCGTGTTTTTAAATAGATATTCTTTTCATTGTCTAGTTATCCTGCCTGGAGTAATTAAATTTTAAATCTAACAGGGAAAGTAAACTATAATAATCCATAAGAACCAAATATTGATACATCCACCCTAACAATTAATTTTTTTATACTAAAAAGTTAACTTTTCTAACAAGAGGTTTTATTACATTCTGCCTCACATTTTTTAATAATAATTCTTTTTCATTTCTACTCTTCTTAACAGTATTTTAAATTATTAACACGCAAGCATATGAGCATAGCAGCATTTCTTATTGTTGATAATTTCTCCCACCATATTGTGTCTACCACAAATCTACCAACCCTGTGCAGTAACTCAGCTTCCTCCCTTTGAGGAATGGTACAAAATAGTTGCTCTCATTGAGAAGTGGTAGTATGTTTGAATGTTTGTGGTCTTGGAAACGATTCCTGGCTAGGGTCAGATAATTTTAACAGATTAAATCCAACTTTAATGAAGCTTCATACCTTACTTTAGTCAAACAGTTGATGAGACTTTAAACTAAACAAAAAATATAAAGCAGATAATAAATAAATAAATAAAAATGTACATAATTTAGTTTTTTAATTGCATAATTCTATGGTACAAATATATCTATAATTAGATATTATTAAACATCTATTAGTTCTAGTCTAGGAAAATTAATGTTTCTTTCTAACCAATGGCACACTGATAATAAAGTTTGTTCACAAAAATTAGGGGCAATCAACTGTAGGCTGATAGGCAGATTATTTGATGAAAGACAAACAGGAAAAGATACAGCAGGGCAACCTAAAAAAAAGTACACAATGATTAGTATAATGTAATGGTTGTGTGGACATAGAACATAAATTAAATAAAAATCCCTTTCATGAGACAACACGTCTCATAGCTGGTGGCAATTTTTAAAAAGGCTTACCTTTGACTTACCACAAAAACCATAAGTGATTTCTGAATGTACCCTTTAAGAGGATTCGTATGACACTATTTTTGTTTCAAAATTCCAAATCTGATTCCTTGACTTCCGGTTGAAACTGGAAATTTAAACCAAATGATTTCTGCATCCACTCTATAAGAGGAATCAAATGACACTATTTTTGTTTCCAAATTTCAAATTTGATGTCTTGACTACCGGTTTTGAGCCACTTCTGATCGAAACCAGAACTTCAAACCCAATTACACCCACTATCTTTTTGTGTACATTATGAATCCGAAAACCGTTTATTGCTACCTCGTGTAGTTTCTGACATCTGGGTGTGACGGACAGCAAAGGAAAGTGATAGATGACAATTTAAAAAATTGCCATCAATAACACACATTTATTTCTGTTATACAATTTCTAATTTAAGCTACATTGATTTACATCACTAATGAAAAAATCTGATGTGAAACTCTCACACGACTTTCTCTTGTCAATGCAAATAATGAACAATATAACCTAACATTAGTAATACAACATTAGAAATAAATAAAAAACTAACCTCAAAAAATATAACCTAATTTTAAACATGAGTGAAAGACGCAAAATGAAAATCAACCCGTTTGGCTTAAAAATGCGGAAAATCATTTTTTTCACACTTAACTAGGCTCTGTAGATAAAAATGCTCTAAATAAAAGTTGTAGATCTTTTAATTTCCTATAAATTCGATTATAGTTTTTTGACATAAAATGCATAATAAGGTTGAAATCTTTAAAAAATTGATTATTTTACACGATTTCGTGAGAAAAAAAACAAAAAATCACTAATTACCGCTAAACTAAGCATTAAACAAAATTAAAAACTTCCTACTCCTAACCATGGCAGATGAGGAATAGATGGAATATACATATTTTATATGTTATCTTCCAGATTTCTATTGCTTAATTTCTTATTTTAACTCTAATTATATTGTGTTTACAACAGAGTGCATTGGAAATAGTTCTGAATAAAACCCTTCTACATCTCAGTATAGGAATGAAACTTTAATTATTTCCTGTTTTTTAAACACTTATTGAGAGATGTAATGTTGATACTGAGTTCCTGACTAATCCTACACTCATTTTGAGGTTTGTTTGTATTAAAATTCGAAAAAAA
The DNA here is from genome assembly GCA_035578175.1 of Catonia carolina. Classification (NCBI taxonomy): domain Eukaryota; kingdom Metazoa; phylum Arthropoda; class Insecta; order Hemiptera; family Achilidae; genus Catonia; species Catonia carolina. The sequence continues at coordinate 48,952,225 of JAQMRL010000001.1, forward strand.
ATTTTTTAAGATATTTACATAAAATAGGAAAAAACAAACCTGCCATATTTGCTGGTTGTGTACAATAATCTTGTGTAACACACTGTGCTCGATTATCCATTTTCAAGAAATCTTTCAACAAAGGTGGTTCTGTCAATGTACTTGGAGTAAGTAATACATCAACATCATTCCAAGCTTTTTTAAAATCATCTGCTATTAATCTACGCACTTTCAAAGCTTGCAGAAAGTATTTGTCGTAATTTCTGTTCAACATAAAATTATAGATTAAAATTTTGCACAAAAAGGTTAGTATGAAGAAATAAAATTAATATGGAAAATAAAAATTAGGAACACTTTAAAAACTAACTGGCTCCAGTGGTCAGTGCAACTGGTTTCTACATCAGGGGGTCTCGGCTTCAATTCTCAGTAAGGTCTAACATCTTTTCATCACACATTTTCATATATCATCCTTCATCATTAGCATTAATGTGCAAACTGTAAGACATAAAACAACAAAAAATCTAACTGGGAAGTCTTCAAATTCTTTAAACTGAAGAACCAACCAAAATAATATACTTTGATACACCAACATATACTTTAGCAAGAACAGCAGGTGACTGAAGAGGAAAACCCAGACTTATGTTTTTCATGTTTGGCTGTCAGCTGGTTAAGGTTGTTCTGTCACCGTATGAGTTCAAGCGTAGAACGGAGTGATACGAATATCAGCAGTACAGTGGCTCTCGTTGTGAAGAAAATGAGAACTACATATATGTAGTTCTCATTTTTGGAAAAAAACCAGTTATTCCCCCACTACTTTAAATCTATTAACCCTTACTAAACTACTTAGGTACTCATTTTTGACCATCACACAACCGTAATTTTTAACGAGGCCTTTTATTCACATTTCTGTAATGTCTATATCTATGAGATTCTGGCCGTAATAGTGTAATGTTTATATTTACGGTCACGTATTTTATCACTGTCGGAAGTTATTCAAATGTAACAATATTACGAGTTTTATACTTATTACAATATACAGATCTGTTCAATCTTTTATAAAGTAGATGTTACTAAACATGTTAAAATTATTAAAATTTGATAAAATGTTTACAATAAATAGATAGTTGTGACCACCTCCGTCGCATAGTGACTAACGCGCTAGTTTACAAAGGGGAAGGTCCGGGTTCGATTCCCAGCTAGGGCCTGGAAATTTTAACACGATAAAATCCACCGTTACATGATTTTATTGCCTCTTTGCAAAACCCACAGTAGTCGCTAATGACCAAGCTGTCTATGTGACTTAAAAAAATTGGTATTATGCTTTCTCAGAATTTCTAGATTTTATCAAAACATTTGAAATACTGGTTTCAAAATAAATTATAAGTAAAAAACCGGTTATGTAAACAACCTGATTCATTTTTTAAATTTTGTGACAAAAATATAGATAGTTAATAGTAAAATATAGATAGTTTTACTGTGATGGAGAAAATTTAAAAACCTACAACTTTTTTTTCAAACATGTTTTTGTACAACGCTTAACAATTATGTTAGCGCCAATTATTGATTTTCGGTTTCTTTCTTGAGAATCTTTAAAACATGGGATTTTTTTAAGATTGCGGTCTTAGTACGTATTGTGTGACAAAAATGTATTATTGAACTTATAGAAAATTTAAAAAAATTTACAACTTTTATTTGTAACATTGTTTAGTACAACGGTTTAGTGATTTTCTGTTTATTTTTCTTCATGAAAATCTGTAAAATAATGGGAATTTTTTAAGATTGCAGTCTTAGTATACATTTTACGACAAATATTTTTAAGTCACATGTACCTTGGAGAGAAAATCAAACGTCACATGATGTTTTGTACGCGGATTATGTTAATTTAATTAACTGCTGTAAGCACGTAGAGGATTTGGAAGAATTAATAAAAAATGAATTGATTTGACCAAGGAATGACTTGCAGCTAATTCGTTTGTGTTAAATAGGCCCATGTACGTATAAATGTACGTAGAACAGAATTTTGTCTTTTCACGTTTCAAGGATATAGCCAGCCGTAATACAGTGGTAAAATTTATAGGTTACTAGTTAGATTCTGACTTGAGCTGGAAGTGGCATGTGCAGAATGTTTGCGGAAAGTTATCAAGGGTGCTTCTCATCCTCCGTAAACTCAGCCTTTGCTCCCACTAAATACATTCTAGTCGATTTATTTTTCTCTTACCAGAGCCAGCTTACCTATGGCATTTATTTATGGGGTCATACCTCTTCAGGTTACAAAAATTTGTTGCCTCAAAAAAGGCAATGAGAATCAAACTTAACAAACCTTTGCGTCAGCATTCCAAAACCCTTATCAAGGAATTGAAAATCATTCCAGTATAAAAATAATTTATACATCTTCTATTCGCTGATACACGTAACAAAAACTTGAATACGCATAAGCTAAGGGTTGATGTCCATGGGTATTAAACAAGATTTAGGACAGATCTGGATATTCCGCGTACTTGTTTGAGGGATACAAGCCCTAATATTTTTACCCATTGAGTGAAAATATTTAACAAATTGCCTTTAGCAGTTAGGGCGATGCCAATAAAAAAATTCAGGACAAAAATCCGCTCTTGGTTCATAAAGAACTTGTTTTATAAGACGGAAGAATTTTTTGGCAGGTCGGTCGACACAACGTTTTCACTGTGGGAAGGCTCAATTAATCTTTTAGTAATTAAATTAAAAGTTAGATGACTTTTAAATGATTCATTTTTATTATTGAAAAAACAACGTTATTATTGCAAAACGTTTTGTTGGTATATTTTTTCTTGATTAAGTTTTGTGTTTGTTGCACTATGTATACAGTATTTTAGCTTTAATTTTGTAAAATATATGGTATTGTATTGACGTAATGTATTCTGTGATATTTAACAGTCATTGAATAAAGACTAATTGTTATTAATTCCTACTATCAACTAATAAGTCAGTGACTAATTTCAATAATCGACTAATTCGACTGATATGTATTGTATTAGTCGGACGGTCGGACCGAGTTTGGCAGACCTAGAAGTAATCGGCTACTAGTCAAGAGCGAGTAACACGGATGACCGACTATGATTAGTCGATGTAGTAGAGATAAAGGCAAGCATGTAACAACCTGTCGGCGCCTGCACTGCTCAAACAAACATCAGTTTTTAATTTATCATGAAAAGTACAGAGTGATTTAAATCTTGTATCAGTCTGTCAGTTCTATCGTACAGGAAAATGTACAGGTTACTGTGTGTTATTTTTGTGATTGATCGAGTTTTCATGTCCATTTTTTGAAATCGATTTTCACTAGATATAAACACGTTTTCAGACCCTCTGAACAGAAAAAACATGTATTCAGCGATTGTTGCGTGTGAACAAAATATCTCAAGAAAGGAATAACTTAAGAAGTTAAAACTTGAAACTTAAGTTAGGTATCACTAGAGGACTCGATACGAACATTTTAATTAAAATGGTCAACCAGAAGTAGCAGTTTGTTCGTGCAATTTTTCACTATTGCTATTTCTCAAAAACGGCTCTAAAGAATTTTTTTAAAATCGCCTCATTTACTACTACATTTTCTGTGCTCTACAAGATAGGGTAAGCGCTATGTCTAAAGAATTTCTGTTGAAATTCTAGGAAAGGGTGTCTTCTCGTAGAAAAAAATAGAAAAATGTTTGTTTTTATTAATTGCGGCCCTAATATGCATTTTAGAGCAGACATGTATAATTGAGGTTGTAAAACATTTTAAAACCTACAACTTTTATTCCTAACATTTGTTTGTACAACGCTTAGTTTAGTGGGAATTAGTGATTTTCTGGTTATTTTTCGTGAAAAATCTGTAAAAATGGGATTTTTTTAAAGGTTATGGCCTTAGTATGCATTTTACGACAAAACTGTATATAATAAAAATTATAGGAAATTAAAATACTTACGACTTTTATTCAAATCGTATTTCTTTACAAAGCTTAGTTTAGCGTCAAAGAGTGATTTTTCGTATTTTTAAATCGAACATTTAGGTTGATTTTCATTTTTTTGTTTCTTTAAAGTCGCATCAACAACTTGGTTATTAGCGACTAAGGTGCATTAAGAAAATTTAACGATGGGTTTTGGTACGTTATAATTTCCAGACCCTAGCCGCTTAGTAGGCTAGTGCGCTATCCACTAGGCCACGGAGATGACTATTGTTCATTTTACGTTGTTTACTAATGTTTAAACATGGTATTATTGTTCATTACTTACATTGGCCAGAGAAAGTCGTGTGTGTTTCACATCAGATTTTTTAAATTGGGACTAAGTTTCGTTATACTCTTGTAATTTTTGCTTTAGAATATTGGCTTTAGAAATTTTAAGAAACAATATTATTTTTTACGATTAAACCCTTAAAATACTAAATATAATAATTATAAAATTATTGCTTTTAAGGGGGTAGTCAACTCAAAAAGATGATTTTTTTTTTAAATTTTGATTTTTTTTGCATTTATTTGAAGTTTAAAATTTTCTGAAGCACAACATTTGTTTACTTTGTTTGTACGTTGACAAAAAGTTGTAAAAACATCTGTTTAAAATAAAGCTCACTAGGCGAATGATATTATTCCTTCACAGCTTTAAGTTTTCTGGAAATGTAAGTTTTTGCATGATTGTACATTCATGGGAATTAAATATTTTGGTTTATATTGGAGATATTTGGATGATGATTTTTTCAAATGTTTATAATTTCTTGCTCTATTATCTGTGGAATGATTATTACAAAAACCTTAATAGGGATTTAGTTAAAAAATAATTGAATACATAAAATAAATGTTTTTGAAAATATGGTTTTTCTTCAATAAATTTCTTGTAAGAAAATATACATACAAGCGCATACAACAGATAATAGACAGCAATTTTCCGTATTTTGTAGCATAAGAATCATGTTGATATCTTTCTTGGTTCCTGAGATATTTGATTCCCCGTAAAAGCCCGCTTTTCCAACCTCACCCTTATATTAGAGGCTGTAATTAATTTTTTGGCTTGGTTCAAATGGTAGATCATTACTAGTAAATTACTCTTTCATTTAAAATAAATAATGATAAATTATAGCCAGAAGTTTTCATTTTCTGGGTTGACTACCCACTTAATGTTATTTCGTTAAAATATTATAATTATATTAAAAATTCACGTAGGCTATTTTTTTAAATGGTATTCTTTAGGATACATTGCAGAATTAATCAAGCGGATGACAGAAATATTCGATTGCCGACTCGACTAAAGATTAGCATTGAAATACTGAAACTTGCGCGCAATTGAGGTAAAAGGCTATTCAACTAATTTTTAAATTCATTCGAATGATTCGATAGTTTTAATAATCGACTAATATCAGTCATTAGTCCCACATCAGGATATTTTATCTCCGCTTTAAATACAATAATAACAACAAATAAACACAACTGTTATTTTTATATTCCTCTGAACACGGCGAGTGTTGTCTGGTATTCTATAGTGTATACAGGGATAGTAACAATAACATAAGTGTACTATTCATAATAGAATGGAACTAAATAGCCAACACACCCCACACGGTGGACATCGGTAACTGTAGTAGCAGTTTGGTGGTGGGGATGGTTTGGGGCTAGAGGTACGAAAATACCACTACATAAACCATTTTTACTGTAGAGTTACATATGTGTGTACGTCTACTAGTATTGCGGGTTTGTCTAACTGCAAGGAGTAACAGGCCCTAAAAAAGTCCAAAAAATTGGTACACAGATTTCTGCGTTGCTGTTATCATAGGAAATATTGCGCTATACGTATTATTAAGTTCTCATTTTGAACTTGAACATAAGGTATTTTAATTTTTGTAACAATATCTAATACCATGTTTTTTGGGTCCTAAAAATTTGTGCTATGCTTCAATTAAAAAAATACGTTTTCAAAAATAGCATTTAATTATCCCCTACTGCTTTTAAACTCTCATTCAAAATCTCATTGTTGTAATTAAAGTCGTTCTTAAAAAACGTGTGTACCAATTTTAGCAAAAAATGCCCTTATAAACGCCCCTCTAGCCGACAAATGACAAAAAAATAAAATAAAATAATCTGAATGGTCTTATATGAACTTAATAAAGACGTTAAGATCAAAAAAACAGAAATCTATTTTTTTGACAGAACAACCTTAATATACAATGTCACAATCCACCTTTGCTCTAATAATTCAATGTGGGTTTCTTTTAGTTGACTGAAAAATCTAGCTTGAAGCCCAGGATTACGAAGGAAGTGATTTCCACTTGAAAATAAAGTACACCTTAGTAGTTTTATTAAACTAAAAACATTATAAGCAGTTTCAAAAGAGGTTTTTAACAACCAACCAATGTCATAAAGTCTGTATAGGTCTATAACAAGAACATCGTAATTTTCAGTTGAAGTACAAGCCATAACACAACTGACAAATTGTTTTTTGAGGTCTGTAAAGGTTTTCATTCAATATGCCGTGTTATATTAACTACACACAGAACTTACTGTTGTAATAAGAAATAATTTCCTGCAAGAATACGTCCTCTAACGACATTATTTAAAGCATGGCTTCTAGATTCAGCAAACAGCTGTTCAGTGGAATCCTCTTGAGGAGCTCTGTATCCAAATTCAAGACCATCATATCGAGCCATGTTACTGGCTACTTCACACTGGTTCAAAATTGAATAACAAGCTATCGAATGAGCAGTATGAGGCATAGAAATCTGAAAATGTTTAAACACATAAAATTAATACATAAATGTCAAGTAAAATTTTAATCTTGCTTAGTCTGTTAACTTTTATAGTTGCACAGAATTTTTAATAATGATGCCAAATCAAATTTAAATTTATGGTGTTGAATTTATGCATTATTCAGTTTTAAGTGGTGCAGTATGTATCGATTGCATTGATTTGTTAGTGCTAATGGTATGCAATAAGTTACGACCATTGAAAATAATAAGGACATGATAATTTTACAATGGTGTTACACGGTACTTAAACAAAACTATCTACATCAGCAATGAAATCCAAGATGGTTTGATGATACTCACTTTATTCAAACTTTTATTAACCTCCAAAATAGTTTTGGACCGTCATTCTTAAACTAGCAAGGGGTACTAAGCCAATACTTTTGTGAATTCTTGATGATAGTGGTTAATTTGGAAATTAGAAAACTGATTAGGCAAAAATTGGGGCCAAAATGTAGCTTCCTGGAGCAGAAACCTACTGTGGGGTTCCAACAAGAACTAATAGAGATGACAAAAGTTAATGGTGTAGGAGGCAGCAGTGCTGTGGTGGAAATTTCCAGAATGAGGGATGAGATTTTTTGGATGACCCGGGCTTTCTTACAAGAGAACCTAATTATAGACTATGCAGGCAGAAAAAAGCAACTGCAGCCCAAGTGACCTATCATCCACTTTTGACAACTAAAAACAAGGTTTCTGATACTTGCTCCTGAAGGATTCAATGGTATCTTCTGCAAAGACTTGATGAATACACTTTTTCTAAGAACACACCTATACACAAAGAACTGAAACAGAATCTCACAGAAATCCATGAATCATTAAATACTTTACCCAGTCAGAATGGATAATTGTGCATAGGGATGATATGAGGTGATATACCGATAAAAAATCCCAGACCTAACCAAAAATTTATTGTTCCAAGGTTTAGTTAACAAACCAATCCTAGTGTTTAAAATTGATTAAACTTATTTCAAAACAATTACAAAGCATTTTAAAATCAGTTCTGTTATGGCATTTACCTGTGTAACAGTAGCACCTGCTTCCTCGCAAAGATCTGCAACATGACTCCATGCATTTAATACATCTTTAGACAGTCCTGGACAATGGTATTCTGTAGGAAGTCCCACACGAATTCCAGCCATATTGAAATCATTTTTAAGAATCACATGTGGAATATCTTTCTCAACAGTTGTGGAGTCCTTTTCATCAAATCCAGATATAGTGTCTACAATAGACAAAAAAACTGGTTGATAAAATATTATACACAAATTAATCATACAATACTACTTAATACAACTATCTGCATGAATATTAGAGAACTAAATATTAAATAACTGTTACCTACAAAGTAAAATAACTGTTTTACTCCTACAAAGTACAAAGACACAATGAAACTTTTATAAAATTAAGTACCAAAAATGGTAAACCAGGAGAAGTTCACGGAGACGGTTGTTTTGAAGACGTTATGATATTAAATATAAATTTTTCATTTCATTTCCCTTCAATGTACAATGGTTACTTTTAACCTTATTGCACTTGCCAAAAATTATGGTATATTGAATTAGTTTAACAACAATGGAACAATAAATTCTAAACAGTCAATTTTCTTAAAACCTAGATGTATGAGGATGATCAACTAACTAATTGCAAAACAGTAACATGTTACATGGTATGTTTTCCACTAAAAGCAGCCCTTTCCAGTATTTATTTATTTAATACTGACATATGCAGCGAAATAAGGAAGGCCCAAAGTGCAGGCAGCAGTGATGAAGCTCAAGAGGGGCATGTTAAAAGACGAAAAATTATGTAATTAGGGAACAATTACAAAGAATTGGACAGACAAAGCTACAATTGTTACGACATGTCAGTAGGATGGAAGAGGGTAGGCTGAAAAAGATGCTGTACCGGGAAGAAGATGAAAAAAACCAAGGGACAGACCAAAAGTGAAGTGATAGGTTCAAGAAAAGATAGGTGGAGAGGAGTTGGGTTGACCTCGACTTGAGTAATCTTGGAAGTGGGATAAAGAGGATGAAAACTGCTTGCTTAAATATGCACCTAGTAAATAAACAATTAGGTTGGTTTACGAGGTTAGTTGAATTCACATAATTTACTAGTTTAGAAGACTCACGCACTGAAGATACAGCTGGCATCTTCTGCTGATCTTGTTATTATTCCAGGAACATCCATTGAATTAACTAATGGAATAAGACCATATCTTGAAACACTACCATATGTCGGTTTAAGCCCAACAACACCACAATATGATGCAGGATTTCTTGTTGAACCACCTGTATCTGAACCAAGTGCGCTAAAAACAAAACATATAAACTTTAGAATACCAAACACATCAAACCAACATCAATTTATAAGCACCAGCTAATGAAAATATTCAAAGAAATATTTTATTTTTAATTAATGAATAAAATATAGGCTCAATAATCAAAGAGCCTCAACTAAGCTCTTAAACCTCAATGATGACTGTATCTGAGTACAAGAAATAACACAAGCACATTCTGAAAGATTAAATTAGATCAATTTACTTTTTAGCCAATCAAGAATGAGCTAATTCTAATGGTATATTTTAACTTACAAATTACAACTGATTTTTTTAGAAGTACAAGGTGCCATACTAAGATATGTGCATATATTTGAAAGTCAGTGATTAGATTTTCCTTGATCTAGAACTTAAACTTATAAACTTGGTCCCTGCAACTAAAAATACCTGGTATAACCAATATATGGTTTTAACCATAAATTATTTATAATAGGTTTAATTGTTACTGATAACAGAAAGGTCGAGTGTAAGGTTATTTGCACTGGATCTGCTAGATCCAGGGCTACAAAAAATAATTCTGTTTCTTATCACATGGTCAGCCAATTAAATGACTGAATCATTTAAGAACAGAAGAGGTAGAGGTGTACGAGAAACTGTAGTTATCTTCTCTGAGAGTAATGAATTTCATTATGCAGGCAGACCCTGAGGTCAATGAAGGGATGGTGTCATTTGCAGGGTGGAAAGTAGATGCTTTTCATAGGGCCCAGCATGCTGATAAGCATACTTTCCCACTCAGTCACAAAGGTAATGGTAAACCACCTCACTCTTCGTTTTACTTGGTTAAGCCTCTAGAGGTTCAAACTAGCCTTTCCACTCATGACCTAACAACAACAGGTTTAATTATCATACTTAAAAATATTATATCTAACTTTTTACAGCACGGGCCTGTAGGTATAATGGTCAGCGCGGCTTCTGTGCCAGGAGTTCTGGGTTTAATTCCCAGTCAGATCTCACATATTTTAATTTCTATTCCTGCCATCTCATATCATTCATAATAAGCCAAAGCTTATACGCATCAATCTATTAAAAAAACATCAAAAAAATGTCAACCTAGCAGGAGTACAACATTTTAAAATGTGTGATTCATTTAAAAGTAGCCCGCTGCTCGAGTAATTTTCATATGCTGTACTGGCAGCACTGATCACGATGTGATCGACTGGCCTTTATAGTACAATTTATATTATTATTTAATTATTATATTATTATAGAGTATAATTTTTCCAGCATGATGGTGCAACATGTCATACGTCTCGCCAGTCCCTATCTCATATCAATCAGGCTTTTCCCAAGCGAGTTGTTAGTAAAGATTTGTGGCCTCCTCGTTCACCCGATTTGAGTATGTGCGATTTTTTTCTATGGGGTTATTTAAAAGGAACTGTTTACCAAACGAACCCACGCAGTATACATGAGCTAAAGAATAACATTGTGGCAGCCATCCAAGCTATAGACATTTCCATATTGCGTCGTGTGTGCATTAATAACATTGAATGAGCGCAAAAATGTGTAAGCGTTCAAGGACACCACTTTCAGCATCTACTGTAAAGGTGAAGTTGAAATTTGTACATAAATTTTAAATAAATATGTAAAATTATGTATTAAGTAATTCTATTTATTGATTTACTATTTGAATCCAATTGAGTGCCGAAGGCTGCTGTTAAATGCAGCGGGCTACTTTTAAATGAGTCACCCTCTAGTAGCCTATGTCAAACAAAAATAGCTATGGACCTGAAGTATAATTTTCATTTACATTTGAAAGGCGTAACTGTTAAAAAAACTATTTAACATTATATTAATAAATAAAGATCAATCAATACATACGCATAACATGCACCAGTTGCAACAGCAACAGCACTTCCACCTGAACTACCTCCAGCAACTCTATCACTAGCGGAACTGGCATTTTTATTTTCTAGTACAGAATTATCTGTTTTTAATAAGTATGGAATTTTAGAACCCCAAATATTTTTAGTTGGACCATGTATAGAATCAACAGTACCTGACCTGAAAAAATATCAAACATTTTATATTTATGAAGAATTATTTTCTTTTTAACAAATAAAGACTCACTCAAACTAGCTGAGAATCGTTTTATATACGAGGCGTGTTCAGAAAGTAAGTACCGTTTAAAAAAAAAAAACAAGTAAAACAATTTTTTTTTCAACACAATTTTATTTCTACATGAAAGCCCAAACCTTAAACTATTTTTCGACATAGTTTCCACCGATGTTCAAACACTTGTCGTAGCGGGTGATCAATTTGTCTATACCCTCTTCGTAGAAGGTTCCTGCCAACAAATGTAGCCACGACTCCACGGCAGTTTTCACTTCATCGTCGGTTTCAAAGCGTTGGCTGCCTAGCTCACGCTTCATGTGCAGGGACAAGTGGTAGTCAGACGGTGCCAAGTCCGGGCTGTAGGGTAGGTGATCGAACTGCTCCCAATGAAATTGTAGAACCAATGTTTGAGTGTCACCAGCGGTATGGGGCCGAGCATTGTCATGAAGCAACACAATTCCGTTACTGAGCATTCCTCTCCGTTTGTTTTGAATTGCCCGCCTTAGTTTTCTTAAGGTTTCGCCATACCTTGCCGCATTAATTAAAAAATTCCGCTGTAAAATTAAAATTAAAATGGTTTCACCTCTTGGGACAAAATCAATCAGCAAAACACCGTTCCGATCCCAAAAGAAAGTGCACATGATTTTTTGTGCAGACATTGTCGTCTTGAATTTTTGTTTCTTCGGGGATTGCGTGTGTCACCACTCCATTGACTGCTGTTTAGATTTCGATGTGACATGATGGACCCAATTTTCATCACCTGTCACAATTTTGTTTAAAAAATCCTCACCATCATCACTGTACCGTGTGAGAAAAGTCAAAGCACTTCCAAGTCTCTTGGTTTTGTGCACGTCAGTGACGGGAACCTTCTACGAAGAGGGTATAGACAAATTGATCACCCGCTGCGACAAGTGTTTGAACATCAGTGGAAACTATGTCAAAAATAGTTTAAGGTTTGGGCTTTCATGTAGAAATAAAATTGTGTTGAAAAAAAATTGTTTTACTTGTTTTTTTTTTAAACGGTACTTACTTTCTGAACACGCCTTGTAACATATACAATATTTCTGTAAAAAAATATTAGTACTTAATTCACGTATACAAGCTCTCTAAGAGTTAGTTAAGTAGAACTGAATCTAACTGAGAGTTCGAGTTACTATTATTTCTCAGAGTACAAGCCAAATTATCAATAATGTTACTGACCTTTTCATAACTTTTCAGCTTCTTAACATAAAAAATAAATGTACTATAACAAATCCATTAAAAATAAAAACAAAAGGTTTCTATATAAAATCAATTACCTTTTCCATAAAAGACATCTACAATTCAACCCCACAAGAGGTCCTGACAGTTGTAATTTTGAATAGGTTCATCCTACCTACAATATTTATCTGACCAAAATTTTGTTTTATCATGCTCTTTAAAAATATGGGTTGCAACCCAACCATTTTCACTTTAAAATTTTTGACAAGGCTTCAGGTAGACTTGTCAACAAGGTAGGTTGACAAGGATTCAGTGAAAACTTGATTTTGAAAAATTGACATGATAACAATATTTTCCTACCCTATACATTCATATAGGGCAAAAGAAAGTAAAAAAATGTTTAACAAAAGAAATTTTGTATGAAATACAAATCTTATGATAGGTTACATCACTTAAAATGATTTGAATTCATTTTTTTTATTTATTTATTTATTTAATGTTGCATCAACTGCAACGGTCATTAGCAAAGACGTTGGGGTGTAACTGTGGAGGATGAAATGATTTTCTATAACGTATGAAAATATGCCGTGCCTGATTGGGATTCAAACCCACGACCACATGATAAGAGACTAGCACATTACCAACTACGCCAATGCAGCCGGCATGAATGATTAATTTAATGTGTAAAATTATTCTATACAAAATTATTACTTGCCCCATAGCAAATTCATCCAAATTAGTTTTTCCAATAACTACAGCACCAGCATCTTCCAACTTTTTCACAACTGTTGCACTGTAAGTTGGTACAAAATCAGCTAACATCTTTGAAGCACATGTAGTTGTAACACCATTCACACAGAAATTATCTTTCACTGCTATGGTTACTCCCTCCATCATACTTTTGGAGCCATCTATTTTGTACAGATACAATTATACAAGTTAGACAATATTATAGAAATGTAATAATAAAATAAAAAATTTAATTGCTATACATGGACAAAAAATTGCAAAAGAAAGAGATATTTCTTTGGCTGGTCACCAATGTAGGCCTACCTAAAACAGATTATTCCATAAAAATAACAAGAAAAATTAGTTATGGTCATTTAAAACATTATTCTATTTAAATAATTTTTTTACAAGTATCCAACTTTAAACGATTAAAAACGGTAAAACAAGAAAGTCAGTTACTTACTTTTGGTTAAACGATTATCAGCTTTGTCTGCCTGACTTAAAGCACGATCTTCTAATAACTTTACAAATGCATTAAGCTCCTTAGTATGATTAGCTTGTTTGAGGCACATTTTGCATAACTGCTTAGCTGTAAATTTTCCCTCTTGTAGTTTCTGAGCAAGCTGTAGAAAAAATAAACAGAGTGATTACATATCTCCTGTTGTAACCGTTTTCTTAGTTTGAATCTTATGGATATTCAATGCACCTAATTATGACATTGAAATACAGTAACTACATGTAAAATTTTGTGACAATCTTAAGACTCTAGTTAAGAATAGAAACAACTACCTTCAGGTAAGCGGTGTAACAATGTTTACTGAACCATAAGGATGTTATTTCTTGTTATTGCTGCTGGCTATATTTCTTTTAGTTTTATTAAGTCACATCAACAGCTAGGTCATTAACACTAATGATGGTTATTGAACTTGTTATAATTTCCAAACCTGAGCCAGGAATCGAAGCTGGTAATTTCTACTTTGTAGCCTAGCATACTAACCACCTACACCATGTGGAAGTGGGTCCTGACAACTTGTACTGAATGTAAAAAATATTTAAACCAAATGAGTCAAAGTACCCACCACTTACTGACAGATAATAGATAATGTTTAAGTAAAAAGAAAACAGAGTCAATAATTAAAAAGCAAGTCAGTTATTCATTGACCTAGACCAATTAGATTTATTGAGCCAATAATAGCTTAACTTTTAATTAATGAAATAAAAAAGGTAAAGATAGTTGTTGGGCTGACAAAAAATTAAAAAGAAATATTTTACTTGCTCCCACTAAACAGTATACCCACTAAACACATCAGGGTCTCTTAAATCAACGGGAACATAACAGCAACGTGGTACAAAACTATCATATCACGTAGGTTGTCTAATACACACTAACTAAAGGTTTAGACACACCACTTAAATAAAATAAATAACGACAGAAATAATAAACATATTCTGAAGAATCATTAATGTTCAAAATTTAGTTTCCATACTTCTAGTGAAACAGCATCACAAATAAAGAAAAACTGCTGTAATAGAAAAAATAATTGTGATCATCCGCGTTTTAAAATTTCAAGTTCTTTAAACTACATATTTTTCTGTAGAAAATACACCACTGAAGTTACTATTCATAAGAAGTTTGAGGTTAGATTGTAACTAGAAGACCGGTATTTCGTATAATATTAAATGAAAATAACACAATTTATAAAGTACGTAAACTAAACACCGAACATTTTAACAAACCTCAGAAATTTTGAGAGATATCATGTTTTTATTTTGTAGATTTCTAGATCTACAAATATCAAATCTAACCTCACCGTGCCCTGAAATCCATTGCTGCTGGTTTGGTTGGACAGCCAGCCGGTTCAAAACAACAGAGAATTTTTTTTACGCACCCGCCATGTTTGGAAGCAGTGGGTAAAAATTACGAGTTTATCTGCTCGTAGTAACCGTTGTGTTTGACTACATGACACCGCAGAGATAGTTTAGTAAATTATTTATCACAGCAAATAATTTATTTCGCTAAATATAACTGTTAAAAATAATTATAAGTGAGAATAGTTAATGCTTATTAAATTGAAATAATTTTGTAAATCATCGCAAGTACATTCTTGTTTGAAAAATAAAAACTTTATTTATGACGTCATGATTGCTAATCTGCCAGGTTAATAATCACAAAAGTTTTGAACTTTACTCCTTTGCAATATGGTGGTGCCCTTGTAACATAATTGAGTGTTCTTGGTATTATTAAAGTTGTTCAGTTTAAGCTACAACAGAGGGTTTTTCATTCAAATGCCATGTTTAAAAGGAGTAGGTAAAAATTTACGATTTCACCTGCTTATAGTAACCGTAGATTTTGACTGAAGCACATCACAGTGAAAGTTTAGTAAATTATTTATCACAAAAAATTAATTTTTTCACCAAATACAAATGTTCAAAATAAGCACAAATTAGAATAGTTACTGTTTACTAAATTGAAATAATCATTTGCCGTACGCAGGAATATTTTGTTTAAAAAATTAAAACTTTCTTTTTGACGTCATTACTGCTAATGTAAAAGGTCATTTTTTTTTTGTTTAACGTCCGACTGTTCTGCAATTACTGCTAATGCAGACGGTGAAGGATGAAATGATTTTTGTAACGTATGAAAATATGCCGTGCCCGAGTGGGATTCGAACCCAAAAGGTCAAAAAGCACAAAAAAATTGTGTTGCCACTTTATAATATGGTGGTATCCAGTAAATATTATTATTATTATTAAATATTCTGTACAAGACTACACCTCAGTTACACTTCATATCATCCTCGTCTCATTATACGTCGCTTATTGTTTTGAATTGAACAGATCGCAACGTACGCACATTGGGGATAAAAAAAGAAAAAAGTAAATACTGTAATCAAATTAATATACTATTATATGATAAAGACTAATATTCTTTACTGTATTATTACTAGCCCAATTTCAGATTGTTTCTATCTAGTCTGCATCACTTATTTAGTTTTTTTTACGTTGTTAAAATTTTTCCTTTTTAATAAATGTAGGCTACATAATATATTTTGGAATCACTTGTATGCGATAACAATATGACTGTCTCATTATTATCAATACTAGGCGAACCCGTGCGGGTTTTCCCGCACAAAAGTGCAAATTTGTTTTTATAGAACTTCTCTGTAAACAACATTTTTTTGTTTTATTGTTGTGTGGCGTTATCTGAATTTTTTGGCTATCAAATGATCTAACACGTGAATAGCAACGTACAACTGTCCATGTGAAAATACCGGCTCCGGTAGATAAAGGCTAATTTTGTTGAATGTTTGGCCTTGGGATTTATTTCTTGTAATCGCAGATGCTAAACGGATGGGGAACTATCTTCTCTTGAATGTAAACGGCAAAGTACCATCCGAAGGGGTTAGAGGTAACCGCGGTAGTAAAACCCTTCTGCCTTTTACTGTTCCTGTTATAACTTCTAAATCAAGACAATTTTCGTACATTCTCTTCACCACCAGTTTAGTGCCATTCATTAACCATTCACTGACTGATTACGTTGATGTTGCTCAACAGAATTACAATGGCACCGACTTTTAATTTTTGAAACAAACGTACTCCCTCATAGTTAGGACTGGTCCGAGATGTAGTTCTTCGTTCACCATTGAGTTCCATTATTATGTGTCATCCTGTTTCACCATGCGGCCATATAAGACCGTAGGCCATTGGGTCAACATGCATACTGTCATAGTCAATACGTCGCAATCCACCAGTTTTCGGGTATACCACTACTGATCTTTTAGATGAAGGTGTTCCGTCTGATGTTTCAAATAGAGCAGCAATTTGTCACTACTGGTTCATTGAATCTTCGTCCTCATTCGACTCATGATGGAATTTCATAAAAAATTGTATAGTGGCAGGCGATTTTCAGTTTGTGTAACTGCCTCTTCATATTTTACCATATCACCCAGTTGCTTGTAGCTTTGAGCGTAAGGATTGACAGCAGTCATAACTGCTCCATTTGTTTGTAATATCTTATTATTTATTTCCGCATTCTCAGCTCTTTGCATTCGAATCGTGTAAGCATGTGCGAGGTCTACAATACACAACTGACCGTAGGAAGGATTCTGATCGCCCACTGGATAAGCTGAACTAATAGAATAATGCACATTACCTTGAATTTTAAAAAAGGAAGGACCCCATGGCCAGGTGGTAATTTTAAATTAGCACCAAACGATACAAATGATACTGCACTATTGCATGGTCTTATATTTTCACGAAAGTTATTTGATAAATTATCGCTAACAACAAACAGTTGTTTAATCACGTCAGGTATTTCAGTATCTTGTATAGTATTTTGACGTTTTGACAACATAAGGTAAAAAAAGGCCATGTACGTTTTCACATTTTGAAGTGTAATCCATTACACTTTGTACAATCTCACTTAGATTTCCGATGTTACTAATTTCAAAATTATTTTGGGTTCCATCAAATGCGGTTCGCAATCCAATTGAATTTTGTCTTCGCGCATCATAATAAGGTGTCTGACGAACTGATTCCGTTCGAGCACTTCGAGTGTCTCGCCTCCTACCTCTTGGTCTTCCCCCTAATGGACGATTATGCATTAAATAAATTGAAAGAAAAGCAGAGTAAGAGAAAAAAAGGAAATTAATTTCCTAAATATAATGTCGGGAAGAAAAAAATATCAGTGTGGCTGCCGGAAGAAAATAGTGTTTTGACAATGTAGTTGCTTCCTACATTATTACTCTACTCAGTTCAAGTAATGACTTGAAAACAACTCTGTTCAACCAACACTACACGGAAACAGATTAAAAGAATAAAAATGTAGGAAATTAATTTCCTGATGAATGGAAGTAGTTTTCAAAAAGAGTCGAAAATAGTGTTTTGATGATGTAGTTGCTTCTTACGTTATTACTCTACTCAGTTCACTGTTCAAGTAATAACTGGAAAACAACTCTGATCAACCAACACTAAACGAAAACAGATTAAAATGATAAAAATGTAGGCAATTAATTTCCTGATGAATGGAAGTAGTTTCTAAAAAGAGTCGAAAATAGTGTTTTGATGATGTAGTTGCTTCTTACATTATTACTCTACTCAGTTCAAGTAATAACTGGAAAACAACTCTGATCAACCAACACTAAACGAAAACAGATTAAAAGAATAAAAATGTAGGCAATTAGTTTCCTGATGAATGGTAATAGTTTCTAAAAAGACTCGAAAAAATATAATGCTCTGAAAAGAGCTGTCAAAAACAAAAGCATAATTTTAGCAGAACTCACTGTACACTACACAAACTAACGATTAACATGTTGGATGTCCAAAGTGATGTGTCGTGTCGGTCGTTTCACTGCCAATGCGTTGGTAGAAAAACTACTTCGTTGAAATTTCCCCCCTCCAACCTGAAATAGCTATGCGATGTGTGGGAGGGATAGATAGAGAATAATATACTCTAAAGAAAGAGAAAGAGTGATATATGCGTAGGTAGTACTGCATTCGGTACACAGACGTATCGCGGCTGCCCTATTCTCGTTCATTTTAACTCCAGAAATTATTATCTTCATTTTAGACCTATTTTACGGTCATAAATCAAAATATATGATTTTGATTAGTTTTCTGCAAATCTACTCAAAAAGACGATTCATTTGAGCCCACTTCGGAGAAAATTAGTGAAGGTTTAGGAGGTTAAAATTGTGTTGAAAAAATCTGCTATCTAACAATATATAGATATCTAATTATTTTGTACTAAAACTATAGTAGTACAATTTTAAGCTACGTAGTATGTATGTATAATACAGAAGATTGATTGACTTCCTCTTACTGTACAAAGAGTAAATTAGTATACAAGCAGGACTACATAATATACTTATAATATATATATACATAAAATACACATTTACGTTTATAAATAATTATATGTAGTCCTAGTATATAGTACATATTTGTAACACATAGGCAACTTAACTGCAATTTGTAATCTTTGAATGTACATTGATATTATTGACGGTTTCACAATATTTGGAGGCTTACCTACCTATTTCTTATTAACAGGAAACAAAATTCACGTGATGTTGAATAATACACAATCTGTCACAACTATATAGGCTTCTGCTCAAGAAAGATTGCTACTTCTAAAAAAAAAGCTGTCGGTGTGCTCACTTTTCAAGACGAAATGCAACATGCAAATTGAAGATACTGATGGTAGGTTTGAAATTTCTAAAAAAAAAACAATTCCTTTAATACGTTTGCATACAGTACAAATTTACGTACATACAACTGCAGTATCATGCAATCTGATTCTGAAGCATGTAGTGAAATAATTGTAAATTAATTTTCACTCAAAACATTAACTTTTCTTGTATTCATAATCTTTGTAGCAAGAGCTTCAAAACTGATTCAGTTACTTTGCAACCCTTTCTACTCTTTTTTTCATCTCTACCACAATATGTGCTTATCTTTTCACTCACCAGTTGTCCAACACACGAGACATATTTGCAGCTACATTTTGAACTTCTATCACATGTTGCTACCTGTAGGATTAAGTATAAACCTTTTGAGTGCATTGAAAAAGGTAACGGATGTCTATTTACTTTTTTTGCCCTGTTTAAATATATATGGAAGGAATGTATTGTTTTCAGACCCCCTGAACTCAAAAATAATGTGTTTAGGGATTGGTCTGACTGTGTACGTGCATGTGAATAAAATATCTCACGAACGGAATATTGTATAAAGAAATAGTTTATTTGTAAGTTTTCACTTTTTTGTGATTTTCTCAAAAACGGCTCCAACTTTTTATTACATTACAATATTTTTTTCATCTACAACAGGGGTCTCCAACCTTTTTTACTCAAGGGCCACATTGTAAATTTTTGGAGGAAAGGCGGGCCAGCAATATTTCAGGGCAGCAAGTCTAGCCCCCCCCCATACACCCTCAAAGTTTTTTCTAATTAAGAGCTCAGTGGTGGTTTTTGAGATTTTCTTGCTTAGTTTTTTAAGTTGCTATATTTCCTTATATATCTTTGTTGTTGGCTAACTAAAATTCTTTACGTGATTGTAAAAAAAGCTGTGACCAAAACAAATAATTATATTTGCTATGAAATAATATTTGTTCTGTAAAAGGAGTTTTCAAGTAGGCTTAATGAAAACACAGGATGATACAAAACCAAATCTTTTCAATTTACTACAAAATGTACTTTATTGAATTTTAAAGAAAACTTGACAATACATGAGTTTACAACACGTGTATAGCCTTAAAAGAACAATATTTTTTAGTGAGAAGATTGCATTGGTTTGCCACTTAAAATTTCAGCCCATTTAGGGTCAAACAATGGTTGATCAGTACTTGTTTACGGCTAGTTTTACACTTATTGAGAAAAGAAGTGGCAAGTGAGAGACGAGTACTATACTCATATTTAATGGTAAAAATTCTTAAAAGGAAATATATTATCAAATAAATTTTTTTTCAGTATGCTAGCTTTCCGCGGGCCGGATGTGGCCCGCGGGCCCTAGGTTTGGAGACCCCTGCTCTACAAGGTAGGGTACCCGCCATATCTGTTAAAATTCTTGGGGTTGTGCTCTTGTGGCAAAAAATGGGTTTTGTTTTTTAAGATTGCAGCCTTAATATGCATTCTAGAGCAAAAATGTATATAATTAAAGTTGCAGTTAATTGAAACCTAAAACTTTTACTTCAATAATTTTTTTTCTAAACTCATTTAGAGTTAATCAGTTATTTTCTGTATTTTTTTATAAATTGGTAAAAAATGGGATTTAAAAAAAATCTTGCCTTATGCATTGTACAAGAAATGTGTATATAATCAAGGTTACAGAAGATTAAAAAATTTGGTGTGGAACACTCACACAACTTTCTCTTGCCAATGCAATTAACAATATAACCTAACATTAGTAATAAACAAAAAACTAACTTCAATAAACATAACCTAATCTTAATCATGAGTGAAAGACGCAAAATGAAAATCAACCTCAGTTTGGCTTTACTAAACTAGGCTCAGTAGATAATAATGCTCTAAATAAAAGTTGTAGATCTTTTAATTTTCTATAAATTTGATTGTATACACTTTTGTCGTAAAATGCATGCTAAGGCTGAAATTAAAAAAAAAATGGTTTTATTAATTGTTTATGTGAGATAAAAAACAGGAAATCGCTGATTACCGCTAAACTACATGTTATACAAAAAAATATTTAGAATAAAAGTTGTAGGATTTTAAATTCTCTACAACTTTCACGACATACATTTTTGCGCTTAAATGCATATTAAAAATGTAATCTTAAAAAACCAATTTTTTACAAGAAAACATCCTCCCCAAGAATTTCAGCAGACATGAGGCCTACCCTATCTTGTAGAGCATAAAAAATGTAGTAAATGAGGCGATTTTAAAAAACAATCGTAGGACCCGTTTTTGAGAAAATTGCAAAAAAGTGAAAAATGACATGAATAAACTACTACTTCCGTTTGACCAATTTCGATGAAAATGTTCGTGTCGGGTCCGGTAGTAGTATCTAACTTAAGTTTCAAGTTCGTATGATGTTCCATTCTTGAGTTATTCTGTTCACACACACACACACACACAGATCAATCGCTAAAAACTCGATTTCGAAATATCAACATGAAAACAATACTCTCCTTCCTATATGTTCATATGGGCAAGAGAAAGTAAAAACCTACAAATTTTATTTGAAGCATTTTTCTAACTTAGTTTAGCGTCAATTAGTGATTTTTCGTATTTTCAATTTCTACAGAGGTTGCTTTTTCATTTTGCATCATTCACTCTTGATTAAAATGAGGTGACATTTTAAATTTTCTATTGTTTACTAATAAGGTTATATTTTTCATGATTTACATTGACACGAGAAAGTCGTGTCAGTGTTTCATACCAGATGTTTAGTAAACCTTTTATCAAATTGTGTGCTGACAAACATGAAAGAAACCGCGATGTCAGACATAATTCTACCCACGGTAAGCAGGTCTATCATGTATGAATTTGTTTTTGTTTACATGTAATACGGTTTAATTTAATTTTAAACAAACTTACGCTTTTATTATTATGTATATCATCGTACAGTTATCATTATCATCAGTGTTTAGTATAAATCATCTTGGTAAACAGGGTTAGTTTTAATGTAATTAGACCAATTTAGTTTCATAAGGTTGACAATTACATCCAATAAATGGTCAATATTTAGAAATACAAAATAATACAGAACAGAATGTGAAGGTAAGCAAACATTCATAGAAATAAATACAAGAGGAATAAGCAGCCAGTCTCTAAACAAAGGATCCAGTTTAATAATTCATTCAGATTTCAGTCAACACTGGTAAAGGAAAAAATAAATAAATAAAAAACAATTAAACTTTTAATAGTGTGTCATATATTTTAATTTGACTTAATGATCTTATTAAACATTCTACATTTACTTTTTTAAATTTTGTATTAATAACTTTATTTTACTCTAGTTGAAACGTTTTAAAGTAAATGTTCTTTTAATAATTTTATTGAAAACAATTAACTATATATACAGTCCATATTCACAATTCTCATATCTACATTTTCTTTTAACAATATAATTATAATAAATTAATAAACAAATGGCTCCAAACATTATGTAATTATTATTAAAACCAATAATAAATATTAATTTATAATAAATCACAGATGAGTTATAACAAAAAATATTTATAAATTTTCAAATAAAATAATATATAAGTCAAAGTAGGCTCCATACAAAAACAAAATAACTGAATATTTCCCTGAAATCAATACACAAAAATTATGAATTCAATCACTTTCAATGAAATCCTCATTCTTGATACCATAGTACTGTTTATTTAAAAAATCAGTTTATATATTTTTTAAACAAAATTTTGAGGCACTGCAATATGTAATTTGTTCAAAAAATTTTCCCATTATTATCTTGGTAATTAAATTAATAAAATATGATAAAACATTCAAAGTAACTACTGTATCTAATTAAAAATTTTTATTACTTATTATTTTAACAATATTTGTAAAAATCATAA
Source organism: Catonia carolina (assembly GCA_035578175.1). Taxonomy (NCBI): domain Eukaryota; kingdom Metazoa; phylum Arthropoda; class Insecta; order Hemiptera; family Achilidae; genus Catonia; species Catonia carolina. Next base: position 48,975,298 of record JAQMRL010000001.1, read on the forward strand.
ACAATCTTTACCATGTAAATTTCATTCACTTGTTTTATTAACACAGCTTTTCTATATTGTTCAGAACAAAGCACTTACATTTATTAATTTTCAATGTTAAGGATGTATGACTAAGAAATTAGAAAACTATTAATTTAATTTAAATTGAACATGTTCATAAAACTATTAAAAGATAAAAGGGTGAATATAAAGTTGCATGACATTTTTGACATTTAATTTTTTTGCAATGTATTATGCTTTTAACACGGTTTTGTATAAAAAAAAGTTTTTGAAGGTTTGGAAAGTATTATAAGGAACATACTAACATAAAAAACAATATTTTAACGAAAATAACTACTTTTTGTAGGTTACACAAGGCAAAAATAAGATTATGTGCTTACTGTGACTAGGTCAATAAACAATTCACCATAGCTGAGATAATTCACATGCTGAAAAGGTTACTCGTTTGCTAGTACGTACCGTAGATAGTTGGTCTGTTTGCTTTATGAAATTGCATCGCTTTAACATGCACCCAGGAAAACGGCGTACAACAGCAGGCCCTGTGAAGAAATTACCTGGAAGAAGACAGTAGTGTAGTGGGTATACCTATCCTTTTATTCTTGTCTTTACCCTTTACCCCCCCATCTCATCATGATCACCGATAACACTGCAAAAGGAGGTAAAAGGCTGCATCATTTTGTATTTCTTTACACCGCATTTCGGGAAGGCTAACCAAAATAAAAATTCCACAAGATGCAAGCAGGCCACTGCTCTGGAGGAGGATCCCGCGGATCTTTCCTAGTTTCGTTTTTTTCTCCGCTTGGGGCAAACGTACCGCACCGCAAAACTGCGCTACCACTGTTTTTGGTCTTATGACAGTGACTAGGACAATGAACAACTCTCCATAGTTAAGATAATTTACATGTTGAAAAGGTTACAGGTTTCCATAAGCAACTATGAAGAAAGGTTAAAAGTATTTTCCACGCATTAAAAATTAGAAAGCAGTTATATAACGTAAAATTTACTGATAAAAAGACTACAAGTTTTTTAAAATCAATACTTATTGTGTTAACAGTAGCCTATTATAAGATTAATACAAGAGTTATTAGAAAAGTAAGGTTGAATCACTGTAACTAACCAAACATCGTGCAAATATTGAAACGCACATGCACACTAACTCCAGGCAAGCCTTGCTCATCAAACGATGCCATTCTCATTGGTATTGTTGCAGTGTGCTTTTTTTAAGTCAGTTCAGAATGTTTAAAATAATTGATCAGCCCTGACTGTGCAATACGGTCAGTGATTCGGATTTTGTCTATAAAGAAAACTTCAGCAGCAGAAATTCATCAACAGATGATGCCATTCACATTGGTATTGTTGCAGTGTGCTTTTTATTATGTCAGTTCAGAATGTTTAAAATAAATTGATCAGCCCTGACTGTGCAATACGGTCAATGATTCGGATTTTGGCTATAAAGAAAATTTCAGCAGCGGAAATTCATCAACAGATGAGTGACATGTATGGCCCTAATGTGATGAGTGACAGCAAAGTTCGTAAGTGGGTGAGAACTTTCAAGGACAGACAGGAAAATGTCCATGATGAATTGTGATCAGGCCGTCCATCAGTGATCACAGAAAGTTCACACCCAAAATCTGACCAGAACTATTGGATGGGAACAGATTGATTACCCACTGTACGACCAAGACTTGGCACCAGGCGATTTTCACTTGTTCCTCTACCTACAGAAGTTTCTCAGCGGCAAGCTCTTTGCCACAGAGGACGAGGTGAAAGAAGTAGTTGAAGACTGGTTATCCTTACAGGCAGCAGATGCCTATGATTTAGGCATACAAAGGCTTACACAACCTAATGACCGATGTTTAAACAAATATGGAAACTATGTAGATAAATAGAGAAACATAAACGGGAATTAGAAAGTTTTTAGAAAAAATTTGTGCTTGTTTATGTTTTACAAGAAATTCGACTGTACTTTTCAAATAACCCTCGTATATTAATGCCATAAGGTTTCAAGCAAGTGCAAATGATTCAAAGTCAAGCCTACTGCAGTTTATTACCTCGGTGCTTATAGGTTACACAATGATTTTAACAAATTTGTTTAACTAAACACAATAAAAAATGATAATTATTGTAAAAAAAACATGAAAAGTTTTCCATATCTAATGAAGTTGCATCTTGAACATTTAAGTCAATGACAACTCTCAATGGGAAAATTGAATTGCTGATTACAAATTTTATTTCAAAAAGTTTCCTAATGTTTAGTTTTAAAAGACTGCAAGTTTCTTGATTATAACTTTTTAATTTACATAATACAACAATAAACAGTTTACTTTTTCATTTCTGCTAGTTCTGACTTTACTAAAATATTAAGTACTTCATCCTTTTGATTTGATACGTGTTAAAAGTAACAGAAGAAATAAACTGTATTTGTTATAAGTAATCCTTTGCTGCTCCAATTTTGATTAATCACAATTGCTTTGTCCAATTGAAGAGCTCTATTCCAAACTGGCCTAAGTCCATTTTTTGCCGAAATGAGTATTTAATGTTAAATGTATCATCATCTATAATGCCAAGTTACTAACAAACTAATATTTCCAAAACATCCTTAGTCACCAAAAAACAACGATTACAATATCAGGTTTTTTTCCGAATCGTCCTTAGTCCAATGTCGTTACTTTCCATATGATCCTCAGTCCGCGCGCATGCGCAGAAGTGCGTAGGCTGGATGCGTGTTGTTTACGGTTTTTACTATCATAACCTCGAAAAGCTTGTTAGTGAAATGTTTGTTGTGGATAAATGTGCGTAATTTTGTGTCGTTAAAAAGTACTATTCGCTGATTTTATTATGAGTGACTTTAATTTAGAAGGACTGATAAGTCCTCAAGTTGTGAACCCTGGTAGAAGCAGGAAGCGAGTACGTAATTCGAATGATTGGGATAAAAGTAAACGAAAATTTGCAAGGAACAGCTCAGAGGCACACCCTGCATCAAAAATATCTTGCAGTCACCTTGAAAATGATTGTAAGTCATGCAAGGTAAGAGATTTAAAATTAGATGACATAATTGATTTTCGTTCTAAATTATATGAGTGTAAATCAAAGATTGATCAGGATAATTTCTTGTTAAAATATATGATGCAAACTACACCTAAACGTCATAGGCCTAGAAATGCTAATCATCCACGACCTAGGCTACAAACAGAATATTTTGTAAGAAAAAAGAATAAACAAATTGTACGTGTGTGTGCCCAAAGTTTTTCTTCCATAACTGGAATTCAAAGAAAAAGACTGAATGCTATTTCTACTCATTTCGAAAAGGAGGGTACACAGAGAAAAGAAAAAAGAGGTGGCACCCGTATTAAAATGAAAGATTTGGATACTACAAAATCAATAATTGAATTTATTAAGACTCTTAAATGTAGAGAGAGTCATTATGGGCGGTCTAAAAGTACAAGACTGTACATGGGGCCAGATGTATCTGTTCAAAATCTGTGGGTTACATGGAAAAATTCTAGACGCAATGCTACTTTACCTGTAGCATCTTACTCAAAATTTTATAAAATTTTCCAAGAAAAATTCAACATTGGTTTTGGTAATCCGAAAGCTGATGTTTGTTCTTTTTGTGAAGAAATGAAAAATAAAGTAAAAATGTCTACATCACCTGCAGAAAAAGTAAATATAATGACACAGTATAGATTACACAAGTTACGGGCACAGAAATTTTACGAAATTTTGAAACGTAATGAAGAAGGTGTCATTAAAGTTGCATTTGATATGCAGCAAAATCAGCCATTACCCATGATCAGGGTTACAGAAACTTTTTATGCCCGTCAAATATGGTTATATAATTTAACATTTGTTATTCATAAAGGTGTACAAAGTAAGGAAAATGTTTTTATATACTCTTGGACTGAAGACCAATCTGCAAGAGGATCAACAGAAGTGGCTTCAGCTCTTCTAGACTTCTTGAATATTTTGCAAGATAGAATTATTCTTCAGTCCAACGATGATTTACGACCTACAACTCTTCGGCTTTTTTCAGACGCTGCGTCTAGCCAAAACAAAAACTCTACCATTATTGGCTTTCTTCTCAATTTTATTCAAAACAGTCCTGTATTTGACAAGGTGGAGCACTTTTTCCCGATACGAGGCCACAGCTTCATGCCACCTGATAGAGTATTCGGTAGGATTGAAAAAGTTATCAGGAAACAGGAGAAAATTATTTCACCGTATCACTACCACAAAATATTACAGAATCATGGAATCGTTAAAATTCTGTCACAAGATTGGAGAGTATTTAATTTAAAACAATGTTCAGACACTATTTTAAGGAAAAAATTTCCATTTCTAATGAGGGAACAACGTGTCTTTTGTTATCAAAAAGGAAAGCGAACTATTGCAGTTAAAAATACTTACACAGGGGACTTTCAAGACCATGGAATCATTAAGAATAATTTTTTGAAAAAATGGCAAAAATACTATGAGAATGTAAGTATTGTTTCAGAAACTAATCACGTCAGTGAGCTTAAGAAAAAAGATGTACTTGAACTATTAAAGTTTGTATTATTAACCGATGAAGAACAAGAGTACTTCAACAAGGCCCTACAAAATACTACTGCTGATGAAATGAGGTTAGATTTTAGTGAAGTACAATTTGATGAACATGAGCCCTTCTTATAAAGTTTTTAATTTTCTTTTCTTTAATCTTTTCAATTTAATTTGCTCTGAATTTTTCATTTGGACTTTTAATAGTATTAAAAAACAACTGCAATTTGTACAGTAATTTTTAGATAATTTAAGGTTTTATCATTTTTATATTATTATTCTACTTTTTTAAAAATATTTCTATGGTGTTATGGCAAAAGTGGATATGTCCACTTTTTTTCAAAATTGAGTTAAGTGCACCACTGTGTTGCCCATATTTGAATCTATATTGTGGCAAAACGAGGTATGTCTACGGCTATTAGCTGCAGAGATATGGGCAATGGAAAAACATGATATGTCATTCATGTGAACTTTGTACTGTGCCAAAAACAGATATGTTCGTAACCACTTCTGCCTTGTTTGAAAAAAATTTTGATGTTAGCGGCTAAACTAGGTATGTCAGACATATCAACTTTTGCCGTTTCTTTTTCACTGCTCTCTTGCGGTAGCCTCTTCAACATATCTACTTTTGGTAGTTTTTGAGTTAGCTGTTTTTTGCAGGTTACGTTAATTTCTGCCAAAACTAAGGTGTTGTTTTGTTTATTTACTGTTTAAGCATTGTTTTTCACCAAAATATTCGGAAGATCTTAACATTACAAATTTTTTGATGAATAGAAAGCAGTAAAACTAGAGAAAGGAGAACAGCATGCATCTTATAAAACTTTTAGACCGGTTTTTAAAACTACTGGTCACAGATTTAAACTCTCAAAAGTAGATGCATGTAAAACGTGATCAATATGTTTTAAAATTAAATAAAACAAACAATGAACTGCAAAAAGATAAAGTTGAAGAAGAGTATAGTATAATATCCACTAACAAAAAGCTGATTTTGCAGACAAATGCAAAAGAATTGATAAGGATTCTGCTTTGAAGGCACCTTTAAGTACGGTCATAGTCTTTGACCTTCAACAAATTCTGTCCACACTTTTTCTTCAAACTAGTATAGTTCACTACAAAAGACTCATATACATTTACAGTTTGGAGTAAGAAACTGGTCATCTGAAGCGCTTCAGACTTTGAAGTGGCATGAGTCTGTAGCAGGAAGGGATTCAAATGATATAGCATTTTGTAATTTTAAGGAAATAATGCAACTACCAGAAGATGTTACTCACTTAGTAACATATTCCGATACATGTAGAGGGCAAAATTGGAACTTCAACATGGCTGTAATGTTCAGTTCTTCACTTCAAGAAAAGAAACCGTTGAATACAATGGACCAAAAATTTCTTCTGCCCAATCATACTAATCTTGAGTGTGATAATGATCAAGCTAGAATCGAGAGAGCTGAAAAAGTTACATCTGTACCAATCATGATGCCTCGTGATTGGTATCAATTTATTCAAAAGTTGAGAGGTAAAAGACCATTCAAGGTTTCAGAAATGGAAAGAAAAAACTTCCTGTCTTTCTCAAGCTTACTTTCCCAAACTCTTGTTAAACGGCTCCGCGACACCGATGGGAATAAAATAAGTTGGTTAATGATTGAAAGGCTGCACTGCACTTCATGTAATTTCGATATCATTCAGTTTAAATACGCTTTAAAAGAGGATGAAATGTTCAGAACCATGAACCTGAGAAAAACTAATCGGAGAAAGCCTTAGACGTATAAGAATGAAATACCTCATTCCTACAGTGGTACAACAGGGATCAATCCTGGGTTCGATTCCCGGTCAGGTCTGGCATTTTTATTCATCTGTAAATCACCACATATCATTACCTACGCACAAGCCCAAGGCTTATGTAGCCATCATCACTCAATAAAAAAAAATCCACTTAAAAAAGGGACTTGTTACGGCTTATTCATTCCGATTGTCATGAGTTTTATAATAAACTTACAACTACCCACCATGCTCCTGAATTGGACATTTCAACTAGTGAATCTGACAATGATGATCGTTCCTAATTTACTAAAAGAGTGTGAATATTTTTTATTATGTAAGAGACAGGGCTCCAATTGAGCTAATTGTACTATCATATGTTTATATAAATTATTGTTTTTTCTTTTATTTTGAGTGTTTATAATATTAAAATACACTGATTAGTTTTCTTAACAATTAAGAAAAATATAAATAAACAACTATTACTAAACAATTAATAGGTAATAAAAGGTAATAAAAACAATTAATAGGTAATTAAAAGGTAATAAACAATTATTGTTTATTACCTTATTCAGTGTAAGCTACTATGAGTCAGTTTTTTCATTACTTCGGATTATGTAAAGAAAAATGCACGTGTTATAACATTGTAGTCATTATATTATTCCAAAATACTTTAAAATAACTATTTTAATTTTTGTATTCCTAATTTATGTACGTTGCAATCTGTTCAATTGAGAACAATAAGCAACCCCATGACCCAATGAGATGAAGATGATGTGTATGATGTAAATGAGGTGTAGTCCTGTACAGATGCAGGCCGACCATTCCTGAGAGAGTATGGTTAATTGAACCCTAACCATCAAAGTACACCGGCAACAACTATCTAGTATTCAAATCTGTGTATAAGTAAACTACCTTTACTACGATTTGAACCAGGAACCTTCGTCTTCGCGGCGACGATTTTACCTCTAGACCAACCCGGTGGGTTGTTATAATTTAAAGAAAACATAAAAAAGTAAAATTCAATCATTTACTAGCATTTATATTATTTCCTTGGAGTATTTTTCCATTCTACCTACTATTGCCACTTTTTAAGTTCTACATACTGTCAAGTTATAGAATATGGCAAAACTTGATATGTCAGAAAATCAAGAAAATCTGGGTGCCAAGATTACATATTTAGTTTTCTGGGTGCGAAAAGTATTTTAAATTAATTATTGAATTTTATGAGTATTTAATCATACCAAAAAACTTAGAAACTGATTTATCCTATTCAATCAAACTTTAAAAATGCTCTCCTGAAAAATTTAAAAAAGTGTACATATCCACTTCTGCCATAACACCATAGATTTCATGATTTTTTTTATCAATAAATAGAAAAACTAAATTTTACATAGTATTTTCATTTACTAATCATTAAAAAACCTTTCAGACCAACGGTTTATCCAAATTGTCCTAAGTCCATAATTTTTTTCCAAAAGCACCTAAGTCCGTGGACTTAGTAACTTTTTGGAAAAAAGTATCACAAAATTTGTTAATAAAATAAAAAATTGCATTGTGTTGTAAAGTAATGTCAAATTGAAATCAATATTAACAGATTTTACATCAGCATACATCGAATTTACATCTATAAATGCTACAGATTAAAAATTTGATTTCCTGAAAAAACAGGTGGTTTGGACATAGGCTGGTTTGGAATAGAGCTCTACAATTGTCAACACATTTAAAAAGTGTACAATATAACATTATTTTACCCGTTTTTATTTATTGCAATATTAAACTATTAAGAACACATTTATTTACTTGTTTCAGGTTAGGTACCAAGTTGATTTAATTTTTTATTATTTCTACTTTTTCAGGCGGCCACACTGAACAGCAAAGGCCCAGAATTTTGTAATTAATAATAATAATTCATTGTATAAAATGAAATATAGGTATATAATGCACCATTTTAAAGAAAGCTTAGCATTTATACGATAGTTTTGTTTATTGAGATGGTAAAAGTGCATGATTGAACGACCTGAGTTTTATCATTAAAGGCTGACTCCAAAATTTATAAAATCTACCCAAGTTTTTTTGTAAATTAATATAGTGTAATAAAATTAACTACGATTAAAAAAATCACTTCACGAGCTTAGCTCTCCCCTAAATCACACGAAGGTTTAGTTTTGGTATTCATGGTAAGTTTATGGAATGTAACTTCCACTTCTAGCCAGGGACTCATGTAATAAATTTCTGATAAAATCTTCAGTTATTGGGCTTTGGTTAGTTCTCACCAAATTTAAAAAATGATAGTTGTATTAACTGTTTACTTAGGCCAGTTATATACATAAAGCTTTACCAAGATTGAAGATTCATGAGTACATCTTTTACATAAAAATATAGTACTTAAATAAAACATATTAACTTTAACTATAAAAAATACAGTTCTTCTGTTACTCCATACAATAAATTTTTATAACAACTAAAATATTAAATTAATTTTATTAAACTTATGTTATGGATTATGTCATTAGTAGTTACATTTTATTATTCAATAAATTATGAAACAATTTTTAAAATTAATAAGATTTAAAATATTTCAGATGTTTGAATCTAGTAATTCATAATTAAATTTTTTGAATCATTTCAGAATAAAAACTCGTTTTTTTTTTTAGATGCTTACACAAAGAAGGGTATCGGAGTCTGACTTATAGTATCACATATAACTGGTCTGACTTTGTCATGTTCACCAAGATAATTAATTAAACAGTTTGAACAAGTTCTTAGTATTACATCGAATTGCTTTTCACATTAATGCTAATGAAAATATGCCTGATCTGACCAGATATCAAACCTGGAACCCCAGGTACAGAAGCCAGTTGCCCTGACAAAACACCTGCAGGCAGATCTATTGGTGTAACAAGAACAATATTATAAAAATACAAGTTACATTTTAAATAAAAAAAGACATCGTATATTATTAAATCTAGAAATCATTGAAACTGTAAACGAAAGAATAAGCTGCTAATGCCAAAAAATATCTAATGTTTATTTTTTTATAATTGGAATTTTTGATCAACAAAGGTATTGTATATACTAATTATAAAAACCTATTAATTCTTATCCATAAAATGCCAAGTTGAGATTTTCAATATGTGAACTAAAAAGTTTAAATTTTACCTTTAACAAAATTACTAATACACATTTTACTTCTGTTTTCAATTGGCACATACATAAAACTGAACACTATTTCTATTTCCATAAATTAACAACAGATACATCCTAATGATTCTCCTGTTGCACCAACTGAGATTAATGCGTTTGATTACTGGGGGGAAAGCGCTTTATTTATTTATATTACTCAGCTTGTAACTCTACTTTGATACCAATATCAAACATTCAAACAAGATAATCTGAGTGAGGATCTAGTTTTATTGATAATGTAATGTGATAATTCTTGTTTAACAAACATTATTTACAAGATTAAAAAAATTCAAGCAATTAAAGAACTGAAACCAAATTACTGTAACTAAAATTTGTAATGAATGGTGAAACAAGTGGATAATGTTAAACAAAAGACAGAAAACTACATTACCTATGGCACATAAGAGAAACACAACAGGTTTTAGGTGGAAAAATTGATGTTAACCTCTTTCTTATAGCAAAGAACAAAGTTAAAATTACCATAGGTATAGTCAACACACAGAAAGGATAGATAAACGAATGAGATTATATTTGAAGTATCAGCTCAAATGTATCATACCATACTGAAAATACGAATACAATATCATATTCCCAGATGCTGTTAAATGATCATCATATATTCAAAACGTAAATCTAGTCCAAAGTATTTTAAATGGATATCTTGTCTGTTTGTATTGAGTTCTACTGAATGGATTAAAAAAATATTTCTATATAGTTGTAAAGAGACTCTTTTGGGATTCTGAAAAAAAGTTTGAAAGTGCTATTGTTTTGATGGTGACATTGTGAAGTTCAGTTTCTTTTGAAAGGTCATTCTAGTGACAAGTATTGTTTATATAGGTGTATATTTTTCCATTAATAAAACTGATAGAAAATATCATGAAATAAGACTAAAGGTGTTAATATAATTGTGAAATTTGTTAAGAATAAAGTAGTATTATTAATTTTTCAAATTGTTGTGTAACAATGCGTTACAGTTTCAAAAAGATAAAACAACAAAATGAAAATTAAATCATTCCTTATCTACCATGGTAGGAGTAGGAAGTTTTACATTTTGATGTAGAAATTTTTTTAAAGAATTTTAATTTTAATTTCAAAAGCGCTATAAACATTGGTAAGTGTTTTCTGTTACCGTATTCTGGTGGTTAGAAATATATACTTCAATATTTCAATTCAAAATGAAAATATATAATTGTTTGAATCAGTAATTTTTTTGTGGAGATGATACACACAGCATTAATTAAAACCTGACCATTATGTGAATACTAATAGTATTACTAATATTGGTGTTGTATGATTAGGAGGAAATTCTGTATAGCTAGCCTATTTATACGAGTATATATGTTTCATACAAAAAAAAAAACGTAAAAGTAAAATTAATTAAAACAAAAATTTTGACTATAAAAAACAAAAGATAACATTTAAAAAAATTGTAATTTGAGAAAATAAAATTTATATCTGAATCGCATAGATATAAACATCTTGGATAAAAAAATATCTTTCTCATATACACATTCTAGTATTTACAGATAATATTAGTTAATTTACAAAATATAGTATTTTATAATTTTAAAGCAACTACGACATTTGTTTTAAAAAATGTTAAAATATTATTCTTACAATAATAATTTAATAACAATAACATTAATTTAAAAAAAACAAACTACAACAAAGTATGGTAACTTTGACTTGAATAACAAATCACAAAAAAATTTCAAAATTTAAATTTTGTTACTACATACAAATTTTGTTTAGCATTAATCAAATCATTGCTACTTTAATTCTGTATGAATAATCCATTATGTAGATAAATTCAATGCTATAGTATGAAGATTTAGCTTATTCTTTTCTATTAGTTTACAATCATAACAAAAAATTATATAATCAACAAATTTAAGTTCTATCTAGGTGTAAACAAAGATGAGCATAATAAATTGATTTCGTTAGCTAGTTAAATGATTGCACATCATTACTTACACAAATTCTGTTCAAAATAGATTTTCATTTTAACTTAAGTCTGGATAAAAAGTGTAAAGAGGAGCGATAGATTAACGCTACTAATTTTCATTCTTTCATTTATGAACTTTTGCTGAAAGACTCAAGGTGAACCAGGACCTCTGTACAAAACTAAAAATGAGATGCTAGATCCTGCATAAGAATGAAATGATGGGGGGGAGTATTTTAGTGCATGCACTCTACAATCTATTTCTAACTCACAACATAGAACATTCGGCTAACAGTACTATCTTGTGATTTTTATACCAAATTAATTCCTTTATTTTTGACCATTTACAAATAGTCTTATAAATGTATAGTATCATGTGAGTGCTTGTTATGCCGAACTGACCGTACATGCGTGTACGAGGGAATGAGCAGGATTTGTCTGTCGTTTATGTAATTTAGAATACTTTTTATGAATCTCACAGCTCAATAATGCTTGTCAGAAGTCTAGGATATTGTAATGAGATGAAATATTACAGTTAGAACGCTAAAACAAAACCAAAAACACCAACTAGAAGTGGCAACTTAACCCTTACGCTGCCTAACTGCCTGTACCTACTAGTCCAAAGAATGCCGAGCTAAAATCCGTTTATTTTACCAAGTAATTTTGAAAAATTGTTAAAAATTTTTAGAATTGAGATAGGAGAAAGCGTTTAGTATCACTTTTTACCTTAAATTCTGCTCATATTAGTAGAAATGGAAACAAAATTAAATGGTTTCAATAAATTTGAAGTAAAAAAAGGTTTAGCTGTAAATACAAAATTTTTATTTTCAAAAGTCTTTTATATTGGGATAAGTCTTAATATTTTTTAAATTTTTTTCATTTATATCAAAAGAAAGGGCATTTTTTTTCTTTTAGATCCATAAAATAACAATAATTTATTCATACTAAAACCACAGCATAAAAAATTATATAAGTCACTCTGAGAACAGCTGTAACCAAAACAAACATTGCTATTGGTGTACTCTAAACAATCGATGTTTGTAAGAATCAAAAAAATCGATATGTTCGGCTAATACACAGTACATCGTTAGATAAATGCATGTACCACTGCCCTTTAAAATATGAATGCAATCTATTGAGAAATATTCAAAATACAGCGCGATATATGAAAAGTCGATGTCATCAGCTCTTGGCTCTTTCATAAAAATTCAAATCAGCTTTTTGGCATTATAAGAGTTAAATATGACTCGATAACTTAAATAGGTACAACTAAAAATTTATTTATATTAAATGTTGCAGGCCCCAAGGCTCCATCATAGTCAGCCTGCCCTTTAATCTGAACTTAATTTCTACATCTTATATTAAGTAGAAAATTAAGTTGAATGTGAATTCAGATTTAGGTGTACATTAACTAACAAAAACAATCCTTTCTCTTTATTCTTATCTTTAATGCAATGTATATGCTACTGGATAAGGAGCTACAGTAATGAGTCTAAGCATAATGGCTGTATAAACATAAACCATATAGTGCACGTCATATCAACATGGGTTTCAATATCTAGCATTACTAACAGCTCCACCTCACTCTTCCATCTACCGACATTTCTATGTGAACATTTAAGTAAAAGGTTCTGTTATGTAATAAATAGTCGAATAAAACGTAAACTATACAATGAACTGCAAATCAAAACAGAACAATAATTCTGTAATCTGTAGCATTTACATATACAAACTGTTGTTTTATTGCACTCATGTGCTTCAGTGAGTAAGGTATGTATAAGTAATGATGAAAAATGTGACCCAGCAATACTGTAGCTAACTCTATCGATCTTTCAGATCAGAACATGATTCAAAGTATAACATGCATTGTTTACACTAGAATAGAACAAAATCCAAATTGAGATAAAGAAATTACTTAACTTTTAAAAATCATCCTAATAAAACCCTATACCAGTTATATAAGCAATCAGCTACAAAATATTTAATTACAGAGTAAAACTACTTTTTAAAATGTATATATTAAAGAAGTAACCAATCTCATGATAAAAATGTTATAGGCATTATTAAGATTACAAAAATGCTGTCGATTTTCATAAATAATACAGTCTGAAGAGTTCTTCCAATAATTGTTGCCAATATAAATGCGTTTTGTCATTAATTAAGTTTGTTGCACATGATCAAGATACAAACGTGATTCATTTCCAACTTTCTCAGTGTTAAAATAAATAAATAATATAACAAATACATAAACTTATTGTGAAATCTGTTTACTCTACAATCAAAACATGTTCATAGTAAAGGTGGACTCAGAGAAATATAAACGTAGTTGTACAAACTGGGAAAAACAATCTACACCAATAAATGTTTTAAAAAGTAATGACGCCACCTGCCAACTAAATACATGTATTCTTAAAGTTTATTGAAATTTGAAAAAACTTTCTTTTAGACCAAATAATATTTTTGTGAAAAATAAATAAGGTGAATGATAGAATGATGTAAAGTTTGGTTACCTTAAAAGAAACACCTTTTATAAAGTTTTTGATGATACCAACTGATGGTTGTGTTTACTGAATGCTTATTTAGTATTAACAGATAATTACTTTTCAAAAGAAATAAATGTTCTAAAAATCAATATTTTTAAAAAATTTCAGTGAAATATAATTTAGGTGTGTTAGCACCTGACAGGGGTAAACAGTGTAAAATGAAAAAAAGAAAAAAACACTGAAAATAACAGTAATAAAAAAAAAAATTAAAAATTTTATTACATTACTACTACAGATTTACAGATTCTCACTGAAAAAATAATGTATAACATTATTAAAAAAAAAAAACAAAAAAAACAACTTAATTACACAGTGACTAATCCATATAAGCTGAAAAAATGATACAATCAAATTGTACATTTAAGCAGCTTGGACACATGGGAACCTGGTTTGCTAATCTCAGTTCAGTCAACCAAGTCCACGGGTGTTGCTCTGTACACAATATAGATAGTAATGCCAACAACGGTTCGTCCAAAACTAAATATTTTCCTTTAGATGCAATCAAGAAAATTGGCCAATTTTAATAGAAAAAAGTGTTTTACAATAATATTATAAATCATGTTAGACTAAACAATGTGACAAATTATCAAAATTATTTAAGAATTATGGAGGTTGAATTTAATTATTCATTAAAAATTTTGAGCCCAATATATCAAAGCAAGATACTAGCATGAGAAACTTAATATCACCTGAACCTCACCTCGTTGTTACACTTCACTCTTGGCTACCGAGAGAAATATGGAAAAGCTGTTGAAATAAACAAATATTTTCCAATCTGTTGGAAGACCAAGTTCGTCACGAACTTGGTTCATTAATCTCTACCCATAGAAAAAGAAACTCCAAACTTTATTCCCACTAACTGAGATCAGTGAACCAGGTTTCAATAAGCATAGAGCGATTTAGAACACATTCTTACAATATCTTATAGATATGATAGAACTTATATTGATTATACGATTCGCTTATTAAATTATTTTGTCGTTATGAAATTTTTGTAATGAAACATTTCACCTTAATTTATCTTTTTTTGATAAACAAAAAAATCAGATGATCGAAAAATAGACAAAATTACAGAAAACATACACAAACGATTTAGTCTGTATTGATACTTTTTCAGTATTAACTCACGAATTGTTTTTCCTGACGATTTAAAATGAACTTTACAATGATAGGAACTTAAAACCCAATAGTACCTTGCTACGGGTTAATACCTGAGGGAACCTTACAAAGTGAAAAAGATATATATATGAATGAATATTACAAATTATAAAAGAAATTGGAATTAAGGAGCCAATTTAAATGAAAATTTAAGTGTAACTTACAACTAAAATCACCTAATTTCCCAAAACTACAGAAAATAATTTGATAACAATAACACGTTATTAGCCACAACCAAATTGTTTACTAAGGTCTAATGTGTTTTAATTTAATGACTCATGAATGTGTTCAAAAAATTTTAATTAATATTTAAATGCCATCGGTTAAAAATAAGTTAATATTATAAACTATTTTGAAGGCATAATAATAATATTATTTATATATGTAAATAATTGTAATACCCTGTAGAGTTCTGTTAGAGATCAATTAAAATAATATTACTAACACACAGTAAAACACTCTTTTTTTAAAAAATTCTTCAGTTCATATCAAATCTGAAAAATTTACACGCTCATGTAAACAGAAGAAACACAATTGATAATAATCTTTAAGAAACTCATAAGATGAAAATTGGCAGTAAATCGATAAGTAATCCAACAATGTCTTTTAATTACCTAGGAGTAAATTTATGAAGTAAACACAATTTAAAGAAGTTCTAACATAAGTCAATTAGAATTTGTGGTCAACTCTGAGAAGTGATTGCAGAAAACAAATCTATGTTTGAACAGTACCGAATATTTTTATGATAATATAGTGTAATAATACTATATGGAACTTGATAGAATTCACATAATTCTGTAAGAATTCTTAATTGGCCGACTTCACTACAAAAAAAAAAGAATGAAGTGAACAAATGAAATGGAAATTTATAACTATTAAGACAATACAATTAAAGCTTGGCTAAGAAGTGGGAATATCAGAGAGCATCTGATGCCCAAAGCATCTGGAAAATTGAGTTAAATCAGAAATACTGTACATCAAAAGACTTGTGGATACACGTTTAAAACAATAGAAAGAAAGTTGGTCACAGGAAGTATAATTTGACAGATTAAACAGGACACATCCTATTTTAAATAGGAAGAAGATGTTATCAAATTAAAATTGTATATTTTATCCCAGCTACATAGATAGGCTGGACAATAACTTATTCAAATTTTTTTAATACTAGGGAGCTTACAAACCCACTTACTAGTTTACAAGCAACAGTTTAAATTAATTACATTGACAATCTTCCACATCTAAAAACGTATATGATCATATAAGCATTCAAATCGTTGATGTTTCACTTTTTAAAATCAAGTTTTTACTTTTCAACATAAATCTGCACAATTAATCTTACGTCTTATTCAAGATGTGTTAATACATCTAGAGTAAGTAATTTTACACAAAAAAACTAAAATTTCTTTTTTAGCTGCATTAAAATACTGTATAAATTCTAAAATAATCCACAGACATAACTATTAAGCAAGAGTGTAATATGCATGAGCATGTTGAATATTAAAATACATTTTTTGTGTTATTTACACAAATCTACCTTAAAAAACACTAACTTTGAAACAGTAATACTGATTGTTGTTTAACAAAAATATTGAAAGAAATTCACATTTTTAGAAAGCTTAATTTTATTACAACATAAACTGTTGTAATTTATTTAAAATTACTTTCTAATGCAAGAAAGATAATTTTTAGCAATACCTAAAAATATGGAAAAATGAAAGAATATTGAAAAGATGAGACCTCAAAATAACAACAAATAAGTCAAAAAATTCATTACGAGAGCAAGTTTTATAAACTGATAAAAAAAATTACTGTTATAAATAATTAATAAATAAAGAGTTCTTAATAATCATTAGATCTACCTATTCCAAATCCAAGATTGTAATGAGGTAGTCAACAAATCAATCGTATAATAATATCAAAAAAATTACAAGTTACAAAATATTCTTGTTGTAATAAGTAATGAAATAAATTAACAAATATTATAAAGATGGCATTTAAATATTATTTAATTTTGGAAAATTTTTTTTTCTCAAATCTTACATTTTATAATAGGATAACAATAATAACAATAAAAATACAAATAACATACTTTTATAATAAACAATAATACATAAAAAAACAAAACAAAAATAAATTTAACATTTTGTCGTATTATTGTCGCAGTTTTTTTGTGTATATATATATATGACACGACAGAAAACAAAATATATTTCTTTATTAAATTTTATAATAAGGTATATAATACAATTGGTATGCCATTGCCCGTGCATTTAACTGACAATTTCTTCTCTCATTAACAACAATTTTTTCTATGAAAATTTTATGACACTAGCACCCCGACTAAACGTTCTTCGTATTGAGCCCAAGCACTAATGATAAAATTATGAATTTAATTTGAAAAAAGTCCATGTGTAGATTCAATTTTTAGAAATAAAAACATACGTCTTGGCAAAAATATTTTGCATAAAGCTTGATTTGTAAAAAAAATATATACATATACAACAAAAGTAAATTTCACTGCACTAGAACTCTTGACTAAATGTTCTTCATGTTGAGCCCAAGTCACTAATGGTGAAATTCCAGAATTTACGAAAAAAATGGTAGAAAATTCATCAACAAAATACAATTCAGCAGATAAATTCTATGTGAAGCTTGAATCAATTTAAAAAAAATATACACATAAAAATTAATACACGACTAATATAATAAACAAATGAGATTTCTGAATACTGTAGAAAATCAGGTAAAACAACCTGTAATACACTTTAAAAGAAAAACATCCAATAAAAATATAAAATAAAAAATAAAATATACAAGTAAATCATATTATGTAAAAAACACAACTTCGTAATTAAATGTACTTCAATGCACTTACAAGGTTTATAAAAATATTATAATCACAAAAAATAGTTACACATCCTCTGTAACAACGAGAGAAAATATTATTAATACGAATGCAAGAAAATTTACAAGTTTTTTTTATCAAGTTTTAATTGAAATTCATGAAATATTCCTTAGTAACAATGATATGATCAAGAAAGAAAATTAAAAAAAAAATCAAAAATCTTTATACTGCAACTAAAACTCAAAAATAAATTACTCTTTTTCATTCTAAAAATATATCCAGACCAACAGCATGCACTGTAAAACAATAAATATCATCTTTAGTTTATTAAATGAATTTACTCTACTAACACGTTAAAAATTTAGCGTTTATGTTAATGCATAAAAACTCAATTAAAATTCGGAATAAAGAACACAATAATTATTTTCATAAACAATTACAATGAAATGAAAATGTATGTAAATTACATCAATGATTTTTTTAATTTATAGATTACGCTGAGAAATAGATTACTAAAACAATTTTATGAAAATTAAAATTTTACGATTCATTTTTATATAATGAATTTTATTTGCATATTGTAAAAAAATCAATGAATTCAAAACAATAGAGAAATAATTTACCATAATATAAAATATTTTGTAAAATGAGATGATCCTGACAACGAATTGTATTAAATGTATTTAATTAAAAATGTATTAATAAATAATGTACGCGAGTGATCGAATAACAGATAGAAAAGAACAATGAGTATGGCAGGAATAAAACGAATTGCATGCATAATATTAGAAATAAAATTATGGTTCATTAACAGATATAATTAAACAAATACAGTAAATAATAATAAATAATAATAATAATAACATTAGTGGTATACATCAGTGATAATAATAGTACTACTAAATATCGTATACTAGGTTCATAAAATATATTTAAATAACCGGTACAATCGAAAATGATGTATTTCTTTACTGACAACTGAAATAACACAGTAATTCATAAACGGCTAATTAAATTATGATTTTATTATTAATAATTAATCAAGCTTCACACGTAATCTATCTGGCAGAAAATTTTATCTATCTATGTGTGATGTCCAACAAAGATGAAGTGCTGTGTGAACTTTCTGCTGTATGAACCGTTGTGAATGATAAAGCGTTATATAATCCTGTACCAGATACTGCTGGCAATTCTAATTCTCTCATCTTTCCTGGAGAACATGATGTTCTTGATTCAGGCCTAGGCTTTAACTGCACTTGCGCTTGAGACTCACCTTCAAAAAATAAAACAAGAAAAATTTCTTCAAAACTTTTATCAAAACACATGTGGATGCATACACCACCTAACAAATACACATTTCTTTATCGATAGTCACTACATGTGACTACTTGTAGATTGCTATATTGCTAACCACAACACAGAAGTGTTTGAAAAAACCTTACTTAAGTAAGTAAAAAAAACTTCAATAAACTACCACAAACTTTAACCCTTTGACTAGTTCTTCTGAAATACTACGCCTGTGTATTGTAATTCAGTTCCATGACATTTTGCCATAATAATATCTTTCATGTACAACCATCAGCTGGTCTCTATAACAACTATGATTTGTATTGTGTGTTTCCTATTGTGATTTTTACTTTTAAATGTTTCTTACATAGGTCCTTTAATTGATTTTTTCTTTACATTAATGTTTTTCCAAATTAGGTTATAAAACCATTGTGTTTTCAGTGAGGTTTGCTTCTGAATTAGAGCGGATGCCAAATAAGCTTGCCAGTGTAACTGCGCGAACAGTTCAGATTCAGTCGTTAGATTTCGTGTCTTAACACCAAACTGCCCTTTAAATCACATGTTCTAAATGATGTAAATTATCATCTATTAGCAACCTTAAAAACATTCAGTTGTTAACATTGTGTACAACAATTAACGCCTACTACATACAACACACTACAGACTAATGTTTTCAGGTCAGCTGATATACAACGTTGCGAGAGTGACGTGACTCTGATCACAGCTAGTACAACACTGACCCCCACCACTCGCTGAGGCAACCGAGCACGCCATTATCAAAATAAACCTTCAGCGCACTTCAGAAAACTGGCAAGCTTATTTGGCGTCCGCTCTATGTAATTGCATGCTACATAACCTGTTGAACCATGATATTGCAACAAACCTAGCAATCGATATATTTGGTTATTCTTCAATGAAATGTGTTTTAAATAAAATAAATAATAAAAGGAATGGTGAAATAACTTTGTGTACCATTGGGTAAATATACTTACTGAAATAAGTAAACATGTAAGTTGGAAGATATTAACAAATTTGTGACTAAATAAGTTATGTGTTATAAATTGGTAAAAGAGTGTATCAGAAAACCTTAAAAGTGCAATAAAATTCCAAACAGTAGTATGATTGCTTGATATGAAGCAGTTTTATTCTTTGAAGTACAAAACGTTACCAACAGAGCGATCCTAAAGTGAAAAAGAGGGCAGCCGTGTCAGTATAAAGATGGCTATCCCTTTAACAACATGCACTACATTAGAGCAGCAATCTGTGATTTGATTTCTGAATATTGAGTGTCAAACCAATGGAAATTCAACATAGGATGACAATGTAGTATGGTGACTTGAGTTTGTCCCTGCAGCAAGTGCATGAGTGGTGCAGAAAGTTTAAAAGCAGTGTAACTTCTGTAGAGAATGTATAGTGAAAAATTTCGCTCTCAACCATCAGCAGGAAAACTCATACTCATTCTTTTCTGGGATGGAAAGGTAGTAATTTTTGAACATTGCATGAAAAGGGGTGTGACAGTAACCAGTGCTTCTTATTCAGATTTAATTTTAAAAATAAACTTTGCCCTGCAATCAGGAGTAAACAACAAGGACTTTTGACTTCAGTTATATTGTTACAACATGACAAAGCCCGGCTGCTAGCTCAGACTATTCATGATATCAAATCTGAATGTCTTATACACCCACCTTGTTTACCAGACTCCCTTCTTATCACTTTCATATGTTTGGGCCTCTTAAAGAAGCAACAGGAGGCAAGCATTTAAGATATTATGAAGAGGTGAAATCTGCAGCGCATGCGTTGTTACTGCCACAACCAAAAAATTCTTTAAACAAGGTATCCAAGCACTTTTGAAGCGATGGAATACTAGCATTGGATGATATGGAGAGACTATTGTAGAAAAATAGTATGTATGATTTTTCCTTAATCGTTATATTACCCACAAAACTTATGATACTTTTAAGGTTTTCATTTCATAAACCCTTGTAACAAAGCTAACAAGGTGTTAACTTAGCCTTATAAGTTCTAATATGTCATATAAATTTCTTTGGGAGTCTCCAAGATGCAATTTTAGAGACTCATATATAATAGTGAAACACTGTTTCATAAAAAAAAAAAAAACATTAGTACTCAATAGTTTGTTTAGTGCTTCGCTACAAATACATGACTGATTTTGATTTATACCATACGTAGTTAAAAGCAATATCACTGACACAAAATTACATCACATGAATCAAGTCTATTTCAAAGCAGAAAACTCAATAGTTTACCAAATTTTCAGATTTTATAACACACTACCTAAGACAAATTATAGTTTATGAAAAATTAACTAAACCTTTAACAATTTTAAGGAATAGAAATTCACATGAATCTAAGAATCTAGTTTAAAAATAATTTTATAAAAACCTACTTTGAACCACACAAACTGTACGATATTTCTAATAATAAAACAAATAGACTCACCGATAGTAAGGTAAGGCTTACAGAAAAGGAATGATGAGATGAGGATAAAGAAATAGGAAAGGTCTATGTAGGAAGGCATTAATCATCCTGAAATTAAATATTTCAATTAATGTTGTAAATGTGATAAGTAACATGCCAATGAACACTCTTCCCCTTCACAGTTGTTAGAATTAAATCCCACAACAGACAACAATTTAGTATACCTACCTTAGAATCTCCCAGATTTTTAATTACTATACATTTTTGAATGTAACATTTATAAATGCTACTATATAAATATAGAATTTTATATAATCTCTTTGATATACAGTGTAAACTAAGTTTCTACATGCATGAAGTATTATAATTTATTCTCACTTCATGTCTGTATGAATTTATATGATTTTAATTTTAATTTCAGTCACAGACACATTCTTCCATCTGTACATAATTTAATGTATAAAAAGATGTAAAATTTAAAAAAAAAATATGAGAAACGATCTCTGTGTTTATTGTTGTTCACATTATTTAATGTGAAAATGTACATGGAAATAATGTCTTTTCTAAGCTGCTCCTGTACTAGAAAGCAAATTCTTTACAATCGGAGAGAAATGAAATTAACACATACAAAATACAGCATAAATTCAGAGATTTCTGTTTCTGAATCCAGCCATTTTGGATTTGAAATTCAATTTCCTATAGAGTTATACAAATTAGAAACACTAGTTAATCTAATTAAATTACTTTAAAAATCTAATTTTCAGTTACACTGGAATTCATATTAAAATTAGCACACATGCAAAACAAATGGAAGGGGCAGGTTCACTAGCCATATATATGGACTAATACTAATTATAGTCGTAGTATCATACAAAAGAAAATTACTGAATACAGAAAAATAAAACATGTGTTATGTGCTGAAGCTTCACGCTGCTGCTCAAAATCGACTGATAATAGGTTTGCTGGAGGATGGATGAGAATGGCATCCCACATGCTTCGCCGAACAGTGAATATGTGCCTGTTACATTGAGTAATTTTATGTTCATAGACTTTAATTATGCCCAAAACGGGCAGGTGGAGTGTTATTTTAATTGCACTCTATCTGTTTGATTCAGGGCTAAAAAAAATAGTTGTTTCTTATCACATAGTCAGCCACTTATATGACTGAACTATTTAAGAACAGAAGAGGTAGAGGTGTAAAAGACACTAGTCAGAGTTATCTCCTCTGAGAGTAATGAATTTCACTATGCAGCCAGACCCTGTGGTGAATGAAGTGAAGGTGTCATTTGCAGGGTGGAAACTGAGTGCTTTTTGGAGGGCCTGGCATGCTGATAAGCATACTCTTTCAACTCAGTGAGGAAGGCACTGGTAAACCACCTTACTCCTCGTTTTTACTTAGTAAAACCTCTAGAGGTTCAAACCAGCCTCTCGGCTGTTGACCTAAACAACACAACAACAACAGACTTTAATTATTCAACTTTAAATGACAATAATTAAGGTTCTACTTCAGTTTGCACTTTTATCAGTAGGTTATTAATTGTTGTAGTATTTGGTAATACAGTAGATGTATATTTGCAGTTGGTTGTACCAATAGTTTAATAGTTCTAGTTTTTTTTTTGTATACAGTAGGTGTACAGTGAAACTCATTGTTATCTGATTAAAGTGCTAATCAGAACACAAAATACAAATCAGAAAATACTGGAGCTAAAATGATACACAAGACAATGAATTAATAAATTATAAATTTTTTTTGAAAACGACAGCGAAAAAGAGCTGAGTCAACAAAAGTGCAAGAAAGTAGATTTATGAGTATTTCTCAAAGAAGCATTCATCATTTTGAAAAAAAAAGAAAAGCAATATGGGTGTAAGTTAGAGTTGTTTTACACCTTGAAAAAAGGCATAAAATCTGTCAAACACAGTAGGAAAGAGTTATATTTTTGACAAACAATAGTGTATCCCCACTCTGTTACCATGCTCCGCCTACAAGCATTACCACGTTCTGCATTTTCTACATTAAACAAAGATATTCATTTACATGAAATCCCCAAAAATGCAACAAAACAATCCATCTATAGTACATAAATTGAAAGATGAAGCCTGTGTTATGAACCGAGTATCTCACCAATTAAGAAATATAAAAATTTCTGGTACAGCTCGTTTTAAAGCTTGGTTTTTCGTAATTTTATTCGTTTAAATTATGAAACACGGAAGTGTATTAGGCATTTTCTAGCGACTTAAAAACAAAATATGTGCCCGTTTTAGCACATTTTTCACTTAGTCCAGAACATGTAGTGCGATCAATTTTAAGAGGAAAAATACGGCGTTTTAGAATAGTGTTCCTGCATGGTTTATAATTGATTTCAGCTAAAATTTAGCCTTTTAGTACAAATGGTAAAGGAATTACAGCGGTTTTAAAAAAAATTTATATTTTCATTCCCGATGGATTAATAAGTTAGAACCAACGCTGTACCTCTATAATTAATAAGGGATGGAAATTACACTACAAATAATTATTTTAAATTTAATGGATTTTCTAAAAAAAAAGGTAGATTTTTAGAACAATTTTATCTATTCAAAGTGGGCAATGAAGTGGTGTCGCATTGTACGCTCTGTTTTCTGTCAAACATGAGCCAAATAATTTGTGACTACATAAAAAAGTGAAAGATTCTTGGGAGGGTACTACTTAGTTCAAAATGACTGTAGAGCTCCTCTGCTGCATAACACGAACGTTAACAACTCACTGTCGAGCATAAATTTTTAATGCAAGTTTTTTTAATATTTCCCATGAAACTGAAAAAAACCTTCAGATTTACAACATTTATTTGTAGTGTAATTGCATTCCCTTGTTAATTAAAGGGATATAACATTGGTTCTAACTCATTACGTCCATTGAGAATGAAAATAACAAATTTTTTTAAAACATTGCAATTCCTTTAACCTTTGTACTAAAAGGCTGAATTTTAGTTGAAATTAATTAGAAAACAGGCAGGAACACTCTTCTTCAACGCCATATTTTTCCCCTTCACTGCATACTGTGCCATATGTGGTACAACCACTTTTGTATTATTTTTCTCTTAAATGATAAAAGAACCATGTGTTTTAAAACATATGTTTACTGCTTATACTATATATCAACTGCATGCGTTCACATTTAAGCCAGTAGAGTGCTTCACAAGTGAGATCAGTGATGTTACTCGGTTGGAGGTTATGTTTCTGTTTATTGTTATTTTATGCAATTTTTAAGTTGAAGAAACCATTGCTTAAATACATCAAGAGCTGCTGGAAAAATTGTTTTCTCAATGTCTAAGATATGTAGTTACTCTAACAGTATAGATATATCAATAATTGTAAGTTTAAATTTATCTAATAGTACTTTGTTTAAATGTTCCATATGTGGAACTTCATGCATTCGTAGCTTGAAAAATACATAAACTCATGTAGCCCAATACATATGGTTATATTATTACCAGAGTTTCACGATCTAAATGAGTGATTAAAAATGTTTTAATATTTTTGTTTTTTTCTTGTCATTAGTCTCTCGACTGGTTTGATGCAGTTTTCCAAGCTGTTCTATCTTGCGCAAGTCATTTCATATCTGAATACCTGTAACACCCTACTTCTTTTGTAATTTTCTTTAAATATTTTAACTTTTGCCTCCCTCTACAATTCACTCCCTCAATATTACCCTCCATTAGTGGTAGACCAATACCTGGATGTCTTAATATATGCCCCACTAGCTTACCCCTTCTTCTGGTAAGATGCTTCCATATACTTATTTTTTCATCCTCTCGTCTAAAAACCTCTAAATTACTTATTTTGTCCTCACATCTAATCTTTAACATTTTCCTATAACACCACATTTCAAAAGCTTCTATCCTTATCCTATCTATAGTCCCTATCACCTGCTTACAAAATTTTTGCTTACTAAACGCCAAAACACTTCAAAATCAGAAATTATGCCAAATATACTGAGCCGTAAAAAAAATAGCAGTAATAATAAAATAAGATTATTGTGGTAATGTGCTTTAGTATGGTAATAAAACTCTAGGGGTATTTTGTAACTTACTTTTGGAGTTGTACTAGCTGATTTTATGATTTCGGTTTCATTGACAAGGAATTTTATTGAACTAAATATTCATTTTAAATTTTATTTTGTATTCTGCAGTTCAATAAACTGAGTTTGCATTATTATAGTATTGTAAGTTCAATTTTATTGATAATCAGTTTTTTTAGGTTAATTATTGTAGTATTCTAAGTTCCTTTATGTTCAGTTCTAAAATTTTTCGTGTTATAATAACTGTTTTTATATCAAACCAGTTCATTTCTATGTTTTATTTTATTAATTAATTTCCTTTTATTAACTAATGGAGTTACGAACATAGAACTGCATGTTGTGACACATACGTCACAACAAGAAACCCCTGAAATTTTATTTCACTGCATGTTGTGCCACATATGGTACAACCGAAAAAAGTAAAAAATCGCCAAAACCTGTAAACAAAATTTTTTTTCACTATTTTTCCACTAATAAGTACTTGTAGTCCTATAATATATATTTTTTGCGTTCAAATATAAAAAATCATGCAGTTAAGGGTTAAAATTGATCATGCTACATATTCTGAAACATGCACATATTTTGTTTTTATGTCGGTAGAAACTGCCTAATAGATTTCTGTTTCATAATTTATACGATTAAAATAACAAAAACCAAGCTTTAAACTAAGCCATACCAGAAATTTTTATGTTCCTTACTTGGGGAGATATGCAGTTCCAAACACAGGCTTCATCTTTAATTTTACGAACTGTAGTCACCTGTCTTTCTGCTACTAAATGACCGACTACAAAAAGGTTACACCGTATAATTTTTGGATTAAATTTTTTAAACTTGATTACTTAATCTAAATTTTATATTAAAATACATTTATATCAAAAATAAAGTACTAACATATACATACTATCAGTAATGTCGACAGGTACACTAAATGTTTCAACTATTTCTCTGTTAGACAGCAAGTACTTGAAGAATTCATATGTAGACCAACAAATAGCTGTTGAAGGCATCTGATACAAAATACGAGCACTCATACCTCTAAAGTAACCAAATGGACCACCAAGTCTGTACACTGCTCTAATTGCATTTACCATACCATGAATTTTTGCCTAAGTACATAATATAAACAGACACATATATTAATTATAACAAGTGGATAATATCATACAATAATAATTATTAATATTTTAGTTGAATTATTACTGAAACTCTATAAATAAAGGTTATAATTGCAAAACAGCTTATGTGATGAAGTTTAATGCATAAAAACATCTGGTAATAATCTAAATAGAAATGAAGCTTACAATGACATTATAAAAAGTTCATCATGCAGTATTTGTAAATAATCAGTAGATTTCCTAGAAGCAAATTCTTAAGGAGACATAAGCTCTGTGTGGTCTTGTATATAAAAATATTAATAGTAATTTAATACATTAATTAAAATCAGTTGTATGAAGTCATATTAATAGCAAGACCATAAAAAGTCTTCAAAAACACTATTCTCTACAAGCCGAGCATGTACGCAACAATTTATATTTCAGTTTATGGATAACAGTAAACTCTTGCTAATTTGGATGGTTGGGTAATCTGGATCAGTCCAAGTCAAGAGTTATATGAAAATTCTCACAACACATTTGGGGGAAAATAGACATTAGTTAGTAATTTATTACAAAAATGTTAAAATAATTAATAAAACATTCATTTTTGCATTATCTTAAGAAGCACCACTGAAAAAATATTAGAGAATGTACCTTGCTCAAGTCACACTAAATCAGCTGGAATGTTGGAGTAGTTAATGACATATATTAAAAAGCAAGATCTCCTCCAGCAAAATTTTAACAAAACCGTGTTTGCGAGGTTGTAAATATTGTTTATTTTGTTTATACAATTTATATTCTGTAAATTTAAATAAAAAATGTGTTTTGTTAAGTGCTCTTAGTTTTTTCATTGTGATGCTACTCTACGAATACCAAATTAAGTTTATAAATCAGTGCTGTAACAGCTTACAAAATATTTCCTATTTAGTTTAAGTAAGTACAAAAGGTAATCTGTAAACCAGCCTATGAAATATAATTACGGTGTTTTACATAATTTTTAATTTTATGTAATGTAATTTAATTTTTGTTAAATTTACATTATTCTATTTACTAAGTTACTTTTTAACACATTAAAATATTTTTTACTCATTTTATAAAGTCACAGTTTTAATTAACGCTTCAAAATATACTGAAGCAAAACATGATGATTTTCCACTTAATATACTCCATTTTATTTGACTCCATTTGAAGAACTGTTAAAATAATACAAACATGCCTTCAAGGTGAGCATTTTAGATGACATTTTTGGAGTTTATTTGACTTCATTTGAAGAACTGTTAAAACAATACAAACATGCCTTCAAGGTGAGCATTTATCTGATTTCCAATTTGAAAAGCAATAAAATATACAATTTAAATAAATCAAAACATTACAACAAAATACAATTATTAGAAGAACCACATAAAATGAATAGAAGAGAATTAAGAAAAGAAAAATATATAATTTTACTTCATAACCAGTTTAAGTAAAATAAAACCTCATACCTCAGATTGCTGCGTGTTGAGAAGTGTTTTACATACGTCAAGGGGCGTGGTCAGAGCCGCAGCAACTCCACCAGCTACAGCACCCGAAACCATATGGGCTGTAGGATTATATGTTCGTTCACGATTCGTTAATGACTGCGCCCATTCATAGGTCATAAAGTGGATACTTTGAAACGGAATATTCATAGCAAGTGTTGTAGTATAAGATCTATAGAAAGCATGCGCACCTTCACTTTTATATAACTTACAAACACATTGGAATAATGACTTATAAGGGCTATTAAACATCTGCATCCTCTGCTTTACAACTACAAGATAAATCAGAAAAAGAAAAAGCTTGACAGTCCATCATTCCACACAATAATTAATTCGTTTATGTTAAAAACTTGAGTAAAACAATAGCATGTTTAATTTCTGAGAATAATTACTGCACTCAATCGTATTTTTGAATCATCCATGGGTTCAACAAATTGGGTAAACTACAATGTTAATTTTCATTAACAAAAAAAAAACATGCAATAAATTTTTTTACCATGACTAAACTCGACAAAGGAAACATGAAAGGGCTGCTTCAAGAGTAATTTATACGAATAGCTTTAAACCATGCAATTATTCTCCTTGTTATTTATTAATAAAATATACTTTTAATTAGTACAATAACTCAAGAGATATCCATATAAACAACTGCAGATTTGTATTTTAAATCCACATTTTTATATTGCCAACCAAGAAAAAATAGTTTTTCTGTACAAAATAACTACACCTACCTGCAAATAACATTTACTACAAAAAAATAAATGTGCTGATTTATGGATAAAACTGCACTATTGGTTCTGTCCATTTCAAGGGATTCAGTACGTGTAGCTTGACCACTTTATAATCAAATTACAGTAGAGAGTTGAGAATCCGAACTAACTGGGGCCATAGGTGTTTGGATTTTCAAACATAACCTAAAAATGCTGCTTACGCCCATAGTTAAGCATACTAAAAAGGTTGAAATAAATAAAAACAAACACTTCTCTGTACTTATGTATATTTATTAGGTTTTAATGAACAAATATGTAGGCTAAGTGTGTAGTAATGGAGAGATAGAGTAGTACTGTACTTTAATTTCACCAAAAAATTATGAATTTAAATAATAAAACTACAGTATGTACTTCACTGTATATGCAGTAGGTGTAGTATCTACTGTAAATTAGGCCAAAATTGAAAAAAAAAAACACTATGAACAGTAAAACCAAAGATTCACTACAAACCTTACAAAATCACTGAAATCTTACTTAAAAAAACTTGCTAATTTTTGTATACAATATAATTTTTTAAAATAGTAAACACTTCCAAATATGGCTTTTTGATCATTGCTCATTTGTTTAAACAAAACAAAAGTTTATAAAACTTGTTACAATGTAAATGGTGCTTACTTTTACCATGTTAAAAAACATTTTTTTTTTTAAACAAAAGTTTATAAAACATGTTACTCAGTATAAACCATGATTTACTTTTGCTGTTCTCATGCAAATTAAAATATTGAACAAGTTCTTGGAAGGCGTTCGGATTACCAACGCTCTACTGTATTACAGAATCCAAAAATAATACTATTAACATTTCATCATTTTCCTTATTTCAATGGTATCTAGTCGTTTTGTCAACAACAATTGCTGGTTCTTGAATTTATAGAGGCTTGCTTTAACTTATAATTCTAAACTGGTTAATGCTAGGTCGATGCGAAAATAATTTTATTCAGAAAAAAAACAGCCTAAATATTATATCTGGTACATATTTAATGAAATTTGTATTCAAAGTAGAGTAATTCCACCTAAATATTTGACATCTAATTAACAAATTTACAATTTTCAAAAGCATATTAACCCAAGAAGGAACAAAATTTCAAAAACATTAAAAATTTGATATCCTGTATCTTAGTTGGGATACATAGTTTAAAAACATGAAATTTTTACCAAGTCTAATATTGTGAATTATACTACTGTATAGATTTC
The DNA here is from genome assembly GCA_035578175.1 of Catonia carolina. Classification (NCBI taxonomy): domain Eukaryota; kingdom Metazoa; phylum Arthropoda; class Insecta; order Hemiptera; family Achilidae; genus Catonia; species Catonia carolina. The sequence continues at coordinate 49,005,617 of JAQMRL010000001.1, forward strand.
ATGTTTGAGATTCATCTACATGTCAAGTAACAATATTAAGTCACAAAAACACATTTATAGCATGCACAAATTAATGCACCATAAATTAATGTAATGCAAAAAATGGTGCGAATTTTTATGCACAATTAACTTCAATAAATAATATTGTAAACATAAAATCATAATTTAAATTACAGAAAAACAATAGCATTAATACAACTGTTATTCAAACTAAAGACAACACTGAATTGTTTTCCACTGCACAGTTGAGAAACTGAACGTTCAGTTATGACAAATAAAAAAAAACTTATTTCGCTGATTCTAACACATTTTTCTTCTGTAACAAAAAAATAAAAGCACATAGTCGCATAACCACAAATGCTTCATTCTATTGAACCAGAATTTCCAAAGTTTTCCAGAAAATTTTAATGCAGTGCAGAAAATAATAACTTTATATCAATGAAGCAACATTAAAAAAAATTTTTTTTTCATGGAGTAAACATAAATTTAACGATAAAAGTACTTCTATATAAAATCATTAAATCCATGTACTCAAAAATAGGAATAAAAAAAATTAAAAACTTTATATCTTAGTTTGCTATTAGTAATACCCTTAAGTATTCATAAAAAAAATAGTTTCACCTCTTATTTTCGTTAACATACCCAAGAATAATATGAAATCAGAATTAAGTCATGTAAACAGTCTCTTATAACTAGACCAAGAGAAGTATTTAATCAATAGAATCAGAAACTAACAATGTGTACAGTCATGTCATGCAACAATAGTATGACAGCTACTGCGCTAAATATATGTTAATACAGATAAATATAGCTAAATATATATAGTACAATTAAGTGTCGAGTGTACAATGCAGTTATAATACTATCTTTTTCTAGCACCCACGCATCAAAACAAAACAAAACTTCTAACGACTAAATACTTCACTTGGTTCGTTAATACACATTTCACCAGTCAATAAATTTCCAGCAGTTAATTTCTTGAGCTTCATCAAAACTAGTGTTCCAGTAAGTGTACTTGGCACGGCAATTTCCCACTGCAGGTAGTCATATATAGGAGTCAGCATCCTGTGTGTCTTCAGATCCTTATTTGTAACATGCTAACTGGGCATGCCATGAAAGGATACTGGAAACAGCAAATCTGTATCTAATTTTGGTTCAAGGAATAAAATACACCCAGTGAAACATATTAAATATCAAATTCATTTTAACATAAAGTATATCGGAAGGAAGACATCTAATTTTTACATTTTCAGCTGCTCAGTCACGCTGGAAATAAGGAATATCATGAAACTGAATAATGAATCAGCCTCCCAAATCATTTGTAATACTATTAAGCAGGAAATGCTGACTTCTATCTCAGGTCACAAAATACTTGTCAAGAAAGCAATGTGAAAATGGAGAAACAACTCTCTGATAATGATACTTCTAAAAGTATTGATTGATGATGAACTTTAGTTTTAAGCCCCACTAATCACTGTCTGTCACTGACAATTCACTGTTGCAGTCTGAAATAATGAAAGTTGGTATTATAGGACAATAATAAAAGGAAAGGAAAGGTATACTGGACAGCAGAGTCAACACAAGGCTTCACTTATAACAATAATTCAGGAGCAGCCACTTGGTCCTTTTAGTAGACTATTTGTAACGAGATATAACCTGAAAACTTTTACACACAATCAATTTTTGTGTCAATATCTATCTACAGATTTATGATACAGCTGTATCAGAATCATTTTGCAACTTAGTACAGCTATTACTGCCGTTTTTCTCTTTCCCGCCAATCACTTTCCTGCAGGCCTCTACTGGTCATCACCTCCAATGCTCCACTCACACATTGCTTTGCTGTGCATCCTCGTTTCCTTCTCTCCCTTGGGTCTAGATCCATACTCTGCTGCGGCACCTATCTTCATTCGTGCGTTGCAGGTGACTGCATCACAACAGTGTCAACTTCAACTTTATCTAACACACTATTCGGCCTTTAAACTTTTTTCCAGATTACTTCGTTCTTAACGAGTTCCAAACTTCAGATCTGACAACTTCTACTTCAAAAATCCATCTGAACAGCTACAATCATTCTTTTACTTCTTACCCATAATTCCCATGTTTCTGCAAAAACACCAGAATGTTTACCATATGACTCTTTGGATCATTTCCTTAGTTTTGATCTGAATTTCCATGGACAATAGAACATAATTTTACATCTGAGGCACTACCCTTCTCTGAAATGCTTTATTCATTACCTCCTTTGGCTGTTCCCTTCATTACTCAGCACCACAGTATCAGAAATTCCTCTAAAAAAAACTATACCTTTAGCAATTCTGAAACTAACTTGACTACCTATAAATCAGTAAATATTACACAGACAAATGAAATAGTATATTCATAGTTTTTTTCTCACCGTCAGCAGGTGTCATAATTCCATCATGAAGGACCGTTGAGAAACATCCAGCCGCCCCTGAAAAACATTCAGTGCAATTATTAGATTTTTAAAAAATTATTAACTTAAATACATATTTTTACTTTCTCTTGCCTATATGAATATATAGGAAGGAAAGTATTGTTTTCATGTCGATTTTTCGAAACCGAGTTTTCACCGGATCTATACGTTTTCAAACCCCCTGAACCCAAAAAACATGTTTTTAGCGATTGGTCTGTGTGTGTGTGTATACAAAATATCTCAAGAACGAAACATCGTACGAACTTGAAACTTAAGTTACATACCACTACCGGACCCGACACGAACATTTTCATCAAAATCGGTCAAACGGAAGTAGTAGTTTATTCGTATAATTTTTCACTTTTTTGCGATTTTCTCAAAAACTGGTCCTACGATTTTTTTGAAAATCGCCTCATTTACTCAATTTTTTATTCTCTACAAGATAGGGTAGGCGCCATGTTCGCTGAAATTCTGCGTGAGGCTGTTTTTACGTAAAAACGTTGTTTTTTTTAAGATTACGGCTTTATAATGCATTTTAGCGCAAAACGTTATATAATAAAAGTTGTAGAGAATTTAAAAACCTACAACTTTTATTTCAAACACTTTTTTGTAAAACGCTTAGTTCAGCAGTAATTAGCGATTTTCTGATTTTTTTCTCACGAAAATGTGTGAAAAATCGATTTTTTTAAGATTTCGGCCTTAATATGCATTTTATGACAAAAGTGTATATAATAGAATTGATAGAAAATTAAAATATCTACAACTTTTATTTAAAACATTTTTCTCTACAGAGCCTAGTTTAGCGTGAAAAAGTGATTTTCCGTATTTTTAAGCCAAACTGAGTTTGATTTTCATTTTGCGTCTTTCACTCATGATTAAAATAAGGTTATGTTTATTGAGGTTAGTTTTTTGTTTATTTCTAATGTTTTATTACTAATATTAGGTTTATTGTTAATTATTTATATTGGCAAGAGAAAGTTGTGTGAGTGTTTCACACCAGATTTTTATAATTAAAATCGGAGTAGACAAAATCATACATAATACAAGCAAACAGACACTATGCAGCAATAGATACTATGCATCAGGGCATGTTGCTTTCCTTCTAGTTCACAGTCAGAAATTGTAGCCAAGACCTCAATTTTATGATCTACTAATTGTACCTTTAACACAATCATTGAAAGTTTACTGGCTGCTGATATAGAGTATTTTGACAGTACCAGTAAAAACTTCTAGATAATCAAAAAATGGTCATAAAAGTTTTATGATCTTAAACAAAAATGCACTTTTATTTCCATAATTAAATATGAAAATGTATTGAAGTATTCATCATATATTTCTCTCTCCTTTTTTTAGCATTATGAGTATTGGGAATTTATCGTTATTAAAAGATAATTTATAACTCCAAACGAATTGATAACCTGAACTACCTATGGTCCCAATTAATACAGAGTTTTGATGCTCTTCTGCACTAAGTAATAATTGCTGACCAATGTCAAGTCCGATTTTCTTAGAAAAGATAAAGGGGATTGGTTTCGAAAGTGTATTTAGTCTCAGAAGCAAAACAGGTTTTGAATAATAAAGCTTAAAAGGTACATTAATTTATTTTCTTTGATGTCATAACTTATATGAAATCATGAGAAGAAAAAATTACCTTAGAAAAGTTTCAAAATATCCTCTGAAAAGAATGCCGGTCAGTAAAGTAGTGAATGAGACAATTTTAAAGTTTTAACCACCTTTGTTCTGTAAGTTTTAATGTATTTAATATAATGTATGAGTGTTGGATACTGACTGCTTAGCAGACGTCAAGAATAGAGGCTGGTGAAGTAGGATCCTTAACACCTTCAGCAGGGTATCAAATTGTTGGATCGTAAAACAAAATGAAGATATTAGACAACCATCATCATTACAGGCAAGAGTGGTGTGTCATTTGTTGTGGATGCCAGATGATCAAACAACCAAACAAATATTTACTTACGAGCCAAATGGATGATGCCAAAAGAAATGGGCAAACCAATTTTTTGAGGAAATCATAGATTAATAAGTTTAAAGTTGGAGTAGGCCAGGAGGTCTAATTCATATTGTTTACAATGATGACAATAATAATACTTAAAACGAACAAGCCTGAAATTTTTTTACATCTAATTAATGATTACATAAAATAGGATGTAATTGATTGACAGTATAATTGAGTTAACAAGTTAAAATTTATTACTCTATTATTGTTAATAATTGCACCTATAAATAATTACTTCTGAAGTAAAAGAAATAATATAACTTACTTATTAAACATTATTCAACATCAGAATTATGTGTTATCTAGTCAATAAAAAGTACACACACCGCTTTGTAGAATACAACAAACAAAACAGTTACTCTCTTCAGATAGTGTTATTTACATACACGTTAAAAATGTAAATACCATAATACTAATTGACGCCAGTTTTAATTAATTATTACACAACAATGGGTCATGCAAATTGTGCCTGCATTAGCTGTACTGTATGAATCAAATTTCTTACAGAATTCTTTTTTGTAATTTTACAAAAAGATAAGCTAAAATATATTTAAAAGCACAAGAAACTGTAATTTTGTGATGTCAAAATTTATATTATTAGCTACAGCTAATCGAAAAAACTAAACTAGAAAACAATTCTTGAACTTCATGTCTACTGATCTCTATAACCAAAATGCATCAATCCAAGTAACAAGTAATGAAGGTGAATACATTGTAATATCTACAGGAAAGTTTCTCAAAATATGTAGCAAAAAGGCAAGGAATTGATGAAGAGAGGAATGATCACAACTTTACAGCTACACGCGCTAATTCAGTCAGACAAACTATACTACAAAATGTTTCTAAGGATTAAATTAATTATCCGTAATCGCTTTGAACTACAAAGCCTGTTTAAGTTTGATTTTATAATTCAGATTGAGGCATTTAATTTTGTTTCTACATTTAAATTTTGAAGCAGCTAAATCTGAAAAACTAATATCACAATGAGGGGAAAGATAGCACTTCAAATAGCAATGTTTTGTTGAGATGGATTTTCTATGGAGAGTCCAAGGATTGTTAAGAAATAATAGAGCATTTTAAATTGTGATTAAGGGAACATTGCAAACAAAAACATGATGATAAGTTACTATCGGAATAATGGACAGGCAATTCAAATATGAAGAGATAGAATTCCAAAATAGGTTCTGGGTTACAGACTTGAGGGAAGAAGCTCTGGAAAATCTTTACAAGGCTAGGATTATTATATTTTAATTAAAAGTTTCTAATGAGAAAGAAAACATTTTGATGCTGGAACAAACTAGATGGCCTATGCCGTGAAGAGAAGACAATTATTTGTAATAAAGCAGAATAGAGACAGACGGAAGCAAAGTATTCTAATAATATCTAAGAGCCGGAGTTGCGTTTTAGATTCGAAGTTGAACGGACGTCTTATCGTATCGCTCCGTTATCTGTTTAATTGTTGTATTAATTAGAATAATTCTGTGTTCGGAATTCCTGATTGTGCTGGTTAATTGTTTTACGAGTGTTCGAAATGTCTTTATATTGTGACTGGATTCTTGTGATGCAATTAAAAAATAAGTTATTTTTTTGGTTATTTGTGATCACTCTTCTATTAATAATTGCCGGAGTGGAACCTAATCCTGGTCCAAAGACTGTTGATGATGTGCTGCAGGTACTGGACGGTATAAACACGTTGGTGAAGGATATTCCCGTAATAGCGGCTTCAATTGCGGATCTCAAATTGGCAATCGAGAGTGTTAGGCTTGAGAATGAAGAAATAAAAAATAAATGTTGTGAATTGGAGCGCGAGAACAAGGGCTTGCAAGCTAAGATTGATAACTTGGAAAGTTTCTCACGACGCTCAAATCTTATTTTTTTTAATGTGGAAGAACTGGTGCATGAGGATTGGGCAAAAACCGAAGAGATCATTCTGAATGTGATTAAGGAGAAGATGGAGGTTGAAATTAGCAGGAACGACATAGAACGGGCTCATAGGCTCGGCCGGAAACGTGGTCGACCGAGACCGATAATCATAAAACTGTGCCATTATAAGAAAAAATTGGAAATTCTTAAATCCTCTTCGAATTTGAAAGGAACGAGGGTTTCGGTTGCTGAGGACTTTACGCAGCGGGTTAAGCAGATTTGGAATGAACTCTATCAATACATGATGGATGCTAGACAACAGAACCATCACGCAGTTCTAAGATATGATAAACTAATAGTTGATGGTCGAACATTTACCTTGGAACAGCTGAAATCCGATAAGTTGGTGGTGGCGGAGGAAGAGGACGAAGGGATGATGCCTGCTGGGGGAGAGGACGTGCCGAGGCTGGAGAATGGGAGGCGAGGAGATAGTGTTGCTGATAATCTATCGAGCGGGCCCATAGGAGGATGTGCTTCTGGGTTTTCGGAAACAACTTCCCGGGGCGTCGTTTTGACCCCGGAAGGCAGCGTTATAGAAGTGCGGAAAAGTGGTATTAGTGGAGAGCTTGGAAAGAACCTCGATAGTAGGGTTGGTGGTATGAGGAGGTGGCTAAGCCGGGGAGTCGTAACGAGAAGCCAAATAAGGGTTAAATCCAATTCCAGCGGAAAGGATGCGGTGGTTAAAATATAGCGGGACGGAAGCATTGGCTGTTTTTCAAGTGATTTGAGTTCGGTTGGAGGGAGAAAAACGTGTCAAGTGGAAATGAATGTGAAAACGATAACGTGGGCAATTGTTTTAGTCTGATGTTCTGGAATTCGCACGGTATGGCAAATTTTTCGGGTTGTGATGTTCAACAGCAGTTGGTATGTAGCACCTTTTCAGTAATTTGTTTAAATGAAACCTGGTTCCAATCCCACGTTGATGATAATAGTGCTGGGTTTTTGAAGGATTACAAGTCGTTCTCTGTTCCGGCTATCAAGTCCCAAACTTACGGGAGAGCAAGTGGGGGAATGTGTATGTACGTTCGAAGTGAATTATGTCCAAGATTAATTGCAGATAGCGATAGTTATTTATTTGTTAGAATGGAATTAGGTAATGTTGAGTTTGTTGTAGGGACTGTGTATTTTAAACCCCATGAAAAGGAGAGAGGGGTGGGTGATCTTATTCAGTGTTTCCAGAAATATGAGCAGATATTTAGAAATGCTCCTGTTTTAGTAGGAGGTGACTTTAACATCAGAATAGGGGACCTAAATCAGTTGGACACGAGGGAGTTATTTGATCTTTCTAACCTAAATTCCGGAAGAGAGGTATTAGATAAATATGTGGATAAATATGGCCCAAAGTTCGTGGATGTAATGGAAGAAAATTCCTTTTTTGTTTTGAATGGTAGGTGCCTCAGCGACAATCCTGGTCAATTTACTTTTCATAATGCTAACGGAAGTAGCACAGTCGATTTGGTATGGGCTAATGCTTACTTTTTAGATTTGATAGGCGACCTTAAAGTTAGCGATTTTATTCTGACTTCTGACCACTTGCTCGTGGTTGTTACACTGAATTCGTACGCCGTAAATTATAAGGCCCAAAGAAAGGTGATCAGAAAACATCGTTTAAAATTTAGGAGTGAAAAAATTAAAGAGTATAAAAAATTAATTAAACAGTCGAGTAAATTAAATAACTATAAATTTGATAATGAGGCAATAAGTAGGAGAGATAATAGATGTTCGGATGAAGATAACAATAAAGATAAGGAACAGGTTGAATTTATTAATAATAATTTAATTCAATGTATCAAGGAAAGTGCGTTTGAATTGGGGATATCGAGTGGTGGGGGGATTGAAATGCAGGGTTCCGTAATAAACCATGGTTTCACCATGAATGTAGGGCTCTTAAGATGCGACTAAGGAAGTCATACAGAATCTGCAGATCAATGGGGTTTGATGAGGGTAGGCTTAATGAATACTTACAATGCAAAAAATACTATAAAAATTATTTAAAGAAAGTAAAAAATAATTACTTTGATGAAGTGAGGGAAAAAATCGATCGACTAAGGATTTTTGGTCGGCGATAAGAATTTTTAAAAGCAAACCTCCATTAATAAATGAAGTAAAAACAGAAAATTGGGTAAATTTTTTTAGAAATAGGTATTTAATTGAAGGCTCTTTAACAACACAAATTTATAATACGCATAATCCGGTATTAGATGAAGTGATATCGCTTGCGGAGCTTAGAAAAGCCCTTGCGATGGTTAAAAATAACAAAGCGCCTGGATCGGACGGGCTGAGTTATGAATTTTATAAGAACTTACCGGTGGAGGGGGAAATTTACTTACTAAAATTATTTAATAAAGTGTTTTCTGTGGGAAAGCTACCAGCGGAGTGGGCGGCAGTTAGGATGTTCATGTTATACAAGAAGGGGGATCCTCGTGACCCTAATAATTATAGAGGTATAGCATTGATTAATAATGTTACCAAACTCTTTACCGGAATACTAACAAACAGACTGTCCGTATGGACCAATGATTATGGGATTATCCCGGAATGTCAATCCGGCTTCAGGAAGAATCGGGGATGTGTAGATAACATATTTTCATTGCACACTATTATTTACTTGCAAGTATTTTACAGAAAAAAAACACTGTATGCCTTGTTTGTTGATTTCAAGTCGGCCTTTGACCTAATCCCTCATGGGAAACTCTGGGAAAGTTTATTCCAAATAGGAGTTAGTAAGGGGTTTATTGATACATTTAGAGACCTCTACAACCAAGCGAATTTAGTAATAGAAAGCGAGAATACTGGCCTACATAAAGTAGATATTACCAGAGGAGTATTACAGGGTGACTCCGCAAGTCCACATCTTTTTTCCCTGTATATTTCAGACATGGAAAGTTATTTTAGGGAAAGGGGTGCGCACGGTATTCCTTTAAATGAAAATATCGATATATTGCTTCTTCGTTTTGCTGATGATTTGGTTATATTTGGGGATAGTGTTATAGACTTAAAAAATAAAATAAATATTCTGGAAACCTACTGTAGGAAAAAGAGTATAGTAGTTAACACTTCCAAAACAAAGGTCATACCCTTTCATAGAGGCCGCCAAAAATCGACACTAAGCTTTTATTATGATAACCAAAAAATGGAGGTATGTAACAAATACAATTATTTGGGTGTACCTTTTTTTCATCTGGTAGTTTTCGTGAAACCTGTAAAAGTTTTATAACTAAGGCTAGACTCTCAAGTTGTACAGTGCTGAAAACTATACAGAAGGCAAAGGTTAGGACGTGGGAGAGTAAAATGCGGCTGTATGATGCGATAGTTCTCCCTACTTTAATAAACGGTGCTGAGATATGGGGCCCTTTTTATGTGGATATGGTTGAGACTGCGCAGCAATTTTTCATGAAAAATATGCTATACTTGGACAGATGTTCCCCGGGGTGGGCGGTACGAATGGAAACGGGTAGAGTTCATGTTGCATTTTATATTTTCAAAAAATGTATTAAGTGGTTTGTCAAGGTAAACCAAATGGACTCGGTACGTTATCGTAGGCTCTGTTTTTTTAAACTCTTAGAGTTATACAACAATGGGAATGTAAATATAAATAACAGGTACAACATCATATCAGTTATTGATAGAGCTGCTCGTTGTGCAGGTATCGAAAATATAGCAGAGGTCTTTGCTAACAGTAGTATAGTAAATCAAAATATTAAAAAATTCAAAACCTATTTTTTAAATAGGGATAAAATAAGCGCCGTTAACTCTACAAATTGCCCCAATTTTAGGTGGATAAATCCTGAATTGGCTGTGGGAGAGTATCTCAGCATGAAAGTAGCGCCCTGGAAGGTGAGATGTATTTCACAGCTCAGATTGAGCTCTAACCGGTGTATTTATTTATACGTGTATAATAGGAGCCATGTAATTGATCCCTCTAAGGAATGCCCCTGTTGCAATTTGAAAGCTTTAGAAACGCTGGACCACATATTGATTGAATGCCCCATTTACAAAGAATTTAGAGGAGGCATTTTTAAGGAACTTATAGGGAGCGAATTGGACACACATTCGAAGCTGGCTTTCCTGTTGAGTAGATTTTCATTGAAAAAAATTGACGAGGTGTGTTATTTCGTGGTGTCAATGTTGAATATGAGGGCTTTTGCGGCGGAAATGATAGACTGATTTGCTATACCGTCGCGCCAGGACTGATGTGATTTAATTTTGTTTTTATGAACTTAATGTTTAAATTAATTAATTTTTATGAATACTTTACTATGTGTTAAATTGTGGAATTTTAATGTATTGAAATTTAAATTTTAATGTCTTGTAGCAACTCTATTTGTATGGGTATATACCCGAACACAAATTATTGTATAAATAAAAATAAAAAAAAAAAAATCTAAGAGCCTGATTAAAAGAAAGTAAATTACAAAAAAGAAAGTAGACTTATAAATTTCAAAAGAATAAAATCACCCACTTACAACCCTTCCCCAAGATATTTAAGATTAATTTAAAATCAATTCATACATATTAATAAAGAATAAAAAACAAAAAAAAAACAGAAACTACTTCTAATAAGGTTTTTACAAGGATATAAAAATAAAAAAAAAATTTCATAGCTAACTATTATGCAATAATAATTAAAATAATTATAGCAAATAGAAAAGCAAAGAAGAGCATTAAATTGACAACAATAATGGAGAACAATTTAAAAAAGAATAATTTAATGCAGTGCAAGAAAAGAATGCCCTACTGACTGAGATCAAAAATAGAAGAACCTTGAAACTTGGTTACATGCTTCTTCCCCTTCCATCGCATCACACAACAACCTTCATTTATTACCTCTCACCCTGACTCAGAGTCATTCACTTTTAAGTACCTACACGAATTACATAAATTTGACAGTTCATGTTACAGCCAACTGGGTGAGAGGGTACTATAATTGCATAATGCAGGATTTACTGCTAAAATATCACATGATAAAATATGTTCTCTTTAAGATCATTAATAGGTATCAATATATTATGTAGAATTGTAATGAATACTCAAATTGAAATTTATTAATGCACAAAATATGTTTCTGAAATTCTACTTGCATTTTTTTCACTTTTAAAATACTTAAAAAATTAAATTACTTTAAAAAATTATCCACAGGTATTTTGACGAACATTTTTTAACTAAAACTTGAATTTTAGTTAGGTAAAATGCAAATAAAAATCTTTAGTTTTAATATTTTTGAAAGTTTATGTATAACTAGCTGGCCCATCATCCAGGGGAAGATAAAGGGCAAGTGGAACGTAGGCGGACGTCAGGCATCCTGGTTGAAGAACCTGAGTGACTGGTTTTGTTGCAGTAATACGGAACTATTACGTGCAGCAGCAAACAAGGTTTGCATAACGATGATGATTTCCAACCTCCGATACGAGAGGGACTTTAAGAAGAAGAGCTGGCCCACATGAGTAAATACAAACATTCAATCTTGAGTGACATCATTATATCTAGAGAAATTTTTTGCTGTGATAAAATTGATGGTTTGTATCATTTGATTTTTCTTCAAATTTTTTTCAGTCAATAAATTTTCAACATTAAATAATCCATGGTCGCAATTCACAGTACGTTAATGGTTTTTGGTAAATCAAATCGATATAAGAATAGAATCGCAAGATTGCAAACGTTGACACGTTAGAACTCCAGAAATAAACAAGAGTTAAAATCACTAAAGCAATTTAAATATTATTAGTCCAGAAGACAAATGTCATAACCAAAAAACTTTACATTTTTCAAGAGAAGCAAATGAAATTTCATATTTCTAAGATCCTTAGACTTGTTTCCAAATTATTAAAAAAAAAAAAAAACATTAATTCACTGTGTTTTCTAAGATGTCTTAAAATGTTTTTTTTTATTTTGTAAACCACCCCAAAATAAAATTTTCATTCATTAGTTCGAGTTGTGTCATTTTTCATCTTGAATATAAGGCCAGTCTTCATATTACATTACGTAGCTTATCACGAAAACTAACACAAAAATAAAAATATCACTTTTCTTGTTTATATGTGGTTCACTTTCAACACCAATCCCATCACTTTTTGAAATGAGCAGTTTCTTGAAAAAAAATTAAAAAAATAGCTATTAAAATCAACACACTATTCAAAATATGTCATTTTTCTTAATAAGTCATGGACAACCATTACGTGAAAGAAAAGGGACACTTGCGCGCTCTACTAAATTCAGCACTTCTACTAAATTCTACACTAAATTCAACTCTTACATTTTTCCTGATAAAAATATATAATTGCAAATTATAGCAATATCAAAACTGAAAGCCATGATTTTTTGAGTTGTGACACTTTCCTTCACAACTCTTGTCACAGTTTTTACAAATTTCATTTCAGATTTTTTTACAACAGTAAAACTTATTTAAATACATTTCGTATAACTATTTTTAAAGTACACAGAACCTCCATTTAAAATATAATGCAAAATGTATTTAAAATACATTAAGTAATATATTAGTAAATTTATATAAGTAATTAGTAATTAAGTAAAATATATTAATTAATGAGTGATGCTGTGATAGTAGTTTATAAAATTGGAAAATTAGTTTAAGCACAAATTCATTTTAAGACTCCCATTGATGTCTTTACGCAGATTGGCTTTAGTTGGTGGGATCAATAAGTAGCCTGCATCTCTTGTTCCTACATGCCAGTGAAGATGTAGTAGCATTAAATTACTATGTTTTAACAACCATTTACGCATTATTAATCAGAACCTTACAGCAATTATCAAATAAGACCTTTCACATGGTTTTTAAATAAAAAAACAACAGTATCTGTTACGCAGATAATATTATTAATCAGTTTTTTAACCAACACAGAACTATTAGTGTTTAACTCATCAATATTTTAAACCTTTCATAAAAATGTTTTTGGGTTGTATCAGTAGCTTTTTGAATAAATCTGTTTATGGTGAAAAGTTCAGGCCCACGCAGTCAAGCGAAAAAGGTACGAAAAAGAAATAATTAAGAAAACGCTGGTCCTAGGAATTAACAGAAAATTCTGTGGAAACATATGGGTTTATTTATTTATTATTTTATGTACGACAGTTACACACATTAAAGCTAATGCAGAAAGTGAAGGGTGATAGATAGAAAGATATGTAATGATGAAATGCTAGACTTGATTAGGAATCAAACCCTGGATTCTTGACATAGACACGTCGCACAGACCACCACACCAAATGCATTTTTTATTACGTATGTACTTGATGGGTTTTTTTATACTATATTATTCTAAACAATACACAAAAAAACAAAAAGAAAAGTTTTTTTGCTGTTTTAGTTGAACCAATACGTATTATTCAATAATGATATATAGTGCTTTTATAATAATATATTAATGGATTAATAATTGAATTGTTTAAAGCACACATTCAAGGACTTTACAACCAGAACTAATGAGTGTTTTTCATGATAAAACACTCAAATTTTTTTATATTTTATAATCAGAGTCAAACATTTAAACAATATGCTATGAATGTAAACTGGATTTTAACTATTAAAATGTTTTAATAACATTTATAAATTGTTTATTTACTTATGTACCAGAACCATAATAAATTATGACTAGAGGTGCTGAAGAACAGATGGCACTGTTTCAACCAAGTTATTTTTCCATTTTAATTCACAACTATTTTCAACTATTTAGTCATAAGCAACTTCAATGAAGGAGGAACTTTTTATAAATGTAAACTGTCATTAATTCTCCTGAACCAAACCAGGAATTGAGCCTTGGACATTACCATAAAATTATCGACTGATAAATAAATAAATTAGCAAATTTTTCACTTTATCAGTTTTATCAACTACAGTAAAACCTCTCTAATTCGTCACTCTCTAATTCATCACCTTCTATAATTCATCAGCCCTCCCCAGTTCATTATAGGAAAATATTTCTGCAGAGTTTGATATTTTCCGAAAATGAAACGCAGGTTCAAGAATTTTGGAAAAAGTATACAATCAAAGGATGCTATATATAACATATCACAAGCATGACATAACACTTTGAAAACAACACTTAAGTCTTGTTGGAACAATCTGTGGGCTGACCGAGAAGAAACTAGTAGCATCCGTTCTTACAATGAAACAAACAATGTCTTATCAGAATTAAAAGAAGTGTGCCAGAGTATACCTGTGACTAAAAATATTACCGACGAGAAATTAGTTGAATGGATAGAGCAAGATGCTAACGAACTTGAGTATGAGATTTTAAGTGAGAAAGAAATTGTGCCCTACGTTCAAAACAAAGATTCACCTGTTGAGGAAGATAGCAACGAAGAATATGTTTCAAGCCCTGAAAATATTCGTACGAATCGAGAAATATAGGGTGATTCAAAATGAGCACCGGTTTTGATATATCAAATTAAGAGATATATTTTATTGAAAAACTGAAAATAAATACATCAACAAGTTCATCTTTCCTTCCGATTTTATGTATGAAAAATGATGTCATGCATGTGTCCTCCTCTACTGCGCTGGCACGCATCAACTCTGTCCATGAAATTGGATATTACTGCACGACAAGTTTCGACTTCCATTTGCCCGATAACCCGTCGAATATCCTCCTTCAAGTCATTAATGTTTCGGGGTTTATTGGCATACACCAATGACTTCAGATGACTCCAAAGAGGAAAGTCACAAGGCGTCAAGTCACACGACCTTGGTAGCCATTGATGGTCGGAATTACGAGAAATGATGCAATCCTGGAACCGTTCACGGAGCAACAACATTGTTTCTCGTGCAGCGTGACATTGCAGCGTGACGTGAAGGTTTTCTAAACCACACATACGGCAGTTCTGTTTATTAACAAAACCGTTTAAGTGGAAGTGCGCCTCATCACTGAAAATGATTTTGTTTGCGAAGGTGTCATCATCTGCCGTTTTCTCAATACCCAGTCAACAAACTGTCGTCTCTTCTGGTGGTCTGCCACTTTCAAATGTTGCGTCAACTGAATTTTATACGGGTGATATTGGAGATCGTACCGAAGAATTCTCCGTACAGAAGAACATCTTAAACCCAATTGTTGAGAACGGCGACGTATTGATTTTGCTGGGCTAACAGCCACACTGTCACGAACCAACGCAACGTTCTGCTCAGTTCGGCCAGAACGACGACGTCCAGAACTTTTAAGGTCGACTGTTGAACCCGTCTCAAAAAACTTTTTCATGAGCCTGCGAACTGTTGATTCATTCGGTGCTTCATTACGTCCTAGAGTACCGCGAAGTCGCCTGACAGTAGCCGCATAACTCTCTCCACTCTGGTAAAATGTTTTGACGATTAACACTCGTTGCGCAATAGTAAACTTCTCCATGGTTAGACACAGACTGCGAGAGTA
This sequence comes from Catonia carolina, assembly GCA_035578175.1. Lineage (NCBI taxonomy): Eukaryota > Metazoa > Arthropoda > Insecta > Hemiptera > Achilidae > Catonia > Catonia carolina. The sequence continues at coordinate 49,021,365 of JAQMRL010000001.1, forward strand.
CTACACTGCGAACAAGAGAACCACAACTGAATCGTCAATCGGAATGGTCTCCAAAATAGAAATGAGGTCAAACAATGTTGCCAAGCGATAAACAAAAATTTACCAGCCGTTTAAAAACCGGCGCTCTTTTTGAATCACCCTATAGAAGGAATGCTGACGAAGTGCATCGAATGGTATGAGAGACAGAAAGAAGCAGAGTTATCATAATTAATTGTAATACGACAAATTCGCCAGTTGGCTGTGGAAAAAGAAAAGAACTCGTTGGTAGAAAAGAAGATAACTCACTTTTTCAAGAAATAAATTTTGCATTTTACATACATACATACATACATATTAGTGTAATTAAGTAACGTTTTCAAAATTTTAATGTGATTTTTTTGTAGTGTTAAGTGATACATAGTTAAAGATTCGTTTCATCGATTTTGCAAATGTATACTTTTTTGATTGTAATTTTATATTCGGTAACGTGTACTGTGTTGTGCCTTCTACAAATTAGAAAATGTAAGTACAACCATATACAGAATTTCTGAAGTAGTATAAAACTAGATACGTAGACTAATACAAATTTACTGTAGTTATAGGACTTAGGATTAATTATTGTGTTTATCGTTAATGTAAGTTTCATTTATGTAATTCGACTTTAATCTAATATACGTATGAGTATGTTATTTATTAACCGTGCATAGCAAAATTCCATAATTCGTCACTTTCTGTATTTCGTCACTCCTTCGGTCCCGAACGAGACGAATTAGAGAGGTTCCACTGTACTTGGTCATTACTGATTATAGCAAGAAAATATCGATACACAATTCAAACAATTTGTTTGAGATCTAGCTTCACAGAACAATGCTTCATGTACCATAGACAGCACAAAGAACAAATGAGGTGTTATGGAGTGCTTATGCAGTGAAGGAGTTATTTAAAAATGTTAAGTGCAATAAGTTGGTGTACTTTGGATATATTATTTACGGTGACTATTATAAACTTCTTCAGCTTATATTAAAAGAAAAAATTGAAAATAGGCTACAGGTTTGGTTTTACACATTCTTAGAAGTTAATTGTGCTGACCAAAAGACGACAGATGTCCTGGTTGAAGCACATAAGGGATTGGACCAGGATTTCCAATGTTGAGGGGTAATAAGGAAATGGGAAGGCGTAATATGGAAATGGGAAGGGCCATGCTGATATCCGAAATTAGGGGAACCTGACGTAGCACACAGGAGGGAGAGTTCAAACTTTGTTTATCTTCCTAATAATTTTTCTGCATTTCAAACCTAAGATGTTTTATAGTCTATCACTCGACTGGACTGCCTTGGAGATGCACAAATGTTTACTAAAAAATGATTGTGCTTTCTATAAAAAGTATAAAGAAAACTATGAAATTATGATGAAACATAAATATTAGTGCAGTTATTAGCTGAAGAGATTACTATGTAGGTCGTAGGTTAAATTCCTAGCTATGGGCCGTTGAATGTGAACACCATTCCACAATCGTCAGTGACCATATACTTGGGAGGGCTTAAAAAAAAACTTCACTGAATCTAGAATAACAAATGAAACTATTATGATTATTTCTTTAAAAATTCGGAAATTTATCAATATCAACTTCCTTATCAGGTAAATAATAATTTTCAACCGCAACTAGCTGATAAACACTTCATAATACAAAACGCAATCACAATAGCTCCCACTGTATTACTGATAAAAACAGATACACATTATGCTATCTTTTTACATTCATAGAATAACAAAAACTAATAGGATAATAAATTATATGAATTATTGTTTTGTTACGCCCAATTTTGTTGAAAGTTGTTTATTTACTTTACAATAATTATATTATATTTTATTAGGGGATGATGCCTTCTAGTTATTGGGAAAATAAGCCTTAAATTAACGTTATATATTTTGTAAAATAGTTAAATACAGTAACATCCAAATTATCTATTTTTCCATTTTATCTGTCAAAGCACAACTATTTTGATTAACTGTGAATGATTATAAAAACATTCATGAAACGAAAATTTATTAAGATAACAATAAATAAGGATTATTAGATAAGGTGAAGAGGTAGCATGACCTTGATACAGAAACAAAAATGTGTGAGGGTGCAATTGAACAGTTTAATACAGTACTACACACAAATGTACTTCACACTGTAGTCTTCATACATTAATTGTTTCTTTTAATTTGATTGTACATATAGTAAATCTTCCATATTTAAATTTAGGTACACAACATAGTATATAAATGGCTTCATTTTATTTTTAATAAAATACTTGCTAATTTGTAATTTACGATAATTTTTCACTGCGTGTACAAAAGTAGGCCAATACGTTTTAATATTCAGAACTGTTTAATTTTCAAATTTTAACTCATTTATTCAGTTATTAATGATTTTTTTTCTAACATCCGACTGTTCTGCAATTACTGCTAATGCAGACGGAGGAGGATGAAATGATTTTTGTAACGTATGAAAATATGCCATGCCTGAATGGGATTCGACCCAAGTTATTATTGAGTTTATTACTTTGATATAGGTAATAATCATTTAACATAAGACTAGCATTGGAAATATAATAAGTTTTCTTTGCACATATCCACTTAATCTCCTTTTTCAGTCATCTAAAAACCCGCCTGCCCATTTATGAAGAATGATCAGGGGTTTACTGCAATAATTATAAATAGCAAGGATTCTCACTGCATGTACAGTTCACCCCTGGTAAATATGCCTCTGTGGGGTGAAACGGACAGATAAATAAATTCCATGTGGATATTCTACTATGTTAAGTTGTTATAATAACCACAAGTACCACAGTTTATGAGAAATTGTTAAGTCAGCCACTCTTCCATTACATTACTGTAATAATATGTTTTATGTATCACTTTGCGTTGTCGTTTATTTTTAGTAGCCCCACATGTGTAGACATTCTTTTGTACCTTCGACTGGTTTACAAGCGATTAATTTTTCTTTACATGGTTTTTATAATAATAGAGCTGTTTTGTATGTTTTTGTGTGTTTGTTCATCTGTTTGTCATTGTTCATTGGTCTAAACTGGAGAGAGTATCCTTAAAATTAAAATACTTCACAGTGAAGATGGGGAATTATTTAGTTAATTAATTGAACATTTGCATTATTAGCAAATTATCACTAATATTCCTCCCCCTCCAATAAATGCAAATATACCAAACCTAATAATTTAATTAGAAATACTGTATTATTATAACAATTAGTATTCAAATAAATTATGAACTACTTTCCGTGTGTGCTATGCAATTATACTACTACTGACAGTGACAATGTTTTTGGCTGTAGTAGTATGATAAGACATAACCCCCAGCCATCCTGTGCCCACTGCACATGCATTTCATCCATTCCTTATGGAGGCACATTTATCAGTGAAGAACAATACCTATAAGTGTACATTGCAGGACTTAAAACGTCAAAAAAATATTTTCAGTAGAACAAGTATACATCATGCACCCTTATCATTTGAAATCAAGTTTTAACAGTGATTAAAAAATAAACCAGTAGGTCTACAACAACAAAAATTTGAGACTAGACATTAAAAAAAATATACTTGAAATATCATTTTTTATGTCTCAATATTTAAAGAACTTGTTATAACACATTATATCATTACATTTTGACACTACAATTTTTATTCATAAGCAACACATAATAATGATGGCAATTAATTAACAATAACAGAATTCATATCAACTCAATTCTATTGTATGCATAACAGGAAACAATAGTTAAACAAAAATATAAGAAATGAATATAGAACACGTAATGAAGTGCAACATGGTAATTAATTTGCATAAAATATAGATATGTAAATGTTAAAAATGAACGAAAAACTGAAGTTTAAAATTAATATAGATAAGAAACAAAAATATGCCTAAAATAACTTCACAAGTCAATACACCTGCTTTTAATGGAGATACAATAATCTACTTAAAACACGCGCATGTATAAAATTAAATGGGCCACTGTGAATTTCTTAACTGGTTTAGAACACAAAGTAATTAGGTTGCAATTAAAACTGCAAATCTAAAAATTTATCGCATAGTAAGATCTACCATTATTCCTTATAAAGCATACAAAAAAATTCAGTATTTAAAAAAAAACTCAAATAATTGATTGGGGATTCAATTTTAATAATAGAGAGCCCTAATGGCATTTTTAGAACAGGCTTTAGCCAATTTGTGATCACCTCAAATAGTACTTGACTATTGAAACCCAAGGAACCAAATTCGGTTATACAGCTAATGTGACTTGATGTTATTCAGTTCTAAAACCAATGTACTTACACACGATCGTAGCACCTAATGCAATTACAAAATCCTAAAAAATTACCAAAATCTGTTTCACAATACAAACTATAGAACCTATTAAAACATAGTTATTGTAATTCAACAAATTAACTGACTCTTCTCCCTCTGCTTGGTGCACAACCCCACCAATTTAAAGCTTTCTGGAGTATTTATCTATCATTCGCCATAAACGTAATGCTTAGCATAAAATTTTGCTCGCTAGTTGCTTATTTATAGATTTATATAGCATTTGTACAAAGGTCAACCGTTTCTTGAAATCATGTAAGCAATAGTTTCAAGATGCCTGAACAGAATCAACATAAGTTTGTCTCGTCAACAGGTTCATATGTGCAAATTCAAACACACCTCACACATACAGCCCTGGAGGAGGAGCAGTACCCACTGTTATAAAATCTTAATGCTTGGTTTAAACATTAAAAATAGAAATTTTTTTAAAAAAGTCATATAAAATAAGAATTCTACTGGAGAAAGCACAACTAATCGAACCACAAATTAAAGTACCTTAAGTGATCAATAAATGCAACTTTAATGACTTGAGTCAATAGGCTTATATTATGTAGCAATCCTATTGTGACATTTTAAAAAGCCTGGAAAAACTACAGAAATAATCAATAAAGAAGCAGATAAAATAACTAACAAACAATTAACTTAAAGCATAGTAAAATAGTAACAATGATATTTTTATTAAATAAATATGAAGTAATCGGTTATCATTCTAAATGTAGACAGATTCTTACCAGAGGCAAGGTGAGCATTCATGTGTATAGACAGTGAGTCCTTAAGGAATTCGTAACAACTAAAATATAACGCATGTGCAGGTCCAGCTCCCATTACTACAGCACCCATTCCTCTCACTGGTCGAAGAATTCCTTCTTGGGCCACCATCCTATGTAGGGCCTCCGCAATACCTCGATATACAGCATTTGGTGAAGGTGATAAACTTTGCATTCTAGTCTGTAAAAACAGAAAACAAAAGTCGTTAATAAATTATACTAGGTATACATACCTAAAATGAAATAAGCTGTCTCAAATAGATTAACATTTTTACCATTAAGACGTTTTAGATAGGATTGATTATATTTATTTTTCAAAAAATAAATCAAGCCATTCCTACTACAATGTTATTCATGGATTCCTGAGTTTGACTCCTAACAAGGAGTATCTGGAAGAGACCAATTATCATAAGTGATCACAGGAGTTGACGTGACCATAAGATCCAAAAGAGCTATTATAAATAGTAACAAATATAGAATATTTTTGTATGAGTCAGTTTTTGATGTAATCTTAAATACTATCGAACAATTTTGATTACACTTTCTATGATGTCTTAATTCTCATCATAAAGTGGCATACGTTGTATTCAGGAGGAGGAAATCAAGAAAAACTATCAGAGAAACTTAAGAACTTGTTTAGGGTCCACAGACCAAATATACGAAAAGAATTTTTTTCCAGTGCTATTAACCATCTGGGGGTGGCTGTGCTGTTCTCTGATTACAATCTCATTCATACACTGATTTAGATTTAGAATGCTGAAATTTGGCACAGTTCCTTCATTGTGAGTTTAAGAAAAATATGGGCTATAAACCCCAAAATTTTACAACATTATACTTAAAACAGGTTTAGGCTATTCAAGTATTCAGTTGCAGGATCGTGTGTGTGTAAGTTGTAATACAGCGAGAATTTACATTAATCGCAACTTTATTTTTACTTATTGTATATTTATTTATTTATTAATTAGTTATATTTTGTATACACATAGTGTATTTGTAAACCATACAGATTCTGTAAGAGAAAAATAGATTATGGTTAAGTAGACTTTTAAAATTTTTACTGATAGACCAAGAATCATTGAGGGAAGAATAGGTAAATGAGTATTCTAAAATAAATATGATGGGCAAGATAGACAAGTTTTTTTTGGATTTCCTCAAACTTGAAATTTTTTTTGACTTGTTAAGGATGATTTTGAAAACATTTTATTACATTCTAGAACAAATTTCACCTCTGCTTTTAAAACCTCAAACTTTAAAATTTGTGTCTCTAGAAGAGAAGGTGATAGTGACGTAAAATTAGTAAAACCACGAAAAGATGCTGTAACCACAATATATACAACAAATTTGTTGGTTAGAAAAATGAGTTTGTCACAACTTAAGTTGAACGGAAGCAGCTTCCACCAGCACACCACTAGGAAATTTATGCCATATTTGAAGGGTGTTTACATCATGAAATTTGTTTCAACAGACATTAATTATATTTTTAACTTTATATTTTAAAAATTTTAACTTAATATTTTAAGCTTTTACACATGAAAGCACTCAAGCTATAAGCTAATTTGTAAATGCGTCAGAAAAAAATATTGATTAACATCAGAAGTTTTGCAACATCCCTCATTATAAATGGACCACAACACATTCATTATTTAAATTAATTCAAAATTTGTTACATAGAGAACACAAAGTTTTACAAATGAACAAAGTTTTATGATATAATTGTTTCAGACTGACATTTAGAATGACATATGTGGTAAGTATTCTAGAAATTTATAATGACATGAACAATACTTAATCAGAATTAATATCAGTCAACTAAAAATTTTGCAAACATACAAACAAAGTCGCAAATAAGTACCTAATTCATTAAATGCAAATTAACATTTACAAAATAAATAAGTACTTTTAAGCTATAAAGTATAAGTAATTCAAAGCTATAAAAGAAATTTAATAGAATAGAGTAAAAATTCTGTGTAAATGTTCAATGCCAAAATTTGGTGGGTATGATAATATTGTATTAGAAATAAATTTATGTTCAAATAATCTTACAAGAGACAATTTAAAAATAACTTTTATTAATGATAAAAAATATTTAAAATTTCTACATAAAAAAACTGAAAATATTAACCGATTTGTTTACATTTATTAAAGGTATAACATAATACATGACAATGATTATCTTTTAACAGTTGGGCAATTGAATGGGGCAAAGTTCACTTTCAACCAACTACTCCTAATTAGTAAGTATAGTTTGTAGTTGTTTTTAAACAACAAAATAAAAAAAATGATAAATGAACTATTAAGGATTATCCGTACAATTGTACTAACAATATGTTTGCAAAAAGTCAATAATCCTTTAACTTTTTTTTGCTGTTTTATTCAAAAACTCAATGAAGTTATTAAACTGTACCAATGGGAAACAAGGTGGAAATCTGACATTCAGGTCAATTTGTACATGAACCAATTACAAAGCCATAATATATAAATAAAGGAAATTTAACGCGAAAAACCATCTACACAAATAACTCCGAATGAAATAAAACAAATATTAAAAAAACATTTTGTTTAAGAATACATTTTAATGTCAGAAATTATTTACATTCATGTGGAAAAAAAGTCCACTTTGATATTGTTGAAGGAAAATTGCTACTAAAACTCTATCATAAACAGTAAAATGTAATCTTGGTATCTACATAAATAAAGCCTGCCTCAATGGCATAGTGATTAGAACACTAGCTTATAAAACAGAAGGTCTTGGATTTGATTCTCGACTAGTCAGAAGTCAAAACGTACAATTCCCAAAAATAACAAATAAAATAAAAAAACCAACGCCATAATGCAGTAATAGAGTATTCAACTGTAAAGTCTTGTGTTTTAATTCCTTGCTAGGCTAAGAAATTTCTCACACCATTCCACTTGAATAATGAGTTTCACAAACCACTACAATCATTAAAGGACAAGCAGTTGACACAATATTACATGAACTAAAAAAAAAACAAATAAACACTTTTTAGTTTTTTGTCACATCAATATCTGTTGTTAGTGAATATATTGAAGTACAGCACAGCAAAAGATAGATGATCAAATTTTTTAGATCCTAGCCTAGCATCAATACCATGATTTCTGGGAAAGCACTGCAGTGCACTAATAACTGAACCAGTGAAGTGGCCATTATATATTTAAAACCCAAAATGTTGTCCAATTTAGTTTAAATGGAGATTCTGTTTACCCTTAAATTTTAATTCTACCAAGTAATTTAAATAATTTTTACATGATTGTAAAGAGGACAGTTTCAGGATTTTACAAAAAAAAAATTGATAAAAACTGAGATGAGATGCTGAGAATAAACAACAGGAATCTTATAAATGAAGCTACTCCACATTTATATAAATTTCTTATTTCAGGAGTTATAACCAACATGAGAAGTAAAAAAACAGGAATATTATAAATGAAGCTACTCTATAAATATCAATTTCTTATTTCAGGAGTTTTAACCACTCAAATTTTACAATTGTTGCAGTGATTTCATGCTAATACCAATACTTATTTACAAAAAGTGTTAAGAGTACTAAAAATCTGAATGATTATTAAACTTTTGAAAAACAAATTTTAAATAATTGTGTTGCTAATCTGGTGGCAACATTGTAAAGTTTCATTTACCACCCAATAATATGTTCTTCATATTCGCAAAACAACCTAAATCTAATCTAACAAACAACAGTTAAAACTCTTTGAACAACCACCTTTACCCACCAATCACCCTATAAAGAAATAATTTTATTTACAAATGGTGTATGTATTTTTAACTCTAAGTGACCACACCTGTTCACAACCAATTTCAATTCATTTCTGTTACAACCATGAAATATTTAAAGTTTACAATTTACAGAAAGAACAAAATTTTTTTGCCATCAGATTGAGATAATTCAGATGATACATGTTCATCACAGCGATAATCTTTTCTAATTATAATGATTCCACACAGGACTAATTGCGTGAGTTGATTCGCATGGGCCAGCTGTTACTCATCAAAGATAATAGATGTTAATTTTTTTTACTATCAATAATGTGAAAATTCTGTAGAAAGAAATCTATGAATCAGAGAATTTCCTTGGGAGTCAATGTATAAATTATGTGACAGGTTAGAAATAAATTTCTTCAGTGCAAACCAAATCGGAGTTAAAAAGTTATATTTAAATAAATAGATAAAATGGACAAAGAGAATAATTTACATCTACATAATACACATTTGTTACTTTAATCTAATTTTTAAAGAGTACATCAAAACTACTGAAAAAAAACCACTTAACTACGTATTACAGAAGTGACATTGAAAAGAGTTTATTCAAGCATACATAGTATAGAAACAACCAATTTTTTTTCTCTTGTATAGAAAACTAATAGTACATGAATTATACACATAATTTGTGTGAAATAAAGAAAAGAAAATTACAATAATGTTTACAAAATGTTATGCAATATAATATTACATTTATCATGTTTTATTTAAAAGAGAAACAATAAAGAAAGATAGGAGCAAAACTCTTTTTACTTTCTAAGAAATTACATTGTTAAAGAAGTAAATTAATACTTAGAATATCATAAAAAGCCTTGAGAAACTAAATGCCTGTCATGAAATTGCATGTCAATTAATTACATCGAGTGTTCAATATAATAAAGAAAATTGTCACAACTAAGTTCCCTATTCTAAACTAATATTATAAAGAAAAAAACTGTTTGTTTATTAGTTCGAGGTAATTTCAGAAACGACTAAACCAATTTCAAAAACTTTTCAATGTTGGATGCTTAGAGCTTCCTGACTAACATCAGGCTATATGGCATTATATAGTATTAAAATTTTGGGAAAAACATTTGTGATTGGTAAAATAAAGTTATCAATATTATATTTGTTCGGTTTAAGTTTAGTTCTTTTACCTACCTATTCTTGTGTATACCATCAATTATACACAATGTATTTTCCTATACTCTTTCTTTTTTCAAAATCTTTGAAAATTACTACTGCTGTAAACACATGAAAATAACATCACAATTGATTTTCGCAAAGAAAATTATAAATAAACCTTCAAAAATCAAAGAGATCATACTATATTTTTTTACGCAATTGATTTTTACCTACTTTTTGTCGTTGTTGTTTAGGTCATCAGCCAAAAGGCTGGTCTGAACCTTTAGAGGCTTTACTAAATAAAATGAGGAGTGAGATGGTTTACCATGCCTTCCTCACCGAGAGGAAAAGGATGCTTATCAGCATACCAGGTCCTTCGAAAAGCACCTACTTTCCACCCTGCAAATGACACTTTCACTTCATTCACCACAGGATCTGGCTGTATAATGAAATTCATGACTCTCCGAGAACTCTGATTAGTGTTTTTTTACACCTCGACCTCTGTTGTTTACAAATGTTTCAGTTATATAATTGGCTGACCACGTGATAAGAAACAGAACTATTTTTTGTAGCCCTGGAACTAGCAGATGAGTGCAAATAATTTAACACTTAACCTGCTCGTTATGGGCAGAACTTTTTGTCATAACAAATATTCAGTTATTTTCATATCATACTTCTCCACTTCCACTGGTGATTCATGCTGATGTTAACAGAAATCTTGTTTCCAGTACTAATTAGTTTTATTTGTACAGTTATCATTTGGCTTTCAATGTGTAAGGTTGTAGGCTAAAGTTGAATATTTTAGTTACATTTGTTTCAGCAAGGGAAGTGGGTTGTCCAGTACTTTATAATATATATATATATATATATATATTTAAAAAAAAAAAAATAAAACGAGTAACAAAACCTTGCACGACTATACGTTTATACAAAAACAAAACTGATTCAAACTATTTTTGAAACTAAGTGAAACAGTTTAATAATTTGAAGACTGACATCTAGTGTATAATCTATCCATCTATGACATGGACTAAAATAACGACATCTGCTTCTTTAAATCAGTTTTATTGATGTAACTAAATGTACCATGACGATTCATAGTATGCTTATAATGTCAAAGCTACTAAATTTAAGAGAAACAGTTTTTAAATTGTTTTTATATTTATTTTATTACCTGTAAAATTCTTTTTATCAGTTTATTAGTTGTGTATGATAATTCGTTGACAATCATCAACATAACAGAAACAACCTAATAATATAACTGTTTTATGTACCAGTTTATCAAAACTTATAAAGAATAACTGACATGAGAAAAAATTTAATATTCCTTAATCCACCGGGTTGGTCTAGTGGAAGTCATAGCTAAAGTCAGCTGTTTAACAGCTGATTTTTAGAGATGAAGGTTCCGTGGTTCAAATCCTCATAAAGGTAATTACTTTTATAAGAATTTGAATAGACAGTGATTAATCAGTGTACTTTGATAATTGCGGTTCAATTAACTATACAGTTAACTCTCAAAGGAATGGTCGGCTTGTCTGTACAAGACTACACCTCATCCTCATCACATTGGGTCATGGGGTTGCTTATTGTTCTTAATTGAACAGATTGCAACGTACACACATTAGGGATTAAAAATAAAAAAAAACTCCTTGTCCTGAAAAAAGAAATAGCATAGTATTGGAACCAGTTATTTCAAATTGATGGTACTGCAACAGTTTCTTTAACACATTTTATTTTAATAATAAAAAAAGTTATATAACTTCTCATAGCAGGATTTAATTCATAACTATTACAAAAGTGTATCTTACTTTCTACACAAAATTTTCTAATCATATTTTAGAGGAAGTTTATAGAAATTAACGAGCGACTAGTACCCCGCTTGCTGCGTTTCACAGCAAATTGAACTTAAAAGCGTTTAACCAAGCCAAATCATGATTGCCCAAATAAAATGATTCAGTAGCGGTAACAGGAATTTTGTTAACTACAGTATTAATTACCAGCAGAAGTGAAGAATATGACCTAGGAACTAAGTAAATACGCGTTATAAGAAAAAGTAGATAAAACCTCATTCTTAAAAAAATAAGTTATGATCTCTGATTTTTAGAAGATTTATAAAACTATGCAGAATTTGGATGTGAAATTATTTTTTTTTATAATTATCCCGTAAACAATTTTCAAATTCACTTCCTAAAAATTGAAGAGTAAAAGATGTAAAATACTAGACTAAACAAACTGCTAGTTTCACATACAAGAAAAATTATCTTTCCTGAAATTTGTTTTGCTTCAGTAATTACTTCTTTCCATTAAAAAATTGAATATCTACTGTATTACTAAGATAGTTTTTAATCAAATTCCACAAAATCTGGTGTGAAACACTCACACAACTTTCTCTTGCCAATGCAAATAATTAACAATATAACCAAACATTAGTAATAAAACATTAGAAATAAACAAAAAACTAACCTCTAAAAATATAACCTTATTTTAATCATGACTGAAAGACGCAAAATGAAAATCGAACTCAGTTCGGCTTAAAAATACGGAAAATCACTCTTTCACACTAAACTAGGCTCTGTAGGGAAAAATGCTCTAAATAAAAGTTGTAGATCTTTTTATTTCCTATGAAATTTATTATATACAATTTTGTCGTAAAATGCATACTAAGGCTGAAATCTTAAAAAAATAGATTTTTCACACTTTTTCGTGAGAAAAAACAGAAAATTGCTAATTACCGCGAAACTAAGCGTTATACAAAAAAATGTTTGAAATAAGAGTAGTAGGTTTTTAAATTCTCTACAACTTTTATTATATAAGTTTTTGCGCTAAAATTTATAATGAAGCCGTAATCTTAAAAATACTATTTCTTTACGTGAAAACAGCTTCACCGAGAATTTCAGCAAACATGGCGCCTACCCTATCTTGTAGGGCATAAAAAAATGAATAAACCAGGCGATCTAAAGAAAAATCTTAGGACCAGTTTTTGAGAAAATCGCAAAAAAGTGAAAAATTACACGAATAAACTGCTACTTCCGGTTGACCGATTTTGATGAAAATGTTCGTGTCGGGTCCGGTAGTGGTATGTAACTTAAGTTTCAAGTTTGAAGTTCGTACGATGTTCCGTTCTTGAGATATTCTGTTCACACACACACACACACACACACAGACCAATCGCTAAAAACATGTTTTTTGGGTTCAGGGGGTCTGAAAACGTATAGATCCGGTGAAAACTCGATTTCAAAAAATCGACATGAAAACAATACTTTCCTTCCTATATATTCATATAGGCAAGAGAAAGTAAAAATTAACATCCAAGATAAACTCTGTATAATAAAAATAAGTCTGCCGCCTCCAAAGCGTAGTGGTAGCACGCTGGGCTACGTGGAGGTCCCGGGTTCGATTCCTGGCTAGGGTCTGGAAATTATAACAAGTCACAACCCAACATTTTGTTACCTACTGCAGTCGCTAATGACCAAGCTGTTGAAGTGACTTTAAATAACAAAGTTTGGGATGTTATATAAAAGCTAGGCTTTCCTATATTAAACTACCTTCCTAAATGACAAATAAAATAAAAGACAAATTCATCTAACCAAAGAAATTTTTCCCCAAAATTATAAAAATTATGTAATACTATATTGGCTACGTTATTCAGGAAGCTATACAACAATGAAATAATTTTTGCAATGGTTGGCTAGTTTCTTAGATTACCTCGTACAAACACACAAATATTACTTCTTTATGATATTAATATAGATAAAGCTAAAGTTAAATACACAATTGGTAAAACCATATACAAATATGGAAACTACAAAGATTTTATTGTTTAATAAAATTTTTATGAAGGTATAAATGTTTAAAATACATCCCCTAAATATTTTTAAGGTAAAAAACCAAGACAGGTTACCATTGACTGCTACTCCATATAAGAATGTAGAGTAGAGCTGCATTCTGCCGCTTGTCATTAATCTAAATGACAACACACTATTAGTTTTCATCGACCTGTAATTTTTTTTAACGCTATTCTAATTCTCTTTTCATTTAGTTAGTTTTATTTTTATTAACAAGTTTCAGAGAATTGACATACTAATCCAAACACAAATTAATTGCAACCAATTAATTAAAATGTTTTCAGAAGATGTTGGTATTGGTAAACTGTTTCTGAATTTTTTTCAATTTTAATGGTGTGTACTAAACTCTGATCATGGTAGATTTAATGAAACACGGTTTATTCAACTTGAGACCATGTAAAGTAACTTTAAACATTTCTGGAAGTTCCTTCCAGAGTTACCAAAGCAAGACAGTTGATCTTGATGCCGTTCTTTGATCCTCCACTGTGTACTTCATTTAATAATAATTTCTAGCAAAATTCTAATTTCTATTCCCTAATAATCTTCTCCAGCACACAGTTAAAAAGAACATTTGACAGTCTATCACCCTCCTTAACAACAGTTTTCCCGTTTCCTAGAATACTGCCAGATTTCTTGAAATGTAACACCAAAACATGTTAGTGTAAATAAATAAGAAGACAATTAAAAAGCAGCATTAAGAAGAATATAGATTGGTGAAAACTAAAACGTACTATTTTGTCATTCTGATTTATTTAATAACATTTATACTCAATTTTTGTGATCTATAACAGTAATTATTTTAGTACAATATGATAACAAAAAAAGTAATTGATTCTATTGTTTTCCATGTTACTTAGTTTATCATACAAATTTGCTTTTAAAACATTAGCACCTGAATTTTTTTTTTATAAAATATATAATTTAAACGTAGGCTTTTATTTTGTGAAATACATTGATTATATATGCCTACAGAAAAACCTTTTATGTATGTGGAAATTATTATCAATTCAATGTTAAAACGATTAGAAATTACAGATAAAGATGTTTACCAAATAATTACATACAATAAATTAAAATATTTACACCTAACGATACATTTTCCTTTCGATCAATTATTTGAACAGTAATTGCATTTGTATGAAGAAGAATAATATGTGCATTTAAAAATATAAATAAAGTACAGTAATTTTGAGAATGAAAGTACATAATAAAATGAATTACACTTTCACAACTTCCCCTTCTCTCCTGAGTTACAACAGTACTACTGTTATTAATAAATTATATACATGGATACCAACAAAGCATGTAGTATTTAAATTACTGCATAACTATTAAATATTACGTGAATTTAATAAAAAAAACCCACTCAAGGTCATCCTACTTTACACAATTACCTATAAATACAGTTCAATTCTCAACAACTAAATAAATTCAATGAACCCATCATTACTTGAAAACACTTGAGAGATAAATAAGTATTCTAAAAATATTTTTCCTGTATAGCATACATTATACATTTTGATAGTAACTAACTTGTAATGTTGAATCGTAATGACTAAATCAACAGTTTCTAGAATGTTTTATTTTTTTATTATCTCTACATGTAAATGTTAAAACCTTTACCGACTCGCTCATCATTAAGTGAATGGCTCAACAGAAAAACTTTGCTAGCAGCAAAATTTACAAAAGTGAGGTTTCAGTGGAATACGTTCTATACGTCCTATATTTGATCATTATAGTGACTGTTAACGGGTAGAATTGTAACTAAAATCTTGGAAGTTCTTGAAACAAAATTGTCATACAGTGAAAAATCATTATACAGCTAAGAATCAGATGATATCTTTCACTTTTTGTAAAAATTTGTTTTTGTTACTTGCAACGTTTTTCCATTGACCCATTGTGATCACCTAGAGAGCATTTCCATTCTGCCCATTTGCACCTAAGATGTCAAAAGAGGCCGGCAAACCTCAATGAAATAATTTCAATATAATACTAAAGAGTTGCAGTTTTAAAATCAGCACGTACAATCTATGAGATTAAACGGTGTCTCTCGTGCAGCCGATCCTAGCTGCTACTAGTCTAACTAAAAATATTGTCCACATTGGTGAATACACACTCACTATGTAAATTCAAAATTGAAAATAACATTTCATAAAAGATAGATTTAGGCTATACGTATACCAAACAATCAATTTGTTTAGAACCGAGTATTATACATGATTTACACTATGTTGATTTTTCAATAAAATTACTAGCTAACTTGCGCAAATTAATTCATACAAAATGTACTAAATTATTTACAACCACAATTTCACAGTAAAAATATTACATAAGTCTTATTTTACAACGTTTTGTACTAGTGTTATTATTAAATTATTATGAAATAATATATTCCCCTAATAAACAATTCTCATTACTAAAATTACCCTTTAAAACAAACTGAACTTCACAATGCCGCCACCAGAATAGTATAGTTGGTAGAGTCATGAGTTTGCCTTTGATTTTAACAAAAAGTAAAGGGGGAAAGCACTAGTGCGCTTGTGCGACTGCTTGTTGTCAGTTCACCACCACAACAACGTAAACTATACTTAGAGAACATACAGTGTATCGCAGAAACTTTTGTAGGTTAACTGTACGAATATAACTGTTTGTTACCGTAAATGGAAATGTCGGTTCCGCAAAAACGCGGTTGAACTATTCACAGTGCTGAACAAAATCTAATATACAAAGTAATAAAATGCTGTAAATTGAAGCTAAACAAAAATACCTTTCCATGCCCCTTAACAAACGCTGTGAGCGAGTGGCTAACTACTGTGATGTTTCTCTTCCTACAATTCGAAAAATAAAGAAGAAAGTAAAAGACAGTGAAGAAGATAAGTCTTCATAAACAGATTTTTTAACACCTGGTAAAAAAAAGAAACGGTTATATCAATATGAAGTGATTCCAACATGTGAAACTTTATTACTGGTTTTGAAAGAGAGGCTGAATTTTAGTTGGAAACTTTGTACATTAAGAAAAATTTTAAAGGAAATGGGGTTTAAGTGGGAAAAGTGTCAGTCACAAAGTATATTAATTGAAAGGCAACAAGTGGTTAACAAACGGTGCAATTGCCAAAAGTCAACTATAGTGTCTCACTGTTGAGGGGGTCAGAAAAATTGTAATGAAGATCAGGAAAATTAATTATTCCAGTTATTTACAGTATAAAAGAGAATTTCCTTTAAAACATACACTTCCAAGTATTACAAGATAAACATGAATAAATATTACAATTTATTAGTTTAAATTACATTAAGGAAAACCCCACATGATTAACACTATGTCATTTAATAACAGCAATTATTTAATAACAGTAATCATTAATATCACACGTAAGGCAAAATTTTGATAAAAGGATGAGTGGAATATTTAGTGTTACCTCAGCAACAGATAATTGATTTTATCGTCCGGTCAACTGATTATTATTAATTTATAAATTACAGAAATTCATTTAAAAATGCCAACTTCATAAATGTTACACCTACATAATACCTACACAAACTAATCAATTAATTAAATTTGTTAACAAATTTAATTAGGTATTCAATATAATATTTAACTTAAAACGTAAACTGAAATATTATATGAGCATAATGTTTGTACAAGGTAATCTTAGAAAGTATCAAACAATTTCATTAACTCTTTCATTGTTGGAAGCTTAGAACTTCCATAGTAACCTAGTATACAGCATTAGATAATTTTTAAATTTCAAAAAAATTTGAGATTGGTTAAATTATGAGTATATGGTTAACAGTATGAGTCATTTGGAAAAGTTAGTTATTTTCTCTATCAGTGTTATACCATCTACTGTATTATAAAGTCAGGTTTCAAGTACAATACAGTACTGCCCTACAATATGACATGACCCAAAAAAAAAATTAAAAACTTATTTACAGTGCACATATCCAAAAAATGTCATATCCAACTTCTGCATAGAATAAAAACCTTCTACGAATCAAAGAGATTGTACAACTTTGTTTTGAGAAATACATTTTACCCACTTTTTCTTATGACATTTATACAGTTATTCTTGCAACTAACAACATTATGTCACAATGTCTAGGGCTGGAAGTGCAGAAAACTATTTCCCTGCTTCAGAGCAACAAAAGTTACAAATTACATCAATTCGAAGCCAATAGAAGTGCAGCAAGGGGAATGACTAGTATGTAATAAAATTAAAATCCTTTCTTACCCTTATTATTTGAAATGGAAGTAACAATGTGTAAATATATGCCTAATTTTGAAAAATTTCTGTATCTTATTTATTAATTTACAAGAACGACAAGAAATCAAGAATTTTTATTAATTTAATTTTTATTTATTTTTTTTAATTTACAAGAATTTTTTTATGAAATCAACAAATATTGCAATAGAATTCTATCATAAAAAATGTATGATAGATTATTAAAATTCATAATGCAAAAATTAATGATAGGCAAATTAATTTGGCCTTTGTCCATTTCAAATATCTGGAAGAACAATTAATTAGTAACAGCTTGTTTCAATACTCATTCAGTACTAGAAAAATACATGTGAAATAAAACTTTCACGAGGTGTGATCAAAATATACGGTGAATGATTTTACTACAAATGAACTGCAGACACTACATCCATTTAAAGAAAAAAGTTCAAAAGCCTGGTTCTTTAAGATAATCAGTATCAGAACAAGTAGCGACTTGTCAGTCGGCTTCCAGAGCCGGAAGAGTGAGGTCATGTTTACCGTGTCTGTCATGCATCATGGATTTTGAGCACCACGTTAACATTAATTTTGTTCTAAGTTCCAAAAAAGTGCCATAGAAGCTCATGAACTGTTCAAATTAGTTTATTGTGATAATATGATAACTCTGATATATGAAGACTGCGAATATATGAAGACAAGCGATATAAGCGATTTAAAAGCAGAAATGAGTCTATTGAAGACGAGGAATGGTCAGAATGTCCTTCGACCTCAGAAACAGACGAAAACAAGCAAAAAGTAGTAAAACTGGTTCATTCAAACATCCGATTGACTATTCAGAGCTTACTGAAGAACTGAACATCTCATATGAGTTTGAACAAAGCATTTTAACCGATAATTTGCAAATGATACAATACGTGTGAAATTTGTTCCCCGACTTTTGACGCCCTTGCTACACACCTCACTTTTTGATCCAGAGTTTTTGGCTAAAAAAAGATTCCTGTCTGTCCACATCCACCTTACTTTTCAGATTCAGCACCATGCTACTTCTGGCCCTTTCCAAAAATAAAAACTGTGCTAAAAGGAAAACATTTTGACACCATTCTCGACATCAAGAGGGCATTGACAGAGCAGCTAAAGGCCCTTCTGAAAGAAGCGTACCAGAAATGCTTTCAATTGGAATCAACATTCAGATAAGTGCATAGCCAGCCAAGGAGAGTACTTTGAAGGAGATTAATTCAAATTTGATTTAAGCTTATTACTTTGTTCGTAATAAAATTATTCACCGTATTTTTTTATCACACCTCGTACATTGTCAATGCGTATCCAGAAGGAATGCGTATGTGCTGATATAGTCCTTGTAAATGCAATAGGCAGGCAAATGAATAGTTGACTGTAGGCTTGTTTTCAAGTAGGCCCCACTTATGTGTCATTTGTCACAAGAATAATGCTTGCTACAAATCAAATTGCACATGTTAGATGCTCTTTGTAGATTTATACAGCAGTTTTGACACTGCCAATTACAATACACCTTTTAGGTGTAGAAATTAAGTCTTTCAGTTGGGGCACGTCCACAGCATAGTGGTAAGCGCAGTAGCCTACAAAGCAGAAGATCCGAGGTATAACTGCCGGCCAGAATCCAGAAATTATTACAAGTCAAAAACCATAATTTTGTTTTCAAAACCCGCCGTAGTCGCTGTGACAAAACTATTGATGCAAATTTAAATAAACTAAAAAAAACTTTCAGTCTTCAGGTATAACTTTAATAATTCCCTTCTATTTTTAGCATAGAAACACTTCTTATCATAAAAATAGAACAGCATAATCTTAGCAGGCTGGTAATTTCAATAATCTGGCCTTCTAATTGGCCACTTTACCTTTCAACACCTAACTTGATGTGGAGTGAACATTCTAATGTTAATTAAATATTTATAAATATTGATGAACGTAAAACCTAAAAGAAACCAGATTTATTGAAAGTTCAATCAGACCAAGTACAAAGTTTTAGTTTGGACGAAGTATATAACCTCAGTAAGAAAAACTGAATCATTCTGATGATAAGATAATCATCGTTATTTTAGAAGATGATGGGATTGCAGAATTAGCAATAGTCAGTTTGATTTTTCACTTCAGAAGTTCCTAAATTTTACATAAAACCTCAGGTGTAATTTATAGATTTTAATCATTTAAAAATAAATCCTCATATGCATCCTGCAGCCTAAAATCAATTATATTTTATATAATAAATTTCACTAACCTTTTTTAAGCTGCCTTAATTTTTATTACTCGCCACTCCAGCAGCGCTTCGCGCTGCTTCCGTGTCTCGGCCTCAGAGGGGTAGGTGGATCAGAATTCATATGTGGATCAGAACCATTTGCCACAAGGTGAATGAATGAATGAACGTTACGTACCAGTAACGTTTTGTTAATAAAAATATGCCTCAAAAACCGTTTTCAAGGTGTAAAGATAGAAATACCAGAAAACGGCAAACCCCAAAAAACCGAAATTTGGTTTTTGTAGTTTACTCAGCGGACCGGTGGGTTAAGGGAAACTTTGGTTATATAATGTTGAAGTACGTTTTTGTGCGGCACAAAACAGGTTCATGGATTTTATCCCTATTATTCACCGTTAAGGAGATGAAGAAATACAACCCCTACCGCAGGCTAGAGGGTTCTAATTGAAAATTTTTGGGTTATCAAATTTGTGTGTAATTTTAAACGTTAAACAACATACCTACAAAAGACTTTTTATATTCTAAAATTTGAAATATTTCATATCTCTTGGATAAGGGTAGCGACCCCCGTAAGACCCCGATTTAAAATTTGGAACATTACCCGTGATCCTACAGGTACGTGTAACTGTTTATATATATAAATTTGGCGAAATAACTCATTTTGAAGGTGTAAAGAAAGAACAATATGAAAACGGCAAACCCCAAAAAGCCAAAATTTTGTTTTTTGAGTTTTCTCACCAAACCGGCAAGTTAAGGGCAACAATAGCTATATGGTTTTAAAGTACTTTGCAAGAGGTACAAAAAATATTCTATACAATTTTTCTCTACGATGCACAGTTTAGGAGATAAAAAATACAACCCCTACCGCAGGCTAGAGGGTGCTGATTGAGAATTTTCGGGTTATAAAATTTTTGTGTAATTTTTAACGCCAAACAACATGCCGGTAACAGATTTTTTATGTTCTAAAAATTTTAAATTTTCAATATTTTTATTTAAGGGTAGCAACTTTCGTAGGACCTTGATTTAAAATTTGAAAAATTTCCCATAATGCGGAGGGTACGTGTAATGTGGTCATAGTAAAAGTTTGCCAAAGAAACCCGTTTTGATGGTGTTACAAAAGAAAACTTGAAAAATGCAACCCCAAAAAAGCCGAAATTTTGTTTTTTTAGTTTTTTTACCGAACCGGCAAGTTGAGGACAACGATAGCTATATGATTTTGAAGTACATTTAAAGGGGTACAAAAAATATTCTGTACAATTTATTTTTACGATGCACCGTTAATGAGATAAAAAAATACAAACCCTACTGCAAAAAAGAGGGTGCAACTTTAAAATTTTCGGTTTATCACATTTTTATGTAGTTTTTAACGCCAAACGACATGCCGTTATCAAATTTTTTGTATTCTAAAAATTTAAAAATTACATAATTTTTAAATAAGGGAACCAAACCCCGTAGGACCCCGATCTAAAATTTCAAAAGTCACCCGTGATTCCGGGAGTTAGTGTAATGTGGTCCTAATAAAAATTTGTCGATGAAACCCGTCTTCGTGGTGTTACAAAGAAAAACCTAAAAACTGCAACCCCGAAAAAGCCGAATTTTTGTTTTTTGAATTTTTCCAGCGAACCGGCGGGTTAAGGGCAACTTTATATATATGGTCTAAACGTACTTCGGGAGAGGAACAAAAATGGTCGCAGTGGCCTTTGTGCTACGAAACTTTGTTAAAAAGTTTGAAATATTTGGACGCATCCCCTGAGCTTTCGGGGAGATTTACCTTAAATTTGGCATTTTTCCCGGGGGTCCTCAGAGATTTTGCTTTTAGAGACCTCCTAATAGGCGAGAATTTCCATCAGTGAGTCATTAGTGGCTGGGGCTTTATATATTTTTATTATTCACTACACGTGTTTCGGTGGATCCACCATCATCAGAGTATATAATATCATTGAAACTAAAATTTTATTTCTTCTTTATTTCTAAAGAAGATGTAACATCTTCTACAGATTTAAAGAAAATAAAATTTTATTTCAATGATATTAAATTTTAGATCAGGGTCCCTATGGTGCTTGCTACCCCAATTTTTTTTTTTAATTTTCGGAATACAAATAATCTTTCAACGGCATGTTATTTAGCGAAGAAAATTACATAAAAATTTGGTAACCCGAAAATTTTCAGGTCACAACCCCCAGTCACATGAGAAAACGAAAAACTCAAAGTATCATACATACAAACCTCAACATTCAAAGTTAAAATTTTGAAACTCTAAACATTAACCTAAAATTTCAAAACATTCAAATTTTAAACTTCATCTTTAAACTTACATATCTTCAAATTTCAAAATATTGTGATCCACCCAACCCCTTTGGTGGCTGAAATTCACCTTGTGGCAAATGGTTCGGATCCACTTATGAATTCTGATCTACCTACCCTCTCTGAGGCCGAGACACATAAGCGGCGCCGCGCCGCTGGAGTGGCGAGTCTTTATTTCTAAAGATATAACATCTTCTACAGATTAAAAAAAATAAAATTTTATTTCAATGATATTATATACTCTGATGATGGTGGATCCTCCGAAACATGTGTAAGTGAAAATAAAAGTTAAGGCAGAGCTTAAAAAAGGTAAGTGAATTTATTATATAAAATAGAAGCATATTATATAAAGCCGCATCAACTGGTTGGTCATTACCAACTTCAGCAGGTTTTAAATTATTGAAAATGCTTGCTAGGAATCAGAAACCCAGAATCTTTTGCTATGCAGTCCAGCACAGTTGAAAGCCATAACATCTCATTAAAGTGACAAAACATTATTGTGGAATTTATGGTGTTATTTCAGTAGTCTAAGGCCTTGTTTATGCACTGCGGCGAGCCACAATGGCCTGCCGGGATGGTGCACCACAATAAATTTGAAGCTCAATGTGGCACCATCTTGCTGGACATTGGGTGGGGGAATCGTTGCCAACCTGTTATCTCCAGGATTGCTATCAGTGTGCGCTTGACTCTCAAAATGGATCCATGTTTACTCCTCTATTGCTAATTGAAGTTGAATAAAAACAAAGGCGTTGGTCAGTGTATCAGATTAACTCTGCTAGAGCAGTAGATGGAGCTTTTAAAAACCTATACGGACTTCTACAGGAAGACGGTGAGAAGTTTTTCAATTATTTTTGTATGTCAGTAGGTACTCAAACGCGCACACAAAAACTACTATTGTCAAGTGTCAATACAGCTCTGCTGGACTCCCCAGCGAAGTAAGGGGTTAGTAGCACTGCCGCCAGTGGACAGTGCCCTGCACTAGCATAAACAGCTCCACCTATCACAATGAAAATATAACTAGTGGTGTTGGGTGGCAGGCTGCAATAATATAAGTACAGCCGGATGTTTTTAGACACATGCAACTGTTGCTTACTGTGGCACCCTGCACTATGCATAAATGCTTTCCCTTAATTCAATGTACTAATAACTACGCCGGCATGTTGCACTAGCAGGCCATTGAAGCTCACCGCAGTGCATAAAGAGGGCCAGAAGAAGTAGAGCTTCAGCAGAAGTGACGCTCACCTTACTGAGATTTCATTTTAGACAAAACCAATCTTAGTTCCCTTTAATATACCTAAAAAGTTCAGAAGGCTATAGGTTTATCCCTAATGGGTAAATTCTTTAAATATAAAGGTTATTGCTTCATGTGGTTGGTAGGTCTATATAATAATAGAGAATAGAGTGAAGTGCGCCAACATATTATGAAAAGATAAAATCCTTACTTAGATGATAAAAATGTTATCAATTTTGTAATACTTTTGCAACAATTCACACAGTTCCATAACATACGTTTTTTCTTAAACATCTATTTACATATGACAATGTAATAAGTAGATAATCACTTTTACATTAAAAACTTTTCACAATTACCTATCGTGATATAATTTCTAAGAAGTACTATTGTAAGATTCAGCCATTATTAGAACACATTCTTAGACAAATTTAAAGAAGTAAGGCTTAATTATTTGTCTACCTTAAAATCATAACTTTGGTTTTATAAAATTTACAACTAAATTTATGGTGTGAATATTAAAAAAAGTCTTCTTTCGTTCTTTTTTGAAAATTCTCAAATTCTGCCTATGATTAAAAAGAAAAACATTCACATTACGATTTTTGCACAGTAATATCCCACCAAATAAAACTCCATCCTGATATTAATAACCAGTAATGTTTTAACTAAATAACTCTCTCAAATAAGTTCCCTGTCAGTTTGTCTCTCCATTTAAAAAGTTTGACAAAAAACAACAATGCACTCTATAGTCGAAGTGTTCAGTATGAGATACAAGACATGAGTGAACTACTGTGGCTCTTGTACGCATGCGCGCATAATGTTTGTCAGGCTGATACATTCATACAATCTGACAAACGTTCTGATTGGTCTAAACGCATGGAACAGCAGAGTTCATTACGGTGAAAAGCATAATAAATAAAACAAGGAGTGAGATGGTTTAAAATTGCTTTTCTACTAAGTGGAAAAGTATGCTTATCAGCATGCTGCACCCTCTGAAAAGCATATTTACTTTCCACCCTGCAAATGATACCTTCACTTGATTCACCACAGGGTCTGGATGTATATAATGAAATTCATTACTCTCAAAGGAGATAACTCTTGACTAGTGTCATTAATACCTCTACCTCTTCTGTTCTTACAAGCTTCAGTTATATAATTGGCTCATTACTCTTGAAGGAGATAACTCTGACTAGTGTCTATTACACCTGTACCTCTTCTGTTCTTAAATGCTTCAGTCATAAAAGTGGCTGACCATGTGATAAGAAACAGAACTATTTTTTGTAGCCTTGGAACTAGCAGATTGAGTGCAAATAATTTAACACTCCACCTGCCTGTTATTGGTAGTTTGTAATATACTTTACATAACATTTTTATTAATTCATAAATAATTTTTAATTTTTATACACAGATTACAGTTTGTTCATTTTTCAATAATTACGAGCACACTCAAGGCAATTAATTTATATAATAATAGCCTACGTCCTAATTTATTCTTTACAACCAATTTCACTATCTAATATAATATACAGTCTTATTTCAGGATGTTATGTATCAGTGTTACTTATGAAATAAGATATGCACCTATGTCTTATTCCACTTAATTTTGGAACTGATATAAGCAAATCATATGAGCATGTGGAAGAAACAAAGAGACTGATGTGACAAATGGTCTACATCAGACGACCAGGTGCCCAGTGATAAGTCATATTATATCAACATGTTTATGTTTATGTGTGCCGCTGGCTCAGTAATGGGTTACTTCGGTGCTTCTTGTGTATAGTTCAGTACTTTTATCATAAAAATTGTTATAGTTAAATATGATTTCAATTAGATGCGATTTTACACTTGCCATTGGGTAGTCAGCGCTAAGCATTTTTTGTAACTGTCATTACACGTCCAGCCAGTACCAGAGCAAAGCGATTGTTTAATACAGTTCCAAAGATTAGTGGAATAAACTATAAATAAACAATTCCCGTTCAAATAAATCATAATAACCGTTCAAAGCAAACTGAACTTCACAATGTCACTACTAGAATGGTAGAACTATCGAAACTTAATTCAAATATTTTTATATTTACTTTGTAAAATCTCAATGCAATTTTAATTTTCAGATTTTTTGCAGAATCCAGAATTACCTCTTCACAAACATGTAAATTTAAAAAAATTTTCTGCGGTAGAATTCAGTATTTAAGGACAAAAAGAATCTCAATTTACTCACTGCACCAGATTTGGCATTTTAAATGCTATGGTGTATTCTGACAGCAATTTGTAATTTCAGCACATCTTAAAAACTACTTCTCGGATATAATACTAAAAAAACATCTGGCAATAAGTCCTATTAATTACACCGGCCAATACATGCCATAATTTTGTCAATACATGCCATAAGGATCGCTGGCGATACTATTATATACTCAAAATAAGATATGTTATTGATCATATTTTGTAATTTTTCTGTGTGGCCCCAGTAGAAAGTTTACTATGACCTGTACAGGTGGCTTACCCTTATACATTGCGGCAGCCAGCCTGTTAACACTGTGCATGCATATCCATACATAAGTGAAACAGTCATTGTCTGTGGCGAGAAAGAGTTGGTAATAATCAAGTATCAAGTAATAATCAGTGATAATCCTTTCTCTCAAACATAAGTGCCTACATCTATAACTTAACCTGTATCTTGCACATTTGTTTAAAAAAATTGTCTCTGACAATTCCATTTTTCCTGATCATAATAAATTCCTTCATCGGTATATTATTTAATTAATTTATTTATTTAAAATTTTAATTCACACAAAATTCAAAAAGAGTATAGGATACGCAGTGTCAAAACATTTCAACACTTAAAAACCATTAAAAAGAAACATCACATAAAACAAATTGTCAACATCAGTCACGTAAAACATAAAACACAAATTTAAACTTCCATCGTTTATAAATTCCTGGATTGTATAATACGACTTATTAATCAGGTAAGGCTTTAACTCTTTCTTAAATCT
The DNA here is from genome assembly GCA_035578175.1 of Catonia carolina. Taxonomy (NCBI): domain Eukaryota; kingdom Metazoa; phylum Arthropoda; class Insecta; order Hemiptera; family Achilidae; genus Catonia; species Catonia carolina. The sequence goes on from JAQMRL010000001.1 coordinate 49,048,199, forward strand.
TTTCTCACATTCAATAACAAACAAGCTTTGTGGAAGATGGGGCATCTTCAGTTTTGATCCAATATACGATGTTTTTTTTCCATAGAGACAACATATGAAACTCGGCACAATCAGAATGGCACCTTCTTGAGTGATAGCCATGAGGCTTTACTATCAAACCATCATGTTTTACTGACTTTACCCTCAGAACAAATTCCATATTATAAATTCTATAATAAAATTATGAATGATAAAACAATATTAAATATTAATACAGGAAATTTCGCCAAACTTATAGGACGACCAACATTGAATTTTACAAAACAGCTTATAATTTTAATAATTTCATTTTATAGAACTAATTCATAGATATAAAAAATAAGGTTCAGAGATATCTGGCAAAAGTAACCTACTGAAAATAGTTGACACGTTCTAAATTATTTGAAAAAGAAATTCTATAAATCACTCACTGTCATTTGAATTTGACATCACTGTCACTATAAAATTTGAAATTAATTATATAAATGAAAAATCTTGTAAATAGGGCTACTAGACATACATTAGAAATATAATAGAAATTTAAAAATCTTAATGAAGCGACACCATGAAAAGAGCATTACAAAAATGAATCAAATACTTGTTTTACCTTTAACTGTATTGATGTCTAATTAGAAATATTGGTTAAATTTAGCTGTCATGACTATGAAAACAATGATCTCAGTTTTACCATTATTAGCCTATGTAGTGGAAACAAATCTCAGAAATACAAAGGGTTTCTGATAATTGCGTTAATTTTTGACAGGTGTAAAAAATATTATAAAAATAGAAAATTTGTACCGAAAATTTAATGACATGAAATCATTCAAAATAATAATTTTAAATGTAGGCCTACGATCCAGAAAAGAAGTTAAATGGTCTAAACATTATTATTTGCAAAATGTATGAATGTAAGAATCAATGTGTATTAAAAAAGTTATCAGCAGTAATTTTACAATCAGAGGTTATGTAGATAATTAACATGAATCTCATTGCTCAATTAAAATTTAGTTGCACTCCTGAAAACTGATCAAGAGATATCTAAAATGCAGGTTAGTTCATTTAAAGTCTATGCCTACAGTAGTAATTTGAGATAAAAAGCTAATATTCTATGGACATCTTGTTTAATTGAGTCAATGAAAGAAAAAACTGTTATAAATTTACAAAAATACTTAAATTACCATTGCCACAATAATAAATATCGAGTGAAAGAGCTTTTTACAGTGTCATAATTTAGGTTAGGTTTTTCATAATATTGACATACAAAACCGGACATAAATTTAAGTCGTTTTCAAAAGAAATTCGAAGTAAAAAAATTAATAAAACAAAGTTTTATGTTTATAAGTAATTTATAAGACTCCTAAACGGCAAAAATCTATTACAACATATGTTAAAACCGTAATCATCCGTTTTCACACGCCAGCCTACTGTATGCCTACCAGACCGTCAAAGCAGAAAAACATAAATGTTTACCTTTTATGACTAAGTTTTGGATATGCTAATGATACTACATCATTTAACTAAAAGTTATTTTAAATAATAATTACCTTAACTGAATCTAAAGGGTACATAACGCAATGTTCCATAACCCCTGCTATAGCACCAGCCATCATGTGGGTTGCAACACTGGTTGTAGGAAGTGTTTCATAGTCCTCAAAGTTCATAATAGTCTGTTTAATAAAGAAAACACTTCACTTGAAACAATATTATGCACTGTCTTTAATTGACACCACCTTCAACCAAAAACTTCACTCGATATCGAGGTTACGTTCAGTATGTCCAACAACTGACCTAGGGCCCTACTCCATGCTCCGCGGGGTCGTGGTCAAATCGTTTTCACCGGTGCGTAATGATGCTAAGAGGTTCTATAATATATTATAATTAAATATGTTTGTCTTAAATATGATTTTCATTCATACACAAATTTTATCGTACAATAAGTTTTTACGATTAGATAACGTAAAAAATCAGGTCAGATAGCGATGGAAGCTTTATTTATAATACAACGTGTGCAGTGTCATCAGCTGCTTTGGGAGTGCGGGCTTTATATTGCACTCTATTAGTTAATAAATCAACGAAAACACCGCGTAATTTAAAACGTTCAAAACTATGCTTAGATGCTTTTAAGTTTAGTTTTCTTCCCATAAGATAAACTTGACATTTAATATTATTATATATATAAACGATTCACATAGTCTGTCTAATTTGATATGTTTCTAATTATTTAAAGTTAACCAAATTAATTTAGCAACTGATATAACACTTTTTTGTTGAAATTACCCGAGAAAGATTCTCAGCATAATACTCTTTTGCACTAAAATGAATTTCAAATAATTTGTTTTATTATTAACGGAAAGTAGTAGTGGTAACAAGTCCAATAGGTACATTCATATATAATACATTGTAATAATTTATAAAGGCTGATGGCAGAATGATGTAGGTAGAATATTTGTTAGTCAATTTTATTACATACAATTTTGTTGAGGATCTTTTACTCTGATCAATAATTTTTATGTAAGTGGCAATGAAGTGTACAAATAACACCTACAAAGTAAATTCCTCTTCCTGTTACAAGTTGCAGTCAAAATACTTGAGTGTTACTTTACTTTTCTTTATTCAGTAATATTTTAATATGATGATTTTGCCATGATGATGAATTATTAGTCAATTGTAATTTCAAGCAGGTGTTTTTAGTGGGTGATTCATAAAAATTGGTATTTTATAATTTATTTTTATTTCTGTCATGTTATTACATTTGTAAACTGCTCTGATATTATTTTTTGTGATACATTATTATCTTCTTGATTTTATTACTGCTGTTTTATTTTTAAGTGTACCAATGATTGATATTTAAGAAAGAAATTTATGATAACCTAGCTATAATGCTAAAAAACCACTGAGAAGACCAGAACAAACTCCTTAACTGTTGGAGGTACAGAGCTGAGACTTCTCTTAACACGACAGAGATTAGTGACACCTCTTAGGCATCAAACAGAACTTTACTGTGTGCCAACTGACGCTTCTCGATATCGGCTCTCATTTATTGTTTTTTCAACTTTAAAAGTGTCAATTCGTTGGTAATTGCTGTTACAAGTTTGTTTTTATAATCACAGTTTTTACTATTAATTAATCTTAAGCCTCTGTTTTAACAAAAGCAAAGATAAGCTATTACTTCATTATTATGAATTTTAAAAGTCACATAAGAAATGTAGTTTGTTCGTGGTGATGAAGGATGCCTGAGAGGTGTCAAGCCTCAGAATTGGAACCAATAGGTCCATCATAATATTTACTAATCAATAACAAATTGCGTTCCATGTATTAATCAATTTTTCAACCTGAAGACTGATAACTTTCTGTATTATTATCTAAATTTTGTCATCAACAGTTTCTAAAATTAAATTTCAGAGTTGTACAAATGGAAGCAGTTAACTCCTGAAGCCACATAAAATTTCCTACGCAACAGAACCAAAAATTTTGGCTTCAAACCACTTTAGTAGCATTTGAAAGATACAAAGTATCCAGTTTCATCATAATGTTTATTTGATCAGAGGAGAAAATATTAAAATAGTTTTTTATAACTGTATCCAGGAGACTCCGTAAGAAATGTATGGGGTATGCCAAGATAAAATTGACAAGTCTAAATTTTAACAGTGTGTTAAATTCATTACTTAGGTACCAATTTATTTTTTACCACTCCTTACTAGCTTACTTCTATAAGCATACAACCATTTGTATCAAATTATACACAAGTTGTCTCAGTATTTACTTAGAAGCTTATTTTATATTTTACAAGCAAAAACTATTTAGAAAAGAATTTGGGTACACTGAAATATTTCATCAATAAACTATTTTTTTGAACAATTTTTAATTACCACAACTTTTTAAAGCCTGTGGTAATTTATTGATGTATTTTCTACCTCCATAAGTACAATTTTGTTCAAATAATGTAGTGTAACGATTAGCAGCATTGTAATCAATTTCATTTCTTTTGTATTGGTTGTGGAAACTTAAATTCTGGAAAAAGGTTTTTTGCTTTAGGTACATTATCACTTCAAAGATGTACAAAGAAGGAGCTGTAAGAAATTGAAGCTCCCTATATAATGGTCTGCATGAGGTGAAGTGGTTGATTCCCACCATTCACCTAACAGCTTTTTTTCTGAATTTTAAAAACTCTTTCCATGTTACTCTGTGATAAATTATCTCAAACTATAATGCTTCTTCTTCTTCTTCTTCTTCTTCTCTTCCTGGGTTAGGCATTTCTACCATCCCATCTTTTCTTCGGCACCCATCTTTTCTTTGGCCTGTTAGTATCACTGCTTCCTACTGGTTTGTATCACCATGCTAAACTAATTAAGTGACTCTCTGGCAGTCTATTTAAATGGCCAACCCATTGGACACGGAACAATTTCATTTTTTTAATGAGTGGGAAAATTCCCAATTTTTGCCTTATATCTCAATTTCTCATCCTATTTAGTCTTGTACAACCCTTTACATACCTTAAGAATCTCATTTCTTCAGTTTTAATGTTTCTTTCCTCCCTTCTCCTCATCAGCCATGCTTCACTGCTGTCAAGGCTGGAACTGCCTCTGTCTTATAAAAGTTTATTCTTCTATCGGGTCAATTTTTTATGCCTCAAAATATTTTGAATCCTCCCACATCTGAATCAATTATCTGAATAAATTAAATAATTATCAGATATCTGAATAAATTTTCATAGCGTATTTTCCATGTCATAGTCATCTTCATATAAGAGACATCAGTTCCAAGGTACTTATAGTATTTTATAGTTTGAGGAAAATTTTCTTAGCTCAATGAAAAGTTTTTGTAAATAAAAGTAAATTGACAAGGAGTTGTTTTCTTAGAGTATCTTTATCGGATTCATTAACTTACTGTCAATTATGACATTGAAACATTCCAAAGCCAAACCTGATGGTTCACTAATAATTATTTTACATATACTTTATTTACTCTGTTAACAAACTCTTATAAAATTATCTCTTGTAGAATCACATTTTCATTTTCAAGCATTACATATTCTCTCTTCAGCTGGAAATTTGCTGCTATTTTGGCTTCCTTGCAGAATTTATGGAGATGAACAACTCAACATCTTAGCCTAAAGGTTACAACGCTTCATTATTTCTATTTTATAGAATATCAATTTTACAAACTTTTTCTGATGCCCATAACAGGAAGGTGGAGTGTTAAATTATTTGTACTCGATCTGCTAGTTCCAGGGCTACAAAAAAATAGTTCTGTTTCTTATCACATGGTCAGCTACTTATATGGCTGAAGCATTTAAGAACAGAAGAGGTAGTGGTGCAGACGACACTAGTCAGAGTTATCTCCTCTGAGAGTAATGAATTTCATTAAACAGCCAGATCCTGTGGTCAATAAAGTGAAGGTGTCATTTGCAGGGTGGAAGGAGATGCTTTTCAGAGGGCCCGGCATGGCGATAAGCATACTTTTCCCCTCAGTGAGGAAGGCAATTGTAAACCTCCTCACTCCTCGTTTTTACTTAGTAAATAAAAGCTCTAGAGATTCAAACCAGCCTTTCGGCTGGTGACCTAAATGACACACACACACTACCTTTTCAGCTGACTTCATCCTTACTATCACTGTACTTACATGAGTTTTGGTGGATCCATAATCATCAGAGTACATAAAATATTATGTGAAACTTTAAAACTTTTTATTTAAAAACCTGCAGAAGATATTCCATCTTCAGTCAACTAAATAAAACTGATCAGTTATTCTTATATCCCTTCTCATATTTTTTACAGATGGCGGAAACAGTTAACATCACTTCATCATTCTTAAACTTTATTTGTTCATTTAAAATGTCCTGCTTTTACTCTTTTAAATGTCTACAAATATGGATCATCTCTTATTTTTAATAACTGTATTACACTGTTCTATTATATTAAAATATCTGTCTATTTTACCAAACACTTATGTTTTTTCCTCTTTTGTATGATTGGTATAATTTGATACAATAGTCACATTTCAGTGCTTTTACATGCTCATTATAACTCACTTGAAAATTACTAATCATACCAATATAAAATTTGTTACAATCCTCACTACCACAATCTATTTTACATATATCGTTTTTGTTGTTTAATGTTCCATTCTTTTTATTATTAAATAGGTTTGTGGATAATGGTTTCTTATTATTATACCAGATATAAGATGTTCCATATTTATAGACATTTAAAAGAGCAATAGCAGGACATTTTAAATGAAGAAATAAAATTTAAGAATGATGAAGTGATATTGACTGCTGCCGCCATCTGTTAAATATATAAGAAAGGATATTAGAATAACTGTACAGTTTTATATAGTTGACTGAAGATGCAATATATTTGGTAGGTTTTTAAATAAAAATTTTTAAAGTTTCACATGATATTTTGTGTACTCTGATTATGGATCCATCAAAACATTTGCAAGTAGATAGTAAAGATCAAGGCAGCTGAAAATGTTAGTGAAATTTAAACATGCATAACAGAATTAATTTCAAGCTTCAGGATACATTATAATGATTTATTTTTGCTTCATCATTTAATAAAGATTTATGATTGTCAAAATTCTATATTTTTAAAAGCAAAAAAATTTAACATTCCTCATCTATAATGTGTATCTGGGTTCTTTGAAGGGTTCTTCATTTTTTAATAATATATATTATTATATATAATAAATATATATCTAATTTCTTATATCTGCTTATCTTACCCTAATATCTGCTTAAGGATTTAGCACATCTGTTACAGCAAGATCATAAGCAAGACTTCCTCAAAATTATGTTTCAAAAAGTCAGGCAATATACAACGAAGGTGCTTGCTAACATTTTATGAAGCCTATTTTATACAATATCTCATAATTCTTATCACCTGATACCATCTTGCTAATATTTACTACTTAACACACTTATTTACTTATGTATTTAATGGTTAATTTTCAGTTTTTACCTAAAATAAAACAAAATAAATGTTTTATGTTGAACATGATGGTGGGACTCTGTTCTTAGACTTTCTCATGAAGTTTTGAAAATATTTTAACTGTTTTATGAAAACAGATTGCTTCTTATCACAAAAAATAGAAATTGCTTCACAGAAGATGTAAACTGGTTGAAGAATGATGGATTCTTAATTTGTCTGCTGATATAATCTTCAATATAATCCTTTTATTGTGCATAACACAACACTGTATTTTATAGTTACTTATTCGCATAGAATTTCATTAGGTAGGATGATTTGGTCTACAGATGTAGGCCACCTCTAACTGAATATGATTCTTTCCAGTATAAAAGATGATATGGTGCATGGGTAGATCCATTTGTAGAGAGCAAACACTGTACTTAACCATAAAGTAGTTAGAATAGCATTTTTGCACATAATTGGGGCTGAAGATCATATCTAAATTGTAGATTCAAGACTAAACAGGGGGCAGTGTATGTGTATACAAGTAGCTGTGCTATACATTCAAGACTGTTGGCTTCCTGAATTTTCGAAGTTTTGGGTTGGCCTCTTCTTCAAAAGAGGACAAGATAGTTTCCAGGTGAGTCCTTTTCTTTGAAGTGGGCTTTTATCATCTGACATCATTCAAAAAATCTGGTAATGCTACCTGAATTCATTTTTATGAGATCAAAACACACAGAAGATGTAAAGGCAATAGATGTTGTTGAAGCTATTAACATAGGTCTCCACGATTTTTGAATTCATTGTGAATTTGGAATTAGTCTTGCTAAGCATAATTTTTATTGTGTTTAGGTCAACAGCCGAAAGGCTGGTTTGAACCTCAAGAGGTTTACCAACTAAAAACGAGGACTCAGGTGGTTTACTATTGCCTTCCTCACTGAGTTAAAAGAGTATGCTAGTCAGCATACCAGGCCCTCTAAAAAGCATCCACTTTCCACCCTGCAAATGTCAACTTCACTTCGTTCACCACAGGGTCTGGCTGTGTAGTGTAATTCATTACTCTCAGAGGAGATAACTCTGACAAGTGTCTTTTACACCTTATGAGATTATTGAAGAGTTCAAACCCTGAGTATAGATTAATCCATATGAATAATGTTGAATAATCATTTATTTTCCTATAGGTCCCATCCAATAGTTTTTAGGGCACTTGCCAAAAATCTCAGCCAATATCTTTTGCCTTTGAACTGTAGTAAAATTTTGTTTATGATGACACTTAGGCTGCATACATAGATAGTCACTGGTGACAGCAACACAAAGGGAACTGGAGTTGCTCTTTTACAGCAAACACCATTCAATGATGTGTTCTTAGTGAAGAAGCTCTGAAGTGATGGCAACCTGGCTGTTAAGTGATGAAGAAAGTAGAGTTGCTCTGGTCCATGACATGGTGTAATTTTTTCTCAATTTCTTATTTGCAACCAGTATTTGGGGTTAAGTATTGCATAGAGGAGTGAAAATTCTGTATTTTGATAAAAATTTATTTTTGATATTTTTTGGTTTTTGGTTTTGTAGGCTTACTGTAATTATGGAAATTGTACTATTCAGAAACAAATTTCTGGATAATTTTTAAAATTTTGTGCTCCATTAGACCAACTATGTTTACCATGTAGGGGTGTACACTGAATTGGCTTTTCAATTAACATTTTTTGCAGCTTCTTTCTAAAAAATATACATAAGAACAGTATCCTCCAGTGATGATGCATGACATACCAATGACTATTATCTAACAATTGGCAGAATGACACTGGTCTGCGCATGTGCTAGTCGCTGGCGGAAAATAGCTTCACCTATCATTTCTGACTTTGGTCTGTAATGTTGCTTGTTTGTTGCTGTTCTTATTATGAAACATATATAAGCCTTCGGCTCAATTAAAAATATTTATGCAGCATGGTGGGGGAAGCATCAAACGTAATTTAGTGAATGAGTACTACCTGCAGATTACTTTACTAATTTGTTGAATACTAGCTTTAAAATAACAACTTAATATGAATGATCTAGTAAACTATAATGCTTTTCATAGTTGATGAGTTCTGGTGTTCCATGCGTTTAGACCAATCAGAACATTTGCTAGCATTGTCAGATTGTACAAATGTATCAGCCTGACAAACTCTATGTGCATTTGCATATAAGAGCCACAGTAGTTAACTCGTGTCTTGCATCTCATACTGAACATGTTGATTATAGAGCACGTTAGTGTTCAATACTTTATAATCGACTGGTTATATGTTCATAGGTAATAGTTGTTATTGAAATATAAAAAAAAAAATAGCTGACAAAATAAATATAACAGCTAAATACAGAGCAAGTATTGGTAACGTGCTGGCATTGGCTAGCTATGAAGTGGGCAGGGGGCAATATGTACGTTCAGAGCTCATCAGCTTCGAAAAATAGTAAGTTATATAGTTATTATTGACAAGCAACTTATTCACATCAACTCCAATTTGTGGTTCATTGCTGTCACTACTTGCTCTATGTATGTATGCAGCCAAATATTAAACTATTTTATCTTTAAACTGTTAAGTTTCGTAAATTTAATATCTGTGGAGTTAGAATTGCTATTGTAAATGAAAAATTGCTATGAAAATTATGTACTGCATCTTTTTATCAGTAGCAAATTCCAATCAATAAAGGAGAATTTTGGTTTTCATCCTGTGTTTTATCTTTTAAAAAATATAAAAATATTTCGCCGGGAAAATCTAAACTTACTGAAAATACTTCCGTTCGGAATTTTATAACGTGAAATAAAAAAAATAGTAGTATGTTTTAGAACGGTAGTTTTAGTAATAATAGGCGCATCATAAGAACGTTTTTTAGTGGGAATAAATAGGTGTATAGGCCTATTATTACTATTATACGTACTTGGTACGATTGAACGAGCAAGAGCGAGAAGGCTTTATTGAAGCGGGCGGCCGACACACAATATAATGGATCAAATATGTATGGTGGGATTTAATTTTAGTTAGTTGGTTCACCCTGGGGAGATGAGCCCTGACTGGGCTGGGGTTTTGTAAGGTGTAGAGATCTTTCTGTTGTGCCCTATTGAACAGATCTCAATTCTAGTCACGTCGTAAATCAAAATTGAAGTGGGCAGAATCATCTTTAGCCCATCCATCTTATGTTCAAAATGGGTCGGTCGTTCTTTCGTACACAACTGAATCGTTAGCTGTATAAACCGCCAAACTGCCGCTTTTACTAATATAAAAGGTAAAATATAAAAAGAATACAAATTTATAAACCTAAGGACTTAGTATCGATCATCGGATTATAATTTCAAAACTGAAGTATTCTGTTGTTCGCTATCGATTTGCAGTTTCAAAACGCATTAGGCCTACTAAAAAATAATGGTCTTGTTGATGTTTTTTTGATATAAAGCTTTTTAAAATTTTCAGAGAAGTCATTTAAAATTCTATGTTGAACAATAACAGATATTTCAGTTTGCCTTTGTTACACAATGTGTGGAATCGACTGATGAGTTTGCTGGGACCGAAATCATCATTTCAGAACCATTCTCCTATTTGCTTTAGTTTCCTCTATACTTTTTTTAATTTATTTATTTTACATCGCATCAATTACTTGGTTATTAGCAACTACGGCGGAGTATGTAACATTAGGCCTAACTGTGGGATTTCACACGTGAAAATTTCCAGTCCCTGGCCGGGAATCGAACCCGAGATCTCCGCGTGGCAGGCCAATGCGCTAACCACTAACCTACGGAAGCCTATATTTAATTTCTAAAAAAAGCTGGGGAATAGTTTTGAAAATTACTCATTTTTAATAAGTTTTTACTTTCTCTTGCCTATATGAATATATAGGAAGGAAAGTATTGTTTTCATGTCGATTTTTCGAAATCGAGTTTTCACCGGATCTATATGTTTTCAGACCCCCTGAACCCAAAAAACATGTTTTTAGCGATTGGTCTGAGTGTGTGTATGTGTGTGTGTGTGTGTGTGTGTGAACAGAATATCTCAAGAATGGAACATCGTACGAATTTGAAACTTAAAACTTAAGTTACATACCACTACCGGACCCGACACGAACATTTTCATCAAAATCGGTCAACCGGAAGTAGTAGTTTATTCGTATAATTTTTCACTTTTTGCGATTTTTTCAAAAACTGGTCCTACAATTTTTTTAAAAATCGCCTGGATTACTCAATTTTTTATTCTCTACAAGATAGGGTCATGTTTACTGAAATTCTGGTTGAGGCTGTTTTCACGTAAAAACATAGTTCTTTTAAGATTACGGCTTTGATATGTAATTTAGCGCAAAAATTTTTATAATAAAAGTTGTAGAGAATTTAAAATTCTACAACTTTTATTTCAGACATTTTTTTTGTATAACGCTTAGTTTAGAAGTAATTAGCGATTTTCTGTTTTTTTCTCACGAAAACGTGTGAAAAATTGATTTTTTTAAGATTTCGGCCTTAGATTACATTTTACGACAAAACTGTATATAATAAATTTTATAGGAAATAAAAAGATCTACAACTTTTATTTCAAGCATTTTTCTCTACAGAGCCTAGTTGAGCGTGAAAGATTGATTTTCCGTATTTTTAGGCCAAACTGAGGTTGATTTTCATTTTGCGTGTTTCTCTCATGATTGAAATAAGGTTATGATTTTGAGGTTAGTTTTTTATTTATTTCTAATGTTTTATTACTATTGTAAGGTTTATTGTTAATTATTTGCATTGGCAAGAGAAAGTCGTGTGAGTGTTTCACACCAGATTTTTTATTTTGTTTAATTAGTATCAGATGGAAGGTGTAAATTTAATACGACCGGCTTGCATACGGCCAACAACTCCGCAAATCTAATGAGATGCAAGAAAGTGGATATTAACGTCTAAGCAGTACGATCCGTTACGGTAAATTAACGTGATATTAAAACTGACGACAAAATACTGTTATAAAAAAATAAATACAAAATTCTGATCCACCTAACCCCTCTGACACGCTCGAAACGAACCGGGCGAGTCTATTTTTATATGGGTCGCTAAGCTTTCTGAAAAGCATCTACTTTCCACTGTGCAAATAATAACAACTTCACTTCATTACTACAGAGTCTGGCTGAATAATTAAATTCATAACTCTCAGAGGAAATAACTCTGACTAGTGTCTTTTACACCTCTATCTCTTCGGTTCTTAAATGTTTTTTTGTAGCCCTGGAACTAGCATATTGAATGCAAATAATTTAACCCATCAACTGACTGATATGGACAAAAAAAAGTATAGTAGTGTACTTCATAGAATTTTTCCGTCCAGATTACAGCACCTAGAGTAAAACATACGGATAAAAACACATTATGTATTGAAAAACACCGGTGATTATTAATTCGAATTATTCATCTTTCATTCCATTTTTTAAATAACGAGATGTAATTTTTTAAATCACTTGAGTGTTCAGAACTAGGCCTATTTTATATGAAATACGAATTAAAAAGAAACTTATTTTCTCAAAAATTATACTTATAAGCAGGTATTAATTTTGACACATTTAAATCTCTACTGCACGGAATATGTGTGCGTTTACACGTTACTTTAATTCAGAGAACGAATACTGAAGAACAACGTAAAGTTGGCAGATCTGCCAGCTGTTAAGCTGCACAAGAGTAAAAACGAAACGAATGGAAACCATGTCTAGCTGCCGAGCTTAAGCGGATTATTACAAAAAGGAAGTTGAGTATTTTGTCGACAAGCAAAAGGATTGTCTCTCGCCCTCGCTCCCTCTCTTACATATAGCCTACAGTATTATTTATCTTACTTGTTATCCTAGATTATATAAACGTACTCTATAATATAAAATGTGGCAAGTCTTTTCGAATCTGCTCGACTTATCTTCTTTTTATATGGCGATTGAACTGAAATTTTTATGAACTCAGATGAAAGTAAACAAATTCTGTTTATGCCTGCTGTAATAGGTAATTTCTGGTTCTTCTTAATAAAATCCTTTTATGGCCTACTTTTAACAGTGGTTGAATGCAAATAATAAAAAATCAACGTAAAATCAACTAAGAGGTTATATCCCTAGTCCTTCAGAATTTTTTTGAAAAACCCAATGTTTTTCTGAATTTTTGTAGATAAATATTTTGAAAAAATAGTGTATTTGCTTATTAATAACATTTTGTATTAATAAGTAATAATAAAAATTGATAAATAAATAAAACCGGCAGCATGTCATAGGAAATATACAATTTTGTGATAATTTTGATTTGTATACCTCAATGTCTAGCTTAAAAATTGAATTACAATATTGATGCAGTTTGTTTTATTTAAATTTTCGTTAAATTCTCTACAAGTTGTGTAAGGTACGTAGAGGTAATAGTAATGTAGTGAATTTAACACAATATAATATGAAGCACGAAAAGCCGTACACTATTTAGTCGAAATAATTTTTCAGTCTTAGTTACCAAAAATTTTTAAAAATTTACCATTTTTCTCAAATCATAATTTTCTGTCCACACAACCGATTTACAATATTAAAACAAAATACAGCGAATTTCGTTTTCTAGGGCTCTTTGTAAGCAAACGGCAATACTATGTGTTTGGATCGCAAAAAATTATTTTGTATGCTGATCAAGACCGACCGGGTTGGTCTAGAGATAAAACCATCGCCGCGTTTAATCAGCTGTTTATCAGTTGATTTTCGGAGACGAAGGTTCCTAGTTCAAATCCTGGTAAAAGTAATTAATTACTTTTATACGAATTTAAATACATGACAGTGGTTACCGGTGTATAGCCTGATTTTCGTAAGGAGAGCGCTAGGCAAAACTTGCGTCTGCATTAGTATAGTCTTGTATGTACTGCAATAGTGCAGCGTATATTATCAACAATGGAACAGCATCCCTACAAAGTACTATTGCAGTTATACAGTTATACAGTGAAGTGTATACAGTTGAAGTTATACAGTGGGTGTTGTCAATTTTCAACAACGCTCTGACTGTACATCTTACTGTAAGTCGGAGGGGTATGCGGGGTCAAAGTTATGTATGCGCATGCGTAGTCCAGTGCTCACACCAATTGGCTTGGCCTTTACTTTGATGGTTGGGATTTAATTAATCATACTCTCTCAGGACTAGTCGGCCTGGGTATGTACAAGACTACACGTCACACATATCATCCTCATCTCATTGGGTCATGAGAGTTGCTTATTTCTCTGAATTGAACAGATTGCAACGTACACACATTAGAGATTAAAGTACTGTAAGTTGGTCAAAAGGTTTGCTTATTGTTACAGAAATATTTGTTTAAAATTTTGAAGGTAAACAAAATGCTGCAACCATATGAGGTTATATCGTGACAAATTAATGAATAAATTTATCTGTTGGTGAGTACAGGTTGCATAAAAATGATTATAACCTTACTTAAATGATAAAACAAGTAATGTACAATTTAATTAAAATTATTTAGCAACCCTGAGATAAAATATTTTGATTATATTCAATCCACTTAAATTTCAAATTGTTGCATACTCCTGATTCACAAACTTAACCTATTTCTTCTAATATTCTAGTGTAGTAAACTCCTGTTTATCTGTTTGATTTTGTCATTTTGTTTGTTTGTTAGTATTATTAAGTCATACAGGCCTACTATTCCTTATTTTTCATTAAAGAAGGTTAAATTTTAACAGAATTCTAACAAGTGTCTTTTAATTCGTTCAATATTTTACATTTGCTTTACAATTAACTCGGCTGTAGTCGAACGGGCGTTACTACGGGAGGTGCTCTAATATGTAATCTTTCCTATAATGTGACGTCAATTTAATGTAGGTTAGCCAAAAGATAAAGGTAAGGAATAAAAATAAAATTTTAAAACAAATTTTATTCATGATTTAATGAAGAGAATACCTATGTACTTCAAGCAAAAAAGAATTATTTTCACTAATCTGCAATAAAAAAAAGTGTGATAAAGGTAGACTCCCCACTTAATGTCAAATAATATTCAATTTGGTTCGAACATAAACAAAACTTTAAATTGCCTTTGAATTATAGACAGGTCCAAATGAATAAAGTATTGATTAAATTTTTAATCAACGTAAATAAATGAAGCTACTCAACAAAAAACTATGAAAAAATGAATGCAACTTTATTATTTTTGGAGAGACTGTACCTAATTAATTAAAATAATTTAATTATCCATACCTTTCAAATACAATAATAACCTCTACATTAAACTTTTTACATACCAAAAAAAATCTCAACCAGAGCGGCTAAAAAAATTGATAAAACAAGCATATTACATTAAATCGCACTACAGAAATTAGATCGGTGTGTTTTAAATTTGAAAAAATTAAACCTTTATCAGTTAAGCGGTTTTACAGTGTTTTTTTTATTGATTTTGAAGTACAAATTTTACGTTTATGTTTTTTCAAATATGTAATTGAAAATAAATAAAATATTGTGCCGATTATTGCGGGTTCTTTTGGGGTCGGATAGTTTATAAATAATAAAAATTCCTTCTAAATTTATAGAAATTGTTTATTACAAATTAATTACTTACCTTAATTACGACGGTTATAACTACTAGTAAATGACAGTATTCACAGTATTCTTAATACACGTCAATACAACCATAATTAAAAATCTTGAATTTTGTCGATTTGTCATTTCTTAAGGGTTCAGGCAAGGCCGCACTACACTACAGGCCGGAGTGCCCCCCACCACTCGCCGCTGCCACGTCACGCTATGAGGTGGACATTTCTCCTCCTTGCCTCGTCTCTTATTGCGCCCAGTGATCTAGTTAGTCCGCAAAGAAGCTTAATATGTCTGTTTGTTCGACATAATTCTTAATTTAGTTTCTTCTAAATAATTCTAAATTTGTAGCACTTCTAATATTTTAGAAATAGTTTTAAAATGGTGGAAAATTGTAAATGTAAAGCATAGTTTTAAGTAGGTATGTCAAATTTTAGGACGATTATTATAAGCCTATTGTGACTACTACAGACGAAAGCTATGTATTTTTGCAACGTTTTTGTAATTGGTTAGAGTCATGGAATAATCTTGAATTCCAGGGAGAGAAAGCAAATTCCCGGAGAGGGAAATTGTCCAACAAAACACATGTGGCTTTACTTCATACACCCTCTACTTTTCTTGAAATAATAAAGTATTTGATAGGTGACTTGAAATTTTCATACGTGTTATTAGGTAAATTTCAAACAGATAGTTTAGAGGCAAGATTCTGTCAATACAGGCAAATGAGTGGGGCCTGCTACCAAATTCCAGTGAAACAAGTTTTGCAATCGGAGAACAAGTTAAGAGCTTTCAGTTTAATTAAGCTGTACTCTTCCAAAAATGTTGAGGTTCATATATCTGACATACTGCTATAAAAGTGACAACGATTGTGAAAAAAATGACTCAGATGAACATGTAGTTAATGTTATAGACGATTAGACGTAGACCTAGAGGAAGTTGAACTTTCTGATAACGATAGATTAGGTTTAGTGTACACAGCCGGTTATGTAGCTCACGTAGCTTTAAAGCACAATACTTGTACGTCCTGTTATGCCTCTTTGACTCTCAAAGGTACTGAATCAAATATTGTGCCTCAATGCAAAAACTATTATTTTAACATAATTAATAGAGGTGGTTTAAAGTATCCATCAGATGAGTTATTCGAGATAATAGTAATCGCTTTCAGAGTGTTAAGACTGTTATTTCTGATAGATACGAAAGCGATTTCTTGTGTGCTTCATATCAAAGAAAGGTTTTTATTAAAACTATAAATGAATTTATTGACCAGGGACATATAATGGGCAGAATTTGTAGTGAATGTGGACTCCCTTATAAAAAACTTACTAATAAGTGTTTGTTTTCATTTAGTCATATTTTACTTAACAACTATTCTAAAAGTATCACTGACTGTATGTCGAAGCAAAGAAAAGACGTAAATGACAAAATAAAGAAGGCAACAAAAAGAAAATCTGATAAATTAAGTTCTATTAGTAATCCTAAGAAAGCTACAAAAAAAGCTAAGACATTAAGCTCTATTACTCATCCAACGAAAATGTTGTATATTATACTATTGTGACTAAAAAACTATATTAATACAAAATATAGGCCTACGATGTTTTATTTAGACCCAGATTCCGTGACTCATGAATATATAGTATGTAAAACTGTAATAATTTTAAAACAGTAATGTATGAAATCAAATTTTATTCTTTGACTTTAGTAATATTTAAAGAATTATTTGTAGTGGTTTATAACATTGTTTGTAAATTAAAAAGACAATACAGTTTTAACATTGCATAATCAGCTTAAGGATTTGTCAAAAAAAAATAATTACCTATACCAAGTTGTTTACTGATTAATGCAGAATAATAAAATATATAGCTTGTATTGATAAACTTTAATCAGTGGGGCAGGGCGCAATAGTTTTGAGCGCGGTACACTGAATCACCATAACAGCCTGTTGTGAGAGTGGCCGGCAGCCCACCTCATGCCGTGACGTCACAGCATGGGCACTCCGGCCTGTAGTGTAGTGTGGCCTTGGCAGGGCGCAATAGTTTTGAGCGCGGTACACTGAATCACCATAACAGCCTGTTGTGAGAGTGGCCGGCAGCCCACCTCATGCCGTGACGTCACAGCATGGGCACTCCGGCCTGTAGTGTAGTGTGGCCT
Source organism: Catonia carolina (assembly GCA_035578175.1). Taxonomy (NCBI): domain Eukaryota; kingdom Metazoa; phylum Arthropoda; class Insecta; order Hemiptera; family Achilidae; genus Catonia; species Catonia carolina. Next base: position 49,065,797 of record JAQMRL010000001.1, read on the forward strand.
TGGTTCAGGCCTTCATTCATTAAAAAAATAACAGAAAAGATGTATCATCTAACGAGCCTGATCCGAATTTCTATACTCAGAACCTGTTGCATTACGATTTTTTTATATTTATTTATTTTAACTAATTTTGGACTAACGAATTTTATTTCCTAAACTACTTAATAATTAAAACTTATAAGAAAAAACCCAATAGCTACTCATATTTTCTAGCTATTATAATTATCATAAGATATAACTCTAAAGTTACTCTCCTTTTAAATATTAGTATTTACCTATTGCTATTCTTATTTTCTGCGTACCATTTACCTAAAAGTAGCTCAATAGCTACTCTTACTTATAATATATAGCTTCAAACATAAAACACTCAGAATTAGACAAAAATTATAAAAATTGATTGATGAAATTCATATAATACTTTTAGAAACAACATTATAATCTTATTTTCTAAATACCGATTCTCTTATTTTCAAATATAAATACGCTTTCTAAAATATAATACTATACTTATTTTCTTAAACAAAACAAATTAATAATTTTAATTCAAAACAATTACTTAAACTGAGGTACACGATAATTATGATGAATTGATATTTATTACAAGATAATAATATACTATGATATTCTAAAATGAAATAGGTACGTTTATTTTCCAAAATAATATACTCTTTTTTTGAATTAAACAAGGCGAAGATTTACTTATGCTTTAAACTTCTTCAGAGGTTTTAATTGTCGTGGTGTTGCAGCGCCTAAACATCACATGCCGTAGAGATCTGTTTTCATGGCTCCTTGAAAATCTCTTCTCTTCATCATCCATCGTTTCGATGTTCAGATCCCGATAGAGAAATCATTCTGAAATTGCATAACACATGATTCATTTTTATGAAGGCTGCCTTCACCATCCTATTCTTATCATTATTATCCTATTTCATTATTTTGTAACAGTAAAAAATTATTTCATTTTATTCTGTGTTGTGATTATTTGTTCCATTCACCATTTCACCATTCCTAACAGTGCTCTTATTTCGTGTGACTTCTAAGGGTAACTACTACAAAATTTGAAACTTCAAAATTCAAGCCAAAAAGTAAAGGGAAATAGGATTTACCTCCTATAACTCATAACGTCTATCAGCTGTTCATTGAAAGTATTGTTTAATTGTTAGCTACTTGTGATTGTGTTTAAAAGTCTGTTAAAAATGAGTTCTCCTTCATCTGATTGCACCAAGGAAGAAATGCGAGGTGTGATACGTTTCCTCAATTTATTCAAGAAGGTATAAAACCAACAGAGATTATTCGTCAAGTGCAGCAGCAATACGGTTTCAGTTGTTTGAGTGGAAGCAAGATATGCGAACGGATTGAACGATTTAAAAGTGATAGGATTTTTCTGTGTGATGACCAGTAGTCTGGTAGGCTTTCCACTTTAAAGACAGTAACCAACTGAATCTCAATAACCGATGAATTACAGTTGATGGCATTGCAAGTGAGTTGAATGTAAGCTATGGAAATAGCATATTAAATCAACCATGAGTCTTTAAACTTCAAAAAGTCTGTGCTCGCTGGGTTCCACGCCAATTGACCAGCATTCACAAAGAAAATTGTTTGAAACTTTCCCAGAAGCATTTGGAACGTTACGAAGAAGAAGGAGACTCAATTATAAAGTGAATAATAACCGTTGATGAGACACGGGTTCATTGCTTTGAATCAGAGAATAACCGGCAAAGTTTAGTGTGGAAACATCCTTCATCTCCCGCAGCAAACAAGTTCAAAACTATGATGTCTGCAGGAAAGGTTATTATGACGATATTCTGGAATATGGAAGGTCCAATTTTGGTTGACTTCAAACCTAAAGGTTAAACAATAGTGACAGCCACTGTGAGCTACTGTGTTTATTGAAGTCAAAATTAAGATCAAAAGGCGTGGTAAACTTTCGAAAAGCGTGATTTTTCCACAGAATAATGCTCGTCCTCATAGGAAAAACACAATCCTGTGCCTTCAAAATCTCGGTTTTCAGCAACTGGACCACTCGCCATATAGTCCAGGACCTGGCTCCAAGCGATTTTCATCTTTTTGGCCCATTAAAAGAGGAGTTGTGAGGGAATCGTTATAAATCTAACGAAGAGACCATTGAAGCGGTGGAAAATTTTCTGAACACCAGACCGAAAACTTCTTCCAGGAAGGAATGCTCTTCCAGGATTCAAATGCTCGTTAGAAGATGAACTAAGTTCATAGAAGTAGGAGGGTATTATTTTGAAAAGTAATGCTAGTATCATTTATGTAAGTACAATAAATATATAGATTCTTTCAATTTCCCTTTACTTTTTGACTTACCCTCGTACGACTACAAGTTATAACTAACATTATAACTGAAAAACATACAAATTATAACTACTATAAAATTTAAAAATATGGTAACTTCTGCAAAACATTGGCTTTTCTAATCTTTTCTTATCATTAAATTAATGATAAGCATATTCGGGAAGACTACATGGTCAATGAAAGAAATTATTGAAGCTCAACTGATACTCAGTGTTTCTAATGATGTAACTTCTTCTTCTTCTTCAAGTGCCGTCTCCGCATCGGAGGTTGGCGATCATCATTGCTATTCTAACTTTCGAAACAGCTGCTCGGAACAGTGACGTGGAGTTGAGACCAAACCAATCTCTCAAATTCTTCAGCCAGGACGCTTTCCTTCTGCCCAGCCGGCGCTTTCCTGCTATCTTTCCTTCTAATGATGTAACTTACAAGATGTAAATTTGATGCAGTTAAATGAAGTAAAATGATAATAATTTCTCTTCAGCGCCGTCGCAAATGACGAAATATTTGATGCATACTTTACAGGAAATATAAATCTTCATTTTTCAAATTACAAGGGTATTACTGTACATATGCTTAATCTTAATCTTTAAACACGGTGGGTATTTTTCTTAAGGCATCTCACAAATTTTTACCTTCGCTATATAACTTAAAAAAATAATATGCAAGTTAGAAAATGAAAATAATAACTCTGTTCAGCTTTGTTTAACCTTTACGATAAATTTTCTTACAAAAAAAGAGTAATACAAGTTGCGATGGTTACAACACAAGGTTAGGGGCGTTTTTATATAAAAGTTCCAGGGTTTTGTTTCTTGCACTATTCGGCGTATAACTTACTTTATATAGGCTTTTCTGTGAGTAAACTTACGGTATTATTTTCTTCTATATATTTCTCTCTCTCTTTAATAAAGGTACTAATGCACAACTACCTATCAAACAGTTTTCATGTTTATGTGTTTATTTTATATATTAAGTACAATATAAAACCGTTCTTTCAGTCATCAAAAAGTATTTTAAAAACTTCATAAGTAAGTACTTTCGTGAGCGTACCCTATTTAAGGTACTAATTTCACCGTTTATATAGAAAATTACAACGACGTTCTTAAATTCAAAATATATTCGAGGAAGGTATTTTTATTTCCAATTCTGCTTTACTGCTAAAAGAAGATAATTCTCGTCGTATTATTTTCAAAATATCAACAATAAAATTTCCGCTTCCATTTCTTTGAACAATTAAACTTATCTGACTGTTACTGAGTTTGTCAAATTTATGTACGGTTATAAGAGAAAAGTAAACAAACTTGTAAAAATTATGGCTTGTTAGAATCGTGACAACCACAGTAATTTTTTATACTGTGTATATTTTTTAATACAGTGAAAATTTTAATGAAAATGATAATAACGCCTCCGTGCGAACGGAAAGAGAGACGACTCGTAAAATAAACTTATGAAACGTTACAAAGTGTTTCATTCCGTTTTTTTGGTAGACCGATTTTATCACTTGTTAAATAACTACAATTATTAAAAAAGAAACAAATTATGTATGTCTAACCTTAAAATATTTTATTTTCTTACAAGCAAACGCAACTAAGTAGATAAATTTGAAAACCTTACATGTCCGATTTTGAAAAAGATTAATTAGGTAGTGGATTATTAGTCCATTCATAATAACCCAAGCAGAAACTCACATGTCCTCTGGGACATGTGAGTTTCAATTAATTATATATTAAGAAAATATATTATTAATTAAATAATAATTATTCGATTTTATTATTTTGTAAAAGTAATAAATTATTTCTTTTATTCTATGTTGTAACTACTTGTTCCATTTTCCATTTCACAATTTCTAACAGTGCTCTTATTTCGGGTGATTTCTAAGGGTAACCTAAAAACAATTGAATTTACAATTTAAAAATAAAAATAAATATATATGTCTAACGTTAAAATATGTTATTGTCTAGTAAGTCAAACGCAACTATGTAGATAAATTTTAAAATATTCGTAGGTTTCAAGTCAACAGTAACCACACGTGCTAAATAAAAAAACTGTGCATTTGATTTATTTTGAAGAAGACACCAACCCAAAGCTTTCAAAATTATTCAGGAAGCCCGGAGCAAAGATTTGAAGAAGAAGAAGAAAGCTTTTGTGGTTGAACGTCAGCCAAACCGTAGAAATCAGTTGTTCATTTCCCAAACCAATGTCGGTATATTACAGTACCTATTATATTGATCATATTGTACATAGAGCATTTGATCACACCCAGGTCAGCCTTGGTTGGTGTGATCAGAATTCTACTTGTCCAGCCAACCAATCGCAGAAATCCATTTTAGTCACAAAACTTTTTATGTGACTATTTTTATTTGTCGGTAACATAAATCTCTCAGGGTCGTTGTCACGTCGTCTACCTACAAGTTTGTTACAAATAATTATAAAACATTGGTAAATACCAAACAATAATAAAATTCCAGTCTTGTTTGCTAGTATAAACATTTAGCCTAATCAATGAGAAATATAAATTAATAATGTCATATTATTTTTATTTTATTTTTATAAAAACGGATAAAAAATATTCTGTCCATAACGGGGAGGTGGAGTGTTAAATTAATTGCACTGGATCTGCTGGTTCCAGGGCTATAAAAAAAGTTATTTTTCTTAGTACATAGTCGGCCAATTATATGACTGAACTATTTAAGAACAGAAGAGGTAGAGGTGTAAATGACACTATTCAGAGTTATCTCTTCTGAGAATAATGAATTTCACTATACAGCCAAACCCTGTGGTGAATGAAAGTGTCATTTGCAGGGTGGAAAGTAAGTGCTTTTTGGAGGGCCTTGCATGCTGATTAGCACACTCTTTCAACTCAGTGAGGAAGGCATAAGTAAACCACCACACTCCTTGTTTTTAGTTGGTAAACCTCTTGAGGTTCAAACCAGCCTTTCGGCTTTTGGCCTAAACACAAAAAAATTATGCTCAACAAGACTATTTTTAAATTGACAATGAATTCAAAAATCGTGGAGACCTATGTTAATAGCTTCAACAACATCTATTGCCTTCACATCTGTGTGTTTTGATCTCATAAAAACGAATTCAGATAGCATAACCAAATTTTTTGAATCATGTCAAACAATAAAAGCCCACTTCAAAGAAAAGGATTCACCTGGAAACCATCTTATCCTATTTTGAAGAAAATACCAACCTAAACCTTCGAAAATTCAGAATTTTCGCAGCGAAAAATTTGAAGAAGAAGAAAAGCTTTTGCAATTGAACCTCAGCCAAAACGTAGAAATCAGTTGTTGCATTTTTAAAGCCAATGTCGTTATATTAAAGTATTTATAGCTCATATTGTACAGATTATAGCATTTTTTAAACAAATGTTAACTGAACAATGAGAAAAATTAAAGAAATTTAGCAATAGTCTTCATTGTACGTTAGGCCTATATAGTAGGCCTACTTCGCAGTTAGATAATCAACGAAATATATATATATATATATATATATATATATATATATATATATATATATATATATATATATATATATTTTAACAGTATAGTATTTCTTTTGCAATCAGTTAATAAATACAATAACTTTAAGCAAATATGAGAAAATCTTAGTAATGTTCTTAGCATTAAAACACAAACGACACTCAGTAGTGTGTTTGAAAAGACCAAACTGTGAAGAAACAAAAAAATATATCTATACAAAACCAAACTTGATGAACCGTGAATCAACATCCCGAAACACAAAGTGTTGAAGCTGGAGATGACAATGACGATGGTAAAGATGAAAACGACGCCAATTATGAGACGCCGATGATTAGGAGTTTAAGTAGAAAAGATAAAAAAAAATTTAAATGACTAACAAAATCGTAGAGGTAAGTCCAATGGTTTAAAGCGTTTCAGTCTGTAAGTATCTTCGCTGTTGTCCAGGAGGCTAATCGCTAATGGATTCTGATGGTCTTCTAGTTTTTGTAAATGTTTTTCGCTATGTTGTTTAATTTCTTCTTTTATGAAGGGCAGGTTTAGGTCATTGTGTAGTATTTCATTTGTTACGTACCATGGGGCTGCAGTGATCAGTCTCAGGCATTATGATTGAAAGCGCTGCAGTATTTCTATATTTGATGAACTAGCTGTACCCCATAGCTCTAACCCATACGTCCAAATTGGTTTGAGTATTACTTTGTATACGAGTACTTTATTTTCAAGGGAGAGTTGAGACCTACTGCCTAAGAGCCAGAATAATTGACGTAACTTCAGCCCAAGTTGCTTTCGTTTCGCCCATATATGACTTCTCCACGTGAGTCTTCGATCTAGATGTAAACCCAGATATTTAACTTCATCCTTCTGTGGGATTACTGTCCCGTTCAAGTTGACCACTGGACATGTTGGTTTCTTTAATGTAAATGTTACGTGCGTTGACTTATCCTCATTAATCTTCACTCTCCATTTCTTGCACCATTCGTGAATGTTGTCAAGATGGGTTTATAACTTCTCCGAGGCACATGTCGGAGAAGCGTCCGTCGCTAAAATCGCTGTGTCATCTGCGAACGTTGCCGTCATTACAGATTCATGTTCTGGAAGGTCGGCTGTATAAAGCGTATATAAGAATGGGCTCAAAATGCTGCCTTGAGGAACGCCGGAATTAAATAAGTAGAATTTGGAAAAGACATTATCATATTTAACTTGGAAGAAACGATTTAGGCCTAAAAGATAGTTTTTAAAAATCAAGAAGTATGAATATTCTAATTTAATTTTAATTTTGTATAACAGACCTAGATGCCAAACTTTATCGAACGCCTGCTGAATATCCAAGAACACAGCTGAAGTAAACTTCTTCAATTCTAAGCTCTTCTGAATAAGTTTGACTAGTCTGTGGACTTGTTCTACAGCCGAGTGTCGTTCACGAAACCCAAATTGATGATCTGGAATCAGTTTAAACTCTTCTATAAAAGGTTTTAAACGATTTAACAGCATTTTCTCAAATACCTTAGAGGTAATTGGAAGCAGGCTAATTGGTCTATAAGAGCTCGGTCGTAAAGGATCCTTGCCTGGTTTAAGGATCATAATCACCTGGGCATATTTCCATTGAGCAGGAAAGCATTCGATACGTATAATAGCATTAAAAATCGCTGTAAGTAACAAGAACGCTTTTTTAGGCAGTTGTTTCAAGATTTCGCCTTTTATTAAGTCGTATCCTGGTGCTTTCTTCCGGTTAAGATTATTTTTGATAGTCCTCCCAATTTCTGCAGGGCTGAATGGTTTGATGGGTGGAGACATCTGGAAGGGCGCCTCTAGATATTCCATAATTTCGTCAGTAAGATTTTGATCATGAAGTTCGTTCGGCTTGAAGACTTCCACAAGATGCCTAGCAAATATATCGGCCTTTTCTGCTGGAGTTCTTGCCCAGTTTCCGTCTCCGGTATTTAGTGGTGGAACCATCTTCTTTTGTTGTTTCAAAAATTTTTTAGCCTTCCAGAGTGAGTAATCAGATGCACTGGACGGAGAAAGATTAGATAGTTTCTCTTGGAAGGAGGCGTTCTTAATTTCGGAAAGCAACTCTTTTAGTCTTCTCGATGCTCTATTAAATCGTCTTTTATCGTCTGGATGTTTAGTGTTATGCCAAATGCGTCTCAGTCGTCATTTTTCAGCAATTCTTTCCCGGACGTTTTCAGGATAAAACTGCTATATATATAATATATAAAACGAGATATATAATTTATTTTTTATCTAAACTTTATTCATTACTGCATAGTACTTCCATATCAATTATTAAAAAATATTTACTTTTATCAACATAATACCGAAAGACTCTGACGATTTCTTACTGGTTTCCTACACACGACTACCGGTTATTCTTATATTCACATTCCTGGATCACTGTCACCGGTTGGTGTTCTCCTTTTTAATTAATATTTTAATACTTAGTATTTTAATTAATTAATATTAATTAAAGTATTTTAGTATTAATATTAATATTAGTACTCAGTATTTTTAATTGATATTGTAACACTTTAGTTTTTTTTAGTTGTTATTGTACAGTTGTCTTATAACCGTGCATACTACTACTACTACTACTACTTTGGTTAAGAAGGGTTAGGTTTCAAGTCAACAGCAACCACGAGTAGCAAAACGTGCTAAAGAAAATAACTGTACATTTTTAATCTATTCTCTCTGTAAGATTGTATAACATTCACGTTTTTGATACCTGAATTTGTAGTAGGGCCTACCTTACATAATTTCAAATGCCATAGTATCATTTTATGGTAAAGATTATTATTTTAATTTTAAAATAAATTTTTGGATATCAATAAAAATAAGAATTCCGAAATGACAAAAATTTATTAAATTTTATTGTTACCTAGTTTTTATTAATCCTTTGATTTAAAGGTAATAGACTTGGATATTATCATTGTATTTATTGGACTATTTGGTCCTGAAACAACATATTCAAATAATTTAAAAAGGTTTTTTTAACTAAGTTTATTTAATTTCACAACTGTACAATAACAACCAGAAAATTATTACAATATTAATTTAAAATATGGTATTAGCTAAGAGGAGAACGCCACTCGGTTACAGTGTTCCAGGAAATTAAAATTTTGTTATATATTAATTTTTAAGTAAATTTTTCTAGCAAAATTAATACAGTAGATTTAATTTAGTATCTTTTTCATCGGCGTTTCAGTTGTCTTTGGGTGATTGCAGATAAATCGGGACAATTTAGATTTCTTACTTAAGAATTTTTATGATTCTGAAGTCTGTCTCTAAGTCTGCAACTTAAATTTTATATTGTGTATTTATAACACGTACAAAAAATAGTGAATCTCATTTTCATCCCATTGGAAACAAAAAGCACCTTTAGTTCTAAATTCATTATCTATGGTAATGCTAAGTGCTATTTCGTAGCCATATAGTTTCATGGGAAAGTAAAGTTTGTGAGGTACACCTTAAGGAAGTGTTTGAAAAACCTCTGGAAAAATAATTGCAATAAACACAATTAACTAAAAACTGGAAAGATTACTGAACAATTGGATTGGCTGTGTTTGAACTGGCAAGGAGTTCCATTAAGGTGTGGAACATATCATTGTGGGCTTTAACGCCTAGTTTGACTAACTGCTCCAGCTTGCTCCCGCCTTCCAGCGGTGCCACGTGTACAATAACATTATAAGAGTAATGTAAGATTATGCAATAGAATAAATAAACAAAGTAAATTACGTAATGAACTGAAAATCGGAACAGAACTATGATACATTAGTATTTACGGATAAATTCTGTCGATTTAATGCGTTCGTGTGCTTGTATGGGTGACGTAATAGTACAAATAGCACATAGAAAATGTGATACGGCAATACTGTCACTAATACTTCACCAACCTCAAGTTTCTTAAGCTCAAAATGATATGATGCATAGTATAGCTAATACTGTATAAGCAAAAACAAATGTAAAGCAACTTTCGTTCACAAGCATTTTTACCTGAGGTTTAAAATGAAACTTCCAACAAGGCTATCAATTTAAAATATGAGTAATTATTTTAATAAGTGTACAAGGCAAAGTGCAATTTACTAGAGAATAATATAAATTGTTCAGTAATGAAATAAAAAAAAATTACGAGCACCAGTCATCAGTTTAAAAGTGTTAGAAAACATTTGTAACATTTGCAGAAGCTATTGATGTATGACTGCTCGTTCAGTTAGAATATAACTCAATTACGTATTTTAAAAAAACTGTTGAAAGTTTCACAGTTTTCTGAAACTACTAAAATAGAAAATATAATTATTTACTTTGCGCTTACGGTCTTAATTTAAAACTTATTGAATTGCTCTCAATAGTTAAAATTTACATAATTGAAATACGAACGAATTACTCTGGAGATCTTACGCCCCTTGAGTAAAACTTTGTTTCTCTCAAATACCTAAAACATGAATAGAAATGAAATTTTACACAATCAAATAGTTTTTCATCAAGCTGGATCTCTTACAGTTTCTACAATTGAATTATCATGCAATTAGGCCTACTATTGAAAATTTAGAAAATTAAATTTTGTAGGTTTATTATTTTCAATGTTTATATTTTCCAGATAGCCTTCTCATAAAACTTAAATAAATAATTGAATAATATACAGAATTGTAGCCAACTTTTAGAGAAATAAATTTTCTTTATAGGCTAATGTTACCTCTTATTTTTTATACCTCAGATATTTAATTTGTGTTTTTCTTCAATTGATTATTTACATTTTATCAAATAATTATAAAAATGAAAGAATGTAAACTATTAAAAAAGTTAGCAAACTCATTTTGGTATAATTAGGTTTGCTAAGTTTACCAAGGAATGAGCGTTTTAATTAGGTTGAATGAGAAGAAGTAGACTAGAGGATGTGCTCTGTTCTCAAGTGCGTAAATTAGGCGCCACTAAGTGATACTTGAGACGTACTCCAGATGCTGTACATGATACAATAAGGAGGACACAGCCAGCACTATAATGAACTGCTACCAGTGGGCTTTGATTTCATTTCCACTTCACGGTACTTTATTAACGAAATTATCCCTATTCATTACAATGTTAAACATTTTTGTCTAAATTCAATCTTATAAAAATCTTTAATTTTATCAAGGGTAGCGCGTCAAGAAAGAAGTCAGTTGTGTTTGAAAAACTCTATTTCATAAACTAACCAATGGAAAAATTTAAGTGATACACAGAATAAAAGTTTGTTCGTTTCTTCGCTGACTGGTATGACTGAAGTTGTTTTTACTTAAAAATTAGTAGGAGATAAGAAAGTTTATGCATAAAAGGTATCCAGTTTTTAGCTGGTTTTCTGTTTATGCGTTTTTAAAACGTATGTTACTTGGTCCATGGTTAATAAAAAAAGTAAGTTTTCACGTATGTTAAAGATCACAGTTTTCTCTATAAATTGAATATTTTAAAATAAAAATCCAATGTTCTGTTTAATTATGGCGGCCATTTAAAAACATTTCTATCTCGGCTTTACGTAAAGATAGGGAAATGATTTTTGGGCTTTAAATATTACTTAACTATAACAATAACTATAATTTTATTTAAAAATATAACCTAATTGTAATCACGAGTGAATGTCGCTAAATGAAAATCAACTTCTATTAGTCTTTAAAATAAGGAAAACACTAATTGACGCAAAACTAAATTCTGTAGAAAAAAAACTTTACTATCTTGAAAAATGCTTAAAAAATGTAATAAAAATTAAAATAAAATTTAAGATTAATCGTTTAATTATGATGCTTCGAATTGCATACGGTTTTGTCAATGTGTGCGTTTATTTTATTACTCCTGAAAACCTTCAATCAAGAAACTGTAATACAATTTTTACGATGCACACGATATTTTATGGTTTGAAAAAAAAGAATAATATTATCGACTTTTAAAAATAAGATATTTTATTTCCCGAAAGGAGTTTACCTGCTCTTTACGGGGTTATATATTTTTATAAAATTGAATTTCAGATACGATGTGAACGATATCTTAGAATTGTAGATGAAAAAGAGAGATGGACTTAACGGGAAAGCGCTCTCTTTTAAAATACCACAAACGAATGATGAGTATGACCTAAAATAAAAAACAGTAAACCACATGAAATTATTCAATTTTATTTTAAAGGAAATAATCTAAATGACGACCGTAAAACATCTACAGCTATGTTAGGTTGATGCCATGTCGTTTGATAAAGAAAGCGGACAATTTATTCTTTTCAATATATCAGAGTATAACTGCTATAAAGAATCCGGCACATTAGGTATCATTCCTAGAATAAAAACTTAAAATTGTAGTAAAACTTTTATTTATTTCGATAAAATTTAAATATGTACAGAACAAGAGCTATTTTTATATTATAATGTACAAAAAGTAAACTAATCTGGAATTTTCCACAGTCGTAGAAGCTTTCTTCGCAGCCCAGTCAGTAGACAGTCGATCCCGAAGTTGATTTTTATTGGACTAGAAATTCGATTGGTGACCAGCTGAAAACAAGAGATAACAATATCAGTAGGTGTTAATTTTTGGATTCTGGGCCCATCCTAAAAAAAATCATCAAAACAAAAATAAAATCTAATGGGTTATAGTTTATAGAAAAACTGTTTCAGTTATCAAATAAAAGTTAAAACACTGCAAGAATATTAAGCTGAAGGTTCCAAATTTCATTCTTTTTTAGGATATAGAAATTTTGGAGGCAGTTTAATACACTTCTACATTCTTTAATTGAGGTAAAACATTAGGTTTTGTAATGTATTATTATTTTAAAGTTTATTACTTTAAAGGTTATAATTATATTAAAGTTTATTTATGACTGTGCGATGCTAAGTTTTTTCATTTCTGTTTTATGGCGTGAAGATTGGACGCTTAATGATTTCATGAGTAAAAGACTTGAAGCGTTTGAGAAGTGGCTCTCCAGGAGGATGTTGAGAGTCTCCTGGGTGGATCGCGTCTCTAACGAGGAGGTATTGAGACGCATGCAGAAATCCAAAGAAGCCATGAACACCATAAAGATCAGGAAGCTCGAGTATTTGGGATATATAATGCGAAACGAGAAAAAATATGGGTTGTTGTAATCTTTATTGCAAGGAAGAGTAGCTGGACAACGTAGCGTGGGGAAAAGACGTATTTTCTGGTTGAAAATCTGAGATTGTGGTATTCGGAAACGACAATACAGCTGTTTCGATCTGCAGTGAACAAGATTCATATTGATAATATGGTGTCCAACATATGAGGAACCTAAAGAAGAAGAAGAAGAAGAAAGTATTTATACGCTTTACAGTGACCTGAAGAACCAAACGTACTAGACACAAAAACACATTTTATCCAAAAAGTTTGCAGACAAAATTATTTTAGTTCGCCAAACTCGTACGGACAGACTTCCGACAGTCCTTCCTGAAGACTAAAGAGAGTGTGGAGTATAATTTTTTTGATAGCTAGATCCAGGAGACTCTACAATGGGAGTACAGAACATTAAAGAAACGACACTAAAGCCTAATTAGTCAGTGTTTTGTTCTCATCCGGCCCGTTGGCGTAGTGGTTAGCGCAAATGGCTTCTACGCGGGGGTCCCGGGTTCGATTCCCGGTCAGGTCTAGCATTTTTTATCACTAATTTACATATATCATCATTCTCCACTGTCTGCATTTGCAGAATTGCAAAACAATCAGAAGTAAAACCAAAAAAATCAAAAAAGAAATCGGCGTTTACTTGGGTGATATTTTTAAAACAAAAAACTATTAAGAAAGGAACGTTGTGTAATAGAAAATGTATAATTAATCTAGTATTTCTGTAACGTTTTCAAATATTCAGATTCCACAACTACTTTTACAGATTGATTTTTGGGAAAAGAGAGATCTAATGAGGTCTCAAGTATTTACACATCAATAGTATCATTCACATACTGCCTGATATGCATTAAAGCTAAGAAACCAAATAGTTTTATAATTATTATTGGAAGTATTAATAGTAAGGAGAGATCTGCTTCTTCAAGCTATTTATCTCACTTGTTTACCATCATCGATTACACTTGTTGTATATTACTACAAAAAAACTAGTAAAATGAACAACGAGAAAATGCATAAACACACTGAATTCGATTAGAAACTATTAAATATATTTATATTTTATAATTAAATCACAGAACAGATTGAAATTACCGCTTTTTTCGCGGAATCCTTTTCTCTGACGAATATTTGAATATTTCTTAATTACTAATTCTAATAACTGATTGGTTGATAAAATTGATATGAAAGAACCGCTGTAGTTATGTAATATACCATCGGTGAATTTGATACGTCGCGGATGGTCATTAAATTCGAATTCAGAACAAATTATTTATTTGGTCATCTAATTTTATGGATGACCTCACATTTATCTATCACAGTGAAATTAATTATTAATTATATAAAATATACAGCATTAAAAAATTTAAAAAAAGAATAAAGTTATAAATATTCGGAGAAAAGGAAAAACCACAGAATATTTTTATCTTACAATTCTGTAAAAGAGAAAAGAGAAAATACTCGTACATACGTAGAACAAACAGTCTGAATTACGGAACCACATTAGGCTACAAATAACAAAATATAAACCGTTTCGAAAATTCGTTATATTTTGTTTTATTTTCAAGGATGCATAAGATTGTATTATGTCGAATCGTTTTACATAAAGATAAATTATAAAATAGCATAAATTAGAAAAAAATTATAATATAAGAAAAATTAATTTCCATTTCCTTGAAGATTGTGAATTAAGATTTGAGAAAAGTTTTATATTTTAATGTTGTACCTGTACAGAATGAAATTCACAAAACATAATATTACAGTTTTTCGAGAAAATTCTCTTAAAAGTATCCTACCTAAAAAAAATAAAATAAAACAAAGAAATATGAATCGGTTACAGTGATTCTGGAGAGAAACTCGTATCATCTTGAATTTATACAATAAGAAACTTTTGAACTTTGAAAACAAGTACTGTACTTTTAGAGATACTTTGCCCTAGAGACGATAACTGGAAAGAAATCAGAACGAATTATTGAATTCATAGAATTCATACGATATCTATTTTACTGCCATGAACAAAGTAATATTCAAATGTATCTTCTATCTTATGAATTTCACTTGTATACGCGTGTGAGTATTTCTTGCGCATGTAAATGTATTAAATTAAACATATCAAAAGAAGCCTTTAGACCTATTTATTTTCACCCTGTGCGAATACTTCGATGGCAATCGTAAATTAAATCTGTCCACCAAGTATTGTAACTATAAGAAGACTGCCAAGTACTCTATGTTATTTATTCCGGGTTCTTTCAGGATCTGTTAATTTAAATAACAAAACTTCTTTCTCAATTTATTACAATTATATATTTAAAAGTTAGTTACATTAATGTTACATCTATAAAAATAAGAACATCTCAATAAACTACTGAATTTATTTACGGGCTAAATTTGTTACAAACTATTTTAAATTTTAACCAAGTTATGTCACTAAAATCAACTAAAAACGAAATGTGGACATTTACAATCGAATAATTAATTAGTCATTACTTACATTCTGACAACAATTGTACAGTTTTTTCTCGTCACGAAGAATCTGTTTCAATACGCAAAGCTCAAACTGGCTGCTTTTACGTGGTACATTAAAAATAATGCTTACAGGAGTGTATTGTACGTCTACCCCGAAAAAAAATTCTTTGTTTGTTTGGGGGAGTATTATTTGTATTAATTTTAATTTTCTTGTAATATTGTTACTCGAATTTTAAATAAATAAGCGATAAATGAAACAAAAAAATATGTAATATTAAAAAAATATAATATCCCGAATAGTATCCCTTAGTTCACCGCTGTTGTTTCAAGGACATGGCTACGTTTTACAGTTTTTCTGTAATTTATTTATTCACAATTATGTATTTTTTGTCCATATGAATGTATTTATTGAAAGGAACAATTGAATTTTTTACTGCCTTGAAACGAGAAGATCGAGTTCAATTTGTTAAACATTTATTGTGGTTTTAACGATCAACCATATTGTAACTTCATTAGTAAACTTATGCAACCCCCAATACACAATATGACGGAGGATTGACAACACACACCTTGCAGGCGATTGTACTAGTTAATGCTTCTTTAAAAAATGAATGTTGTTTCTAGAGAAAAACACTAAACTTCTGTAACGTAACCTGCACTACAAAAATATAAGCCAATTCAAATAACAATTTTGTGTATTTTTAAAAAAAGTTTAATGTTTGGTAAATATTAAATTAATTTTCATTTCAATGAATAACTCTCATTGTGTTATTACAAAAAATAAATATTTTTAGTTAATTTTAGTTATGTTAAAATTAAAATTAATAAAAAACATTAATTAAAAATTAATGAATTAAACATTAATAAAAATTAAGTTAAAAATTATAATTTAATTATAAATTTTAAATATGTTTTAATTGATAAGAAAAATCTGTTATTTTCACAACATGAGGTATCGATGAAGTATTTTATCATAGTTGGTTGGTTCATTTCCAAACATGCAAAATTTATTTTGTCTGACCTTCTAAGTATCGAATACCTTCAAATATTGAATAATTTATAATTGTATTTGAAAATATACAACCGCACTCTAAACTGTTTCACTTACGAAACAATGACTCTTGAACAGAAATCAATGTCATTGTCAATTTGAGAAAATTACTTAATATTCTTAGAGCTACTAGCGTAGTTTAATGACTACAAATTAAAGCATTGTAGACATGTTATTTAACACTACTGAGAACATTTTTAAAAACACAGTGTGTTAGATTTTTGTGACAGATTCAAACCAATATTGTTATTTAAATTTGTCTCTTCCTAAAAGACAACATAAATATTTTCATTAACGGATGAAGCTATGAACACGTAAATGAACATTGTTACAATACTAATTTGTTCAATATAACGTAAACAGATTATAATGTTGCTGATTTGAACAAAAACACGTAAACTAACATTTCTAAGCAAAATTATATATTGAACGTCTTCAACTAACACATTTCTGCGCAAATTTAGTACACAATTAGTTGCCTGATTTTTATGACGAAGACTATTTTTCGAAAGTTAAATTAGTAGCTAATTGTCTTTGTTTCCAACATTTAGAACAGAACTAGAGTCTTAAAAAGTATCTCCATCTGACTTATCTGATTCGATTTTCTTTTTCAGGTGACTTTCCTCTGAGAACGTTGGCTGTCATCAAAGCCCTTGAATTTTATCGACTGCTTGTCAAAAAAGGGTAACTGATTTCACACCAAACCATTCCTAAATAGTCTTCAACGATGATGTTATACGTCAACTTGAATCAAGCTAACGTTCTACCTCTCCTTGCACGATATTTTCAGCATTCTGTACTTCTCGCCTCTAATCTGATGACAAAAGTATTTCAGTTTTTGTCGTTCCTAAGTAATAAAAATTATATTAACTTATAATATTTTATTGCAGAAACATAAACACTTTTATCTATTAAAACAAAATAGAATCGTTCTTAAACACTTTAACACTAAAAACGGTTATTGTAGGTGTTGTAGAACTATATTTGTAAATTATTTTTGGAACCAGATATTAAGATTAGACATTTTTTATTTTTCATATATCGTTTATCTTGAGAATGTCTGAAAATAAGTAAAGATTCAATTTAAGCTACAGAAATATTAATGTTGAAGAAGAACGTTCGAGAAACGCTATATTTTTGCTTGAAGGCGTGTCTTAGATAGGTGTTGACAAAGAGGAGGGGCGAGTGTATGGGAGTGAAGTGACGCACGTATGATAAAGGAGTGGGAGTCGTTTTTACTAGAACCTCCTACACACAAAAGTAGAATTCTCTAGAAAGAAAAAATAACCCACCGGGTTTGTCGAGAGGTAAAGTCGTTGCCGCGATAGCTGTGTCAGCAGTGTTAGCTGTTCAACAGCTGATTTTCGAGACAAAGGTTTCTGGTTCAAATCCTAGTAAAGGTAATTATTTTTATACGAATTTGAATGCTAGACAGTGGTTACCAGTGTACTTTAGTGGTTGGGGTTCAATAACCATTAGTCTCTCAGGAATGGTCGGCCTGGGTCTTTACAGGACTACACTTCATTTACACGTCATACATAAATTTCCATCATTCTTATCTCATTGGATCATGGGGTTGTTTATTGTTCTGTATTGAACAGATTGCAATGTACACAAATTAGGGATAAATAAATAAATAAGTCTGTCGTAATTAATGTATGTTTAGCAGAATTCAGTGGTTTATAATTTATACTTCTTATTAAGTGTGTTTTCACATTCCTGTAATTCACATTATTTATTTTCCCATATCCTTAACAATCAAGTTATAAGTCCAATGTAAAAGTTATATTGAAGTATTAAGTTAAGTATTTTCTGATACGATTTGTTGATAAGAGAACAAACTTGAGCGCTGGTTTGCCAACCTGATGAGTGGTTCACCATATTACCTTGAATTACATACAGAGTTCTGTTAGATAATAAAAAATTCTTTCAATATATTTTTTTAATGTTCTCAAAATACGAATGAAAAAACATTTAAGAATGCAAATAGAAGAAACCAAAAGTCATAAAATTGATACATTCATTACGAAAAAGAGAAAAAAATATCATTAAATGGTAGTACATGTTATTTTTAATGGCTGAATTTTTTTTGTTCGTTAAACGAGGAAAAATAAAAGAAGTGAAACTTTTAGAAAAATAAGCTTAAAAACATTAAAAGATTTTCACAAATGATTGTATTCCATGTTAAACAAAATAAAATACAGCAACTTCTCAAAGTTACGGTAAACAGAAAACTTTTCTTAGGAATGAAAAAGAAAAATGTATAAAGAGTCTAAAGTTTAAAATGTCAACTTTAAATTGGTTGCATCATTATGAGTTGCACTCATTTTATCTCTGAGTTCATTATTTTTGTTAATTTGTATACGTAGAGCATTAGAAAAATGAAATAAAAGTAAATGAAAAATTATAATTTTTAATTTAAATAAAAATAAACATAAAATAGTGATGTACTTATTAATCAAATTATTTTAATGTTTGACTTTTGTCCTTTTAATATCAATACATTTTGATGAATACTTAAGTAAATAAAATCAAATTTTTTAACCAAACGATTCTACATACACCCAACTTAGTTAAAATTAGGCTTTGCATGGAAAAATGAACTACGCTTTCTACAAGAGTTTCTATAATAGATGCGAAGTTGTTATTGTACAAATCGGAGTGGTGGGGTAAAACAGTAATTATTTAAAATTTGTAAAAAAATTCAGTTGAACTAAGACTGAATATTTTCAAAAAAATGATAGCGCACGATGTTTAATCTTCGGCTTTCGTTATCATTCGGTATGTTTAAAACATTTAGTCTGTTTACGAAGTAGTATTTTTTGGTTACTATAAATTTTCTTGATTCCAACAGTTATAAATAACTAATAATTAGATCTACTGGTATGCATTAGCATAACTATCAGTATTAGTAGTTTTTAAATCATATGCAGTTATGATGTTCAACGAGAATAATACTAGTGAATTGAGAACGATAGAAACAGACAGATAGGCGCCGTCGCTTCCCTCCGTTCTAATTTACCTCCTCCAGTTTATCAGGGTTTGCGCATTCCATAGTTCATGTACTACATTAAATCCATTAGCCAGGACTATTTCTAAGTACTATTACGTAACCAGTCAAAGATTATTTCTTAATTAGAGAACTAAACTCACGGTTTACAGTACTAAGGAAACCTTATGGGAAATATCAGTTTCTTCAAAACAGAGAAAAAACTTAAACATTTTTATTAAAACTTATGGCCCTGAGAGCTACGCAAATGATGAGCAATATATTTTAATGTTTTTCCCAAAATATATATGGCATTACAGCTATTGTTTTTTCTGCCAATTTCACTTCTCTTACTGCACGTTTATCGTTCGCTGTTATTTATTGACGTATATAGTTGTAGCAAAGTACCAATACTATAATTTAAAAATTATCAATGGAGAATTTTATAAAGGTAGCGAAAAATTTTAATTTTCTCGTTTTTTGTATTAATTTACTGTAAATGTACGATCTGTTATCATAGAACAATGAGTGATGTGTTGTAAGAGTTAATCGTGAGTGAGTACATTATCCCCATGGTATCACTCTATAGATTGTAAATTTTGTTGTCCTGTTCTTGACGTAAATGTAGAATAAGTAAAAAATGTATTAAAATAAATCTGTAGGGTGTAGTCTTCTGGGTGTCTCATGTTGTCTCGGAGATTGATGGCTTCTGGATTATGATGATTTTCAAGTCGTGCTTTTGGTAACTGGTGCAAAATTACTGTATCTCCTCGTGTACTGTGGGAGTGTTGGTGTTTAATGTGTATTATAGTATTGGGTATGCATCAAGGTGAGTCTGTGATGTTATTTAGTCCGTGATATTTTTATTTATCCAAAGAAATGATAAACTGAACATTTAAAATTTGATTTTGAACACTTTTTTACAATTTTCTTACATTTTGTAACTGTTATATTTTTCATTAATATAGTTTACTTTTAATTTAATTGTAACTCATACGAGTAAATAATTATAGTTCTTGTTTCTGTCAGCTCCAGTATAAACAAGAGTTTTCACTTTTATTCTCAATTCTGTTTAAGGATGCCTATGAAGTTATGAAAATTGTCGTTTGTATAGTGGATATCATAACAGAACAAAAAAAAAAAAAACGTTAAACATTAAAATGTATGTTTATTTTTTAAAAGCTTAAATGAATTGAAAATGCACTACAGTTAGAAATACTTCCTGTTCTTGTTTAACTAATGCAATGAATAATCCATAATTTTTACTGATCAATCTAAAAGATTTTCCTGCAGAATTATTTATTATAGACTTTGGACTGAAACTTTGAGTTATTACAAAGTTACTGTGAATTGTTTTACCCCAAAGTTGAATCCTATATCTTTACACAAGTTTGAGTAGCTACTGGTTTATATTAATAGGTTGTTTCCTGGTGACAATTTGGATTTTCTGTAAAGAATCCAATACAGCTGTTAGTCTTTGAGATTCAGCTGTTTTCTTTTGCTCCATTATGTCGTCTTCCACTTTAGACGCCTCTCCAGGTGGAAGCCAATATATTTTGTTGTATCGGGAATTAGTACGTTGTTCAAAAACACTGGGGAATATGTTTTCCGTTTAACTGCAAATATGATGTGAAGACTTTTTTGTTCATTAGTTTTCATACGCCACTTCTTTTTCCATTTCTTCTACGCTGTTTAAATTTTGTTGTACGTGTTGTGATGCAATTCATGGATCTTTGTGTATTCTCACTACGAGTTTATCGTTTGATGTTTTATTTATTAACGTAGTTTTTTTGGAGTACCAAGATCATCAATTAAATATTAGCAGTGGAAAATTACAAAGGTAAAAAAAACATTTATATAGCTTTTAACTTTATTTCTATGTTACTCATCTCTATACGTAGGCTACATAAATGCAAAAGCCCTCACTCGAACAACACTAATTTAACTTATCACTAATTTAAGATCCCGGTCTTATAGAGTGCTAAAATTCGGCACATTTCTTTCTTAAAGTTGAACCAAGAAAGAAGCTTTAGCTTTTCAATCTTTAGCGTCCTAGGAGTAAACGGTGTACCATTATAAAAACTGTATGGTAACATACAATTAAAAACAAAATCAAAACTTAGAAAGAAGAAAACTTAGAAACAAAGAAAACAATACTGTTCCAAAGACGTGACTTCGGTCGAATAATTGAAAGGAATGGAAAATTCATGCAATATATTTTTATATAAAAATAACATATTAATTTTACGACCATAAATATTTTAATTACATAAACAATGATAAGGACAAGATAGAAAAATATTAACAATTCAAACTTTATATGATTATTCTATAAAAACCTGATGTAACATTGATGTTCCCCGCAGCTCACAATATAAATTATTAACACACCGCCTTTAATTAACTTTAAAATAAATAATAAAACAATAATGATTTAAAAACTGTTTCACTTCACGCCAAACTATCAAACTATTAAGATTAACGACGAACTCTGATCTATTGAAATTAACAAACTCTGATCCATTGAAATTAGTAAACTCTTTAACTCAAGCCATAATCTACTTGTTAAATTTAACGATGAACTCTCTCTATTGAAATCAATGAACTCCACTATTGAAATTAAATTAACGAACTCCTGAAAAATTACAATTGCCCTCTATAAATAAACTCGGTACAACCCCCTCTAAGTATGACGTCGGACCAATGAGAACGCTTCTTTTAAGTTTCGAAGGTCTCATTTTCCGTTAAAAATTATAAGACACGTGTAAGCAATTACTACACACAATACAAATTAATATTATGGTGTAGTGATTGCTTACTTAAACATCGACACATTAATTTTACTTTTAATGGGTTATTTAGACAAGTAACGAACTTCTCCCCACACAAACATTTACCAAATTTTTGCCGACACAGACATACATAAAAATGTATCACTATTATGTCGGGAATATTAATATATATTTATGAGCTTGCGGTTACATTTAATTGATTGTTCTCTTTATTTTTATAACGAATCTTACTTTTAACGGATGTTTAAATAAACTATTTCCTTTGCTAATATAAAAATACATTAATTTATCAGCAACATAATTAATGACTAATTATGTGCGATACAACGGAGACGTCAATCCTAAAAATATTACTTCGATACCTTTCCAAAGATCTAGAGTTAAAAAAATTGGCATTCGTTTTTTCTAACTCATACCCAGAAAAATTAAAATATTTGAATTTTGGCCACTAGCTCTTAACTGTTGTAATTACCTTACATAACAAATATTATTTTCTGTACAAGAAACTGTAATTCTGTGACAATCAGCTTTAGTATTCTTATTAAAGTGATAACTAGAAAAAATTTAATGTGGAGTGAAATCGGAAAAAGCAATAAACCACTTTAATGCACTTCACTGAATGTAGCAAATTGTTAGTACTGTATTTAATAATATTAACAAAATTTAGTGAGGTGGTTTGGAAAATGACATTGTGAGGTGACCTAAAAGAAAACAGTACTTAGCAGACTACATTATAAGCACACAATACAGGTACAAAACAATACAAGAGAACCTGTGGAATGCTTATACCCATTCCACGGTATAGGTAGCATAGCTGTTATGATAAGCGTTGAAAATATGGGTTGTCCGTTTATGTAAGCAGACATAATTTAATTTATCTAAAAAAATGATAATTTGAACATTTAAAATTTGATTTTTAATACTTTTACTATTTTCTTACATTTTACAGTTATATTCCTGTATTGATTCTGTTATTATAATTTAACTTTTAATTCCAATAAATACGAGTAAATAATTATAATTCTTGTTAATTTCAGCTCCAGTAAAAACAAGAGTTTTCACTTTTAAAGTCTCATTTCTGTTTAAGGATGCCTATGAAATTATCAAAATTGTCGTTTGAATAGTGAATGTCATTATGAGGACAAAAAAACGTTAAACATTTTAATGTATGCATAATTCACATTTTTGTTCTTAATAAAATAGTTTGTATGAGTTGAAAATCCACTGCGATTAGAAATATTTACTGAATTTACTTGTTTAACAAAGGCAATGAATAATCCATTTTCATGTGAATTATAAGCTAAGAGTTTCTATGAGCTGAATTTCATGATAGGTTTTATTATGGCCTTTCTAATAAGAAGAAGAATTTCTTGAAAATGTTAATTAATTAAAATACTAATCTTATACTATTTTCTTTACAAAATATAGGCTGCTACTCGTAAAATTTTGTAACTTTTTAGTTGATTTAAAGTCACATAAATATTTTGGTCATTACCAATTGCTTTGAGTTAAAGGACGGTGGGTTTGAATGTGTAATAATTTTCCAGACCCTAACCGGTAATCGAACTTGGGATTTCCGCTTTGCAGGTAGCTGGCTGGCTAAACAGTGGCTACGGAAGCGGAAAATGTATTATAAATATAAATTTAAATGATTTTTTAAAAATTTCAATATGATCATGAGTGTTGCGTTTGATAATGTGATTTGATATGTTTTTGTTTCTCTTTGTATGCGTTAATTTCTTGGATGAATGTACTCAGTTTACATGGTATACGTATTAGAATTAATTAGATAATTGTTAGAAGCTAAGTTAATTGTCAAGTTATGTCTTATAACATGATTAAGGGAAAGACTATCCCTAGGGTTAATACAGTCCCTTCTCGATCTGTCTAAAGTAGTGTACTAAGCTTTTGTCATTGTCATACTACACTAACTTCAAAGACTAGAGAAGTTCACCCGTTTCCTTGCTTAGAGTAGGTATTTATACGTAATCTAACTGAATGGCTATCATTCAGCGACAATCAAATCCAAATTCAGATCTTGTGGTTATGTGAAAACCACAAAAATATAAATATATTATTATTATTATTACAGTTATTAATAATTAACACATACAAAAGCTAACCTAGTACACCTACAGAAAACGATGTTTATCCATAAATGCAAAATTAAGACACTATAACACAGTTGTAAAACCAGAGGCTACGTATGCATCTGAAACACTCTTCCACCTGAATGAGCAATCAAGGACCGAACGACTCCAAAAAATCGAAAGAAGAATTGGCAGAACCTGCATCAACAAAAAGTATCAGAAAGATGGGCAGTGGCGAATTATAGCCAACGAAGTTGTTTACAGGGAGCTTGAACCCATTACCGACACCATGCGTAAGAGAAGACTGGGATTCTTTGGTCATATCATGAGGATGCAAGACTCAAGGCTCCTAAAGCAACTGGTAGCACAACCTCAACTCCAAAAACACCACAACAGGATGCAAGATGGATCAGGGAAATAAGAGAGGATCTGAGGGAGATTGGCCTTACAACAGACAAGAAAAAATTAAACAATAAAATCCAAAACAAATACACCCGCTTCACACTTACAAGAAGAAAACTCACAACACGAATTTTTTCAACACCAGAAAGGACACAAAGATCGGAACGTATGAAGAAGTATTGGGAGGACCGCAAGGTCCGAACAATCCCATCGAAGAGACTTGGTTAATGGACTGACTAAAGTGATCCTATGCGGTCATAAACAAATAAAAAAAAAAAACAATTTAAAACAAGTTTTGCTATCTGACGTTAGAGTAAGGTGAGATAATGATTAGATCGTTTGGTAAAAATTGGAAGAGGCAGGGCCATCACCAGAATGTTAAACCCTGTTTTATGGAGTTATATATAATTTTACCTCGTGACTAAGAAAATAATCTTCCATTTATTTTTTAGTTGAAAGCTCCTCCATTTGTGACTCAGAGATTTTGACTCTCCAACCAAGTTTCAAAAGCAAAATAATAGCCGTGGAAATGAGTTTCTAAAGAAAACTTTGTCAGTTGACGGTGTTAGATCGAGTTAGAAATAAAGAAATTTTGAAGAAAGTAGACAAATATTTTATTAATTGATAAAATTGAAGAAAGACAATTCATCTGGCATCACGTGCAAAGAATGGACGAGAGCAGTTTGCCACTTTAGATTTCGCTATGGTTTCTAGCTAGACGAAGGAAGCGACAATGACCAAGAAAGAAGTGGACGGATGGTGTTTAAAAGCAATGAAGAGGAGTGGCCTGAGGGTTGAAGATTTTGTTTTTAAATTTCAGATTGTCTGCCTGCGTGGAGAAGTGGGTGGGTTGTAGCATGTAATCGTAAGAACTAAGAAAAAAAATGATGTAATCTTAAATAAAACAAAATAGCACAATTTTTCATTAAAATATTAAGGTATTTTTCAGATTTACCATAACACGACTCAATCAGGTTTGTGCATAATTTTAAGAACTAATTAAATCATCAGTTAGCCTAACTGCATGAGATGGTATATTTACTTACGGTCTGTCACAATAATGCATTGATATTTGTAATGTATATCCAAATTGTATTAATTGATAAGGGATACACGATATTGAATAATATGTTACATTTTGAATGTTGATCCCCCCTTCATTTTTAAGTGGTTAATTTTATTCTATAACACTCACGTAAGCGTGCCAAATTAAATAAAAAAAAAATATAAAAATTAATATAGATGTTACCTTTAGAAATTTTTCGTACATTTGAATCACGGAAATTAATTTATTTAAAAGAATCCATTTCGCTTCATTATCTGATGTTTGTAAGCGTTTAATTTACGTCGTAAGATAAAATGAGTGATTTCTTTGTTTATTATAAAAAGTAAAGAAATGGAAGATGAAAGGAGCGAAACTAAAAGATCGTTGCGAATGGAAGTTATCGACGTGTTTTAAGAAATTAAGGCTGAAGAAAAGGAAAGGTTCGGTTTAATTGCAAAGTTGAAATTACTCGGTTAAAGTACAATGTGGAGCAGCAAGACTATTGGGCGGTATTGTGTGCAGTAACAGTCGCTTCACGGGTACCGTAAAGATTCACATTCCAAAAGGAGAGGGAGAGCGTCTTCATCATCAACATCGTCATCGTTATCTTCATGTCCTCCTTTATCTCCGAAGACAAAGAGATTCTTCCCATTCCTTTAGAGAAAGAGTTAACATCCACTTGACTCAGTATTTACTTACAATTTTTCCTTAGCATTAACGTAACTTATCATTTGGTCCTAGAAAATTTTTAATGCACTGTAGTTCTTTATTGAAATAATCTTTAACTTTACTGTTTCAAACAAACAACTGCATTTAATGAAAAGAGGTAGAAAAAGTTCTGGTATTCAAAGTACTACTTTCTACATTGAATTATTTATTTTTCATAAGTAATTAAATTAAGAGAGAAAGAAACAATAAGAAACTTTTGAGGAAATTTTATGATTTTTTTTTTTGTAAATGTAATTTATACAAATTACAAACTAAATTGCAAAACGACCCGTCGGGTTGGTCTAGAGGTAAAGTCATTGCAGCGAGTCAGCTGTTTAACAGCTGATTTTTGGCAGCTGGTTCAAATCCTAGTAAAGGTATTGCTTGAGTCTCAGCTCCGTGTAGTTAGAAGGAATGCAGTGCGTTGTTAAAGTAGTGGGAGAATGAATGAGTTAGTAGTGTTTCACAGCTGATGCATTTGTGTAGTAGCGTGTACTAACTAGACCAAAAAAATATTCTTATCATCTGGCGCATTAATCTAACAAATACCGACCGGGTTATTAACTTGGTCGAATTCATAATATTTAACTTACCAATTTATATCAAAATATGTAAATAAATAAATGTAATAAATAAAAAAATATGTTAAATACGGAAAGTTTGAAAACGAATGTTTTGTATTAGAGTAATACAACAATCGTTCTCCCAGCATGCGTCACTCATTCATTGTACCTCACCCATACCCTTCACCCTGCAACTACACGGAGCTTGGAACCGCACAAGAGTTACTTTTACACGGATTTGAATACTAGAAAGTGGTTACCGATGTACTTTGATGGTTGGGATTCAATTAACCATACTTTCTCAGGAATAGTCGGGTCTGTACATCATACACATCATCTCCATCTTATTGGGTCATGGGGTTGCTTATTGTTCTGAATTGAACAGATTGCAATGCAAAACACTTTTGGAATAAAGAAAATTGCAAAACAATAAATAATTTCATTTAAGAAACTGTTAAAATTCAATCTAGACAGTTTTTACATTTTGTGTGAAAACAATAAATATTCTGTACAATCTATTATTTATTGATTTAATCATACATTTTTACAATTATAAATGAGCTGATGTTGATGATAATACAAATAATAACTCGAATGGCATGTGGAAGCAGTCCAATCACCGATGAAGCTTCTCTGTGTTTCTCTAATTTAATCTTGCATTAGAGTTTACTTTAATCATCTGAATTTTAAGGAAGTAACAAACCTCTGTTCCAAGCTCTCTTTAGTCTTCGTGGAGGGGTTTCTGGTAAATGTTCAATCTCTAATCCCTTAAATCCTAATCATCTTTATAAGTTTATTTTTCTGTCATGATAGGTTTATGTGAAAACGTTAATGATATTGTTTTATTGTGTCAAATAGGCCTACGTATAGAACGTGTAGGTCAATGCGAATAGTCTCGTTTCTTACGTACCAAGGAGGGTCCGTTATAGTTTGTAGTGGTTTGGACTGGCTGGATTGTAATCGTGCTATAATAAAATTACTCAATTTCTGTAGGTCTACTTTATTATATTGTATTTATTATATTTATTTTATATTGTAACGTTTAATCCAGATTCTTTCAGGATCTGATTAAAATAAATGATGAACAGACTTATTTTAGACTTACAACGCTATTCATTAACAAAGTAATAAATTATTACTCTTACACTACTAAAAAATTACAATTAAATTACTGAGACTAGATTGATTTTAAAATGTTATTACAAACTTGAAGCTTAAACTCAACTTAACTGTAAATGAAATATGACTATTTACAATCAAATAAATTATGAATGAACCCTTATCTATACTGTACACAAGATAAACAAAACAATATCACTCTAACACCTAGTCACGAACGAAACCTGTTTTTGACATGTTAACGACAGATCTTACACGACACTGCTCAAACATTATATTGATCTAAATCAAAGGAGCTTTTGGCTTTTTATAATGATAGTTCGTAGTAATTTCTAGAATAATTAAGAATAAAAGAACAAAATAACAAAACATTGTAACTCCTGCACTTTGATTGAACAATTTAAAGAATAAAAATGAGTATACCGTAAATAAATAAGAGATTAAGGAATAAAAGACACGTAAAAATAGCTAAAAGAAAATAATAAAAACCTTTACTGCCCAAGGGGCAACAACTAAACCAAGTACTACCTTGCATTCTAGAAACACCTGTTAACCCACTTCAAAAAGTTACTTTCGTTGGCATCCTATTGTAATTGTTAAAGTATTATAAAATATAACTTACTACAAACGTTTCAATTACAATGATTACAAATTACATCTACGTAATAACAATAATAAAATATCAATAATAATAATAATAAACAAAGAAATAATTATAGGCCAACAGCAACAGACTGAAAATGTAATAACACAAAATTTAACAACAGATGAACGATTAGAGTTTTTAACTGGATTTCGAAGGACGCAACTTCCCGGAAGAAGAGCAAATGCAAAAAACGGATGGACGGAACAAACCCCATCTGCTAATTTTCACAACTGGACCTATTAATGAACTGTTGGACACTCTGCTTAGTTTTTATCCATAGGCGTACTCGTACCTTTATTTATAAGTCAATTAATCAACAAAATTACCGAACTGCTGACTAAAACATTGTTATTGAGTCAGTAAAATTTTAACTCGCTGTTTCATTTGGTACATGCATCAAAAAAGAAGATATAAATGAAAACAAAAAATA
Organism: Catonia carolina; assembly: GCA_035578175.1. Classification (NCBI taxonomy): domain Eukaryota; kingdom Metazoa; phylum Arthropoda; class Insecta; order Hemiptera; family Achilidae; genus Catonia; species Catonia carolina. Next base: position 49,094,967 of record JAQMRL010000001.1, read on the forward strand.
CTAGTTGACAACTTTGATTAGTTTCAAAACATTTCTTTATAATTTTTTAATTAACCAGAAGTATTTAAATTTTGTTCGAAAACGGAAAAAATATTGATTTTTGAGAACTTTATCAAGAGATTACTAAAAACGAGGAAGGGCACGTCAATATAAAACTAATAAGACTTGTTAACACTACATTAAATTCGTTCATAACCAGTCTGCGTAAATGTTATAAACATTTCACAATAAAATAACTACATTTACTAATATTTTTTAACATAATTTAACTTACTCATTTGTTAAAAATAAATGTGTAATCTAACATTTTTTATCTAATGATTCACAGTAAGTAGGAACTACTTAAGAATTCTATGGAAGAAAAATTTGTTAAGTTAAAAATGTATTTACACGGTCATTCTTATCTAAGATCCCAATCCCTCAAGGGAAATGAGTAAAGTTCTATCACAATAACTCTTATGAAATCTTAGCTAAAAATGTGAACAATTAAAATGAATTAATTTAGATTCAAAGAAATCGCTTTTACCCTCACGTATCAGATACATATCTGTTTTATAGTAATTCGCCGAAAGAGTAGTAAATAGAAGAATTAGGTATTTTAGGGATGCAGTTGAACTGACGGTTAACCTGGAATACGCACAAACAAGATATGAACTTAAAATGCGGTTTTTCATTTAAAAGGCTACTTGACAGACTTTCAAAACTTCGTATTTCTAAAAAAAAACTGACTGTAAATAGGACAGTTATACGACCAGTACGAACCTAAAGGTGTAATGATTAGCAAAATATTCCCGTACTATGCGAACTCAGGTCATCGAAAATAAGCTTATTCTTGCCTTCAGAAAAAACCTTCTGTTGAAGATGCTGCAAGATTGCATTGTTAAATGAGCTTGATTACGGTTTTATTATCCTTTTATAGAAAATAAATTTATCAGCAAGGAAAAAACGCAAATTTTTTTCAAGGAACCGATATAATTGGCCCAATGTTTCTTACAGTTATGTTTTGTCCAAGAAAGTTGTCTGTATAACATCTTCTATCTGTGGTATAACGTTATAGTTTTTGAAAAACGTTTCTGTTTCTTCGATTGTTATCAAGGAGATCAATAGCCGAAATCAGTTAGACTACTTTGATTATGGCAATGGATAAATCCAACAACTAATAAATAGATAAATGTATAGGAAGACCGGGGTATTCGCGAACACCGAGGTAATGGCGAACACCCTGATATTGTCTAAACGTGTGCTTAGTTTTCATTCTGACTGGTACTGCTATCTGTGTTAGTGAAGAGGCAACTAGGTACGTCAGGGAGTTTAAAGCTAGTATTAGTTACGGTACGCAAGTGGCAAGCAGTGAACTCTTTCGGCTGATTTTCTTCTAAGAATTTGGCAGTATTTAACTCAGGGGAAGTAAAATTCTGTTTATTTTTAGCGTATCTTATTATTAATAACTGAAATCCCAGTCAATTAAGTAGCTTGTAGACCCTGTTTCATTCATAATTTTAAACTGCATGAGTACTTCTGATCATGTTAACAAAGTAATGGCGGATGGGGTATTGGCGAACGCGTTGTTCGCCATTACCCCAACTGTGTTCGGCATTACCCCATATACTTCAATTTGAAATATCACATCAAATGATAGTTTTATTTAAATAAAATATATTTTTCTCACGACACGCTGTGTTACACAAGTAACTGTGATTTGTGTGTACGACTTTAAATAAATTCAATTTGTATTTAGAATACTATTGGCAATATTAATTCACTGCATATATTAATTTAGTCTTCTAAAGTTTTGTCAACCTAGAATATAAATTCTGAAGAGTCCGAATTTTCTTTTTGTTTTAGATGAGGAATCCCCCACGAAAAACAACGAAAGCAGGATGGACAGAAGAGGATTTGGAGAAAGCTAAGGCGGCAAGGGCAGCAGGCAAGTCCATAAGGGAAGTAGCTAGGTTCTATAACATTCCGCTTACAACTCTTTTTGATAGACTTAAATCTGGAAATACTGAAGGGCCAAACATGGGAAGAAAACCAGTATTTTCCAAAATACAAGAACAGAAAATGGCTAATCATGTAATTCTTTTAGCTAAATGTTTTTATGGCATTAGCCCTAGCGAGTTGCGTCGTATTGCATTTGAATATGCTACTAAAAATGGGATACAAAATAACTTTTACCAAGAAAAAGGTCGAGCAGGGGAAGATTGGTTACAAGGATTTCTGAAAAGAAATCCTTCAGTAAGCGTTAGGAAACCAGAGCCAACTAGTTTAAATCGAATAACTAGCTTCAATAAAGTTGAAGTCAGTAGATTTTTTTCAATCTTAACTGAACTGATGGAAAAACATCAGTTCTCTCCGGCAAGAATCTTTAATGTAGATGAAAGTGGTATCACGTGCATTCAAAAACCAGGCCCAATTCTGGCTGCTAAGGGACAAAAACAAGTGGGAGCATGTACTAGTGGTGAGCGGGGGAAAACCATAATTGTTGTGCAATGAGTGCCGTTGGAACGTACGTACCACCAATGATAATATATCCAGGTTGTCGAATCCGAGCCGAGTGTCAACGTGGTGGGCCAGATGGTACGATGTATGTCTGTTCTAAAACAGGTTGGATTATTGAAGAACTAGTTTGCTCATGGTTGAAGCACTTCAAGACGTTTGTGAATGCTTCAAAGGAAAATGCGGTGCTTCTAGTACTAGATAACCATTCTAGCCACATTTCATTAGCTGCATACACGTTTTGTAAGGACAACGGCATTTATCTGTTATCGTTACCTCCACACTCATCCCATCGAATGCAGCCGTTGGACATCACATTTTATGGGCCTTTAAAAGCATCTTTTAATAAAGAATGCGACGTTCACATGAGAGAAAATGAAAAGGTTCTTATATCTGATATCCCCACACTGTTTAATAAAGCCTACCTAAAAGTAGCTAACATGGAGAAAGGGGTGTCTGGGTTCAGGAAGACAGGAATATATCCTCTGAACCAAGAGATTTTCACAGATGAAGACTTCGTGGGTGCAGAAATGAGAATGGTGCATGAATGTGAAGATTCTATAGTTACTGACTCAAATAATGCACAGAAGAATGACGAGGCTTCATCTCTCGAAGACCTGGCTACACCAGGCTCATCTGGAACGTCCGTTTATAAAGGTCATCTCACAGTGCAAGATATTTCTCCTATTCCAAAACCAATAATTAAAACAAAAACAAGGGTGTCACTAGGCAGAAAGAAACAACACTCCGAACATATAACAGCAACTCCTATGAAAGAGAAATTAATAGAAAAAGAACGAAAACGAAAATTATTGAATGAAAGAAAAAATAAATCTGTTGCTACGAATAAAGTAAAAAGGAAGAAGATAAATGAAGAAACGCATCGACGTAAACTAATCTCCAAACCTACGTGCAGCAAATATCTCAACTTCAATAATAATTATTCTAATGATAGAGAGATTTTGGAAGATAATAATGAAGAAGGTGGTTCCAGTGATGCAGATACTGATATCATTATTGTGGACATGAACGGAAAATCAGGGAAACCTTTACAAGAAGATTCTATGTGTTGTTTGTGTGGTGAATTCGGACAAGACAACGAACTTTGGTTCAAGTGTTCCAATAAAATAAGTAAAAACTGGACTCATAAAGCATGCAGTTCATGGGAAAATAAATCCCATGCTTATGTTTGCGACTTCTGCTCGCGTTAGACTTTAAAACTAATTAGTAAAAGACGATGTAAAATATAGGCTAAAGTTAAAAAAAATCATATATTACCTATGTTAACGTGTTTATTTTCGTAAGTATTATTTATTTTTAATGTTGTCTTTTTTGATTGTTACAATTTAAGAATTTAATTAATATAAGGTTTCAACTTTCTTAAATATTGTTTCAATTTAAATATTTTTGTAATTCGCTGTAATTTCTTCATATTATGTTCAAATTGGGGTTAGCTAATGCGTCCTTGAATTTAAATATCAGTCATAACATACTATATTAAGTACTGACCATCAGAACCTAATAAAATATTAACTTGATAACTATTTGCATTTATTTTACATAAGAGGTAATGGCGAACATTACGTTCGGCATTACCCCAGATTCGTGGGGTAATGCCGAACACGCAAGAATCATTTCAAATTTAAATTTTGAATTCAATATTTTGTTTCGATATTTTCTGTGGGGAGTGTTATATAGTAAAAAGACTAAAGTTTATGATGAGCTCATTACATGTTATTTTAGTACAGCTGGTTTTAAGAAATTAAGTCATAAAACTTAAGTGTTCGGCATTACCCCATCTTCCCTAAATATAATAAATATTCGTTACGACTTAAAAGTTATTGTATTTTAATATTTATGATTTCATCATTTAACCTTTGAGAGAATTATGATATCGGATTTATTTCAGTTTGTACGAACGACTTGATATTTTACATTTAGATGGTTTATGGAGAGTTGTTTATGAATGTCGCTGTTTTAAAAGTCTTTAGACACGAGCAGGAAATTAAAACGAGGTTCACCGGCTAATCAGTTGATCGTTTCGTTAGCTGAGTCTCTCAAGTAGACAAAAATTATTTAATACTCTGAAAACAACTAGAACGTATTGATGTCAATGATATTTCTGTTATTTAACTTAATCTGTTAAATGATCGCTATTATTCGTTTTAAATGCTATGGTATTAATAAAGACAAACTGGTCAAGTCGTAAAGGCTATTAGGTTGATATGTTACGTTAGAGTAGAAGTATTGAGTAGTTTGTGAGAACGGGTAGTTCAAACATGTACAGAGATATATGGAGGAATGAGATTAAAGCCCATTAAAGGTGACAACAAAAAGAGTTCTTTAGCACCCACATTTCTCAAACACTCGTTTCTTGCAGTCCCCTTTCCAATAATCCTTACATCTAGAAACTTCGACAAATGTTCTAAAAACGTCGTTTTAAATGGAACTAGAATTAAGCTGACTACAAATTTTCACTCTTTGAATACCTTATATAGTTTATATGAGTGCAAACGTCATCGTAACCATAAAATGAAGGCTTTCACTTAGAAAACATATTATATTATACTTTATAACTCGAGATATATAAAAAAAATAAGTAAAAACTTTATTTCAATCACATTTTAAAGGCTCCGCTTTGTTGCTGCAACAATGAGTTTCTTACAGGAACTATTCTTTTCATATCTACGTACTTATTAAACGTCAACTTATTTATGAACACGTATACATTCTGTATCTTCAGGCTTCTTTCTACTCTCTTACTCAGCATCGTACCATTGAAAATATTCATAATGAAATGTGGGAGTATGACATCAAATTGTCTTGAGTTATATTTTTGTACTTAACGTAAGTACACCGTCACTCAGTTCTATTAACGCTTAATTAAAGGTTTATGTAGGAGTTTCCGCCAAGGGAACATAATTACATTATGATGGACTAATGACAACGGCAATGATAACGATCCAATGGTAAAGATCAGAGCGGATCTTTACTTTGACATACTAAGGAGCTCCAATGGCGAGCCGTAAATATTTCAACTGGAATACCAGGGTTCTGTTTATTTTAATCTTACAGCACATCCTGAGAAACCTCCTGAAAACCCAGGCTATTGGAACGTGTGGGGTTATCAGTACAACAGACGGAAAACAATGCACCTCATACTATTGCCTCCAACATCAGAGATAAGAAGGGCCAGCCAGCAAAATAGAACAACTTGAAGTTTTGGTATATTGTGTAAAATTATAAAAATGGTAACCAACAACAACAACAAAGACAGATCACATAAGTCCACTTTCGACAGAAAACAATAAATTGTCAGCAAATAATTATTAACATCTTTTTAAATTCGTTTACATAAATGGCCTCCTCTTTTCTCTAAAAAATAATGTCAACTAGTTCGTTAGCTTAATACAACTAGTATCTATCAGAGACCTTTCCGACTGCCTAGTCACAGAGACCGCTGTAAGAAAATAATATTATAATTAACAAAACTATCAAAAAAATACTGTATATTATAAATAACTAAGTAAGAAAAATTTCGAACTTAATATTTCATAATTAAATAAAACCCATCAAAAATATTTTTGAAATTATTGGAAGTTGGAACTAAACTAAATTGCTAAAATTTTGTTCCATAATATGTAATCTTGATAGATCGTAGATCTTCATAGTCTTTGGATCAGTCTATCTATGAGACTAAAATATAATCAGAAATTAAATTTTCTTTCACAATGGAAAGGCAAACATTCCTATTCCGGTTCAAACAAATTCTGGTCATCTCTTTCAAGGTCTCCTGAGCATCCTGGGTATTACGGCATTTCCATGCAAGGTCCTGAACAACCTGGGATGTCTCAGGAAATAGCAGGCATAACTATTATTAATGGCTGTAAAGTAAGGTAAAAATGGTTGTGTAACAACTTTGGGGAAGCACATATGCCAAGTTGATGTCTATCAACTTGTTTATCCAAGTTGTGGTTACATAAAATTTTGTCAGTCGTGCTTCCGAAAATTCCTTCCTGGAAACAGAAAAATGAGGGCGAGTATCTGGTGTCTTAAAACTGGATACTCGCGTTAAGGTACGATAACACTAACAGAAGAATCTCTGGTCCTCTACGTTAGGGCACGGTACGGTGGTATTTTACTTATTGTAAAACAGTCTTACTCGTAGTCCACATTATAGCCTCGGAAATCGGATAAATCAAATTATCTATTTAATATATAATAATTATAGCAACAATTGAGACATTAAACATTATGTAATTTATATTTATTGAGCAACAATTCATTGGCTTGTGCGCAGCTATTCATATGATGTAAAAATGCCAGACCTGAAAGGGAATCAAACCCGGGATACGTGACATGGAGACCACTTACAATGACCACGACACCAACGACCAACATTCTGTATCAAGTAAGCCACAGAAAAATTACAGCCACATTAAATAAGTAATTTTGGAAATGCTAAATAAATTATTCATTTTGTTAGATCAATTCGGACAATTGAATTTTAATAATAGAACAATGTCACCATGAACAATAACGATATAAAATGTTCATTAACGTACGTTTCATTCGTTCATAAAATAGTCAATTAAAATTAGTGGACATGTTTTACTACAGGAGTTGGAAATGGAAATGCTGGCAAATTGTATTTTTTAAAGACCATTCTTCATTAAAACAATAATCTATTGTTTAAAAAAGAATCAGACAATTCCTCCTGTAAAAATAATTCTTGGTAATTAACAATTCATTTATAAAATAACTTTTGGCTTTCAAATTATGGCTTTTAAAATTCGTTTACCGAGATCTCCTTACGTATCAAATAGAACTGTGCATACCAGATTTACTCACTCATAACTTGAATGATGTTTTTGAATTTGTATCGTCGTTTTAAGAATAATCTTCAAGTAAATGAAAATCCACTTATACATGCTCTTGATGCACCGAGTTTTTCAAGCCACCCACAAAGAGGCTCCGTAGACGATGCAGTAGAAACATGGTTTAAATTAGCGTTGATTGTAAGATTATTTCAGGACCAACCCTAAATTAAACAGATAAATTTACAGGAAGACATAGCAAATTAAATTAATTACATAAATTTTATTGTGTCTAAAAATGCTATTGAACTGCTACTGATGAAGTGTTTTTTTAAGTCAATAAGAAAATCATATTTTATGTTTTCCCTCATGTTCACCAATAGTGAAGTTGTAAATAAATTTTAAAAAAGTTATAAAAAACCAATAACATTTATAAATTATTTTATAGAAGATAAATGAAGGCAGGCGGCCTAAAGGAATAGTAGGAATATACAGTTAAAAAAAAAGTTTTCTATTAGGGTTGGTCGTTTATTCCTTTCTTGCTTTATTAATTTAAACGTAAAACTACAATTAGGAAATTGATGAACATTGTCCGAAATGAAAGGGGTCACAGCGTTCACTAACCCTAAAGGGTTAATAGCGAATTTCACTAATTTGCAGAAATACAATAGTTTGGAAATTGTATCGAGGGAACCAAAGTGCTAAATCGTGTAGGTCTTCCAGGTTATTTTCAGGCTAAAATAACAAAACTGCTGTGCTTAATTTTGCTTTCAATTTTTAAAAGGATATTTCTAAAAAAGTTTAAATGGTCATCTAATATTTAACGAGTTTCCTTTTTTAATTTCCATAGTATATTATTAAACTTAGAGCATGGAATTTTTAGTATTTTATTAAAAAGTTTGTCATTTTATTAATTTTTAGATTTTTTTTATAAAAAAATAAAAATGTTCTGAATGTGCTATAAGCCGAAGCAATAGTCTACATTCATAGTTAATGATACTTTATACAATTTTATTGACTAGTTCTGGTAGGGTGTCGTTAACAGATATCCAAGAACAATAAAAACCTAGATCTCTTTTTAATGTCTTACACTCTCAAGCACTAAGAAACACTATAAAGTAGTAAGTTCAAGAATTTATGAATCTTCTTTCTTTTTCTTCTCCTTCTGCTCCATCTCCTACTTCTTCTCGTTCTTCTTCTTCTTTTTCCACCACACGGGAAGGGCCACATTTATGTCTCGGCTCACACCAATCAGACAGTCAACTCTGACCATTTCCTTCAAAACCTTCTAAAACCCTTATTTCCCTTAGATCTGTACCTCAGAGTTTCCAGGGAGATTCTTCCTGGTAACTCTGTGATTATCAATTCTGTCCTCACTAATTTCAGTATTTAGTGCTTGACTCCGAGTTTTGCTGGAATACTTTCATTCCAAAGTCTGACTAATTTAGATGAACCCTACGAAATATGTAAAGTGGGTGTGGGTGTCAAGGCAAGGATGCATTGTTGGCACGCTTTTGTTCGTAGATGACTGAGTGGTATGTGATCAACGGATGATGACAGTACTCTGCCTTTCAACTGGATTGAATGTGCAGCAAGTTTGTTCTTTGCATATCAACAATAAAAACATCGGGACTGGGTTTTGAAGGAAGTGGCCAGTCAGATACATGATATTTATTATATATTCGGTACTGAAGCAAGTATCTGCTTTCAGTTGTTCGTGTTGCAACAAAACCTGCCAAAAAAAAAAACATAAATATTAGTATTAAGATATGTATATGTGGAAATATACTTCTTAATATGAAACAAAAGTTAGAAAGGGTAAGAGATTAAATTTTTTACAAGCCATTGGCTGTTCTCCATATTAGCTTAGGCCTATATAAGTTAAGTCTGGACTATTCGTTCTAGTACTTTATCATTCATTTTTTTGTGTAATTGTTTCATAATACATAACGTTTCATAAAGTACTCAATAATTATAGTGTTTATACCAGTAAAATTTTAGTACACGTACAACGCCTGCAGTATTAAAAAATAAGGAACTGGATAATTCTTTTTTAAAGCTGTAATAATGGTTTCATACCGGCACAAGCCTATCATTTGGCCTTTATATTACATTATTTTATAAATAATTTGATTTACTTTAATTCTAATTTGGAGAACAATTTGATTAAGGGGAGCACTATACCTCGAAAATCGATTTTTATAATTTTGGTACCATTGCCTTCTGTATCTTTTCTGTGTAATTACATATAAAAATTATAATTGTACCATAGAAATTAAGGAAGCTAACCAGATTTTAGTTAAGTTATGTTTTGACCAGAATTTCTTTTAATTGAGTTAATGTGTGGAAACAATTAAGAGTTACGATATTCAAAAAACACAGAAAGCTGAGAAGGCAATGGAAAGTGTGTTAAAAGAAGCGAAACAAGAGAAAAAAAGAGGAAATTATTTGAGGAAAATGAACAGTCTGGTGAGGATCAATATTATGGTGCAGGCCGATTTTAGGGTAAGTAAAACTTTACAGCTCATTTCCCGCAAATTTACTTTTTTCCATGAAGGTACAGTTTTCTCTAAAACTATTTGACTTTGAGGGTTGAAATTTTTTGAACATGTTTCCCAGTATAATTGTGACATCTGGTACTAAACTCATTGCAGTATTGTTACTAAGTTCGAAAAAAAGAAAAAGTTTTACAAAAAAAAATTAAATTGTTTTTGCATTTTTCAAAAAAAAATTCTCAAAATGGTATCGCTAGCTCTATATTAGTAATTCTAGTACAAGAGCTTAAAAATATGTCAAAAAAGGCACAACAAAATTAAAGCCGTAGCTCTTTACGGTTTCTCAGAAACGTGTACCTTAAAAAAGGTCAATTAAACATGGGTTAGATAGGAGGTATAGTACTCCCCTTAACCGATCAATGAACTTCAGTTTAATTTGAATATACTGTTTGAGTGAATCAAAATTTATACAACAAATTAAACAAATTAAAAATTGGAAAAAAGAAAGAGCAATTTTGGACGCGATGTTTCATCTTTTAATATGCTGTACTTTTGATTTTATTACTGAATCTAAAATATGTATCACAAATTGGGTCAGAAAAGCACAAAAAAATTGGAAACAAAAAACTATTGATCAAATAATTTTCATAAACGGACAAGAATTTTTTCACGGCTATGCTGTATAGAAAACACTATACTTTACCTATTGTACAGAAAATTACAGGAACACTCCCACGAGTACCTGTATTGTTCAGAAACCACCTAAAGTAAATCTTTGATTTCATTAGCGTTACTCGCAATAACTTAAAATTCCCTATTTTATTAATAAATTCGTAAACAACATACCATAGAGAACCAGAAATACGCAAATAACCTATAAAAATGGAAAGACATGACTTAAATTAAACGAAAAGAAGCGAAAGTTAATCTGCTCGTTATAAAATATACTTTCTCGTAAATCTCCTCGCGTCTGTAATATTAGGGCCTACCTACCTGATAAATTGCAAGTGAATTAAAATATCGTTAAAGATGACTGAAGTACCTTTGATCTTTAATTTATTCATTTACTGTAGAGAAAGATACTGATGAATTTCGTCAATTTCCACCAGGATCCATGGTGCATTTCCAGGTAACTTTGAAAGTAGATCTTAATACTAAAATATGAAATCTGTGTCTCGGGTTTGATTCCTGGTCAAGTCTGCCATTTTTACATCCACATATCACCTCATATCATTGCGTTATCCAAAGCTTACGGGGGCATCACTAAATAAAACAGAATTTTGTCGCCTCCGTGGCTTAGGGATTAGCGTGCTGCGCTTCAAAGCGGACGTCCCGGGTTTGATTCCCGGCTAATTGTATGTACATGAAGTTTTTCTATAATTAAAATTATAAGTAGAGGAGAAACTTTCCCATTTCTTTTTAAGTAAATTATTTAATTTACATTGAAATAAGTGAATTTTGTCAAAATTCTATTTTTATTTTCAGAATCCGTTCTGTTATCAACATTTATTTAAACAGTAAACTCAATGTTGTTGATCATAAATTACGACGAAATGGTAAAGTTATTTCATTTTAACAGCAGACCCGTAAGTAATTTGACTTTTGTATTTTGAAACTGATGTACGATTCTAAGCCACAACTAAAACCAAAGGTAGGCCTACATTTCTGCCAAACATATGTAAATGCGAATTTTCAACCAAACCACTACTCCATCTAATGTTTTACCTATTTGCTAATATGACCCTAGTCATTTTGAAAGTCATTTGTATATGTGCTTTTTCACCTCTGTCAAAACAATTTGGACGATCACGGTATGTTTATTAGGCCAACCATTTCCTAAACTCGTATAAATGTTTTCATTTTAAAGTGTTTTTTTCTTAGGGTACACTAACTTAGTGGATTTATATTTATATTGTAGATTAAAAAAAAACAAAACGACTTGATCTAAATTTTTGTAAAATATATTGGCTCTTGGGAAAAAAGAATTCTCCTGTCAAAAGCAGAGGAAATCTGTATAAATCAATTTTAAAATCGATTTGGACGTAAGGGATAAAATTGTAGGTACTTTTCAAATTCCAACAACAAAATTTTGGAACTATTCCAGTCAAAAACTATCAGACCCATGTTAAATATAAGCCTACGTCAGAAACAAATGCACCTTTGGAGATCTTAACTTAAATACAAAAATAGAAGAAATTCTAGATTCTGTTAAATATTTGGATAGTTTATCCGAACATAGAAGTTAACTAGAAGTCAATTTATTAGGAAATAGTTTAACTCGAAGTTCAAGTTAAAAATTTAAATATTTTATCTTGTCTTGCAGACTACAATCAAAATTTAGCGTAACATTCTTTGCAAAGGGGTAAGGGTGAATTTTTGACTTCCTTTAGCCTTTAAATCGCTTTGCCAAATCAATTACTTACTGTTAAATTAAAATGAACAGATTTTAAATTTGTTAAAGAAAAATAAAAATATCTCTCATAATTATACTACAATTTAAAGCTGTTATATACAGCGGATTATTAAAAAAAGGAATAAAACTTTTTTATTTGTAAAACAATGAAAATCAGCTACTGCAGACTTTTTGTAAAATATTTTCTCGGAAAATTATAATCAAAAAGTGAAAAATGTTCTGTTATACAAAGTAAATTACATTTGTTTTTCATGTGATTAAACTATGATTATCGTCCGCCCCCGTGGCCCAGTGGTTACCGTGCTATGCTACAAAAACGAGGTCCCGGGTTAGATTCCCAGTTAGGATCTGGAAAATTATCACACGTCCAAACTCATCGTTTCTCAACCCAACGTAAGCACGCTAATGACCAAGATGTTGATGCGACGTAAAATAAAAACTAAAAGTAATCAATATCGTAACACGACATATTATTTTATTATTATTATTATTATTGATTTGACTTGAATGCGTAAAATAAATTCAAGTAATATAAATTGATTTTTAATTCACTTTAAAATAACTGATAGTAAAACCAATGAAATATTTCATTGAGGTGTCTAAGATTCTTGTCACATCACTTTGGGCATCTGATTTTCGAAAATAGAGTCCCTTGACCACATATCGGTGACCACAGAGTTAGTGAAAAAGATTGCGGTAGAAATGAGATTTGATTTTAAAAACTGCACATTTTTCTATGCATCTTACTGTTCCCCTGTAAGAATTTTCAGAATAAATTGTTTTACAAATTTTTCGCATGTACAGATCTGTTATTATTTAGTAAACAATTTACCGATTGATGTTTCCTTCTTCTGAATCATTTCCACATGATGATGATCTTGAATTGGATAAAAAATTCTCACACACTCTGGCTTTGTTGATGTTTGTCCGTGAGGTTTATAGACGTTCCGTCTTTAACATTGGTTCTACCTTTACAAGTCATTGTACCAATGAAAATCTGAAGTTCTTGGCAAAACCTCATTTCCAAAACCTCTCTAAAGTTTACAATAAGTTGTTGTCGCATTCTCACTGAATTTAACACAAAAATAATTAATGTTGAGAATTATTTCGACATTCGATTCTCGTGACACGTGTTAACTTATTACTCCACTGGACAAAACTGAGAGGCACGGGTGCGCTGCTTGAACTATTAGTAGTAAGAAGATGAAAGTGTAAGATGGAGTGTGTGAATTTCACTCGAAAAGAAAATCGGTCGCATATTGTAAGTACACATTAGAAAAATCCAATCTTCTGTGAAGAGGAGAAGTAGAAAAGATTGTTACTTGATTTCAATGAAAAGGTGCTGTTAACAAGAAAACAAAGAAAGGTTGTTAACAAAGAAAGGTTATATGTTTAACAAAAAAAAAAAAATTTCAGTAACTTTTAAATTTATTTGATGTGGACTAAAATACCATTAAACGACACAAAAGCTAAATTAAATAGTTGAATAGAAGTACAGTATACAAATTTATTGAAAAGTAATGGTTAAGAAGTAGGAAAAAACTTTCATTACTTTTGCAGATGTTGAATTCTTAAGTTTATTTCAGAAGTTAAATTTTGATAAAAATTTTCAGTTAAAGCAATTTTCGCTTTTCACATTAAGTTAAAAGCTACGGTGTTTTCAGAAATTTAATTTTACTCTTTCGCAGTTGCAAACGAATGACCCAAGCGTAACGCAAAGCGTAGAACGTGACTTAACCAGCTTAAAATATACATAAAACTTTTTGATATTAAAAGGAGGCCTGAATACTTCTTAGAGGGATTTTGGTATTATATACTTATCATTGAATAGTAAGATTCGTTTCAATAAGTTTCTTAAAATTTCAGGATTTAAGTCTTAAGGGATATCCAAAATGAGGTTTAAAAATAAAGTTAGAAGAAACTTTTTCTGTTATTTAAGTCCTCAAGGAAATGAATTGAGGAATCTGTTTATTAATCAGAAAAGGAAAGAATTTTTTTAAACATTTTATCTCGAGGAGTTGTACACAGTCATATTTTGTTTCAATTTATAAAACCAATTTTTCTGTTACTCGTAGTTATCCAGAAAACCAATCAATTTTTTGTTGGTTTAATTTATATTTGTGAATATTAAATTCTATTTTTATATTTTTTACGATAGAAGTATCGTTTGTCAGTAGAAATTGAAGTTGTCTACTAAACATTTTTAGGATTATATATTATACATACCCGCATAGTGTACCGTATAAATTTCAATGTAGCTCTAATTCTGTTGATATTTACTCGCCGTTAAAATATTATAAGATTGAGCAGTTAGCGCATCGGTGTATGTACTTCCATTTATGTTCTAAAAAACGTTGCGGATTTACTGTGGAATTTGCTATGTACTTTTACAAAATTATGGTATTTTTAGTATTAAATATAAAATGATTTAAAAAATTGTTATTAGTTAATTAATTTCAGTGTTTCAAGTATTTTAAAAATTTATAGTGCTTAAGTTAGTGTAAGTTATTGCAGATATTTTTTAGTAGCAGTAAGTTTTATTTCACGTTTAAATAAACTGAAATATCTCATAAACTATTGGTTAACAATAAAATAATATTATTTCCGGTAAGAAGATATTTAGTTAATAAAAACCTTTAATTATAATGTGTTGGTTTTTTAAAAGTAAAAGGAATTTATTGAGAATTTTATAACTTTATTGTAAGTGAGTATAGACGACATAAAAAACTAGTAATGTTCATTTAATCAAGTATTTCATTTGAAAATGTAATAACTAATCCATAGTTTTACGAAGAAAATAAAACAAAAGCGTTCTGAGCTTATACGTGTATTAGACCAGTAACCTAAGCTCTTTTTTAGGCATTTTGGAGAGATATTATATAGATTTAGATTTATATAGTTTCAAAAATTTATCACATGCACTTCTGACAGCAACTATCTATTACGTCTTCGACTTCACTTTTGTCCACTATGTTGTAAATGGTGGTCAATTCATGTTCTTTATTTACATTTTTATTTACAGCGGTAAAATGGTTATTCTAAAAAAAAGAAATCAAAGGGAACTTTTATAAAAATTAAATACCATACTAAAAATGTCAAGGCATTTTTTTACTGTACTAGTTCGGCAGTTATACGTCAAATTTGAAATCGTAACGCGTACACTGAACCAGTGCGCTTAAGTCTTCTCCAGTCGTTCCAATTGGGTTCTAAAATCAACATAATGATTCAGGATTAGTTTACAGTAAAAAATATAACTATTGTGGGCATCTGACGATAGTTCATTATTGACAGCGGTTTACAATCATAACATTAGTTCTGTAAATACTAAAGACCTTGTATTGCTCAATCGATCACTCATGACTATTATTCTACAACACAATGATGTGTACAACTTGTTAATTTTTTGATATTATTCCTTATTAATTACTATTTGTTCAGAAAATTAAACTACACTTAACGGCCTATGAACCCTTTTGGGGGAAGGGCGAACATTTAGTCAATCCCCCTCATTTACTTTTTTCACTAATTTTTCTGCTTTTGTAAATGTTGTAATTAACAATAACTCTGCAAATAAAAATGTAAATGAAGAATTTCAATGTTTTGCTATTTTCCAATATGGTGAACAAAGCTCCAGTCCTAGAGTCAAAGAATATTTATATGTTATTAGATAGTTGTCACATGTGTGTATGCCAGATTTATAAACTATATTAAGTATTTCCACTCTTAAGTCTAAATTTCCCAGGCTACATTTTCGATGTAAACGGGAACTCATTAAAAGACTTGAAAAGTCATATTTTCAGTATTCTTTCTTCTGTTTTAACTTGTGTTTGTCGTCATATAAATTCAGTTTTTACTTGTGATTTGTTTGCTCTTTATATCAGTATAAATTGTAAAATCTCTCTTACACCATTCCATGCGTTTTCACATGAGAGCGATTTTATACCAGTGTTGTTTGAAATAATAAAATAACCTCGTCCATTTATATTTCAATGCATTATAAATAGCAATCCATTAGTAAGCTCTGATAAACAATATGTATTCATAGCAGGGAAGGTTTTCTAGGCAACGAATGTATGTATCTATATTGATTTTAATACCATTTAATGTTAATGTATTAGAAAATTTCACTCTTATTGTTTAATTTTATTCCAAAAATTTAATCGTATTTTTGATTGAACGAATCGACGACTGTAAGAAAGATTATTGTTTAACAGTATTTCTAAAATCTGTCATGGAAGCAAAATTGAATGAAGTCATAAAAGATTCTGCATTATAAAGTAGCAACTCAGTTGAAATAATTTAGGAACGATTTACAAGGCCGTGAAGAAATTATTATGAAATTATTTCGTGCTTTTGTTCAACAGTTGCTAATTAACATTCGTGTTATTCATTTTCATCTTTCAATTGCTCATTCGTTATGTATAACAATTTATAAATTTATTCCTGACTCGTTTACTTATTATCAGCCTAATTACTTGTATATGCAATCAAATCTCTTTTCTTAGCTACCCCTACTACAGAGTCATTAAAATCCTCATCCAGATTTGATACAGTTTATTAATACAATTTTTTCTAATAGTGAGACAAAGGGTTTTCTTCACGTATTTGAGGGGATCTGTAACCGGAACCAAAATACATGTTAAAATAAAAATCTACTTACGTTCCGTTTTCTCAAACTTTTTCGAGTTAGCCAACTGAAAAGTTGCAAGCCTGCCTGTACGAAAATACTAGCAATTTATAAGAGTGGTACTAAAATTACTCATTTTTTAGTTTCATTTTTTTTAGTCATATCAACAGCTTGGTTATTAGCGACTACGGTGAGTTATTTAACTATATCGGTGGGTTTTGTCTTGTAATAATTTCCAGATCTTAGCCGCGAATCGAACCCAGGATCTCTGCGTTGCACGCTACCACTTAGCTACGGAAAGAATGAAAAAATTCGAGGAATAAAAATTAAAGAACACGCAGAAGAAGGTCAAGACAACCTAAACTGACTATAGTGATCCCATGTGTTCGTAAAACTATAGAAACAGATAAAATATTCATTTAAAAGATTTTTATCACTAAATAGGGTACATTTATATTCCGTTGTTCTTTTCATTTGAAACACTACGATTTTCTTAAAGAAATACCTTCAGTGTTTGAAATAAAATAGTGAATTTTGACAAAGTTGATTATATTATTTATATAAAAACACGATTTAAATATTAACACAGTAGTACAGGCAGATTGCATTATCTGTAATAGTTCAAGATCTTAAAGAACCATCGTGTTAATTTTTGGCAGGAGGTAAAAAGGAGCCTATTTTTCCTTTAATTCTTCTTGCACTAATTTATAAATAATAAATGAATCAATTAAATCAAATATTTAGGAGTTACACTTGATCAAAGTTTAACCTGGTCAAATTACATAAAACAACAGCGATAAAAACTATCACATAAAATAAAACGTCTACCGGTTTTTTGGAAAATATTCTCTCCTACTACTAAAACAAAATATATCTGTTTATAAATACATGCTACGGCCTTTTGGCACATGCTTAATGAACATACGGTTCTACAGCTCATAGCAAATTGGTTTGCTAGCAAGCACGCCAGTTTAAAGTACTTATGACTACCCCATTCTCTTTTGTAAAAAATGACACTTTACCCAACGAACTTCAAATCCCCCATGGTGTTAAAATAATTAAAGTACACCACATATGATTCCACAGAAAAATCAACACGTTTAAAAGTGACACCCTGACTTTTCACAGCAAAGATTACAGAGAAAATAGAGAAATTTACAAAGGATTAACGTAAAAATTCATTACTGTAGACCACAATTACTGCAATAATTCAAATACAAGACTTTATATATGTATATATATACATATATATATATATATATATATATATATATATATATATATATATATATATATATGTACTACTATCATTTTCGCGTCCATACATTGACAATTTCCTAACAATCTGGAGTCCGAGTGCAATTTGGCGTCCGTATACGGACGCCAAATTGTAATCCTTAATAAAAACTTAATAAAAATTTATTGTGACATGGTTTTCGGACGTAATTTTTTTAAACTAAAGTACATAGTTTGGGGCAACTATATTTATTTTTTGAGAATTTTATTGTTACTCAGAGAGACACAAAAAAATAAATAAATTTTGGTACCGGATGCGAAATGGCGGTGTTTTGAAACTATTTTATACACCGTACCTTGGAGAGTTTCTCACCAGAGTGCTCTCGCTACGCCCCTATGTAAAAATATACGTATATTATGTATATTCTTACAAGGACGGCAGTTTCACATCTGCTATCAATTTCGCGTCCACCGGTTAAGAAAATAGACAAAACAAGTTATAAATAGATATTGTGTTGTGTTAAGAAAAAAAGTTTAAAAGAATAATAAAAACAAATTTTTATTAATCATCGAATTACAATTCTTTCAAAACTCACAATCTAATTTACTAAACATTCAAATAAATATTATTCGGCAAATTATTTGATATAAGTAATACAATTAAATTAAAAATAATTATATATTTTTTGATAGAATTAAAAAACTCTCTTTTCCGATAGACGATTTTTTGGGTTGACAAACTATCCTGGAAGGAAACCGGTGCTGCGCATAGTAGTGTCAGGATTAAATTATTCTTATGGCTGGCAGGATATCTTTCTAAACGCATTGTATACACAACGTATATTATACGCAATTTTGAAGAGTTGTTCTCCGCCGTGCTGTCACCTTCCATACATGAGTCCATCGCACACCGCTTTGGTTTCTTTTTTCAAATTAGGCATAAACCCACTATCAACGAATCCATGAACAAATCCTTTAGTAATTTGTTTACGTCGTTCGTTTAGTAACCAACGGGTTGGTCTAGTCTAGAAGAAAAGTCGTCGCCGCAAGTCAGCTGTTTAGCTGACTTTTCGACAGCTTTTCTGACAGCTGATTTTCGGAGATGGAGGTTCCTAGTTTAAATCCTAGTATATAGTATAATTGGTTCTTTTATACGAATTTGAATACTAGACAGTGGTTACCAATGTACTTTGATGGTTGGGGGTCAATTAACCATACTCTCTCAGGAATGGTCGGCCTGGGTATGTACGAGACTACAGCTCATTTAAACGTCATACATATCATTGGGTCATGGGGTTGCTTATTGTTCTCAATCGAACAAATTGCAACCTACACGCATTAGGGATAAAACAAAACAAAAATTTGTTTAAGAATTTTTAACATGTTATTTCACGCTTTTTTTAACATTACACCACCTGACAATTGTCAATAAAATATTTCCTTATTACGCTTACGATGTGTAAAAAGAATGCGCATTTTGCTGTTTGCCCACTCTCACTGCAAAATGGTTCAAGTACACTTCCATAATGCTATTTCGTATCATGTAATATGTCGCCCCAATTACTAGGTTTAGCAGTTTTACAGTAAGTAAATAAAACATTAAAGAGAAAAAACTTTTTCTAAAATATAAAAAATTAAAAATGGACTAGGAGTAGATTATTATTAACCTTGTTTTTTGCTTAAAAACAATGCGATAAAAAATTAAACTAAGAAATTCGGGAAATAGCAAACTTTACTAGACAGACCTGAACAAAGTAGGCATATTTTAATATTTATTCTGGACCGATTTTCTTTCATTATAAAATTCTGGACAGAGATTACAGATTTCAGAAAAAAAATGTTAAGGGTAGAATAAAGTACACCCATTCAGTTTTTTCCCTTTTTCTCTTACAACATCTGAACAAACGACATTTTTTTTAAATGCCCGGAAAAAACAAGGGCCATCGATTTAGACAAAAAAGTTTAAATATTAATGAGTGGGTGACCTAAAGTGAAGTTTGTACCATCCAGTTCACCTCGATTTTCTCGCGAGTATGAGCTTAACAATCGTAATATTTATGGAACGTTCCAAAACAGCAAAACGACTCTCGATAGGGATAACGATAAAGTTTAAATTGAATTTCTTAGAGTATCGCCACCATTCCTAAGTTTTTCACGATTTTTTTCGCTAATTTCGGCAGACCAAACAAAACAATTTACAGAACAATCCAGAACAAATGAGAGCTATCATTTAAAGTAAAAACCAAAAAGTATTGAATGCATGGGCTTATACTTGCCACTCCAAATTTTTCTTTGATTTTCTAGCATATTTGAACGGGAAAAACGAAATTTTCGCGAAATGATCCGGTACAAACGAAGGGCTGTCAATCTATGTAAAAAAACTTTAAAATATTGAGTCGAGGGGGATTAGAGTGACATTAGCACCACCCAGTTCTTCTCGATTTCTCGCTTACTTGAAAGGAACAAAAAAAATGTTTTGCGAGACCATCCGAAACAAACGAAGGTCTGTCCCTGAAGTCCAAAAAAAAATTTAAAAAGTTGAGCGGGAGGAGGCCAGTGTGAAGTTAGCCCCTCCCGGCGTTTTTTCACTTATTTGGACGGAACAAACAAAACATTTTCCGGAATAATCCGGTAGAAACGTAGACCGATCAATTTTACAAGTTAATTTTTGAAATTTTTGTATGGGGGCCAACTTTACAGTCCTGGTTTGAACTTCTACAGGTTTAGCTAAGTAAAACAAGGAGTGGGGTGGTTTACAATTGCCTTCATCGCCGAGTTGAAAAGCTTATCAATATGCCAGGCCGTCTAAAAAGCACCTATTTTCCACCCTGCAAATGACACACCTCACGTTATTCACCACAGGGTCTGGCTGCATAATGAAATTCATTGCGCTCAGAGGAGATATAACTCTGACAAGTATCTTTTACACTTGTACCTCTTCTGTTCTTAAATACTTCAGTCATATGTTTGGCTTACCATGTGATAAAAAAAAACTAAATTTTTTTTAGTCCTGAAACAAGCAAATCGAGTGCAAATAATTTAACACTCCACCTGCCTGTTATGTGCAACCCCTTACAGTACTATTATTTTATTAAAGGCAGTTGCCTCTGACAATCAAAACATGCATTTTATTCGTCACTTGGGCGAGTAAATTTAAATCGATAATTCAAAGGATACCCACATCGAGAAAATGTTTCCAAACGGCGAAAATATTTTTACAAAAGATAATAAATTGATAAGAGAGTAAATTAGTCGATTTTTTTAAAGTAAATTCAGTACACTCGCAAATGTCCAACACGAGTCCTGAAAGTGTAGGTCAACAGAGACTGTAATTTCCCGATACTGAAGAAGCTTACTGAAATTAATCATTAGCAAAAACAAACCCCTGTTATTTATTTTTTGTTTTTGTAAAGCTTTTGACCGTGTCCCGTATGATTTGCCCATAAAAAAATTGAGGTGTATGGTATTAGAGGGACATCAGAGGGTCGAATTGCCATCCAATCATTGCAAAGTTAAAACAAAATACACATAAAATTTTATACAAGTTAAAAGGGGAGTTCAACGAGTTAGAATTTTAAGACCCTTGCTATTTTTAATTTTTGTTAACGATCTCGCTGAATTTCTTGGCTCCTTCAATGTTATATTATTTGCTGATGATACGATAATATCTTTCGAAGATGAAAACTATGAACAAGGTTTAAAACTAAAGAAGCTTGAAGTAAGGTTATAGACTGGATGCAATAAATAATCTTGTTCTCAACTCAGATAAAACTGTGGCCAAATGCTTCACTGGTCGTAAGGAAATAAGTAACCAAAGTAAGGATATCTCCATTAATGACAATATATCAAAATCTTTTGTAACAGGTAAGTTACAAAATTTTTAGAATTAATATTAGGTAGCAAACTATCCTGGGACAGTTGTATTAAGGAACGTGTCTGCTATATAATCAATTCCTACTGCTACGCCCTAAAACGCTTAAAAATAAGGTACTTAGCGTACCAATACCTTTGAGTATTTATCATGTTTACAAATTCTGTTGGATTTGTTTTTAATTTAGTCACACTTAAACTTATTCAAATGTATGTTTAAAAAATCAAATAATGTTCAAATTATTCCGTCATATAATTATTTTTTATCTAGTTTTTTGTTAATTATAATGATTAAAATTTTTAATGATTTTTAATGATCAAGTTGACTTATGAATATGGACACTGTTTACTATTAAGAATTCGTTTCTAATCAGTTGGTCCTAGCATATTGTTTGGCTGTCTTGGTCAAGGTTTCACATAGTTTTTCTTGGCCTCTCCAAGTGAATGCCTTGTCTGTCTCCTTTTTGTCTTCTGTGCAATAGTATAACCTTCCAGTTCCTTATCCCAAGCATTTTGACTTGTCAAAAATAATGTACATTATTTTACGTAACAATAAGGTTTATTTATTTCATTATTTGTAATATTGATTCCTAGATTGGGTGGTTGGTTGACGATGTAAATAAAGTACTAGAAACCAAAAGAATATCAACAAAAAGTGGCCACCATGGCTTTTACAACACTAAATAATTTAAAAGAAAACGCAGAGAAAAATATCAGGGTTTGGAAGACTGACTGAAAGTATTTTAGCCGAAAAATAATCTTGGAAATGGCCTGTTAAAGGATAACCTTCAACGTGTACAAAACAGCTGGATACGAGAATTATTAGTGTAATGTATACTTTGTTGAAGATCAAAGATTACCATTACTTGAGGAACAAGAATAAAAATACAAACTATGACTAAGCCGGACTGCATTTCAAATGTTGTAGAAATTTTACTGGCCAAAGTACTTTTGTATAATTTATAAAATCATTTTGATTCAGTCACTAAAACATGCAAATATAAACCTAGAGAGAAGCGAGGCTTGGGAAGACCTAAAAAGAGATGAATACTGGAACAGGCCATTGAGCCTAATCCTTAACAGATGATGATGAAATCATTTGAACACCGAAAAGACAATGGGTGAATGGTACTCCATTTGAATATTGAACAAATTATGTCGCTTTACAATTACATAATTTTGTCAACTAAGTAAATATTTTAATTGCATTGTCTACTAATTGATCATATTATAGTAATTACAGTCGAACCTCCCGGATTCGAATCTGATGGAACCGGCTGATTTCGATTTACAGAGGTAAAATATTGAAACAAAAAATGTACTTAAAAATTGCGTTTTAATAAAATTCATGTAATTCCATAAAATATTAAATTACAAAAGTCAAAATTATTAATAGACCACCAATTTGATTGAGGAAAGTTTTTACAAATATTATTTTACTTGTGTTGTTTAGATCATCAGCCGAAAGGCTGGTTTGAACCTGTAGAGGTTTTACTAAGTAAAACGAGAAGTGAGGTGGCCTTCCTCACTGAACGGAAAAGTACGCGTATCAGCATGCAGGGCCCTTTGCA
The DNA here is from genome assembly GCA_035578175.1 of Catonia carolina. Taxonomy (NCBI): domain Eukaryota; kingdom Metazoa; phylum Arthropoda; class Insecta; order Hemiptera; family Achilidae; genus Catonia; species Catonia carolina. The sequence continues at coordinate 49,118,492 of JAQMRL010000001.1, forward strand.
AAGCACATATTTTCCCCTCTGTAAATGATACCTTTACTTCATTCACCACAGGGTTTACTTAATACTGTGATTAAGAATTAAGGGCATGTTTTGGTATTACAAGCTCCATTAGTACTCAAAAGCAAAAGAATATTCTACTTATAAGAACGATATGACAAATTATTGAAAAAACGACATAAAAAACAGAGTAAAATAAAATCGGGATACGCGTAAACAGTACAACTATACCTACAAACAAAAAGTTAGGTCAGCCTACAGAAAATGAAAAATAAATTGGGTACCGAAAATTTTAGAAATTTTAACGAGTAAAATATTGCTTAATCTGAATGAATACAGCTACGGTATTTTTTACCCTGTTAGTACGAAAATCATACACCAAAGAAGGAAAGACTGCATTACTAATTTAGCCTAACTATTTTTTTTTTTTGCTTTCGTCTGGTTTCCTCTGACTTAAAAATTAACTGAATTTTCAATATTTCCTGATGCGTATTGAAGCTTTGAACTACGCTTGTTATGCCCTTATTTGGTCGTAAGGTTTTGTGACAATAATGTTTTGTAAGTGTAATTGTTTGTGTTTCTGCCTGGTTTCTTCTAACTCAAAAGTTAACTGCATTTTCAGTTTTTTCCAAAGCTTTTTGGAGTTTTGTACTACGCTTACTGTGTCCTTATTGTCGTGATTTAACGCATGCTTCATTAAAAATCGTGTACAATGTGTAAATTGGAAATTTTGTAATTATTTTATTAATAATGTATAAAAAAATGTATTGTTACAATATATATGACCACGAAACTCTCGAAAATTTTCGAATAGGGAGGTAATTTAATTCATATTAAGGACGATTTTTGAAGGGGATAGCATACAATTTTATTCGATTTAGGGAGGATTTCGAATGAGGAGGTTTGACTGTATTTGTAACAATTAGGATATTTTAAATAATTAACTCTAACAAATAAAAAATATACTTTCTTTAATTATTCTGGTTTTACATTGATTTAAAATAAGTACCTATTTAAAATACATGTCAAAATAATAAACAACAAATAAATTATTTTGATGACTGGATTGGATTCCGTCCGAGAACGAATTGTTTTCATACGATGGTCTTGTGTGGAGAAGTACTAGGGTGAGATGTGAATATCTAACTACAATCATTACAACACGTAGAAGTGGCAAATGCTACAGTACACGTGCCGGTACGACATGGCAACATCGTTTACACTGTTGCAGGCTATAAGTCATAATAGCGGGAACGATGCCGGACGCGAAATTGTCGGTAATTTGTACGAACGCGAAATTGTCGGTAATTCGAAAGGAGTCCGAATTGATAGCACAGTGAATAAAATTGAAAAATGCTCAATTTTCAATATCAGGACAAACCAATACCAAAACTCAGGGTGTAAGTGTAACAAATACCCTATATACTCTCATCAAAGTTGAATATACTCTTCAAATAAGCGGAATTGTTAGCGGGATGTATATATATATATATATATATATATATATATATATATATATACATCCCGCTAACAATTCCGCGTCTTTTCAAAAAGCGTGCATTTCGCACATCGCTTATTTGAAGAGTATATTCAACTTTGATGAGAGTATATAGGGTATTTGTTACACTTACACCCTGAGTTTTGGTATTGGTTTGTCCTGATATTGAAAATTGAGCATTTTTGAATTTTATTCACTGTGCTATCAATTCAGACTCCTTTCGAATTACCGACAATTTCGCGTTCGTACAAATTACCGACAATTTCGCGTCCGGCATCGTTCCCGCTATTATGACTTATAGCCTGCAACAGTGTAAACGATGTTGCCATGTCGTACCGGCACGTGTACTGTAGCATTTGCCACTTCTACGTGTTGTAATGATTGTAGTTAGATATTCACATCTCACCCTAGTACTTCTCCACACAAGACCATCGTATGAAAACAATTCGTTCTCGGACGGAATCCAATCCAGTCATCAAAATAATTTATTATTTGTTGTTTATTATTTTGACATGTATTTTAAATAGGTACTTATTTTAAATCAATGTAAAACCAGAATAATTAAAGAAAGTATATTTTTTATTTGTTAGAGTTAATTATTTAAAATATCCTAATTGTTACAAATACAGTCAAACCTCCTCATTCGAAATCCTCCCTAAATCGAATATAATTGTATGCTATCCCCTTCAAAAATCGTCCTTAATATGAATTAAATTACCTCCCTATTCGAAAATTTTCGAGAGTTTCGTGGTCATATATATTGTAACAATACATTTTTTTATACATTATTAATAAAATAATTACAAAATTTCCAATTTACACATTGTACACGATTTTTAATGAAGCATGCGTTAAATCACGACAATAAGGACACAGTAAGCGTAGTACAAAACTACAAAAAGCTTTATAAAAAACTGAAAATGCAGTTAACTTTTGAGTTAGAAGAAACCAAGCAGAAACACAAACAATTACACTTCTTACAAAACATTATTGTCACAAAACCTTACGACCAAATAAGGGCATAACAAGCGTAGTTCAAAGCTTCAATACGCATCAGGAAATATTGAAAATTCAGTTAATATTTAAGTCAGAGGAAACCAGACGAAAGCAAAAAAAAAAAAATTAGGCTAAATTAGTAATGCAGTCTTTCCTTCTTTGGTGTATGATTTTCGTACAAACAGGGTAAAAAATACCGTAGCTGTATTCATTCAGATTAAGCAATATTTTACTCGTTAAAATTTCTACAATTTTCGGTACCCAATTTATTTTTCATTTTCTGTAGGCTGACCTAACTTTTTGTTTGTAGGTATAGTTGTACTGTTTACGCGTATCCCGATTTTATTTTACTCTGTTTTTTATGTCGTTTTTTCAATAATTTTTCATATCGTTCTTATAAGTAGAATAATCTTTTGCTTTTGAGTACTAATAGAGCTTGTAATACCAAAACATGCCCTTAATTCTTAATCACAGTATTAAGTAAACCCTGTGGTGAATGAAGTAAAGGTATCATTTACAGAGGGGAAAACATGTGCTTTGCAAAGGGCCCTGCATGCTGATACGCGTACTTTTCCGTTCAGTGAGGAAGGCCACCTCACTTCTCGTTTTACTTAGTAAAACCTCTACAAGTTCAAACCAGCCTTTCGGCTGATGACCTAAACAACACAAGTAAAATAATATTTGTAAAAAACTTTCCTCAATCAAATTGGTGGTCTATTAATAATTTTGACTTTTGTAATTTAATATTTTATGGAATTACATGAATTTTATTAAAACGCAATTTTTAAGTACATTTTTTGTTTCAATGTTTTACCTCTGTAAATCGAAATCAGCCGGTTCCATCAGATTCGAATCAGGGAGGTTCGACTGTAATTACTATAATATGATCAATTAGTAGACAATGCAATTAAAATATTTACTTAGTTGACAAAATTATGTAATTGTAAAGCGACATAATTTGTTCAATATTCAAATGGAGTACCATTCACCCATTGTCTTTTCGGTGTTCAAATGATTTCATCATCATCATCTGATGATTAGGCTTAGGCTTAGGATTAGGCTCAATGGCCTGTTCCAGTATTCATCTCTTTTTAGGTCTTCCCAAGCCTCGCTTCTCTCTAGGTTTATATTTCCATGTTTTAGTGACTGAATCAAAATGATTTTATAAATTATACAAAAGTACGATGGCCAGTAAAATTTCTACAACTTTTGAAATGCAGTCCGGCTTAGTCATAGTTTGTATTTTTATTCTTGTTCCTCAAGTAATGGTAATCTTTGATCTTCAACAAATTATACATTACACTAATAATTCTCGTATCCAGCTGTTTTGTACACGTTGAAGTTTATCCTTTAACAGGCCATTTCCAAGATTATTTTTCGGCTAAATAACTTTCAGTCAGTCTTCCAAACCCTGATATTTTTCTCTGCGTTTTCTTTTAAATTATTTAGTGTTGTAAAAGCCATGGTGGCCACTTTTTGTTGATATTCTTTTGGTTTCTAGTACTTTATTTACATCGTCAACCAACCACCCAATCTAGGAATCAATATTACAAATAATGAAATAAATAAACCTTATTGTTACGTAAAATAATGTACATAATTTTTGACAAGTCAAAATGCTTGGGATAAGGAACTGGAAGGTTATACTATTGCAAAGAAGACAAAAAGGAGACAGACAAGGCATTCATTTGGAGAGGCCAAGAAAAACTATGTGAAACCTTGACCAAGACAGCCAAACAATATGCTAGGACCAACTGATTAGAAACGAATTCTTAATAGTAAACAGTGTCCATATTCATAAGTTAACTTGATAGTTGATCATTAAAAATTTTAATCATTATATTTAACAAAAAACCAGATAAAAAGTAATTATATGACGGAATAATTTGAACATTATTTGATTTTTTAAACATACATTTGAATAAGTTTAAGTGTGACTAAATTAAAAACAAATCCATCAGAATTTGTAAACATGATAAATACTCAAAGGTATTGGTACGCTAAGTACCTTATTTTTAAGCGTTTAGGGCGTAGCAGTAGGATTTGATTATATAGCAGATACGTTCCTTAATACACCTGTCCCAGGATAGTTTGCTACCTAATATTAATTCTAAAAATTATGTAACTTACCTGTTACAAAAGATTTTGATATATTGTCATTAATGGAGATATCCTTACTTTGGTTACTTATTTCCTTACGACCAGTGAAGCATTTGGCCACAGTTTTATCTGAGTTGAGAACTAGATTATTTATTGCATCCAGTCTATAACCTTACTTCAAGCTTCGTTAGTTTTAAACCTTGTTCATAGTTTTCATCTTCGAAAGATATTATCGTATCATCAGCAAATAATATATCATTGAAGGAGCCAAGAAATTCAGCGAGATCGTTAACAAAAATTAAAAATAGCAAGGGTCTTAAAATTCTAACTCGTTGAACTCCCCTTTTAACTTGTATAAAATTTTATGTATATTTTGTTTTAACTTTGCAATGATTGGATGGCAATTCGACCCTCTGATGTCCCTCTAATACCATACACCTCAATTTTTTAATGGGCAAATCATACGGGACACGGTCAAAAGCTTTACAAAAATCAAAAAATAAATAACAGGGGTTTGTTTTTGCTAATGATTAATTTCAGTAAGCTTCTTCAGTATCGGGAAATTACAGACTCTGTTGACCTACACTTTCAGGACTCGTGTTGGACATTTGCGAGTGTACTGAATTTACTTTAAAAAAATCGACTAATCTACTCTCTTATCAATTTATTATCTTTTGTAAAAATATTTTCGCCGTTTGGAAACATTTTCTCGATGTGGGTATCCTTTGAATTATCGATTTAAATTTACTCGCCCAAGTGACGAATAAAATGCATGTTTTGATTTTCAGAGGCAACTGCCTTTAATAAAATAATAGTACTGTAAGGGGTTGCACATAACAGGCAGGTGGAGTGTTAAATTATTTGCACTCGATTTGCTTGTTTCAGGACTAAAAAAAATTTAGTTTTGTTTTTATCACATGGTAAGCCAAACATATGACTGAAGTATTTAAGAACAGAAGAGGTACAAGTGTAAAAGATACTTGTCAGAGTTATATCTCCTCTGAGCGCAATGAATTTCATTATGCAGCCAGACCCTGTGGTGAATAACGTGAGGTGTGTCATTTGCAGGGTGGAAAATAGGTGCTTTTTAGACGGCCTGGCATATTGATAAGCTTTTCAACTCGGCGAGGAAGGCAATTGTAAACCACCCCACTCCTTGTTTTACTTAGCTAAACCTGTAGAAGTTCAAACCAGGACTGCAAAGTTGGCCCCATACAAAAATTTCAAAAATTAACTTGTAAAATTGATCGGTCTACGTTTCTACCGGATTATTCCGGAAAATTTTTTGTTTGTTCCGTCCAAATAAGTGAAAAAACGCCGGGAGGGGCTAACTTCACACTGGCCTCCCCCCGCTCAACTTTTTAAATTTTTTTTGGACTTCAGGGACAGACCTTCGTTTGTTTCGGATGGTCTCGCAAAATATTTTTTTAGTTGCTTTCAAGTAAGCGAGAAATCGAGAAGAACTGGGTGGTGCTACTGTCACTAATCCCCCTCGACTCAATATTTTAAAGTTTTTTACATAGATTGACAGCCCTTCGTTTGTTCCGGATCATTTCGCGAAAATTTCGTTTGTCCCGTTCAAATATGCTAGAAAATCAAAGAAAAATTTGGAGTGGCAAGTATAAGCCCATGCATTCAATACTTTTTGGTTTTTACTTTAAATGATAGCTCTCATTTGTTCTGGATTGTTCTGTAAATTGTTTTGTTTGGTCTGCCGAAATCAGCGAAAAAATCGTGAAAAACTTAGGAATGGTGGCGATACTCTAAGAAATTCAATTTAAACTTTATCGTTATCCCTATCGAGAGTCGTTCTGCTGTTTCGGAACGTTCCATAAATATTACGATTGTTAAGCTCATACTCGCGAGAAAATCGAGGTGAACTGGATGGTACAAACTTCACTTTAGGTCACCCACTCATTAATATTTAAACTTTTTTGTCTAAATCCATGGCCCTTGTTTTTTCCGGCTATTTAAAAAAAATGTCGTTTGTTCAGATGTTGTAAGAGAAAAAGGAAAAAACTGAATGGGTGTACTTTATTCTACCCTTAACATTTTTTTTCTGAAATCTGTAATCTCTGTCCAGAATTTTATAATGAAAGAAAATCGGTCCAGAATAAATATTAAAATATGCCTACTTGGTTCAGGTCTGTCTAGTAAAGTTTGCTATTTCCCGAATTTCTTAGTTTAATTTTTTATCGCATTGTTTTTAAGCAAAAAACAAGGCTAATAATAATCTACTCCTAGTCCATTTTTCATTTTTTATATTTTAGAAAAAGTTTTTTCTCTTTAATGTTTTATTTACTTACTGTAAAACTGCTAAACCTAGTAATTGGGGCGACATATTACATGATACGAAATAGCATTGTGGAAGTGTACTTGAACCATTTTGCAGTGAGAGTGGGCAAACAGCAAAATGCGCATTCTTTTTACACATCGTAAGCGTAATCAGGAAATATTTGATTGACAATTGTCAGGTGGTGTAATGTTAAAAAAAGCGTGAAATAAAATGTTAAAAATTCTTAAACAAATTTTTGTTTTGTTTTATCCCTGATGCGTGTAGGTTGCAATTTGTTCGATTGAGAACAATAAGCAACCCCATGACCCAATGATATGTATGACGTTTAAATGAGCTGTAGTCTCGTACATACCCAGGCCGACCATTCCTGAGAGAGTATGGTCAATTGACCCCCAACCATCAAAGTACATTGGTAACCACTGTCTAGTATTCAAATTCGTATAAAAGAACCAATTATACTATATACTAGGATTTAAACTAGGAACCTCCATCTCCGAAAATCAGCTGTCAGAAAAGCTGTCGAAAAGTCAGCTAAACAGCTGACTTGCGGCGACGACTTTTCTACTAGACTAGACCAACCCGTTGGTTACTAAACGAACGACGTAAACAAATTACTAAAGGATTTGTTCATGGATTCGTTGACAGTAGGTTTATGCCTAATTTGAAAAAAGAAACCAAAGCGGCGTGCGATGGACTCATGTATGGAAGGCGACAGCACGGCGGAGAACAACTCTTCAAAATTGCGTATAATATACGTTGTGTATACAATGCGTTTAGAAAGATATCCTGCCAGCCATAACAATAATTTAATCCTGACACTACTATGCGCAGCACCGGTTTCCTTCCAGGATAGTTTGTCAACCCAAAAAATCGTCTATCGGAAAAGAGAGTTTTTTAATTCTATCAAAAAATATATAATTATTTTTAATTTAATTGTATTACTTATATCAAATAATTTGCCGAATAATATTTATTTGAATGTTTAGTAAATTAGATTGTGAGTTTTGAAAGAATTGTAATTCGATGATTAATAAAAATTTGTTTTTATTATTCTTTTAAACTTTTTTTCTTAACACAACACAATATTTATTTATAACTTGTTTTGTCTATTTTCTTAACCGGTGGACGCGAAATTGATAGCAGATATGAAACTGACGTCCTTGTAAGAATATACATAATATACGTATATTTTTACATAGGGGCGTAGCGAGAGCACTCTGGTGAGAAACTCTCCAAGGTACGGTGTATAAAATAGTTTCAAAACACCGCCATTTCGCATCCGGTACCAAAATTTATTTATTTTTTTGTGTCTCTCTGAGTAACAATAAAATTCTCAAAAAATAAATATAGTTGCCCGAAACTATGTACTTTAGTTTAAAAAAATTACGTCCGAAAACCATGTCACAATAAATTTTTATTAAGTTTTTATTAAGGATTACAATTTGGCGTCCGTATACGGACGCCAAATTGCACTCGGACTCCAGATTGTTAGGAAATTGTCAATGTATGGACGCGAAAATGATAGTAGTACATATATATATATATATATATATATATATATATATATATATATATATATATATATATATATATATGATAATGAACAGCCAAAACAAAACAAAATTAAATATAAAACTCACCTCAGAGTTCCGCGCGCGGCCGAATAACCGCGCGCGGAATGGTTTGTGATATAGGGAATAATTGACGTGGTCATTGACCATAATTGTTTTAATGTTTTTTGTTATATATGTGTTTGATGTCTTTTAATTCCTGATGATGTCTCTGTGAGAGACGAAAGATCTCGAAAGAATATAATACTCTGAGGTGAGTTTTATATTTAATTTTGTTTTGTTTTGGCTGTTCATTATCATATATGTAGTGGTGCAAACAAAGGAAAATAATGTTTAATAAAATAATATAGGCCTATATATATATATATTTACATCTTGCTATCATTACGGTGACTTTTCACAAACCCTACAATACGGCAGCCACCAGAAATAACAGAGTATATTAAGATTTTAAAGTGAATAGTAGTTCATTAGAAGGTGTCTATGTCGGATATTAAATTAGTTTTTAAAAAAATCATAAATACGGGAGTTTATTTTGGTGACCATTCCTATATCATTATGGCAGCCTTTCACTTTGCTATCATTGTGAACGCCACCATATACACATTCATTTTGATATCAATATGAAGACCACGGTGTATATTAAATTCACCTTGATATCAATAGCGAAACCAGCCACGTTGCCAGTTTTCCCGCACAAGAAATGCATTTCGGCGACCCAAAGTATATACATGCGTACACTCTTTTAGCCTTCTCTGAATCATTTCACTACGACGGCTCACACGTATACATTTTGTAACACACACGCGCGCGCGCCTATAGACGGAATGGCAATATAATTTTACAGTACAGTAGCTCTGCATTAAAACAAAGTGACTGGTAGTACTTAGTGATGTTATAAAATTTTGAATGCCATTAACAATAAATAAATGAACTGAATTGTCATGTAAAATAATTTATACATTATCTATATGACAAGTCAAAAAATATAATCAAATAAGATATTGTAGGAATAATAATTTTAAAAATTTGGTGTGGAACACTCACGCAACTTTCTCTTGCCAATGTAAATAATTAACAATAAACCTAATATTAGTAATAAAACATTAGAAATAAACAAAAAACCAACCTCAATAAAAATAACCTTATTTTAATCATGAGTGAAAGACACAAAATTAAAATCAGTTTGGCTTAAAAATACGGAAAATCACTCTTTCACGCTAAACTAGGGTCTGTAGAGAAAACATCCTCTAAATAAAAGTTGTAGATCTTTTAATTTCCTATAAATCTGATCACATACACTTTTGTCGTAAAATGCATACTAAGGCCGAAATTTAAAAAAAACGATTTTTTACACGTTTTCAAGAGAAAGAAACCATAAAATCGCTAATTACCGTAAGTAAGCGTTACCAAAAAATTTTCTTAAAGAAACGTTGAAGGATTTTTAATTCTCTACAACTTTTATTATATAAATTTTTGCGCTGAAATGCATATTAAAGCTGATATCTTAAAAAAATATTTTTTTTACGTGAGAACAGCCTTACCAAGAATTTCAGCAAACATGGCGCCTACCCTATCTTGTAGAGCATAAAACATTTAGTTAACCAGGCGATTTTTAAAAAAAATCGTAGGACCAGTTTTTGAGAAAATCGCAAAAAAGTGAAAAATTACACGAATAAACTACTACTTCCGGTTGACCGATTTTGATGAAAATGGTCGTGTCACGTTTGGTAGTAGTATCTAACTCAAGTTTCAAGTTCGTACGATGTTCTGTTCTTGAGATATTCTGTTCTCACACAACACACGCGCACGCACGCACGCACGCACGCACGTGCACACACACACACACAGACCAATCGCTAAAACATGTTTTTTGGGGTCAGAGGGTCTGAAACGTGTAGATCCGGTGTAAACTCGATTTCGAAAAATCAACATGAAAACAATAATTTCCTTCCTATATGTTCTTATAGGCAAGAGAAAGTAAAAATAATATTATGCATAAGATAATTATGACAATTCCAAATGTTTGGGATATAAATGTAAACCGTGTACAGTGTCCATTACAATCCAATATTATGAATTATCATGCATTAAATAGTTAGCTGTTTACTTAACTAAATTCAGCAGATAAAATAAATTATATGACAGAATAATTTGAACATAATTTGATGTACATTTTAAAAATATTTTTGAAAAAGTTTAACTTTTACTGAATTCGGTTTAGAAAGAATGGGTAATAAGATCCGCAACACGGTTTTATAATAATGATAAGTTAGGAATTTAAAAATCCAAAAAAACCCAGGGAAAACTGTCTCGAAATATTATTAAAGCAGAAAGTAAATGAGATGACATTATTCATTATATCAATAAACATGTTATTAAATAAATAAACACGGAAATATTATCAATAACCCATTGTCCATTGTTAATGTATTTAACTGATATTTTCTGGAATTAACGAACACTTTTGTATATCTTCAAACGAAAGAATAGACAGAAAACTTTTATATCCAATTTCAATTTATTTAAAAGCCGTTCATGTATTAGAAGTTAATGGATAGTTAACAATTAAGGAGATTGAGTTGGTCTGGTTAAAATTTCCGCTTCTATTTTAAAATATGTCGTAGCAAGTTAACTGAAATACATAGTTAACGAATTTTTTATAACCAACAATATTCCTATTTTCCTAAACAAATAAGAACCCCACATCATAAAAACAAATAAAGAAAGGATATTCAAACTTATAGACCTATATGTACTTTGTCCATTTTTTACTTTCTCTTGCCTATATGAATATATAGGAAGGAAAGTATTGTTTCCATGTTGATTTTTCGAAATCGAGTTTTCACCGGATCTACACATTTTCAGACCCCTGAATCCAAAAAACATATTTTTAGCGATTGGTCTGTGTGTGTGTGTGTGTGTGTGAACAGAATATCTCAAGAACGGAACATCGAACGAACTTGAAACTTAAGTTGCATACCACTACCGGACCCGACACGAACATTTTCATCAAAATCGGTCAAGCGGAAGTATCAGTTTATTCGGGTAATTTTTCACTTTTTGCGATTTTCTCAAAAACTGGTCTCACGATTTTTTTAAAAATCGCCTGGTTTACTAAATTTTTTATGCTTTACAAGATAGAATAGGCGCCATGTTTGCTTAAAATTTTGGTAAAAAGAATAAAAAATATGTATAAAATTATGTTTTAGTTATTCTATCATAATTATTTTTCGTGTTGTATTTTTTATGTGTGTGTGTGAACAGAGTATCTCAAGAACGGAACATCGTACGAACTTAAGTTAGACACCACTACCGAACCCGACACGAACATTTTCATTAAAATCGGTCAACCGGAAGTAGTAGTTTATTCGTGTAATTTTTCACTTTTTTACGAATTTCTCAAAAACTGGTCATACGATTTTTTTAAATCGCCTGGTTTACTAAATTTTTTATGCTCTACAAGATAAGGTAGGCGCTATGTTTGCTGAAATTCTTGGTGAGGCTGTTTTCACTTAAAGAATTAGTTTTTTTAATATTACAGCTTTTATATGCATTTTAGCGCAAAAATTTATAGTATAATATAAAAGTAGAGAATTTAAAATTCTACAACTTTTATTTCAAACACTTTTTTGTATAACGCTTAGTTTATAGCGGTAATTAGCGATTTTCTGTTTTTTACTCACGAAAACGTGTGAAAAATCTATTATTTTAAGATTTCAGTATTAGTAGGCATTTTACGACAAAAGTATGTAAGCAAATTTATAGAAAATTAAAAGATATACAACTTTTATTTAGAGGATTTTTCTCTGCAGAGCCTAGTTTAACGTTAAAGAGTGATTTTAAGCCAAGCTGCTGTCGATTTTAATTTTGCCTCTTTCACTCATGATTAAAATAAGATTATGTTTTTTGAAGTAAGTTTTTTGTTTATTTCTAATATTAGGTTATATTGGTCATTATTTGCATTGGCAAGAGAAAGCGTGTGAGTGTTTCACACCAGATTTTTTTGTATTTGATTTTGATGATCTTATACTAAAAAAACAGACAGCAGGCCTACAGTTTTTGATACCTATTCTTGATCCTTTTTTATGAAGTAGAGTTATGATTGATTTTTTTAGGCAAGTAGGACATTTTTCGGTAAAGAAAGATTAATTTATTAAATATGTCAGTGGACGTAAAACTTACGATGAAACACTGATTACAACCTTTGCGAGGCATAGTAAGAAATCACGGTTCTGAAATAGAAGTACAAAGAATAATGCAACACCTGTAGACAGTAAAATAAGGAAGACTTGCTGACGAAATATGGAAACTATGAATAGCCAAAGAGACAATGCCAAGCCAGTCACAATAGACCAGCTGTGTTGCCAAGCTTATAGCTGCCCTATTGTTAGCAAAGTGGTTCAAATATACATAGTGTGAATATACACAACTGACGGTGTCACTCCTAGCGGAATAATCAAGAACTGTAGTATACAATTTCTATTAACTCTGCTATCTTTATGGGACCCAGCAAGATTTTATAAAATATTTTTTTGCAAATCTAGGAACCTTCCTGAACCAAAATTGATGCAATACACAAACAGAAGGGTTCGTTTCCAACACCAGGGTATAGTTAAATTTTTTTTTACCCAACACGGATAAAAATAACATGGGTTGCAATGTGGCAGCCATATATGGCTGCCATATGCACCCGGCTGCCACTTTACATACAAAATGCGAAATGTACGGTCTCCGTATTGATAGCAAGATGTACATATTTATTTACAGTTGTATAAAGTTATTCCCTAAAAATATGATACATTACTGGCCAAAAATTAGGTTACAAAAATTAAACAACTAGGAAAAATAGATAACTCTCTTTTGTTTATTTTTCTTTGTGTCGGTATCGAATGAAAACTCGTGATTTTTTAAAAAACCGTGTTAACATTTAGCAGCAACAGAAACCAATTTTTAATTTTCTTAAGAACTCGAAAGATCTCTACAATGGGGTACTACATATTTCGTAAGTGATATTTACCTAGAAACTATAAATCTCATTAAAAGGTACATTCATATGTTCTGCCCTACCGTTAAATAAAAGTTGACATTGGGAGTGGACTTTATATTACAATCACACACGACGTGACGCCAAGAATCAGTACAAACCAATTAGAAAGCAGCATATTCTGACGAATGACGTAACGCTCAGGACACTTTGTCATTGTTTGACATCGGTGTGACGTAGTACAGTAATATAAACTCTCTGATTGGACAATATTAACCAATCAAAATGACGCAAAAGAAGAAATCTGATTGAGTAAAACTGGGTTTTCTTATTGGCCGAAAATACGAGACTCTGATTGGGCAATTATTACCTTAGCCATTGACGTCACATGCGCATCACACTCAACTTGGCCCGACTTACTCACGCAACCCTAATAGATCGTTTCTTGAATACCAGTTATATATTGATACATATATTTTTGGTTCTGATAAACACAATAATAGCGTAGGTCAAAAATGATTTGTCAAGTAACGTCTTGTCAAGTCTACTTTTCGTTGATTTAGGATCTGTTAGTTAACGGGATATTTATAAGCAGTATTTATATTTTCTACACAGGCAGTGTAAAACTATAACCTTTAACACCTGATTCGTACAGATGAGATAAATTAAAAATAATTCGGCGACAGCATTCGCTTAATAGTCGTAGCGAAAGTATAAGCAGAAAAATTACGACCCCGATGGCCGTGATTTTATAGAGTTTTAGGCCTGTAATCAGTGTTTATGTAGGCAGCTTGTTCGAATATTACAATTTTTTAAGCACTATCAGGTGCGACTTTTTAACGTTCCGAAACCGAACAATTCATGCGTTCTCTTAAGTAAGGTAGGCTAATAAAATTACTTATTGTTAATCCAATTTGTCAGTAAACTAAAATGCTTGCTGTTGAAATTGTTGTGCAATGAAAGTTGTTTTTTAGGTGAGCAGCGGACAAGGTGGTTTGAACCTCTAAAATCTTTTCTGAGTGAGATGAGTTGAGTTGGTTTACATGGTCTTCTCACAGCGTTTATAATTATACTTTTTAGAATTCCAGTCCTTCGGAAATCATGTACTTTTGTCTCTCCGAATGACACCTGTATTTCATTATCAACAAGGTTTGATTGTAAAATGATATTCATGAATCTCAGATGAGATAACTCTGACTAGTGTCATTTATACCTCTACCTCTTCTGTTCTAACGTGCTTTAGTCATATAATTGGCTGACACTGTGATAAAAATGAATACATATTTACGATCAGGAATTAGCAAATTACGTGCAGAAAATGTTTAACTCTCTACTTTTTCATTATGGCCACAATAAATTTCATCCATCTTAAAATACAGGAACAAATGAAATAAGAGTAATGCCAGAAAACGTTTTTTGAAATTACATCGGCCATTATAATATCATCATTTTGTCAGACCGTTGATTATTATTTTTCGACTAATGCTCGTTGGTAGAGCAAAATAGTTTTCTTGTTATAAAACGGATTAATGAGGTATATTTTCTTACCCGGTAGGATATTGACTTTGTTTCGTCTCAAGATATTTTGAATTAGATTTTTCAGTTGCCTTTTTCGTATCGTAATATATATGAATCACTGATAGCAGAAACGTCACCAGTCAGTAAAACCAAATTTTTCAGGGGATAAAAAAAACTAAATAACTCTGGTTGTACTTGATACAGGTGGACGAGTTTGTGTCTGCTGATAGACACCATGGTAAGAGATAACTGGTATCACTCTTAGTTTGAAATAGATACTCATTAATTAGTTATATTCTTTCCAATTTTCCCGACTGATGACGTTTTCGCACTCAATGGTAATAAGAAAAACATTTTCATTTCAAAAACCAATTTTATATAGTAAAAATACATTGTTTCAGAAAGAATACATAGGTACATTTTATTTATTTCATTTTCTGTTTCTTTAGTAGGCCAGTTTAATATAATTTGCCAGAAATTTGCATACTCTTCAGGGACATAAAAGAGCAGACTTCCTTATGTCATGCATTTTCTTTGTCGAGATTGGCATTTTGTTACTGTATGTGTCTGTTGGTAACACAACGTTGTTTGTACACATGCCTGGCAACTGCAGCATAAAATTATGTTGAACTAAAGATTTAATTTCTTTACTGCATGTTAGGATACCAACTTTAAAAATAAAATGGTGAAACATTTAACGGTACTTTTTGATCTTTAGGAACAGATTTCCTTGCAGTTTCTAGTGAATTACATGATTTTCTATAGTATTTTGTAGCCCATGCCTTAAAATTTATGTCTTCATGTGTGATCACTTGAACTTTAAAATTTTTACTACTATTGGCAATTATTTCAACATAATCCCTTGAAGTGAAAATTCTGTCAATTTTTGATATTTTTTTCTTTAGAACACCAAAGTCCCTATCATTATCCAAAAACGAATGGCCTCTTATTGGAAAAAATATTTCCACCCTTTCAAACATTCTTGTGTCTACGATTGCTTGACAAAACCTTAAAAGAATACCATTCTTGTTTTGCCCAGGTCAGTTGTCACCGAATAGACGAATCTCTTTAACTTTTTTATTAATATTACTTTTTATGTATGTCAGCAGGAATGTACATACTTCATTTGGGCCTTTTAGACCTTCACCTTCATGATAAAAACAATACATTCGTTCACCAGATTTCATGTTATGAACCTCAAAATTGTTTAAAGTTAATACACACCACGATGTATACACAATAAACACGGTCCACAATAATGGCGGGACTCTTCTAATGCAGTCAGCTGATTTCAAAACAGATGGACACAATGAGTGTAAGAACGTCACGAGTCACTGACTGACGACGTTTCTCTTCTCAATTACAAAAATGGCATCAGCTGTTCATGTGTAAAAAAGAAGCAATTCATGTCGTTTTTACTCTCAATAGATTACTTTATATTCATTACTTTATATGTTAAAGTATTATTTTATGCTCATAACTCAAAATGGTAAAAAATATGACTCACGACGTTTCTGCAATCAACGATTCATATGTATATGTTCGTATACACACACACACACACACACACACACACACACACACACACACACACACACATATATATATATATATATATATATATATGTTCGTATACACACACATATATATATATATACATACTATACACATATATATATATATATGTATACGAACACACAACCACAATTATTAAGTCGTCACATAGGGGCGTAGGTTCCCCATAACGTGTAGGCCATACCTTCATCTCATCAAACAGTCCATTTGTAATTGTTACTTGAAACAAAATAATGAATTATTTTGAATCAGTGTCTAAAGCTATTTTTTGTAGTAGTTATATAAATTATTTTAAAGCTACAAGTATTATTTTTTGCCGTCAGATCAATTCTTTACCCCTGTATATCATTAACAGCAATTAAAAATTGGATATCTGGGTTCATACAATATATTATAAAATTTTTGATGTTATTTATTTCTGATTGACAAAATCATTTTCAACTAACTTGAACAGTTTGCATGTTTACTCGTTTAGTTACCAAAATACTAATTGTAAATTGCACAATATTACATCGTAATGGTGTGAAAGGAAATAGAGAATGCAGCCTACATAGTTTATATCCAAGCTAAACCACTTAGAGAAACACCATCCGCAATACAGTAACAGCTAACAGCCAATCAGATTAACTTGCCCCTGTGACGTCAAAGGACATGCAGTTAGCCAGTACATGCAGAAGCTGATTATTAGGTTGTTGATATGATTGATGGTAAACTAATACGGCCCGCTAAACTAAAGCCTAACGTAACCTCCTAATTTGCACACGCAACCCTCCTATTTCGCAAACGTAATATACTCCACAATAATTTAAATTATAAATTAATTTTGTATTCACTAGAAAATCAGACAAATCTGATACTAAAGATTGTTGTCGTGTATTGTTTTGAATTTGCTGTTAGAGATAACTTTTATTGAAGAGAACATAAATTCCTTGGATGAGTATCTCAGGTGTGAAATAAGTCTTAGGTAATACTCATTATTACATTTACAAATTAGCCCTGTGATTCTCAAATTTGTTATTTCAAGCCCCCTGTATATGGTTTAACTATGAGCCACGCCCCCTGATATGTATAATTACAAGTGTGTGCCTTTTTATAACACTTTTACTGACAATTGTTAATAAAAACCATTATATTCTTAATAAAAATAAATATTTCACTTCAATTATTTGGTCTACGCAACACTTCGTTTTGTTTTAAACTACGCTTTGAGCCCCCTCCCAAATCCTTCATTGCGCACTCCTTGGGGGGTACCCTCCACTTTGAGAACCAATGATCTAACCAATTAATATTTTCAGTTTTCAGAAATTCTCAATTACCACGCGAAGCGAGGTCAAAGAGAATTTGATTTTACTTTAAAAAGAATTTTAATCATCTTTATACATATAATCTATACACCATAACATTAATATAGGCCTACTCTTCATGTTATTAGTGTGTCACTCTATTTATCAAAGACATCTTCAGTACAGTTTGATGGTAAAACAGATGGTTGACAGTAAAGTTCTGAGGGAGAGATTATTGGGGAAATATGTTACGCTTGTGATCCACTATACACAAGTAACTTATTTATTGTCATTGTATTTTTTTCATTTTGTAATTTAGTTTTGTATTGAAAGGATTAAATTTGTTATATTAAATTTTTGAATGACGCGATCGAGTTTCTTAAATTTGTTTTAAGTAAGTTATACTGAAAGAAACTGAAGTTGTACAGACTAAAACAGTTGTACAGGCTATTAGCCAAGCGGTCAAAACTAACCATGGGTTCATAACTGTTGACGTGTACAACGCGATGCTTCAACCGATTTGGATGTATGGTAGTCAAATTTATGGTGCAGCAAAGCAATCAGTAATTTCACGAATAGAGCGTTTTCAAAGTAATGTCTTACAACTGATTACTAATTGCTCGAGATAAGAATTCAATAGAACACTACATGATAACTTACGCGTTCCTTACGTCAACGGCACATATCTAAAACTGTACCGTAGGTTCAGAGACAAACTTCACCACCATAACAATCCCTTAATATGCAATATAAATTCTGCGCACCTACCAGCAATCGCACAAAGACGACTGAATCGCCGATGGAGTAGAGGCATGATACATTAACACAACTGTAACATTATTACGTATACAAAAATATAATTTAAATGAACACATTTATCGTTATCTGGAGAGCTATCGTTGGGTGGTGTCCTTCTCAAAGCCATTAACGCGGTTGGTTTTTTAAATTTTTTTTATTAATTTAGTTGTGAACATTTTTGCTGGTTGTTCTTCTACAGTTGCAAGATAAATAAAGTAAAAAAAGTAAGTTATAGCCAACTGACTTATAACTTACCCGAACAATGAAGCCGATGATTTAGAAAATACTAAATTGTGTGTATTATTTTTTAAATACCTAAGTCTAGCATTCGATAGAGTTTGGATAAATGGTCGTTTGTATAATTTTTACTACAAACGTATTATAACAACATACAATTAGTTTTGTGGGAAAGATTTTTTACTGCATCCCTAGGTTTTACGGTTTTTGACTACTATTTTCCAATATTTGCGGTAGTGCACCTCAGCAATCAATTTCAGCTTCTATTCTGTACTACATTTTATATACAGCCAATATTCCTAATTTCCTCCAGACAATAATAATTGTTTCCTTTGCTGACAATACTGTTATACTCTCTTCTGGTGGTAACTCACTGCATGCTACCATGCTACTTTCAACATCATTCAGTATTATTTGAATCATGGTTAACAATAAAGTTAAGGCAAAAAAGACGTATCCAATTACTTTTATGTTAAGGAGAGATACCTGTCCTTTGGTTTATCGTCTCAATCAAGCTTTATTACAAACAAATTTAATTCGTTATAAATCATAAGCTAAAGAACATTTTTTATGAGAATATGTACCAACTTCTTTCTAGTCGATCTGAATTATTATTAGGCTCTAAATTGGTAAAAAAATAAGGCTTTACTGAAACCAATTTGGACGTATGGGGCGGCCAGGTCAATGGCTCAACAAAACATTCCATTGCAGTGCAAACACAAATATTCCAATCCTAATTTTTACGGTTTTGTTACTGACGCTTCACATTATGTATCGAAAAACTTTACCCGGCCACCTCCATGTCTCTTATAACAACGAAACTTCGTTGAAGTTTTATGGTGATTTAAAGATAGATTAGACGGAAACGAAATTCCGCTGATTCGTTAGCTAAATAATTGTAATTACTTTCCAGGGTATTCACGAAAAACCAGACAAAACAGTGGAATAGGAGAATAGGGACATGATATAGTCAGACTTAACAGACAGGTGGAGTGTCAATTTATTTACACTCAATCTGTCCGTTGCAGGGCTAAAATAAATAGTTCTGTTTCTTATCACATGGTCAGCCAATTAAATGACTGAATCATTTAAGAACAGAAGAGGTAGAGGTGCAAAAGACACTAATCAGAGTTGTCTCCTCTGAAAGAAATGAATTTCATTAAACAGCCAGACCCTGTGGTGAATGAAGTGAAGGTGTCACTTGCAGAGTGGAAAATCTGTGCTTTTCAGAGGGCCTGGCATGCTGATAAGCGTAATTTTTCACTCAGTGAGTAAGGCAATGGTAAACCACCTCACTCCTTGTTTTACTTAGTAAAACCTCTAGAGGTTCAAACCAGCCTTTCGGCTGATGACCTAAACAACAAACAACAACATAGTCCTTAAATCACCCATTTAAAATTTTATTTACGTAGAAATCAAAATTTATAATAAATGTAAAATAAGAAAAATACCCTAATAAAATTTATTATTTTTTGAAATATTACTATTGGGTTGTACTCTCCTGTAAGTAATTTAAAGTAATTCCATGTTGTGATTTTACTACCTTTAAAGTGGATTCCTCAAATGCACTTTGAGGCTATATACTTTGAGAAAAACTCTGATCGGTAAAGTACGGAAGGAGACTATTGTAAAACTTACCAAAGCCTGGTTCTACCTGTTCTACTGTATGTTTCAGAGTATTGAACCTGACTGCTCAGCAGATATCAAGAATAGCTTATAGGCCGCTGAGACAAAATTGTTATAACCAGGTGTTTACTTGCAAGCCAACCAACCGGACAACGTGGTGTTGGACGACCTCGGAAGAGATGGGCATCCCAACGTCTTCATGAAATTCACTAAGTTTGAAGCTGGCATGACAGAACCTAATCCGTAATGTTTACGGTTATGATAATTTTATAACTGTTTTACTAGTTGTAGTCATATTTTGTGAAAATCAAGTAAATGAAAAAGTAAGTTGAAATGACTGTGCTGATTCATGACACAATAAAACTATTATTAACGTAATGATTCATAATTATTGTTATTTATAATTGTTATTGTTTATAACAGTTATTATTTACTGTAATTGGGACACGTACGGTTGCAAACAGTTTAATTGAAATAAATAAATAAATAATTCTCGTCTTCCTTTTCTCTAAAATAATTTATTTGTATTACATTGTTTACATAAAGTTGACAATAGGATTTTATTTAATAACTAACGAATAGAATATACATTTAAAAAATGAAGTATTAAAAATGTAAAAGTTGGCAGCTTACTCAAATTTTGTAAAGAGCAATTTCAATAATTTACGTTTTCACGTGAAAGGATGTATAAAATTGGAAATTGCGCTGAAACTTTGCCCTGATGTAATTTTACTTAAAACAATTTAGTTATCCTAGTTGAACTAACAGCGGTGTTACTGGGCGTTATGCCAACGAAATGGGAGAATATTAGTACACGACTTAAAAATAATACAATTCGATAAATAAAATAACAAAAACTAATGTATCCACAGCTTTCTTTATTTTTCAGCAGCTTGGCCATAAATTTCTATTTCGTTTAATGGATTTCATTTCCTTTAATTCTACCCCAGTTCCATAACTCAACTATACGGAATTAAATATATCGTTTTGCTCACGAACGATTGGGAGTTGCATATTTTAAAATTAAAATAGATGCAATTTATTTATAGTTATTTAATACGATTTATAAACATGTTTGTGTAATAAAATAGTACTTTTTCCTTAATTTAATATATCACTACTAAAAGCTATGTTTCCGAATCTCTGAACTATAATTGTAATTTAAAATGTGGGGTCAGGTCAATACCCGAAAAGCTGATTTGATCCCTAGAGTTCTATTTTACTAATACCTTCCATCCTAGATCGAAAAGTACTGAATGTATGAAAGGTTGCTTCTTTTTCGTTGAGTGTATTGTCGTATCGGAGGTTGGAAAGCATAACAGCAATTCTTGTTTTTGACACTTTTTATCTAAACAGTTCCATAGAGGAGCAATGAGAGGTTATCAGTCTCCCAGTATTTATAACCAAGTTCGTGTGCTTCGTCTTCCGACGCTCCTCTCTCCTGCTATTTTTTCTGTATAATCAACTGCAGAAGATGGCATTTTTTTCTGCACATAACATATATGCAAAATACTTTTTTCCGTCGTTCTATAGTGTTCAATTCTAGCCCTTTACGTATTTGATGTAAGACTTCCACACTCACCTTTATCTCTGCCCACGATGTCTTGAATACACGTCGATGTATCTATAATAAAATGGCTTGGATATTGTACATTTTTCATTTCTTAAGGTTCCAAGTCTTCATTAAAAAAAAAACATAAGGAGAAGATAAATTAATTGTAGCATTTCATGGGTTTATTTCGGAGTTCTATAGTTAAATCCCTGTTGCATAAAAAAATTATTTATTTATTATAAAGGCTGCCTTCGCCATTCCTATACGTGGTCCTATTTCCGGTGTTTGATTGTTACTCTCATTTAATTATTTTGCGCAATGTGTGCATCTATTTACTCTTTCAATATGAATGTTGTTTTTTATTACGTTAACTACATTCTTCGTAATTATTAGTTTTGGATTCTACAATAAATTTTGTTTTATTTACGTTTATGTATAAACCATATGATTTACTAACTGTATTCAGCCGATAAATCATCCTTTGAAGTTCGGAGATGTTATTATCTGTCAGGCTCCTAAAAACCATTGGTTTACTTTTCCAGTGTGAAATTGACATTTTTATTGCACTCACCACGAGTACCCTCACCACATAGGCTAACTATAATGAAATCCATTTAATTTCACATTAGGTAACTTTAGTACATCAGTTAAACCTCTTCCTCTTTTGTATGTGATCGCTTCAATCTTTCATTCGACGGACCATGAAAGAAAAAAAACAAAACTACAATTTTTTTAATCTATTTAAAGTCACATCAACTGCTTTAGTTATTGGCGAATAATTTTCAAACCCCAGCTGGGAACTACTTTCCGGCTTAGTCTATTGCTCTAGCTACTGGGTCATGGAAGCGGCAAAAATATTATTTTTAAAACCCTGAAATCAGCAAGTTAATTGGAATTAAATCAACACTTCTCCTGCAACCTTCCCTAATGTATTAGCGGTTTTTTACTTTTTCATTGTTAGATTAAATAAAATTTCATTGAGACATAAAATTATTGTTACAAATATATTTATTAATGATAATGTTAAACCAATAATGTAGATTTTATAATGTTCGGTTTTTTGTTCTTTCAAGAAAATAAACAACCCCATAAATATGGAACGTTTAAAACTTTTTGTTTTTAGTTAAACTTAATTTAGTTATGTCGAAACTAATTTGTTTGGAGTTTACAAAGGAATTCATTTATACGACATACTATCATTCTCTATTAAGTTAGTCATAGGGTAGCTTATTGTTCTTAAATTGAACGGATTGCAATATACACATATTAGAGATTAAAAAATAAATAAAAAAAGAAGAACAAACATTTAATATGACGAAAGAAAAAAAGAATATGTCTTACTTTAGCTATTTAATCAGAACTCCGGAAAACAGAATGTTAAGAAAAATCTTAGAAATATTTTGGAAAACATAAAACTAGCATCAGATGGATTTCAACACGTAAAATAGAAATGGAAGAACTACAAATTACACTGGACGATTTATAAAATAAAACGGGCAAATTAAAAATTTTAAAAGATAAGCAGATTGTATAACAGATAAAAATAAATAAGCGATCAAATGGAAAAGTAGTGATTTTAAACGGAGTAAAAAACTGAGATCTGACTGAATTAAAGTGTGTGCAAATAAACTCCAAAAGAAACCAAGAAGCAATTTGACTAAAGTGATCCTATGTGAACATAAAATAATAGTATAACATATTTTAAAATCTAGTTATATTTAAACTATTTAAGTGCTAGTTATTCAGTAGAAATTTTTGGAGCGGATACAATACTTGTGCGTACCTAAGAAAAAATAACTTTTTTGCAATAAATCATAAATTTGTAGTGATTTAGAATAAATTAACTAGGTATAAATAAAGCATCAATACGAATGATAAACAATATAAAACTAATAACATGTTACAAATGAGAAAATAAAATTTATTTATCTCTTTGCTCGCGTGAAACAGAATTATGGTGACATGTTTTACTTCAGTATGTCAGGAGTAATCTCTAAAAAATTGTTTCAGAGATAACCTACGGTTCATATTCTACTTTTTCAAATCTTAAGGGAATCTGAAAATCCGGACAACTCTTTTTTTGAGTGAACTGTAATGTCCGAGATACTATGTGAGCAGAAAGGATTTGTTCCTTTTGATCATAAAATTTCTGAACGCAATTTTAAAAATTTTATGTGTTCGTTACATCCGATAAAAAATAAAAATTTATTCTTAAAATATATAAGAGAGTTTATGATTATTAAATTTTGACAAATTAGCATAGATCTAATATTTTTTTTTTGTCATTAGTCTCTAGAGAGGTTTGATGCAGTTCTTCAAGCTGTTCTATTTTGCGCAAGTCGTTTCATATCTACGTAAATCTATAACACCCTACATCTTCTATAATTTGCTTCATATATTCTAACCTACGCCTCCTCCTACAATTCACTCCCTCAATAATATTACCTTTCATTATTGATAGACCAGTACCTGGATGTCTTAAGATATGCCGCGCTAGCCTATCTCTTCTTCTGGTAAGATGTTTCCATATGTAATATTATAAATTGTTTGAGTCTTAGCCCCAGTTTTCAGAATAAAACTGGGAAATCAATAATGACAAAAATTAGACTCTTTTGTAATTATGAAAAATGATATTTCTCTAAGTAGCAGATTAATCGGTTATAGAATTGTTTATGTAAAACGATAGAATCGCAAAACTACTTGTCCTTTCATGATATTCAGATTTTTAACTTTTCACCATGAAAGAATATTCAAGTACAGTACTACTTAGTAATGAAAAGTACCTCCGGAAGTTATGATTTGCAAAAGCTCTCCTTATTTTACTGCGGATGTAGTTATAAAATTTGTAAAATTTTATTACTCTTGAAATTAATCCTTTTTCTCTATATTTTGTTCTGCTTAGCAAGATAGACTTTCACGGATGTCTGCAATTAATATCACATCTTAGTTCATAATATCGTTAGGTTGTGAATTGAATACTTTGAATAACGACATATTGTAGAATAACAATTTAATAGAATGCCAGTGTTATAGTTTATCTAGGCTGGATACATAACTTTATCCAAGCAGTTAGCGTCTACGTTTTGATGTCTTCAGTAAAATCCTTCAGCTTTATTCGCTTTACAGTGAAATTCCAACGAGAGAATGCAGTTACTGCACTTTACGACCAGTAAAGCTTGCAAAGAGCTGCGTCATATCTGACCCATCGCGTCTAAGATAAAACTTTTATTGCCACGACAGTTTACGTGCAATATCAGAGAAGGAGAGAAACTTGATGTATTTGTAGAACGGGGACGATTGAGAAGTCTGAAACGAAAGAACAGAGGCCGTATCCTCCTACCATGACATTATAAACGCTGACATTATAAGTCGTTTCATGATTTCAACCGTCTCTCAAGTAATCATAAATATTGTGTTACTTGATCCTTTTTATTTAGTGTGATGGACGATTGTCAAACCATTTATAACTATTTCCTCATTTTATTATTTCCTAAACTCTAAATTATCATGAACTTTAAAAATCCACTTACAGTATCTGTTACAATCAGTACACTTTGTTTAAAGTTTCGCTTTAAAACCTCAATTTATCCGTTTTTAATCACTTTCTAATCATTTATCAAATAAAACATCTATTTCTTATCAGCAAAACATTAACAGAAAAATAAATTATTTTAAAAATATCTTATTAATCCATTCCGGAAAGGTAATAAAAAAATACCAAGGAGGTTTTAGGCCCAGAAGAATAAGAAGTGCAAAAAAATACACAACTTAAAATCCTTTGTTGCAAAACCAAAAAATGAGAGTGGAACCGATTAGACCTACTCGGTTTGTAGTCTTACAAAAAGCATATGATTAAAAATAGAGAGGATCACTGTTCAAACCACACCGGGAACTAAAAGTGGATAACAAAACAATTAATCTAATCAAGAGAGAGTCCAATTAACCTAATCACCTAAGAGAGTGACATACAAGGTTAAAGGAGAAGAGGCTTCCAGGTATAACTGGGATGTAAAAACGCAGCGGTGAAGGACTTACATATTCTGGTATATGCAAATGACATTACTACAATAATTGCAGAAAATGAAAATAATGCAGGAACGAAAATCCCATATTTAAAAGAATGCGCCAGCAAGATCGGGCTACACTGAGCGTTTTGGATTTGTGTCCGGTTTTTGTAATTTGTGTACCTTATGAAAAAACAGAGTGGTTCACCAACAGTAAAGTCAACAATGAAATGACGCTACAGATTGCATCTGGAATAAAAACGTTTTTAATTAGGGTGTTTAATGGAGCTTTGAATAACTGGGCGAGATAATGACACTTACAGTACGTGCTGCAAGTACTTATTTTATAAACAAATTAACTGTTTTTATCTCAGAGTGGTAAATAAAGATACCACAAATAAAACACATAGGGTTTTTTTACTTTATTTCGTATATTTACAATCTGTTCTTCTTCTTCTTTAAGTACCATGCCCGACTATCGGACGTTGGCAATCATATTGGCTACCATCACTTTATTCACTGCAACTCGGAATAGCTCAGTGGATGTTTTGTGGTACCACTCACGGAGGTTCCGTAGCCAAGACGTCCTTCTTCGTCCCGGTCCTCTCCCTCCGGCAATTTTACCCTGTATCACAAGATCAATCAATCTGTTAATCACAATCTGTTAATAGATAACAATTATCAAATCGTAAGGGTAAGATGTAGACTTAATCACTTGGACAATTTCGTTGGAGCTGACACCGCCGCAGCAACTATAGTAGTTTACTTTGGAGAAGGTCTCTAGGCCTCCAAAAAAATTTGGTTTGAATCTTCTTCGCGGATTTCCTGGTATGAGTCGCGAATGCATCTGTTTTATGAACGGATTTGTGTGTAAAATCGAGTGTGAAATGAAAAGGTCTTTTGATAGGTCCGTGACTTATAGTAGAAGTATGAGCTTTGAAGTGTGCTGTTGGCTACGTAGTAAGAAAATTATGTCATTGTACAGTTTGTAATATTTTATATTTTATTGCCTAATTATGTTTTGTAACCGTTTCAGTAAATAAAAAATCGTTTTGGATTTGTGTCCGGTTTTTGTAATTGGGTACCCCACCAACGTCGTCTGTCGAGATGTAAGCCAAGGCATCTTACGATATTGCTGTGTGGAATTTAAACAATTAAAAAAAAAAAAATTTAATTTAGCCTATGAAAAACAGCTTAAATTGTAAGAAAAATATTTGACCACTAAATTCCGGGAAAACGGTGGTACAATAAAAACGACAGAATCCAACAGTTTGTTTGTTTATTAAATTAAATTTCAACTGTAATTTTCCAAAATTTAGCTTCATTACATTCGTAATAAATATTTTAAACTGTTCAGATTTTGTAAACTGTATTTTTTTTAAAGGTATCGCCATTTAGCGTTAACTTATTGAGATTAATAACCTTTCACAAATATATTTATTTTCTGTAAAGAACCGAATGTTGATAAATTCTGTTAATAAAAAGCTAATGAAATGAAAATATGAGCCCATTATTTTATCTATTTTTTAATATTTTCAGTTAAGGAAAGAAAAACTAAAATGACAAATGCTAAGATTTATATAGTTATAGTCCAATCAAATTAACATTTGAGTTAGGAAAAATTCGCATAGAGCTGAAAATTGGTATAGACGTTGAATAAGTCATTACCAATGAAATGTCAAAAGTCCCCATCGAGCCTATGTGTGCAAAAAATTCTATTCAAGGTCAAAGGTCGCAAATTCTGGTTTTTCCCATTTTCCTCTGAAACCGGAAGTATTATCGTAAAAATAGGTTAGACAAAAGTTGTAGATCATACAATTCTCTACAACAATTGTCTCAATAATTTTTTTCGTACGAATCACCATTAAGTACTCAATTAAGTACTCAAATTAAGTCAAATTAATGAGTAAACTAAGTTCTAGAGACAGTTAAGGAAGATGATACTAACATCCAAAACAGGCCAATTTCACTTTGTTCCAGAGTTTTACAGGCTGTAACTTCATCATCATCATCAACTATACGGCTTAGGCTTTACCCAGCCTGTTCCGTTGCAATGGTAGTTGTTTTCTTCTTTTGTTGCTTTCTTTTGAAATTGTCATTTGTTAAAAGATTGTATATTTTAAAAGTATACTTTGTAATTTAGTAAAATTCATCATCTAAACCTGCGTCTAGTATACATAAATTATTGCTTCTAATTGGAAAGTTCGAGTCCATTCCGATCGATGCGTTCCTACAGTTGGTCCTTCCATCGCTTCCTCGGTCTCCCAATTCTTCTTCTTCCTCTCGCTCTATAGCGCCACAAAAACTTGGGTATCCTACTCTCCTCCATTCTCTCTACATGTTCCCTCCAACTGTTCCTATATTTCCTGATAATGTCGCTAATATTCTCAACATGAAGTTGATTTCTTATTATCTCACTTCTAATCCTATCCCTGAGAGTGCAACCCGCAACACTTCTCAGAAAGCGCATCTCTGCTGCCTCGATTCTTCTGTATTGACGAGAGGTCAGTGTCCAAGCTTCGGCGCCGTACAATAGAACCGGCCTAGCCATTACCTTATAAAATTTAATAATTGTCTCCTTCCTTACTTTCCCTTTTAATGTTCTGCTTATGGTTCCTAATAGACGTTGGAATTTATGTATTTTCCAGTCTACATCCTCACTCTCCCCATAAGATAATCTACATCCTAGGTACTGGAACCCTGACACCTGCTCCAATATCTGATCAGCCAGAACAATTTTGCTTCTAAGAGGTTCCTCTCCAACAAAACCCCACACCTTCGTCTTTGTTGCCGATATTTCCAAGTTATATTCCTTATAAATTTTGCTCAGTGAATATACAGCTCGTTGCAAATTATCCTCCGAGTCTGCAAACACTATCTGATCATCTGCAAACAATAGAGTGTCTAGAGGCATACCATCTACTAAAAACCTCGTTTCTAATTTGTTTCGCCAGTTGCTTACGGCATCGTCAAGATAAATGTTAAATAATACGGGTGATAAGGGACACCCTTGTCTCACTCCTTGTGTTATCTCTCTTTTTTCTGCACCAGTTTTACCTCCCACTTTTATCTGTATTTTTGTGTTCTGGTACATACTTTGTATTACTCTGACTAGATGTGTAGGTATACCCCTTTGTATTAAAATATCCCATAGCTTCCTTCTCTTAACCTGATCAAAAGCCTTCACATAGTCCAGAAAAGCAACATACGTCGGGACGTTGTATTCTCTATGCTTCTCTACAATTTGGTTCAAGGCGAAAACACAGTCTGAGCACGACCTTCCCATCCTGAAGCCGTTTTGTTCTTCACCCAGTATCCCCTCCGCGATAATCTTCAGCCGGTTAGTTATAATCTTTGCATAGACCTTGTAGCCCGTGTTAAGGAGGCTGATGCCTCTATAGTTTCCGCAGTCTTTCCTATTTCCTTTCTTAAATACTGGTATTACCACAGACTCTCCCATTGTTCAGGTATCTGTCCTAGCTTCCAACACCAGTTAAAGAATGACAGCAGTCTCTCTAGGAAACTCCGAGAGGCATATTTGATCAGCTCAACATTAATTCCATCTGGCCCCGGAGCCTTCCTATTTCTACTTGCTCTCAATGCTTCCGATATCTCTTCCATAGAAAGGTCGTCCACATTAGTGTCATTGGGCAAGTTGGTTATATTTTCTTCGCCAGACGTCCATAATTTCTCGAAAAAGTCCAACCATTCTTCTTCTGGTATAGGATTTATCGATATATTATCCTTGACCTCTCTGTTTAACCTGTTTAGAAATTTGTAAGCATGCTCCTGTCTACCATGGACGTCATGCTCAATTTGGCTGACAGTTCTTTCCCATCCTTCTCTTTTGCGTTTCCGTATTTCTTTTTTAGCGGCCGCCGACCTTCTGTGGTATTCTTCCAGATCCTGTTGCGATCTACTCTGCAGATATCTCAAGTAAGCCTCTTTTTTAGTTCGAACCAAGCTTGCCAATTCTTCATCCCAAAACGGTATCCCTTTGCGATTAGATCTCTTTTTCCTCTCACCTAGAGACTCCGCTGCAGCTCCTCTCATGCAATCCACTAATTGCATCCATTCCCTGTTAATATTTAAATCCATCGGGTATTTATTTATATGTTCGTCTAATCGGTTTTTGTATAGGTCTCTAATACTTGGTTGGTCCAGAAAATTGACCCTATAAGTCACATCTGCAGTTATTTCTTTTAAATTTACGGGGTAATACTACTTTTGATATCAGCAGAAAATGATCACTGTACACGTCAAACCCTCTATATACTCTAGTATTCTGAACTAACGGGAATAGTCTACTGTTTACTATAACGTAGTCGATGATAGACTTACTTCCTCGAGCCGCCCACGTATATTGGTGTATTTCTTTATGTGGGAAAAAGGTATTCATTATTTTTAATGAGTTCCTCGAAACAAAGTCTCTTAGAGCCCTTCCATTATTGTTCAGTGTCCTTTCCCCATATTTACCAATCGTACCATCCATCTCTATGCTTCCAATTCTAGCGTTAAGGTCTCCCGCTATAACTATATAATCCCGCTGATCCAGTCCCTGCACGAAGTCCTCCAGATCATTATAAAAGTCTTCCGTTTCGTCACCCTTACCCTCTTCTGGCGCATAAACTGCCAATACTGTCATAAAACCTGCGCCTGTTTTAATTCGTATACTCATGATTCTCTCGCTGAAAAAGTTATAAGACTCAACCCTGTCTTTAAATTTTTTATGCATTACAATTGCTACTCCTGCCTTCGCTCTCACCTTCACCTCTACTCCACTACAGAAAAGCATGTAATCTCCAACTTCCTTTGAGCCCTTTTGTTTCCTCTTAGTTTCACTGATCGCTATTATGTCTATCTGTGCGCTCTTCAGCTCCTTCACCAAGATCTCTTCCTTCCGGTATAAACTCCTAACATTCCATGTTGCTATTTTCAGTCTTTCCGATGTCCAAAAATCTTTTTTATTTTTCCGTGTCCAGTTTGTTTTCCGTGAATCCGTCCGGCTATTTCTTACCATTGCATTGAAAGTAGAGTATATTCCCCCAAATCCGTTACAGGCGGATTGTGAGGTAAGACTAGTGATGGGGCTGCCATCTTTGAGCCTCTAGCCCTGCCCTGGGTTTAATTCGGAGACCCAACTCCTAGACTCTTCCGCCCTCTTCGCCGTTGGGAATTCTTCCTCTTCCGCCGTCGAGGCCGTTGATCACTTCCTCTGGTTTTTGTCCACCCTGGGTATTTTATTTCCCCAGTACCCTCCAACTAGGTTGGCGAGCGTACCCCATCGCCAGGGGCGGCTCCCGATAGCTGATCCAGCAACAGCCACGGAAGGCTGTAACTTAAAAACTGAAAAAGATATTAATAAATGGTTTTCACCAGTGGATTTTTCGTAACCATTTATTAAAGATATTAATAAATGGTTTTCACCAGTGGATTTTTCGTAAAATTCTACATGCAAATGATGTGTCACACGACCACCTTCGTATTTAAAAAAAAAGTTGAATTCAAGAAGGCGGATCCAAGATGGCGGAAAAATATGTAAAAAGATGAATTTCAGTAGATTATATGCATTCATAAGATTGTATTGTGTTTTGCAGAATAACGTCACTGGTTTGCGAAATATTTTGCCGTATTCGGACTTTTAGGACATTCATAATCCGTAAACTGGACTGAAAAAAAATCGTAATTTTGAGGAAAAACTTGAAAACTTTCATTTCAAAACAAAATATATTTACAAGTCTACTAAATAAAAAAATAAATCAGAAAAAGTGAAGAAGACCTAAGACCAACATGACGGTCGATGCGACGTTGTGTAGAGAGCTACTTGAGAACAGCGCGCGAAAATCTCTGCCGCTGATACTTCAAGTGAGACTGCTCCATCACACATTGCGGTATTATATTCTGTAAATAGTGGATGTAATACTAAATTGAATTTCCTACAACTTTTATTTCGCTTATTTTTCAAAATATTAAGCCGTTTTGGTGTTATTAAAGTTTTAAACGAGTTCTAGAAGGATTTTTCGCAAACATTTCAAATTTGATCGTACTTTTCTCCAAGGTTTTGCAATTTAGAAACTGTTTTTTGTATTTAAAATGTTTGGCAACTCTTTATCTTTAATTTGATGTGTATAAAAAGCCTGTACAGTAATTAGAACGGAAGATATTGAAATATAATCAAATAATATTGTATTCTTTATTGGTTGTTTAACAGCTTTCAAGTTTGATTTTATTATTATTATTATTATTACCTTGTCCCTTATTTTCCTTCAATAAAACATTATTCACATCAAATCATTATAGGTTTTATTCAATTAATATATTTTATTAATCACAATCTTAATTGTTACGTAATTTAATTAATCGTTCAATTTCTCCTATTAGACGAATGTCTTCACCAATGTTTTTACACATCTGCCATTAAAAAACTACCAGATAATCACTGTTATTATAAAGTTGAATAATTTGTGTCTCTTTAATAACATGAACGTTGCTGGATAAACTATTTAATGTTCTAATATATATTTTATTTAATTTTTTAAGAACAAATGTGGGACCTCCTCCTCCTTTCAATATCCAGGCCCCACTAAATAAAACATTTTTACAAAATTCTTTAACAACCTACCTACTAGCCCTTAGCAATCCGATTTTGTTTATATCCATTTTTAAAATTAAATTATTTTTTATTATTCTATTTCCACCAGCTGGGTCTATTTCATTTACTTTAGACCAACACATAAACAAAGCCAGCTGTTAATGATTTTGAGCCGTCACAATATAATCAAATAAACGAATTAATGCAGGAACGCTTGGCGGCCATCTTTAATCGCCATTTTGGTCGATTTCGCCGGAGTTTTTTTTGGAAACATTGAATATTCTTGATTAGGAGATTGAAACGAACACGTCCATGTATGACAAGTTGGGATGTGGGGGAGGAGGATGCACAGTAACCCTAGTTAGCCCACGGACTATAAGGTTATAGATGATTGTGATATGAAATAACGGAATAGGTCCACTAATTGTTTGTCTTTATTTACATTAACGTACACATTAGGCCTATCTACTTTTTGTCAAAGGTTTAAATAAATGATGTAATGTTTCTTTATGTTTGCTTAAAAAAGTAAAAAACGAATTAGAATTGTAAAAAGTTACTATTCGCCCGAGCCTATATAGTCATATGAAATAAACACGAGGAATGTTTTCGCTTTAGATAGTATGCATCGTAATACCAGTCGGACGGTAAGCCTGGAAATTCGTTGCACGGCCTATACCCAATTTTCTATTTAGTTTTAATTTGCTAA
The DNA here is from genome assembly GCA_035578175.1 of Catonia carolina. NCBI lineage: Eukaryota > Metazoa > Arthropoda > Insecta > Hemiptera > Achilidae > Catonia > Catonia carolina. Next base: position 49,151,828 of record JAQMRL010000001.1, read on the forward strand.
TGTTTTGTATAATTATTTCTAGCAAATTTTTAAAAAAATTAATTAAAATTATGTTTTCATGTAACTTATTTGTATAGGGCAAAATCCTATTAAAAAATAAAAACAAAATTTATTTAATATACTGTAATTAATTAATCTTCAAAATTTACGTTTGGCCACGATGTATGTTAATGTTGAAGTACGACAGTAACATTACAGAATACAATAATAATAATTATTAAATTGAAATATCTAACGGAGGAAAAATCACAAACATTTTAAACCAATTATGTGATAATGAAATTTCATAATATATTTTGGGTACAAAATAAACAAGTTGAGGTAAAAATATAGAAAACACAATCTCATCGTTAATTCTGGAGGACGTTTACTAATACTGTTCATTATTTATTGGCGTTTAATTATAGTATATAAATGTTCAAATAGCAGTAAATAATGAAAATTTAGAAAATTAATTCATTAATGATTAATAATAATTGGGTGATGTGTATAACACTGAAAGCAAAATAATGAATAAATTATTATTATTCATTAAATTTGTTTACAATGTGCGTAATGGATATAATTGATATGCTAAGGGAATATTAAATTACAATTAAAAGAACCATTAACGATGCGTTAATATTATAATGCATAATAATGTAGTATAGCCTATAATACTATATAATGCTTTCAAAAGCATTACATGCAATAAGTTTTCAATTTTCGGTTTTTAGTTTCCCTCTGATATTATACATTCAAATTATGAACATTTTGTCCTGATAAAACCTATCACGTATAAATGATAGACTCATTAAAATTTCACTATTTACTTATTTCATTGAAACACATAGAGGAATATAATGTGCAAATTAATTTAGATATATTAATATAATAAAATGCATATAATATCGGGTGGCCCATATGTCGGTTTCCCCATGTGATGGGAAATTTAATTTTAGTAAGTTGGTAATAGTGTAATGTTGGCAGCATCACGTACAGCATTCATTAGTTGTCTGTAACAGTGGCTAGTGTGAGGTACGTCTCCGTGTAATTACTATTTTTTTCAACAAGATGGAGCCCCAGAACAATTCGGTATAGAAGTTCGTGAGTTTTTAAATTCCAAAGTTGATGAATGGATTGGTCAGCGTGGCACAAACGAATGGCCTGCGCGGTCTCCAGACTTAGCGCCATATGAATTTTCACTGTAGGCCGTTGTAAATGAACGCATTGTAAACGAATGCATTCCTCCAAGCTATAAAACCTGCACGAACTAAAAAGTTCAATTGAAATTGCATTTAACTATATGAATGACGATAAAATGTTACAGTTGAAAACTTGTGAATCAGTTTTAAGTCGCTATATAAAGTGTATAGAGAATCATGGTGAACATTTTGAACACCTGCTATAACAATTTCAAGGTAATATTATATGTACAGTTCATAAAATACATTTGCTTTTTTTTTGTCTGTAGGTTCCTTATTCCATTAACCTTTCTTCCGATTTCCGTAAATATGGGGACTGAAATATGAGCCACCCTGTACAAGTACTATAGTTCAACTCGAATAATATTACAATGTATTATTTTAATATTGATGCTTTGAAGTGACTTAAATTTATAAGGGAGAGTTACCTTAACCAATCCACTCAAATCCCCACAAGGAAGACTAGTTTAAAGATACTTGTGTTCCTGGTTTTGAAGTAGAGCTTCATGTTAATCATCATCATACAAAAAACTCGATCAGGTCGCTTGTTCCATTTTTTTAACTTAGTAATCTGCTATCTTTTAAAAAAGTTAAGATGCTCATCTTATCGGAGGTCATCAAATACCTCTTTACCCGGTTAGCATGAAAGTAAATACCTGTTTAGGCGTTCGATCATCTGGCATCCGAAACAAATATACCATTGTTTCCTATATTTCTAAATTGTTATAAAACAACAATTCTATGTATGTTGTTATAAACAACAATTGTTCTTCTATGGTCCAGCAATAGATATTCTTTCAAAGATCTTAAGTCTCACCTCAGCAGCCTAAATTATTGATATCTTCTAAGCTGTCAGAGTCCAACATTTTGAACCATAGAGTAAAACTGGCAGAATCAAGGTGTAATAAAACTTAAAACGGTATACTTCAGCATTTTACCTACCAGAGTTTTCCTGAAGGCATGTATAAACCTTTAAAACTTTTCCAATTTAATTTTTCCCAACTTAATAAATGAATGAGCTTCATGTTGATGAAACAAAACATTGTTTTTCGAGAATATGAGAAACGATTGCATCTGCACTGATGAATAGACGTCACCGATATGAACTGATCAAAATTGTTATGATGTAATGGCAGTTCCGAATCTTTTATATGACAGAAAAATTTGGACTCTTACGACGGGAAGGAAATAGAAGGTTGGGAACTGCAGAAATACTTACTATACGAGCGACAAGGGCTGTCCGAGGGAGGACAGGATCTGAAGTTGAATAAGGCCTCAGTTACAGACAAGTAGTGTAAAAAAAATCAATTATTTTAGGGATAAACAAATGGAGTATCTTCAAAGTCTGGAAAATAGAACTTCAAATCAAGTTCTACAATACTATCCTAAAGGCAGAAGAAGTTTGGCATTAACTCTACAACCCTAGAAATAGTATAATTAAATTTCGGTAGTGAAATAAAATATTTTGATACCGAAGCTAAACGTAAAGAGAAGAAAATAATTTTAATTTAAAATGAAATAGCAAATTACAAAACTCTGGCCATTTACGTGGAGCAGTCGTACCTCTTCATTGCTCTTCATTTTACAATCTAGCATAACATTAGAAATCCGGGTCAGTTCTCGATCTGATCTAGAAATTTAATCTTGTTAAACCTCACTCACTGTTACTGTATCATAAGGTACTTTAGTTGCTAATGACCAATCGTTAATCATCGTTAATCGTTAAGTTTTTTATGATTGTAACTAGTCTTGGGCTAACAAACATTTAACTCAGTCTCTACGATTACGATTGACAAAAGAAAACCCCTACCGTTGCTCTTATTTTCTGATGATCACAATTATATAGTAGGTCCTGATATTTGGAAATCATTTAGCTAAATGAGATTAAATTACAATTAAAATTAATTAAATAAATAACAAATTGCAATTTTGTTTTTAAATAATTATTCCGATTGTCTGTTTAATAAAAAACCTGACTGAAATAGATTTAAAAATATATTATGTATAACGTACGTAAACATGTGGTTAATTCTACTACCTGATAATTGAATTTTACTGTAGTGTTTATTTCAAGTCAAAAGTCTGTCTAAATAGACATCATTTTAGACCATATTATTCGTCCCAGGAAAAGACTGCAAAAAAGGTACTCTACGGCTTCACTTTCAACCTAAATTAAAAATTTTAACGAGTAATATTTTATTAATTTATCTTTCTACGTAGTAACGCTGTATTGGATCTAATTAAAAATTTATTAAAATTTAATAAGCTTATAAGTGTTGGCTCTCACGAGCGAAAGTGGTCTAATTATATTGGCAATTTTTCAATTTTTGAAAATCTTGAATATTGTAAATGGAGTGGAAATGCTTTGCGTACTTAGTGACAAAGGCTATTATTAATGAATATAAAGTTCAGTAATTGAATTTAACATAATTTTTAACTTTTATAAACATAAAATAGCGTTCAAAATTGTATTTTTTTACCCTCGTCTGAAAAGTTGTAAAAAACGGTGATGATAATTGCTTCATAACTCATCATTCTATTTCAATGTCTTATTGGATGAAACTACATTACAAAACCTGTTGTAGGAATTTCTGTACAATCTCCAAATCATATCAATAACATTTGAACTCGATGGATTACTAATTGACTGAATGCCTAACTCACTGACTTAATTTTAAGTCTTTACAAGTGTTTGAGAATAAAAAACTATGGTTAGTCTTCTTTATTTTTCTGGTACCTAAAGAGAAAGATGTTTTCAATCTTGGTCACTTAAGTACGATTGAAATTAGGATATACACAGTATTTTTCAACAATTGCGAGAATTAATATTTCAGAAACCAATTGGTTACAAAAGATAATAAGACGTCTTTCATTCCTAAATTCTTTAAAATGTCTTCAAGGAAATATATCAAATTGTTTTGTAAAATCTGTTTACAATTTTTACACTAAAACTATATTGGCGTACGGAAGAAGGTAATGTGCAAAAGTTGGTTGTAATTTAACAGACCTGCAATTGCAAAAATGTGAAACATAACTGTTGAAAGAATATGTTCATTGTTATCAGGAACGATGCCGATAATATTTTTCCTCACTGACTTCTCTTTAGACCAGTCCGTACTTTTATTTTTGTTGGGATGTAGTCCACCATAAGTACGTGTAAGGAATGTATGGAACGTATTTGCAGTTTGTACGGGACAGCCAGGAGTCGTATGGCTGCTGTTTGCTACAAAATATACAATATCGTTTGTCACTGTTACTGGTAGAATAATATCGCGTAGAACGCAAATAAGTACTTCATAATTTAATTACTTGAATAGTAATTGTAAATTAATACAGCATTTCTAATTAAATTATTATCGGTAATTATTTATAACTAAATTAACTTGCGTATTTTTTTGATTGTATTGTTAGGGTTCATATTATTTTCATTTATTAGGAGGATGAATAGGGTAGGTTATTATAATATTAGCCTATTATTACAAGATTTCATTAATTAGCGTATTTTTCTTTTCATACTGTTAGGGTAAGTAGCCTAGTATACTTACAATTGCTGTGGGAAGATATTATTAGAAGTTTATTAATTATTACCAAAGTATCCAATTTATTAAAAAATTAATTCCTTAGAGTCAATGTAAGCAATTTTATTTTACTTACAGCTACTTTTTCTAATTTGAGCAATTTATCGTAGGTTCTTCATAAAGTAGAATTACGTCACGAAGAGAAAACAATGAAAAATATATAAATAAACTCACATGGAAAAATACTGAACAACTCAAGTCTAATAAAAACTATCTAAAAAGTATAACGACAAAAAATTCTTATGTACAAAAAATAACTGCACTAATCATAGGGCTACTAAAAATAAACAACGAAAGAACGAGTTAAACAAACAGATTATTGTAATATGGCAGAGCATCAGATTAAACAATTTTTTCGTAATGAATAGTAGTAACTTACAACTATTCAATAGCAACCTAACAGAGTAGAACGGACACATGGAATTCACTCGACCATTTGCTTCACCCCGCAGAAGGATACCAGCAGTGAACTATACGTGAAGATGCTAAGAAACGGATGCAGAAAAGACAGTTGTTTTTTTTGTTTAACGTTCTAATGTTGTTTACAGCAGGGTGTACTCTAACGAACTGTAAAGAATTTGAATTATCAAGATCGAAAGTAACGTAAACGGATACAATAAAAAGTAATTCCACCATGATAGTGAACACGGAAGATATCAGAGTTGTATTGCAACCCCATTTAAGCGGATCAAAAAGACCAATAATGATCTGGGAAAACGATAACAAGAAAAACAACAATATTACACATACAACATTTTGAAATGTCGAAAAACCTTCTTCTAAAATAGATTTTATGAGCGTGCACATTATTAAGCACAAGAAATACAGTTCGAAAATACTTTTATACAAATTTTGTTGACCTGTAACTTTCCTACATAATAAGGTTTATGTTATGTCTCTTTCATATCAATTGCGTAAAATCACAGGTTTTTTTTTGTAAATCATTCATAATTTGTACAACGTAATGTATAAACTTATTAACGGGTTTATTAAAATTTAAGGGAAAAATATATAAAAAAATGGAAATTCATAAAATAGAAAATGCAGTTATGATTGTTTCTTTTTGAACTCATAATATATATTGAAGACCTGTATGCCAAATCATACAAGTAAGCAATAGTACAAACTTGTTTGTATCATTGTTTATATGTTCCTGTTTCAATTAACAATTAAAAAAGGGCTAAATGATGTGATGAAAGGAATGAGGAATCTTGTCACCTGTGTGAAGCTGCTTCATAAATGAATAAATGTGGCTCCTTATTCTAAAGTAAATTTCTACTCAATTTTCCCTTTAACCTCTTCTATTGACATCAAGTAGGTTTAATGTACATATTTTGCTGATTAAGTCATTTTTATATTTGTCAATTTTTCTGTGAAATAATTTGTAGCATTATTTAATTTTACTCTTATAATAAGGTATTTGAAGGTTATTTTGTTATTTCGAACGTACCAAAAGGTGTGATACTTCTGATTTTATGATAGACTGAGCTGTATGCAAGCGATATTACTAAATTACTGTAAGCTGTAAAACCTCATATTCGACAAATACATATCCAAATAATAATATGTGGTCTTGGCAAGCTTTATAGAACTGAACGTTCTGTTTTAGTGGTAAGTGACAATGTAGATTATCCAGTAAGTTGATAGAGAAGTTTTATTTTGTTTCATAAAGTTTGGAATTTAAGTTTAGTTTATGGTACGAAATATTTAAGTGTTTTAAGCCAATAGTTACTTTTAATTGCATGACGGAAGATTAATTTAAAAAACAAAGCCAGTGTGCTTATGATTATGATTGTTTTAATAATTTTGTTTAAAAAATAATTTATTTAAGTTTTTAATAATTTTATTTACCAGGTGAACTCTAATGTAGATTTTTAAATAATTATAATGGCATAGTTGAACAAATAGGAAATTATATGTTATGCTGTAATGATTTAACAAAAGTATGTTGTAAAAGAAATTTATGTACCATTTTGTCACATATGTTTAGGCATGATTTTGTTTAAATTCTATTTAGAATTAATGAATTCTGAATCTCATCAATCATACTTTCTCTTTAGATGTAGTAGACAACTTATTAGTTGTGAAGTTACTGAATGAAGATAAATGCCGTTTATTAAGCCAACTTGAGAAGTTAGACTTAGTCTTAGAATGAGTATACATTTCGATTTACGTATTCTGCTAAATGTTTATATGAATGTCCTTATATTAATATGTTTTTGTTGAATCGTTTGTTTTTCACTTTTACTAAAGTGTATTAATTTCACTATTAAATAACAGTACTGATTACTACTCTGTTAGGTATAATTTATGAATCATTTAACAGAAACTGAAATAAAAATTTTAAACATTTATTTTAACATTTAGTATGTTGTTAACGTAAAAGCTTTTGGTAATACAGAGCTCTGGATTATGAAGAGAGTATTCCAAAATACTTTGACTTGACACGGGTTATATCAAACTGATCGAAAGTTAATATGAGCAAGGAACAAGTTTATTTCCGATGAATGTTTATACTAATCCAGTGCCGGTAAATAAAGAAATTCGACTAAGAGAAAACTTATCTCCCAAACGGGTCACGAATGCTCAACAAAATATATTTAGAAACCTACATTAGGAAACCATTGGAATCAGTGTACAGATGAAGGGCTCAATCTCTTGAAATAATATGCAGACGATATCGTTGACCTGTGAGATAATATCGTAGATCACATAAAGTAGATATAAAAATAAATCTAAGAAATAAAGTAGAACTAGTAAGAAAGACTGTAAAAAATAATGATAGATAATGAAAATCTAGAATAGGCAAATGAATACGAATATCTGGGACAACTGATTAGATATGATGAAAGTAATGAAATGGCGGTGTCGACGGAAGAAGATGTTTGGGATTAGTAGCATTGGCTGAATAATATTTTGAGGAACAAGAATACTCCACACTACTTACCGATCAAAGTATGCAACTCATAAGTGCTCCCAGTATTAAATAGGACATACAAACTTGGATGTTAATTAACGGCACTATTAGAAAACTTGAGAAAACAAACGTAACATGAAAGGGTCTATGATAGGAGTAACATTGCAACATCTAAAACCAAACAAAAAAAAACATCCCAAAGTGAAAGACATAATAAAAAAAATGTTAAAAAAAATGAAAAAGAAATAGGTCAGTCATAATGTAAGTTACACGAGCAGAATATGAAATAATGTTCTTCAAAAATGGAGACATCTTCTTGAAAAAAGGGGTTAGGATGAACGCAAACGTTGAAGAGAGATGATATGAAGTGAGTAGTGGCATTTAATTGAACTCAGCTCGCAAGAAACAGGGAAACGCGGAGAAGTTTGGAGGCGACGTACTTTCAATATTGGATATTCGAGCTGTAAAAATAATGCATTTAGTAGTTAATAATTTATAACAAAATGTGCGATCGTTAAGTATTTCTCTTCAGAAATTATGAGCAAAATATTATTTGGACAAAGTAGCCTCGGCTGCATTCTTACATACTTCTATACTAAATCAGATAAGAGACACCCAGTTCATTTCGTTGTACGCCGCGGAATCACCTATTGAAGCATATGCTAAAAGAATAAGTAGGAATAATAAAATCAAATCACACTTTTGAGTCTAGTGAGTTAGACAATCTTTCTAACACACTTTTTTATTTGTTTCTTTTTACCGAGAATGTCAATAAATATTTGTTGATTGGAAAGTGTATTTACTTGTGAGCGGATCACTACCAAAGGGTATGTATTTTATTTTATTTTACTGATTTATTCATTTATAAAATTATTAAAATTTGTGAATAAATTAATTTGAAAATTTATTATGGAACAGATTTTTACGCTCTAAGATTAATCAGTTTAAATGATCTTTTAATTTATTACAGATTATCAGAGAATGCCGTAAAGGAAGATTTAATTAAGAAGAAAGTTACTAGTATATCAATATAATGTGTGTAATATAAAACAATAGATGCAATTTTAACATCTAACATACATCAGGCAACCTGCATGTGTATCTATTAATGGTTCAAAGAAAATTCTAAGTACAAAAAGCTTAAATTTGCCAGCCTAAACTTCGAGTTTACCCAGCCAATCAAAAAGCACTGAGAAATTAGGAAAATGTTGGTTTGTATAGTTTCTATTGAAGATATGTAAAGTTGAAGATATTGAACACAACGTTTGCAAAAACTACAAAGGTTAAATATGTAATTTTAGGTCATTGGCTAAAATTTGAATGAAAGATGATTTTTTAAGATAATCTGGAACCTGTCAACTTAGCCGATTAAATCAACAAGGTAGCCGTCACGAAAGATTTGAATTATGTTTATTTTATATAAGTCCAGAATTGGTTCAACAAAACCTTTTGGTAAATATTTTGAAAGATCAGTTTATGAAGAAGAAGATAATGCTCACCAGCGTTACTTGTAGTCTACATAATATTTTGGTTATATTCCAGGTGAAGTTTTGGTTACAAAAGTCTAAATTAAATTTTTGATAAATATTTGTTAGTCACTGAAAATGAAATAAATTTTAATTTGCGATAGGTTAAGAAGTATATGAATAGTACAATGGTAGGTATACTTCTTTAAAGGAATTAACAAAATTGGATTTAGTATAAAGATAAAAAGTTATTATGGCATACTGTACTGACAATGCAACAGTGCATAGAGAAAATTGTACTAGTTTTTTAAAAAAAACAGCTTTTGCGTGGAATTTTTTGTGCGTCATTCATTTTTTGTCATCATTTTCATTTTGTTCATTTTTGTTTTGTTTTTAATTTTTTGTTTATTTTGTTTGGTTTTCATAATAGTTGATTATTTCATTCATTTGTAGCTATTCTAGAAAAAGATATAATTCAATTATTCTTTATTCTTTTATTATCAGTTATTTTTATTTGTTTTACTAGTAAAGCCTATGTTCGCTTTTATATAAGGTTGCTACCTTGTTGCAGTTCATTATAAAAGTAGTCATTCGTAAAACTATTATAGCCTACGAGGCTTTGTAAATTAATGCAGGTGGAACCGTTTGAACAGTGTCAGTCGGTTGTGTTAAATGGAGTGAGCTATTGGAAACAAGTTTGTGCATCGTACCACATGCGTATTGGAAAAAGGTCAGCTTATCGGAAAGATTGTATAAAATTGTTGGTTTTTAAGTGAGAGTAGATTGGTTAGTTAATTGTGCATGGCCACATTTTCTTTGTAGTTAAGTGTCGTTTAAGTCTTAAGTTTTTAATATCATTTTGTAATACATTTAGTCCGGTATTAAGTTAAGTAGTTTTAACTGTAATTTACTAACAATGATATCCGATATAGTTTATTGTAATAGAATTATTTGTTAAAAATAATTGTAATAAGTTTAAAAGAAAGTTTTATTATTAACCAGATCCTAAAAGAACCCGAAACGAACGACACAATAAAATACGTTTTAATGAAACAATTATTTTAAAATTCCATACTGAAAAATATTACAGTACATCGATATAAGACTTAACAACGACTATATAATTTAAATGTTTGCTATAGTTGGATTAATGTAATTGAAGGGAATTGGATATTCAATCAGTGTATTCAGTAAAAAATTTGATATTTAATCAATATAATAGACAGGGAAGAGTAAAACTATAATTGTTTATTTTTACTTCTATTTAACAGTTAATTAGATAAGTTATCAACACATGCTGTTGTTTTTATTGACTTCAATTAAAATATATGAACTAAAAACATTTACTAAGTTAAAAAATATCACAAATTGATGTTACTGTTAATATTGATTTTATTTCATGACAAGTGATTTGACATAATAATCCAGTATATTGACTTTAATCCCACTCAGATTGTTGGCTACCCTAGAGTCAATCAAAGTTAAACCATTAATTCTAACTTAATAATTTAATTTTGATATGTTGCAGTATATAAAATGAACAGCAGTATGATAGAAAGATTGTTATTTCAAAAATAAAAGAAATAAAAGTAAAAAAACATACTTAATGAACATATCGTTACTTAAATGTTTGTATTAAAAAGGTGTCTAAAAGATTAGTAAGTATTTTTGAAAACATTCTGTATATATTCTTTGCTTTTAGAACCTGAATACCGGCAAAAATAACTTTTTAACCTATTTCTTGTTAAGTACCCATTAGGGGTAATTGTAACGTTGTTCAACCCTCCGTTACAAAAAGGATAACAGCGTTTCCAAGATTCTTTATCTACTTTAGTGCTGTAGTAATGGACTTAGATCAAATGTATACTTAGATTAACTCATTCGCAGGAAAGCTTACACTAACCATTTTCACAATTTAGTTTTACTAGTAAAACGTGTATAGTAAAAAAATACGTTTTAACAACTTTTAATAGCAATGGGTTAAAAGTTTAATAAAAATTTATGTTAAAAAAACCATATCAAGAAAATATTAATTTTATTTTCACATATAATACTGACAGTGAAAACCAAAAATCGTTTATTTGTATGTCAATTTTTCTCAAATCAGTAAAATACACAAATTCAGAGACATAAATTGATTATCGTTGACATGCAAACCGAGCGTAATGTCAACGTGTTTCTAATAAACACGCTTAGTTGGGGATAGAAAATCAAATTTCCAACTTCCTACTTTTTTAATTTCCATACAATGCAAAAACAAATCACCAATTAGCATATTTTATTGAACAGTTACGCAAGAATTTGGAAACGCAATATTTATTCAAACACAGTGGAAAATATTTTACGTATTTTATGTGAAATATAATTATAATATTATGTCTATGATGCATAACTAACTCTTGTGAATTTATCCGTAGAAATAATTATGTTAAGAGGGTATAATGTAGACTGTAAGAGAGAAATATATTCAGTGAGTGATGTGAAAGAAGCGTTACGTAATCGTACGTAAAAATTAAACATATTAGAAAAACTAAATTGAATCTAAATAATTAAGCTCCCGTTTGAAACACTGGTAATTAAAATAGCAGAATTTTACTGAATTTTTTCTAAATGAAAAATAATTCTGTGTTCTATGTGTTGTTTAATAGTAGAACAAATTAGACAATTATTTTATGAAAAATTAATATAAAATATTTCACTTGATTTATTAAAATACTAAGTTGACAGTATTAGTTAATTACTACAGAATTACAACGTACTGTCTGTATTTTCTTTTAAGGAGAAAATAAAAACGTATTTTTAATATAAAAAAAATAAAATAAAACCTATACTACATTATTTAATATTGTTATTACTTTTATTACTAAAGACATCCTAAACTGAAATGGAAAGATGAGATAGTAAAGATAACTTGAAAAGATTTGATGTCGGTAGCAATAAACAGAAGAAAGTAGAAATAAAGAGTAAATTTTGGAGTGGAGGTCATCGTAAAGAAGCAGATCAATACGTACCGGTAACAAAAGAAAAACAAAACTTTTCCCGTGCGATGATGAATTATTGTACAAATGTAAGCTTTAAAAATACCGGAGTCCTGCTAAGTAAATATTTTTGTTTCATAGTATCAATATTTAATTTTATAACTTTAGCAGTTTATTTAAATTAAATTAAAATTTTAAAAATAATGTTTTTGGAAAAAATAAATTTTGAATATTTCTGAACTACTCGTATAATGTAATTTATTTACAGTACTTGTTGAAACAGAAATAAAAATGTATGTTTATATTTTACAAGTTTTTTGACATGAGGAATTTTTAATGTGAAAAACCAAACTAAAATCAAACTTCTTGAATAAAATTGTTCTTCTTTATAATTATAAACTTCTAAAGAATTCACTAATTAAATTTAAAATAGCCAGTGGGCTTAAAAATTTTTATTATAAATTACCTTCTTGGTTCAGTGTGTGTTACAGAGTTTATAAGTTATGAACTCCAAAGTGAAAGTCCTTTATTCAATCGTATATATACTCAATTTTTAAAAGTATAATATAAAAGCTTCTATCACACTCTATCTTCTCTGTTCTTTAATAGAATACATCTATTTTTTGATTAAGTAATTTTTTTTAGAAAAAGCAGGACTGAAGTTTTACAGCCCTAGAACTAACATATAAAGTTCAATTAATTGAAATCAACTTTCCGGTGATCGGGAAAAATTTATATTGTTTTTGTGAAAGTGGCCCATGAAGATAAAATTTAGGCTTTCTGCTTTTATTTGAGCCCTTCTTTGCGTTTTTTCAGAAGAATTATTTGGGATGTAGCTGTGTTCCGTTCGTCTCCAGGAAAATTTAGCAGTGATTTTAACGTTAGTCAGTTGACTTTCCTACCCTGTGTAATATCTGTTGTATGTTCAGTTTTTATAAATCCTTTCATGGTTCTTCTATCCATCTTGTGATTTGTCTACCCATTCATCTCTAATCTTCTCTTTTGGATGGGAATTCAATTCACTAATCTGTAAATTATGAATAAATAATAATTTTATAATAAATTCATTTTTATTGTTACGTGAAATAATGTAAATTATATGTGTTGTTGTTTAGGTCATCAGCCAAAAGGCTGGTTTGAACCTGTAGAGGTTTTACTAAGTAAAATTAGAAGTGAGGTGGTTTACCATTGCCTTCCTTACTGAATAGAAAAGTATTGCTTATCAGCATGCCAGGCCCTCTGAAAAGCACGTATTTTCCACTCTGCAACAAATGATACCTTCACTTCTTCACCACAGGGTCTGGCTGTATAATGAAATCTATTACTTTCAGAGGAGATAACTCTGATTAGTGTCTTTTACACCTCTACCTCTTCTGTTCTTAAATGATTCAGTCATATAATTGGCTGACCATGTGATAAGAAACAGAAATATTTATTTTAGCCCTGCAACCAACAGAGTGAGTTTAAATAATTTGACACTCCACCTGTCTGTTATGGGCAGGTAAATTATATATGACATGTTAAATTCGGAATGTAGGTATTGGGCAGGTTATACTACTACACAGATTGAAAAAAGGAAGTTGACCTGGGATTTTTTGGAATTATCAAGGGAAACTGTGCAAAACCTTGACCAGTACAGGGTCGTAATTTCTATTAAAAATAAATTACTACAAAGTGTCCGATTTTCTTCACGTAAAGTTATATTTACCAAGTTATCAATTTGAACTGTTTCTTATAGAATAATTATTGACAATCTTAAAATAGTGGAAATGGAAAAATAACTAATTTAAAGAACAAACTGCGTACATAAAGTTGAAACTGAAAACATTCAGCTGTAAAAACAATAAATAAATACCTAGTACGGTACAGACAAAAAACAAAACCTATCGAGATCTTACGTCTGTGAAGAGGCCGTTTGGAAATATATACGTAGAATCAGGTTTTTCAACGTCTTTAATTTCTGATTTCCGAATAATATCAGGGCTTTGCTATTGTATGTTTCTGCCCGTAATTAATGTTACAATGAAACTGTAAGATGACAACAAAGCGTTTCATATAATAATAATTATATATGATATAATTGTTGTGTATTTATTAATAGTTACTTTCTAATTACTTCTCCAATTGAAGTAAAGTTTAATTCAATTTATAATAAACACTCACTACTTCATTATTAAGCGTACCGTCTCATTTCATATTGCAAAATCTAATTCGCTAATATCTTAATTAACATGAAATAAACTTACTAAGTAAATTCTATAGTAATAAAATAGAACTGTTGGAGTTGATTATGGTAAATTGTGTTTTTCCTGTCAGTTTGCTGCAACAGCAAAATGAAATAGGCAGAAACGAAATGTTTCATGCAATTAGTGTTGTAATTAGAATTTATTATTAGAATACTCCCAGTACTGTGATAATTAAATGCTAATTTCATTTTAAAAGGGTTGTTTGTGTGAAATATACAACACATTTATTTATTTACGTGTGATCACATACTATCACAACGTACGTACTATAAAGATACTATGTTTTACTGAACATAAATCGGTGAGCTGCATCGGGTCGAGTTCGATGTTGTTAATTTTTAATTGCTCGTTAAAATAATTTGTCTATTAATTTATCATGTTTAACGGTTATTTGTTTTGGTTCACCGAATTTCATTATTAATTTATTCTAGATCGATCATATATAAATAAATTAACTCTAATCTAAATTTATGATACTTTTCTGTCTACGTGTGAAGCAGTATAGTATACCACAAACACTGAACTTATTATTTTAATCTTTACAAAATAACTTTTCCCTTCCTACAGGTGCACAAACAAATAAAATGTGATCATAAAGTCTGGAATCGGCTGAATTTTAGAAAACTGAGCAGGTTAGTAACTATAATAATTCTGGTTGACTACTGTACCAACAACTACTCTGTGTTATGTTTTTCGGCCATCTTGGTTTCACAATACTGAATTGAAATTTCTTGTTATATTTGTCTTTTTAATCATATGATACACAATTTCTATGCAAAATTTTACAAAAATAACAACATAAAAAATTGTGCCACGATATCTTTATCCGTTTTTAAGATAACGGTCATTAAACTGTGCAGATCGGAGGAACGCGGAATCTTCTATCTTGATTTTACATTAATGTTTGGGATCACAAAAAAGATAATGACCCATCATTTAATAATGGTTTCTTATTACTGAAAAATTTTATACAATTTCTTTTGTTCTTACTTAATTGAACAAACAATGTCTGCTACATATGTAGAGGATACAGAATTTTTTTCAAAAATGAGGCAATCCTTTACGTTACTTGCAGTATCGTTTAAAGAAACTAAATAGTTACGTAAGTGTAAAATTAAGGTCAATCCTACAAAATCTAATTATATAATGTAGTTAATGAGGGGATTTAAAAAAATTGGAGCAAGTTTTGAAAAATTGCAAAAAAGTGAAAAATTGCACGAATAATACTACTTCCTGTTGACCGATTTAGATGAAAATATTCGTGTTAAGTCCTCTAGTGGTACTAAACTTAAGTTCCAAGTTTCATTTTCGTACGATATTTTGTTCACATACAGACACAACACACACACACACACACACAGATACATCGCTGAAAATATGGTTTTTGGGTTCAGGTGGTCTGAAAACGTGTATTTCCGGACAAAAATCGACATGAAACTAATTCTTTCCTTTCATATATTATATTCAGTATGGCAAGATAACTGCCCATAACAGACAGGTGGAGAGTCAAATTATTTACTCTCAATCTGTTCGTTGCTGGGCTAAAATAAATAGTTCTGTTTCTTATCACATGGTCAGCCAATTATATGACTGAATCATTTAAGAACAGAAGAGGTAGAGGTGTAAAAGACACTAATCAGAGTTATCTCCTCTGAAAGTAATAGATTTCATTATACAGCCAGACCCTGTGGTGAAGAAGTGAAGGTGTCATTTGTTGCAGAGTGGAAAATACGTGCTTTTCAGAGGGCCTGGCATGCTGATAAGCAATACTTTTCTATTCAGTAAGGAAGGCAATGGTAAACCACCTCACTTCTAATTTTACTTAGTAAAACCTCTACAGGTTCAAACCAGCTTTTCGGCTGATGACCTAAACAACAACATGGCAAGATAAAGTAAAAATAGAACACTAATCCACTTTTATCGGTAATTAAAGATGTAGATTAGTTACTTGAAACAAGTACTACATATTTTAGATTTTTCATTAAAACTGATAATATCGGAATATATATGAAACTATCGTATGACCTGATGAAGTATGGGATAACATAGTTTTCCCATGAGATGGTTGGATAAGTTACCAAACGTTCTTTTGTGAAAGTTCTAATTCGATGACGTTAGGTAGAAAGTAATAATCAATAACAAAAGGGTAATTACGTTTATTTGATCGCTCAGATAGATTTATAATTAAATTTTGAGTACTTCGTGCTTTGCTAGGAATTTAATTTTGTATGACCGTTTCAGTTACAATACAGAACCGTAAAATTAATAAAATTAAACAACCGATACTGTTTCATTAAAATTTGTTTATACATTATTACTTATTACTATTCTGTACAACTAACGTGTTGGATTGAGTTGTATTAATTATAATACACCGTAAATAACACCTACGGATGTTTTTACACAAAGTTCAATAATATTGTGAACTGCTCTTGCATGTAAATTAATGCTTGCAGTAATACTATTCGATAAACGTGACTACTGCAATAAAACTTTTATTGTACTAAGTCTTTCGGTAGTTTTAAATGGGAGTGTATAAAATACCTGTAAATACTGAAACGACATAGTAAAGTCATTTAAAAAATGTAGGTTTTATAATTTCAATTATAAATTCAGAACAGAAAGTTATCAGTTACTATGGGTCCAGGACATTTTACATACATATTGCTTGACTACTAAGCCATCGGGTTACAAAATGTTTTCTGTTAATTCGTATCTAGACAGGGGATTTGCTGTTAAAAACCATACGGGAGCAAAGTGTAAATTATACTCTGAAATTTGTTACTGGATCTCATTGCACTGTCAGCTCACTGAATTAAAAGTGCAGATCCCAACCGACGAGATTAGAAGTGTAATTTTTGAATTTGCTTCTAGGATGTGAATCATCAGATTTCAATCCAGTAAGGTAATTAGAAAGGATAAATTAATCTATCTCAAAACTGTATGCGTCTTAAAAATTACTATGAATTGATTAAATAATTGTAAATGGAAATAACTGCTTGTATATAAATGGGTTATAAAATGGTATAGGTTACTAAGATTGTTTCACACATATTTTTTCTATTAAAATTCTAACTCTAAATGGTAAACTTGTTTCAGATATTAACGTAAAATGAATTTCACGTACACAATTTTTGTAAATATTAACAACTGTAATATAAATAGTAGGATTTTTAATCATTTATGTGTAAGCTGTTCTTATATTTCAGAAAAAAATTGCGAAGCAATGAACAAATTTAATGGATTAAAAATACGACTACTAAATATTTATTTTGTTATTTTACTAAAATCTTCATCTACAGCTTGATTATTTGTATTATTATTGTAGTAATTACAGATTTATAAAACTGAAGCAGTGGGTTTAATTGTGTAAAATATTTCCAACGATGCTGAGAATAGAACTTGAGACCTTCCGCTTTATTGGCCAGCGCGCTAACGACTACGTCACGGAGATTGCCTTCTAAGTGAATTTCTTTGCTGAAAATTACGAAAACTTATGAGTTTTTGAATGTTATGATTTAAAATGTTATAAAACCGAAACTGTACAATATTTGGAATTAAAATTTTGTAAGTAGAGAGTATAAATTTTTGGAAAGATCAGTAAATAAGAGACGTTGTTTCTAGCGACCAGTGTGAGAAGCTCCATTTATCAACAAACGAACACCAATCAAGCCAAATTAACCCACTAAACGGAAGTAAAGTAGGCACAAGATTTAAAAAAATCTACGACTGATGGTATTTTTTAATTGTGTTAATAAGAGTGGCGAAAGTGTTTTAAAATAATCGGTCAGAAAACTAGATTGAGAAGACAGAAAAAGAGACAGAAAAGAAAAACTAGTTTTGATGAAGAGCTAGGTGTTGATAAAAAAATCCATCATTCTCTAATAATTTCTTGAGCTCTTGCAGGTAGCAGGAAACAGATCTTGAAAACTGCGGTGATTTCTTTGAAGAGTAAAAGGTTCTAAAAGAAAGGACAGATCTGACATTGCGATGAAAAAGAGTTGCAGACAATTGTAAATGAGAGAATAAGTTTTTAACGCAATAAATTGAAGGAGCACCTACAGAAAAAGAAGGTAGAGAATTCCAAAACAGATTCTGGGTTACAAGTCTGAGGGTAGAAGAAGTTTGGGAAGACCTCTAAAACACTGGGGGTGATTTATTTTAATTACATCTTTCTCATGCTAAACAACAGCATTTAAGTACTTAAAGAGAAAAATAAGAAGACAACTGTATATCAAGCACTTTTACTCGTTTAAATCAAATAATTTTATTTCATAATTTAGCGATATTATACACTGAATTCATGCTACATTTGTACCATAATTATGTTCATTGAATTATAAACTAGGCTACAACACAAAAACCTTCAGAAGTACTTTTTTATTTATTTTAAATAAAAAAGTTTAAAAAGTAATGAAGTATTTTGAATTTGAAAGAATACAATAGAGTTGATTTTAACTAAATCAACACAAGTTCATTAAGAAAAATCCGAAAAAAGTGACCCAGTGTAGCGGGATTTGTTTTCCATTGCTGAATTCTGCACAACTAATATTGACGCGGGTTGTTTTAAATGGATTATACAGACTCTCGATTTGGGGAAAACTGAAGTAAAACCAAAATAAATCGTAGAACGAGATGTAATAAAGCTGTAAAAATTTGAATTTTAGGGAGAATGGCTATTTGGTTTTGTAGATATTTACATAACAAATATCAATACCGTTGAAACGCACAAAACATTTTAATGGTTCTAACATTTCAACACTGCAAGAATTCGATTTTATTTTTATATCAGTAGTTCAGACAAATTGTTAAAAAAATTAAACATTTAAAATTTATGAAAGTACAGAATAGAAAATTCAAAAGCTAAACCTCTATTCTAAAAGTAAATAAAATTTAACTGAGGGGCGTATATTCATTTTTTAAAATACTTTTTATGTATTCCTACGGGTTGTACCTCACAACGGACCATTAAAGATTTTGCTTTTAGGCCTATATTTGACGGATTGTTTTAATTATTATTATAGTTTCAGAATTAGGTCATCTCCATGCTATAGTGTGTAACGTGCTGCGATACGTAGCGGGGGTCCAGGATTTGATTTCCTGTTGGTTCTCGAGAATTGTTGCATGTTTGGTCGCACCATTCTATAGTCCGGAGTAGTCACTAATGACCAAGTGGTGTTAACTTATGTGTGTGTGTGTGTGTGTGTGTGTGTAATTGGGTAGGGGTATGCAGTTTGAATGAATCTACCTATAGGAATTCAAAATAATATTTGTTAGTGATTTGTAACAGACAAAAAGTACGAATATAAACCAAATTTTGTTTTTGTTTTTAATGAGTTGATATTAGTGGTTTTGACATTTGATTACAATGGGTTATCACAAAAACGCAAGAGTTAAAATTTATTTTTTTTCTTTGGTGAATTGTAGTTATTACCAAGTACTTTTTCCTAAACAGATGAAATTGGTAATTTGTTTTTGACACTTTGAGTTGAAAATTTAGTATCTGTTATTGATATAATACAACAATTTCTAAATATGAAGCTATGAAGTTAAGGTTCCAAAACTAGGTTTACTTGCCTGAGCTTGCAGTCATCTGCCCTGTCCTTTACTGTCTTTTAATTTAGGCAGATTTTTTAAGCTCTTTGTTATGTATGTAACAATTTATTTTTACCACCGTTTATTATTTAATTACGGAGTGATCAGAGGAAAACATTCCAAAGTGACTGAGATTTATAAAATCAAATCATCACTATGGGGTTCTAAACATAAAGCCCATTATAAAAAAAATAAAAGAATATGTTCAGAGGGAAATAAGTGCCAAGATGAATATATCTGCAACCAATGAAAGAAGAAGATGGTATGTTTTCTGAGTTCTTACTGCCATGAGAAAAATGTACAAAGCAGCAAACGTACAGGAAAGGGTAAGTTATAAAATTTAAATAGTAACAATGTTACAAACTTTTAAACTATATTATATGTTTACATCATGCAAACTTTTCGTTTTTATTATTTTACGACATTCACTTACGTCCACGAAACCTATGTACCTGCTTCATAATTGAGAGTTGAGTCGAGTGCATCTCAACAGGTGGTCCGCGGACGTTGCATAAGAGGTACGTGAGTTAAATTTTAAAAATGAAAATTGAATTTGAGGGATTTACCATTGACACAAGTGATTGTTTTGTTCGTGATAATAAGAGGAAATTTTTGTTGTTTGACAAAGTGTTTTATTGCAACTGAACCTACTACAATTACTTCATTGATAAAAACTTCATTCATAATAAAACGTTTGTGTTTATAAAAGTAATCGAAATATTATTTTTATCTGAAAATAATAGATACTTCTAAATATTAACAAAAACAGCAATCAAAGCGACAATTAACTTAAAAAATACACTGTTTTCAAAAATAATTATTGGAAATTGTCTGAAGTGCTTGGTCAGTAATTAAAGCGGGTAAATAAACAAATCCTTGGAATAAACGAATTTAAAATTGTGTGGTTCAAACACCACATACGCGTACTTTAGAGAGTTTATCAACTTATTGTTTTTGTGTGGTGTAGTAGTAGAGATAAATTAGAAATATCGAAGTCATCAAAAAATTTGAAATTTTCATCGCGTGAAGACATGCTTGCAAGTTACAACGGCTGCTGGTGATGACTGCTGGTAGCACGCGGTGTGTTCGTTTTTTCCCTTGGTTCGCAGTAGATGCGTGGAAAAATTAATTTCAACGAATGGTTCCCCAACGGTTTTCCAGCCATACGTATGTGTAAACGCAGCCTTACAAATGAGAAGCGTTGTTAATGTTGACCAAGTAGCTAGACTTGATCCTGACATGTCCTATAACATAGTTTTTCAAAAAACAATCGTTCTTGCAATAAAAAAATTGTGTCGAAAATGTTAGAATAAAAATTCATCTGAAATTAAAATTAAGATTAGTTTGTATTGATTTCAAAATCAATCAGAAAGTCAGCAATATGTATGGATTTAGGTATACAGAATCTAGATTTTGCATTCCTAGTATCTAAATTTCGATTCTAAATTTAAGACCAATTTGGGACTAATGAAATCTGTTTTTGGCCGTTGGATACAAAACGAATGCAAGTGATTGAAAACAAAATTATCGGAAAACTACACATTGCCCATATTATGTTACAAACATTGCTTTTCACAATTATTTACATCTTCGATGCGTTTCTGAACTAACTTAATTCTTCTTCTCATTTGTACATTACTGGATTAATACAAATGTGGATTCATATAAAAAAGTGGATTCATACAAATCCACTTTTACACACAATTGTCTGTATAATTTTCGAATAGCCATGAAACCATATTTGGTGAGAAAATCAAATATGAATTGGGGTAGACCTAACGACTGATAGCTTCGTAAAAATATAAATGTTTTTTTTGTAACCAATTTATTTTTACTTACTCGAGTTTACAAAAAATAATTCGTCGTACCTACAATAAAAGGTCTTAATGTAGCCATAATCTTCCACGCTGACAGTACGAGTTGGGAGATATAATTTTTAGCCGCTCCGAACATAGGGATCAGAAGGTGCTTCCAGTCGCTCACTCAGTTAGATTCGGTTACATGGTTTTTGATATTTCATTTCTCCGGTGATCCCCATATTTAGGAAACACTCTCCTAGCCACCACCTGAAGAGGCCCCAGATGGGGAGATAGCAACCCCATACGAGATCGAAGGAACAAGGAAATTCAACAGTAGAGGCTGGGAAAGAGAGGAGGAGATTGTTCACAAACTCGGTGGGGAGACAACTAGAAACTGGTGGCCGGATTTATTTGGGAGCAGAATAGGGAATTGTAGACGAAACAGAAGAGGCTAATAGCCAATACTGGATGATGATAAACTGATAAAAGAGATGAAAAAGAAAAATATGATGAAAAAAGCCTGTTTACTTTCTAATAAAAAATTACAAATAGTTTAAATTCTTCATGTTCATGAGAAAATTAATGAATTTTTATTTTAGTTTAACTATGGATATAATAAGAAACAATATAACTACTAATATTTCTATATTCAAGCATAAAAATATGATCATTATTTTTTCGTAAAAACTGAGAGAATTTTAAATAGTTGTTTAAAATGTAGTTATAAAAATGAATAATAATTTAAATCTGTTTGATTGATTATTGAAATGGATTTCATGTTTAATATGTCGTTGTAAATGTACACAATCCCTTTCCCCATCCCTTCACTATAAGGATCAATATTTTATGCTGATTATTTGTACAAAAGTATCGTTGTTTGGTGATTACATTCATGTGCAGTTATTGCATACGACGAGAAATGCTTTGTAATATTTTTGAGTTTTTTGTGTTTGACAGGAACTGTGTGTAAGCAATATTAAAAAACAATAGAGCAATGAATTGAACTGCACTAATATTACTCAGATCTTTATTATGAAAACTTTTGTCATATAAAACAAATAAAATAATATTGAGTGTGCTTTGGTATATTTTTCCAGGTTTATGGAAAATTTATGATATATATCTAATATGGAAGGAACAACCGTACTCAGTACATCGCCAATGAGTAGTTACTTTATTGACAATTATTCTACTTATTATTTAGAAGCTGTTGCAAGTTAAAACTCTATTTTCCGACCGTACAGTATGTTACTCTTGTCATGTGTTTTGAATTGTGTTTTTAGCAATAAAAGTCAGAACCGGTATTAAAATTATTATTTTTACTTAATATACAATAATTAGATGTTAAAAAACCGGATTAATTACTGAAATGGGCCACCGAATGAAAATCAAATAAAAAAGGTAAACCGAACAAGACTACTGTATAGTTTCTTAGAGCTTATACAATTTTCAAAACTGTGATTGTTTTTTCTGAGGGTATTCGACCTTTACAATCTTCTTGGAAGTATTGTCATTTTGCGATAACACAAAAAACTTTCCATTTCAAAAAACCTTCTCGGTCCATTTAGACTAACGCGTGTCAAATGTACAACTTTTCAGCAATAACTAATTTATCTCGATTACAAGATGCCCAGTCAAAAATTCTTAGAATCGTTATAGGTTCCCATTGGTATCTATGCAATGAAACTTCCTGATAAATTGCATACGTCATTGATGTCGTCAAACAATTCTACAAACGATTTCATTTTTTGCCAGACAGAAAAATGACCTGGTAAAAACATACAACCCCCCTTTCAGCTCACACTTACCTCATAAACCACACAGAAAGTGAACTAGAGAATCAAACATAATCTTTTAATAAAATAAAATGAATTATATTTACAAAAATATTTTTCAAAATCACACTAACAATTTTTTTACCCATAACAGGCAGGTGCAGTGTTAAATTATTTGCAATCGTTTAGCTAGTTCCAGGGCTACAAAATATAATTATTTTTCTGATCACACGGTCAGCTAATTATATGACTGAAGCATTTAAGAACAGAAGAGGTAGAGACGTAAAAGACACTAGTCAGAGTTATCTCCTTTGCTAGTAATGAATTTCTTTATATCCCCAGACTCTGTGGTAAATGAAGTGACGGTGTCATTTGCAGGATGGAAAGAAGATGCTTTTCAACGGTCTGACATGCTAATAAGCATGCTTTTACATTTAGTGAGGAAGATAATGATAAACCACCTCACTTCTCGTTTTAGAAGTAAATCCTGTAGAGGTCAAACTAACCTTTCGGCCGATGATCTAAACAATACACTAACAAGTTTGAAACAAATTAACGAAACAAAGACTGCAAATACTGGGTGATCAGCTTCATCTCGCAGTATATTTTTTATCATTATTAATGGGAACAAATAAAGAATATGCTAAAGAAAGTTTTCAGTTATACTATTGTTAAGTCTCCCTTATTATATATAACGTATAACAGTCAGATATTTTTTACATAACATATTATATGTATATATTTTGCTACTGGTTTATTCAAGCTTCACAACTCCTTGGTCGTTTGCGAGTATATTGGGTTGTAGTACATAATTGGTGAGTTTTAAAGAATTGTAATTTTCTAAATTGTAGCCGGCATTGAATCCGGAACCTTCAGCTTTTCGGTTCAGCAAAAAAAAATCTTTTAACAAGTTGTAATTCTTATGAATTATAACGCTCTTTGAATGAAAACAAAAACAACATTCAGTAGTATTTTACAAAAACTTCTCTGAACTAAACTAACTTGACTTTTAATTCTCGTACTTAAATATTTTGAAACTTGAATTAGATAAAGCTGAAGATGACTACGACCATGATAAAGATGATTAAGGAGCGAAACTTATGATAAACGAATTTTGTTACAAGATAATTTCAAAAGATATCGTTCATTGTAGTAAAACATAAATAATATAAAAATAGCTAAACAGTTTTTATGAGGTGAATATAAGGGTCAATGTTTAGTTGTGGCTGAGGAACAGACAAAAATAAATAGGTAAGTGAAAATATTGTTGTACAGATTTAATAACTTTTCTAACTTCTAGTAGTAAGATAATAAAAAACTATACGGAAAAACATCTAATCACATAATTACTCATTATTGTTGGTTAATTTCTTGTACAATATATATAATATTTACGTTTTAAAGTGTTCAAGGGAAAATAAATAAGTTACTACGATTGTTAAATCACATCTGAATATGGTTTCTAAAGATGTCCAACTGTGTCAGAAATGATAGTATGGGATTGTGTGCGGTCGGTCAATGTCATCCAGCAGCAGGATTAGATAATGACACTGCAGGAAGCTTCACAAGTGCTTAATAGTGAGCAACCGTTTTCCACCGTCCCACTCCATGACACGACACCCAGTCTGCCGACTTACCCAATCTCAGTGCACCTTCTCGTTCCAGAATAGCGCAGAATAACCAACCATTGTTATTCCATAAATATAATTCATTCTGTACACTGTATTACAGCGTTCATGTCGCTTAGGATCAAATCACGGTTAACTTGGCACAAATAGTTTACACAGCAAGATCCAATTTGCATTAGATTACGTGTAATTAGTTGGAGTTTAATTAACTTTGTCACGCGTGTTATTAAACACTGATTAACTTCTATGATTACAAATAATTAAGAACTGTTAATTTTTATTAACCTAAATTAATTATATTGTTTGTTATTATTTCAGGTATCAGAACCATTAGGTCTTCCAAAAATGAATAAAAGCCGAACATTCGACATTTAAACTGTACGTTTAGTTAATATTTCTTTCAGAATGACAAGATATCCATGTTCTTAAATACTTACCGTCATAAAATGCTATATACCCTTAAGGAGGTGTGAATTGAAAAATCGTTTATTCAATTTATCATTAGTTCGATCTTGAGAATGTAATCAATTGAAAAAGATTATTATAACCATGTGAAATTTTTTCAGTCGAACGTCTACCAACTGGAACTGCGAGAAATAAGTCCGACAATGTGCTTTCATAAAAACAACAGTAGTATTCAATTAAAAGCTATGTAGATAAAAATTGTGATTTTGTTTGTACATTTTTCCAAAATTCCCAAAATGTTGTTTCTATACCAGATCTACCAAGTAAACACTGAAAATAAGTTCAGCTGAATTTTTGTTTGTAATGGCACCACACAAAAATAGCTGAACTAAATTCATTGAATTTCGGTATTTTAGGTTCTGGACATAATATAATTGCGATGAATATAGGTTAAATTTTTTTGTATCATCAAGAGGCGGGTGAGTTCAGACGGAGAAGCCAACAAAAAAAAAAAAAAATCTCCGTTATAAGCCAATGTATCAAAAACTACCATTTATTACAAAAATTATGAAGAATTTCAAAACAAATAAGTTTTGTTATGTAACCAACATTTTTTATTTAAAAACAGTAAATATTTGCAATATTATACTGTGAAAAATTACCCAAATTCAGTCAGTTTCAATTCAGTTATAATTTTTTTATAACATTAATTATTTTACATTTTTTGTCGTAAAATGCATATTGAGGCCACAATTTTAAGACAGCCAAATCTTAGGACAACCAATTTCACAGAGTAAAATTCAAAATGCGGAAAATCACTAATTGACTCTATACCAAGTGTATAGAAAAAATGTTAGAAGTAAAAATTGTAGGTTTTTAATTTTCTATATTTGAATTAAACACTTTTGTCCTAAAACTGCATATTAAAGCCGTTCACTTAAAAAAAACATATTTTTACTACGAAAGCATAGCCCCACGAATTTTAGAACACATTATGTTTTTTGAGCAACACTCTGTTTTTTGAGCATTAGGAATATTTATAGTGAACGATTCGATTTTAAATGAAATCGAAAGAACCGTTTTTGATAACATTGCAAAATATTTAAAATCTGTACGAATCAAATACTGCTTCTGTTTGACCGATTTTTATTAAAATACAAATCAATCGCTAAAAAAACATGTTTTTTGGGTTCAGGGAACCCAAATGATCACTACATGAAAACAATAATTTTCTTTCCTTATGAGAATTATGCATGTTGCCTATAACAAGGAGGCTAAGTGTTAAATTATTTGCCCTCGATCTGCTAGTTCCAGGGCTACAAAAAATAATTCTGGTTTTTATCATATGGTCGGGCAATTATATTACTAAGAATTTAAGAACAGAAGAAGTAGAGGTTTAAAAGACACTCATGAGAGTTATCTCCTCTAAGAGCCATGAATTTCATTATACAGCCAGATGTGGTGAATGAAGGGAAGGTGTCATTTGCAGGGTAAAAAGTAGATGGTTGTCAGAGCCCCTAGCATACTTTTTCACTAAGTGAGGAAGACATCATTTAAACCACTCACTACTCATTTTACTTAGTAGTAAAGTCTCTAGAGGTTCAAACCAACCCTTCGGCTAATGACCTAAACAACAGAAATAGTTCATGCAGGACAATAGAAAGTAAAAATAATTGCGTGTTAATGTGAATGTTAATAAAATAAAATAAGAATAAATGCACATAATTTTTAAGTTTCTAGATTATTAAGGAGTGGATTATCAATTTTCCACAAAAGTTTTCTTTTACAATTTTTCAAATGTAAGATTTTATAAATACTTTCATAAACAAAGAATGACTTCATTTTCATTTCTTTTAAATAAAATTTGTCCGACAAAAGAGAACAGAGTTTTGAAAATAACTTGATTCAATGAACTAGATTGGAAGATAACTAGGTAAGTGCATCAATTTATATTGTACATTTAGAATCAGTTAATACAACATATTTTAAATACTAAATTTGATGCTAAATAGTTTAAAAACGTGATTTATTTGTGGTATCTAGCAGTTGTTGCTACAGTCATGCAACTGGCTCTTTCTATGAGTATCTTTTGTTTAGAGGTGTTTTGAACGCCTCCGCCGTGTATCTAGACTAGAACCACCTTAGCGTATAATTTCTGTAAGAGACGATATTGCATATAATTAGAATTTGTTGTGCATCGACTTGTGTAGTTGTTTCACAACATTATTCATGGTATGGTATGTTTTAAAGTTTTTTGTTGCATTTGGTTTGTGATATAAATAGGGCATTACGTTATGGCATGGAAAATCTATTTTTGTTTCCTGTACACGTTTTGAGTATGATCTCCAAATTTTAGCTCCATGTGTCCAGATTGGGCTTACGATTGTTTTTTAAATCGTTAATTTATGTCATACGATTAATTTAGAACCTCTAACGAGTAATCGTTTCAATAGAAATAAATCTGTTTTTAGACTGTCGTGAGTTTTTGTAACGTGGGTGATCCATTAAATATTTAATACAAAATGTATTCCAAATAAATGGCAATTGCGGTACAATAAGGTAATGAAGTTGCCAATAGAACTTAAAAGTACACATATATTATTAGCAAATGTAATTAACAACGAAAAAAAAATCTATCGCATAGTTTTTAATTTATTTACTTTTATCCTTTGGGACGTGAAAACCAAATACTTCTTCAAAATTACATATTTCGTAAATTTTATAGATTTCTAAGCATGACAACTTGGATAATGGCAAACTTGACTATGACTCAGGTATTATTCATGTTGAATTGCAGCGAGCGAACAAAGGCTTTTCTTTCCTTTCTAAGCTTGCATTGTCAGTGTAGAAAACCATAAAAATTAAAACTGAATAGGTTGCAACCTCATTAGTTGCACGACGTGCGAAAATAAACATCAATAAGTTGTTTAAGCGAATATGTATTTATTTTACAAAATTGTGTTTTATTACAGTTTTACACGTAGTATATAGGTTTTTGTTTGAAAAGCTTTTTATGTGAAGTTTTTGTTTGAAAATTCAGCTAAAGTTTACTTTAAATTTATAAATACTAGACTACATAGATAAACATTTCTGTCTTCATCTCAAAAGTTAATGTATTTTTTTGCCTATGTAAATGTATTTGTTTTGACGTAAGCCAAGAAAGGGATGGAAAATAATACTAAACTTTACCTAAATGTTACTCATGTATTACGAAATATATTACAATGCGTAAGATTGCCCAAGCTAGGCGCGGTTCTAATATACCTGACAGTTGCCAAACAGTAACTGTTGCATTAAATACCTTTCCAACAATATGCAAGGTTTTAACAGATGCAAGTAGAAAACTTCTTCTTCTTCTTCTTCTACTCTTCAATGAATAGGCGTCCTGCTGTTCCGAACCTCTGAAATTTGCCCATCTCTTTTTCGGGGTCTTCGGTCTCTCCTTACTTCCGGTTTGTAGCCCAGCACCTGATTAGACATCCTAATCTCGCTCACCCTGTCCACATGCTCTATTAAATACAATTTATTTTGCAGTATCTTATCACTTATGGAGAAGACATTCAGCTCTTTCGTTATCTCTGCATTCCTATAACGGTCTTCTCTACTACATCCATATATTTGCCGTAAAAAATTCACTTCAGATGCCTGAAATCTGGTCTCCTCTGTCTTTGTTAGCACCCAAGTTTCGCTGCCATAAAGTAAAGTTGGCACTGCTATTAGTTTATAAAATCTCAACCTCGTATCCAAACTAGTGTTGTTTTTTAAGGTTTTGTGGATAGTCCACCGTATATGTTGGAATCTGTGCATCTTACTGAAGACATCTTTATTTTTCCGATATGTTCCGTTGCAACCCAGATACTGAAAGTGGGAAACCTGTTTCAGAATATTGTTTTCTGTAACAGTTTTGCTTATGACTGAATGCTTCCCTCTGAACGCCGTTACTCTCGTCTTCTGTGTCGAAATTCTGAGTAATTTGTCTTCCGAGTATAAAATTTCCATTTTTATATATGAATAAACTTATCGTCAACTTATCGTCAGTACACAAACCACACAAAGACAAATATCATGGATCACACTTAGACAGACAAAAATTATCGCTTTGAATCAAACTTTTAATTTAAAAAAAACAGTTTTTCAAACCAGTCTGAACTTACGTTAGGCTACTCAGTTGTGGGGTGCATCCAGTAAGTCGAATATACAAATTATTCAGTTTTTATAGTTGGTCCTTTGAGCTCAAATAGCTGCGCCCTGGTACAAGACAAAAAAACAATTTACATCTCCTTATGCAATTACACATCAACTGTTGAAGAAGAAAATTTAAATTTTAGTGTGACATACGAAAAACGGCTAAAATATCACAAACATTATTTGACAATCAATTTATTGGACAACAGTAGTACAAGACGAAGGCTAACATGGTGGCATCCGATATAAATATTTATTGCATAACTTATATTAGGCCTACTACTATTATTTTTTCAAAACATAGTATCATTATATTATTGAAATATGTATGAACCTGTGAACAGTGTTTAATTTTTAAAGGTCTCTTCACTAGGAAACGTACCTTTTCATGATAATCGTCAGTATAAAAAAATATTTTTATCTTTCAATTGGAAACAGATAAGTAGATAAATCTGTAAATAAAAATATCATGTAAATAATATACCTACATGAAATATGACGAGCCTAAAATATGGAAGGAGGAAATGGAGATGTTACACTACTGCACAGATTGCAAATACGAGAATAACTAGCCATTTTCTTAGAGTCGATAAAGAAAGTACAGAAATATTGACATTACATATTATTTCTAATAGTTTTCTGTGTTCTTATTTACAACTTATTAATAATGTCTATTAACATTTAACCATTTGCACTCTCATTAAAATAAAAAACGGATGGTAATAATTTGTGATAGAATAATAAAAGGTGTGCCCAGAACAGACAGGTGGAGTGTTAAATTAATTGCACTCGATCTGTTGGTTACAGAGCTACAAAAAATAGTTATGTTTTTTATCACATAGTCAGCCAATTATAAGACTGAACTATTTAAGAACAGAAGAGGTAGAGGTGTAAAGACTCTACTCAGAGTTATCTCCTCTGAGAGTAATGAATTTCACTACACAGCCAGACCCTGTGGCAAATGAAGTGAAGGTGTCATTTGCAGGCTGGAAAGTGGGTGGTTTTCGAAGAGCCTGGCATGCTGATAAGCATACTATTTTCACTCGGAAAGGAAGGGAATTGTAAACCACCTCACTCCCCGTTTTTACGTAGTAAAACCTCTAGAGGTTAAAACTAGCCTTTTGGCTGTTGACCCAAACAACAATACAAGGTATTTATATTCGTATAAATGTAAACAACCCTTAAAAAAGTTTGAATAAGTTTTTTTAGTCGCTAATGTGTGTACGTTGAAATCTTCGATTTAGAACAGTTAGCAAGCCCATGACCCAATAAGATAAGAATGATATAACAGTATACGACGTGTAAATGAGGTGTAGTTTTATATAGATTCAGGCCAAATTCCTGGGAGAGTATGGTTTATTGAAACCACACCATCAAAGTACACCGGTAACCTCTACCTTCTAGAATTTGAATCACGGAACCTTCGTCTCAAAAATTAGCTGTTAAACAGCTAATTTTTACTCGTGGTGACGTCTTTACCACTATACCAACCCGATGGGTTGATTATAATTGTATACACATTTTTGAACGAGTTTGAGCATAAATTGGACTATTGGTAATACATTTTAAAAGAATAACAGTAAGAAAATTAAAAATAACTCCATGTACTATAAAAGTATGAGATAAGTTGGTCTTTTGTTTTTAATTAGAAGAAAAATATAAACTACACATAAATCGATGAGCTTGTTCTTTATAGTGAGGGAAGAGAACCAAACTTTGCTTTGTTAACCAAATACATAATGTGAAGGTACTTTGGCAATTTTCATTGTTAATAAAATAAAAATAGAGTGTTTTTTTAACATTATTAGAGTAAAACAAACAAAAGGTGCAACGTTAAAAAATGTAAACTGTCTTCGATACTCTTGAGGTAGTATTGCTTTTCAAGTAGGTTATAAATGAGTATTTATACATTGGAAGTCATCCAAATGGCGCTAGTTCATCATTTTAAAGCAGGTCGTTCCATAGCAAATACGTTAATCGATTGTCATTCTTCCAGTAAATAATATAAACTAGACTGCTACAAGAAATCCAGCAAAAAGTATATTTTTCCTTTCATCCATTATATGTACAGAAGGCAAAAACATCCATCCGCCTTCAATAAAAGTAAGAAATATAACCCGAACATTTATAGATTTCATCACATCACGATCCATTAACTCACCACTGATGCTAGGGTATAATTGAAATTAATGTTAAAAGGAAAGAATTCTCCATCACAAAAAAGTTAAAGTAATTTTCAATATTTTGTTTTTTTCCTCTAAAAGAGAATAGTTTTCTTTTTATTTGCAACCTTCCTCTCTTATTCTTTTTATTAATCTCCGAAGGCAAAATTTAACGACTGCACTTGTAAATATTTCTTTCAATCATGCACTATTTTCTGTGTAAAAAAGCAATAACATTGACTGCTTAGCAGTAGCTTTAAAAAAAAATCCAGTTTAGATAGTCTCACCTCTTGGTCTGAATAACGGACAATACCCGAAGTTTTGAACGGAGAATGTATCACTGGGTACCTCTTCTCCTTAAAGTGAATTTCCCCACCGCCATTTAAATATCAAATACAGAAGCTGTGCAGCTCAATGTACAGTACCGTAATAAAAAAGTTAAAGACAAAAAAGATAGTCTCAGGTAGCCTAATAAAGAAATGATAAACATTTTTGTAATCTTTCTCTTTTTTGAAATTCTAGGTAGAGTATTTACAATTATTTAAATAACTTAAATATAAGTAACCTGTTGAAGAGAACTATTTTACTCCTTTAAATATCCCCACAAGGAATCAGCCAAATTTGAAGAGAACTAAATTAATTCCCACGAGGGTATGCCAAATTTATAGTATAATTAAATTGCTCCTCACAAGAGAATGCCAGTTTTGAAAGAAATTACTTTAATATTGTATTCTTTGTTCATTTTGTATCATCTTTCAAGTTTGATCTTATTATTTTTTCATTTACCTTGTCCCTTATTTATTTATTTCAATGAAACATTATTCTCATTTAACACATTATGGTTTTGGTTTTATTTTAATCTTTATATTTTCATAATTACAATCACAACTTTTACTATTATATTCCTTATTATACATTTATTATACTTCACTCTTTTCTTCATTATTATTTCATCATTATCTAATAGTCTTTATAATTATCATCATACTAATTTTCATAATCTTTAAAAAAATGTCTATTTTGAAATGTAGGTTCAATGTACATGTACTTTTATTAATGCTTGTTATTCATTAATTTGTTTTTTTTTATTATTAAATGATTCTTTTCCTTATATTATTATTGTGATATAATTAAATCATATTATAGTTATGATTTATTCTAAAATAATTTTGTGAATGGGACATCGAAAATAATACATGTTATTAGTTTGAAGTTTCATGCCCCATTGAAATAATTTACAAAAATCCTTTCTTCTTCTTAGTTGCTTAGTAACCATATTTTGTTTATTAGAATTAAATAATTTTTTTTAAATATTTCATATATATTTTTAATATTTCATAACACCACCTTAGCGACTTATGCTGACGATACAGTCATCCTTTCTTCTGATGTAAAGCCAGAAGCAGCAAGTAATAATTTACAAAGTCACATTAACTTTTTAAATTATTGGTTAAAAATCTGGAGGATCCAATTCAACGCTTCAAAATCAGTGCATGTCACCTTTTCTCTCCGGAAAGGCGAATGTCCTCAACTATTCCTCGATAATAAACCGATACCACAACGACAAGAAGTTAAATACCTTGGACTTCACCTTGACAAGAGACTCACCTGGGCGACTCATATAAAAGCCAAAAGACTGACTTTGAACTCCAAATTGAAAGAACTATTTCGACTTCTTGGACGCCGCTCTTCACTGACTCTAAAATCTAAACTATTACTATACAAAGCTTATCTCAAACCAATATGGACCTATGGACTACAAATTTATGGCACAGCTAAACCGAGCAATCTACAAAAATTACAAGCCTTTCAGTCAAAATGCCTACGTTTAATCACCTGCGCACCTTTTTATATCAACAACAAAATTCTACATGACGACCTTAATATCCCGTTCATAAGTGAAGTAGTTAAGTCCAGCTACAGTGTTTTTCACAGAAAATTGCATGATCACCCCAACGAATTAATCACCAAACTATCGGATGCATCACTACCAGGAAATCCGCAGCGCAGGTTGAAACGTCAATGGGCCAGAGATCTTCTATAAAGTGATTTATTTTATTTTTCTTTCTTCTTTTTTTTCTTATGTTGTTATTTATCATTCATGTATCATGAACTTTATTTCATAGAACATATACCAATGGGTATCACTGTTCTTTTTCATTTATTTATTTTTATTTATTTTTTTTCCTTGTCATCCTTTGTTTACTGTCATCTAATTTGCTCGTTGTATCGTAGTATATAGTTGCAAATAAAGTTATTAAAGTTAAAAAAAAAAATTTCATCTTAATCAGCTGGAGTTATTCAGATTTATTTAAATAGACTCAAACGTTAACAACACCAGGTGTGCACTAAATTTGTCTCATTACACTGTTTATCATTAGAAATAAATGTGAATGGGAATTATGTCCACTGGCTAATTCTGATTTATAAATCATTTTCCATTGTTGGTCAGATCAATTTTAAATTTTGTCTTTATGATAAGTGCGAATTTAAAAAAAATTGTCAGCTAACTAAAGTAATATTAAAATTTTCAGTTTATGATAGTCGTCATTGTTAATTATTTATTTTGCCCGTACGGTAAATTAAACTATTTAAAGTGTTTAAGTCTAAGATAGTGAGGGTTTCAAAGACTTAAATCATCTGATTCGTCATTGGTTATGAATCATAAGTAGTTGGTAATAATTCGAAGAACCTTCGATTGAAAACGTTGAAATATAGCATTACCGTAACGTAACATTGTTTCTCAGATAGCAGCAGTTGGGCATTAAATTTCGAAAAGAATTGATTGCTTGAAAGAACATTGTAATATAAGATAAAGTTTTGCTCTAAACCCACATTTTAAAACGTTGATAAGGTGTACTGTTCTAGAATATATTTTTATGTTACGCTCGTTCTGGAAAACTGCAAATACAAAACAACACAAGTCTTTTCCAAAGAATTGCGAATTTATCAGGTAGCGGTTTTTTAACAAGACCTACATGTTTTGCAATCAGTTTTTAAAAACGTTAATTAATAATGATAAAAATTGTAATTAATTTATGACTAAATTATTTTCATTAATTAATTTTATGAATGAAAAACAACACTCAATAACGTGTGAATGCGTAAAAAACTAAATTTAAATCTAAACTGTACATAATTATTTTGAGACATATCTCAGCTTTATGATGTTGATCCTGATAACGAGAGACGATGATTAGTAGTAGAAGTATGGAATAGTAAAACATAAGTTTATTAGCAACATTGTGAAAGTAAACTCAACATTTTGCAATTTGTGAATATATTTGCTGTCGTCGAGAAGTTTGATTGCTGAGATGTTGTTTTTTTTTCTAAATTTTTAAAATGCTTTATGCTATATTGCTTAATTTTTTTTACGGAGGGCAGGTTTAAATTATTTAGCAATATTTTATCAGTTACGTACCATGAGTCTTCAGTGATCAATCTCAACGCTTTTATAAATAAATTTTTCAGCAGTTACGACAAAAAACGTGATTTCATCTGATATTTTTGAGAAATTTTTCGTATGTTAAATACAATGTAATTTTCCGTTACTTATTCAAGTACGATATTTACAAACTCACTTATTACCACAGGAAATTTATATTAAACAGGTTAGATTAAGCTAAATATGTCATAAATTTCTTGGAAACCAAAATTCCAAGTTATTACCCAACAATAAAATTAGTAAATTTTAGTAGCCTAAATTACATCTAGATATAGTATTTGTAAGAGTAGAAGTATTTATAATGAAATACAAAAGAGAAATAACAGCCAGGGGCAGCTATTAGTCAAATAAATACACTTTCAAGTAAGTAAGAAAAAACAATTATTTACATTTATATTGCTTTTTACTTTTATTTTGAAAGGGAAATTAAAAAGCAACTAATTTTACACTCCGTTTATAAAACGGCTATCGTTTAGTATTGTGTTGAAACGTAATGGTCGAATGAATGAGAAGGATTAAATGAATGAAAACACAAATTGTGTTCACTTTCTGATGGTCTAAAATAACCGAGTTATCTACTTTACCTGAAAAACTCTTCTGAAATGAATAATTTTTAAACTAGGTTACATTCTTCACTTCATTGAACTGTTAACTCAGTAAACGATTTAAAACCACAAACATTTGTTTAAATTGAGAAAACTCTATTTAATCCTTAAAAGAAATAAAATTTATATGCAAGTAAAATAAAACTGCAAAACAGTAATATGACATTAATGTTGCGGCGTAAAGTACACAATATAAATTGAAGAATATTATGAAATTATTCATTCGTTAATTTTATGAATGGAGTGAAAAGTTTATCGCGAACCATAAAACAGTAATGTAGTTTACTTATTTTATTCTCTTGCCCTATATGAAATGTAAAAGGTATGGAAAAATATGTTTTCATGTCAATTTTTTGGAATTGAATTTTCACCGGAAATAAAGATTTTCAGGTCTTCTGAGCCCCAAAAACATGTTATTACCGATCAGTCTATGTGTCTGAACAAAATAACTCAAAAACAGAACATCGCACTTAGTTAAAACTTGAAACTTAGGTTAAGCATTTTAAGGAAAACTTAGGTTTCATTATAAGGGACCCAACACGAACACTTTCTTTAATTATTTTTTTTTAATTTATTTAACGTCGCATCAACTACAACGGTCATTAGCGACGACGCTGGGGTGTAACTTTCGTACAATAAGGGTTGAAATGATTTTTTGTAAAGTATGAAATATGCCGTGCCTGAGTGGGATTCGAACCCAGGACCGCATGATGAGAGGCGAGCACGTTACCAACTACGCCAATGCAGCCGGTATAAAATTGTTCAACCAGATAGCAGATTTTTCGTGCGATGTATCACGTTTTTACAATTTTTTCAAAAATTGAACCTATTAATTTGATTCGCTTCATTTATTAAATTTTTTGTGCTCTGCATAAGCTATATGTTTGCCAAAATTTGTGAAGCTATGGTCTCCACAAAAATTTTCTTTTTTTAGATTACGGCTTTAATATGGTTTTTAGAGCAAAAGTATAATATGTACAACTAAAGTTATAGAAATTAGAAAACCTAAAAATTATATTTCAAAATTTCTTTTGTACCGTGCTAAGTTAAGCGTTAATTAAAGATTATCCATATTTAGCTAATTGGAATTGATAAAAATTTGGTTTTCTTAAGATTGCAGTCTTGAAATATATTTTTGGACAAAATTATTTATAAATAAAATTAAAACCACTGCAATTTTTAAATTAAACATTTTTTTCTACAGTACTTAAATTAGAGTCTATTTATTTATGTTCTCATTACTTTATAAAAAATATTACAATACCAAATTAATCTTAATTATAACTTAAAAATCTGATGTGAAATACTCACAAAACTTTGTCTTGTCAATGCAAATAATTAATAATATAACCTAACATAGTAATAAAACATTAGAAGTAAACAAAAAATCTAACGTCAAAAAATATAATCTTATTTTAATCATGAGTGATAGACGTAAAGTGAAAATCAACCTCAGTTTAGCTTAAAAATACGGAAAATCACTCTTTCACGCTAAACTAGGCTCAGTAGAGCAAAATGCTCTGAATTAAAGGTATAGATCTTTCAATTTCCTATAAATCTGATGATGATGATTTGCCGGCCGCATTGGCGAAGTTGGTTACGTGCTCGTCTCTCATCATGCGGTCTTGGGTTCGAATCCCATTCAGGCACGGCATTTTTTCATACGTTACAAAAATCATTTCATCATTCACCGTCTGCATTAGCAGTAATTGCAGAACAGTCGGACGTTAAACAAAAAAAAAATATATATATAAATCTGATTTTACTGTTTTGTCGTAAAATATATAATAAGGCTGAAATCTTTAAAAAAAATCGATTTTTTGCACGATTTCGTGAGAAAAACACAGAAAATCGCTAATTACCGCTAAACTAAGCGATATACAAATAATTTTAGAAATAAAAGTTGTAGAATTTTAAATTCTCTACAACTTTTATTAGATACACTTTTGCGTTAAAACGCATATTAAAATCGTAATCTTAAAAAAACAAATTTTTTTACGAGAAAACAGCCTCACCAAGAATTCCAGCAGACATGGCGCCTACCCTATCTTGTTTTTTTTGAATAACTGTAAATCTACGATCTGCTCTCATCGAACAATGAGTAGATGTGTTGTAAGTATAAATCTTGAGTAAGTAATACCCCTTGGTATTACTCTATAAAATTTCCCATTTTGTTGAAGTGATCTTGCCAGGAATGTAAAATAAATTACACAATCACATATTAAAATAAATCTGTAGGGTGTAGTCTGCATAGTCTTCTGTGTGTTCCACTGTTGTCTAGGAGATTGATGGCTTCTGGATTCTGATGATTTTCAAGTCTTGTTTGGTAACTGGTACAAAATTTCTGTATAGCTTCGTGTACCGTGGGAGTGTTCGTGTCCCTGTGCAATATAGTGTTGGATATGTACCAAGGTGAGTCCATGATGTTTCGAAGTATTTTTGACTGAAACCGTTGAATTATTTCAATGTTACTGTGACTTGCTGTGCCCCAAAGTTGTATCCCATATTTCCACACAGGTTTAAGTACAGTTTTATAAATTAACAATTTGTTTTGTACCGATAATTTGGATTTTCCATTAAGCATCCAATACAGCTGTTGGTATTTAAGATTTAACTGTTTTCGTTTGTTCCATATGTGAGTCCTCCATGTTACACGCCTGTCCAGGTGGAGGCCAAGATACTTTGCCGTATCGGATTGTGGAATTTGTACGTTGTTCAAAAACACTGGTGAACATGTTTCCCGTTTTAGTGTAAATGTGACGTGCAGACTCTTGTGTTCATTTGTTTTTATAATCTTGTAAAACATGAAAAATACACACACACGCCCACCCTCCCGCCATACGCAAACACACTGACCAATCGCTAAAAACATGTTTTTTTGGGTTCAGGGGGTCTGAAAATTGTAGATCCGGTGAAAACTCGATTTTGAAAAATCGTCATGAAAACAATACTTTCCTTCCTATATATTCATAAAGGCAAGAGAAAGTAAAAATCTAAAACTACTCATACTAATGTGATAAAACTATTATATATTATTATCGTGGTGAGGAAATGAATCTACTCATTTTAACCATTTAAAACTACAATTCTATTGGTGCATACAGGTAGAGTTTTCTTTCCTTGATATTCAATGGAATTCTCATTTCAAAGGGAAATATAAAAAAATATTTTTAAGATCAGTTTACTCAACTGTATCATATTTTACGTGTGTTGGACAAGGATCTCATATGTACACCCACTCAAATATCGTTCGCACGAATGAGAAAATAACAAGAGATATAATAATGTACGTACACTGTATCTCCACGCACTCTTATTAATATAAATAGAGTAGCAGTTAACTTGCTTCTTTACTCTTGCCTTGAAATAAAACTTTAACAAAACGCTAGCTGTCATTGCCGATTATAAAACATATATATTCATATTTGTTCATAAGAAAACTATTATGTAATTTTAGTCTAGCTTTAAAATTAATTTATTAAATTATCTAGTTTTACCATAAAGTTTTGTAAAGTTTATAAAATAACCAAAGAAATTTCGAATTGTTTTTGTTGGTGTTATTTTGTTACAACTTTTCTGAAAAAGATCTTTAGGAATGTATACAACAAAATTACTTAAATAATTATAGTATAAAACAATCATATCGCTTAGATTAGTAATTGCCGGCCGCATTGGCGTAGTTGGTAACGTGCTCGCCTCTCATCATGCGTTCTTGGGTTCGAATCCCATTCAGGCACGGCATATTTTCATACGTTACAAAAAATCATTTCATCCTTCTCCATCTGCATTAGCAGTAATTGCAGAACAGTCTAGCCGTTTATAACAGTTTACGAAAATTCTCAAAGTTATATATGTTTTTCTTGAATTACATAATATTTATTTATTGTAGTTTATATGAACTAATTGTCTTCGTTCCTTTGGAACTACTTAAATTATGACATATAAACAATATTTTGCATTTGGCTTAATTACAAAAGAAATCAACAAGGCATTGCGCTCCCAAATCAAAGAAATTACAAAAAATTGTATTCATTAAATTCAATAATTTGTTTACAATAAAGCAAAATAATTAAAAATAAAACCTAAAACTACTTAAATATAAAATAAAAATTTTAATTAAAACAATATGTTTTAGGTTTTTTCTTTATTTAGGAAATTCACAATCTGTTTGAAACAATCAGTGAAAGTGATAACACTAAATTTGGAAAAAAATAACATGATAAACGTGAGTGGAGACACATTCCAGTGACAGAACTGTGACAGATAAGTGTAGCATTAAGTGCAGCATTTAGAACACTGTAATGGATAGTCGATTACAGTACTACGTTAATTGATGTCCCGGCTCCATCGCCGTTTTAGTCGTCTTATTGGAATGTTTGGGAGAGTCTGCATAGCCAGATTTCAGATCAATGGGTTATAGTGGTTCGCGAGTTTCTTCCTAAATTTTGTATAGAGTTTTAAGAAAACGTCATTTATGTAGCGTACGTTTAGGCCTGGGTGTAGCGTTTTCTTGGTTACATAGTAGGGGGCGTAACTATCCTCCGCAAAAGCTTTGATTGAAAACGCTGAATTTTTGCTAATACCGATGGTTTTGCACAGCCGTAAAGCTGACTGGCATAGCGCCATATTGGTTGGAGGTAGGAGCTGTAAATGGTTAATTTAGATGTAGTTGGTGACTTGGATTTGCGTGAAAGAAGTCTGTATAACTATTTGAACCTGTCCTGGAGTGCCTTCCTCGTTTTATTTACGTGTAAATTCCACGTGAGCCTCTTATCTAGATATAAACCTAGATAACGGGTAGATATAACCTAGATACAAACCTAAAACAATATATAAAAAGAATTATAAAAACTGAATTTAAAATAAAAATTATAAATAATAATACCAAAACAAATTAAAATAGATAGTGAGAATACTGTAACAAGTACCTAATTTAGACAGCTCTGTACAGCTGTACTATTACAAATCAGAAGTTTCAAACTTCTTTGTAGAAAGTCAGATTGTTGTTAGTGTGTGATTTTTCAATTAATATTTTTTGTTTGCGGGTACTCCTGTAAGGTCTGTAGTGTTATTTAATTATATTAATAACTTAAAGAATTTGAAGATCAAAATGAATGTAGATTTTATTTACATTAGGGTAAAACTTTGTTAGCCCAGTATGACTTCGTAGTCCGATCAATGTCTTCTTGGAAAAATTACTTTGTGTAGGCTATATGTTTTAAGTGAAAAATTAAAAAGCTTCATCACAATTAAAAATTAATATTCGTTAAGTAGACAACGTTATAATAAAAAACCAAATAATATTTATCTATTTTTTCCGACCAGTATTACTTTTCGGGGGTTGATAAATGATCTGCAAATGATACATGACAAACAATTAGTTTTTACTTCACTATTTAGTAAGAGATATTTACAAGATAATTAAAAATAATACGTAATTGTGGCGTTTTTTCATTTCCTGTCATTTTTACGACTTCATCACCGATGTGAGATTTCAATGGTTTTCTCTTGTATCTACATAATTTTATTTTGTAGTTTCATTAGTTATCATGTCCAGGTGTGCATAATTAATTATGTTGTTTTTGTCCTTTATGTTATCTATTGTATTTGTTATTTTGAAATTGTTCATTATTAATAAGCAACAGTTATGTTGACTTTACATCATGAACTCCTAAGTTCCTTTATCTGGTAAATTACAAATTATCGTTTTCTTACGGAATTACCCAGTTGTAATTTATGCTACTACAATAAACGAGATATCATATTTATATCTCGTATAGATATATCTCGTAATCATATTTATATCTACATATCGTACCATTATAATGTTTGTTATGAAAAATTATGAAACCTTTGATCTGTTTCAGATCAACAAATCTTCCGAAAGTAGCCTTGTTAAAATTAATTAACTAATTAATTAGTTCTTTATAAAATATTGGAAATTATTAAAAAGAAGACATTTTGGACAAAATGTTTTTACTTTGACTAAAGAGAGCACTTTGATCTTTAATTAAGCTTCTGTCACAGCTACCTTACAGAATCCTTTAAAACTGTTCATTTCAAAGAAATGCATATTCTCTGTG
Organism: Catonia carolina; assembly: GCA_035578175.1. Taxonomy (NCBI): domain Eukaryota; kingdom Metazoa; phylum Arthropoda; class Insecta; order Hemiptera; family Achilidae; genus Catonia; species Catonia carolina. The sequence goes on from JAQMRL010000001.1 coordinate 49,193,879, forward strand.
TACGTGGTGTGTTGTTGTACGTCTTTTCACCGATTCTTAACACAGTGTTATGTTTTTAATTATTAATTACTTAGTGAGAGAGAACAAGAGGAAGATTGTGAGAGAGAGAATCATTGTAACTTGAAAATGTGGTAATATCTCATTTTAGGATTTTTGTATTCTTATCTATTTTTGTTTTGGTCATCAGCCGAAAGGCTATTTGAACCTCTAGAGGCTTTACTAAGTAAAACGAGGAGTGAGGTGGTTTACCATTGCTTTTCTCACTGAGTGGAAAATTATGCTTATCAGCATGTCAGGCTTTCTGAAAAAGCATCTATTTTCCACCTGCAAATGACACCTTCACTTCATTCACCACAGGGTCTGGGCTGTATAATAAAATTCATAACTCTCAGAGGAGGTAACTCTGACTAGTGTCTTTTGCACCTCTACCTCTTAAGAAACAGAACAGTTTTTTGTAGCCCTGTAACTAACAAATAGAATGAAAATAATTTAACACTTCACATGCCTGTTATGGGCATATTTTATTTACAAACTAAATAATAAACATACTCCCATTAGAAGTAATGCATAATTCTATCTAATAAAATACAACCGGTTTGTTTGGATTAAACAGGCTTGTAAAATATACAAAAAAACATTTTATACATTCCATTAAGATTTAAGCTTCTATATTATGACTTATATGCGTTCACACGTGGTAGTACTATATAAATAAATTTTCTAAATATACGCTAAGGAAATATTTTAGTAGAAAAATAAATAAATTTTTAAGTATAAGCTGAAAGAAATTGTGTATTATTTTATAAAAATCATGGGATGACATGCATATTAAAGTAAGCAAGTAAGTAGCGGTAATAAATAAATTGGTAAGTAGTCAATTAAAAATGGTGTTAATATTTAGGCTTATCAGTTTTATCCTGTATGTCCTATAGACTACCCCCTTTTCGGAGTCTGCTGGATGCAGTAAAAAAAAAAAGAAATATGAATATTCGTAAGGAAATATTTTAAAGAATTCATTTTAAAAATTTGGTAGAAATAGTCCAGAATATATAGTTTCTTTAATGGTTTATTTGTGCCCAAATCTAGTAATTGAATGATTCGATCTGTTTTGATAAATTTTGATGGTTATGAATTTATGTTTTTTGTACGAGAACTAAATACTTGAAATTCGGTAAGTCTACAGTTAAATATGTTTTCTGAGCAGTTATGGTTTCAAAAATCAAACCCATGCAATTGATAGTGGTCAAAGGTTCCGAGCCAGTTAACACTGTTGAACTCAACATTTTAAAAGGCCCTGGGAAAGTAAGAGACTCATATCTGAAGATTTTGCGCACCTGGCACGGTGCGACAACGAACAGCTATTTTGTGCTGGCTAATTATTAATTTATTTACTCATATTTACAGTAAACACAACTTTTATATAATTCATAAAGATGACTATGTCAAGTCATATTGTACAAAACAATTAGAAAAAAATCTTTGAATATATTTTCTACTTTCTGATCTGGACAGTTGATGACTGAATTTGGGAAGAATCCTAAACATTGCAGAGGTTTATTCCTCTTTCGGTACCAACTCCTATCGTCGGATAGGATTTAAAAGTCAGCAACTAATAGGTTGCTGACAATTGCTATTGCAATTGGCGGTTGCCAGGTTTCGGATAACCCTATTGGGCTATGTGAAACCTGGATACAGCATCACGAAATAGCTGTTGAGTTGTCCTGCCATATCATGTGCGCAAATTCTTCAGCTAGGAGTTTCTTATTTGCCCAGGGCCTCCTCTACCGTGAACTTTGACCGGTAAGATGATTAGCAGTAATTTAAATTTTTCTGGAGTGCGTGATACGACGAAAGTATTTCAGTTTTGTTGTTTTAATTTTATGCATAAGTTGCTGGTCACAATTCATTCTACAAATTATATATATAAAAAAATCGTTTAATATCCACTAATACGTATTTTTTTTAATAAAAACAAAAAAAAGTTCCATGCTCTTCTCTTACCAAATCAATTAAAATATTTTAAAATATTCTTATAATTCTAAAAAAAATTAAAAGGTATGATGCTTAGTGCTTTTGGAATTATAGCGCAAAATGTTTGAAGAACTTCAGATAATTTAAACAATTTTTCCTATAAAAGAAAAATACGGCCTTTCAAAAAAAGATCAAACAACTTCATTAATAATATAAAAATCCTATAATTCCTTGAATCTTAAAACACAATATGGTCTTTGTCACAAAATATATTTTTAAATCAGACAGACAAAAAACATTATTTAAGGTCGAGTTACGTTTTATCATAGATATCAGCAATTAGATTAAATCCTCAGTGAACTTAGAATTGATTCAAAATATTCTTACATTCTATCATTTTACATTATATTTATTATTAATATTTTATTATTGCCTTTATTGTTTCATTTCACTTTATTTACTATTTCATTCTATCTACGGATTATTTTACTACAGATCAACTGATAAATCATTAACATTATGACAGACAGTATTAGAGCTTTAGATTTATGAAAAGAAAAATAGAAATCGAAATAAAACCATGCTTTGTGTTGAACCATAAAGAAATATACTAACAAAAAACGAAAAAGCATAACTTTAAAGCGTTTTACAATCGATTTAAAAAGTGATTTTCGATTGATTACGTATTACCCACATCCAGTCAATATAGTTACTAAAACAAATACGTAGAAGATTCTTTATCTCAAAAGTAATTCGGTTTAGGCTACTATGTAACGTAAAAATTTCCAAACAATTTTCTTTCAAATTTATTAACTAATAATAGTCTATTTATTTACTAATTCAAGTTGTTCTCTTCGATTAATAAACCAACTATTTGAATGCAAATGACAGTGGAACGTTTTTTTGTATCTTAATGGAAGGTTCACATTTTCTTTCCAACTAGACAGCTTATCAACAAATGATTGCAATTACTTAAAACTTCAATTACCTCAATGTTAAAAATATCTAAATTGCCAGATGGGAGTGAGAATTTTTCATCTATGGTTCAGTTATGGAGACACAAATTTGTATGTTAAATCTCATGTAGTCCCTACTATGGAGAAAATTAAGAATAATCATAAGAATAAGAAAATTTATTTTCATGTTGTAGGCAGATACTTTAAAACATAAAAATAATAAAAGTTATTCTAACAGTAAACATTTAAACAATCACACCTAATTCTAAATAAAAAACTACTACAAACTAGTTCTGCAACTAGGAAAATTAGGGCCTCCAAGGCAATGCCGGTTTGGAGGTTCCATCAGTAACACAACGATTACTGATACGTGAATTAAATTCACATTTTTAAATACATCAACCGTCGTATTGAAAGAAAGACCTTAAAAAACAAAGTAAAGAAATAATCAGTAATGTTTATAAGTTTTTCAAAATTTGGCTAACAATCCAGAAGCAAGAACAAAATTTAATTTTTAATTTTTATGATAAGATAATATTAAAAATTAAACGTTCGTTCCCACTCTGCCAAATACAGCAACACATCATTACCGTCTAACTAGATCCAGGCTCACAATTTTATGATTACTATTATAGTTCCTGTCTAATATCAGAATTTAATTGTCTATCCAGTATGAAATGAGGCACCAATAGCTAATAATGAAATATAAAATATTAAAATAAATCATTTCAATTACTTGGAACAATAAGTTTTAATAATTATAATTGGTTATATTAAATTTTTGATTTGCTCGATTCTTTGACGAAAATGTTTCTTAGTACTCAAAGAGATAATAACTAGTATACAAAACATTGAAAAGTTCATTATTACTCTATTCGAGACTTACCGGTTTGGGCCCATGATAAAGTCGTTGCCGAGTTAGCAATTTGATTCCTAATTTACGTAGACGAAGGTTCCGTGGTTCAAATCCCAGTGAAAGTAGTACTTTTATACGGATTTGAATACTAGACAGTAGTTACCGGTACACCTTGATGGTTGGGGTCCAATGAACTATAATTCTCAGGAATGGTCAACCTGAGTCTGTACAAGACTACACCTTGTAATAAAAAATATTAAATTTGAAATAAAGCGCTAAACAAATTGTTGAAAAGAAAATGTTTATTGTAAACGAAAACATAGTAATTGAAAAAGTGACAAAATATTACGTGCTACAAAATTTGATTGGCGTTATTGGTAATTTGATTGATTGATTATTGGTGACAACGTTACTACAAGTATAAGTATTTTAATTGATTTTATAAATTATAATTATATATTGCAATATTTAATTACAATAATATTTAATTAATAATAATATTTTATATTGCAACACTATTGATGCATTCGGTTTTATAGTCGAATAAATTTATTTAAATCTTATCTTCATATTTAAAAAAAATCAAATTTATTTTATTTGGTTCCATAATTAAATTCACTTTTTGTTAATTTAAATGTTTGCTTATCTTCTTACTGTTTCAAATCATTTAATTAAAATTATACTATATTTTGTTTTCTTGCTTTAATTTGAGATATTTCGTTTATGGAATATTACTTTTTGAATATTTTATTTTCTTTTTATAATTCATCTTGATATATTTAATGACTGTTTAGAGTATTTAGATTTTTAATTAGAAATTGTTCAATTTTGATTATTATTAATAATTATTTTAAAATTATTTCTTGAATTTACAACACTTGATTGATTGAGTTGGATCTTAGATCAACGACGTACTGAAACATAGACTGCTATTCTACAACGTCATTTACACGTTATACGTATCATCCTCATTTCATTGAGTCATGGGGTTGCTTATTGTTCTAAATTGAACACATTTCAACGTACGGACATTAGGGTTAAAAAATATTCAGAGCAAAAATAAACAGGAATATGTAAATAATAACATATAGGCAAAAAATGAGTACACAATAAATATTATCATGGTTAAATAAATATATCAACATTGGTAATACTGAAATATTTATAATTCAATTCAATTTTTTGATGCGCAAAAAACAAGTGAATAACAAAACTGCAATTAAATGACTTCCACATCAATTAATATTGTCTAAAATTCAGCTGCTTTATCCGTTATTTTAACGGGATAATTTTACAGTATCCATTATAATAATACGGAACAGAATATCACAATGTGCAGATTTAGCAATGATAAATGATGGAACTGTATCGAAATTCAAGGCAGTGGGCTTATGTTGTCACCCCCCGGTGAAGGGTGTTTGTAGAAGAAGAATTAATAAATGATGTTAAATACAGATAATGATGTTTTGTGTATCTAGTAACGAGCTATTGAATTGTAAATTTCAAAAATATCCCGTACCGGAATAATCAAAACGACGACATTCATCATTATAAGCCAGGGAAATGTATGGGTTTGAACAGCTTTGATGGAACTGAGCCAAATTATTATTTTAATTGTAAACACCGACACAGTTTACCTTCCCTTTGAACCGCGATTAATATTAAATTATCGACATCGTTAAAAAAGTAATATAAAAAATATTGTATCGAAATAATATTTTAGTTTGTTTAACGAATCTTTTCACACCACTCATATAAAGTTCAAATTAAAATTTTCAAAATTACTTTTATTTTTATTCAGTTTAAACTTCCATTTTTCTCTCATTAACATCATAAAGGCTTTTTCATACTCAAGTTACTAAATTTTTTATCTAAAATAATTGATATTGAAATAGTTAACATATAAACGCAACCCCGGGTGACGATTTCATTTAAACAGTTGATAATAATTGTACAATTTGTATTGTTTTTAGCTCATTTTTGTCCTCACATACATTTTATATATATGGCTAATTACAATTTATTTTTATCAAATTGAATGACTATAGTTATGACAAAACATTCATTTTGTACGAAAACAGAAATGAATGTCAAATTAATGAAATCCCGATGTAACTGTTTTTGTTCGTTAAAGCCCACACAACCCACTTATTTTGTGATTTGATATTAGCTGTATGCATTGTTTTTATCTAATTAAAATGTATAAAATGCAGGGTGATTTTTTATTTTAGTTTCAATTTCTAGTAATTATACATTATTTTTTACTATTTTTAAACTTTGTAAATTTTACTAGCGGGTGAACAATATTAAATTAAAAATTAAAATTAACTTGTCTTTGAATGAGTCTTAAATCAAATGAATGATGAGGTGTCTATAGGGTAAAAATATTTCACATGACTACATATTATGAGCCGGTGAAAGTCACATTAATTTTTTGGGGGCTTTACGTCTGAATATTTTGCAACTTCTGCTAATGCAGATGGTGAAGAATGATGACATATGAAAATAAGTGATGAAAAAATTCCAGACCTGACCGGGAATCGAACCCAGGACCCCGGCGTAGGAGCCAGTTGGGTTAACCATTACGCCAACAAGCCGGGAATAGTGGCGAATAGGAAGACATAATGGTTCATATCACATATGTTTAGTTTTAAGGGTAAAAACAGAAATTTTATCGCAATTCACAGAAGCATATTTCTGTCTACTGCCATTCGTCCAATAGTAGATCCAACTCATTGCAGTACCAGTTAGTCATTCTTAAATTTTGAACTTTGGGAGCGCTTAAGAAAAACATGTACCACTTTGCCTTTTGGTGTATGTGTTATACCCTCTCATGTCCATTAGAAAACATTCACTTATATCAGTATTACTTTAATGAAAACATTTTTATTTATTTATTCAAAGTAGATAAAAATAATATGACTGTATGATAATATTTCCATAGAAATATAAGTTATATACCACAAAGAAAAATTGAAGGAGTTCAACAATATTTAATATTGTTTATTAATTCGCAAGAAACTTGTATGTTCTTTCGAATTTTTCAAAGGAATTACCCTCAAAAGTCTAAAAAAGATCAAATTCAAGTAATTTTACATGATTTTAATTTACAAAATCAAGTAATTCACTTGAAAAAAATCAAAATAAAACAAAATGCTGCAAAGAAAATCAAAATTTAAAAAATACTAAGTTAGAACTAAAAAAGTATTTTAGTTTTTTCTTCAATATCACATTCATCGGTGAATGGATATTCTTCTTATGTGATTAGAATCACTTAAATTACGGAAGAACTGATGGTGACATTGTGGAATAAAATCCAAAAGTTCTAGCAAGTTTTTCTTCTTCTTTAGTTCCCCAGGTAGCAAGTTCTTATGCAAAGGAACTCATTTACGTAAAAGAGAAGTGGTATAAATCTGATTTGTATCACTAGGGCTCCCACCAGAATCAGCTGATCATTGCAAAGCAAAACACCACAATCTTCTAAATCTGTTATTATTTTGTCTTGACTTGTATTACTTTTACACATCGGTGAATGAGTTGATAAAAGAGTTTGTACACAAAAACCTCGAAATATTCAAATTTGTGACTTGTACCACTATAATTTTTACCATCTGGTATGGAGTGAAGAAATAAGAGCCAAATTAGAAATAAGAGCTTGAACAAAAGAATAAATGTTAATCGTGGAAATTGGAGACATCTGGATAGAAAGCTGGAAAAGAGAACACTATTGAAAGTGAAGAACTATAGACGAGATGGACGAAGACGTATAAGAAGGCCACGGAGGAGATGGCAGTAGCTAAATTACATAAAGTGAGATAAATCTCTAAGAATTGAATTAATTAAAAGAAATACCTCTTTTTAATTTACGCTATATTTACGTCAGATGTATCTTTATTTCATAATAAAGAATGAAGTATGTTTGTAAACATATTTACAAACGAAATTCAGCTCTGGGGAACTGCTAGGAATTCAAACACAAAAGTATTTGAGCGTTTCCATACGAAAACCATCAAAAAACGTTTTAGAGTTTTTTGACACGTCAATAATAGTTTTATGTCTATGCTGTCATAACAGGGAAACAGGAAATATCAATTTTCAATGAAAAATATCATATTAATCAACCAAGGCTTTATGGCCATCCAAATCACTTGGCTTTAAACTTTTTATACAATAATACCATTATTTTTAATAGACTCAATCAACATAAACGTACTTGATCTCCCGTGCAGATTTTTGTAAGATCGTGACAGGCTTGTAGCGGGGGAGGGAGTCTAGGGGCTTCAGCCCCCCAAACGAAAATTCAAATTTCATACCAGACTAATATACCGCGGATCCCTGGCTTGACTCTCCAAATTCAGCCTCCTCGAACCAAGATGACTAAGTCCCTGCTGTGGAGTAACATAAAGAGTGGATGGGATTAATTTTATATTTCAAAATCAACAATCTGTATAAATTATATAAGCTGTATTTTGTAATTCAAGCATTCTGCATATGAGATTTTCAACTTTCAACAAACTCTAATAACTTAATTAGGCCTACTTATTGTTGTAAATTTAAAAAAAACGATTGTGATGTTGCAGTTTGGTAATTAAAAAAAAAAAAAATGGCGTTTGATTTACGAAAAAAACTGTAAGAGAAGAACCCGAGACTTTTAAATTTAGCTGCCATACAACTGTGCAACCGTGCCGAAAAATTTTCACAACTTCAACGTTATAATAAAATTAGAAAAATAGAAAGTTATATTATGCAGCAGTATTAATGTGAAAACTAAATATTTATCAATATTTTTCAATAACACATTTCAGAAGTTCTATTTATTATTTAACTGCGTGTATATTTTGGATGGTAGGGTTGATTTTGTAAAAAAAATATCTTTCAGTTGTTATTTTTTGTTTGCGCTTAACGAGTGTTTAAATAAATATTCAGTTAGTACATACTAATTTCGTATTCAAATAATATTTAAAAATTTCACATGATTATGTTCAGTGATATACTTTATGAACAATTTTATTTGGACATATTTACAAAGGTAAAGTATCGTTCGACTATACGTACCTGTGTTGCAGGGATGAAATATGTTCAGGCAGCTACGCCCCTCTTAGGTCATACGCGGGCGTGACGTCACATGATAATAACAAAGACGCCCACTTGGAGCGCTATGGAGCGACGCTTAGTTCGCCCAGAGCGTCCGTGGTTGAACGACGGTGCTCGGTTACCGCCCGTCTCTGCGGATTTATTCTACGTAAATGAAGTAACGGCCCTATTATCAAAAAAATAATTTGTTTCTTATTTCAATAACTATGAAAATGTGAAATAAAAGAAACAAGTAAATATTGTGTAAAAATAAATATGCGAAAACTTGTGTTAAAACACTTTTAAAATACAAGAAAATTAGTTTAAAGTTACCACGGGTAATCAAGCAAACATTTTCCCGTGTTGTGTTGTGATATTTGAAAATATAAGAAACCTTCAATTGAAGTAAGTTGATAAATTCTTCGAAACTTCAAAAAATGTATTATTGCAAAGATTATTTTTTAAAAATCTTTCTTTTCTGCACTCTTCTATAAAATACTCTAATATCATATCTAGTAGTTTTTCCTTAATTTAATTAAAAAAACTTTAAAAATAATTTTCACCTAGTTCGTTATTTTCCCACTATGACATATTTATTTTCATGGGAGGATAAAATATGTTACAGCACCAAACTAAACAGAAATTTCGTTTTGGGACACATATTTAGTAAACAAATATAAGTTCTTAAAATCATATCTTTCTTCATATTAATATTTATAAAACTAAAACCCTCATTTATTACAATTTACTTTTAATTTAAATTTTTAATCAATTATACTACGTTGGAAAAATTTTCAACGTTTTGTGTCCCCTTATTTAGCACAAAACAAGACAGCAGAGTGAGCTATTCTACCGAGTTGAGGGTAAAATTATATTTACCACACGCAAATTAGAATTTAAAATATTTAGTGTATATCAGTAATAATTTACTTTTGGATATTATAATTTAAATAATCGGCTATATAAATAAAAGTTAACAAAGTATTTATTCAATTTTGATAGATTATAAAAAGGTGTAATTTAAAATAAACCGAAGTTACTTTTTTTAGATTATAGTTTTATGTTTAATAATATTTAGACGTAAATAAGTTCAGAGTTATGGGCGATTGCAACCCGAATTTCGGATTAACATACATAGAAGTTTTTAAAAGAATTAACGGATGAAAGTTAGAATTATGTAGTATTGGTTTTAAAAATTCCGTTGAACATTGTAACTTGATAAGAAATTAATTTCATAGAAATTTGAGTTAAATTTTAGTAATAATTATTAAAATTTCAAATAATATGCAGGTGTAAAAAGGAAACTCCCGATAAATAACCTCGATTGAATACAGTCCGGTGTTACTTTTATTGTTCGCTGAAAACGTAACATAAAAAATATAGGTCAGACGAAATTATCAACATCAATTTCTTTTAATTTCAGTAAAAATAGCGATACAGTTATTTAAGTACTTTTTAAATGTCGACATGGATTTTTGTATTAATAAAAATCTGGTTTCGTTTTGTTTTAATTTTTATTTAAAACATGGAAATCTAACTGGTGCTTTTGTGTTACACATATTATTTTCTATATGAATTCAATAAGAGAAGGGATAATATAATTCCACTTTGATTAAATTTTTTAAATTCAATCACAAAATTAAAAGAAAAACAAGTAGACTTGCATTATTTTGTTTAAATAAAATAATTATTTTTGTTCCAATCCGAAAACCAAAGAAAGAAAGTAATAAGGCCGATAATTACAGACCTAAGTCACTTAAAGCGAGACTATATGATGGTTTTAACTGAAAATTTCGAATTTCCGTTCTTTATGTTTTTCAATAGTTCAGACCGAGATCAACCACAAAAACATTAAATCACGTGAAAAAATTATTTTAATGAAAAAGTTTAATTTTTAGGAGGTTCACCCAAAAAAAAAAAATTATCGTGTCTTCAAGAACGAATATTTTTCATAATTTTATACAGCTCGTTTTAGAGCAAAGGGAATTTTAGTTTTTAAAAATATCTGCATTACTGTTTTTAATACTCATAGCTTTTGGTTCAGCTTTCCAACCAAATTTTGATAGGAAATTTACTTGTTTGTGTAAATTTTGTATTTGATTTGTGCCTTTTTGTGTTTTTGCCCGTTTCCGTTAACTTAGATTTTTAACATCTAGGTACATTTTTCTCGAAAACCATTAAAAATACCAGGCTGAAATTTTTATCAGTTATTTATCTTGTACATTCACATAATCCGGCACTTTTATGACTTCCTCAAAAGCTACAAAAAATATTAATATGTAAAATACCGTAAAAAAACTTTTAAATTTTGATGTTATTCCTTATTCTGTTTTTAACTTTATGGTTTAACGGATTAAGTTGTGAAAATATCAGTAGCTCTAGCAACCCGACAACTACGAGTAAGTAAAGATTTCCCTATCGCTTACCAATCTTGTTAAAAATGTACCTAGTAAATTTAACATTGGCGCGATACAAAGTACAGTATCCCCTTAAATGTAGACAATAAAATACAAAAATAACTGGATTACAAACATCATTGTAAAATGTTCTAACTGGAACACTGTACTTAGACAATTTCACTTACCGGACACTTGCAAAGATAGCGTTAATGCCACACACTACACAAAAAACTAATATTTATAAAAATTTTAAATATTAAAAGTCAATAAAACAAGTTAGTATAGAATTATGTAAGTTAATGTTATTGTAGGCTACTATTTTTTTATGTAATGGGGTCATTAAAAACTAAAACCGTTGATGAGACAATAATAAAATATTGTAAAACTTAACTGCATTGAATTACAAATTAATTTTTGAAATATATCTTTACTAATATTGAAAATATCTGAGAAAAATATTAAAAAATTAAATTTTCGAATCCATATTAAAATTGTATTACATTTAGCCATAATATTATTTTCTTATACTCGAATAATGGCACATATTTTAGTTTCGTACAGTTCACAGTATTATTGAAAGAATTGGCCGAGATGATAACATATTTTACTAATGACCTTCAAACACATATACATCTATACAAAAATTAATAAACATTTGTATATTTTTACAAAATAAAACAGATAATGACGTAAAGAAAAATATATCTATCAATGCTTAATTGGAATGACCAAACTATTTTTTGTTGTAACTTATTCTTAACATAGATTAACAATAATTGAAAAATGTCACAATGTTAGTAAATAAATTATAAATATAACTACTAAAAAAAATTATAAAAACCAATTAATCAATTTATAAAATTAATTATTTTATTTTTTGTAATAAATTATTACCACAGCTCCTTTGTTTTTCTTGGATGTAATAGTTCTACTGATGTAAATGGTTTTTTTAATGAAATAGATCAATTTCATGTATAATTTTTGGAGCAAGGTGTTTTAATTTATAGATATATCTTGACCAATTTTATTTTCATGTAAACCTAAATTTTTTTTGTCATTTTTGTTGTCAAAATTGGAAAATTTCTGTATTTTATTTATAAAGTACCCAACGTTTACATTGCACGTTTTCCATTTTTATAAAAAAGAATTGCCCGGTTATCCGGTTTTTTGTTTACGATTTAAATAACCGTATCCAATTAAGAAAAAGTTAATTATAATGTAAACAGCAATTATTGTGAATACAATAATTTTATTTTATACTGATTCTAAATTTATATAAATTAATAAAACGCAATTGAAACAATGTAACGACTTCTGTCTGTGAATAAAATTATTATATTGATTTATATATATATATATATATTGGAGTTCTATGTAACTATGCATACCATAACAAATAATAAAATTATTAGTTGGCCATTAAAAGTTGTTCACTTCACTAACTGCATACCGTCTGCATTAGCAGCAATTGCAAAATAGTCAGACGTAAAAAAAAAATTAACTGCAAAACACAAAATTAAAAATTTTATGCTTTTATTTTTACAGTGACAATTGGTTGATTAGTGTTTACCCTATCACATAACCTACTCACGTAGAATGCAAATTAAGAAAAACGATTTAATATTTTTCTTATAATTTGTTTTGTCTCTTTTGATTGTTGATTAGTGGATGCGTTGGGATAGTACGGCATACATTTTTTATAATATTTCCAAGAATTTTCTCAGCAACCTTCAAGTTTGTTATATCAACAAAACCTTTTCATAGCTAAAAAACAAACGATAGGTTAGACTTACACGGAAATCAACTCGGGAGCTAAATTCTCATCACTTGCCATGAAATCCACCACGACGAAGATTAAAACGATGTTAATTAGGAACATGGAATATTTTTTAATGGATCTATTGAAAATTTTCCTTTCCCTTAGCCCCATCTTAGTTGAGATTGGTTACATTATGAAAAATGTCTTTCCACCGTGGACCTGATGATGTAAAGTGTTTCCATCTGTGCGGGTCGAGTTCTACATGTTATGTAATAAGCTTTTTCTTTCTACCTATCCATCACTTTACTTCAACTTGCCGTCCAATATCAATTGAATTTGTTACATAAAATTTTAATTATTTAAAAATAAAATTAAGAGGAAATTTAATAAACTTAATAATTTATGCTAATTAAATCTACTTCTATCAGGAATTGGTTAGTGCTCTCCTGTAAGTAATTTAAATTCATTGTTTTTATAATTTATTATCTGTTTCACTAGCTGTATTCACAGTTGTAAAAAAGTAATAAAACGTTAATAAAAGAAAACATTTCAAAACCAACAATGGGAATCAAACACATAACTTCGTTCTGCTCAGCAGTTAAGGGCTGAGCCACTGATCTCGCCTTTATGAGTTTTAATGTATAGATATAGGCCTATTTCATTATTAAAATTTCGTTATGAACATAAAAATATAAAGAAAATCTCCTTCGGTGGATTTTATTTGAACAAGTAGATTTTATATTATTTATTTCAGAATATATTAAAAGTTATTTTATTAAGCAGATATTTTTTAAAAGAATTACCACAGGTCTTTGTGAAATGAAAATTTCAGTTAGCTGAAGTAATGGATTCAGTGGATAAGAAAAACAGTCACAATAAAAACAGCTTGAATTCGCATTTGATAAACACTTTTCTACCTTAAAGAAGAATAATCAAAATAAATTTATACAGTCGACTCCGGTTATAAGAGCTTCGGTTATGAAGTAACTATGGCAATTAAATAAAAAAACTGTTGTGCCCGTCCAATTCCCAAAAAAGCACTATGTTAAATTAACCGATTATGAAGTAACGTTTCTTGTTTATCAGTTTTATTAATTTATTAATGCGCACTAATTTAGTTTTAAGTTTTTATGAAACTATTTCAGTATTGTGATCACTCAAATCAGTAAATAAATGTCAACCGTATGTTTAAAAATAAAAACTTGTTGTAATTTAATGACTAATCATTGAAGTATAACTACATAGTGTAGGTATCTTTAAATGAATTTAATCCTATCTTGTTTTAAATGAATTTTGCCATCAGATAAATTGTCACCGATCTACAACTATTTACCGGAAATTGTAATCACTTTTTCGTCAGTGAATCCGTGGAAAATAGTGTCGTATCATTTAGACATTAGTGCAATACAACGTCCATTTTAAAAGCTACTCATTACAGTATTTTTGTTTTTGTTTTTAATCCCTAATGTGTGTACGTTGCAATCTGTTCAATTCAGAACAATAAGCAACCCCATGACCCAATGAGATGAGGATGATCTATATGACGTGTAAATGAGGTGTAGTCTTGTACAGACTCAGGCCGACCATTCCTGAGAGAGTATCGTTAATTGAACCCCAACCATCAAAGTACACCGGTAACCACTGTCTAGTATTCAAATCTGTATAAAAGTAACTACCTTTACTAGGATTTGAACCAGGATTTGAACCAGATTGAACTAGGATTTTTAATTTAGTTAAAAACTTATGTAGTACTTTTTTTATAAAAGTGTTAAGTGTTGCGTCTGTAGTGATGTCCGATGCAAAAGAATTTATCGATGGGAAATTTAATTTCCAACGATAAATACACTTAATTTCGTAAGCGTCATCAAATCTTTGAGAGTAGAAATAAGAAGACTGATGTAAAAAAACGGTCAACTTAATTTATCCTACCGATAAGTCTACATGGCGTAACAAAAAACATCAAAGCCGTAAACGATAGAATCAAAACACGAAACAAAAAAAAAAAGAAAAAAAGTAGAAAGCCAACCCACGATGACCTTAACAACGCACTTCTGAACTCTGAAATAAATGAAAATAACCAAAACTCACAGATTTTTTTGAAATATGTGTAGGTCTACGTACGTTTTTATGTTTAATTAATTAAAAAAATTTGTATACCTATTTTAAGACAGATTATTTTGTTCACGTCCTGATTTAAGTATATTAAAATAATTAAAAGTATTATTAGAACTTAACACACGAAGTCACTTTTATTAAATTACCAAAAGTTTACGTTTTTTCTGTGACGTCGGTAATTATGTAACATCACTTATAAAGTAAAAATACCGTTTTTTCCGGCAGTTACTTTTTAATCGGAGTCGACTATACATTGATTAAAGAATTATCTTTGTAGAAAAAATCTAATATAAGGTAAATATCATTCGAGTTGTAATTAACAAAAATAGAATCAATTTATTCATGTTTAACATTATAACATGGAAAACATAAGTTCGTATTTTTTAGTACTGCAGTAATTACTTTAATTGAGTTGGAGTATTGAACTAATTGTAGGGCCTATAATAGTGTGTCTATGTTTCAAATAAAATGCAAGAATTGTAGATTATTTTTTCACTGAACGTCATGAAATTTTTCTACAAGTAATTGTTACGAAAAAATTAAAGTTAAAAAAATTACGAGAAAATTTCTTTCGTAAATTAAAAAATAAGTTTTTAGTTAGCTATTATACTGGTTCGTGAGGGAAATTGTTGCGTGCACATAATACCCAATGTCGTTGTTTAAGAATTTTGCGAATGAAATTCTCTTAAGGTGTATACATTTGGTCTAGAATTTCATTTTCTTCATTATCATATCAATATTTAACTGTGATTATATCACGCATCATTCAAGTAACAATTTAATTTACCTGTATCAACAACAACAGTTGTTGTTTAGGTTAACAGCCAAAAGGCTGGTTTGAAGCTCAAGAGGTTTTACTAAGTAAAAATGAGTAGTGAAGTGGTTTTCTATTTCCTTCTTCACTGAGTGGAAAGAATATACTTATCAGCATACCAGACCATACGAAAAGCATCTACTTTTCACCCTGCAAATAACACCTTCATTTTGTTCACTAAAGTACTTGGGTGTATAATGAAATTCATTATTCTCAGAGGAGATAACTCTGACTAATGTCTTTTACAATTCTACCTCTTCTGTACTTAAATGCTTCAGTCATATAATTGGCTGACCATGTGATAAGAAATGGTACTAGTTTTTCTAGCCCTGGAACCAGCAGATTGAGTGCAACTAATTTAACACTAAACCTGCCCATTATGGGCGTTATCTATACAATATAATGGATAGGCTACCAAAGATAATTGAAATATTTCTAAACCACCAAAATACTATTTCGAATACTACAGGGTGATTATAAATGAAATAGACAGTTTTGATAGCTTATAGAAAATTTATTTTTGAAAAGTTAAGGTTATTACTTACATGATTATATAGAAGAATTGCTTAAGTTTTTATTGAAAATATTTACAGATGTTCAATGTGTGCACAATTTGTAACACGACAGATATCAACACGGTAGTCGAATTCTTCCCACACACGTTAAGCATATGACGGTCAACTGTGGCAAGAGCATTTGCGATACGTTGTTTTAGATCATCAATATCTACAGGAAGCGGTGGTAAAACAACGTTGTGTTTTACATAAACCCATAAGAAAAAGCCGTAGAGCGTTAAGTCTGGACTACGAGGTGGCCACGGCGTGAACACAATGTTTTCCTCACTTGCACGCCCGATCCACCATCGTCTAGGAAGACGTTTATCAAGATAATTTCTGACCTGTAAGTGCCAGTGAGACTCCATCTTGTACAAAAATGAAGTTATCACTATCTTCCTGGAGTTGAGGCATTAACTATTCGTTTAACATGTCCAGATAAATTACTCCTGTTACTGACACTTCTTGAAAGAAGAACGGCCCGTAAACCTTTTCACGAGATAATGCGCAAAGGTCGTTTACTTTAGGGAAATCACGTGTATGCTGTAAAGTTATTTTTGGGTTTTCTGTGCCTCATATTCTAACATTATGTCTATTAACTTTTCCGCTAATGTGAAAATTACATTCATTAGTGAAAATTAGGCGATTATAGAATGCGTTGTCATTTTCAACACAATGTTGCATCTCCAGACAAAAATTTTTACGCACAACTTTATCACTGGAACTTAAACTTTGTACTAACTGCAATTTATAAGGTGTCATTTTCAAACGTTTTCGCAGAATTTTCCACACAGTCGGTTGAGAAATTTGCAATTCTAAACTTACTGATCTAGTTGATCTTCCTGGACTTCGTACATAAACATCACGAACACTATCAATTTGTTCTTCTGAAACAAAAGGTCTTCCAGTACTCTTCCTTTTACACAGAGATTCACTGCTTTCAAAATGTTTATACCAGTCATAGATTGATTGCCTTGTTGGTGGTGGTTTACCTTATCTTGTTCTAAAATGACGTTGCAAAACCGTAAGCGAGTTTGTTTTGGCTAATTCAAGAACACAATAAGCTTTCTCTACTTGAGTAGCGGCCATTTTGCTAGACTGGTCGTTTTAACAGCAGTGAACAACAAAATGCTAGCAACAGTTGTACCAACATAAACTTTAAAAAATTTCCTATAAACCTATATCATTTACTATATTCAAATATAGGCCTAACAGTTTGATGTTTAAGAAGCTATCGAAAATGTCTATTTCATTTATAATCACCCAAAAATAAATTAAAAATAAATAAATTAAATTAATTTAAATTTTGTTTTTTTAATTAAATTTTTAAAATTTTTAAATTAAAAAATTTTTTTTTTTTAATTTTTAAAATTTTTTTAAAATTAAATTTGTGTATTTAAAAATACACAAAAGCGCTTTAAACATTGGTGAGTTTTTACTATTACCGTATTCTGGTGGTTTAGACATTATTATTTCAATTTTAAATAATAAATATGGCTGTTGATAATCTTGCATAGGATATTAATTGATAAAACAACCAAAGGTAATCTTTATTATCAAACTTAATGTTAATTTATATAGCATGGAACAATTAAAGGTTTATGGGAGTAAGGACGGTGACAATATATTTTTTTTTCAGAAATCAAAAAAAGTTTAAAAAAGTAATTATGGAATTGAAATTCAATTCATGTTTTTGCAACCTTGTCCATTCAATTAAACATTATTATTGTTCTTTGTTTTCATCACACAATAAATTTTTAATGATAACAATTCAGTTATCTTAATTTACCATCCTTTTTCTGTTCTCGGACTGTTATTCATCACATAATTTTAATTAAAGCAGTAATGAAATGTTCATAAAACCTTTCTGATAAGTCAATTCATAATGTAGGCCCTAATTAAAAAGAGCCTATGATACATAGATAATAGTAAATTAAAAGGGGTTCAAATAAGGTGCGCAATAACCAAATAATACATACTAAGCTGATTCTCTACAACTGTGACTGAATCAGATGAGGATGACATATATGAAATTTAAAAAAGGTGTAGTTTTATACAGACTCAGGCTGACCATTCCTGTGATTGTATCGTTAATTGAACTTCATCCATCAAAGTACAACGGAAACCACTGTCTAGTATTCAAATCCGTATAAACGTAACTATTATCTTTATTAAAATTTTAATTACAGAACCTTTGTCTCCGTAGGCCTATATCAGCTGACCCGTGGCGATGACTTTCCTAACAACTAGTACGTTTAAGAACATTAGTGAACAAACTTTTGTCAGTTGATGTTGTGACTCATACCCACTATTATCCTTGTCAGGATATCGTTAGAGCCGGTTTTCTGATCGAACTTTGACCGTTTCCGCCATAGTCTTTCTTTGAACAATATAAATTCAATGTTAATACAATATAATTTGTAGATAATTGTATAACTTACTAATTGATCAATTGCAAAAATAGTTTTAAAGCAATTTTTAATTTTTGAATCACAGAAAAAAAATCAGTTGACTGCCGTAATTTCTCTGTTCTGGGTTAATGTTATTGGAAAACAAAATTCTTGCATTCAGTAAATACAGCAGTATTCGTTCTATGCAATTACATAAACATTGATTTATTCATAACATATTGCTATTCATCATACCAATAAGCTGTATTTTTTAATGTTTACCAAATAACATGAAAAGGAAATAACTAAAGAATGTTTTTTCAACAAATTAAAAGGCTATTTGATTAGAATGATCTAAACTCCAAGAATCGTGCCATAATTCAGTACCGTGTTTTGGCGTGAAGAGAAATTTAAACTATATTATTCGGAGATATAACTCCTCAACTACTCTAACTCTGATTAATGCCATGTTTCTACCTTCTCAAATCCTAAATTTTTCAATAACTTGTAATATTTAATTTCAAGAAAAGAAACATAGTCCCAAGTATTTTTATTCTTCTAAATTGTTCAATAACTTGCATAATTTAATTTCAACAACAGAAACAAACCAGTTTTATTGCTCTAACTTTTACAGGTCAAGAGCGAATAGTTTGATTTATTCTTCGCCTACCTCATGAATAATGATGATCGACACATAATGCAGAATCATTTAAATAACAGGTACCCTATATAACATAATTTAATGTTCAATGGTACTTTTAAAGTAGGTGGCTATCACAATAATTAGAGACATTATAATAAAACCTGATCGAGTTATAAAAAAAATTTCAAATGAAATGGCAGCCGTTTGTTTACCTATTTAGATTATAACTTAAAAGAAACACAGGAATGCGGTTGAAAATACAACTTAAATAAGTAACAATAAAAAAGTGACATATAAATAATAGAAACGTTTCATAGTGAACGTGGATCATAAAACCAACCCCGCTTGACCTTTAAACTCGCCACCTGAGTAACATTTTTTCATACAAACAAGGTTTACCAGATGCTTTCAAAACAATTTCTTAAGCATATGGTTTTTGCTTTCTGTCATCTTTTGTAGTTTTTCTACGAATGTGATATTTTTATCACCCAAAACTTGATCGATACTACTCTGAAATAGGAAAAATGGCCGTACCGTTAAAATAACCCGGGTTCGATATTTCGACAAAAATACTGAAAGAATTCACAAATAAATCTATGTAATACTATACGACATTTTCTAGTGCTACAGATAACTTGTTTTCTTGATGTTTGGAATTAGCCGTAGTAACTGTAGTTTCTAAACCAGGCAATTCAATCATGATACATAAATGTCTTACCGACCTATAAGTGTCCTGCCAATTATTTAAAAATTTTTGGAAACTATTCTTGAATAGCACGATAATTATATGAGTTATCTTGAATAGAACGATAAGTATTTGGTCCGCCCTTTACTGGACAATAGTACTTTAAACTAAGGTGAAAACGAAGGCAACCGCAGACTTATTTGCTCACTAACTTAAATTTCTACCTTTGCTCCTTTTTTAATTTAACATCATTATACGTGTATGCAATAAATAAAGCTGTACATATTGCGTGAACAGCAATTATTTTTCTTTTGTAAAGGTAACTCCCACTGGGGGTGTTATCTTTCATGTAATCTTTGTTCACAGATCTATTTATTGTACTTAAAAAAAACACAATGTTCGTATACTCTGTTAGTAAAAAAATCAAACCACCATCATAAATATACTTTACAAGATTTACGATTTGAAGATAATTAATTTCGGCCAATTTATATATTTCCTTATGTGAATAGCTATAAAAGGTACCTAACTTTTCTCAGTCCTATTAGGCAATATAATATTCACTTGTCAATAAAAACTATCTTCCGTTTTAGATGTTATATTCCCGATATTTAAAAAATTCGTGAATAAAATAGTTTTACGTAATTATACATAAATTACAATTACATTTGGTTTGTAATTTCTGATTCTAGTTGAAGTAAATTTAATGAATTCTATTTACTACTGAAAACCAATAAAAATTTAATATTATAAATTCATAACAAATTTTTGCCTGTGTTTTATTTGCAATACTGAAGGAAGTATTAAAATTCACTTTACAATGTTATCTGTTATTATATTAAAAAATTTTAATGCATAAATAAACGAATTAATATGATAAATAGATTATAATTTACAATATATCCTGTGTTAGAAGTTTAAAACAAATCTTTAAATGTTCCGAACTGGGTAAAATCTAAAACCAAATAATGGTGGAGCTATTAAACCGACACTTTTAATTTCCGTTCACATATTCGCTTGAGTCGGTAAAATAGTAACCGGAAAACACGACTGTCACATAACGTGAATAAAACTGGTCAAACTTACCGTGTTTTGATTATGATTCAACATTAACTATTGGGATATCTATGATGAAGCAATTTCAAAACGGTCAACTTATAAATATTTATAAAATTCACGTTATAGATTTTCACGGTGTTTAGTCAAGCTACTAGACAACTTTGAGATGAATAAAAACTCAACATATTTTCTTTAAAAATAGCAATTCGTGGAATTATTAATTTTAGACATGCACATACCACTCCTTTGTTTTAAGAATAACAATAACGATTTGGTGAATTAAGAGTTAAGAGAAAATTTTATGATTTTTTTCTATTGCTTTGTGATTTTATTGCCACGAATTGTGAAGGTTAAGTGTTATTGCAGAAAATTTAACAACTATTCACAAGATCATTAATAGTATCCTTTAATATTCTCATACAATAAATTACTTTTTGGATAAATAATATTATATTAAGGTTACAGTTTGATGCTCTTGATTGATATGTAAATCACGCTTTAAAATTGTTGTTTATAAAGTATCAAACAAAGATATTTTATGTCACCTATTTGCCTTTTTATAGATAATGACACTCTTTTAAAAGAATAGAAACCAGTTTAATAATCCTCTGTTGATATTAATCATAGTCTCTCCCTGAAGACCATTTTGTCTTCTGACGATCAAGTTTTAATAGCTGAATCAGAAAACAGCTCCAAATAGCCTTTTCTCTTTTATTTTTTATTTTTCAAATTCTAATAAACTTTGTACAGTCTGTGCATATCTAGCTCCAAATCTAACGTGATGGCTTTTGTAGGAAGAAAACCGGAAGTCCCAAGATTGTGATTAATAACTGACTCTTTTGTTGAGCAGGTCAAAGTAATAAATTACTTAAGCTACCACATTGATTTTGACAAGAAGCTTTATGTTAAAAAATGAATATATAGTTTTTAGAGAGTATGCGGAATGATCACAGGTACACTAAGGGACAAAGCTCATAGACCATTGATGAGGTTTTGTGACGTATGGGAGTTATGATAGCAAAACTTGGATTATGACTTAATTAAGTTAAATTATGACTTTATTATATAACTTAAGTTTATATGAACTAATGAACTAATAAAGTTAATTATGAATTAATTTTATAATTTAAGTCAATTAAGTTAATTATGACTTCATTAACGATTAGTACTTAATCCATAGAGAAGGAAGGAGAAATAAAGTTAATTATGACTTAATTATAAAACTTAAGTCAATTATGATTTAATTAAGGATTATTACTTAATCAAAAGCGAATGAAAGAGAAATTCGTAGCCGGTGATACGTATTCTACAAATAGTCGAGGGTTATTCGAGAGAGGACAGAATTCAAACTTGGAATATAAGGCAAGCATCACAGACAATAAGAGTAGGCCTAAACGGAAAAATTAGAAAATTGCTATAAAATATTATATTATTATAATAGGATGGAGCGTCTTTAAAGAGTCTAGAAGATAGAATTACAAAATAGTTTCTGGTTTAAATGAAGAAGCTTGAGAAGACCACTGCAACGCTGGAAGCAGTTTACTTTAACTATAGATTTTTCAATGAAAAATGGCATTAGTATATTTACAATGTCAAATGGCAGAAGTACGAGAAAATATTCCATATTACATCTGTTTATTACCTAGTTGCCTACTTATTTCATAATTCTCATTGTGTGCGATAAAACATTATTTCCTAATAATTTCTTTAAAAATAATTGTATACTACTATTGAATCAATAAAATTATAACATTTATCTACTCAACTTTAGAGATTTATCCAGGGTTGAGAGTATCCAATTAAACACTTAAAAAATAAATATTTCACTGTAACGCTTTCAAAGTACAAAATAAACTAAAACAAAATAATATTTATTGAATAATAAACTAAGGCCTACTGGTATTAAATTTACAATTTAATTGACTGTACTTTTTGAACTTTTAGCAATGGTAGAAAATTTAAATTGATTTATGTTATGCTCCGGTTAATTAAATTTATAAATTAAAAATAAATATAAATTTGAAATAAATTATTAAATAATTCAATACTTTATATCAAATAACTTTGTATGATTAATAAAATGAAATAATAGATTCTTTTGTACTTATAAAATGTACAGTCAGGTGATCAACATATTATGAAGTTATAAAAATTAAAAAATTTCTGAAATTGCACCAAACAGCTGATTGTTACAGTATCTGCTGCAAATATTTTTGTGGAGTTTAACGTTACCTCGGTGCTAGTTACATAGAAAATAGGGTGGTCAGGTGAATTTTCTATTTATGATAACCTTTTGTCATTTCATTGTAAAAGAAAGCACAGAGATGCTATACCTTCAAGCAGAAAAATGTTGGAAATATCTTCTTAAGGAATGTTGTATTAAAGAAAATCCTTATGAAATACAATAAGATACTTAAGGTTTCTTTATACTGTAGTCTTTATCAAAAAATTACAAACAAATAACATCCACTTCTGAAATTCTTAGGTATTGAAATATACAGAAAAGTTCATGCTATACGTTATGCAGTGTTTACAATACAAAAAATATTTTAATTAAAATAACATTTTTCAATGGTCATCGATACGAGTCTCGTTTGGAGATACTGGTTTTTTTGACAATAGAAAAAAACGCTATTGATCTCGCACTCACAACGCATTTATAAACCTGAATATATTAAACGTGGTTAAAGTTAATGAAGCATATATTATTAAAATTTGTTTTCTGATCCGTTATGTAATTTATCTCGTTATGTTAAAAATATACCAATATGTTCAGGAATATTCTTAACATTTAAAGTATTTAATACAAGCAAAACTTTTTTTTGACTTTATTAAAGAAAAATAAACTACAACTGTGTAACAATTTAACACAACCAGCTGTTATAATGTCAATAGTTTTATATAATTGTCTTGATGTCACTTGTGTGAGGTAGTCGCCCAGCGGCAACCCCTCAAGACGATTCACAAAAGGTCTCTATTCCATTGCCTTTTCAGTCTTTTAAGTGGGTTGTGTGGGTAGGTGGGTAGCAGACAACGACTGAATTTGTGAATTTTTGTGATAGTGTAGTTCGCTATGAAAACGTCGGTATAGTTTCTTTATTGTTTCGTCCACCGTTTCAATGTTAAGGTCTCTATGTAATGTTTTGTTACTAACGTGTGTTGGACAGCCTGTGATGATGCGTAAAGTTTTGTTCTGAAATGTCTGAATACGTTTTATGTTAGATACTTAAGCTGATCCGTAGATCACTGAACCGTAGGTCCAGTGATCTACAAATCACTAAAGAAAAACTAAAAAAATAATCACATTAATAATATTATTTTGTGTATTGACAAAGTTTAAATGTTACAAGGATAAACTAGTTTGTTGACAATTTGTGTGTACTGAGAAAAATCAGACGACTTCTAATTTTTATCCCGAAATTCTACTACACGCCTTCTGCCAACGTTAAAATTATCTGATAAATATGGAAAGTTTAGATCGCGGATTACTGAGTCGTTACTGTTTTTTTTATTTAAATTTGAATCGCAGGTATGTCTGGTGGATTTTTTCACTTATGTAACAGATGCTAAGATCTGTGTGAAGTCTGTGATTGGAATCGTACTAAAAAGTGTTAACATTTACTGCACTCGGCATTTTTGATTGAAAACGTTGAAGTTCAAGCATAACCAAGAGTTAACCTGTGCCGCAGATCTGGCATCCTTACACCCAATTTGGTTTAAGAAACAGTTTTTAAAAATATGCTTTTAGATGAGGGGTTAATTTTGACTAATGCGTCGGATTAGAAGACTGTTCAGCTGTTTACGCCTATCATCAAAAGCTTTACGCTCCACGTTTACATATTATTCCATTTAAACCTTCTGTTTATTTATAGAGTCCAAGATATTTTTAAACACAATTTTCTTAGAATATTTTTCAATAATTTTAACCAGGAATCGAAAACAAGATCTCCAATTTTGTATTATACCACTCTAACTAATGTTCCACGGATACACACATAGTAGCTTAAAGCATAAAACTATAAAATAATCACATTAAATTTAATTTTCATGTAATTTTTTTGTTTTTTAACATAATTCTAATTTATCTATACAAACAAATTTATATTTATCAAACACCGTACTAAGACCAGTGGGGGTTAATTTCAGAGTCTGCAAAACCACCCCAATCTTATTCTACCAACAGTATCCTTCTAAACATTTACAGTTTCCATACGTCTCGGATTTGGCTAAAATATTCTATATTTTCTTATACAAGCAATGGCCCAAGGAACGCTAGACACATCAGTGGCCACGAGATCTAGCAAAAAATCAATGAAGAAACCGAGCTAGCTTCATAAGTAAAAACACGAGATTCTATATTCTGAATTAAGTGGCTTATACACTAACTGTTATGAATATTTAACATATTTTAAATTGCCTATAAAACGTAAAAGAGCTTTTATATGGTACTAACTTGTAGACAAAATGGTGAATCACATAAAAAGCATAATTCTAAATTTTGTTTATTTAAACTCTTCAAGTTCATATTTGTTTTACTTAAGAGTTAATTTCAATTTTCATTATGCATACCGTAGGATAAGATAAATTCTTAGATATTTAAAATAAGCTAATGAAAAAAAGTATGTCGTTTACAAATAAATTATTAATATAAAAGTTCATTTGAATTTTAAATTTAAATATCACAATATGAAATCCTTTTCTTTACTCTCTGTTGTAGCTACACTTTTAGTAATACCGTCTTTTAATACTTGTTACCGGTTTAAAAGGACTTCTAAGCTTTAAATGAAATTAACTTTTCAAAATTTTTAAAATATACGTTTTACAAAATAAAATAATTCGTATACTTTGTGAATTATATAAAGTATAAAATTTTGTAGACTTTGTTTCAGTATAACAATTTTTTAAAATGATAATTTCGTGAAAGTTACTTAGGTTTAAAACTGACCAGGGAATTTATAGAAAACCATTTATGAGTTTTGAAATTTATAAATATATTCTTGATTTAAAAATAGCAATGCAGGATGTTGTATATAATTTTTAATGAATGCAAGAGAAAATATGTTGAGAAAATATGTATAATGCAAGAGAAAATATGCAAAAGAAAATATGTTGTTGGGGTAAGCTCACGTTTATTTTTCATTTGAGCGATATACATTTACGTGATAAAAATACTTTTAATCAATATCTGTTAACAGATATTGTCGCATGTCAGTGGTTTTATTTTTATTTATTTCTTTCAAAAACCTTTATTTAACTAAACGCCTTTGGGAATGAACCATGAAAATTTTTGTAATATGTTTTTAGAAACATTATTCATTAACTTAAAAAATTATTTCACTCACGTAAACTGAACACCTTAAGAGCAAACATTTACATATTACTAAATGATCACGGCAGACATTTTTGTCAGCATTGAGTTAAATCTCGATTATGTCTACTACTGAAGCAAGAAATTAACTTATCCGACGCTTTGCTGAACGGACGCCCCTGTGACGGATGGAAATCAGATATTTGGTGCAGCCCAACGAGCCAATTCAGACAGGATCCAGGTATGCAAGTTTAAATACTTAAGCCTTGCCACTGGAGTAACTTGGTTTGTCAGAAACGACTGCTTCTTTTGGGCCTTGGAATTTCCTACATAAAAGATGTCGCGAGACAGCTTTATAAAATATTCTCTGGAAAACTACATTCATTTAAACGATCTCGCTCGACATAGGCCTATGGGAATTTTTACAAATTTTAGATGAGTTTGCCATCTTTGTTGAGGAATCTTTTTCAATAACATTTCGTTTAGCCACTTCATCATTATCGCCATTGCGAAGATATCCATTTCCGTCATCGTTGGTGCTTCAACTGTCATTTTCATCAAGTTCCTGCATCGTGGTGTGACTACATTATCCTCAAGGAAACTTTGCTGCGTGTGACCCGCCTTGCGTGCCTAACTAATACTTTTATCTGTTGTTATTGTTTTGGTTATCAGCTAAAAGGCTGGTTTGAATGTCTAGAGGCTTTACTGAATAAAACGCAGAGCGGAAAGTTCATATTTGCTTTGCTCACTGAGTGGAAAAGTATGCTTATCAGCATGCCAGGCCCTTTGAAAAGCAACTACTTTTCACCCAGCAAATGATACCTTCACTTCATTCACCAAAGTGCCTGGGTGCATAATGAAATTCATTACTCTCAGAGGAGATAACTCTGACTAGTGTCTTTTACACCTCTACCTCTTCTGCTTTTAAATGCTTCAATCATATAATTATCTGACCAATGGATAAGAAAAAGAACTATTTTTTGTAGTCCTGGAATTGTAAATAAACATTCTTGAAACCTTGATTTTTTTGTGTTAATCGAGAGAAAATAATTTAACATTCCACCTGCTTATCATGGGCAAGCTTTTAACTACACTGAAAATTAAAAGAGACGGATGTAGGCTGTTTTGAAAAGGTGGGGCTAATTTTTGGAAAGTGATTCTACACAACTTTTGAAACAAAAATATTTAATAATCATAAGTCCTAAAACGTTGTTCTTGATAGCAACAACTGTTTGTTCTTCCATGTGATAAATCTATATTGAACTGGATAATATGCCTTTTTAATTTATGTAATTTGTTTGAAATATATGTTTAAATATTCCATACTTTTCAGCAAAAAAAATTAATTCAGTGGTTATTATTTTTAATTTAGTTATAATAACTATCTATAACCTAATCAAATGGTTTTAATATTCAGTCATTTCTGTCATCCATTCGATTCAGTGTTATCAGTTTTAAGATAGTGAAGATAAGATGGCTGAAATTCTGAGATTACAGTAGTAAATAAGGCTATTTTTAAAAGAATCGTACGAGCCGTTTTTGAGAAAATCGCAAAAAGTGAAAAATGACACGAATAAACCACTGCTTTCGGTTCTCTAGCAGTATCTGTAAGTTTCAAGTTTCAACTTCTTAACATATTTTGTTCATAAACACAGACCAATCACTAAAAACATTTTTTTTGGTTCAGGGGGTCTGAAAACGTGTAAATCCGGTGAAAACTTGATTTCGAAAAATCGACATGACAATACTTTCCTTCCTATAACTATTCATATAAGCAAGAGAAAGTAAAAAATGTAAGTACTAACATTATAAAAATTTACTGAATATTTTCTCCTTTAACTTCATCATCATGTGTTCATGATATACGAGTATAATTTCTATCTTCAAGTAATAATTAATATTAAATTTTTTAAAGTTTTTAAAAAAACTTGGCATCTACTACTTAAGAGTATTAAAAGGCGTACTTATGTTGCTGAATTTTCTTTTCAAGAAGGAACATCTTGTTATTCTGTTTCACGTAATTTTCAACGGTAGCACTTACGAGAAAATATGAAAAATAAATAACTACCTCTAGAGAAATCAAGAACCGAGAAACGATTTTATAATATGAATTTATATCCACGTAGGTGCTGTAGTGTGACTGGTGATTATATTTTATAATATCCAGCCGTGGGTATGAGTTTTCATAAATTATACGACTTTGGTAATACACCTGATAAATTTAAAAATCGATAAAACAAAGGTTAAACTACTTTAAAATTATTAGTTTACTTGAAATTTCATGGTAAAAATATTTTTGTAATATTAACATATAAATTAATTACGTTTTAAAGCTTGAATATTTATTTAGACACTAAAATTTATTTGCCAAAGTGAGGTTACAAACCAGTTTATCACCAGGCAGAAACAATGATTGCGACACCCTTATCAAAGTCAAGAAACTATACATGTTAATAAACCTTATGCATAAGTGAGTTCCCACATTCAGTTTACAAATATTGTTAAGAGCCTTTCTTAGTAATTTTAGGGCAATATTCTGGAATGATTTACAAATGTATTTTAATGTATATATAACTGTTGCCCATAGATACAAAAACATATGTAATAAACGCAGTACAACTTTTTTGTTGGAACAGCAATAAAAAATTACGAATGGTTTATATAAGTTTATTTAGACTCAAACATAAGTGGTTTCTTTCAAATGGCAACTTCTACGAAAAGTTGAATCCCAAAAGTTCAGAAAGTTGGGTTATTTGGAACGGTCATGAATAAAACCTGTTGACATTTCAAAACTTTATCTCTTGGAAAAAAGAAATATTTTATTTGTTTCTTGACAATACACGTAACGTGTTCTTTCTCTAGTAAGCAGTAAGTCGTAAATAGGGTTTCGGATTGTATGCCATGAGCACAAGGTCAGTGCAATATACCTTGCCTGACTGATTGTTACTGGTCGTTCACGACCAGTAACTTATAGAATTTACCTACTTTCCCCTAACAATTATTACGTATTTTATAAAAATCACTTAATACATAAATAACTTAACAAGTTAAGATTATTTGAAACAATCTCCCATTCACTTCTATTTATCTAATACTTTTTAAACTCGATTGTAAAACTATCAGGAACGGAATACATTTTTAACGAAACAATTTAGTTATCAGAAATTTAGTAATGCAATGTGCACAATTCATTTTTGCAACATATTGCATCGTATTTATATGTTTTGAAAATAATTTTTGTTCAAATCTTACATAGAAAAAATAATTTTAAAAACAAATATATTTTTATAAGTTTAGGCTTACAAGAGTTTTCATAGAATAATAAAACGTACTCTGAATTTAGTTGGAGTGCATACGGCACAGGTATTATTTCTTATTGAAACTGTAAAGGTGTCCATACGGTGGAATTAATTTGGATACTGTTAACAAAAATATACAAATTATACACGTTATGCATGTCAAAAAATAAATATCCAAACTCAACAACTGCTTTCCAATTTTTCCACATTTTACTATACCTGTCAGGATTTTGTCTAATATTTTCACCTTTAATAAAAAATATATAATTATTTCGAAAAAAAACATATTACATTCTTTTATGTTTGTCACTATATGAATTTTTTTTGGAGAGTAACATTAATCAGAAATTAATTACAAGGACACTTTCTTGGCTACCGGAGAGAAAATGCACGACTTCTGTAAACCACACCGTTAATACCAAATCGTGCAGAGTATTAAATTATTTTTTTTAATGAAAATTTCTGTGAAATATTTGAGATAATTTTTAAAACAATTGTGAAAAACAGAAGTTTTTTTAATTATTAGCAAAAAACAACAATACAAGGCGCACTCTTAAGCACGGTATTATGCTTTTGTTCACACCTAACTTTTAAATCGTTTAACCGATTGCTTGGAGTTGAAATGAAATGTTAGCTTGTCATCTTCTAGTCAAATAGAGAACACTTTTTGACTCATGTGGCCTTGTGATATAGTCTATCTTGACTTAAAAATATTTTCAATATAAAGTTCAAAAATCTCAGTTTTACCACAATAAATAACTTTTGTTATACTAATTTACTTGGGGCAGATGAAATTAGACTCAGTACATTTTTATGATAAATTTTCATATGAGTTTTGCAAACGAAATCTAAGAATGGAAGAAAAATATTTTAACACCCTTGTATGTTATTCACAACCTGTTCCCGACTCCTGCGAAACATTTTTTTGGTTGTTTTACGTTTGATTGTCTTTCAATTACTTCTAAAGCAGACTATAATAAGGAGAATAGATTAAAATGAGTGATGAAAAATTCCAGACCTGACCGGGAATCGAACCCGGAACCGCTGGAGTAGCAGCCTACATCTAGCCTAATGAAATCAAACTTTTTTTAATGATGACATCTTTTCAGCGTTTACTTCTATTTCAAACGAATTTTTGAAAAACCTATATTATTTTGAGTGAGGCCCGAGCGTTTTTAACTTTCTTATGCCAATAACTATCTTCACAACCAACGACTGCCATGGCATTTCACTTTTTGTTCATTTCCGTTGTGATTATGGAATATTTAAAGTTTAAAATTTATTAATTAAAATAAATTTTGTAAAGTTTGAGATTAATTCAATGAAACAAGCCCAGAAAGTGTGTTACGGGAAAATCTGTTCTAGGTGTAACTGTGTCATTCAGGTTTCATTGTGTACGTTCGCACGGGCAAGCTGTTTTAAATAAATAATCCATATCCGCAAAAATGGATATGCAATTGAAAGTATACAATAAAAACATAAATGCTACAATAAAAACATCACTTGCATAAAAACCAAACGATATGAATTTCAAGAGAGAAAATTTACCGAAATATTTTTTACTATTTTTATGCTTGTATTTTGAACACGAGCGTGCGCGTAAGCATAGGGACAAATTACAATGTATCCAATGTTTCTATACAAAAGAAAGTAATAAACAAAAATATTTTTGTAAAATATAAAGTTACGTTACTTTTTAAGTTTACCATTTTTTACGAAAGTAAAAACTTAAGAAAACAACGACTGTAATATCAATAAAATTGTTCAGTACTGTTCTTCAAAATATAGTAATGGGTTAGTCTAATATTCATACTTTTAAAAAAATATTTGAATAAGGAACGAATGAATAAAAACGTTTATGAAAAGAATATTCATACAATGAATTCAATTCCGTAACAAGTAACGAGAATCGTATTGAAAACAAAATACTATTTGAAACTATCTAACACTCTATTATTCTACAAAACTATCTGTTCTATTTGTATTCGGGACCATACTTCTTTACTCGACAACTTTAAAAAAAATTTTCAACTAGATTAAATATTTATAGGTAGAATACTTATATTAAGTATTCATCAACATATCACCTTTTTGTTTCCCATTATATTCATTTACCCCAAATTACTTTTTGATGAGATTTCATTTTATAAAATTATAAATTAATCTATAGTCTATCATTACTACAGATATCAGATAAATTGATGTCTCATAGCCGAACGACTGAGAGAGAGATATGTGGCATAAGTACGCATGCGCCAAAAAGTCTTTACCGTTATAATCCAGATCTGAAAACATACTACAGTCGTTATCTTGCCCCGTGCTAGTGTGTACGTGTAGTGTGTGTGTGTTATGAACAACAAACCAGTATGATAGCTGAGTAAAGGAAGGTAAGCAAATAGTAAAATAGACTGCTTGTTAGTTTACTGCAAGCATAAACGCTTGCTCACAACAATGAGTAAAATTATCTAATGTTATTGGAACAGCCCGAATGGCTTGTGCGAGTGAGAGCGTTATACATTCTCTCATTCCCACTGCTAGGGGACTTTAGTTCATCAGAATGCTATACATATGAGTTTACGAATAATTCCTGAAATTAAAATGCAGCCATTATAGTGAATTATTTCATTTTGTAAAATCTGCCGATTTAAGTAGTTCATCATCATCATAAACATTACGGATTAGACTTCCTAGCGTAATCCAACTTCAAACTTAGTAATCTCCCATTTCTTAAACAAGTTCGGATGGTCATCTTTTCCGAGGTAATCCGATGAAACGTTATCCAGTTGGCTTAGATAAAAAAATTTGTTCTAGAGTTCGATCATCTGGCATCCACAATAAATGACTATACCATTCTTATCTGTATTTCCGAATAATGGAAATCACCCCTGGAAAATTAATTTCATTCCTAACATCTTCATTTCTTTTATTGTCCAGCAATCGATAATACATCTGCTGAGCAGTCCGAGTCCGATTCTCTGAACCATGCCTTCAAATTGGAATGCCTTTCTCGCTGAGTGGAAAAGTATGCTTATAAGCATGCCGGGCTCTCTGAAAAGTGCATATTTTCCACTCTGCAAAATGACACCTTCACTTCAATCACCACAGGGTCTGGTTGCATAATAAAATTCATTACTTTCAGAGGGATAACTCTGATTAGTGTCTTTTACACCTCTGCCTCTTCTGTTCTTAAAGGATTCAGCCATGAAATTGGCTGACCATGTGATAAGAAACAGAACTATTTATTTTAGCTCTGCAACGAAAAAATTGCGTGTAAATAATTTGACACTCCACCTGTCTGTTGCGGACTGATTGTATCAAACAGATTGTGAATTTCTTGAATAAAAGTTAAAAAATGTTTTGTATATGAATAATCTAAATTAAATCTGCAATTAATCTGTGATCGTGTCTGCCTGCAGCACAATATGTTGTAATTTTGAATAGTTGTTAGAAGTGCAATAATGCATACGAAATAATAACAAAGCAAATTGCACTCATTGCGTGTATTTGTAGAATATGAACTGAAATAATTGTTAATAGTATTTACACAATTGGAGACCTAGTTCAATTGAAAATTGTGTACACAAGTACAGTAATTGTATTGTATTTATTCAGGCGAGTGAATACAGAGTTGAAGAATAATGACCTTGACATTTTATAAATTTGTGCTCTTATTTAGTGTTATTGATGATAGCGGTTATATGGAGTAACCCTTATTCCAGTAAATTTCCCCAACTATTTCACTTTATCAAGGTTGTTGATGTGAAATCATCAAGGAGGACAGACAACTAATGGAATGTGTTTTGTACTACTGCTAGTCGCTTTTATTTGATGAAAAAAATATATGAAAAAGGACAAAATACTCTCAGTATACAATACTGAATTAGAATCATTTATTTATTTTTTTGTATTCTTAATGATAATGATACCAGTAAGTTCCAGCAAAAATATTACTGCTAATGGTTATTCTATACCAATAACGCACAAAATAGCAGAGTTGTTTTATTTAAGCAGATACATTATATAAATTTCGCTGAAATAAAACCTTTTAAGTATTATCTCATATTAAAATTCAAATTAATTTTTAACTTTACATAGGCCTTATTAATGTTTCAATTAAAATTCCATGAAAAATGGCATACACAGGCCTAGGTTAAATAAAAACTTAAAATGATAAAACGTAATTACAATTTTTTAGTTGTTTGGGTTTGTATTGTTTAAATGAAAAAAAACAGTTTAGATTTAGATATTTTTCAATTAAAGTTGGTCAGGGCATAATTGTAATAAAATTTGTCAATTGTATAAAAAGTAGATCGCCGGCCGCGTTGGTGTAGCTGGTAACGTGCTCGCCTCTCATCATACGGTCTTGGGTTCGAATCCCACTCAGGCACGGCATTTTCATACGTTACAAAAATCATTTCATTATTCACAGTTACAACCCAACGTCGTCATTAATGACCACAGTAGTTGATGCGACTTTAAAAAAACAAAGAAAAAAGTAGATTATAAAAATAAACCCATATTGTTCAATAAGAAATTGACAGATTTTTCAAGATGATATATCTAAGAAAATGATATACCCAATAAATGTTACAAAGATTCTTTATTTTAACGTAATTGAGTAAATTGAGTGTATACGTGGTAGCCACGATCATTTACTACAAAGTATATTGCAGTAATTGTAATGGATTGATACGAGATTCTTTACACAATGTCTTAATTTAATCCGAAGGCTAAACTCACACTCTTTAAGTTCTACAAACATTCAAAAATACACGGAGGATTAATATGAAAACAGATTATCTCAAATTGCAGTGAATTATCTAAAGTATTAACACGAGTTTTTAATATTAAACATAAAATTATAAAACAGAAATGATACTTACGCGCGCACGCGCGCGCACAGAAAAGTTCAATGGATGATCAACGTAGAAGACACAGAATAAGTAAAAACAAATTATTCTTATGGTAATGAACAGTTTGAATAACCTTAGCAATCTCAGTGCTGGTAATAGGAATAAATACAGACAGTGAGAATGTAAATTAAAAAAAGACAATGTAAAATAGTGATTGTTAATTACCTAAAAGTTGATGTGACCTTCATAAATAAATAGATGAAATATAAATTAGTCATTTAAATGTTTCTAAACTATAAAAAATTAGTACAAAAATGACAATGTAAATGATAAAATAATAATGTAAATTAATTTTATTACAAATATTACAATATTTGTTTTTAGTTCTGAGAACTGTACTAGTTAGTGGTTTGGTTTGCTGAATTACTGTACTTACTGTACTATACATTGAACTGCTCAATTTCAATATGTGATAAGATAATTTTACCGGCTGCCAGGCACTCTAAAAAATATTGTAACACTTAAGCTGAGGTCCTGCCGGGATCTGGTGATAATTAATAAACAAACTTTCTTTAAATTTATAACAATTGTTTATTGACATGATTAATAAATATACAATTATTGATTAGACTTAGATTTTTAATAAATTACAATTAGACACTTCAATTAAATTAAAAATTATAAAATTTAATGCTTACAGCAAACTCGATTATAGATAAGATACAATCAGTTAAATATCAAAACAATGATTTACCTGTTCACAACTACTTGCTATTAACCGTACGCTAACGCACTATTAATGTTTGTCAAAACCGATTGTGTAACGAGACTATTTTGAAACGGCCGAACAACACTAATTCCATTCACAATGCAAATACTATCTAACCAGCTAGAAAGGTACCAACTGTTTTTATACCTGAGCTCTGTTAGTTCCTCAAATAATCGAGACCCATCTAACACATTCTCCGCTTTACCAGAACATGGTAGAAGGAATAGATATAAACGTTTCTACTAGTTTCAATTTTTTTAAATTTCTGTGTAAATATTTTAATCATCGCAATTGATTATTCTTGTTCAATACACTTCATATCATACAATACACAATTTATGACAATAAATATCGATCGTTTTTGTAAAACTAAAATTTAAAATGTTTCTTATTCTAGTGCTTTATAGTGAAACAATAACAATTATATATTCTGCTTATGATTTTTAAAATGATTCATAATTTACTTACGCAGCTCACGTTAAATAGGTAACTAAATTGGTGCTACATACCGATCAAAGAGGTTATGAACGAAATGTATTTTAAATTAAATTCAGAGAATACATTACATGTTTTTTTTTTGTTATTTCTTTGCTTTTTTTGTATAACTCTAAAGTGAGTTTCATGGTCAGTATGATAACTGTAATTTTTATATTTAAATATATATATTTTTTTAAATTGAGTGATGATGCCTATATGAGTCTTAGCTTGTGCGTAGGTAAAGATATGAGAATATATTACATAGATGAAAAAATGCCAGATTTATCCATGAATTGAACCCGAGACCCCGGCATAGAAATAAAATATTTCCCGTTTGTCATTTTTGTGCCAAGAATACTGTAATTAGAATTACTCTAACTGGTTGAACTCATAGAATTTATCGTTTGCGGAATAATACAACTTTTAATTGGAATATGAGATGAAGGCCTAAAATTGTGCTTTTAAAACTTATATAAAATTTGCAATTCCTAAAGAAAATGCATAATTCTTATTTGTTGTCGGTGTTAGTAAAGACAACAAGAAGAAAGTTAAGACTTAAGTAAGCAGTGAGCGTTTGTTGTGTCACTACCTGTTGCACGGTTACACCTCACCTGAAGAGAATTCAGATGTAATGTAACGCCATTAGCATTATCTGATCTAATCTAAGAGTTCCTTTCCTCTTCGGGAATTAACTAAGCTCAATCATTATTTATGGAATTGATGATGTGTTTTGTCTAAAAGATAACCGTTCACAATCATCCAATTATTAAGTTCTGATTAGATTTCCGATATCAATTTAACGAGATCTGTTATTACTAATTCGAATCATTTTGAATAAACTAAACGTTGAGCAACTTTTTCATGAAATATATGAGTTTATCCTTATGTATTCAGAATTAAACTTTCGTAATCCTTGCAACCCTACGGAATTAATCATTTCAAAAACGCATCAAACACTACGACAAATGCGTACAGTAGAAATAAATTTTGTGTCATTTAAAGAAATTTACACAAGGACTCGTGTAAAGCTCAATCGGAGAGAAATTTAATAAAACATCTAGCATGGTATTTTCTAAAATTTTCACAAAGCAGCGGGATTTAAAAACTATATAATTTTACAATGAAAAAACTGAAAAAAAATTACACAGGTGAAGCTTTTAAAAAACTTAAAGTACATTTTTATGTGTATCTAAGAGTTAGGCCTACAAAACAAAATAAATTTCGCAGAAAAGGCTACTTAATGAAAAAGATTTACTGCTTCAACATTAAAAATATTACATTAAATAAACTCTTTTTTGTACACTTAACCCTCTAGACAAATTTCAATTTTACATACATGACATTAAATAAAGTGAATTAACTTAATAAAATGAACAATGTTATTCACATGGTAACAGACAAATGTATTAGCTGTTTTACTTGGAACGTGTATATGACAAATGTGAACTAAACCTAAGACGAAGTTGTCTTTTCTTCTTCTTCTTACTATCAAGGATTAGGCATAAGCCTGTTCCTAACTCACAAACCATCCTGTACGTCTACACAAACACGAGACACTCCAGCCCGTATATCTCGACTACTGCCATCTTATTCGAGGTCTTCCCACCTCCCTTCTTCCAACTGGAACATATTCCGTCACTTCTAAAGGTATTCTCTTTTCTGGCATCCGTTCCAAATGTTGCCTCCATTGATTCTGGTACTCCTCCACTTTTTCATTCAAGCTAAATACACCCAACTCGGATCTAATTCGAAAAAAGAAATTGTTGGTACTAAAATTTAATACTACTAATTTAGGACAATTAAATGTGCTGGATTTTCATTTATATTTTTTCACATATCGAATACTTCCCAGGTTAAATAGTCTGCTCAAACAACATAACTTATCGTGTAGTAGACCTTCAGATCTAAATCATCTTGATCATCACCAGGGTGAAATCAATAGAAAATCTACCCACCGCTGCGTAAGACAAATTCCGGTTGTTTATATAAAAAATGCAGCTGCATTAAATGGCTAATTCTTTAGTGTAGTAGCAAGTAAAATAGGTTTGTTCGTCAAATAGGTGTCCAGGCCAAATGTTTGGTCAGGCTTGGCATTTTTAATCCTTCATTTTTTGCCGTATACATCAGTATTAATACGAAGAACTAAGAACTATTCTTGTAATCATCCGGGTGATTTTTGATCATCCCAATCAGTTAGGTAGTGACCTATCTATAAAGAATTCCTCAATTATAAATCTAAAGCGAAAACATCCCTGGTTGATCTAAAATGAAACAGGGACTTCTTGGTCTGAAAAGCGGACAAAACCCATTGTCCTAACCGAAGAATGTACTATTGAGTTCCACTTCTTCTGGCAATAAAATTCTCCACCACTTGTTAATTAACTTTTAATACCACAGTGGAAATTGTGCCGCTCAGCGTAGAGGACCGTACCGAAAATCAAAGATAAAAAATTCAAATAAAAACATTGTTGATAGTTTTCTTAAGTAAAGTGATTGATTACAAAAGGAACAGGTAGGAAGAAGTAAATATCGTGTTTTATTTATAGTATAATCTGAAAGATAATGGTAGTTTGTCCTTCGACAGTTTTAATTGTTATTGTTATAACCTGATGAGTCGCTTTTATTTTTGTAAGCAAACTGTTGGCTCTACTTATACACATGATTTATTTTGTAAGTATTTTGAGAGTACAGAAGATTTATTTATGGACTGAAGGCAAATTGTAATACTAACCTAAATTATCTTCCGCTTACTAGACTAAAACGTTTAAAAATTACAAAACATTTTAAAATGTTTAAAACCGTTCATGGTCTGAAAGGTTTCAAACTTTTGACTAACCGTAGACAAAATAAAAAATTAGCAGCGAAAACTACCGCCGATAAATTTTTATTTCTTTTAATTTTATAATTAAATTAACCTGGCCAACAGCTACATTTGGTTTTTAAATATAGTTTTCCTTTTAAACATAGCAGTACCTCTTCTTAAAGTAAAATTCCACACCGCCCGTTTAATAGACCTACCAAACACGAAAATCGTGCCGCTCAATATACAGTACGGTAATAAAAATTAAAAAAAGAAAATAGCTAGAACTATTCATAAAAGAAAGAAAATGACGCTTGTAAATTAAAAGAACAAAAGATTTAATCACTATTTATATTCCATTAACTGAAAATTTGAAACAGATCAAAGACAACGTGAGATATATATTTTTTAAATTCAGTTCTTATTGATAGTCTATTATACGTTTTATTCATGTAACATATTCACAAATACCCAAATTTTGATTTTTCCATTTTTCAGTCTCTCTTTGTTTTCATCGTATTCAAATAGTTTTATTGACTATATTGGTTCTCCGACAACCTTTTTATAAAAAAGATACGATTATATTTTATTTGCTTAGACACTTAGAAAGAAATATTTCTGTAGTTTACTCTTAGGGCCGCATACAACAAAATAATGCTTCTTCGTTTTTAAGAAACACATAGCACTCCAGATTTCGTAAGTGTTTTGACAAGTTCAACGTACGTTACCAAAAAACGATCGATCACTGTAATGTCTCAGTAGCAAACTTACAACAAATACACAAGTCAGACGTATCAGCTCCTTACTTCCTGTTTGAAACACGCATGTGCAAAGCATACCTATTTTAAAATTCTTCGTTTGTAAGAAAAAAACACTGACATAATTTTCCTATTAGTATCTTAAATAATTAATAATTAAAACATAGATAATAATAACAAACACATTGGATGAAATTAAAAGTAATTTAATTTAATTCTTTACACAAAACAGTTTTGAATTTATGGTAGTATCTTCAGAGGTGAAACGCTCTGTTCGGAAAAACGATACTATATGGATACATTTTTAGAATTCTTGTGGAGAGGTTTTACTTCACTTTCATAATCTTTACACCTAAAAAAACAGGATTTGAAATATTTTATAGTACCACTGCTGTGATGCTAATTGCTTTTAGCTTTTAATATTATTAAAATTTAATAAATTTGTATCAATTATTCTATTTACTACAATATCAATAATGTATTTTTCTTCAAGTTCTACATTATTCCCTTTTGCGGATGATACAGCTATTCCAGCTGTGGATGAAAATTTGAATACATTATATTAACACCTTCAGGAGTTCTTTGGCGTCTTAATAACTTGGCTAAATAAATTGAGACTACCAGTCAATGAAGGAAATATCTACTGGGGTGGCATTTATTCCACGTCAAGAAAATTGCCCTTTAGCAAGTTTAAACAATCAACTTCTACAACAGACTGACGAAACAAAATATCTGCGAATATACCTGAACATGAGGCTCACCTGAAAGTAACAAATCACGGCAGAGAGAAGTTAGTTAACCAATATTGATGCTTGACTGGGAAGGAAGCCATAATTCTCTAAAGAAACTAAGATGATAGCATACAAAGCCATACTTTAGCCAGCCTGGACGAATGACAATTGTAGGGAACGGCAAGCAGTCACGGGTCAACATATTTGTAGAAAGGTCTCAGTTAAAAATAATAGGACAAATCATGGACATTTTTGGCACATCCGTAACCAATATATTTATCACGAGGTAGCCCTACTCACAATCACAGTTAAAGAAGACATTATCTTTTTCAAAGAACGTTACCAACAGAGGCTATACCATTAAATAATTCCATTCTAATTATTTGGCCATT
This sequence comes from Catonia carolina, assembly GCA_035578175.1. NCBI lineage: Eukaryota > Metazoa > Arthropoda > Insecta > Hemiptera > Achilidae > Catonia > Catonia carolina. The sequence goes on from JAQMRL010000001.1 coordinate 49,234,540, forward strand.
TAATTTTTCAATAATTAAGATCCCAATTTTCAAAACTTATGATTTCAATTTTAAATTTGTTTCTTATAAGCTTTAATCAAAAATTTTAATTCAAAATTTAGATTCTAATTTGTTAGCAATTTCAATCTATTGAATCAGATTCGGTGAATTTGTGTTTATATTAATATAAATTTCTATTGTTAGAAAAATTACTTATTGTTCTAATATTCTAAAGAACAGACTTTAATGTCGCAGATTTGTTAATGAAAGAACTTTGGTTGTAAATTTAGAAGAAACAATAATTCACATAATTCTTTATATATAAGTATTTCGCCGCACTCTTTGTTACTAGAACGCGTAGTTTTGATTACCTTGTTTTATTGATTCATATTTTTTACTTTAGTTTCGGAAAAATACAGGAATATTATTGCAGCGTGCGATTTACCCACAAAAACGATGGCCTTTTATACGTAATCCTCAACTGATGTAGCATCAATCAGCTGTGACGTTTCCAATTACTTTTAGCAACATTGAATTTGTTATTAACCATCACTCATTTCTCCGTACAGCCTATTCACTTGATTTTTTTTGGCATTCCACTGATTTTTAAAGAGATGAAGTGGAAGCAAATAAGTCGTATTTTGAAATATTATTTGATCAATCATTCTGGAAATTAAGAAAATTTAATTTCCATTGCTAGAAATTAAAGCACTTGAAAACTATCTTCATAAAAAATTACTATCTCTCGAATATTTAAACGCCGTTCATAGAATGTGTAAATGCACAACTTCTCAACTTGATAGGTTTTTTAATTTGTGAGAAATAAAAACTAAATGTCACAAATAATTCTTATCTTACGTAAAAATATAAATTTAAAACAGTTAAATAAGCTATGTAAAATATCTTTTCAAAAATGAAGCATTCTAAAAACTTATATTAATATTAAAAGCAGAAGTAATGTAATATAGGTAAAGCAAAATAATACCCACTTAAATTCTTGAAAATGTTGTTTCTGGTACAAAATATTTACGAACATTTTAAAGTGATTTAAAACTTTTAAAATTATTCATGAATAAAAGTATGAAAATGGACTGCATAAATTAAGAAAATCAGAAAGATTCTAAAAAAAATAAAATAATGGAACGGAAAAAATACAGACATATCTATAGAATTAATGAAAGAAAACAGATTAATAAAAAAACATTAAAGTTTTATAAAGATAGGATAAAAAACCCAATACATTTAAGAAAATTGAAAAATTAAAATATTGAATATTCAGGTAGATCTAATGAAGGAAAGCTAACATTTTAGAAAATATGATGAGTCTAGATTCCACGAGTGAAATATAAGAACCTACGAAACACAAAAAATGGCAGCAGAAAGAAATAAATGGACGGAGTTAAAAAAGTAGAAGTTTTGCGAATAAAAGAATTATTTCTATTTCATTAATACTTATTGTAAATATTTTAGCAATAAATTATCGAATATATTCCTTTTTACAGAAAGTAAAAAATAAAAGTAGGTTGAATCATTTAATCAGCACAGATTTTTGTCAGGTACTTCATAATATTAGTTGTAATTTTTTTACTTTGGAGACCTCATAGGATCACTCTAGTCAAGTTTAGGTCTGTTCCAGTGTTGGGTTTCTTGGAAAAGCGCGCTCTCCTAAGCGTTGCTTCCTTTCGTTTGGCCCACAAAAAATGAGTTAGTTGTACTTTATAACATAAAAAGAAATTCATTTCAGCGTTAAATTTTATAGAAATTATAAGAAAAGTAATGCTAATTTAATTTGAAAAGATTCAGTAGATACTACATTCGCTCTGTGTGCATAGAAACACCTTCATGGAAACAAATCGTTTCAAAATTTTTTATACAATAATTTTACTGCAACCAACTGCTACTTATCAATTTAATCAGACTAATCAGTCTAAGAGAGGTTCTGAGATGATTCAATTTTAGATTTAATTAAATTATAGATAATTTTTAGTATTGGTTAATTAGCAGTACAACAGTGGTAATTGTTTTTGAGTTCAATTAACTGTTGTAGGCGATATACTGGAAGGTAATCATTACACATTATTGACAAAGAATTATAAAACTTATCAATAAACTTAAATTAAAAAATTATAATATAAGCCTAAGTTCAATTATTTTATGCTAAGCCATTAAGCGATCAAAAAGCTAATTAAATAATCTTCTTAATATAGAGAATTAATTTAGGCTTACGTTATAAAAAAAATTATTTATTTTTACAATAATAGCATAAACTTATTTCCTCATTGCACTTTTTCGTCTGTAAAATTAAGTGAGTTTTGTAATCTTTACCATAAAACAGTTTAACGTGATGCACAAATAATATAACTACTGTCATAATCTCAAAAATAAAAAATAGGATATCAATTTATTTATTGTTACTTTTATTGAAAAGTAAAAACAATTGATTGTTATGTATTTACCTACAACGTTAAACAAAATAAAGCATGATGATAGGTAAAAAATACAGTATATATTTATAAAATTAAAAATACATCACCTCCCAACTTCTGCCTCCATTTGTCACGATCCATCCAATTCTCCTCCGAAAATCTTCACCGATAGTTAGCAAAACTCGTCAAAAGTCAATTATTTTTTGTAGGTAGGCCAACTAGTAATTTTTGTAGATATCGTTTATAGATATCGTTGTTGAATAGAAGGAAAAATCGTGAATACAGTATTACTGGAACTTTGGGGCAGCCATTTTAAACAATGTAGATATATGTGCACAAGACACAAAACACATCAGTAAGAATATTCAAATCTGTAGTACACAGAGCATAATGATTTATGGGTCAGATAGCTGGGTGAGTAAAAGAAATAGGAAAAAATAATGCGACTAAGATGGATTTCTGAAGGCGAAGTTGTGGGCTGACAAGAATGGACCGAGTAACCAATGACAAGATGCTGAGGAGAGTGTAGTAGGTGGCGAGCGATGTTTTGAGTTACATTTAGGAAAAAGGCTGACATGGTTTGGGTAATTGAGAAGGTCTGATATGTATAGAAGGATAGCGCAAGTAACGGATTGTTGCAAGGGAGGAAGATCCCGACGATTCTTCACAGATGAGTTGGAGGAGACCATGGATAAAAAAAGATTTTCGGAGGAGAATTGGATGGATCGTGACAAATGGAGGCAGAAGTTGGGAAGTGCTGGTTGAAAGGGAAATTAAGAGGAGGCGGCGGCAACCGTAGGAAACCCCTTTTACATATATGTGTAACTTAAATTGTTTATTTTTTATTGGAATCAGCAAATTTACAATCTCTTTTTATCTACAAACAAGGAATAGAAGAATTTTTAATGAACGAAGTTCATTAAAGTTTTATTAAAGTAACCTCCCAAAGAAAAAACTTCACGGTGATCTTGTAGGCTATTCAAATTATCATTGTTTTATCTTGTACACTTATGTGATATCTTCTTACGTTGTTTTCATAGTGGTTTAAAAGAGGTCTGTTGTTTGTTATAGTTTTAGTTTTCATGTGTCGTTAGAGTATCCAAAAGTAAAAACTCCAGTATTTTTATGTCTGGAAATAAAAATCTTGTCTTCCTTTTTAACAGTTAGGGTATTTAAATCTTTGTATATTATGTTATTGGTTACATACTAAGGTGATGCCATCAGATATCATAGTGGTTTTGACTGAAATTTTTGTAGACTTTCAATATTCGAGTTGTTGCTGTTACCGAGAGTTGCAACCCATAAGTTTAGATTTGTTTTAGTACCACTTTATTAATTACAATATTATTTGTTAGTTTTAACGTTGAGAGTGTTCAGTAAGTTAGTAGAGTTGATTAAATTTGAAGTTGAGTTGTTTACAATTTTCTTGTATTTCCAGTTTAAATATTTATCAGTTGCAATCCGAGGTATTCAGCTCGGGTATTATTTATTTAGGTAATCAATAGTAAATAAAAAGCCATGCTACTTTATTTATTTAAAACAAATATAATTTCATTGAATTGCACTATTGTAATAGATTTTGTTCTTGACCTAATCAAATAGCACTGAACACATGTTTAGAAAAGTGTTCATATTCGCAAGTAGTGCTTTTGTTGATGTTAACTGGAACAGAAAAAAAGAAATTAGTCTTTACTGCTACTGAGTTCCTCGTGACACTTACTGTTTTAATATTGAGTGTAAAGCTGTTTAGCGAATATAAATTACAATTTCCCTTATACTAAGAAATGTTTGCAACATTTTCCATAAATTGTAATATAATTTATGTTGAAATTTTACTGTAAATTAAATAAAGAGAAGAGAAATTGCACCACATTACATTAACACTTCGTCGGGAAACATGTCCATCTATGACGATTACTCAATACCGTTAATAAAAAAATTTAAGTATTTAGACCGTATGAGCATGGACCATAAAATGAGCATGGAACCACCACATACGACACAAAGACACAACAAAGAATGTCGCTGAATCACCGATGGAAAAATATGTATTCTCTATTCCAGCGTACAGCATATTTTAATATTAGATAAAAACTACCTAATTTGGCCGATTTATGATGAAAAATATCAAATATGAAAAGGAAACAAGCTTTTCCAACAAATTTTTACGTTTTATCACGTCCAGTCTCTACTTTGTACGAAATTTTATCATACATCGAGACCTGAGCATAGACACAAACATTAAAAAACTACGCACTTGTTTTTATTAAAAATTAATTACCTACTCACTCAAAGTAGGAAAATCTTCACAACCACAAATATCAACAAATCTGCAAAGAAGATTAAAGATGCTGGAATAAAGGTCTTGTACAAAATACCGACAAGAACTTGCCATTGGGTAATTCTCACGGTCAAGACAAAACAGGACATTAAAATTTACATTTACATAAATACTGCTTGTTTTATAAACTTACAGTTGTATTGCTTTTGAATAAAGACAACGAAGTTATATTGAGATATTAGTGCTTTAATTTCAATGGAACAATTATTTACATAATTCTTTTTTTAACACCGTAATGATCAGGACTATAAGATATTCAGATGAATCAGCCACATACGTCTAGGATAATCCATATGGAGTTGACCAAAAATTTCCGTCTTTAAAATTAAAAATAAAATATATAAATAAAAGAGATGAAGTAAATAAACACGAAGATCTGAAGTGAATATACACGAACATTTTCATTGGAAGAGCATGTGTTTCAGGCAGCTTCTATAAATTCATTTTGCAATAACGTAGAATCTTTTGTACGCTTGCGGTAGAGCGTCATTATACATTATAATAATCACCGTAATAGCCTTTTGTTAACTACAAACAATAAAACCGCTTTGTACGTTAAACTATCTTTAGAGAGTTTCATAAATCAGGCTACAAAATATTTCTTTTTCATCGAGTAACGTACAAAATAATTCAGTTATCTGTGATATTATTTATTCAGAGATAATGATACGTTCAATGGTATTTTAGAATAAAATTGTAGTCATTCTCTTACGGTGTGTTTGCTTTTTACTTATTTAATTAAATTTTACAAGTTCTTAAAGAAAACTAATTAAAATGAACCGAATACGTAATTAAAAGGAAAAAGTTGTGAAAATGGCCTAGAGGAAGATACTGTGCAATGACAATGCTCCAAAAAATTAATATTGTGTATTAACTTTTTATAAGCGTTATGCTAATGTATCATGGCTCTTTTCTATCTTTGCGGTATGTTAAATAATGTTGTTTCATGTTATTATTTTTCTTCTTCTTGCCCTATATGAAACATATGTTAGAAAAGTTATGTACTTATATCAGTTTTTTGACAAATTTTTTCGAAAATACCCGTTTTTACATTCCCTGAAACAAAACTATATGTTTTTATTGATGGATCTGCGCGTCTAGGTATGTAAATTCGAACAAAATAACTCATGAACAGAAAACTGTATGTAGTTAAAAATTGGCCCTTATGTTAATTGCCATAAGGGGACCCAAAAGAATATTTTCATTAAAATCGCCCAACAAGAATAGTAGTTTACTTCTTTGAAAACTACCAAACCTTTTTTTAGAAAACACTTTTGACACTTTATACCTGTAATAACTGGTTGAATATACACTTTATGAGTTCTTTGAAATTACTCACTTAAAACTGTTAATATCTGAAATTACTTTATAATGAACATATTTCATAACTGAAAAATTATACTGAAAAAAGCTTTGAACACGACTGAGATCATTCTTTGTCATAAACGAAATATGTGTGTACTGAAAAACTTAGAAGTACTGAGAGTACGTTATAATAAATCACTAGAATACTGAGATTTTACTAAAACACTGTAAAAACAAACAAATGAAGAACCAAACATTAGTAAGCAATTTACTTATACTTTCAGCCTAGAAGTACTGAGAGTACGTTATAATAAATCACTAGAATACTGAGATTTTACTAAAACACTGTAAAAACAAACAAATGAAGAACCAAAAATTAGTAAGCAATTTACTTATACTTTCAGCCTAGAAAAATTACATTTTGTACTTTGTTAATTTTTTTTTATACACTAAAAATGCAATTTAAGTCTCTGTTATAATACTCATGTAATATCCTCTAAAAACAAATTTCTACCACTAGTTATATAAAACTTGAATTATAACAGCTGACAAAACAACATGTCACTTCTATAGTCAAAAATAGTATATATTTTTTAAAACCGACGAATGACTTTAAATTTAAAGAACATACATTTTAAAATTTGGAAGATCAATTGAAGGGGTCGGGAGAAGACAGTGCTAACCCACATCAACAAAATTTTACGCAACGTCATTTTAAAAGTTCACTGAAATCTACAAATCATGTTTTTGAATTTTTGTTAAACATTTGTTATTTTCTGTTAATCTAGGCTCTTAAGATCGTAAATATAGTATCCCGTTTAAAACGTTCCAAACATTTTATTTTTACAGAATATTTAAGAAAAAACATGCTGGAAATTTTGTGGGTTAGCACTTTCTTCCGCCGACCCCTTCAATTAACCACGTACATTACAAAAACAAGCTAAAAAAACTTAATACTTTTATGAAAACTAAAAACGAAACTAAAACGATTATGAATAATTCTCACTTTCATATCTGCAAACTACTCAAAATAAAATTTAGAACAATTTAGTATTTAAAATGCTTTAATTTTTACATTTAAAAGCCGAGCTACATAACATTTCTGTACTAGCTGAACTCTTAATGGGTATGGAGAAATTTATAAAAAACATACTAAGTATTAGCAACTGCGATTTTCTTTTGTTTTCAAAATGAATCAAAAGACGTTTTAAATTTAAATTATTACAAAATATCTTTACAACCACATAATCAAAAGGAAAAAATATACTACAATAATAAATAGTGAATTAAAAAATTTGAAAAGTTCCAATCGATAAAGAAAATGTTTAAACATCGTGCATGTACTACGTCAATCGAAGTAATAAAATTTCGGGAAAAGAAGGAAGTTCCAAAATTTAGACACGCTTTTTCATTCAGAACTTAAATCTAACGTAATACTTATGCCATTTGAATTTAAAGTAATGTAGAAATGTATTTAAGATTTGTTTGTAATACGGCTGGTCATAATTTTTAGTAATAGTTTAATATTAATTCTGTGCCATTGTTATATACGTTTTTTAGTCATTGGCTACCGTCAAATTCACAAAAACAGTCATTAAATATCATATGTAACGAGAAGACCAGAGATAAAGATAGAATTCCATTTCTAGCGGTATTATTTCAGTCATGAAAAAAGAGATTGCGAATTTTTAAAAATAATTTCATGCGTAAAACTTTTGGCTTGAAATTCTAGCTGTAAGAGTAATTCCCGCCTTTGTATAGTCGCAGAAGAGACCTACTTTCCATTAGAGTAAACAATGGTCCAATTCAAACAACGGAGGAAGTTTCCATCAACGAATAAGTAAATTTTTGAATAATTTTCATTAGCATTACAAACTCCAAATGATTATCAAAATATTCCAAGGGGTAGAATAACAAATTAATTACTAGAGCTGAACTTTAAAAAATGGCCAGTTCTTTGTAACTCAGTACCTACTGTACTATTAAGGTTATAAAAATATTGATTAGTAATGGCAAGTGAACAATATAAACTACGGCAAAAGAAAAATGTTCGTGCTTACACCTTTTCACTTAATTAGCGCTTGTTAAATTGGAGACCCTGATATAACATTTATGTTTAAAATTCGTTGGAAGGTTGCATGAAAGCAATCTCACTCCTTAAACCACAACGCATAAATATTATAAGTAATAAAACAACCTCCGCAGCTCACTTTATTAGAATAGCAACCTCTTTTTCAAGCAATATGAAAGCGTTTTATTAATGTATTACTGACGATATATTGTACTCCTTTAGGTAAGATATATTTAACTCTTGAAATAGCTGCAATTATTTAATTTTTGCATAATAAAAAAATATTGTTTAGATTATTTTGTAACCACGGACTGTTTGCGTTCGTTGATGACAATAACTTTAAATTTTATAAAAAAAGAATCAATATCGTAAAGAATTTTATTTTATTATATAACAGGAACTTGTCCTCCAACTCTCATTGGAGAGCAAGCTCCTAATATACGAGGAGTATAAAGCTTTACTGAAACCACTGTGAGGTTATGGGTTACGCCTTCGGGGTCAGCTACGAAATCAAACGTTGCCGTCACCCAACGATCCCAATTAAATGTTTTACAAATAATGACATATTCCGCATGGTACGTGACAAATGATAAGGATTGCGCGTCAAAACTATAAAGGAAGAAATTATGCAGTTAAATGCAAAACACGAATAACTGTATTAGATTATCCGAATTCTTTAGCGCCTAATCTACTTGATAATGGCGACTACTTAACAAGACTAAACAGAATAGGCTACAATAACTTGATCTTCCATTTAGATTTACTAAAATAACCTTTATTAATTATTTAAGATTACATAATTCTGTTCATATATTTTATTAAATTCATATTATAAATTTATCTGTAATTTTTACTTATCAATTTTATCAATATCATGGCATTTAAACGTACGGGTCCTGGTAATGAGTAGTATTCTGCTCAAAAGTGGTAAAGTGAAAATAATACTAGTTGTCCAGAGCTGCACAGTTGTAGATTCAATAAAATAAAGTGAAAACAACTTTCGTCTTCTTCTTCTTCATAACAATTTTTTAAAAATTACTTCATTCTAAATATTATCTAGCAAAATTAACTGACAATTTTTTCTCATTTTCATAAGAGTGTAAAAATGTGTTTTTAAAACTTCTCTAAACGGCCAAACCAATGAGCCATACGTAGAGAAGCTGTCAATAAGAAAACAGAAGGTGATTTTTCTCTTATTGCCACATGATAATATGTAATTACTTCATACAACATGGTGTAACATTCTGGTGATGGCCTACCTCTGCCAACCTTTCCCAATACATCATTGTCTAGTGAACTATCTGACAATAAAGGTGTGTCAAAATATTTATAGTTGTGAAGCAAATCAATGACCCCCCCTTATCATTAAAAATACTTTGATAATTAAAAATCATTAATTCTGGAAAGTCGCCAAAATGGTTGTTGTGTCATATAATTTTGTCGTTTATGATAACATTTTCATGTCGTTGTGATTACGGTTGTGTTGAAGTGCACTTTTAACTAATACAGATAAAAAATACACCAACTACAACTTAACAACTTATTTTAAAATTTTATTAATATGCCTCTGCTGACATTTATTTCGATAATTTTATTCTACTTCTACACTATAAACATGAGAATTAATATTATCTACTCGTTCTAAATTTAATTAGGCTTACTTATATTTGCGATTATTCAAAATAACTGCTTAAACTCTTTGAATGTTAATATTGGACCAATTTTGTCCAAAACTCAAACTTGTATCAGAACTTGATTCTCTTGTTCTGCCAACATATGTTGTGAATTTGTTCTATTGTAAAATGAAAGCATATAATTTTACAGTCAGAAATAATAGGTTAACTAGAGCGCATCATTTTCTACATACAACGTTGCAAACGCTCAGTCACAACCAATGCATACCAAAGTAAACATAGGTTATTATTTTCTTTGAAAAATTACGAGTAAAGTAACCATTATGGGAGATTTTTATTTTGTTACTTTCAAAATTTATAGTTACTTTTATCATATTTTTCTTTAAACAAAAAATTACCATATTCTCTACATAATTATTACAAATTTGAATTTGATGTTTTACCAATTTTTGTAATTAAATTTTAATAAAATATTAATGACTGATAATGATTTTTCAACGTAGTTAGGTAACTCAAGGTACCTCTAATCCTTGCAAGCGTGTCCATTTTTACACAAATTCGTTAAAACAAACGAAATATTCTTACCCGTGTATTCCAATTAATGTTGTTGTTCCTTCAGCTGAATAATAAAAGTGTAATCTGCTAACTTGCAAAAGCATTGTTATAGAAATTAAACCATGTGGTCTACATACGCTAATATATTGCTTTGATTTCATGAGTGGGTTATTAGCTATTAATAAATTAATGAAATTTTCTAGGAATTGAATTACCGCTATTAAAACTAACCGCTATTCGTCTAATTATTTTTATTTAGATAATTAACAATCTGTTGATAAAATAACAATTAACAAACTTAAATACATGTTGTAAAATTATTTACTAGTATAAACTGGGTGCCAACATCGTTGCAGTATCCGCACTATAACAAGAGCCAATACGATGGAGCCATTTTGGTGTACAAACGGACATCCCCAATCTGAACTTTAGCGATACTTGAATTTTTCCCTTTTACTGATAATCACACAAACATTCCATTAAATTGGTTTAAACAGTTACATTCCGAAAATTACCACATACGCATTGGCGTAGTTGGTAACGTGCTCGCCTCTCATCATGCGGTCTTGGGTTCGAATCCCATTCAGGCACGGCATATTTTCATGTGTTACAAAAAATCATTTCATCCTCCATTATATATAGTTACACTCCAACGTCGTCGTTTATGACCTTCGTAGTTGATGCGATGTTAAATAAATAAATTGAAAAAAAGAAAAACAATTTGTGTTTTGGTATGAATTGTAAACAATGGCCGCGACGTAGCGTTGTGGTAGCGCGTCAGCCTACAATGCGGATGTGTCGGGTTAAAATTATAATAATATAAATCCATCGTTCCAATTACATTACCCTCTATAGTCGTAATACCAAGCTGTTGATGCTACTATAAATAAACTAAAAAAATTGTAAATAATATTCTGCTCTAAAATATTACGAAGTGTTATAATGTTTATCTGCACAAGGTTGCACGCTTGCGAGTATGTATTACTTTTCATGCGTGTGCGTTAAGGAAACGTTTGAAGCCAACAGATACAACTGATGTACTCTAAGAGAGCGAGGCATAGTATTTTTTTAATAAATAGACGCTACAAAAGTCTCTGTTCTTATGGTTCCGACTATAGTTACTTTAGAACTGGTCTTTTGACAATCGGCACTTGAGAATTATCCGCGGATTACCTGGTATGTTACTAAAACAACTGCTGTATATATTTGCGTAACTTGGTTCATCTATTCGAGCTAGCAGTCCGGTCACTGGCTTTTCCAAAGAAAATTTCTTCCCCAGAGGTGTTTTAAACTTCGTTACTAAATAGTACTCTGTATTGCTCTAGTGTATTTTTATATTTTATTTGGGAAATTTTGCGTGTGATTTAGATTTTTCGTGTGTTGACTTAACTAGCATAAAGTGTTTTAGTATAAATTGTTAACAATGGCCGCCGTAGCGTTGTGGTAGCGCGCTAGCCTACAATGCGCAGGTCCCGGGTTCTACTCACAGCTAGAATCTAGAAATTATAACAAATCGTTCAAGTTTCTATATGCTTCCGTTTTTGTATGTGGAGACTTTGTGCTGATATAGGTCAGCGCCAAGCCACATTAGTATTAATAATAGTATGTGTCACAAATTTTAGTACGTTCAAATTTTTATTCTAAATAAAATTAACCCACACGGTTGGTCTAGCGGTAATGTAATTGCCGCGAGTCAGCTGTTTAAAATCTAGTTTTTGAGACGAATTTTCCGTGGTTCAACTCCTAGTAAAGATAGTTAATTTATGGATTTGAATACTAGACGGTGGTTACCTGTGTACTTTGATGTTTGGGGTTAACCATAATATTATCTCAGGAATGGTCGGCCCGAGTCCGTACCAAAACTACACCTCATTTACACATCATACATAATTTATCATTCTTATCTCATTAAATTCGACAGATTGCAACGTAAACAATTCGAGACTTAAAAAAATAATAATTCAAAATTTAAAACTTACTCCGCATTTTTCTTTGTGTAGCAAAAATTACTTGTTTTTTAAAAAAAAATTATTATCTAAGAAACTAACATTTATAATAATTAAAAAAAAGGTTATGAGTAAGCTACATTATGAGTAGGCCTATTGGTATTAGTATTATAAATTTTTTTTTATAAAAATAACGAAGTAAAATATTTTATTTATAAAAATAAACTATAATTACTCATTCAAAATTCTCTTCGTTTATTTAAGGTATTAAAAGGGTATCTGATATTAAATATTGAGGTAAAATGAAAACTGTTTATTAATGAAAGCGTTCAATAATAATTATTTTTATGAAACCTTTTATTGAAGATTATTAATGATCCTTTAATGTACTCGTGAATAATAGGCCACACCAATTCACTCACTTTGACCAAGTAGCTCACTCACTCGATTGACTGAATAATGCTTTTGGGTAAAGGGAATACAAATTGCCAATAGAAGACTGAATTCAAGGCTTAGGCTTTATCATTTATAATGTATCACCCATTTATACAGTAAGAATTTAAAACATTTTAGCAGCTTGTTGACAGTGTCATTTTAATATAATTATAAATTAAAAAATAATAATATTTTTTGCGTTAGCCTTTATCTCTTCCGTATTAGCGAATCGGTTTCACACTATTGGAACACGAAGGGATGGTACGCATCTTCTATATGGGAGCAGAAATCAAAACATTTATTGCATAGCATTCCTTACATACAATCATTCGTTGGAAAACATGCAAAAAATCAGAAAAAACCACTGGCAACAATTTGTAATAAACCACCAAAAAAAAGGTGTTAAGCTCGTCTAACTTAATCATCTGAAAACCTTTGATCTGATCACAAGGAACTCAAATACAAGCCGCAGTAAAAATAAAATCCGAATGATTAAGAAACTTACAGAATTCCTAAACCGTGAGAATATCTTTTATTAGAAAGTTTAAGAACCTACAGATACCGAGAACCTGCTTCATAATCTTTCAATTGATTCACACGAGGACAATTTTTGTTGCAAGAAAAGAAACAAATATTTTTTTGCAGATTCAACAAAATTATTGACAGAAAATTTTCATTAACTATTTCATATTACAGATGCAGTATTCCTGACGGTACATGATCAGAGAATTATACAAAAGAGATAAGTTAGATATTTTTTGGAATACTGCCAAATAATAATTTTCTTTAATGACTTCCTCATCTTTCCATGTAGGCATCCCATTTAGCTAGGAAGAAATTCCTGCAGGAAAGCGGTGACCTAATCTTTATGTAGAAACAAAAACTGAAAGACAGTAAATTCAAACATTAAAGTACAGCATCTGACCATTCGGAAAGAAAATATACATAAATAATAACTCTTCGCTTCTGAAACAAAAGAGAAACATTTTGAGTAACTCCACTACCGAATATTAGCTAATACTAATAGGTAATTGTTTGTGTAAGTAATTACATTCATAAAAATTCCACACCAATAATAAACAAAAATAATAAATTTAAAAAATAATGAACTTTAAAAAGTTAAAATATTTTAAGAGATTTTGTAAAAATGTATGCAACAAAAAATTCTGAAAAATCCAATATATGGAGACAGTGCACCTGAGTTTTTGCTCCTCGTTCGACAAACTTAGTCACCTCCAAAAAACAAATAATAACCACCTAGGTTTGTAAGCCACCAATGAAATGTCATACATTTCTGAAAGCTTGGTTTTAAGGCCAGTGTGGCGTTCATATTTACAAAAAGTAATTGTTGTCACCTGGCCAGGAAATGAGGTGTTTTAAACTCCTAAAAGAAAAATGATTTGAAAAACCCCATTTTATGAGCCATGGCGTGCCGCACGTTGTCATTGAAAAGATACAGTTGTAGGAACCACTCCTTTCTGAATGAACGTTTAAGTTATCTGATCTTATGCTCAAATCAGCTGTTGTATAACAAAACAAATTTCTAGTTAGCACTTGAAAACAAGTGTCAAAATACAGTTCGGTTCAAATGGTTGGTTACGAGACGTATCAAGTAATACTCATGTGTAGTGATTTATGGATATAGATTTTGTCTGTGAAACAAAATTTTCCAATTTTTCTGTTTAGTAACCATTAAAATTTAATTTTTGATCAATCCTCGTTACACACAAGTGAAATTTTATGTATTTCCTATAGATCATTTTTATAGATTAATATTTTTTATAACAGAATATTTTGAACCAATATTTTAATAATGCTTCAAAATAAATTCACATTAACAACGTTTCCAGAACATCATAAAAAATCAAATAGGAATTTCATGTTTGTTAGGTTTCTATCAATCATTCAACAATCCATCAAAACGGTACAATCGCTTATAGCTAACGGCACTGTACTTGTGTGTATACAAATATAATTCACATAGATCAAAAATTTTATTAATGAAGTGTTTGAAATACACTGAACTATTGAGTTACTATTCACATTACAGATACAAGTAATATAAAATAATGCAATAATAACTGGATTAAATAATATAAAAATACGAATATCGCCTTTTAGAAGTTTCAGTTACACTATTTAATTTTTAGATGTTTGTTATTAATCATGAAAGAGTAATTCAAAGAGTTAATAAAAGAGTATCCACTGATTTATTTTTAAGTATTTAATCCATCACTTATTTTAGAAACTAATATTTGTCTTGTAACCAGATTGAAGGAAACTACTAAGTTATATTGTGAATTACTTGGTTAAATCTTCCCTAATACTCCTATAATCTGAAAAAACAGCATTCAAAAATTATACCTTGTAATAGGACGACACAAATTTCTTAATGTATTTAAGTAATAATAAATCAACATCGTAGTTACTAGCGACTATTGTGTTTGAACGGACACTAAATGTATTTAAAGTTAATGTATTATGGATTTTTGTATTTAGGTTAACGTAACTGTATTTAAAGTTTTTTATAATTACCAGGAAACGAAAAAGGTAGCTTCTGGTTAGCTGTAGAGCGCGTTAAAAACTGAGGTGCCTAGAAGAAAACTAGTAGAACACTACCTGTATTACGGTTAAAAGAAGAATGTGACATATTATTCTTAATTGAAATTTTTCGATATTTTCCATTTTCTGAAAATATTTCTGTCTTTACAAAATGGCTCCAAAGAGTACTTTCTGGAATTAATTTTTATCTATATTGACTTACTTGTTTCTCATAATAAAATACCACAATTGTTATGACGAATGATTGTGAATAAATCCCATGAATAACTTGGAGAAGCAAATACTCCAATTAATCTTAATTTCGGTATAAAAAATAGGGGGTTTAGATTAAATGTTTATCAGTAGATAGATAGATTTATATGGATAAATCAATTGAATTATGTTTATGTACGGCCTAAGGAAGTCTCTGTTTCACAATTTCTTTAGTCGGTGGAGAGGATTTCCGGAAGTTCGTATAAATTAGAAGCAATAAAAAGTTTTATATCTACAAGACTTTCGGTAAATTTCTGATAGAAATATGTTATTGTGTCTCGTACTTTTGGAGTACGTTTAGGTCGTTGTGAAGTGTATCGTTTTTTACGTACCAGCGAGAGTCCTGTTTGAGTCTAAGAGATATTGACTGAAAAGACTGCCAACGAACAATATTGCTTACCTTTGCTGAAACATAAATTTAACTTTCATATATTTTAATTGTAGAGAAGATTTTTTTGTTAGTGGTAGTAAAGAACGGCGTGAAGTTAAACAATAAAGTTCTTTAGAATGACAAAAGAGGATCTCACATTTATTTTAGATTTGCAGTGACTATGAAAGTCCACCTCTCTAGAGTTAGACCTAAAAGTATGACTGTTTCAAATTGTGGAATGAGCGAGTTGTTAATATAAACTATAAGGACACGTTTCAGTCGAATAAAAGGTGTATGGGCAAATTTTTGGGGTTAATTTTAATTTAAGATTTCTGTAAGCATCGAGATTATCAACTAGATGTTTTCAGAGGACACCTGAAGCGTGTATAAAAGAAAACTAGCCTGATACCAGTATTATAGCTGTAGGCCTATCATCCGCAAACGTTGCTAGTGTATATTTTTGGTGGGCATATCAAAAAAAGTCTTCTACTTCTTTATCACTTCTTGAATTAAGCAGCTCGGCCTGTTCCGGAAACCATCTTTTTCTTGGGTGTCCAACACTCCTCTACCAGTGGGTTTGTTCTCGTAAGCTAAACGAAGCAAGCGGTCCTCTCTTATCCGTACCAAACGGCTGCATCATAAGCACGGCTGAGAGAACGAAAATTCAAAAGAGGTCAGTTCCTCTTATATAAGCTAATAATTTTCCCATTTCAGAAAGGTGGAGTGTTACATTATTTGCACTCAATCTGCTAGCTGTAGGGCTATAAAAATAGTTTTATTTCTTATCAAATGTTAAGCCAATTATATGATTAAAACATTTAAGAACACAGGAGGCAGAGGTGTAAAAGACACTAATCAGAGTTATCTCCTCTGAGAGTAATGAATTTCATCATTATACGTCCTGACCTTGTGGTGAATGAAGTGAAGGTGTCATTTGCAGGGTGGAAAGTAGATGCTTTCCCGAGGACCTGGAATGCCGATAAGCATACTTTTCTACTCAGTGAGGAAGGCAGGGTAAACAACCTCACTCCTCGTTTACTTAGTAAAGCCTCTAGAGATTCAAACCAGCCTTTTGGCTCCTGATCTAAAAAAAGGCTAATAATGCCTATTTCATCTAGTGTATCCGCATTACTTAGCCTATCCTTCCAGGTGCAGCCCTTCACCGCCATTAGAAACCTCATTTCCACCCCCTAGAACTTATTATTTTACAGTAGTATAAGTATAAAGAAAATTTGTTTAAAAATTCATTATTTTTATAGGTTAAAACCGTTTATCAAGCTGAAGATTTTTTCAAAATTTCATTACATTTACAAATTACAAGAAAATAAATGATGTTTTGAAGTAAACTATACTTTGAAGTAATACTGCAAAGAAATCTTATTTAATTGTTTGCATGTAGTGTATTCGTCGGTGTCTTAATCATCAATAAGGGAACTAATAGATACATCATAAATTGTGGACTGGAAGACATTCATTCCGCTGGGGACGCTTGCATAACACGGTTAAAATACATTTCAAACTCAAGTTGAATGCATTATCTTATTTGTAAGACATTCCATTCAAGTAGTAAATAGTAGAGTATTCTGCAAGTTGTATTGTTGGGAGAGTGACAGAGAGTGTCATAATGGAAGAGATAGAATAAGATAGAAATACTGATTGAAGAGACGTTAAGACTTCTCTGTCCTTGGTTGCCATTCAAGAGTATAGAGGTCTGATATCATGACAATGACAATAATATGATGGTCCGTACAAAAGACACATTGTCACAACTAAACTACTCTCGTGTCATATTAACTGCGACGTCTTGTCCTTGCTACAAGGTCGCTCATTTACCTAAATAACAATTAATATAATTATTAAACTGATTCAATACAACAGAAAATAGTGAATTAAAGAATATTTATAATAAATGAATCGTAAGAGTTAATAATTGTTCATTCATGAGAAATTACGACTGGAAATTAAAGATAATTTTACAAAATATTAAAGAAACTACTTAATTTAATAACAACTCATGAAAAACATCTTCCTAAAAATTAACATTTTAGAGACTAAATTTATATTAAATATTAGAATAATTGTTATACCAAATTAGCATTTCAACCGTTCAACCCGAGCAAGTACGAGTAAAATATACACAGTTCTAATTTTGATGGAGTGTAAAAAGTATTTCGCTTCAACTTAATTAATAAGTTATTAATTAAAAATTATTTATAACTCGAATGAATAAAAAAATATTTTATGTCAAAATGAAAACAGGACCAATCCAAAGGTCTGATTCCTGTCTAGAGCTTAAAAATTGTTACAAACTATAACTCACTTTAACAATCGTCCATTAGCTACTGCAGTCACTAATGACTTGACAGTTGATGCGAGTCAGATGAATCCGGTAAAAAATACATAATTCTTAAAATTGACATTTAATTACCTCAGTCATACATTTTACATTATACCTACATTAAAGAATATCCAGTAAATTACTCATTATTATAATGTCTGTCTCTCTTTTCGTCTTTTGTGTGACGTTGTATGTTTTGTTATTACGTATTCTTTTCTTGAATTGTTAAAAATTTAATGTGTAATTTTTAAACACCAATTTTATTAATTATCAATGCCATGGCATTTAAACATGAGGGTCCTGCTAATGAGTGGTGTTCCTCAAAAGTGGTAAAGCAATGTAAAACAGGCTACAAACATTACTGGTTGTACAAATCTACACAGTTGTAAATTTAATAAAATAAAGTGAAAAATATTAGAAGAATGAGTTTAATTATATAATTTAGTTTATTTACAGTCGCATCAACAACTTGATCTTTGTAACTGAAGGGATGGTGGGTTTGAACGTGAAATAATTTCACCGACCCTAACCGAGAATCGAAACAGGAATCTTCCGTTTTGCAGCTTAAGACGGTAACAGTTGGGTTACGTAAGCGGTCTTATTGATGTAGATATAATAAAATATTTAACACATTCTTTATAGTTCATGTGGTAGGTTTGGTAATCAAATACCTACAAACTAAAATTTTCATTTTCATTGTCAAAAAAGTTTTATTCATGACCTTCTGTATGAAATCCATATTTTTCACATAGAAAGTAATTAGATTAAAATATCATTTTAAAATTAACAAACAAAAATTAATAGTATCTAACAAATTGAGTTCATAAAAAAAATTTATTTTATATATGAATAGTTTTTGTTTCAAAAAATAAACTTTTGAAAATATATAAAAATTTATTTAAACTGTGAATTTTGGAAATCATTCATATTTAAAATAACATCTGATTTGATTAATTAGCTGTTTCAAATGTCAGCAGTCATTAAAACTGACTGCTACACATTTTTATAGTTGAAAACAAATAATAAAAAATATTTTATATTTTTGGCAAAGTCTATTCCCAAAAAGGATCTCCAGCTAATAAAGATATTTGTGATATACGAAGACAAATTTTTTTTAAAGAAACAAAATAAAAGGTGGTTTAGTTGATGAAAAATGTCAAGTTTGTAAGGAATTTTCAGATATGATAGACTTTCTCCTATTTGTCTAGTGATTTGTTTGCTTTCTTTATTTACATACACAAAAAAATTCTAAATTATGCATACTTAGATACGTCAATAAGTGATAATAGATTAATCTCTCTAATAGTATGTATTCAATTTGTCTGCAGACTAAAATATGAAAGTAAAAAAAGTGTCAAGTAGTTCCACTTATTTATATTGTACAGGAGAATTATATATTGTCAACACCTTTCTTTTATATATTATAAAGTGTTGTTTTGATACAGTTTCATTGACGACCTTAAGTTTATTGATTAAGTAGAAAATTAATTTACAGTGGCTAACAAGGTGTGGCCGACACTACATATTTTTATGAGATTATAAGGCGAGCCCTCTTTTATTAAAGGAAAGTATGATTAGATTTTGGTTGAAAATATAAAATTGAAAGAAGAAAGCTTCTCTTCTTTAGAGTGTGAGTGAGCTCTGTAGAGTACGTCAGCCTTGTGATCACGCAACCATATAATACACTTTTTCATTTCACTTTGTTATCGTTACTTTCTTAACCACTGCTTCATATTTTGACAGCGTGTAATAAAATATGTGTTACCAATCCGATGAACAAATAATTATTTGTGTTTTACCAATAGTAATTCTATTTTCTTTCAACAATGGTGTATAGAAACAATACACATTTATAATTTTGTCTTTAAATTCTACCTGAAACCGCTTCACTAAACTAATATCACAAAATATAATAGAGTTTATGCAGAACTTCTTTAAAGGATATTGATAACGGTTTACAGAATTTGTTAGTGAATCAAATTTATGTATTTAATTTAAATTATATGTCGTTTCTTTCATCATACGACTGTTGTATGAAACTATTATTTCTAGGTCAGACTACATGTAAATTAAAAATGGAAAAGAAAGATATTTAAAGCAATAGTATGCAATATAATGACTTATGGAGCTGAAAGTTGAGTGGTAAATAAAATAAATAGGGCTAAGGAAATGTAACCAAGATGGATTTCTAGAGACGAAGCTGCGGACTAGCAACAAAATACCGAGTTACCAATGAGGAAATACAAAGGAGAATGAGGGTATAAAGCGATGTTTTAGATTACATTGAGTAAAAGAGGTTTTTATTTTATGGTAATGTGAAAAGAACAGACGGAGGCAGGTGGGTAAGGAATTGGAGTCCAGTGTGAAGGTACAAGAGAGAGACAAATACCTGTAGTTCTTTACAGTTGAGATGGATGAGACCATGGAAAGAAGGAGACTTTAAAGGGAGGATTGGATGGATGGATCAGAACAAATGGAGGTAGAAGTTGAGAGGGGAAAGGCAGCGACAACCGTAGGATACTCCCAAAATATAGCATAATATAGGTTATAGGAAAATATAGAAAACTCTCTAAAGGCAAGCTGTTTCTATAACCAAAATTGTGAAAATATAAACGTAAACATCAACAGAACGACGAAGTGGTGGGAGTTAAGGATCTTAGAAAAAAAAGACATATCCTACACATTTCGTATGTCAGAGAGCAGCATCGGCAGCAACTGATGACAGTACTAGAAGCGTGGTTACTGTTGCGGCAAAAAGAAATGGGAATGATTTTTCACCGGAGTAATAGAAAGTAAAACGCCTCAAAAGGGTCAATGTTTTTATTTGTATCGATTGAAACACTTTTTCGGAAAAAAGAAGGAACTCTTAAACAAAGTTCTAATTTATAAGTAAAGTTACTCACACAGTAATTAGCGTCCAGTGTAATCAGTAAAAGTCTCAAATGTATGAATTAAAACAATTTGTTTAAAGAAGGATAAAAAGGATTAAATTCAAAAAAATAATTCCCGGACAACATTAAATTTCATTACAACTTTTGTTCAGGTTTTACACTCAAAGCTGAACTGGATTTTTGTCAAAGAAACCAATATCAATTATATTTATTTACAAACATTTAGTATATTTTCATTTGTAGTAAAATATTTTATGTTACTATTCTGCAAGGCGCAAGACTTGGTGTGTATCTGTCCAGTTTACATAGCATGGCTGTGTTACTCCTATAAAATCCAGGGCGGGATTTCCTAGTAACACAATAAATTCTATAGTTGTACTTTCAGCGCAACGGAGGTTAAGCTTTATTTTAGGGTCGATGCTTTGCCTTACTCGCTTGCAAGCTCATGGGATTATCTTTCAGGGTTTAGTTCCTTAAGTTCCACCGCCCACTTAACCTTTGCGATTCTCCGTGTATTCCAATTTCAAGATTGTTGCTTAGTTCGAGGATACATGAGTATATATTTTGAAAATTACGAGGTAGCCTACACCAACTTACTATAAATTATTTTATAAAAATAATATTGAAAATTTAAAAGTAAATGTTGAAACTCTTCTGAATTTTAAGATACTGAGATAATACATTATAATTACAGTTTTTTATGCAATTATTTGCTGCATATGAATACATTCTAAACTAAAATATGATTTATTTATCACAAACATTAAAAACAATTCGTTTATTTGTTATTTTAAGGTCATAGCAAGATTAAAGGTTATTAGTGACCACAAGAATGAAACTATAACAATTTTTACAAAAATTATTGGTACATAATATGGAATAACATATTAAACACCAAGGTGAAAAACAATTTTTAAACATGGACACAATAGGGTTTAAAGCATTAGAGTTTTTCATAATTCAAAACAAATTAAAACACACCAAGAACGAAAAAGACACTGAGGTTTTCGAGTTCATTAAAGTGATTAATTTATTTTAAAACGAAATTGTTTGAGACGTAGAAGTTGATTTGCTTAGGCACTGTGAGTATCATCGGAAAGTTTAAATTCAGATCTCAGATTTTATAAACCGTTGCATTCCATCAAATGTCTAATTGAAAAATTACAGTACAATAAGTTGAATTTTGGAGGATCTGTTTTAGATAAAAGATGACTGTTTTAAACGTGAGTGCCCTATGTGTTTCTTCGTGAGACTGACTTCACGCTTTTTTGTGTTTGTAAATGTTGGTTGTTTATCAAACATTTTGTCATGACTTGTAATTTCGTTGACGTACTATTCAACCACCTGTGTTCTAGAATGTGTAGTGATACATACTCGGATGTGAGCGTTGAATGATTTATTTTTAATTAAATTATATTTTAACCAAAACATTTAGTTAGTAAAAGTTCGTTCATAAATTATTTTTTTATCATATTTTATAATTGTTTAATTTAAAATCGATTTATATACTTTGAATGTTCATTGCTTAAAATGTTTGTATGCTAAGAAGAATAAACTTTTTAGTTGAATAGTGAAGTTGTGTTTTGTACAATAAGAACAACCGAAGGCAAAGGATTAATCAGTTCAAAGTATCAACGTTAATTATATTCATTTAATAATATACTAAGTATATTCAAGAATAATAAAATTATATTAGAGAAAGCCAGGTAACATAAGCCTGACTTACTCATTAATCAAACTATATCATATAAGTTTCAGATGAGTAGTAATATTTTTGTGATTTTAATAACCTCCAACGGTGGAATATCACAAATGTTTTTTAATTTTGTTTTGAGAAAATTTGTTACATTTTTTTCGGTGTAATATGGTAAAAATCTGTTGTGTAAAGTGTAGTGGCATGTTTGGTTAATTTGTCTGCTTGTTCATTTCCCTGGATTTCTTATGTTGTGATGGTGTAAAAACTAACATTACGTGTCTTCGGTCTTCATATTACAATTGTGAAAGAGTAAAGACGAGATCTCTAGGATGGGCTCATCAGAGTACTACCCATTAATACTTTCTTTAATCACCCGTAAAAAAAGTCTTCTTCTTTATTCACCTGATTAAAAACATTTTGTTGAAATATTCAAAGAATAATAAATTTTATATTACTATTTTAATTACTTATTGAAAGGAAAATTCTACTGAATAATTTGCTGAACAATAACTTACTTTGATTAAACATTTTTTGTTTCTTAATTGCATTTAAGAATAAATTAACAAGAATCAATATAAAGAAATTATGGCTTATTGTTTCATATTGCTTCTTTCTTATTAGATTTTCTTATTAAAAGACTTCAGGACGTTTATAATTTTCTATTTAACAAAGATTAAAAATCAGTCAGTAAAAATACCTTAATTAATTACTTAAATATCTTCTGTAATTTTTACTTTAAAATTACCACAAATTGAGAACGACTTAAAAAATTACTCAAAATGTTTACTACCCATACATTTATTACGTGATTGAACTATAAACTCTTAAGTAAATTAAATTATAGTGCAATTAAACAACAGCGTGTAAATATATATTCCTTTATAAAAGTAAAGTTCTTGTTCATAAAGAATTTCGTTAGTTAGACCTATAGCCTAAAATTCGAAAAATATACTGTTTTTAACCTCAATTAGTCAGTGTAAAATTTATTTTCCGTGTAAAAAGATGCTTTTTTTACGCGACTAATATTTGTTTTTAAACATTTTAAAGTCTAACATTGCTTAATCGTGTAATTTCTAAAAAAATGTATCAAAAATTAAACTTATGCGATAACATTTTTATTATTATTAAACGTAATTTTTTATCCTTAAATTGAACATTTATATTTTAAATCCTGCAAGACTGTTTATTTTTACAACCAATTAACAAAATAACTTCTAAGTTTGAAGCAATATTTTTTAGTTTAAAATTTTGATACAAGATTTTTGAAGTTGCTTTCCTCCGCATAAATAACCCGTTATGTCTGAAACCGCTGGAAATGTCAAGCACATGTCTTAGGAGAATAAATTGATACATCCATCTCAATTACTTTGAAAAAATATTATGAATATTAACTTAGGTTTTTCTTCTTTTTCTTCTTTTCATGGCATAGGCTACTTTGCCTGTCCCCCATCAAGATGTCTTTTTTATCAGAAAACCGTGTAAATAAAATAAACTATTCCCAGCGTTTTAGAGATCTTACCAACCTTCTTTTCTTCAGGTCTTTATTCCAGAACCCGTTTTGGAATTATATCTCCTGCATTCTTTGAAGATGCTTCGTTTAGTTATTGCGATAGTAGCAGTTTCTTCTTTGCACTTTAAGTCTTCAGCTCTTTTGTTATATTCCAATAAAGCATTCTGACATTTAATTACGTAGGCCGCCAAATTGGTATTGATGGAGCTTGATGTTGACAAAGAACACATCGTTTCCAAAGTTACAGGAAATGTTAATAATAGGACACTTTATATGAGGGACCTTTCCTATTTTTTCCTGAACAATAAAAATATTATATTAACATTTTTGAAATTCAGTTATTTCCCGATGGCTAACAATTTAAATTTTATGAACTCTGTGTTTTATGGTGGATTTATGATAGAAGTTATAATTTTAAGGAGTTTCTATTCTGTTGTATTTTACCTCAAATCAGGAACTACAGCCACTAAGAAATATTTTATTTATTTTTTGCTACAGTTTATAAAGTTTTTTAAGTAAGATTTATTTGCCTAAATAAATAACTACCAACTCTAACTTTTGAGTTGTTTCTGATTATCGAAATTTCCATTTTGAATAGATGTAGCTCCTAAACAGTGGAGTTTGGGGAAAACGTGAGTAAACTGAAGTGCCTAACGGTAGGTATTATAGATTCTGTCAAAATCCACGATAAAGATAAATTATGGGGTGCTATTTAAAAATATAAAGTTCTCTACCATTTTGAAAAATTTTCTGATGTTTGGAAATGCTAAGAATATATTTTTAATGCAGGAACACGTTTCCCATGTAATTGTTTTGTAACTTTTACAGTTTTTGGAATTCCAATGGCGATCACTAAAAACAACACTAACTGTACCGATTTATCTTTCTTTTTTCTGTTTTAAAGCGCTCATTATTAACAGGACTGCTGAACCTTTATTCGGGTGTACTACATAAATACAATAAATGATGTGACCATATAAGTATAATTTTATTTGGACACTTGGAATACAGAGGGATGATTTCTAACAGTAGTTTGGCAACGTTGCAGAAATTGGAAAATTATTGGTTTTTCGTATCCCTTACATACTACATACTATATATCCCTTACATACACTTCATCATTACAATAAATCTTATCAAAATTTATAATTTTTTCACGTACAGGTTGATTTACGTGTTCATAGTGTATTACCGTTTAAGACTGTTTATCATAAGTACGATTTTATAAAGGCACGCTTTTTTCTATTCATAATCTATTTACAAGGATTATACACACTCTAACAATCACGGTAAATATAATAACAAAATATAAACTGTACATAAAACGTATAGATTTTAGAAAAAACAATCTCACATTATTTCACCTACAATATCGTAAAAAGTAATCTATTGATATTTTTATTTTAGAATGATTTATCAGTAAAATATCTAAGTCCTGCTTTTTAGGTACTGAATGACCGACAAATAATATGAAAAATGAACGTTACAGTAATTTACAAAATAAATCCAAATAAGCCACCGCTTAAGTTGGCGTTAGCCTTTATGTAGAGTTTTATCTACCACAACAGAGTTTTTCACTGCCACTAGGTTTATTAGCAGAAATTATTTTCATCTTTATTTAAAAACAATTGTAAATTAATGCAACCAGCAGTATTTATGTTAATGTAATGTATAATTCTTGTTTTTGTCTTGACTAAGGAAATCTCTCAGTGGCTAACCCTTTTCGGTGTTTATATGGTATCCTTATTCTAGCATTCCTTAATCTCCTTTGCGGATTCTGTGGTAGCTGTGGTTGTGACAATGCTTGTATTTCTGGATTTGTATGGTTAATTAATTTTAAGTGAAATCGAGTGTATACTTTTTCATTAGTCTTGTATAATGTGTCTCAATTTATGATTGAATTTCGTACTTAGTAGGGACCACAAAATTATTTTTATTACTTTAATTATGCTATTTACAACTGTGTATACATATAACTAGTAAGTTTCAAGATTTTGCTGTGTGATGTTGGATGAAAATAAGACGTGAATGACTAAAGGGAGAACAGCACTCAGTAGTAAGACTCCCACGGGAAATTTTGCATTTTTTACAAGAATTTTTTATAATGTCTCTACTCCATCTTTTACGGAGCCTGCGTGGGGGATATGGCATGTAGAGGTTTTTTTAGAGTTGGGTCTAGTTTTCAGAAAATTTTCTTTTAAAACGTCTGTTAGATTTATAAATAATACCGTTAACACATAATACGTGTAAGGAGTTATGTATCGTTTCGTTAGTTACGTACCAGGGTGCATCTGAAATAATCGGTATACACTTAGATTGCGTTGTAATTTAATGAATACTGAAGGCTTAGTGGAGCCAAGAACCTGACATTCGTGAATTTAAATAGGATTACACGCATGGTTAATTGTAAAAATTGTCTTACAAAGCTTGACTCCTGTTTACTTTTATTTTCTTGAATGATATAAGGACGTGAAATGAGATTTGAATAAATATAGAAAATTGATTCAAGTTAAAAAAACCGTCAAGTATTCCATCTTACTAGACAAGATTATGAACACGGCTAAAGTTAGGCTATTTTCACAATCACGTGTCACTCATTAATATAAATGCAATGCAACTAAACATTATTCTTTATGCTGAATGAATCCTTGACAACTTTGAACTCTTAAGTCGGAGCTGTTTCTAGCTTAGACCATTAGGGTATCAACGATATTTGAGTAACGAAAAAATTACTTCAATACTTCAACTTGTGTCGAAAAATTCTTTAACTATTGTAAATTTTCATACGGACATTTGGATAGTTGCAAAAAATATCATTCAAATGCAATAGACTTTTTCTTAAAATCTCAAGTGTAGTTCCATTTTATGCAGTATTTCATAACGATTTGTAAATAGTACAACTTGTAAAAGATGTTGCCAAAAATACGTACGTTCAGCTATTTTAAATAATTTTATAGGCACCAAACTTATTTAAAATTTATCAGTGATGCAGTTTCAAATTTTACTATGACTTCGGAAATCATAAAATACAGTTTACGTTTAACACAATCTATTACATATCTTCATTTAATATTTATTCTAAATTCATGAAAAAGAAATTTATCATTTTAACATCTTAATGAAAACCTTTGAAAGTCTAGCCAATGTTTCAATGGAAGCCACTCCACATTATTAATAACTGTTGTATTAATAACTGTAATTAATAACCTAACTCCACATCAAATAAAGTGAATAAATAATAGAGGTTGGGCTAGTGTACAGTTCTAGATATAGGCTAAGATTAATAAACAAAACATCGTAAATTGTGTACACTTTTAATATAAAATATATATAATATTTTATCTAAAACAAAAATGCACGTTCAGTTTTATTTTTCAGTGCATATGTTTATCACACCTTCAGTGTCAATTAAGTACATAGTATACGGTAGTGAAAGGTTCAAATTCGTTCAAATAAACATAATTAGCAACACTGTAAAATAACAGTTAGACATGTTAATTGAGACTTCTCTGTTATTAGTAAAAAAATCCTCAGTACATAAAATATGTGTCACCAAGTTAGTAAAACATTGAGTCCCAACGTGTTCGTAAACCTTATAAAAGTTAAGCAAGCTAACATACGAGTACATACCTACATTTTTTATTATTTACGCATAACGTTAAGTAAAATATGCAATCACTATATTAAAAAAGAGCTGTTTAAATGTATACTAGTAATATGTATTCAATGCAGGTGTATTTTCAACTTTCATTATCTACTCTCATCTGAAATTATAATTCCTAACTCATAATATTGAATTGATGTGAAAACTAAAAAATTAGGGTGTATCATATTAAAAACAACTAGCATGCACTATCCTGTGGCATTCTTTACAATTGTAACTGTTTTAATAGTGTTTTAAAAAATATAGATAAAAATACAATTACAAAAAACACCTGTTAAATACCTACGTGGATGCTAATAAACATCAACATAGCTTAAATATTTGCCTATTCATTGTGGCTAAACATGAAGAATAGAATGTAAATTTTCTAAAAACTGTATTTACTGTATTTTTTAAATCAGGTAATAACGGTGAATAAATCTTTAAAGCAATAGTATATTATGTTACTGTAGTAATAAGAAGTGTAACACCTTGTAAGGCGATAGCTACAGACACGCAATGATATACATTGATAGACAGCTAATATGTTTCCCATTGTGCTGGTTGATGGGTGTGGTTTATTACCTGCCGGAACGGACTGTCAGTTGTGTTAATATTGTTGTTTTCCAAAAGGGGTAGAATTCTAGTGTGTTTGCTGAGTTTTCTGGATGATTCTTTGGGATAGTCGTGTATTTATTTATTTGAAAAATTATAAGAAAGATTGTAATTATAACAGGAGCAGAGTAGTTTATATGTATTGTTACAATTGTTGGTTTGTAAGTAAGAATTTATTAGTTATACAAGTAATAAATTATTGTAATTAAATATTATTGGTTAATAAATACTTGTTATTGGTTTAACGAGAAGTTTCGTTTTTTAGTAAAAATCAGATTCCTAAATAACTTGGAATAGACTTGAAATATTCATGGAGAACGGTTTTGAGTGGTATTTGATTTAAAGACAAATTAGAGGTTGGTCATCAGTGAGTGGAATGATTTAGTAAAAACTTTCTATCACCTCTTTTGGGAAGAACGATAAAGTTAACTCATGACCTTTTCATTAGTTTGGTTGAGTTACAAACCACGCTAAAAAGCGATCATAAATGAACATTTACTCGCCTATGTTTACGTAGTTAATCTTATCGAAGTTCAAGGAATCTTTTATTTTCGTAACGAAATACGTATAAATGAATAAAATGTAAAACGAATTTTGAATGGTTTTGGAAAGCTTTCCTAATTTCTTCAATCCTTCGTGTACCCTCAATTTTGAAATAGGTTAAATGAGCAGTTACATTCCATGGTAACGCCATGGACAAGAATTGTGTGACCATTTTGACTTTCGAGCTGACCAGTTGTGTTTGTTAAGGTCTAGTGTTTTTTTGTTTGTTCACTACTTTTATTTGTTTGTATATTACAAAAGGTTAATTAAATCGAACTATGTAAGTGTACAGATAACATTTTTGTATTTCTCATTATTAATTGTTTGGTGCATGATGATTAATTTTAAATAATTTTTAAATAATTTGTCATAACCTAAAATCGTTCATTCAAGTTCATTGTTGTTACATCGCGAGTCACATTCATTCAGTGATTGGTGGTTCTTTTTTGAGTTGTATTGAGAACGACAGCTATCATTAACAACTCTATTTGGGACTGGGTCGAGTGCACTCTTGTGCCTCGCCGTGCATCATGTCCAACCATTTAATTGTACCAAGTACCACACAGAACCAAGATATCTCTGTTAATAATTCCAAATTTACAATGTCTAATAATGTTAATATGTCAAAAAATACAAAAAGTTACGCTAACGTCACTCAGCAGGAATATGTACCGACTAAAGAACACGCCATTATTCTTGATTCAATAGAAGGGATCCCATTAAAAACTTATGTCCAAACCGTCGGGAAAGTAATTAACCCTGTCAACATTCGGTTTGTCTCAAGAATTTCACGAAATCGCGTCTGCATGTATCTTGCAAGCAAAGAAATAGCCAACAAATTAACGGATGAAAAAACAAAATTTATTATAGGAAATAAGGAACTTGAAGTTAGACCATTACTAACTAAATTCAAGCGAGTAATAATATCAAATGTTTGTCCGATAATACCTAATAGTATTCTATTAAATGTACTCCTTAATCGAAACATCCGAGTAGGATCATCAATTACTTCGCTTCGCGCGGGCTACTCTGAACCAGGGCTTACACACATACTTAGCTTCCGTCGTCAAGTCTATATTCATCCTGATGACATTCAGAATCTCCCAGATTCGATGAAAATCGATTATGACGAAACAAGCTACTGGTTATATTTCTCAACTGAT
The DNA here is from genome assembly GCA_035578175.1 of Catonia carolina. NCBI lineage: Eukaryota > Metazoa > Arthropoda > Insecta > Hemiptera > Achilidae > Catonia > Catonia carolina. The sequence continues at coordinate 49,264,815 of JAQMRL010000001.1, forward strand.
TCAGTTTCTTGCTTCATATGTAAGCAAGCTGGACATATCGCAAGAAACTGCAAAGAAAACGACTCACCCTCTACTGTTATAAACGAAGCGAACAACGAAAGTATCGATCATAAATTGGATAATGTTAAGTCAAATGAAATTGACCTTCCACTTCCTTCTCCTCAAGCTGCTTCTCCTGATCGTGTTATTCCAAAGGAAGCTGTTACTATGATTTCTGATGAAGAGTTTCCTCAACTAAAAGCACCTTCTAATCCAGTTCCTTCGACGTTAAAGCGCCCGCTGTCCATGTCTGATGGTTCTGAGACCGTAACATCTACGGAACATCCAACGGAGGCTTGTATACCTACTCCTCCAGAGATACCCCGTCTCAAACCTGATAAAAGGAAGAAATTGAAAACCGATAACCCATCAGAGAAAACGAAGACCATTGATGAAAAACTTGGCTCAATTCGTGATATCTTGTCCTCCTCTGATACACAGTATCCTCTGGATTACGTACAACTAAAAAGTCTATTGGAAAATTCACAGTATATTCGTTCTGTTAGTGACATCATAACTGACTATACTTCCGATCTTCAAGGTCTTAGGAAACTGTTAGATGATGCTTACCCTGCTCTTTCAGACAGAGGTATGAAACGGCGATTCAGCACTCTCAAAAAAAGAATATTTCCTGATCGTGTATCTACGGCTGACCTAACTCTTTCGGACTGCAGTACTGATGAATGAGAATGTGAGTAATTGTTCCATACTTCAATGGAATATGAACAGTTTTAGGTCTCAGAAAGAAGCTTTGCAGCTGCTAGTTGGTAAGCATAGGCCGTCTGTCATCTGTATTCAAGAAATTAATTTTAAAAACTCCTCTCACGACAATTTACAAAATTATTCAGTATTTTTTAAAAACCGAAATTTTTCAGACCATGCAAGTGGCGGTGTAGCAATATTCGTGTCAGATTGCTGCCCTGCTAAAGAAATAAAGCTTATAAGTTGTCTCGAGGTAACGGCAGTCTCTGTTACGCTGCCAAGCGGATTACTTACTATTTGTAATCTTTATATTCCCAACCAAACTGGGTTCTCTGTACACAACCTCAACGCTTTATTGAGTCAACTTCCACGACCTTTTGTTTTTCTTGGAGATTTCAATAGTCATAATGTTGTGTGGGGATCCCATGAAACGAATTTACGAGGACGAATTATTGAAAACCTCTTAACTAATCCTGAACTTGTCCTCTTGAACAACGGTGCCCCTACACATTTCAATAGCTCTTCTAGGACTTTTAGTACAATTGATTTATCCATTTGCTCTGCTAATATATCTCACAAGTTTGAGTGGTCCACGGAGGATGACTTGTACGGCAGTGATCATTTTCCGATTACAATTAACCTGTTTCGATGCACTCCGGTCGACAACGAAAATTACGTAAGAAAATGGAAATTCCAGTTAGCAAATTTAGATCTCTTTCGTGAAATGGTGTCTTTTGGAATCGGCTACATAAATTCTTCACAAACGTCGAACACCTTCTCGATTGATGAAAAAGTATCCAGCCTGAACGCAATAATACTTAAAGCAGCTGAAAGTGCAATTCCGAAAACTATTGGTGTACCTAACAAGCCTTCTGTGCCTTGGTGGAATAATGATTGCAAGACCGCGCTTCAAAACTCTAAGAATGCTCTTTCTCATTACAAGCGCCACCCTACGACCGCTAACTTCATTATATTTAAACAACTAAGGGCTAAAGCACGTTTTATATTCAAAAATAGCAAAAAACAATCGTGGATTCATTTTATTTCGGGACTCTCGTCCTCCGCTACCATATCTGACTTATGGAGTAAGATTAGAAGAATTAATCGATGTCCAAAAATGTGTCTTTATCCTCGCTCGCTATTGCATAACAATCAGAATATAACTAATTCACAAGAAATTGCCAACATATTTGCTACGTCCTTTGCAAATTGTTCAAGTGATCGGAATTATACTCCTGAATTTTTACATCACAAATTGTCTTCAAACATTACTATCCCTCGGATCTTGTCTAATACTACTACCTCTGATTACTTCCTTAATACGCCAATTCAGGTTTCAGAAGTGGAAGGACACCTGTCTAAATTAAAAAATTCTGCTGCAGGTCCTGATAATGTACATAATTTCTTTTTAAAACATCTTCCGGGAGTAGCAATTAAATACATTACTGATCTTTTTAATGAAATTCTTGCGGAAAAGTCATTTCCGGCCATTTGGAGAGAAGCGATAGTTGTTCCTATTCATAAGCCCAAAAAAGATCGTAGCAAAGCGGAGAACTATCGTCCCATTGCCTTGACCTCCACGATGTGCAAGCTTATGGAAAAGGTTGTTAACACCCGAATTTTATAGCATCTTGATAAAATTAATTTCTTCTCGCCTTGGCAAAGTGGCTTTCGCAAACATCGATCAACACTTGATGCACTCACGTACATGGAAACGAACGTGTGTAACGCCTTTGTGAAAAACCATCACCTTGTTGCTGTGTGTTTAGACATTGAGAAGGCATACGATATGGTGTGGAAAGACCGAACTATCAAAATTTTATATGATGCTGGTGTCACTGGTCCAATATTAAATTTTGTAGCTAACTTCCTACAACATCGAACAATCCGCGTAAAGGTTAGAGATTCGCACTCCTTTGCTGTTCCGATACAAAATGGTGTACCTCAGGGATCAGTTTTGAGTGTAACGTTGTTTCTAGTCGCTATTAATGAAGCTATGTCCGTTGTCACCTCTCCAGTAAAAATCTTTGCCTTCGCCGACGATATCACTATTGTTTGTAGGGGGAAAAATTTGAAGACCACGCAAGAACTTCTGCAAGAATCCCTTACTAAATTGTATAATTGGTCAGAAAAATCCGGATTTAAATTTTCTGGCAATAAGTCTCAGTTCATAACTTTCTCAAGAAATAAATTCAACTTACCACATATTCACCTTCATCTTGGACAACATGAATTGCAGCAAGTTCGTCAACTGAAAATTCTTGGTCTTCTATTTGACGATAAACTTTCCTGGAAGAACCACATCTCCAATCTCAAAAAGAAATGTCAAGCTAGAATGAATATTATTAAATCCATCTCTTCTAGTAAATGGGGCGTCGACAAAAACGTTATCTTGTCAACATATAAAGCATTAATTCGTGCAAAACTTGATTATGGATCTATCATTTATGCTTCAGCAAGGAAACATATCTTAGACACCCTAAACTCTATTCACTCATCTAATTTACGAATGGCGCTAGGAGCTTTCATTACAAGCCCTGTTCTAAGCGTGCTAGCTGAGTCTGGAGAATACCCGTTGGATATCAGGAGAATGAAACTTTTGTTTGCTTATGCGCTGCATGTCTCTGCAGCTCCAGACAATCCTTGTTACCAAGCTATATTTCACAACAGCTGTTCCGGTTTTTATCCATCCAACGCATCGTGTCCATTGCCTCTCGGAGAACACCTTAAAGTTTCTTTGTCACAAATTTCAAGTAAGTTGCCGCCGGTATTTTCAAGAATACATTCTAAAATTCCTCCTTGGCTATCAGTGACACCAAACATTGATACATCACTTTCAGCCCTCTGTAAGTCATCGACTCGTCCTAATATTTTCAAAACCTACTTTAATGAACTCAGCAATAAATTTTCACAGTATAATATGATATACACTGATGGATCTAGGTCGGCAGAAGGATGTGCATGTGCTGTTGTCTTCCCTTCCGAGACTGTACAAGTTAAACTTAATGATGTGTGTTCGTCTTTCTTCTGCAAAGTGTATGCGATACTCCGTACTCTCGAAAAATTGAAACATTTCATTCCTTCTAAATATGTCATTTTCACCGATTCATTGTCTGTTCTGCAAGCAATGGGAAATGTTCAGTGTCACGTACCAATAATTCAAAAAATCCTAGAGCTAATTTCTGAGTTGACTGCAAACAATTTTGAAATAGTGTTTACCTGGATCCCGTCTCATGTAGGGATTCCAGGCAACGAAAAAGCTGATCTTGCGGCTAAAAGTGCTGTTCACTTACAAGAACATTTCCATCCGGTCTCTCATTTTGACCTAAAGGCACACGTCAACAAAAATTTATTTGATTTCTGGAACAATAAGTGGACCGAGATACCACCTACAAAACTCCACGTGGTAAGAAAAACGTTACAAGAATTTCCTCTACCCGAATTCCACAATCGCAGGGAACAGGTTGTCATCTGCCGATTGCGGATTGGGCACTCACTTATATCACACCACCACCTGCTCACAAAATCTACGCCGACAGTGTGCCCTTTCTGCGATGCAAAAGCAACGGTTTCACATATCGTTTCAGAATGTCGAGAACTTCAAAGTGCCCGTACTCTTAATGGTGTTTCTGCAATATTTCAAGACAATGTTAGGTCTAAAGATAGTTGTGACAAAGTTTTAAAATTCCTACGTTATGTTAATCTTGAAGACAGAATCTAATAAGCCTACTAATTTACTTTTTCTTATGTTTTAATTTTTGAAATTGTTTTTATTTTTATTGTTATTTGTATAATTTCTATTGTGGTCGCTAATAACCATTAGCAGTTGATGCGACCTTTATAAATAAATAAATAAAAAAAAAAAAAAAAAAGAATTGTGTAATCGTTGATACAAATGACTTCAGACAATCAGAAGTTTATGCAAAGGAATTAAATAATTATCATGTCAAAGTGTACCTAATTGAAATTTTACTCTATTCAAACAGCTCTGATTTTTCATATTAGTCGTAGATACTTTTATTGGAATGGTTGGATCATTTCTAAATTTTATACAAATACCATGACAAATATTTTTAAACAGTAACTTTAATCTGATTTACCATTACTATAAAGGTTGAATTTAATACTCAGTGAAAACTGCGACTCCTTTCCAAAAAGCAAAAATAGAAATTTTAGTTTAAGTTATTTTTATGAGAACCACTTCAAATTACAACTGCTTGATTATTCTGCTGATTGAACCGAATCCACGTTTTAGATTATTATTTTTTAATTTCTTTCAAATCTTGTATAATATAAATGCAAAACTTCTACGTGTTATCGTTATTATCTATAATATTATTATTTTTATTTCCTTTGTATGGTTTTGTTAAATTGTTTCAGTACTTATGCTTTCAATTTTTAGACTTAGTTCTAAAAGTGTAAATGTTTTATTTTCGATTTACAGACTAAATTTTAATTTTTAAATTAAGTTCTATTTGAGGAGTATCAATTGACTCTTTATCTTTAAAGCCATTTCAGTACCAAAATAATATTAGTACCAAATAATTTTATGTATGTTGATAGTGTGATTGATAGTCTCAAATTATTAACAAAAAAGTTGATTACGTTTGGTCTAAACATGTTTCTTTCATGACAATCGTCTGCCTTGACAGATTACTAGGTATATCAAGTCTTCAGAATGTTGGATGATTCATTACAAGCTGCTGCTGCCGGATATAATTTTTTTCTCAGCGTGAAGGATTAAATATTGTTCTATCCTCTTATAAAAATTTATTTATTAACCGAAAGTTTCTCCAGTAGGGATTGCCACTTTTTTAATATCAATTTTACGTTTAATTATAAATATATTTTTATGCGTGGGTTCAATAGATGGTTTAGTGGAAAAGGTGGTTTATAAATCATAACCCAGAATGTGATTACTACTAATAATTTTAATTGGAAATATATTGATTGACGTACCCTGTTAAATATACATAAAAGAGACAATAAAATAAAATAAAAATACGTGTACACATTTACAATTGCAATGATTTATAAATACCTGAAGGTTTTTTCTATCTTGCGTTACTTGATGTCGTATGGTGGAGTTGTGAACCGATCGCCTTTAGAGAATGTCTTGACCAGGATATCTCGACTGGCCGGAAGTCGCTAGCTGTCCGGAGGGCACAAATCAAGATCTTTTGTAGCTGGTGGATGCCGGAACAGGTCCTGTAAAGCAAAAGACACCATTCAAGTTAATTTACGTTAACCTTCTGAGAATTATATTTTTACTAAATTAGACGTGTCTCAATAATTGAAGTAAATCAAAAATATTTTCAATAATGTGACTAAATGTAGATGCGTGTTAACATAGTAGTGTTTTGTAATGTAGTACGCCTATATCTATTTTGATGGGTTCATGCAAATTATGAGTTTTTCATCAAGTACACAACTACATTATATGTAGTAATCGATTAGAAGTTCAGTGGTTTAAAAACACTGTAAAATATCAACATCTACTTCTCAATTTTCGGAACGTTATAAAGTTGTAATTTTATTTAAAGATAATTTTTCAGTTTTATTTGTTTACACATTTCAAAGTATCTTTTATTCTAGGGTAGGCTACGTTAAGCTACTTGTAGCTATTATTTTCAAAATATATTAGTGTACAACGTTGCAGTGTTGCACGTGGGAAAGTTTGCCAGGTGGTCTCTACAGGAATAGGTGCTGTATTATTTTATCAAAAACAAGCCGTAAGCAGTATCAGCTCGTAAATTAGAGAGCTGAATACTTTTTCTTTCCCAATGATCCGCCTTTAACCACATTTTTAGTTATACTATTTGTTCAGTGAGTTTGTTATTGATTTTTTCTTATTTTCCATTTTTATAAAAGTTTGTAATATTGAACGTAAACCCCGGGAAATTTATCTAGGGTATTAAAAAATGGATACGAAATACACAACAATTTCAACATCTATGTTATTTGGAAAATCTGTTGAACTCGTAAAATAACTTGGTATTTTGATACTCTGTAACTTTCATTGTCTGTCATGGTGAGTGTGCAACTTTATACATAGACAATCAACCTATCGCAAAAACAGATACCGTCTGGCTTGTACCTCGGTTTTCCTTTTGATAGGAGACTGACTTGGAGCACACATACCAAACAAAAACGTTTATTCTTAAATTCCCCACTTAAACTTCTATATTTTATACCTTATAAACTATCAGAATACCAGTGGCAAAAAAATTATGCACGTATTTTATTTTCTAAACCTAGCCGCATGAATTTATTGTTCCCAAATTTACGGTTCAGCCAAACAAAACGGATTTCGTAATTCCACTCAAAAAGATTAAGCCTCATAAAACAAGCACCTTTTACGTTAGTAACAAATTCTTACTCACAGATTTTTAAATAACGTTAGTCCAATTTCCACCGAACAATGTAGAAATGCTTTCATAACAAGTCACAAGAAGACAATTACCTACTTGTAAATTCAAAATTCCATCTCACAGCTACCTTAAAATCCTGCAAGGTGCCTAAAAGGACGCTGGAGAAGAGACCTACAGATTTAATAAAATAAATTTGATTAAAAATATAGAAGATTACTCATAACTTTATTCTTGGTGAGACACCAATGGGGGCCCTACCCGCGTCTTGCCTCTCACATCATTTTAACACAATCATCATCAATCACATTTATTAGTTGTATAATTTTTACAGTCATATATAAAGCATTAGAGAGAAAAAAATTGATGTGCTGAATTTGCGTAGTTTAATACAATAAGCTTCTTCACTATAATTATTAGCATACGATCAGTAATATAGGTATATTCTACTGAAAGCCATGTCTATGTGTTAATAACTACGGGTTTTAGAGAAAATTTACAAACTTCGTTTTCGGAGTTTACAGTGCATGAGATAAACTCCTATTTAAGAAACCAGCAGGGGTGGACCTACGCTGTTTTTATATCAAACGGCTTTTCACTAAACGTTATATAATTGAATAATATTTCTTAACAGACTCATAAACGAAAATTTACATTATTTTTTTTACTAAAATTACAAACTGTTTATTCGATCAAAGTTGTCGGTTACATATCGATGAAGTACGTATATAATTATTTATTATAATGTTTTTAGCTGTTACTAGAAGCGTTTAGTAAATTTTTTACTTTCCTATTGGAATCTGTAAAAAGCTGACAACGACACCATTTATTCGCTGTGTTTTTCTGAATTTTTGCATGATTAGACAAGAATTTAAATACGAACCCCAATGTTCACCAAGTTCATTCATGGCTGACAGCTCCTCACAGTACAAAGACGCTTGGCCAATCTGTAACAACTCAAAGCAAGGTTTTCCAGCTGGCTTACTTGGCTGGTTCAAGACTGTGCGGTTATTTAAAATGATTTTCTCACAGAATATATTCCGGTTAGCAAGCTGCTAAATTTATTTCGGTTAGCAAGCTAACCGGAATAAGTTCAAAGTTTTCTTCATAATTTTCTACATTCTGCGTTTAGAAATTCGAAAAGAATTCTCGAATTTCCGGTTAACGCACAAAGACGTAGAAAATTAACAGTTTCTTATAACCCGTATTTTGAAGATTTACTGCACAAATGTCCTTCTTAATAACTTTGCGGCTTCCATGAATACAAATTTGCGCTGTTTTACGGACGTTTTCTTTGTTTTGAATGGAATCATATTGTTTAAATAAATTTTAACTACAATGGTATTATCAGCACTTGTAATATTTACAATTCAAATTGTACTGCAACACCTCTTGAGGCTAGCAATGCGCCCGTGCGTAGCAAGAGCCCAATTTCTGGCTATTTGAAGTTCGCTTTGTCCTTCGAGCAACAAAAACAAAAGCAATTATTAACAAAAACAATTCGAGAACAAAAACGAAATAATTATTTTAAAAATTATAAAAACTTGTATATTATTTTGCCTTTTGACACATCTGTCTTTCTTTTATTTATCAATATTTATCTACAGGTATAGAGCCTAATATGTTTTTTAAATAACAATATTAATATATGTTCACAATATTAATTATCGTGTAAAGGTATTTCTCAGTAGAGATATAATTGTATACAAAATAAACACTGTCCACAGGATAATATTTATTACAAATTTTATAATGATACAAAATTTTGAATAAACAAAGGTAGTAATATAAGTTACTAAACAAAGTAAATCTCTCGGGTCCCTCCGTTTTAAGTTCACTTATTTTACCACTACTCCTCTTTGAATTGACTTCCAGGTAATTTTCTAGCGATTCGAGCAGTTTTTCGTATGTTACAGTAAAAATTTGAAAATTATGTAAATATAAAGAGGTCTTTGTGAATGCGGATTGATTTTCGTGTACCAGGACGCAACTGTTTGAGCTTAGAGGACATTGACTGAAAACGCTGAATAATTTAACACTACGTTGACCAGACTATTTCACAAATACGCTATAAAAACGGCAGATTTGCCAGACGGTGCAGTACCTTGTGATTCTTAAGAAGAAATTACTTTTTAGGTACACCTTTCACCAAGAAGTAGATATGTGAAGATAAAATTTTATATCTACAGATATAACCGCACCACTGAATTTTTGAAAAAACCTACTTTATTCTTAGTAACGTGAAAATAAGTGTTTTCATCTACACTGATTTACCATTCACTGTCTGCATTAACCAAGGTGCATAATAGTTGGCCGTAAAATGGACCCACACAGATTTCTTTCACGGTTTTATGGCGTTCGGGTTCTTTGAAATGTATTATAAAAGACGTCTCTTTAAATTTACATTAAAATAAAAGTCCCTATAATTTATTTTTAGAGGCACTGGTTTATAAAGGAAATAATGCCACCTTCAAAGCAATACCAATATTTTATAAAACAACTGTTTTACCAAAATACAGACATTCCACTGGGTAAATATTTGTAATTTACACTAATCTTTGTTTTGTTTAATATTCACTGAAACGGAGGGAATAAACTTTAGCCATAAGCCTACTTAATTGTGTGAATTCAGGTTACGTATCATGTCGTAGCCTACTGGTTTCAAGTAAATACAATGTTATATGTTCGTTTATTTTTATTTTTTAACGGTTATTCTGTTTGGGAAGGGTGCAAAATCAGTCACTTTAGGCGTTGTATTGCTGTAGAATTTTTCAGGTTCGAGAAACTAAGTTCTGTACGAAGCGTATCTGTAGCCTTCTCATCTGGCTGTGCTTTATGGAATCCACTCTCTATCAACTTGTGTTGTGAGTGCGCACAAAGTGTAAGTAAGTTTGTGTGAGTTCGCGTGCGTTAGAAATACCTGGAAGCTATATTAACTGTAGAGGTCACACACACTATAGATAGAAGGTAATTGATAGACTTTTTAGATGTGAATTATCTTCAATATTGTTTTTATTCTTAAAGAAGCCATGCTTCAAGAAGTCTTCCAATTCAAATAACTTCTATTACTTTAAATTTTTACAGTAATTTCAAATATATATTTAAAAATAATAGTATATAGGTTATATTTTGTTGAAAAAACTAAGAGGAAGTGATGTTAAGTGCGAAATCAAATAAAAAGAGAAATATAGAACAGAAATCAATACCCAACTATGTCACTGAACAAATTTATTTTTACTCAACGGTATGTATCACTATCGTTAGAAAATGTGAGGATGTCTCTCAGTAAAATACTGATATATTTCATTCTTGGAAATTACGACTAACTTTATTTTGTAAAACCGATAACACTGCACTAATTTCAAACGAAACATCATTCGCCTGTTAAAAATAGGTCAACCTAATTCCATAGCAGACAATAATAGAATCGTTTCATATGTTACCAGTAATTATTAAACGATTTTTGTCCGTAATTAAAATTATTAGAGGTAACAGTTTTGAATCGGTGTATGTAACGTAATTAACTTAACCGACAATGTCCCAATGTCTGTAAACAATTTAATGCTTAAAAAAATACCTTATTTTATTACATTACCGAACTTCCACTAATAATCATCCTACCTTGGATTACCTAGACAGAAAATCGACATGGAACGCTTACGTAACAATCAAATAAAAAAAATTAGATGACGCACTAAGACAACTTATGCTCCATACATTTACAATGACCTAACTTGCCTATCAATCTCTCCTTAACAAATTAATAAGTAATTTTTAAAACCTGTTAGAATGCCAGCCAAGTATATGTTAGCGCAAAACCCTAATTGAACCACTAGGTTCAAAATAAAATGTTATGACAAACTGTAGGGCACCACTTTATGTAATGACTATGAATAAGACACAAAAATGAGACATTCATATAACCATACAAACTTTTCAAGAAGATTCTGCTACACAACTCTGACAGACTCATACATAGCTTGTAATCCAGTAACCTGCCTGGTAACTCAAATCGACGTTTGTAATTTCCCTAGACCACGGGCCTAAGTAGGCAATAGTTTATTTGTAAATAAATATAAAACATATATATAATTCTAATCATAACTTAATTTAACATTGAAATTTTAAAGTTCCTTTGGAGTCTTACTATTTTGAGTTGTGTTTTCTACTTATTCATAAAGTCATTGGTTCCTCAATTTTCCACCTGTTAACCTATAACTATTAAACAGTTGTGAATTCCGTAAACGATATTAATTTAATAAACAATACAATGTAACAATAAGACACGAAACAAAATATAAATAATAATAATAATAATAATAATAATAATAATAACTTCCAACTTAAATGTATTCTTAGAAAGTTTTAAATGATTGAGGACTCAAGTATACGCTGTTAATAATTTGATTGCTTTGAAAATTACCTTTAAAGTTTTGGATTGGCCTTAAATTTGTATACATTTTCCGTAAAACAGTTTAAAATATCGAAGATAATCAAGCCTAAAACACAATAGCAAATACTTTATCTACGTACGAAAACTAATAAAATTTTTACTCAAATCTGATTCTCCTAAAATTACGATATTATTTTTTATTTTTTCTTGTTTAATTACAATTACAATTTACAAGTTAACAAGTACATTTTTGCTGGAGTATAGTCTTGATATGACACCGTGTTAATTTTTAAAAGGTTCTGGAATAAGTTTTGATGCAAATATTATGTGTTGTGATTTTTATAAAATCTACAAAAGATCCCTACTCCACACTGTAGTGCTCTCACTTCTGGAAAATTTCTACGAGCTAAATCCTGTATTACTGAATTGCAGTTCTGATGCGATTTGTTTTAGAACGGTGTTTAGGAAAATTTCGATAGATAATTATTTATGATGGCAAGTTGAGGGCTTTATTTAGTCTAGTTATTCACGTAAGATACACAAGTGGCTCAAATTTATTGAAACGCCTGAATAGAGTTAATGTTGCTTTTACTAGCAGAGAAAGATATTTGTAAAATTTGTAAATATTTGTAAATTTTGAGAAAAATAATTTTAAAATTTTTAAAGAAGATCTCTGTAATGGCATAGTTTCTGTTTTAATGGAAGCTTAAATTTTGGAAACAGAAACTATAAAGAATTTTGAGTCCATTATTAGGCTAAGTATCTAATAATGTGGATTTCATTACTGAAACAGCACAAGCTTTTCAATAGGACTTAGTAAGAATGTTTTTCAAAGCATAGTAAAAAAACAACAAATAACTGAACCCTTAGAAACTAATTGAGGTACTGTTTAAACTACACAACCAATAGCAAACTTTTATCTTCTTCTTAATCGCTCTTCTAGTTCGAACTGCATTATTTCTATTTTGTTGCAATTCTTCAAATTAGTGATCTTTTTTACAAGTTTTTCACTTAGAACGAATTATTGGAAGGTTGACACATATTTAATATAAGTTTAAAAATATCATGCCAGTAGAAAAATACTTTTCGGTTAAAGTGAACCAAATAATTATGTCGTTCCCCAAAGTTTCACGTAGCGGGAGCCGACTTTAATTAACGTTACAACAATTATATTATTTTTGTTATTTATTCACGAGTAGCGTATTCACGTATTATTAATTAAGGAATATTGTTTACAGATAAAATACTTTTCCTTTACGTAACGACACTTTTTATATAACTTCAGAATGGTTTTAATGTACACAGATTAATTTCTACTTTAAAATAATCCATTAAAATACATAGCTGTAAGCGGTGAAATTTTTCAGAGTACAATATTTTTGTTAAAAACCTTATGAGTGGGAGACTTTGTCCTGCTATTTACTGATATGATAAAAGACCGTCAAAGATTTTATGAATAAATTAACTCAATGAGACGTTCAATATTCAGTGCTCTTATCTACTTATTCAAATTAAGTTTACTCGTATACTCGGTAAGCTCATCGTTAATAGAAAAAAAATCTGTTTGCTTTTTACTAAAAAAATATCGGCATGAAATCGAATATGCTTACTAACTTAATAAAGTAACAAAAAAATACTAACGCAACTGCACACAGACACACATGTACACCCAAAGAAATAGACATAAAATACACTATCTAGCTTAATTTAATTAATTTTTATGAAAGATTCTTTATTTTCTTGTAACCGAATTGAAAACTATGGTGGATTTATTAGATCAAGTTAATTATAAATAATTTATCTATAACATTTTAAATTGTTCCACAAAATTTATATTTTTAAGGCAAAGTTCACTTAAAAGGTACATACTTATTAACGTCACATTCTGAAAAATAAAATACTCATATTGAGTTAAATGTTAAAATCGGCAAATTTTAAAAATTATATTGAAAATTCATGAAAACTATGGAGTTTTCTCAGTTTAATTTTTAAAATAGAAGTTAAAAATAAACAAAACGTGGTTTTTTTAAATTATATTATGAAATTTTGTAAGCCCATCAAAGAAGTATATTTATACTTTGTAATAAGTAGTTTTAGTAAACCAATTTAGTTTAAATTTATCAAAACATAGGCCTATTTGTTAAAGTTACGATTAGGTTAAACAATGACATGTTGTAAACAGAAGAAATTTTTTAACTCTTTTAATCACAGCGTTTGATTCATCAGAAGTTGAATAAAATACAATTAAAGATATTATTTTGCAATTTAATTGCACTTATTTTACACCAGTTGGCACAAAATCGATGATTTTTTATGGTAACAAAGTTTGTTGTTCATGTATAAAAAAAATTAATAATTTTCATGAAAATACTCAATTATGGTCATCTTCAGAATGAAATTCTTTCTTATGGTGGGTAAATCGCAAACTTTCAGACTTAGTTTTCTTAAAGTAAATGTCCTACTGTTACTATTATAATTTTTTCATTTCTAAAATTTTGGATATATTGTTTTATATTCAAATCAGTGAGGTAAATTATACAGCACATTGAACAATGTACCCACAGCATACATGTATGACTATGCAAAAAAAACCCATAAAAGTACTCTTAGTAAGTAGAAAATTAATTAAAAAAAAACGATACGTCTTGGAAACGGTCAAAAATTTTGGTTATAGACTACTTAAAATATCCATTGGATTAAATTGATTAATCTAGTTAAAATATTTAAGATAAAATAGGCTAGAAAATATTGTGAATTCTTGTCTTTAATATTAAATCTAAAACTATACAATATAGCCAAGCACAATTATTAGAAATTGATAATGGCAAATAATTAGACATGGAAGGAGGGGACGCATCCAACACCGTTCCCTCCAGGATGATGTAGTTGCACTAGGACGGAGATGAATTTGATGAAAAACAAAGCCAGCGCTAACGATGAGAGACTTGAAAAGACATGTTGGAGATGATGTAATAGCAAGAGAATATTATTGCAGGAGAAACAAATAGGAAGAAGACGTCTAAAATTTGAAAAATTAAAAATGACCTTGTGTATAGCGAAATTGTTTGGATGTTCTTTTGAAGTTTATTAAATAATCTTTTATACCTTAGCCTATACTTTGTACTATCTTGGAGCGTCTTCTAAAGGCAATATGAAGATCCAAATAAAGAGTCTTCTGACGTACCTAGGTGATCCAGAGGTGAGTCTTAGGTATCTAGGTTGGAAAATCTGGTTCCTGTTTAAGTTGGTGCAAGCGTCATATATCTGAATTCCTTACGTCCACATTGGTTTCTGTAAAGCATTGTACTTCTTATTCAAAGTTGTATAGTTCTGAAAAACTAATAAAAATGCCTATCAGAACTCGTGTAATTCCCATAGTATTTATTACTCGTATTTTATGAATTAGTTTTCTACTTGTACAATCAGACTTTTATCCATATATTGGTTCATAATATTCATATAATATACTTTTATAAATGTATTCTTAAAATCTCTAAAACTAAACGTGTAATTCAAGACTACGCTTTGGAGTACACATAAAGCCGACCTCAGATTTTTAACTTAGATTTAATGCTAGGTAGAAACTGAAAAAAGGGAAAATAGAAAATAAAATTAAAAATGCGGAAAACGTTTAATACAAGAATGAAATTTTTTGAAATTTATTGTACAGAGAAGTTTTGAGAAAACTGACCGGATTGTACAGAAGTATCCAACCATACAACAAAACCCAATAATGCGAATAACTGTGGCATGCACAAAATAAATCGAGGAAACTGTAGGAATTCTATCAAATAAAGAAAGTGAAATTTATCTCTTTCTTATAAAAACGTTTTTCTGCTATAATGTTTGCAAGATTTAAACGAATTGAATGTTTTAGAATACGCTGAAAAGCATTTTTTTATAATTATTTTTACTCTTCAAAGAATATTTGCTATTTGCATATGAAGTGTTTTATTATTGAAGGTGTGTTGCTGCTTATTTATAGTATGTTGTTTAAAAATAGATAACGATTGATGTAAAAATGTATAATTACATACGCGTGCAACAATAGAGAACTTTAGTTAGTTACAATACCTATTGGAGAAAAAAATCTGTTTGTAAACGATTATTCTTATTATTATTTTTATACAGAATAAATTAAAAATAAAACATATAAAATATTTTTTTCTAATTTCTTTTGCTATCTTAGCGTGAGTTTATATTATCGATGCAATATGTTCCGTTTCAATATTTAACTAAACATGTAAATTGAAAAAAATTAAATTTATTAGGAACATAATTTTATACATTTTTTCAAAGTATAGTGATAAATTGTATTTGTACCCCCCCCCCCCACATTCGTTTAAAATCTTTTGGAAGTAGCGACAGCTTAGAACTTTACTTAGATACTTAGATACAAGAAGAAGAGCTAACTCAAAAATGTTCAGTCGACCGGAAGTAGTAGGCCTCGTTTATTATAGTGATTTTTCTATCTATATTTTTCTATATCGTGTTTGTTATTGTAAAGTTCCAAAATAGTGTACAAGTAATAAGAAAATGTATTCATTTCTACGGTTTCAAAGTTTGGCATCCAGGTCTGTTATATAAATTGAAAAGATTCCTCCCGGATACGTATTATCACGTACTGAAAAGCTTCCTAGAAGATCGTTTCTTTGTAGTGAGGCAAGGATCATCAGTTTCTGACTACCAAAATATAGGTGCAGGAGTTCCACAAGGTTCTATACTCTCACCACTACTGTATACAATTTACACTGCGGACTTACCATCTGATCCAAGAATAACGGTAGCAACATACGCTGACGATACTGCTATCTTGACTTCATCCCACGATTTAACGCAGGCCAGTACCAACTTACAACACTTTCTCAACACAATTGAAATTTGGCTGAAAAAGTGGAGGTTAAAAATAAACACTAATAAGTCAGTACATATAAGTTTCTCATTATGTAAAGGAGAAAGTCCTACGGTATTCCTCAACAACGAACCCATTCCACAAAAGAACACAGTAAAATACCTAGGCATCACGATGGACAGACGACTAACCTGGCAAACACACATCCACAATACGCGACTGACTTTGGATAAAAAAGTAAAACAATTATACCACCTCATAGGACGCCATTCCCGATTACCGTTACGTTCAAAATTACTCATTTATAAATCATTCATTCGGCCAATTTGGACTTATGGAATTGAAATCTACGGAACAGCAAAGCCAAGTAATATCAGAAAACTACAGGCATTTCAATCAAAATTATTACGACTCATCGCCAATGCTCCATTCTACATTAACAACAGAATACTACATGACGACCTCAAAATAACACACATAAAAGATATGGCGTACAGCTGCTACAGAAGATTCTTCGGAAAACTTCAAAACCATCAAAATCCATACATCAAAAACTTATCATCTCGTACTCTTCCTGGAAATCCTCGCCGACGACTTCGCCGTTCATGGAATAGAGACCTGCTCTTATAAGACAATGACTCGTGGCACCTACAAAGATTAGCCACTGGGTCTAATCTTTGTTATTGTAAATTTTTTTTTTCCCTATGTTAAAACCAGCTCATTTGCTTATTGTAAAATTTTACAGTTGCAAATAAATAATTAAAGAGAAAAAAAAAAAAAAAAAAAAAAAAAAAAAATTTCTACGGTTTAAAGCAACTCATTATCCAAGACAATTAATAGCATGTTATTAAAACATTATTTTTTGTTAGGAAAATGTTAAATTTTGGAAAATTGGTTTTGTTACATGGTACACAATTTTGAGAACTATTGTCTACTTTAAATCGGATCATTTAAGAAAGAACACTTTAGAACAATCACATTACTTTGTGAGTAAATAAGATAAATTACGCTTTAAAGAAAAATTTAATTTCCTGATAATGATAATTACGTTAGCAGTCTATTTTTGTAGAATCAGTTGTCGGTAGAATAGACGTAAAAGTAACATTTTATTCTTTGTACTACCCTTTGATCATAGTTTTAAAAGGCATGCATTAGTTCTACCGGATTTACTATAATAAAACGTAATGGAACAGCTATATCAGTGATACAGGAACACACGGATGAAATGCTATCTTCCCTAAGAAACATTTAAAGAAAATGTCCATTTACGAGAAGAAATAAAATTTTCCTCTTTATTCGTTGTAGCAACCTAATGGTAAATTTATTTTTTACCTTTCTCCAGTATTATTTTGATTATAATGTAGCTATAAGAAAGCGACCTGAAAATGTAAATAATAATATTCTATTATCAGTTTGCTTTTTTTGATATGACCTACGCTTTTATGATTCTAATTTAAAATTAAAATAATGAAGTCCAAAAAATTGTGAATTCTGTTAATGTTACGAACCAGTAACAAATATTTAATTCGCAGTTAATGATAATAATAACACAAATTTAAACCTATTTTGTATTTTCATACGCAGATAAGCTTTTTTGCAATTGAAGAGTAGACTTCCAAAACGCATTTATCGACAAAAGAAATTCAGTAGACTGCATGTAGATAATTGTCATTGGAAAATAGACAGCACTTAAAAAAATAAACTACTTGAAAAATTAGCACAAAATCTAAAAAATACTATAAATTCACTTTGTATAATTTTTTCTTAAAAAATGGAAAACAGTATCCAAACACCCTGCCTTATAATTCTCTAACTGTAGACATGCAGTTTTTTTATACAGTGATTACAAATCACTGGTCGATAAAAATGTTAACTTACACAAACAGATACGTCTACATAATATAGCATCAAAGGTCTGATGCTTTCTTAAATAATACGGAAACAAACCATAAAGATTCGAAAATTTTACGCTAAGAAGAAAATAAACCGTAACTTAAATATTACTTATAACATTTCGGAAATTCCGACAGTAAAATAACATTAAACTGACACGTCTCACAAATTTTAATACTTTTCTGTATTTGACTGTCCGTTTAGAGAAAATTGATATAGCTTAAATGAATTATCAACAATTGTGAAAGAAGTATGTTTGCTTAACAAAAAACTCTAAGCGAAGTAGAGCCTAGAAGATAGGAAAGCAAAGATTTATGCCTTACGCAATTTAGGAAAAGTAAATAAAATTGTAAATAGTTTCATCTTATCTATATTACAAAGGTCCCGGAACCAGAATCATTTAATGTAAATCAACTCGGTCAATCGGCTTTTAGAAAGCCCCAACGAAGTGTCATCGATGAAATGGGGCATCGGTTTGGCTAGAGACTTGATACGTATTTTTACTAGGGAACCACTTGAAACGAACAAACACCTATTGATGTTCTTGTTTAAAGTGTATCCCAACACAAATATAAATTCAGTCAAATGAATCTGTCACAGCAGAAGGTGTACAGATATCAAAAAAGTTTGTAATAAAAAATAAAAAGGTTTAAAAAATATCATTAAAAATTAAGGTTTCTAATTTTAGGTATATGTACCTATATTTTAAACTTTTTAAGTAGCTACAAATTTATTACTATAAAAATGATTTATATAAAAACACAGAATAACGAGATTGGTCAATTTGGTGTAGCGTATCTCAATACGGATACTTAAATACATAAATTTCACAGACAAATAAGTATTTAAGGACCACTTGTACAGTAAAATGAACCATTAAATCGGATGAGAAATGATAATCTTAAACCAAAAATTTCGATGGATTTTATGCTACAATTTGTTTTCGGAAGAGATTTGTAGAGAGCATTTCCATTTATCTCATATCTATCACACATTTTATTGTATTATCAATCTACAACCCTAATTGCGGTAAACCGTTTAAAGCTTTGTTTTAACAACCATGAACCAGCTGAAACCTAATAAATGATGTATATATGCAAAAAAGAAATAAAAAAGATAATGCAAATAATAAATTGGAAAGAAATCCTACAAAATGTTTATTATTATCTAAAGAGGCTTACACAGACGGAAACGGAATGAGCTTACATTCAAAAGAATAATATTAAAAAATAACATGTCTAGAGAAAGGCAAACGTAGAAAAAGAAATTTCAGTTTAGGAACACACGAAATTATTTTTTAAAATACAGAGAGAGGATGTTTATGTGTTTTTTATGTGTAGTCAAGGTTTATGTACAGATAAAAACAAGTACTGTAAAGTAATACATTATGCATGTTCTTAATGTAACGTCAGTAAACTCTATTAATGAAAGGTTTATCTTTTATTATTCTTTCTTGGTGTTTCAACTGCTTAATAATTCATTTTTTTCGTTATTTATAAGTTCACTCTTCCCATTTTTCTATTCCTGTTATTTTATCCACCGTTGCAAATGTCTTAATCTTTGTTAACCTGTAAGGTACTTTTAAAATCTTCTAATTGTATTTCTTAAAAGATAAAAAATTACTGTTTACGCTTCCGAACATTCAAGTAAAATACTTCTTAAAAATGAGGAACCTATGAAAGATAGTTTTGGGAAAATAGTTATTAAGTAAATCTAGTTTTAATAATTATTTCATTACTAACAATAAAAGAAGAGAATTTATTGTTCTTTGAAATTCGTTCATAAGCAATTTATAAATATGATTTATATAAATATTTTTTAGTTATTGATCTTATAAACAAAAGATATGGAATAATTAAATGATATTTTAGATTTATTTTTATTAACAATAATGAATACCTACAACATTACAACCCGTTCTATAAAATATGAGAACAAGAAGTAATTTTGGAAAGTACAGGAACTCACACTAATAGAATCAAAAGTCCACTTAATCCGATTCAACTGGAAACAAACATGTTAACATGTTTGAACTAATATAAACATGAACTAATATAAAACATGTTAACATGTTTTAAATAATATTATGTTAAAATAAAAACAATAAAAAACAAAATGTGAAATCCATACGGTAAATTTAATGCATCAAGGGGGTCGAAATTGCTATCTTGCCCCATAATTAATTGAAGTTTGACCCGTTTTCTCCGTTATCTATGGCCAGAAAATCTTCAACTTTTAACCAGTTATATATTGATATGTTCCTGACAAATAGAAGGAGTCATTTTAAAATGTATAGATTATAAATTTTTTATAAATTTTTCCGTGAATGCCTACTCCAAAAAATTTAAATTTTATAGAAAATAATGTACTATATTTTTAATAAATTAAAATAACGTAAAATGCCCCCGTATGTTGATATAAATGCAGGTAAGGAATGTACCATTAAAATTTAAAGGAAAAAGCTTTATTGGTCTTGAGAAAACAGGTCTTTTGTATGAAAAAACAAATTTTTTGAGAAATGGTAATTTAGATTTATAAACGCATTTCTATATAAAAATGTACTTACTTAGTGCATTTCTGCTCCATACAAGCAGGAATGCACAAAGTAATTTACAACATAAATTGCATAACCTAAACCTTACAAACAAAAGTGCTTTTTAGATTGAAAGAGAAACACTAAAAAATATTCACAAAAATTAGTGACAAAATAATTAAAAATCGTGTTCACAATATGACTAGTTTACGAAAACAGGAAAATTTTCACATGACATGTGTTTTTATAAAAACGAAAAAAATATCTAGTTATCGTAGAAACGTGATTTTTGTACAATTGGAAAGCGCTAATTTCAAACTGTATAACACAGTTAAAACCTGAAAATCGATATTTTTTCATTTTTTCTAGTCAGACTCCCCTCAATTTTTTTAAATTTTTGATAACTGGAGTCTTGATTATTTAACGAATTAAGAGCCAGATAATTAGGATGACGGTTTAGCCTCTGTAGGAAACGTTTGCAACGTTCTCTTTGTTTTTTTAACAGTGCTGAGATGTAAGTCATAATATATGAATTTATTACTGATGAACCAAGGAATGTTCATGATTTGTCTTATTACTTTTGACACTACTTTCATCCTTTGTATATGAATATGACAATTGAAATTCTAAAGTAAATCCTACAATAAGTTGATTGTTGTTGATTGCAGCACTTACTTTACGAGTATTTACAGTCAGTCTTTGATGAAAACCGAACAAATCCAAATTCAAACAAAAATGTCAATAAATCCTATGCCTTGCTGAAATAAACAGAGGGAAAAATTTAGCTAAGGGCCATAATATTTTATTTGATAATACTCGTACTTATGTTATTGCCATGTTCAAGGTTCAGTTTGTAGAAGTCATTTTAGTTATTTCTTAACTCATTCTTTAAGTAACTTATCACTTTTGAATTTCTATAGTAATATGTACTAATTATAAGTAAATTGAATTTCACGCTACTAAGAACTCTTTTTACAACTACTTTATTCTTACCTAAAATTGGTCGGAAATTTTTTTCAATATTTATTTTATGTGAGGTTAGGAAATGTTAAAAGGGATTATTGTGCAACTGAAAGAGCTTAATGATTAAAGAAAAACATTTTAAAACATTTTAAAAACATTTTGAAGGAACTAACACAAATCAAATTACTGTTTTGTTAAATACATTTGTATTGGAATTAAGAAAAGGGAGAAAAACTGCAAAACACTCGGTATACATAAAAACTAACTTAAAACTTGTAAAAAATAAACTTAAAACTTCCAACTAAAGAAATCAAATGCGGGAGTTTATGGCTTGGAGTTTATTTTAGGCCTACTTTTGTGAAATTCTTTGATGGATTCATTTAATCTAATTTATTTAGTTGATTTAGTCTAATTAACTTAAATAGACAACTTACTTGGAAATAACATGTTTGGACGAAACGTAACCAGTTGGTCATCAAGTTACACCAATTTATTATTATGGTTGCTTGAAAAAAAGTCGCGTCTTTTCATAGCCAACGAATTTCTGTATATGAAACAATGATAAAGTCAGAATACGAGTAGAATATGTGGAAAATATTGAACTGTAATGATCACCATGTTCATCAAATATTGCAATCGTGCAGCGTCTAAAATTGGAGATTCTTCAGATGTTTACAGAATCCGCTTTATTCATAATCAATGACGTAATTCAACATGAATTAGATATAAAGACTATTGTAAACGAAATAAGAAAATGAAATTAAAAAATACCAAAAACAATACTTAAATTTCAAACTTGTAGTAATTAACCTTTTGACTAACAGTCACCATTACCACAGCTCAAATTTTTTTAAATTTTGGACTTATTGTAAAAATATAATCAACAATTTTTACCAGTGATATTTTAATTTATATCAAATAGTATTAACTATATTTTATTTAGATGACAATATTTTCGCTTGCCTTAAGGAAAAAATTAAACCTGATTGACAAGAAAGCCGATGTTTATAGTCAAGTTAAGTGATTGAAAGTAATCTCAATCAAGATTAATTGTAAAAATGTAGAAATAATATTATTTTTAGTTTACTAATACAATTTATTGTCAAAAGCCTACCTAAAAGTTAGTAACAAAATTAACTTATTACTTGATTCGAATATAATCAGCGATATAATAAGCAGTCATGAGAAATCATTGTGTTGTTTAGGTCAACAGCCGAAAGGCTGGTTTGAACCTCTAGAGGTTTAACTAGATAAAACGAGTAGTGAGGTGGTTTACAATTGCCTTCCTCACTGAGTACAATAATAGCCTATGCTTCTCAGCATGCCTGGCCCTCCGAAAAGAATCTACTCAGCACCCTGCAAATAACACTTTCACGTCATTCACCACAGGGTCTGGCTTTATAATAACATTTATTACTTTCACAGGAGATAACTCTGTCTTTTACACCTCTACCTTTTCTGTTCTTAAATAGTTCAGTAATATAATTGGCTGACCAAGAAACAGAACTATTTTTTTGTAGCCCTGGAACTAGCAGATAGAGTGCAAATAATTTAACATTCCACCTGCTTGTTATGGGCGGAGAAATTGTTATAAAAGAGAATAAATACAGTTTTCAATATATCATGCGCATTGATTACATCTTCCTCTACTTATAATTATACAATATAATTATACGATTCACAATCTGATTGTTCAAATAGTAAGTAAGGCATTAAAAATAATGTTGAAATTCAAGAACAGTAAAAGTTTTTCTGGTGATAATATATATCAACAAATTGAACTATGGGTAACATAATCCGGTTACGTAACGGAATATGAAAATCTTAGTCTCGAACGATGATATTAATACACGTATATGTAAAAGTGGGTAGGTTTAAGTATTGACCGTGAAAGCGCTCTAGGGCGTAGCGCTAGAGCTACATGTTCATAAAGTTTATATTTCTAATAAAACACATCCCCCTCTATTACCGCGACCCGGATTCGCTTAATACTATAGAGTAGGTCGATAGTGAACCACAAACTTTAAATTCAGAACATAAAATATTTTATGAAATAAATTATGTAATAGGCTACACCATACTTAAATAAAAACTTATTTTACGCAAATGAATTTTGGTATTACCTAGATATTGTTGGCTCCGTAAAATTCTATAGCCGAACAGGTTTCAGTTTAATGATGGATGAAAGAAAAACCGTAAAAGTAATTTGGTAATATTTTTTATCTACGTATAGAATCTGCACGGTACAGATATAAAATACCTTTCGTTCAAATTTTATGTCGGTTAAAATGTTATACTGCTACTTAGTTTATTGAATAAAAAATTTGTTTCTTATACGACCACATCAAAATACCTACAACGTTTATAAATATATACGGTAGTTAAAACATGTAAACGGTAGGTGAAATTTTTCTCGTTAACCATAATTAATTTTAGACAGCCGAAACTTTTTTCCTAACAACTGAGATTACTTACAATCAGTTAAAAAAAAACAAAATCTATAATAACATGTCATGAAAGAGTTCACTTGACGAAGACAATACCGATTGGTATTGCTTCAAAAAGAAAAAAATATGTATAATTTTTTTAACTAAATTAGATAAAAGATGAACAACAGTAATATAAAAGATAATAAATAGCTATAATAATAGATAATAAACAGATAATATGAATAGCGGTGATAGTAGAATGCGTAGAGGAAGAAGACGATGTTAATAGAAATATGTTAATGTTGATTTCAATTATTTTTAATGTAGATTAGTCGGCAAATCTAAACGGAAGGTCAAGCAATTTCATTCGTTTTAGTCGTGGTACGTCTCCGCTATTAGCAAATAAATTAGGCGCCAAAGAATTTGGGTGATCTGCTCATTTTTCTTGATATTTAGAACTTAGCTGAAACTTAGCCGAAACATAAACAACGATTTTCGAGGGAAATAAATTTTTCCAAACAACAATGATTCAAAAATGTACGAACATTAAATATTTTATATCCTCTTATCACTTTACAGCCTTTTGTAGAATAGTCCAATAAAATTGGCCTTGCACTTTTGCATCTCCAAGAGGGATTTACATTGCAGTACTACCAAAAAAACCAATTTTCTAAAAATGGAATAGAAAACCATACTTATGGGGGTTTTCAAAAATTAATGTAAATCTTTTTCCTGCTTAAAATGCAGTCACTCATCTTATTAAATCCTAAATAAAATCTTTAAAAATTTTACTCTCATCCTTTAAAATTAAGGTGAAGGGTGAAAAGCAGCCACTAGTATCAGAAATAGTAACTTGGTCGTATGTTGGCCTATTTACATAAATTGGTATCAAATGGAAGAAGAAATCCCATTGTAGAGTACCCATTTTGCATTCAAATTTTCTAACAATAGCAAGAAATTTTATCAACAAAGAAATAAAACCATTTTTTAAATGTTCAAAACCGAGTATTAGATTAACTTTTGCATACAAGGGGCTCTCGAGAACAAAAGTCTGTGTATTAAAATAGATAACAATTTAAAAATCTGTTAAGTAGGTCGAGAATTTTTGGAAAATGGTAAAATTTATTAAACTAAAATTTTGGGGAAATGATGATTAATGTACATATAATACGAATTTTATACTACTTTTCTTATGTTAAGTGCTCTTTACTTTATCTTTCTGCTATCATTATGCAACTTTGTAAACTTATAGAGAATAAGCGTGCTTTTAAATGAAATAAAACAGCAATAATAAATTGTAAGTTTTAAACGATTTATTACAGTTTAGAAAATGAAAATTTCTTAATGTTTTATTTATTTATTGAGAGACAAATAAACGTTATTAATACAATAAATATTGATTTTTGTTTAGAATAATTTACTCTACAAAACTAGCGAGAAATATTTTTTAGAGGTAAATTCCTCTGTTAACACCTCAATGGTAGGTGAAATTATAAAACTGTTCTATATTCTAACCAAAATTTGGTGTAAAATTCTTCAGTATTTCGTTTATTAATTACTTTTTTTATTATTGAATAAAGCCTGAATATTTAGCAAATTGATCTGCAGTAACAAAGGAAGATTCATTTGTCGTTTTTTTTTACCAGGTAACGAGTTTCTTTAAAAGGAAAGCATACCAAAATGATTAGTTCGTTTTATTGATTTTCTAAGTAATACAGTAGTTTTATGTGGGAGTACTTTTACGTTGTCTTTTGCTGCTGCTTTGGATCTGGTTTCCCTCATGGAGCTTTGCTCGTAGATAAAGAAATCTTTCTTGATGACTTTTGCGGTAGTCTTTCTTTTTACTTTTTCCTAAGCGTTCCACAGTAATTGTATTTTAAAGAATTTCAAATATAAAGTATTCTTGTCGTTGTAATGAAATTTAATAAAATACTATACCAGAAAGTATATAGTTAATTGAATTATTTAATTCTTACAACTTTCTCCATTAAACCATGATTTCTGGTACGTTAAACTAAAAAGATGCTTAATATTTTTATTATTTTATTTTTCAATCACGCAAATAATAAAAATTTTAAAATAATATACTGAGTGGTCCAAAATTAAAAAGCAGTATCTCCGGAGCAGATTATGCAGCTAAAAATAACAAGAAAGTTCATTTAAACTTAGATCTGGAAACACTTCAATAGCGAGTGAGGGCTGGCGAAAAGTTTCGCACGGAATTCGGTTACTCTGGTGATGTGAGGCCATACTTAAACTTTTGAGCCACTAATTAAAGGCAAACTTTGTGGTATCTTATAGCTTTTAACCTGAAACATCTATAAAACCGGCCCCAGAAATAATTCTCTCATAGTTTTACATGTATCTAACATAAAACAAAAAAATTAGGAATCAAAAACAACAATTTTAGATTTAACGTAAATTACTTTGTAAAATAGTACGATTACTTTGTATTACTTTGCCTTTTTAAGTCATAAATTTACTTCAACTCGTAGTAATATGATTCTGAGAAAATTTATGTAAAATAAGTACTGTAAGTAAAAAAAGAATACAAGGTGTCGAAATTTGACTTACATTTACAAAATCAGACTAACTAATTGTGACAAAACTGACTCCGAAATCAAAATAATGAAATACTTTTTTTTCATAGATTAGCACTAGTAGCTCATGAACAACTAATTCGATTCTGAAAACAAGGAAGATGAATTCCAGATTAAATTTTTCCAGCCGAAACTACAACGAAGAACTTCCGGTTCTAAATTTATATGAACATTCTTTCATTTTAGTCATAGAAGAAGCTCTTGAGAGATTAGGGTTAAATTTCAATCGCCATGATCATACATTTAATAAGGGAAAATGATGTAGGTTTCTTATTGTGGTAGCATGCATTATCAATAATATTTTTTTCTAACTAACAGTTTTAAAACAAATGAATATTATAGCTCTTGCTTATATATTTAAAACTACAATATTGTTTACTAATTCTACCTTTCATAATTTTTTTCTTACAGAATAACTAGAAAAAAATAATAAATGGTGATAGAATTTTTAAGAACTTTCTTAAAAGTATAAATGTAAACTCATGCAAGTTAAAAAGCTCAGAGTGTCAAATTCAAACCAAAATACATTCCATTCTAACTTTAGTTTAAGAAGGGTTATATGAATAAATTGATGATATTACCAAATATTTTGAACCAATTTTGACAAATTATATTTTTCTAAAATAAAATTTGCTTTTACTTTATTTAATTAATAAAAAACAACTTAAGGGCAGTAATAATTCATTAGTTTTACTTAACCTTTGAAGCAAAATAATGACAAAGAATACCCTATATATAAATATGACTGAAATATAATTTCTTTTTCTTTTCACGGTATAGGCTACGTTTTAGCCTGTTCAGGTTGCAAAATGCATATTATTTTATCAAATAGCTGTGTAAATAAATTAACTATTCCCAGGGTTGTAGAGGCGTTCAAAAACTTCTCTTAACCTCAGGCCTGAATTCCAGAACCCGTTTTGAAATTCTATCTCCCTTCATTATTTTGAAGATGCTCTTATCTTTTATGTCAATTGTAGCAGATTCTCAAATTTACACTTACAGTTAGTAGCGCTTTCCTTATATCGCAATTACGAATTCTGTCCTTCGTAAAAAATGCATCTCTGCAGCTTACAATTTTTGTTCTTTCTTCTTGTTAGAGCCCAAGTTTCCATGCCATACAATAGTGTTGGAACTGCCATTACAAGCGCTGTTCTTTAAAGCACTTACAATTCTCCCGCATATTCTTTGTAAACGATGTATTTTTTTAACACCATCAAGGTCTTCTTCAAAAAAAATTTGGTAATCCAGTAATAAAGTGTTCTAAGTTGTTTCTGCGGAATGAAATACAACAACAGGAGGAGTAACGGATGAAGGTGAAGAAATTACATGAATGTGAAGAAGAAAATCACACACATTAGTAGTGGCACGTTTTGTCACTCATTTTTATAATATATCATCATTCTCTACCCTCTGCATTAGCAGCAATTGCAAAACAGTCAGACGTAAAGCCAAAAAACCAGAAAATAACTAGATGCATATCAGTAGTTATTTCGATGACGTAAATATGTAGTAGGCTATGCGTATGGGTTATGAACCCTAAGAAAATTTCTGCTTCACACTGTTTTCACTCGTCGGGAAGTGACAATTATTATGAAAGTCATTCTGTATGTATTTAGTAAACTAAAACGTATATATGTTGTCCTAACTTTGGGTGAAATTTCTGGTAGGAATGTTTTGTAGTTTCTCGTACGTGTGATTCTTTAGCTTGTTGTTAAGCGTTTCATTTTTTCGTACCAAAGAGATTTTGTAAAAAGTATCAGAAACGTAGACTGAAAAGACGCCA
Organism: Catonia carolina; assembly: GCA_035578175.1. NCBI lineage: Eukaryota > Metazoa > Arthropoda > Insecta > Hemiptera > Achilidae > Catonia > Catonia carolina. The sequence goes on from JAQMRL010000001.1 coordinate 49,293,370, forward strand.
AACGAGTAATATTACTTAGCAGAACTATAACGTACATACATTCAAATCGATTTGGGAAGATCGTACAAAATTAGGAAAGAACAGCGCAAAAACCCGTTTTCCGAGTGAAATGATCAAAACATTTAGTTTTAGTAAAATAATACATTTCAACTGTCACCTCATAAGCGAATAATTAAATTTTAAGTATTTAATTTTAACTTATCATTATTCCAGTTCAAAAAATATGAATTTAAAAAAAGTCATTTGAGCAAACTATATCGTAGATTTAATTTTAAATGACTTAATTATGTTGCATGTTATAGCTGACTAACATTAAAATTCGTGTAAAAAAAATGGTTACGCAATACAATTCTTTTTTCAAAGTATTAAGCTACTTTTTCTAAATTTATATTTTTATATTAGGAAAGGTATTTAGAATTTAAGATTTCATTACGCATTCTGCAGTCGCATTTAAAAACTAGAGTGTTAAGCTTTGTTAATAAATTTAGTACTGTTAAGAAAATTACATTTTCTACACAAAAGAACTTCGTGGTAATCAGAGTAAAACCAAGACACAAAATATAAAAAGCAAACCAACCGGTTTTATAAGGTAAACTTAAAATCATGTTTTTATTTTAAAATCCTACCGTAAACTTAAAGATTTATGAATTTAATCAAACAGTCGAAACGATACGAATAAACAGTGCTCGATTTTTTTACAAAACGCTTTAATTAGGTCAGCATAGCAAATAAAACTTTAAAAACGTGCACTAACTACTTTAACGATAATATTTATTGTAAGTTGCTTCAAATATACTATGATACACAATTATTTAAAGCAAAATTGTTAAGTAACTCCTCGTAGTTTGTAGTAATTTCATTTTAATAACACGAGCACAGCATAAAAGTAATAATAATCACAAAAGTCATTTAATATAATATATATAAATATAATTAATATAATATATTTAAAAATAAACACCTATATTTATTTTTGTCGATTATTTATTAATAAAGGAACATCTTTTTTAAGTCATTCTTGTCACATTTTGTCAGTTAAACATCTAATTTTGTAGTTGATTTAAGTAACAGAAACAAATAAAACAATAAGTTAATAAAGAAAAATATTGGGTCAATATATTTTCGCGCCGGCCGCGTTGGCGATGTTGGTAACGTGCTCGCCTCTCATCACGCGGTCTTGGGTTCGAATCCCACTCGGGCATGCCATTTTTTCATACGTTACAAAAATTCATTCCATCCTTCACCGTCTGCATTAGCAGCAATTTGCAAAACAGTCGGACGTTAAACCAAAAAAAAAAAAAAAAAAAAAAAAAAATATATTTTCGCAAATGTATAGACACAAACAGTGCAGAAGAAAAAAAATCGTTATTTAACGATATCTGTAATGTTTATTTTTTTGTTGATTTAGAATCCGATAGTTAACTCATATGGTATAATTAAAATATACACGTTCCGCGCCAACCGTGTAAAATTCCAATCATCAATTAATGCCTTAAAAATCATTAGAAAATTAGTTTTGCCATAGCTCTCTGATTATTATTGCTAAAGTCAAAACTCAAGCACAAAAAATATAATAATTCTAAGAAATAAGACCGTACATATTAATAGATTACGCCTACGTTATTTAAAGATGTTGGTTTGAACATTAATTCAATAAACTATTATCAGATTATATTTTTTGAACAATTAGTAAGAATAAACTTGTACGTTCTTTCATAACGACGATGATAATATTCATTTTTTCATATCCAGTCTACCAATTAACTTAAAATTAGGTAAATAATGAGATGTAAAAATTTTCGGCACAATTAAATTGGGTTTTTAGATCATTAGGCTAGAAGTTAGTTCAAACATTTACATGTTATCTAAAATAATCAGAAAAAATAATTGGGCTACATTTTTTGGTTTATAACCGTATCACTCAGTAGAAAAGTGTTTTAATGAGCATAAAGGGCCTTTTAAAAATCTTTCAGTTTGCATCTTGCAAATGCGCTTTTAATATTCACTGCAAGGTCTAACTGTATAATAATCTACTGTCGTTGGAAGAAGCTCATAACAGTTTTTCTTTCACCAGTACCTCTTCTGCACTTAATATGATTTAGTTTAAATTTAACTTCTCTAGTGAAAAAACAGGACAATAAATGTAGCCGTAGAAGTAGCAAATGAAATTTTTAAAAATATTTAAAGTTTAACTGCCTGTTACAGGCAATACTAAATTTTCTCATAATAAAATAAAATTATGAAACAAACTACGAATCAACGCGGAGAAATGTTGAAAAATATCGCCCAAAAATTATTCATATCGTTAACCGTTTCTAATGTGACGGTTTGTCGTCAAGACGGCACAAATTGTATGTTGCTCTAACAAGGTATAGATCAAGTATGTTCTAAAATTCATTTTGCCAATGCCGGCGATTCTACTGACGATTTTTGACAAAAAAAACGGCATTGTCGTCCTTATTAGAATTAACCTTAATATACAGTGACTAAATCACAATTTGTCACGTTCGTATGGTAGTGTTTGCATGGTAGCCGACAAATTAATTTGTTAAGTTTGAGCAAGCTTGTATGTGACAACCCAATCTATTTTCTTGCTTCCTTCACATGGCTTTTTTTATTTCATACTGTAAAAAGCAGCTGTAAATATACTGCTGTTTTATAAAAAAATACCATAATCATTGCGAACCCGGAAGATCTCTAACAATTTTAAAATGTTTTTGGTGGGTGTTTTAATTTTGGAACGTATAGCATTTCAGTAGACTTTATTCTGTAATATTCGGCTGTATCGTTAACTGGGCGGTGACAATGGGCGGATCTTATGTAAAAATGTAAGTCGACGTCACGCGCAGGAACAGTTCCGAACCAATCAGGAAGTCCATACTGACAAATGACGTAACACTGAATGAAACGATTTCATTGGTTCAAATTGGATGACGTAGTGAATTACAATAAGCTCTCGGATTGGACAATCAAATTAACGCATAAAAAGACATCTGATTGGCTAGATTTGGAGATTTTTCATTGGTTGAGAATACTAGACTCTGATTGGTCCGATATTATATTTGCCTTTGACGTCACACGCGCGTCACCGTCAACGTAGGCCGCCTTACTCGCAAGACCTAAATAATTTGTCAACTGTACATCAGTTCTATTAGATTTTATTAATATATTTTCGCATATGTATAGACACAAACAGTGCAGAAGCAAAACATTCGTTAAGTAACGATATCTGTAATGTTAATTTTTTTGTTGATTTAGAATCCGATAGTTAACTCATAATGTATCATTAAAATATACACGTTCCGCGCCAACAGTGTAGACTTCCAATCATCAATTCATGCCTTAAAAAACATTAGAAAATTAGTTTTGCCATAGCTCTCTGATTATTATCGCTATAGTCAAAATTCAAGCACAAAAAATATAATAATTCTGAGAAATAAGACCGTACATATTACTAGAGTACGCCTACGTTATTGAAGGAGCATGTTGGTTTGAACATTAAATTCAATAAACTATTATCAGATTATATTTTTTGAACAATTAGTAAGATTAAATTTGTACGTACAATGTATGTACAATGGAAAGAACATGTTTAACGAATATCAGCCGATAGGCTTCCACTAAACATTTTCAAGTATCGGCCGGTAGGCAAAAGAGATATAGGCAGGCCACGGAAAAGGTGGCAATGATTATTACCATAAGGATAAAAAAAACAAATGTTATAAGATTGAAATTAATTTATCATTGATAAAATATTAATCAAACTGAATTACATATTTAATATTGAGGGAACTGTTTTCTAAAATTTTAATATAAGCTGAATGTGAGTCGGAACAGGCCATGGCCTAATCCCTGTTTGAAAGAAGAAGAAGAAGAAATTTGTACGTTCTTTCATAACGACGATGATAATATTCATTTTTTCAAATCCAGTCTATCAATTAACTTAAAATTTGGTAAATAATGAGATGTGAAATTTTCGGCACAATTAAATTTGGTTTTCAGATCATTAGGCTAGAAGTTAGTTCAAACATTTACATGTTATCTGATATAATCAGAAAAAATAATTGGGTTACATTTTTTGGTTTATAACCGTATCACTCAGTAGAAAAGTGTTTTAATGAGCATAGGGGGCCTTTTAAAAATCTTTCAGTTTGCATCTTGCAAATGCGCTTTTAATATTCACTGAAAGGTCTAACTGTATAATAATCTACTGTCGTTGGAAGAAGCTCATAACAGTTTTTCTTTCACCAGTACCTCTTCTGCACTTAATATGATTTAGTTTAAATTTAACTTCTCTAGTGAAAAAAACAGAACTATAAATGTAGCCGTAGAAGTAGCAAATGCAATTTTTAAAAATATTTAAAGTTTAACTGCCTGTTACAGGCAATACTAAATTTTCTCATAATAAAATAAAATTATGAAACAAACTACGAATCAACGCGGAGAAATGTTGAAAAATATCGCCCAAAAATTATTCATATCGTTAACCGTTTCTAATGTGACGGTTTGTCGTCAAGACGGCACAAATTGTATGTTGCTCTAACAAGGTATAGATCAAGTATGTTCTAAAAATTCATTTTGCCAATGCCGGCGATTCTACTGACGATTTTTGACAAAAAAACGGCATTGTCGTCCTTATTAGAATTAACCTTAATATACAGTGACTAAATCACAATTTGTCACGTTCGTATGGTAGTGTTTGCATGGTAGCCGACAAAATAATTTGTTAAGTTTGAGCAAGCAATGTATGTGACAACTTAATCTATTTTCTTGCTTCCTTCACATGGCTTTTTTATTTCATACTGTAAAAAGCAGCTGTAAATATACTGCTGTTACATAAAATAATACCATAACCATTGCGAACCCGGAAGATCTCTAACAATTTTAAAATGTTTTTGGTAAGTGTTTAAATTCTGGAACGTATAGCATTTCAGTAGACGTTATTCTGTAATATTCGGCTGTATCGTTAACTGGGCGGTGACAATGGGCGGATCTTATGTAAAAATGTAAGTCGACGTCACGCGCAGGAACAGTTCCGGACCAATCAGGAAGTCCATACTGACAAATGACGTAACACTGAATGAAACGATTTCATTGGTTCATATCGGATGACGTAGTGAATTACAATAAGCTCTCTGATTGGACAATAATAACCAATCAAATTAACGCATAAGAAGATATCTGATTGGCTATATTTGGAGATTTTTTATTGGTTGAGAATACTAGAGTCTGATTGGTCCGATATTATATCTGCCGTTGACGTCACATGCGCGTCACCGTCAACGTAGGCCGCCTTACTCGCAAGACCCAAATAATTTCTCAACTGTACATCAGTTCTATTAGATTTTATTAAGTACACCAGTTCACTGGAAAAAAGGTTAATATTCCCAACAAAATACGTAGTAATAAAGGACACATTGAGAAGTAGAGGAGTTGGCTTTTTGATCATCTCTTCAGACTACCGAACATACAACTCACCAGCAGCTTAAACTAACAACTCGAAAACAAAGCCTAATATAAACTGATCCAGAATATTAAGCCTGACTTGAAGGATTTACACATAGCTAAAGAAATTATCCAATAACGCGAAGAAAAGGAGATTTTAAAACATTATAGGCTAATCTATATAACTCTTTTAACAGTAAAATAACCCAGCATAATCACAACAGAAAATATGAGGATTGCCAGTTCAAAAAATCAATGTAGTAACTGATGTCGAGTGGAAGAGAAAGCATCATACTAACACCGTTCTTCGAAGACCAAATAGATATGGAATAATTTTATTCAAATGCTTTTATTAGAACGAAAACTAAGAAAAAATATGTTTTACAATTATAAAAATTGGTAACTCCTACACAGGCAACCGTTAGGAGTATCTTTTTTTGTCTTTAATTTATACTACGGTACTGTACATTGAGCTGCACAACTTCCGTATTTGATTTTTAAATGGCGGTAGGGAATTTCAATTTAAGGAGAAGAGGTATCCAGTGATTTATTCTCCGTTCAAAACTTCGGGTATTGTCCGTTATTCAGACTGAGAGGTCTCGACTCCATTTTCGCTTTAAACAACGCACAGTTGGGAAGTTCCTTGTAGCTAGGTAACGGGCTAGTTGATTTGGATGGTCATCTAGTCTTTCGTGAAATGTACAATACAAATACGCGGTTAGCTCTTTTACTGTAGGAATTTTGAAATCGTCGTGGAGGGTTTTATCGCTTACATAAAAAGAAGCGCCAGAAACAAGTCTGAAGATTTTTGATTGAAAGGCCAAGATCGGCTTTAAATTACTCTGTGCAGCTATTCAAAAGAGCTGGACACCATAAATAAGTCCAGATTGTTCTTACTAGGGATTTGTATATTAGAATTTTGAAGTGGAGGTTGAATCTTGATGGAGGGTTAATTAAGCAGAAGAGTAGCTTCTGGCGGCGGTTAAGTTCTAAACGTTTCGTACGCAGATGATGCTTCCAAGTTAATCGCCTGTCAAACTATAAGCCAAGATATCGCACCACCCTGGCCTGCGGGATTTGAATGTTATTCAGCATCACAGGTGGACAAGTTTGACGCCGTTAGGTGAACGTAACCTGTGTTGATTAAATTGGATTCGCCTTAATACGCCAACTTGGTAAGCCAGTCATGTATTAATAAAAGATGTCGCTGCGCCAATCTGGAAGCCTCTTCCGCGCTCTTTTTCCGTACAAGAATTGCTGTGTCGTCAGCATACGTCGCGGTTACCGATGTGTCCAAGATAGGCATATTCGATTCAACGCAAATATGCTATACAGAAATGGGGATAGTATTGCCCCTTGGGGTACTAAATTAAAAAAAAACAGCTTCCACACATTTTAATACTGACATTTACATAATATTTCGTTTGGGTAACCGGTTGGTCAGTTATTTAATATGACCTCGCATTGAAATAAGTGAAGAAAATTTTTAAGGAATTTAATGTTGGTATTCAGTTTTAGCACTGCATCTTAAAATCGTAAACTAAAATTTTCACTTAAAACTAAATTGATCATGTGATTGGATCATATTGATGCAGAGGTATGCTGTTAACATTTATAAAAAAATTTAATTATTTTGTCCATCTCCTTGGAGCAAAGGTTAAAAGCATTTTATACAGCATTAAACTACAAGACAGAAGGTTCCACGTTCAATTCCCAGCCATCAAATACTTTATAGCTATCCACCGTTAGTTGTTAGTAAGAACTAATCATTTGACGCTATTAAAATAAACACACCATGAAAAGGTGTGAAAAACAATAGTTTATGCTTCTATTCTAATTTCTTTTTAAATTAGTATCTGTTATAACTACAATGTAACAATTTGTAAATACTAATGACGCTGAAGGTTCCAAAACTTGAATAACTTCTAAATAGATTTCAAAACCAGTTAATACACGCCCGTGAATTTGGGTATAATCCCATAAGTTTTTGTTTCATTTAATATGTTTGAGTTGTTCAACGTTTCGGTACTCCTATTTAGGCTACTCTATAAAGAGAAAGTAACGTCGTATATTAAAATATTTTAGAAAGTATATGTGAGAAATATTATAACTAATTCAATTTCACACACAAATCATGTAAATGCCTCTTACATTGCAATAGATTAATATTAGAAATCTCTTAAGTCAGGCTTATTACCAAGTAATATAATAAAAATAAGCCTTCCAATGTTTTTAAAATCAAGGATACATAAATTCTGATTACTTGGATTGAAACAAAAGATTTGCTGAATGTTTTCATGCTATTTTATACTTTTAAAGTTTAGGTTATTCAGTAAGTAGTCTATGCAGTAATTGAAAAAAACTGAAAACATTTATAAACTTACCAAGGCGAATTATTTCTTTATTAATTATGGATGATTGAATTAGTAGATACTCGATCAAGAAAGGTTGATCATTCTTGTTAAAATGTTATAATTACATTAAGACATTTTAATACAACTGAAATATTAATTAAGCTTTATTATAAAAAATAACATAAAAAATCCACTTACACAATGAAGGAAGGAAACAATAAGAAGTTTCCTTCGGAAAAGTTGGGTTGTAGATTTTATTTTAAAAGAAGGAAGAAGTTATTAATTAGGGATTTATTATTTGAAGTCATCCACAAGTTAACAGCTTTTTTAAAACTTCTACTCTCCCTTTAAACGAGAAATATCTCTCCACTTTTTCTTTTCTCCTATGACTTACTGTTGAAAAATATTATAAACTGCAGACAGAATATTCGATTATTTATATCAGTGGTATAAATTATTAAAAGGGATGAATGGTGTATAATCCTACGTCATTAAATAAATATTTTGAACTTAAAATACAAAATCTCTTCCGTCAAACTTGATATCGTAAAGCAATTTGTAAATTACATGTCTAATTAATTTCATTAATATTCTAAAAAAATTGAGTATTCACGTGAAATATTATTATAAAAATATAACCGGCCTGTTAGGACTGGATTCTTGTTTTATATAACTTATTACCCTCTTCACACATTTATGACTTCATTCTAAACATCTGACTTGGAAAAAAAGTTCGGAGGGAAAACTGCTTTGTATCTTATCAGTCATTATTTTTTTAATTCAATTTTTTATTTATTTTTTTAATTCTCTTACCACTTACTTAATAGACGAAATTTATTGTTAGAGAAATTTATTGAGTAAATAATATGTAACAAATTTTTATTGGTAATCAATAACTGGCCTACAAAGTTATTCTAGGCTTGACCTAACTTAATAGTAATTTTGTAGTAAAATTAACATGTAATTATGTTTTACCGCAGGAGAAGGGTATAACAAATTTAATAAATTTATTAAAGTTTTTCCGTTTCTCTTGGATTCATAATAATTATGTAAGTTTGTGGAATTATTTTAACAACTGAATTTATTTTCAATCAGTTTAAAAGTAACTAAGTAAAAATGATGAAAGATTTTACATCATGAAGACAATACCCTGCTTCCAAAAGTTATTGCTTCCAAAAGAAAAAAGAATTATTTAAAATTATTCATTGTAGTCTTGTTAAGTCTTTGCTACTATCAAGTAACTAAGCGCGAACGAATTATTAAAATTCGAAGATTTTCTAATATTTTGAATTTAGCTGTATAATTTTTCCTTCAGAGTGTTGACACGTAAGTCCTTATGCAGTATAACATTTTGTCACGTACCATGGATCATTTTGTATAATTTGTACAACTTTTGACTGAAATCGTTAAATGATGGCAAGATTTGATTATAGAGCTGATTTCCAAAGTAGTAACTAGTTTATGTTTTAATTATAATTAATATACCTCTGTGTGACGAAAACTTAAAAATATCATCAGCAGTAAGATGAAAAATAAAATATTTATTGGTTATTGTCGCAAAATCAGTTATCAGTAAGCTAATTGTATGTTTTGCTTTTTTAAATATTCTACATGGGAAACAACTTTCTCGCCTATTTACACGAATTCTGTCATGTTCATTAAAAATAAAAATTATGAGTTATTTAATAACGCTCCAAATACGTACAAATCTTTTGAAATTTTTATATGAGCCTTTGTTTTTACCTAACCTATCGGCAGAGCTTTCAATAAAAATAAATTCTGTTGTCTTAACCCTTCATGTAATTTGTAGAAAAGAACAATATTAAATTAGAACTAAAAGGAAACTACTTATAAGATATTATCGGCCAGTAGGCCCTAATATGTAGGCTATACCTAAATTAATAAAAGAAACTGTAGAAATTCAAGTAGCAATGTCCCTTTTAAAGTTATAGTCATACTCAGAAGATCTAGATTAATCAACCAGGGAAACCATCTTAAATACAAAGTTATTTGGAAGGTACTATAAGAATTGTTTCTAACTGACTTTTAAATTAAATTACAAGAGTTTTTCTTACGCAACAACACTATTTAAAAGAAAGAGGATTAATTTTTTTTTTTTAATTGATTTATTTAACGTCGCATCAACTGCAATGGTTATTAGCAACGACGTTGGGGTGTAACTTTGTACAATGGAGGGTGAAATGATTTTTTGTAACGTATGAAAATATGCCGTGCCTGAGTGGGATTCAAACCCAGGACTGCAGATGAGAGGCGAGCACGTTACCAACTACGCCAATGCGTCCGGCGTAGCATTAAAGTTTGTTCAACCGTAACACAACAGAAACCAAGGAAGTTATAAGTATTTACAAGTTAAAATATAAATAATAAAATTTAAATTAAAAATAAATATTAAATTAAATTAAACTTAATTATGTTTAATTTTTTATAAAGTTAAGGCAGTTTAATATTTCATACGAGTCTGATTAGTTTTTTGTTTTATTTGCATAAATTATAACAAAAAACTAATCAGTCCGTTTAATAATATGGAAAATTCAGCTATTATCATTACACCCCATAATTTTACTCAAAAAATCATATATTTACAATAATATAACCCGCAATTGTTTTACCAAATATTATAATTTTCTTTAACTTTTTACATTTTTTAATTGAAGAGCTTTTTGAATGAAGGTGATCTATGTATTAAAAATATAGTTTCGAGGAAAAAGCGATAAAACTTATAGGCTAAGCCATCTTATTATGGCACCAACATATATACTAACTTTCATAAAAATTTCAATTATGCAATTAAATATTTTTTAAACTTTATTTTTAGATATTTTTTTCAATATCGTAGTTGTATACGGTAAAAAATTAATTTCTGTAGATACACTGTAGTTGTAATTGTTTTTTTTACCATTAATCATAAAAATAATAGGATGATGTTATCCAAGAACTGCAAATTTTAATTTATTTTTATAAGTTACATTGCAGAAACTAATCTGTGAAAACCGATAGTGTTTAGTTATTAAGCTTGTAGATTACATAATACCAGAGCTACTTGTTCTACCCTTTAGACAGAGAACACGGGCTTAATGTAGCAAGGTATGGAATGTGCCCGCCATTTTACTTTCAAACATACCATCTACAATATTTGTTCTACTAAAATCGTTATCTACATTTCGTGCGCTGCAATTTCCGGAATTTCAAACCCACTATTGGTATATAATGTCTCTAGTAGGTAATATATCGTTACGCTATTACTAGGCTTTCTCTAAATCGAGACAAACGATTGCGCGATCGGATTTTGCATATTATGAATTTTTAGAATCTATCAGTATAAAAAGTAATAAATAAAAAGTACTGAGTAAAAAAGTATGCTTATCAACATGCCAGGCTCTCTGAAAACCACCTATTTTCCACCAAGTAAATGACACTTTCACTTCATTCTCTACAGAGTCTGGCTGTATAATGAATTTCATTAATTTCTAAAGAGATAACTCTGATTACTGCCTTTTACCCCCTTACCTCTTCCGTTCTTAAATGGTTCAGTAATATAATTGGCTAGCCATGTGATAAGAAACGAAACTATTTTTGTAGTCCTGCAACTAGCAGATCGAGTGCAAATAATTTAACAATCCACCTGCTTGGTATGGGCAATTGATTTGACTAACCAGAAGAATTTGTTTTACATATTTGTTTGTTTGTAATTTCGGGGTTCAATTGTTTCTCAGCAACTGTTGAACAAATCTTATTTACATTTAGAGAATGTTTTAGTGGAAGTACATTATCTGTTATTTATTTTTCGTAAATTACTCGATCTATGATGATTTTTCTCGATGAAAACGTAAAAATAACAACCAGATGATCTTCTTACCTTAGACTGCGTAGACCTTTTTTTATAAGAGAAGACCATGCAAAGTAGTAGTAATAGTTGTTTATCAAACAACTGATACAAATTTTAACAAAATACAAAATAATCAATTTAATTAAGTAAAATAATAATTTTTTCGCCAGCCGCATGGCGCAGTTGGTAACTTTCTCGCCTCTCATCATGTGGTCCTGGGTTCGAATCCCACTCAGGCACGGCATATTTTCCTACGTTACAAAAAAATCATTTAATCCTCCATTGTACCATAGTTACACCCCAACGTTGTCGCTAATGACCGTTATAGTTGATGCGACGTTAAATAAATAACAAAAACAAGTAATTTTTTAAATTTATTTAACTATTTATGAGTACACTTGGCCAGCCTTTTTAGTCAGACTATTATTGGTAAGTAACACCGGCTGAATAGTGATTTCATTGTGACCAACTGATGAGTGCCAGAAATAAACAAGGCACACTGTGTACCTTTCTAAAGGTAAATTACATGCCAATTAAGAAACATACAACTACATTGGAGTCATGACAAGGCTAACCATACACATAGGCAACTCGATATCTGTTTCTACGGCATATATCATCAGACATTTTTGTTGTGAAACAGAAGTAACTGCTTACTAGTGAACAAAACGTCGTTTTATTAAATGTTCGTAAAATTTAGTAGCAATCAGTTTTTCAACCGAAGAAAAGGTATTTGAAAAAAGACAAAAATCCTGCTATTTGGTTGACAGAATATGTCGCGAATAGTCTTTCATTTCGAAGGTCATATCGCAGCTTGTCGTGTAACAATAAACGCAGGAGACGAGCCTATCTTCTAAAACAAATGTCTTACGATAGTACATGTTGAAATCATTTCGTAGTTTAGCCTATATCAAGGCTTGTCGAATGACAATAAACGTAAACACTGGAGACGAGGCAAACCTGCCTTCTGCTACAAAAAATGTTTTACGAATGTGATATTTATTATTATAGTACAATACAAACAGAGATCTGTCGCATTTGTTAACTGCTGCATGTCGTACAATATGCACGGTAACCTATATAATATTATGATAACTAATAATTTCTAGATAAATCCAGTTCCAGATTATATAAATAAATTAGAAAATATTGCTTATAAATAAAAATTCTAGGAAAGGGTGTGTTCTGGAAACTTCTGAAAAATAAAAGTGTTACACTTTTGCATTTCAGAAATATAATTGAGAATTGCCATAATTAGATATACCTGACCAACTGTTGCAGCGATTAAGTAAAATAAATATTTTATGTTTCAAAAATGTATAAAATTATTCATGTAACACATGAAACATTTAACTTAAATGAAATTTCATGGTGGTTTTCGTAGTTAAATGAATTGTTTACTAAGCTAATGTAAATTTTTTTTATTTCAGGTATTCTTTTAATTAATTCTCTGGAATGAATTAATATTTACGAACTGGTGCTTTGTTATACAGGTCAGTACTTAACATAATACATATCAACATTAGTTTTCACTATTCTTCATTAGAAGAAAATATAATGTACTCATTACATGCAATTTACTTGCATGCTTTTTTATACCTTTAACATTTCCACAATTGTGTTTTCCTTATCTGCTTCAGGAATGAGTTATAACAACATGTAATTTTATAGAAGTAAAATGAAATATAACTCGAATCTCACCGGAGCAATAAGGTATGACTCTTGGTGGATGTTATGTAAATATTTCAAAAACCAATCAAATTCTACATAATTTATTAACATTTTGTTGTACGTGCATGCGTCACTAGTTAACATCCTTCATAACCTTAAGCTATTTATCAATGCATAAAACCTTACCAGAATATGGAATTAAGGATTTAAAATACAATAAAATCAATACAAAACTAACCATATACAAAACTGTAATACAAAAAGTCTTCCAAAAAATCAGCTCAAAGGATTAAAGTGAATGTTAAACCTCAATGTTAGGCGCTGAGCTTTAGCCCTTCCAATGTTATGTGACGTACATCAAATGGCATTTTTTCTAAAAATAACGTGAAACTTCCCTTTGCATTGTTTTATTCTCATTCAGATGTAATATAAATATTTTCAAAATTTAAGTTCGCATGAATTAGATGGTTTTACATATATATACGAGTATATTTGTTTAGAATGTATTTTCTAGTAAATAAAACTGGATAACTGAAGGGACGTCTGTAACGTAAAACACTAAGTAAATTGTTTTAGTACTACATGTAGAAATAACAGGTTTTACATTGTTTCATTAGATGACAACAATGTTATGAACGTGGAATATTCGTAATGGATATGAAATGGTTGAGCAACTTTGGGAACTGTTTTCCGACCTTTATCTACCTTTATTTCAGGCAATAGGCATGGAGGCTGCTGAGACTTCTAATTGGTTAGCCCATTTCGCGCGGTTGGACGATCTTTGTGATCGTCCAACCGCGCGGGCACTACCGGAAGTTTATGGTATAATTTCCTCGACTGTCTTCTAATCTGTAGATATAAGCAAACCAATTTTGACGATGTTTAGTTATTTCATATTTAAATTAGACAAATAGGAGCCTGTTTCTTATGACACTTTTTCAGATGGTATCATTTTCAAACTTTGTCCTGCACAGGCACGTAGCACGTAGCTAGGAGAGCTTGAGGGGCATCTGCCCCTCTCACAAACGAATGGTGCAAATACCAAAATTGTTTTCATACCAAAATAATATGATAGGCGCTATGTTCGACTCCAGGTCAGTTTCCAGGTCTGATATTTTTTCATCACGATTTACGACTGTCAAATGAATTATTGGTTATAACTATTACAAAGCAAAGAATATAATTACGTAGTTCCTATTTTACCAATGCATTGAGCGTTTTCGTTGGAAATTGAGTTGTAGATTGTGATCATGACAAAAGGGTAAATCTTGTTAAAGGTAAATGCGATGTAACAAACATTCCACTTTATGTTATCATCTTAATTTTCACTTTTTATAATGTCAGAAACAGTTTTATTTTATTTTATCTTTTCTACTAATTTTTTGTTTGACGCCAGAAATATTTTACTTTATTTGATATTAATTTTCTTTAGACCTTTCTGCCGTTGATGTAGCGTTTAATTTTCAACATCACTTAACTATCATAGAATTATGCTTCGCTAAGTAGAGAATCAAAATTAACTCTGACAAAACAAAACAAAACGTGTAAGTTTTACCCTGAGGCGGCAAACCTGCCCTGTAGTATTTTTATTTACTTCTTCTGTGGTGCTCTGCACAGAAGTGGTAAAGCAATGTAAAACAAGCCACAGAAATATATTTAATAGTTGTGCAAAACTGCACAGTTGTAGATTTAATAAAATAAAGTGAAAGAAAACTTTCACTTTTTTGTTTCTCCTCAGAAGTATTTTACTTTATCTTTTATAATTTACTTTCACATATCGTTGACGTGAGATTATTCACTTTCTCTTTTATCTATTATCTTTTACTTTAAGTTTAACCCACCATTCATTTTCGCCAAAAAAAAAAAACAGATAATTACCTCGTTTAGAAGGTATTTTAATTTTGTTATATGGTGATTAAAAAACGTTTGATAACATAAAAAACTTTAATCGAAAGTAATTTTAAAGAATACGTAAACAAAATTACAATTATTTTAGAATAAAAAATATTTTCACACAAAAACACTTGCCATAATATTACAGACCTGCAACTTTTTATAAAACTAGCACAGACAGCACGCAGGCACTTAGCTAGGGAAAGTACTTGAGAGGTTTAAGACCCCCTTCTAATTTAAAATCAAATTTCATAAGCTACTATTACGAGTATGTTGGTCTGATTCCCGGTCAGGTTTAGCTTTATGCATCGCTCGTTTTTATTTGCTATCCTACACTAATTTTAATGTGCAAAGAGTCGAACGTAAAACAAAAAAAATCTTCAGTCTAGTCATACATAAAAAGCACATATCCGCTCTTGTCTTTGGCTAATATCTTTGAATGCTGAAATTTACTTTTTCTGCCATAAAGGCCTAGGAATAGTCACTGATGTGTAGAACTTCACGTCTGCTTTTTAAAGTTTTGCTCTTCTACATATCGTTCATATGATTCAACATCACCAGGTTGTGGAAAGAAATTCTTTTTTTTTCAAGTATAACTTAGTTATGATTTGTAAGTCACTCATTGTGCCGGTTCAGTTTAATTCCCTACTTTTTGTTATTTTACCGTTTATAATATCTCATATACCGTGCTTCCCAACAAATCTGACGCATAAGGAAATTAACATTAGACAATATACTGTCAACATTAGTATTATAAGGGTGTAATCTTACTTTTATTACTCCAGTCGTTTGGAAACAGAATAAAAATGAGGTTACAAAAGATTTTAATAAATAATTATTTAATTATTAATAAATTAAGACAAATATGTTATTCAATTTCGACGTAGCGCGGTACTTACATAAGAAACAATTTCACTTCCATGTCTGAACATTAGCTGGGCGTGTAAAGTTGTCAGTTTATTTTTATTTTTGACATCACAGTACGAGAAGCCGTAAGTTCAAGTCTTGTTTATTTTTGTTTGTTTTTTTGGTTAATTTATTATTGATTAATTTATTAATTATTATAATGAAAAATTATATTAGAAAGTGTAATAACTGTAATTTTTAATTCAACTAATGAACTAGTGAAGTTTTCTCTTTAATTAAGTTAACAAATTTTTTAATAATAATTTAAATAAAATGAATTAGCACAAATATACTTAAAAAAAATTTAAATAGTTTGTGGTATTTGAACTCATGGCCTCTCGTACTGTTATATCAAAAATAAAAATATACTGACCACTTTACACGATCGGCTAACGTTCAAACAACAATGGAGACGAAATTTTTTAAGTAAGTACCGAGTTGTGTCAAATTGAATTGAGGTGTTTGAACATTAGCTGGGCGTGTAAAGTTTTTTTTTGATATTACAGTAGAAGAGACCGTGATTTCAAGTCCTACACTTATTTATTTTTATTTATTTTTTGTTAATTGATCATTGTTTATCATCATCATCATCACCCAAACACGGATAGGCCTAAAGCCTGTTCCGGCACCCATCTTCGTAGCGGTCTTCCTCTATCACGTCTACCCCGTGGGGCATAACTTAATATTTGGACTGGTAGTCTTTCCTCTCGCATTCTATTCACATGTTCACACCACCTGGAATTGTAGCGCGCAATGCCGTCTAATAGTGGTTGGACCTGTAATTCTGCTCTAATACTTTCATTACGTTTCATGTCCAGTCTGTTATAGCCTGCCGTCGCCCTTAAAAACTTCATTTCTGCACTTTGTATTAGAGTTCTCTCTCGTTGCGTCATGGTCCAACTTTCACTGCCATACAGCAAAACCGGGACTGCCATAGTTTTGTACAGTTTAATTCTTGTATCCTTTCTTGTCTTATTTTTCAAAGTTCGATGTATTGTCCCGCAAATTGTTCTAAACTTATTCAGTTTATTCATAACATCGTCATCTTTTAAAAAGCTTACGTCACATCCTAAATATTTAAAATGCGAGACTTGTTCTAAAACTTTATCATTTATAACGATTTTCGTTCTGACTGGATACTTGCCCTTAAAGGCCATAGTCTTTGACTTAGCGGCAGATAGCTTCACTCCATAACCCTCACAGATCTTTTGTAGTTCAAACACAGCTTTCTGCAAATCATTTTCAGTTTCCATGATAATTACCTGATCATCCGCATATAGCAAACAGCTTAAATCATAATCGGCGATTTGTACACCAGCATTTATGCTCTCCTTCCACTTGTTCAGAATCATTGTTTATTATTACGTAATTAAATAATGAAAAATATTAGAAATTATTGTCACCGGATGGCGACATTAAGTGGCGAGTTGAAACCTTTGCATTTTGGTGGCCCTGAAAAGGGCCGTTTAAGTGGTGGTCGTCTTGATGGGAAGCGTCGGTCGTAGTCATCGTGGCGGTGGAGGAGCTGGGCGACACGGCGTGTCGTCGTACAGCGGAGGCATCATCTTCTTTTCTCGCAGTAGTGCGTCGATGGCTGCTTCATCGGGTCCGGTGGGCGCAAGGCTTGGTCGCGGGACCGCTGTGGGCATCGCTCCCGTTAGTGGGCGATGACGGTCCGGTCGACGGCTTACGGTGACGTGTCAGTGAGCGGAAGCATCATCTCCTCTCTTGCAGGATCGTCGTTTAGTCTTCGCTGGAGTTTGGTAGCCGTGTGCCGATGGTGGATGTCTTGTCTGGTGCCTGGATTGGAATTAAATCTCCCGGTTGAGTGTAGCGCTCTTTATATAGTTGCAGAGAACGCTGTGGTAGAGGGCGGTTACTGGCTCAACCTTGATGACAAAGGCCTCTGTCAGTACGCCGCCACAAGCCTACAACCCCTTTTGGAACTATTGGCGGCTCCCTCTGTTGCTACGTCGGAAGCTTTGTAGCCGGCAGCACAGTACTTAATCAAAGGGGACGACGGTGACATTATGATAACTGCAATTTTTAATTCAACTCAATAGTGAAGTTTTCTATTTAATTAAGTTAAAAAAATTATTTAATAATAATTTTAATAAAATTATTTAGCACAAAATATGTTAAAAAAATTTAAATAGTGTGTGGGATTAGAACTCACAGCCTCTCGTACTGTTATATCAAAAATAAAAATATACTAACTACTTTACACGACCGGCTAACATTCAAAAAACAATGTAGGTGAAATTTTCTTAGGTAATTACCGCGCTGTGTCAAAATTGAATAACACTTTTGTCTTTATTTATTAAAAAATTGATTATTAGCTATTAACATCTTTTGTAGACTCATTTTTATTGTGCTTCCTAATGACTGGAGTAATATTAGTAAAGATAGAATAGAAAGATAGATAGCAAGAGGAAGCCCGGTAGGAGAAGAATATCCTGGCTTGGGAATTTGCGAACCTGGTTTGGTAGGAGCTCCATGCAATTGTTCCGGTTGGCAGCGGATAAAGTCAAAATAGCTATGATGGTCGCCCACATCCGTAGCGGATAGGCACTCAAAGAAGAAGAAAAATAGTAAGATTAAACCCTTATAATAAAATTACGGTTGACAGTGCATTCAGTGCATTCGGTTGGGTTCGAATCCCATTCAGGCACGGCATATTTTCATATGTTACAAAAAATCATTTCATCCTTCACCGTCTACATTAGCAGTAATTGCAGAACAGTTGGACATTAAACAAAAAAAAAAAACAAAAAAAAACAGTGCATTGTCAAATGTTAATTTCCTTATACGTCAAATTTGTTGGGAATCCGGTATACGCGTCTGCAATTCGCATGCACTTTTGCATATTACATTTGTACTGTATTTAAAATTTTGTACGCTAGTTGTTTTAGTAACAAACGAGAGGAAATAACTACGGTATATAAGTTTGTACTTTATTTCATAGATTTTGTAATGAGTTTCTCAACTGAGACAGACGACCGATTTCACAACGTCATCAGCGTAGGGTTAGAAGTTACTTAGTCACTTCCTGCTGAACTGGAAGAACCATTTAACTCTAATTTCATATCCGCATCGTATATTTATTTAATAACTACTCCTCATGTTACACTTCACTAAAATTTTCATTCATTATTTAAAATAAGTGAAATAGTTTAGGACCATATCTTTTGTAATGACGTATCTTAAGTTATTTTGTAATAACTTATCTATCGTGGACTAGTGCTAGCGTGCTACGCTACAAAGCGGAAATCCCGGGTTCGGTTCCTGGCTACGGAATGGAAAATTATTACAATTTCAAACCCAACGTTACTTAGCCCAAAGTAAGCGCTGATAATGTTGTTGCGAATAAATAAAAAAATTATCTTAAGCTTTCAAAGATTATAAATATAACCATGGAATTATAGTAGAAAACAGATTAATAGTAGTTTTTCCTGACAGGTATAGAAATCCATTAGCAAGTAATGGAAATATAGTTTTAAAAAGATTGTTTGCTCGTATACACATCACAATATTTTTTTTTTCTATACAATTAAACTGATTGAATTATATCATTACTGTACGTATGATAAATATTGCGATATTTTAGAAACTTATATTTAATTTTTTATTTAATGTTTTAAAGTTTATTGTATTATCTTCAAAATAAACTTTTAATACACAAAACTATTAACTAATACTATTAACTATTAACTAATACTACTAATATTAATACTAAAACTAACACTAATACTAATTAAACTAATACTAGTACTAAAACTAATACTAATTAACTAATACTAAACTATTAACTAATATAACTAAAACTATGTAAACTAGTCTGGACCTGCGTTATTCAGTTATAGAGCGCATCCAAAATACAGGTATCAAATTATTCATTGTTTTCAGTCAAAGTGCTCTTAAGTTCTAACGCCTGCACCTCGGTACATGATAAAAACATATAAGGATTTATTTATTTTTAAAAGTTTAATAAAAGTATAAAATTCTTTAGTTACATACGAAAAAGTGGCTCTTTTGAAAACAAATCAACAACATTATCTACACTCACATTCACACTAAAACGGGAAACATGTCCACTAAGCTTTTTAAACAATGTAAAAATTACACAATCCATTATTCGATTTACAAAAAATAGTTATTTAATGGATTACTTAACAATTAGTTAATGGATGCCTGATAGAGGAGGTACAGCATTTTAAATCCTGGGTATGATTTTACGTAAGCTAGACACTTAGACATGAATGATAAACTGAATCGTTTCCAGTAGCCTACAGCTGTGGAACAATAGCAATATCACTGTGTAAAAGAGTTCAGAAATAAACCCAGTGAAAGTTTTACAAGACTATGGCTGTTCCAGTATTGCTGTACGGTGGTGAGTTTTAAGTTCTTGGAAAGGAAAATGAACGCCAGATCCAGGGGACAGACATACGGATTTTAAGATCGTACATTTAGAGTAATATAAACAAATAATAACATTTTTATTACAGTATTATAAGGCAAGTTCAAAAAATCTAAATTTTTATCCTTCATCTATGTAGTGTGTACAATATGTTTATGCGCGAATGAGTGCTATTGAAAAAATGCATTCAAAATGAAAAGACGAGATATTTCACATGTTACCGATAATGAATATTGAATGCATGGTTGTGATACGTTTTATGTATTAAATAAATATTATATATTTTAAAGTTTCGAATAACTCTCTTATCTGTTTATTATTTGAAGCTAAAATTTGTGTGCTTTTTATAAAAATTATCTTTTGAGCTTTCTTTATATTTTAAGAAAATTTATAATGGTCATTAGAGTACCCGAGTCTAAGCATGCGGAAGAGCCATTAGTGCGTCTTTACAAAACTAATTTTAAAATACTTTTAAGAAACTAAATTTATAAAGTCGTATTAGAAAATGAAAGTTAAACGAACATTACATTTGACTTTATGGGTAACGGATTTCTTTCGATGAAAATTACGATCTGCGTTTCTAAGTTAATATCATTTCTAAACGACATCATAAATATCATCATTACAACCAAACTAAATCTTAACTTGCAATAAGTATGCCCATTGTTAAATCAAAGAACGTTTTAGATTTTGAATATCATCTCTATTATTTAAATAAAATATTCTTAGATGTATGCTACGTTTATATCATCATTATGTTATTTTTTAAATTTAAATAACACCTAGTCCTCGTCTAATAAGTTAATTTAATGTAACTTTATTTTGTAAATTTATATTACACAGAGGTTTTGCTTATAGACTTAACTTTTAATATTTGTTAATTTTTACCTAATTTTATTTGAGGTACACATATGTAATGTGCAACCACAGGTTATTGTATACAGACGTTTCAATATAGCACAATTAAATTGGCACACATTTATTTAAAACCTAATGTTCTTAAGTATTAACTTATCGAATAATTTAACATATTCACTGGAACATAAACTCTGCTTCAACTGTTTTTTCAAATCCACTATTTACTTTTGAATTAGTTGAAGCGGCTTCATACGCTTGAATTATTTGTTCAGCTCATGACATCTATCAGCTAAATTGCCTCTATAATATAATTCCGATGGCGTTTCCTCCGGATCTCCTTCATGGCTCTTCCGCAAGTCCCGACGAAGATCGGCGATTCTAATATACCAAGAGATATCTGCAATGTTTCGCACGCCATTACAATGAAAAACATAGCGTGACGCCGGCGTACGATCGGTGAACTACATTTATTATTTGTTCACTTAATGCATCATCTAAATGTATATTTTAAAAATCGTTGGCTGCCTATTTATGTGCAAACTTTACATTGGAAAATAAGATAAGACAAACTTCATGGAAGTGCTCCTGGGGCCAGTCTGAATACTTGTACAATATCATTAACACAGTCCGTGAGCCGTCAATTGAATAAAATCTACAGAAAATAAATACCGTAGATGACGCAATCGGCGTTATCTACTCAATGTAACAATCTACACTTCTTTAGCAATATGCACACTTCATTAGGGCTTTATTATTGCATATTAGTATTTTATGGTTTGGAACAACCAAACATTTGGATCTCGTTGATGTCCGCACTGTTTTCAGGATTTGCCTAAGTACGTTAGAAGCCGTATACTAAAAATTTTGAAGCTTTTCCTAAATAATTTGATGCATTAATTAATTGTACGATTCATTGGCGGGATCTGGGGGGGGCAAGGGGGGGCACTTGCCCCCCCAATATTCTACTGGTATACATTTTTAACCAAGTTAGTGTATCACTTACACTCTATCTGTACAGGGGTTTTTTAAGCATCAATTCAGATGTTCTTCTTATAAGCTGTTCTTAGTGGAGATGTATTTAAACTTAAAATTAATTAATCAAATGGTCCAATAAAAATGTGTTAATGGTTAAATAAGTTAATACTATTTTTTAACATTTAAAAACATTGTTATTGGACCATTTTAGATCAATTTTAGGTTTACATCAATTGGGAGTTAAAATGACGTTTTAACGTTAAAATCCCAACAAAATTTACTTTTTAATTTAGCCTAAAAACAGCCCTAAAATTGAGTTGAAGGCAATAAAAATCTCAAAATTTTCCGGGGGAGGTCCCCCGGACCCCCCCTTGTGCTGGGGGGTATTCTATACCCCCCAGACCCCCCGGTATTTGCCCCCCCAATGACTCCCGCCAAATCCCGCCTGCGGTACGATTAGTACTTTAATTTTATTGCAGATACAAGAAACATATAATGATGTCATGTAATTCTTATTTTAGAAAAGAAAACAATAATTAGTTTAGCACAACGGGGGTGTAGGATTCATAAAAACTTCCATTTTTTATGATTTCATCATAAAAATAAATTAAAACAACTTTATATTGTAAAGTATTGCAACCAATTATTTTTTTTTAAATTGTAACAATATCCAATAAAATTTTATTAATTAACTGTCATCGTATCAAGCATTATTATGACGCAATGTAAAATGAATAAAACTGAGGTTTTGTATAAGAATAGTATATTTTTTATTAATAGTATTCTCTTTATCCTCACCATAACCATACCAGGCATGACATTCCAACACACACAAATTCGTAGAGACGTACTGAATAGTACAAAAAATAGACTGCGTCAGTTATTTTTCTCTGCTTTATTCATTTATATTAAAATATAGATTGTATTATGTGCATTGGAATAGAAATGCATTGTACTGTCAAAATTACTACAGAGAAGCTTTGGTTAGAAACGGTAAAAAAACAAATCCGTATAATAAAAAAATTGTTAAATATTGCTGAAACTTAATTTAATTTGGCTACATTGCATATTATTAAGAGTACCTAATTTGAATTTTAAATTTGTTTAGTGAATAACGCACTACTAAACCGAGTTTTTAGCTTATTTAAAATTTTATTTATTGTTTCTTTTTTAGTTTTAGCTCAAATAAGCTTCTTAAATAAATCAACTATGGCCGTCTCTGTGGCGTAGGCATTAGCATATCACCCTAAAAAGTGGAAGATTCCTGGTTCAATTCCTAGCTAGGGTTTAGAAGCAATTAACCGTTTAAACCCACTGTTCTAGGTTCATAACTCACAGTAGTTGCTCTTTTTTTAATTAAACTGGTTTACGAGACCAACCATTAATTTCTCGCTCGTATTATCTTAAAAAACTAAATGCTTAAATGATATAGTCCATCCATCAGTGTTCTATATCTTAACTTTAAAATATATATCACAAAGAATTCGCACTAACACTAATTATTGGTAAAAAAGGATTCGGGAGGTAAGTTTTGATTTTATGTGGTGGTTTACCTGGGTTTTGCAGCATTATGATCTCTGGCACTTTTTACGGAGAAGAAACATGTCTTGGTCTGACTGCTCCATTAAATAGGTATGTGAAAATAACTACTCCCTTCCGTGGAAGCTGATTTAAGTATCTATAATTTATATGTTCCTGCAATTATTCCTAGAAAATAAAAATATACTATTAGTGAGACGTAGTGTGTCATGAATGACGTGATTAACCTGATCAACCAATAGTGACGCTTCGTGTTGTTTCACTGAATATAGTCTAAGATGATTTTTAAATGTTCAATAGTGAATACGTATAAATTTATCTTATTACGTGGATGCGGCTAATTCTGGAAAAATCTCTGATCTATTTCTTCGTTAACCTCCTTAAATTTTATTTGAAAGAAGAAACTGATAAGTTTAATAAGGTAATACGGGAAGCACCATAAAAGAGCACAAAAGGTTCCCATACTATGTTGGGTTATAACTATCAAAAAGAAATAAAGGACGTCATTGAAAAAATAAGGTTAGGAGAAGGTAGCAACAAACATGAAATCTGACAGAAAAATATTCGTAATAATTAAACTCAACGGTTAAAAAAGAAAATTCAAAACTGGTAGTATTAAACATTTAATAACTATCTCCAAAATTTGACAGCCAGTGAAGATAGAGATTTTTCGTTCTAGAAAGCAATAAGGAAATTAAAAGGAAAGTCACCCATATTTTTCCAATTGAAAAAGAAGATGGAATATGGGGTAGCGAAAATAAAAAGAAAGCAGAAATTTTTGCTAATTACCTGCATGAAAATTTACTAAACAATTTGCTTATCTCAATTATTACTTATATATTTTACATTTTTACCTACTTTGACTTTTTAAATTTTTACTTATCTACCAATTTACTGTAGATATGCAAGCCAGCTTTAAACCTTGATAATGTAGTAATTGATTCGGTCACACCAAATGAAATGGCTAGGGAGATTAAGGACCAACGTAAGTATCAAGAAGACGCCAGGTTTTAATCTCGTAACGGGCGAAATATTAAAAAGTAAATAAGACAATAATTGTGGTATAAACATAAATGCTTCTACTTCATGGAGGTAATGGTCATTAGCTCAGATGCCTCACTGATTTTCTACGAGAAAATCTTATGGCTATTGAAATTTTAGATTGTTCGCATGATTACCTTGCATATACTTTGTATTTATTTTCTGTATAAGTAGATTTTCTTGGGTATAAAAATTTATATCCAAAATTGTGTAGAATGTATATTCAGCGTTAGAAACGTACGTGAGGTGTAAATCAGTATCAAAGGTAGTCTACTGTTTGTAACGTAGGCCTATAAGACAAACATTGAGTAATTGTAGAAATAGTTTTGTTCTGGATGGCCCAAAGTTTCTTCGTATGGCACAGTTTTTCTAATCCCTAAAATTAGACCCCGTAAGTCTATACGGGTCTTACGATTAGTACAAAACTGTATGGTCATTTTATTTGAGTAAGAAACTTTCCATACAACAAGGTTTAGATTAGCCATGATGATAGCCAACATCCCAAGCGGACTTCCACACTAAAAAGAAAACGTTCCGACGGTCTATCAAGTAGCCTTTACAACAGTTTAAATAGCTTTTTAATTTTGTGGCATGTTATTGTTACGCGGATATTCCACATTTAACCGTCTGTCAAGTACAGATCTAAATATAGTATTGCTATTTTCCTCCGATAAGTGTATTAATAAAAACACATAGTTTTAATAAATAATAAAACAGACCATCTAAATAAACTTTTTATAGTAAATAAAGAGAATAATTATTTTTTATTAATTTATTTAACGTCGCATTAACTACAACGGTCATTAGCGACGACGTTGGGGTGTAACTATTATACGATGGAGGATGAAATGATATTTTGTTACGTATGAAAATATGCCGTGCCTAAGTGGGATTCGAACCCAGGACCGCATGATGAGAGGCGAGTACGTTACCAACTGCGCCAATGCGGCCGGCATAATAATTTGTTTTGTAGAATAATTTGTTTTGTGTTTCATTTAGGTATATTTAAAATAAAATAAAAATTAGCCTACTGGGTAATTTGTATAAACTATAACAACTCTTGTAAATTACTTGAGTTTTTATTTATTTTTACTGAATTAAGTTTATAATACAATAGGTCATTTAAATTGAAGCTTATTTATTATTGAAAAATTATACGATAAACATTTTCTGAAATTTGAAAATTTCAGTAAAAACTCTTTTCAGATGAACGTGAATTTAGTGATTAAAAATATATAGAAATTTACAAATGTATTTAGTATAAAATAATACATCTGAACGATACCTAAAAATAATATCAACGATTTTGATTTCCAGTTTGATCTTATTAAAAAATTGAAGTGGTAGACTACTAAAATAAAAAACTGATGGATTGCTACTTAAATCTCAATTAGAATCCAAGAAAAATTATATTGATTTAACTTAAAATAACAAAAAAATAATCAGTGAAAAATGAGTGGTAAATGAACAATGAAAAAATTGCTCAGACCTTTTCAGTAAAATTGTAAGGTAAAGGAAAATTTAATACAAATTTTAAAAAAGAAAAGCTTTATGATAGTAATCCAATAGTTAATCTAATAATTATTTTTCTGAAAATTTGTAGTAAATATTTTTTAGTTTATTTAATTGAGTTGGCTATTATTGACTACTGTAGGTCACCGTACACGTAATCGATAAGAACTCGATGAGAAGAATCGATAAGTTAACATGTAATTATTTCCAGACCATAGCGGAAAGCGAACCCAGAACCTTCCGTAAAGCGAAAAATATAAATTTTGTTTTTCACTTTAAAGAATAAGGTGTAACAACAACATTTCATTTGTTATGCTGCGCTTCTTTTTTAAACCATAGTATTATTTTTATTATGTTTCACGTTAACAAAATAACTAGCTAGAAATGTGCTTACCGTTAAAATTTATATGATTAGTAGCAAAGGTGTTTGTAAAAATAATATTATTTTGAAATAAAGTACTATGTGTAATAATTTTTATAAAAATGTTTAGAGTAAAAAGTTTTTGTAAAATATATTACGACGTAAAAAGTTATTACCAGGTAATAAACTGCAGCGAAACATGAGCTATTCTGTAGCAGGTTGTAATTTACTAAAGCCGTATTCTTATTACAAAAATGATTAGGTCATTCAGTAATGTTTTATGACTTTATAAGCCTAAGTATGTTGCATTATTCTTTATTAATAATGCACATAAACTAAGGAACATGTATTTTTAAAGAAACTTCAATTCAAATTTTATGTGATAAATGCAGAAGCACGAGCTGAATTGTTGAGAGGCGCCTTTAATTGCGTTCTTAACATAACACACTTAGTTAAAACCTTATTCATTGTGCTGTAGTATTTAGTTAATAATGATATCTTAATCATTTCTCATTAAAATTTATAATGTTGATTTTAAGTGTCAAAATATCAGAATCCTATTACAACCAATATCCGCAGAATAGAACTACATGAAGAGCTGACACGAGCCTTACCGAAAATTATAACCATTTTTTACTGAAGCTGTAAAAATAGTATGTTATAATTTTGTTGTTCGGACAGAAAGACTTTGCAATTCGACTCTGATTTGTCTTAAATAAAATTATAAGGAATTTATCTTTTAGATCACAATAATTTTGTATATTAGTTCCCTTTATTTTCAATCACTTTTATTCCACTTTAATTAGAGCATTTTAAAAGAGTCGTTCAATTCATTTGCTATATTGTACCATAACCTACACAGAATCCCCTCTAGTTTCGGCGAAGAACTCTTAGGTGGTGTTTGAGTCTTTCCGAGAAGTACCTGATATTTGATTAGAATACATCAACTCCACGTGCGGGTTTGTGTTTGTGCGTTTTGGAATTTTTATATAGACAGAAATTCAATATAAAGATCTTTTTCTATATCCATAAGGTTACATAAAACTAATTTGTTTTGTAGAGTGCTGTTGGTAATGTAGTAGGGACATTGTGCTATGCGCAGTAAGTTTTATTTGTATTGGCTGAATCACGATCCGATTAAAACATACTATCATTGGGTAATGACAGTCATGGGTTATTCATCGAGTATAATAAAATATTTTTATTTTCTATCTATTTTCAACAGACCTTGAAAATTGAACGCCTATAAAATTAATTTGTATCGTGAATCATTCCACAAGAAAACAAATAATAGATTAGAAAGGGTTCTTGAATTTATTTACTGTCCTCTATATACTTAAGCAATTCTATTCTCTAGTAATGTAGTGTGTCTAAAACTCTAAAAGTAATGACGAATCCAGACTTCCTTACTTCTTTAGAGGATTAAATTATGAATTATTGCGTTAAAATGCTGCATATAATAGTATTTTGTGTGGTAGTAATTTAAGCCAATATTTCTTCTGACGTTTGCAAAATTACTATAAGTTACTTTTTGTGCAATCCAGTCTGCTAAAAACAGTCTAAAAACGTACAAGTAAGCTACAATCTGGCGTACAGAGATTTATATAATAGTATTTTATACCATTCTTCCTCGTTATTTGTACACTGACTTACTTTCAAAAAACTCTGACGTATGTAATATTTTTTTGTTTATCATGTAACCGCACTCAGAAACGTTAACGTTTAACCTCCTCAGTCCTAAGAAATATTTTGTTTGTTTAATCTATGAGTTTTTACTATTTTGATGATTTAGTTTCTAAAAAAAATTGCAAAAAAATCAGCGGCCCCATTTTTGGATTATCGTATGTCTCCTGTGGGAGACATCCAGTCTCTGTGTTCTAAAATTGTTTAATAGGCTAATTTTAGTTATGTGTTATGTGTTATATAAAACATATTTTGTTTGGAGTTATGGAAATCTGTGTAATTATTTTTTAATAAACTGAAACCAGTTAATTTATTTACTAAATTTTCTTCCAGTGAACGTACAAAATCATATTGAAAAATATCGGAGTTTTTATAAAGTGTTTTGTCATCTAGAGGTCGATATCTTGTCATTTTATAAAAACGAATCTGGCTTTATTCCATACCCACCATTTTTATAGAATATTAACGTGAATTCTAATTACTTGACTAAATAAAGTATAATAATGTATGTGAAGGAATAAGTATCAATAAATACTACAAATAGTTCAGGGTTATATCGATCCACTTTTACGAGTGTGGTTTAAGAAATGATTGAGTTTTTAAGGACAAGAAAAAAATAAAAATATTAAAATTCTTTAAATACCTAGTAAATGTGTTTTAGGCCACCTCCATAGCGTAGTGGTAGCGCACTAGGCAACAATGTGGAGGTCCCAGGTCCGATTCCCGGAAAGGTTCTGGTAATTATAACAAGCCAGAACCCACTGTAGTTGCTAATAACCAAGCTGTTGATGTGACGATATATTATTTTGTATTAAATGTTAAAACTGTAATCTAACTTTTCTCAATCACATATAAAAATTGTAATATTACTTTAGTGTCTCAAACAAAGATATACCAAACACTACTCTATTCCAGAAGATCTTGATAAAATATTTTAATTGTTTCTCTTTCTCTGTGATTTAAAAATGAAGAAAAAAAGAAACAGGCAATAGGAAAGGTACTTAAAGAAAAAAAAATTATATATGCTAAATATTTTACAAAGTGTTTGAGTGAATTTAACGAAAAGTGACGAAGGGTGAAGCTAGGAATTTAATAACATCGATTTAAGTGTAACAGTAAGTGAAAAACGATTACTGTTAATTAGAGCTGGAAAACTTTATCGGCTACAGATAGTTCGCTGACGTGAAACCTCTAAATTGGACGGAACCACGAAATGGGTAGCATTCCTCATTCAGTTCGAAATACTCGAATACCCTCTCGGCTAACTACTGGAATGGGTAACTCATTTTATTTCGTCTGATCTATCCATTCCACATTAATTCATTATTTCACGTTAAAAAGTACAAAACCAGAAATTGGATCGTTGCAATTTAATTTTCAGTTTATCGTATACATATAAACATTTTTGTAAATATTAAAAATCTTATCTGTTAAACTGGTAATAAAAGAAGGAAATTTTATTTAGTATTTATTACAATTAACTTGAGATACTATATTATTTTTATATTCATTATAAACTTTCCGTTTGGTCTGTTCATGGCTCTTAGAGTTTAGTCATTAAACTCGTATAAATTTTTCTATCACATTATTAAATATAAAACAGTAATACTATATATTTTAATATTTAAAAGAATATATATTATAATTTTACTAAAATGGTTACAATTTAACTCGGATAGATATAATACAATATATTATGAACATTTCATTTTGTAATGCTTCAATAACTAATTTCAGTTTAACGGTGATCGGTAAAGTGCAGAAGGAAACTGTTTTGCAGTTCTATTAATTCTTGGTTATACCAGTAGTAATGGCTAATTGAGAGTGTTGGGCACTGACTAGTCAGCAGATGTCAGGAATAGAGTCTTCTGAGATGAGATTTTTAAGATCTTTAGCAGGGTATCATTTTTTGTTGTTGTTGTTTAGGTCAACACCCGTAAGGCAGGTTTGAACCTCTAGAGGTTTTACTAAGTAAAGCAAGAAGTGAGGTGGTTACCATAGCCTTCCTCACTAAATTGAAGGATTATGCTTATCAGCATGCCAGGCCTTCCAAAAGCACCTACTTTTTACACTGCAAATGACACCTTCACTTCATTCACCACAGAGTCTGGCTGTATAGTGAAATTCATTACTCTCAGAGGAGTTAACTCTGACTAGAGTCTTTTACACCTCTACTTCTTCTGTTCTTAAATAGTTCAGTCATATAATTGGCTGACTACGTGACTAGAAACAGAACTATTTTTTGTAGCCCTGGAAACTGCAGAACGAGTGAAATTAATTTAACACTCTACCTGCCCGTTATAATTTGGTGAACCAAAATAAATGATTATATTAACTTAAAATTAATGTGTCAGGGATATTTTTTAAGCAAGAGCAATATAATTATTTGTTTCGTATGTGAGATAATTACATCGTTAAACTGGTGACTACTTACAAGCCAGCCGGATAACGTAGTATTTATTGGATGACCTCAGAAGTGATAGGCATCCCAAAGTTTTTAAGAAATAGGAGATTACTACAATTGATTTAGGAACAGACAAAGAGACCTAATACATATTGTTATGGTGATAAGAAATTTTAGTGGATAGTTAGTATTTTAGTGGATAGTTGGTATTGTAAGTTTTCACTTAAAAAATATTTAAAAAGTATTTAACAAGTAAGTATACTTAGTAATACCCAAAACATTTATTTAATACACACAGACACGAATACTCTAACAGTACAAGAATAAATAGAGAAGTTTTTCAGCAGTTACCGAACACGACTTGGAAATCACCAGATCCTGAAACCATCAATCTCCTAGATAACAGTGAAACAAATAGAGACTGCATAGAATATATCCTACCGATTTATTTCAAT
Source organism: Catonia carolina (assembly GCA_035578175.1). Lineage (NCBI taxonomy): Eukaryota > Metazoa > Arthropoda > Insecta > Hemiptera > Achilidae > Catonia > Catonia carolina. The sequence continues at coordinate 49,324,731 of JAQMRL010000001.1, forward strand.
ACTATCAAGTCAAGAACAGAACATGAAACTTTGTAATTTATGGAGTGATACTACAGGGGGTAAGTGTTACTCACGCATGATTCATGCTTACAACGTATCCGCTCACTGTTTTAGGGGAGCATTTTGCAGATTCAATGCAACAGAAAAAAATATATGATTGTTTTAAAAATTTGTATTTAAAAATTAGTATCAGTTATTACAATATTATAAAAATGTCTAAATGCGAACCTAATTGTTATAAAACTTGACTTAGCCAACGAAACTTTTTAAATAAAGAATTCTCAGGTTTATAACGTTTATAGAAAAATATTAAATGTTTTGTTATCGTTTTAGAAATACAAAAAGGAAAATTGGTTCAGGTTCAAAACAAATACCCAAACTTTTGTGGATTCCAGAAATTTTTCTCAAGGGTGGGCCAAATTTCAGACTATGTAAATAAAATACAAAAGAAAATTAATTATAAATCTATTACACTAATAATAACTTATTAATATAATTATATTTAATCTGTAAGTTTAGTAATGGCCATTACAATTATTTTTGTTAATAACGCACTGAACGTACACATCGTATGGAAAATTATAGATCCGAAAACAATTTTTGGAGCAAAATTATAACGAAGGTCTATTTGATAAATTTTAATACTATGGGATATTAACGTCTACATGTAGTGTTTAGCTGTTGACATTTAGAGGAGCTTCTATAACTACTTGATCGTCCTAATCCAACTATCTATCTAATATCAACAGCCCGAAATATCCACTCATGAGACACCACGAACACTCCTAGAGGAGACTTACTGTTTTAAAACAGACTAGTTAATTCCTAAACTCAACTTTGTTATTAATACTAATATCTTGTAATAGAATACTTTTGGTGTTGGTTACTGATGATAAGAACATGAAAACTGCTGAGTAACTTTCTCTTTTTTTTCAAGTCAATGAATTTAAAATGATTTAACACTTGAGTAGTTAACGTGATTATATTATTTATACAACAAAGTATCTAAACTTGAATTTAATTCTAACAATTAAAATTTAAAGTTTGTTTAGAATTTATATTTACCCTGCGTAAACGAGTTTGTCCTCCTTTGTATCTTTATGTCACTCAATATCATACTTCTGAATCTATCCGTTATCTAGGTTTGTATATAGATAAGAGGCTCACGTAGAATGTACACGTGAATAAAACGAGAAAGGTACTCTAGGACAGGTTGAAACAGTTGTACAGACTTCTTTCACGCAAATCCAAGTTACCAACTACATCTAAATTAACCATTTACAACTCCTACCTTCGACCAATATGGAGCTACGCCAGTCAGCTTTACTGCTGTGCAAAACCATCGGTATTAGCAAAAATTCAGCGTTTCCAATCAAAACTTTTACGGAGGATAGTTAACGCCCCCTTATATGTAACCAATAAAACGCTACACTCAGATCTAAACGTACTACATAAATTACGTTTTTTTAAAACTCTATACAAAATTTAGGAAGTAACTCGTGAACCACCATAAAAAATTGATCTCAAATCTGGCTACGCAGACTCACCCAAAAAATCCAATATGACGTCTAAAACGTCGATGCAGCCGGTACCTTATCAATTACGTAGTACTGTAATTGACTATCCATTACAGTGTTCTAAATGCTGCACTTAATGCTACATTTAACTATTCACGTTGGAGTTCTGTCACTGGACTGTGTCACCACTCACGTTTATACCATGTTAATTTTTTCCAAATTTTTGTTATCACATTCACTGATTGTTTCTAAAAGATTGTGAATTTCCTAAATAGAAAAAAAAGAATAACTTCACTAAGATAAAGGAATACTGTACAACGTTTCAATCAGTCGAAGAAAAATAAGTGTGTTTAACAAACATTTAGGTCTACGTCTGAGGTAGGTGTAATTTTCATAATAGAACTTTGGACAGATGCATGAATCAGTACATGAGAAAAGAAAAGCTGTTAATTTTTTTTTGTGAAAAAGAAGCCAGTAGTAAATTTCTTGTTCAAATTATTTTTCACAGTAAAACTCGAAATTAAATTTTAAATTAAATTAGTTTTGATTGTTATTTCATTTTGCAACAAAAACATAGCTGTAAATTTTAAATTAATAAGCTCAGTTTCGAAAAAACTAAATTTTCTTTTCTCACTACTACCAACTTTTTACCACTTAATTAAACCAATATTAGTAATTAATTTGGCAAAAAGAAGTCACAAAAATCTCTCGATCATTTACGTTTGTAATATTTACGATAAAAAATTTAGTAAAAAGAAAGAAAGTAAGTAGAATATAATAAATGTTACAACACTTTTCGATTACAGTATCGGCATGTTAAAAAGGAGATGAAATATGAGACTATCAAGTATATTTATAACTTGTTAAACTTTACTTTTGTTAAAACTATCTTTATTTCAAAAATATCTATGAAAAATTATGAAGTCTACAAATTACAAAAAACCTAGTCATGAGACAAACTATTCACTTTGATGAACTGAAAAAATTGCTTTTTATAATGTTTGTAAAACAAAAATTAGGGCGTTATTTGAACTAAATAAAATGAAACTCTTCAGACTTTAATCAGTATTAATGAAAATTATTTAATCTGAACAGTATCCAATAAAGAAAGGGTAGAAGGAGTAACTCAACCTTGAAAATTCTTGGTTATACTTCATGTATTTATTTTTAATACTGATATCATTTTAACATCCCTGAGGAATTTCATTACTGTCGAACTCTCCTACCCGTCACTTCCCCAACGCAGACTGTCAAACTTGTTTTTGTAACTGGGAATTGTGTTCTTTAGTACTGCGTTTTCCTATGTTTATATCAATATTACATAATCTATCTAAATGTATATTTATACAATACGTATAAATATTGATATTTAACATATCAGTATTGATATTGTAACACCTAAGCCACGGATCTGAAAATAATAAAAGATTTAATTAAACTTTTAACAGTTTTTATTTTTTGATACAATTTATAATTATTAAAATTAGTTATTAAACTTAGATAATTAACAAATTACAATATTGAGTTACTTACACTAAGGGGGGAATCCACTAAAAATTGAAATTTTTTTCTTTTACGCCACCGAAAGTTCATATTTCATAGACATACAATATTTCATACGATATAACAAAGAATATTGAGTTACTTACACTAAGGGGGGACTCCACTGAAAATTGAAATTTTTTTCTTTTACGCCACCGAAAGTTCATATTTCATAGACATACAATATATCATACGATATAACAAAGGAGAACGTTTCCGTAAATTTTCATAATTTACCCCTTACCCTTCCCAAAATAAGTAGTTTGGGGTTGAAAAACATTGCTTCACAAAAACAAACATATCTCCACTGTTATAATCTATTAAATTGATTAAAAAGAATAAGAAAAGATCTAATGGCTGTAGTATTGAATAAACTTTGAAGTTAATATAAATATTTACTATTACATTTTTAATTTTTGAACAAATTATTTCTAAATTTTCAGGTTTAAACCTTTTATGATAATTTTGACCCGAATAATTAGATGTCGTACATACTATTGCCACTAGAGGAGAGTGTGCTGATTAATGTTTAATTAAAAATTTATCTCAATTTCAACTCAAGTGATTATTTTATTATTTATAAAACACAAAATTAAAATTTTCGGAAATAGTGTGTTAAAGTTTTACTACAAGACACTGACAACAAAATACGCAGCCATCTAAATCCTATTTCTATAACTGAATAGTTCTGTGAGAAACGAGCTTCAAAATGGTGTAAGAATTTCGTGTTTACCACTTTTAGTTCACGAGATATTAGGTTTTGAAATCCGTGTATTTTTATGAGGCAATAGTGTTTCACTACGGAGACGGACTTAGTTCATTTTTTAAAATTTTTATTAGTAAACATTCCTTAAAAATGGTTATACTGTTTGAAAGAGCACACTTTAAAGATTCGAAATCACGAAAAAATTTACAAAAAAAATCTATTAAGGTATTTTTGTGTAGATTCCCCCTTTAAATACAAAGTGAGTAGAATCACAAAGTAAGAAAGCGAAACTTACAACAATGTAGCATAAGTTATCAATTTATTTTTTCATCGAGGAAGTTGTTCAAAACTTGTCCACGTCGTTAGTTCATTTTGAATTATTATTAATGAACTAAGCCCTCACAACAATAAGGCTGAACTAGATTTCAGTAACAACAGATTAATTTATTCTATTATAAATTTATCAAATAAAAATAGAATACAAAACTGTGTGATAATTAGGCTTTTACGATAATTACATTGAGTTTTTAGAACTAATTTATGATTGGCATTCTAGGTATGTTTAAAAGAAGAATAAATTCAACTTAATAAAAAGTTTGCTTCGAGATTTCAATATTTGAGTAATGCATATATTGCCCTTGAAATTGTTAGTACAATAGGGGTAATAAAGTAGGTAACTTCATGTGAAGTTTGATAACATGTAAGTTACTAGCTTGTCGTACGTACGTGCTTTCCAAAGATAGATCATCGAAAAAGCAACTATATCTGTCAAAAGGACTACACCTACCTTACAACGTTGTAATTGGTATCTACATTTACAGTTGCTGTTGAGTAAATAATTGTAAATTCACAAGAAACATAATAAATTAAACATCCGTTTTTAGATTTTGTAACCAAACCTAATCGGGTAAAATAAGAGATTACAATTTAAATTTTTGGGGTTTTGCCCTAATTGCAGTAAAACCATTATAGAATTACATAAAAAAAGTAAGTACGTGTAACAGTATAGTAGTAAAACGAGTAACCGAATCTCATTTTAATTTTATCAAAAACGTTATTATAAGAACTGAAGTTTTAAAGCTACAAAATCGAATTGTTCTATCATCCAGCGATTTCAGGCAAAAGTTATACGAATTAAAACAAATTCTCTTTCGTACGTGACAAATAATACGCTGCATAAGGACTTACGTGTCAATACCGTGACGGAAGAAATTATGCAATTCAATTAAAAATATCAAGTTAAATTAGATCTCCAAATTATTTTTGCGCTTAGGCCTACTTGTTAACAGAAAAGACTTAACAAGATTAAAAAAATAAATTACTTGACCTTCCGTTAAGATTTATTGTTCATTTAACCTCATATTGTTCACCATCATTATAATCTTCTTCAACGTCTTCTGTTACTTTTTTTTTGTTAAATTTGTCTTTTACTGTTAGTTGTTATTTATCTTGATTTAATGTTTCCAAAAATTATAAATAATTTTGTTTTCTTTTGTAAGCAATACCAATGGGCACTGTTTTGTCAAGTAAATACTTTCATAATATTTACTTATAGTTATTTTTTTAAGCGATTGCAAATAAACTCTGATGTTAAAAACCTAAGTGTACACAAATAAAAAAGTGTACAAAGTTGATTGCGTCTTATATCCATGCCCAACTCTTTCAGAAGACAGAAGATGCGACACAAACATTCAGTTATCATGATGCAGCTATTGTGACTACAGACTACGTTGACATAGCCTACTTTAACCAAATTGATTTTTCCGAAAAAGTAAAATACGTTAAAGAATTTCTCATAAATCAAAAACATACTTTTTTTTGAAAAGGTTTCTAGTAATATAAAAAGGGAGTTTTTAAATAAAATTTCATTATAAAGGAAAGATTAGATATTAGTGTTATATGAAGCAACAGCTGTAAATATGATCATAAAATATTAAACTTTGTTTGCCAATATAATTACAAGTAGGCCTATTCCTTTTATTTTGTGCGTTCATTGAGAAAGTTTTTATAATCGTTTACGAAATTGTTATGACTGTTGTAATAAATCGTTTTGCGCAAAAACAGTTTGTTTTAAACACAACGTATTATAACATAGATTAAAACAGAAGGGGATAAAATGTGCTTGAATTTCTTTTAAAACTTATGCTAATAAATTCAATTAGCTTTTTAAGAACGTGCCGTACTTTGCATACTCCATCCACAACGCAGATTTAAACATTGAATTTCCATACGCATCAAAACAATAACTCTAAAAATAAACTGTTTGTAATGCTAATATAATTTTGTTGGTATTTAGACCAAATTAGTTCCTAATTTACGAATATAATAAAAGAATAATTTATTGCATACCGGGTGTTTCAATAAATTGTCAACATTCTTATTAAAATGAACCCTTATGGTAAATATATTTTTAATAGTTCGTTTAAGAATAATAAACAAACAATCAATACAGTAAAAATGTAATAAAAATCGATGTGAATAAATCACACACTTTCTCTTGCCACTTAAGGTAATGAATAACATAATCTTATTTGAATTATGAGTGGATGACTAAATAAAAATTGACCTTTAATGACTTTGATTCAATGTAGTGTGAAGGCATTGTAAGTGAATATTTGGTTAACTGTTTGTTGTAAAATAGTAGTAAATCGGTTGAAAACTACTTTTGTACATCTTAACACGTGTGTGACGTAAACAGGCCTGCATATCGGAAAAATGTGTATAATTGTTTGGAGGAGTAAGTAAAAGTAGGCCTACGTTAAATAATGATTGTAAAGTCTATTAACATTTTGTAATACATTTACTACTTTGTAGTAAGGTAATAGTTAAATTTTAACTTTCTAGTAGTGTCAACCGTACCTAATACTTTATTGTAATTTAATAATTTAATAATAAATACTTATTATACCTTTAAAAGGATGTTTCATCAATTATTAATAACCCGATCTTTCAAGAAACACGGAGCGTCACAATACGATAGTAGTAACAATCATTTTTTTCGCACCCTTCATTAAAGCCAGTTTTATTATATTGTAACAAGATCGAGAAAAGACGGGATCGCTCACGAATCTTCCAGAATTCCACTCATAAAAATAGTTAAGAAATAATAGTAACAACAAGAGAAAGTAATAATAATAAAAATAACAACACAATAGCAGCAATAAATGACAGTTTTAACCATAATGGTACGCCTATTATAAAAGGGTATTGTGTGTTATAAAAAGGGTATTTTTATGAAGTTGTTTATGGGGTTGTTTACGTTTTCTATTTACAATAGTTGACTTGTTAACAAAAGGATTTTTCTAGCATTCATTAATAAAGAGTTATTTTTGTACTTGAGTAGATTTCACTACTTTATTCTGGAACGATCTTTATGAATGAGTAGGTATAAAAAGAGACCCCGAGTGCGGTCAGTCAGTATTCGTGTGATCTTTGCCGTTTGATTGTCAAGGTGCGTAAACAGATTACGTATCCGAGTAAGATTGTTATACCGTCTCTTTGTTGTGTGTGTATTGTAAAGCTAATGTGTAGTTTTGTGACTTTAGTTTGTGTTGTATGCTAGTGTAATCTATAAAAGTGATTGTAAGTATTTATTTTAAGTGAATCATTAAATCATTTATTGTATTTCTTAATTATAATTAGTTGAATTATTTATTTTGTAATCGTTTAGTGTAATAAATCTTTGTAATTATAAAATTTAGTGTATTAATTATTTAATAACCTAGATCCCGAAACGGATCTTAGCAATAAGTGTCACAATATTATAACTGTGTACGTTTTATAAAATCAATAAACCGAGGTAAATACATTAATATTTGAACATATTGATCTGAAACATCGGATCTGTAACTTTTGTATCGGAAAATACACACACTGTTTATAGCACTATTTGAATAATTTTTTTTTTTTACTTTATTAGGAAAATTCACAACTGTATATAATAACAACGAGTGAATGAGGTGGTTAAGAAATGGAATAAAATGCGCTTTAAGACTTAGAGGAGATCACCACTCAACAGTGGGCTCCAGCTGGAAATGTCCTGTGAACGGATTAGATAATCGTGTATACTATCGGAGATTACTTATTACAAAATGATGTCCCTACTCCATCGTCGGTGTAGACGTCTGCGGGGATTCCCGGGAAGGTATGTTAGGTATAGGTTGCGTACAAGTTCGTTGCTATGATGTGATAATTTCATACGGAATCTTGTGTAAATTTTACGAAATAAGTCATTCACGTACGGAATATTGAGGTCATTGTGCAAACAGTCATTGGTAACGTAAAAGGGAGCATTTGTAATTTGTCATAAGAGTTTTAACTGAAATCGCTGGATTTTTGAAATTACGGGTGCCTTAGCAGTTCCAAAGATTTGGCAGGCATACATCCAAACAGGCCTAAATTTAATAATTTTAATAATTTTAAAAAAATACATGAGACTGTGCCTTTTTTAAGTTTGTGCAGCTTACTAACGTCAAGTAAAAGGTGTTGGGAATAATTAGTTGCGATTTACTTTGTTGCGTGAACGGTTGCGTGATATCAGAGTTTTATTCTAATTCTTTTCAGGTTTTCTTATGTCAACACAATTATTTAAAATATTAACACAATAAAAATATTAGTGCTGCAGTAATATTTGATAATATAAAAACCATATAACTTGTTTTCCTTCCTAATGTATTTAATAAATTATAATATTATGAACTGCCCATAACAGACAGGTGGAGTGTCAAATTATTTACACTCAATCTGTTTGTTGCAGGGCTAAAATAAATAGTTCTGTTTCTTATCACATGGTCAGCCAATTGAATGACTGAATCATTTAAGAGCAGAAGAGGTAGAGGTGTAAAAGACACTAATCAGAGTTATCTCCTCTAAAAGTAATAAATTTTATTATACAGCCAGACCCTGTGGTGAATGAAGTGAAGGTGTCATTTGCAGAGTGGAAAATATGTGCTTTTCAGAGGGCCCGGCATGCTGATAAGCGTACTTTTCCACTCAGTGAGGAAGGCATGGTAAACCACCTCACTCCTCGTTTTACTTAGTAAAACCTCTACAGGTTCAAACCAGCCTTTTGGCTGATGACCTAAACAACAACAATATTATGAAATACTACGATAAGAATATCATGAGTTTGTATTATTATCACTTCTTGCATATTATTTATACTAACCTATTGAATTTCATAAGTTTTTACAAGATTTTCTATTTTTTTACCAGTCTAAAACCGGATATTCGTCTGAAGTGGTTTCTGAGGAAAAAACTATTAATTACATGAAAGGATTTGGCCTATTAAACTTTTCAATGAATTGAGTATTCCTCGTCGGTAATAAATTTAAATATAATTATTATAAACGAATGAAATTATAAAGATCTCTCGTATCTTTTACTGTAGCCAACATTGTCCAAGTGTTAGATACTTCATAATATGAAGATATTTATAGTATGTATAACTCATATTATAATTTGTACATGTTTAAGTGCCCTTAAAAATACCGTTAAGGTAAATATAGGATTTATAGTAATTTTTCTATTAAATATTTATTTACGTAGAATTTTCCTTGAAATAAAATTAGTCATGGCTGCCTCCACAACTTAGTGGCAGCACACTAGCTTACAAAGCAGACGTGCTGAGCTCGATTACCGGCTAGGGTCTGGAAAATATAACAAGTAAAACCCACTGTTCCAGTTGCATAACTCACCATAATGTCTAAAAATCAAGCTGCAGATGTAACTATAGATAAACTAAAACGGTTGTCATAAAGTTTTTTTTTTTTTTTTTATTTATTTGTTTAAGGTCGCATCAACAATAAAGTCATTAGCGACCACAATTACATAATAATCTTAAATTAACAAAATTTACATAACAAAATTTGAATTAAAATGTCTTGAGTGAACAAAATTTGAAGAATGACTTGTGTAAACAAAATTTGGATTAAAATACATTGTGTAACTGTAAGTCCGTAAGGTATAAAACCACATTCTGTATACTCTTGATGTCCGTCAGCATGATTTTCGTATTTTGTGTTAAGTTATACTTTTCTCGCAGATCACGTAATCCTGGACATTTTATCAGTAAGTGTATTATCGTCAATGTAGTATCGTTGCAAAAATAACAGGTCGGTGCTTCAGTCTTTTGAAGAAGGTATTTGTGTGTGAGACTAGGATGTCCAATTCGTAGGCGTGTTACAAGTACTTGATTTTGTCTGCTACTTTGTGGTATTAATACGTCATGTGTGTTTTCCCTGAAGTCGTGTAGTTTACTGCGATGTCCTTTCCATTCATCGTTCCACACTCCTTGTGTCGTCTTGAGAACAAATTTTGACAAATCAACATGTGAGACAGCATGATCATGAAACACTTCTTTTATGGCTTGTTTGGCAGCATTGTCTGCCTTCTCGTTTCCTGATATACTAACGTGTGCTGGAGTCCATACAAATTCAATTGTGTTATTAATTTTTGTATTTGACACTAAAAGCCTAACTATTTCTTGAATTATGGGTTCTTTAGTATTTAAATTAGAAATGCTTTCTAGAACACTTTTAGAATCGGTAAAAATTACGAATTTGAAATTTCGAGATTGAGATACAATTTCCAGAGTTTTATAAATAGCATAGGCTTCACAAAAGAATATAGAAGATACGTTATTAATTTTGTAAAGAATCTCTGAATCAGGAAACACGATTCCACAGCCACAACCTTTAGTTGTAAGTGAACCGTCTGTGTAAACACTCATGTAGTCTTTGAATCTAGCAGTTATTTTTTGAAACAGAGGCCTGAAGACAGCAGAATGGTGGTTTTGTTTTCCAAGAACACTAAGACTTAAATCAGGTATTGGAAGTTTTAGAAGCCATGGTGGTTCATCGGGTTGACAAACTTCAAAAACATTTGGAAGACGTATATTTAACTCCTTGAGGTAGGTGTCCACGCGATCACCTAAAGCTTTCGGGAATCTTGCTCTTTTTCTGGTAGATGTTTGGTTTCCAATGGATATTGCACTATATACTGGGTTCATCGGTGTTGTAGATATTTTAACTGCAAATTTGATACATAAGTATTTTCTGCGATATGTCAACGGTATGTCATTGCTTTCGGCAATGATACTTTCCACCGGGCTGGTCCTGAACGCACCCAGAGCCATACGCAAACTTGTTGTGTGAATAGAGTTTAAAGAATTTTTAACTGATTTTATTGCAGAGCCATAAACTATCGAACCATAATCTAATTTGTTTCTTATTAAAGCCCTGTAAGTATTTAGAATTATACGTTTATCAGCTCCCCAACTGCATGACGAAAGTAATTTAATTATATTCATTCGTTGTAAACAGTCGGCTTTAAGTTTTTTAATGTGAGAAACCCACGTAAGTTTCTCGTCAAATACCATACCTAGTATTCTAATTTCATTTTTCTGTTTAATTTCATGGTTACCTATAAAAAGCTGTGTATGTTCATCCGATGAGTGTTTTCGGGAGAAAATAATATAATCTGATTTAGTCAGTGAAATATTGAATCCGTTATTCAACGCCCATTTCTGTATATCACTCAGCGTTTTCTGTAAACAGTGTTGAGTTGTTTAGACGATTTTGCCTCTAATAGTAACAGTCACATCATCTGCAAATATGTAGCATTTTACTGGCGGTGATATTAATTTAGTTATATCATTTATAGCAACAAGAAATAAAGTTACACTCAAAACGGATCCTTGAGGAACACCATTTTCTACAACAAATTTTCTCGACAGACTTCCATTAGCCTTGACCATTATGACCCTGTTTTGTAAAAAATTTGAAATGAAGTTTAGGATCGGTCCGTTAACACCAATTTCACTTAATATCTTTACAATTCTGTACTTCCAAACCATACCGTATGCATTCTCCATATCCAATGCAACTGCAATTAGGTGTTCACCAGATTCAAAAGCATTACATATGTCGGTTTGTAGATTAACAAGATGATCTAAAGTAGATCTATTTTTTCTGAATCCACTTTGAAATTTAGATAGAAAGCTAATGTTGTCTAAGTACCAAACTAGCCGATTATTTAATATCCTTTCTAGAAGTTTACATAATGTGGAAGTTAATGCAATCGGTCGGTAACTCTCTGCTTTACTATGATCTTTATTTGGTTTAGGAACTGGAACTACAATAGCTTCCCTCCAAATGGCCGGAAAGAGACCGTGTAATAAGATTCTGTTATAAATGTCTAATAGAAATAGTATGGCATTATCAGGTAAATTCTTCACATAAAGTTTTAAATTTAAAAGTTTATTAGAAGATAATATTAAGATAAGAAATTAATATTTATGTAAATAAATGGGATGTAATGGCATTTTTTTACTTAATTTATTTTGCAACTGTACAAAACAACCAGCAAAAATGTTGATTACAATTTAATTAAAAAAAATAAAACTAAAAAAACCAACCGCGTTAATGGCTTTAAGGAGGCAGCACCCAGTGATAGTTATCCAAATACTGATAATGTATTATTTTAATTTATTTTTTTGTACACGCAATAAAATAATGTTAAATTGCGTTAATGTATCATGTCTCTACTCCATCGGCGTTTCAGTTGTCTTTGTACGATTTCTGGTAGGTTTGGTTAATTCATATTTCTTAATAAGTGATTGTTATGATTTTGAAGTTTGTCTCTGTAAAATTTTAGATAAATATGTGTTGTTGACGTAAGTAACGCCTAAGTCATTGTATAGTGTTCTACACTACATGACGCTTACTTAACTCGGAGAATTAGAAATCATATGCAAGAATTTGTAATTACATGAGTATCTTTTTATTATTACACTATTAGTATAATAATTAATACAGTTATAATTTAGTTGGAAGCACGATTGCCTGTGAATTTATGCCGTAGATGATATGAAATTAAACAAATAAAAAACAAAAGTTTACCATTATGTGTTACTTAATTTTTGAAACTATATATTTATAAAATTGCAAACTTGAATTTTTTTAAGGTTATAACATACTTGAGTATTTAGCCGAAACATAAGTGTACATAGTAGTAAATAAAAGATGGTGCAGAAAGAGAATCAAATATTTATTCTGAACCATCTGAGGGATAAGATCTTTTATTAAAAACAACATTGATCTTGAAATGTGATCAGAAATTTATTATATATGACAGAAACCAAGAGGGTTTTAATCCTTAATTATATTTACCGTTGACAATACGAAACTAGATTAAGTAATAACGCCTGTACCAAATTTAAGGTTCTCTCAAAACTTTATATTGACTTAACTTGTAATCAGAGTTAAGCGGAATATATTTAAAATGAAAAGAAAAAAGGTTACGTAAGTCTACTTCAATCCGCAATAGTAATCTCAGAAGAATTACTTTCCTGCACTCAAAGAATTCATTGCTATACTCAGAGAAGTAGTTGGGAATTTTTGTTTGCATTTTTTATAATACCTGCAAGGAAAAGAGAAACAGAGATAATACACTACATCTAGAACGAACGCCTGTGAGAGCAAGCGATGAATGGCTATTTCCCCTGATAACAAAATGGAAGGTACGCAGTCAGTCAGGTGATGTTGGCTGAAGTTAGGTCAGACTGTTCAAATATTCCTTGGCCTCTTGATTCAAGCTTCCTAGGATGTAAATATTTGACCGAGCTAAATTTGCTCCTGGTCCTTACTCGTTGCATTAGTTGTCATCATCATTCGAATCTTTTCTGTCATAAATAGAAAAAATTAAAAAAGCAGTATAAATTTAAAAAAAATCCTTTATCTTGAAAAAGATTATTATCTTAATTTAATAAAAAAATCATGAAATTATTTTCAAGTTAACTTACTAAAATGTTTTTTTTTTTTAAATTCGATGTTACATGTAGTAAGTATTTATCTCTCTTTTTCAAAGTAAGTAATGTCGAATCGATAATTGCACTGTTATGATCATTCACAAAGAACATTAAGATATACAATTCTATTAAATATTAACTATAGGAAAACGCTATCGATAAATTTGGCTGCGTTGGGCTCGATTTGAACTTTTATAGTGTAATTTCTGTTGGAAAGACTTAAACAACAGAATCTAAAGCAGCATCTTTTAAATATGCATAAGTGAAACTCTAAACAAACAGAATTTGAAACTGGTTTTTAAAACCTAAACTGTTTCTCATTGTTTTGAAATCTCACCATGCATTTTAAGTTTCAAGGTAAGTGAATGTTTTTTGTGAATTCTACTATTTAAATCTAGAATATTGCTCATGAAAAAATAACTTTTATTGTAGTTCAGCAATGACTTAAAAACATTTTTATGAATTAATTTTGTTTGACATTTCGGTAGAATTTTAGTTTTTTTAAGAGGAATAAAATGTAAAACTCAATTTTAGGTAGAATATAAAATAATAAATAGCTATGAAATAAAAATAAAACCGTTTTGAAGTTTGGTTACAAATTTATGCAAACATATAAACGTAGACAAAGTATGTCAACAGTAGGAGTAAGAAGAAATAAGTAAGGTGAAAAAAAGTTGTAGTTTCAGCTTGTTACCACAATGGGTTTTTACAGCATCAAAAATACGCAACAGTCTTGCTTGTAAATCAGAAGTTGTATTAAAATTATTTTAATAATTTATTCAATAAAACTCTGTGGAACACAATAAACTGCTAGGAAAATGAATAAGTGAATAAAGACTAATGGGCCTCGCTGGTAAAAATGTACACCTATCAAAAATCCATAAAATAGCCTGTTATACTGTTACGTCGATTGTTTATTTTCCACAATATGTAAACTTTACTGGTTGACAGTATATTACAGATAGAAGAGATGAGATTGCCTTTTGAAAAGAATTATTGAAAGATTCAGTATGTATAAATAATTGGTGAAAATGTCTAAGAGCACGCCCCATATTGTCTGTAAACTGCTCTTTACATATACATTTACAATTTAATGCTATAAATATCTTTGAATCTACTAAACAATATTACAATTTATTGATTTAATATTATTATTGTAACGTACCTAACGGGAAACGTATTTTGCTGTTTGTGGAGTTTACGTGTCGGTTGTTTAGAACTACAGTAGGTCTGTAATTGATTCAATAATGACGTATCGATGCGGAACGTGTGGTCAGTGGTATTGTGTTCAGAGCGTGGTAAAAATTTCCACTGTGTGCAAAGGTCTACTGGTTTACGTAGGAACGGGGATATTGCGGTTAAATGCACTCACTATGCAAATTGAAATGGCGGCATTTGGAGTAAACGTTACGATTTATTCTTTACATGTGTATTTAAAATCTAGTTATAGGTCAAAGCAAGTTCACTGTTAATAAGTATCTAAGTCAGCCAATAATTAGTTTTTTAATTTTTAACAGAAAACATGCATTTAATATTTTGATGAAAGAGTAAAAAAAAAGTTGTGAAACCAGATATTCTTTTCCATTAGAACGTAAATGTTAACGTTTTACTTTGAACTTGTTAGCCAAAATTCTGTAAAATCGATTACTCTTAATTCACTTGTAATTAATTATTCACTTTATACAAGTTTGCTATAGGGCACATATACAATAAAACGCTTACTATATTTTTACTTTCTCTTGCCTGAATATATAGGAAGGAAAGTTTTGTTTTCATGTCGATTTTTTGAAATCGAGTTTTCACCGGATCTACACGTTTTCAGACCCTTTGAACCCAAAAAACATGTTTTTAGCGATTGGTTTGTGTATGTGTTAATTGTGTGTGTGTGTGTGTGAACAGAATATCTCAAGACGGAACATCGTACGAACTTGAAACTTGAAACTTAAGTTAGACACCACTACCGGACCCGACTCAAACATTTTCATCAAAATCGGTCAACCGAAAGTAGTAGTTTATTCGTGTAATTTTTCACTTTATTGCGATTTTCTCAAAAACAGGTACTACGATTTTTTTTAAAATCGCCAGGTTTACTAAATTTTTTATGCTCTACAAAATAGGGTAGGCGCCATGTCTGCTAAAATTCTTGGACATGGTGTTTTCACGTTAAAAAAATTGTTTTCTTAAGATTGCGGCTTTAATACGCTTTGTAGCGCAAAAAAATATATAATAAAAGTTGTAGACAATTTAAATTCTACAACTTTTATTCAAAACACTTCTTTTGCGTAACGCTTAGTGTAGCGGTAATTAGCGATTTTCTGTGTTTTTCTCACGAAAACGTGTAAAAAATCGATTTTTAAAGATTTTGACCTTATTATGATTTTACGACAAAAAAGTATAATCAAATGTATAGGAAATTAAAAGATCTACAACTTTTATTTTAAGAATTTTTCTCTATAGAGCCTAGTTTAGCGTAAAAGAGTGATTTTCTGTATTTTTATGCCAAACTGAGGTTGATTTTTATTTTGCGTCTTTCACTCATGACTAAAATTAGGTTATGCTTATTCTGGTTAGTTTTTTTGGTTATTTCTAATGTTTTATTATTAATGTTAGATTTATTGTTAAGTATTTGCATTGGAAAGTCGTGTTAGTGTTTCACACTAGATGTTTTGTTAAACAATAGACGTATTGTTGCATGTGTCTGTTGTGTATAACCTCTTAACTGAAAGCTTGAGAATAGAAAAATATTTCTTTACAAAAGAAAGTGCTCAAGACCAGATAAGATCAGACATTATGATTGTGTAAAAATCTGCATGCCTGTACGTGAGTGGATGCTTGGACTGACCAGAAGGGCTAATCTAAGTGAAGCAGACAAATTCGAGAAGAACATTGAACTGGTAGAAGAAAGAAAACCTGGAGTGAAATTGTGGTGAGAGTATGAGCTGTACGGCCTAAAGATCTTCTAGAAATGTGTTAAGTTACTTAATGGTTCCAAAATGGCTCTATAAGAGAAAAACCAATGAACGAAACACTAAAGGCAAAAATAAATTAATAACAAAATTTTAGTTCAAAAAATAGTATTTTTTATGGAAATAAACTTTCAAAAACAACAACCATTTTAAATACGGATTTATTACCGAATAGATGGAAATAAAATGTAATTTCTTTTGTTTAAAAAAATTAATAACGTCGAAAAAGTAAAGAGGATTTGAATGTTTTGTAGAGTAACATTTTAACAATATTTTATTAAAAATGTTTATTTACTTAGAAAACTATGAGAGTATTACACTTATATTTTAGAGGACAATACGTATTTATAAAATAAATACAGTAAAAATAGAAGCGTATTCTTTTGAAAGAAATATTTTTATTCAGTTTTTAATAAAACATGTAAATAAAATTCTTTAGTGCATGTTTAATATTCAACAGTACTGAAGTGGAATAAAAATACTTGGGATAAAATAAATATTATTTTCTTGAGTCCTTCTGCTTTTCAAACTCGATACACAACGTCTACCGGTAAAATCCTATACACCTTCGGCTTAATCTTAACGCTAAAAATAAAGATTTAGTTAAACATTTCTTGACTGTAAATATTTACTTCCTATTTGTCATTATTTTTTTACAATTGTTGCGTTAATAAGCTTTTCCGTTAAATTTATGTATTTGAAATCACATTACCTTTTGTTCAAAATTATGAGGCTTTTTCGAAAACACTCAAATAATTCTTTTTGTAATTCCGCTCAGAATATTTTAACAGAAATTTACGTTACGTTAGACTATACAAACAAGTAAAGGAACCACTTACATAATAAAAATAATTGTCATAATTAAAGATCCGCGAATCCCATGTCACAAAACCACTCATAATATAGACAAGTACAAATACTAAACACCTACGCAATCAATTTGGCATCTGTACCGAATTTGAGACAACTTCTATAGAACATTTTCTGAATTTTCTACATATGCTCGGAATAAAATACCTCACATGACTCAAGAACTACTTCCAATTTCATAAATCATTGCTATCACCCACCACTTTGTTGTACCTATTTATTCTGTTGTATTATACTACTTCTTATACAGCTTTTCTGTTATCATTATAGATTTTTACGATTAACTTTTATTAACCTTTGATAACATTTATTTTTCTTCTGTAATGTAATTTTACGTAACTTAAAATTTAAAACTTTGTAATTTAAATGTAGTCGCTAATAACCTAGTGACCATTATAAATTAATTTAAAAAAATTAACGTCAACAAGAAAATGTACCCTGTTGAAGATACCTTCCTGACTAAATGTCTTAAATTTTATGGCATGTAAATATGATTAAAACAAAGAACATTTTAGAAAAAAAAGGTACATAACCAAAGAATATAATGGGTAATTGTCGTACACAGCAAAATAGACCAGGAAAAAGTTGGTGGAAGTCAATAATAGAAGAAGGTTGAGTTGGGCGTTACTTAGGAGATTTAGTTATATTCTAGGAAACTAGAAAATCCCACTACAGTCGTATACCAAGCTATTTGATTCTTGTATGTCCTAGTACTAACGAGTGGTACACAAACTTCGGTGTTTATTGTGCCGAGTATAAGCAAATTAACATAACAATATTAACAACGTACCGTGGAATGGAATTTGATTGGGCACTGCAACCTCAAAAGCTAAATGTATATACGAGGTGTGGCTATTAAATAACGAGACTGACGTTGTAAAAATTGTATTTTTATTTTATACACAATCACTTATTGTCACCTTCAATATACACTCCTTCCCTATCCCTAAAACGCTCCATGCAAATTTTCCATTGTTGGAAACAGTGCTGGAAGTCATCTTCTGTCAGATCCTTCAGGACACGTACTGCTTTCCCTTTTACAGCTTCCACAGACTCAAATCTTGTCCTTTTTAATGCAGATTTCACCTAAGAGAACAGGTAGAAGTCTCATGGTGCAAGATCTGGTAAATAAAATGGATGTTCTAACACTGAGCTGCTGTACTTGGCTAGGAACCTCTTGACAGATAAAGCGGAATGAGCTGGCGCATTGCCTTGGTGGAGAACCCATGATTTGTCCTTCTACATTTCGAGGCGTTTTTTTCCTTACTCTTTGACGTAGTTAAGAAAGTACCTCAAGGTAGTAATATTGATTAATTGTTTGTCAGGAACCCAGTGTAGGTGCACAATTCCATGGATATAAAAAAAACAATCATAATTGCTTTAAATTTTGATCTTCTTATTCGAGCTTTTTTGGCTCTCGGTGAAGTTTTGCTCTTCCAGTGCATGGATTAGCGCTTCGTTTCTGGATAATAAGTAAAAACCCACGTTTCATGACACGTTATTATCTTCTACCTGTTCCCTTAGGTGAAATATGTATTAAAAGGGACAAGATTTGAGTCTGTGGAAGCTGTAAATGAGAAAGCGGCACGTCTCCTGAAGAATCTGACAGAAGATGACTTCCAGCCCTGTTTCCAACAATGAAAAATTCGGATGGAGCGTTGTAGGGATAGAGAAGGAGTGGTAATTGATTTTGTCAATAAGTGATATGTATAAAATAAAAATAAAATTTTTTACAACGTCAGTCTCGTTATTTAACAGCCACACCACGTATAAAGGACATCGCCAAAGAGCAGAACATCATAAAACAATGGAATGGGCTGGCCATAACTAAATAAACATGGACGGTCAATGGAGTAGTGTTATTAAAAACTGGAGACTACGGACAGGAATATGAGGACGCGGTTGATAATGGACGTAATGTTGAGATGACATTAAGAATGGTGGTATTAATGGGCTGAATACAGCAAGCAAAGATCAGAGAACGGGGAAAAAATTGGAGAAGACCTGTGTTCTAAATTGAATAAATAAGCTACATAAAACGTAACGGTTACAAAAAGACATTGTGCTTTTACATGGTAAAATTATTCTAGCAATATGTTTTGCGTGTCCGCGTTAATAATTTTGGCCGATTCGGAAATTAATATGTTATTTAGCTTCAAATTTCTATATTAAATTTTAATTATTAAAACAGGCTACGTTATCTCATTGATGTTGTTATTATTGTTTGCTGGGATTATGAGTTAGGTATGTAAGAGATTATCGTATCGGGAGCAGTTTATCAATTCGCACATCTGTTGTTCTATTCTATAGCTTTGCCCCTACAAACCGAACAGAAACAAACGTTTCGCTCTGTACACACCGAAGTCATATCCCACCAGTGTTATCTCATACCGACAAACCTCAACTTGCAGACGACTCAACTGTATAATTCTCAGTATAATATGAGATGTGTATATTCAATTGAATCCATCCACTAACCCAGTCAACTAGTCTAGATGTACTGTAACCGACTTGAATAATAAATGTCACTAATGCTTCTAGTACAATGAATCAAATCTACATCTATCTATTATTCAGTTATATTTGAAGATCATTGTAACATAACATTAAATGTTGTTATTTTATTGAACGAAATTTCCCCAATAGTTTGGTAACTAGACAAATAACTTAGGTTACGGTTAGATAAACTATCAAAATTATAACCACATGTAATCAACAAAGCATTATTATACCTACGATAATCGGGACCTATGGAATTCAGTCTTCGAGCACATGTAGCAATACTGCTACTAACAACGGTTTCAAAACAAGATCCTTTACAATGGAACCTTCCTTCAAAATTTGTTTTTCTTTTGTGGTAAATTAGTAAATAATTGAAAATACGACTATTCGTTTTATTAAATTGTGAACAAAACATTTCAAAAGTTTACTTTCATCCCCTAAGATAAAGTTGATGGTAAGAAACAGCCCCTAGTTTTACAAATTGTAACTGACGGGTACTTTAGCCAATTTACATGTAATCCATATAAAATTTCAGGGACAATTCCAATCTAGGGCACAAAACAAAGTCGAAGTATTCGTTGGTCTATAGCTTTGCAAAACCCAAAATCTGGTTTCATGTATTTTAAATGGAGATACTGTTTGTTCTTAAATAGAGTGTTCACCAAACAGATTTTTGAAAATTTACATGGTTGTAAAGAAGAAACTTTCAGGAATCTGACAAAAGTTGGAAAATAAAAAATTATAAAAATCATAACAAGATTTAGGCGACCACGTTGTAAATTTCAGTTTATTTTGAAGCCTCGTTTTGGTGACGGGAGTCGTGTATTGAGGTGCGTATTTTATTTTATAATAACACTGACAGAAACATCCTGAAAGAAGATGTGTTAAAGTAACTACAATTTTTTTTAAAGTTAATTTAAAGTCGCATCAACAGCTAGGTTGTTAGCCACAACAGTGGGTTTTAACTTGTGGAAAATCTCTAGTTCCTGGACAAAAATCCCCGTGAAAATCGAACCCGGGACATTCGCGCTGTACGCTTGCGCGCTACAATTAAATTACGCTGGCGATCAATATAGTGAAATAGTTGTTAACAAAAAAAAAAAAATATATTAATTTACGATTTAATTCGCTCGTGACACATAGCTTTCACATTCAAATTTTTGAAACTGGTTTTTCTAATAATAGAATAATAATTTTGCTATTAATAAATTAAACTTTTAATTTTATTCAGAATACTTTACACTAAGCAAACTGTAAGAAAGATGGACGACTACTAAGAATGACTCTCCGAGAATATTAGCGTATTAACAGTTTTGCACTATTGAAGAAATTGACAGCTTTTTGAAATCAAAGTAAGAAAATCCAGAAGAATCATCATTGTTAGTGTTAGTTTTTTATGGAGGGATATACATTTAAATATCTTCTTTATCTCACTTTGTTTTGTAATATTTTTCCGTTAACTCATATATTTTTGATCCGGCTCATTATAAACAGAAAACAAATTATTTTTAAATAATCCGCAGTAGTTCTTTAATACGTCGTTGTGGTTCAAAAATAATCTCCTTTTAATCAAAGTCGTTTCGTTATTATTACACACGACATCATTGTATGAGAAATTTTGACAACTATAGCTTGCTAATCTGTAGAAAGCTCCGGTGTATTTTCGTTTGATGAATTTGTAAGGTATCCTCTCAAAGTAGACTTGATAATGTTACCTTGTGATAACAAGAACGTTCGTTCGTTAGTTGTAAATCGTACGACACTGTTGACATAAATACTATAAACCGAATACTAAGCTATTTTTTTCCAAAGAATACTAACCTTTCGCTACCCATTGTTTAAATTTATACAAACACACATCCAGAACATAGAAATCTGTGAATCTCATGATGATCTGAGTCATGAATCCTAAAAGGCCAATAGAAATTATTGCGTAATTTATTCCTAGGTGTCCAAAAGTTATTGGTTTCCCTATTTCGTTCATAATAATATGGGAGACTAAACCGTGTAACTTTGTGTTAATTAACACATTCATTAATGAACTCGCCTGAATCACATAATCCATTAAACTTTTCACGGGATTAAAAATGAACAATATTAAAAATGTATAATATAAGAAATAAAATAAACATTAATACACCTTCTATTAATGTATGCGTAGACAAATGAATACTGAATATAGGGGATGTTGTATAATATTTTTCAATCGGAAATAATGAAATAGTATTAATTTCTTCCAGCTCCTGTAAAATATTACCTACCCAAAGATTAGATTTAAAAACTATTCCAGTGATCTTTTTTACAATCCGTTTTGGTTTTTTAATTTTATTGCTGCACTGTTCAATCAGCAGCACAATTTCCAAATTTGATTTAATTTAACGGACGGTGGAGAATTTTACTTTCAGGAGAAAGAGGTACACAGTGATTCTCCGTTAAGCACTATGAGTGCTGTCCATTATTCAAACCGAGGGGTCTCTGCTTCATTTTCGCTATAGGCCTCGTACAGTTGGAAAGTTCATTGTAGCCAGATATGGGTTAGTTGGTTGGGATGGTTATATAGTCATTTGCGAAATTAACTTTAGAATAACGAGTTTAGTTCCTTTAGTGTCGGAAATTTAAATCGTTGTGGAAGGTTTTATTTCTTAAGTAAAAAGGAGCGCCAGAAGCAATTTTAAGAATTTTAATTGAAAGGGCTTATTCGTCTTTAAGTTACTTACCGTTGCTCCAAAATACTGCTCGCCATAAGACAAGATTGGTCTCATAATCCTGCAATGCAAAAATATAGGTTTCCTAAGTATATACACTTGCTATTGCGCGCCATATTTGTTTCATTTTAGAGAAATAGTACTGCTATGATTCAATTAAAATTTGTTACTGATTCAATCTTAGAAAGTGTTTTTTGTAGAACGATCACTATAAAGTAGCTACTTTTCTCCGGTACAAAATCCAAAAATAAATCTTAAATTGGCTTGAAAGATATATCGATATAAGTAATCTTTCCCATTTACATTCTTTCTAAATTGGTTAAGAGAGATTAATTAATAACTACAAAAGTTTGCTCTTTTGGCGGGATTTTCTTTTTCTGAGAAAAGTAGGTTTATTTAGATTAACAGCCTGAGGTGTTTTTTTTTGCCGCAAAAGTTAAAAAGAAGTTGCATGAAACAAACAAACTTAAAATACTAAAGCTTTTATATTTATCATGATTTTACATGTTTAGTTCAAACAATTTATTTAAGGAAATCTCTTAGAATAAGGGGTTTTCAAAGATTGGCATTTCTTTTTTTATAATGTACATTACTTGATCTAGCAGAGTCAACATATTTACCAGGAATTCAACTCAATGTTTATTTTGCTTTTTAATCTTGTTTGAGAGTCCAAATTTCTGAACCATAAACGTAGAAGACTTTAAACAATTAACGTTGCTCTTCTTAGCTCCGTAGGATCGGCTATGTGATTACTTCACAAAAAAATGTAACATTCTGGTGTTAGTGTACCTTTGCCTACTTATTCCAAGCCGTCATTGTCTGGTGCACCATGTGACGTTAGAAAAGTGTGTCAAGATATTTTATAGTCATGCATTAATTCAATGAACCCCTTTTCGGTTTTTATATTAAGTCCTGACCGTCCAATGACCATATTCACTTAATAATACTTACTTTAAATTGTAATTTTTTGCCAAAAAAATGTGTTAACAGGCGAATAAATGAATAAATAGGATACATTTTAAAAATCGGTTAAAAGGGTATTACGGTTAAAACAGGTTGACGAATTTTGCTAGCCTTGGTTTTTCACAGCAGGTAGTTAATATTTTTTTTATGTAATTATTACTAGTGGACACATAAAGAATTAAAATGATTTGAAGATAGATATTTATGTATATATCTCTATTGTCTCTTCCACGCAAGATAATAATATATTAATTTGTGATCAATGGTTATTTTTTTATCATAGATTCAGTATATTTAATATTTTACTTATAATTTTCCAGTTGTCCATAAAGATAATTATTCATCCAATAACAGAACTACTCACAATAGTGGTACTTATGGTTACATATTTCATAAACAACTTTTTCTGCTTTGTAACTTAATACGATTTTCAGTTGTTATTACTAAACATTGTATTGTTTGATCTACATACATAAATATTATCCTATGTGATTATAGTTTCAGAGTTTTAGTATTACAATTAATACTATACCACCAGTTTAAAATCACAGTACATTAATGTATATTAAAACGTACTACATTCATATTGCTTATGTTTTGTACATTTTTGTTTAAATTATATGTGTGAGTTTATTTAAAACATAAAATTAACATTAATATTAAACTCATTTAACTATTCACTTAAAGCTTAAAAGATTATTGCTAATGTACTTCAATTACTGTTGAAATTATTCACCAGTCCGGTTTTCTTTTGTTGCACGGTTGGATAGATTTAATAGGAAAATAAAATTGTAATTCTATTAGTGATTAATGAAACGTTCGATAGTTTATATTACT
The DNA here is from genome assembly GCA_035578175.1 of Catonia carolina. NCBI lineage: Eukaryota > Metazoa > Arthropoda > Insecta > Hemiptera > Achilidae > Catonia > Catonia carolina. The sequence continues at coordinate 49,349,147 of JAQMRL010000001.1, forward strand.
ATAAGATAAATCCTACCATTTCATATTGTTTTTATTTCAGTTTATAAACTTAAACACTTATTACGAGGGCAGGCTGATAACTTATGAACACATGATTGTAGAACACGAAAAAATTAACTTCAGGAGCGTGCCTGGTGGCATTTGGAAGTACTATTTATTCTCTATACGCTTGCACAATTTGAAAACGTTGCGTTCATCAAGTTTTTTTAGAGTAGTAGAAGTATGGCGTCGTGTTCTGGTGCTATGTCAACGCGATTTACTCACCATGCTGTTATCGAATTTTTAGCTGCTGAGAAAGTGACTGCTGGTGAGATTCATCATCGTTTAAAGGGTTTAAAGGCTGTTTATTGTGACAATACTTTTGATAGGTCTACTGTTAATCGATGGGTAATAAAATTTCGTGATTGCCAACCTGAAAAAGTTCTGAACAAACCATCCGCAAATAAACTTCTTTTACTGTGTTTTGGGGTGCTCGCCAAGTTTATGTGACTGATTACCTGGAACGAGGGGCAATGGTTAATTCTACTCAGTACATACAGACTCTAAAACACCTGCGACGTCGAGTTTGTTGTGTTAGAGGCAGCCTGGCGCCAATAATCTTCCAACATAACGATGCTCGTCCACACACTTCGCGTGCAACAGAAGAGGCTCTGAGAAACCTAAAGTTTGAACCAATTCCCCACCCTCCTTATTCCTCCGACCTCGCACCTCGCGATTTTTTTTCCTTTCCTCAAGAGAGTCCTTAAGGGTTATCACTACAGCTCGGATAATGAGGTGAAGACAGCTATTGCGTCTTGGGTTCGAGAAACGTCGGAAGAAGTTTTAGTGACGGAATGAAAAAAGTTGTTTTACGTTGGGAAAAATGTGTAACGCTTAAAGGTGACTATGTTTAAAAATAAATACATGATTTTGAAGGTTAGGAATTTTACTGTAATTTGTTTTTTACCCGATCTTGCGATTTGTTTTGTTCGCGTTCTACAAGCATGTGTGCGTTAGTTATCAGCCTAGCCTCGTATATTACACGCAAAATTTAAAGAAGAGTCTGACTCGGAACTATGAAAATAGATTATTACAACGTTCGTACTGTTATACAATTTGAATTGCGTGCTTTCCAATGGTACCAAAATCTTGTTCCTATAATGAAAAAATTAATTAATTAAAAAAAAAGTCATAGGCCTATATTATTTCTGTTTTTATCTTTGTTTTTGTCAGATTTCTCGGAATTGCTAGAAGACATTGTAACCAAATTTTCAGGGTTTGTTTAACATGTTAAATTATAGTTCTTAACGGAGAGAAATTGAATATCTACATTACTTTTTGATAAAAAGTGATTTATTTTTCTACTGGATTGTAGGTAATTATAATTCGGTTTTTAAAATGTGTTTAATTCCACTCAATAAATACCGACGTAAGGAATTAAATAAAAATATGGTTGCAAAATATTGAAAATCTACCTCGTCAAATACAACAACAGCAACAACGAAAATGTGACTAATATCAAAGCAAAGGAATTTTAGGGAGGTACTGTAAAGGTGGTGGGAATTTGTTCTGCCAATTTAAGGCACAAAATAAAATTCCTGACGGGAGTCCCAAAGGGTTAAACAGAAATTAAGTACATTAAGCCTAACAAATTTCAAAATTTTGATTATATTTTTAAAATTAGAAAGTGTATTACCGAAATAAATGTTCTCTATAGGAAACTATCGACAGTTTTACAAAGCACTTCCTAAAAATAATTAACTGTAGAAATATTCAGGTAACAGAAATATATGTTAGGAGAAGAGGTAAAATGAGAAATTATGTAATTAGGTAATAATTGGGGTTCAACAGACGATGGCTTGGAAAAGTCAGTAAGACAGAGAAGGATAGGTGAAAGGAAAAAGAGTGAGGGTGAAGTAAATCCATTTATTACAGATGAATTCTGTTAAATATGGGACACCAAGAGAGCAATAAGGCGAGGTGATTCAGCAATAGAAAAAAGCGGAGAAGTTTTGTGTCGCCCCCGAACCTAGGAGCCTTGAAAGAGTGAAGACGATGGTGATGATGAATTAACTGTAAGATCAATTTATGTGGATCTATATTAATCACTGATATTAGTTCAAAAGCCTATTTATTCGAAGAAGAAAATGTAGAGATATGTTTTTAATTCAGATCGTATACTTAAATTAACCTTAAATTGTTCTCTAAATTTGGATTTTTATTTTGTGCTGAGTCATGAATTGTGTAAAATCCATTAAGTGAAGACTTTACAAACTGTATTTAAGATAAATTTTCTTTGTTAATAAAGATTAATGGGCACTTGACCAAGACACAGAGAACAAGTACTATTTAATTGTGTTTACTTTTCCTAGTAGTTTCAAAGCGAAGTGTAAATAGTGATCGTGCGATGGCAGATAAAAAAGTTGATGCAGTCAGGAGTTGAACTTATAATGGTAGACGTGGTTTTAGTTTGTTCTTGTTTTTATACTTAGTAGCAGTAAAGCAGCCATTGTAAAGATATATTAAAAAAGTAAGGAAATATTAAAAATAAACAGCTGTAATAATTGTACGGTAAACTGAGAAACCTATAATTTTTATTTCTGCACATTTGTACAGTTTTCTTGTAATTTATTGTAATAATCGGTTATTTCACTAACATGATCGTTTATGACATTTTTGATCTTATTCGGGATATTGGATTTTAAACCCGTTTACCTAATTAACGAAGGATGAATTTAAAAACTTTTAGGCAAATTTAGAAAGATTAACTATCGTTGATATAATTATTTCAAATAAGATTCGATTACTTTTGGAAATAATTCTACAATTTGTTATTTAGTTATTTGTTATCTACTGCTAATTTTTAAATTGTATGATAGAGCTTAAATATTACTTTTTAGTTGTTAATTAAATTCTTTCATCTACAAGATAAAGAATACACAGAAACGAACGCATACAAAATATTTGTTAAGGTTCAGAATTTAATTCAGAATATAATTTGCTGCGAAACAATTTCTAAAACTTTACAAAATGAGAAAATTACAAAGTTCTGAATTTTCCAATAGCTAAAAACAGTAGCAGCAGACCATTGTATTAGAACACGTTAAAAGTTTTGTACACGAAAACTCTCCTTTTCAAGTAATACGACATTGTTCCCAAAGCTTAATCGGCCTACTCCAAAGATATACATGAACTTAGAAGCAAGCAACTCACTCGTGTGTCAGAAGGTAAAAATTGTATGTTGTTAATTTCCCTTTTATATTACGATATTAAATTTACGAGTTATTATCTCCATAGAAAAAGAAAAATAAATTTACTAATTTACTTATTTTGTATTGTTTTATAGTTGTATGCACTAGTCCTCTAAACACGGGTTATGATATTTTGGAAAGTAACACTTATTAATAAATAAAACATATGTTATTTGATTCCTACTCTTACGCAAAAACTGAAATAATACTTAAAATTAATAAATTTATTTCTTTTAGCTGAGGATCTACTACGGCATTACAATTTATTAATTTATTTGAGCAGTAATTAATTATAACACAGAAAAGAAAGAGAAAAACTTAAGAGAGTCAAACAGCCATAAATCTTAATCTTATCTTATATTTACTAATGATCAAATAAAATTCTTCGATTTCAGACTGAGAATGTTACAACAAATTTTGATTAACAGACCAATACTTTACAGTGAAGTATGAAACCGAAAAAAAATCTTTAAAATTAATATAAGCAAATGTTCCGCAAGGAAGCGTTTTGTCTCCTGTTTAGTGTATAACTCCATATTCACTTCCGATCTGCCTCAAAATGATAACAATACAGTGGCATTTTTTGCCAATAACACACCATTTAAGTTAGTGACCATTAAGTTGGTGATGTTAAACGATTGAACTATATCCACGTTTTGTAGTTATATATACTATTTAAAAAAATAAACATTAAAAATATTAAAATTGTTTGTTTTTGGTTAGGACATTAGCCGAAAGGCTGATTTGAACCTCTAGAGGTTTTACTAAATAAAACGCTGAGTGAGGTAGTTTGCCATTACCTCACTTGGTGGAAAAGTATGCTTATTAGTATACCGATCTCTCTGAAAAGCATCTACTTTCCACCCTGCAAATGCCACCTTCACTTCATTCATTACATTGTCTGGTTGTATAATGAAATTCATGATTCTTAGAGGAGGGAAAGCTGACTACACCTTAACGAACTAGAGACTGCAGATGAAGACGGAGCATAGTGATCTAGATCACAGCACAGAGCCAATTGATTTTCGTTAATCGTATCTTGCGTTGTCACGTTGTGGTCCCGCTGTGGATGACAGCCTAACAAAAAGTCAGCTGGAGTTCGGCGGAACAGAGTGTGCCTTACCGAAGATCAACCTCACACCCGACCTTGGCTGTTATTGGCTATATCTCATATGGAGTCTTTAGTTCGTTAGAGTGTAGTGTCTTTTACACCTCTACCTCTTCTGTTCTTAAATGCTACAGTCATATAGTTGGCTGACCATAAGAAACAGAACTGCTTTTTGTACCCCTAGAACTAGCAGATAAATGGCATATGATTTAACACTCCACCAGCCTGTTATGGCCAAAAAAATTACTTAATAAATACATTTATGTACAATTTAACTCGTCTATCATAATGTAAAAGATCTAATTTTTTGTATTATTGTATTACTAACTTACTTATGCCTATTACTTACTGTAATACGACATTGTTTCTAAAGCTTAATCGGCCTAATGATCTGAAAATATCATTATGATTGTTGTTTTATTTTTATTAATTTTTAGAATTCCTTAATTAATTGTATATTTCTTGACATAATTCTAGACTGTTTAAAAAATATTAACATTCAATTTTACGTTTTTCAGATTTTGTGCAAAATTTTATTTTATTTGAAAAATGCCAATAGATTTTTTAAACGCCATTTTATTGAACAGCACATTTTTACTAATGGCTTTTTAGTTATAATATTCTTATCAAAACAAAATTGTTATACAATCTGCATTTTAAACATTTTTATTTTATTTTTACCTAAATGTAGAACTACAAAATAGAATTCCGTGACAAAACTTCATCTGTTCGAAAAATTAGGATCGTAAAGTATACAGGTTCTTATTTCTTTCAAAGCAAACCTTTTTTATAATTGATTCAGTATGTTAAAACTTTTATTGCACAGACGGTTTTAAATCAATTAGTAACAGAAAAACATAAAATAAAAATGAAAGAAACTTTACATTACTTTTCTCAAACAAGAAACAAATAAAGAATCTACCAAGTTTTTAGTTGTATATTAAAAGCTAAAAGTGTACAGTCTCTTCGATTGCTGATAAATTATTAGCTGTTTTTTCCGTCGGTTCAATACAGTCAGTTAAGTAATTAAATTAATTTTCATTAAGGTGGTAAGACTGATTGTTCATTTTGTAAAATCCTTAGCCTAACGAAGAATCTTCTCTAATAAATAACTTATCATCCACTCAATCAATTACTGCTTATCTTTTCATTACAAAATGTCTATTAATAATCAATCGTAATTTAATTTGCTTTTCCAATTTAAAAAAAATATATAGACTATATTTTTTTAAATAATAATTTAATATGCTCTTAAAAAATTTGCGTACTTTAGTTTTACTCATTCCAAACATGTTTTATTGTTAGTTGCTTTTATAAGTAAATTATTTTACGAAGGTTTGTGGAAGCTATCGTATCAACGTTTCCAGCGGCTCATAAATTATGTTTTGTGTACACATATTACATAATGTTACAGGCCATTCAATATGTATTATGTTGGTGTCGTTTAGGTCATCAGCCGAAAGGCTGGTTTGAACCTGTAGAGGTTTTACTAAGTAAAATGAGAAGTGAGGTGGTTTACAATTGCCTTCCTCACTGAAAGGAAAAGTACGCTTATCAGCATGCCGGGCTCTCTAAAAAGCACATATTTTCCACTCTGCAAATGACACCTACACTTTATTCACCACATGGTCTGGCTGTATAATGAAATTTATTACTTTCAGAGGAGATAACTCTGATTAGCGTCTTTTACACCTCTACCTCTTCTCTTCTTAAATGATTCAGTCATTTAATTGGCTGACTATGTGACAAGAAACAGAACTATTTATTTTAGCCCTGCAACTAACAGATTGAGTGTAAATAATTTTACACTTCACCTGTCTGTTATGGGCAATATGTATTATTATATAAAAAAATTACCAACCAATAGTAATCTTAGGTTATAATTACAAATAACTTTAGTGTTTTTGTTTGTTTTGTTCTGTGCTGTAGGGCAACCTTTACACCCAGTCATTTGACGTATGTGATAGTTTTTGTTATTTCATCTAAAAAAGGTTTATTTCGGTTTTGTTACCTTAATAAACGAGTCAATTAATAATTTTCAGACGTCTTATTCAAGAGAACAAAGTTGAGGTTAGGCGCAGACCTGGATGAAGAAAATAGTCATGGTCAAAGAAAATTATAAACTGAAAAAACATGAGGGTGAATCATGAAAAAGGGCGATTAACCACAGTTGTATTCAATCTTCATTGATTGAGTCGCCACTCTAAGAAAAAGAAATAAACAAGTAGGCAAGACTACCCTTTGACAAAACACGACTCAATCAACTTACAAATAACTTGAAATCAATCATACGTAAATTGAAGACAGAAAATCTTGTGAAGAACCCGAATACGAAAGATGAAAGTCTATGGAAAGAAACCAATAAACTCCTAAACACTATATCTTCATTGCTCTTCTCTTCGAAAACTGGACAACACATGGGCAAAATCTGATAATGAAAAAACCATCCTATTTGCTAATCATTTGGAAAAGACGCTCCAACTTTAAGATCTTAAAATTCCGTTTACAAGGCAAGTAGTTGAGTACAGCTACAGCGATTTTCACAGAAAATTGCATGATCAACCCAACAAATTTATCACCAAACTATCGGATGCATCACTACCAGGGAATCCGCAACGCAGATTAAAACGTCAGTGGGCTAGAGACCTTCTGTGAAAGTGATTTATTTATTTTTTTTCATTCTTCATTTCTTGTAACATTGTTATTTATCATTCATGCATTTTGAACATTATCTCATAGAACATATACCAATGGTTATCACTGTTCATTTTCATTTCTTTTTCTTGCCATCCTTTCTTTACTTTTATAAAATTTGCTCGATGCAACGTAGTATATAGTTGCAAATAAAGTTATTAAAGATAAAAAAGAAGGCAATGTGTAGAATTTTCAGTCAGTTTAAAGACTCGTTAAATAAGATAGGCTCAAGGAACTTTCTTACTCGTTGGCCTAACGAGCCAAATCTAATAAACCTTTTTAAAAATGATTTAGTAATGTTTAGCCAGTTTGTGACAGAATTAGATTAGATATTATCTTAATGATAAATACATTACTAACACTACATCTTGGCTAAGTGTCTTTGACGTCCGGGAATGTTTAGAGTTGAATTAGTAATTAATGTAATGTACAGTGCATAAATAATTTAATCAAATTGTATGCATAATCGTAAACAAGGCTGTTTGGATGTAACTTAGAAGTGCATGTTCTTCAATTAGCGTTGTCTGACCGCATCACAAGCTCACTGAGAACTATCAATCAATGTTATTCCTCAACAAATTCAATATCCGACAGAGATTTTAATATAAGAGAATTTAATTTGAAGGAAATTACCAATTCTTGTTGTATTTCTCACTTAACGGTCATATGCAGATAGAGCGTTGCACCCCGACTCTTCACCCTTGATCTACTAGTTTTATGGCAATAAATAAAGTTTAGTTACTTCTTTTACGTTTATGTAAATAAATTTACTGAAGCGTTTACGAGAACAGGTAAAACTGATAGCAACTCCCCATTTATATCTTCTGAAAAAGTTTTACTTAAGTCTGGGTTTTGGCTGCAAAATATATTTTATTATGCAGGTAAACCCTTTTTTGAGGTGATGATGTCATTTTGAAGGTAAGAAGGTAATGTTTCTGAAGATATCTAGTGTATCGATAAGGAGTTATACTTTTCAATTTAGTGAGATAGGCTGTGAACCATTTCCACAATACTATTCCTAGGGATCAAACAAACTATTTAGCTATTTAAACAAACAAAGATGATGTGACATATTTAATTAAAATTTTTATTTAAATGTAACTTTTAATTTATTCTTTATTAACTATTGAGCCATGTCCTCCAAGAAGGTTGGGGGGTCACCTTAGTTACAATAACTTTAAATGCTGCAGCTCTAAATAAAGCAGTGAAGTTGGACCAATTTCTCAAGTTCTTTAACTAGGATATTCGTCATCTACCATGAATTATTTTTCCCATATTTTTTTCCTGAATTATTACTTTAGAATAAGCTGTACTTCTTTCCTCATATCACATGGCCCAAGTATTGGAACTTTCGTTTTTTTACGGTTCCTATAACTTCTTTCTCCTTTTCCATCATTCTGAGAACACGCTTAATTGTAATGGGATCTCTTTAAAATCCACTATAGCTCAACTTCAAAATCCTTCGATACTACCACATTTCGAACGCCCTTGTCAGTAATTCGAATTAGTCTGTAATGTTTTTCTTCAAGGTTCAGGCCTCTATCTCGTAAAGCAAGACTGAATATACATAACATCTCAGCAGTCTAAGTTTTAACTTTGAGATCTCTACTGCACAGATTCCTTTTGTTGATAACTGTACTTGGTTGTCCAATTCTTTTTTTGATTTCTTAAGCACAGTCGTTATTCTCATTGACAATCGTTCACCAATAATATTGTATTGTTTGACTGTGCCGATATATTTTTTGTGAATTTTCAAGGTTTTTGGTATCAGATGTGCTTTTAAAATTACCATGAACTTAGATCTGTTATTCTTAGTTTATTTGATTGTTTCTAGTGACTTTGAAATTGGGTTAAAGTTAAAAACTAATGATTTACGATTTATTTGAAAAACCTTATCAAAGACCTCAGACAAAAATGTCATTAAAGATAAATTTTACAGTTATGAATTTGTTATATGAAGTTTTAACTGAAAATACACACAGAACCTAATTTAATAAAACTGACATGGGACAAGAGTTTAACGGAAAACAAAGGAAGGATCCCGGTCACGTAGCCGCAGCCGTAAACTAAAGGCGGCAGTAAATATAAAATTCAAATCGCTTCCTGAATTCAAAGTGAAAACGTTAATACTGTAATTATAAAATGCAGTAAAACATTTAGGTAGAAGTAGGGTATATCTACAAAAACTAATATACGAACGATGCATCACGGGGAATGTGTATAAAAGTATATTGTACATTACGCTAGTAGTGAAATTAAAGTTTCGTTTATCTTTCATTTTTTGCAGAAAAAAATACAATAATTTATATTATTTTTGATAATTCTATGAATTGCGCATGTACAGTACATTTATTACTGTTATTAAGTGTCTTTATCTTTGAGACGTGACTGTGATTAAAATTTACGGACATACATTTGAGGCCTCATACATAATGCAAGTATTGTGATTTTTATAGTTGGTTGGTCTACACTATTTTTGAATTATTAAAATATTTTATTACATTTCTCAAAATATTGGACAGTTAGAACTATTAGTCATTGATTAAAAGGAATAATAAACTTAAACACAAAGAATTTTAAATGCCATATGTTTTTAGTTTTATTAAAAAAAAATTTAAAATTGACAAACAGAAAAATGGCTTAATCAACAAATTTTTGATATATACACCTACCTGACGTTCTGCAGAAAAGGTAAAATAAATAATGAAGCAAATACGAGTATTTATTTCAGAAGTAAAGTAAAAATTACTGTTTTATTGACGACTATTATTATTGCATCACTGTACTTAAAAGTAAATGTTTTATATAATCACAAATTTAAACACACATATTCTTGCTAAACGTATTAAAAGGTTATGATGGTCATCAGCCGTGTCATGCCACATTTTCATCACGTCATTCAGTTCCTTTGTAATGGTTACACACAGGGTCAAGTACGCAAAACTACGTATAACTTACATAAATAGGGTACATATAACTAGCTGCTTTTAATGATATCAGCTGCAGCATTTAGTGACCTGATATTTTAAAACATCATAATCAAAACTTAAAAGTGTTTTCTTTTGTAGAAACAAAATTGAATTCCATTACCGTAAATTAATATTACATTATTTTTACAAAAATATAATAAAAATATTATATTTTAACCCTGCACACTTAAATTTTTAAAAAAAATATTTCAAATGACTGTAAAGGAAAATGGTTAAATGGTTAAATGCGCTTTGAAGAAATGCTGAAACGACAATGACGATACTGAAACGAAACTGACAATGGGTTCACTTCATTACATCCATTTGCGTTTTCTAAAAGCTCAGTTTGTTGAAACTTTAGTTTAAATACTTCACAAGTTTTTAAATAGAGTGTAGGTATATAATAAAAAATTAACAATTATACATCAGTTGCATAAGCATTGATAAAGGTAACATCAAAGGTGTTATTTTCAAAACAACTGTATTTATATGGCCTACTACTTCGAAACGACACAAACGAAATATGTATTTTTAAACCAGTCTGCAACTATGTTATCCTTTTGTGAGACACAAGTAAATCAAGTGTCCAACCTATTCAGCGATTTCAGTCAACAGTCTTTGCAGCTATGATAGTTGTGCTCTGGTTTATGTAAAAATTCTTATTAAGGGGAGCACTATACCTCGAAAATCGAAAAAATCGATTTTTGTAATTTTAGAGCCATTGCCTTCTGAATATTTTTTTGTGTAATTACATATTAAAATTATAACTGTACCATTGAAATTACGGAAGCTATGCAGATATTTGTTAAGTAATGTTTTGACCAGAATTTATTTTAATTGAGTTAATTTGTGGTAACAATTAAGAGTTACAATATTCAAAGGACACAAAAAGTTGAGAAGGCAATGAAAGTGTGTCAAAAGAAGCAAGATAAGAGAAAAAAGAGGAAATTATTTGAGGAAAAAGAACAGTCTGGTGAGAATCAATATTATGGTGCAGGCTGATTTAAGGTTAAGTAAATCTTTACAGCTCATTTCCTGCAAATTCACGTTTTCTCATATAGGTACAGTTTTTTCAAAAAAAACTCTTGAAGGTTTCTTAAACTTTGAAGGTTGAATTTTTTTGAACATGTCTCCCAGTATAATTGTGACATATGGTACTAGAATCATTGCAGTATTATTACTAAGTTCGAAAAAAATAAAAAAATCTGCAAAAAAATTAAATTGTTTTTGCATTTTCCGAAAAAAACATTCTCGAAATAGCAGTGGTAACCGGGTAAAAGTGCATAAGTCTAAAAACGTAATTTTTCAGTACACAACTTTTTATCTTTAGTTTGTTCTCAAAAATGATGTATTTGAAGCACAAATACCGTTTTAATGGTATTTTAACAAAAATTACTTGCTCTTTAAGATGCATTAAAGAAACAATTATATTCACTAATACTTTTTAAAATACAGTAGTTATGTTCTTTTGCTCGGAAAATCTTGGTAAGGTAAAAATACATAAATCTACTTATGTAGTTTTACTCAAGTCACATTTCACTTTCATCACATTTTTTGGTTGGGTAAAAGTGCATAAGTACACATACGTAGTTTTACTCATGTCACATTTCACTCTCATCACAAAATTTTTGGTTGGGTAAAAATACATAAGTATACATACGTAGTTTTACTCATGTCATGTGTAAACATTTTCTTCACATTTCGAACTCATCACAACATTTTAGGATGGTAAAAGTACATAAGTATACAAATGTATTTTTTCTAACGTTTGTAACTTATGTTTTCTTGTTAGGTCTGATTTAGAGATTGTGCACAAGTTTATATTCTATTACTTAATTTTTAATTGGTAATCGGTTTTTTTATTAATACAAAACTGGGTGATATGCAAGTAGTAAAACATTCAGAAATACAAAATGATTGTTATAAAGTTTATAAAATATCATATTTTATGTTCAAAGCTGTTTTATCAGCAAGTTTTCTACTCAAGTGCCAGACCCGTCAAACCGTCGTTTCTCCAATATTTTCTCCATGATGTTCCTTGGATAATTCATGCCTTGGGATCAATTTTTTTCTGTGACTGGAATAGGCACCCATGCAGCCTTTTGAATAACTTTGGTAACGTGTTCAGCTGCAAACTTAATTTTTTCTTCTGATTTTAGAAATAAATTTGTAATATTATTTTCTACAGAACGTTGAAAACTTTTCCAATCAGTATTTTTATTACAAAGAGTTTGAGATTTCTTTTTTAATAATATTTGTTCTGATTGTAGCAATAACTGGGGTGTGATCGGATGAAGAATCACAACAATTTTCAATATCAATAGAAAATTTGGAAATATTTATAACAAAAAAATCTAACAGGTCTGGAATTTTGTTCGCATCTGTTGGTCAGTGTGTTGGTTGACCACCAGACAGTGTGTCTAAATTGAGATTATTAATACACTTTTTAACGTTCTTCCTCGTAAGGTTGTTAAACGAGAACCCCAAAAAATATTTTTGGCATTCCAGTCTCCTCCTGCTATGAAACGGTAACCCAATGTTTTAAAGTATTCAGTAAATTTATTGTCTGCAACAGAATGTCTTGGTGGACAATACACTGAGGATACTACTATGGGATCACACCAATCCAATATTTGGACACTAGTAGCTTGTAAGTGAGAAGTGCAATACTGCGGAAGTTCATGGTGTTTAATTGAATTTTTTATGATCACGGCTGTACCACCATGGGCTCTCCCATATGGATGTTGGGAATTGTAAAAAGAATAATTTTAAATTTTAAAGAAATTACGATCAGTGAAATGGGTCTCTGATATTAACAGAATATCCAGTTTATATTTATCAAAATTAAAGTTTCTATTTCCTGGTATCACGGCGCTAAACCATTGATATTCCAAGAAGCATTTCTCAAAAATTTTATGCACATAATTTATTTATCACATTTGTCAGAAGGTTCATTAATGTAACAATTTGATTAACCAATAATTCAATTTGATCTGATAATTTACTAATTTTATTGACATTATTATGCAAATCATTCTCATCGATTTTTTTGTACAGCATGATGATATGACCGGTAGTGCCTTGTTTCTTGTTGAGAACCTAAGTATTGCTGTGTGAATTCTGGAAAATGTTAATTACTGAGATTATTATTTAAGTTAAATTCTCTTATTTGCAATGGATTAGTAGGTGAATTCCTCGTTGCTAATCGCCCTTTCATTTTTCTCTCTAAAATTTCTTTGTAAACCCTACATCCCCTGAAGTTGGCTGGGTGGTCATCCAGGTACAACGCACACACATAGCAGTTATAATTTTATCTTTCGGATAATGTTCCTTTTTATGAACTTGTGCGCATTTTACACATCTATAAGGACGCATAGAATTATTACGAGTACGGCTGTATTGTTGGTAGCTCATGCACTGAACAATGCCAGAGGTTTTCCTCGGCGGTTCAAAGGAAACCGCGCAAATACATACATATTTTAGTTAAAAATATCCTTATTTTCTTTTGGCTCTAAATTTATAAAAAAAACATAGAAAAATTAGCCTTAGTGATTCTTATAACTTAACAATATCTGCAATACCATATAATATTACGGGTGGTGGTTTTGGGATTTTTTCTTTACAATTTTAATTTCTTCCATAGGAAGTTAGCTAAATCTATTTGTTAGCTCAAAATTTCAGTTTTATTTGTTTTTGCTTGGTTAGAATTCAACCGAAATTTATTTGTTGTGGTTCTTAATACAGGCACTGTATGCCTGAGATATATCAGAATTATTATCATGTTCTGATTGACAACTGATGACAATGCCTTCATTATTATTTTGTCTGTAAACCTTTATGGTGTCCTTTGTTGACGATAAGGAAGAAGAAGAAGGTCGTTTCAACTGAGGGGCAGAGCGTGTTGCCTGTTCAAGATTTTGATCTCACTGTAAGTTTTCATTGATGACAACAGGGATATTTCCATATGATTGAAAACCAGCTGAGTCGTTAAACATACTGATATTTTATTCTATCCCTTTGAAGGTTATTTTTTTTTAAGAAAAATAAATTATAAAAAAATACTAAATTCAAACCTGAAAGATGGCTCCCCAGGCACAAAAAATTTATTATTAAAAACTGCATAATGCAAGCTGAGTTCACGTATAAATAACTTAAGAAATAAGTCAACATTCCAGACGATAAAATCCAACAAACTTATCGTTATGACAACAATGACTCGAGTATTGAAAATAGTGTATAATAATAAATAAACTGTTATAATTCACTTTCAAAAACTTCACATATATTTTCATGTGCTAATTGGAAAGCAGTAATGATGTTTAGAATCAATGAGGAAAATGCATAATATACACTTATGACTTATTTTTACTACACGCGTTCGATTATGAAAGCCACAGAGTTGGGTAAAACTACATAAGTATACTTGAGAACATTTACTCAGGAGACGGTTTCGAAGCAGTCAATCAAAATAACAGGGAAGAAATACATATGTTGACTTAAGTATATTTACCCAAACATTAACTGAATAGTAACTAGTATTTCGCATTTGAGTAAACATAGTTATGTATACATGTGCAGTTTTACATAACCTAAAAATTTAATTTTCAAACATGCGTAAAAATAAATAAGTGAACATAACAATGTTTACCCTAACGGCCAGACTGCTCAACTGTGAGTTATGCATATTGTACCAACCTATATCTTCCTTAATATAGACGATAGAGTTATGTCGTTTTACCCAAAGATAGAGAAAAAAAAATACTATACATACAACTCAAAACCTAAAAATACGAAAAAATGGACTTAGCGATACTGTATCGCTAGCTCTATATTAATAATTCTAGCACCAGAGCTTAAAAAGAGGTCATAGAAAATGCACAAAAAATTAATGCCCTAACTCTTAACGGTTTCTTAGAAACGTGTACCTAAAAGAGGTCAATTTAACATGGGTTAGATAGGAAGTATAGTGCTCCCCTTAAAAACAATATATTTATTTTAACAGTTAGGGACAAAAATTTTTTTTTTTTTTCAGCGAGTGAAAAATGGCTTATATTGCACGAAAATTATTTGGCCTGCAATTTACGGGACAACGGTCGTGCAATACGAAGACAAAAACATAGTTATTCAACATATTAATTTGTTTGGTAGGCTACCTTCTTAATAAAACTTAATTACTTTTGTATTTTAGAAGTTTAGCCTCCTAATTTATTTGTGATAATTTATCAATTTGCACAGATTACATGAACAGTCAATTTTTAAAGGTTATAGTGAGCGAATTTTCTCATGTAATTTCAGTTTTCATAAATCTATTTATTGCTATAAAAAAACAGATTGTGTAAAACTGAATTAATTTACTATTTCAAGTACTGTACATGAATTTCATTTAGTTGTTTACAAACGAAATTTTCCGTAAAGTAATCGTATTAGAACATTAATGTATTTTACATTGATGTAAAATTTATAATCAAGTTAGTTTTAAATTAATGTAAGCTAGTAAAGAGATTTTAATCAACTTTTCTCATTCGTACTAGATTTATTGTTTTACAGGAAATTATCTGAAATTTGTGAAATACGTGGTCTATTTTATCTGATTTGCTAATTATTAAATTATTGGCTATTATAGGTAACGTTACCGTGTACAACATGAAAAAATGGTTGAAATAATGAGATAAACTGGTATTGATGAAAAGGACATGAGAATAATCACAAACTTGTACTGGGGCCAAACAGCAAAAATGAGGGTAGATGGCGAAACAACAGATGAGATAAGAATAAGAAGAGGAGTCCGACAGGGATGTGTCTTGTCGCCGTTGCTGTTCAACTGCTATTCGGAACAGATTTTTAGAGAGGCATTGGATGGTGAAGAGGAGCATGGAATACCAATTCAAGGTGAGAGAATCAACAATATAAGGTATGCGGATGACACCATAGTACTTGCCGATAGTGAAGGTCTACAGCATCTAGTGAGCAAAATAGCCACAGTAAGTTGCAAATATGGCCTTGATATCAACAGTAAGAAAACGAAGTTCATGTTGATCTCCAAGCACAGAAACGACAATGCCAAAATTTTCGTCAATAACCAGCAATTAGAACGTGTGAAACACACAATGTACCTGGGAACAATGATAAATGAAAATTGGGATATGGCACTGGAGATTAAATATCGCATAGCAAGGGCAACAGCTGCTTTCAATAAAATGAACAGAGTTTTCAGGAGCCATGATCTTACCATTGAAACGAAAATCAGACTTTTGAGGTGCTACATCTTCTCTATTTTGCTGTATGGAGCAGAGTCATGGACATTGAACAAGAGTATGATTAAACGTATAGAAGCCTTTGAATTGTGGTTGTACCGGAGAATGCTTAAAATATCATGGACAGAGCATGTAACAAATGAAGAAGCTCTGGGACGGATGAAGAAATCCAGAGAAATATTGAACACCATCAAGATCCGTAAACTTCAGTATTTGGGACACGTCATGCGGAATGAGTCCAGATACTCTTTGATACAGCTCATTGTGCAAGGGAGGATAGATGGAAGGAGAGGACCAGGAAGAAGAAGAATATCCTGGCTACACAACCTCAGGGAATGGACCGGAAAGACATCTGCTGAACTTTTCCGTATTGCTGTCAGCAAAGTGAGAATTGCCATGCTAGTCGCCAACATCCGAAACGGATAGCGCACTAAAAGAAGAAGAGAGGTAACGTTAATTACCTCATTTGTAAGAGAGTAACCTGTAGTAAACCAGTGAGAGTATACCTGACACTAATGGTTAATAAATAGTAAAAACATAAAAAATACCAATTGTCAGCCATTATTAATACTATTGATAACGAAAAAATAAAGTATAACAAGCAATTAAAAAACACAAAAGTAAATTAAAATTAATCTAATTATCAATTAAAATATTTTTTAAAAACATTTATGAAGAAAATATAAAACAAATTCAAATGTGTATACGCATAAATTTTAGTTTTATATTTACTTTTAGTACAAAGTTAATGTAATTTTTATTTATCTTCTGTGTATAAAAGAGGATTGTAAAGGTTTAATTTAAAAATGAGTGTGCATAGTGTACAGAAGAAACAAAAATTAAAACTAGGATAATACATTAGAAGATAAAAAAAGAAACGTGGCTATTAGCATTAAAAGAACTGCATTGCACTAATTTAATTTTATAGCTGTCTTAACTGGTAAATGACTATTTATTTAGCCAACAAGCTCTTACAGATAAGATTAGTTTTATTCTTACTAATAAAATTAAAGAAGATTGTTTGCGAACAAACAAACAAACAAACAAATAAACAAAAAGTACAGGTTCTAACGGTTTTCTTCAAATCTTATCAGTGAAAAATTATGAAATACTCTATAATACTGCATTAAATTTAGCTCAAAATTTATGGTATTAGATTTGTTCGGTTAATTTATTTTGAGTTGGTCCAAAACTGTAATTAGACTGCAAAAAGAGACAAAATACAGCCACCTAACATCAGCAATTAAGACAAAAATAGAACAATTTGCAAAGGACGATTACACAATATAAATCAGTTCAAAAATAAATACAAATTGAATCCTAATTATTTTTTTCTCGAGTTTGTATAAAAACCACAGAAACTTGCTATGGGCAGAATTTCTTAAAGGAGTCACAATGCATATCTTGTCATGTTAACCTTTTACTCGTTTTCACAGTAACAGATTAAGATATTGGCTTAAAATATTTACTTCATATTCTGTTTCATGTGGTACAACTTTAAATAAAAGGATTCTCTAAAGTAGTCACTTTAAATGAAGTAAAAGTTTTTTCTTTATTACAAACGCAGTATCTCCCAAAGTATCAAAAATACACCCGTTACTGCAGATTAAAACAATTTACAAAAAATTCCCTCCATCAGTAGTTGTATTGTACTACTGTGAGAAACTTTAAAATAAAAACTTCTGTAGATTCTGTAATTATGTTATTATTTTATCTAAAGAACTAAGTTTTCAGAAAAGTTACATTATAAGAAGAAACATTACATATTTCATATATTCCAAACATCATAATGTTAATAAAATAAGTACAAAACAGAATCCAAAGTTAATTTATAATATTATTTATGCTTCTAATACCCACTGTTGCCAAACGAGTACTAGAGAAAAACATTACCTTCATTAATTCAGTAACAATAGAATAACAAAATTAATTCAGTAACATAGAATATAAAAAATATAATAGAAAAACCAAGAAGAAATATGTAACTGAATCCCAGGTATAACACTCTTTATCGTCATGACAAGGATAATTAAATAATTATAACAAAATTTCAGTGCTCAGAATTTAATAAATTATAACTTATTTTAAAGATAACAGATCAGGATATCTATTGGCACGGAAAACACAAGTCAAAATTTTAACTGTAAATTCATTGTGACCTCTTATCTTTTTTAATCATAAACACATTATTGCAATTATATAGTTTTATAATTATACATATCAGCGTACATTCCCTAAAGGTTGACTTCACGCTTTAGGGGAGTACTACAATATTATTATATAAACATTCACTCACACGATCCATGCAACCAACAATATAAAGATTAACACAATTTCTGGTCAGATGTTCTTTAGTTAGCTGATTTCGAAGAATTTGTCAGCAATAATCACTCATAACCAATCCTTATGTTACTGAATTATTTCTTATTGATAAAACTTTCGATGAAACCGCCATTTTAGATAGATTAACTAAATATTCCTTTCTCTACTATTACCTCCATCAAAAATTTTATTATCAGTAATATTTATACTAAATTATGTTTTTTTTAAATCTATTTAAAGTCTCGTCGACTACTCATCCGTTAGCGACTACGTTATATGATTATACAGATAATGAAAACATAGGTAGGCTGTACAAGGAATAAAAACATACATTTTTTATCCGAGGCGGTGAGAAAAACTCATGTTCACTCCCTCACGAAGGGGAAGTAGTGTTGGGCTCAATTAAGGCGTCCTCGTCCATCCCCAAGTAGGCTGCAACCGTCTACCAAACAAAAACCCGCCGCCTGGTCACTTGACACGACATCAGCAAAGAACCTTCCACCTGCCTCGGAACGGTTTATATAATACTGCAAGGAAAATGTTGGGTTAAAATATTTACACACTGTCAGTGGGGTGTGAAAAGGAACCGTAGCCTAATTCCCCTCTCGCTGTCACCGACGAACAATCACTTCCTCACTTTCATTCATCTCTTTCATCACCAGCTCAGGAAATTAGTGTGCCTACTTTCTGCGATAGGGACAGAATTGATTTACTGTGGGAGAGGGTGATCCCGCTGATCTCTAGATGTCTCCTCCCTCTGCAGTCTCCCGAACACGCTCTCCACAAACTAAACGACCAACGTTCACTCTCCTCATCCCGCAGCATCGCTGCCCCTACTCTCTCTGAGAAAAGACAGGCATTAATGCAATGAAAACTATGTCTTTTTCAGCGGTTGAGCGATGTGAATAGCTATTAAACCAAATCCAAAAAAAACGTACTTTCCTGTAAAACATTTCGTAATTAAAATGCTTACCACATGAAAAATCAACTAGATAAATAAACCGTTATAAACATTTTAAACAGAAAAAATTTAATTATCACATAATATTGAACTTAAGTAGTCCAAACATACCAAGAGACCTTCAAACTTCGTCGACAAACGTGTCCACAATCAATCAATCTTTTATTTATCAATCAATCAATATTCCGCAAGCAAACAATGCTAAGTATCTTGAGCGGTATTTAGACAAGCGGTTAACGGAACATGCTGATGGAACATCCACACCAACTATAAGCGACAATTATGAAATGCATACTGAAACATTTATACGGATTATTAGCCAAGCGATCAAAATCTTCCATGACTTTGAAATTTTTGACGTACAAGGCGATGCTCTAACACATTATATCACATTTATGGTGCAGCAAACCCGTCAGTCATTTCATTAATATAAAAAGTAAATTAAGTTTTCCAAAGTAAATTCTTACGACTCATTACTAATTCCCCAAGTTACGAACCCAACAGAACACTACACGATGACTTATGTGTCCCTTATGTCAGTGACATATTTCTAAAATACACCGCAAATTCAGAGACTGACTTCAAAATCAAAATTAGCCCTTAATTTGCAACACAAATTCTCCTGACCTACCAGCAATCGCACAAAGGCAGCTAAAACGCCGACAAAGTAGACATGATTCATTGACACAAATATAATATTAAATACAAAATATAAAACAAAAATTTACAAAATTCTGAATTGTCTTGAACACTATCACTGGGTTTTGTCCACCTAAAAGTCATTAACGCGGTTTTTTAAATGATACACACTGTGAGAATTTTTCTGATATTGTTTATACAGTTAAAGAAACAATACTTAATCATCATTTTAGTAAATTAACTTCAAATAATAAAGCTAATAAATATCCACTAGATTAAAGGAAATTTCGTATTCTCTTTTATTTATAATATTCCATTTATGCACATAATATTCAGTCTATGTTGTGAAATTCGCAAATATCATGATTATTCTTACGTTGGAAATATGTAATTGAAATACGTTAAAGTACATTATATATGCAATATATAAACAAAGAAAAAACGGGTCGAATAGCATGGATGTAAAACAATTCAGTAGCAATGTGGCATGCTACTGGGAATACTGAACAAAAGCGAATAGAACTGCTTTCTTGTTATTGTATTTAGAGTTTAGTTCAATAAAAATCCCAACAATTTGTAAGTTTATATATAGTTTTCTGTTATTTGGTTTCGTTTTACTATTCTTTAGAAATAAAATCAAATCTTATGAAATAAAATATTACAATAATATATTAATATAATATATGATTTTATAGAAATTATTTTGTTGATTCTTTAAATTTTTGAGTTTTAATTAGCCACACTAAAAACTGAAATTTAAGCTTTCATAAAATTTAAAGATCACTTGAACATATTTTTAAACATTTATTTATTGTATTTACAATCAGCCAAGAATAGTTAAATGTAAGTATTATTACAAATAAAATGGCGTTTACAATAGGCACTCAATAGTTCTCCTAAACAAAAAACAATAAAAATAAAATGAATAACTACTAATATTTCTATTGTAAACATTTTTTTAAGAAAGTATTATTATTTTTCAATCAGGTTCTTAATGCAAATATAATACTAACAAAGACGACGAAAGTCTAAATAACTTCTTAAAATGAAAATATAAAACGAACTCAGTAATATGTAAACAAATCTAAACTCTACACAAAAACTGAAACTAAACCTGGCTCTGACTGTGCAATAATATCTTGAAACATGAAGAAGTTGAAGCTGAAGATTATGATGACCATCGTGGATATGATAATGGTGACGTAGATTAGAAGTAGAAAAAATTAAATGAGTTAAATGATTAATAAACTCGTAAAGGTAAATCAGTTATAAAACGTTTCATTCTGAGTATCTTCGCTGTTTTGGAAGAGGCTGATCGCGAAAGGATTTTTATGCTTTTCTAACGTTTTAAAATGTTTCTTGCTAGATAATTAAATTTCTTTTTTCTTGTAGTACAGGTTTAGATTGTTGGGCAATATTTCGTTGTTTACATACCATGGAATTTCAGTGATTAGTCTCGGGAAATTTAATTCAAACATTGCAATATTTCTAAACTCGATTGACTAGCTGTACCCCATAGTTCTAACTTGTATATAAAAACTGGTTTAAGTATCAGTTTTTGTAAGAAATCTTCCTTTTTTAAGAGAAAGTTGAGACGAAATGAGTAAGAGCCAAAACAATTGACGTAAGTTATTATACTTTATTGCAAACATTAATGAAAAATAATATACGAGTATACATTTTATTAAAATAGAACTTTTACAATATCTCACTAAGGTTAAAACATGAAATATTTCTAAACGTATAATGTCAAAACTGTTGACTAAAACGGCAAATGCTAAAATATTATCGTGATTGTGCAGTATTAAAATGCACTTTTAATTCAATCTTTTTTAATTTGCCTGAAACTGCCAACACATTTTTACGAAATTTTGCATTTCGCTATTTTTGGCAAACCAAGGACCATTAAATATTACTGTATTCTTAGAACTTTGTTTTGGAAGCGTTCTAGTGTTCTAAAATCATTAGGTAGATAATCAGGATTATCATTCACAAAAGCATTTAGAGAAACGTAACCTTTAATTTAAATAAATGTAATATTAAATGTACATAGGACACGTATTTTAGTTGAAAAATATTCGTACATTTTGGACCAAAATAAGTAAAATATCTCTTATGTTCAGTTAGATAAAACTTAAATAATTGAAGGGAACGAATATCAAATGAAATATTATTAGATATTTTTTTGAGGTTTGGGTAAATAAAGTTATTTTTGTTATAAAATCATGACGTTTACTCAAAAAATATTCTTCGATAGTCCATAAATTATAAAATTATTTGATTGCCATCACAATAATAAATTTATTAAAGATATCTAATAGTAGCCATTAGTAGTACAATAAAAAAACCTGTTAGTGGTTACAAAACATAAACTCGTTTATTTTTTTATTTATTGAAAATTACAGTTAATATATAACATCTCGTGAATATTAAATATTTCAAATCGAACAGTAAATAAATCTAAGTATATTTTATAAGTTATGTTATGACATAATGAGTTTTGCTCTGCTACAAAGTTCACTGCGCTACAATCATTTCAACCAAGTAATAACGTTAGTATCATTTAAACAATTCTTATGAAATAATATATTTTGTAAGCTTTTATCCCCTCATTTTTTACCTCGTCATCAAATTCCTGTTAATATGAATTTAATAGCATTATTTTTCTACTGCATAAGAATCATATCTATGAATGGTAAAATCTTTTTATGATATTATACTACACTTAAATACAAACTGCTGCAAACTAATAGTATAATAAAACCAAGTTCGTCTTTGTGGCGTAGTGGTTACCGTGTCAGACTACAAAGTAAAACTCACATATTCAATTTATAGCTGCACCTAGACAAATTAATCGTAACCGATAGCCTACATAATTTACAATAATCGCTAATGCCCAAGTAATAAATCACTGGTTTCAAAGTGTATAATGAAAAATATAAATTTTGAAAAATGTAAAAAAATTGAAATGAATTTTTGGATTTCTTTTAGCCGAGTATGCCAAATCACTGTAACTTTCTTTACATTATAAAAAATTATTACATTTGGTAATCAAATACGTTAATATTGCTATCTAGCCATTCTATTTAAATGAAAGAATCAGTCAAGTCTACTTTGGATATTGATAGACAAGGATCTGACAAAGTGTTGCCTAGGAAAATCGTGGTAACGTTTCTAAAGCTTACGCCACTGATAAACTTCTTTTTTATCCAAGGCCTTTTTCACTCTTCACTCAACCGAATGATTAGATCTAAGCACCCTTCTTAACTGGAGCACCTATTTCTTTACTGCCTTTTGAGCTGCAGTGTGAATGGCTTCATACATAATACATGGCAATAAGCACGTTTTCAAATTATTATTATAATTTTCAATTGTCAGGATCAGTATTACCTTGTACTTGATATTTTATCCACAATATACACTTTAGCTGTATTTTAAAATACATTAATAACATGGAAGTTGAAATCCTAATACGAAATATCTTATCCAAAAACCGAAACTTCTATCCAAAATAAAAGAAACGCTTTCGTAAGTTAAAAAAATATGGAACAAACAACAGACCGCAGAAATTAAAAAATCTCGGATAATGGATGACACCAAAAGGAATACCAAACGTCACGTTGATAGCATAATCACGAAAAAATTAAATTAGCAAAAAACGGGGTGTGGATATCTACAATAAGAAATCGTAGACCACCTACGTGGCGTAGTGACTAGCACGCTAAGCTACAAAGCAAAACGTTCCGGTTTCGATTCCCAACTAGGGATTGGGAATTTTAACACGTTGAAACCCAATGCTGCAGTACCAGAACCCACAGTAGTTGCTAATGATCAAGCTGTCGATGCAACTTTAAATAAAATAATAAAGAAAGAGATCAGTATCAATATGTTGGACTACACTGGAAATAAAAGTCTTGTATATTATATATCGATTCTTGTTTTTTAAATGATTAAACATGCGCAAATAATAAACTATACATAATAGTATGAACAATACCATGAGATAATAAATATCAAATACTAGATGAGAATTAATAAAATATAAGAAATGATGCATTTTTTTACATGTTCTTTTAACAATGTGTCAATAATAATGGTATAATTTCTTCTTAAATATTTTTATGAATTAAAATTTCATCAGCTAGAAGCAAGTTTGAATAAAGTAAAGAAAAATGAGTGTTTTTTGAAGGTGAAAAAAATCCGACACAATCAATGCGAAGCTAAGTACGTTACAAAACGATTATCAAACGTGAAAGGCATTCAGCCCAGCCCAGTCAGTCAGCTGGTAGAAAGTCGCTATTATTTGTTAAGTAACACCAGTTGTGCAAGCGACTTTGTATGATGACCAGCTGACAGCCATTCCTGAACAAACTCCACTAGGGTTCCCTGTTCAAAAATTCATATCGAATCACGTCAAAAAATACAGCTAAAAGCGGCGATGAAATTGGGTGGTTGTCAATAAAGTAACAATAAAAAAATAAATAAAGAAACAGTGTATATTGTGTATATTGTGGTTCCCAATAACAAATAAACGCTAAAAAAAGTAAAAATCTCTAAACTGTAGAATAGGTATATCAAGGGAAGACTACTAGCAAGACTGAAATAAAAAATTAAAAGATCATAGGAAAAATACTGGGACTTAAAAGAAAGCCAAGATTGTAAGCTGTGCTGTAATGAAGAACTGAACCAAAATACTGAAAACTAACAACCTCTTTCCGAAAGAGAATACTGTACTTTTACGGACACATCAAGAGAATATCAAAAGTCAGAAAAGTCAGAAGAATTCTGGAACCGATGGAGAAAAGAAAGACGCAAGAAAACTGGTTCAAGGAAGTAAAGGAGGACTTAAGGTAACAAAACATAACACTATAAACGGTATACAGCACAAGAATACAGAAAAGCCATTAACACTATTGAGGGATTCCAGTAGAAAATCAAAAGTAATTAGAGAAACTACCTGGTCTAAACACTTTGTAGCGATGAAGAGCTATTGGGTTGCTCGGAGAAAGAAAAAAGAACTAGTACATAGATGACACTTAGCGTGGTTAATAACGACCTAATCGAACATTAATAATATTACAAGAAAGAAAGAAAATAAAAGTATGCTATTTTTGGCTTTCTGTAAATAAAGAGTTTATACAAAATAAGAGTCTGTTAAACGGTAAATTTATTACAGCAAGTAACAGATTTCAATTACTTTGCTTGCTACATATCTTTCAATAGATTATGAGATGTCGAGAATAAACTCTTGATAAATCTCAAAGGTTGTTTACAACTATTCAAAGGACTCTGATGGAGAAGATGAAGAAGAGCCCGATTATTAAATTCTATAATAGTATACCGGTAAATATAGCTAACTAAACAGTACAGGTATGCAGTTGTGCGGTTCTGAAACTTGGATCTTCATTTCTCATCAACGCCATCGAATTCAACCAACTAAATTATTACAAATCTCCCAAAGCGTTAACAGTGACAAGAATAGATCACAGATAATATACCACGATTAAAGTTACATAGGAAACGTTGAAGCTCTGGATATAGTCTAGGATATTACACCCTAAACACTGCAATGTGTTTACGTATATAACACATAAATAATTAACAAAAATAATAAATAAAATGGAATGACATGTACATATTTTACTTTTGTTTACATTTTCTACACTCCTTTTTACTTTCTCTTGCCTATTTGAATATATAGGAAGGAAAGTATTGTTTGCAAGTCAATTTTTCAAAATCGAGTTTTCACCGGATCTACACATTTTGACCCCCTGAACCCAAAAAACATGTTTTTAGCGATTGGTCTGTGTGTGTGCGTGCGTGTGTTGTGTGTGTGTGTGTGTGTGTGTGTGTGTGTCTGTGTGTGTCTGTGTGTGTCTGTGTGTGTATGAACAGAATATCTCAAGAACGGAACATTGTACAAACTTGAAACTTAAGTTACATACTACCACCAAACTCGACACGAACATTTTCATCAAAATCGGTCAACCAGAAGTAGTAGTTTATTCATGTAATTTAAAGTTGTGTAAGTGTTTCACACCAGATTTTTTTCTTTTTATAAGTTACTAGCAAGTTTTAATGATAAAAGATACTTTGGTTCTATTAATCTTAATAAGAAGACAGTCTTATAAAACGATATTCTTGTTTTAAGTAAACAAAATCAATCTAAATTGCTACAAAAATTGGATACCGTAACGGATTTTTACCTGTCAAAACTCGTATTTTCATAAAATATATTTTTTTAACATTTTGGTGATGTTATTGTGTCCAGTTACTGTTGCCAGTTTTTATTTTTATTTACTCTAATAATTTTATTTCGTTAATGATTGAATCTTAAAATATTGGATATTGAAGACAGTATAAATTCAATTTTAATTTAACATAGAAGAAATTTTCTTTAAATTAATAGTTAATTATTATAATTAAGTTTTTGAAAAACTAAAAACATATTTTAATTTAAGAATAAAAAATAATTGTTTAAACTCATGATTTAATTTGGTCTTGAGGGAAAAAGTGTTTCTGTCGCAAAGGGTACTTTATAAATGTTAATATTATTACAAGTCATTCCACAAGTCATTTTTACAAGTCATTTTTTTAGCCCTTTAGGCTAAATAAATTTAATGAGCTTTTGTTTTTCCTACTGCTTTGTGAATTTCAATTAAATTAAAATACTTCTGCGTTGTTTGTATATTTCTTTGTTAGATAAATCTTTCGTTTAATCAATAATACTTTCTATTTTTTCTAAACTTTATTTGTAAAGACGTTGGTATCCTGATCATTCATTACCTTTGGTAAACACATGAGGGTTATATTACAGTGCACAGTAGTAAGAAAAATGGAAAATACCGTAATTAATGCAGAATAATACACTGCCTTCTAATTAAAAAATATGAATGCGTCTGTTCATTATTATAAAAATTTATACAGTGTGGATCTCGTAAAAGGTTACAACTCAATTACGGGAGAACGGTTCAATATAGGAAATTGAAACAAAATTATTTCCCACTAAATCATAAGCCTACTCAAGGAATTTATTAATAATAAAACCGTTCCGTTCAAATAAAGGTTGTGATCTAAATTGAGAGACATGGTTTCAAAACTCAGTGATTTCAAATGTAAACATTTGTTGCGGAAAAGAACATTTTAAAAGTATGTAAATTTTGGACATTTTTGTGAAGAAAGATTTCAAAAACATTAACGCATTCGGAAATAGTGCAAATTAACGTAATTAATACGGACACTTACGGAAAGCCTTGTATCTTCCTTTCAACTTATGATAAAATAAATACCATGTACAAAATACCTTTTAAAAATTTTATAATCTTTCCAACGATATGTCTGAAGACCATATTTAAAAAAATTATGTGTAACACAACATAGCTTCCCATTTTAAAATTTTGTACTATTTATTTAATTTGTTCAAATTTGGAAGCTAATATAATTTTATAAAATTATTTACATGTATAAAAAATTTATCTTCTAAATATAAATTTTAATGTTCTGATTATTTAAATTTAGGCTACTTAATTGAAACATTATAAATATGTTTCAACAGAGGTAATGTAGACCACTTAAAAGTGTCGAAGTAGAAACACTTCAGGAATGTATGACGTTTCCCACAACTTATTCTTCTTGAAGTTTTGTCTTCTAATGGCGGTAAGCTATGATAACGGCAATTACAACTCTAGACACTTTTGCTTTTAATAGATCTGTAGACAAGCTACTTCAGCTGAGAAAGTACATAAGAAAGCCATTGCGCTTTCATCGTATGTCACATTTCTTGTCTCATAAATACTAATCCGTTCAAGGCATCCTAATAATTACTTAAAATACAATAAATACTAGTTTAAATTATAAAAACTTAAAATTAATGAAAAGAAATGAGGAAATATGAAAAATAATGGGAGCTATAATTTATTATATAGGGTGGAGATTGCAGTGCTATGGACCATGGTGAAATTTAGATGGTCTAGAACATTGTGAGAATGGAATATTCATTATATATAAAACAGTATTGACAGCCTTCAAGAGAATGATGATGGCGGGAGTGATGGTGACAATTGCGAGACAAGGCTTGAATAATGATGGCTGGTATGATAGGAGACTGAAGCTTGCGATGCAAAAGATGGCATGTTTCAGTTGTAGAAACTCGCTTATGAATACAATATTAATTAAAATAAAATCACATTTGATAAAATTTATATTTAACAAAAAATAATAAATTGACGACAAAACTGTTCGACTGTCTTTCTTAATTCTTATATTTCACTCTACTGGCATTCGCTCATTAAAACTACATCTTGATAGAAGACTTACCTGAACATTATACGTAACAAAGACAACTCAGAAACTAGAATTTTGATTTTATCAATTAAAATTATTACATAATAAATTCTCAAAATTACATATAAAATTTTAATCGGAACGTTATAAAGCGATTGTTTTGCAAAGCTAGACTTAAAGCGTTCAATTAGGACAGTTTGCAATTCTTCCACACAGGAAAAGAATCCAAGGAACACAGAATAGTCTCCTGAAAATTTAAACTTGAACTTAAACGTTCCACACATCACAAAAGTTGTATAGTACAAAAGAAATTTTACACACATACCCATCCTTTTGAACACAGAATCCACCTCAGATTCGTCTCAAGTAACACCAAAAGAAAGCTCAAACATAATTTTACCAATAATTTTTATTTAGTTAAAACAAGAGTGTCACTTGATACGACAATCGTTATTTACTTTAGAGAAAAACAACAACGGAGTAGAGACATGATCTTGTCTTCTACGGGTGGACGAATAATGAAGCTATGGTTTTGACTAAGAGCCATTATAAACAAATTTTAAGTAAACTGGAGCAATATTTCATACAACTTGTTATTAATTAATTAACTTAATAAATATCAGATTGTACATATACATAGATTAAAAAAAATCCAATAATTGAAATATTTTTCACAAATTATACTATTTGTACTAAATTTTTTACTATTATTGAAATATTTTTTTTATAGGGTGATTCAAAAAGAGCGCCGGTTTTGATATATCAAATTAAGAGATTTATTTTATTGAAAAACTGAAAATAAATACATCAACAAGTTCATCTTACCTTCCGATTTCATGTATGAAAAATGATGTCATGCATGTGTCCTCCTCTACTGCGCTGGCATGCATCAACTCTGTCCATAAAATTGGATATTACTGCACGACAAGTTTCGACTTCCATTTGCCCGATAACCCGTCAAATTTCCTCCTTCAAGTCATTGATGTTTCGGGGTTTATTGGCATACACCAATGATTCCAGATGACCCCAAAGATGAAAGTCACAAGGCGTCAAGTCACACTACCTTGGTGACCATTGATGGTCGGAATTACGAGAAATGATGCGATCCTGGAACCGTTCACGGAGCAACAACATTGTTTCTCGTGCAGCGTGACAGGTGGCACCATCCTGCTGAAACCAAAACTCGTCAATGTCCATTCCATCCAAATGACGCCACAAAAACTCCTTAATCATCGTACGGTATCGGTCTCCATTTACTGTCACGGCTAGTCCTTCTTGATTTTCAAAAAAGTAAGGGTCGATGACACCGCCCAACCAAAAGTCGCACCAAACTGTCACTCGCTGTGCATACATTTCCCTTTCGTTAACCACGCGAGGGTTTTCTAAACCCCACATACGGCAGTTCTGTTTATTAACAAAACCGTTTAAGTGGAAGTGCGCCTCATCACTGAAAATTATTTTGTTTGCGAAGGTGTCATCATCCTGCCGTTTTCTCAATACCCAGTCAACAAACTGTCGTCTCTTCTGGTGGTCTGCCACTTTCAAATGTTGCGTCAACTGAATTTTATACGGGTGATATTGGAGATCGTACCGAAGAATTCTCCGTACAGAAGAACATCGTAAACCCAATTGTTGAGAACGGCGACGTATTGATTTTGCTGGGCTAACAGCCACACTGTCACGAACCAACGCAACGTTCTGCTCAGTTCGGCCAGAACGACGACGTCCAGAACTTTTAAGGTCGACTGTTGAACCCGTCTCAAAAAACTTTTTCATGAGCCTGCGAACTGTTGATTCATTCGGTGCTTCATTACGTCCTAGAGTACCGCGAAGTCGCCTGACAGTAGCCGCATAACTCTCTCCACTCTGGTAAAATGTTTTGACGATTTACACTCGTTGTGCAATAGTAAACTTCTCCATGGTTAGACACAGACTGCGAGAGTACTACACTGCGAACAAGAGAAACTACAACTGAATCGTCAATCGGAATGTTCTCCGAAATAGAAATGAGGTCTAACAATGTTGCCAACCGATAAACAAAAATTTACCAGCCGTTTAAAAACCGGCGCTCTTTTTGAATCACCCGTTACTATTCAAATTTTGCTCTTATTACTGAAATTATCTAACAATATCTGAAACACTTAAGTACTGTAGTATAATAAAGTATCAATAAGATAATAGGCTATAAGCAGACCATTTCGTTTTTATAATAGTGTCATACATTATTGTATGCGAATTCAACATAATCTAATGCCAAATCTCTTAGAGGATTTATAAATACAAACCTAATGAAAAGTTTATAAATATTAAGAAATACTGTTTTTTTACAATAGCTATAGTTGAAATTTCATTGCCTGTCAGATTTTTTTGTGTTGAGGAACAACGTACTGTATTTAGTTACAAATCCCTGAGTAAACATATAAAAATTTAATTCGACGGTTATACAATAATATTGTACTGTCGAAATATTTGGCTTCTTACATGCAACACGCGACTAAAACATGTGCCAATTGTTACGATACAATAAGTAAGCAACTTAAAAAGCAAAATCTGA
Source organism: Catonia carolina (assembly GCA_035578175.1). Lineage (NCBI taxonomy): Eukaryota > Metazoa > Arthropoda > Insecta > Hemiptera > Achilidae > Catonia > Catonia carolina. Next base: position 49,380,161 of record JAQMRL010000001.1, read on the forward strand.
GAATGCTATAAAAATGTCTAACAATAAAAGAATAAGCTAAGTATAAACACGTTTCCATGAATATAACTCTAATTAACTGATATAAAATTGAACGTTTTCTTTCTTTAGCTAACTATTAATTATAATTTTGAGTTTGTTCTAAGAATATTTATTTTACTTCAGTCTATATTAAGTAAACCTAATTTGCTCTTAAAATACTTAATGACACTTTTTCGATAAACCATAAGTATTGAAATAATATGTTGAAGGTTTTTATCGGATTTAAAATTGCGCAAAATTAGTAGTCTTTGTTATAGGCGTATGCTTTGTATTTTTCTAAATAAATCGAAAGAAATAAACCTTCCGTTCTTTTATTGAAAGCTACTTCATTCATTGGCTCAGAGGTTTCATATAACAAAGATTCACAGATAAGGAAATGAGTTTCTAGAGGAGTTGTTGTTAGTTAACTATGCTTAATCGAGTTCAGCATTAAAAATGTTAAAGTTTATACGGAACTTTTATTAATCAATAAAATTAAAGAAAGTAAACTCATCTGGTAATATTATCAGCGAAGAATGAATGAGCAGAGGTTACCACAAAAGATTTGGCTATAAGTTCCGTCTAGATGGAGGAAGCGAGGATGACCCAGAAAGAATGGTTTAGTGGTGCCATGAGAACCATGTAGAGAGGGGCAGACGTTACACATTGTTTCTCTTTATACTCCTGCTGTTTTTCCATTACAGCAGGTATACACTGTAACTTAATAGGTCCTAAATATTCCACAGAAGTACCAAAGCAATATCAAACGTTAATTGACTGTTAACCTGAATCCACCTTGATTGTTTACTTCTGATTAGAGAAGAGAGAAAAGAACTGTCACTGTGAACGAGTCACGGTTACTTATAAGTCACGGTGACCACAGTTATTCAGATAGGCGAGTAACTGTTCCCCAGTCACTGTTACATAGATCGCTTACTCTTCTGTGACTGGAAGACAGGACGACACGGCGAATGTTCACCGTACTATTCTACAATATAGCACAGCCTCTCGTTCCCCAGTCACAGTTACAAAGATCGCTTACTTATTCTCTGTTCACTGTTTAAGGCAGGACGACACGGCGACCGTAATTCTACAGTTCCTTCAATCACTTTTACAAAAATCAGTTACTCCATTCGCTGTTCACTGTTACTTTTAAGAGAGAACGAATTCTTTACCTTAGGAACTAGTGAACAAATTCACTCACTCATTCTCTGTTCACAGTTACTAGACAAAAAGACAGAATATGCTTACTCTTCTTCAAGGCCCCTATGATAGCTACGTAAGATATGTTGGTCTGTTCACTGGGCTAGTGCTCTCCTTGTCACCTCTCCTTTGATAACCGGCACGTCCATTCTTTTTTACATCAATTTTTACGCACTCTTCTCTCTCCCTCTCTCAGTCTCTTCCCCTTGTTATGTTTGTCATCTACTAGACTAAACAAAACGAGTGTAGTTCCTTTACATTTCTGATCACGGTAACATAATAATTATATTACAGTGTTATTTTTATTGCACGCCGCGTTCTACCTAGCTATTTTATTTATAATGTGCGTTGTTATGTTTCAGTTGTAAATATTGTTTCTTGTACTTTCTCTTTTTTATACAAAATGTTATTTTTATTACTAATCTAGGATACCTTGTGTTAATCAGTTTTAGGCTAAATTTTTATTTTATTTATACCTGTATATTATGTAGCCCATTTTTTAAATTTATCAAAACTTTAGTTATCATGAAATAACAACTGAAAATACACAGTGATTGATAAATCACTAGTAACTATTAAAAGTAACGGTGAACGCAAAATCACTGTCACCGTGATCACGGTGACTGGTTGAAACAGTAAACGCTCTTCAATACTTCTGATTATGTGGTCAACGTGTGACTGGCAATCTTATATTACCCGTCTATGAGATTTTATTCGTTCCATTTTATTGTGTCTGAAAGGGCTAAGGATGAAGCTGTATTCGTTGAAATAAATTACAATTAAGGTAAATGGGTTAGTGCTGTATGTCAGCCGCTTTAAAAATTAAACAAAAATCATATGTAGTTCCTACAAAACTCCATCATACGCTTAAAGCTAAACATAGAGATGGTATACATGATAATTTAAAATATTATACACTCTTTTCCATTCAAAAAAATTAATAAAACGGATCCAGGGATACGAACATTTTTACTCACACCTCTACTACAAAAGAGATTAAGTATACGCTGGAATAGGATTGTCATACAAAACACTGATGATGATATGCCACAGAATAATGTGTTCAATTAAGACGACAAACATCACACTCATCTTTACCTAGTGGGTATAATGCTTTTATCTATTCTGATTTCATAAGGTTTACCATCGTTTTCTGGCCTTCCTGCATCTCGTTTTCCAGATCGCGTGTAAGCCTTTACTCTCAGAGGCACATGCTCATGACTATTATTGTGATTCATTATTATTAGTAGGCTATCACACGTTCATTTATGTTACACATAACCAGTTCCTTTCTTATCTCTTTATTGAAAACCGAATCTCGTCAGTTTATCCTTACACTCGCCTCTAAATTCTCATCTCTTCAGCTTAAAACCCGTACAGCTGTATCATTGTAATTAACCATGATTCATTTCCATATACAGAAGAATTGGAATAGTCATTGTTTTGTATAACTTTATTTTTGTCTCCCTTCTCATTTATTATTTAGTGTTCTTTTAATTTTTCCGCACATGGCTTGTAACTTATTAACTTTCTTCACCACATCGTCATCGTCTGTCAAAGCTGAGATCAAATCCAATATTATTGAAACGAGACACCTGCTTATCCAACATCTGATTGTCTAATACGGTCTTTAAGCGGATGATAATTTGATTTGAATAAAATTTGGCGGTAATCTTCTGAATTTTCAATTAACCACTTATCATATGCAAATAATAATGTATTGACGTAATCATTTTAGCTAATGAGCACTTCCCTCTATGATACACTCTTCCATTTTTTAAGAATAGAGTCAATGGGAATATTAATTAAAGTCACGGATATACTGTATACTACTATGTCACTCGTTGGTTTATTGCCACAATTTTGATATTACACTCATATATCATAAATACTGCTAATTGTATTAATTTACAGTTTTACTTGTTTGTAAATAAAAATAGAAAACCAATCAATTTCTGTTTTGATTATTCAAGCAAGAATCATTACAAATGTATATTTCATCAGTTTACTTATACAAAACGAATTAAAATAAATTAATTTTATAACTTTTATAAAAAAAACCTTGTATCAATTTTCATTATGCTATAGCATAAAAATAATTAACTACGGTGTCATTTTGCAAAACAACAAAAATTATTCAAACAATAGTACTCACTGATTGGACGTTACCAATTCCTTGCAATAATACTTCAGTCAGCAGTAAAATAATTCTCTTTATTCGGTTCAACGAGAGTTTCGTACTAATTTAATTTTCTCACTAATTGGAACAACTATTCTATTTAAAATAATTCATTTTTAATTTAAAATATTAAATAAAAACATTCATTTCAAAATTAACCCGAGGGAAAAGCTTTTGTGACATCGTACATAATTCATCATGCATGTAATCTGCTTTTAAAACTATAAACCATCACATACTAGAGTTAAGTTGGTGTAATTACAGGGATTTGTGCGTATTCCATTTTAGAGAGAAACCTCAACGAAAACGAGGTAGGTACTATTGATGTAAAGACAACAGAACATACTCAGACGGTCTTATTTGAATTTCCCGTATATTAGTGTGTATGCAATTAAACAGCTATATAAGTTAAGCAAACGACACTGCATTCCAATTAAAACATTAAACGTGTTTGTAATTACTTTCAGTTTCTTCCTCTACAATATTCATCCTACCATAAACCATTATTCTGACTGCTTTGCAATAAGACTGTTTGATATAAAACACGAATCGAAATATAAACGACAATAACTAATCTTTAAAATACATCAGTAGATTGCAGTCGACCAACTAGGTTATTATAATATAACAAAGCAGTATATTGCATTACATTACAGTTGTTTAAGTTTTTAGTTTTATTGCACGTTGTACTGAATACTACTTAATATACATTTTACTTTAGCATTGAAGATCAACTTGAAACTTAAATCATCATTCTATGCACTCAACTTTGAAGATTATTTAATATTTATAATGCATTTTCTACATACATATTACAAACAGTATGTTACTATTCTTTATGAGTTGTATTATCAACGTATTGTAATTCATTTAGATAACATCGTTTCTTAGGGTACAAAAATTGTTTAATTGATAAATTAAAAAACTCAATAAATTGATAAAATAAAGGCTGCAGAAATATTAATAAAATACTCATAATTAATGAACACCAAATACCGGCACAATATGCAACAAAGTAGTGCACTTGTTCCACACCTGTACGTGCTATATAGAATTAACTTTCCATATCAAAACTTAACACAAAAAACTAGCTTTGCAGACGATACTGCGGTTTTAGCTACTTAGAAGTTGCAGGAACATCGGGTAAATTACAAGGACATCTTTATGGCATTAAAAATTGAAGGAACAAAATTAACGAAAGTAAATCCTTAAATATTACTTACATACTCAAAAAAGATACTTGTCCGGCAGTTGCTGTAAACGACTAGGTCATAACCCGGACGGAAGACGATAAAGGTATTCACCTGGATAGGTATTCACCTTTCTTCTTGCAAAAATCTCGCTAGGAACAAAATAAAAGCGGTTGGGCATTAAGTTGCATCAATATTTGTTGCATGAAAAGTAGCTCCATCTTTCCCTGGGCAACAAATTGGTGATATAAAGCCAACAATAAAACTAGCATGAACATTTGGAATCGAACTGTGAGGATTAGCAAGTTCTTTAATCTTTCTGCGTCTGCAATTACTGATTATTTGGGTTATTACCGACTCCTGTTAACTCATAACCAAAAATAAAATTCACCTTGACAATAAACACGTTTATTGACAAAATACAGAAATAAAATAAAAAACACTAAGACAGCTTCAATGTCATCAAAACCATATAGCATTAAAACTTCCGGTTAATATTCAACTGTACCACTAACTCAAAAATGTCAATATTTCGGACGTAACGTACAGAATATAATTAACGATTAATAGTGGTAAATCATTAAACAGTTTATTTTAGTTGACTGAAGGAGTACTTAAGCTTTAAAAGGCTTCCCGCAGGTCTTACCGGATAAATTTGAATTAGAACTGTTTATATTAATACATTTTTATACCCCATAACTAGAATTTCTTTGACATAAATTTTTTGCCTTGGGTCAATCACTAGAAAATCAGCAGAAAGCTGCTCAGATGAATATGTCGAAAGTGTTTTATTAATCATTTATATAAAAGTAATAAATGAAAATTATAGATGTTTCATTCACTCAAATCTACTACCTATAACACAATATTGTAGCACTAAATGCCTACCAAATATACGTAATTACTACGAAGTAGCCTATGTCTTGTCGATTGCACTTATCGATTCGCGGATATTACTTATATTTGTATACCAGACGTTCCGGTTGCAAGCAAAAGAATGTAAATTTATCGTTATCAGGTTTAAAACACGTCTGCAAGGACACAAAATTCAACACGAAACTATTGTTAAATTGAAATAACTGTAGTTGTTGTGTACGTTTAGTTGATGAAAACTTCAGTTTTCACAAAGTTGTAACTAATTCACCTAAATGTAACTTTCAAAAATGTACTAAGTTTTAAAAATTTATATTAAAAAGTTTTGTTTTGATATAGGCCTATCTTTAATGTAAATTGTAAGACGTACAGAAAATGTAATTTAATAGACCTACAAGGATAAAAAATATAAAATATTACTTACTGTTTTTTGTATTATCATTGTATTAATAATAAATCATTATTTTTCGAGAGATTTTTTACTTTTTATAGTACACGGATTTGAGAAACTTTTTCTCAACGAGGATTGAAGAATACGATTCTAAATATCAAATGTGAATACCAAACAAACAAAGTTGCAGGTTAGGTATTTAGTGTGCTTTGGGTATTTCAAAACAAACAAAGAGAAAAACCTTTTATGTTAAAAACAAAGAAGAAAGTTGTAAAGTAAAGAGTTGTACCGAAAGTTTTAATGTAATTTTTCAACAAACAAATAATGTCTAAACTTGTTTAATACTTCTACGATCAACGTATCCAGTTCAAATTTAGAATTGCTACTACGCTTGTAAAAAGGTCGTTTCTGAGTTTAAGAATTCTTAATAAAATAATTATTATTCGACAAAACTAAATTAAAAGCGCTTGTATTGTGTAGGTTAATTCATGTAACTCAACTTCAAACAGATAGAAAATGAAGTTAGTATAATATTCCATAAATTGGTAAACAACCGAAAGTACAATTCAGGTTCACAATTACTTCCTGAAATATCCCTTAAGTCAATTTTATTAATACATTAAATATATTTGAGCTCTGGACATGCGTTTTCCTTCAAGTTGAAAAAATGTGCATTTTGCAAAACGTTAAAATCAATATTACAAATATTAGACCTAGTAGAAATATATTGACCGGTTAAAGTCATGATTAGCACAAATAGCTTCTTATCAGAGGTCTGGGGTACGATTTACGTTCAAATAATTTTTCACATTACTTCATATCATTACATTTGCCCAAACCAAGGTTTCTTTAAGGTGATGATGCCGTCACTCAACAAAACGATAAAAATTATTGGTTAAATGCATTAAATAAATCCGAAGAAAGTTAATACCTACCACACAGAACAAAATACGTAAACAGTCAATTCTTCTCTCTCTTTATCAAGAAATTATATAGGGTGATTCACGAAGATATGAAGAAACTTTGGGAGCCCATTGTACATGTAAAAATAATGAAAAAAGTTTATATAAACATGGGTCCGGAAATGCTTCGTTTCCGAGTTACGGCTAGCGAAAGTTTCGCCTGGATTTCAGCTCACCAGCTGAAATGAGGTCTTCCTGGAATTCTGGTAAGGTAGATTAAGAGACGAATTCAATCATTTCTTATGGTTTTTGATCTGATAAATTGAATAAAACAGGTCCCAGAACTGTAAGTTAAATAGTTTTTAAGAAAACCAGTGTCAAATGCAAAAAATGGAGTGAAAAACACATTTTTTCATCTTTGGGCAAGAATAACTTTATTTCACCAAGAAACATTTAAAATTTTTGAATAAAACATGTAGAAAATTTTATTCTGAACAAACCGGTGTAAATTAAGTACGCAGAAAGTAAATTGTTTTTGAGAAAACCAGTGTCAAATGCAAAAAATGGAGTGAAAAAAACACATTTTTTCATCTTAGTTTTTCCGGTTAATTTTACTTTGTACTCTTATGAATAACAACTCATTTAATCAAACATCTATTCGCTTTCTGTGTACCTTATTTACACCGGTTTGTTCAGAATAAAATTTTCTACATGTTTTATTCAAAAATTTTAACTGTTTCATGGTGAAATAAAGTTATTTATTTAGTTAGAAGACTACAGGAAGCTTGAAATAGAAATATTTTGCTCACTTAATAGAAATTTACATTAGGAATAAATACTCGTACATAGAATATATCAATGGGTGATCTGCTTCCTCATGACATTCAGGTTATTATTTGAATTTTCATCACCATCAACTCATTCGTAACTGTAAAGTAATGTTAAGGCACACATTTATAATATAAATAAAAAATTTGTTACAAAAGTATCTAATCGTTAAACTAATGCTATAAACAGATTTATTTGTCTGTAGCAAAACAAAAAATAAAACTGAATGTAACATTGATATTAATTTATCTACCTCAATTTTTAATCTTAAGATAAATATTACAGTTTACAACTTTCTAATATTTTTAATAAACCAACAGAGAAATAAAAATTCAATAAAAAAAGTAAACTCTACGTGCAATTATTTTTATTATGTTTAGATTCCTGCCGGTCATGTTTCACAGAAAAAAATTTTCCTTTTGAGAAAAAATTGGTATAAAATTTGCATGCAAATTCTACGGAATGTTATCCATGATGCTGACTATAATTGAAAATAAAGATTACTCTATTTAACTCTAATTGCAAATGAACCCATCCAACTACAATTTTAAACTATTCAGAGACACATTGAATTTAATTGAATAGCTTACAGTAACTATGCAACATTAAATTTTCAAATCCTACTTGCGATGCTGTTATGTGAGCTAAGAGCTAAATGATGAAACTACTAAAGAAAACCAATTGTATAAAAATCTATTATGAGATCTGTTAATTTAAATTGATTATTAATTTAAGAAGAAAGGAATACGGGGTGTGGCTGTTAAATAACGGACGACGTTGTAAAAAATGTTATTTTTATTTTATACAATCAGCCTAATCACTTATTGTCACCTTCAATATATACTCCTTCTCATTCCCTACAACGCTCCATGCGAATTTCCCATTGTTGGTAAAAGTGCTGGAAGTCATCTTCTGTCAGCTCCTTTAGGACACGTGCCGCTTTCTCTTTTACAGCTTCCACAGACTCAAATCTTGTCCCTTTTAATACAGATTTCACCTTAGGGAACAGGTAAAAGTCACATGGTGCAAGAACTGATGAATAAGGTGGATGTTCTAACACTGAGATGTTGTACTTGGCTAGGAACCTCTTGACAGATAACGCGGAATGAGCTGGCGCATTGTCTTGGTGGAGAACCCATGATTTGTCCTTCCACATTTCGGGGCGTTTTTCATTACTTTTTGAAGTAGTTTAGAAAGTACCTTAAGGTAGTAATATTGATTAATTGTTTGTCAGGAACCCAGTGAAGGTACACAATCCTATGGATATGAAAAAAAACAATCATTATTGCTTTAATTTTTGACTTACTCATTCGAGCTTTTTTGGCTCTCGGTGAAGTTCGGCTCTTTTAGTGCATGGATTGGCGCTTCGTTTCCGGATTATAAGTAAAAATCACGTTTCATCACATGTTATTATCTTCTACCAACTCTGTAAGGTGAAATCTGTATTAAAAGGGACAAGACTTGAGTCTGTGGAAGCTGGAAAAGAGCAAGCGGTAAGTGTCCTGAAGGAGCTAACTAAAAATGACTTCCAGCACTGTTTCATACAATGGAAAATTCGTATGGAGCTTTGTAGAGATAAAGGAGTGCATATTGAAAGTGAAAATAAGTGATTATGTATAAAATAAAAATAAATTTTTTAACAACGTCTGTCTCGTTTAGTAGCCAGATCTCGTATACTGGATAATATTTAGGAAAAAATCACTGAAAATATTTTCAACGGTAATTGGGCTAATGTAACAAGTAAAATATATTCAATATAATATTGTGAGCTTCAAAACATACCGAAGTTTTTTATTGTAGTATCCAGCACTGTCAAATAGGGAAAATCTGCACATAGCAAACGTTTTAGTGTGCATTTTATCATAATACTCGTGTAATGCATTACTACGTATTTACGGAAACGTTTCATTTATCAACTAGCAACTACCCACTCGCTGCGCTTCACAGGAAACTAAACTTAAATCGTTTAACATATCACACAACTTCACACGTTGACAGCAACATCACTGGTTTACAAATAAAACCAATTTGTACTGAAATAAATAAATGTTGTTAAAATCAATATGAATCACCAGTAGAAGGGGGTAAACACTATCTGAGAATAATTGAATATGTGTTTTATAAAAAAAGTAGCTAAAGTCTATTTCTTAAAAAGAATGGTATAATATTTTAGATTTTTGAGAGAGAGCTTTGCTTTGCAGAAATCGGATGAGACAATATTTCTTGAATATCGTCTTGTGGATAACTTTTAAAAATTAAAGAAAAAGGATGATAATCATTTTGCAGGAGAGTACTGTGGCGTATTTAATATTTGATGTATAAAATCTGACTGCACAATACAATTTCATGTACAAAATATATGATATAACAGTAGTAGATAAAAAACTAACTACCAAAACAAACAAAATAAAAAAGTCTTCCTTTTACCAATCACATCTTTCAAAATTTAAAAACGTCGTAATGTCATATAGCCTATGTTTCTCAGGAAGTTCTATACTTCCAGCAGTCAAATAATTTTTGAAATCGGTTGGATAGCTTACGAGATTACGTTGTACGAACAAACGATATTTTTTATGATTAATTAGTAAAGATGTAAACGTGTGACTTCGGAAATCAAGCAGAGAAGTTTTTGAGGTTTTCTTTCAAACTTATGTTTTGTGTAATCGTCCCCAAATTTTTAACTGAATAGTTGAAGTAGTTTATATTGTATTTCATGAATGATATCAAATAACATATTTCATAAGTTTGACCCCAAAAATATTTAAAATGAGTGAGGATCGTAACATTATATATCTTGAGTACAACGTTTGTACTGTATCTACGAATGCACGAGTGGTATAAATAATTTATATTTGTAAGTAACAGAGATAAGTAGTCTATACTTTAAGCCAGTTAATTTTTAATTTAAGGGACTAAAGTACGAACGCACATCTCTATTCATAATTGAAATATGGGTACATCCCTTGTGCTTTTATCGTAGAATAATTCCAGACTGTGCAATTAATTTTGTCTCTGTATTAATTTCAGCATTGCCACGAACTGTTAGCGAGCCGCAAAGTTAGAACAGCGGCTTGAGCTAATGCATACAGCCTTTGACCTTTGGCACAAACTTAGCTAAGTTTTCTAGTCCTTAGCTTTGTAAGCCAGATGCGACCGTTTCCTTTCATCTCAATTTATTCATCTTTACTGTTGTTATGTTTGCATACGATATTTTAGAAAATTTTAATTCATTGAACTAGAAACAATAACGTTTTCTTTTAACTAATGATATATTTCATTCTTTCAGGTTTATAAATTTATCTTTTTCGTTTCTATTTAATCATAAAGGAATACACTTATCTGACACTCTCTCTGCTAAAGACAAGAAATTTTCAGATTAGATTATTGGAACTGCTTTCTTTATTTTTCTTTCTGCCTTACTATGAGATGGGCACAATAGAACATAATGTATGTATCACAAACATATATTGCACAAGAATTACTATTCACGAGATTTCGTTAAAAACTTAATTTCAAATTCAAATTTTAACCTTTGTTTGAATTGTGTAACTCATTTAAGTTTACAAAGCTTAAATACTTGGATGCACAATAGTCCAATCTTCAGCAAATAAAATCTATTATTCATTCTCTTAAACATAATACAGCATCTGCTGAGGATGAAATCAAGCCAAAGCAATAGAAGCCGCTAGAGGATAAAATCACCATCCTAGAGCTGAAAAACTTAATTAATACAAATCGGGAGGATGAATTGAAAACGGATATCAACCATCCACTACACAAGAAAGATCCTAAAAATGATACAAATAATTATAGCGGCGATACATATCTCTGTAACTTTTAAATATATCAAAAGCACTATTCACCGTGCAGAGCCGCAACTGAGGCGGTTTCAGAAAGGGACCATACGAAGAAAAGTTTTGGAATAGAAAAACTATTATGGAGATACTAAAAATAAGGAACAAGGAAACAACAGTTACTTTTATAGACTTCCACACGATCTATGACTCCATTGGTCGGGAATTACTTATCAATATTTTAAGAGAATTCAATCTTGACTTTAAAACCACTGCAGTCAGAGATACCCTCAAAAACACCTTTTAAGGAGTAAGATTCATAGGGAAATTTTGCAAAAAATTTGAAATTATTACAGGAGTGAGATAAGGTGATGTTCTTTCGCCGTTGTTTTTCAACTTCGCCTTAGAGAATATAAACAGGGAATGGAGAAAAGCTGACCCTAAGGGAATATGAATAGGTGAAAGGAAAGATTATGTCTATGTAGACATGTTTAGTCTGGTTACGACATCGCGCTGATTACTGATACCCCGGAAAATGCTATTATCCAAGTAAAAAAATTAATATTTCAAGCTAAAAACTAGGTTTACAAATAATATTTACCAAGATGGAGTTAATAATAAACGTTAAGAACTGCCCAAGTCACATACATATCATTTAAAACAAAATTTAAAGAGTAAGGTGGTTTAAATATGTAGGAGAGAGGACCAGTTAAATAATAACCAGATGGATAGGTTAGCAAGAGGGCGGATAAGATAAGAACTGATCCAAAAATGCCAGAAATATCTGTAACCAAAAACCGTAATCACGAAATACAGAAATCAGGCACTATGTGATTGTATAAGGCCGGAAGCATTGAGTGAAGCAAAAACACTTAAAATTATGTTGAAAGATGGTGTCAATAAAAAAAATAAACATAAGCCCAAGAAGATTTCGAAAAAATAAACAAGGCGAATAGTTCGGAACATCCTAGGACCTAAGACAGAAGAAGACAATATTACAATAGAACCTGTTTCAACAAAGAGATTACATAATTCATGTAATGGGAAAAAGAGATTTGTATTTTTCGGACATGTGGCAAGAATGAGCGATAGGAGATTGACAAAATGAATTTTCGATAAATAATAAATCCTAAAACCGGGGAAGGAATGAAAAGGAAGATACATGAAACCCACAATATTAAACAACTTAAAAAAAAGATCCGAAAGAATGAAGAAATTGTGGGAAAAAATGAAACGTAAACAAAACATGAAGAAATAAATGCAATATTTATTTGGCGTACTTTCTTTAAAAGGACATTTGAAAAAATCAATTGCATTTGGTGACAGAATACATTGGATACGCAAATATGATATTCCAATAATATCACTAGCTTCCAGTAAAACAATTTAAATATTGCCAATCTGCATTAATTAGTTATTAATGAATATTCCTGGCATAAAAGTAGTACTAAAATAAAATAAAATATTATATACTGTAAAACTAGTTTAAGTAGGTTTTAGATTAAATAAGTTAAAGAGGAAATTTTATATCGGAGAGCCAAGTTGTTAATCAAAAATCAATGCATACGTATTTAAGAATCTACGTCATTTATTTAATAATTACAGATTATTGGCGACTAGTCTCGTTTTTCAAAAATTTTATCACTCAACTCTAAGATCTGACAATAAATAGATTGTGGAGATTTTTATATATCTATTTTAAGTGACTGAACCAGACACAGGGAAATCTTTTGGTTAAAAATCTTTATCGCTTTTTTGAAACCTTGTAATAATAAATTGACAAAAAAATAACTTTATGGGCTAATCGATAAAAATATCAAGAATGTACAGTGGTAAGAAAAGTACTTGTATCAGCTCTTCTATTTCAGCACGTACTACTTTTTCAACACGTACAAAATTGAATCACATAAATGGATCAGCAAACAAATTTTCAGATCCTCTACTGAATAAAAATATCTGAAAAAAATAAGAATCTATTTTGTTCTCATAAAAAATGTAAATAAATGTGTGAAATGAAGTGACAAGTAATTTTTCTAGTGCCATTACTTTTTCTAAATTAACTAAATAATAATGCGATTTTATACTTCAATTTGTCACTAATAAAATGTTTGTACAGTGCATGTTACATTCATTGAAATAATATAACTAAAAAAAAAAAATAACGAAAGAGAAGAAACTCGTTACCGTGCCAAGGTAAATTCTACTTAAAATGCAATCATCAAAGTAATCTACGACATTGCTTTGTATTGATTTAAAGATTGAACTGTTACTTTTATTCATTCTATAAAGTTTAATATATCGGATGCACTACTTTGTTCACATTTCTTTCTGTTTTTGTTATGCCACCTCAATAGTTGTCTCAATGTCTCAATACCAGCTTATCGAAAAACCAAGTAATAAAATTCAGTCATAAAACCAAAAAGATAGTGAAGAAAATCAGGCTGATTTAAATATATAATCAGTTCTTCTCTTGACAACAGGATCGATTTTTAAATAAAATCAAATTCTTCTAAAGGTAAAAGTTTGAAAGGAATAGTCTGCAAACCCCGTTTTATTGCACTATTTCTTCTGCATTGATTCATATATTTTCTCATATAAATGGAAACATTGGCTTTCGGAGAAATATCAGTTCTATAATATCACAATACCCACACCGGAACATTTTTAGAATTTAATATTAGAATAGCTGTATGTTCCACATCAATTCTAAATTGAATTTACTTCCGTACAACAGGAGTTATTCTATACGTTCATTACGTCAACGTTATTTGAAAAATTCATAAAATTAAAGAAAGTTATATACATGTAATCAGGAAAATAAACATGCAAGAACTATTCATTGTTATTTATATCGACATTTTTACCTTGGAAAGAGGGAAAGTTAGAGCTACCTGCCCGTACAGCCGGAAGTGTTGGACTGTAACTCGACTAAAACGTCTCCCCAAAGCCGGCCATGGATACTGGACCTGTCTTGAGGTATGAAAAGTGTGCCACGGTGTATCGTGATATCTTTGTTCCTAAGCTGTGGTTTCGGGCGGACCCACCTCTAAACAGCCACCCATGCATGCCACCAAAAGCAAGATCCCAGAGACCACAAAGCACCACCTTCCTTTCACCACAGCAATGCTCAGGAAAGACTAAGTAAAAAATTACGAAAGATAATTCTCCTCCCAATGCTCAACCTTTCTGGCCTCAGACAGTCAGGCTTATACTAAGTTCTCAGGCTCTTGAGTACCACCACGTGCAACTGGCGAGACGCAACAGAAGGGACGATTACTTCTGAGTCGAAAAGTTTCTGGTGTCTCTCGGGGATCAACACCACGCTACAGACCCCCCTCCCATTTCTGGCAGCAGGAGAGCTACAGGCAACCTACTACAGCTGACCCCTCCACCAAACGTTCCCACCTCTTTCTACTACAAGACGCAACAAAAGATCCTTTCGACTGCAGTCTAATGATTCCGACTCACAATAATGATCCTGAGGACGTCTACAAATCATAATCACCCAAACACCACTGTACATATCGACTCATCACATATATTCATGTACTACAGATTGGTGGAACTGAAAAATTGTGGAGTAATCCATATTACTACTGATATAACCGGAAGACTTATCTTTCATTTAAAGTATTTATTTACAGAGATCATGTGCAGGACCACATGCCGAAAAATCTGGATGTGTCGTGCTGATGACATCGTCTTGCGCGATAACATGTCGCCTACTGATAAACATGGAGTACCGTGTAAACACGGTTTGTGCCGTTCTACAGTCCCAGAACTGTTTAAACGACCATTTAATCGTTCTTTTCACTCACGAAAATGATTTGAAGGCAATATACTGTATTACGATTAGTAAAAATTCCTCCAAAAGAGCTCCATACAGTTATTCAAGGGAAAGTGGCCTGTACCTAGAAGAAGAACATAACTGACAAATTTCAAGCTTTTGAAATGTAGTCATATCGAAGGATTTAATGATGAACTAGGAAGGCCGTATCACAAACCAAAATGTTATTATAATGATATAGAAGGAGAACGAGATTGTGAGAACCATAGAAGTATGCAAATTGCAATACTTGGGTCACGTGACGGTACTTACTCCATATAATAATTCAGGGGAGAATTATTGGTTAAACAGGTAGGGGTAGAAGACGCATATCCCGGTTGACCAATTGTTTTGTTTGGAGCCGCAACGAGTAAGGTCAAGGCTGCCAAGATGATTGCAAATCTTATTCGAGAAGACGGCTACTAAAGGAGATAGTGGTTAGTCCAACATGACAAGGAAAAGCTTGCTGACCAATCTTAGCCTAAATGTTCTGACCCTACATTTTGTTCTTGCCTGCTTTTGTCTAACTCATTCAAGGTGCAAACACTTTTTCTTCATTTGGTTTTACATGTAACTGTTACGCACACGTGGTTATGCTAGTTCAAAGATAAAGATAGGTGATAGATAAAAATGACTGATGAACCTATCCGGGAATCGTATTCTGGTCTCTTAGTATAGATGCTCTTTGCACACATCACTATATTAAAAAGAAGGCCGAGATAGCAGACAAGTAATTCATTAGTGACTATAACAGATTGTTCAGTAGTTTGTACTGAATTTTTAGTATAATTCAGTGATATACGTTTTTATTGTATTGGTAATTGGGAAGGAGCTGAAAATATGTTTCTCGTCTGTAGTCACGAAGACAGCTACTGTCAACATTGGTTACTTTAAAATGCAACATTCTAATATTAGAATGATAATGTAATACAGTTTTATGAAAAACAGAAAAAATATGCAAACATGAAATATTGAAACATAAAGAGAGTTTTCTGTTTCATAATAATATTCTAATTGAATAAAAATACTTCTATCAATAAGAAAAATTAGTTTACGGTGTAAAAATTTCTTTACTGTGTGTTTTATATCAGTGATAATATAACATAAAAAACTGGGTTTTTTTTGAAGATATAAGGCATTGTGTAAAACCCAACAATTTAAAATCCGTTTTGAGTTATTTCAAACAGGAAAAGATTGAACCTATAAAGAAAGTTTTAAAAAACATTTAACTGCTGGTAAATTATACTTCTTTAGCCTATCATTGAGGTTGTAAGTTAATGCGCTTGGATTCTACGTTTCCTTCCTGAAGACGCAATAAAATTGTCGTATCCTACAAAGTTAAATGGGCATTTACAACGATTTCAAATCTCTTAACATTTATGAAAATGTAAATATCATTTAAATACTGCTAATTTTCAATCTCATCACGTTACAAAACATTCAAAATAAATATTGTTGAATTAATAAAATTTAATATCTTGCACAGTAAATAACTTAATCATATTATATTGTTTTATTAACGGATTTGCCAATAATCTATCCTTTAAAGAACTAAATAAATTTGGTTAAAAGTAAATTTATAGATAATGAAAATTATTTCTTTGTGGATATATTTTTAATGTGTAATTGATATTTTTAATTTAACAATATTAATATAATGAAAGTAAATTTTGAAAAAAGAAAAGTAATAATTTCAGTAACTAAACAAGTAAATCTGTCTGGTACCTCCGTTTTAGCTTTTGTAGTATATTTTATAGCTCAATAAGTTTAATTGATTGCCAGGTGATTTTTTTATGAGCTACAAGCCGTTTCGAATCGTTATTTACGAACTAAATTTTGAAATTTCATCTTTAACTGATTTTTAATATAATGACTCAAAAAATAACAAAAAATAACTCGTGCATGTGGTTGTTTATCATTTAGAAGGGTACAGCTGTTAAAACCGGGAGAAAACTCCCGGTTTGAATATTTGAGCAACTGGATACTGTAGGTCCAAACTGGTAAGATAAAGGCTTTGTGTATAAAAAAATTTTTTTTAAGTGATAATGTTGGTTTCGGTCCGAGTAGCTAGAAAAATTGCTTTGAATTTTAAATCTAGGAGTTTTAGTTTCTGCCGAATGTGTGTTTCGAGTCTGTATAGAAGTGATTCAAGATAGTTGTTTATTAAGTGTTACCTGAGGTATTAATGAGACTACTGAGTATTAACTGAAATACTTGTCTATGTACTGTTGAAATAAATATATGTATGGGCAATTTTGACGATGAAGTGTACATATAACATGTGAGTTTTTGTTTCCGCTGTCTTCAAATACATTTTTTCCAGTCTTTAATAAGGCTTAAGTAGTATTAAAATCTTAAACTTCCTCTGGCGGGGTCTTTTTGTACAACAAAAAGGGCTACCATGTAAAATGTTAGCTCTTGTGTTGTATGTAGCATTTGTGGCACGTCTGACAAAAAATATTTTTCTTAAACAAAAATAACGCATTAGAGATTACACGCTCAAAGTAAGATTGTATATAAGTCTATAAATTCTGGAAAATGAGATAAAATAACAAAAAGTATTTTAGTTCATAACAATAAATAAATTTGAATAATAGCCATCAATATATTCGTACACGGGAAATTTATTCCACCGTTTAAAGTTGTTAGATATATTGGTATGCATGTGAATCGTAGGATAACATGAAAAAAATCTACTCAAGCCAAACATCAACCTTATAACCTCAAAATAACGAACATGTACTGATTGTGTGTTTCCTGGTTGCCAAAAGCAAGTTTATCTTCTTCTAAAATTACACTCTGTAAATCTGTACTGAAACTAGTGCTAAATTACGGAATGAAACTATGGGGAACTACTAGCAATTCATATACAAAAAAACTTGAGCGTTTCCAGACGGTTATCATCAGAGAAATGTTTAAAGTTCCTTAGCTCGTTAGTAATATATAATTATATCTATGGTGACACAGAGTAATATAAAGAGTGGTTTGAGCTCATATAAAATGAACAAACTATACGTATAAAAAGCTTTAAATCAAGCATTTCCTGGTTGTGAAATTTTTTACTTTCAATTAACTTTAACCCTTCGGAACTAGCACCTGGAATTTTGTTCCTGTACTGTGATATTTTTGTGTTGTTAAATTGGCAGAAATAACAAGTTCACCACAGCGTCACAGTACCTTCCTAAAATTCCTTTACTTTGATATTAGTCTCATTATCGCAATTAGCATTGTTGTATTTGACGTCCAACTGTCTGTTTTCTTGATCTAATAGATACATCGGGCCTAGAAACCCTCAGCGCAAGTTCTTATGAATGCATAATTATTTCAACTTCTAGCTATCATTATTTATAGCTTAATCTCTTTTTCTTATAAGTTATTTTTATTACTGTAAATAATATTATATATTATTTTTGCTATATTTTAGTCATTTGCTGGGCAAAAATATGAATATTTGTCTTTATAACTTTTGTATATGTTAAGATTTTATAACTTTTAAACCTTGAAAGTTCAAGTTAAACTAGTTATTTCTACTTCACGTTGTTGTTGCTTAGATCAGTTTTAACCATCGTAGCCTATGTGAAGAAAACATACTGAAGATTCTTCATGAACTTTCAAATGATGATGTAGATTTGTCAGATGGGGGGGGGGGACGAGCAGATAATTGAACCTGATCACGATACTGAAACGGAACAATATTACGAATCTAGTGATGATATTAACGATAATCAAGATGGCAGTCAAAATTTAATTGAAGGAAATGAAGAGATTGTTTTTCTAGGAAGAGACAATGAAACTTTATGAAGTAGTTCTAATTTTTGTGTAGAAGTTTTATTCACAATTTTTTCAAGGTTTTTCCAATTTAAAAAATACAGGCAATCTTAAGAAAAATTACATATAAAATACAATCACTAATAAAATGATGTGTTTAATAAGGATGAGCTACCATAATACCTTGTGTTGTTTAGGTCAACAGCTAAAAGGCTGGTTTGAACCTCTAGAGGTTTCACTAAGTAAAAACGAGGAGTGAGGTGGTTTACTATTGTCTTCCTCACTGAGTTGAAAGAGTAAGCTTATCAGCATGCCAGTCTCTCCGAAAACCATTCACTTTCCACCCTGCAAATGATACCTTCACTTCATTCACCACAGAGTCTGGCTGCATAGTGAAATTCATTACTCTCAGAAGAGATAGCTCTAATTAGTGTCTTTTAAACCTCTACTTCTTCTGTTCTTGGATAGGTCAGTCACATTTGGCTGACTATATGATAAGAAACAGAACTATTTTTTGTAGCCCTGGAACCAACAGATCAAGTGCAATTAATTTAACACTCCACCTGCCCGTTATAGGCAAACATAATACCTTAGGGAAGAAAAAACCCTGACACGAGTTCTTGCGTTCCAATGCCGGACGTGAGTCCCGAAGGGTAAATAACTTAATTACATATCATTCTATATTAAAAACAGATTGTACTGTTTGTCACGTTTACGCTACTACTAATAAATGTTTTGTAAATGAATAATAAAACAATTTGTTGTTTTAAGACGTTTATTTAAATAAATAAAATAATAAATAAATATTAATTTAAAATTGACAAAAAAAGATAACTCTTAAATTTAATCTCAGGGTTTTAATAAATAATTGTTTATTGCTTGTGTTAAAATTGAATGGCTATTTATAAAAAAAAAATTGACAGTCCATAATAAACAAATGACAATCAACTTATACTAATAAAATCCCCATACTTTTGAATTTAAGAAATAAATATTTTAGTTAAATAATTTAGAAAATAAATTTTGAAAAAGAATGAATTGAAATTATCTTAGTTGTATGTAAATGAATTTGTTGATGATTACCGGTTTTTCTTGCTTTGGTCTGAATATCTTCCGTTGATGTAGGTCGGCGTCTAGCGTTGTTCTTGATTTTGATTAAAAAAAAAGAATTTATTAATTAGTTTCCGGATTTCCGGGTCAACTTTAGTGATTTACGATAACTTAAAAACCGACGTTTAGAAATATATATATATATTATTTATTTTATATATGAATTATTACTATTTAAATTTTAAACTTTGTCAGAGCGTCCCTATACAATGTTCATCACACGGCTGTCGTCAGAACAAAGCTCCACGAGTCCATGTTTCAATCAACTATATTGATAAATAAATTTGATTCACTAATTTAAAAAATGTTCTAAAAATTTTGGATCACTATATGAAGAGATACATTGTTTATTAACTTGATTATTGATGCTTTTAGTTCATTATTTTATTTTGATTTCGATTTTTAATTCTTCTTTTAATAACTATTATTTAGTAGTTAACTTCAATAACGTAGTATCAACTTGAAATCTTTTCGTTCACGGGTTAAATACAACATAATTCAACTGAGATTTACTGAGATATATTGATAAAATAATTAAAAATGTTTATTCTGCCAGTTCCTACCATTTACGTGGTTAATCGCTCTATTTAATTTTAAAGGTTTTTACAATCATTATTAGCCAGAATCTACCTAGTTCATATTTTTGTGTTAAAAACTAGGTAGTGGTACACCTGTTCCCATCGTGTCCACTAATCTAAAGATTCATATTTTTTGTTTAGAATCTGATGTAGTGGCTAACCTGTTTAGTTTACCGTAGCCAGTAAATATTATGTTATGCTACATGTTGGAGTTTGGTAACAAAAATAATAGGTAAATAAAAATAACCTATATTAAATAAATTTAGGTACATACGACCTAAAGTTAATTTTTTAGTCAAACTTTTAATAATTTTTAGTTGCAAATTTAATACATTATTAATAATGTGGAATAATAAATATTGTGATAAATTCATGGAATGAAATAAATTGACGATTATTTTGAGCGAAGCTAAAGATAAAATCGTATCATTTGATGTAATGATGAATGTGCATATAATAACCTTTTAAACAAGCGGTATTGATTTTGTTCATAAATAATAACCCTTGTAAATGGATTCATAAAGCCGTGACTGTTAACCATAGACAAAAAGTATTCCTGTTATACGGTTTGTACTCATCATTCAAATTTTCAATACTAACAATACCATATCGTGCACATATGACCTTGAACATCCTTTTATCACCCTATTGTACGCTTTGGCATCAATTCAACATAATTTATTATTCTGCTCTCTGTCTCTGAAGGCAGTTTTTCTTTCAGTCGTTTGAATTCTAGACAGCGGTTTGTTCAGCACGCAACGTAACCATCAGGGTATCTTTTTATTGACATCTGTGTGCGACCTTTTTTTGAAAACGTCAGATGCTCCAATATTTCACCTGGAATCTTATTTCTAATCTCATCCACAAAAATCACATACTGTATTATCAATAAAAATCAGAATCATGCAATTAATTTCTTTGTAATATTTAAATTTAATTTTAACATAAATTTTTAAAGTATTTAATTTATACTTTTATTAAAATTAATTAAAATATAACTGAAAAATCGTACTACCACTGTTACCATTAAGTGAGCAATTCTTTGTCATTTCTCACGTGATGTTTTTGATAAGTGAAAATTAATTCACTGCAAAAACCTATTTATAAATAACTGTACTATAATATTTGTGCAATGGTTTGTTTATCATTAGCTCTCTCTTAGGCCTTAAGTATATTTTGTTTTCTTGTAAGAAGAATATAACGGCCAGTGTTTTTTGTTATCTTGTTATATATTTTCTCATATTGGTGGAAATTTTTAAAATTTTCATTTTTATCATTTTGTTTTGTCCATCTATGTGTCACTCCGTCACACTCAGATGTCAGAAACTATGAGAGATAACAACAAAACAGTTTTCAGATTCGTAATTTAGACAAAAATTAGTAGGGCAATATTAGGTTTGAAGTTCCGGTTTTGACCAGAAGTGTTACAAAGTGTCATTCAATTCTTGGTAAAGAGTAGATACAGAAATCTTTTATGGTTTTTGCCATAAGTCAAAGGTAACATTTAAAAAAAATACCAACAACCATGAGACACGTCAACTCATGAAAGGATTTTCTTTTATATATTCTGTTAACAACAGAGACGAAAATGTGGCATGAACAGATACAATATAGCATGAATAACGTGATAAAGCTGATCAATCGGTAGTGACCAAATATGCTGTATCAGTGTACTTACCCTAGTGTAACTGAAGGGTTAATAATTATTGTCTTCTTCTTCTTCTTCTTACTATCAAGGATTAGGCGTAAGCCTGTTCTGAACTCACAAACCATCCTGTACGTCTACACAAACACGAGACACTCTAGCCCGTACATCTTGACTACTGCCATCTTCTTCGAGGTCTTCCCACCTCCGTTCTTCCAACTAGAATATATTCCGTCACTTTTAGAGGTATTCTCTCCTCTGGCATTCGTTCTAAATGTTGCCTCCATTGATTCCGGTACTCCTCCACCTATTCAGTCAAGCTAAACACACCCAACTTGTATCTCATTTCCTCGTTATGTATTAGATCCAGCCTCGAGCAACCCTTCACCCTTCTTAAAAACCTCATTTCAACTGCTTGGATCATACTTTCTTGGCGTTTTGTGGTAACCCATGATTCACTTTCATAAAGAATAATTATTGTGTAAATGGTTATTTTATCTTGTTACATGATTGTTTTATTTCATCAGTAAATCTCCGTTTAACCTTCTCTTGAACCTCCAATGTGGATTATCAGGGATTTCAAGAAGTATATGTTTTCTATTAGGTAATTTTTACCTGCCAGTTTTTCGGTGATATCGTTCATACTAAATTTCATACATTTCATACATTTGATGACGTAAATGATGTATCCAATTTATAAGTTAAGACGTAAGTATCAAGAAGAATTAGTAATGGCTCTAAGAAGTTTTGACTAGGCGTTTTGCAGTCGAGATTAAATTATAAATTACAAATTACTAAATTTTCTATCCAAAAGTTTAGATAGGTTTGAGAAAATACAAGTATTTTATCAAATGTCTTAAAATATTCATTTAAAAAGAAAGAAAATTAAACGGCCGTATTTTTCAGTTAGTAATCTTCCAAACTGAGGGCCCGAGGTTTAGTTTTGACTTTAGTTAGTATTATGTACTAAAGTACTATGTCAATGTTATGACGACCTCTAAATATTCCGAATCTTATGTATCCACAGATAACGCAGTAATTTACTAATGTGCTAATTAAGTATATAATTAGAACCCTTGTTCCAACGGTTTCTGAATCATTTCAAAATTAAATGAAAAATTTCTCTTTTATGTTGAAAATTTGTTTTATTGTTTGAAAGATGAAAGAAAGTTAAGCGAGCCATCGTTAGTAATTGCTAAATTTTCTTGAGTAATATCATGAAAATTTATAAGGTTATATATTTTTATCAATACGTTGGTCATCAAAGATACGGTTTAAATTGAAACGATATTTTATACGTTGATATTTAGAGGAGAAATAAAAGTCGTGCGATGAATGTAAGAAAGGTGAGACACAATTGTTATTCAACAGTGTTTTTATCCATTACATATACATTCGTAGTTACGTGCTGATGCATAGAAATACTCGAATTCTTATATATAAATTTACGTTTACAACTATCCTGCGCTACTCAACTTGTAGAAGAACAATGAGTACGCTAACATAGTGCACTATAACCTAGTAACTAACTTAAATGATAAGACTGATTACCATAAAGTACGTAACCCAACGCACAACGCATAAACACCAATATGGTTACAATATTTTCTCACTATATTACCATATATATGTAATACAGTTTTACAATCATTTCTATTTTTAGAAATATTTGAATAACAATGCTGTTGTCACTGATGGAAGAAGACCTTCACTGGGGTACAAAAAGAATATGGTTTTACGTAACGATACTACCACACTGTGGTTATGGGACAGAATGACATACTATCACGAAAATCTTCTGCCCAATAAGATTCTTTCTAAAATACACGCACGAGCGCGTGCGCACATACATATTATATTTTATTAAAGCTAACTGATTACAAGTAAATGTTACTGACAGTCTATTGTTTACGAGATAACTTTAGTTCTTCCAGAACAAAATTTGCACATAATTTTTTTATTTTTTAACGAATACTAATAAAATTTTGTAGAATCAATATCATTTCTATCATATCTTTTTGACTACAATTTAAATTTGTTATAATATCTATCATAAAGATATATTACTCGTACTTTAAATAAAATGAACTTTTAATCGTAAATCCAATAACGAAAGAATTTTTTAAGGTTCACAAAACCAGATTAAACCCAACATTTGCTGATGACACAAGTATACAGTCAACTTACCATGATCCAATCACAGCTACAGAACATCTATAGGAACAGTTAAAAAATATTCGAGAATGGCAAAAAATGGCGCAAGAAATCCAGCCAGAGCGAAAGCGTACAAGTCACCTTTAGAATGAAAAAATACACATGTCCACCAATACCACTGCATAACATACAGATCCCATAAACATACAAAAACAAATACCATGGAATTCACCTTGATCATAGACTGACATGAAAAACACACATGAATGATTTAGCGAACAACTAAACCACTAACATCAGCAAATTTCCGAGATGCTCAAAAGGAAACTATATAAACTTGTAGGATATAGTTATAGGGAAGAGCCAGATTCTCCGTGTTACAAAAGAAAACATTATACATCAACATTAAAACAGTTGAGACAGCAGCAATTACAATAATTATTTGGAATACCATCTCAACCACAAAGCTATCAACAACATCACTACTTAGCGACGTTTAAAACCAGTGTATCCCACGGAACTTTGTTAGAAAAAACGGCAGATCCTTTTTATTTTATATATTTTTTATTTTTCCAATATTTATGTTTGTTTCAATGATTTAATCAAACTTTATAATTTCTTATCGTAAAGAATACTTACTTTGTTTTGTAAAGAAGATATACCACAGGTTGTTCTTTTGAGAAGTTATTTCCATTAGCCGAACTATTTACTTAATGTCCCTATATGGAGCGATTGTAAATTATTTTGTGTATTAAGGGGATACAGACGTATAAATAGTAAAAAAATATTGATTTTCTTCTTATTTTATTATTCTCTATAGTTAGGCCTATCTGATTAATTTGGTATATAAATTGTAGCTGTAGTTTTATTGTAAACCCTTGAAAATTAATGAAAGAAATGATAGTGCCAGCCAACTTTTCGGATTTTGTACTTGTTTATTCCTTACTTTTTATTTCGTTTGAATTCTATTAGTATTACAGTTCTTTCCCTTACAGCTGGAATCGTATGCAAGATTTAGCCGTCATGTTGTGAATGATTTGTTTATGGGAAAGTAACCTAGAAATCTGTGCTGTACTGTTTAGGTTTTAGTATTATTTCGTACTTATACGTGTTGCTTTGTACTCTTTTGAAAAATGGTGGTTTTTCGGAAATTGTGGTTTTTTCCACTTCAGTACCATTTCATCAGAGACTAATTAAGATATCTTCTTCATTTTTTGGCCAGAGTATCTTCACAACTTTTTTTATCTGGTATACCAAATAATTCTTAATTTCATGAGTTAGATGAGCAAAATATTTCAAAATTTAGCCAATTTTATATCAAGTGAAAAAAATATTGTTAAATAAATTCAAAATTTAAAAAAGAAAAGTATTATTAATAAACACTAAAAAGCATAATTCAATAAATAAAATGGTTTTAGTTGGAAATCTCTATCTAAATTAGTATTTGAGAAAATGTTACCAGAAAATTACTAAATTAACATGGGTGAAATACAAACGTCTGTACCCCCTTAAAAAACAAAATCTGATGAGGTTTTTGTGTTAAAAAGCATACTGCAAGTTTCATTTTAGTTACATGAATCTAGAGTACGTGACCTAATTTCAACACATGTTTTAATCTGAATCATTTATTCACGTATGAAATGAAGGGACTAATTGTTGGCTGGTTAATTACAAAGTAAGAGTTATCTGAACTCAATATATTTTATTCGTTATGTAAAATATTAAAGGAAACGAGCACAGTTGCATTTTTAGAGATGTTTCAGGTATTCCTACTGTAAAACAACCACTGATTGTTATTGTTTTGAAGTCTAGAGTGGAATAGTTAATGGAGGGTTAGTCACTGTATCAAAGCAAGCTGTTGTTGTTCATCCGAGAAATGAGAGGATGGTAGTTCTACCAAACAGAAAACAAAGCAGGAATCGCACGTTTGCAGGAATACAGAATTACGTGTTTTATTTATTTTGGTTTTTCATCCACATAATCAACCAACCTTTTTAATTAGAAAACGGGGAATCACTCAATGTCCCCCTTCCCCAACTATCAGCACTTTACAAAATTTCTTCACCTTTTCAACCTTTCTATCATATTCCCATGCAACAGTAAGTAAATATTATTGTGCACAAAAGAAAATGACGACTGAAAAGATTTAAAAGTTAAAATTGAAACTGTAATTTTATATTTATGGAGAACAGAATATTAGTAACGTTTCATGAGTTTTTATATGCAGTTTAAATACACCTTTTAGTAAATTTTTAAAAACATGTGAAACTTGTTTAAATAATTCTTAGAAATGATAAATTTTTCCATTTTTACTTTTTCTTGCCTATATGAATATATTAGAAGAAAAGTTTTGTTTTCATGTCGATTTTTCGAAAGCGAATTTCCACCGGAACTACACGTTTTCAGACCCCCTGAATCCAAAAAACATGTTTTTAGCGATTGGTGTGTGTGTGTGTGTGTGTGTGTGTGTGTGCGCGTGTGTGTGTGTCTGTGTGTCTGTGTGTATGTGTGTGTGAACAGAATATTTCAAGATTGGAACGTCGTTCGAACTTGAAACTTAGTGGTGTTAGTCACCACTACCGGACCCGACACGAACATTTTCATCAAAATCGGTCAACCGGAAGTAGTAGTTTATTCGTGTAATTTTTCACTTTTTTCGATTTTCTCAAAAACGGGACCTACGATTTTTTTTTTAAATCACCTGGTTTACTAAATTTTTTATGCTTTACAAGATACGGTAGGCGCCATGTTTGCTGAAATTCTTGGTGAGGCTGTTTTCACGTAAAAAATTGTTTTTTTAAGATTGCGGCTTTAATATGGATTTTAGCGCAAAAAATGTATATAAAAAAAATATAGAAAATTTAAAATCCTACAACTTTTATATGAAACATTGTTTTGTATAACGCTTAGTTTAGCGGTAATTAGCGATTTTTTGTATTTTTCTCAAGAAAACGTGTGAAAAATAATTTTTTTAAGGTTTCAGTCTTAGTATGCATTTTATGACAAAAGGGTATATAATAAAATTTGTAGGAAGTTAAAAGATCTACGACTTTTATTTAGAACATTGTTCTCTACGGAGCCTAGTTTAGCGTGAAAGACTGATTTTCCGTATTTTTAAGCCACACTGAGGTTGATTTTCATTTTGCGTCTTTCACTCATGATTAAAATTAGGTAATTATTTATTGAGGTTAGTTTTTTTGTTCAGGTATTTCTAATATTTTATTAATAATGTTAGATTATATTGTTCATTATTTGCATTGGCAAGAGAAAGTTATGTGAGTGTTTCAAAACAGATTTTTTTTTGTATTAAATTAGTATTTGCAATCGTAACTAATTGTTTACAACTCAAACTTTTTAGACTCTTGTACTGTAAAAATAATATCTAATATTTTTTAAACGAAGTGTAATATTACGTATTTTGGAAATAGTTAGCAAATAAAAATATAAACTTTCAGCAAAAACGATTAATGGCTGAATAATAAAATATTTTTAATGGAAAACAACACTTATTAGTGTGTTTCAGAAACATAACTTTAAACAAAACTTAATAACAACAATAAACTAATCGTAATTGTAAACAGTGAAGCTGAAGCTGACAACGACCATGATGAGGATGATGATGCTGATTATAAAATGTGATTATCAGCAGTAGTAGTGGCTAGAGTAGCATTACAGTAGTAGTAGTAACATCATCAGCACAAGCAGTAGTAGTAGTAGTAGTATTAGTGAAGCAGGAGTAGCAGTAGTAGTTGGAAAAATAGCAGTCAATAGTAAAACATTGTACTCCTATTACTTCATTAATAATTAACAAATTAATGAAGAAAATGAGGATGAAAATACTAAATATTGAAACTCGTGTAAATTTGGTAATATCTTCGTTGTCGAGGAGATTGATTGCGAAAGAATTTTCATTTTCTTACAACGTTTTTAAAAACGTTTTAAGTTTAATACTAATTTTTGTCTGAGTATTAAATTCATTATAAGTTTCTTACATTTGACTGCGCTTTATCAATTGATATTTATCATCTTCCTTTTTGGTTTTCAAATGGTTCAGTGATAACTGTCTACAAAGAATCAAAAGCAATAATTTATTTCTTTACTTACCAGTGAGTGAATTTGACGTTACATGAAAATAAAAATAAATATTTTTCTTTACACTTTAAACGTTTAACATAAATGAAAAGAAATTTAGGTTCGCTACTTTGTAGAATTTTATTTATTTCTATCAAAGATAAGAAAACGTAAAAGAGAGGGTTTTCCAGAAACCCACACGGCAGTTCGATAGAAAAAGAAAAAATGCTACTATAGCTACAGGGATTATTTCAATTTCGGTGTTCTTTGTTCTCTGAAAATGTCTATACTTTTCAGAACCAAAATCTTTCGTCTTTAAACCCCATGGGATCTGAAAAGGTCACAAAAATTGCTGGTTCCATAAGGCGAAAGTGTGAACTATAAAACATACTGTCGATTTTACGTAAAAATTATTTATACAATATCGTTGATCGAGAATGTTATGCGATAAAATTATTTTAGTCGTACGTTCTAAATCAATCTACAATTTAACCAAAACTAGACATTTTGAACGATTTTTATAACATTTCTTCATTCAAAAAACTGTAATTGAGTTTTGTATTCATTACGCCATTTAAATTAAGAGTATATGAGGTTACTGTTATAATTTAAAATATAACAGTTTTATGCGGTAAACGTATTTTTACGATATAACGATTATTTAAAAAAATTCTGTTATTAGTAATACTTAATATATTCAGAATCAGTGTATAAATATTTTAAAAGTACGAAACTTAATTTATTTTTTACTTTTAATATTTTTTATGTTTGCTTTAGTACAGAACAATGCAGCATAAGACCCAGCAATTTTTTGTAATTTGAAATTTTATTTGGCAGATTAGAGGATTAGTAGAATTTTAATTTAAAACAGAAATTGTACAATCTTTCATTCAAAGTAATTTGCTGGAAAAATGAAAATAATTAGAAAATCAGCACCAACAATTTTGTCGTCAGAATTCTTTGTAAAAGATTAAAGAGAGACGAATCAATTTATTATTTCAGTTTATTTATCGGTTCTATTTGAACTTTTATTTATACACTGAAGTTGGTAGAAAACGTTTACCTTTGAATTCTTGTTTGTTCTTTTTTGCTGACATCTTATTTATCTTAAGTATTAAATGTGGAATAAGTATTCGCTTACTTAGTATTTAATCAAAGTACTACAGTTCCATTGATAAAAAAGCAAGTTTAAAAAAAATTTAATTGTAGTTAGTTTTTATAAAAAATTATGAAGTAATTAAAGCTCTTTGCTTAATATTTCCATATTTTTTCTTATATTTCCCAAGATGAAGTCCTTGCCTTTAAATAAAAATGTTTTGAAAGTAAATAGAATATGTAAAGAACAATATGTAAAGTATAATCATAAACTACCATAAAATCTATTTAAAGTGCTCCAAATATTTATGGCAATATATTTGGTATTATGTGTAAGCAAGTCCTCCTACTCTAGAGTGTCATCTACATCAAGGAAATTGACTGCTACGCTGATAAATCACTCTCTATCAAGAACCATCAATGCAAACTCATGTTTCTCCAGTCTCTAATTTCTTCAACAATAAGCAGAAACATATAATAAGTTTTACATCAATGCTTCACCTATTCTAATACAAATATTAACGATATTTTCAAGGATTTTAGAACTTCGAAGCTCAGAACTTTTAGAATTTGTTTTCTCTAAGTGTTACTTTTTTATATGTCCTGTGCTATTACTTTTGTAGCGAACTGTTATTTAGTAGTATTAGCAAAGCAATGTGTAAACTTCCTCGAGCATACGGTATTAACAATATTATTATAAATCAATTAAAACTAGGTGAGAGGCATTGTGTGCTGATTGAAAAGAATTGAAAATTATTATAGTATTTATTACATTTTAAATTTAGTTTATTTATGTTTGTATAAATAAATTTGTGATGTTTTTATTGCATTACAGAGAGGTAAACTTATTACAAAGCGAAAATCACGAAATATTTAGAAAACTTAGGGGAAGTTGGGGCATAGCCGGACATGGGGTATTCCCGGACAGGCGGTAAATTTCGACTTGTAAGGTTGACATCTCTGAAATGCCGTTACAGTTCCCCTCCGGTGCTGTTCTGTTTGTGAGTAGAGTGACACGTCTTTTGTGTTCTTTAGTTTAGTGAAAACTACATTTTACAATTTTGTCTAGAATTTTACTTAGTTTTCTGACTTGTATGCTAGGTAAGTTTATGGTTCATTATTTATAACAAAATTATGGTTAAAATCGCTCAATTACTAGCTTTAATATTATTATAGACTCTAATATATCTTTCCTCAGATAACATCGCAATTTAAAAAAAATCAAAATGGCGTCCCTTGGGGTATTGGCGGACAGCCGATAAGAACTGTGTTGGGGTAATGTCGGACATGCATACTTTGTCCGGGAATGCCCCAATCTAATTATGGTTTGTTATTTTTAGAGCTATGGTCCGGAACTACGTTCCTAAAACTAACAGAAACACATGGGAGACATCGAACTTGAATCGAGCGCTTGATGCTATTAGAAAAAATGAAATGACGATCAGACAAGCTTCCATGGAGTTTTCTATTCCTAAAAGCACCCTTCACGATCGGTTGAAATCGCACAGTTTCAAGGAACCTTCGTCAGGTAAAGAAACCACCTTTAACAAAGAAATGGAAATGGCACTTAAGGATCACATTTTAAAAATGAGCTATACTTTTCATGGACTCACGACAAAAGAAGTGCGGCGAATCGCATATGAGTACGCAGAATATTTGCAGCTAGACCATCCATTTAAAAGGGGAAAACAAATAGCTGGATGGGATTGGTTTTATTCTTTTTTAAACAGACACCCTGATTTGAAACTAAGGAAACCAGAGGCTACAATTCTAAACAGACTTAAGGGTTTCAATGAAATAGAAATTGATAATTTTTTGGAAAATCTTGGATCGGTTTATGAATGCAATGACATAGTTCCATCAAAAATCTACAACATGGATGAGACGGCTCTGCCAACTGTTCCAAACCTCTTAAAAGTGATAGCGCAAAAAGGTACAAAGCGACTTGGGAAAGTGGTGAGTGCAGAGCGTGGAACAACGACAACCCTAGTGGCATGTGTGAGTGCCACTGGACACTAAATTCCTCCATTTTTCATATACGGTAGAAAAATAAGAAATGATGTTTTAATCAATGGAGGACCAGGTGGATCAGCGTATGCAGTTTCCGAATCTGGATGGACTAATGAAGAACTATTTGTTGAATGGTTGAAACATTTAAAATTAATTCAGGAGCAACGACAGATAACAAAACTCTCCTGATTCTTGATAACCACACAAGTCATTACAATCTCGCAGCCTGGAATTTTTGCAGAGAAATTGGTATTATCACGGTTTCATTACCACCTCATTGTTCGCACAGGATGCAACCGTTAGATTTAACTGTATTTAGACCAATGAAAAAAGCCTACTATGTACAGTGTGACAACTTCCTGAAGACACACCAAAGAGCAATATCTGTGTTTGACGTTGCTGCAATCTTTTGTGTAGCATGGGAAAGAACAACTAACGTACAAAACGCTGTAAATGGATTGAAGGCTGCTGGTGTGTGGCCCTTCAATGCTCAGAAGTTTGAGATTGAATGGGAGTCAGCTTTACAGCTATGCAACTCAGAAACGGAAGAAGTAAACCAAGGAAATGAAAATGGAAAAGAAACCTTCACTGCTTCGACAGTTCAACCTATTTCCTCTCCAACAGTTTCCCTGCCTGAATATGTTTAAATAACTTAAATTTTAATGATTATTCAACTTTCCAGTTCATAGAAGTGTGAAACTTAGCGATTAACACTTGTCCGGCAATGCCCCCACCGCTGTCCGCCTTTACCCCAAAAACTTGGGGAAGACCGGACACGTAGCGATTTTTAAAAACGCTCACAATTTTCTAAAATATAATGTTTTCTGCTTCTTATAGTTTTAAATGACTTCACAATGAATCAAAGAATGTACGAGTACTCGATGTACTCGTTATGTCGATGTACTAATGTACAAGAATATACTCGTAGCTATTTGAAACATGATGAATTTACTTTTAACAGAATGATACGTTACACAAAAATAAAAAACCGTCCGGCATTACCCCAACTTCCCCTACAATTATCTGATAAAAGCGAAACAATTTCACTGAAATCAAAACGGTATAACAAAAATTCAGAACGAAAGTAAAATGAAGTGAAGTGAAGTATGAAAGTTATTACGAAAAAAATACAAATCATAAACAACAAGCAAAAAGTTAAACTATTAATTAATTGACCGAAATATGGATTACAGTAACTGCAGATGATGTAGAACAGTAAAGCAATATTATAAAACTTCTATAACTTGAAATACGTATAACTAATTTGAACAACTTGTTTATTGTTTAATTTTTTAAATTGAAACACCTCATTAACCACTGAAGTCTGTGACTATATTTTGTAACGACCAATTTACGACTATACTGGGTTTCTTTACGTGAGTCAGCTTATGATCTTAACAGCTGTAAGTTATATATTCTAAACATATGAAGAATTATCCTTACTTATTCTTTACATTAAAAATATGAATAGTCATTTTTCCAACAGGTCGAACAACTTCGTATTTTTAGTAGCAACCTCAATTTTTTGCGGTATATTTTTATAGTTGACATAATTTTAAGATATTTTTAGTCTTTGTTCCCTATTTCTGTACTTTATCATCAATACTATGTTCTGAAAACTAGTGAAATCCTTTAGTCCTTAACCGCTGATATAGATCTTAGTTTCAAATCCACTAATACAAACATAATTATTCATTGCGTAAATTTATTTTAAAATTTCAATCAGCTGTACGCGTAATTGCATAAAAAGACATTCATATGCCAAGAACATATAATTTTTTATTCATGCATCTGTTATAATGAAATTAAACTATTGATAAAAACGTACTACGTTATCAGCTATGTCTAAATTATTTCATTAATTTAAAATAAATAAAAAATATTTTCCATCATGCATATTGTAAGTAAAAAATTTTACTTTGGAATTATGGAAAAATTACATAATAACTAAAATAAACTCCTTGAGCTGGCAGTACGTAAAATACACTGGTTAATTGGTAAATATTCAGTTTTGTCAAACGATTCAAAAATTTTTTTATATAATTAATTTTTAAAACCCATGTGGACATATAGGGTTCAATTGTGGGTACATCTAGCACTTTAAACATAAACATATTTAAACGTTTTCAGTAAAAATTCTTGCGGTGGGCCCTGCAAATTCCGTGGTACATCAAAAACACCTACGTTTATGCCAATCTTAATATAGACTCTGTGAAACGAACTAGTATATCAAATTTCTCAAGAAAGAATCAATCATCATCCAAACTTCCTGGCTTTGAATTTTTAAACAACATTGATACCGGGTTTCCAAAATTGAAAAGACGTAGTATTTTTGATTTACATTATAATTACGTTATATTCACTGCTTTTTTTAAATATTAATTATTACTAATTTAAATTTCGTTAATAGATGAAATTGTAATCTTGTTAATTAACATTTATTATAATTTCTGATTGTTCTATTTCATGTGAGCATATTGTAGTTTATCAGACTTGTAAAAAAAACTTTCGAATTTACTTTATAACTACAATAAAACAAAAAACGTGAAATAAAAAAACAAATAATAGACTAATTATCAAATTTAATACTTAATTATAGCTATTCTATAGGCGCAGCGGCATCTTTTAATAATACACAGGTTACGTTTACCTTACGACGTCAAACTTGTCCACCTGTGGTGCTGAATAACATTCATATCTCAAAGGCCAGGGTGGTGCAATTTCTTGGGTTGTGGCTTGACAGACGACTTATTTGAGAGCATCATCTGCGTACGAAACGTTTAGAACTTAACCGCTGCCAGAAGATACTCTTCTGTTAAATTAACCCTCGATCAAGATCAAACCTCTGCACCAAGATTTTTATATGCAAATCTTTTTTAAGACCAATCTGGACTTATGGTGTCCAGCTCTTTGTAATAGCGGCAGAGAGTAATTTAAAGTCGATCCAGGCCTTTCAATCAAAATTCTTAAGATTTGCTTCGGGCGCTCCTTTTTATGTAAGCAATAAAACCCTCCACGACGATTTCAAAATTCCGACAGTAAAGGAGCTAACCGCGTTCTTGTATAGTTTATTTCACGAAAGACTAGATGACCATCCAAACCAACTAGCCCTTGATCTAGCTACAGGTAACTTCCCAACTGTGTGACGTTTAAATCGAAAATGGAGTAGAAACCTCTTGGTCTGAATAACGGACAATACCTGAAGTTTTAAACGGACAATGTACCACTGGGTACCTCTTCTCCTTAAAGTGAAATTTCCCACCGCCATTTAAATATCCTATACGGAAGTTGTGCAGCTCAATTTACAGTACCGTAATAAAAATTAAAGCCAAAAAAAATAAAAAAAATAGATATATCCAAAGATATACTAATGGGTATCAAACTTTCTCTTTCCTTTTTTTATGTTATTTTGTTATGCAGGCTACTTTTATTACATTTCCTAGAAGTCGTATATTTGCGTGCTGCGGAAAATTGAAAAAAATCTTTCGAATTGAAAATCTGGTTATTGTAGCCTACTTTATTTATGTAGTAGTTACAAATAAAAAATTAAGAAGAAAAAATCTCTATAATTCAAATTTCTTATTTATTTGATCAAAATGCATTGTTGAGCTATTAAAATTTAGATTAACTATTAATTTTTGTGAAAGAACATTAAAAATAACAAAATTCTGTAAATATTATGAACAGTTTTGACTCGCTACTAAATTTTTTTCTTTTGGTGTGAGTCCAGTAATAATTTAAAACGTTGAAGAGATTAGCTAGTAAAGTGAAAATAATAGCCTCTACTTATCTCAAACTTTTAATTGGTTTTTTTCTTTAAAAAATGTATACACCTAAATATTTTTAACTTCTCCACCTACCTTTTTAAGTTAGAGTTACCAGAACCGAGGGAAGTATCAGTCCACCTTAAAAGTTAATATAACAAAGTTTGTATTTTTTTAATTTGCATTTACGAGCTAAGGAATGATATAAAGTTATTTTAAATTGAAACTTTTGTAATGTCAATTTAAATATTCAATAAATAATAACTTTTCTTATGTAATTTAAAATTTAATAATAAAGTAAACTCCATTAAATAAAAAAAAACGAGAGGTTGTTGCAAAATAACTTTATTACATATCAAATAGAAACATATAAACTTTATGAATTAAAATTTTAAAGTTTAGCATTCCCGTTGTTTTATATTTCGTTACCAATGACCTTACATTTGAGGATCAACGCGACGTATTTCTTTGGAGACTTCGAATTTTTCTCTTGCACACAATAAAGTTACCAATTCCACTTAATCGTACATTCAAAAGAGGCACGTACGGAGAATAGACCTTGGGGCCTTTGCTCATCTACCTAAAATAACCTTACAATGTATCCATGACGTTCATTCTCCATCACATTTTCTAAAGTTTATCAGATCACCAAAATGTTCCCTGCGTAAGTAAATGGCTATAAATCATAACTACAGTTCAATACTGAGGGGAATCAACTTCTTGTTTAGTTATTTCTAGTGATAAATTTCCATTTGTAAAAACATGGCATTCCCTAGTTTCCTAAAAATACCGTGTACAGTAAATAAATAATAAATACTGTAATTGAATATTTGTAAATTGCATTCCCTTATTTTTTTATTCCCCCAACACCGTACTTGAGGTAGATGTACAAAATAGTAGGCCTGCATGATATTTAGTTCTATTAATTCAATAAAGGCAATAATACTAAAATATTCTTTCAGATCCATAATAATAATTATGAAAAATTAATTGGTTGTAATTGTGGTAATTTTGTATAGGTTTTAAGGAAAACCGTATAAAATATAGAGAAATTCTCTTAACGTTTTAAAATTTTGATAAATAATTGTTCGTCTCAATGAGATTTATGCGGGCTGCCTTCGTAGCGAACTGGCGCGCTAGCCTGCAACGCGGAGTTTCCGGGTTCGATTTCCGGCTAGGGTCTAAAAATTTTAGAAAGTTAATACCCATCATAGTCTTTAATAACCGAGCTGTTGATGTGGCTTTAAATAAACTAAAAATAAATTAATATAATGAAAATAATTCTTATAATTGACCTAGTTCTATCCATAACAGACAGGTGGGAGTGTCAAATTATTTACACTCAATCTGTTTTTTGCAGAGCTAATAAATACTTCTGTTTCTTAATATATGTTCAGCCAATTAAATGACTGAATCATTTAAGAACAGAAGAGGTAGAGGTGTAAAAGACTCTAATCAGAGTGATCTCCTCTGGAAGTAATGAATTTCATTATACACCCAGACCCTGTGGTGAATGAAGTGAAGGTGTCATTTGCACAGTGGAAAATATTATATTCTTTTCAGAGAGCCCGGCATGCTGATAAGCGTACTTTTTCACTCAGTGAGGAAGGCAAGGTTAACTACATTTCTCTTCGTTTTATTTAGTAAAACCTCTACAGGTTCAAACCAGCCTTTCCGCTGATGGCCAAAACAACAACAATATTGATAATATGATGAAAAATATAGGCCTGCTAAATGTTAAAACATTTAAATTTCAATATTATCTCAATCTGTAACAGAAAGGGTGTGGAGTACGAAAAGTAAAACTCCAAATCTCTTTACGTAACTCTCACATTCTGTGGACGTGAGTACGTGCCAGTACACATAGCCTCAACCTCTCACAAAGAGAAATAATGTCAAGTACATCTGTCTGAATTTTGATAAAAGACTGACTTGGATCACACATATCAAACAAAACCGTTTATTACTTAAATCCCGACTTAAACTTCTATATTTCTTACTACACAGACGATCAAAAGTACATGTGGCATACATTTCCGCAACTATATATTGTTTTCTTTTGAACCATACTAATAGCATATGGATTTACGGCTTCCAAATTCACGGTTGAACTAAACATTCTAAATTTACAACGCATTCAGGCGTTCCAGTCAAAAACATTACGCCTTATAGTACATGTATCTTTCTGTGTTAGAAACAAAATCTTATATACTGATTTGCAAATTCTATCAAACATACAATATAGAAACGCTTGCACAGCAAGTCACAAGGACACGATAACCAACTTATACATTCACTTTTCATCTCAAATTTACGTGACGTTGGAAAAGAAATCTGCTATTTTCAGCGACAATTTTTAAAATTGTCATCTGTCATTTTCCGATGTCCGTTCGTCCGTCATATCCAGATGTCAGAAACTACTAGAGATAGCAACAAAAAGTTTTTAGATTCGTAATCTTCAACTAACTAACTAACTCTAACTAAAAGTTAGTGGGTCTGGTTTGAAGTTCCAGTTTTGACCGTAAGTGGCCCAAATCCGGATGTTAAAAAATCAAAATCGGAATTTGGAAACAAAAATAGGGTCATTCGATTCCTCTTAAAGAATATACAGAAACCACTTATGGTTTTTATCATAGGACAAAAATAAGCCTTTAGAAAAGATCAAAGTGAAACCTTTAAAAACCATAATTCAATTATAACGAAATACGGCATACATAAAATTTTAAACTACTCAGAAAATACTGTATCTTCATTCATTCGTATAAAATTTATTTTGCATTAACCAGGTCGTTCAATTAGGAACATGTGTTTCTTGTGAAGCGATCAATCATTATTAATATTTAATCAAAATTTAATTTTCAAATTTCTGTTATTTTACTCAATATAAAATTTTAGCAGTCTCAAAAGGCTGAATTTTATTAAAACGTTGCATTTTTATTGAAAATTTAAATCAAAATAACATTTTTTGTTTAATTTATATTTCATTGAATTATATTTGTTTCACTTTAATACTGTCATTATAATCCTCTCTAACGTCCAAAATTTGTTTTCTTAAAATTTAAAATTATGAAATTTCCCTTTAGGTTACTGATATTCGTGATTGAGACTGGTAAATTTGATTGTTGACTACAATTGAAATATTTGAAATTCATGGTCTGTAGGTGTCATAAATTGTTATAGACACAAATTGTTTTTGTAAACAACAAAAACCCAGGTAATAGAGAAAAATATTGCAAGTATAATGAAATAACAATTAGTGAAGTAAAATTATTTTTCGGAAATTTATTGTTAACCTTTATCTGCATTTGTCAAGAGAAGATCTGAATATGATGTACTTTACTTACTTTACTAGATAATTCGAACACTTAGCACCAGATTAGTAGGATGCTTCGGGTTACACTTAAGATTTAGTAATCTTGGCACATTTCCTGTGCATAGACTAGAAGCTTTTATAATCTCGTCAACATGTTCAATTAACCTTAATGAGTTGGAGAAGTGTTCTTAATTTGTTATTAGGCTTAATTATTACAGTTATCTCTTAATATTTAGTAAGATATTAAGAGGAAATTATGAATAAGTATAAAGTAAATCTTACAAGGCGAGGCGAGGCAAAATGGTTTATTAGCATTAATTAAAATATAACCCGAAATGTTTTAATACAACAAAACCATGGACAGATAACTATGGCTGACATAGTTTCCAATAAAATATTATTTTTAAATTGAACGCTATTATTAAGACGTTCATCAATCGTTAATATTTGACGTTCAGTAACACCTACGTTCAATCTTGTTGCTTGTCTACAGTACTTAATGAGACACGTACGTCGACCACGTTGATTGAATATTAGGATTAATACCTATCAAAGTAACTTGTACTCCTCACTAGGTATTGGGTTGCATTGTATAATTACTTGACCTATGTTTAGTA
The DNA here is from genome assembly GCA_035578175.1 of Catonia carolina. Classification (NCBI taxonomy): domain Eukaryota; kingdom Metazoa; phylum Arthropoda; class Insecta; order Hemiptera; family Achilidae; genus Catonia; species Catonia carolina. The sequence continues at coordinate 49,419,490 of JAQMRL010000001.1, forward strand.
CAATCAAATTTAAAGAACCCATTCAAATGAGATTTACAGATATTTTATTTTAGTACAAATTGTTAATACTCTAATAATATATTTTTTGTAAGAAAAATTTAAATGAAAATTTACATACCACTTTTAATCAATTTTCATGGAATTTGTTATTACAACGTTGTATCCACTTTAGTAAAACAATGTGAACTACAAAAATCTTTTTATTAGTTTGTTATTTTTGAAAAAAGTTAAAAACTTCGCTGCCAGCAAAATAAATATTGTGACACTTATTGAAAAGGTCCGTTTAGGGATCTAGGTAATTAAATAATTAGTACACTAAAGTTTACAATAAATAATTAAACTAATTAATTATAATTAAGTAATACAATAAATGATTCAATAATTCACTTAAAATAGATAATAAACAACAAATAACTTACAATAACTTTTATAGATTATACAAGCATACAAGACACAAAAACTGAATTCACAAAACTGCACATTAACTTTATACAATATCATTCACTCACAAAGACGGTATAACAATCGTTGCTCGGATGCGTAACCTGTAGACTCACCACGATAATCGCTCGGCAAAGATCACTCAAATACTACTCACTGGATCGCGCTCGGGGTCTCCTTATATACCTTTTTACAAAGATAGTTCCAGAGAAAAGTAGAGAAATCATGCAAACAATAAAGTACAAAAAATAAATAACCTTTTACTAATGAATGCTAGAAAAATCCGTTGTAAATAAGTCAATAATAGGTCTTTTGTAAATAGAAAACGTAAACAACCTGCCCCCCTCATAATAGCTGTACACAATACCTGAACTTTATAATAGACACACCTTTATGGTCATCATTGTAAAACTGTCATTCACTGTTGCTATTGTGTATTGTTTTTTTTATTATTCCTTAACTATTTTAATGAATGGAATTTTGGAACCTTCGCGAACGATCCCGTCTTTCCTTCGATCTTGTTACAATATTTTTACATTCTCTTGCCCTACATGACTGTATAGGTAAGAAAAGTGTTGTTTCCATGACGATTTTTTCGAAATCGGTTTTCAGGCCCCCTGAACTCAAAAAGCACAAACATATTTAGCGATTGGTCTGTCTAGTGCATGAACAAAATATCTAAAGGATGAAACATAGTATGAAGCTGTAATTTAAAACATATTGTAACAGGAACGAAGTGAAGACGAGATTCCTCACGAAAATTCGAGAATTCCATTGATAATAATAGTTAATAAATAATAATAGTCACAACAAGAGGGAGTAATAAAGACAGAAATAACAATACACAATAGATCAGTTTTGTAAATGACAGTGGTAACAATAAAAGTGGGTCTATTCATTCATAAGGGTTGAATAACTATCATAAAGTTTAGGTATTGTGTGTTATAAAAAGGGTATTTTTATAAAGTTGTTTACGTTTTTCTATTTACAATAGTTGACCTATTAACAAAAGGGATTTTTCTAGTATTCATTAATAAAGAGTTATTGTTGTACTTGAGTAGATTTCTCTAAATTGTTCTAGAAAATCTTTATGAATGAGTAGGTATAAAAAGAGACCCGCCCCGAGGCAGTCAGTCAGTATTCGTGTGATCTTTGCCGAAGCGTAACGGGTGTGTATACAGGTTATACATCCGAGTATCGTATCCGTGCAAGATTGTTATACCGTTTCTTTGTGTTTGTGAATTGTAAAGTTGTTAATGTGTAATTGTGTGAATTCCGTTGTGTTGTATGTTAGTGTAATTTATAAAAGTGATTGTAAGTCGGCTAAGTAAGTTGTAAGTTATTTATTGTTTATCTAGCTTAAGTGAATCATTAAATAATTTATTGTGTTATTTAATTATAATTAGTTTAATCATTATTTTGTAATCTTTTAGTCTAATAAATATTTGTAATTTGTAAACTTTAGCGTATTAATTATTTAATAACCTAGATCCCGAAACGGACCTTAGCAGTAAGTGTCACATTGGTGTCAGAAGTGCGGGATCTAGTGTTTTTGGGTAATTTTAAGTAAAATCTCAATTCAGTTAAGTGTTTTAAAATTATTATAAAGTAAATTAGTGTTGTGTTTTTCTAAATTTAGCGTTTAAAGTTTTGTGTATGTAGTAAGTTTATAAAGTTTTGTAAAAACTCTTATCATTACTTGGAAAACTGTTTCATAAAATAGTTCTATTTTTCTATAATTAATTTTGTGTCTGTACAAGTTGCTAATTGTTTTGTATAAATTGGTTAGTTAAAATGGCGAGTTCTGTAGACATGACCCTATTAATGCAAATGCTAAATGAAATTAAGGCAAGTAATGATGAGATTAAGGCAAGTAATGTAAAAACCAATAATAACGTACAGGAAACCAACAACCAAATACATTTAATTAATAATAAAATACAGGCAATTGATGATAAAATTCAGTCAGGTAATGATGAGATAAAGACAGAATTAAAAATAGAGTTAGGAAAAATTAGAGATAATGTAGATAGTTTAAATGATAGGGTAGATTCAGTAGAATTTAAGTTAGAAGAAAACGTTAAGGAAGTTAGAAATAGTGTTGTAAAATTTGTAGAAACTAGGTTAAAAGAGAATAATGAATTAATGGACACTAGGCTAGAAGAAATAGATAAGGCTATAGATATTAGGTTTAAGGACATTGTTAAAACAGTGAAATCAAGTGAACATCGCGGCCCGGTAATTCACGCCGACAGTACATCGTCCGGGCGCGGAATTAGTGTGAAAGCGCCGAAATTTGACGGAAGTTCTTCGTGGCAAGTCTTTCGACGACAGTTCGAGGCAGCGGCCGACTTCAACACATCGTCACCGGCAGAGAAAACAACGGTACTGATGACTTCGCTACAGGGCCAGGCAGCGGAAGTTCTACGCGCTGTACCGGCGACCGCAGGGTACGAAGAAATCGTCGCAGCACTAGAAGGGCGATACGGCGAGCATAACTTGGCGGCCATCTACAAGTGTGAGTTACGCGGACGAAGACAGAAGCCGGGCGAAACCTTGCAAGAATTCGCCCTGGATATTGAACAACTCGTGCAGAAGGCTTTTCCAGAACAGCCTGTCGGGTTTATCCAGGAAGAAGCGGCGCAGTGTTTCGGCAATGGGGTTCGAGACGCCGAAATGAAGAAACACCTTATTCTACAGGGCCATAAGACACTCAGTGAGGCTCTCACTCAGGCCCTGCGTATAGAAGCTGTCACCGCATCTACAGATACACCAGCAAAAGTACGGAGGGTGACTGCCGACGAATACAACGGCTCAAATAGATTTGAAGCCCGGCCTAACCGAAGCACACCGAGTCAAAACCATCGACGGACACCGACCAGCGAAAAGCAGCTGTGCTGGCAATGTGGAAAGCCAGGCCACTTTAGAAGGAACTGCGGAGAGAATAAGCTGACATCCGACCAGGGAAACGACGAAACGCCGGCGTAAAGAGGGGACCGCCGGCGCCGAAGATCTCTTCCCCTCCAGCCATCTTCAGTCTAGCCACCGTACGAGGAGGGTCAGACAGCCTCATCGCCGACGGATTATAAAATAACAGGCCATGCTCTATTACCGTAGACACGGGGGCCTCTATTTCAGTAATTCGGCCGGACAAGGCGACCCGCTGCAAGAGAAGGAAAGTAAACCAGAGGTACGCCGTGCAGACCGCTTCGGGCAGCACTCTGCCTATTAAGGACGAAGCCTTAGTTAATATAACACTCGGGTGTTACAAACTACAAGCCTGGGTGTTTGTCGCCGACATCGTGGACGAATTCATATTAGGGCTTGACATACTGAGATCGCACGACGCTGCAGTAGATATCGGACGCCACTTGCTGAAGATGGGGCGGTGTGAAGTAGCGTTATGGAGTCCTCGCCTCAAGCCCAGCAATGCTGAAGTTCTACTAAAGGCGGACGAAGTGATACCTGCCCGATGCGAGAGGATTGTAACGGCCACACTGTCGAATAATCTGGGCACCAACAGCGGCGTTACGGAAGCTGGTGAAATCACCGGAAAGGAAGGAGTGATCATCGGGCGAGCTGTAGTACCGAACAGCAAGACGATCTCCGTCCGGGTAGCGAATTTGGATTCCTCAGATAAGGTACTACCGAAGGGAACTGTTCTTGGTAACTGCGAACCAGTAACTTGGACATCTGAACCGCCAAGAGCACTAAATCAGGGAAGGCGTCGGAAGAACCCGGAACTACAGCAACTGACGGCGGCAGCCGGCGTGGAGCTCAGCGATAATACACGGAAGGGACTTGACAACCTAATCAGGGACTTCCAAGACATATTCGCGACGGAAGAAGAAGGATACGGCCGTACTAATCAAGTGTACCATCGAATCGACACTGGAGATGCTCAACCGATACGCCAGCCGCCGAGACGACTACCGCTAGCGAAACAGGGAGAGGTTGATAAGATGGTGGAAGATATGAGAAGGCAAGGCGTCATCGAAGAGTCCGACAGCCCTTGGTCGTCACCTGTAGTATTAGTAAAGAAGAAGAACGGCGAGTTACGATTCTGCGTTGACTACCGGAAGTTAAACGATGTAACCAAGAAGGACTGCTTTCCTCTTCCCCGGATTGACGATACACTAGACACCCTTGAAGGAGCGAAATGGTTCTCTACACTCGACTTGAAAAGTGGATACTGGCAGGTTGCGGTTCATCCAAAAGACAAGGAGAAGACTGCGTTTTCGACTGGACGAGGGCTTTGGCAGTTCACAGTGATGCCGTTTGGACTATGCAACGCGCCGGCCACTTTCGAGAGGTTGATGGAGTCAGTTCTACGAGGAGTGACGTTTGAATCCTGCCTCGTCTATTTAGACGACATCATTGTGCTAGGGCGCACGGAAGAAGAACATCTGCAAAACCTAAGAAAAGTGTTCCAGCGGCTGCGAGGCGTCGGGTTGAAGCTGAATCCGAAGAAATGTAATCTATTTCGGCGAGAAGTACAGTACCTGGGCCATGTCGTGTCAGCAGCAGGCGTCGCCGCAGACCCCGACAAACTGAAGGCCGTAAAGGAATGGCCTACACCACGAAACAAGCATGAAGTCCGAAGTTTCCTAGGACTGTGCGCGTACTACCGCCGGTTTATTGAAGGCTTCTCCAACATTGCGAAGCCTTTGACACGCCTGACGGAGGACAAGAAGAACTATCAGTGGGGACGAGAGGAAGAAGAGTCTTTTAAGCGGCTGAAAGAAAAACTATGCTCCGCGCCAATCCTGAGCTACCCGAACTCAGAAGACCGTTTCATCGTCGACACGGATGCCAGCAACGTCGGAATCGGTGGTGTACTCTTGCAAGTCCAAGGAGGCGAAGAGAAGGTTATCGGCTATTTTAGCAGAACTCTGTCGCGACCGGAGAGAAACTACTGCGTGACGAGACGTGAGCTGTTAGCGGTCGTCAAGACGATTGAACACTTCCGGAAATATCTGTACGGGAGGGAGTTCACACTTCGGACCGATCATTCGGCACTGACATGGCTTCTGAACTTCAAGAACTTGGAAGGTCAAACCGCGCGCTGGGTCGAGCGTTTGCAGGAGTACAGCTACAAAGCCGAGCATCGCCCTGGGAAAAAACACTCGAACGCGGACGCCTTGTCAAGAAGGCCGTGTGCTCAGGACTGTAAGCACTGTCTGAAGATCGAGCAGCGAGGTGACGAGGCTGAGGTACGGATAATTACGACGGTGGCGGCAGATGGCTGGAGCGACGACGATCTTCGCGAGGAACAGCGGCAGGACCCGGACATAGGACCCCTGATCAACGAGAAGGAGTCAGGCCAACGACCATTGTGGGAAGATATCAGCTTGAGAAGCCCGGAATATAAAAGCTACTGGGCGCAGTGGGACTCATTCTCCGTGAGGGACGGCTTGCTGTATAGAGAGTGGCAGTCAGTGGATGGCAGTAAGCGCGTCCCGCAGCTAGTACTTCCACGCACAAAGACGAAGGACGTTATGTCAGAACTACACGGCGGCACTTCAGGCGGACACCTCGGCGTCAAGAAGACTATGGAGAAAATTCGTCAGCGCTACTACTGGCTCCACTTACGGGACGACGTCGAGAATTTCTGCAAGTTGTGAGACACCTGTGCGGCTAGTCGAGGGCCGCGGACTCGAAGTAAAGGACAAATGCGGCAGTACAATGTGGGAGCTCCGTTCGAGCGCATCGCCATTGACATTGCTGGTCCGTTTCCCGTGACAGACGGCGGAAACAAGTATCTATTAGTGACCATGGATTACTTCACTAAGTGGCCGGAAGTATACGCCATCCCAAACCAAGAGGCGGCTACGGTGGCGGAAACCTTAGTGAACGAGCTGTTCTCCCGATTCGGAGTACCGAGAGAGCTACATAGTGATCAAGGGCGGAACTTCGAATCGCAGCTACTTCAAGAAGTACTGGAACGTTTGGGCGTCCATAAGACAAGGACGACAGCATTACACCCGCAATCGGATGGAATGGTTGAGCGCTACATCAAGACAGTTGAAGAGCATCTACGCAAGGTAGTCTCCAAGAACCAACGAGACTGGGACCAAAAGCTTCCTCTTTTCTTGATGGCCTACAGAGCGGCGATACATGAAACCACCGGCTTGACACCCGCCAAGATGATGTTCAGCCGTGAACTACGGTTGCCCTGTGACCTGCTGTTCGGCGCCCCGCCTGACAAGGAACAACCAGCGCAACAGTACACCGCGGAATTGGTAGCAAGTATCCACGAAATCCACGAGTATGCACGGCGACATCTGCAAGTAGCAAGTGATCGAATGAAGGCAAGATACGACTTGATGGCTAACTCCGCGGGATTTCAACCTGGTGACCATGTATGGCTCTACAGACCGAGAAGGAAGAAAGGAAGGTGCCCTAAGCTGGAAAATCAATGGGAAGGCCCGTATGCTGTCCTCGATCGCATCAACGACGTGGTCTACCGAGTACAGCGACGCCCAGGGACCAAGAAGATGGTAGTTCATCTCGATCGATTGGCACCGTACTTAGGGGCTACTCGGGACGAGCAGCCTTAAGAAGGGGGCAATGTAACAGGAACGAAGTGAAGACGAGATTCCTCACGAAAATTCGAGAATTCCATTGATAATAATAGTTAATAAATAATAATAGTCACAACAAGAGGGAGTAATAAAGACAGAAATAACAATACACAATAGATCAGTTTTGTAAATGACAGTGGTAACAATAAAAGTGGGTCTATTCATTCATAAGGGTTGAATAACTATCATAAAGTTTAGGTATTGTGTGTTATAAAAAGGGTATTTTTATAAAGTTGTTTACGTTTTTCTATTTACAATAGTTGACCTATTAACAAAAGGGATTTTTCTAGTATTCATTAATAAAGAGTTATTGTTGTACTTGAGTAGATTTCTCTAAATTGTTCTAGAAAATCTTTATGAATGAGTAGGTATAAAAAGAGACCCGCCCCGAGGCAGTCAGTCAGTATTCGTGTGATCTTTGCCGAAGCGTAACGGGTGTGTATACAGGTTATACATCCGAGTATCGTATCCGTGCAAGATTGTTATACCGTTTCTTTGTGTTTGTGAATTGTAAAGTTGTTAATGTGTAATTGTGTGAATTCCGTTGTGTTGTATGTTAGTGTAATTTATAAAAGTGATTGTAAGTCGGCTAAGTAAGTTGTAAGTTATTTATTGTTTATCTAGCTTAAGTGAATCATTAAATAATTTATTGTGTTATTTAATTATAATTAGTTTAATCATTATTTTGTAATCTTTTAGTCTAATAAATATTTGTAATTTGTAAACTTTAGCGTATTAATTATTTAATAACCTAGATCCCGAAACGGACCTTAGCAGTAAGTGTCACAATATGTTAGATACCACTACCGGACTCTACACAAACATTTTTATTAAAATCGGTCAACCTAGTAGTAGTTTATTCGTGCGATTTTTTACATGTTTGCGATTTTTTTACCTACCTCATTAAGTTTTAAGGAATGCTTATCAGTATGACAGGCATTCTGAAATGAAACCTACTTTCCATCCTGCAAATGACATACCACAAGCTACTTCATTCAACACAAGGTTTGGCTGCATAATAAAATTCATTACTCTCAGATGAGATAACTCTGAATTCTGTTGTTTACACCTCTACCTCTCCTGTTCTTTAATTCTTCAGTCATATAATTGGTTGACCATGTGATAGGAAACAAAGCTACTTTTTTAGCCCTAGAACTAGCAGATCGAGTCCAAATAATTTAACTCTCCAACTACCTGTAATGGGCAAAAATCTAAGTTGTGCCTGTTCTACAGTCAACTACTGACTTTCCGTATTTCTAAGTTCAACAGAAGTAGATTTTCATTTTGTGTCATTTACTCACGATTCAAATTAGGTTACGTTTTTCATTTTACATTGTTTACTCATGAATTAAACATAGATTATATTTTTCATTATCTACAATGGTAAGCGAAAGTCGTTTCAGTGTTTAACACAAGATGTTTACTCTGTTGTTATTAACTCTTTATTTTGTCGAATATTTATAACCAGCGTCCTAACATCACAGCCCAAAGCAGTATTCAATAGACCATTTATGAAAACATGTATTTAACTGTATTTTTTATCTTATCACTTCAGCGTAACTGAAAACCTTTATCCAGAGAAGGTACCGGCTTTCACAATTCACGTAAATATAGAGTTGTAGGCTTCGGTACGCCCTGTATTTGTACGAGTCCTTGAACAACTACATTTTCAATGTTCAAAAGGCCTCTCAAAACATTTATGATTTCTCCTGCCTGGCTAAGTTTATTATTTAAAGAGGTGTACTCAGTTTTACTACCAAGGTAGGCTTCTACTTTTCCAGATTCTATCCAACAAACCATATTTGCGTTTTCTTTTCTTTTTAGCCTACTTCATTGTCATTCTTGTGTTGGTGTTAAGAATCCTGCAACTAAAAGAGAAATGTAAATGATTTGTAATATAATTATCAAACAAATTTTTAGTTTATAAAATCATCTTTTCAAAAATGAACATCATTTAGGTCAAGATATATATGCTGAATGATTAAGATACCGAAGATTAAAAAGAAAAATGACCTCTCAGTACGACCTTTTAAAAAGTTATACTTCAAAATTTTAATATTAATGTATTTTCTATCCAAACCGATCGCTTTCAATCACTTCTATATAACGTTTCATAAAAATGTGTTTTTAAATACTAATTTCTTTTTCGTTTTTTGGATGGTAATACTGTGTCAATGGACTCTTGTATTGATCTCTCAATCATGACGTCATTTGTTTTCTTTTGTCCACTGTATCATTTTATTTTGTACTCATTTTATAGTATCAAATAAAGAATAAAAGTTAATAAATTAATTAGGCAACATTTTTTATTATATTCGATTAACAGCAAAAATTAATGGGAAATGAAACAAAATTTGTAGTTTAAAACATCTACTTACTACATATTTTAAAAATGTGGTTTAGCTTGAATGATCCATAACAAATAGCAACCACTGTTATATTAAGAAAAATATTTTATATGTGAAATTATTTTCAGCTGGTTATGGTATGTATTTGACAGTTCTTTATGAACTATGGGTTTAATTATACCGAAGAGAAAACTAATTAACTAGAACTATGAAATATGTGCGCTTTTAGTACACTACAAAAATAAGCTGAAAATAAATATACGTACATTTACTAACACATTTTCTGTAAACTTGTAAATTATCATCTATAGTTTACTTTTAATGCTTTCTCAAAGCTATTATAAAAGAAATGGAATTTTCTCTTTTAGTTTATAACTCAAAAAAGTAAATATAAGTTATCAGTATTAGAAAGAGAAATTATTAGGTTTACTGCACAAACATTTTGACAAGTTCATAACAAACAAATTACAAAAAAATTAAATATTTATAACCTGATTGGTACTTTTTTATATTATATTTTAATCAAAATTTCTATTCATTTCGTTTCATTTATAATGAGTATAGCTTACATCCAGCAGAAATGACCATCTCATAAATATTTAAATTAATTGCATAATTTATAAGTCTGCATTAACAATAATCTGTATTAACTGACCTAACAGCTCATCATTTATGAATAATTTAAAACTCACTCAACTACTAAAATGAAAATTTTGTATTAGGAATAAGTTTTTATAATATTTCTTTATATTCTTTCTAAAATTTTCAACAGAACATGTACATTAGCAGTATAAAATCTACAACTTTCTGGTCAAATAATTCCGGTTAAACGTTGAACATATTAAAAGAATTATGCTACAGTTTTAGCAAGCAAGGTCAAACTAACGAAACCTTTTCTGAAACTTAATAACTAATGATCATTAATCCGTCTTATTTATCAAATTAAGAGTATCATAGGTCTGATGATGTACCCTGTACTTAATCGATTTTCTTATAAAAGTCTTAAGAATATGAAGATAACTGACTGAACAACTTTTAACCCATCCTTAAACTTCCTGTAGAAATCTCCTGAAATTCTAACTTTAATATTTAAAAAACAATTACAAATGCATCTGTACATTTTGAGGTCAATTTTTATGTGTATACTATTTTTATAATAATACATTTAAAATATGATTCCGTTCATCAAAAAATCATAAAAGGACCACCTCCATGACCCAGTAGTTAGTTTACTACGCTACAAATTGAAAGTTTCCAAGTTTAAATTCCCACCACCGCGATCAAACCCTCCTTTTCTTAACCCAAAGTACTCGTTAACAGCCAAGCTATTGTTGGGATTTTAAACAAACTAAAAATCACAAACATAAAAATGATTAATCTGACCTTTTAATATTTAGTTGACCTATTTGCCACCAATGCGATGGTAGTAAAACACGTTGACAAGTTAAATTCGGTAAGAGGACTAGCCGACAGCTAGCCATGAACACATATCACTGGAAGTCTTCTTTTATTTGCGGATCACATTTTATTTTATACTGTGATTGAGATTCTACCCGGCATGCGGACCTCAGAATCTGTGCTCGAATTCTCAATTTATCATCTGCTATAAATTATCCGGTAGGGAAGTCGTTCGGCAGGTACACGGCCGCAGTAATGTGCTTCTTGTCGAAGTAAAAACCAAAACAAATAAGCAAACTGTTGAAGATGACTGAATCCTCAAAACGCGAAATAATTCTAAATAATAATGGCTGATGTAATTCGTAATAATAACATGCAATAGATTTTTATTCCAAGGAATTAAAAATAAAACCCACTAAAATAACCGAACCTTTTAGAGTTTCAAAGTTACTTTTTAATGAAATAGTACATACGCGACTTTTCCCTTTGTATGCAATTAATTATAGTCGTTCAAAACAACCACTATTTATTTCTGAAAACGAAGAAAAAGTTTTCTCTTGTTAACAAGTTCACAAAGAGAATATTTTTGCTTCTGAATTATTGATTTAAGTCTGGAGACAATGATGTCCTCTTTGGCCCATTAACTAAAATTATAATAATCCTACCTAACAAAGAGGTACGTTTTATTTTATATACCTGTGGCAATATACTATTGTAATAAATGTAAAAGACGTGCAATTCAAAGTTAAACATTAATTTCTAAGGTGGTTTATTTATTCACCTGTGCAAATAATATTGATTAGTCTTGAAGTAATATCATGTGTACTTCAATGTTATTGTCAGCTTTTGTATTAACAAGTCATATGGTAACCTATATAATTATACACAGTATATAATAAAATCCATTACCTTTGTTTTCATTCTTTGTATAAATAATTTAAACTGTCACAACAAATTGTTTGAATTACTTTATGAAATTAAAAAGCAATAACATAATCTTTTATATATCACTGTTTCAATTGTGACAATCATTATGTAGCATTTAAAAATTTATCAAATTAAACGACAAAGATATAAATATAATTGTATTCAAATACTCGTATATTACTAGTTTATTATTGTTTGCTATGTAAATTTTTTGTAACTCTATAACATTTAAACAATTTTAGGCCTAAAAATGCCCTTCAAAAAAGGCCTAAAAAAGCTCTTAAAATTCTTAGACTTTCTTTCACTGTGTCATTTAGAACTTAAGAATTTATTATAGTCAATATAATTCAATTTCTTAACAAAATTTAATTCAATGCAGTGTTACTGCATTTGCACAAATCTGTTTCTTCATATTACTTACTCATAAGTCGGTTTAGAAAACAGATAAATCAGAAACAAAAACAGGAAAATGTCACCACAAAAACAAAAATTCGGATTAGGCATCATGACTTGATTGAGCTTTCAACATTGTTGACTGCTATTTCATAACATAAAAGTTGGGATTTCCATTTCTTTCGAGGGTCCAGTACCACGTTGTCCTATTGGGTTATTAGTAAACACAATTTTGGTCGTTCGATCATGTGGAATCTACAACAAATGACTACACCACTCTTCACTTTGATTTCACCCTGACATATCAAGTGCATACCTAATACTTATGTCACCTTTATTGTGAGACAATCCATAACCCCGCTAAAGGTCTTTACGATTTTATCTCAGTAGTCTCTATTTCTGAAATCTGCAGAGCAGTCAGGTTTTAACACTCTGAACCATAAATTAACACTCCCAGAACCAAGGCGTATAAAATTTTGAAACGATCTCCTTTCACTTTTACCGACCAGCATTTTCCTCGAAATATATTTTAGCCTTTGAAACGGGAAAATATTTATGCCTAATGTTTTTTAAATTTTTACATTTAATATTTCTTTAACTGTTGTCCTGTTTATAGTCCACTTGCTTTTTAAAGATACTTGTTATAACACTTATATTTAATTTGAATTTTATATTGGAGTTTAATTTGATAAGCTATACAAATTGATATATTTATTTGTATAGGATTATCTAAAAAATAATGAAGTGATATTCTTACAAAGTTTATTTAAGTCATTTTTCCATCATATCCAGTTATTCATCCACTCATAGCGATTCCTTTGTTGAAGAGGAAGTTGAATAAGAAAAGTTACGGAACAATAAAAACCAACGTTTAGTTAGCGAGTAGGTTGTCTATCACTACCCGCATTTATTTGGACGGATTTAGAAACCCAGACTTTGTTAGTGCGTATTTTATCCTTCACAAAAAACTTTTGTACGGGTTTAGAGATTACAATTAAAACAAAACCTGAACAAAATATGTTTTCATGGTTCACTGATTTACGCTTTTTGTAAATAATGAATCTGAACGTGAATTTATTTTACTGTATAATATAGGGTGATTCTAAAAGAGCGCCGGTTTTGATATATCAAATTAAGAGATTTATTTTATTGAAAAACTGAAAATAAATACATCAACAAGTTCATCTTACCTTCCGATTTCATGTATTAAAAATGATGTCATGCATGTGTCCTCCTCTACTGCGCTGGCACGCATCAACTCTGTCCATGAAATTGGATAATACTGCACAACAAGTTTCGACTTCCATTTGCCCGATAACCCGTCGAACTTCCTCCTTCAATTCATTGATGTTTCGGGGTTTATTGGCATACACCAATGACTTCAGATGACCCCAAAGATGAAAGTCACAAGGCGTCAAGTCACACGACCTTGGTGGCCATTGATGGTCGGAATTACGAGAAATAATGCGATCCTGGAACCGTTCACGGAGCAACAACATGGTTTCTTGTGCAGCGTGACAGGTGGCACCATCCTGCTGAAACCACAACTCGTCAATGTCCATTCCATCCAAATGACGCCACAAAAACTCCCTAATCATCGTACGGTATCGGTCTCCATTTACTGTCACGGCTTGTCCTTCTTGATTTTCAAAAAAGTAAGAGCCGATGACACCGCCCGACCAAAAGTCGCACCAAACTGTCACTCGCTGTGCATACATTTCCCTTTCATTAACCACGCGAGGGTTTTCTAAACCCCACATACGGCAGTTCTGTTTATTAACAAAACCGTTTAAGTGGAAGTGCGCCTCATCACTGAAAATTATTTTGTTTGCGAAGGTGTCATCATCCTGCCGTTTTCTCAATACCCAGTCAACAAACTGTCGTCTCTTCTGGTGGTCTGCCACTTTCAAATGTTGCGTCAACTGAATTTTATACGGGTGATATTGGAGATCGTACCGAAGAATTCTCCGTACAGAAGAACATCGTAAACCCAATTGTTGAGAACGGCGACGTATTGATTTTGCTGGGCTAACAGCCACACTGTCACGAACCAACGCAACGTTCTGCTCAGTTCGGCCAGAACTCTTAAGGTCGACTGTTGAACCCGTCTCAAAAACTTTTTTCATGAGCCTGCAAACTGTTGATTCATTCGGTGCTTCATTACGTCCTAGAGTACCGCGAAGTCGCCTGAAAGTAGCCGCATAACTCTCTCCACTCTGGTAAAATGTTTTGACGATTAACACTCGTTGTGCAATAGTAAACTTCTCCATGGTTAGACACAGACTGCGAGAGTACTACACTGCGAACAAGAGAAACTACAACTGAATCGTCAATCGGAATGTTCTCCGAAATAGAAATGAGGTCTAACAATGTTGCCAACCGATAAACAAAAATTTACCAGCCGTTTAAAAACCGGCGCTCTTTTTGAATCACCCGTTAGTAACGGAATCTTTAAACAAAAATATAATGTCTTTAATAATATTATACACTTCATAATTACAAAATTATGCTTTTTTAAGAGTAAAAATACATAAATCAACGGAAATTTAATATTCATATTATCTAGACAGACGTTTTGGAACCTAAGAATACATGTCAGCAGGATTTACAAGGAAAAAAACATTAACATGACGTAAACCTCATAAACTTGGCATAAGCTGTGTTTTCTTTATTTAATTACTGAAAGTTCAACAATTTGTAAATTCAACGTTCCACTTCACCCAACGTTATTTAAAAATAACCTATTTTCTCGGACACGGAGTCATATATAATTATTAATTATATGATTAGATTAATATTATTAATTCATCATTTTACAAAACCATCTAAAACTATATCGTTTTCACCAAAATGCTTTTACAAAAACTATTATAAGCCCTTAGTAGTATACTATGTTTTAAATTAAACTGCCAATAAAATTTAGGAAATGTCCAAGTATAATAAAGAACTAATTATAACAAATATCGAGGAACAGTTAATCCTATAATTCCTGGATCGTGCAGGTAAGCGTTACTCAAATTCCATGGCATGCACAACTTTCATTCAGAATTCCGTTGTCAGAATCCTAGATATTGACTTCCACTATGATAGATTACAAAAACTATACGAAAAATATATAAATATATCCAGCAAAAAGTTATGACGTTAACTTCTTCTAACTTTATCATTTTCATGAGGAATAGAATGCCTCTTGGGAAGAGAACATTTCTTTTTTCTTCTTAGAGTGATCAATTAAAATTGCCTACATCTTTGGTAAATCGTTTATTATCGTAAACCATTCTTATCCCAATATGTCTACACATGTGTATCCAGTCTCTGATATTCTTCAACCATGAAGACTCCACTGCCCTCAAGAATAACTCTAAGAAGCTAACACACATTACGTAGTACTATGACATGGACTACACACTATGGTAAACTATGCTATCTTTACTATCGTTTACTATCTTACCTTACTATTCTTTTACTATCCTTTTCTTACTATCGTTTATAATACTTATCACTCTTACATAAATGACCAAGGTACTCTGTCTTGACACTATTTAGGAAGACCAAAATTATACGACTTCATTTGTAGCTGGTTATTACCTATTATCAAATGAAATATACGTATTGCTTGAGTCCCAGCTCCGTGTAGTTGGAAGGAATGCAGTGCGTTGTTATAGTAGTGGGAGAATGAATGAGTTAGTGGTGTTTCACACCTGTTGCATTTGTAGTAGTAGCGTGTACTCACTACACTAAAAAAATATTCTTATTATCCGGCGCATTAATTTAACAAATACCTACCGGGTTATTAACTTGGTCGGATTCATAATGTTTAACTTGCTAATTTATATCAAAATAATGTAAATAAATAAATGAAATAAATGCAAACAAATATGTTAAAAAACGGAAAGTTTTAAAAGGAATGTTTTGTATCAGAGTAATTCAACAATCCAGTCCCAGCATGCGTCACTCATTCATTATGCCTCGCCCGTATCCTTTCGCCGCAACTACACAACCTTGGAACCAAACAATGCAATTGTCCACATTAAAATAATACAATATTTCAAGGTATCGTACAATGCACAAAGGCACAAAATGTATATTGTAGTGCGTGGGACAGAGTACAGCATCAGTGCAAAATGTAATGGACACAAATTCAATAGCATGTACAAAAAATGTATTTAACAACTAGCTAATGAACTAGTCTGATGAAAAAATGCACTCTTATAATAACAATAATACTTGATAATAATTCTTACCATGCCTAAGCAATAATAGTTTAAACACTATAAAATACCTAATTAAACTATAAGTATTATTTATTTATTTTTCATTACAAAAATCGTTAAAATTACAAAGATAATGTTGTCATTATAAATTAAAAATATAAAAATATATATATTAACTTGTGGTAGGAAAATTAATCTATCCAAGTATGATTTCGTATTTTCAAGAGTAAATATCTTACTACAGCAACTACTACGGTACTGTATTAGTGTGTTAGTAAATTACAAATGATATTATGTTAGTTACTTAGATACTAATTAAACTATTAAGAAGGTTGTTAAATTATTGAGCTAAAGTAAATGGTAATACCTAAGCCAAGTTTTTCTCGGGATCTGGGCATAATAAATAATAAACAAACTTCCTCTAAACTTATATGAATTATTTATTTTTAATACCATATTATTATAAATTACAATTAATTATTATGTTTAGACTAATAACAATAACAGTTAATTAAAAAAACATAAAGCTTAAACTAACTTAACTAATAATGACAATAATTTTACCACTTGGTAATAGACTCTTACCAACAACCAATTAAAATGTTTGTATACAATACGAAGACCTTTTCCCATATCCAATGCATTCATACTGGTTTAATACTGTCTAATATCACTCAATCTTGGCCCCTTATGGCAACTTGAACTGAGTGAACTCCCCAACTGAAGGACTAAGCCCAACAATTTTTTGTACCCTTTTAGGCTTTGAGAAGGAAATATAAAAGACGAGACAGTAAACACATAATAGAAATGCAAAGGCTTTCTTTCGAATTCTGGAAGCAATAGCAGAACGGTAGATTATGTAGATTGTACAAGAAAAAAGGAAATAAAAAGTTTTCATAAATTTTATAAATAAATCATAAAACTGACTGATAATACTAAAAAGGTAGTGATACTATGACACTATTATTAAATGAAATACACGTACATAACTGTCCACATTAAAAATAATAAGTAGTGTATAATAATATTAAAGTATGAACCTGGAACTACAATTTTATACAAGTAAAAAAAAAAATGAGGACACATTAGAAATTGTATATTAAACGTAATCACAAAGAAATACAAGAAATGATAGCAAGAGCTGATTATCCTAATAATGGTACACCAACTCTCCACCCTTTACAGATAGCAATGCTAGTCACCTATAACAATATACTTTTTCATATAATAAAACTATCTCACCTTAACTATTTTTTGCCTACCACGAATAACTACTATTATTAATGTCACAACATTTATATTATGTTCATAAAAGAAAAAGAACAAATGTGAAAATATTCAAATAAAAATAATTTATCTACGACAAAATAAACTAATAATTTCATCAGACCGGTAGGTGAGCTCACAGAATTATTGGACTATTAAAACATTAATTCTGCAGCTTCACTTCCTACGACCATTTGCCACATTCTTACTGTTGTTTTGTACTTTAAAATTTCCGGTATATACTTAAGTTGTATGAGGAGCAGATTCAGCACCTTGGGTGCTAAGTAGCAGAAATACTTTTGGTATTTTGTACGTGCTAAATAAGAATAATATTAATTCAAAAGATTTTAAGAAGAAACTTTTTGAAGTTTGTTTTTGTAACAAAAAGAATTCAAAGAAGCGTTAAAAGAAAATACAGTATGACAATTAAGCCAGATATGTGTTTACAAAAATACGCAAAAGTGTCTTCTTTTTTAAGAACAACATTTGAAACTACATACATCTTTGAACGTTCTTTTGTTATTTATGCTATCAGTTGTACGATTACTACGTAGAAAATTTTCGAGTAAAGAAAACGGGCTTAATTAAAAGAATTAATTCGCCTAAATTTAAATTTACTTGATAATCCTTAGAATTCGGTAAAGAGACAAAGGAACAAAGGGTTGTTAATGAGTTATACAAAATTCACAAAAGGAAAGTATCCTATTATATAAATTAAGAATAAAGCTAGAATATACGTAAGAACTCATGAAATATGAAGCAGAAGAGTAATCTCCTCAGTCTTACATACTTGTAGCTATTCTCTACTGTAGTACAGTTGAGTCTCGATTATCCGCCCTATAATTATTCGCCATTCCGTGTTATCCGACGCCTCAGCGGCGGGAAAAAATGCAATGGAAATACACTATAGTGTGCCAATGGTTGGTACGAGTGTACGTGTGCTCTCTTTGAGATTGCTTCTGACTGTATAAGCAAGAGGGGGGGTACGGCCCAGACCACACAGACCGTACCCATAAAACCGTGGCTTAGGCTACCCTGTCTAAGCAGGCCGTAATAGCTGTAAGAATACTTAGTACTGGGGGCCGGCCGCGAACCGTCGCGTGTGCTGCCGGTAGTGCATTCGTGTACTATTCGTGGTGCACGGGGCGGCTAAGTACATCCACTGTGTGGGAGAGCTTTTGGGAGCTCGGCGGCGACCAGTCCAACGCTTTGTGCACACGCACGTAACACTGGTACCGAGGGGAGTGTGGTGCCCCGTGGACGGATCCACGCACACTCAAGTTGGAGTAGGACTCTCGGGGGTTGTGGTTGAGCCGGGTAGCGCTCCAGAGCCACTAAGCTGCTTAAAATCCTACGGATTGGGCGTAGTCGGCCGAGGGGTGTTCCGGAAACGGATAGGCAAGTACGCATGTATAAGCAAGAGGGGGCACGCCCCAGACCACACAGAGCGTGCCCATGGAACTGCAGTTTAGCTACCCAATCCTCACTGCTTTGAGGTAACGGGCGCTGGCTGTAGCACTTCCGTGTGCTATTCGTAGTACACGGTTGTGCGCAGAACATTCTTATGTGGTAGAGCCATGTGCAAAGCATTAGCTGCGTAACGAGCTCGACGGTGACTCGTCCAACGTTTACACGAGTACTGAGGGGAGTGGGGCGCCCGGCCGACGTGACTGCACTCACTCATTTGACTTGGCCTCTCAGGGGCTGTGGGTTCCTGGGTAGCGCTTCGGAGCCACTAGGCTTCTTAAATTCCTTTGGAATGGGCGTAGCTGGTCGAGGGGTGTCCGGAAACGGATAGGCGAATACGCATGTATCAGCAAGAGAGAGCCAGTGTCGTCGACATTATGATGCTCCAAAGATGGCGAACCTGGCAGCAAAGAGGTGGGAATGATCAGAGAGGCAGTCGAAAATAACTATTTTTTTTCACTCATCAAAAACTGAACTCTCATTTTCAACAGTTGTGACAATGTAGGCCTAAGTCAACATTATACGTATACTGTGCATTATTTTAATTCTAAATTTATTGTAATTCATTTTTCTTTGTTCAAATTTATGGAATTCTTAAAATTGAAGTGTGAAGTATTACAGTAGGCCTATGTACTTTTTTTCTCTTTTTTGTAAGTATATAGGTAACTACTATGTACTTGTTCTCTAAAATGTTTCATTGTAATTTTGTAACGTACTTACGCAATTGTACAGTATAGTATTAGCTTCAGTATTGTTTTTTCTATCGATCTGTTGTAAAACGTAATGTTTATTTATTTACAAAATTAAAACGTAATTGTACGATAAATTTGCATTTTATTGCACCCTCCCTGTTATCCGCCATTTCAGCTTATCCACCCTTTTGCTGGCCAGTTTATGACAAATAATCGAGACTCTACTGTATTTGATAAGTGTAGTAAGACTAACATAAAGAATTCGTGATAAGAATCAGTGAATAATAAGTCTCGAGTGTAACCGTGATCAAATAAAAACAAGAATTCTTTGATCTTAAGTTTGCATTAAAGTTTAACGAATAGTAATTTAATATCGTTTAAGAGTATAATTCTCCAAAGGTAACTTTAACACCACAGAGCAAATGCCGTATTCATTGTTCGTCATCATGTTTTTGTGCAAAAGCCAACAATGGTATCATCTGTGATAAATTGTAACAACGCAGTTTTAAATGTTACTGTTTAGTAATCACGTGTCATCGTCGTAGTTACTACATACGATTAGTGTAGCAGTGGCTTTATTTATAAAAAAAAAACATTTCTGTCTGAACTTAAAGTATATTACAATATACGATAATTTCTTCCGTAACACCTTGACTGATATTCAGTATATATTTAAACAAATGATGTTAATTATTCAATAACTCAATTAGTATATAGAAAATGTTAATTTCTTAAATAAATTAAGTTTAATTACAACTATTATATTAATTATTGTCGGCAAGATCATGTTCTTTCTAAGTATTACTCTGTACCAAAATAAGAGTAAGCTTATGTCAACGTTTTTTCAGCTGCATCTAATTCTTTTAAAAATGAAAAATTAGATATACATGCACAAAGATTCAATAAGTTTCTGTGACACAGCAATCTTTTACATAAACCAACGTAATGAAAAATAAACAAACTGGTATAAAAATTACAATATCCAGTGACGATAGATAGAAGAGTATTACAGCGCCTATAGTGTAGTGTGCTATATTTACAGAGTTACTATCGATACTTAAATCCAGAGAAAATTGATACAAAAAAACTCAGTAGCACACTGGTGTTTACAGTCCACTAAAGTAAGTCCTGCTTACTGATAAATTTATTAAAAATTGATAAGAGCCTTAGTTGCTTAGTTGCATTCCATTTCATTACTATGTGAATTTATCTTATTATCTAAGGTAGAATTGAACTAAATAGTACACCAACAAATATTCCGAACCTGTGGAAAACATTTTCTGTTTATAAATAGTCAGTATTTCATTATTTAGTTTGATTTTTATATTATTAGAAGTCAAATTGCAATAATTTTTATTTTACTTAATTATTTTCCATTAGTTTTTTTGGAGTTTAATGATCTACAAGTTGATTTTAAAATATTAAAGCCTTAATTAACCATTTAACAAATTTATTTTACGTTAAACCTAAGAACGTGCTATTTTCAACCCCTGATTCTTTTGTTGTAGGACAGGTATCGTTAACACTACGTTAACTGGCGCGTGGTACAAATCTGTGACCTATTTTATTCAATAACTTAAGTTATAAATCATAAGATACTATCACTTTTGCTTCGTAATTAAAGCCTAAATAATTTCGGTATGGCTTCATTTCACCAGGGCAACTGAATTCCGTGTTAAATCATTCGCCAGCCGTAGCTTACTAACGAAAGGTTTCCAGACCTACGTTAATGTAAAAATATTTCTTTTTAGCTATATAGTCAGCTACAAGGAAAAATTCCCGTTTAATTTCGAATCATTCTGTATAAAAATAAAATATTTAAAGCTTGGTCTACCACAAAACAATATTAAAATTTTTCCGCAGTTTATTGTACCTATCAGATATGTGTAGGTAGAGAAAATTAATTTTATAGGCAATATTTTTATGAACTGAATAACCAAACATTTTCACGTTATGTGTAGGTAAGATAAGATTTTTAAATAATTTCACTGCAATATTATTTAAAAAATTTATGAGAATACTATCATTCTTGAATCCGTGAGTTACAAGTCAGAACTCCTTTTTTATTTTTTATGGTTTTACGTCCGATTCTTAAGTACGATGCTGATGAAGAAGAATGTTTTTGAAGAAAATATTTGAAAATTTGTCAGACCTAACCGGGTTCAAACCCGCTATGCCAGGAGAAAAACCCAAAGGCACTGACCACTGCACAACGGATTAGCTCCTTTATTTTTAGTTAATTAATATTTGTCAGGTAAAAATAATGAACATATGTACGAATTTACATTGTTTATAATTCAAAATTACATACTTCTTTCAACATTTGTAATTCTATCAAAAGCTAACGACACCCGTTCTAAAGCAGTTCTAAAATTCAGATGTTATTTTCTTGTATTTATTACAAACATTCTGGAAAACTTACTTTGCTGTCTTGTTTTCCCTTATATAAACTACTCAAAAATAAAATTGAAATTTCTTTCGAATCATTTATTATCGTTCTAAAACATCTGTTTCCTTTTTAGAAAAGAAAATACAGTAGATACGAATTCTTATTTCTTTGAATAACGTATTTCAAAAGAAACCAATAAATAGTTCAATGTCAGAGATAAATAAAGTTTGTTTCCTTATAATTTTATATGATTAGTATAAGTTTGAAAATAGGTTAAAGAGTAAAAAGAAGCAACGCAAGCAAAAATAACTTTTCTATTCACACAGAATAGTTAAATAGTCGTTAGAAGAAACACAATGACATACATAAGGTTATTCAAGCGCATTGTTTAGGATAAGTGTAACGTTTTTTTCTTCTTTTCTTAAATGCCAGTAGTATCAAACTGCATGATGTATACTTACTACAATTTATGTAAATAAATTTCTTCCAGAAATACCATTCAATTTCCATTCAATTAATGTTCTTTGTTGTCGACCTTGTCTGTTAGTTGTATTATTTGATTCTAATAACTTTAATAGATAATCAATTTATTTTTTATGAAACTGCTAGAATAAATTATACCATAAATATAATTTCGTTTCTTGGTTCTTTCAATAGAAAAATGTTGTGACACTTTTTGCTAAAGACAATTTCGGAATCTCGGTAAAATTAATAATAAACACACTATCGTTTTAATGGTAAACAGGTATATTATTACAACTATAAGTAGAAATGATAATTATACTTAAATCTCCTACTAAACTACAGTTACTACAATTAAGATCTGCCTATTACAGACAGGTGGAGTGTCAAATTATTTGCCCTCAATCTGTTTGTTGCAGGGCTAAAATAAATAGTACTGTTTCTTATTACATGGTCAGCCAACTAAATGACAATCATGGAAGAACAGAAGAGGTGAGAAGAAGTGTAAAAGACACTAATCAGAGTTATCTCCTCCGAAAGTAATTAATTTCATTGTACAGCCAGACCCTGTGGTGAATGAAGTGAAGGTGTCATTTGCAGAATGGAAAATATGTGCTTTACAGAGGGCCCGGCATGCTGATAAGCATACTTTTCCACTCAGCGAGGAAGGCAATTGTAAACCACCTCACACCTCGTTTTACTGAGTAAAACTTCTACAGGTTCAAACCAGCCTTTCGGCTGATGACCTAAACAACAACAATCAAGGTACTATTATAAAATAAATAATAAACTAATTAAATAAATTAATGACATTAACTAAATTTAAAGAGGCCATGATGACCTTTCCAGACAGTTAGTCCTGATTTGTTTCAGCGAGTGAATTGTGTTGTTAAATACAATATTGTGTATCAAGGAGCAGTTTACGTTTTGTGAAAAAGTTCGAAACGTAACTGTGTATCGTATAATTGGTTTTAGTCGCAATTAAAACCTAATTAAATTAAGTTTAAAATAATATGTTATTAGTTAAATACTAACTTATAGGACTTCTAGATTAACAGAGATTTTTCTATATATGAATAAAAATACAAAGTCTTTCTGACGGTTTCTGGAAAGTAAAAACGTTAGGACTGAATAAAGGGTTACGACAACATTACAAAAGAGCTAATTATCTAAAAAAATACACCGAATCTTCTCAGGTGGCCGTCACAACAATAGACCTATACTATACGGAACAATTTAAAAACTATATTTTTAAACATTTCATGGAAATAACCCGACTTATCAACTATTATTATTTACATTAACACTTCTAAAAACTCAGTCCTGCTAGAGAATTCTGAAACAACACTTTTCCCTTAGATATTTTCAGAACACAGTTTTTCATAATTTTGAATACATAAGAAATTTTGCAGGTTATTTTTAGAGAAATACGGAATACTAAAGTTAATTTGAAAAAATAATAATAAGATTATTATAAAACAAAAATTGTTTTATATACGTTGGGTTCCTGCACGGTTGTAGTAACAAAATAGGATAGAGTGCAGTACTAATAAAAAATTGAGGTTCATGAACTGAAGTAGACCGAACTTCAGCTAAAATGGAGCCAAGCAGGTCTAACAAGAACAGAGGCAGAGAGATAAGGGAAACTGGTTACTGATTAGTAGGCTACCCAATATTTCAACAAAGAAGAAGAGGCGGACCAAAGACAAAATTGAGAGGCGACATGGACGTATCTTGCACGTATTTTGTAATAAAGGAAAGCGCACAGTGAATGGAAATGGAATGGGTTGGGAAACGCTTATGCCAACAGATTGGGCTTATTATAGTTTACTTAAAAAATTAAAATGTAATTCAATAGACTTGTTTAACCACAAAGTTAATTTTTTAATGTTTAAAAAAAATTATAACAAAGGGTATTTTTTTCATAATAATTAGAAGTGAGTGAAACTGATTATTATTAATAATAAAAAAAAATTTAATTAACCCTAATAGTTTAATATTGGTAATATCGAGAAACCATACTTCAAGATTTGTGTTAACAAACATGACAAGTTTTTCAATGTAGTGTTACCGACTACTCGTAATACCCATAAATCACTTTTCAGTGACTCATGAAAGGATTGATAAGCACTAGATAGAGGGGTGCTTGATAAGTAGTGCTTAGTTTTATTTTTTTGCAAGTTATAGTTTGTTTATGTTTTTTTTTATTACTACAGAAATTATTTTGTCTTTTAATGGAATTAAATCCTTCCAGAACCCCTTTTTCTAGACAGTAGTAAATCAATAAATGTTTATTGTAGTAGTAATATATAATAAGTAGACTGCCTACCATAAAACAGACTCTAATACCTTTTTTGCAGACCAGAAAAAAAGTGAAGCTACAGAAATAAATACAAAAAAGACCGGACAGTCCTTCGCTTGGATAAACTAGATAACCAATAAAAGAGACTTAACCAGAACAATTGGAAATTTGTGCCCAACAGTTATTATTAAATGTCCAATAATATTTTCATAACAATTTTAGTTTATTTTTATATTTTCAAGAACGACCAAATGTATTTAAGAACAACTCAAAATTTAAAAGGAAATAGGCCTAGCCGAGTAATACTTTAACGAACAGAACTGAATACATCACTTTCAATTGTATTAATATTTTATAAACAAGAATACCAGATATATTATTTTGAGATAGTATCGTTTCGGAACCGGTACCGAATTACGATAATAATGCGTATGCGTACGGGTGGTATATAGTTTGTAGACATGTACATCATTGTTTTGATTGTTAATTGACAATAATTTGTATTGAAAGTTAAGTTAGTTCGAGCTTTAAGTTTTGTACATTTTAGGTTCATTTAAGTATTTTAATTGTATTTTTTTAAGTAGTCAAAAAAGCTTAATAATTAATTGTAAGTTATAATCTTGTAGATAAATAATTGTTATAAGTTTGAAGAAAGTTTGTTTATTGTAAGATAATAATAAATAGATAGAAAATAATTAATAGATTCTATTATAACCAGATCCCTAAAGAATCTTGCCTTATGTTTTCCAGTATGTTTAAAATTTATGTGAATAATTTCGTTAGAGATGTACCACGGTGATTGGGTACATGTAATTTAATTTTGCGCGCTTTTTCTGTCATGAATTTTCGCTTACATAATGAATTTGTTTGTATTACATAGCAAAATTCATCTCATTTCCCTTTTCAATGTATAGGGGATGAAAAATCAGCAGTACACTTAATTTATTTAAACTAAACTTTGATTCATTGTAAAATCTTTTTATTGTTAATCAAATTTAGAAAGGCCCTATTATCTGTAGCATTATTACGGTAGGTAGTACTTTTTAAATTAAAAAAAAGTTTTAGCGAGTAGAAAATTAAAGCACTTTAAATAATATTGAAAGTAAATGTAAAGTAATTGTAAGTAAATTTTCACACTAAATAAATCAACATATTACAAATAACTTATAGTTACAGGTACAGTTAGACCGTACAGTTAAAGGCAGACAGTTACAGTTACTTAGTTAGAGTAGAGTTAGTTGTAGTAGTTGGTAGTAGTAGTATCGTAGTTAGTTAGTAAGCTATTGTTAGTGAGAAGTTAGCGAATAGTTAGAAAAAGGCCCTACAAATAGCAGACCAAGATAACTCTAGCGTTTAGGAAAACCTAACTCTAATAAATTCAGTTATGCTGTTTTTAGTAGCATCAAGACTGTAAAAATACAAATGTAAACCAGAGGAAAAATTAATTGGTATACAGCTTTTATGTTTGGTACGTCTTACTTTCAAAATGCACCAATTGAAGCTTCTTGCCTTAGCTGCTTGTGGTTACGTGTTCAGATCCTACCTCCAGAATGAGGAGGGAATCATTTACCAAATTTTTATCCGAAGTTTTTAAGTTTGAAAATGGGTATTTCACCTAAAATTGATAAACAAATGCGACATAATGTATGTGGTCACACGATAATTTTTATGAATTTTTCAAGTCCTATGACAACCAAAACAAGTATTTTAGAAAAAATAAGTTTCAATAATTAGAATTTTCAAAAAATTGAAAAATATTACATATTTCATTACATCAGGATTTTATTACTAATTTTTTTTACATTACTGACGTTGTAAAAATGTTATTTTTATTTTATACATAATCACTTATTGTCACCTTCAATATACACTCCTTCTCTATACCTACAATGCTCCATGCGAATTTTCTATTGTTTGAAACAGTGCTGGAAGTCATCTTTTGTTGCTCCTTTAGGATACGTGCCGCTCAAAAATGTTTGAAATGAAGCTCGCAAAAATGTTTGTACTGACACGTTGTACGCGAATGAAAATGACCCAAATTTTTTGAAAACGATAACATGTGATGAAACGTGGTTCTTTACTAATTATTTGGAAACGAAGCGCCAATTCATGCACTGGAAGAGCCGAACTTCACCAAGAGCAAAAAGCTCGAATGAGGAAGTCAAAATTTAAAGAAATGACGATTGATTTTTTTTTATATCCATGGGACAGTGTACCTTCACTGGGTTCCTGAAGGCCAAACAATTAATCAATATTACTACCTTGAGGTCATTTATAAACTACGTCAAAGAGTAAGGAAAAAACGCCCCGAAATGTGGAAGGACAAATCATGTGTTCTCTACCAAGACTAAGCGCCAGCTCATTTCGCGTTATCTGTCAAGAGGTTCCTAGCCAAGTAGGATACAGCATCTCAGTGTTAGAACATCCACCTTATTCACCAGATCTTCCACCGTGTGACTTCTACCTGTTCCCTAAGGTGAAATCTGCATTAAAAGGGACACGATTTGAGTCTGTAAAGAGAAGGCGGCACGTGTCCTGAAGGAGCTTACAGAAAATTACTTCCAGCACTGTTTCCAACAATGGAAAATTCGCATGGGGCGTTGTAGGGATAGAGAAGGAGTGTACATTGACGGTGACAATAAGTGATTATGTATAAAATTAAAATTAATTTTTTTACGTCAGTCTTGTTATTAATGTAAAAGAAGAAACGTTTAATGATTATATTCAGAACCTAAGTCCCACGGCTGATACAGATTACTCCCTGTGGAAGGCGACTAAAAGATTTAAACAGCCTTGCCGACCTATTCCACCGTTAAAGATGGAGAACAATGACTGGGCTAGAAGTGATGGTGACAAGGCGCTTCTATTTGCAGACCATTTGGAGCAGCGTTTTCAGCCCCATGATGTACAATGTGACCCGGCACAGGAAGCAGAAATTTTAAGGTCGGTAGTAATGGATCTGCAGCAGCAACAGCACCGTTTGGAACGGGTTTCACTTCGTGATGTTAAGCGTGCGATTTCTGAATTGCATCCTCAGAAAGCTCCAGGGTACGATCTCATTACAGGGAGGATGTTGCAGGAATTACCGAGAAAAGCCCTGGTAATGCTTACTATGATAATTAATGCTGTGTTCCGCTTAGGATATTTTCCTAGCCAGTGGAAAGTAGCAAAGATTATTATGATATTGAAGCCAGGTAAATCGGAAAATGAGGTCTCCTCGTATCGTCCTATTAGTCTACTCCCGGTGATGTCAAAGGTTTTTGAAAGAATATGTCTAAAGCGGTTGAAACTAGTTATAGAAGATCGTCATCTTATTCCGGATCATCAGTTTGGATTTCGGCAGCAGCATAGTACAATAGAGCAAGTGCATCGATTGACAAGCGTAATCCGTGGATGTTTAGAGGAAAAGAAGTACTGTTCGGCTGTGCTGTTAGACGTTGTTCAAGCATTTGATAGAGTCTGGCATCCTGGTCTACTCCATAAATTAAAAGCTGTGTTTCCGGAGAATCTGTACAGTGTTCTGGTTTCGTATCTTGATAAACGGTTATTTCAAGTCCGGGTTGGAAATTACTTAACGGGTTTGAAAGAGATCAAGGCTGGTGTTCCGCAAGGAAGCGTTCTGGGACCAATTTTATATGTTCTGTTCACAGCTGATTTGCCTGTTCTTGAAAATGTAACCATTGCCACCTTTGCTGACGATACAGCAATAATGTCATGTGATGCAGACCCAACTATTGCGTCACGCAGAGTGCAGATGTATCTAAGTGAGCTGGAAGTCTGGCTGACAAAGTGGAAGATCAAGGTGAACGAGGGCAAATCTACGCATGTAACGTTTACTACCAGAAGGGCAACTTGTCCTCCTGTCTAACTGAATGGCAAGAATATTCCACAGGCAAAAGATGTAAAGTATTTAGGAATGTACTTAGATAGAGGTCTGACTTGGCGCAAACACAATCAGATGAAAAGGAAACAGCTGGATTTAACATTTAGGAAGATGTATTGGTTCGTTGGTAGGCGTTCTCAGCTTTCGATTGACAACAAACTACTTTTGTACAAATCCATGCTGAAGCCGATTTGGACCTACGGAATTCAGTTATGGGGGACAGCATCAACTTCAAACATCGAAATTCTGCAAAGGTTTCAATCAAAAATTCTACGGACCATACTGAATGCACCGTGGTATATATTACCAATGCCGATATACATCGTGATATGGATGTGCAGACGGTACGAGAAGAAATACGAAGTTTCAGTTGTAAATACATCGAACGTCTAAACAACCACGTAAATCACTTAGCATTGAATCTCTTAGACAACAGTAATGATGTCAATAGGCTAAAACGTGCTACAGTACTGGATCTCCCAGGGCGATTCTGATAGTGTGATTTTAAAGTTGTAAATAATAATATAATGTTAGTGTTTTGTAGATGACTGTCGTGTTTGAGTGTGAATGTTGTAAATTACTGAATGAACGTTTCGAATTATTTTCGGAAAAGTTAGGTGTACATATATTCGGAATCATGTGCTTATTATTAATTTATTACTTCTTATTTGTTTTTCGTTTTAAAGGAAGTTTTGGTTATTTTTTATTTTATATTTATTTATTTTTTTTTGTTTATTTATTTAAAAATCACTATAAAATTTTGATTGTAAATATTAATTAAGAACAGTATGAAATGTTTTCATGTTATAATTTGTTAATTACACCAGTGGGTTGTAATTTTTTCATGAGTTGTGTCTAATTGATAAGTTGCATTTATTGTTATTTATAACAGATTATGCATTAAATAAAAAGTTATATGAAAAAAAAAGTCTTGTTATTTAATCGCCACACCTCATATATACGTAATAGGGTCTTATTCTGTCTTTATATTGTTTATGCAGTATATCCATTATTTTCTAGAATGATTCATTAATGTTCAGAATATTCGCTATAAATACATACAATTATAGAATATGAAGTGACTCTGCATCCTTTAATACAATAGCCATTTATTACAGTCACCTTCCTAATTAATTTTCCCTTGCTTTGCTTAGCCCTTGAGATAAAATGAATATATATGTTTAAGAGAAATCAATGCAGAGATGAATGCTCTGTCATTATTTAGACAAGCAGTAAGACAGCTCTAAACACGGAATCAAATTAATTAACTCGTAAATAATGTCCAGTGAATAATTGATAACTTTATTATAGTATAACTAAATTAATTTATTCTAAATCTCTAAGGAAATAATTGTCACTCAGGGAACCGAAAGGATAACAAAATTGTATCAAAATTCACTTTGCTCTTGTAGATCGTCAGTTACTGAGGGACAGATTCGGACGATGCGAATGAACCTCTCTGTCCATCCTACAACGGCAAAAGCAATAGAGAACTGTTAGTCTGGGATGAGTTGTTTTAGGTATACGGGGTCCACAAGATGAGGGAGAATATTCATGCAGAAGCAACGGTCCCAGTTTGCACTATTGAATATTCACACCTGGCAAAGCCATGCATGCACTCCAAAACAAGTCCCACTCGCATCCGGCTAACCGCTTTCTACTTTGAAAGTTATAAAAATAGCCTGTAGCGTAAAAAAGTGTATGAAGTTACGTTTCATTTTTAACATCGTTACACTTTGTGTTCATTTTCGTGCGTAAAGTTGACTGAGCAATCGCCTACGTTGAATTCACATTCATCACAGTGGTATTAGCTGTACATCTCAGCAACAAGGTTCAGATTAACAATAGCTTTTGAAGCTTAATAATAAACGAATTGAAACAAAGCTAATTAAACTAACACAATACTGCCTTACTCACTCTACGTTTTGCTTTCTAGCGTAGTCAGTTCATTTCTCGACGTTACATATAATTACTTCAAATGTTTGATTCATAATGCGTATCTCATTGTTACATGTCTTACCTAAAACCTCATTTACAACTGGAATTGATACTTGAATACAATTATCAAACTTATGTTTGTTAAAATAAAGATCTTTATCACACGATTTTTGTCTTTTGAGCTTGAAAGCAAACCTCATATTTAGATATAATAAAAAAAGTCAGTAAATAAAATAAACTTTATTTTATTCTTTTCGCTTCATTACAAGTATTTTTAACTTAAATAAATGTTTTTTTTACAATAACGAATCGAATTTTTGTGAAAATATTAGTATTCTTGAAAATAATTCTTAAACTAACAGCAACGTACTACCGAACATCAAAATAGTACAACGAAATCTTTTGTTTCCAATAAAAAAAAATATATATATATACGAATAATATTATATATATATATTATATTATATATATTATATATATACTTTATACTCGTATAAAGTATATGCAACATGTTTTGCCAACATTAGGCTATTTCGGTCACAAGCTGATCACATTAAACATGATTAAAATATGGTAACATTATAATATCAACATTATGTTTACTAACCAGTTTTTTAATTAAAGTGCAACACTCAAGGAAACTCAGCTTGAAGGTTTCGACAAATTTACATCTCTTTTTAATACAGAAGTAAGAAGTTACTCCGCAATAATTAAGGAACTAATTAAATTGAACAAAACATTGAAATCAATTTTTTGCATTGGTCATCAAAACTTTAGTAATATTGAATAATCTAAGTATATTATATCATTTATGTATACTATGCAATGACCTAACCGCACCATGAGCTAAACTGGCATTTTGGGTTGTGATGAGATTCTTAATTTGCATACTGCGACATGTATTGCCCATTACAGTTAATGATGTGGGCGCGATCATTTTAAACTGTCGTAGCTATTAACATGCTAATTTAATCTATTTTCAATATACAATCGCATTACTAGCTTCTTGAATAAATTATTTTCGTTCAATAAATTGAGACTCCAAAACAACAATTTGAAAATTTTATTACATGGACACAATGAATACTTATATTTATTCATCTTTTAATGTATAATATTTTACAAGATGATAGAATTAATTAATATAAACATTAACTTGCAAGAGAATTTGAAAGATTTCGCTTATACTTTTATGTGGTAGTTTAAAAGAAACCCCTTGAGACCTGTATCTTCTTTATTTTGTTTTCTAAAAGGAAAGAAAACTACCGTATATAAAAGAAGTTACCGTACCATACGTCTTTGTCACAGCAAACTGTCAGTTGGCCACCTTCCCAACTTTGTTGTGGCTAAACGCGATGAGACTAAGTCCTTCATTATGAAAAATAAAAGCGCTACTTGCTGACATTTATGCTGTTATTTATGCATTACTACGTTGTGAGAAATCTGCAAAAACTTATAGCATTAAAACAAAAATAAGTTATGTACATATTTCATTTCTATTATTTTGAAACATTGCTAGTAATCTCTGACCGATTCATTTTGCACAGTTAGTTTTTCTGAGCATTTAGAGAATAATACGATAGAAAAATTATTATTTTGCGGTTGATTTTATGCCAATACGATGGTAAAAGTAATCGGCCGACTAATTTTTTCTCCGGATGAAGAACATGTTGTCTCTTATTAAACAACTTGGACTAATGCTATTACTGAATGTACTCACGAAGTTTTAAAACCACTGAACGAAGTATAAATACTATTTATTTTGTTTGTTTCAATAGAAATTATATTTCAACTCTCTTCATATAGAAGTTCTCATTACTTCTATAAATAACAGACGTACTGAATATTTTACAATACAGAGTAATTTTAAAATTTTGGAGCATACCAATTCTAATTATTATCTATGGAAATTTTCTCCTTTATTAATATCGATTACCAAAAAATAATTGAGATTTATTAATGAAAACAGCATCGTTTTTCAACATTTTTATCTCGTTTTACATTAAAGTCATATTTTTTTTTATTAAGACATCGGTAAATTGGATCTTGGACTACACGTAAAACTTTATTTTGTTCTCCAGGCTAGCCCAGTCAGCTGATAATAAGCCGCTTTGAATTGTTAAGTAACATTATTTTCGTTTGCTAATTTGTATGGTGATCCCCTGAATAACCACAAAAGAGAAAAAACCACCGTGTGGTTCAGTTCATATTAAAGATAATCCACACTTAGATTTCAGCACAATGAATTAACAAATTTTGTCGGTTTTTAGTAAAATAAACCAAGTTCAGACAAAAAATAAAAGCTACAAATTTTTACGCTAAAATCCTTTTTCATTACCGAACTATTTATAAAATGAAAGAAACTGTGCAAATTTTTTTTTGTGTAACTCCGTGATGATTTCCCTGTTTTATTAGAAATGCATAAACTGTGAATCTATGTTTTCTATATTAATTTGGTAAAAATTTACAAATAAGGAATTTCGATTTGATAAAATTTATTGACTTCTAATACCATTCAAAACAAGATGAACATAATAAAATAATAACATAAACAGAAATACCATTCCGTTTACCTAAAGGGTAAATTTAAATCAAGTGGCAGGCATACACTCACTTGAACATCACTCGACCGGTTAGTATAATCATTGTATCTGTCTCTGAAATTATACATGTCTCGGCCTCTATTTCCTCCGTTTTCCTTCGTTGTTGTTGGTTGTCTGATGGTAATTTTGCACAATATATTTCCATAAATGGAACAACCTGATGACACATTATCACCTGATCAATAATATGCTAGTATTAGTAAAACAAAAAACAAAACCAAAATAAATATTTTATTTTAATTTTCGTTGATATTTGTCTGATAATCGCTTCCAAATAAAACGTCAGCTGTTTAGTTCTTTTAATAATCTATATTATCGGGGTCACACCATATTAAATGAAATTACTGTAACTTTGCTTCATAGGATGCATTTATTTAATTTTGTTCTCAAAAATATTAGATACGCTGTGCTCATAATAAAATACTACCTTAAGCCAATGTAAGTGCGGTCAAACCAAGTGTGTGGTTTTATTGAATAAGTTAAGAAAATCTTTCATTTTAAGACAAAACTTAAGTCTTCTTTTGATAGTCCGCAATTCTGAGAATTTTGAAATTTAAATTTTACATTTGGAATAGTACAAAAAAGTGCACATGAACAAAATAGTTGAAGAAACAATGAGTAGAATTACTACATTTCTTGATACAGAAAGGTTAAAACAATTGTTCACAGACACAGTTTTGCTTTCAGAAACAAGGGATTGAAATAGCATTTAGTACGTATTTATAATCAAATTCGTAAGAAAATATATCTAAGAAAAGCATGATTGGATGTAAACTTTTTAGATTAAACACATGAATATTATAAAGTTTTAAGGATAATTTTTTTATTAAGAAAATTACACATTATTTAAAAATATGGCCTATACAATAAGTTTATCTAAAGCACTGAACTAAAACGTTTATTATAATATCATTGCTCCAACTATAAACTGAGTATAAAGAGGCAGAAAACCCAACAATTAACCTAAAGCTATATTTGTTTTCTTTCAGGGGAAGGATAATGAAATGGTTTTTGTGAGACCCAGAAAAAACTACCTCAAAAATTCAAAGAAATTGTTATTTGGGTAGAGAAGTAAACATCTCTGAAGTTTTGGATTCCCTTTACAGACAACCGACTAAAACACCACCCCGAGCATCCGTTTTGAAAGTCAGGAAGTAAAGAAAAAGTCACCAGAAGCCTAAATGTGTTTAAGTTGTAATTATGTATTTTAATAGTACACCAAGTAAACCTAAAATATCTTCATAAAAACTCAGATTTTATTCCCGTATTATTTGAAGAAGTTAAAAAAAATTGCAAATAACTGAATAGTTCGTGAGAGGAATGATTATAATGATAATAACGGCTAAGTGACAATGAATAATAAATATCAATAATTTTGAAACTATTCCTGACCATTAAGCTACTTTTTAGTTGTATTAGTTTAATGGCAGCACTTCTCAAACACGTCTAGCTCATTAGACAATCTGGTAGCTCTATATTTTACCTATAATCATATTTACAGTCTTACAATTAACATGCTCAAATGCTTTGCATACATTTTAGTAACATTAGTAAAGAACAAAAATAACATATTATAGGATAAAGTGCATGTATATATTTTTGTATATTTTACCGTAACCAAAAAATTTGAAGACTTTAAACATTTTGAACGTAATTTTAAGAATAATGTTTTACTTAACCGCCTATATAATCATTTAAATAGCTTGACCGTGAAATAAAGGCTTTACGTCATTGTAACGAACGCAGAAAACTTATTTCTTGGTTCTGACCCAGCAATCTGTACGAATTCTTTGTATACTATTTAATATTTGGCTGCCCCGTTGGTGTAGTGGCAAGTGCAACTGGCTTCTTTGCTAAGAGTCCTGGTTACGCTTCCCGATCAGGTTTTTTCACTTTTCATTTACACACTACCTACACACTAGATGAGTTTTATGTAGGCATCACCTCACAATAAAAAATATTGGGAGAACTTGGTAGAATAAATAATGTCAAAAATTTATTCAAATGATTATCTACTTGAGCTCTAATAATCAACGACGTCAATAATATTGTACTACAATATAATATTAAAAATATCCTGGGTATTTTATTATTTTACGTCTGACTTTTTTGCAATTACTGCTAATGCAGACGAGAAGTGTGACAAATGAAAATGAGTGATGAAAACCTGACCGGGAAATCTCTTAGTGATACACAAAATTTTAACAATATTAACGCATAATAAAGCCACGTAATTAACTAATAGACGACTGAGAAGTCGGACATCATAACAGTTATCTCACATAGGTAAGAAAAATTTCTTTGTACAAATCTACCAACCATTAGAACATTGACTAAAAAAACAAGTACTTTCTGATTTGTTTAAAAAAATTACTATTGTAGCCTTTCGGTCAGTCCAGTTAGTCAGCTGGAAAAAAGTTGCTTTAAATTTTTAAGCAACACTTGTTTGGCCAGCGACTTTGTATGGTCACCAGCTGACACCCATTCCTAAATAAACTCCACTTGGGGTTCATGTTCAAATCTCATGCTGAGTCAAAAATACAGCAGAAAGCAGTGATCAAATTGGGTGGTTGTTAATAAAGTACAGTTCCCGATAACAAATAAAAGCTAAAAAACCAACTATTGTATACCACTGCGAAAATCTATCTGTAAATTATTTATCAGATAGGGCCTATGTCAAGTAATGCCTTCAAACTACTTTAATGAATTAGTACAATTTAACTGAAATTTAAGCTGAGCATTTGAATTGCCTTTGATGCTAATCCATACTCACTTGTCATCATTTCGTTATTGGTTCAGTATTCATACAGTTTTATAAATTAAAATTTAATACCCTACAACTGCGTTGATGGTTGTCCAAGCCGTCAAGTACAGCCGTCAATACAGCTGTCTAAATTTCAAACATTAATTGAGTTTTATTTTCTCAATATAGTTTAAATAAGTTATTGTTATTTAATTTACAAGACTGGACTGTCAAAGCTACATATTCCTACATATAAAATACAAAAACAAATTGAAATAACTTTTCCAGCCATGTTACATACACCAAATTAGTGGCATTTGGGTATTTTGAGCAAATTTAGGTTTAATATCTATAAAATATTGATTTTCCTTACAATATCATCTTTACGAAACAAAATAAAATTTTGACACTTACTGGTATATAAATCAAAAATTAAAAAATAAAATTATTTATGCTTTACTAACCACAATATAAATTTTTGTAATTATTTCTAAATTTTGATTAAAGTTTTAAAATTAAAAATATGCAGTCACGCCATTTTTGAAAATTTAATTAAACATTTTTAATATACCTAATTATATTTCACTGAAAAGAATATGATCGGGTAATGAAATCATTATGACTTTCTGTCATGCAACAATAGTGAAATATGTCAAACAATGATAAAATGAATCGCCCTCTTTTCAAAGTTAACGAAAATTGAAAATATATTATTATAATTAAACGCTTACTCGAAAATAATTGTTATCCAGGCCCGGGTTTGATTTATTGGTCAGATCTAGCATTTTTCAATGGTCAATTTTATTTAGCGTCACCATTTACGGTTTGCATTCGCCTTAATGTGTAAAACAGTCGGACGTAACGAAGTAAAACCAACCAGAATTTTCATTCGTGTATTTTTTGATAATTGAAGTTGTTTTAATAACCACACATTTTTGTTTACTTGTGGGCAGTAATCTAGTTTAGTTGTGATTCAGGGGAATTTGTTTAAATTCATGTTTTCACAAAATCTGCAATAAAAATTATCAGACAAGTTCAAAAAACTTATTGAAAATAACAAAATTTGGTGTATGTTTTAGAAGTGTTAAAAAATCTGCATAAATATGGGTTTTGAAAGAATATTTTGATGGAAATGATTATATATTACCACAATATTAAAAAAGTTTAAGAATCATTTGGGTCTGAGAAGTGACAATTTCAGAACACTGTCTCTACTTCAGATGACGCAGTATCGTCGTTTTAAACTATTTACTCGGTTAAAACCTCAACGAAATCGACCCCTTAGAATTACAAGATTTAAAAATTAACATTTTCATAATTCCTGGTTTTTTTACTGCAGCTTAGTCAATATAACTTATTGTATAATAAAAAGTTAAAGTATTGTAACATAGTTCGTGATTAGTCTATAAATAGCTAATATAATAGGTTGTTTATTTTTTTATAGGTTGCCTTGATTTCTTAGAAATAGTATTTTGTGTGGGATGTAGTGTGTTGAACATGAATAGTGAACTGCAATCATGAACGAGATGTTTTGAAATGGAATTCCAGGGAATCGAATACAGTAGGCGCAGAAATGTTTGTTTTTATTTTGATTCTTTTTACGATGTGCCATTAAAATAGAGAAAGTGTTTGAAAAGTCACGATCTGTCAGACTGCAGGTATAAAACCGTTAGCGCCTTTGTAGTCACCAGTCAACAGTTGAACTTGTAAATGAAAAGTGCCATCTGGCCGTTCGAAATAGTGTTGGTACGAGACTGGATCTAAGTAACGTTAATTGTGCTTACGGGTGGAAGCAAGTTTTTTTGGACAGGTAATCGTTTTGGTTCTTAAGAACAGCAATCTATTGTTAGCCAAATTGGTTTAAGCTAATATTTTGTAAATGATTTATTTTAAGTAACCTGTTTAATTTATGTAATCTCGTTAGTTATTGTAATCTATCTAATTTACTTATTTACACAATTTTTTTTATTTAATTGCTGTAAGTGTAGCCTATTTACTAGTAGGCTAAATTTAATCATAAATTGTTATTATTAATTTTGTCAATAAATACTCGTAGTTAATTTGTAACAAGTTGTTATAA
Source organism: Catonia carolina (assembly GCA_035578175.1). Classification (NCBI taxonomy): domain Eukaryota; kingdom Metazoa; phylum Arthropoda; class Insecta; order Hemiptera; family Achilidae; genus Catonia; species Catonia carolina. The sequence goes on from JAQMRL010000001.1 coordinate 49,457,620, forward strand.
GTTTGTTTATTGTTTATTAAACGCAGATCCCGAACAAATCTAGGTTTAGGTACAGTATGTATAATAATTGCATTATATACATCACGATAAATAGAGGTATCTTCTATTTACCGTGATATGCATTAAGTTATGAACTGCCTGAGCTGCAGAACCAAAACGATAAAATTGTCTTAACAAAAATTATGAAAAAGTTAGTCGGAACCTTTTCATTCTAAGAAGTTGGAATATGGATTCTTAATCAAATTTTGCTTAACCGTTAATATACTACAATAAATTAATCATTTTCAGGCAAGTTTAAATATATAAACTTTTCAAGAAAAGTTCTAATATAAGTAAAAATTTGTTATTAAATTTAAAGGGAAAATGAGTAACACCAATTAACGGTACAATTAGTTCGTGCAGTTAATTTACTATTTTACGGGAACAGTAAATCAGTATATAATAGTATCACAATAGTAGTGAATGAAAATTATGTAAATTTAAAACAAATTCCACAACAAAATAGGCCTATACGTTGACATTGCAAATACAAAACATAACCTGTTGATTCAGCACTCAGATATGATGTTCACAGCTGAACTCGATTGGGTGAAATTTTTAACGTTGATATTACATTCTTTTATTTGAAATTCAGTGTAAAATATAAACATAAAAATGATAGCAAACCATTTTCACAACGGTATGCCCATATGATATATGAACAAGACATGTCAGTCATTTCAGTTAGATTAATGTACTTTTAATAACAGTTAATAAATTAATAACCTTTAACCTTTATTGAATGGAGCGTAGAGATCAATTTAATGTGTTTAAAATATTGCGTTGAAATGTAAAGTATCTCCTGTTGTTTCTGTTTCATTTCGAACGTTACCCTAGCAGTATTCATAAATACATAAATTTTATTTATAACTATACGTCTTGTTCAAAAGTTGATGTTAAAGTAACCGCTGTGGTCACTAATTGTTACTCTATTTTGAATCGTCATATGAATAAGTACTATATAACAGATTTGATTGGACTTAACCAAGTCATAAACACGCTGAAAAATGGAAGATGGGCAAGAGTCGATGAAAATAAAGTTGAAGTTTTTGCTCAAACTTTTGTATCTATCTTCAAACTATACCTGCTCAGTAATATTGATGAATGTGTTCACGATTTTCTATGCACACCTTTACTGATAAGCCTCTCAGTAACAAACATGAGAAAGGCAGAAGTTTTGATAGCCATTAGGGATTTAAATAAAAAGAAAACTCCGGGATTCGATCTGATTATGGCACAAATTTTACATAATTTTCCAAGGAAAGTAATTATATTTTTAAACTAACTATTTAATGGTATGCCTAGAGCCCAACATTATCCGCCATTGTAGAAGGTATCACAAGTGATATTAGTATTAAAACCTGGTAAGCCGAAACATATTGTTTCATCATACGGACCGGTTAGTTTATAACTAAGTTTTCTACATTATTCGGAAGATTATTATTAAACAGTTTATAACCTGTTATTCAAAACTTAAACAAAATGCTGAACCATCAGTCTGGATTTATAGATGACAACATTTCTGTAGAACAGGACCACAGATTTCTTTAGACGATTTCGCTTTGTTTTGAAGAAAAGAAATTTTGTTCGGCCTTTTTTCTAAAGATTCAGCAAGGTGTGGCATTCAGGTTCATTAGATACAATATACAAATTTCACCCAATAACTTTTGTTTATGCTCTCTTCTTATATAACCGGTCGAATTTTTCCAAGTCAAATATCAAGGAGACTCTTCATTTCAAGAAATTTACTGAGGCGTTCCTCAAGGATCACTGTTGGGACCGCTTCTCTATTCTCTGTCTACTGCAGATTTACCCACTTTATAATTGTTACAACAGCAAAATTTGGGAACGATAAAGTCTGAATTGCAGTGATATTTTAAAGATAGCATCAGAAGTTTCGAGATTTTAAACATTTAGGAAGCAGGATTTTCTATGAGAAAGATGACGGGAGTGAAAAACTGGAAAAATTCAGAGCTGTTTGTGGTTCTATTCGCAGGACAATAGGAAAGAAAACTAGACGGGATCCCAAATGAAATTTTATAGAGCAATGGTTGTACCACCCATAACATATAGGAATGAAACATGGATGTCATTAGAGACAAATGAATCACGTATCCAGGCTGCTGAAATAAGATTTTTGTGAGGAGTCAAAGGTTGCACCCGGTCAGATAGAATACGTAACAAAGCTATACGTGCTGAATTAAATGTTCAGTCACTGTGGGAAACGTTAGGAACATATAAGAGAAACTGGTCCAATTATTTACTTCACATGCCAGCACACAGACTTCCTCCGTGAGCATGGAAATATAAACCTAGAGGGAAGCAAGGCTTGGGAAGACCTAAACTGGCATGGATGCCGGAATATGTCATTGAGCCTAATCCTTGACAGATGAGGATGATGATGATGATGAGCATCGGCGGTCTTACAAGACGGTATTGATAAATGACAGAATTGGTTTAGGAATTAGTAAATAAGGGTCAAGGAAAGTCGAACCATGTAACGTTTACACTAAAACATGGCGAGTATCCGGATGTAAAATTAATTGATACAGTGATTCCAAAAACTAATTTTCAGGTACCTTAGATTTCATTTATAAAAAAGTTTGACTTGAAAGAAGCACATCGTAACAAAAACGGATAGATTGAACCGAAAGTTTGGGAAAATGTATTAATTTTTAGGAAGAAATTTAAGTTTAAAGCTTGACCATAAACTTCTTGTCAACAACAAGATTTTTAAGGCAATTAGAATGTACGTTAAATAGCTTTGAAGGTACGGCTAGAGAAAATAATGTTGGAATCATAGAGAGGTTTCAGACCAAAATTATTAGAAGTATAGTATGCGGCATGGTTTGCAAATATTAGTAAAATACAAGAATATGTTCCCCAAGTTAAGAATGAAATTCATAGATTAAATGCAGTATATCAACGTCTAAATTACCATCAAAACGTAATTGCAATTAATATAGGGTGATTCAAAAAGAGCGCCGGTTTTGATATATCAAATTAAGAGATTTATTTTATGGAAAAACTGAAAATAAATACATCAACAAGTTCATCTTACCTTCCGATTTCATGTATGAAAAATGATGTCATGCATGTGTCCTCCTCTACTGCGCTGGCACGCATCAACTCTGTCCAAGAAATTGGATATTACTGCACGACAAGTTTCGACTTCCATTTGCCCGATAACCCGTCGAATTTCCTCCTTCAAGTCATTGATGTTTCGGGGTTTATTGGCATACACCAATGACTTCAGATGACCCCAAAGATGAAAGTCACAAGGCGTCAAGTCACACGACCTTGGTGGCCATTGATGGTCGGAATTACGAGAAATGATGCGATCCTGGAACCGTTCACGGAGCAACAACATTGTTTCTCGTGCAGCGTGACAGGTGGCACCATCCTGCTGAAACCAAAACTCGTCAATGTCCATTCCATCCAAATGACGCCACAAAAATCCCTAATCATCGTACGGTATCGGTCTCCATTTACTGTCACGGCTTGTCCTTCTTGATTTTCAAAAAAGTAAGGGCTGATGACACCGCCCGACCAAAAGCCGCACCAAACTGTCACTCGCTGTGCATACATTTCCCTTTCATTAACCACGCGAGGGTTTTCTAAACCCCACATACGGCAGTTCTGTTTATTAACAAAACCGTTTAAGTGGAAGTGCGCCTCATCACTGAAAATTATTTTGTTTGCGAAGGTGTCATCATCCTGCCGTTTTCTCAATACCCAGTCAACAAACTGTCGTCTCTTCTGGTGGTCTGCTACTTTCAAATGTTGCGTCAACTGAATTTTATACGGGTGATATTGGAGATCGTACCGAAGAATTCTCCGTACAGAAGAACATCGTAAACCCAATTGTTGAGAACGGCGACGTATTGATTTTGCTGGGCTAACAGCCACACTCTCACGAACCAACGCAACGTTCTGCTCAGTTCGGCCAGAACGATGACGTCCAGAACTTTTAAGGTCGACTGTTGAACCCATCTCAAAAAACTTTTTCATGAGCCTGCGAACTGTTGATTCATTCGGTGCTTCATTACGTCCTAGAGTACCGCGAAGTCGCCTGACAGTAGCCGCATAACTCTCTCCACTCTGGTAAAATGTTTTGACGATTAACACTCGTTGTGCAATAGTAAATTTCTCCATGGTTAGACACAGACTGCGAGAGTACTACACTGCGAACAAGAGAAACTACAACTGAATCGTCAATCGGAATGTTCTCCGAAATAGAAATGAGGTCTAACAATGTTGCCAACCGATAAACAAAAATTTACCAGCCGTTTAAAAACCGGCGCTCTTTTTGAATCACCCGTTATAATATTAGTCAGTCAAGAGATTAGACGATAATAAAAAATCATGTTTTGCAGTTTTCAATTATTTTTCTATTTGAAGTTTTCTAATTTATTATTTCTGTTTTTATCACATCTTATTCTACCAGATGTGCACTTACTTTTTTGATATTTGAATTTCTTTTTGGTCTTTATTTTGTTTTGTATTTTCTTACGGTAAATAATGTCTTAATAGTACTGTTTATTATACTATATTTGTTTTAATGTTACTGTTTATTAATTCTCTTTTGTATGCTTTGTCATATTTGTTTTAATTAGTGTTTTTTTAACATGTTATTATACTGTATAAAAAAATCATTGATTAACTTCAAATCAAGGATCGCTATGGCGGAACCATTACTGGATGGTGCCCCTGTGGGCTCTCTTATAGCCATTACTTCCAAACTACTCATAGTATTTATAATGATTGTAAGTAATTTATATTTATTTTATAAAAGTAAGTTTTATACTCGCGCACAAAACTATGTATGTACGTTTATGTATTTTTTCTTTTCAATTATAATTAATATAAAATTATGTATAATTATAATCATACATACAGATGTAAAAGTCCTCACTCACTGAAACTTTCTGGTCACGTAGAAAGAGAAAATTCAGTAAATTTATTCTTTAGAAGTTGAATAGAAAACTAAACTATTTGAGTTTTAATTTTAACCACTGCGCGTAACATTTAGTTAGTAAGAGCAATATCACCAAAGGGAAACATACAATAGACTCCGGTTGTAAGATCATCGGTTATAAAGTAACTTCAGCTATTTAGTAAAAAACAGTTCGGTCTCCCGAGTTCTCATAAAACAGTATGATAAATAATTTAAGTCATAATGTAACCTACCTTCGGTTATAAAATACCTAACTCTTTTTTTACTTATAAGTTTTATTCATACAAAGTTCACTGATTTTTTTCTCAATTTTCATGAAATTTATTTTAGAATTTTCATCGAAAAAGAAATTAGTAATAACAATGCTTCATACATATAAAAAAATTATCATTTAATGCCTAATCATTGAAGTAACTTACAATAATTAAATACAGTATTTTACAATGAATTTAACTTTTCGATAACCTATCGTCGATCTACAATACTATTTATCGGTAACATTTTTCATTTTTTTCTCATCAACTATGTTGAAAATAGTGTTTTATCATATACAGTTGTGCAATACAGTATAACATTTATTTTAAAAGTTGCTAGTACTGTATTTAATTTGCGTTTGTGTTGTGTTAAATAGTTAAAAGGTACTGTTCAGTAAAAGTGTTAAGCATTGAGTTTGTAAACATTTCAGGCGTAAAAAGAGGAAGTTTATCGATAAAGTGAAGTTAAGCGTCATTAAATCTTTGGAGAGTGGAGACAAGAAAAATAAAATAGGAGAATAATACACAAATTAGTAACAAGTTTAAAATATTAAATACATATTACTTGATTTTAAAATGTGATTTTCTAATGTACAGTTTGTGATGTAGGGGACTAATAATGTGCAATTAAAAAAATTAAGAGGTACTCGGGGAAAGAAAAACAATTTATTAATTTATCAGCAGATATTTCAAGTAAAAGTTTCGTAAATAGGCTATTACTTAAGTTTGCTTGGTTTATAATTTCAACAAGGAGAAGAACATACAAAACTTACTGGTAAATGATACTCAAGGAAAATTTCACTATTATTTTCTTTAGCGAACTCTGAGAGTTCATAAGAAAATTTTCCAGCGTATCGTAATTAACACTTAGAAAAGACACAAGACACGTCTAAGATATCAGATCAGTTCAATGGAGTTTAAAACTGTGTTCAGTAGTTTATCAAAAATTAACAAAAATCATTATAACTTCGGTAATATTAAAATTACTTACGAGCTGATATTTTAATAACTTCAGACGCAAATAACAAGCAGATATATTAGGTAATATTTTTATTTAGACGTTTTAACAAATTTTGGTACAGCATTTATGGTTGTTTATAAAGCTATAGTACACAGTGGGTCATTAAAAATTCAACAACAATCTCCCATTTGCTTATTTCATAGCTGAAAATAATAAAATATATCGATGGTAAACATAGGTCTGGAAACGCTCCATCACTGACTCACTGCTGGCATAAATATTTTTCCCAGAATTCAGTTAACCCGCTAAAATAAGACCATACTGAAAATTTTAAAGCTTCAATTAAGAAGCAAATTTGATGGCATCTTATGGTTGTTAACTTGAAAATTTAAATAATGTAAGTCTCAGAAATATATCTTTTATAGTTTTAAAGATATCTGACATAAAACAGAAAAGTTAGCTATCAAAAAAGTTTTTAACTTTTAACGTAAAAGAACTATGTTAGATACATTGCTATGCTATTGTTCTTTTTTAATTATGCAGATAGAGAAGTTTTTTTTTTCATATAACTTTTTATTTAATGCATAATCTGTTATAAATAACAATAAATGCAACTTATCAATTAGACGCAACTCATGAAAAAATTACAACCCACTGGTGTAATTAACAAATTATAACATGAAAATATTTCATACTGTTCTTAATTAATATTTACAATCAAAATTTTATAGTGATTTTTAAATAAATAAACAAAAAAAAAATAAAATAAAAAATAACCAAAACTTCCTTTAAAACGAAAAATAAATAAGAAGTAATAAATAATAAGCACATGATTCCGAATATATGTACACCTAACTTTTCCGAAAATAATTCGAAACGTTCATTCAGTAATTTACAACATTCACAGTCAAACACGTCAGTCATCTACAAAACACTAACATTATATTATTTACAACTTTAAAATCACACTATCAGAATCGCCCTGGGAGATCCAGTACTGTAGCACGTTTTAGCCTATTGACATCATTACTGTTGTCTAAGAGATTCAGTGCTAAGTGATTTACGTGGTTGTTTAGACGTTCGATGTATTTACAACTGAAACTTCGTATTTCTTCTCGTACCGTCTGCACATCCATATCACGATGTATATCGGCATTGGTAATATACCACGGTGCATTCAGTATGGTCCGTAGAATTTTTGATTGAAAGCTTTGCAGAAGAGAAGTTAATGTTGAAAATATTTATGTCAATTGAGTAAGTGAAAAATAAATTCAAGTTAATAAAATTTGACTTTTATTGATAACAAAACCGGAATAATTTTTTACTAAATATTACTATTTTTCGACATGTCAATGTTATCAATACAAGCTTACAAACTATACTAAACTTGTATTATAATGTATTTCTGAAAATAATGAAAATGATATTAAAAGAATAAAGGTGTTGCTTATTAACAACGCCATCCCTTGAAACAACTCAAGTTTGGATTTTAAATAAATGAATTTCAAATCTCGACGAATCCATTCTTTTTTAGTGCGAATCATAACAGTAGGAGTATTATTGAAAGTTTTTGCAATTTCTATTATATTATTTTTAGATCATCCTGTGTGTCAATCCCCTTTCAATAGACAATTGACTTCATCGAATCCTGCAGGAAGAATCCGTTGGCGTCAAGTCAGGAGATTAATACCTCTATTTACCAACAGGATTCATTCCATAACTGTATTGTTAGACTGACATGAAAACAATTTAATTGAAACCGACAAAAATTAAATGAAATACTATTTACCTGTAATTTGGTGATTTGCGTGAAACATTTATTCAGCTTGTCTTTTACATTTAACTTGCAACGTTTCCACCAACAGCTTCCACTCACCATGAGTCATATGAAATGGCACCATTTACTCGTATACCAAAGGTATTGCACCCAACGGGCCAAATTGTAGAATTTTCATCAGCTTAAAAATATACCACAAAATAAAAGAGTAGTCAATTCAATAAATACTTCATAAACGCCACTTCGTACTGACAAAATGCTTCCGTAAATCCCGCCTTGTTAATATTTCAAATCTGCTTGTTGCTTCCGTATGACCTAACCGATCACGTCATTTTCTCCCTCTACTTCCCTTCATTTCCGTCTTGTTCCTTGTTCACTGTTGGTTCAGCATTCATAATGAATGGGTGCGCGCTTTTCGGCTGCGTGTAACGCATGGCGTGGGACGCTACCGCGCTTCCAGCGTTTACAATCTTGTTTCGTTCTTATATTCATTTCGTTCGCTATGAACTCAAGTCGTTTGTTGCTATTTAATTTGTGTGAATTATTATATTCGATTGCTCATGTTTATATACTGTGAACTTTTTCGTTTGTTCTTTGTACTGTTTGTTAGTGCTATCCAGCATGCGTTTTCTACAGTTGTGAATTATCATTACTGGATTAAAGGTAAGTGCGTATTTGTTTATTATGTATTGTTGACCAATAGTGTGTGTTCCCATGTAATGTCATGTCCTTTCACTTCGTTTCCTACCTATTTTGTCAGTTTTGCTTAACCGTCTATTTAATCATTTCGTTTATTCACTCAGTCGTTTAGTTGTGGCTGGCAACTACCAAAAAACCAGCCTGGTCCTCCTGGTTAAATCGTTTAATCGTCTATTATTTACGTTAGAAATTATTCTTCTCGATTATGCTTTATTGTATTTTTCAAAAATCGTATCTGCTTTAACATTTTTGGTCCTCGCGGGCTCTGGATATGTATCAGTAATTGTGGTTACAGTCAATTATATATATATATTATTTTATTAAATTCGTTGTTACACATTGTGTAACTGTCTGCGTTTATGCTGTTACATGCGGGTTTAGGCTTGCCTGTTGCGTATTTAGTTAGCTGTACCGTGCATAGGGAATACACCGCTTACATTGTGACGTCACAAACTGTTCTTCGCATCAACGCTAGCTTCTGTACAAAAATTGTCAATCGTCGCCATTTTTCTCCGTCTTCATCCAAGACACGGCGTTGTACTGCGCAGAATCTCTCCGCCCACCGCTCTCTGGACTGTCAATCCGGTTTCAATTGCAAGCTGGACCTTTCACTGTGCATTTCGTTGTCATTAACATTCAATGCTGCTTCGGCACACTAACCTAATTCCAATCAGCTGTTATTTTGTTTACGTTTTTCAACCTGTGTTTGTTTGTTAATTTATTCGTTTATTTCTGTCAACATGGACGACTATAAGGCATTACTTAAAAAACGTGATGTTATAAATAATCAGTTAACTCGTTTTGATAAATTTCTCAAATCTGACGTTGAAATCACTCAAGTCAAATTACGCTTAGAGAAATTCATCGATTTGTGGTCTGATTTCGAACTAATTCAAACTAAAATTCAATTATTACAACCTGAAAACAATTTTGAAATCGAACGTGCTACCTATGAAAATAAATACTTTCAATTGATCGATTCGGCTCAACAATTAATTCAATCGTTAGATAAAACTGTGATTATTACAAACCAAGTCAAAACCAATAGTTCACCATTGGTACAGTTACCTCACATCCGTCTCCCTTCTTACGATGGAGATATCACTAAATTTCAAAATTTCATAAGTCTGTTTAACGATTTGATTCATAACAACAATGAATTATCTCATGTACAGAAACTGCATTATTTACGGTGTTCCTTAACCAGCGAACCACTCCGATTAATTGAACATTTACCTCTGTCAGCTGATAATTATTTATTAGCTTATAATTTAATTCTTGATCGATACTCGAATGCTCGACGGATAGCAAATGTGCATTTAACTCAAGTTTTCAATTTCGTCAAGTCGGATACGCCCAACTATCAATCATTAAAACATTTCTTAAACGTACACGAATCTGCTATTGGTGCTTTGCGAATACTAGGCATTAACCTGCTTGAATATCTTTTGTTCGAGATTGCTTATTCTAACTTGGATCCCGTTACAAAGCAAGCTTTTGAAGATCAAAATTCTGCTTCAGTCGTTCCTTCTTACGAAGCTTTAATCTCTTTTGTTACATCTAAAATGCATTCTTGTGAGCTACTTAATTCTTCTCAATCTATCCATAACGCTAGTTCTTCGCATACAAGTAAATCTGACTTCGATCAACCGGACTCATCAAATCCGGCATCCGCTAATCTCCGTTTTATACAAAATAATCGGAATTCAACCTCGCCGTCTACTAACTCTGACAATGTACCTTCATTTTTTGTTAAATCGAACTCGCTTAAATGTTTTTCGTGCGAATCTAACTTTCACTCGATTCAAAACTGCAGTGAATTTCTTTCACAAACTGTTGATAATCGCTACAAAATTATTTCTCGGCTTAAACTGTGCTTTGCATGCTTCGGCAATCACAATCGTCGCAACTGCAACTCGACTAAACATTGTCGTATCTGTCACTCAAAATTTCATAATTCGCTGTTGCATTTTGACCGTAACGCTCAACAATCGAATTCATCTACCTCTTCCGTTGTTAACCCGCATAAGTCGCAAACCGCTAATTCGTCTCAACTCATCGAACACCCGGACAACAATTCACAGTTTCCCGGGTGTCTGCTTGCTAATTCTTCGCCGTCGATTCAAGCTACTGCTATCGCAACTCCGCCAATTGATTCCTGCGCTACCTGCTCTGCTAATAAGCCGGCAGCTACTGGAAATTCGTCTTCTACCGTCATCGCTGAAAACCCTACCGATTGTACGCTATCTTGTCGCCTTGATGGCCAAACCGCGCTGTTAGGCACCGCTATTGTTCACGCTGTCAATTCTTCCGGTAAAATTGTTCCACTTCGCGCTGTGATTGATAATGGTTCTCAGTCCAGCATTCTAACCTATAGCGCCGCTCGTTCTCTTCAACTCGACATAGCTCCTACTACTAAGCGCTTACAAGGTATTTCATCTCAAGTTACCTCCGTTAAAGGTACTACTAACCTTACAATTCTGTCGCCACAAAATTCTAATTTTCGCTTACCGCTTCAGGCTACTGTTATTCAAAAAATATCAGACCGACTTCCTGCTTCTCGAATCCATAAATCCGTTGGTGAACAGTTTTCTCAACATCTGCTAGCCGACTTTCGTTTTCGCAGCCCCAATCCAGTAGATCTACTGCTTGGCGCTGACTGCTTTTCCGAAATATTAGATTTCAGTAAAACGCCTCTAATAAAAGGCGCTCCATCCGCTTTGTCAACTGTATTTGGTTACGTGGTGTTCGGCAAATTACCCGACATCCGACCACCTAATTCTTTAACAATTAACGATCCGCTTTTAACATCTGTTTTCTCAAATAACGCTAAATCCTCGTCGATTACTACTGCTGCTAACTCCGCATCATCTATTGTTAGAAACCGACCGTCAAATACAAATTCGATTTCGCCTCAAATTCTCGCCGTCAATCATCAATCTGTCGTTTCTGCTGTTCACCCGTCTAATTGCTTATTTGTTTCGCCCGCATCCGACAACAATTCGGATCGCGCTACTGTTTCAACTAATCACGTTTCTTCTGCCTCAAATCGATTCGCCGCTCCGTCCGAGATCATCGCTGTTGATTCTCGTCTCAATTCGTCTACCGACTACGCCAGTATCTCGACCGATCTTGCTGCTGTTACTTCGTCAAATCGTCTCTTCAAGTCTACGCTGAAGGCTTCCACCGAGTTGTATCCAATCAATTCTTCGCCAAACCGCTTCGAGTCTTCTTGCATCGCAGATACTTCACCGATAAAACCTGCTACTTTCGTCTTAGTCGATTCTACGGCTAACCAACCGCCTTCGGATCATAACTTCTCTTCGTCTCCCGCACACTCTGTTGATAAACCGCTGCAAATTGCTTCGCTACTGGGCAATCGGCCCTCCTTAGTCGCTTCATGCTCTGCTAACGCTCTTCGCGCGCCTTATGCCCCTCATGGCGGGCGGCGCTCCAATCGTCGTAAACAATATTCACAATCGGTGAATAATTGTAATTTCAATTCTCGTCTTTCGTTCAACGTTTGGTGTAACCTTCGTAATTCTCGCACGTCGCCTCAACCGCAATCACGGATTCACTCTCAACAAGTTAGTGAAGTTCGCCGTACCGCCATTCAAGATTCTCGTCGCTATTGTTCGCCTACTCGCCAGTTCGTTTCGCAACCCGCTTACCAGTTAGCTCCTCCTTTGGGCAACTAACTTTTCTCCGTTGTTTCACTTCGTTTCCCGCTTAATTTCATTTCATTCGTTTTTCGCTTCTTCGTTTGTTTTCTTCGTTCTCCGTTTTGTTTCTTCGTCTCTTCTTCTTCGTCGCTTCTGGTTGTCAACCCTCGTTGGCAATCACATCAAGATCGTTCCGTTGCTCGTTGGCTTCCGCGCAAGCCGTGGAAGATGCTCCGTACGTCGATGGCCGGGCAAACTCGCGCGTTTGTCACGCCACATCAAGATGTGTCCGTTCCTCGTCTCATTCGCTACTCCAGTCGTCTTCGATGCTTCGCTCTTCGTTTTGCTACGTTTTCCGCTCCCTGTTGCTTCAGGGCGGGCGGCTTCGTTCTTCGTCTTCTTCCTGCGTTTTCCGCTCCCTGGTTGCTTCAGGGCGGGCGGCTTCGTTCTTCGTCTTCTTCCTGCGTTTTTCGCTCCCTGGTTGTTCAGGGCGGGCGGCTTCGTTCTTCGCTCAGTTCTCTGTAAATCGCTTACTTCGATTTAGGCGGGCGGTATGTTAACGCCACTTCGTACTGACAAAATGCTTCCGTAAATCCCGCCTTGTTAATATTTCAAATCTGCTTGTTGCTTCCGTATGACCTAACCGATCACGTCATTTTCTCCCTCTACTTCCCTTCATTTCCGTCTTGTTCCTTGTTCACTGTTGGTTCAGCATTCATAATGAATGGGTGCGCGCTTTTCGGCTGCGTGTAACGCATGGCGTGGGACGCTACCGCGCTTCCAGCGTTTACAATCTTGTTTCGTTCTTATATTCATTTCGTTCGCTATGAACTCAAGTCGTTTGTTGCTATTTAATTTGTGTGAATTATTATATTCGATTGCTCATGTTTATATACTGTGAACTTTTTCGTTTGTTCTTTGTACTGTTTGTTAGTGCTATCCAGCATGCGTTTTCTACAGTTGTGAATTATCATTACTGGATTAAAGGTAAGTGCGTATTTGTTTATTATGTATTGTTGACCAAAAGTGTGTGTTCCCATGTAATGTCATGTCCTTTCACTTCGTTTCCTACCTATTTTGTCAGTTTTGCTTAACCGTCTATTTAATCATTTCGTTTATTCACTCAGTCGTTTAGTTGTGGCTGGCAACTACCAAAAAACCAGCCTGGTCCTCCTGGTTAAATCGTTTAATCGTCTATTATTTACGTTAGAAATTATTCTTCTCGATTATGCTTTATTGTATTTTTCAAAAATCGTATCTGCTTTAACAGCACCATTTACTCGTATACCAAAGGTATTGCACCCAACGGGCCAAATTGTAGAATTTTCATCAGCTTAAAAATATACCACAAAATAAAAGAGTAGTCAATTCAATAAATACTTCATAGGATTATGAACTATAGTAATTTCAAAAATTTAATTCTCTTACAGAAATTTTATTTAGTTCTATAGGCCTACTGGATTTGTAATTTTCGTATTGGTGACTTATCTGTTTCTGAGCAATATTATTTAAAGCCAATTTGTATTTTCAACAACTGTAATAATAAAAATCTAATAGCAGCAATAATATTGGTGATAAAAATCTTTATACTCTGAAATATATCGTAAAGTAATCTATTGACATGAAATAGAACCTGTTATGTTATTAAAAATATAAGAGAAAATTTTTAAAATTTACTTTCCTGACAGCTTTAAATTTGATGAGTCTGTACGTGGCAGCATTTTACATTATTTTTCAAACGAAGTATATTATGAACAACGCAAATATTTTTTTTATTATTCTTTATGGAATACTTTCTCCTATAGAGAATTCAATTACTAACGTACGTGCACTCTTTAATCTAGGGAGATGACATAAAACGTATTATGTGAACATGTACACTCCTAGACTACTACAATGGACTGAATAAATACAGCTAAACTTAAATCATTAGTTCAGCTCTTTAGATCAACTGATGGAATTACATTCTTTATTAATTGAACCTCCTTCAGAAAATTAAATGCAATTCAAATGTTCCTGACAGCTAACACAATTAAAAATATATAATTTACAGAAGTAATTTCTTATCTTTATTCACGAGTAGGCAGGCTGTTAAATAATATTCCTAGAAAAATTATTTTTTAAAATTATATCCAAAATTGTTTTTTAGGCTGGTTTTAAAACTTCATCACTTTCACGAATGATTAAAAGTAATTTTAATACTACTGAAATGAGCAACTGACACGATTGCGAGTACGATCTATATTGGGCTGCCACTTTAAAGCATCTGGACGTGCTCTAGGTTCTATTCAGAAACCCACCCACTAGGCTCTTTCACTGTCTCCGCTGTTTAGAACATCTTTCTCTTCCTCTGTTGATGGCTTTGCTGCTGTTCACTTCAGTTGCTCCGAAGGAGCTTATTTAGAATAGATGCTTAATAAATTTTTGTCTTATTTACACCTGAATTTCCCGTATCAGCCATTGAAATGCACCATGTTATGGCTTACGCTCTCTACAGCACATGAGTGTAATAACAAATCCCGTCTAGCTAACAAATATATACCACAAGGTAAATGAAGTCTAGAACTGTTGAAGAAACGTTGGAAGAACTATTTCCAAGAAACAATTACTGTATTAGGAAAATATTCAGTTGTTTACCGTAATTTCTGAGTTGCCTTCACATTATTTCAATAAATATATTTGATAACGTACTTAGTCTAAATGATAAATTTAACTGAAAAAAATGTTTGTTTATATTTAAAAGAAAACTAAATAGACTATGTTTAATATTAAAAAAAGATTATTACAATTTTCTATGAAAAGTCTTCAGATCTGTAAATTAGTTTACTTTTAAATATTGTGACACTTATCGCTAAGGTCCGTTTCGGGATTTAGGTTATTAAATTATTAATACACTAGAGTACACAATTACAAATATTTATTACACTAAAGGTTTACAAAATAAATAATTAACTAATTATAATGAAGTAATACAATAAATAACTTAATAATTTACTTAAAATAAATACTAAACAATAAATTACTTAATAATTTACTTAGCACTACTTACAATCAATTTTATAGAATACACGTACAAAACGAAACTGAATACACAAAAACTGAATTTAATGCACCTACACAATAACTTTACACAATACACACACAAACAAAGACAGTATAACAATCGTTGACCAACACAATGCCCGGAATGTTCCTGCACTACGCCCGATAGCCACTTGTCAAAGATCAAACGAATACTAATTCCCTGACCGCACTTGGGCGCTCTTTATATAGGTATTTCAAAAAGATAATTCTAGCAAAACAGAGAAACTCCATGCAAATAATCAAAAACCAAAAAACCCTTTATAAATGAGTGCTAGAAAAATCTATTGTAAACAAGTCAACAATAGAGATGTTATTGTGAATAGAATAAAAGTTGTTAGAGGCCGACCTTTTCATAAACAGTTTTACAAGAAAGACACAATAGCGCACTCCTTTCAAACAACTTTCATGAATAGGCATCCCTTTAGAGCCACCCTGTTGTTACTTTTCCACTCTTTTATCTACTCTTTACCATTCTATGAATGAAGTGCTAGAAATTTCGCGAACCATGCTCTTCTTCGATATTGTCACAATATATTACCATTATTAGATACAGCGGAATCGTTTGGTCGAAAAATTAGACAAGTTGTCTTGATTTGTATTATGTAACGTAAATCTATAATCGCGTACATAAATAAATTCTATTTTTTTCGCTCAGGCTTATTCCTGCATCAACATACCTTATTTTTAGCTTTAATTAAAATTAACTATTCCCAATGTAGCAGAAATTTCCTTAAGGTTCCTTTTTCTTCAGGCCTGTATTTCTAAACCTGTTTTGTAATAATTATTCGCCTATCAATCATTGAGAAAATCACAAAGAATTTATTGCAAAAATAACTGGTTATTCCGTTTATACTTCATTTGTTGCTTTATATCGCAATTGTCTCCTCTCTCGTACAACTCTTTGTAAAAAAAATCTCCACTAAGTAGCTTCCAATTTATGTTTCCTTTTCCTTATAAGAGAACAAGTTTTGATGCTATTGAAGTTAATGAGTAGCCCTTCTGGTAACGGATTAAGTAAATGGGTTCGTGTGGTTCCTCGTAAATTTGTTGTTGTTTTGATCAGCCAAAAGACTGGTTTAAACCACTAGAGGCTCTACTAAGTAAAACGACGAATGAGGTGGTTTATCTTTCCTTCCTCCACGTGGAAAAGTGTGCTTATCAGCATGGTAGGCCCTCTCTCAAAAGCACCTACTTTCTGCCCTGAAAATTACGACTTCACTTCATTCACCACATGGTCTGTCTGTATAATGAAATTCATTACTCTCATAAGAATCAGAACTGTTTTTGTAGCCCTGGAACTAGCAGATCAAGTGCAAATAATTTAACACTCTACCAGACTGTTATGAGTAGTTCGTAAATTTAACTTACTTAAAACATCAATATGTAGATGTACAGAGTATATGATTAAATTTAAAGAAAATGTAACGAGGTTACTTAAAATCAATGCTATGCTATTTCGCAAAAAGTTACTAAAGACAAAATTAGTTTTCAATTTATGTTATCAGTTTATTGCTGAATGTATACCATTCAATTCAATAGTAAAAATAAATTTCCGAGAAACTGTGTTACAAAATAATCACAAAATATTGTTGAAGAATTAAATCTATTTAGGTACAAAAAAATATAAGTGCATTAATTTATATCGTCATCCTTCAATCTCGTTTTTGACGGAAAATTTCTGTAAATAACAACCGACTCAAATGAACTCTCTATATTCCATAATTACCCGGAAACCCCAAACAAGCTTCAAAGAAAATGAAGGAGAGATATCTTGTAAAAAAAAAAGTAAAAGATTACTTTTGGGAGTCTTCCTACTGAGTACTGTTCTTCCTTACGCCATTCACGTCAAATTTTTACCTACCATTACAAAGTGTACATACTGTTGAAATTAATATTGATAATGTATTAAACTGCCCATAACAGACAGGTAGAGTGTCAAATTATATTTACACTCAATCTGTTCGTTGCAGGGCTAAAATAAATAGTTCTGTTTCTTATCACATGGTCAGCCAGTTGAATGACTGAATCATTTAAGAACAGAAGAGGTAGAGGTGTAAAAGACACTAATCAGAGTTATCTTCTCTGAAAGTAATGAATTTTATTATACAGCCAGACCCTGTGGTGAATGAAGTAAAGGTGTCATTTGCAGAGTGGAAAATATGTGCTTTTCAGAGGGCCTGGCATGCTGATAAGCGTACTTTTCCACTCAGTGAGTAAGGCAATGGTAAACCACCTCACTCCTCGTTTTACTTAGTAAAACCTCTACAGGTTCAAACCAGCCTTTTGGCTGATGACCTAAACAACAACAATGTATTAAAAAGGTGTAACAATAAATTGTGACAAAATATTCTTTTAACATTTAATGATTTTAACTGCAAAAAAGTATCTTAATGGATGTAATGAACATAGAACAAATGGGTTTTCCGAAATAATTATCATTCATCGTTTTGTGAAAAATCCACTGATTAACTGCATAATACAAACAAATAAGATGTGATAGAACAATACATAACATGAACGTTGATTAGAGCTACTGTTATTACATAGTAAGTGATGTCTACTATAATGTAACCGAATAATCTGTGAACAATAGACTGTGAAAATAATGGTAATCTAAACTCACTTCTTTCATTGTTTAACAGCGTTATTTATTCATTCATTTTTAATCCAGTAACATCAAAGTTTTTAGTTTTAATTAAAACAGAAGTTCGCACGAGCAAAGAATTCTTTGTCTGATAAGCACCATGGTGTCGGTTTTGCTTATAACCCATTTAAATGTAAATGAGATGTTCTGAATTTTTTTATTGTCTCAGACTAAAGCATGATTAAACTAATGGAACTTTCAAATAAGGAAAAAATGCTGAAGAGGACTGAAAATGATTTTGCTTATTTCTCGCGGTTTTAATCGGTTAAAAGTAACCTATTAAACGAAATTGTACGTATCCTGTTTTCTACATTCAGTGAATAAAATTATGCGTTTAATTTAATTCTCTTATTGTCGCAAAATTAGAATATTTAAAAACGTGCGAGTTTTCGCGGATTAGGCCTAATTAGTTTTTAATAGCCAATAACAATATTTAAAGACCATTAAAACTTTTATTGCTTTTTCAGATTCCACTTTGCAGTATGTTTACATATTAAAATACTAAGATCATTCATTCGAATTTATATTATCATTTAGTTGATATTATTGAGGTTTACTTTGTTTTCACTTAATTTTATGAAACCAAAATTAAACTTTCAAAATTCAACTATCATCCTGCTTAGCCATCACACAAAAAAGAGTGCACGACATACAAAATTCTAATACTAAAATTTTTCAAAAAATATAAGGTTCATTTTAATATTAACTAACTACATAATTAATGCTTACTTAACGTCTCTTCTCCCGAACAATTTAACAAAACAGTACACTAAAAATTCGTCATATACCAACTTGTACATACAATACATTCAGTAATCCCACAAGAACGCTTAATTGCCATTGGTCAAGGAAACTTCTTCGTATGAATCAATGACAGAGCTCTGGTGCTAACTGACAGCTCTCCCAAGCTAACCACAAGCAGTAAATACTGTATCATTTCATCGGTAAGCCTAGGAACTTTTAATTTTCAACTAATTCAAATATAAAATAGTAAAAAATATTAAACGTACGAATTTTTTAATTTGTACTTTTGATCATATCGATGACTATAGTTTTTAAGAAAATAACAACGAATTCATGAAAAATTTGATTAAATGATTTCAATGTTACTCACAAAACTTTAATATTCCCATAAACTAAAATTGAAAATTATTTTTAATTTTGTTAAATAATATAACTTTCA
Source organism: Catonia carolina (assembly GCA_035578175.1). Lineage (NCBI taxonomy): Eukaryota > Metazoa > Arthropoda > Insecta > Hemiptera > Achilidae > Catonia > Catonia carolina. The sequence continues at coordinate 49,476,880 of JAQMRL010000001.1, forward strand.
AATAAAATGTTAACTAAGTGTATTGGTCTCGATAGGGCTATGAATGATTTCCACGGTGAGAGTTTTTTTTACAGTAATCTTGAAAAACAATAAACGACCTCTATTGTTTTTGTGACATGATGTGGTTTTTTTTATACACATTCGATTTTTGCAACATTTTATTACTCATTTAAATTTTCTAATTAAATATATATTAACAATGACTAAATTTTATATTTAATGGCTCTCAAACTTGACTAAAAATATAGGAGGTTGCAGTCAAAGCTAAGTCCTGTAGTTTACTAAGACAATCAGTTGGCCAGTGGGTGTTTCAACGTTTATTCTTAATATCCAGTGTCGGCCAAATTGTAGTCTACATGTTTTGTATGAGAAGGTTTAGCCTCTTTATGATTCAATTTTTGCAAGGTTATGTATAGTTATTTCACGATTTCAGTTACTTATGGTATTTGTAAGTCGTTGTGTAGCTTTAGGTTTGTGATATAAAAGGGTCATTCCGCTATTGCAGTACAATCTTGTTTTCTACCGCTTATTTACGTTTCGTGTGTGAAAGCTTAGCAGATACCCAAGGTAAGACTCCGTAGGCCTATGTCCAGATAGGTCTTATGACTGTCTTCTAAATCGTTATTTTATGTGACCAACCGAGTAAGCGTTTTATTGATAGATACGAGACTAATAACTCGTACATGTTTTGATTTTGAGGCGAGTTTCCATTATCTGGTGTTTCCTGTATAAGTCTAAGTAGCGTGTTTGAGTTATGTGTGGCAGTGAGGTACACAGTCGAACAATTGTTTCATAGAAGTGAAAGTCATGCGCTAAAATTTGTTTTCATTAATTTATTTTTTCCATAATTTAAGCCATTAGTTTTACGTTATCGTGGGGTTTTGACTTTCAAGCTGTAATTTCAAGATCAATATCTTCCATGAGAACTGCTGTACCATCAAAAATTTTGGCCGTAATTCTACGGATATAAAGTTGGTATATCACTGGTATTTACAGAGATAACAGTCTTAGTGCAAGTACGTTTTCTTGTGGTAGGTCTACACCAGCATTGATTTCGTACATTTTTCAAAATTCTTAAATATTTGACTTTAAATAAAATAAATGTAATGTTGCTATTATTCTATTTTACATCACTAACCAATGTTACTAATACTGAATAATTGTATTACTTACTAAATGGAGGTCATTCTTCTTTTAATTTTAGTTCAAGTAAAGTCAGTAAGGGACAAAATAACTGTAACGATCTTGTTTTAACAATATTACGATAAACTTGTATTTAAATATTATTTATAAATTAGTAGCACATAACGAATTAATACCTTGAAACTACAGAAAGTGTTTATTAGTCTCTTAAATTATTTATGGTTTCAGTTTAAAGGTTTCATATTAAGATGGTTTGACATCGAGGGTAAAAACAGGATGGGTGTTGGTAACAGAGAGAAAGGAATTCTGACAGAATGGGAGGTAGAATATGGCTCGAAACTGAGATAGAAACATACTGAAAGAGGGATGAGATTATGCATAGAGAAGCGAAGCAGTGTGAGCATAAACTGAAAGTGTCATTAAGGGGGTGCAAGCTTATCACAAACCTCCCCTCTTAAAATGTGACACTTTCCTGCAAAGCAATATCCTTGGTACCAGGTCTCTCTCACTCCATATTTCCCTTACAATCTCTCTTTGTCTCTCTTCGCTCCAGTGTTGAGTGCTCAATGTGTTTGACAAATTTATTGATTGTTTATCAACAATTCTAAAAGCCGAACTCTGTTATTATGCCCTTTACACTTTTATGTACGTTCTGAATTCCACTTAAGCCTAAGCCTACAACCTGAAATCCATTTATTTTACGCCACTAGTGTGCTATCTTGTGCTAACTTATCTAGAGCCATGGTGAATTTTAAGATCAAATCTTTTTTTCATAATTTTTCCTCAGCTTGCACTAACTTCGAAGACAACTGTTTTACATAAATTTTCGTAAATATAATTACTTTAAAATTAGTGAAACTACTATTCCTTTAATAACGCATATTGTATTCTTGTTATATACTCACGTAACATCGGAGAGCTTAAATTTGGACCTATTTGACGGTAAGTATGCAAATTGATCAGCTCAAATGATTCAACAGATGCTGAAAATAACCCGGCGTGGAAAATAAGCTGCATTATATTATTTATTATACATGTCATGAAAATTAAATATCTATAACCTCGTAAAAAATAAACAAATAATGCACTTTTACTGAATATAAAAAGATACTTGTATTGAAATAATGATACGACTTACATTATTTTGGCTGTCAAAGTAATCATTATTCACAATGTTTTTAAACAGCCCTAAAACTCAATTTTGGTTGAACATCGCTCATCTTGTTTTCGAGTTTTAAATTCTCACTTTACCGGACTTAATTTTAAAGAAGTAGAGAATAGTATAACCAACACATTTAATTTACTTGTCCACGTCATACAATTTTAAACCAAAAATTCAAATTGACAATGATATCACGAAATTTAAATTAATATGATCCTCTATTTTGGAAGGACCATTGAGTTTTCTGCAACTTAAAGATTTTTCGGGGTTATGTACATCCACAGTCGTACAGTAGTACACCGGCTCTTTCTGATTGCAGACCTTCGGAAGTTAGTCAGTTATTGCAGACCAGAAACCGTTGGAAATTTTCCACGGCCGATCTTGCAACCATCTGGTTATCGAAATAGACCAAAGAAAATTTTCCATGAGGTGAAACAGAATCCTTCAATTTTATTATCACTGAGTAATTAACTAGATTGAAGACCAAACGATAAGGTTATTCAGTTATTAGAAATAATGAGTGTACAACCAATACAGAGTGATTAAAACTTGAACAGCAATCTCTTTGTATCTGATTGTATTGATAAAAATAAGACTTCATATAAACATATTGTGACACTTATTGTTAAGGTCCGTTTCGGGATCTAGGTTATTAAATAATTAATACACTAAAGTTTACAATTACAGATATTTATTTCACTAAAAGATTACAAAATAAATGATTAAACTAATTATAACTAAGAAATACAATAAATGATTTAATAATTCACTTAAGATAAATAACAAACAATAAATAACTTAATAACTTACTTAGCGTACTTATAATCACTTTTATAGATTACACTAACATACAAAACGCAAACTGAACTCACAAAATTTACACATTAACTTTACAATACACTCACAAAAGATTTTACACAATACACACACAACAAAGGCAGTATAACAGTCGTTGACCAAACAATGCTCGGAATTGTTAACCTGCTATAACAAACCCGGTAATCACTTGTCGAAGATCAAACGGATACTGACTGGACCGCGCTCGGGGGCCTCCTTTTATAATCATTCACAAAGATCGTTCCAGAACAAAGTAGCGAAATCTACTCAAGAACAAAAATAACTCTTAATGAGTGCTAGAAAAATCCGTTGTAAATAGGTCAACAAAAGGTCTTTTGTAAATTAAAAACGTAAACAACCTGCCTCCCTCATAATAGCTGTACACAATACCTAAACTTTTATAATAGGCGTACTACACGATAGTTTTTACAACTTTTGTGAATAGACACACCTTTATGGTCATCATTGTAAAACTGTCATTCACTATTGCTACTGTGTATTGTTATTTTTATTATTCCTTAATTATTTTTATGAATGGAATTCTGGAACCTTCGTGAACGATTTGGTCTTTTCTTGGAACTTGTTACAATATTATCCGGAAATGTTTTTTTAGCAAGTTCAAGCTGGCAAATGATGTCACCTGAAATTTCATTATTCTGGTTAAATGAAGCGATACTGAAATTTTAGAACTTCAATTACGAAGCAAAATTAGTGGTACCCTATGGTTGTTAACCTGAAAAATTGAATAAAATAGTTTCCTTTTTCTTCCATAAAATATAAATAAAATTGAATCGAATTTTATCTTCCATAATTATAACAATATCTGACCTAAAACAAAGCAATAATTAATCACTCTGTACAGTAAAACTTGACCTTCTGTGTAATCAAACTGTTTGGCCATAATTATTCCGCAATGGATAGCATAAATAAATAACTAAAATATCAGAAAATTTAGAGTTTGAAGACTCCTCCACTTCAGTGCCTTCATAAGTTTATAAAATTATGGAAAACTTGTTTCTTTATAGTGGCCCCGATGAAGTAAGTTGTTTTTATCTGTCCTAGTCCGTACCCTGATGTTTCATAACCGTGATTATATTTTCTACCTCTCCCTCACTTTCTTTTAACTTTGTCTTCCGATATCAATTTAAGTTGATTCAATTATCGGTGATGCATGATATAGCTGAGATATACGAGGTGTGGCTATTAAATAACGAGACTGACGTTGAAAAACATTTATTTTTTACATAATAATTTATTATCACCTTCAATATACACTCCTCTATCACTACAACGCTCCTTGCGAATTTTCCGTTGTTGGAAATAGTGCTGGAAGTCATCTTCTGTCAGCTCCTTCAAGACACGTGCCGCTTTCTCTTTTACAGCTTCCACAGACTCAAATCGTGTCCCGTTTAATGCAGATTTCACCTAAGGGAAAAGGTAGAAGTCACATAGTGCAAGATCTGGTGAATAAGGTGGATGTTCTAACACTGACTTGCTGTATCCTTGGCTAGGAACCTCTTGACAGATACTGCGGAATGAGCTGGCGCATTGTCTTGGTGGAGAACCCATGATTTGTCCTTCCATATTTCGGGGCGTTTTTTCCTTGCTCTTTGACGTAGTTCAGAAAGTACCTCAAGTTAGTAATATTAATTAATTGTTTAACCTTCAGGAACCCAGTGAAAGTACACAATCTCATGAATAAAAAAAAAACAATCATCATTGCTTTAAATTTTGACTTGCTCATTCGAGCTTTTTCGGCTCACGGTGTAGTTCGGCTCTTTCAGTGCATGAATTGGCTCTTCGTTTCGGAACATAAGTAAAAAACCACTTATTATCACATGTTATTATCTTCTACCTGTTCCCTTAGGTGAAATCTGCATTAAAAGGAACAAGATTTGAGTCTGTAGAAGCTGTAAAAGAGAAAGCAGTTCGTGTCCTGAAGGAGCTGACAGAAGATTACTTCCAGCACTGTTTCCAACAATAGAAAATTCGCATGGAGCGTTATAGGGATAGAGAAGGAGTGTATATTGAAGGTGACAATATGTGATTATGTATAAATTAAAAATTAAATTTTTTACAACTTCAGTCTCGTTATTTAATAGCCACACCTCGTACATACAGTATTTCTAACTATTACTACGGCAGTTCATTATCGGCAGTATTTCTTTACCTCTTAGATTCTCCGTCATATCATTGTGAGCTTTAATGTCTAGCATTACTGACAGTTCCACCATGCCCTTGTCTTCCAGTGTTGCCACGTATAACTAATATTAGAGTAAGGTTCTTAAAAGAATATGAAAAATACAATTCGGCAATACTGTAACTTAACTTCATCGACCATCAGGGTTACAATGATATGACACATACTCTATTCGACTATTAACTAAGATCTACAAGTTTGTATACGTTCAATTGTTTAGCTGAAAACCCACAGCACCGTATATATAATAATTTTTATAATAAATTTTAGTTTTAAATACAATTACATGTCAGATAAACTGATGTCAATCATTGTAGGCCCTTACGTTTTTCTGATTTAAAATATTCATGAACTGAACTGTTTTGTAATATTAGATTTTATAGAATAATGTGTGATATGACCACGGCTTTTGTCTGAATTTATACAGTGTAGTTTATTTATTTCCGGTCCAGCGGCTAGACTACCCTCAAAATTGTTTTTTTTTTTTTAGTATAAACTAGAAGGTTCCATTAGGTTCTCTTATTTTGTATTGTTATTTACGAGTATTTTTCTGTAATATTCTATCGTGTTCTTTATTGTTAGAGAAAATTTAATGGTGTTCTATTAGAGTAAAACAGGGGTGTGGATTGTGTATTAAAGTAGTTTCTCTATGACGGGAAAATAGTGTACAATTATCTGGTTGTAAGAAAAAAAATTTATTAATTTTATTGTAAGTGGCCACATTTTTTTGTTAAATTTTTTTATCTTAAGTTTCTAAAATATTTTGTATTAAAGTTAGTGTGCTGTGTAGTTTGTTGCAAATTTCTATTTTTTATAACTATTATAATTATTGCAAGTAGTAATAGTTTATTTTAAATTTAAAAGGAGGTGATTTTATGGAGAAATAACCAGATCCAGAACGATTTCGGAATAAATGTCACAAATGTAATTTATGGATGGCACTTCGTAATTTATTTACATCGGTAATGTAAAACTATAATATATTAAGCAATTTGTAAAGAATACTTTGTAATTTTTAGAAATTCAAACACAAGTAGAGAAATTTAATTAACCATGATATTTCTCCAGTGAAAAATATTTTATTCATTAATTTATTGTAATAGACTTTCCTAAAGAAAATTTGTCTAAAATATTTTATAAATAATTTAAGACTTGAAAGATTAGGAAAAGACTAGAAAATTAAAATTCATTAACATAAGATAGATACGACCGTATATTGTGCATGTTAAAATTCTACACAGAATAAATAACGTTTAAGTTTTCATCATTTGCATAATAATGCCCTTTGGGACTCGATAGTTCCTTTCCACAAAAAGAATATTATAAAATGCAAAAGTTAAAATTCTTTTTCCTTCAGTTATTTCATTCGTTCTTGCTGAGGTCATAAAACCTTATATCTATCAAAAGATTATCGTACTGCTGCAGTACTGACACACAAAATATAACTCGCTGAATAAAATGCAAGAGATGTATCATTGTATGCAGCTGTAACAAGTGAAATATATGATCTTTTTTCTGTAAAATGTATTTAGTGCACCGACGTGGAAACAATATTCAACAGTAAAACAAAACGTTGTGTACTTTCTTTACAGTAACTTTAATAACTCTTTACACAAATTAATTTATTATTTACAATAAAGGTTATTTCCTTTTGTAAAAGGGTCAGATAATACCAGCAATTGTTTTTCTTGTATTGTTACTTTGATTAAAAATTTAATACTATTTTTCTTAAAATACTGTATTCTCTTAATAAATATAAGTATTTTATAATACGCCTAAAGCTGTAACTTTTTAATACACGTGCATGTTTAAGTTTTAAATAGATGTAAAATAATAATTTATTCTTAACCTTTTTCTATTTTTAGAAACGTAATAAAAATTTCACTAGAGAGTTAATTTTCTGGAAAATCGGAGAATAAAATTCTTGCTTTATATTATACAAGTTTCCATTAGGCACTAAAACTTTTCAGGGAGATACTTATCAGGGATATTTTTTTAATTACACTTAAGCCCGTATGCGTACGCACACTCATACTCTCATTTCAAGGTGATTTGCGACAGAGATTAATCTACCAGAATCGTAGCCAATCTTCATTATTGGATTGTGAACACTAAGGAGAAAGAGAAGCCCGCATAAAATTATTCAGTTAGAATAAGTCCCTATTAAGATATTGTAAGGTATCTACAATCAAGGTTCCTCTACACCCGTACTCACAAACAGCGCATTTTGGATAATGTAGTTGCTTATACTTGAATGTAAGAAGCGTATCAGTGTTAGATACATAACACAACATTGCTCAAAACATTTGTATTTTAAATGTATTTTACGTTCACAAAATATTTGTAAAATTGTTATTTTTTATTCTTAATTCTTTATCGGAAACTTCAAATTAGTGATAACTATACCCATTTATCTTTCTTTGCTATTTCGATGCAGTTTACACTTTTTAAAGAATAATAACAGTGTGGTGGTCTTTTATAATTTATTTTCAGTAGCTCATCTGGTCAAAGTCGCTGACCTGTGCAATTAACTTTAAAAACAAATTTTTACAGATTTTGGTAAAAATGTTAAAAGCGTTGGATTTTCAAGACTAACATACTAACTGAATAGTTTGTATTGAGTGGTCAGATCCGAGAGTAGGTTCAGCGTTTTAGGATATGATGTATGTGTAATTCTCTACGGATTTTGATGTACAATAGAAGTTTGATAAGTCTAACTCTGTTTTTGTGCCGCACATGAATATTTAAAAAACACGGTAAAAGAAAATGTGTTCTTGTAAAGTATCAACTGCACGTGAATTAGCATAAGGTAGTGAACTATGGATCAGCAGGAAAGAAAATTTCTCTCCTTTTGGCAGCTAAGATGGACATTTGTATGCAGAGCATATATATTTTACAAGGAAAGACCATTCAAAGAACGATGATGTAAGAACAGAGCTTAAGGGGAGACTGTACTTTGTATCCCGCCAATGTTAAATTTGCTATTTTTAGGTACATTTTTCATTGGATTGGTAAAAGATAGGGAAATTAAACTTTACGCACCACAGGTGTCGGGTTTCTTTTCGACCTTCTGACATTTTTTCAATTTAATCTTCGAACCATACCTTTTTTTAAAAAATATACGAATAACATAAAAGTTTTACAAATAACAAATAACGTTACAAATAACAAATAACGAATAACATAAAATTTACCACAGGTGTCTTAAATGTTTAGGTACATTTTTCATTGGATTGGTAAAAGATTAACGAATAACATAAAATTTTTACAAATAACAAATAACAAATAACGAATAACATAAAATTTACCACAGGTGTCTTAAATGTTTAGGTACATTTTTCATTGGATTGGTAAAAGATAGGGAAATTAAACTTTACGCACCACAGGTGTCGGGTTTGTTCTCGACCTTCTGATATTTTTTCAATTTAATCTTCGGACCATACCTTTTTTTAAAAAATATACGAATAACATAAAATTTTTAAAAATTGTTTTTTTACGTTTCTTTGCTTATTACTAATTTTTAGAGCACTTGAGAAAGTCATAAAAATGTCGGTATAAGTGGATGTAAAAGATAATTAACTGGTAAAAATTTCAGCTTGGTAGGTTTATTGATGTACAATAGAAGTTTCATAAGTCTAACTGAGACAAATGTACCAAGTGTTAAAAATCTAAATTTACGGGAAAATGCCAGAAACAAGAAGGCACAAAGCAGAAAAAATGTACAAAAACAAGTGTATTTCCTATCAACGGTTGTTTAAAAAGCTGAGAATACAAAAAAAACAGTGATGCAGCTATTTTAAAAACTAAAATTCTCTTTGCACTAAAACGAGCAGTATAAAATTGTGAAAAATATTTGTTGTTGGAAACATGATAATTTTTCTGTGTAAACTTGATAAAAACTTAAATTTTTTCATAAGAAAATTTTTTTTGACGTAATTTAATGTGTTTCTTGGTAGATCTAGGCCTAGACTATTGAAAAACATAAAAAACCAAAAACCGAAATTTTGAGTTAAAACCATTGTGCCATCTCCCCTTGATGTAACAACTTTGAATTTTTGGAAGAACAGATTTTGGTCCATCCAACATCCAAAGATGGATGTTTGAACAAATCCAGGTGGCCTAAGTTTTAGTGGTTGATTATTATGAGAAAATCTTTACCAGAGTGCAGACGCTGGTATAAAACAATAGTGCTTTATATATTTGGCTCCAAAATGACTTTTCCTGTGCGCATTTAGTAAAAAAATCTAATCTGCAGATTACCCTGCGTGATACAAAATAACAGTGTGTTTGAAACTTGAAGTGAATTGAAAATTTGAAGTGATTTTCTGTTTACAGTTTTTTCAATATATCAAGCGGTTAGGCACTTTTTTGGTCAGTGAAACTTGGCCATGTAATAATGTTGATTTATTCCAATACCTAGCAGTAAAGTACACCCAAAACCTTTCTTTGGTTTGCATTTCAGCACTTTATCACCACTGCGTTAAATAGCTGTTTGGTGAACAGGTGATTTCAATCATTATTGTAAAATGTATGAAAAAATATAAATGTATGCCAACCATGAATAATTTTAATGCCTTCAGACAAAATAAAATTGCGTACGTCGCGAGACAGTAAATATTTCTATGTACTATCTTGGGGGTTTATTAACAAAATGATGAATGCCGTTTTTAATAAACTTTACTAAAGCATAGAATATTTTTCATGTTTGATATTAATCTGAGTAACGATAAAAATAAAATGGCATTTGTCAAATGAAAAATAACTACAATTCTTGCGTTTCATCATTTAAATACACATACAAACCGGCCTTTTTATTCGACGTTCCATTTCTTTGTAGTGTTACTGGGTTCTTCTGTAGATGTCACTATGCGTAATTTACCCCATCCATCATCAGGACTCATTGTATACTCTGCTCATGACAATTTCATTTTTTCTACTGTGAATAATGCAAATTTGTTTTTATTTCGAATTCATTTTAGTACTGTATAATACTCTTTGAATCGTAAGGATACGACTCTTTGTTTTAGGTTTTTTAGTTTGTTAATTACGCAAGTATAATGTATTACGTTTTCAGCTAAAAATACGAGTATATTGCACACATTTAATTTTAAGCTAACGTTTTTCTTAGAAATTAATTCCTTTTTCGCTTTCATACAATTTAATGAGACATTTGTTTTACAATAATAATTGTACAGCCAATTACTGACTTCTTGCATCAACAAAAACAATGAATTTGACATTTCAGTTTTGGCACAGGCCAATGAATTTATCGTTGAAGACCATGAATAAAGTTATGTGTTACTGAAATGTATTCGAAATGCGCCTGTTCTCTATTAACCACAGTATTCAACTTTGTAATAAACTACATTTATCTCTAAATAAAGTTTAATTAATAAAAATATATTATCGCGTTTATTGCTAAAATAACTATGGTAATCTAAAATTAGACGATTTAATGCGTCGAACAAAGGGTTAATTCTTTAACACAAAAGGCACATTCATTCTAACTCGTGCAGACCTAGAGTAACGGAATTCTGCTTACAAAATGCGCGAAATATTTGTAAATACTTATTTCTGTAACTATTTTTTTTCCAAGAAATGATACTGTTAAATATTACTAATGTATATATTACTTTATCATAACTTACGTAACAAAATTATCTGAAATGTCAGCCATTCATATTTTTTTAAATCTTAAAACTACTTTAATTTATAATTCTTACGTAATACGAAAAAAATCATTTATATATATTTATTATTTCTATTAATTTTTTAATCTACTAAGAACTTGGTTATTAGTGCTTCCTGTGGATAATGGATGGTAGGTTTTGACTTGTAATAATTTCCAGACTCTAGCTTTTAATCGAACAATGTGGGACATACTACTTAAGCTAGCGCGTTAACCACTGCGTCATGGAGGCGGTAGTTGTTAAAATTATTAATTAGTCCATTTTGAAAAATTTATTTACATATTTGTTTTCACCCAAACAAGAAAATGTTTCAATAAACTGTACAGGTTTATTGAATTTTTTATAAGTTGTGAGAAAGTCAGATATAATTATTATAATTGGTAAGAAATATTAATAATTATTTACAGTCATTGACTGTAATTAGAATTAAATAAAAATTCATAAATTATATTAGCTATTGACAGTTATTTTACCTTTATATCGCTGATAATACATCCTTATTTTTCAGTCTGATAGAATCAAAATATAGTTAGCAAGTTTTAATCCAATTCAAAAAGTCGAAAGTAATGTCTTTTAAGTATACAAATGATAAAAAAGTTTTCTGGAGACAACACGTAGAGAGGATGGTTTTTAAGTGATATATATGCATTACAATGAGATTAGCTGTTGTTTTAAAATTATCAACTAAATGATAATATAAATGAAAAAAGTTTATTTAGAAAGTTGAATTTATAATAAAATTACCTTCGAAAAATTAGGTACGTTTAAAAAATTAATTTCCACGAGTTATTAATTTTTTTCAAATTAAAAACTTTTACGGAGTTAAACGTGAAAACAGCAAAAAATGAAATAGTGCAACCAATTTTCAGTTAGTTTTTTTGAGAGACAACTGTATAATAAAATTTTATGTTCGTGTAACTATATTGAACTATGCCATAATAAAATAGATGTTGCACATTTTAGTTGCAATAGAATGGAATGTTTACTACTACGTAAAATAGTTGTATATGTAGTACCATTTTACAACAGCACATTAAATTCCAGGAAAACAAAAAGGGCGCCACGTTATAATAACACAACATTAATGGACACTTTATTATAGGTTAGTAAAATATCTCAGATGTAATGCATTCCATATTTTTATGGTATAAGAGTTATAACATAAAGTAATGTTTGTTTTTTATTAGCAAATCTAATTCAAACAGAATTAGAATTCTCGTTCCAAGAAAAAGTTATTTTATTAGAATCATAAAGGTGAACTCACAACTATTTTAGTACACTGAAGTTTTCAGTCGCCATTCGGCAATAATGTTGATACCAAAAATAATGTTTTTTTTAATAATAACTATAATCATTGTTCAAACTTAAAAACACATATCCAGCAGAAATGGAAACAGCTAGCCTTAAAGTTTTAACAACTCTATTAGTTATTCGAAACATAAATTAAAATCATTACTTCGAAAACAATTATTAGTATACAAAAATGCATTGAGACGACCTGTATTCAGTTATGGGGCGCATCCAGAAACTAAGATAAAAACTTCTTAATTTTTAAACGTAATTTGTTAAGGGGACCTGGAATTCCTATACTTCTCCATGGTAATAAAGGAACATTTTCTTAAATTCTATCAGACAAACTTACATCTGTCAAATCTTTACCAGTGATTTATTGTACAATTAACATCTCACATTTCCAAAGACGAAAAATATTTACTTGTTTTTCATAAACATTTTTTAGATCAAGGTACAAAAGATTTTTAAAATTGCATGCTTTACTGTTAATAATTTCAACAAATCTTATGTAAAAATCCCACTGACATATCTTGTTTCCTTATTACATAAAACTACCCTAAAAATTTCAACTCAATAACTTTACTCGTTCATGAGAAAATGCTCCTTTTGTACAAAAATGTAAGATTTTCGGAAAACCGCAAGTAACGTTATAAACGACACTTACCTTAGTACATTCCTGTACTACATAAGTACTTAAAACTTACCAGTACTTTATTGTTTACTTCGTACTGACAGTGCTACTACTGTAAAGAGCATGAAATGCTAAATAAAACAAAAAAATCATGAAAATCTATCATTTTGTTCAAAAGGTACATCATTTTTATAATAATCGTGTTGTGTAGTCGCGAAAGTAGTGAAAAAACTAGTGCAAGCTAATTTAAAACATTTTATTTTAAATAAAATTGAATTTCGATTCTCAGCTAGGGTCTAGAAATTATAACAAAGCACAACCCAACGTTCCATAACTCACTGTAGTCGCTAATGACCAAGCTGTTGATGCGCCTTTAAATATAAGTAAAAAAAACCATTAACAACAAAGTAGCAAGTATTATAATATCATTACATTCAAAAAATCATACTCTATCAAGTGGCGCCAAAAATTAAAATTTTATTTTAATTTTATTTTGCTTTCCTGGTCCTCTTAAATTCAAAGACCCAGATGTAATAATGATGTGTAATTTAAAAAGAAGCAAACTCATAAGGTACCTACTCGAAGAAAGAGAAAACAATTTTTTAATTTCATCAGGTGCTTCAAGAAAAAGTTGCTTAACTAGGCTACTACTTAACTTTTATTTGAACCGAATCTAAATGATCACTTTGAAACAAGTAATTAAAGTAAAAAACTACATTCAAACCTACGGTATCCAGTTACGGTGTGCATCCAGTAACTTAAATATCCAAATCATTCAGATTTTTGAAGGAAAGTGCGGCATGAAACAAATCAAGATTAATCAAGAGCGAAAAATTTACAAAATATTTTTTCCTCTCTTGATTAAATTTACTATAATTATAATTTTATTTGCGTTTTTCACACTGTTAATTTCTCTTTTATTAGTTATTTCACAAAACTTGGCAATAAAACCTTGAAGTTTATACTAACCTGCTCGAGGAAGTCCTTTAAACTCTAACAGTTGTTCCCTGGTACATGACAAAAACCACATTAACAGCATTAAAAGCTAAAGATGAAAATTAGAAATTTGTATTCAACTTATGAAAATCAGCTTGAATTGCACGCTAATTTTATTATTTAACCATACATTTTCTGGAAAACAAAGGTAAATAGCAAGACTAAAAAACAATGACAACGAACAAACAAACTTGCTCCATAAATTAAATTACTACCTTTGTTTTTCCAAAATTATTAGCCTCATTTTATTGAAGGAACGGTAATTTATTTTCTTTTGTTAAGAAAATACCTCCTCTGTGTCAATTTCTCTTTTTCAAAAATATATCTATAATGTTCTTCAAAGAACATGTTGTAGTTTTATTCTATTACCTAATAGTAATAGACGTTCAAAGCTCCATCAGGTATTTTATATAGTCAAAACGCAAAACCTAGTCCAATGTATTTAAAATGAAAATTCTATTTTGTCCTTAAATAGAGAGTTCTGAACGGATTTAACGTTTGTGAATTGTTTTAAATAGGGAACTTACGGATTTCTGCCAAAAATTCGTTAAGGAAACAAACTGCAAAGAACTTTGCGAAATAAATAACAGTAAGTTAACGTTTCAATTGTATTACTATTCTGGCGTGAACGTTGTTTTTTTTTTGGTTTAACGTCCGACTGTTCTGCAATTACTGCTAATGTAGCCGGTGAAGAATGAAATGATTTTTTTTGTAATGCATGAAAATATTGCTTGCTTGAATGGGATTCGAACCCAAGACCGCATAATGAGAGGCGAGCACGTTACCAACTACGCCAATGCGGCCGGCAATGTGAACGTTGTGAAGCTTTGTTACAAGGATAATTATGTTGAATTGTTTATTTATGTGCATTTCTTATTTCATAAACAGTGGTACAAAATAAAAATGAGTTTTAAAGTAATTCTGTTAAATTAATTGTTATAATCTCGTATACATAAATTAAGTAGATACTACATCAATTGAAATTGTTATTGTTCGAATTATTTGCATGGATAACCTACTTCTTTATACTTGTAATATAGAGTTACTGATAAATTTGATTTTGCCATTGCTTTTATTTCTTGTGTCGAAAAAATAAAACAATAATAATAATAATTATTATTATTGTTTTATTTTTTAAACAATTTATAATCAATTATAATAATAATAATAATAATAATTATTATTATTATTATAATTGATTTGTCACCAATTCCAATTTATATTTTTATTTTACTACATAATATTATCCAAAGAATTTTACTTTTTTGTATGGTAATAAAACTATTCTCTGGTTAAATGTTTAAACTCCTAGTGTTCTATTAATAAGTTCAAACTATTTTTCATATCCAATTTATTCCAGTGGATTCCACTGTATTAACCAACCATGACTGACACTTAGCGGGAAAAGTTTACAAACCCCGCACCGTAACTAAGCCAAGAAGATAATGTTGCCTTCTATAAAACCACGCATTATTGAAAAATACCATCGTCAGAATACCAATTTTTATGTTGAAAATACCACGAAAGATTATTTAAATTATTATTTCTTAATTATATTATTGTTCGTTTTTATTTGTTTCTTGTGTGATATCTTTCAAAGTGAATATTTCACTTATTTAAACACTTATGAAATATAACATAAATAAATTCCTTTTTTGACACTTTCAATTGAAATTTAGAATCTGTAATTATATTAATATAACAATTTATAAATGTGAAGCTAATGTTCCAAAACTTGATTTACTTGAAGGAGCGTGCAGTCATCACCACAGTCCTACAGTTGGCCAAGAAAATCTCTTGGCCAGAGGCGCTCCAAACTTCTGCGCTGAGCACCCGGTATCCCCTTAGTGTAGGGCCTACATGTTTTGTATGAGAAAATTTTCATGTAATTCAAATTCGTCAAGCATCGTCTTGTATAGTTGTTTCGCGACATCAATTACGTATGGGATTCGTAAGTACATTGAGTTTGTGATGTAAAAGGGGCATTGCGTTATCGTTCGTAGAATCTTGTTCTGAATCGCTTGAATACGTTTCGTGTGTGAAGGTTTAGCAGATCCCCAAAGTTGAACTCCATGTGTCCAGATTGGTCTTAAGACTGTCTTGCAGATTGTTAATTTGTGTAACATGTTTAATTTAGAACGTCTATCGAGTAAGCGTTTCAGTTGATAGACGCGTGTTTAAAATTATATAAGACAAAAATTTAATTTTTCTGAAAAATTGCACTAGTTATTCCTTCTCTTGCCTTATATAAAAATAAATAGAGATTAAAAGTATTGTCAATTTTTTTGTCAATTTTTGAAATGAGTTTTCACCAGAAATTTACGTTTTCAGGGCTCTACGTTACGTTAGGTACTACTAGCGGACCCGACACGAACATTATTATCAAAATCGGTCAACCGGAAATAGTTGTAAATTCATTCGATTTTTCACGTTTTTCAATTTTCTCAAAAACGGCTTTTACGATTTAAAAAAAATCGCCTCATTTACTTCATATGTTTTATGTTCCACAAGATAAGGTAACCACCATGTCTGCTAAAATTCTTGGAGGCCCTGTGCTCTCATGGTGAAAAATAATTTTTTAAGATTGCGGCCATATACATTGTATACAATTTAAGTTGTTTTTCTACAACGCTTAGTGTAGCGTGAATCGTAAATTTCTGTATTTTGCTTAAAATTTGTAAAATTTTGTTGATTTAAGTTTTCAGCCTTAGTATCCATTTTACAAATAAATTGTTTATAATAAAGGTTATAGAAAGTTAAAAACCTTACAACTTTTATTTTTTTAGAATTTTCTTCTACGGAGCTTTAGCGTCGATTTCCCGTAATTTTAAGTTCTACAAAGATTGATTTTCATTTTGCTTCGTTCACTTATGACTAAAATTAAGTTATGTTTACAACTTTATATTGTTAACAAAATTAGCCATAGGTTGTACGTTTAATTATTTACATTGGCAGGAGGAAGTCGTCGAAAGTTTCACAATAGATTTTAGACAATTACGAATATAATTTATTACCAAATCGTAAAATAAAAATGTTATAAAAAGAAGCAATATAAATTCAACAATAATAATTCATAAAAATGAAACAGTATATTACGAGGAAAAACAAGAGTTGTGTAATCCACAATGTAAACACTAAGCAACTGTTTTAGTAAACGTCGTCGTAGGATTATTGATAACAAACATTTTATGAAGAAGGAGATGCGCTGTTAAGTTGTATGTAATTCGTTTTAAGAGGCTTAAGTGACGCCACTTTGCTTCGTAGTACTAGTAACAGCTATATTGCGAAGAGGTGGCTTAAATTTAGAACTTTGTGTTGTCCTTTACTTAACACAAAAACATCATGACTAAGCTTAGTGCTGTAATTCAAACTAATTTGTTTTAATTTATTAAATACTATTACACCATAACGTAGAACATAATTTATGAAATGGACGATCACCGTATTTAGTTTAGTTAGTCATTTCCTCAGTTAAGTTTGTAGATTAATTTAAAACAATATCACAAAATTTAATAAAACAGATATGCTTTTTAATTGTTTAAAAGTCACGTCAACACAAAGATTTCTAGTAATTGCAAAAATTAAAATATAACGATTTTTACAAAAATGATTGATTTACAAAATAACATATAACAGGTTAAACCAGAAAAAACACAATTTTTTGTAGTAAAGTTCGTAAAGACATTTAAGTTTAGAGCATTGTAGTTTACTAAATTTAATAAACATTGAGACAAAAAATATACTGAGATTATCAGAGTTTATTAAATTAAATTAATTTGTTTATCAAATTAATTTTTGAGTTAATTAATTTTTCCGTTTGTTAAATTAATTTAAAAAAAAAATTGTTTGAGACAGAATTCGGTTCATTTAGGAACTCGTCCTGCATATCATTAGGAATTTTCAAGTGAGATCTCAGGTTTTTTAACGATTGGATTTAATCAGCAGATGCCTTATCGAAAGATTACAGTTGTAAAAGTTACATTTTGGTTGGTCTATTTTAGAAAAAAGATGACTGTTTTAAAAAAGATTATCCTGTGCATATCCTTGCGTGACTGTCTCATGATTTTTGTGTCAGTTGCTTTTCAAAAATGTTGTGGCGAGATTCATGTAATTTTGTAGGTGGAGTATTGAACCACGGTGTTTTAGAGGTTTCTTAATTTTGTTTTCAACAACTTTGTTAGATCTCTGTATTATGTATTTACCTGATTATTGTATTATGTATTTTTACCTGATAAATTGAATACAATTTCGCCAACGGACGTTGGAGATCATCATGGCCAGTACAACTTCGTTGGTAGCTAAACGGAAGAACTCTGCAGAACTCTTACAAAACCAGGCTCTCAAATTGGCGAGCCAGGAAATTCGTTGGTTAGAAATTCTTTTCCTTCTATGCTTCCTTTTAGGATGCTTTGCAGTATGTCAAATATGTTTAAGTTTTTTTATCCGAGGCGGTGAGGAAAACTCATGTTCACTCCCTCTCAATAACGGTAGTAGTATTGGACTCAATTGAGGCGTCCTCGTCCATACCCAAGGAGGCCACAATCGCCTACTAACCAAAACCCCTGCATCTAGCCATTTGATCCGACAACTGCAAAGTCCTACACCTTGCTCGGAACTGTAAATAAATATACAAGAAAAATGTCGGATTAAAATTACATGCTGTCAGTGGAAGGAACCGTATGTTTAAGTAAGTTAGTTAAGTTAATATTACCTACATTATTAAGTAAGCTGCTATTTACGTTATATATTATTTTTATACAACATGTTTCCTGCATTTTGTGTTGTAAATAGTATTAAGTAGATATTTTAGAAAATTACTGTACGGGTTCACAAAATGCTTATTGTGGAAACAAATAAATTTTAATTTTAAATCCCCTATGGTTAGAATTGACAGCAGAATTCCCCAAAATTTATAAAATTCTGAAATACAAAATAAATGTATGTTCATGACACAAAATCTTTTGTCATCTTGTAAGTTATTGTTTCTCTCATTTTCTACTTAATATACTTGTATAAATTAACAGTGATAAATACAAAATGGAATTAAAAGGTGATGTTCCAACCGAATGCCAGAATCCTTTAATTCAGTGCGGTACAATTTGACTCAGAAGAGAATTTGTGAAAATTCTCATTCTGTCACGATAAAAATCTCTTTTTACAATTCCTACTTACCATAGAAACATTTATATCTCTATAGAAATCCCTGTTTGTTAAGAATAATATGAAAATTAAATCCCTTTAGTGGTTACTTACAGCAATAAAATGAGAACATTCATTCTCAATTTTATGATTCTCTGTATAGCGAATGTAGAGCTCGGTTTAGGAGTAAGTAACCTCACATTGGAAGGGAGGGGGCTAGGATTAAAACTGAGTCAATAAATAACGGTGTTTATCACATGAAAAATTTATTTCATTTTCGATAAATTAGAACGTTTAATTATTAAATTCTTGGTTTCAGATTAATAATTAGTCATTATTGAAATTTATTACCTTTTCATTAATAAATTAATGATACTTGAAATGTTTCCTTGTTAACATAAAATTAAATTTGAAAAATTTCCCCTTTATTTCTGGAGTAGATATTATATGAATACGAAATAATAATAGTCTTGTTACTCGTGTTGAATACAACAAGAAAAGCTCTTGGGAAAGGAAAGCGGTGATTTTAAAGAGGGCAGATTGATTCCGACTGCTTGTATTGCTTAAGCTGGATAGAATTCATTCATGGTTCTTAACGGAATAAATACAACAACTCAGCCTGCAAGAAAGGCTTTCACTGTGATAGGCATTTGCATGCCGTGATGATGGATGACGCTGGAATTTGAGTTCAAATTACCCGCTGCCGCTGCCACCACAGAATCATATTAAGCTCTTACAACCTACAACAACCACCCACCCACTCATCAATACAACCAAAGTACTGTAGGGTAGGCTCTTATATATAATACGAGTATCATTATACCGTTTCATTGAAAATACAGTTCCCTTTTTTAAACAAATATTATAATGCGCTATTACAAAGATAAATATTTTCCACCGTGTACAGATATTAAAGCTAAATCAGATTATACTAATTTCTCTCTAAACTACACTGAATCGTATATAATTGACTGAGATTAAACAAGGAAGTAACTACAATAAGATTTGGAACGTGGCTATTAATTAAAACTTCATACCTCACGAAAATGTATCACTCTGTCACTGTATCATCCCAACATCATAATCTTTTACAATTTTTTATAGAACTTTTAATTTTTCTTATATTTTTATTTAAACACTCACATTTAGCTGAATTTTAGAATTAAGTTCACCCTATTATTACAATACCAATTTTAGTTTTATAAATTTTATTTATTTATTTAATTTTAATTGTTATTACTAAAAACAAATACAATGAATCTTATCCTATCTTATTTTCTAAAGCCGCATAGCTGTCTAGCTTCTGCGTGGGGTGGTTTATATTGTTATGCTTATTTATATTTACAATAAATTTACATAAAACGAACTAAAAACAAAATTTACAAAATAAAATTTTCTAACTTCCCTATTCTAAGATATTTATATAATATAATTTGTTAAATTATAGTAATTATTATTGGATGTAAATACCAAATGAGAGAAAAAAATTATTACTATTATACTAAATTTTATAATACGTAATCTGCTAACACTACAGTAGTTATCAAGCTTAATCATAATAGGTAATCTAATACCAAACTAAATATAAAAAATAATGGTATAAAAATAAATAAAATAATAAATTGTCATGTAGTGGCAAAGAGTGAAAGCAGATAATGCTGACAATTCAAAAAATAATGGTTACAAGTATTATACTTTTACAATATCATCACAAAATTTTCTAAAAAAAGTTTAAAAAAATATAATATCTATTTGCGTGTGAGAGGAAGTGAAAACTGAAATAAGTTAAGAAAAGTAGCTCTAACGATGAATAATAGATTGGTACAGCTATTATTGTTTATTACTGCGGATTGACCGTTCCCAATTTATGCATGATAATTCATTATAATAAGTGACATGCATATTTTTCCGTTAATGTGAGATTTGTTGGACTATAGATAAATCTTTTGGTTGAGTGCATGGTTCTCCAATTTTCGCGCGTACTGTGCGATCTGAATGGGAGCGTGCATTGATGTTTAAACGGTGATTGAGTTAAGAAGATATTGCGGTTCTTAAGAACGGTTAGGCTAATGGAAGAGATATATATTTACTACTGTTGTTCAAGTAATTACATCATAATGTGATCTCTTATAACTTAATTGATACTAAAGTAACAATAATTTAAATTTCTATTAAATCATAACATTTCATATTATTAATATTCTCTCAGCATTAAGTTGAGAAAGTATTTTAGCTTCATTATACACCTTAAATCTTCTTGATCTTGACTTCTAACAATCTCTGTACGCATGCACACCACCCGTTCTAGAGAGAAATTATTTAATCAGCTCACGCGTGAAAACAGTGGGCTTTTATCCGACTATCAAAGAATAGATATTAATTAAAACAAAGAGCTCCTAATTCTCTCAATAATTATTTAAAAACGCAATTTTCTTTAGAACAGCTCTTGTATAAAAATATGGAGTACGAGGTGAACTCAAATACTGAAACCTCTAGGAAATTTGTGTGGGTGGCCACACAAATATAACTCAGATACTTTAACACTTAAGAAAAATAAATTAGAAGACGAATAGTAAAAAACTGTGAACAAAATACCTAAGGGTTAATCGCTATTTACATCATTGTAAAATACACACCTAACGATTCACAAATTTTCCTTTACGGAATATTTTAGTGTCTAGAAAATTATTGTTTATAAGCAGCCGAATCGCTGGTTTGAACTTTTAGATGTTTTACTAAGTAAAAACAAGGAGTGAGGTGGTTTACTATTGCCTTCCTCACTGAGTTGAAAGAGATGATATAAGAAAAATAATAAAATAAAAATCAGCATGCCATGCCCTCGAAAAATAATCAACTTTCCACCCTGCAAAAGACACCTTCACTTTATTCACCACAGGGTCTGGCTCTATAATGAAATTCATTACTCTCTCAGAGGAGATAACTCTGACTAGTGTCTTTTACACCTCTACTTCTTCTGTTCTTAAATAGTTCAGTCATATAATTGGCTAGATATGTGTTAAGAAACAGAACTATTTTTGTAGCCCTGGAACCAACTGATCGAGTACAGTTACACTCCACCTGCCCGTTACGGGCAATTTAGAAACTTATTGCTGTGAAATTAATTTCGGACCAAACGAATAGATTACGCTCGACATACCGCACGATAAATTTGTAGGAGTAGTTGCTCTATTAAATACAATAACAAAATACTATTGTGGTGTCTTAACCTTGTTATGCACCTAAAGTTGCGCATAGACGCACGAGCCGAGCCGCTCGTGAACCAGTTTATCGTTACATTTGGACGGCATTCACGAACGGCACGCACACCATTTGTGTTCGCGACCGGAAACAATTCGTTTTCAGTTAGTTTTTCTCCTGAATACAAAGGTGCTCGCAGTTTACAATTGTACGGTGGTTTGGCTGGTTCGTTTCTTCTCGCAAAGCTCCAAACTTGTATATAATACTAATTTCTAGTGAAATAAGTTAGCTACGTAAGCAACAAACTCATTTTTGGTCGTCTGTAAAATACAGTTTTAACAGAAAAAACCGTAAAATAAAATTTTTTAGATTTCATTGCTAATTATTGGGCACTACAATTTTTAAGGAAATGTTATTGAAAATTTATTTTCAAGCCATTTTGTTTGTCAACTTTTTCTGTTGATGTATTTATTCATTCTTCAATGTAAACTAACTGTAGATTTTTGCAGGTATTTAAAGAAATGTGATAAAATACATTAACATCAAAATAATGTATTAACAACCAATTTCTTAAACAAAAGTTAACTCGAAACTCAAGGCTGATTTAAGTTTACGCATTGGCCTTTTAGATATTTTAATAAAGATTTATGGTAACGTTCTTTCTATGATATTTATTTTTATTACTCATTTTTTACTTATTCTTTCGTAAATAACACAGAGATAAAATATCGATTGATTTTTTACTTCATTTAAATTTTAACTATTTACCAAATTAGTCACTTATTTTTCAATTAAAACAAAAAAATTGAAGAGGTCGGCAGAAGAAAGTGCTAACCCACAAAATCACCAGCATGATTTTTCTTAAATATTATGTAAAAATAAAATGTACAGCACTTTCTAAACAGGATTCTATATTTACGATCTTAAGAACCTAGATAAACAGAAAAAACAGATGTTTAACAAAAAATTCAAAAACATGATTTGTAGATTTCAGTAAACTGTTAAAAAGGCATTGCGTAAAATTATGTTGATGTGAGTTAGAACTGTCTTCTCCCGACCCCGACAGATATAAAGATTAAAAATCAAAAATCTATTATGTTCTGGAAAAATGTCACATGGTAGTTTAAAACACTTACCAATACAATGTCCAGAACTTCATTTCTCGTATAATTATTTGGCAAAGAATACGACCAGACGTTATGATTGTAAAAGGTATAATTTTAATAACCATTAATTTTCATTACTATTTTAACTGTATTATGGACATTAAAAACACTGTATAACATCCTTAGGCAAAAAAATATATTGTTACATATTCGTGATGACATTTATTCTGTATTATAACGTGTGCATCAAAATAACTTTACGATTGAGTTGATGACAACATGAATGTACCGTGTGGATAAAAAAGTACCAGCTGGTTGGATATCAATATTTACGCAAGAAAAAATTCTTTGTGAGGTATAAAGTTAGAAAATAGTTTGTAATAACAAAGAAGTAGGCTCTATAATTTTATTCAATTTCGTAAGCCCATTTCTTTTCCGTTTTGGTTTATATAATATTAATGCAGAATAATTGACTATACTAAAGTTTTCTTTTTCTTCTTCCTTATAAGTATAAGGAAACAGTCTATTACGACATTCCTCGTTGGGATTTTCCCTACAAATCTTTTTATCGGCCATTCTAAGCTTATCGTCTTTATGTAACCACTAACCAGGCGAGGAATTCTGGTTTCATCTACGCGCTATATGTGATAACACCACCTCTCTTGACAATCCGTAACTATCAATTAGAGTCTGATGACTCGTACCTCCTTATATTATCATCTGAACACTCCAAAACCTTTCCTAGTTTGCATTCCTGTTGCTGGTTAACTCATGTAAGGGTTTAGGTTTAATTTCAGTAAGGGGCTGAACTTAATCTTGTATGATACATTGAAAAGGGGGGCCTCAACCTGACATGGTGCATCCCAATGGCTGATACGAGAAGTTCCTGAAGATAAACATACAGGGCGAGTGTTATTAAGTTGTAAATGCTTTAATCGTCTACTAAACAATCAATCGTGAATCAAGTGACGTGAATAGGATGATTGTCAACAGTCTTGACAGAAAAAGAGGAAGATGTTCCTAAGATTGAGCGGAAGTCTGCAGCACCTTGAACTTCAACCGGTGAGCAAAAACGTGAATATGAACTAAAAAAATAATAAAAAGTTTGTTGGGCGCCAGCTCTGTTAACAGAGCATGAGAAAAATAAATAAAAAATGATATTTCCTTGTTTTCAACTAAATTTTTAATGGATTTACTGCTAACAAAATTATCCTTAAATTACCCTAACCTATTTTAAAACATCGAGAACCTTTACTCTGCCACGACTTTACTACAAAAACAAAAAATTTAACAACCCTTAATAATACGAAATAAATTCACCTTAAATATTTCTTCCCTTTCTTCTTCTCCTCCTCATTCTCCTGGTCACTCCTCGTTTTCCTACTCACTTCTTCAAAACTTGCCCTTCCCAACAACTCCTCTGTTTCACTCTTAATTCTTAAGGGAACTGATTGTAAATTTCCTGGGTCTGAAGCAGGAAACCTTTGTTTCACAAGCCTCCCTCTCCACTAACCGTTCAAGCAACCTGGAGGGCCAACGGGAAAGAGAACTACCCAAGTGATGGGCTGAAAGTTGGTAGGTGTAAGAAAGGCCCGAAAACACAGAGAGAGAAATATACCCGTCTAAACAATATCAGATGATTGACAGTTGGCTATATGTACAACTTACTGCCTAACTACAATTCTAATGTAACTTATTCTAACAATGGGGTTTTTTCCCTTACATTATTTATTGGGTTGTTACTGAGTAATGGAAGTTATAGTAATTAGAAATTATAATAACTTGCATCGTTTGTACAATATTATACTTTTACAATAATTCAAGTCCTAAGAAGTTTCTAAATACCCTAGGAGTTTTCTAGATTTCCTAATGAAATCAAGAGCATGTTCGGATGCTTTAAGGTGGCAGTTTCGCCATTGGCAACTTGTTATCCGGTCAGTAGCCCATTTGAGAAATTTAAAATCACTTCTAATCATCCAGAAGATCAACAACAGACCAGAATTAATGATAAAATTATGTAACTTTTAAAAGTTTGATAAGTCTTTGTGACTCAAAATTGTTAGAAAACTATGTACTTTAAATTAATGGAACAACGTACAGAATTTCTCTTGTAATTACAAATCTGTAAATTTGCGTAAAATACACAATATAAAACAGTGTATGTAGGAAACATTATCGTCTTCTATTCCATATACGAATTGTATCAAAATGTTGAATGAGTAACATAGTCTACCGAATCCATATTCAAGAAAACAAGAAAATATTACTTTTGTCTGACTAAGCAAAAGATATGTAAGAAAATTTAATTTTACTTTTAAGCCCTGTCTCTCGTGCGTATAATTAGGTGCATTAAATTTTGGTTCTTCACCTCCTGAAAATTTCACAAAGATGGAGACGTTAAAGAAGCTGAACAACACTGCAAAAAAAATTTAGGTTAATGATGTCATATTATAAGATTTTATGAGAATGCTGGAACATATTTTACTGTGTTACGTAGATTTTTATGTATTATATTAAAAATTGCATATCTCAGCTAATTTTATTAATATTATTTCCTGAGAATTCAAAATGACAAAATTTCAGTACAGTAATCTTTTAAAGGTATTTTACATTTTAATTAAATAAAACTTGTAGCAGTAAAAATTTTGTTCCAGGAAAAAATTTAGTTTGTACTCTGAATCGTCACCACTTGATTTAACTCAATATAATGTAATTTAATTTAAATATTTATTCTATTGTAAAATTCATTGTTTGTTAAATCTTTATTTTTCCCTATTTTATTAAAAATTTATTTAACCAATAATCATATAATATAAATGTTGTTCTAACTTTTATATATAATATTATAATTTTAACAACTACTATAACTTTTTAATCAGATCAGAAAAATATTTTAATAATTAAAAACAAATAGAGCCCAAGTACTTCACGTACTCAAGCACATGTCCATATTTTTAAAAAATCATTGAACCGTGCTAGGAAAACATTATTTAAATTTTTTATTATAGTGGAAACCTCTGCTCGCTCCTTTTTGCAACGAATGAAATTAAATTAGGATTTCATTTAAAACGTTTTTCAGTAACAATGTAGGTTAAATCTAGTTCTTGAAAATATATTGATCTCTTTGATTTACGAAAGAATGGCACAATTTTCTAAGCAAGAATCGGATGTGACATTAATTTTTTTTTTAATATCTCTCTATATACTTTTAAAAAAACGAAAATTAAAGTATGATTATCAATTATTACAGTTTATGGAAAGATGTTTGTTTACATATTGCAGGACAGTACCGTACCTGTTACCTGACTAAAAAATACAATACATTGCTTACAATAAATGCTATACCTAAAAGAGCTTCTGCCCAAAGATTTTTTTACCAGAGAAATAAAATAAAAGATGATTGATTTCACCTATCACAAATTTTATTTAAAAAATTTAAAAATTACGTAATGCCTAACCATATGTTTAACCTATAAGCGTCTCAAAAAATCTTTTTGCCTTTTTTTAACAACTACATCTGTATTTTATAAAACCATCAATATTTATGACGTACGTTTTTAGTGTCCTGTTTTCGTCTTGATTGAGGAAATCACCCTGCGGCAAACCCTGGTCGTTGTTTAATATAAAATATATATTGCCCATTTAAGTTTACCTTACTTCAGTATCTTTTTAATCTCGTTCGTGAATTTTTTGGTTGGTGTTACATTTTTTTTGTGTGGGTGTAACAGTGTTTGTATCTCTAGATTCATATTGATTTATTAATTTTGATTGGAAACGTATGTATAATTTGGAACTAGTTGAATATACTGTGTCTACGATAAAGTTTCGACGTACGATAGAGTTTCATACGTATTAGGGACTAAAAATGTAATATAACGTAGCAACTTGTTTTTAAAAGTTTATACACTGTTTACGTCTGATTTTTTGACGAAGAAAGCTTTCCATACGTGAAAGAATTTTTGAAATCAGTTGGGTAGTTTTTTAAATTACCACGTACAATTAAACGTTACTTTTTTAGGACACAAGTATAGATTACTGTACGCTATATTACATTATATTTGATAGTAATGAGTATACACAGATAAAATATAATTAAAAGATACTTTTAATACAGCTCAGACATCCGCTTATTAATCGCAATGTTGAAACAAAAATTTATGACCGATACTTTCAACATTTTTGCATGTAAGATACAAACCTTTCAATTCAGAAAGAAAATATATTGCATAAAACTGTTCAAAAAGGAAGACTGAACTCCCTGAAAAAATGTCTGAAAATGTTATTTATCGTCTATCCATTATTTAGGAAAAAAGAATGAATCGTAGGCAGTAATTTAAGCGTTTCAATACATCTGGTTTTTATCTTTTCCATTACCGATATTCAATACGGGTGAAACTTTAAACTTTCCTGAGATGCCTAAGTGGTTCTTAAAGAAAATCAATTTTGAAGAGACCGCCTCTCTCTGATTTCCGAATTGATAAGAAATTTATTTTGTATCTCTTGTATGATCCAAGCTGAATAGCAAGTACAAACTTACAAGTTATCTCAACTTTTATTCACGAAAATGGCAGCTTCAACAGTTTTATTTGATTAATTAAACAAATCTCCGGGCTGTTTTCTTTCTTTCATACAAAGAGTAACTTATAATTTATAAGAATAATAAATTGTGTATGACAAGTTGCCAAAATAATATGAAAAATTCCACACAATCTTGACATGAATGTCATATTATATTAAATAACCGCACTCCTACACTTTAATTCTTTTGTCGTTTGTACTGTGTTAGCTGTGTAGAATATTCTGGAACTTTCTAGAAGGCTAGCTTAGTAATCTCTAGGTGTCCACTAGTCAATTCATTACGAGTCTTATTACAGAACGTGTGAAGTTGAATTAAGTCTTTTGTCGTTCAGAGTTTATATTTTATTATATTATAATAAATGTGACGTTAGTCTCTTACGTAAGAGTTAATAAATGTTAATTTTATAACATCTGAATAAAATCTACAATCCTAGTTATATTATCCAAACTGTGGAGCTCTTCCAAAATTACTTTTTCGTACGGAATTGTTTTTATCAATTTATAGAACAAGGTACGTGAAGCCCCTTGCACAGGAACCAATAAGCAGCTACTTACTTTATTCAATATCAGAGTATTATAGCCGTTACAGTTTAACTTACCTAGTTTATTGTTATATACTTACGATAGAAATTTGTATAATCTGCAGATAATAAAAAGAGTTATTGCCGTGGTATAGAAGATTTATAATTTTCGTAATATACGCTTGTACACTAAACAACCTTTGTACCTGTATTTCAGTGTTTACTCACTAAATAAAATTTGATCCTTCTCAGTTAAAACCACTTAAGGGGAGCACTACACTATCTAACCCATGTTTAATTGACCTTTTTTTAGGTAGATGTTCATAAGAAACCGTAAAGAATTAGGGCTTTAATTTTTACGTGCCTTTTCTTTGACATCTTTTTAAGCTCTGGTACTAGAATTATTAATATAGAGCTAGCGATACCATTTCGAGAATTTTTTTGAAAAACGCAAAAACAATTTAATTTATTTTTGTAGAACGTTTTTTTTATTTAGAACTTAGTAATAATACTGCAATGATTCTAGTACCATATATCACAATTATACTGGGAGACATGTTCAAAAAATTTCAACCTTCAAAGTCAAATAGTTTTTTGAGAAAACTGTACCATTATGGAAAAAAGTGAATTTACGGGAAATGAGATGTAGAGTTTTACTAACCCTAAAATCGGCCTGCATCATAATATTAATCCTCACCAGACTGTTCTTTTTTCTCAAAAAATTTCCTCCTTTTTTCTTTTGTCTTGCTTCTTTTGACACACTTTCCATTGCCTTCTCAGCTTTCTGTGTTCTTTGAATATCGCAATTCTTAATTGTTTCCATAGATTAACTCAATTAAAAGAAATTCCGGTCAAAACATTACTTAACTAAAATCTGGATAGTTTCCGTAATTTCTACTGTATAGTTATAATTTTTGTATCTAATTACACAGGAAAAGATACAGAAGGCAATGGCGCCAAAATTTAAAAAAATCGATTTATTTCGATTTTCGAGGTATAGTGCTCCCCTTAATGTTTTCAAATCAGCCAATTAAAAATAATTGTTAACATAATTTAATATGTAGTGTAATTTTACGAAATTTTCTAAGAGATAGCGTAAATGAGGTAATAAGGCATTCTAAAACAAACATTTCTCTCTGAATACTGAAAACAATAAGTAGTTGATAAAACGTTTGTTATTACATTTGAAAGCCACACAAGTGTTCCTAAACACTTGAAATACAAAATTTCTTCTATGAGAATAAAAGGACAGTGTAAAATGTGTGTGACACAACTCCAAGAAGGCTCTAAGAAGAACAAGAAAGGGCTGTAAGGAGCGAAGGGAAAATACAGAAATTGAAACTTTTTCATTCAACGAAAACCGAGGTTGTTGAGTTCTATTGTGTGATACGACGGAACTGTGATACGGCGTAGGTGCCTCGTTTTCCATTGTATGCAATAAATACTGACAGTCGACACAGAAATACAAGCATTAACCAGTTGTACATCAGGCAAATCAACCTTACGTTAAATGTATTCAATGAATATCGATAAATTACAGATGTTCACAAAATGTATTAAATATTATTGAAATACATTTATATGAAAAGAATCAAATATGAAAGAACCTTATTTTAAGCTTTTAAATGTTAAATTAATCAGTTTTACAGTTAAGATAAACACCGATTTTCAGTAACCTATTTTTTTCTTTAAGAAGTTTCTGGTTCTATTATATTTTAATGTAGCATCTTTAATTTATATAGAAGCAAAATAAATAAATAAATATCAGTAAAAGGTAAAAATATGTGATTAAAGAAACAGACCTAATTTCGTGACATAGACTAATAATGTGTAGAACACCATGTGGAGAACATAAATTAAATTAGCCATGAAAACCACAAAAAGAAAGAAAACATATGAAAATGTTGATTAAAATAAATGTACCTGAATGTCTTTAAAGCTGAGCTTCTGTACAATGTACAAAAATTCAACGAAGGCGATTCTACTCTTGCAATTGTTACAAATATTCTGCCCACAATTCGAAATCCGTCGATTTGTTAGTTTATCAAAGAAAGTAAAAGCAAAATTCTTAGAATATAAATTCTCAAAGTATTGTTTACATTCTCTAAAATGCACACACACACACACACACACACACGCGCGCGCGCGCGCGCGCACACACACACACACACATACACACATACACACACATTATATATACACATACAATTTGACGTATTAAAGTAATGTTAGTCGAATTTTTTCAACACTTTTTGCTGCTGTGCAAAGACAACTGACTGAGTGAATAAATTTCGAAAAAATGGCGTTAATGGCGTAGAGGGGGACATAACCCAGTAATAGTGCTCCAGATAATTAAAATTATGTTAGATTTATACTACTAGTTCTGCGTTAATCAAGTCTTTTTTCCGTAGACGTTTTAGTCGTCGATGTGCGATTTCTAGTAGAACAGGAGAATATACTTTATTTGTTAAAGAATTACTATGATTTTAAAGCCTTTGTCTGAGCCTACTGTAAAATTTTATAAATATTTGTGTTGTTGATGTAAGGCACGAGTAAATCATCGTATTCGGTTTCATTTTTAAACAAATTTCTTAAAACAAAATTAAGACGTGTGCATTTGCAAAACAATGTTTGAATAAATAATGTT
This sequence comes from Catonia carolina, assembly GCA_035578175.1. Taxonomy (NCBI): domain Eukaryota; kingdom Metazoa; phylum Arthropoda; class Insecta; order Hemiptera; family Achilidae; genus Catonia; species Catonia carolina. Next base: position 49,508,021 of record JAQMRL010000001.1, read on the forward strand.
TAAATAAAGTTTGTAAACGTAGCCTACATGTTATATCTCCCGTATTACAGTAAATAAATGTTTATTAATTTGTAAATAATCTATTAATTATTTCTTTTATGCTAATGATTTTTTTTTCTGTTCCAGATTCAAAATTTTGGATAATTAGGTAAGTTAATTCTAAATCATTACAACTAGAAATAGGCCATTATGTTAAATAACCGTGACATTTTTCGTTATATTTACTCGTTGTTGTTTAGGTCATCAGCTAAAAGGCTGGATTTAACTTCTATAGGTTTCACTAAGTAAATCAAAGAGTGATGTGGTGTACCATTGCTTTCACAGGGTGGAAATGTACCAGGCCCTCAGAAAAGCATCTAGTTTCTACCCTGCAAATGACACCTTCCTTTAATTCACCACAGGGTCTGACTGTATAATGAAATTAACTACTCTCCGAGGAGATAACTCTGACTAGTGTCTTTTGCACCTCTACTTCTTCTGTTCTTTAATGGTTCAGTCATATAATTGGCTGACCATGTGATAAGAAACAGAGCGTTTTTTGTAGCCCTGTATTTAGCAGAACAAGTGCAAACTACTCATTGAAACCTGAAGCCATATAATGTGTTTTTTTCCACTGGCATTAGTGGGTACTTCATTAAGTAAATATTGCATTGATAAGTAGAAATAAATGTGAATGGATAAAAATATATTATATAGGAGTTGTATAAATATAAGTATTTACAACCGTGACTAAATACATTAGCTTATATATAAAGAAATTAAATGAAATAGAAAAATGACTCGAGTTAAATAAATAAACAGGCTTTTAATGCGAACGTTGAAAAATAAATGTTAAACACAAGAATATTCAAACACTGCATAATATTCTTTATAAGCTATAGTTTCTATTTTTCTTTAAAATGTAAAGTTCTATATTTTACTTATATCTAAATTAATATTGCTGGTACTTTATTATGAGCTTAGTAAAAATGTGGCAGTTTTAAGAAATTCTAATACTTGCCGATGAATTTAAATTATTAGTGGAAACATGATTATGTTAAATTATTAATTACTCTTTTAACGAAAGGATTACAGAAACACAGAAACGTAGATTTTCCGTGCAGGCTATTGGGGAAGATATTAGAATCAGTGTCGTCTCCTCCCATATCTCTCTCTTAGATTAATTCGTACAAGAGGCTTAGCATTTAATTCCCTCATCGCGCATTCCCGTCACGTAATCCCTGATTGCTTCGCAGTGAGGATAGGATACACAGAACCTGTTGTATCGGGGATTGTTAGCTATTATGATGACCTGTAGGCCCTTCTACAAGTGAATAATTGCATTGTGCCCAATTTCTTTACCAATTTTTTATTTTATCTGAAATTGAGTTATGTCCACAGTATCATTTACTATAATCTCTGTAACTACAACAGATAAATTTTATAAAAAGTATAATTTTTATTAAACTTTAATTCATACTACGACAAGTTCTTCCATGTCAACATTAGAAATTATGAAAAAGTTTATTTTATGGTTTAAGCATGGTTATTACTCGTAATTAAACAACTTAACAAAGAATTTAAACTACTTTTTTGAATTCTAGAGAAATAATAAACTTTTTACATTAAACAATAAAAAATTTATAAAAATAACTATTCTAAAACCAATTTGGACATATTAGAAGACGTATTACAACCAAGAAGGACGTAACATAGAAGGAAACGTGATAAAATCTGTTTCGAAAAACCTGAATATGGTTTTTCTCAGAACTAATTATATGCGAAAACGAGAAGTAAATGCTTTAAATTAATTTTTGAGATCCTTTAACAAATTAAAAATAAGTTTCCGTATAAGTTTAATTTAAGATATCCAAAATTTCACTGTTTACATAACAAGGAAACTCCTTCGAACAATCGGTTATAGTTGCTCCTGGTACAATAAGGCAGAATAATTTAATAGTCTATCGTAATTTTAGGGTGGTACATGGTAATGTTTCTTATAATTTTTATAAAGTAAAATTTATGTTAAAATCCGCAAAGTGTGAAAATAGCGTAAATATTTATACACGAATCTGTTGAGTAAACAATATCGGTAGTACTTAAGTAAACATTATTAGTATTATTAATCACGTAGTGTGTTTAAAAGAGGATACTTTGTAGCTATCTTACCCGTATCTATTCCTGTACAAAAAAGCACTTCCTCTAACAAGTTTATTTCTTATTTTTTTAACTAACTGTTTCTAGAAAATTCGACAATAATAACTGTGAAAGGCATCGTAAAAGAAACAAACGTCAATCATCGAAATCGTTTAACGAGATTCACTCCGAGTTAATAATTTTTGGTAATTATTCTTCAAGAACTTTTAAGGTTTAGGAAAATGTTTTAAATAACAATATTCGTTTTATAAAAGACCATTGTCAACATAATTATGTCATCAACATATATACCCCAACCCTTAATGATTTCCATAACACAATAAAATTACTCCAACATTGGTTTTGCTATAAAAACGTACGAAATTTTAATTAAAATCATTTCCAACGAATAGAGGCTATTCAAAAAAAAAATTAATTACATGTGAATAAATTTATTTTTTCTTGTTAAAAATATAAAATAAATTTAATTTTTTAAGTACATTAAACCCATCAGCTTAGTCCCACAATTGGCAAAATAATAAGTCGGAACGTTTTACTGGGAAAATCGTAATTGTTTCGTTAACTGTTTAATTAAATTCTTTTAGTTAATTAATTTTTCGTTAATTCAAAATTATATCGACACACATAGAAACTCAATCAAATTGTTATTACTACAGTTTAACAAATGTTCTAATTAAATGGAGCCTAATAATGTACAATGTGCTTCATTTAATTATCAATGGAAATGAAAAATAACTAATCAGAATAAATGGATATATTTATCCTTGACCCAGAGGAAAATTTTATTTGCGTAATTAAATCATGTTTACAGGCATTGGTTCAAAATAGTTCATAATTTATAGTAAAACGATTTGAAAATTAGTTCACATAGAAGTATTTTGGGGACTGTTTTCTCAATACACGGAAAGCTGGAAAATCACTTACGTAAAAGTTTGCACAACGTAAGTGATTTCTTCCAAAGTGTAAGAAGCTTAGTCTGAGATCAATAAGTTTCTACGTATTGTAAAAAAAATATGTATAATACATATTTTGTGTTAATACTCACTTGTTCAGTGCAAACGTGAACAGGTGAAGGGAAGGCAGAGAGTAGAATTCAGACTGCAGAAATGAAGTTCAAGAGGAGTATACTAGTAAATGCAAGAACAGATAAAGTAAGAATTGACGTAATTAGGAAACAGTTGGGAATGGACTGCATGGCAAGGACAGTTGGGTAGATAAAGCTGCAATGGTTTGGTCATGTCAGTAGTATAAGGAAGCAGGGTAACCAAAAACATGCTGTACTACTTGGAGGTGCATAGAAAAAGACCAAGACGTAGACCAAGGTGAAGTAGATGAGTTCAGTCATGGATGAGTCTTTAAAAACAGGTGATACCAAGAAAACAATTGAGGAGAGATAGTTGGGGGTTAGGGAGAGGTGGTGAAGAGTTGTGTTTGGCCCGACCCGAGGATATTTAGACGAAATAAAATAGAGATAATGATGATTTTAAATAGGTTAATATAGCGGCAGTGGTTTTTCAATTCCCAACACATTTAAAAAATGGATTTAGAGGAGGAACGTTCCAATATTTTTTTAAATCCAGAAAAATAGTTAAATTTTTGAAAAATATAATAAATTTATCTATAAGTGTTTTAAAAACCAAATGAACGTAACAAGTAAAATAATGTTTATATTAAGGTAGCGAGTGAACCGTAGAACACGAAATTTATTTGACAAAAACTTTCAGTTATGAGTTTTTCTATAAGGTGCGTTGATGTGTTTGAACGCCATGTCATTGCTGCTAGATTGATCCAAAATAATGATTGAAGAAACGGGACGTATTTCATGAATAATTAATATAGATGTGACCTCCATTTATTTAGAACTTTATCAACTATTTGACGCTAACAAACCAACAGAATCTACCAAATTATTTTAATTAAGCTAGATGTTCTTAATTATAAAGTTTATCATTCTCTTAATTTATATAATTATGTGAGAGAATAATGTTGAAATTGAAATACTTTAATGAAATTACAGGTAACTTTTCAAAATTATTAGTTTTTAAAAACAAATTATAACTGTTAAATTTTTTTTTATAAATATTATACATAATTTAAAACACAATTTTCAAACGTAATATAATCTTAAGAAAGTGTTTTAGACCCTTCCTAACATAATTTTATTCGTTTAAAACAGACAAATTAGTGGTGGTACAGCGCTAAACTCGACTGTAAACTGATCATACCCAATGCGATTCCCTGAAAAATTCTGAAAATATTTACACCTATTATCATATTGCAATGATGCTCCAAAACTCAGCCTTTACTTGCAATCAAGCAAGAGAGAGACAAATTATAAATAAATACATATTTTATAGACGAAATCTAAAGTAAGCTAACTTTTTTACCATAATTGACTACATCATAGTTTTAAGACGGAAAATCTTCAAATCTTGTTGACTATTTTACTCGTTTAGTAAGTAAGCGAATTCCGCTATTATTTTCGTTTGTTTAGGCTTTAAAAATTTAGATACTTGATCCTTATGTAATTTTTTATAGTTTCTTTAGAGCAGGGGTTCCCAGCCTTTTGATCCCTGAGTACCTTTTTTTTCAGAAATCTAGTCGTACACCCAAGATCCAAGATCTAGGTAATCTAGGTGATCTAGGCGTACCTTAACCCCAGATAGATTACGTTAAGGGTTTTATTTAGTTCTACAGTGATGAAAATTATCGCAAAGGTTGGAGTGGTGTACGATCTTGCTACTTTGCAGACTGCGTATTCCGGGCAGAAAACGACCACTTATAAATAAATGTAAATTAACCCAGTACTTTGGGTTTCTACTGTGAATCCACTTGCTCTTCTTTGTACAAATGTTACTTTTTTATACGTTCTCTCACGATCTTATAGTTTCAAAATTTCTATTTAATGAAGTGAAAGATTACGGTAATTTTATACGTTGATTTGTAAATTACGGGTTTGTCTACTTATTGACCTACGTTCTTGCGTACCACTGTCTGGGAACTATTGCTATAGAGTGTTCATCTAAAATTCATGTAAAGTGACAATTTGTGTTCATGGAAACATGAAATTGGTTTTAAACGTGTTATAACGTCCAGACCCTGGCTGAGAAATGAACCTCAGACTTTCCACTTTGCAGTCTAGAATGCTAATCACTGCGCTACTTAGACGAATATACATTTCTTTAATTTATTTCAAAAGATTTTTATATTAAATTGTGGTTTGAGTTTTAATGTCTTGGTTACTACTACTTTGATCAATACTTAAATTCTGTTTGAAATTTCTGTTTCCTCATAATTTTTAAAAGAGTTCTATGTTTCTACCGTAACTTGAATAAATGAAAAGTTAATTAGGTTTGAGCGCATTTTCTCCATTAAATAAAAAAAAAAACTATTCCGCTAGTGATGTAATGATATTAATGAGAATATCAGTAAATAGAACCACAATATGGTTTAAATAAATTATAAAGGAATTTTAGAGGGAAAATTTCATTTAAACGGCTAGTCTTCTGTTGTTCCTGATGTAAAAGTATATAACAAAAAGTATAAAAACAAGGCGGCTTTAATTGTATGACTGGCAAGTACAAAAATAATATCTGATTAAATTAATTTACTAAAATTTCTTGATTCAAAAATAAATTAAACCTTTTGTCTGTGTAATAATTTAAACAATGTGTCCATGGAATATATTTTTATACTCTCGTACGCGTGTTTCATTCTCCTTTATTGAATTTACCAAAAAGAGCTTTTTTCTTTTTTAAGGAAAGTCGTTTTTATTCTCTAAACTCCTTTAACTTATTTTTACGTTAAAAAGAAAAAATAAATTACAAAAGTTTTAGTTCAAGACCGATTTTAAATAGAAAAGACAAGCGAAGAATTTCTAATAATAGCAGGAATTTTGTCACCGTTGTTTTAAGGATAAAATAAAGTACTGGGTTAATGCTATACCTCTTTTTTATCATTTCAAGTCATTACCACTATTGTCATTCACGTGTGCCATTAACCTACAGTGTGATGTGACATCGCCTAATGGATTAGAAAATAATTTTTTAATCAATACTGTTAACCTGACTAATCCAACTCAAATAGCAACAATAAATATTCGGTTAAACGATTATTCGGAGAAGTGATAAATTACCTACACTTTCGACAACAAAGATGAAAATCCGGCTTCGATTCTAGACAAGCATTTGGAAATTTTAAAATTGCATCAGGTATATTAAAAAATTCTTAAATTCGTGATTCTATTTAATATTTACGTATTTTATGCTACTTATATAAATAAATGCATTAAACCCAACTAAGAAAAGAACAAGAAGAAAACTTTTGTAAAAATTTCTATTTAACATTACCGGAAACTAAACAGAAATTAGTAAAGTTATCGTTACAAGTCAATGTAAATACGTCCACAAAACACATTTATTAAAAGCGTAAAAGTTAACTGGATATCAAAATTTATTAAAAATTATTTTTACATAGAAATGCCAATAGTAAATAGTACTGTTAATAAAAATTAGACAACACGAGAATTATTAACATAATATCAGCATAATTTATTACGGTGGAATAATTATTTTTGTTTAAAATTTGTTAAGAAAAGTTAGCCAAAGATGTAGATTATAACGATTTTTATCCCTTCGCAAACTATTAACGGAAATAACCGCTAAAATATCTTTCCCACAATTTGTTTCGTGATATAATATACGCATAGGGTTTTTAGGAATTATAGTCATAAAGCGAATGTATACGTACCTTTACAAATTAAAAATAAAAATTTTTGATTTAAATTTGTCTTAATAGTTTTAAAAGTGCCAGAATAGCTTTGATTTTGTAGATTTATTTTTTCTTTTATTCTGCAATTCAACGTAAAAACAATGTTTTTATTCAGTTCTGTTAACGGAAATATTAGTTTTCATTATGTCACTGAGGACGTAAGATGAATACAGTAGCATCCACTGTTATTGATTAAAAATGAAAAAAATGAGATGAAAATTGCGTGGATTCTGAACCTTTATACAGTTTTCACGATAAAAGGAAAACATATTTTTCTAAAATAAACAATATTTTTACTCCAACTAATAATTAAATAGCTATAGTTAGTGATACGAAATTGCTTCCGTCCATGAAGAGTTAATAATCATTTAGTATGTAGACATGTGATAAAATAGAGCAGTCAAGTTTTAGTTAATAAGTTGACACCAGCGAACAAGCTTGTTTATGCTGGTGTTGACCGCAGCAAACGTTTATGGATCGTGAAAGGCACACACATATGCCTATCTGAATTTATAATATTATTTTACTGAAGTAATTTTATTTATAAAAACATACAAACGAATTTCTATGTAAAATGTTGGGAAGTAAAAACTATTATTATTATTATTATTATTATTTGGTTTCTGTACTCTCCACCGTAGATCACAGCTGTTGTCTATTGAACAAAAAATAAATTGTTATAATTACCTACTTCGGCCCATATAGATATTATAATAATGGGTATTGATGTATTGTTCAGCGTAAAAATTAAATGTAAACAGGATACACGCTTTTCAAAACAAATTTTTTTGTTTATTCACATGTAGTCATTACCACGCATGAAATGCTGTCAAATATGGAGATTTCAGAATAACTACTAAAATACACGACCATTAAAATATTACACACTTATTTTTATTTAAAATTAATTAGTCGAAAAAACTCGGAGAGGAAAACATTGTCTTAATACTTACCACAAAATCCACAAAAGAATATTTATGTTCTGAAAATTTTTAATTTTCTCCAGTAAAATTCAGTGTACATATATTTTCGAATAATGTGCTTATTATTTATTACTTCTCATTCTGTTTTTTTCCGTATTAAAGGAGGTTTTGGTTATTTTATTTTAATTTTTATTTGCTTTTTAAACTATCTAATTTTGATTGTAAATAATAATTTTAAAAGCAGTACCTATAATAACATGTTTTAATGATATAATTTGTTAATTACACTAATGGGTTATGATTTGTTCATGTGTTATTCTTATTGATAAGTTGCATTTATTTTACAACAGATTATGCATTAAAAAAATTTATATGAAAAAAAATGTTCTGGAATCGGAATCACAAATAAAACTCTGACTACGGTTTTCTAATGGGCGATTTGCACATTTAAAACAGAAACAGGTTATTACACACTTACTTTGATACAAATCCTGATGGTTATATAATTTATAGTTGTAGTTGCATGTATATAGTAAATAATATAGTTACATAAATATATTTCATATAATGTATTGTAGTTGAATAAATATAAAACATATATATATTGTTAAACCAGATTTTGAACAACCGAACACTTAATGAAAAATGCTTTTCATTTCCCACAATTTTTCAAATACGCGTGATATTTTGATTTTCACAATATTTGTTAAATAAGAAATTTATTAAAATGCAAAAAGAACAAATCTTCCGTTAGATTCTGATTAGATAGGTTTGATCCGAATATTGCAGATGTAATTTGTTCGTTCAAATAATATAAATCCCAGTTAATCCTTTGTAAACAGTATTGCAACCTGATCGACAGGACCTATTTGAACAGAAATACAATACGTTTTAATCAGCGTTACACTGCAGAGAGCGAGAACTCAAAAGAGAGAGAAAGTTCTTAACAGTTATTTTTGTAATTGAAATAGAATATCATAGAAAGTCGACTCTAGTATTTACTTTGTTTCAGAAATCAATAATAATATTATATACTAGTTCCACTTGGGTGATTAAAAATATTCTCTACTGTAAGTATTATAATTGCTATTGGAAATAATAATATACGGCCCTATAAAAAAACGGGCTCCCACGAAGCGGTTATTTAAAAGTTTCTAGATCCAGTAACCAAAATATTGTTGCTGCGTTTTTTGGTCCCGTATATTTGTTTAACATTCAACAGTAAGTTTTAATGATCAGACTGAAGCAATCAAAACAGAATGACGTAATATTTTAGAATCTAAAACATATTGAACAACTGTTCAATAATACACACGTAGTTACATACGTTTGATACGTTTTTGTTTTTGTTACTAAAATTATTTAACAAAATACATGCGAAAATAAAAAAATATATACTTACAGAAAGCTTCTCCATTTTTCTTGCTTATTTCCATTTCGTATAATTTTTTAACTTACCGTTTGATAAGCGTAGTTATGAAACATGTACGTTAGCTGAAAATAGTTGATATTGCTTAGGCTTGAATTTTATATAAAAACTAAAAATAGGGACCATTATTAATATAGCGAAAGATCAGCGTAAGGGAAGTAAACAACAGATTGAAGGTGAAAAAAATCACTGCACGCCGAGGAACTCAAACCTGTACAAGAAGAAAGCACTTTCGAGACAAGCCATGAACAAGTACTATAATATTAGAGTGATGAAATCTGCGTACCTGCATAGGACTGAATGTCTTAGGAGCGCTCGAACGGCTGGATTACGAGTAACAGAAAAAGATTTTCCACTAGATAAAGTATCCGAAGATAGTATACTGTCGGTGCAGATTACGAGGAAGGAAAGAAAACTGTACAAGGGAAACGTACGACCTAGGGCAATAATCATGAATATAAAGCTACAATTCAATGGGCACAATTGTAGAATTGATAATAAACGGTTAATGTAACAAATGTTTAAGACGCTAAACAATAGACCTGAGGTGTCAGATACGAAAGAAAGTGGGTTGAATACCTGAAGTGACATTAAGAACAGTGAAGTAAACGTTGACAAAATTATGGACTGATTATTGCCTTAAAAAGCTGCTACAATGAAAATAAGCGGAACTTCGGATGAACAGATGAAAGTAGAAGAGCCTACAAAATAAAAGAAAAACTAAAGTGCGCGCCACAAAAATAGTCCGTTGTGTTTGAGGAACTCTATTTCATAAACTACCAAACGGATTTTTTTAATGAAACACTATAAATGAACTTGTTTTTTTCTACGTTGACTGGTATGACTTAATATTTTTATTTAAAAATTATTAAGAGATACGGAAGTTTACGTAGAAGAATACGAAGTTTAAAAATGTACCCAGGTTTAGCTGGTTTTCTGTTAATATGCCTTTAAAACGTATGTTATTCCGTCCAGGATAAATAGTATAAAAATCGGTTTGGATATATACGTTAAAGATCACAGTTTTTCCTACAAATTGAGTATTTTGAAAAAAAATGTGATGTTTTGTTTTAAAACAGCGGCTATTAAAAAATTAATTGCTTTCTCGGCTCCACGTAAGATAGAGAATTAATTGTTGGACATCATTATCATTATTATAACTATTATTATTATTATTATTATTATTATGTGCGCAATCTGTTCGTTGCAGGGCTAAAATAAATAGTTCTGTTTCTTATCACATGGTCAGTCAATTAAATGACTGAATCATTTAAGAACAGAAGAGGTAGAGGTGTAAAAGACACTAATCTGAGTTATCTTCTCTGAAAGTAATGAATTTCATTGTACAGCCAGACCCTGTAGTGAATGAAGTGAAGGTGTCATTTACAGAGTGGAAAATATGTACGTTTCAGAGGGCCCGGCATGCTGATAAGCGTACTTTTCCACTCAGTGAGGAAGGCAATGGTAAACCACCTCACTCCTCGTTTTACTTAGTAAAACCTCTAAAGGTTCAAACCAGCCTTTCGGCTGTTGACCTAAACAACAACAATTATTATGTTATTTAATTATTAAACATTTAAAAGGGAGGAATCTGAAAAGAAGTTTCCGCAACTTGCCTTTCCTAAAAAATGATCATGAAGGTTTCTCTTACATCGCACTTGTTAGCTGAGGTTTAATATAGAGTGGAATCATGGAAATTAGCAGAGAATACGAGGTGTGGCTATTAAATAACGAGACTGACGTAAAAAAATTAATTTTAATTTTATACATAATCACTTATTGTCACCTTCAATATACACTTCTTCTCTATCCCTACAACGCTCCATGCGAATTTTCTATTGTTGGAAACAGTGCTGGAAGTCATTTTCTGTCAGCTCCTTCAGGACACGTGCCGCTTTCTCTTTTACAGCTTCCACAGACTCAAATCTTGTCCCTTTTAATGCAGATTTCACCTTAGGGAACAGATAGAAGTCACATGTTGCAAGATCTGGTGAATAAGGTGGTGTTCTAACACTGTGATGCTGTACTTAGCTAGGAATCTCTTGACAGATAACGTGGAATGAGCTGGCGCATTGTTTTGGCGGAGAATCCATGATTTGTCCTTCCACATTTCGGGGCGTTTTTTCCTTACTCTTTGAAGTAGTTTAGAAAGTACCTCAAGGTAGTAATATTGATTAATTGTTTGACCTTCAGGAACCCAGTGAAGGTAGGTATACAATCCCATGGATATAAAAAAACAATCATCATTGCTTTAAAATTTGACTTGCTCATTCGAGCTTTTTTGGCTCTCGATGAAGTTCGGCTCTTTCAGTGCGTGGATTGGTGCTTCGATTTCGGATCGTAAGTAAAAATCACGTTTTATCACATTTTATTATCTTCTACCTGTTCTCTAAGTGAAATCTGCATATAAAGGGACAAGATTTGAGCCTGTGGAAGCTGTAAAGGAGAAAGCGGCACGTGTCCTGAAGGAGCTGACAGAAGATGACTTCCAGCACTGTTTCCAACAATGGATAATTCGCATGGAGCGTTGTAGGGATAGCGGAGAAGAGTATATTGAAGGTGACAATAAGTGATTATGTATTAAATCAAAATAAATTTTTTTTTACAACATCAGTCTCGTTGTTTAATAGCCTCACCTCGTAGGTGCGAATGGTTTGTGCTATTTGAGATGATTTATAGGCGAAAGGTTAAGATGTCTTGGATAGATCGTGTCAATAACACGGTTATTACTACAAAGGCTTTATTAGTAAATCATAAGCCTAATTGATGGTTCAGTCAAGCAACGAAGCTAGAATAATCTGAACATACGGTGAAGCGTCCATACATCTACACCTTATCCTCCAGGATAAAGAGAAAGAACAAAAGGATATACTGCAAAAACGTTTTTGGTTAAAGAACTTATATACATGGTTCAGTACTTGTTATTCTGGTTTACTTCGTACAAACTATTTTGAGTATAGTAATTTGATAATTTTTCCGAAATTATTAAGTATTGGTAGAACACAAAGCTCACTTTAGTGTATGTGAAATAAAACGATCACTAATAATAAGTAATAATTATCATGTTTATGTTAAGTAAGATCTATACTTTTTATTCACTATTGGAAATTTTTTTATGTTTTAATCCTCTTACAAACAAATTGGTTCTGTAGAAAGCATAGTTTTAATGTCTAATTATTAAAATTAATTTTCATATATCGGTAAAACTAAAAATTGCGACTAAATTAATGCAAGTAATATTTATAAACGTACACTTAGAAATTTAAATTGTTTTTTAACTTTGTGAATAATATATGCTAGTTTGAGGTCTTAATCACAACAGGTAATCTAGATCGCAGTAAATAACGTTTTCAATTTAAAGTAAATCGTAATATTCTGTAATATAGATAGTAATTATATGAGGAGTTATTAAATATTAACCTAGTTTATTCGTTACGGGTGTTTTAAAATTAATATAACTTTCTAGCTAGTAAACTACCATTATTAACCTCGCAGAAGGAAATAACAAACTCTAATAACATTAAAAGGAAAATATCTAGGATATAATTTTCAGATACTTTGCAGTTTTACGACATAGGAAACGAGAAAGAAACTAATAAATAAGTAAACAATTCATCGTTAACTAAAATTTGTTTTGAGTTACAAGATAAATTTAATATTGTATATTCAATGTACGGTATCCAGTGTATAACGATATTAACGAATTACAAATTTGAATTTTGTAAAATAACGACATGAAAAGAAATAAACATAATTATTAAAGCAGTATAACTCTGAAATATGAAAAATACGCTTTGATGTAATGAAAATATTCAAGTCCTTCTTTAAACAAGAAAGCGTAGGTACATCTCTTATTTTTTAGCTTTGTTTATCTTTCTGTTTTATTACAACAGCGTAATGTTATATGTTTTACAAGTTCCATAAAATATATTTCTAACGAAACTATATCAAATTTTACTCTGTCATAGTTACTATATTGCATATAAATAAAACATTTCTTTTTTTTGGATGTTACCGTATAATAACATGCCATCTGATAACTTATTTTTATATTTACTTATTTTTTATAACGCGTCAACTATTTTTATTTATTTTAGTTTTGACTAGTTTATTTATCAGCCACTTCGGTGTGTTTGAACACAAAAATGGTGATATCAAAACAAAAAATATTAATGGAATATTTTATTTTGATTCTGTGCAATCCGGTCAGGTTACTACAGTCTGAAACATGTTTCTCTGTTCGTCTTAATAACAACAATATTCCGCAAGACGATATAGTAAATTGTCTATAACTTATATGTCTATGTCAAGATAAACGACTAACGTGCAACAACCACATTAAATTCAAACATCAAAAACTAAATAATAGTCCTAACATGTTATATGAGCTATTATTGTGAAACTCGAAATTAAATTTACATATGAAAATAAAAATGTAAAATAATATGTATAAAACCATAGGCCTATACGGCTACACAGATTCCAACCCCTTCGGTGCAGAAGCAAGAAGTAGCATTTCAAAATTCAAGCTTTCCAATCTAAATTCTTAAGACCGATTGCAAGTACACCTTTATATTTAAAATTAACCTTAGAAAACAATCCAAATATCGATTTTTTTATGAATTAAGTAGGTAAATCGACGTATTCAATATTTAATGGTCGGCTAAACTTACATAAAAAACAACATATATACGTTTATATTTTATAATAATATTATAAAATATACTACATATTATGTAGTATATTAGAATTGCAAAGGTCAACAGCTAAGAAGATGATACACATAATACAAATAAGATTATTAAAAGAGGGAATGGATAAGAATATAGTTTTGATCAACTGAAGCATGAGTAAAAAAAATTAAATTAAAAGAAATTAATAAAAACTAGCCTGAATTGAAAGTGTTAATAACAGAGGACATTTTACTTTTTCAAAAATTACTACGAAATTTGTACTTGTTACTTAATATCTTGTTCGGTGAATATTGAATGTTTAGTTGTAAGGGGCAAATAAAGGTAAAAAGAACTGTGAAATGTAAGATAAATATGAATCTGGAGGATCTAGTTCTGGTAATCAGCAACCTTGTCCGATACTAAACGAATTTGAGCCATCCGAAACAAAATTACTTGTACAAATACATAATTTCGTTTATATGTTATAAATAGTGTTCTTCATAATTATTTGCGTTTCTGACGTGGGTAAAACATTCTACGCATATTAAAATAAATATGTTAAAAATATATATTATTATTATTATGATTATGTTATAATATATGTATTTTTAACCCACCGGGTTGGTCTAGAGGTAAAGTAGTCGCCGCGAATCAGCTGATTTTCGGGAACGAAGGTTCCTGGTTCAAATCCTAGTAAAGGTAATTACTTTTATACAGATTTGAATACTAAACAGTGGTTACCGGTGTTATTTGATGGTTAGGGTTCAGGAATTGTCGGCTTGGGTCTTATAAGATTACACCTCATTGACACGTCATACACATCATCCTCATCTCATTGGTTCATGGGGTTGCTTATTGTTCTGAATAAACAGATTGCAACGTACACACATTAGGGGAAAAATGTATAAAACATATGTTAAAATATAAAACGCTAATGGGCACGAAACAGTATCGCAGAAAATCAACGATTTAGGTTAGTAACGATTTTTATTTACATCAAGCACCAACATATATGTTTGTTCTAAATTTAATATACGATCTACTTGTCAAACAAATTGTAATAAATGGAATTAGAAATTTAAAAAATACGCAATTTAAAATATTTTCTACCTATACAAAATCAAGTAACAAAAAAATGTTGTAGAACACATTTTATTTATTTTCTTGGATACCAACGTACAAATAACACGCCTCGTTGTGAGATAAGCCTCAGAATGATTTATTACTTGATTTACTCAAAATTTATAACGGTAGGTCATTTTTACTTTTTATCTTTTATTCAAACATTAGAACTTGAGATCAAATGCTTATGACTTTTATAACATTTGATGTAGCAATTAATTTAAAGATAGGTAATTTATATTTTCTTATAAATAGTAAAACATAAGTAGTCTAGGCGTCACACATTCTATTCACCGTAAATAGAACAAACGTTTGTTTCAATGTTTTTCTTTCTCTTTCTCTGTATACAGGGAAGAAAAATATTTCTTTCATGTCGATTTTTCAAAATCGAGTTTTCACCATAAATGACGTTTTAAGGCCCTCTGAACCCAAAAATATGGTTTTAGTTATTGTTCTGAGAGTTCCTTTCTGTTTGTGTGTGAACAAATTATCTCGAGAACGGAATTTTGGTCAAAGGTGAAACTTAGAACTTAAGTTGGGTACCACAGGGGATCCGGTACAAACATTTTCATCAAAATCGGTCAACCGGAAGTAGTAGTAGTTTTCACTTTTTTATATATATATTCATGCGAGGATTTACAGCCGCAGCCGTATCTCGCTTCCTAAGCACCACCTCTCTCTGTCTCGCCAATTCCCATCGGAGAGCCGCCACAAAGACATTGCCTCCTCCACCCCATCCAACCATGTCACTTCCGGCCTAGCCCTCCTTCTTCTACCAGCTGGTCTCTACCCCCATACTCTCTTTGGCCACCTGCCATCCTCCTACCTCTGCAAATGGCCAAACCATTTTAACTACTTCCAGGAAATGGTATCTATGATATTTCCTTGAACGCCGATTCTTCTCCTAATTTCAGAATTCGGAATTCGATCGATTCGTGACATACCACAGCTCCACCTCTAGAATTCCATCTCCACCACTTTTAGGCGATCCTTTTGTCTCTTTGTCAATACCCACACTTCCGCAGCATATGCAAACACAATCTCCAGGATTGTATGATAAATATTTATCTTTGTCTTCTTCCATATTTTATCATTCCAAAGGACAGAATTTAACTGCCCTATAACCCTCGCCCTTGCGACATTTTGCACTTTTTTATGTTTCTGAAGAATGGCTTTTACAACTGTTTTTTACAAATCAACCTCATTTACTACATTTTTTATGCTCTACAAGATAGGAATGTCTGCTGAAATTTTGGAGAGGCTGTGCTATTGCAGTAAAAACATGTTTTTTAACATTGCTGCCTTAATGTGTATTGTAGGGCAAAATTGTATATAATTAAATTTTTAGGACATTAGAAACCCTACACTTTCATTTTAAATGTTTATTTTTCTACAACGCTTAGTTTAGCGTCAATTAGTGATTGCTGTAATTTTCTCATCGAAATTATTTATTTAAGATTGCGGCCTTAGTATGCGTTTTGCGAGAAAGAGTTAATTAAGTGATATTTAAAGTTTTAGAAAATAAGGAACACTGTTATTTCAGGCATTTTTTCAGCAGAGCTCAGTTTAAAGTCAATTAGAGATTTTATACATTTTTTTGTTTAACAGAGGTAGATTTTCATTTACTTTTGTTCACTGATGATAGAAATTAGATTACATTTATCACTTTACATTGTTTACTAATGATTAAACATACGTTATATATTTAATTATTTACAATGGCATGAGAAAACCGAGCGAGGGTTTCATAGCAGATTTTTTGTTTTTAATAATTTATTTTAAATCTATGCAGAACAAGATAACAGTCAAAATATTTTCAAAAGGTATTGAAAAAAGTAAATCAAATAGCATGAATGTAAATAACAAAATTTCCTTTAAAAATACAACTCAGTGGATAATTCAAAGATTGAAAACGAAAAAAAATACATTATCAAACAAAAGAAAAATCAAACAAGAAACAAGACTTAATCACAGTAGGTCTACAGTAATTTAAAAATCAAATTGATCAGTAGGCCTATGGTACACAAAAATTAAAAATCTTTAGGTATAAAAAATATTGATAACAAGACTGAACATTTGCTAATTTCAATAGGAAGTAAGTCTTTAGAAAATAAACAAGTGATGCGAATTAAATACAAGAATTGTTCTTTCAGAGGAAATATCCCAAACGATAAAAATATTAAAGAGTGAACATAAAAAAGTAAAGATTAGTGAAACATTAGCATAAACCACAGAAAAAATAGATGTAATGTATGCTAAATTGAACAGTAGCTACAAATAACAGAATTTTTTAAGGTAATTTTATTTTATACAGCTTAAGGAGAATAAAATCACAATGCCGTATCTATCCCGGTTGAGTAGGGCTACCAACTTCGTGTCACAAAAAAATGTCCCTTTCTTAGAAAAAAAAATAACCAGACATTAACAATTAAGTAACATGACTAAAAAATCACTCTTTAGAGTAAATAAAATAATGAGAAAAAAGTTTGTAGTTAATTTTATTTTGTCTCATTATTTTGATAGGAATAAATTTATGTTTATAATATTATTTTATAAATAACTAATTGAATTCAGTATAAAGGATGAGAAAGAAGTGTTATATTCAATACACAAATCGTTAAAAATTCAATACTTTCTAGTTAAAATTCCTCAATGAATGAATATTTAAAATTGTCCAGTAGTAGACGTTTACAAAATTCAATATTTATACGTTTATAAATTATGGAATATCGCTGGAATGACAGAATATCACGTGGGAGACATAACTATGAGATACACACGTCAACAATAGAGCACCGTCTATAACACGGACTAATAATAGATCTATGAATACTGTATGATATACTATGAATATATTATATTCATACAACCATACTGGAATTACTCACAAATAATTTACTATGTAACTTGCCGTATTATCCCAATAGAATTGTGATCTGTTAGTTTCTATATAATTGAATGTTATGTGCTTTAGTTTACGATAGCATAATTTCCCTCCTCAGTACGTTTACCTAGAGAATTATCGTAATCAAAGAATAGATTTTCATTAAAACGTAAACGCATATAAAATTTAAAAACGTTTAAATTCAATTTTAAAATGGAAAACATTTGTATTATACAGAACAAAATGAAACATTTAATAGAAAATTTAAACACTTTTACTATATTCTAGGAAAACGATGAAATCTTTTAATTTATTGAACAATAAATTACTATTATACAAAACTATTAGAAAACCAATTTGAACATATGAAATCCAGTTGTAAAGAACGGCAAATACTCCATCATTTATAAAACCTACAAAGGTTTAAAAATAAATTACTAAGAACAATCAAACTATCACTTTAATTAATACTAGCACATTTAACGTTTATAAAACCTGCAAAGGTTTAAACATAAATGACTAAGAACAATCAAACCATCACTTTGATTCATACCAGCACACTACACAAGATTTAAACATCTCAACATGAAATTAACACATTCAGTACAAAATATTAAAGAAGACTTGTAACACGTACGAACTATGTGATTAACTCACTTTTGAACAATGCTGATTAACCCGGAGATTAGAAGGACATCCTTCAAAACAATTTTGTTGACTTATTTGTAAAGTAACTTAAAGAGACAATATAAAATCATACGCTAAGATGTTTTTCTATCGGAGATTTTTTTGACACATGAGGCGTACAATGAACAAAAATCTACTTATTGTTCTCTTCCAGGACAGATTGTGAGTGTCGCTGTAGTAAAACCGTAATGTATGCATTACAACAAATAAAAGTTACAGAAATTGAACTTGATGTCGCTAAAATATTTTTGCAGAATCTGCATTGTTAGTCCAACATACTTATGTGCTTCTTATGTGCATATTCATGTGCATACTTATGTGCTTTAGATTGAATGACAGAATTCTATTAAAAAGTAAAACCGGAAGATTTAAAAAAAATAATATTGTGATTGTACTTTGAATTGGATGAAACTTAAAATAACTTTTTATAAGTTCTACTTGTTAGCTCTTACACTAAGAATTTTGGATCGGGGTGTAATTGACTAAGAAAATGTCGAAAAAGTCGACTGAGTAACTTCATTCACGAAGTCCGTGTTTGATTGAGATAGCTTATTATTTATTTACTGATCTTGAACAACAGTTTTGTTTATGCAGATGCATTCACGCTAAGTTTCCTTTGTCATTGTTTATTTTTTAGTTTACAGTTCTAAACTAAACTTATTTTCTTTTAGTTTGTGTAGTGCATACATAACCTTTACAGTATTGATTCCACAAAGTTTCTGATCCTCTTATCACCACTTCAGCAGAAAATCCTGAGGCTTTAACAAAATATATGAGCCTTATTGGTATACACGCGTTTTTAATAGTATATGCTATGACAATGTAATATTTTTGGTTAAGTAGATTATACATTTACACTTACTGATAACTCTTACCTAGTCACGCACATTGAGTTGTGTTGAACTTACACTGAGATTGAACTCTATTATTTATATCGGTTACGTAACAACTTTTCCATAGAGTAGTTTAGACGCCACTTATAAAAATATTTTTGTAAGTAAACCACATAAAAAATTATAAAATTTTACTTTCTAACTTCATATAATTACTTTCCTTTTATTCACAGCTTAGTGTATCCTGTTCCGGCATAAAAATGTTTTACTTTTTTATTAGAAAGCTGTAATTTATTAAAATAAAGTGCTACGATTGTAAAGGTTTACCAAAGACTTTTCTTCCAATATTACTGGTATGCATCACTGAATGTGTTTTCAAATTCAAACACTCTTCCTTCTTTGAAATTGGCCTATCCATTTACTGCGATTATAACCGAATCTATCTTTCAAACTTGTTGTTTGCAATCCTTGCCTTATATCGCGATTTTAAATCCCGTCATTCTTTGTACAACCTTTGACCCTTTGTAAAAAACACAAAATATTTCTGTCTTAAACGAGACTCTAAACTGCTATTAAGATACAAAAAGATTATTGGCATATGTTTGTTAGATATTTTTCTTAGTGTAGTTGCAATCATTCTCTGCAAATGATATATTTTTCGTCAGAATGAAACGCTCCGTTAAAACACGGAGTTTTGGTCCAAAAATTTGGTCGGAAGGTTAATTCTGAAATTTTTTTCCTGTTTTACATCATCTCTTATGCACATAACGATTAGTGAAGAGTAATAGAAGAAAACTAGTGATTAAAAACATGTCAGGCCTGACTGAGAAACGAGCCCGGATGCCACGGCATATTAGTCTAATAAGAAATGTGTATTCTCCATTCGGGGGAGGGTTGAAGTCCTTCAATTCTTCTACCTGGCTATGTGTCTGCGCTATTTTATTTCAACTATTATAAATATTGCTTAAAAATAATATTGCTATACTAATTCTTTTTCCTCATTCTACGATGATTATTTAAAAATTAAATTAAATCAAATCAATTTTTTTTAATAATCAAACATTTTTATTTAATAACCACATCACAGAATTTATTGTATCTCCTTAAAAAGGTACTGATGGGTTATTGTTGATTGAAACGTATGATTGTGTGGATTTATAAGTGAATATTAATAGATAAAAAAGCGAAAAATTTCTGAAGTCAAATAATAATTGAAAGTTGGAGGTAAAAGGCAAAGCAAAACATTTCCGACGTCAAACAAAATGAAAATTAATTATAAAGGAGAAAGTAAAAGATTTCTGACGTTAAACAGAAAGTGAAAGGTATACATAGAAGATAAAATAAAATATATGTGACATCAAACAAAACGTGAAAGTAAATGATAAAATATTATATAGGTACAATACGAGGGTCGTTTGAAAAGTCCGTGCAAAAATAAAAACTACTTAATTGTTTGGGGTAAACGTTTTTTATTTTTTGACATAGTCTCCTTTTAGGCTTATTCACTTCGTCCAACGCTGCTCTAGTTTGTTGATCCCTTCCGAATAATAGGATTTGTCCAAGGCTGAAAAATAGCCATTCGTTCCTGCAATCACCTCCTCGTTTGAATAAAATCTTTTTCCCGCTAGCCATTTCTTCAAATTGAGAAACAAATAGTAGTCCGAGGGAGCCAAGTCTGGAGAATAGGGGGAATGTGAAACGAGTTGGAACCCTATTTCCATTAATTTTGCGACCACAACTGCTGAGGCGTTAGCTGGTGCGTTGTCGTGATGGAAAAGGACTTTCTTATGGGGCAATCGTGGGCGTTTTTTAGCAGCTCGGTTTTCAAACGGTCCAATAACAATGAATAATATGCACCTATAATAGTTTTACCTTTTTCCCGATAATCGATGAAGATTATTCCTTGTGAATCCCAAAAGACAGTCGCCATAATCTTTCCGGCCGAAGGAACTGTTTTCGCCTTTTTTGGCACAGATTCCCCTTCATTACCCATTGTTTAGATTGTTCTTTGGTCTCAGGAGTGTAGTGATGTATCCACGTTTCATCCACAGTGACGAAACGACGCTTAAAGTCCTGCGAATTCTTCTGGAACAGCTGCAAACTGTCCTTGCCACACTTAAACGAAATTCTTTTTCATCCATTTTTTGAAAATCACTCGACTTCCTCGATTAAAACGAATGTTAAACACAAAAAAATAGACTGATTTGGCTGAAACTACTCATGTGATTTTCCAACAGATGCTACTAACTAAACATATGCTCGATATGCGCCAGTAGTGCCATATATCTGACTTTGCACGAACTTTTCAAACGACCCTCGTATTCTGACATTAAACCAAAAATTTAAGGTGAAACATAAAACATAAAACCATAGTAAAATATTTCTCACGGCAAATAAAATTTTAAAGTTAATGATCAAAAGAAAAGTAAAGTATTTCTGACGTCAAACAAAACAAAATAAAGTAAAATCGATGAGTATTTATTTTCTTGGAAGTATATTCATATTGTAAACTTTTGACAATTACAAATAAAATGTACAAAATCTGACGTAACATATTAGCCTTCGATAATACTAAGGTTAGCAACTGTGTGGTTCATCCCACACACACAAAATTCAAAAAATTGTTTAATGTACTATGTAATAAACTTTATTTATAGGCAAGAAAACCAATGGTTTAATTGATAACTATCTTATCTTGAAAACAACTAAATTACAAAAATCTATTACATTTCAATTACGATAAACTTATTGTATTAGACGCTGGTAAATAGAAAAATGTGACTGTGTGCTTACTACATACACTATCGTACCGTTCGTTTATAAAAGTAAGTGGATGGAAGTTACGTTACAAGAACTCAATCACATAATTGAATAGTTTGATCCAATTTCATTATTACTTCATGTTAGTTAATAATAAGCGGACAAGTCTTAACTACTCAAGAGAATATTTTTGTTTTCTAAGGGGCTTAGTTTAAGTAATTAATTTTAATGTACAGCTTATTGCGTTAAATAAATATTCTTTACGGTAGATATTCAAAATTATCTGAATTAAGAAATTTACTCTAGAATCAATAATATATTTTCTTACAAATACATACTAACATTTATATAAGAACAATAATTATAATTTATTTTACCGTACGATTGACGCTGCCCTAACCAAGAAAATAAAAACTATTAGTTCTTCACACTTTCAATAAAAAATCGAAACAAAATGAAAAAAAAATATTACAAAAAAATATGTACTAGAAACCCATAAAAAATATTGCTGTAGGCCTACATAAATGCATATATTACATAATAATAATAATAATATAGTATAATTACTTATATTACATAATTACGTATTATAATATAATATTATATTACGTAATATAATATTATATTATATATACTGTATTGTATAATATTGAATATTGCAGTAGGCTACATAAATTTGAGTATTAACTAAAATAAATTGAAAGAATTTATTTTAAATCAAAGAAATGTCTCTTAGTCTTAGATTGTATTGTTAGATATTTCATGTCTGAATGCTCTAAAACTACAGGAAGATGTAACGGTATTATAAATATTAAGAGAAATACAAATTATATAGTAGCTATTTAGTATGCTACATTACTTATTCTATATTAACACATGTTTATGATAGTAACTAACTGAAAACTATAAGTTCAACTAAAACTACCTGTTCTACAATAACTTTTCATGAAACAATTACTCGTCATTTTAATTTGATCTTTTAGTATGTTGTAGATCAATAAGATTCCTTTCAATTGACAGCTATTCATGCTGTTGAAGTGCACTGAGAAGTTTATGTAATTCAAAGCTCATATTTTACCGCAACATTGCAAGTATATTTCCAATAGTTATGTGAAACTAAAATGATCAAAGGTTTCGATTAAAAATAGGCTACTATAGATTTTCCCTTGATTTACGTAAGCTATACTAAATTTGAGTTTCAGCTGTTATCAAATATCTGATTAGATTATTTCAGTATTTATTTCCATTTAATCTCCAATCTCCTCTGTTAGAATTAATTTTACTAGCGATTCCTACCAATAACCATAACTGCGTCAAAAAGTGATCAAATTTTAATGTACGATTGCACTGCAATTGTTCAATTACGAATTAAGTGATCGTATTCATAAATGCAATACCTATAATTAAAATTTCAATGCTTGTATGATATCAAGCTAAATCTATTTTTCAGTTAAAATACGTTGTTCAATGAATAGCAAGTAATGAAGTGTAAAATAATGCTTCTCTGGATCAAGATGGTTAATTAATTTACATCATAAAATTAAGTTCCATACTATTTCAAAGCGGAATGGTTCCATTTCCGACTTGGATCTGGAAATTTAGACATGCTAAAATTAACTGCTACTTTTTTCCTCTAAAGAACTGAAACAAATTGAGCAGGCACGCAAAACTTAAACTGTACAGGACTTTGATTTTGTCAGTCTTATTTGTATGGTTGTGAACCTTGGGCACCGATGCGATACTTGGTTTAGCGAGGCTTTGAGGGAAAGATGTTGAGAAGTATTATAGTCGATATTAAGGAGTTTGTGGCGTAGAAGACAAAAGAGTGCGTAGACAAAAAGAGCTTAGGTATGGATGTGGATGTGGTGACAAATATAAATTTGCGATGCCTAAGATGGGCTCAACAAATAGCTCAACGCTTATAAATAGGAGCTCTGAAATTATAGGCACCATTAAAAGAAATTTGATATACTTTAGGGGATGAGAAGTCAGATACGTAGCTTATTGTAGAATATCATGCAAATCAAAGCAACAGGTAAACGTATTTCAGGTCAAAGGAAAACATCGTGTCGAAACAAATGCGGGATTGCAATAGTTTAGATTCGTGAGCTTTCTAAACTGACTGCCAGTAAAGTGCAAATTACTACAACGGTTACCAACGTTTGGAAAGGAAAAAATACGTTAAGAAAATGAAGGACGGTCAGGTCCAGGATTAAGTGATTTGGTGTGATGACACATGATGCAACGACAATGAGATTGAGAACTGGAGGAGTGATACATTGGATAGAGATGTTTGGATGGATAAACGGAGGGCCAAAACGCGAGGCCAAAACTCGCATTGAGTAGTAACGCCAGTAAAAAAGCAGACGACAACAAAGAAGAACCCCCATGTTCTATAACCTACAAACGTCGTAAATGATAAAACTGTAATGCAAGTAACTAAGAAATATTTTTTACTTTATTCCGGGTACCTACACAAAGTACGTTAATTGTGTTGCCTATTACATACACACGGAGCTAATCTAATTTTATTTTGTTGGCAATATTTCCCAGAAGGGTTTGAAATTTGCACTGTAAATAACTTTCATCTAATTAATGTATTAATTAATGATCACTTGTGGGGTCACAGTGTTTAAGAGCACTAGGTTAGGCTGAATTACCGAGTGAAAGGCTCCGAGTTAAATTCCCTATCAGGATCTGAAGAATTGTTAGCACACCAAACAAAACCACGGACGAAACGAAAACCACTGACAGAGTGGCATAACAGCCTTTAGTCGCTAATGATCAGCAATTGATGCTAATGAAAAAAAAGAATAAAAATGTGATAATTTCACTATACTTATAATTCTGTCCACCCAACCCTAACAGCCAGACTAAATGATTTTTAATTGTTCTTTTTTAACAGCATAGTTGTACTCAACATTCTTTTACTACTGAGCAACTATGATTTACTAATAGAACTATCCTTCTGTAACATTTCCATAAACGCATCAATAATTTACCAACTAAATTGTTCATTAATTCATTAATAATGCTGTAAAACAGTAATTATGAACTTTTGTTGTTATAACTTTTTATCAAACTGCAATTAAAATTCAAAACAAGAATTAATTTTCAAAAAAAATAAAAAAATAGTTATTACATTACATTATACTGTTGCTAATGAGTTTTAAAGTAGTATTTTTTATAAACGTAAATTGTGTCAGGAAAATGCGTGCTAACGAATTTAAATTAAGAATTTCCTTTCGAACCTCAATAATTTACAGTTTACACCGTTTTTTAAGTAATCTAAAACTTAGAACAAATTTATTACTTCATTTGGTATTCTTTAAATTACGCAACTTATCTGCATTTTAACTGCTGGTTAGTATGTGTATACGGGTTTGTATTTAAAATAGGCCTACAATAGTTTCTTAACAATTTCTATTCGGTTGTTTTTTAAATAAAAAAATAGTAAATTGATTGGATTTATTTAAAATTAAGTCTGAATTCCAGATTAGTATTTTATTGCTTGCTCGACATGTTTAAATTGATTTTAAAATCAACCGACCACGCGATTTAAATAGGATTACTTTTCGTACTTGAGAAATTTATAGTAAACCTTTTTTACATTTTATTTCGAGTTATATCAATAACTACGCTTTTAGTGACTTCAAGTAGGTTATTTTGGTATTATGTTAACAAAAAAATTGTTTTTATTAGTCCATATGGATGTTAATATTTGATAAAATCTGCTGATTTAGATATATTGTAGTTAACTTTAAAAAACTCTGTAAACTGGGCGGTAAGCTATTTCAAATACACTACAAAACTTTTCCTGTGACGTACTTTCAGTAAAGGTGTGTTAAATATTGTGATTTTAATGTGACAGTGATTGAAGTTGTGTTATTTCTTATGTGTATGTGTCCAAGTGACAGAAATGTATGTTTGATTCAGAGTCATGTTACGAATAACTACGTCATGACATGGTTTAGTGTGAACTCTATCGTTTGTGTTTCATAAATAATTCCTTTGACATTGTGAAGTTTACTAATATAGCATATCCAAGTAAGGTCTCACTTATTAAGTCAATTTTTATTCAAGAAGTTGTTGATGGCTTTGAATGAAATTTTGAAGTGTGTGGATGTTGATAAGGGTTAAGGTTAATGCTTCCTTTGGTCAATTTTCCCATTAGTATTAATATCAATATGATTTAGAACCCACAAGAATACTACTTGTTTAAGTGCCTTAAATATTTCAGTGTACAGTGAACAAGTTTTCTCAACAGGATCTTCAATATAGGTATTTTTGAAACTTTTTATAATATTTTTAGAATGCGAAAGAATGAGAGACATCAAAGTTTAATTCATGTTATAGTTTAATTTAATGTTTAGTTAAATTTTTATTATTTAAGGGGAAGTCAACCCAAAAGAATTTTTATTGTAATTTACAGTTAATCAACTAATTTTTATTTAAACTAACAGCTATTTTAGGGTAAATAACCTTCATATAAGAGTATATAAAAAATCATTTTCACCCCTTAATTTGTGGGTGGAAGCAAGAAACAGTGTTTCGCTAGAAACGTTGTAATTTAAAAACTATATGTCCTGGGTTATTGGTTATAGTCTCAAATTAAACAAAAAGCCTGATCGATGATCTGTAGATATTAATACTCAGGGAAATTTTTTTGAACTAAAGAAAAAGTCATAGAAAGTTTTTAATCATAAATAATTCTTACCCCCTTCAGTTTTGAATTTAAAAAAATACTTCTGTACCACATTTTAAATTATTCTATCTACAAATCACAGACCAATAAAATCAGTACATTTTGCAACAAAAATCATTGAGTTATCTTTTATACAAATTAAGTTTTAGCATATGTTAATTTTAAAGACACAGTTATATCAATTTTATCACCGCTAATAATATAATAAGAAAATAATACACCGCTAATCTCAACGAAATCAACAAACCCAACACCAGCTGATTCTCCCCTCTTCTGTTTATGCAGTGCTACCATATCATAATAACTAATTGAATAAAAGCTCGGATTTCAAACTTCTGAATGCAAAAATAATCAGCCATTTATCTCCTTTCCCAAACGGCGTTACTTGAATATGAAAAATTATAACTTTTTTTCAAAAACTTTACATTCTTTATGATATACGTTAATAAAAAATACAGTTTCATTACTTTCTACTTAGCATATTTAAAAACCGATTACGTGTATGAATTCAACACATCTCATAGAACAAAATAATGCAAATAAAAATTTCTGATTTTTTAAAATTTTTGCCTAGAAATGTGTTGACTCCCCCCTTAAGCACATATAACTCTTACATACTAGAATTACAGGCTAAGTTGAATTTACATGTTCAACGTGACTATAAGGGTTGAAAGATTAATTTATAAATTTACACACAACTAATCATTGTATGAACAATTTAAATGTAGACTGCAACCAAGTAGCCAAGAAAACTAGAAAAACTTTATTAAAATATTTTCTCCACTGTGTATTTTTTCGCTGTTCACAAAATAGGGTAACATGAGTATAAAATTGAGTAAGCCTATAATGCACGGGAATTGATATTTTGATTTTCATAATTGAATAGCCAAGTGAATGAAGACGCCATGTAACAGAAATATAGCTTTGAGACAATGCTATAAAATTTCTATAGATTCCATCTTTTTGTGAATTGTCTGATTATAACTTAAACTGATTTACCAACAAAAAGGAGTTTATACCTCATTTATCCACTAATATTTCATGAACTTGTAAAAATAAAGTGTTCTACGAGTGTCATCTACATAATTAACTATGCTTTCAAAATTTCCAACGTTAAAAAAAAATAAGTTTTGAAAACTTAATGTAGCACCTTCATCCACTGAGCACTTCAATAAAACTCAATAGATAAAAAATTTTACTTTAGTACAACACAAATGTTATTCTTATACTATCATACCTCATTTGAATAATTTTGTCTCATCCAAAACCAACCGGTATATATAAAACCTTAATTTATTGTTACAACTGCGGAAATTCTAGATACCATGACGAACAGTACAATATAACAGTCATGTATAATAGTATTGTAACACCGAACTCTAGGTACGTTCGGGAAATGGTTATGATAAATAATAAACAGACCTTCTTTTAACATATAACACTTAATTTTTATTTACACAATTCCTATTATAATTAATGATTAAACTTAGCCTACGAACAAATAATACAATTAAATAATAATAAATTAAATCAATTAAAAAATTTAAGCTTCATCTAAACTTGACTATAATTAAATCAGTATAACAACAAACAATCAGAAAAATTTATTTTTCTGCCCACAACCACTGTTACAACCCGTACGCACATGTACTATTAATTTAATTTAAAACCGGTCTTGCAACGACACTATTTCGAACGGCCCGACATACTTTTCATTTAAGTATTCAAGTATTGACTGGTTGCCCAAATACGCTTACTGTTTTTATTTTTGCGGTCTTATAGTTTTTTCAGACGATCAAGATCCCTGTAACAAACTCACAGCTATTCTGGAACATAGTAAAACGAATCAAAATAAAAACAAACGTTTCTACCAGTTTCGATTTTCTAGAACTCCTATTGAAAACATCTCATTTATTACACTATCATACCCATGTCATCACTATCACTACCCTTGTTGAACACACTCCACCCCGTACAATGTACAATTCTTACAATACACAGTTAACTCCATCAATCATTTCTAGAATCTTGTACAATATTTTATCTGAGAGCTAATTATCACGGCAGTCATGCTGGATAAATTTGATAAAAAGGTAACGAAAAATAAAAAGTATAATTATTAACATTCATTTGAAACTTTTAAGCAGAATAGTTGATACATTTATTTACAGGTAATGCTTTAAATATTACATTCCACATTTTATAATAATTTTTCCAAATTCTGTACTTTTTTTAGTAGGCCTACATCTTCTTCTACTTCGCCATCAGTTAGACTAGTCCATAAAGCAGCTGAATAACAACGGACAAAAAATATGTAAAAGTATATTCCCAATTAATTTTTATAAATATAAAATTCAACTTTCTTTATATCATACGTGTTAAACCCCACTTAGCGTGTGTACTGCCAATGTATAAATGAAATTTCCGAACAGAATGACGTGAGTACTTAAAATAATCCACCAATATATATATTTTTTACATTAAATTTTATTAATGTTACTGAAAATTTTAATCTAACAAGTTTGGAAATTTACTACAAAAATTAAATTAAATTAGTAATTTTGTAGACAATAAATTGGAAGCTTTATAATTTATTTAACATGAAAAAAATTAAAAAAGACATTTTGACAGTTATAAATGAAAAGAAAATGAATAAAACCATCCACATAATATATATTGTAAAGCTTTTTCCGCCCAATTTTTCCATTCATTTTCCTAATGTTTGTACAACATTCATTTATAAATGTATTCTACAGTACGTTGGAAAGACACATGCCAGATTTTTTTATATTTCTCCCATAATTTAAAATAACCGATGAAAAAATAAATGAATCCTTACAACTTGATTCTATAAAATTAGTAAACCATTAAGTTGTATAATAGTCTAGCATATCAATAGTACGAGCTATTAACGTATGTTTTGTTATATTTTTCTTTCCTTAAATATTTCAGATATCGATGATTACAAATTAAATTCTTGAAGTTTTATCCTAACTATATTTTTGTGTAACGAAGAGTCTCAAATTGATTGTATCGCATGTTACATAATATATCAATAACTTACCTTTACCTGGTAATACCGATAAAATAGTGACAACATTTGCAGATGGTAAAACTAACTATTATCGCAGTCAAATAATTCTGAAGATGCATCAAAAATGTTACAAAAGTGTTTAAATGACCTTGAAAAATGGTTAGACACACGAAGAATACAGAATATTAACTAAAATAAATCTGTACATGTGATAATTCAGTTCGAGAAAAGCGACTGTTCGTCAGTAACGTTGTTCAACAACATCATTCCACATTGTGGCATTGTCCGTTGTCTAGGTAAACAATCAGATCGTCTTCTTACATGGGCACAGCCACATGTACGAAAAAAATTTATATCTTTATTTATTATCTGTCTTTTAAATTTACTAGTTTTGGCCAATAAATCTCTTCAGTCAAAAAATACTTTTTACAAATGCTAAAAAGTCTTTGAATATATATATGGAATAAAACTTTTAAATAGTTCTGTAATTTCAAACATCAAAGAACTTAAACGATTCCTGTTGAAAAATATTCGAAACATTTTAAACTAAGAGAATTTTCTGCTTCTCAAATCTTTTCTCCCGAGCGCTTTTCCTTGTAATATTATTTAACGTAGTTTTTATCTCCAATCATTTCGCATAATACCTTCAGTTTGCTCAGTTTGCTTCAGTGATGCAGTTCTCGAGATTTTACAATAGTAAGTTTTTCTTTCTTTTTTTTAATCAATTCAAGAATCGCCTACGTTGTAAGAACCACGAAAATATCGGAAATGAAAAAGTGAAATATCTAAATTTTATTCAAAACATCAACTGTAAAAAAAATCCCGGAATTTGACCTCATTGCAGGAAAAGTCCTGAAAGAGGAAGTCCTGAAGTTCTATTAAAATATTACAATAAAATCACTATCATATTCAACGCTATACTTTTTCTAGAATACTTTCCAGATCAGTGAAAAATTGATTAAATAATCACCTTTCCAAAACCTGGTAAGCCACCACACGATTTTTTTCAAAAATCCTAGGAAAAATAATGTTAAATCGTTTATTAAAGGAAAAGAAGCAAAAGGATTTGATTCAAAGTCATCAATTTCAGTTTTGAGCTAGTCATTCTGAAATAGAACAAGTAAATCGAATTGTATGCAACATCAATAGAGCTCTGCGAGAAAATAAATGTTGTACGGTATCCTTTGATAAAAGCTTTTGATAAAGTGTGGCATACAAGTTTATAAATGAAATTAAAACCGTCTCTTTCTCACTCTCTCTTTAAGTTATATAATCTTACTTGACCGACAGACTTCTCAGTTAAGTTTCGTCATCAGAAACAAATGTACGTCCTATCAGCTCAGGAGGTTCATAAGTTAGTGTTCTTAGTCCCTTCCTGCATAGTTTTTACATCGCCGATTTACCCATTAACACAAACACTACAACTACCATTTTTTACGACGATACTGCCATACACCAATTCAAGAATATCTAGCTACAGCGTCTGAGTATGTGCAACAAAAACTGAACAAAATACAAGGCTGGCATAATACATAGAGAATAGAGACAAATGAAACGAAAAATACGCACATTGCATGTATACACTCGTACATTAAAAATTCACATTCCCGCCAGTTTACAAAGACAACACTCTTATACCTAAAGTAGACTCTACTAAATACCTTGAAATTAATTTTGACAAACGATTGAAATGGAAAAACATATGCAGAAAAAGAAATAGCAAAACACGAAATTTAAACAACTTATTGAATTCTAGCAAAACGATCTTTATTTACATTGAACATAAATTGGTAAAATCAATTTGAACTTACAGGGTTCAGGGGACGGAAATCCACTCCAACAAAGAAATCTTGCAAAGGTTTTAGTCTAAACTATTCAGAACAATCACAGCATCACCTTGGTACATAACAAACAACGTACTACACAGAGATATAAACATTTCCACATCTTGTACTGTTGATAAGTACACAAATACATAGTAGGTACATTATCATAGTAGGAAGTCAATAAGTTGTAAATATAGTCACCTTTGTCAATCATTTGATACTGAGTAACATTCATAAGATGGATTTATTTTCCTCTCAGGGTTTGTGGGCCTTTCTACCCCCTGCTACTTACAGTTAATCGTTGGGATGGTTCTCCTTTTGGCCCTCCAGGTTGGTTGAACGGTTGGTGGGAGAAGGAGGTTTGTGAACCAGAGGTTTCCTAGTTTTGGATGCAGGAGATTAAAAGGAGTTACTTATAAAATTTAGCATGGAATAGTTGGGTAAGAAGCAGAAGATAGTAATTATATTAAAAGATGATCAGAAAATGAGGAGAAGAAGAAGGAGAATATTTAGTTTAAGATATTCAGTAAATTTTGTTTCGTATAAATTAAAAGGTTTTAAGTTTTGTTTTTAATTAAAGTCAAGAAAGGAAAGGTTTGCTATATTCAAAATAGATTAGGGTAAAGGAAATCATTTTTTTTAATCATTTATACATTAAAGGTTTTTGTTTAAAGCAAAGAAATATAGTTTGATTGCTCTATTTAATTTTCTTATGCTCTACTGCTCGAGCTGGCGCCCAACATTTTTTTATTATCTTCTTTAAATCAGTATTAAAGCATTTTCCCGTCGGTCAAAATTTTAGAAGGTGCAAATTTCAAACAAGAAATCCACTCATTGAGTACAATATACCAAAGAAGACTTGAATCACACACAAATAGTCTCTCGGCATCTAACTTTTAGATAATACAAAAGAACACTCGCCAACTGAACGAAGACACCCTACGGACTTATTTTAAAATTACAATACAACAGATGAAATAAATTTATTTCAAATTCCTACACTAGGAGGTTTTCCTCAGTCATGTCTTGCAAAGAGTAAACCTCATCTGCTTATTATTCTGCATTAGAGTATATTTCTCTGTATTAAAACATAATCTATTAGAGAAAGAAATAGATTGCAATAGAATGGTAGATGAAAAAGAAATACTTAAGGCTCACTCGATAACTTCTTAACATTAGTTGTTAAACTTTACACAATTCTACATAATGCGTTTCTATGCATTGTTTTAGCTAAATAATTCTATAATGTTTGGAACAAAATTTATCTATATTTATGTAAGAGGGTATTCCTGCTGTCCCTTCGTTAATTTTTTACTAAAACTCAAAGTAAAAATAACATTCACTGTAAATACTCGTATCCACACAGGTAAAAAACTGTTATAACCATTTTGTTGTTTCGAGCGAATGATGCTTCAAATGTTTAAATAAACACTTTCATCCCACTACCTGTTTATTTTGTGCCAATTTAAATAAACTGTAATCATGTAAACACTTCAACACCATTAGGTACTTTCCGCTCGGTCATTCCATTTATTATATTTGCTTACTTTATAAATAAATACAAAGCAAATATGAAACAAAATATCTCAAGCTGATTGTAGCTGACGACATAAATGCGATAATTACAATTAATTACAAAGAAATGCAAGTAATTAGATGAACTTTAACTTTAAATTTATTCAAGGTTTATGATTTATCTTTTTGTACGAACACAAATATTTACAGCCATGTCATCAACACAAATAAAATTGATACTGACTTTTCAAAGCAATACTTATCAATATCCATAATTTAACGCTGTCATTTAAGATCGATCTACCAAAAACACATGTATAAGAAAAGATTCTTTTCTATGTTTCCTTATACCTCGTAGCAAAAATTATTTCTTTACGCAAAGAAATTAATTTTAATTTAATTAGTTGGTTACAAAACAAAATTTTCAACGTTTTAAAACCCGCTACAATCTGTGATGGCCAAAATAAACCTGGTATTACTAATAAGAAGTAAATTTTATTTACTTTTACAACAAGAAAAAAGCAATTCTTATGAAAATTATGAAAAGCTGTTTATCTTTCTAAAATGACTTCTGCTCCTTAGTTGTAAGCAACTACATACAGTTACGGGACAGTAGGCTAAGCTTCCATTGCTTAAGTTTTTGAGATCTTGACGGGAAGAATTTGATCTCAGATTGTTTTCACTTTGTAGTTCATTGCACTCTACCGAATTTAAACAGAGATTAAACGTTTTGAGACGTTCGAGATGTGGTACTACGGTAGGATGTTGGAAGTTTCTTGAATTTAAAAAGCTAAAACTCTGACCGTTTAAATAAAAGTTATTTAAAAAATTTATAAACGCCAATTAAAAGAAAATTACTTTAAACACGCAATAAATAATAGAAGAATACATTATCGCAGGATATCATGTATGCAAAATAATGGGTAAACGTAGTCCAGGTCGAAGGAAAACATCGTGGCTAAAGAAACTTCCAGGCTTGGTATGGTGTCGATACGAACACGCCTTTTGGTAGATGTCAACAAAGCGCAAATTGCTGATATATTTATGAAATTCTGCTATGACATGGTATTTAAGAAAGCAGTAGTTTACCGCTCAAAACTACTGACCGACGCAACGAAGGGAGCCCTTTTTTCAGTTTGTTCACTTTAAAAAATGCATTAGTTACAATAAAATTTCACTGTGTTTGGAAGTAAAGTATAGTGAAATATGTTATTTTCACATAGGCAATGTAAGGAAGGTCAATACATAAATCATAAAATTCGTTTTTGCTTAAGGGGAGATTTTACTTTGTATCCCGCCAATGTTAAATTTGCTACTTTTAGGTACATTTTTCATACGATTGGTTAAATATAGGGAAATTAACCTTTACACACTATATAGGTGTCGGGTTTTTTCTCGAGCTACTGACTCTTTTTTTAATTTAATCGTTGGACCATACCATTTTTTTAAAAAAATGACGAATAACATAAAAATTTTACAAATTGATTTCTATGTTTTTTGGGTGTTAATAATTTTTGGAGCACCTAAGGAAGGCATAAAATGTCGGTATATGTGAATATAAGTAACAAGATAATTAACTGGTAAAAATTTCAGCCTGATAGGTTTATTGGTTTCTGAGAATATTGTAACTAGTGTTAAAAATGTTAATTTACGGGAAAACGCAAGAAACAAGAAAGTACAAATCAAAATTTACACAAAAAGTAAATTTCCCTTCAACAGTTGTTTAAAAAGCTGAACCAACAGCTGAGAATACAAAAAAACAGTGATGCAGATATTTTAAAAACTAAATTTTTTTTTTTTTGCTTTGAAAAGAGCAGACTAAGATTGTGAAAAATATTCGTTCTTGGTAAAATAATAATTGCGTAAACTACTAATAATAATTTACACGTAAACGTAATAATTACGTAATAATAACTGCGTAAACTTGATAAATATTTAATTTTTTCGTAAAAAAATTATGTTTTTTGACGTAATTTAATGTTTTTTCTGGCAGATCTAGGACTAGACTATTGAAAAACATAAAAACCCATAAATCAAAATTTTGAGTTTAAACCATCGTGTCATCTCCCCTTTAGCTCTTGGAAAATTCAAGAACCGTGATAGCGACAAAATTTGTTTCCAACTTTTTTAATTGAGTATTGATTAAAACTGTTATCGTCAAGGGTTAACAAGTTAGGCGGCTTTTCTAGTTTTCTCGGTTTCCCCACACAACGTGGAGTGATAAAAATTCCTTTCAGATCGAGCTACATTCCCAAAGGAATACACTCAATGAATTTCACTCTTTTAAGTTCAGCGGTTTGGGCTGGATGATGATGGGTGGGTGTGTAAATAAGTCAACAAACGACTTCATATAAATATGTAAATTTATTTCTGTGGATATTTAAACACGATAAATATCACGATGAGGAACTAAAAAATAACTTTTGACATGAGTAGCTTGCGAGCAGAACAACCACCAGAATTTTTTTAAATTAGTTATTACTAAATTAATGAAAATTTTTCAATTTATAAAACTATTAAAAATGTGAAGTCGATCAAATTTTAGTTAGGTAGCTAATATTAGTATTTTTACATTTCTACTTGTGGTGTTTAACGTTAATTTAGAAGATCCAATCTTACACACGATATTTGTGTGTCGTCTGATTATAGGTATGCGTAAACATCTGACTAAGGCGTTCTCAGGCTATGTCGTCTTAATTTGTCAGTAAACCGCTTGTAATGTTTTATCGTGTCTGTAATATATGGCTGATTCAAGACAGTAATGTATCAGTTCTAACCTACCAGGTAGTTAGGTATGAGCCAAAGAACTTTCGACTCGGCTGCTGCTATCGATTAATGTAACACGTTTTAGTTCTGCCGTAAATCTGCCATCCATACATGATCAAATCAGTTTGTTCACTGAAAATAAACAATACATTACTATTCATACAATTCAGAATTAATTAATTTTTACAAGAACCATTATCCATTTCAAAAAATTAAAATTACCTGCCTAATTTATACTAGTTTTTTGTCATTTAGACTTATTTTAGAAAATTTTAACATAAAAACTTTCGAAAGTACCTTTCCGAGGGAAATTTCCATTGTTCTTACGTAAGTTATTCTACTTCCTTCCGTTCTCTCTTATTTCTCCTTGAAGCCAGTAATCGATAATTTGTATTTACAATAGTCTATGCAACAAGGTTTGGTCCAATATTTTTTTCGTCAGTTTATTTCAATTTTTCAAGATTCTTTTTTGCCTTCGTTAAACCTGCACAACAAATTTTATGAGTATCCAGAAAAATTGTTTTGTCAGCAGAGTTTCATGCTTCGTTTTCTGGACGTCTCCATCAATGGTGTATAATTCTTCTAGTCGCTCTATTTTTACTGCTGGTAGAAGTTCCTGTATGTGGTCGTTAAAAATAGTGCCGGTTTTTATACGTAAGTTGATTGGACGTTAATTGTCGTTTCGCTTGTAGGTCTAATTATAACGTTATTATGATTTTTACATAAAACAAAATTTCAAATTAAATTCCTTTTCAATATGACCAGAATGATTTCTACTTTAAAATATAATTGCCTAACTTGTACTGACGATACTTGGGCTGCATACACGTATAAAATTATTTATGCTCATTGTTATTATAGCCAAAATTATTCCAGAGGTATTTTTACATCCATATCTACCAAATAATATGACTGTAAGGTTTGAAAATATTTTCTTGTATTATTTGAATTCAGTGTTACAAATATCACAGATTGTTCCTAGTGTACAGACCTATTATTTTCTATATTTTACATATTTGAACTCTCCCACAAGCTCTATCTTCCTACCCACTCGCTCTTTGTCCACCATCCCTTTACGTAGCATTGTTTATATACTCCAGAGGCATTCAATATCGAATACTTTCATATTTCTACTCTTTTATATCTTTTCATTTTACATTCTTTTTACCGCACAATATGTATTTCATATTTACCATTTACTTTTGTATTTACGCAAGAGTGTATGAACCGTACACAATAATGTATATTTTTATTTGAGGATCATTTGCACATGTGCATTTAATTCATTGAAGTGCACGATTTTACAATTATATTTTTACACATTTTTCTCTATTCTACAACAATTTAAAAGGAAAATATGAAGTATACTCAACTTATATTCGATTACATACAGAATTAATACATATTTATGCCACTTCGAAAATTTATCACCATGGAAAACTAATATAAAAATTTTGTTCATCAGAAACATGAAACAATCAGTCAGCGATCACACTCATGATAACTTTATTTATGGTCTCTTAGCTGTAGCATCCAAAATAATTATTTTATAGTCTAAACCACAAATATTGACACTTTTAGACGTCTACGTATTGTACCACATCCTGTCTTGCCAATCCCATCACATCAGTTAGTTGGCTTCGTACCTATTCTTAATCTGAGCTGCATAGATGTGGCAACCATAGCAATAGCCACATAGCGTGACAGAAAAACCGAATAAAATAAAACCAGCAGTTTTAAATTAAAGGGTGAACACATGCGACCGAGAAATCCTAGTGGTTTAAAGTTCACACTTTAATTTAAAACTGCATGTTTCATAAAATAAATTCTTTGCGATTTGGCTATCGCAAGACAAACTCGCTGATGGGTGCCTAGCCTAACGCAAACGCATTAATAATAAAATATACTACCACTCGCGTAGCCATGCACTGATACATATTACATCACTTTGTGCATATTGAGCAGACGGTTATTTACAATTTACCCCAAAACGAAAATAATTGTTTATTTGAAATATACTATCAGAAAATGAACGTGCGTGTCATAAAAATTTGTATGTGAGTTGCACCGCAAAACTACTTAGGACGTTCTATAAATGACTACTTATTAATTTATATACGAGTGCAGAACTTCCAGTTCCGGAAATAACTCCTGAAGGTGGGATAAACAACAGAAATCTTGGCACCACTTTAGGACATATAAATAAAAACAAAAGTTTTATATTGTTGTGTTAACCCATGAAAAATTACATATTTAATTTCAAAAATAACAAATCATATAATACACTCAAAAGGTGTGGCCACACAAAATTACATTAACATTAATGATTTATAAAATAAAGTTCCACAAAAGTAATAAAGTATGTTCGATACTACACCAAAATCACTCAAGACGTTCAGAAAATTGGGTCAACCTGACAGGCGGAGATCCGACAAAATTTCATGGCTCTCTCTCTCTCTCAGGCTATAATGCCGAAATGTTTCATATTTCAGGTTACAGATGTCTCAGAAGTCAATAACTCAGCAGTCAAGAATCAGAAGTAACGAGTCAAGATCCTTAGGTCACGATTTTCCAAAGTCAGAATCCAAATGTCACGATCCTTAGTCAGAATCCAAAGTCAGATTTTTCTGCAACAAGTACCAAATAATAATAGAGGCGAGAACTTAACAAAAGTATCCCCCTTCCTGTCCTGTATGTCGCGGCTTTAAACTGAACTACTTTCTGTATTATACAAAATTACACCATTTAATCCAAAAAAAATGAATTTACTTTAAACATCCTTCGTTTCAGGAGTCGATCGCACATTACTTTTAAAGATTTTAACTAATAGTAAATATAAATTAGAAGAATTGAAGATCTGGAGGAGATGGGATTAAAAATTGAAGACCTCCTAAATAAATCCGAAAAATTAAACATCATTAAAAGCTTTAAATTTGCACCTCCTCCAACTAAACAATATAAAACGAGTGTCGTATCAGATGACGTGAGACTGGCCCGATCGCTTAGAATGAAGGCCTACTGGAAGAAGAGAAAACAACGTAGTCTAAATAAATGTTAAACTAACTGAAAGTGATCCAGTGTGGTCTTAAAAAAAAAAAATAAATAATAAATTCGCACACCCAATAAAATATAACGGGTCACCCAAATAAAAAAAAAATAAATTTAACAAAGAACAACTTAAGAATTTAAATAGTTGGCGATCGGCAGAATAAACCAGTAAAGACCCTACACAATATTCTTACAAAACATACAAATACAAATAATATAACATTCCAACAACATGGCGGGCCACCGCCCAAACTTACCCAATGAATCTCAACGTCCCGTGAACAACCATCACCTCATCGAGTGGATACACCTCACTTATATAACATCATTTAAATTTTGAATAATCACAAAGACTACAAAAAGAAAATTATGGGATAACATATTACTTAAGACTTAAAACTGATACCGCATTTGTGACGCCATAACAGGCTTTTCAAGAAAAAACACCAGGTCGGTCCTCCATACTTCTTTCTTCCAGAAACTCACGAACACGACAACCGCGAAGAGCATCGAGAATTACCTCCAGTCACCCCACTTCAACTTTTCAACCAATAAAAAATCATCCCCTCACATCACCTGATTTGATGAACGTTCAAAAAGTCGCGTAGGCAGATGACGAAGTAAATGACCCTTCTCACACACAATAAGAAATAAAATTCTATAGAATTCGCATAACAAGTCGACAATTGTCTATCCGTATAACCTATTCCAGAATAATACACAATATCACTATAATAAAAGAGAAATACAAAGAAAAGAAAACTTTTCAAAAATCAAATACAATAAGAATTTCAAAGAACAAAATATAAAGTTACTACGAGTTACATTTTAAGGAACTAATTCCATCCTAAATAAAATGAGACATAGAACGAAGAATATTAAATTTAAAAAATAAGTCAGAAGTACAATTTATTAAACATAAATTTATAAACGTTACAAATATACTACCGAAATGAACATATCAGATACGGCTAGTGGTGAGCGGGGATGTAAGTGTGTACACAAAAAAGTGTAGATTGACTCGGGTCTTTGTATATTGTGTAAGCAGAGGGGTTTTCTTCTTTACGTATCTTGAGTGAAGCAACCTCCCAATGGAGGAACTTCGTCTATTAATATTTCGTGTCTTATCTTATAACTTTAAAATAACTCCGTATGATGTATTCGTATTAGTTTTACTGTTGAGTGTTGTTAGAATTGTCTAAGATTGAAATGACTAGATAATTCGGATATCCGTTAAGTCTCTTTTGGTATTTTGTGTTGAATCTTTTAATTTCTTATTGAATTGTAAGAATGTTTAAATCTCTTTCTGCTCAGTTGTTTTGTATACGTCAATAAAATACAAAAAAATTGATTTAAATCTAAGCACAATTTTTTTAATTGAGTGACCTACTGTGCTCCACATTTGTATCCTGTTCTTCCAAACTGGCCTGATAATTGTTTTGTAGTCTATATTTCTTTATTGTTTAAATTAACCAGTTTACTGACACAGAAAGAATATATTGCTCGTGTAGAGCGTTAACTATGCGGAAGGTTAGACTATAAAAATTTCTAATGGTATATAGTTTAAAACTGGACTTAATATAAAACTGGACGAAAATAAAGTTCTCAGAAACCAAAAACAAACTTCAGGATACAAATGCCGGCCGCATTGGCGCAGTTGGTAACGTGCTCGCCTCTCATCATGCTGTCCTGGGTTCGAATCCCACTCAGGCATGGCATATTTTCATACGTTACAAAAAATCATTTCATCCTCATTACACACAGTTACACCCCAACGTCGTCGCTAATGACCTTGTAGTTGATGCGACGTTAAATAAATACATAAAAAAAACTTCAGGGTTTTATTCATTACAAACAGTTCTTAGACCGAGAGAGAAATATAAAATCAAATATAAGTATCCTCCTAAAATTCTGCCGTTAGGTACTTGTGTCTGAATCCGCTTTCATTGAATAAAAAAACAGTCATATATATACCAAACACAAAAAATATTGTGTTAAATTAGTAGGGAGTAAAATAATTTTATTTAAAATGTAGATTCAATATTTGGTATAGGTATGACATCTTAGTTTATTATTATTATCAATTTTTACATATTTTGTTAACTTAGGCTTTATGGCACATAAATGTCAACCGAATCAATCATAGCGGAGCTTGAAAGAATTTTTAATGGGTGGAGTAAATTTTCATAAACTGTAAAATATATTAAGTTCTTTATCAATTTTATCTCTTTAGTTAGTACTTCTGCAGTGTGACTGATATCGTTTATACTTCTCGAGGATCAGGAAATTTTTAAAAATTAAAACTAAAGTTTTTCCTTTTTACATGGTCCTTTTTAAATGTTACTCGGAAGGGAATTATGGGATGGAGTAATAACACAGTCCTACTTACTTTTATTTCAGTAAAAAATGATGATTATAATAAAAGAAATTATTTTGGTAAAAAAATATTAAAAATAAGTCACAGATTAATTTTTTTTTATTAGTTTTCCTTTTGGAAAGTATTTATTTTTGGTTTTCCGGAATTAGTTTCTATGAAATACGAAAAAAATTATTTCAATCAGTAAACGACAGTTCTGTTTAATACAGTTTTTTTAAATTATTCCAGTTACAAATTATTATAATCACCAAAACTTTTTAGGTTTTTCTTTACCTGCATTTTATCTGAGGTAATTATTGTTAAACAGAGTGGTTATTTTAAGGTAATGCGGTTGTTTATTCTTAGTAAAGAAACGTGTAATTTTGCATAAAAACAAACGGTATCCTAGTAACCATGGTAAAACATTCCTTCACCGTTGCAAGCTATTAATGAAACTTTGAAAACCACGCAACGTATTCAGTTAAAAAAGAAAATATGTTGTTTATTTTTCGTCCAACTGTTAACCAAATTAAGGCTGTTTGTTACACCCAGTGAAGGGTAATAGATGACAATGGGTGAAAAAACTAGGAATTGAACCCTAGACCAGGATCTCTAGCACAGAAGCCAGTTGTGCCAATCACAACACGGCAGTAAAAAACAATTTGACTAGAAATCATCAGTTATATAGACAACATGTTATTTCTATCGTTTGGCCTTACATACCTTGCTATTTTTGCAATATAAATGACAATAGAAATTTCCATAGTGGCCAATGCATTTTTTAATCGAATGACAATGGGATTAACCAACAAAGGTGTAACAACGGTTTAGTTAGGATATTCGTGTTTTGAGTAGTTAAAGCGAGTCATATTTCATACAATTTCTGTCGAAATAAAAGTTGAATAAGTTTTAAGCTTAAATACTGCTGAAATACTAGAATTTTTTAATAGAATTATGCCTATAACGCAAACAATCGTCAAGTTAATCACACCCGTCTTTTGTCTGGCACATGCTCTTGGCCATACTGTAATCCCACCAGATTTTTGTTTCGTCGTTGGGACAAGGGTTAACAAAATTTTCCTTAATTTAACAAAATAATACAGAATTAAAACACATCATTTTTACCAAAATTTTCAAATTTTTAATAGTTTTTAGAATTCAATTTATCGGCAATCTTACTCGCAGTTCTTAGTCTTCATTGCCGATATACTATTAATTTTTTGTTACTGTAAATCTACAATCTCTTCTTACAGACCTATGAGTACATATGTAGTAAGTGTGAGCTATGAGGGAGTGATGTCCCTGGAATTTACTAAAAATTAAAAAGTTGTGTTTGTTCTGGATATGAAAGTATTAAAATTTAAATAAATGTAGGGTGTAGTCTGTGTTTCACTGTTATCCGATTCATTACGGGTTCTGGATTCTGATGGTTTTCAAGTCATGTTTGGTAACCTTCTGAATTTCTTTTTGTACAGTGGGGGTGTAGTTTGTGTACTTGTAATATAGAATTGCACATGTACGAAAAGGAGTCTGTAATGTTTCGAAATATTTTTGACTGAAACCTTTAATTACTATTTTATTACTATGATCTACTTTACCCCAGAGTTGTACTCCGTATATCCAAACAGATTTTAGTTCTGTTTTACATATAAATAGTTTATTTTGGACAGACAATTTAGATTCTCCATTTAACATCCAATTACTCTTAGTATTTGAGATTTAGCTACTTTTTTTGCTTTATATGCGAATTCTCTATGTTAGAGCCTGTTTAGGTGAAGGCCAAGACATTTTGCTGTATCGGATTGTGAAATGTGTACGTTGTTTAAAAACGGACATGTTTCCCGTTTTAGTGTAAATGTTAAGCAAAATGTTTTGTTCACTTGTACCCGACTTCCTTTGCCAAATTCGTACGCTCTTTTGTTACTGCAACAGTTGTGATGCAATTCGTTGGTCTTCGTGATTTACTATTTAGTCTACATATTTTGTTAAAGGGTACGGTATTTTGGCTCACGTTGGCCTCAGTTCCCAATGAACTGATTTCGGTAAGCCTTTGATTTAAATGAAGCTCTCCAATTCCAAATTTTCCATGGCCCATCGTTATTATTTTAAATTTCCGATTAACGTAGGAAAAATAATATTACGTTTTTCTTATAACGTGGTTTTGTGAAGATACACCGCATTTTTTCCGTGCTTAAACACTTTGTGGCCTTCATAATGAGACAAGGTGGTACTATTTTGTGAAAGTGGTTTTTTGTTTCGAATAAAAACATACCGTTTTTAAAAATCTTGAAATCTATATCTGTTCCGTGGCCCGTTAAAAGATTCAGGGTTTTTATAGATGATTAGAAGTATGAAATACAAAAAAAGCGTGAGTGAGAACATTGAGTTTTGACATAAACAATTATAAAAGTTTGCACATTAGTTGTAATACGAGTAGAAACCCACCGGGTTGGTCTAGGGGTAACGTCGTCGCCGCAAGTCAGCCGTTTATCAGCTGATTTTCGGAGACAAAGGTTCCTGGTTCAAATCCTAGTAAAGGTAGTTACTTTTACACGGATTTGAGTACTAGAACTCGTTAACGGTGTAGGCTACTTTGATGGTTGGGTTTCAGTTAACCATGCTCTCTCTGGAATGGTCGGTCTGAGTCTATAAGAGACTACACCTGATTTACACGTTATACTTATCATACTCATCTCATTGTGTATGGGGCTGTATATTGTTCTGAATTGAACAGATTGGAATGTACACACATTAGGAATAAAAAAATAAATAGAAAAAAGTTATAATAGAACTTTTTTTATTAAATTATCATGTTAAAAGCAAAATTTTGTCATTTGACTTTGATGTTATAGATACTGAATTATGATAGATACATTACGTATCAAGATAATGGATTTTTGAAAAGTAAACGTTTAGAACAGCTGCTGTGTATAAAAACCAGGTCTGACAGCCATTTCATTAAAAAGTTAGAACTCTGTGAATTTTGCAGATATCGATATGAAATTTTCAGGACATAGAGAAAACAACATGAACAATTCAATAAATTGATTTACGCAAAAGGGCGTGAGGTAAACTCACGCCCCTCTTGCACCTAATGCCTCCTGGAAATTTTAAGCCCGTATTTTTTGTTTTCCATGCAACCATAAATTTTAAAATTTCTGTAAG
Organism: Catonia carolina; assembly: GCA_035578175.1. Classification (NCBI taxonomy): domain Eukaryota; kingdom Metazoa; phylum Arthropoda; class Insecta; order Hemiptera; family Achilidae; genus Catonia; species Catonia carolina. The sequence goes on from JAQMRL010000001.1 coordinate 49,552,653, forward strand.
AAAATTTAAATTAACAATTGTAATCAAATTTGGTACATAAGTATGACACATCGTATCTTTTATGTATTTAAAAGCGTATTCGATGTTTCCCAATGCGTTAACCGCAAAGTTATTCGGATATTCATGCATCCGTCGTTCGTAAGTAGGCCTAAAGTGTTAAATTGTGTAATTTGTTTCTCTTACTGTGCTACTATATGTTATATTACAATTATATCATATTATTACTATTATAGAACACCGAGTAGAAGAAGTGTTGGACAATGACCAATTTGGATTTAGAAGGAGAATAGGAACTCGAAGTGCGATATTGGCTCTGAGATTGATTATTGAGAAAAGGATAAAGAAAACTAGAACTACTTATATGGCATTTGTAGATTTAGAGAAGCATTTGACAATCTGGAATGGATTAAAATGGTTAAAAATTTGAAAAGGCTAGAAATAAAATACAAGTAAAGAGAAGTTATCAACGGTCTGTATAAGAATCAAACGGCTGTTTTGAGAATTGAGGGTTACGAAAAGAGGCTGCTGTAAGAAACGGTGTACGACAAGGTTGTTCATTGTCACCACTATTTTTAACTTGTATATAGAAGATGCTACAAATGAAGTGAAGGATAAATTTGGCGCAGGAATAAAAATTCAATGCGAAACAATGAAAATGCTGAGATTCGCCGATGATATAGTAGTATTAGCCGAGACAAAGAAAGAACTAGAGGATATCTTAAATGGAATGGATGAGATCATGAAAGAGGATTAATTCATGAAAATTAATAAGAACAAAACGAAAGTGTTGTGCCGCAGCAAGAGTGGTTTAGAAGAAATGGGAAATGTCATAATTAAAATGGCTATTTTCGTTAGTAGGCAACGAAAACATACATGAAGTTGGACGATTCTGCTATCTAGGGAGTAAAATAACAAAGGATGGTAAAAGCACAAGTGATATCAGATGTAGAATTGCTCAAGCTAGAAAAGCCTTTGAAATAAAAAAAACAGTTTACTGACTACAAACACTGATTTGCAGATTAGGAAAAATTTCTCAAAACATTATGATTGGAGTGTAGCATTATACGGGATTGAAACGTGGGTGATAGGGGCTATAGAAAAGAGAAGGGTAGAAGCTTTTGAAATGTAGTGTTATAGGAAAATGTTAACGATTAGGTGGGTGGACAAAATAAGTAATTTAGAGGTTCTTAGGCGAGTGGATGAAAATAGAAGTATATGAAAGCATCTTACCAGAAAGAATAGGCTAGTGGGGCATATCTTAAGACATCCAGGTATTCGGGTGTCAATAATGGAGGGTAATATTGAGGGAGTAAATTGTAGGGGAAGGCAAAGATTAGAATATGTAAAGCAAATTACAAAACATGTAGGGTGTTACAAGTATGTAAATATGAAACTACTTCCGCAAGGTAGAACAGCTTGGAGAACTGCATCAAACCAGTCGAGAGACTGATGACAAAAAAAATTACTATTATTATATAGTTATAGCTTTATCTATTTCGTATTTGCCATGGTATCTTAAGAGCTATTCGAAAACATTTTATAATAAAGATATTTTATGACGTCAATATTAGGATTATTAGTTGACCTTCCCCCAGAGTCGAATCCCTTACGTCCACACCGGTTTCAAAATATCCACGAGTACCACCATTTTTTATTTTGTTGACAGTGGTGCACGTAACTTAGTTAAATAAAACATTTTCCTCTTTGTTAAGTCCATTTTTTTCATTTTCTCAAAATATATTTCTCTCTCCTTACATCAAATAGCTATCGAGATGAAGCTTGCATCTTCACATTTCTTCTGACCGTGGCAGCAAAAAATTATTCAGTATTAAGTCTAGTGTTTTTTTCATCTGTCTACAAATAGTGAAAAGTGAACAGCAAAGTAATTGCTTTTTGGGTTTTACATCTTTTTCAGGATTTATCAAATTTTCAAAAAAAAAATTTTATGACGTGTGAACTTGTATTAACATTTCGTTTATGTGTTTTTATTTTTGTCCATTATTTATCAAACTTGATCTTTAAATTTGATTTTTTATAGGCAATCGCATTTATATTGATTACTTGTATTTATCAGATTTTTGAGTTTCCATACGATAGTTTGATTAAATATTTTGTTGATTAGGTCTGTTGTTGCTTTACCAATAAAATTTTATTTAATGACAGCAATATTATAATAAACCTCTGTGGCATTTACAACTCATCTAAGAAAAGCAATTTCACGTTCTGCGCGAGTACGAAATTCGTTTACTATAAAATAATTCTACACAAATTTTGACAAAAACTTTACGGTAAACATTTTTGAAAATAAATAAGTTCAGCATTAAAAAAAACTCGTGTATTAGGAAATATGATTAATACTCTCACCTTAATGAATACACTCCCCAATTTTCAACAGAAAAAGTCAATAAATAATAAGCTACCTCAACTGTTGTTGTTTAGGTCATCAGCCAAAAAGCCGGTTTGAATCCGTAAAGGTTTTACCAAGTAAATCAAGGAGGTGGTTTACAATTGCCTTCCTCACTGAGTGGAAACGTACGGTTATCAGTGCCCGGCCCTCTGAAAAGCACATATTTTCCACTCTGCAAATGATACCTTCACTTCACTCATCACAGGGTCTAGCTGTATAATGAAATCGATTACTTTCAGAGGAGATAACTCTGGTTAGTGTCTTTTACACCTCTACCTCTTCTGTTTTTAAATGATTCAGTCATTTAATTGGCTGACCATATGAAAAGAAACAGAACTATTATTTACCTCAACTATACAGAGCTAAAACAAACTATTTCATACACAGTTTGGAAGAATTTTTTTAATATCTAAATAGACGTTATTGTACTATAGTACCATATAAAAGCACTTTACCCGCTCATAAAACTTTAATAATAATATCAAACAGTCCAAATTTAAGAATCTAAAAAAAATACAGAAGATGAAATCGTGGCTTGAATTGTAAATACAGCTCGTTCATGTTTTTACTTAACTATTCTATCCCAATTCCCAACGCAAAGTGAAACCTCTCATTCCTTTGTAATGGTTTTTGTGTTTCTACTCGTTTACAGATCTCGTTTCTGATCTCATTTTAAAATCACTCAACACAGTTTCACCGTAATTGTATAGGAGATAAAGTGACTCTTTGAAATCAATTTTGACACAGTTTACTTACAAATTATGATAAAAACAGGACTCATTATATATACGAGATTTATAAAATTGAGGACAATTTCATAAATTCAACTTTCTAGGTCAAAGTTAGTTGTAATGTATTCGTAAGCCGGTTGGTGTAGTACTTTCTGAACTAATGATACCGTGTTCGGTTCCTGGCCAGGAATGCAATATTTTATCGCTCATTTCCATCGGTTCCCCTTCATCACCTATATTAGCATTAATGTGGAAAACAGTTGGATGTAACACAAAATAGTCATCTGTAAGGATATTTTACATAAAAGTCAAAATTTGAATTTTTTTTTTAATTTTCCAGTAAGAAATCAATGTAAGCAAAGATTAAAGATTCAACTAAAGTTTCCTAATGAATCTACATTCAGCTATTATCTATTAAATTGCAGCAACAGCTTTAGCAAAATACGTTCTAGAGCGATTTCCTGGCATGATGGTCGGCCAGTGTCGTAAATATGTTGACACGATAAAAGTCACCGACATTGTTCTGACAACGGTAACCGCTAACGATCAAACAGCTGATGTGACTTTAAATAAAAAGCACGGTTCAACTCGATTCTAATCATTAATTTATTTCACGTGTCCAGAGGTTTCCTCGTGTAATAATTTGTACCAGTTCATGATTTCACTAATGCAACAAATAATTCTACTCAAATTTTAATAAAAAGAGGACACATATTTAATAGGATGGTATATTTTTCATTGTTAAATACAGCACATCGACGTGAATGAAAGTACATTTTTGTGAAGAAAGTTTCCCTTCAAATTGAATATCGATTCATTCATTTCGAAGTGATTCTAATACTAGTCTTACACTGTCTTTTTAATGTAATATAATATTTTTGTAACTTTAAAAAATACATTTTGTAAACTAATGTATTTCAATGCAGATTATGTAAATACAAAATATTCCATGAAGACATCACAAACAAAGTTTACGGTTTATAAGAAACAAGACTGACTGCCATTTACTATTAATATATTGATAAAGAAATTTAAACCAAAATGAATATAATCTGAACTCAGAATTTTTTTTTTTAATTAATACACATCATGACATTTTTCCAATTGTATTTATACACTAGCAAAATGAAACAATTGGTTTTTTTATTCTCTTGTGTGTACGTTTCAATCTGTTCAATTAAGAACAATAAGCAACACCATGACCCGATGAGATTAGGATGATATTATGTATGACCTGTAAACGAGGGTAGTCTTGTACAGAGGAAAAACGACCATTCCTGAGAGAGTATGGTTAATTGAACCCCAACCATCAAAGTACACCGGTAACCAGTGTCTAGTATTCATATCTGCATAAAAGTAACTACTCTACTAGGATTTGAACCAGGAACCTTTGACTTCGAAAATCAGCTGTTAAACAGCTGACTCATGGTGACGACTTTATCACTAGACCAATCCGACGGGTTAAAATAAGTTAACAAAAAATTGTTCAATACAAAAAATATTGTAGAAATTTGTTGTTTAACAGCTGATTTTCGGAGACGAAGGTTCCTGGTTCAAATCCTAGTAAAGGTAGTTACTTTTATATGGATTGAATGCTAGACAGTGGTTACCGGTGTACTTTGATGGTTGGGGTTCAATTAACCATACTCTCTCAGGAATGGTTGACCTGAGTCTGTACAAGTCTACACCTCATTTACACGTCATACACATCATCCTCATCTCATTGGGTCATGGGGTTGCTTATTGTTCTGAATTGAACCGATTGCAACGTACACAAATTAGGGATTACAAAAAAAAAAATTGTGTAACAATATTTTTAGTCTTAAATAAGTAACTTTTTTGGTGAATACCACATCAATATGTTAATTAATTCATGAGAGTTTAATGAGTAAAGTTTTGAAACTATACCATCGAATAATAATGCAAACACGATTACAAAACCATGACTGAAGAAAGTACAAAAATATTGCATTGAAACTTACATAACATTAAAATTTAACATTTAATTTAAAAGAGGAAACTGAAATATGTTGAGTAGGCTAACATTGCATTTCACTTACGTGACAAAATAAAATTTTAATAATAAATTTTTGTAGAATACAATTAATTTTGTATTTTCTAAAATAATTTTACTGAAATACTTCCACGGAAATAAACCGTAAATTATTCTAAATTTCTTTAAAACTAGTGAAGTGAAGTAGGTTTGGTTGAGTGCTAGACTGCCAAAAACAAGACTTTTGTTTCAACTATACCGGCCAGTTCACAGAAAAATGTATACAAGCAGACACATCATCGCGAGCTTCAAGGTCACATACTTTCTCGTCTACCTAGAAGATGTTACACTGCAGCTCTACGTGGCACAGTGGTATGAATTTTAGGTCTATGGAGAACGCGGCTATCATGCTTGGAGAGGGATTAAAAAAGACTTTGACCATATAAGCCAGCGTTGATATCTCAAAACAACATATCACATTAAAAATAAGTTATTTTTATCCATTTTAGTTGATAATTCCAAGTGTTAATGTGAATGAACTTGTTAACAAATGTATTTATGAAACAAGTAGAGTACACGATTAGGATCACTTATCTTACAGTTTATTCCATAAGCTATAGCAAATGTAATTCACTTTATTTTTTCTGACTAAAATTATCGTGAAGAAACTCCTTCATGTATGATTCTGGTAAGGCTTACTTAGTGCAGGTCTTCAAGAGCTACAAGAACATATAAAAAAATATTTTGGCGTCCTCTCTGGTAAAAGATTCCGGACGTAAACTAGTCCTCCGCTCGGTTCTCCGGGAGAGGACTATTAGAGGGGACCTCATCAAAAAAATCATAGATTTTGAAATTCTTTGAGTTGGAACGTGGAATAATAACAGTTTAAAACAAACTGGTAGGTTAGAGAGTTGAAAAAGGAAAATGGACAGGTTGAAGTTAGATATTGTAGGTATTAGTGAGGTGCGTTGGGACGATGATCAAGAATTATGGTCAGGTTTTAGTTAACACTGAAGCCATCGGTTGGTAGGGGGAGTGGAAGTAGTAATCAATAAAAAATAGAACAAAGAGTGTCCAACTATACGCTCAGTATATCCAGTGTTCAGTATAACAGAATGAAATCGGTTGTAATAGTATTGTAACAAGATCGAAGGAAAGACGAGATTGTTCACGAAGGTTCCAGAATTCCATTCATAAAAATAATTAAGGAATAATAAAAATAACAATACACAATAAGATCAGTTTTGTAAATGACAGTTGTAACCATAAAAGTGTGTCTATTCATAAGGGTTGTAATAACTATCATAAAGTTTAGGTATTGTGTACAGCTATTATGAGGGAGGCAGGTTGTTTACGTTTTCTATTTACAAAAGACCTTTTGTTGACCTATTCACAACGGATTTTTCTAGCACTCATTAAGAGTTATTTTTTGTACTTTATGATATCTCTACTTTGTTCTGGAATGATTTTTGTGAATGATTATAAAAGGAGACTCCCGAGCGCGGTCCAGTAGTATCCGTTTGATGTTCGACGAGTGTTATAGCAGGTTAACTATTCCGAGCATTGTGTTGATCGACGACGGTTATACTGCCTTTGTTGTGTGTGTATTGTGTAAAGTCTTTTTGTGAGTGTATTGTAAAGTTAAAGTATGTGTAAATTTTGTGAATTCAGTTTCGGTGTTTTGTATGCTTGTGGAATCTATAAAAGTGATTGTAAGTTATTTATTGCTAATTATCTATTTTAAGTGAATTATTAAATCATTTATTGTAATACTTAATTACAATTAGTTTAATCATTTATTTTATAATCTTTTAGTGAAATAAATATTTGTAATTGTAAACTTTAGTGTATTAATTATTTAATTGCCAAGATCCCGAAACGGACCTTAGCAATAAGTGTCACAGTATTATTAGTATTAATAACCCTCACCCAAAACGCATAATTAGTATTCCGCATCAGGCACATTACATCATCAGAACCAGCCACGAACCAATGCACATTACTATTCGGAAATAGATCCACAGCAATTTTTTAAATTCATTCCCTTTAATTTAATTTTGATACGTAATGTGTTGCATTCGAAAATATTAAGGGTTAATAACTCAAACTGTATATTTTCACTGATAAAGATACACGCTTTATCAAATGTATATAAGTTGGTTTTATTAATTGCATTATACCCTTCAGTTTTATTAAAAAGAGGTTTATTATACCCTTCAATTAAAAATGAATGTTATCAGTCATCTAGGTTGCAGACAATATCATAATACTAAAATTTGTTTGGAAAAAGTTTACGTGATATTTTAGCTCATCGAAGTTTTTATTTAGGTTTCTGATATTCAAGAGAAAAATGTTTAATCACTTGTTTTTAATATCATTCAATTCGTTATCAATCTCTGGAATGTAATCAAATTATTTTAAATCTAACCGGCAACAATTTGATCGTGATCTAGTAAATCGTCTTTTCTACACTCGAGTCGTTACCTATTTCTTCTATCCCTTTTGAAATAATCTCCTGGAAACCTACTATATTTTTGTTGTCTTGACTGTCTTGTTCTCTCAGTTTGTTTACATTCAAAATAGTATTTCCCTGTCTCTTTTCCAGCTTATTTAAGTTTAATGGGGCTTCGTAGCATATATCTTGCCCATGTTAAATTTGAATTTCATGTTCCTATTCCTCTGGATGAAATAGACATACAACTGTGGATATTTTTACAGTATTTAATGGTATCTTTGTGCAACTATTGAGTTAGTTACATATTTGCATCTTGATCTGAAATTTTATTATAATTTCTTAAAATTATATGTTATTTTTTTCTGATTTAGTTAGTAAAAGTTTTATAATTTTGTTTTTCTGCTATGTAGAAGGATGCTTTTAACTCAGTAGATGTACATATACATCACAAAACTACTGTAAAAATTTTAGCTCTGTAACTTTAACGGTTTCTAAGAAAAGAGAACATATTCGTAAAAAAAAAACATAATTGTTATAAACGGCATAATAAAAAAATTATGCACAAGTTTATTTATACTGACTGCTTTTGATTACTGCATGCTTCTCAATACCTTCTCATTAGAGACACGATCCACCCAGAAGACTCTCAGCATCTTCGGTGGAGCCACGTCTCAAACGCTTCAAGTCTTTTACATATGAAATCATTAAGCGCCCAAGACTCCACTCCATAAAACAAAACCGAAAAAGACCAGGAATTATAAACTTGATCAATTAAAAGGACAAAATGCGTAGAATATTAAAAAAGAACTCCTGAATAGCAACTTAATGAATGAATATTTACAATATCGAAATCAGTTACATAAAATTAAAAGATAGATTAAGTTTAAGTACTACAGATCAAGACTCGAAAAGTATAAAAATGACAGCGGTAAGCTATGAGAATGTATGAAGGAAACATTTGAATCCAATGAAAATAAAAGAGTACAGATTGTAAAAGAAATGAACACCCTCAATAATTATTTCGTAAAGGTTGGTAAAAAGTACAGTGCCCGGAAAAGATTCCGATTGATCATTCAAGACCTTCCCCTAGCAACTTACACTGTAAAAAACATAATTCTTTCTTTCCAGACAGCAAAGATCACGACAGCAAAGATAAAAAATATCATTAAAAAATGGTTCCAGTCTAGAGCTTAATAGTAATGCCTATGAAACAAATAAGAATGTTGCACCAAAATTATTTCGTTGTCTGTCTTTTAAAAATAAATGTTTTGAACAGGTCCTTACCGCTATAAAGTTTGTAGAATAATGCCTAATTTCAAGAAGGTCGATAAAATAACAGAAAAATTTATAAAACGGAGATTGATGCAATTTATAGAAAAATTCAATGTACTACAGCCAAATCAATTTGGTTTTCAAAATAACAAAGAACAGAAGATCCAATCATTGCTTTCTCTATTGAAGTTTTTAAAAATTTATATAACAGAAAATGTATAGCGATACTTATCAATTAGACCCAGGCGTTCGACACTGTAATTTACTGAACCTTCTTACCGAATTACTGGTGGTAAAAAATATATATTTTAATTATAAATCTTATACGGTTGTTGACAATACCTGCATAAGATGTTTGATAAATAATAATAACAATAATATAAATACATATACAGTTTATTAACTTGGTGGTGTTCTAATGTTCGATTATTATGCAACTGTATTTTTAAAATTAAAGCATAGAGAAGGTCTTTACTATATTTTCTTTTAAAGTGTCGGGCTGGATTCTCAAGAAGGTAAAAACGGTTTATTAGATGTTGAATTATTAACACGAACATTGCGTACCTTATAAAAATCGTTAAAAATGAAATATAAAAATTTATTGGTATATAATTTAATGAATTGATCAAAAGTTTTAATACAAACAGTAATATTTCAATTGCAGTTATACAGAGTTATTTGTAGAAAGTTGCAATAGGTTGGCTTGAAACCAAATAAGTTTGCTGGACTGTTATTGCAAACCATATTTTGTAGGTTATCACAGTTATACCATTAAAACTACATATTTTGTTTAATACGGAAAGACAAAAAAATTAAACAATATAAAAATTGTTTTTTCCTTTCTTTAATAATCACTTCTTTCTTTCTTTAATTTCGCTAGTAATTGAAATAAATAATAAATATCAAATTGAAAAAAATGTCTGTTTTGTGGTTTTTATAAAATAAATTATTTCAATATAGAAGTCAATTAAATTATATTATGTTCTGTCTTCTTTGTTTTATTAAAAATTTCACTGAAAAATATTTCATAATTATCTTTTAACGGATAAGCCTATTTGGTTTAATACAATTTTAATGATTTCAAAAATTGTTGACATTAATTTATTATCACAGGTTTGATGTATTGTAACAATATATACCATATTATAAATTTTAGTTAAATAGAAAAAAGTAACATACGGCATTCTCTAAGTTTCACTACATTAAACAAGAAATAAATAAATCAATCTATCTATCATAATCTGCTGACAAACTGATTTTACGGAGATTGCCTTAATATGTCTGCACAATCTGCTACCCTAATAATCCGATCCTTTTTTCCACAAGATATGAGTATTCGCATATAAGTCAGCATTTAGTTTTACCCTCGTAAATTCATAAATCAATCTTGTATATTGTGATTTCGTGGTTCGCTTATTCTTGTTATAATATTTTCCAATTTACAATGCGATTAAACTAATATGTTTACTCCGCAATCTATCTCTCTTTTCGCCCTCACTCCGCATTACATTTTGTTATTAACACATGAAACGTTTATCCCTAAAAAACTAAACTATAAACATGTTATTAAAGCTCATCCAAATAAAATAAATGTAAAAATATAATGAATATAATATTTTATATGAATATAATGAAAATTTAAAAATAAAATTAGATGGTAGAATCCATAAAGTAAATTATATCTATTAAAAAACACATCAGGCATCGTTTCATAGTTAGGCATACGTCTTAATACTGAAAACTAACGATTGTAAAATATCTAACACAATGTATTTATAATTGAATTACTATACCATTGCGGATGAGATCTAGCCAATAACAGCCAAGATCAAATGTGAGGTTGCCGCTTTTCGCTGTCACACTCCGTTCCATCGACTCCAGCTGACTTTTTGTCAGTCAGCCACGGATGGTGCGCGTATGTAGACGATGCTTTAAGGGGTTCCTTAAAACCTTTACAATCAACGTTGATAAAATTAATATATGTTACGGCTTATAAATTTTTGTTCCAAAACGAATACAATTTATATTAAAATTAAAAAAATATTAGGCAGCCTTCGTGGTGTAGTACGTAGAGCGCTAGCCTAGCAGCGAAAGGTACCGGGTTCGATTCCCGACAGGTCTAGAAATAATTAGTGTCAAAACCCAATGTATTATAGCCCAAAGTAGTTGCTAATAACCAAGATGTTGATGCGACTTAAAATAAATAAACTATGCATCAATTTAACTATGTAAAACTTGTGAATTTTAATTTAAAAATATAGTACATCAGGTTTTGTCAATAGCTCTTGAGAAAAAGGTAGAACCGTTAACATTGTCATAAATGGGCATCTGGACACAATATAATAGATACTAATAATATTAACAGCATATTAATAACGTTATGACTACTCAAAACATTGTTTGTTGACATTTTACTCTCTTTTGCTTTTTTTGATGTGAATGTAAAGCTTATAAATAACTCTCCAAAATAAACGTAGGCTCTATAGGTCTATTCGTAATTTTCTTGAACCGATAAAACGAATTTATACTTCTTTTATTTATATATTTTGTTGTGATAAATAAATCTTGACGTTAAATGTAAAATTCCTACTACAGATCCATACTGCTTAGTATACATGGTATAGAAACTATTGATACAAAGAAACAAGACCAATAAAGGTAGCTTTTGCAAAGACTATTAAACACGTGATATTTCTAATGTTAGCGTACATGTTTTGTGTAATTATTTAATTTAGTCGAATAATTGTTTAAAATGGTAAATTTTCTTAATCTAATGTAATATTTAAAAAACAAACTTAATCCAGAAATAAGTTGGGATTCCCTCAACCTACTCACATGAAATTTGCACTGAAAGCTTTGTCTCGGTTAGCTGTTTAATTCTTCAACTGATGGACCAACAGATTTCAAATATTTTGTATGACCGTTCAAGAAGAATGAATCCAAAATTTTTAGTAACGTGAACAACGGGACCACAACGTGACAACGCAGGATACGGTTGCTGAAAGTCAATTGACTCTGTGCTATGTTCTAGGCCACTATGTTCCGCCTTCATCTGCAGTCTTTTGTTAGTCGGAATATAAACCATTTCCGTCTGAATTTAATCCCGATGATCTAAAGAAAATGTTCAAATGTCTTAGTGCTTCATTTTAAATATTTCCTCCGGTTAAAATACATTTTTAAAAAAATTTAGTTTTAATTAAAATTAAAAAAATTATGTTTCAACAGCCATGTTATCAGAAAAGATCACTAAGTTTGTAATTCGAGTTGTAGAGAGGTGAAACGGAATGATATAACCAAAGATGGCTCAAGAACACTTCCTTGTGGTTCGCGTTACGAAAGTGAAAATAATTTCATTGTTGTAGAATATAAACGACAACGATTTCCGGAATAAGATGGCACATACTGCAATCAATAAAAGTTGTTCGAACAATCTAGCGTTAAACATTTTATTTTTATTTTTTTGGAATGGTGAGCATATTCTGTAAATAATCAAAATAAAACCACAGTAATCCATTAGAAGTAAATACGCCATACTTACTATACGTTATATTGAATGAATAGACAGCTTTTGAATTGTGAAATGTCGATCATTGTCTGTGAAGTAAAATGCCTTCTCTTTCAATACGGGTAACTCTTTTACTTCAGTTATTCGGTCGATGGCTTCATCCCATAAAATTACTATCAAATACAGCTGCTTTTTCAATGATTGGGTTTCAATTCTTTTAAATGCATGCAAAAAGACAAAAGAAAGTTTTGTCACGCTGTAAACTTTAAATACCATTAAAAATATTTTTAAATTAGGAATTTTTCATATTAGTTAAGTAAACAAAAACCAAAAAAATCCTGCAAAAAAGTTCTTATTAAGTTAACTGGATATAATTCTATTTCTTAAGTTTCTTTGACATTTACCAACGCAGAAAAATTTCGTGAATTTAAAATTTAAAGCTGAAAAAAATACTAAAAATGCTGAAAGGTTACAATAAATTAACGATAAAGTAGTTCTACAATAGTATTTAAGAACCTGTTAATTACGCAAGTAGGCCTACTTGCATAAAAACAATTAGTGGTTTGGGTCTGAAATAAAAATATCCTATATTGTATTTAAAATTATTCACGTTTTCGTTTAACTCATTGTATAAAAGGGAAATGCGCTTGGCGTGAAGTGCAAGTTGTTGAAATACACAAGGAATTCTCAAAGAACTTAATTTACTGTATATTTTATACAGAAAGTAAAACTGAGACGCAATTTAGCGCGAGAAATGACAAAAGTATATGGTACAGTAAAGCAAAGGGATAAAAGTTCAGTAATAAAGTAATATTATATAAACTACCTTCGTCATTCCAACGATCAAATTACATAAAAAAATCATATGCTTCGGCTATTTTACTGTTATAAACAACACCATAAAATACAGTAAAACTTATGAAACTTATGTCCTGAACAATATAATTTATAAATCAAACTTTATATGCATTAATCAAGGGTAACAAACGTGAAAAAGTATTATTATTTTCATTTATTCACTGCTGCACTAATTCGTAAAGTGCAATTACAGTACCTGAAATAATTTCATCTAGATTTCAATGAATTTTATGACGAAACTCGAATTGTTTTTAGAAAAAGACCTCTAAAATTCTTTCAAAATATTTTCTCTTAAACCTAAACAAATGTATTTGATTTAGTAAGCTACCAGAAGCTATTATTATCATTATATTTAATAAGAAAGGAACCTATTTAATTTAACTACAACCTTTTACAATAGAAACAGAATTTAAAAATGTATACATTATGAAAAAGTTAACTTAAATTTAAGTTGGCGAAGTTGAGTTAGCATCGTTTCCCATCACCGCTGTTTTACTCTTCACGAAGACGTCCTTGGCCAATTGCATGTGAGCCTTCTCATGGGATTATGGTGTATGAACGTAGAATACGCTTTGTGAACAGATGGGTGTTTGTATGTGTATGCGCATGAGAAAGTGTACCGAATATTAAACTACTGTTGTGTCAAGTGGGACATTTTAAGCTACATTGTGAAGCGAGTCATTAGTTATATGTCGACGGGGCACAATTTCATTTGGTGACATTTATTTTTCTTATTGCGTAAATTAATTTTTTGTAACAAATAAACATTTTTATTGATCTATTTAAATAACTAAAATTAATATATACCATGTAAATAAGGAGTCACTTATTTTGCTAGCAGGAATATACAATAGTTTTTAAAATATATCACGGGCTAGCTCTTCCTTGTACTAGCCATTGGTCTAGCTACAAGGAACTTCCCAACTGTGTGAAGTGTTCATCATTAATTTAGCAATTTATTTACGCAAAGAGATAAGAGATTGTAAATTTTTTAATACAGAAGCTAAAAAGTACTATACATTTATTGAGATTTGCTTCTACTAAAATACATCTTGTTTTGTTTACACTTTTTTTTTTATCTAAATCTGAAGGTTGCTTAATATGGTAAATTTTCTATTGCCTTTGATTCAAAGCTCTAGAACGTTTGTAATATTTTACATAAAATGGTTTTTACAGTTGCATAGATAAAATGTTCTAAATAACGTTTCTTATGAATATTTTCTAATTGGCACTGTGATAAAGTACTGTATTACCAATCTGACAGATCCAGCTTTAATACTATGTTACTTCCAGCCGTGCTTTGAATGTTCTAATTTGATTTAATAAATATAAACGGTCCGGCTGTTCCAAATTTTAAATCTTTTACATGTAACCAGGACAACAATTTGTACACAAATACACCCAAGAACCTTCTTTGTAATTTAATAATCAAAAAACCTACTAACTTCATGGGCTATTTATAATATACAAACTTCATTATAACAACCATAAGTATATTTATTATTTTATTAACATAAGAACTTTGATTTCTCATCGATTACAACTACTCGTATATCATTATTATTTTATTAATATAAGAAATTATTTCTCATCGATCAAAATAAAACGACTCAATAATCAATACATTAAAATCAATATAGATATCAAAAATATTATAATATCTAACTATTATTAAATAAAACATAAATATTCAAGAATAAAATAAAAATCAATATAATTTTAACCAGCGTATTTTTTCATTCCATGGATTGTTACAACCTGAGTAGATTCTTTAATATCCAATTTTTAAATAATTAACTAGCAAAATTTAGGGTAGTCGCTAAGTAGCAATAAGTATTTAACTAAATACAAGAATTCTTTTTCTCTAAAACGAACAAGTTTCTTTCTAAAATAGTTCAGAGTTTTAAGCTAAATTTCCTTAGAATTAGGATCCACTTTAAAAGAAATGGATAGGTTTTCTATGTGCCCATAACAGACAGGTGGAGTGTCAAATTATTTACACTCGATCTGTTAGTTGCAGGGCTAAAATAAATAGTTCTGTTTCTTATCACATGGTCAGCCAATTAAATGACTGAATCATTTAAGAACAGAAGAGGTAGAGGTGTAAAAGACACTAATCAGAGTTATCTCCTCTGAAAGTAATGATTTTCATTACAGCCAGACCCTGTGGTGAATGAAGTGAAGGTGTCATTTGCAGAGTGGAAAATATGTGCTTTTCAGAGGGCTCGGCATGCTGATAAGCGTACTTTTCCACTCAGTGAGGAAGGCAATTGTAAACCACCTCACTCCTCATTTTACTTAGTAAAACCTCTAGAGGTTCAAACCAGCCTTTTGGCTGATGACCTAAACAACAACAAGGTTTTCTAATGCATTTTAATATTAGAAAAAAACCCACGTATATATTTTAATTTAGAAAAACAATTTTACGTAATTCTTTTAGGTGTACTCCAAATTAATGAGGAAAGAACGAAGGAAAATTAAAGATAAGGGTTGGGTAACTGAGAACTCCAGCGGGAAAACGGTTTGGTTGGTTGGTTAGTGGAGCAGAAGTGCTAATCAAAATTCATTTCCCTGTATGAAAATTAAACGCTTCAAAGAACAACCGACCTTGCTGGTTTAGTATTTCATTTGAAACAAGTATGTTGTATCGTTTTTAATAAAGAAATTATCTGGACCAAAGAAGAGATTGGATTACATTTTCCGTTACCCAATTAATTTGCTGTGTTAGTATTTTATAATAAGCGCAGTTAAATTTAGAAAATTAAATCTTAATTCCAATACACCATTAAACCTTCGAGTCGTGACGGAGTAGCAACTTTTATTCTCATTTATAGGAATTCCTGTGGAACGATAACAGACTGGACAAAATACTTGAACAAGCTTTACTAATATCTAACAAAAATACTAATTGTTTTGTAATTTTAGTTAATTTTTAATGGCACTGAATACACAAAGCTTATTTTATTGTTACACCGCGTTTTAAGTTGTCATAATATATGTAAAACGCAAAATTTGATCTAAGTTAATTGAAAAAAAATCAAAAAGGAGCTCCATTCATGGAGCTTCCATTTTGTTCTTAATACAGATTTCTACCTAACAGATTTAAGTAATTTTTGTGTGCTTGCAACGAGAACACCTTTGGATACCTGCAATAAAATTTAAAAATTGAAATTGGTAAAAGCCGTAGTAATGAGATTTTACAAAGTAAATAACAAAATATAGCTAATAAAATTGTGAAAGGAAAGGTATTAACTGGTCAACTGAACTCAATTCTGTGGAGTCTCAATATAAGAAAAGACATAAAGAAACGAATATTTTCAGCAATAGTGGAAGGTACGGTGACATATGGGGCAGAAGTGTGGACCATTACGCAAAACATGAAAAATAGAATCAGTACAGTGGAGAACAGATACTGGAGAAGATGTTACAGATTGACGTTACGAGATAGGGTAACGAATATAAGAGTAAGAGAAATAATGGGCATTGAAGACTCAATAATAGACCATATTGAGAGAAAACAACTGCACTGGTATGGTCTCATGCGAAGAATGAGCAACGTACGAATCCCACTGAAGGCATGGAACTGGAGACCGCAGCGAAATAGAACAAGAGGAAGACCGAGAAGGAGATGGATAGAAGGTATTGACAGAGCCATGGAAAGAAGAAACATAGAGGAGGAGTCATGGCAAGACAGGCAAAAATGGCGTTTTGACTGCGACAAACGACCCATAGTGTTGTAAATGGTCGCCACTATATATATAAATAACAAAATAATGAATACAATTTCTATGGCGCTACTATTCTGGTGACGTTGCAAAGTTCAGTTAGTTAATAATAATAATAATAATAATAATAATAATAATAATAATAATAGTGAATTTTATTATCCTCTCAATATTACAAACATTTACCTTATAAAATACACTTAATACTAAACTTAACTGCAAAGAAGAAATAAGAAAAATAAAATAAATCAATTTACTACTATTCACTTATGACATGACCTAGAGGCCGTCTGCCAGGTTGAAGACACTAAAACAAGAACCCTACATTAATTAAAACATGTAAGTAAATTTTAACCCTCTTGTTATAATTTATTAAAATTAAAAAAAAACTCATTTGATTATTTGTTATCAATAGGTAAGCCTTATTACCCACACCACGTAGCCCCCCTGTATTCACAAAGGAGAAATGCACACCCCGTAAAGCAAAATTTATTAATCTTCACTAAAAAGAAAGAAAAGAAAAACTACTTTTAGTAATTAAATTCTGTGATCAGATATTTTCTATACTTGATTGCAGCCCTCACGTATCCTACTAGACTGTACCAATTTTCACCATTTAAGTAGCTCACCACCCTTCCCTCTTCAAGAGTTGTAGCCCCCAACCATACCAGTCTAATATCTTTCAAAACAAGACACCTACCGATAAAATGATATATGTCTTCTACCTCACGGGCATTGCACATTGAGCATAATTTTGCGTCCCCCTCCCTACCTGGACTATCATTAAGCCCCAACACCCCTACCCATGTTCTTAATATTGTACTGATAAAACGCCCATCATATTCATCAGCTATGTATGTTGTTTCCCCCAAATCCCACTCAAGTTTACCATACCTACTCTGCCTTGCCCTTTCCATCCATCTACCTCTCGTGGACTCCCTCATACTAACCAAAATATTTTCTAACTGCAATGGCCAATTGTCACATCCCTCAATATTATCCTGTAGCTCACAATTGTACTTTGCTGCCAGATTTAGCCATGTCTTAAACCACCCAACTTTATGCTTAATTACCAGCCTTGTCAATTTAAAAGGCAGCCTGCTCTCCGGCATCCTTAAAACTTTCATAATATAACCAAAATGTATTTTCAAAACATATTGTCTTATCAAATCCACTCCAGTCTCCAAGTAAATTGCATAACTCGGAGTGTACCTTGGTAACCAAAAGATCCTCTTTAAAACATACCGCTGAAACTTTTCCAGCTCTTCCACTCCTTCACATCCCCAGACCTGAGCTCCGTATGCTATTACTACCCTACTAACTGAATTAAAAACCTCCCACTTACTAGATACTGAGACTTCAGCATTGGCTAAAAGGTTATTCCACACATTATTCAGAGCGAATTTAGCAGTCGTAGTTCTTTCCTTAAAATGAGCAGAAAGTGATAATAAAGGTGTCAGTGTTATTCCTAAATATTTATAGTTATTTACAACTTCTATCGGCGTTTGACCACATGTCCATCTTTCCCTGTTCCCCAATTTCCCCCCTCTTCTAAAAACCATTACCTTTGATTTGTCTAAATTGACTTCGAGATTCCATTTAACACAATACAACACTAGCCACTAGCTTGTTAATCATACCTTGCAGTGCTTCTGGATCCGATGCCAACAGCACCAAGTCATCTGCGTACAACAATAATCTAACCAATACCTCATCAATTTTTATCCCTCCTCCCAATTCATCATACAAATCATTTATAAACAAAGAAAATAACAGTGGCGATAGCAGACACCCTTGCTTTACTCCTGCAACTGTTTCAAAACCCTCTGTTAACCCTCCACTACACCAAACAAACGACTCGGTATCAGTGTACAAACCTTTCAATATACTTATAAATTTATTACTTAACCCCAATGAATACAATTTATAGAAAAGCGCATGCCGAGTCACATGGTCAAACGCTGCTCTAAAATCTACAAAGAAAACATATAATTTTTTACCTCTCTCCTTCAAGCTGAGATTAATTGTACATAGCAAATTGAAAATGTTATCTGTGGTAGAATAACCTCGCCTAAAACCTGCCTGACATTCATTTAATAATCCATTCTTATCTACCCAATTAACTAACCTACTCAACAAAATACCCGTAAATAGTTTTGCAATCACGTTTATGAATGATATACCTCTGTAATTATTCACCAAATTAACATCCCCCTTCTTATGGATCGGAAAGATAATGGATTTTGTAAAACTTACTGGTACCTCTTCTGTGTTTAATATGTTGTTAAATAATTTCACCACACGTCCTAAAAATACTTCTGGTGCATATTTAAAAAAATCATAGGGTACTCTATCCATCCCTGGAGCTTTCCCATTTTTAGCTTTCTTTAATACTACAAGTAACTCTGGTAACCCTATCTCTTGATCTAGCAACTCATCTACACAAAATGGTGCAGCGTACGTAATTTTACTTGTTGCTGTTTGCCCCGTTAGCAAATTTTTAAAATAACTAACCCATTCATCCGCTTTTATTCCTGGATCGCATTTGAATACTCTCTTTTTAAAATATCTCACGCATTCCCAGAAAACCCTAGCATCCCTAGCTCCTTTAAATTTCTCTATTACTCCAGAAACAAAAGCAGCCTTTTTCTTTCTACACATATCTCTGTAATAGTACCTAGCACTCAAATATTCATTTTTGACTTCTAACGCGTTACTTTTTCTATACAAATTTAATAGACAAAAAACCTGAATTCTAGCTTTTTCACACTCCTTATCGAACCACTCCTGCTTTGCCTTCCTCTTACCACCACTTAATTTATAATTTGAGTTCCCCGCAGCGCTAGAAATCATCTTTATTAAATAATTCACTCCCTCACCCCCCTTCAACGGCACATCACATTCCTGTACACATGCCAACATTAACTTTTTTCTATATCCATTTATCTCTCTGTCTGACCACAACAGTTTCGGCAGAAGCGGTAAGATATCCTTCTCTTCACCCACCGGTCCACAATACACCTCCACCACCACCGGCATGTGGTCTGAGAAATACTCCAAACCAACGCAAAATGACTTAATTATACCTAAACAATTCAATCCCACCGCACACAGATCTATCACAGATGATCCTTGCCCCCCAAGGTATGTGAATTCCCCACAATCATCCCCATGCACGCGACCATTTAAAATTATCAAATTTTTGTTCTCAAAGAATTCCAGCATATATCTCCTCTTTACATTTAATATACTATCCTTAGACCTTCTAACAGCACTCAAACCACAGTCTCGAAATAATTCCTCGTCAACAGTCTGTTCCATCCCCACACGCCCGTTGGAGTCCCCTAAAAATATACAATTTTTATTGCATAAATAGTCATCAAACAATAATTCCAGGTTTTTAAAATCACTTTCCCAGTCTGCAAAATTCCCCCCACTTAAATAAACCGGTATCAAAAAGTATTCCTTACCTTTACTACACATTTTTATTATTTCCTCTTCTCCAAAGTTTTCAAAGCATAAGACGCCCTCCAACTGATATCTGTAACCTAAAACCATACCCGATTTTGCCTTTCCACGTTCTGAACATCTATATGCCGGTTTCCATGATAATTTATAACCCTGGAAATATTTACCCCAAACTGCTACGTCTTTTTCCTCCACAAAAGTTTCCGTGAGACAGAAGACATCATAATTACTAACAAAACTGAAAAAATCTAAATTAAACCTCTTACTCTTAAGACCACCAACATTATAATACATCATGCTGAGTACAAAACCCTCTGAAATACTATTTACATTTACCACACTCTCCTTTGGAATATTATCTACATTTACCCAATTTTTTAAACTATTTACCTTCCTACACCCACTCTGGCAGACAAGCCCTTGCTAATATCTCTCCTGCACCACCTTCAACAATTCTGAGACATCTGTCACCCCCAGCAACCCTGCCAACCTACTGCGCCCATCCGAACCCTGTGATACCAAATTCATGTCCTCCGTCAACGTAAATGTACAACCCTCAACTACCAAACGATCCACATTTATAAACACTCTCTTATTCTTATCCATCCTAATTATTTCCTTCTTTAAATTAAACAATTTTGCCCTTTTATTTCGCGTATCAATGGAAAAATCTCTGTGCACATAGTAATTTGACCCCTTTAACTTCTTTGTTTTACTTAATATATTGTTAATATCTTCGTCATTGGGCAGATGCACTAAAATAGGCCTGATGTTTGAACCACCAACCTTCCTTCCCAGAAAGTGAGCTC
The DNA here is from genome assembly GCA_035578175.1 of Catonia carolina. Lineage (NCBI taxonomy): Eukaryota > Metazoa > Arthropoda > Insecta > Hemiptera > Achilidae > Catonia > Catonia carolina. Next base: position 49,573,876 of record JAQMRL010000001.1, read on the forward strand.
GGTTAATCCCAATGTTATCCTTAATACCCAAAAAAATTGACACAAAAATCCTTAACACATATTTTTATATCATTTTGGGGACCACATTTTAAATTTCTAAAAATTAAATTATTCCGACGCGATCTATTCTCTAAATCATTCAACCTATCATTCAAAAATTCATTCCTACACATACAGTATTGTGCGAATTAATGTGAACAAACAGAAATAATTTGTAAATATGATTTATTTAGGACAAAGATATATTTAGGTACACTTACATGAGATAATTTCCATTAACTAGTATTCAATGTGTCCCCCTTTTACTTTTATGACTTCCTGGAGTCTTCTTGGCATGGAATCCACAAGTTTTTTGCAATTGTTTGTGATGGCTTCATCTCTAAACCAAACCTGAATCACTGCTTCCACCAGTATTGTTTTTGTCGTACAGTCCAATTTTTGTAGCCTAGCCTTACATACTGCCCACAAATTTTCTATAGGATTAAGATCAGGTGAATTCCCAGGCCAATCAAGAAGGGTAATATTATTATCTGGCACGGAGCCGAGTCTTGTTGAAAAATTGCGGTCCCTTCGGCCTGTACTTTATTAAGTTCTATAGCTAAGCGTTGCCCTAGCAATGCTTTGTATTTTTTACTATTCATCATACCTTCAATTGGAATAAGTGTGCCAGTACCTGAGTATGAAAAACAGCCCCAGAACATTTTTTTGGGGGGATGTTTGACTGTTTGGTTAACCAACTTATGAAAACTGAAATTTTGTCTCTGTTCACATTAATTCGCACAATACTGTAACTTTATTTAAGTCCTGCTTTAATTTCTTATTTTCTTCCCTAAGACTGTTTAGTAACACTTCAACAGCAGCTAAGTCCTCCTTAGTAGCTAAGATCTTCAATTTTTCATCTAACACCTTGGACATTACTTTTTCCATGGCCAGCAGTGATTTCTCGTCCTGTGCCATTACTAAACGTCTTTCACGCAATAAATCTAAATCTTCTGGTGAACTATTTGATCTTTGTCTCTTAGCGCACGTTCTACGTGGTGTAAAATATTTTTCAATGCCACCCGACATCAATTACCTATTCACAACTTATTTTTTTACTTTCCCTGTTGTTTATTTACTGTTTATATTTTATTATAATTATATTGTTTGTTTAATATCAATCTGTTATATTTTATTTAACAAATCCTATCAGTTCATTATTACTGTGATAAGCACTATTTATGTCCACAAAATACTGTAGCCTGCATACTTTCCAGGACAAACCAGTCACAATTTCAAATATAATCGCTTAACATGAAAACAAAATTACAATTGTATTTTTCCTCCTAACAATTGATTAGGCCACTAAATAATACTCAATGACAATCACAGTTCAAAGTTCAAAAATTAAATACCACTGTCTTTAATCCTTAGCCAAGAAAAAATATTATTTTTACAAATAAAAAAGAAACTACAGTCGCTATCACCATACTGTTCACATAGTCGTATTCACTAAATTCTCCCACACAACTTGATACCACATTTATTTTCAATTTTACTTTTATTCCAACAGAATTTACACAAAAGACTAGAGCACAACTTTACAACCAATTCAACAACGTTATCTTCCCCCTCCAACCCCAACTTTCAGTTCAGTTAGTTTTGATTATCGTTTAGGAGGGGGGCATTGTTTATTTGGGTGCATAAGTATTGTTTATTTTATAAGGGTCTCTGCAGTACTGTAGAACAGCCACTATTAAATAATACTAGGTTGATTCATGTCTAAAATTTTTTGTGCTTTTTTAAATTTAACGTGTTACAATTGTTTCGCTGTTCAGATCATAATTAATTCAAAGCATAAAATTATATGGAGTTTAATTACCAAAAAAAAATATAAAAGGTTTATTGCGTAAAATATCGATACAAATGGAATCCAGTGGCCTTCACGAATGAATAATACATTAGTATCAAATTTCTGTAAGTAGTTTGAGTACGTGTAAAATAAGGTCAAATTTGATCGAGCTAAAGTTTAACTGCACAGTATTGATAAAACTTTTCGTTAACTTCCTGTAGCGGTACTTTTTCTATTGAGATGACCACTTCTGAAATGAAAACATTTTACCCGAAAGTGTAACAGAAAAAGTCAGTTTTAGGAAGGATTTATTCACTTATTTATAGTTACACTGACAAATGAGTAGCACAAAAATGTAATTTACGAAATGCGTCCGGCCAATAAAATATCGAAGCTATCGAAAATAACCAATTTCGTAATTATACCCAAGAATTTGCTGTTGTAGAAAAGTTTACTTTTGGAAGTTTAATCTGTTTCTGAAAAGCGCTGTTCAGCAAGGTAACATTCGACACTAAACAACAAATTTAAAGTTTTAAATGGAGTTTATAAACTAAGTTCTATTACAATGGACATGAAAAGAAGTGACACGGCTTCTTCCAACAAATATATAGAGAGGGGTTTAATAGAACTGTGTTCAAAGGTAATGGATTATTGGAAACAGTAATTTTTAAAACTTATTTACGGTACATTAAAAGACACGAGTTGGCGAAAACATCTTTTTTTACCACTCTTCAAGTAAAATTTTTATTCTTCACCTTATCTCGTGAAAAAGAACAATTTATAACTCTTCATTTCAGTTGCATGTTGTTAAGTTTAGTTAAGTACTTTCAAACAACACGTGTTTAAGTTTTATTTGAGGTACTTAAGAATTATAGATATTCGATTATGCAAAACTAGATACGTTGTAATAAAATTGTTTTAAGGTTCAAAAACATGCCATTTTACAGTTATATTATGTCAGAGAGAATTTATAAAAAAGTAGCAAACCCAGCTCGCTTTCCATTCATAATACATTGTTTTATTTGTTACTATTGCAATATATTGTATTGAAATATTTCAAAAAAGTTTATGGATTTAATGTATCTAATTTTAAATGACAATTTGTTACCGCGGAGTTTTACAAAATCTTTGCGATTCTTCGCTGAGTCAAGCTTACACAAAAACCGCATAATTTTTCAAAGTTTTACTTTTGTTATATCAATGTTAGTTAATCTTTTTTTGGCTAAATTACACCCTATAAATATGATTTTGGACAAAATGTTTTTTATCAAATTGAGTTTTATCCATTATATTATTTTTTTTTATTGCAGCTAAATCTACAATATTCTTAAGCAGAATAATGAGTAGATAAGTTATCTTTGTTATGTCATGACCGAAGAAAACCCCCCAACGGAGGAACTTCGTGGATTTACTTTACGTGACGTTTCAGAATAAGTCCGTAGGATGTCTACGTTTTAGTCGGCGAATGACGTTTGAATTGTCTAACAGCGAGATGGCAAGGTGATTCGTGTGTAATTCGAGTCTTCTTTGATATTTTGCACTGTATGCTGTGATCTCTTCTTGAACTGTGGGAATGTGGAAATCTATGTGTAGTATGTTATTCGTACCAAGGCGAACCTGTGATTGTCCTGAGTAATTTCGATTGGAACCTTTGCAGGATTTCAATGTTGGAATGGCTTGCTGAGCCCCATAGTTGAATTCCATACGTCCAAATCGGTTTAAGAATTGACTTGTAAATTAAAAGTTTGTTGTTAAGATTGAGTGACGAACGTTTACCGAGTATCCAATATAACTGTTTCAATTTTGTGTCCAGCTATTTTCTTTTGTTTTGAATATGTGTTTTCCAAGTCAGTCGTTTGTCAATATGTATACCAAGGTATCTAGCAGAGTCTGCTTTAGGTATCTGTGTGTTGTTTATGTAAACTGGCGGGCAGGAGTCTTTTCTTAATTATTATTTAACTATATTATTTTAAAAGTCATTTTTTTATTATCCTTTCGTAACGAGATCCGGCCACTTAAAAGGAAACTATATACGAATTTTTAAAATTTTTAGACCTAGAGGTTTTGGAAGTTACAAGATAAGCAAACGAGTCAATTAGTCAGTGCTATTTCACGATTATAAATGACGAATTATCAAAATAACACAAAAATTGATACGGTGATCTTGTAACTGATTTAAGTAACCGGAAAAACTCATAGGTAAACAACATTATTTTATGCACCACTTTGTTTACAACCACGCCGAATTTTTTATTTTAACTAAAAAACCAAATCAAATGGAGACCGCAAGTCCAAAAACTTAAAGCGGATTGCATGCAAAGAATGAAAGTAATAAAATCATAAATTGTCTAATAACTGGGAGTTAGGTAAACAAACCTAACTTTTTTTTACCAGGTACTAAAACTGGTCTATGGTGTGCTGGTTTATAATTAAGCAATGACCATTTCTCTCAAAGTAATAGATTCTGTTAATTACCCTGATAATCTCACCAATGGCTCTAGGGGCATACCGTACAAGTGCAATAAAAAGCATTTTAGTAGAATCTGGTGAGATGCCTCTTGATCTTGGAATAGTAAAACTAAGTTTATATTTTGGTATTAAAAATTGCCTCGTCTTTAGAGATAATCCTTCGAGAGATAATAGGAACACAATTTTTTACTACCGAACTCACAATTCCTCACGAAAATCTCTGCACGTATATTTATATATGTTCCTTCATTCTGTCCACTATCTAATAGACATTATATTTAGAAACCATTAACATGAAACAAATTCATGCATCATTTCTACTTTTTTTTGATTACCTAAATATACATTTCAAAATTTTTCAAAGAAAGTTATTCTGATGACTCAAAACCATCTTCCGGAAGTGGATAAGCTGTGGTAACGTAAAAAAAGGTATTCAAGTTATAAGATTCTTCTTCAGTATTTTATTGTGAAGTGTAAAAGATAAAAAAAAATCTATTGAAGTTGTAATTTTATCCACTTGTGAAAAGTTTGTGGTCTTGACAGATTCAAGAAGTGTTTAGATTTCCTTAGACATATTAACCAGGATGAGCACAATAATAAAAATGGTGAATTATTGGTTATAATTCAATACATAAAGTCACATACAAAGATTCAGTTAATCAAAACACCCTAAAAATGTTAAATATCCAAAGTCAATTTTAACAAAAGAATTATGCAATTTATATAAAATAAAGTAAATAATATAATATAAATTAAATTTCTGTAAATCTGTGGTACAAATTATTGTAACCCTTTGTTATGTTATGTAATGGGGTCATTAAAAACTAAAAATGTTGTTGGGACAATAATAAAACTGCTTGCAAAGAAAATAACTAAACAAATAAAGAAGCATTAACTCGGAAACAAATCATTGTTAACGTGATGTTAAAAAGCGGTGTAAGTACTGTTTAATTCCTGTCATGTAACAATACAATACAGCACTTAACTGAATGTTCTTATTTTGATCAATGTATAAGAGTGGTGTAGGATCGTTTCTCTCAAAATTAACCATTTCAAAATGTTAATAAGAGATTTGAATCAAATAAAACTTGAAATACTTTTGTCTCTTTTTAAGAAGAATAGCACTGATAATCCCTGCATTATAAACTTATGATCAGATGAGAATATTAAATAGTACCTTATTAAGATATTTATATTCTTCATATTTAAATTCGGAGACGAAATTACTTAAAAGCAACCAGAAAATGACGAACAAAGGATGTACTATATTTCAGTGTATACCATTACACTTATTATACAAATGCATAATATAAAATATTATTGGAAATTATAGTAAATATATATTTTTCTAACGTCTGAGAATATTTACAATCAGTTTAAAAAACAAAAACTATAAGTAAATAACATGAGCGGATTCACATGGCGAACATTAATAACGGTGATAGCAGAATGCGTAGAGGAAGAAGATGATATTAATAGAGATGATGTTGATATTGATATGGACTTCAATTATTTAAAATGTAGGTTAGTCAATAAATCTAAACGGAAGGTCAAGCAGTTTTATTCTTTTCAGTCGTGTCACGTCTTCGCTATTATCAAGTAAATTAAGCGCCAAAGAATTCGGGTGATCTGCTAATTTTTCTTGATATTTTGAACTTAGCTGCGTAATTTCTTCTTTCACGGTGTTGGCACATAAGTCCTTATGCAATGTACCATTTGTCACATACCATGGAGCATTTGTTATTATCCGTAAGACTTTCGACTGGAATCGTTGGATGATAGCAAGATTCGATTCCGCAGCTGAACTCCAAAGCAGTAACCCATAAGTGCACAGCGGTTTCAGTATGGCTTTGTACAGTAGAAGCTTGCTCTCTAATGACAGCTGTGAACGTTTGTTCATCATCCAATACAGATCTCTCAGCTTCAATCCTAGTCTTTTGCGTGTATTCCAAATATATTTGGACCACTTAAGACGTCGATTTAAGTGCAGTCCCAAGTATTTTCCATCATCTGACTGAGGAACTAGTCTTGCATTTAGTCGTATCGGTGGACATGATTCTTTCCTCAAAGTAAACGTAATATGTCTCGATTTGTTGTCATTTATTTTAATTTTCCATTTCTTCCACCAGTTCTCAACTATACTTAGATGGTCTTGTAGTATTTTAGTAGCCCCAAAGGTAGAGTCATCGTAGGTAGCGTTCATATTTTTACAATGTTTTTGTCTCAAATTAAAAATAAAACGTAAAGCGAATATAGTTACATATAACATGTAACTATAAGAATAAATATGTAACTATATTCTATGTAATATTATAAAATTATAATATTTCTATGTAATAATATTATAATTATAATATTATAAGAATAAATATTTTTTTCTTATTGACTGTCTCAATACCTTAGAATATAGTTAGTTATAATATTACATAGTTAGAATGTACTACTTAAAATATAATAGTTAGATGACACCTAAGATCTAATTGCATTAATATTTTAACATATTAATTAAATTGTTATAAAATGGAATATCGGTATACGACAATTGAACGACGTTTTGATAGGCTTAGTTTCTTACATGGCGAACGATCAACCAGTCTGTTCATTTGTTCATTTTTATACATCAGATAGAACGTGTTATCACTTCCTACAGGGTCTTCTTTTTATTCTTTTATTCCATTTGCCATTTATTCTTGTTCATTCTTTGCGTTTATTGTGTATTCATTTATGTACAGTAGAACCCTTTATATTATTTTTTAATCGTCTCAAATTCGAAGGTGGATTATAGTAAGTGGCCGACTCTGGTCAGGTAGTCATGTTGTTCTGGAAAAAACAATATTGGTGAGTTAGAAATCGGTAATGTACATCATATTATGTGCTTATATTGAGAAGTTCATGCGTAACGGAGAAATAGAAGTGTATAATTTTTGGGTCGTAAGTAAGGATCCATTTATCGTTTGATTGTAAATAGTCACATTTATTTTTGGATTAAATTTAGTTTTAGTCTTAAATTTTTTAAACATTTTTTAACCAATTTAGTTTATTATTATCAAGTTAAGTAAATTTTTGTAATTTTCTAGCTGTAATAACAATTAGAAACTTAAGTACCTAACTTGTAATATATTTTGTTATAAATATCTACCGGAAAGTTTTCTTATTCATAAACAAACCTATTTCGAAATAACTTGGAATAACCGATACAAACATAACTTTTTCATTTTCCTTACGAGTGCATTAATGAAATGACGAAACATTTTAATTTTGAAACCTGCTGAAGTAAAATTTGTAAATTTCTTAAATAGGTATTTCTGTAAGAAATCATTGCAACATCTACTTACCAAACCTACATTTTACTCACCTCTCTACCGTTCGATACCCATATTCCGTTTGAATGAAGAGCGCATGCCATTCGATCCGTCAACGTTCATTGTCACATATTAGGTATTCCTGTTTGAGAATTCCGATAGGGAGTCCGCTCAGATGCATGGCTCTCAGTGACATAATTGAGCAGCGAATGTAATTGACGTCTACTCAACAGCTTACAAGATCACATATTTCCACCTGTCGACGCATCGTATCAATTTCATCCACTGTAACACTACTACTATTTGTGATTTAATAAACCGTTATTGATTTGAGTAATTCATTTATATTAGAAAACAGGCAATAAAATTACCAGTGAAAAGCAGATAATCTAATCTCTGCAACTTACATTTTACCACAGCAGATAGCAAAAACAGGTTTCAACGTAAATGTGCATTTCTAAAAAAAAACGTTTTCTTAGAATAATTTTGTAAACATACTTGCGACTAACATTATTTTGTAACAAAAAAATGCATTTTTCAATATTGTATTCTTTCTTTTCATTATTTAGTGTTATATATAGGTCTCCTATGTTTTCCTTCACATTTTTTATTTACTTATTGCGCACCCTCCCTGCTCAGTTACTCTTAGTACCACTTTCAAAATATCTGTTCACCGTGTTCGTGGAGAACCTCTATCGCTCTTTCCCATCTAGACCTTGCACTTCTGAATATTCTTTTTTCACCAATGATCGGTTTTAATTTTTTAGATTGTTCTAAATGCATCATTTTCTGAAAGTTTGTAAGTCAAATTATTAATATGCCACAAAAATCTTTTTCTACAAATATTAGTGTTAGTATATCAAATACTTATCACTGTTAATACATCTTGTTTCACAAAAATAAAAGAAATCTTTTGTAACCAATTTTCAAAAATATATCCATGTTTCTCCTATAATATTTTTGCATTTAAGATTAAGTGAAATTATATTTATTTTATTGCAATTATGCTGAAGAACGTTAAATCACCACAGTGTTAGAGTCCTCGATGTTGACAGACTGAAAAGCTAATACATCCAGCTTTAATTCCCAGTAAATGTTTCTAATATTAACATTATGTATCCAGTACAATCTGAAACAGGTAATGTTTGGTTTAAGAAAGTAAACAAAGATGTTCAAGAAGAGATAGAATTATCACCTAAAGTTTTAAAACATAGAGATGTATTAAAGACAAAAACTAAGGAGTTCAGAGGTTTTCAAAATGATAAAATTGAAAGTTCAAAAGCTAGGCCTAAATGGAGTGATGAACGTAAAAGATCACTCAGCCAAAAAATGAAAAAAACATTGGCTGGAAAAGAAAACAAGAATCCAATAAAAGTTATTTTTCGTAATTCGTAGTAGACTAGAACGTCTAAAAAATGTTTAAACAAAATCAAATTATTTCGTATCATTTCCTTTTTAGCAGTAGGTATATATTTTTACAAATAATAAATTTTTGTTTTGGTCTTCCTTTGGCTTTTTGATAAATTTTGAGCAAATATTTTTATATACTACCACTGCTTGTACAAAAAAGACTGTCAGTACTACATAGGCTATGTGGACACCAGTGGAAAATTCACAAAGAGCGTACAACTTGTGATCAAAGGAGCCTTTTCCTAACTAACAGGGTGGCTGATGCGAGCAACGAGCTACCTCCGGACCGTAATTTTTACCCTCTATGAGTGCGTTTAATATAGGCTAGTTACCACAGAAGCCTTCAGAATTTAATTTAGTTAATTGGCAATTTCTTTGCTTCTGTTTTATCTTCTGATCTTTGTTTTGTTGGTTATTACGTTACATTACATCACCTTAAAAGATGTTACCGGCTACTTGCTGACATATGTAATACAAAAACAATAATAATCAATTATAAACTTTTTAAACAACTAATATAAGTAAATAAAAGAGTAAAATATTGTGATGATAGACAATACGAGGTGTGGATATTAAATAACGAGACTGACGTTGTAAAAAATTTTATTTTTATTTTATACATAATCACTTATTGTCATCTTCAGTAACACTCCTTCTCTATCCCTTCAACGCTACATGCAAAGTTTTCATAGTTGGAAACAGTCATCTTCTGTTAGCTCCTTCAGGACACGTGGTGCTTTCTCTTTTACAGTTTCCACAGACTCAAATCTTTTCCCTTTTAATGCAGATTTTACCTTAGGGAACAGGTAGAAGTCACATGTTGCAAGATCTGGTGAATAAGGTATATGTTCTAACACTGAGATGCTGTACTTGGCTAGCAATCTCTTGACAGATAACGCGGAATGAGCTGGCGCATTATCTTGGTGGAGAACCCATGATTCATCCTTCCACATTTCGGGTCGTTTTTTCCATACTCTTTGACGTAGTTTTGAAAGTACCTAAAGGTAGTAATATTAATTAATTGTTTGACCTTCAGGAACCCAGTGAAGGTACACAATCCCATGGATATAAAAAAAAACAATCATCATTGCTTTAAATTTTGATTTGCTCATTCGAGCTTTTTTGGCTCTCAGTGAAGTTCAGCTCTTCCAATGCATGGATTAGCGCTTTGTTTCCGGATCATAAGTAAAAAACCGTGTGTTAAGGCCAATCGCACCCCCGTTAAGTGATTCGTATTTCCCCGCTTTTATTATCGTCGTTAAATACACTGATTTTGTATTAATAACCTTGTTCCCGCCTCTTCCTGCATACTTGTCTTGATTTCCGATGGTGATCTCAGTTCATGACGTAATTATTCTCCCACCCACTCACATTCCATTCTTCCCGGTTAGCACACTCACTGATTGGATTCTGCGGCATGTAGACTGTTCGTGCCTCCGCTGCGCCGGCCATCCTATGGCGTCGCTTCTGCAATTGTCGTTTTGCTTCGTTCGTTTCTGATGTACCATACATCATTTCAAGTGTGATTTTACTCATGTGTGTAATTTATAATCATTTACAATTGTTCTTGTTTTCGTATCAAACATTAAAGTTACAGTGTGAATCGAACCCCGGACACGTGTCGCGTGGACGCCTTTTCTACACTTCAGGCCATTCAACAGGTAAGCGAATTAGTCTATTTTGTTGTACGCTTTCTAATTTTGTGTTTGTGTTAACCAGTGATGTCCTGCTGTTCCTGCAGTTACTTATCGTTTTACCTTTGTCTCCCTCAGTGTATTTTCCATCGTTGTATCTTGCTTATTCAGTCGTTTCGCCGTTGGTTTCTGGCGCCATTAAATGAAACTAGGTCCTCCGGAATTAGTCGTTTATGCTTCAGTTTACATTAATCTGCCATGTGTCGTGCATAGTGGGTTGATGTCCTACAGTTACAAGTCGGCTTACCGCTTAACTCGTTTTATCCAATTTATTTTGGGTTATTTGCAAATCTCCTGCCATCAAGGCGCTAACATTTTGGTCCGTTCCGGGCAGGATATTTATCAGTACATATTTGGAAATACAGTCTATTGTCTTAATTTTTTCAATCGTCAACAATTTCAGTATTTTGTTTAATTCGTTGTTGCATGGTGTTACATACATTCATCGTGTCATTTATTGTGTTTCGTGTCTTACATGTGTTCAATATATTAATAAAAACATTAATAAAAATATTAATATTAAAAACAATTTCATTTATTCAGTTAAAAAATACGGGGTTAAGTTGCATAACAAATGCAACGCATTATCAGTCTTGTGACGCTTTCATTCAATACAAGTTGCAACCAACGCTTTGCTGACGTCACAGTAGATCGGTTCAGTGCTATATCTTTCGACACGGCCAGAATTTGGCTAGAGTCGCCATCTTTTCCTTCGTTCTTGTTAACTGGTTCGCGCAGCTTACAGCGCATGCGTGCCCTCTCTCTCATTCGCTCTCTCTCGTGCTGTCCGTCGATACTGGTAGCGCTGAGAGAGTCACTTCACTTGCGTCGTCTGCAACGTATACATCTTAGTTGCAACTAACCTAGATTCAATAAACAGCTGTGTTTTGTTTACATTCTATTATTTGTTTTTTCGATCGCTGTCTTCGTTCATTATTTTCAACATGGACGATTTACAATCTTTAATCAAAAAACGCAACGTTGTTAATAATCATCTTTCTCGTTTTAATAATTTTCTTCAATCTGACGTTGAAGTTAACCAAGTCAAATTACGACTTGACAAATTCTTAGATCTCTGGTGTGACTTTGAACAGATACAAACGAACATCGAATTACTTCAACCCGAAGCAGATTTCGAATCAGAACGCACTGCTTTCGAAACTCATTATTTCCAGTTAATTGATCGTGCCCAGAAATTAATTGAATCTCTGGACAATACAATCGTTTTACCAAATCAAGTCAAGTCTTCTAATTCGCAATTAATACAATTACCTCGAATTCGCCTACCTTCATTTGACGGGGATGTTGCGAAATTCCAGAACTTCATCAGCTTGTTCAATGATCTAATTCACAATAATTCTGAGTTATCATTTGTTCAAAAACTTCATTATTTGAGGTGCTCATTAGTCGATGAACCACTCCGTCTAATAGAACACCTGCCTCTCTCGCCTGAAAATTATACGTTAGCGTACAATTTAATTGTTGAGCGCTACTCCAACTCAAGGCGCATAGCAAATGTTCACTTAAATCAGATATTCAATTTCGTTAAATCTGACACTCCGTCCTATCAATCGTTAAAAGGTTTTCTTAATATCCATGAATCATCAATCGGAGCCTTACGTCTGCTAAATATAAATTTACTTGAATATTTACTTTTTGAGATAGCCTATTCTAATTTGGATCCTGTAACAAAGCAAGCGTTCGAGGATTCAAATCCTAATTCTACCGTGCCTACATACGAGGCCTTAATGTCATTCGTTACCGCTAAGATGCATGCTTTCGAACTCTCGAATTCTTCTCAACCTACAGATAACGCTACTTCTTCGCACTCCAGCGATTCAAACCTCGATCAACCGGACTCAGCTAACCCGGTAACCGATAATTTCAATTCTGTACACAGTCATCGTAGTCCTATTTTGCCGTCTCCTAATTCTGATAATGTACCTTCGTTTTTCGTCAAATCAAATTCACTCAAATGTCTGTCGTGCGAATCTCGCTTTCATTCAATTCACAACTGTAGTGAATTTCTTGCACAAAATGTAGATAATCGCTACAAAATTATTTCTCGTCTTAAACTTTGTTTTGCCTGCTTCGGGCGACACGATCGCCGCAATTGTAGCTCAAATAAACATTGTCGTATCTGCCAGTCAAAATCGCACAATACGTTGCTACATATTGATCGCAGCCCTCAAAAATCTAATTCGTCCACCGCTTCTGTTGTTAATTCACATAATTCGCCAACTTCTAGTTCGTCTCATCTTGCCGTACATCCGGATAGAAATTCACCGTCTACTGGATGCCTACTTGTTAATTCTTCGCCGCCGATTCAAGCTAATACTATCGCAACTCCGCCAATTAATTCTTGTACTACCTGCTGTGCTGATAAGCCGGTAGTTACTTCAAATTCGTCGTCCTCGTCCATTATTGTTAACCAACCTGCCGATTATTCACTTTCATGTCGACTTAACGGCCAAACTGCGCTGCTAGGTACTGCTATCGTTCATGCTGTCGATTCATCCGGCAAAATCGTTCCGCTTCGCGCTGTGATCGACAATGGATCTCAGTCCAGCATCTTAACATACAACGCCGCTCGTTCACTGCAACTCGACATCGTTCCTACTTCTAAACGCCTGCAAGGCATTTCAGCCGAAGTCACCTCAGTTAAAGGTATTACAAATTTTACAATTCTGTCGCCGCAAAATTCTAACTTTCGCCTTCCGCTTCAGGCTACTGTTATTAACAAAATATCAGACCGCCTACCTGCTTCTCGAATTCATAAGTCAGTCGGTGAACAGTTTTCACAACATCTGCTAGCTGATTTTCGCTTCCGCAGCCCCAATTCAGTAGATTTACTGCTTGGCGCTGATTGTTTTTCAGAAATTCTCGATTATAGTAAAACGCCTTTAATTAAAGGTACTCCATCCGCTTTATCAACCGTATTTGGTTATGTAGTATTCGGAAAATTGCCCGAACTACAACCACTTAGTTCTGCTTCAAGTAACGATTCGCTCTTAACATCTGTTTTCGCTAACAACGCTCAAGTCTCGTCGCCTGCTACTGATGTTAATCTCACATCGCCTGCTGTTCAAAATCACTCGTCAAATAAAAATTCATCTTCGCTTCAAATTATCGTCGCTGACCAACAAACTATCGTTCCTGCTAAGTCATCAATCAACCTCGATGTCACCTCAAACCCTGTAATCAGTGAATCTCTCGCTTCTATCGTCCAGCCGCCTAGCTGCCTACTCGCTTCGCCTGTATTCAACAATAATTCGAATCACGCCGCTGTTTCAACTAATCGCCCTTCTGCTTCAACTAATCGTCTTCACCATACTTCTGTCTCTTCGCCTTCAAATCGTTTCACCGCTTCGTCCGAGATCATCGCTGTTGATCCTCGTCTCGCTTCGTCTACTGACTCCGCCAGTATCTCGACCGATCTTGCTGCTGGTACTACGCCAATTCGTCGCTTCAACTCTGCGCCTCGCTTCAAGTCAACGCCTCGATTCAAGTCTGTACTGAAGGCCTCCACCGAGTCGTCTTCAGTCAATTCTTCGTCAAACCGCTTCGTTTCTCGCTGCATCATCGCTAATTCGCCAATAAAACCTACTACGTTCGCCTCAGTCGATTCTACGGCTAACCAACTCATCTCAAATCATCGCTTCTCGTCGTCTCTCGCAAACACTCTCGATCAACCGCTGCAAATCGCTTCGCCAAAGGGCAACCGGCCCTCCTCAGTCGTTTCATGTTCTGCTAGCTCTCTTCGCACGCCTTTAGCCCCTCTTGGCGGGCGGGGCCCCAATCGTCGTACACATTATTCACAACCGGTGAATAATTGTAATCTCAACTCTCTTCGCTCGTTCAATGCTTGGTGTGATCTTCGCAACTCTCGCTCGTCGTCTCAACCTCAATCACGGATTCACTCACAACTGGTTAGTGAAGTTCGCCGTACCGCAACTCTCGATTCTCGCCAACATTGTTCGCCTGCTCGTCAATTCGTTTCGCAACCCGCTTATCAGTTAGCTCTGCCTTTGGGCAACTAACTTCTCCGCCGTTCTCACTTCGTTCCACGCTCAACTCATCTCCATTCGTTTTGTTCTTCGTTCATTTTTTCGTTCTTCGTCTGTTTTCTTCGTTCATCGTCTTGTTCTTCGTTTCTTCTTCTGCGTCGCTTCTGGTTGTCAACCCTCGTTGACAATCACATCAAGATACTCCGCTTTCTCGTTGGCTTCCGCGCGAGCCGTGGAAGATGTTCCGTTCGTCGTTGGCCGGGCAAACCCGTGCGTTTGTCACGCCACCTCAAGATGCTCCGTTCTTCGCTTCATTCGATTCTTCTTCGTCGTCTTCTTTGCTTCTTACTCTTCGTTTGCTACGTTTTCCGCTCCCTGTTGCTTCAGGGCGGGCGGCTTCATTCTTCGTCTTCTTCCTGCGTTTTCCGCTCCCTGGTTGTTTCAGGGCGGGCGGCTTCGTTCTTCGATCTTCTCTGCTAGTTTTGTTTCTGTAAATCGCTTTCATCGATTTAGGCGGGCGGTATGTTAAGGCCAATCGCACCCCCGTTAAGTGATTCGTATTTCCCCGCTTTTATTATCGTCGTTAAATACACTGATTTTGTATTAATAACCTTGTTCCCGCCTCTTCCT
This sequence comes from Catonia carolina, assembly GCA_035578175.1. Taxonomy (NCBI): domain Eukaryota; kingdom Metazoa; phylum Arthropoda; class Insecta; order Hemiptera; family Achilidae; genus Catonia; species Catonia carolina. The sequence continues at coordinate 49,589,219 of JAQMRL010000001.1, forward strand.
GCATACTTGTCTTGATTTCCGATGGTGATCTCAGTTCATGACGTAATTATTCTCCCACCCACTCACATTCCATTCTTCCCGGTTAGCACACTCACTGATTGGATTCTGCGGCATGTAGACTGTTCGTGCCTCCGCTGCGCCGGCCATCCTATGGCGTCGCTTCTGCAATTGTCGTTTTGCTTCGTTCGTTTCTGATGTACCATACATCATTTCAAGTGTGATTTTACTCATGTGTGTAATTTATAATCATTTACAATTGTTCTTGTTTTCGTATCAAACATTAAAGTTACAGTGTGAATCGAACCCCGGACACGTGTCGCGTGGACGCCTTTTCTACACTTCAGGCCATTCAACAGGTAAGCGAATTAGTCTATTTTGTTGTACGCTTTCTAATTTTGTGTTTGTGTTAACCAGTGATGTCCTGCTGTTCCTGCAGTTACTTATCGTTTTACCTTTGTCTCCCTCAGTGTATTTTCCATCGTTGTATCTTGCTTATTCAGTCGTTTCGCCGTTGGTTTCTGGCGCCATTAAATGAAACTAGGTCCTCCGGAATTAGTCGTTTATGCTTCAGTTTACATTAATCTGCCATGTGTCGTGCATAGTGGGTTGATGTCCTACAGTTACAAGTCGGCTTACCGCTTAACTCGTTTTATCCAATTTATTTTGGGTTATTTGCAAATCTCCTGCCATCAAGGCGCTAACACCGTGTTTCATCACATATTATTATCTTCTACTTTTTCCCTAAGGTGAAATCTGCATTAAAAGGTATTTGAGTCTGTGGAACCTGTAAAAGAGAAAGCGGCACGTGTCCTGAAGGAGCTGACAGAAGATGACTTCCATCACTGTTTCCAACAATGGAAAATTCGCATAGAGCGTTGTAGGGATAGAGAAGGAGTCTATAGGTGACCGTAAGGTGACAATAAGTGTTTATGTATAAAATTAAAATTAAATGTTTTACAATGTTAGTCTCGTTTTTTAGTAGCCACACCTCGTATATGGGATAATAGAAGCAGTTATTATATAAGTTCTGACTGTTACCATTCAGTGCTTTTCATAATAGTGGTTCCTTTTATTCAACCGTTGTGTTTTTCTAGAAAAAGAAAGATTAAGGTAGAATTCAACTATTATTTATATTACTAAGTTATTATTTAGATAATATAGATTTATTGTATAAATTATAAATCTAAGTTATTTATATATGGTTTTTCTTATAGCATATTATATGCAACCGCCTTCTATTGAGTTAGTCAGATTGTAAATAGCGGTGAAGGAATTTGGTACGGTAAGTGAAAAATTGTGTCTGTGTTGAATGAAGTGAGTTGCCGAACTGGTTTTGTGTGTAAGTATTTGTTATAGGCTCTCGGTAACTGGTAAATACTGGCATTGGTTATGAGTTACTAAGTAAAGTATTAGTTCTTTATTAATTGTAAATGGTCATATTTCATTTTTCGTTAAAAAGTCTAAAAAATGTTAATAACAATTTAAAATCAATTTCGTCTATGTATTTAAATTGTAATCTATCAATAGTAATTGTTTATTGCTAGTATTGATTAATTTGTTATTCTTGACTTGTTAAGTTTGAACGGAAGTTTACTCATTTTTTCAATAACCAGGTCCTAAAAAAACCTGGAATAAACATTTCAATACTGCTTAATGTACGTCTATATGTTATAACCTTTTATAAAAACATTTTTATTGTGTCATTAATATCTCAAAATTTGTAATACTTATAAGAAAGAAAACTATTGTATTGTTACTTGTAATTTATTTCGTACTTTTAAGTTTCGTTATTAGTGTTATAACATTGAACAAATATAAACTATAAATTCTGTAGTAAATAATAGTAATAAATCTGATGCAATAGCTGGAAGTATGTACCTTTTATATTTGTTACTTTCCTCCAACAAAAGCTGAAATTTGAAGTACTTAAATTGTACTGAACTCAATACTAAAAGTAAATATAATACACAGTATTTATATTTGTTCCTGTGATTTTTTCTGCAAATATTTGATTTTACGATAAAGAACTCTATAGAGAATAGTGTATTTATAAACGATCTACATAATATTAACTTCATTACTCGTGTATCACTACGTGCTACTAATGTGTACTTAACGACCTGATCACTTCATAATTTTAACTAAATTTATTTGAAATAAATTACTTTATATTCGATAAAAATTATCCGTTAAAATGAAAAATCTGGTGTGAAACACTCACACAACTTTATCTTTCCAATGCAAATAATTGACAATATAACCTAACATTAGAAATTAAAAAAAAAACTAAATCAACCTTAGTTTGGCTTAAAAATACGGAAAATCACTCTTTCACGCTAAAATAGGCTCTGTAGAGAAAAAAGCTATAAATAAAAGTTGCGGATCTTTTAATTTTCTATAAATTTGATTATACACTTTTGTCATAAAATGGATACCATAGCTTTTTACACGATTTTTTACGCGTTTTCGTGAGAAAAAAAAAACAGAAAATCGCTAATTACCGCTTAACTAAGCGTTAAACAATAAAATGTTGGAAATAAAAGTTATAGGATTTTAAATTCTCTACAACTTTATTATACTACATTTTTGCGCTAAAATGCATATTTATGTCGCAATCTTAAAAAAACTCTATTTTACGAGAAAACAGCCTCACCAAGAATTTCAGCAGACATGGCGCCTACCCTATCTTGTAGAGCATAAAAAGTGTAGTAAATAAGGCGATTTTAAAAAAATTGTAGGAGCCGTTTTTGAGAAAATCGGAAAAAAGTGAAAAATGACACGAATAAACTATTACTTTCGGTTGACCGATTTTGATGAAAATGTTGGTGTCGGGTTCTCTAGTGGTATCTAACTTAAGTTCCAAGTGTTAGTTTGTACGATGTTCCAATCTTGAGATATTCTGTTCACACGCGCGCACACACACACACACAGACCAATCGCTAAAAACATGTTTTTGAATTCGGGGGGTCTAAAAACGTGAAGAACCGGTGAAACCAGATTTCAAAAAATCGACATGAAAAAAATACTTTCCTTCTTATAATATATTCATATAGGCAAGAGAAAGTAAAAGGTTCTATGAGAGAGTAAGCGAAACTGTTAAAAAAATACCAAATATTATTTAAACAACGGTAACTCATTCGTTATATTTTACTGACCTTTCTACATATTATAACAAACTAACAAGCTAACTTACAAAACGTTTAATGGAAACTAAGTGCGCTAGTAATTTATTCTTTAACAGTTACAGTTAACCGATTCTAGTGAATATTGAACAAAAAATTAAATATTTCCACTTTTCTGAGTGTCCACAAAGAAAACTTTATATTTTTGCAGTATTTCTTTTATTTACATTATTTCACTTGAATATTTCCCCTAAAATACTCCTTAAATTACTATTTTAAATTATATCTGTTCAGAACATTGCTGCAATAAAAACGGCCGGACCAATGACGGCATTAGCGGATAAGTACAATAGGCTACCCACTTGCCTACCCTACATTTTAATAAAATGTACGTTTTAACCTGATTTAAAAAATAATTAATTGTCTTTCTTGTTCACGTAGCTTTAAAAGTACTGTACATATTTTTATTTCAACTTAACTATTAGATTGTACATCGGCACAAAGTTGAATAAACATTAAGTTATCATCATCATCATAAGCATCACGGTTTAGGCCTTGTAGTCCTGTTACGTTCTCAAGCTAGCAAATCTTTAAGTTACTTGCGATGACCATCTTTTCTTTGGTCTTCCTATGTTACGTCGCCCAACCGGTTGGTAATTAAGGATAATCTTCGGTGCTCGCTCATCTGCCATTCTTAGCACATGCTCATACCAGCTCTGCCTATAACCAGTGATCGCATCCGTTACACACAGCATTCCAAGCTCATTTCGTATATCCTCATTCCTCTTATGGTCCAGCAAACTGTACCCCGCTAGGGGCCTCAACAGTCGTATTTCTGCCGCTGCGATTCTAGTTAATTGCTGAGTGGTTAACGTCGAGCTTTCAGATCCATATAACAGGACTGGCAGCACTAGTGTTTTATAAAATTTCAAAACCGTTTCTCTCCTTACTTTTCCCACCAAAGTTTTCCTTACTGTATAGATAAGGCGCTGAAATTTTTGTAATTTAAGTTCTACGTCTCTTGATTGTATGTACGATACTTCACATCCGAGGAATAAAAATGTCTTCACCTGCTCCAATATTTCTCCATCGATAACAATCTTGCTTCTAAGATGATCTGTTAATATTAAGTTATTTGCCATAAAATAAAAAAAACCTTGCAGAGGTAATCACGGCTGGAAACAAAGTTGAAATTTTGCAATGTGATGACAGTCTTTGATATGGATCTAAAACACGAGTTCAATCGGTGAGGGATAGTAGTAGAATAAATCCTGAAGAAATGGGATTTTTATATGATATAAATAACGTAGAGAACAGCTTAGAAGATATATAACTCGTTATGTCAATATTGGACAGAATTAAACGTGAAAGTCATTAAGTACTAATAAAAAGTGATTAACATGGCAATACAAAGAGAACTGGAAACATCTCGGAACAATGAATGGTAATAGACATCTATGCGTTGCTATAGAGTATAAATAAAAAAGAAGCGATGTGTGGGTAGGCCGAGGAAATAACTGATCTTTTGCGGCCCGTGATGAATCCTTATAATTATTTCAATGTTAAAAATTAGTTGTTAACCTACTAAAAAATATTAGATGATTGAGTAGTGATGATGGAATAGTAAACAACATAAGTTGAGAAAAAGTTACCTACAGAATAGAAAAATTTTATTATGTTTGTCAAGAAAGAAATTTCTTTTTGACTGCCTACCCTGCAGTTTGTGGTAACTTCGTATAAATGTCGTTCAGAACTATGCGGCGCGCCAAGTGTTAGTAAAATTGTTAAGTGGCACTCTGAAAACTACGAGTTTGAGACCACTAGTCAAAACCGTGTTAGGGATGCCAACGACGACTATTAGTTTATTTATTCCTACATTTCATCAGATTTTAACATTAAACCAGCCTTATAAATAAACCTTTTTTTTTAGTTTAACGTCCGACTGTTTTGTTTGTCTGTATAAATAAACAGGCGCAAAGCTTACCGGTACCGAAAAAACCAGCAAGCAAGTTCTTCTGCTTAGTAAATAACTACAAAAAGAATTGATGATTTCATATAAAAAAACATAAGTAGTCTATAAACTACGTACATCAGGTATTATCTTTAAAAGTATGAAAAATTATTATCGGAAAATAATGTGTTAGCTTGTTGTCCGCTGCAGACGATAGATTGAAAAGTATCAGAAATTTTGGGGCAGTATATATTAGATTATGACTGTATTACAAAATAAAATGATGCATTAAACCATTTTCAATTCAGTTACTATATTTAGAAATCGTTATATTTATTTAATAACAGATACTAAATTTTAATAAAAAGTGTCAAAAAAATCAGTTACCGTGTACCAGAATAAAAAAAACCACACGATATGAAAATGTTTATATTTACAAATATTTAAAAAAATAAGTAAACTTTACCCGTTGGTTGCATCCTCAAAAATATAAATAATTAATTCTTGATAGAAGTTTCTGATCCTAAATTTAGTTGTTGGTATAAAATGGTGTAAATCGTTAAATAATTCTATTAAAAGATTAAATTTTCATGTTTATAATGGAAGTATAAATCACTATATTTTTTAAAATTCGTCTGAAAAAGTGTGTAAACCGACGTAGATAACTCGATTATCAATTACAATATCGTTTCTATCGATAATAAATTGTACACTGCACATTGAAGGAGAATTAGAACGTAGGTTGTGTGATTTATAGGTCCATTAAAAATTTAAATTTGTTCACATATTTATTTACAAACACCTGTTGTGTTATTTTGAATAATGTCATTAATATTTTAATTATTTTGAATGTTTTTCAATGTAACTTATGTCCGTTTACCGGTAAATTAAAATTTTCTGGTATGTTAATTTATTTTCATTGAAGTACCTATTTTGGTATGTAAATTTAATCATACCAGATTAATTGTATGTTCGTAGTTCTAACCTGTAACTAGGTTTGTAAAGTAATAAATTCCGTTTGTAAATTAGAGCAATACCTAGTACATTGTAAGCAAAAGTAAACATTCAAAATTTCAAATTATATCAATAATGTTTCAAATTACCTAACATTGTAAATTAATATAATACTTATGAAGTAGAATTAAACTGTCAAAAATTATCTCAAACATACCTACGTCAGAAAAACAGAAATTTTACAAACATTGACTATATGTTTTCAAAATTTTGTTGTTAAGTCACCTTTAAATTGAACCGGTTTTCTTCTTAAGAAAATAATATATATGAATTGAATCAGTCATAAAAGGAAATTATATAAAGTTTTAATTAAATCACACAGTTCTAAAAAATACATCCTTTTTACACATTAATTGGAATAAACAATGTCCATCTTTTTTTAATGTTATATTAATTAACAAGTATGTAAATTATTCAACAGTTTCATTATGATAAAATTACTCACAATATTATGAAATTCTAAAAGAAGAAACAATTAAAGAACATTGAATAGGTAACATTAATTATTTTGTGAAAAATTAAAATTAAATAGTACAAATCAGAACATAATGCAGTTTAAAATCCCAGCACAAAACTACATTAGCTTATATTTCCTGATTTAAGTACCTTACTAAGAACAGAACTTAGAATTACATCTGGATAGGTGAACAGTTAGGAGGAAGCATATGTAATAAAAACAAGCAGGAAAAAAATCCTATTTCTACAGAATACTTTTACTTGAAAGACGCTTGAAATTCATGAAACATAACATCACATTTTTAAAGAATTAACTACAGATCTATCACCTCAATGGATAGTTCTCAATTCACAAGTATTTTAAAACTATTTTAAAAAAACAAAATTTACTGCAATGCAAATTTACTGTATTTCTTCAAATCCAATCATGTCGTAAAGAGAGTTATTAATGTTGTTATACATTATGATAGCGCACGATATATACTGACTGACTTCTGATATCAAGTTGGTTATTGTCCAATCCTAACCACTCTTCATTGCTCTAGGACCACAGCGCATTTCTCACATCAAAAGCTGTAACTTAGACATTTAACTCACGAAAAAATAGCAATAAAATCATAAATAAATTAAACCAATGCATTCAACGCTTGAAACGTGTACCAATCACTGGATGGCCACCCGTTTTATTGGCATTAATATCAAATAAAAGCTCAATTATTGACCAAAGAACACAAATTAACGAGAGAGTTTAATCATGACTGTTCGCTCTTTCAAGTTTTCTAGTAATATTATTTGAACTGCGACGTTATAATAATTCTTTTTTAATTGTTATATAAAAAAAGAAGATAAATTCAGAATAATAAGTAAAGAAATAAAGTAACAAAACTTTTTAACATTTTTAAATCAGATTTTCTTCAAACGACTTCTTAGTTCGGTATAAAAGTGTCAGTAATGTTCTTATTTTAAAATTAGATGTAAATTGTTTTTCTTTATTAAAAATATTATTTTCTGTGTTAGATTTTATAAATATTGAGGATATATCTGTCCAAATGGCGAGGATTTGCATAATATCCCTTTCATATAAATTTGACATATTTCATTACGTCACTGACAGATAATTTTTACCGCTCCCAACAGTTAAATTGTCGATATTTTTAATATGGTATAATATATAAGTACAACAAAATATAAGTACTTTCTCTGTCAGTGTCAGTACATTGAAAACGATATAATGAAAAATGTATGTAAATGATGTAACAAATTTCATTAATGTAATTTGTTACCCTGTGAACTTGTAAAGACATTAATATTAATAAACCGAATAAAAAAATTATTAATTTATGTGAATTGTTGGTAGATAATATTAAACATTACTTAATTAAATTTATATAGAAACTTCTTCAGTACTCTTAAAGAATAATACAATGCAAATTGATTCTTTTTCCTTTTTCCCCCTTTATAAGCGTAGTACTATATTTTTATCGATTATATGTCAATTTACGTAGCGTTGCAATAGAATGGTTATCAGACATTTAATACTGTCAGATAAAGATTTTCTTTTTTTAATTTCCCTCTAAAGTTTATTATAAAATGACAAGTTATGGTGATATTTTCTTCATTATACATTTTTTAAATGTATTTAGAACCAAGGATTCATTTTTTAAAAGTAAAAACAGATTTATAAATGGATTCAGTATTGAGTTATCAGTAGAAATAAACACACAAACAAATAGGTCCAGTTAATGTATATTACTTAAACATTTTATACTTACTATTAATATTTTACGATAAAATCGTGATAAATAAATGAAACATTAGGGATTCCAATCCAGCAAACCATAAAGAAAATATTTTTTCCACGTTTATTAATACTTTGAACACTTTTGTGGTTTTTGTATGAGGAAAAAACAAAAATACGATTATCATTTTTGGAAAACAGTATAATAAATCGTGCATTTCCAAAACGGTGTAAAAGCTATTATGGGTGAAATACGTTTTATTACAAAAACACATTGTCATTAGCCTACTATGTTTAATAATAACACACGAGATTGTCTGACTATGCTGATCCAAGTAAAATAAATTTGAACTCTAAAATAATCTGTGTACATTAAACCATAGTAACGAAAATGTGTTTATTTTTTCTGATGTAAAATTTTGATTTTTGGCAATGACAAGTTCTGGAATTAGACATTAACTTCCATTCAGGCTGTTCTTTTTACTCTTAATTTAAAAGATTGCACCTTCATCTTCTTTTTAATCTTTTTCTTTGTTATATGTTTCTTATTCTTAGCTAAAAATATTTTTAAATAGTTTTATCTTCTTAGTGAATCATTACATATAAATTTAAACATTTCCGTTTTGATGAAAAAAAAAGAACTATTGATCAAACTGAACTCCGTTTAATTCACAAGAGCTTTTTGCGACCAATCTGGACGTATAGTGTCCAACTCCTTGGAGCACCAGCAGAGAGTAATTCCAATTTAAAGTCAATCCAAGCCTTTCAGTTTAAGTTCTTAAGACTTGATTCTAGTACTCCTTTTCATGTAATTATTTACACCCTCCACAATGCTTTCAAATTTCCGACAGTAAAATAACTAACCGTGTCCTTCTTTAGTATATTTTACCATAGCCTAACCGTCTCAACCAACTAGCACGTGGCCCAGATATTATCGCCGTAGTAGTAAGATTCGTTATTATAAACAACAAGACATCAAATTCTAAACAATAACAAAACTTTTTCACCTCAGCAACACCAAATCTAGAATAATAATTATCATCGATTGGCTAAGATAACATATATTTATATTAGTTGCTAAGCTAGTCTTCTAGGAAATTTCTAACAGTATGTTCCAGAATTTTCCAAACAGATAAACAATACAAACAACATATAAACATAAAAGTGTGTAAAAGCGGTTCTACAATAAAACATGGCATACGTTACTATGTGGAACTACCACACTGGACGACGTCTAAAGGGATTATGGTGCACGGGCGTCTTGGTCTGAATAGCAAATAATAGCCATAGTCTAAACCGAAAAATTTATCATTGCGTACCTCTTTTCCCTGACGGTCAAACTCTCCACCACATTCTATTAACTTCTGATATTACATACGGAAATTGTGCAACTCAGTGTACAGTATCGTGCCCAAAATCAAAGCAAAAAATCTACGTAACGAAGATATTTTTATAATAATATCTTATTTCGATATTTATGTTTATAACTAAAAATATTAAAAATATAGGAAATTTTTTAGAAACTTTCATACAAAATACTGATTTCGTCGGTTCATGACAGGCCGACATCATTAACAATTAATAATGCATTTTGTTGACATCGCAGTGGTTAGAATCCTGAATAATAGCATAAAATATGTTGATCCGGTTTATTACTGAAAGTAACTAATAATTTATTACGACTAGGGATTATTAATTTTCTCAGGTAATTTTTAGACACACCGACTCGACATGCGGTATAAACAATGTCATTTATAATATTAGGTGACGTAAAAGGGTTGCGTTTATTAATTAAATAATTTCCTGTGATCAAAGTTACACCTTCAGTACAACCACCGATATGAATATTATTCATAAAAGTAAGTTAATACGCAATTTTAAGGCCTTTGAAACAAATTTACTCAGTCACAAAGTATAATTAAAATTTAAGTCTTATCTTTTACCAAAACAAAAAATACATAAAAGAAACCAAAATTTGAATTTGATGTTTTTTCTTTTTTTGAGTAATAAGTCGTCTCATCCAAAACGATTTTGTGCATTTTTTAAGATTTCACACGTAAGTTATAAAACCAAACGAGCATCGGTAAACAGTAAATGAAGAAAATGATTACACCCATAATGTGTGAGCTCACATAAATCTTGAAATGTTTATTATGGACCCTGGTGTTTAAAAGAATCACGAAATTGATCTATCCTAGGACACGTGAAATCACAGTTGTACATGTTAATTTCCCGACCCGTTCATTCATTTAATAAAAGCGGTAAACAGAAATATATTTATGTAATGTGTAAAGTTTATTTATCTGTAAAAAAAACTTTTTTTTGGGAAATAAATTAATATTATTACTTTTTTAGATTTTTTTGGTTGCATTAATATCATTAAAACCTTATATAGAGAAACTTTATATCAATCAAAACAACACAAACTGAAAATCATTTCATTATATTTTATAAATTATCGAAAAAACTATAATTTTTTGAACAATTATAATACACGTCGTTTAAAATCTTACACGAAAAATCTTTTCTACAATTTTAGGAAAATTAATTTGTCGCAAAGTCTTGAAATGGTATATGGTAATTCATTTTGATTACAAGTACAGTAGGTTACAGTAGGAAACATTTAAATTTGGTTCACAATATTAAATCTCTGAAGTTGATTAATTAATGAAACTTAAAAAGAATTAATTTAAACTTAAAGGTAAAAATATCATACAAGTCATCTCCAAATAATAAATATTACACTGTAAAACAACTATAAAAATAATGCATTGTAAAACTATTATTTAATTTTTTCAGTTTTAAGAAACAAAGGTACCAAATATTTCGCTAAAATGTAGATGTTTGATTTATATTCATAAACTTAGTTACGAAGTACTAAGTCCTAATTCACTTAGTACTAAGTACTACGTTTTGTCTTAGTCCTAAGTTAGTTCTAAAACAAAAACTTAGTCACTAATTACTAGAAAAACTGCTCTAGGTTTTAATGTCTTTTAAAAAGTAAATACTGTTTGTTCACAATTTTATATTTATTACAATATATAATGAAGCTAAATTTTGAAAAGTAAAGGTAATAATTTAAAGTACACCAAACAAGTTAATTGGGTACCTCAGTTTTAACCTTTCTTATTGTAAAATATTTTCTAATAATTCATTGTAAAATAATTTTTGTGTGGTTCAAGGTGTGTTTTGTGGGTACTTTTTAATTGTGAGAAAAATTTTAAGAAATCAGAATGACGATAATATAAAATGTGCAAATCATTCCTCATATTAAACATAAAATGCGCAGGTCTACTTGTTTAACATTAACATAAAATTCTTTTGAAATGTATGGCAATAAAATACTCAAAATTAAAATAAAATTCGAAGAAATACTTTTAAAAATTAAATGGAATTATGTAAAATTTATTGGTTGATAATAATAATTAAAATAATTGTTTTAATAAAAGATGGATATTAATCAGGGGATTTCTGTACCATAGAACAAAAAAAGTGAAGTATGAAAAGAGACACACCCCGATACACATTGGCGAACACTGTTTTTGTATTATCAACGCAAACCTCCTTTAACAGGAAAAAAATGTTAATTAAAATGTCGGTGTTTTTATCCCTGCCTCTACTTTCACAGGAATTGTTTCCATGTAAAAATTTTAAAGTAAACAGTTTTTTAATAATCAAAAAATTAATTAAACACAATAAATAATTAAAAATGTTTAATTTTATTAATAAAACTAGTTTTTTAAATTTTCAGGGAAATTTTAAAATAAGTTATCTCTACTTTTAATTAACAAATCTCGTTTAGTATCAGAAACTAGCACACATTAATGTTTATGCCAATTAATATCCCACGAGTAAGGTTTTCTATCCGGTCTTTATTTTATAACAGGCTGTCCTTACCGGTGCCTAGATGTCTCAGAAAAACTTTACTTTTTTAATAGAGAGTTTACTTAGCGATTTAGTAACACATATTTAAATATTTTTTTGATTAAACTGAATGAATACCAATATCTTCATGTCTGATATGGCATTATTCTTCTTTTATCGTTTCGTCCTACAAAGAGCCACGTTAAATGATTTCTCTCAAACCTGATTTGTTCTCTTCTTAACTCCTATTTTGCGACTTTCCTAATTTAAAAAAATTAATTTTAATTGTTCCGTGTGTATACCATTGAATTGAAACATTATTAAAATATTGGTTATAACGTTACAGCAGTAAGAATTGTATTTTAAAATAATTTATCTGAATGATAAAAGACGTTATTCAACTTTACAGCGTGAGTTCTTAGATAAGACTCATCATGAATTGATTAGTGCACACCTAATTATAGGTTGCTAAGCAAGCCTTCTAGTAAGTTCCAAAAAGAATTTTCCTAAAGGTTCAAAACATTGAAAACAGTAACATAAACAATAACGCGTGTGAGTGTAGTTATATACAAGAAAACCATGGCATACGTCAGTAGATTGAACGTTAGATAAATCTAATATCACAGCAACAATAAACCAGTAAACTATCAAGGGCTTTCAACCGTATTTTAAAATAAAATTAACTGGCCGCCTCCGTAGCATAATGGTTGCACTCTAGTCTAAAAGGCAGAGGTCCTGGATTGGATTACCAGATAGGTTTGAAAATTTTACCACATTAGAACTCACTGTTATAGTAACAAAACCCACAATAGTCGCTAATGACCAAGCTGTCGATGCGACTTTAAAAAATTTATAACTAAAATTACCACGAACAAATTTCGAACCAGGAACATTGCTAATAGCCTAATACATAAAATAATATGCCATTATTAATAACTTCAGAATTGCTTATTATTTATTTCAAAACTAAGTTAAATATATCAATAGACAATACGGTGACAAGTTTAGTTAATCATTTTATTACAAGAAATTTATGCTAAAGTTCAGGGTTGAAGAGTACACCGTTTTTTGAACAATAATCAAGGTTACTGTAACAATAAACTCCCGTTTTTTTTTCAATTCACTATTTTATAAATGTCACAATTTAAAAATATAGGTGTACACAAATATAATATTGTTACATTAAATTATATTATAGAAATTTATTGTAATAATTTATTTTTAATAATTTTGGAAATACACAGACGGACAGGAAGAAAATCGCAACATAAGAAAAATGAATATCCAAAAATACCAGAGACGGTAATCAATGCTAGCGTGTTCAGAGACGTTTTAATTGCTAAACAATACAAAATTTATCACTATCAGAATGAATAAATTTAGTAGAACCATTACTAACTATTACTATTAATGGATATTTTTTAAAATTTCATACACATATATTATACAACAATTTTCTATCATCTATACACTGCATAGAACATTATACTGCTTTATTACCACCATTCAACATTCATGTTCGAATGAATTTTTTAAATAACTTAACTAAATAAATTTAATACATTTTTATTATTTTATTCATTTTTAATAAAATATTTTTGGTGTGTTACTATTCGAAATTATCATTAAGCTGTTCAGCTGTTCTTAACAAAGAGCTGACATTAACCGGTATTATTATTTTGAGTTGGATATTAAATGGGCAGTTCTTTGTAAAGGACTATCAATAGCGTCTTCCCTAAAGTAAATATTTGAACAGTCGTGAACATTAGGTATGGAATATGTTTATGTTTTCACTAGTTAAAGGCAGAACAAGGACAGTATCATCAAGCTTTCTACATATTTTTTAAAAAGTGTAAAATAAATAGACAAACCTTTTTACAACAAAAAATTAAAACTGCTAATAACAAATTAAGTAATTTCATTTCACTGTAATGAAAACACGTTCTTGATGATAACGGTGAAAATACAGGATTTTTTTTAAAAACCAGTACAACAGAAGTAACGTAGATAAAGTGTTAAAAATTGCATATTCACTACGCACCGCAGCTGAAGCTTAAAAAATAAAAATTACAAATATTATCAACTAAAAGATTTACTTATAACTGGAATAAAATTGACTATACGGGTATCAGTTTCAAATAAATTTAAATAATTGTTTTGATTTTTTAAACATGAAAATTTATCATGTTAAAGAAAACCATAAAAACTTGCCAATGACAAACAGATTTCACCCTACGTATATGTAGAAAAATCTGGTATGAAACACTCACACGACTTTCTCTTTCCAATCCAAATAATTAATCATATAAACTAACATTAGTAATAAAACAAAAGAAATGAATAAAAAACTAACCTCAATAAACATAACCTAATTTTAATCATGAGTAAAAGACGCAAAATGAAAATCAATCTCAGTTTGGCTTCTTTTTTTTATCCGAGGCGGCGAGAAAAACCCATGGTCACTCCCTCACGATGGGGAAAGTAGTGTTGGACTCAATTCAGGCGTCCTCTTCCAACCCTAAGGAAGCCGCAACCGCCTTACTAACCAAAAACCCGCCGCCTGGCCACTTGATCCGACATCAGCAAACAAGCAAACAACCCTCCACCTCCCTTGGGATTGTTTATATAATACTAAAACGGAAACCTCAGTTTAGCTTACATGTACGGAAAATCACTCTTTCACGCTAAACTAGGCTCCGTATAAAAAATGCTCTAAATAAAAGTTATAGATCTTTTATTTTCCTATAAATTTTATTATACACTTTTGTCGTAAAATGCATACTAAGGCTTAAATCTTTAAAACTCGATTTTTACGAGTTTTCGTGAGAAAAAAACAGAAAATCGCTAATTACCGCTAAACTAAGCGTTATAAAAAACAAATGTTGAAATAAAAGTTGTAGGATTTTTAATTCTCTGCATCTTTTATATACATTTTTGCGCTAAAATGCATATTTGTCTCAATATAAAAAAACAAGTTTTTTACAGGAAAACAACCTTCCCAAGAATTTCAGCAGACATGGCGCCTACCCTATCTTGTAAAGCACAAAAATTTAGTAAACCAGGCGATTTTTAAAAAATTGTAGAAGCCGTTTTTGATAAAATCGCAAAAAAGTGAAAAATGACACGAATAAACTAGCCTACTACTTCTGGTTGACCGAGTTTGATGAAAATGTTCCTGTCGGGTCCGGTAGTGGTACCTAACTTAAATTTCAAGTTTCAAGTTCGTCTGATGTTCCGTTCTAGAGATATTCTGTTCACACACACACACACACACACACACACACACACACACACACACACACACACACACACACACCAATTGCTAAAAACATGTTTTATGGGTTCAGGGGTTCTGAAAACGGGTAGATCCGGTGAAAACTCAATTTCGAAAAATCGACATGAAAACAATACTTTCCTTCTTATATATTCGTATAGGCAAGAGAAAGTAAAAATATGTCACAAGATCAACGGAGATATTCCGACAATGTTAACAGCAAAACATCAGTGAGATAAAACTGAGGCGTTTATTTCAGGAGAATTCTTCAATCAGGGCAACTATCTTCGAATTTATAATAAATATATAATATAATAAACTTATAATTATGTTATAATTATTTTAAAGTTGAAATAATATTACAATTGTTTTTAATCAACGGAGTAGAAACAAACAGTAGTTAGTAAAGTATCCTTCTACTGTGGAAACACATTATTACGTAAGTATTTTAAGTATTATAAGTATTACGTAACTAATTAATTTTTAACGTGAACGCTAAATAATTAACACAAATATTTTGCGAACCGCGTCAGGAACCTAATAACAACAATGGTTTTCAAGTTACTAAGTAATACTAAATACACTCAGTAATTTAGCTCGGTAGATTGCGTAGAACAGTAGCAATGTTACTAAAGAAGGAAGGTTTCTTACACACAAACTGTTATAATGTTACACTGACTTAAAACTTTTACCACTCATCCACTTAAAGACAACCATCCTAAGTAACACGATTACAAACTTTACAGAGCAGCAGCACTTAAGCTTATTTAGATGTAAATACAATGTCTACTGAATTTAATAAGCTATGGTATGGAAAGAATAAACGGATTCATATCGTTGAAAATTTCAGCTAGTTCGGATGTTCGGGTAAGTTATAATGACCATTCCCCAAATCCTGCTCTATCAGAAACACACCCGCATACAGTTCCACTTACAGTGTGCTATAATATTCTGATAAGTAAGTTCACATCTCCTAGATATTTTTGTTTAACTTTCTCACAACACAATGAGTTTCTTTTGTTAGTTTATCTTTACTTAAAAAGAAACATTGTTATTATTTCAATAACTTCATGCTATTTAAGAATTTAATTTAAGTTTCTCACTTTTTCTCTTAACAAAGTGTTTTAATAATTTTTAAAAATGTACGTGATGTGTTATAAGGATTTTCACTACTTTCCATACTTAGTAGTGTCGATTCCTCTAAATTGCTCAAATCTCGACGTAACTTACAGAAATTATTGGAAAAAGTAGGTTTTTAAATGAAAAAACCTGAATCAATACGAGTTGTTAATTTACGTTGTATGCTGTGAGGTTATTCCGAATTCTTTTAAAGATCTCTGGTTCATTGCAAATAATAATAAAACGTATTTTTAAAAGTTACGACAAAGCTTTAATATAAATAAATTCAGTAGTTCATTTATGTTATAACTACCAGTGAATTACAATAAATACTTAACTTAATTTATTACAAAATTATTAATATCTTAAAACCTAAACTAAACTTAACTAAAAAGAAATATTAGCTATTTCAATCGAAAAAATAATAATGGGATCTACTTAAAAACCAACAATTGTACACTAACTTCTTGACACTCAGAACCTGTTTTATTACGCACGGGTTATGTATAAAACTGGTTTTCAATAAGTCATCTCATTTGACTCTAGTTTTAAAAACAGTTCAAACAACACTTTCTTGTCAATGGTTCACGCATTCTCCTCACCCTACTGAAGAACTTTTCTATTAATAATAACAAAGAATAATCCAGATAAATAAATACAAGAATAAATAAAACAAAAATCTAAATATCCAGAAAATAATAAAGGAACATAATAAAACCAAAAAATAAATCAGAACAAACCAGAGAAATAACAATAAACATAATAGCATAATAAAATCCTTCTCTACTTTGTTCCAGAGGGAAAACAAGTGAATGAAATCTGACCACTATTTCGTAAAGCTATAAATTGCAGTTATCAAAACTTCAACTGTAGCCGCTCCAATTCCAGCTATTTCCAAGTCACAATATTTTAATTCGCAAATGAGGTACAAAAATTTAAAAAAAAATTGAAAGCTTACAAAAATGTTGATGGACATGATATTTCTTCGAATTTATTTATTTATGGACGAAAAACAAATGTTATTTATGAAATAAAATATACCATTTCAATCAGAATAATTTCTCGAGAGAATATGAGCAATATGTTAGCTGTAGGGAAGTTCAGTTTTTACCAGCGTTTAAAAATATTTCTTTGTACTAAAACGAGATGGAACTTTTTTCTGCTGTTTGCAGCATTTATATTGCCTCAACTATTTGCTTCAGTTTATTCTACATGGTCCGTTATATCCATTCGTTACAAAAACCATTTACGATAGTGTACGTTTTGTTTCCCAACTCTTTCATTTGCTTTGAATCTTTTCCTCTGCTTTCAAAGAGGTTTTTCTTGTTTTAACACCTAAAACAAATTCATGACATTTAGAATTTTTGATAAGTTTAAGATTGTTTAAATATAAATGTCCTGGTTTTTAAAATTTACATAATGATTTAAATTTTTGTTTGAAAAATAACAATCAGAAAGTTATCTATATAACTGTAATTAATGTATTAGTACGATTAATTTTCCAACATAATATGTTGGAAAATTAATATAAATAAAAATTAAAATTATGATCAAATAAGATTCCTGTTTCCCGTAACTCTTAAACCCTTTTCGGGCAGGAATACAATATAATAATAAGAAAAATCAATTACGAATATAATGCTTTCGGAAGTAATACTGACTTCCAATAAAATAACAGATAATGATATATAGTCCTTGTAAGAAACGTATAAAGATACACATATAAAAATGAAATCTTAAATTCATTAACGTTAACATTGATTGAAATATTGCCTTCTAGAATTTAATATAACTTACTGCCTGCCTATCAAGTCAAGAGAAATCATTCACCTGCAACTTTAATCAATTTCAGGAAGAAAACGGAACTGTTATGGGAACCGCATAGGAGATTGGAAAAGACAGCCGTAATAGAATAGTCACTGAATTCTACGTGACTCACGGCGGGAAAAATAAATAAAATCTTCTGGAAAAATGCATTAACTAGAGAGTAATGTAATATTTCCCCGTATGTAAAGAAAAGAACAAAACTTAATAACACTAATAATAACTTAAATTTCCCGTACATTGGCTGCGTAATTAAAATTAATAAGCCACTTATACCAGTCGTGCTTTCAATCAAACGATCGATTTTAACTTTAAAGAAATCAAGAGTATTCATAGTAAATTTGTATAAATAAATTTATTGTTTTAGCAGTCCGCTGTTCACTGTTGCATGTAAAATCAATTAGTTCATTAACAAAAATGTACCCACAAATAGTTCGCAATAGAACTCGTTTAGTGATTTCGAGCAAAAATGAAACTGTTCCTTAACTGTCCGTGAATATTCAAGTAAATTACAGTACTAATATTTAAATAACTTGGTTGAAAGAATTTTACAGGTATAGTTGAGAAAAGGCTATGTTTTTCCAACGGTATATTTAATAACAAATGCCAACATTTTCTTTCATATAGTACAGATAAAATTCAGAAGTTTCTTGCGAGTATGTCGTGCAAGAAACGTCATTTTATTCCCAAGATTGTATTGTGCAGAAAGGGCTAACAATTTCCCACGGATGGAATGTCCTAAAACACTATAATTTTTCCATAGGTAAATTGAACAAGAACCACTACAATTTTTCAAAGGGTACAGTTACCACAAAAGTTTTTATCAAGGGTATGTTATACAGAACTATCAAGTGTCCTACGTGTAAATTGTAACGAAATAAAAAATCTTTAGTTTTAACTTTGTGGCTCTAAATAACTTCAAATTTCTAAAGTCATTATAAATTTGCAATCAACACGTCATACAGAACCATAAATCCACAAATATTTAATGAAAAATGAAATATTACTTCATCCAATTGTAGTAAAAATGAAAGCAGAAAGACTAAAATGAGCAAAAAACCAATGACAAAATTACTAAAAAAAAAACCTAAGAAGAGTGGTCCTTTTGGGGAGTGATCTTATAAGAATTAAAAGTGAAGGAGGAGAGAAAGTGAATGGTGAAATCCGAAGTACAAAAAAGATTGTTAAAAGCAGACATTGAAAATGAAATTGAATGTTAAAAATTGTAAATTTAACTTTGAAGGTGAAAATCAAGTGCGTAAGCAAAGAATAGAAAGTGAAAGTTAATAAAAATGCGGAAGCAGATAGGGAAAGTCGAATTTTAGACGTCACGTCTCACTCCTTAATTAGCTATCCGTTGCCGGCCGCATTGGCGTAGTTGTTAACGTGCTTGCCGCTCATCATGCGGTCTTGGGTTCAAATCCCACTCAGGCACGCATATTTTATACGTTACAAAAAATCGTTTCATTCTTCACCGTCTGCATTAGCAGTAATTGCAGAACGTCGGATATTAAACCAAAACAAAAAAAAATAGCTATCCGTCCGTTTCTATTATCAAAATAGTTTAATGCACGAGCTAAAACTTTGCCTCTTTCTTTGAATACTGAATGGACGAATATTTATAAAATATTTGAAAAATATTAATATTTCAAAAATTATAGTGTTTTTTTGAATATGGCTAGAATATTTATTCTAGCCGCTTTCATTCAGCCCTCAAGCCACGTCCTTCATTTGTTTTAACTCCGCTTGCCTCATTTTGAGGTACGCGGAATGAAAAACAACTCTTGTACTAAGGTATCCGGTGTCATCATTCCAGACTACGTAGTGTGATTAATAATTAGAATTGCAAAAACGTACTGGAATGATGTTATTTTATTGATTACTACGGTAAATACTACAGGTAACCACGGGCAAACCTTGGGAAAAGGATCTTATAATGTACTCTTCAGATTGGATCATAAAGCACAAAATTTGATGAAAATGAAACGATAAAAGTACATATTCCAACATTTACACAAAGACATTTACACACTAAAAGTAATCATATAAACATCGGTAAATAAGACTAACCCCCTTAGCAGTAGTTGGCCTAAATTATATAAAAATGGAATAATCACTAAGATTATTGCTCGTATAGTTTAATTCAAGTCTATTATAACTGACAATTCTATGGATTTCCGGGATATATTTAATATTAAGTGTATTGTTTAGACATTAAATATGTCTGACTGCATGAGTACACCACATTTCATGGGAAGGCCGTATGTGCTTAAGCGCATTCATAAACACATAAACTGATACACGTATAGGCATTTCACTATGTTTATATACGTACAATTCAGTATGTATGCACAGTAAACTAGGTTGAATACAACATGGCAGCCTAGTAAACATACATACAGCGTGAGATGAGCGATAGTCGGTCGCTTTGATTCAATTTCACAGCCGTCCCAAATAATACAATTTGCCCCCTGGGACGTTTATCATTGATCCTAACAGCTACACTATATATAGTTTCATTTCTATTGTAGCATGATGCAGTCGCAATTTTCCTTATTGAATACGGTATACCTAAATTTTCCACAAAATTTTTTTTATTTTGTTCTGTCAGACAAGGTGCATTATTTTAATCACTAAAGTCAATTTCTTTTAAATTACATGAATACGATTATAATAATCGCTTGATAAAATTAGTTCTGTATGTAAATTATCTGTTTATTTTGATACGTCATCGTTTTAAAAACGTCCAATTTTTCCTTCCTCCCTTAGGCTTTTCAAAAGAAAACGTTTTTAAAAGTACTTAAATCCTACAGCGTAATAGCCATATCATTTTTCACAAAATACTGTTAAATTTTAGGATTGGAATATTCTAATATCTGGCATATCGAAGCAGGAGTTCCTCAAGGGTCCATATTATCTCCTGCTTTGTACTCCATATTTACGTCTGACTTCCCGGAAAATGATTTCACGACAGTAGCAGCGTACGCAGATGATACCGTTCTGTTATGCAGCAGTGAATCTCCAGAAGAAACTTCGATGAACATCCAAAATCACTTGTATGAGGTATCTACATGGCTCAAAAACTGGAGAATGAAAGTTAACCCGCTGAAATCTGTGCAAGTGACTTTTACTTTAAGAAGAAGAACTTGTCCAACTGTTTACCTGGATAACAATGAGATACCGTAAGAAAATAAAGTTCGATATCTGGGCCTCCATTTAGACCGTAGACTGACTTCGGGATATCATATCAAAAGAAAACGTTTGCAACTAAATAACCGTACAAAATTACTTTCAAAATTCATCAACAGAAAATCAACTCTATCATTAAAATTTAAATTATTAACATACAAAGCCTATTTACGACCGATATGGAATTACGGTATTGAAATTTTTGGGACCGCAAAGAAAACTCACATTCAAAAAATTCAAACTCATCAGTCAAAAATACTTCGGATGCTAACGAACGCCCCATATTACGTAACAAATTTAACATTGCATTCCGATTTGAAAATCTCTTTTGTAACAGAAACTGCTAAAATAAAATATTCCAAATTTAACAGGAAATTAACAGATTACATCAATCCCCTAATACAGCAAATGTCAAGACGAAACTTACCACACCGACGCCTACGAAGAAAATCGAGTAGAGATCTATTGATCTAATTGTTCTATATTTTTATTAATTTATGTTTTTTGAAATCCACTATACTTTTGAATTATCCACTGGGATGTATTCTTTAAAAAAATATTTCTGTTTATTTATCAAGTTATTTGTTTTTTTCAAAATTTAGTTAAGCTTTTGGATGGTTATACTGTACTGTATAGTTTCTAAATAAAATTAACGTTAAAAAAAAAAAATTAGGATTGAACATTATAACATTCATTAGCCTCATTCCTCTGTAAACACCATGGAACTTACGTTTTATTGAAAATTATTTGTTTAATATCATTTTAAACCCACCGGGTAGGTCTAACGGTAAAATCGTCAGATGTTTAACAGCTCATTTTGAAGATGAAAGTTCTGTGGTTCAAATCCTAGTAATGATACACGTATTTACTTTTGTATGGATTTGACTAAGAGGATGGTTTTAATTTTTACAATAAGGAATTGAATCAATATTTGAAGTTAAATTATAAAGTAATTAACGAGATGTTGTAAGTAAATAATCAATATGCAGAACAATAGTAACATAACATGAAATTTATTTGTACAGGTGAAATTAATGGTGACAGAATATTGTTCCTAAAAGCTTAGATCTAGTAAGCTTAGAAACACAATAGATAAATGTGCAGACAGGTAATTTCCTGTAGCATAATCAGGGTGTTAAATTTTCATGAATCATATTTAGTGTCTACAGAATTCTGAATACCTATAAAACAATAGCAGGAGTTAATAATGTTGATGGTCGTATTATAACTGTTCAGATCCAAGGATAGTTCCGGTTTAATTTCTTACAATGCAGTTACACTATTTTGACAAACAAGAGGTAGTGACTTATTAATTATTAAATAACGACATAATTATCACTATCGTCTTCGACATTGCCGATCAGTCCTTCTGGCCTGTTTTAACTTCAAACTTAGTCATCTGGTATTTTATAATGAAGTTAGGTCACCCATCTCTTCCGAGATCATACCACATTATTTACTTGGCTTTTAAGTAAATA
Source organism: Catonia carolina (assembly GCA_035578175.1). Taxonomy (NCBI): domain Eukaryota; kingdom Metazoa; phylum Arthropoda; class Insecta; order Hemiptera; family Achilidae; genus Catonia; species Catonia carolina. Next base: position 49,612,248 of record JAQMRL010000001.1, read on the forward strand.
CCTGTTTAGTTGTCGATCAACTACAATTCGCAATGACTTTACCACTTTTGCCTGTGTTTTTGAAAAGTCAATATCACCCATGGTACTCGTACATCAAGGTTAGGCCTTATACGATTACGTTCATTTATTTTACTCTCAGCAAACGATACCTTGCTAAAGGTTTTAAAGATCTCATGTCAGCAGCCTCTATTCTTGATATCTGTTCAGCAGTAAGAGCCCAACTCTAAAAAGCGTAATATGTGGTTGACTAATATTAACAACATCATAACATTATAATATTATAACATTATAATATTGCCGTAAAATGAATCACTTGTAATTCTTTTAAACTTAAAAATAAAAAAATTCAGAAACACAAAGGAAACTGGTTAGTTAATTTAATATAAAGGAACTACAAGCTGCAATATGTTTCAGTTTCTGCAACTGTGCAAGACAGAATGTGGTAAACTATGTTTGACAGTGATATTGGTTTAGTCTGCTTTGTAATGCCCGTAGCTCTATTTATTTGCGTTAAAGATTTGCCCGCCCCAGAGTTTAACTCTAAATCAATCCTATAATGCCCTATTCAATGCTTCACTTATCTTATTCCCTCTGGTAAGTATTTAACTGTGAGTCGTTTTCAAAAGCACGATTTATTTTTTTGAAATATTTTAAAATATTGTAACGGTGAGAACGATTGCAGCATGTACGTAATAAAAGTAAGGTTATTTTTGCTTTATTAGCATGAAATAACTGAAGAAGCAGAATTAATTAAATATGTTATGCTGAGAACTTATCGTCGCAAAAATGGTGAAGTAGCGAATCTGCAAAAGTACGATTTTTCAGGAGAAGGAAAACAAGTTTTGCCAATCTTTATAAAATCAGATTTTAATGCAATCTTTTATCTTTTTGCAGAAATTGTATTTACGTTTTATGTTTAACACGTTGGTTATGGTTTAATGAATGAATTAAATTTATTAATTTAAAAAAATTGCTTGACAATACCAAAAACCACAGATTCGCTAGTTGACCATGGTGAATAATTAATATTTTGTTCTACTGGTAAAGGTTTACCTATATAAACTGACGAATCTGCACAGTAATGAACTAAAAGTTTTATTATTTTTAGTCTTTTTTTGTCATCAGTCTCTCGACTGGTTTGCTGCAGTTATCCAAGCTGTTCGATCTTGCGCAAGTCGTTTCATATGTACATACCTGCAACACCCTACATCTTTTGTAATTTGCTGTAAATATTCTAACCTTTGCCACCTTGTATCATTCACTCCTTTAATATTACCCTCCATTACTGATATACTAATACTTGGATGTCTTAAGATATACCACACTAGCCTATCCCTTCTTCTGGTAAGATGTTTCCATAAACTTCTTTTTCCATCCACTCGTCTAAGAACCTCTAAATTACTTATTTTGTCTACCCACCTAATCTTTAACATTTTCCTATAACACCACATTTCCAAAGCTTTTATATCCTTCCTTTCTACAGCTCCTATCACCCACGTTTCCCTTCCGTACAATGCTACACTCTAAACATAGTGTTTTAAGAAATTTCTCCTAACTGTAAATCAATGTTTGTAGTCTGCTGTTTTATAAGCTGTTTTTCATTTCAAAGACCTTTCTAGCTTGAGCAATCCTACTTTTTACATCACTTGTGCTTCTAATCCTTTGTTATTTTACTCCCTAGATAACAAAATTTCCCGACTTCCTGTATGTTTTCGTTGCCTACTTTTAAATGTCCCATCTCTTCTAAACCACTGTTGCTGCTGTACAACACTTTCATTTTGTTCTTATTAATTGTCATTAACCCTTTCTCATGATCTCATCCATCCATTCATTCATAGATTCATGGATCTCATCCATTCTATGTAAGATATCCTCTAATTCTTCTAGTTCTTTCTTTGTCTGTTTGTCTTGGCTAATACTACGATATCGGCGAATCTCAGCAGTTTTATTGTTTCTTCTTGAATTTTTATTCCTGTGTTAAATTTTTCCTACACTTCATTTATAGCCTCTTTTATGCAGAAGTTAAAAAGTATTGGTGACAATGAACATCCTTGTTGCACACCTTTTTTTACAGCAGCTTCTTTTTCGTACCCCTCAGTTCTCATAACAGACGTTTGTTTCTTATACAGACCGTAGATAACTTTCCTTTCTTTGTATTGTGTAATTCCTAGCTTTTCAAGGTTTTAAACATTTTACTCCAGTCCCGATTCTGAGATTTTAAGTCCATAAATGCAATATTGTTAATAGAATATGCTGCTATTTTTACAATTATTTTAAAGAAACATCAAATTATTAAATCATAGCTTTAACAAAATGTTTTTAAAGCAGAACATCAAATTGTGTTAAAATTCATCTTCAACTTCAGACTTCTCATGCACATTAGCTTCTGGTAGTTTGTCAGGAACATTTGTCGTTGACGGCGAATTGAAATAGAATTCATGGTAGGCTTTAAGGATTATTAATTCGTTATAAAGTTTTACTAAATCTTTATGTTTTGCTGTAAAAATTTTCAAGAGATTTTTGTAGGGTTTTACAACTCGTGACAGTGAAGATCGTCCTTGTATGAGTTTCACTTCAAATTTATCAAACTGCTCCGAATCGTAATAAATTTTTCTGAATACCGTATTAGGAAAAAATTGAAATTCTTTAATATTCATGTTTTCTTCTTAATACTACAGTAACAATAAATATAAAATTAAATAAGTATGAAAATGTAACTACGAAACTAAAGTAGGCCTATAACTATAAAAATAAAGTTGAATAAAGTATAAAAATGATAACAATCACAAAATCCAATAACTTGACAATAATAGATCTCGATCGAACGAGAATGGTCAAATAAATGAATGAATACGTGGGTCACAACAACATATTTATGCGACAAATAATTATGAAAATTGATTTACCAGGAGATTAAATTACTTAGCTTTTATGGTTAATGAACTATGACGTAAACCTCCAAACATAATAAATACTATTTTTGTTGATCAGAATGGTGAATTTCTGGAATAGGCATACCAATAAACAAACATGACAAAGTGCCTTATGGCTCGTGAGAACAGCAATTAAAAGTTCACTAACGTTAAGGCAATTATGACATCATTAAAACATACTAATTTGTCATTACTGTATTTATTATTCTTTACTTTAGTGACTTATAAAATAAGCTATATGAAAAACTAGAGTTGTGAATAATAAAATATTTGCGAGATTCGCTTCTTCACCGTGTTGAATCTGAAATGAACGTAGAAAACAATAATGGTGAAGTAGCGTATCTGGCAGATTCGTTACTTCATCACTGTGAATGTGGGGACAGTGAACAAAACTCGCATTAGTGAAGTAACGAATTTTCAGATTCAACAGTTCACGGTGGTGAAATTATTAACTCGTGCACTTTCGCTAAAAAACACATGGTGTTTTCTCGATAACGGAATATAATACAGATATAATACTTCACCACAGTGTATATAGGCACAAGTAGTGTCCAATAATGGTAATAACTCAAATTCGCAAAAAACGCAGATTCGCTACTTCACTATTGTTGCGACGTTATGAAGCTCAATAAATATAAAACAATAGTATAACATTGCATATTCTAATAAAAAAACGAAACTAAATGAATATACAATTTCTCTGAAAACTGTTTTCTCTAACTTTTTGCCGAAGAGACTAAAAATTGTATTATTGCTATCCTAAAGTTGAAAGACAAAAGTATTTGTAGAGTTACATAATTTATTCTTATTATTAAGAGTTAACTGATTACAGAATGATTATTGTAGGTTACTAATAAGTGAAAATTTTTTTATTTTATTAATTCTTCTGATTTAAACAGTAATATAAAATAAAAGAAATAAAGAAACACCCAACCTACAAAAAACACAAAATCATTTGTATCCAGATAACCTGATTTGAGGCAATATGTTGAACTATACACCGCAATATAAAACGACGTAAGAAAGGACACGAACTTAAAATTTTGTTGAACGTTGGTCGTTTCCATATTGGCTTATAGAAGTGAAATCTGGACTGTGGGTTCAACAGCAGAAAGCAGACTGCAAGCAACAGAAATGAGATTTCTTCGGGCTGTCAAAGATTGTTCTACAGCAGACAGGCTTTAAAACGAAGATATTCTCTACAGCAGACAGGCTTTAAAACGAAGATATTCGAGAATAGCTGGGAGTCTAAGTACTGGATGCTAAACCACTGAGTATAGAAAGAGATTGAAATATTCATCGAATACCCCAACGAAAGAATAACGCTCAAAACACTGAGGTACAGACCTGAAGGTAATTGGGGTGGGGGTAAGTCTTGGAGGAGATGGTAAAAGTTAGCTTCCTAATTGGTGTGAACTATAAGAGGTATGTTTGCTTTTTCATGGCAGTAGGAGATGAAAATAGCTTGAAAGCATTTCTAAAAGGTTAGTAAGTTTTAAAATAAAAATAGTGATCTTCGGTAGAAGCTGTTCTTACTGACCCATTCTTATGTTTCCTTAAATAAGGTTATTTAGGTATTAATACGCATTTTGAGAAATGGCGTAATGCAATGAAGAGTCGTGATCAAGGTGAACAAGAAACTTCTTGGGGTGAGTCATTTGTGGCAGAAGAGGTGCGTCCCACTTCACAGAAGGAGGAACCTAAAGTAAATTACCGCGGTTACCTCATCACATCCCCCACAATTTCCCCGTCAACTCTTAGTGGAATAAGTGAATTAATAACTCCGTTAAGGAAGAAGGAGAGAGATCAATTTCTATATACAATATTAAACGATAATTTATTAATGTCTCTATAATGAAGTATTAACGTTCCTGTACGCATCAAACTTGGTAAACTTCACGCAATTTAAGTTAAAAGTACTGCTACGCCTGAAAAAATATAGACAATAACATGATAAAATGTTAACATGTGGTTCATATGAAGGTTATTTAACAGATTCAAAATTGACAGTCAACATATATTAATTTTATTTATAAAAGAATAACTGATAATTACTTCATTTTCTTTGCAGTTATGTCTCATCAAGTATTAATAAGTTATTTCTAGTAATTTTGTACCAAGTAAAGTAACTAATATGTTCATAAATGCTTTTTACAGCCCACACTCTCAGGATTCTTCCACTGTTGGTTTCTTCCCCTTCTTCATTCCATCCAGCGCTATTCTTTTATTTTTCATGGTAGCTCTTGAAATCAATAATCAGTAGTCTGAACTTAGTTTGGTCCATTATGCAAGCGTAAAACTTACAAAAACGCAGTAAAATTTCCAAAACAAATCCACAACTACATGATAAGAAATAAGCATTTGATTTCTGCACTCAGAGCTTCCAAAACCCTGTCCCAAAAACATTTTTGATACCAGCCCCCCAAATTGTATAAATTACTTTCTCAAAATTACAAAAGTATTCGGAACATTATAAATTTAAACGCAGAATTTTAGTAACAGCCCTTTGGCGTTGATAAGTAATAGACTAGTGGAAAGCAATGATTACACTTTTAAATACGGTAGCTCGCATCCTAATATTTTGATTCTCGACAACCTAGTGTTTGATAAAAAGGGCCTACTAACTTGACCTATCGTATGACAAGGGAAACTATAGTTCGATAGGTTAATTTTCCACCTCATGGATAATTTACAAGTATAGAAAAATGCGTGTGAAATGTAACGTAGAGTAAGGTTATTCATAATATGAAAATAATTTTTAGAAAATAAATTATTATTATTATTATTAATATGTTTTCCGGAACAGGATGTTCCGGTAGATCTTCTTTTGCTCGTAACCTACACTGTTCGTCTACTGTCTTCGAACCATTTATCTTGAAGAGAATCTTCCTCTGCTTCTTTTACATTAGTATAATCATTATAAGACAGTCACCCGCGACCCGTAAATTTTACCACAATGTTATAATGTCTGATCAAGCCTTTTCTTGAGAGTGCTTTTTTCTATGCGTCGTGAGTTCTTCAGAAAATGGCGGCCATATTTCCTTGTCGGTCGCTTTCTTGCTGGTAAATAATTACTGATGTAGCTTGAAACTGAACCGAAAAATTACGTGGAATATAAATACTTAAAATACGTAAACTTTACTGTAACGTTACCTAACCACATAGTCATATCTGTCAATTTACAAACTCTGAGTTATAACGATTATTATTTCAATAAAAAGTTCAAGAATACTTTTATAATAATAAAAAGCAACAAAATTTCTTACTGCTTCTAAAAATTTTTAACGAAAATATGTTTGTGTAATATGCTGTTCATTATGGTAAGATTTTCCTTAATAAAAATCAAATACATTTCCTTTTTTCGTAAATTTATACCGGAAAATACATCTGCATCTAAAATAAACCTGCCCTTCATAAAATAAAATATTGTTGGCTACAGTGACAGTTTACTTGCCGTGACGTAACTTTACTGTCCCGTAAGCCAAATTTGTCTCGTTATGCAAAGTGGGTATCACTTTATGGGACAATAAGGTTTTATTCATTTATGCATATTACAGTGTTTACTAAACACAGAATGAAATTTGATACAAAATATACTTACGAAACAAACAGTGAATATTTTACGTGACAGATAATGAACACTGTTTATTATTTGGAACGAATATGACAAAAATAGAATTTCTTTTTCCTCAAGCAGAGGTATCCAAATAAATCCTAAGACATTTTAGTAAACACGTTTATTAATACTAACTTTTATGAAGTCTGCATCACTACTGGTTGTATAGTAACCTAAATAAAAAAATAAAGAAAAACTTAATAGCTAAGTAGTTTTTAGTATGACTGTTTAAATTCATTTCAAATCTGCTTCATACTTATTAGTAACGGACGTTAATATCCTTAATGTTTTTTTTTATTACCGTTACGTTATAGATACCTATTTCAAATAAGCTGGTCAATATTACCCATGTGTAACTTTAGAAATACCAGCAAGTAACATTATTACTTTTTATAGAACAACAGCTGTAAACGCTTTAAAACTAATTCAGTTTCATAACTTTATCAATCTGTAAAAACATTAAGCTACGGAATCATATAACAGTTTTGAATTTAAAATGAATATATTATACATCAAATAATATATTATACACAAATATATTTTATTTATTGAGATAAATCATTTGAAATAGTTGAACAACCGTGATAAAAGTAAATAACCAGAAAATATTTTATTTCATAACCTTCATTACAGTAATAAAATGTGTCATTCATGAAAACTCTAAAATGTCCGGCAGTAATATTTCGTAATAACATTGTTTCTCGTTCTGAAGACGTGAGGTTCATAGGCATCTGTCTAAGCAGGCAGTTGACACGGATAATACTAAGTGTACGTGGACCAAACGAGAGCAACAAAAACTTCAGTTACGACAGATATATTGGCTTGTTGGGAGGCGGTTACAGTTGCCACTGGAAAATAAAGTTACTCTGTGAAGATACGACTAGTTTGGATCTACGAACAGGACTCTGAGACAAATCAAGTATGAATACATCAGTCATTGAAATAATAAATTAATTCCTATCTAAGTTTATTTGACAATAAAATGCACCTTTCTTAATGAAAAACACCTTGCCTACAGTGAAAGGTTTCAGCACACTAAAACAGCGTGTGACAGCGTGTGATTCTCTCTGTACAAATGACTGAATGGAGTTTTATTTCAATAAAAACCGTTTTCTTGAAATTCGATTTTGAAATTTGTAGTATGGATTGTATCTGTTCAAATACAACCTTGCTAATTGATTTGGTGAGAGATGTTCAAGGATGTTAAGAGAAGGTGTCCTAACAATTCATTTATTTAGTTTTTATCACATAAAATAATTGTTGTTTTTTGTAAGCGTATGTGTAAAAACTTCATGTTTGCTATCAAGTATAATCTCAAGACTTTTCATTTCCATGTTTTACATTGTGAATATAGTATATAGGCCTATATTTATTGTTGTTTTTACTGTTTGTAAATGAGCGTGCGTAGGCCTATGTTTGTTATTTAGAAAGACTTTTGATCTGGGCTCCTGCGGGCGGATATGGGCACTTTTTAAGCCTTTGTTCACAGTAAGGTTCTCCTTGTGTTTTAAAAATTGTAATTAGGTTTAAGTTCATATGACTTTTTCGAAGTGAAATAATGATTGATTGTATTTTTTGTTATAAATTTACGTGAACATTTTACAATAATGATATAAAAATAATTAATTTCCAGAAAAACAAAGTACTATTTATTAAATATGGAACAGTATACAATTTACTACGTAATAAAAAAAAGACTGTGTAATTTTCAGAACTTTTGCATATCTATATATTCATTTACTCCTCCAGAAAAAGAGATATTAAATGTAGAATTAGTGCTGATCATCCATGGAAATTTGAATACACTTAAAAGTTTAAAATATGTGAATACATTTACATTAATATATTTGCATGAGACTACATTATTGGAAATGAGATTAAACTAGAACGTTACATTTTATTAGTAACATTGTAATTGTACTAAATAGCAACTAGTAGTATTTTAAGTACTGTTATACTTCTGCACTTTATGACTGACGAGAGGTTGGAGTACACTGGTCAATATTATGTGGTTTTAACTGAAGCATTTAAAAACCGCGAAACAATGATTATATTAAGTCTAGTACAGATATAGTTTCTGTAATGATTTGATTAACACAATTATTGCTGAATAATACATCAATAAACGATAGGGAAATAATAAAACCCATTATTATAATATTAATGATGAAAATACCAATAAAATCTGTAATTTAGAATTGACTTTTCTTTAAGGGGCCAGATAACCAGTACTTAGACACATATTCAAATGTAACATACTTACGACTCGTTTCCTCGAAAACCGTGACTTAAATTCAACAAATTTTACAAGCCTGTCAATACATAACATTTATAAAAAAGGTTTAATATTTAATCTTATCAAAAAGTACGTTTTAAATGCACGTCAGTTTGTAATATATTTTAATAATTTTATTACAGTAATTCAGAATAAATATAAATTTATGCACCTAAAATTTTAGCTTGATACTTCCCACGGTTTCTGAGTTAATGTGTTACTTAAATGAAATATAAAATAGTGGAAAATTTGCGTCAAAGGTATAAACTTGCGCAAAAATAACATTAAACTTTTGACGTAAAACTGAATATTTGATTACATAAGCTTATATTTGGAATATAAAAATTTGTGTCAAAAATAACTAAAGGTTACAGTAAAAATTGACTTTCATGCGTTTTGTGATACGTTACCAATTAAGCAATATTAAATTTAAAGAGCTATAAAAGTTATCAACAGTCATACAGTAATAAGTTCTACAATGTAGAAGAAAGTTTATAATGGATGATTCATGATTAACCTGAACATTTTTCTGAACTTTTGTAGGCTATATTAATTTATTTGAAACATAAAATTTCAGATTTTACAACTTTTCGGTAACAAGCATAGACAGGCTAAGAACAAATATAGCCAAATAGCTCAGAGCCTGATACTTCAAGTTAGAGTGAAAAAAAATACAAATTGTCTACAAATTGTCTTACAAATTGTCGTATCCCGTATATTATTTACAACCGAATTCACATATTTTAATTACTACGATGTTGTTTGTACTGTGATATCTGTTTGGAAGCTTAGAAACCTATATACATAGTTGTACACTACCCTTAGATGTCTTCTTTAAAATTTTGTGCCGTTAAATCGAATGAATTCTTTTGCCGTCAAAGTTTTCATGTCTTGTTATACTTTAACAATGAATCAAACTTACATGTTTCAAAAACTACAATTATCTTTTAAAACTTATAAACTAATATCACTGACAAAAATATTTTTGGTTAGCGTATGATAATACATAATACTGAACACTTATATCACAAACGTAGAAAAGATACAAAAATAAAGACCATACATGGGTTTAGTATGATGAGATAAGGAAGTAACAAAAACTTGATTCTAATGTCACAACAACAGAATTTAAAAAGGATTGTAAAACATGTTCATTAAAAACACAAAAAATCAGAAATTAAAAATATTATCTCACAGGCAAATTATCATTAAATCCATCCGACATATTATGCCTACAAATATAAATATTTAGATTTAACTAGAATAAAAGGCCGACAAAGAAATATCACAAATAAGGGTTACATAGCACAATAATGTATTTTGTATACACCGATAAATCAAAGGCATCCAAGATTAAATATATTAATATCTTATGAGATAAATTAACAATGATACAATATATGATAAAGAATAAAACATAAATTGAAAAAGTAATATATAAAAATTAAATAATGAAATACGCCAGCTTCATAGTACGATTCTTACCGCATTTGTTACGAGTATTGAATTCAATAAAAGAAAATTTTTCACGTAGGTACTCTAATTTATAGTTTAATTCAGACAGATGAAGATTAAGTTGAAAACTTCTATTGCATTCCTATCCGTCTAAAATCTACCATCTGAATGCTTGATTCCTGCACGACAACCTTCTTTATACGATGCATTTCAGATGTAAAACGTTTGTCTGGTCAATCATTTCAAATAAATTCACGTTCTACAAAACAATATTATTAAGTACCATTGTATTTCAAAATTATATACAAACAACAAAGTTAACGTTATCAAAAATATATAAATTTTCATAAATGTAACAAATAAAATTGATTTAGTACGAACTTTGTAGAATTATACATTCACTTTTTATAGAATCGTTAGGAAATAATTAATTTTGAATTTATCAATAATTCGTTTGTTATTTCACAGAAAAACTAAACGGTTTTTAAAAAAAAACAATATTGTTCCGCAATAAAGCATGATAAAAATAAAACAAGATTACTTTGAAAAATAGAAGGTAGGAACTCGTAGATAAAATAGAAACATTTTGCAGTAAAATAACACGTAAGTTTTGAGTCAGGATATTATAGTTCGTTCTGTTGTAAATCTGCTGCTTAATTAATTGGATGTCTTAATTACCAAAAGACTGTACTACATTCATTTATAGTTTTATTTCCGTGAAATAAATGTATGTACTTGGTTTGATGTACTTCGTTCATTAAATTAAAGTTTATTTTGTAAAATTAAAGTAATTGTAGCAAGTACATCAGTCAGCATTAAATTACATGGATATATAAAATATCCCTCTGACAAATGTAGGTATTTAAATTTAAGTTAAAGACAAATCTAGACACTGATCATTCACGAATTTTATATTACAATTTACTGCAATAAACTATATGACAACTAATAGGATTCAACACCACTAACCACTACTTGTAAAGATGTTGGAACAATTTATTATAGATAGAGTCATCGCAGTCAGTAGGGAATACAGCTTAAAATTGAATAAAAATTAAATTAATAAGCAATTAAAACAGAAACGAACGTTTTTATACAGATTGACAAGAGCTACGGTGTGTCAAGAATATTACTTATCTTGATTACTGCTTATATAAAAAATGGGATTGATCCAAAGAAATCAGACTACTGAAAGTGGAAAGCACTCTTAACCCCAAAGAAATATATTGCCATTAGATCTTGCCACCAGACATAATTTCTTCCATATTAAGTCGTCCTGATAATATATTCTGGAGCTGAGGCATGTACGCTAACATAGGAGATAATTAGGCACTAGGATGCTATAAAAATGTGGCGCTATTGACAAAGTCTCCGAGTCAACTGAATGTAATATTTTACAAACGAGGCATATTGGAGAAAATTAAGAACCATAGATGGAAAATAAAAAGAAAAAGGAGAGAATGAGGTTTTGACCACTGTCAAGAGACAATAAATTTCTTACTTTGCACAAAAATGAGAGGGGGAGGAATTATAAGTTATTGAGACCAATTGTTCAGGGATAAATGAAGAGAGAAGGTGCACTAGTCGAAGATTAAGATCTTTTCTCAAGAACCTGAGACAATGACCTGATTTCACTTCGATGGAACATTTCCAATCTAGTGTGAATAAGAACATGGACCATGATGATCACCAACGGCCACTGAGAATATAGCCCCCGTTGAAGACTAAAATCTGTAATAATTATTAGATTATGTTACTCATTCACTGTAACCAGTAGGCAAAACGCAGAGGTACGTATTGATTAGTCGGGCCTAATTTTTGGTACAATTATTTTATTTTTTAACTTTTCAAATTGTTAGTAATAACGAGAATACTATTAACTGTGGTAAACACATAAAAAGAATCGAAGTAATGAATTTTTGAAGAAATTGCCGTAAGTGAACCCGAAATACACCGTAACATACAAAATATTAGATGATAACTTTTGTAAAATTACGTAACAATAAAAACTTTCCCTTAAACTACGAACATTCTAAGGAAAATTTAATTACTTTAAATTTTAGAACTTTAAAAGTTTAACAATAACCATTAATTCTGGTAATATTATAACTAATTGTATTTCTACTAGCCCTCGAATTTTAACTAAGTTAATAGAGCTTTCAGAGAGCTTATTGTATAAATCTATGGTATGAAATTCCCCAACCCCTAAAATTTTGCATTCTTCGTTCGAATAAAAGACGATAAACTCAGTTTTCTTTTCGTAGTGAAAATTTGTGGTAATATTTTAGCAAGTCTGAAGATGACTGTCACCGCTGGGAAAACGTGAAAGGGTCTGCACTGTATAATTCCACTGCCTATAAATCCTTCGCATATAATATCATTCTTTATTTCACAAACAGAACCCTGCTTATTCAGAAAATTGCATAGTTAACCCATTCGTTTGCTTTTCTAAATAAAACTTTGAAAATTATTGTACTGTATCAACTACAGATCATACTACTTGTAACACATACTATGAATGAGGTTACACAACAACATTTTCAAGTTTGGAGTAAAACAAGCAGATATTCCAGTGTAATGCATAAAATAGCAGTCAAATTGTTTAACAACTTAAGATAAATCTGCTAAATATTTGTAGTTTTCTACTTTCGATTATATCTAGATTCCTAATTAAAATATGTACGACCTAATTTTCTTAACAACGGTTTTAAATAGTATAGCAGCAAACCAGGGTTTATAAAATACCCGGGTTAATAATATTAACTCACGGTTGTAATTGTAATTCAAAATAATTGATGTCCCTTTGGTTATTTTGTAAATCTCTTCACTCACTGAAGTTACAAAAAGAAAATAATTAATTTTGTTGTTTCCGATAAACCAGATATAATTGAATATAGAGACCTTAACACTTAGTACTGAAAACGTTGGGTCATCTGGGTTAACATTAACTACCTGTGTCTCCCAGTTGGATACCGTACATTTAAAAGAAATCTTATCTAAGTATATTACAAGAAAATAAACTTTTATGAAAAGGATTATTAATTTATTTATTCAGCTGTTGAGCCTAATTAGGGAATAGGCTATTACAGAAAATTATTATTTTTATGCCTACTATATTATACTATGTTTAAATTACTATTTAACTTTATTCTATTTAATGGTTACTGATCAAATACAAATAAAAATAATTTCTATCATAGGAAGATAACTATAATGGTTACGTATTATTTTACAGAATTACTATATAAAATAGTTTTTTGTTCTTTATTTTATAAGAGTGTGTTTTAAAACTATTCTAATATCTACATCATTATTATTTAGCCTGTTTTTACATATTTCGTACTATTACACATAATAAAAATTAATATTAGTGTGTGCGTCATATAATTAAGTGCTTGAAGATCGATGGAGTTATCCACAGTATTACCGGATCATACGATACCGGCTCATCTATATAAATAAAATTGTGATTTTGTCTGTACAATTTTTCAAAATGCCCCAATTTTGTTTCTACGCCAAATCTACTAAGTAATCACCAAAAATAAGATCAGCTGAATGTTTGTCTATTTATCTGTTTGTCTGTTTGTATATTACGGCATAACGCAAGAACCGTTGAACCAAATTCAATGAATTTTGGTAGTTAGGTTCTGAACATTTATTGAAATGAAAATAAGCTATACATTTTTTTGATATCATAAAGGGATGGGGGAGTTCAGAGGGAGGGGTAAACAAAAAAACTGCGAATATCTCTGTTAAAAGTCAATCTATCAAAAAATGTTATATAATCAAAATTACGAAACGTTTAAAGACAAATAAGTTTGACTATGTAAAGTTTTTCATTTTTATGCATAATAACGGAGATATTACCAATTATATAAAAATAAACATAGCAATATTTTAGAAAACAAAATAAACAGAACAATAAATATAGGTCTACGCGCCACTGGTATTCATTCCAAAGCTCTGTACCCTGCCCCTTCCACCACTACCTAACCTTACAAGACACACCCGTTTTCGGTCACATTGTCAAAAACAAAAAACAGTCACCTTAGCAGTTAACCATCGCGGAGTGTTCCAATTGTGATTTTCCTTTCATTTCAATTTTTATAGCTCTGAAGCGAATAATTAAATTACCTACAGTTACATTACATACAGATTTGTGTGAGGTAAAACATTAACTTTCATTCCTCTATATAAATAGTAAATTTATTTATTTATGCAAAATAATTAACTACACTTCTGAAAATAATAAAGCGCTGCGTATCTTGATTTTAAAACACCTAGATCTCGCTTTTATTTTACGCCCAACTGGTTTGTTTTGTCATTAATAACAATGCTGATGTTGAAAGGAGGTACGAATAGATAGTAATGAATGATTAAAGAATACCAGACCTGACAGGGATCAAACTCGGTACCCTAACAGACTGTACACAGCACCAAGAAAACCGTTCGAAGAACGAGAATTTTAGCTAGCATTATTTACACATGTTACTTGTACGATTACCTAACTCATAAAATACAAAACAGAGCAAAACAAAACAGAATAAAGAACATTGAAACGACACGATACGTTGTTTCTGTATGTACCATGATTCGGTTTTGATTTTAAGTTAATTGTATAGTTTACTTATTATTTATTTATTGTGTGATGTAACCTTACATTGCTTTAACTTATCTGTATGTGTGACAACGCAATACGACGAGGGGCAAGGTGACGCTAATATATTTAATGCTGGACATTGAAACTCATAATTACCTGTCGCCCAGACTACTATTATAATTTATTAATTAGAATATATAAATCGATTATATAAACTGTTTAAATAATCTAATAGATTTTTCCTGTGTAATAAAGCAATTCAGTGTCAGAGTAAAAGGGACTAATAAATACTAGTTACTGATTGTGTCATAATTAACTTGGGATATACAGTGAAATTGTAAATGAAAGTACTTCAGTTTTCAAATGGTAGACTTCGTTTAAAACATGACGATATACCATAAATACATCTGTATATTTGCTGATTAAGAATGACAAAACCACGAAATGAAGCAGATGTATACGTACGTGTATTCAATTTGAATTGTGTATAAACGGACTGTACTAGATACAATACTTTTGCATAGTTCTAATATTGGAAAGGTTGACTGTACATTCATAAAAATGTGGGGTGATATTTATCGAGATTCAACTGTAGCAGATTTTTACAGTATTATTGACAACAATTTTTTTTACATTCTATTTCAGACAATCAAAGTTTTTATACATATTTGCTGCTAGAATTTTAAATTGCTGATTTATCTCGCTGCACTGTAAATATTTCCCTCTTACAGAGCCAAGTTTAGACCACGATAGTGACTTTAGACTTTCTGGAACCTCTTTCTGCAGCCCACATTCTCAGTATCTTTCACTGTACCCTTTTCTCTCTTTTGTCCAGCTAGTGTTCTTGTTTTGCTCTTTATATAACCTCTGAAAGCCCGTAATTAGGTGTCTGAATTTGGTTTGGTCCGCTAAGTTTACTTGGTTTATTACAGTTTTCTCAATATCGTTTCTGACTTCTTTAAACCATTACTGACAACGTAGGTCAAATGTTTAGTTCTTAAAAATTTGTTTTGTGAACCAGTGTTCATCCATTCTATACAGGTGCTCGTAAAATTTTAGTCTCCTTTTTCCAGTCGTTTCTGAAGTAATTATCCGTTAACAATTTATTATTTACCAGTTTGTACCTACGTTTTAAAATTTTTGTGCATACCAAAAGTGAATTGAATTTGATTAAATAAAGCATTACAATATTTAAAGAAACTAAACGGCAGCCTTCTTGGTATAGTCAGTTGTTCGTTCAGCTGCAAAACCGAAGGTCAAGATTTAACTCCCAATACGATTAGAAAAAGTTTCACGTTGTACCAAATATGTACGATGTATTTCAACCCACTCTTATTACTTATACCGAGGCATTTAGTGCGATTTTATATAAAAAAATATAATATCAGAATATGAAAACATCGCACAAGACTAAATGATTTTGTATACATTTTGAAACTTCAGAAAAATATTTTACCATTGAAGCAAAATTATAACAAAAAGCGTTTTCTTTCTTATGTTATCATACAAAACGATACTAGTATAAATATATAATTTCCTTTACTCAATGTTGCATTGTTAATCCAATTACTTTGTATAAGTATTTAGCGTTTTACTCCAGTGTTACTCTTTGGTGATGCTGGAAATATAACATTTCAAAAATTCAACATTTCCAATCAAAGTTCTTAAAACAATAATTACAAGTGCCTTTTACTGCATTTATAATTTAACCCATCACAATGACCTAGCATGCTTTTTGAAAATTAAAATATTAAATCAATGCGTTCAACATTTTATAGCTAACTACACCCTTTTTGAATTCTGTAAAACATTTAAACTGAAGAAGCATCAACAATCTCTTTATCTGCAGAAAAATTTATAAAAATGTTTAATACCAAATATAAAATAAAATGAGATAAAACTTTTTAATTTAAAAACCTCCAAAATTTGTACTCGAGAACTGTGATTGGATGGAGGAAGAAATGATTTTTTGTAACGTATGAAAATATGCCGCGCCAGAGTAGGATTCGAACCCAGGACCGCATGATGAGAGGCGAGCACGATACCAACTGCGCCAATGCGGCCGACAAAAGACTTAATTGTTTATGCGAAATTACATAGATAAAATATAAAAATAGTCAGAATTCTTTTTTTCTTCTTTTTTTTATCACTAATTTGTGTACGTTGCAATCTGTTCATATAAGAACAATAAGTAACTCCATGACCCAATGAGATGAGGATGATGTGTATGACTTGTAAATGAGGTGTAGTCTGGTACAGATCCAGGCCGACCATTCCTGAGAGAGTATGGTTAATTGAACCTCAACCATCAAAGTACACCGGTAACCACTGTCTAGTATTCAAATCTGTATAAAAGTAACTACCTTTACTAGGATTTGAACCAGGAACCAGGAACCAGAATTCTAAACATAATATTTAATACAGGAAATGTTTATGCAGGATTTTGTTATTAATTAAACTCATACAATAGAAATGACGATAAGAAATATGCATACGTTTTTTAAAATGATAGCATTAAGGCCAATTTCTTTCGGTACAAATTATGTACTAAAGAGCTGTTAATAGCTCATTTGCATTTTATAATAAACGAGAATTAGCTAGGCACATTGTGGTTTGGTCTACCATACAGTGTATCTTTACAAACAAAGTTTAAAAATAAGTTACTAGTATAAAGTAACTTTGCAAAGTCGTTACATTATAGTTATTTGCATATTTTAAAGTGCTTTGTCATAACGGTTTTATTTTACTTGATTGACGTTGAAGTAAAGCTGTTAAAAAGTTGCATTTCTGTTTTTGTATAAAGTATTTATAGCTTGAAAAGTGACAGGAGGATGGAAATAAAGCATAACTTTTCTGCCAAGAGACATTTTTATCGTAGGTAAACTAAGTTGTTATTTACTTTGTTTGTTTCAGATCGGGAATATGCGTCACACATTTGAAATTGTCACACCTATATCGAAATATTTGAATATCAATTCGACACCAGAACAGATGTGAAATGTAATTCTAAAATTATAACGCTTTGTACTTACAAGCATATAAAGATAGAATTAAAAAATGAAATATGTGTTTTTTGAGTGCAATTAAATTCTACTTTTTAAAAATTTCGCCAAAAAAGTGTCAGTAAAATGTAAACTATAAAATTGGAATAGAAAACTGATTTTTTTTTAATTTACATTATTTATTTAAAAATACATACTCGTATGTATTTTTTAGTTCAATTGTAGTGGGTTTAAACAAATCGATAAAGTATTACGGTGAACGTTGAATTAATAGGATTATGGCAAATACTTGGTATTAATTATTAATGAAATCGACTATTCAATTATGTATATAAATGACTCAACTTTTCTACGTAAATGTTATGGTTGGCCTATATTATTAATTCAGATTTTTGTTCTTCAGAGATAAAAAAATATAATACCGATTTTAATCCAAAGAGTCAATGTTAGCAATAAATGTTATATTTTACATTGTTTTAATTCGATAAAAAAGCACTATTTAGTATATTACTCTGAATTTTGTAAATATATTTTACTACGTGTATTTTTGTAAACTGATACGTGTAAGTGCCAATTACATTAAAGGAATTAATTTATTGATAATACTGTTGTTAAATTGTTTATATTTAAGTCAAAGAATTGAGTTGTAAAATAAATGTCCATTATCGAAGTAATTTAAACCAGTAGTAAGCAATGTTACGCTTTAAGATAACGTCATCACGATATTTGTAAAAAAAATTATTTAGAAGTTAGGATTCTTTTGAGGTAGCCTATCTTGTTTTTCCCCTTTAACAAAACAATTAGAGGGAAAATGAAGAGGTGGGATTAGTTATTAGGGAAGTCGTATGGAGTCAACAATATCGTCCAACGAAACCATCGTCAACCTAACTTCAACAACATCGAACTTCACCGAATTCCCGCCGTCAACGCAACCAATACCGACTCCAACAGAATTCTGGTTTCCTGGACCAGAGTCGCCTTACAGTCCAGTCGAGGCAGTCATCATAGGTTTCGTTTTAGTGTGCGTAATTGTTGTTACAATAATCGGTAATATTTTGGTTTGCGTGGCAGTGTGCTTGGTAAGGAAATTGCGGCGACCTTGTAATTATCTTCTGGTGTCACTCGCCGTATCCGATTTGTGTGTCGCAATACTTGTCATGCCGATGGCATTATTATATGAAGTTCTAGGACGTTGGAACTTTGGTCCGATCGTTTGTGATGTGTGGGTGTCATTTGACGTTCTATCTTGTACAGCATCAATTTTGAATTTATGTATGATCAGTGTAGATCGGTATTACGCGATTACTAAACCGCTAGAATACGGTGTAAAACGAACTCCTCGCCGAATGATAGCTTGTGTTTCGTTGGTGTGGTTAGGCGCCGCTTGTATTAGTCTACCGCCGTTATTAATTCTTGGCAATAAGCACGGCGACAGCGAAAACAATCAACATTGTCTTGTGTGTCAAGACTTCGGATACCAAATATACGCGACATTAGGTTCATTTTATATCCCTCTTGCAGTTATGATGTTTGTGTATTACAAAATATTCAGGGCTGCCAGAAGAATTGTGCTGGAAGAACGCCGTGCCCAATCTCATCTGGAAACCACGCATTGCTATCTTGAAATTAACGTAAAAAATGGTAACGGTCCACCAGAAGCCAAATTAGCTGCCAATCTTTCTACCGGAAGTTCTCCTGCCGTCTCAACACCGGCTACTACTGGAAAGGCTACACATCATCGTACCAGCACTACCAGCACCAACACAACTGTAAGTTACCGACACTGTTCATTTTATTACATTAATGTACGAATACTATTTAAATTATGTTTTTAATTTATAAATCTTCTCTAACCCAATCCCGAAGTGTTACGATGAATTTAGAGTATTTGTTATACATTTGGAATAAGTTTTACTTTAAACCCTATTTGACCATTTATATTAATTTCCATCTACCTAAAAGACAATGAAGTTAAAGGAACCCGTAACCGGTACCACATTTACACACTTGTTAAAATGGAACGAACTCATTAAACATTTTCTGAAAAACCGTTGCAGGTTGCCAAGTGAATCTTTGGAAGCCTGTCAATACATAAAATTTATAATTTTGATACTAACATTACTTGTAGTCTAAATCATTATTTATTTATTTAAGAAAATATTACCTAATATATGAGAGTAACAGGTAAAACCCAAAACTGCTCTCTCAAAACATATACAACTATCTTAAAAAATGTATAATTATAATTTTTAACAAGCTTATAATATACATACAATAATAATGCTTCAACTTCATAACCTATAATATAATACTCGTGTATGATTGCGATGATTATAAGATGAATATAATATCTGAGTATGATGAATATAATATTTTAATATGATAGCATAATAATATAATTATGTAATAAAATAATGGTATAAAATTGAATATAATACACATAAACAAACATAAGAATTTAAATGTAGCATTTACTGTATACACTTATAAATAAATTACAGTATATTTTAAAAAGAAAAGAAAAAAAAATATGTAACTTTTGAAACTTAAAAAATTTAAAAACTTTGAAAAAGCCTCATTTTAGTCATTACATTCTAAACAAAAAAAAAAATTTGAACATATATTTTAATAATTTACTGCAGTAATTTAGAGCAAATTAAATATTATACTCCCAAAATTTTAGTTTGATAACTCCAATGGTTTTTAAAAAACCATTATAAGGTCATTATAAGGATGGTTTCGAAGGTCATTTATATGAAAAAAGAAGTGTGCAGGAATCTTCAACAAAAACTTGAAACTTTCTTTTTTTTTTTTAACTTTAATAACTTTATTTGCAACTATATACGAAGATACAACGAGCAAATTAGATGACAGTAAACAAAGGATGACAAGGAAAAAAAAATAAAATAAAAATAAATAAATGAAAAAGAACAGTGATACCCATTGGTATATGTTCTATGAAATAAAGTTCATGATACATGAATGATAAATAACAACATAAGAAAAAAAGAAGAAAGAAAAATAAAATAAATCACTTTATAGAAGATCTCTGGCCCATTGACGTTTCAACCTGCGCTGCGGATTTCCTGGTAGTGATGCATCCGATAGTTTGGTGATTAATTCGTTGGGGTGATCATGCAATTTTCTGTGAAAAACACTGTAGCTGGACTTAACTACTTCACTTATGAACGGAATATTAAGGTCGTCATGTAGAATTTTGTTGTTGACATAAAAAGGTGCGCAGGTGATTAAACGTAGGCATTTTGACTGAAAGGCTTGTAATTTTTGTAGATTGCTCGGTTTAGCTGTGCCATAAATTTGTAGTCCATAGGTCCATATTGGTTGGAGATAAACTTTGTATAGTAATAGTTTAGATTTTAGAGTCAGTGAAGAGCGGCGTCCAAGTAGTCGAAATAGTTCTTTCAATTTGGAGTTCAAAGTCAGTCTTTTGGTTTTTATATGAGTCGCCCAGGTGAGTCTCTTGTCAAAGTGAAGTCCAAGGTATTTAACTTTTTGTCGTTGTGGTATCGGTTTATTGTCGAGGAATAGTTGAGGACATTCGCCTTTCCGGAGAGAAAAGGTGACATGCACTGATTTTGAAGCGTTGAATTGGATCCTCCAGATTTTTAACCAATAATTTAAAAAGTTAATGTGACTTTGTAAATTATTACTTGCTGCTTCTGGCTTTACATCAGAAGAAAGGATGACTGTATCGCCAGCATAAGTCGCTAAGGTGGTGTTAGCAGATGCAGGTAGATCTGATGTATAGATGCTGTAAAGGAGTGGCGACAAGATTGATCCTTGTGGAACACCAGCGACGATTTGTTTGTAGTCAGACAGAGCCGTGTTATGTTTTACTTGAAAAAATCTGTCCGTTAAAAAGGAGCTGATGATTAAGAAATAGGCATCTGGCAAGAATTTTCTTAATTTATATCGCAGACCTTGATGCCAAACTTTATCAAACGCTACGCAAACATCAAAGAAGGCGGCACTTACATATTTTTTTTGTTCAAAGCCAGAAGCAATTTGATCAACAATTCTGTGTAGTTGATGAATTGTGCTGTGCCGTCGACGGAACCCAAATTGATGATTAGGGATTATACCTTGGTCTTCTACAAATATAAGCAGTCTTGGGAGTAAAAGTTTTTCGAATAATTTTGAAACTGTTGAAAGTAAACTGATGGGCCTGTAAGAAGATGGTTCGTGGATTGGTTTATTTTCTTTATGAAACATGATAACTTGTGAAAATTTCCACTGTATAGGAAAGTGGGTGGTCCGCAAAATAGCATTAAAAATTTGCGTAATTAGAGTTACTCCTGCTTGTGGCAGTTCACGCAGTACTTCAGCCGTTATCAAATCATATCCAGGAGATTTTTTTAGTGGCAATTGAGTAATTGCAGTCTTTATTTCTTGGTCAGTAAAATTGAGTGGAGGTAGACACAACTGTAAAGGTGAAGATACTTTATCTTCTATTAATTTTGTAAAAGCGGGTACAGTATCACCATGAGGTTGGAACGTCTTTTCCAAGTGTTCAGCAAATAGGATGGCTTTTTCATTGTCAGATTTTGCCCATGTGTTGTCCAGTTTCCGAAGAGGAGGGCAGTGAGGAGTATAGCGTAGGAGTTTAGCGGTTTCTTTCCATAGACTTCCATCTTTCGTATTCAGGTTCCTAACACGATTTTCTAGATTTTCATTTTTCACTGTACGTATGATAGATTTCAAGGTATTCGTAAGTTGATTGAGTCGGGTTTTGTCAGTAGGTAGTCTTGAGTTTTGCCATTGTCTTCTAGCTTGCCTCTTCTCAGCAATCAATTTTCGTATGTAATGTGGATAGCAATGTTTTCTCTCCACCGTATGTTGAAGGGGAGTCGAGGAGTTCCATGCTGCAACTTGTATCATCGTCGTTAAGTGCTCAACCGCTGATTCTACGTCAACTGAATTTTTTAACGGGAGATGTAAGTTGAGTGAAGGTTGAAGTGAGTCTCGAAACATATCCCAGTTCATAACTCCAGCTGTTAAAGAAGGTTTAATGGGAATTTCCGTAGGTTGGTCAGAAAGAACAAGTAAAACCGGTGAGTGATCGGACGACAAATCATCTAAGGGCGAAATTGAAGAGTGGAGATGAGAAACGCCTTTTGAAATAAAGAAGTCGAGAAGGTCAGGTAATTTACTAAATGCTGAAGGCCAGTATGTAGGTGTTCCAGTGGAATGAATATCAAGGTGGTTCTCTAGGATAGCCTTTAGTAGTGCTCGGCCTCGTGGCCTCGAAACTTGAAACTTAAAAAAATATTAGATAATCTTAAAATTTGAAAAAACACAAAGCAAACACTGTTGCAAAATTCACGAGAACGTTTTAAAATTTAAAAACCCGATTAAAATAACAAAATAACTATTATACAATAATTATTATGAATGTTCTTTATCTTCATGATAAATTACTTAACTAAACAATTAATATTAAAAAATTAAGAACAATAGTACAACATTAAAAAAAAATAGTATTTTACGCAGAAGCAAGTACTATAGAATGTTTTTTTTCTATTTAGAAAATTCACAATCTGTTGGAAACAATTAGTGAATGTGACAACACAAAATTTGGAAAAAATTAACATGGTATGTTAACGTGAGTGGCGACACAGTCCAGTGACAGAACTCCGACGTGAATAAATAACTGTAGCATTAAGTGCAGCATTTAGAACACTGCAATGGATAGTCAATTACAGTACTACGTTAATTGATGAGGTCCCGGCTCCGTCGACGTTTTAGACGTCTTATTGGATTGTTTGGGAGAGTCTGCTAGCCAGATTTGAGATCAATGGGTTATGGTGGTTCACGAGTTTCTTCCTAATTTTTGTATAGAGTTTTAAGAAAATGTCATTTATGTAGGGTACGTTTAGGTCTGAGTGTAGCGTTTTATTGGTTGCATAATAGTTAACTATCCTCCGTAAAAGCTTTGATTAAAAACGCTGAATTTGTGCTAACACCGATGGTTTTGCACAGCAGTAAAACTGACTGGCCTAGCTCCATATTGGTCGAAGGTAGGAGTTGTAAATGGTTAATTTGGATGTAGTTGGTAACTTGGATTTGCGTGAAAGAAATCTGTACAACTGTTTGAACCTGTCCTGGAGTGCCTTTCTCGTTTTATCCAAGTGTACATTCTACGTGAGCCTCTTATCTAGATATAAACCTAGATAACGGATAGATTCAGAAGTGTGAAGTTGAGTGTCATAAAGATACAAAGGAGGACAGACTCGTTTACGCAGGGTAAATAGAACGTGACACGTTTTTGTTGTGTTAACTTTGAGCCGCCATTTGGGAAGCCATGATTCTAGGCAAGAAATATGCTGTTGAAGGACATACGATACTTGAGCGGGGTTATCTACAGAATACAATATTTCAGTATCATCCGCGTACGAAGCAAGGAGTTAATGTAAATGGGACGGTACATCGGAAGTGTAAATAGAATATAAAAGTGGTGCCAAGATAGATCCCTGAGGTACACCAGCTAAAATAGAATATTTTTGCTAAAAAATTGTTTTTTTGTCAAATTTCCAGATACATGCTTAAAATTTTTACATAAATAAATAAATAGGTCTAATATTTTGTTCCGTAGAAATTTTACTGAAGTTATTAAGTTATAACAGCGCTTATATTATGAGCAACATGCCCCGTTGACGTAGCTTAGTTCATAAACAGAAGTCCAACATTACAAATAATGTTTGATAAATGATATAATGTACTCATTTATTATCCTAAATTAGCTTTGACTGAAATGATGGCTTAAAGCTTAACTAAATATTTGAAACGGTTCATTTACGTACTTACCAACCTGTACAATTAGTACGCACCTGTGTACAAGAGGATTATATTGGTGGCAACGAACGATCATTAGACAAAATATTCATTAGGTAGTAGATGTTCAGGTTAATTACAACGTAATTTTTTACAAACGATTTTTAATGTTACAGTATTTCAGTGATTAGCATAAATATATAAATATTTTAATTAAACATCTATGCTTCGTTTTGATTCATTAATGATGTAACAAAAATTGGATTAAGTTACTTAATATTGTACCAAGGTCTTCGTGAAGTTTGAAATAATGATTTGAAATGGACGCATTTTAAATATTCAATAAATTCTGCTTGTACTTTTTTTTGTGGTTGCACCAGGTGTATTACATTCTCAATGATTCCAACAAATTTTTACGTAACGGCCGCTCACCCATAAAGCGCTATTACTGTTGAATGTTATCTGAAATATTTTTATTTTTTGTTTACCTGCTTGATTAGGTCACATGTTTGGGGGTAGTTCTGAATGGAAACACTTTTCATAAATGTAATTGAACTCTGTGGAAATACTGTAATCTCACAATATGAATATTAATTTTTTAATTTACAATATTGTTAAATTTATTCATCTCGTAATAATAAAGTATCCTTACTTTTTATTCACATTTGTAGCTTACTACTACAATTGAAAACTTCACTGTTATTCATTACCGGTATTTATTAAATGATAGTTAAACTGCTTATTTCACAAAAACACTCGTGATGTATTTCTATCGGGACGGTTCAAGTAAATTTGTTATTTTTAAATTTATCCGTCGGAAAATACTTCGTATTTTAAAATGAAAGATTGTTCAAACAAAAATGTAGTTAATCTTGTTCCTAAAATTAATTGAAGCTATTATATACGGGCCAGAACTGTCTCAATTCTGGAGTTGGACAATAACGGAAGTTATTGTTCATGCTATACATTTTAAGAACATGGAAAATTTTATTACAAAATATTTCTGTTTATAGAGTAAGATCGCTCTATTTCGGACTTCTGTACCACAAAATTTGCGATAATTTTGACTGTTTTAGAACAAAATATGTATACCCAATATAAATGTAATATAACATAAATGAAAAATACTATTTAATTATTTAAATTAAAATTTTATTTAACTTATCCGTTATTGCATTTTTTCATAAACTGTATTTTTTTAATTTTCTGTGAAAAACAATCTAACATTCACTTATAACAATAATTGTTAATTAAATTCGAGCCAAATGACCAATAAATTGGTACAATTTATTTTTTTTAATTTTATTTTAGGACCAATTTAGTGGTCCTTTGGCTTTGCAAAGGTTCTACAATTCGAAATTTTTCTTAATTCGGACTAGGACTCCCTCTATACCGTATAGTCCGAATTAGAGGACTCTTACAGTATGTTCGTATTATGAACCAATAATCAGGAACCTTATATTCAGGTTGGCCCTTGGTGTAGCGGTCAACGCAAATGGCTTTTATTCCAGGGTCCCGAGTTCAATTCTCGTTCAGCCTGACATTGTTTTAGCTAAATGAATCCTCAACTATTGATACTACGCTTAACCTAAGTCTGATGTAAATATCATCCCTCAAAACAATTAATTAAAATTAAATGTAAGGACACTACTGTACAAAACTTTGATATGAAGATTATTTTCGTAATGAACGTTAGTACTGAGTATACACATATAGTAGTTTCATTTTAAAATCACTCAGTTGCCAGACTCCATTTCTACTGTTTAAAAAACGTTCGAGTAAAATAGTCGAGTAAAAACAGTTAGCGTTAAATGACTTGTATGCTATGTTCAACTCAAATTTCATCCATCACCCATCACCGTTTTCATTATAGCTCTGCATTATTTTTGTTCAACTTTAAAGGAAAATTTAAATAGTTTTAAAATATGTAAAACGCACGCCTGACACTTATGTAAATAGCGTACTATATTAATTTAATCAACTAGAATCGCCTTAAAATTGAAGTATAGTTCATATCAAAATACTAAGAATGGGTTGATACGTATGACGTGTGAATGAGGTAATCTTGTACAAACTCAGGTCGCCCATTCCTGAGAGTGTATATTTAATTGAGCAAAACCATAAAAGTAAACTGGTAACCATTGTCTAGTATTCAGATCCGTATAAAAGTAATTTACCTTTGCTGGAATTTAAACCACGAAACCTTCGTCTCCGAAAGCAGTTCTAAACAGCTGACTCACGGCGGCGACGTTACCACTAGACCAACCCGGTTGGTTAATATTTTAATAAATTTACATTAATGTCTCTGTAGTGCCTATTTTATTCTCTAATGAGCCAGTTTCTATAGTGTTTTGGTGAAAATTCCCTTGAGTATTTTTGTGCAAATTTTACTCCTTCTCTTTAATAATGAGAGATAGGTCCAGTGCAGTTCATACTTTAATAACTGCCTCAAAATAATGAGAATGATATTTTTTTACATGAAGCCTTCCTATAAGTTATGACAAGAAACACAAATTTTATCGAGCATTAACTCTTAGTGATCTACATACTCAGTTTTAATCCTGCAAGGATATTGCACATAAATCGAATTACCTTATTTAATCCCCTTTAATTTGTCTTGAAATTTTTTTACTTGATTATTTCTGAGAAATAATAACTGAACTATCTATAAAGTATTTTCAAAAGTTGTATATCATAGTTACCTTAATTATTCTTTAACAATCGGACTTTATAACGGTAACGAATTTTATATCAATATCTAACTCGTATTCCATTTCGTTATCATCATTATTTAATACAAAAAGTAAATGAATGCGAAAAGTAATTCCTTTGCGCTTAGATTTTCAAAATTTTTCATTATAACAAAATTGTTTTTGATACTTTGTAATTTACATATTATATGACAATAATACTTCTAACTTTGTAAACAGAAACTATTAAAATAACATAGAAATATAAGCTGATAAAAACCAAAGTAGATAAAAAGTATCATCAGTGACTTTTTCTCAAGCGCAAGATTTTCAGGTGTACTGTTATGTAGTAACTTGACAGGGTCTGAAAGCACGTTTTTAATTTACGCCCTTAATGGAAGGGAGATATGCAGTTTATCATGCAGCACCCTATTCTGACCAACTTCCCTCGTGCCTTCAATCTTCATTACCCTCTTAACCGGAAACAGTTATGGCGGAAAGTGAAAAGCTGGATTAAATTATTTATTCAACCAAAATGAAGTTGCCTATGATACTTTTCGTCAGTAATATTTATTCATAAAATGGAAATTACGCAAGTATTACCATAATAATTATATTATCGCAGTTTATGTAACTATTCAAAAAGTGTTTTCTGTATTACTATATCAATGTATTTGACAACTATATTTAATACCTGAAATTACAAACTCGACTAGTAGCCATATCGGAGTATTATTATTTTTTTTAATACAAAGAAAGTTCAGTCGCGAAATTTTGCATTGTTATTTTGTTTCGAATGTGTATAACATCGCCTTCTAAATGTGTTTAAAAGATAATGAACTGAGTCAAATAGAACTCTAAAATAATTTTAGAGTTCTATTCTGAACAATTATTGTTCAATAAATCACTAAAATGTTCCTCTGTACTATGTATTATAATATTTCATTAGTACATGGGTCTTCTGGAATGTTGAGCACAAACATTTTAGGTTTTTACAAAGCAAATTTCGAAACGCTTGAATCACCCCGTATGTTTTAGTATCGTTTAGTGCAAATCAAACTTGCACAATTTTAAGTAGAAGGAATTACATAAAAATTTTGAATTACATAATGTTCTCTCAAAGAGAGGATTTAACAAACAAGCGTTATTTTACTAACTATTTAGCCTTTCAACGGTGGGCTATCGTTTCCCACCCATCGCATTCACGATATCTTTGCCGTACAGCTTTGTTTTCTTCTCGAGAATGAAATAATCTAAAAGAGAAAATCGTTTTGCTGATCTGAAGGCTGTAAAACCTGCTTCGCAGAGGGCACTAGGCGATATCAAAATTTAAGAGTTCCAGAGGTGCTTTACACAGCAGGAAAAAGACTGAACAAGTGCATTGCATGCAATAGAGAATACTTTGAAGAAGATTGAAAGAATTTTGTAAAATCTCAACAAATTAAATTTTTGAAACAAAACGCCGGTTTTTTTGAGTCCACCTTTGTAATTATGTATCAGACTTCTGCGGCACTACGTAAAGGCTTTACAAGTATTTCCTTGTTCTCTTTATTCCCGGACACTCCAGCCTCAACTTTGTTATTTCCTTTCATTTGAGCTATGATGTTCGCGATATCTCACCGTACACAAACACCTCTTGGTCCAAGTTGACAAAGCCCTCATACTAAATTTATGGCTCAAAAGTTATCTTTTTTTTAATTTTTGACAGCAGGCTTTCTCCTATTTATACTCCTTAAGTTTCTTTATTTACAAATCCCGCCATACAAAACTATTTCACTATGATTTTCTCAGTAATCTTGTCTAGTGTTTGCTTACACGCTCGTGAAACATGAACAATGTAAAAACTAAATAATACCAAAATCTCCAGATGTTATGTTTTCAGCTGAAAAGCGTAAAGATTTATTTTACCGTTATGTTACCAGAGTAATCTTGTCAAAAATTCCAACTACCTATCTAAAATAAAATTCGAATGACCCCCATGATTTTTGTTATCGCTTTGTTATGCCAAATTCAAGACACTGGGCTAAAAATTCGAATTATCCAAAATAAATTGAGGTTTGAATGATCAAAGGCTGTATTGGTTAGTCGTAGGTTTTATAAAACTTTTTAACTACAAATGGATTAAATTTTTCGCCTAGTTCATTAATAATGTTTTCAGAAAACGCCTCAGATACTACTAGTGCACTTACATAAAAAAATAAGGGAGTTTGTAATTTAAAATTTATTATAAAAACTATAATTATTTATAGGATAACCATGAAGTGACACCTGCTACTAGAAGAACACATTAGTCATTTTAAACAAGTGTTGAAGTTTTACTAATCAATTATTTATAAAAATATATTAAAAAACATTCTGAACACTATTTTTGTGACAGAAATAAAACCGCGATATTTGTCAAGTTAATATACAATTATTATAAAAACAAAATGTACAGAAAAAGAACAAAATTAATGACAAGCTTTCAAGAAAATAATAGGGTTTTAGACAATTTTACATTAAAGTTTCTGCAAACGCATTTAAATAAAAGAATGTATAAGCTGTCTTCTGAAGTAGTCAATTTTTATCTTTCAGAACTTGAAATTTAATTACAAAACATAGATTACATTTTAAACTCGTCTTTAAAAACAAAACAAATGAAAGAAAATAGCTTCCTTTTTTAATTTGGTATTTCTAGACAATTAAAATAGATATTTTTAAGGAAATAGGGTAATATTTAGCAAGAAATATATTGACTGTAATTTTGTTTCTCTAAATTGGATAAATGCAGAAGTTACTACGTTTTTTTTACTTAAAATACTTTATTCCATTTTGCACGAAAGCTTAATATCCTGTTATTAATTATATCCACTAACAATTCAACTATCTAAATGGCTAACAAATAATTAACTCAGCAACAAAACTAAGTCAGTTTGTTGAAAGTCAACGATTATAGAGTGCTTAATTAGATACTTCTAAGTCGTTTATTGTTTAATTTGTAAATCATAAATAAACATTAAGTGGTATGCTCACATTATTTTTCATTCCATTAATGGTAATAGATTGTTTCACTGGAATGTCTTTTTGCTTTTGTTCTTCTTCCGACTGTTATGCGCATTAAGGCTAAACCTCCGGGGTATTTAGTAATTTGAGTAGAAACAATTCATATAGTTTTAACATTTTTCTTCTCTCCTGACGGCTATCTTAATAACATATCGATATTCCCTGTCCCTAAGACTTGGGCTTCCTCCACCATATTGGCTAATTACCAAAAATTTGTGTTCTTCATTTAGGTATTTATTTGAAGCGTCTACCTTATCTGTCTAATTTTTAAATATCAAACAACGTTTGTAGAAAAGTAAATGCTCTAAACAAAATAAGTTTTACGAATTTTCTTCATTATTAAAGCAGTTATTCGTTTTCAAATCGTAAATCAGCGTAGCGCATAAACGAGCTTTAGTCAAGCCCTTTCCAGCCTCTCAATTTGGGTTCTAACATTGTCGTTATGCTACAGAAATGAACAAATATATAATTTTATTATTGTGGTTATTTTAATGATAGTTTAGAGATAATGGTTTTTATTAAATTTTAACGTTTCTGTTATTTGAATAAATAATTTTCACAGTTTTTTTTTGTCTTATGCCTTCGCTGAACGATGATCAATTAATTTTTAGTCAACATTCCATCTAATAAAAATATATAGTAGTTATTTTGAATGAATGGTTTTTTCATCAAAGATTTCTAATGAATTACTATCCCACGATCTAGTATCAAAAAACCTTTCGTTATTTACGGGTGAATGCTATTTATTAACGCGAATTGAACACTGTTGAAAACCACTTGATTTGTTTGCTACTTCTCGGTAATTTCCTGGCTTGAGTGTAAACAAAGACACACAGTAATGTCCATTCCTGTCCCATCGGTCGACTAAATGGTGTAATTTAATTTCTTGCTATAACTTTCCATCAATTTACTTACGACGAATAAAAATACTCCAATATGTTTTATTCCTAGAATGTAGGCATTTTTTTATTTCCACTACTGATGGAAAATCGAGTTTATTAAGAAAAATAACGTTTTTCTTTACGTTGTTTATGTCAGCTTTTTTTTTAAAAAAGGAAATATGAAAGTATATTACATAATAAATTAAATAAATGTAAGTTGTTTTTAGCGGTAGCATATATTTTATATAAAAGCATGTGTTTTGTAGTACACCAACGTAGCGTTTTCTTATAACTACACTACTTTAGGTTAGTAACGATTCTTATGCATTACAATTTTCGTTTAGAAGCTTGAGGCGCGAATGATTAACAGGAGCTTAAAGTGAGAAATGCAACACTATTTCTAATATCATCCGTTTGTTGTAAGGAACACAGGAAAGTATTTTTTTTAATCATCATCATTAGGTTCTGTTGTCACGTGTTCTGTTTTTCACCATTTGTTTGTTTTTCGCCTCATTGTCTTCGTAGCTTATTGTTCTTCTTTTTCTTTATCAACCTAACATCAACTAATGTTGTCTATAGGCTGTTATTATATCCTCCTCATATAGGCTATATTTGCTCTTATAACTGTCTCCACAAACCCTACTGTGCGGAATTCTTGCTTAATCAAAACGCATCACCAGTTTTAAGTTATCTTGCCACCGTTTTTGTGGACGGTCTCTACTTCTCTTCTCCAGCCAGGGTCTTCACTGTTCCATCTCCTTATTTCATTGACGTCCCACTGCCTCATTGGTCACAATTTTAGTAATCCCACGTGCTGTTTTATATCTACTAATGTATTTTTGTACCAAATATCTTTATTTGGTATAAAGATTTAATTATCTATTTATTTCTCGATTTTTCAATTCAATATTCAGCTTTCCATAGATATTTTTGTTTTTCCCAGGCTCTCCAAAATGCCGTTTATTAAAGAATATGTTTGCGCATCGTATGAAGAAATCGGAAATACCCATATACCTCTTAGTCTTAGTGGTACTTTCTGATTCTTCAGGATTTTACTTTGCCTTCCGAAAGTACACCACGTTAATCTTATGCTCCTCTCTACTTTAGTTTATTTTCCCTCATTTAATGACTTGCCGGAGATTGTATTTGCGTAACAGAGTCGTCAACCATATTATCTCTATTTAATTTTCATTGGTCATAATTTTTGTTTTTTCTCCCTTTTGTTTCAATCGTATACTTTTGGCTTAGTTCTTTAACTCCATCAACACTGATTTAAATTCTTCAAAGCTCTTTGCTATTAAGATCATATCATTAGCGTAAGTAAATGGTATAATCTTTTTCTCTTAATCATAATCCTTTTGTTATCCCAATCCAAGTTTGAAAATAAGTCTTGCATTACCGTTTTCAATAACTTAGGGCTCATAGAGCCTCTCTGCCTTACTCTTCACCGAATGGAAATAGTAAAATTGTATCACTAACACCGTTTATTTTCCATATATCAATTGTGTAGTGCTACTACATGTATAGTGCTACTACGTATATAATAATGATATTTCATACCACCTTTTAAATCGTCTATATCTTGGTCTTCGACGACCTCTCTACATTTCATCTTCAACTGGCTCTGCTAACGCAGAACCAGTTGGCGCAGTTGGTAACGTGCTCGCCTCTCATTATGCGGTCTTGGGTTTGAATCCCATTCAGGCCCGGCATATTTTCATACGTTACAAAAAATCATTTCATCCTTCGCCGTCTGCATTAACAGTAATTGCAGAACAGTCGGGCGTTAAACAAATAAAAAAAAATGTTTCTGCTAATATAGTTTTTTATTGAACCTTCTTCTCTAATATATATACTAGCTTTCTTCCAGAAAATATGTTTTTTCCACTCTTCATAATACTTTAAAATTTCTCACTCTGCCAGTCTATATGACTTTTCTAAACATCTCCATATCATTACATAAAGCTTCTAGCCCTCGTCTTTCTTGTTCTCTTTGCGTTCATGTGTGGTATCCGTAAAGCAGTACACCCCAAACGTAATATTTTACTAAACGTTTATTTCCATAGTTTAATTCCATTTTACCACTTTTTTTTCCTATTAAAATCATTCTTTTGGCACTTTCTTTTTTAACTTGTCATAATTGCTAAACTCTTTTATACTTTCTTCCAAGAAGTGCCTCTGTAAATGTTTTGACCCAATCAGGTTTTAAATCTCTAGCTTCAACATATATCTGGAACCTTTGGTTGACCGGTGAACTTCCATTTCAATACGTCAAAACATCTTGAATACCTGTGTTTACCTCCAAAAAGAATAAATTTCAACAAATTTTGGAATAAAGAAGTACTAATAAGTAATACAAAACTTGAATATTTAAGTTCAACAAAGAAAAATTTGATGTATGGTTATTTTTTTGAAAGTGTATTATTATTTTGTGAAACTTAGAAATATTAACGAACGTAAAAACATTACGGTAATAATAATTTAACTTAAATTATTACAACGACTGGTTTAAACCGAAAACATGTTTAAATTTAAGTGAGATCTTTCATAACCACATAATTTATGTTAGCTGATTCATACAATCATCTTTCTAATAACATTTATTAGGGAAACACGTCTCTCTTAAAAACAAAGCATTTTTAAGAGTCTGCTACATTTTATTAATTATTTACAGTAACAAATATTAGTAATCCCTGTCGTTATTTGCAGCAATAAAATATTAGATTACTTTGTAGTGCGTTAGATACCAGAATGTTTTAAAATTACTATTTAACTTTATTGTCGCCAAAAACATTTACCTGATGCAACGACGTTATAAATACATAGTCATTTAAGAAAATATTTAAATAAAATACAAATCACTTAATTTATTAAAGACGACAAGGTCTGCTTTTTTATTAGTTCGTAAAATGAATAAATATTTTATATAACTGCTGTAATAATTTAATTAAAAACTTAATTTCTTTTTCTGTACAAGTTTATTAATCGAAGGGAAATAAAAATCCTTCAGTTTCATCTCAGAACAGGAAGTTGCTTAAACTTTTAGAACAGAAATCAATCAGGCATTTGACAGAAGAGGGAGAGAAAGATTTCAGTCTGAATTTGATTTCTTATTTCTCACCCGTTACGTACAGTATTAGAGTAGTACGTATTTTCTTATTGACTTATTCTGAACTTGTTTCACGAGGACGTGCTTAATCCTAATTCTGTCCACTTCTGTCTGTCATCCCTAAGGGCCCAATACAGTTGCTCTTCTTTTCAATATTTGTTAAGCTGGGTACTCCTATTTATTTCAGAATTCTCTATCTATATTGATCTACTTCGATCAAAGAAAAGAATGCATCGTTATTTTTGTGACAATTCTTCAAAGTCACGCTTTTATAAAATAACGAAAAAACGGGTATATGCGTGTGGCTAAATGATCACCCGTAGCATACGTAATAATTTATATTTTAAATAAGTGTATTCGAGTTATTTTATACACTTTATCATAATTAATTGTAAACTTAAATAATTGATGTAAACAAGTAGGTATATCCTAATAATTCTTTTTTATTGTTAATCTATTAATATTATTCACGATACACAGAAACTACAGTAGTAGACTATCAACTGAAGTTGATAAGAAAGGTAACTAATGTTTTTTGCGATCATTAGTTCTCAAAAATATTTTATTTTGTCCTTATTTAGAAACAAATATTTACTTTTAATAATTAATACAATCAGTAGTATATTTTTATATTAATACTAGTGGACCCGACAGACGTTGACCTGTGGAAACGTAACTCCAAAAGTCATAAAGTTTTTTAATCAATCATAAATGTTTTGGGATGTTTCTATGAATCTATTTCTATGATACCTGACGCCACTAAGCGTACAGTTATCACAACGTGACTTAAAAATTGTGTGGTGTGTGAGAGGAATTGTATAGTATAAACTAACTTTTGTTGGATGAAAACTTAAAACTAACTCAAATAGTACCAAGAAAAAAAAACTTTTAATTATTTTTATAACCGGTATATTTTTTTCAATCTATAAAAAATAAATCTTTACATGTATTTGAAATCTTAATAATAACTTGAGTAAAATTTAATTTTTTTTATCTCAATGCATTTTGATGAACAATATTCTTAGTTAATCTCTGAGGAGCATAAACAAACAAACTTGATGGCTTGCCAACACTTGAACATGCCACATATAATTGGCGTATATATAATATAATATTGGCATATATTATATAATGTTTGAGAAAATTACCCAGCAGTAAATCCTTGTCAGTGTTTTATAATTTCAGTGATAGGATCATTTTCGTACCTGCAGATTTATGTGATTAATTAAATAGTAACGAAAATAAGCAAACATATATTAATGATTTTGTATAATGTGGCTATTTTGAGGCCAAGTATGATAGAATTTTGTGTAGACTAGAGATTTAATTTTATCAGACAATTCGTTTTGAAAAACGTATGTACTAATTAATTATATTTAATTTTTGTTTTTCCGAACTATCTCCCGGTTACATAAAAACCAACATTCTTCACCGGGATTCACCTTTATACTTACAGTTAAGGAATACGGTAAATCTTAAGATACACCACAAAGTACAAATTTTCAACTTCGACAACAGACTTCAAAAATATACAAACATTTACGTAATTTAGAGAAGAAATCCGAGAGCGATTTCATTAACTTTATCCAACTGACTTTTTCTAAGACAATACTTTTTACTTGTAAATAGTACACTTAATTATTATTACAATAATTTTATAAGCGGTTTAAGAACATTTTATTAAACGTTTATTTTGAAGTGAGCTATTCGTCAACTTGTCTATTCATTTTTAACATGTGAACAGATATTGGATTGTATTTTCTGTCAATAAAAAACAATAAAAATCAAAAAAGATAATGAATTTTAAGTACCAGATTTTTTTGCAATTTGTTAAACGTAAATAAACCTGAAAACTGTATGTCTGTATAAAAATTATCTATAAACTCTGGAAAAGCGAAAACGAAATCATATTTCGCATAGTAAAAAATTTTTTCATAAATATTAGCAACGTAATATAATAACGAGCTAAGAAAAAAAACACGTATACAGTAAACGTCGTAAAACAAACTTTACCAACGCCAACTTCAACAGTAAGCGGTAAAACTGTAAACGTCCTTAGTTTTCAGCGTTAAGTGAACAATAGTTGGGGCAATAAATTAGGATTGAAGAAAACGTAATGGTAGATGATAAACAAATTAGAAAGTAGAATTAGTGTAAAAGCTATTGAGGTAAACGAAAAGTTTGAAGAAGTAAGTGGGGAGTTTTCAGCAATAAAGGAGAAACTTTCAGTTGCGAAGATATAAATGTAGCTTTAAAAGAGAAACGAGTAGTAAAGTGCACGAAACTGTAAAACTTGTAATGTGTACTTTCAGATCTGTCTTATATTTTTCAGATTTTCCTAGTTCGATATAAGATGGAATATGTGGTAGGTGATCAATATACTACGAGAAGTTCGAAACTGAGTTCTCTTCTTCTGTTAGGATGATGAATGAGGAAAGAAATTGAGTAACATGCTTGACAGGCAGGAGGAGTTCAGTTAAAATAAAATTGAGTGAGTGGAATACTATAGGTCCCGCATTCTTTGAAGTATCGTGTAGATAAGCAGAAACTTTTTCTAAGGTGACACCCAACTGGACATTACATTGAAAATTCCCAAAATCTCTTTCGAATAAAGTACGACTTGATATACTAAAAGCAGTTTCATTTCGTTGATAAAATAATTCACAACTGAAAAAATTAAAAATGAATTCGTATTTTATACGTCTAAGGTCTAAAAAATCCTTTTAATTTTCTATAAACTAAAATTCTTTAATATAAAATATTGAAACTAGGTAAAATTTTTGTAATTTAGTGAAAAACATGTTCATCCATATTGATGTTAAGAAGTATCGTTTCCTTGTTTGTTTGTACAAGGCAATCACAACAAACTACCCAAACCATTTCCATGACTCATTCAATGTTGAGATATTGAGACCTTTAAGTAACATAATCTATTTGGTATCATGTTTTTTTTTATTTTGAAGCAAAGAATTTTTGACTCATAAAATAAAGTTACCTTTTATTTCGTTTTTTTTTGCGTAAGGTCATTTGAAAAGGTTCGTTTTTTTATTCATTGTTATGCATTCGGCTGATGACACAGCCATATTTGCTGACAATTGTAGACCTGGAGTTACTATAAGAAAAGATATGGGAAAGCAGCAATAAAAAATGTGGTTTTCGTATAAATAGAAAATACAAGTCTTATTGTAATCAGCAAAAATAGAATAACTATTGTCAAGCTTCAAATAAACTAGCAAAATATAGAAATGGTGCACAATAAATACTCGTAACTCGGCCTCACAATAAACCATCGGTACGACTATTCACAAAAAATTAGAATCCAGATCGAAAGAGTGCGAACTGTGTTTAATAAATTGTTTGAAATTTTTAAGAGCCATCATCTGATAATAAATACCAAGCTAAGACTGTTACGCTGCTATGTTTTCTCTGTTTTGTTGTACGGTAAGGAGTCTGAGACCATGGCACAGGCAGCAAGAAAAAAATTAGAAGCCTTCGATATGTGGCTCTATCGTAGAATTTTGAGGGTGTCGTGATTGGATCGTGTCACAAATGAAGAAATTTTTGAATGGATGAAAAAACAAAGAAAACTACTGAATACCGCAAAAATCCTTAAACTCAATTGTATGGGGCATACTATGCAAAACGAGTGCAGACTCACACTACTTCATGCACTGAAATACTACAAGGAATGATTCTTGAGAGAATATTTACGGGAAGATGAATCTCGTACCTGAGAAACCTCTGAAAGTGGTTTCCCATGGATACCGCACAAGCGGTGGTCAATAAAGTCTTGATAGTTAACATATAGTACGGATAGGAAGCACAAGACACAAGAAGAAGAAACCATCTATTTTAAACATGTATTGTATTTTACAACCAGGTGCGATACAATTAGGTATCAAATTTGGTACAGTATCGTCCTAAATTACAACATTCTTTCCTCTTTTCTTTTTCAAAATGTTTGAAAACTATTTACTGAACAGATATCCCAAAATTATTGCCAGATCCGATTTTCCCAAAGTTCAGTAAACTTTCCGAACATCAAAAGATCGTACCATTTTTTTAAGAAAAATATTTTTCTACATTTTCTTTTAACACTATACTCAGTTATTTTCAAGTCATATTATTGTTTCCCTTCCATTGGTTTCATACTGGATTCATAATGATGTTAACAAAATTTCCGTTTTCAGCACTAATTTATTTTATTTGTACAGTTGTGGTTTGTCTTTTAACGTGTAAGACTGAGTGAGAATTTAAACGCCTTGAATTAAGTTTGCAATGAATTGGAGCTAGTGGTAGGTTACTAATATCAAATCATGAATTTTTACAAATCATTTCAGTAAATTTAACAATTTTTAAGAAAACATTCTCGTGCGACTCGCAAAATATTAGGAGGTTAGATCCATACAGCCAAAACTTATATACTGGCCACAAGAAATATCATATCTGATAGCAACTTTTTGAACACCAACTTCTATCCGATATAGTTTGATATAAGGCTAAATAAGTAACTGCCTTTTCTCTCTCGAATTTAAAACCAAGAAATTTACTCTAAAGTGTAAAAAAATATGAAACATAGTTTTGCTGCAATGTGATTTAACCACATTAAAAAAATCTAGTTGATTTTATTATAATAACTCCCAAAAAAGAGTCAACAGCCAAATAAAATAAATAACCGTTTAATTTTATAATCTACGAGTTTTATGGAAAACGAATTAGAATCATAAAAAATTAAATATGCGTACAATATAATGGTAAATAGCATAATTTTTGGTAATAAAATTGAGTTTCTTTCTGTAATAATTTACAATTTCTCTGATAAAATTATCCGGTTGCTAACCTTCTACGTATATAAATTTATACAGAATCAAATATTAAAATTTGGCTTCTCGTGTAACAAGTTACTAAGTATATTTACAGACGTTACCACGAACAATTGATTACTATACTAGGGGTTCCGGGTCAAATTCCGGTCAGATCAGGTATTCTTTCATTTTCCGTTTTCATTTACAATTCTCACCGTCTTCTTTAGCATTGATGTACAGTACAGTAGGACGTACAAAACATTTTTTTTATAATCCTCTTATTATACGTAAATTTTACATAGAATATCTGATACACCCTAATCTATGTATGATTTAATACCCTATATTTGTCATCACAAAAAAATATTATTTCCTCAGAAAACATATTCACAATTATTGTAGACTGTTAAAACATAAATTACATTTATGAAAATACATATTTTATTAAATATATAATGTATTTTTTGGACTAACCAAGAGTTGCTTATTTCAACGAACTTTTAATTGTAATAAATATATTTGCAAGGACTCCACCCTCCAGCATTTTCCGCATCCTACCCTCTATTCAACCCTATCCTGCCAGTCATCCTTCATCAAGTCTAATAGTCTCATCCCCATGGTAAACACTCTCCCAAGCCTCGTCTCCAGCATCCATTTTTATATCATCTGCAACCAACTATCTTCAGGAAATCTTCTCATGTACCCATACCAGTTCAATTGCGAATCTTATTTACTAATTCTTTTCATTATGGAACAGATCCAATAAATTTCTGCTTGACAAAAAAATTATTTTCAATCATAATAGTACGTTACACATTATTTAAAATAGAATATACATTTAAATAAAATGAATCGCTACTTGAAATACAACATTATGTAATATTAAAACTTGAAATTTCCTCATTCCTTCCTGCAGTTCAACTCAATGCCCTTATTACTTCGCCTACTGAATCACGAAGATGATTGGTTGTAATCACTATCGAATGTGGTAATAGTTTAGAACTTATGAGCATAAGTTGTGATTATTGCAACTAGTTTCTACTTCGATAATTTTAATGAGTAAATTAACTTTATCTTCTGCCATTCAAGGATTA
Organism: Catonia carolina; assembly: GCA_035578175.1. Classification (NCBI taxonomy): domain Eukaryota; kingdom Metazoa; phylum Arthropoda; class Insecta; order Hemiptera; family Achilidae; genus Catonia; species Catonia carolina. Next base: position 49,652,542 of record JAQMRL010000001.1, read on the forward strand.
GGTCCCAGGACCTGTTTCAACATCCTTGTAGCCACTGGTCACCCCAGATCACACCTTTTAATTAAAAAGTAATCTTTTGTTCGTCTATAAATTAAAATATTGAGACATTCTTGAAGATAATCGGGCCATTTCCGGCAGTACTCCAAAACCGTCTACTTAAGACAATCAACACCTAATTCTCACCGTGAATCGTCATTTCTGAATCAATCCGGTTTACAGCCCTTAATGCTTCTCAAAAAGCGCAAAACTGTAGACTGGATGGAATTCTCGTACATTTGTTTCTACAACGTGGTCTCCCTGTCATATGCCAATGTTGGGACAGCTACTGTCTTATACAATTTCATCAATGTGTCAGTTTGGCTCTTTTCTTTCAAATGTCGACGTATTTTGCCATAAATTTATTAAATTTTGTATCGTAATACAACGTTGTTCTCTTCATATATGTGAAATCATATCCCTTATATGGAAAATGCCTGACCTGCTCCACAATTACTCCATAAAGTATTTTTATGTTTGTTCTGGCTGGACATTTTCCAATATCCAGTAAATTAACTTAAAATTAAAATACATAAAAGAATTTAACTTAACAATTAAAATAAATTTATTATACGAGTAGTTTAAAACAATAGTGAACAATAAAAGTTCAACTGAGATAGGCGATTTTCTAATTAGGACTCAATAATTTATAAAATACTCACGCCTTCATTATTATTTTTAGCGTCGTTTTTTAGACAACATAAGAAACAACATGAACGAAGAACAAATTGAATCCATTTTACGAGTGTCTAGTTGAAGAGTGTACACAATTAGGTGTCTTCTGTCTTTCTTTCGTTTTATCTGTCTTAGTTCTTTTACTACATACATACAACGTAGATAAGAAACTAACGACAAGGAAATGTCTTCTGTGAGATGAATTGCAATTTAAGAGAGAAGAAATTTCATTTAAATGCTTTATTTGAAAATAATATGTAAATCTCATTTCACAATTTAATTTAAAATTGTATTGTCTCCAAACAAATTAGATTTTTCCTTACGAAATAAGTTAGATTTACTGACGATTTTGTTTGGTATTATTAATTTTTATTATCTCTGGGCAAAATATAATATCAATGCGTTCGTTATCCTTCTTTGTTTCACATTTTCCGCAGTTCCATTATATCTGTTCTGTCGTCTTCTTCTTCTTCTTCTTCTTCTTCCTCTCCTCCTTTTTTCAAGGATTAGATCTCGACCTGTTCCAGTGTTTATCTTTCAAAAGACCTACCAAGATCTTGCGTGCCACCTGGCTCATACTGAACTTCTATCACAGGCACTTTACTGCTACTGCTACCCTACGTTTCTTTTGTGTACCTTTATTTAACTTTAAGAAATTTTTAAAGGAAGTTTCTGAGGGAAATAGTCACTTAGAGCTGGTCTGCGAACTTTAAACCAAACCGTTAGGTTCCGTAGTTAGATTTTAACCGTATTAACGGGGTTTTTTGGCAAGACAGGGCAAAAATATAAATTTTGGAAATTTTTAAATTAATTTTTTTAAAATTCACAACTCGTGGTTGTTGGGGAGGCACTATTTTATTTGTTCATATAAAACAATCTTTGCGTAGAATTTTTATTTTCTAATATTGTAATAATTCTGACCCAGGTGTAGATTACACCCGCGCCTCATATAACCTCTAATCCTGTCGTTTAGTGCTGGAAATCCTACGTCCTCCTTTATTGCACAGTACATTTGGAATCTTGTCCAGTAGTGTACATCTATTAGTATTTCTTAAAAACTCAATTTCAGTTGCCTGGGTTTTGTTATCTGATGGCTTTAAACTGTCCAGTGTTTTGCAAGTATGTAGACAAGTACAGACGGTCATACAATCCTGATGTCATACAATCCTGAGCATCTTTTTCACTTCAATTTTAGAGTACAATGTATTGTTTCGCAGATTATTGAAACATAGCAAGATTTTGTTTAACAGCTACTGTATACCCTGTTCATACACAATTTTACATTCTATATAAAACTGTAAGTATTGTAAAATTCATATTTTTTTACTAAATTTGAATTACAATCAACGAAAAAATAACTTAATTAGTGATTCTATTGTTTTTGTAGTTTTTAAAATTAAGGGTATAGAAATACAATTTGTTCGTATAAGAAAATAAGATAATTCTAAATAACAAAAGACTATATTCAATTTTCCAATTACAAGTTCACAATCAAAATTTCATCGAAGATGAACTCGTGCACACCTGCTAATATAGGTTACAAAGCTAGCCTTTCACAAGTTCCCAAACAGAATGTTCCAGAACCTTCCAAACATTTAATATAATAAAAACAAAAACAGTTAAATACAGAAGTGCGGTTATATATAAAGAAATATGACATATATTGAAGTTTGGGTTTGTAGGCTAAACGTTTCGCAACTGCATAAAATATTGTATTTAATTTAGCTGGTTTTGATAATATGTAAATTATTTTTGTATAACATCTAAAGTGAACAAAGTTGAAAAGGCCTGAAATGTCTCAAGATTGTCGAACATTTAAACTTACTACTTATTACACAAATGTCGGTAGAAAGAGGATTCTTATAACATCTGGAATATTAAATTCTGATGGCCATATAAAAATATATTATGTTTCATTTTGAACTGTTCTATATGTAAACCGGTAAAAAGGTTCAGTGAGATCAACACAAAGTTCTAAAAATTTTTAAATAGTATCAAATTTAATAAATTTACAGTTCGCTCTTAAGTACCAATTTTATAAGCAAAATATGACCAACAGACATAATTATACAAAGTGGGAACAAATAGTAAATATAGTAACGAAACTGAAACCGAAATGACACAAAATATAAATGAAAATGTGGGTTGTCTTATTTAAAATATGATACAAATTTTATTTGATGAAGATAATACCCAAAGGTATTGGTTCAAAAATAAAAACTTAACAATTTTTTAAGAACTTAAATCTATATAAATGGTGAATAACAGTAAAATACGAATTAAAAATACAAAACAGAGATGAAAATTGAAGGCGTAGAATATAAAAAGACGACGACGACGACGATGACGAGGATGATGGTAGTGAATTACATAAACTTAAATTAACAATGTGGGTTATTCAGTAAATCGGAATGGAAGGTCAAGTAATTGTGTTATTTTTAGTCTAGTTGACTCTTCGCTATTATCAAGCAAACTAAACGTCAAAGGATTCGTATAATTTCCTAATTTTACTTGATATTTCGAAAATTGCTGCTTAATTTGTTCCTTCGCATTATCGATTTGTAAGTCCTTATGCAACGTATAATTTGTCTCCTACTATGGATCTCGTTTTAAAGTAAATTTTAAAATTAAATACATTACCGGTTGTTCGTTAAGACGAATTAAAACTGTCGATAAATAGAACTCATTATCATAAAACTAATGCTATTAGTACTCTAGAGAATTATATTATTGTAAAAGATATTTTATGTCGTTACATATAAACGAATAAATAAAACAATGTTTTTTCTAGGTGAATTACTTTTTAGAAAATGCTTATGTACTTGTGAGTAGACCATAAGTAAATCAAGTTATCAAGGAAAATATTATAAACAAGTTAAAATACATTATGTAAATCAGAAAATCAGTCAGAATCAACAATCTTGTCTTTGTCCTGGCACAAAGCGAAAATTATTAATCAAATTTAAGGAAATTAAATTGACTCATTTGAAATTATTCTCAAAGATAAATAAAGTTTCATAACTAGGTAAAACTGTTTTGAATATTTCTGTATTCCATGCATCACCGCTTTCCATTTAATAATTAAATTGAGACATTCAAAAGTAGCTGAAATGGAAATTATGAGAATAAACTGCAGATGGTTTGGAACTCGTTCATGTTTTAAAGAAGAAGAACAAGAAGAGGAAGAAGAAGCCAGTTACTACGCGAGTGTGAGTAAATAGATGAACGAAGAACACCTCCCTCGGTTAGTGCTGTGTGGGGATAATGTGTTTGCAAACCAGAAGACCGTAATAAGATCCAACCCTTCCTTTTACCTTCATCTTCCAGCCTGAACATACCCTAACTCGAAACTTGATAAAACAACTTGGTTTTCGAAAAGCTGTTATCGTTCAATAGTCATCTTTTCGCTCACTTGAGTGTCAGTTTCCAGCCATCCATGTACGTACACATATTCAACACACAATTTTAACACCTACACAAAAGAACACTCCTTGCTACATGTCTACTAAATATGATCTGTTTAATGCTTAAGGTAAATATTTAATTTCTCGTCGCAGTTCAAAATCACAAATTATCTTAGTAGAAATTCAATGATTTTATCTGTAAGAGGATTCTCATTTATATTCAAGATTTCAAAATTTATCTCCATCATACCGAAATAATTGCCTAAATTTCATATTATACTACAACTTAGTTTGAAATCAACTATTTTTTCGGACATTTTCGGGTTTATAAATCATCCGTCTCAAATCACGGGTGGGTTTTGAAAAAAGTATAAAAATTACCTTTCCCCAAAACATAAAATAGTTTTTGGAGGAGTCATTTTTTAAAATAATTCAGTCTTTAAAATCTACTCTGAAATAACTTTGGTTAGTTTTGTTTTTGTTTCATCCAATTATCAATTTACTTCGGCCAATTCTTTTTCATTCTTGCTGACTTAATTTTCTTTCTTTCTTCCAATAAGGCCATTCCGGGCGTTGTCTTTTTAATCATTTTTCTCATTTTTGCAACAATTTTCAATCTTAATGGTCTGCCTCTAAATTCGTTACTCTCCTAAAAGTCATTATCTCAGTTCCATAATTTTTTTCTTGTTGTTTATATATTAAAGTTGAAGGTGTTTAAAAAACATTAAAAATCTTTATGTTTAGTCTATAAATCGTTCATTACTTTAATTTAATTATATAATTTGGCTCTTCTTTCTGTCATAGTTTTTCAGTTTTTTCTGTCAACTCCAAATCTTTATAGACTTTGAACCTCCTTTCATTAGACTGTTGATGTTGGAACCGTAAATTCGTTTTAAAAATATATTTATTTCGTTGTAATGTTTGCTGTTAGACATGAACTTCAATTCCATCAAGTTTAACTACTGCATATATATGACACCTAATTTTTGAGTTCCTTGAACTTTTTTTAATGTAGGCCTGAACGTTTTTTGAGTTAAAGATCAGTTATTTGAATTTCTCGGATATTTCTTTCATTGGGTATTTTGTGTTATTTCTTTTTTCTGTTAAATTATCTGATATTTTAGTGTCATAATTTTTTTGCTCGTAGTGCATACGTTTCTTATTAATTCTCAGTGTACGGAGTTTCAACCCGTTTTTTAATTGACCCAGTTTTTACGAATTATAGAGGTGATCTCGTTAAATTTTTGTACAATTTTAGATAGAATAAATTTCTTACCTAGTAATAACAATATGTTTAGTAGTTTTGTATCAGTAGTAGCAACCTCAAATCATAAAAAAGCGAGATGGTTCACTACCGAAAATTGCTCGATTGTTTAAAAATAAGTTTAACGCAAGGGATGTATAATTCAACTAAATTATGTTACTAACAATAAATAATACATTAAGTAAAGTATACGTCAAACAATTTATAAGATAAAAGAGTAACATTAGGCGTTACATTTATGACCTAATTCTTTGCTATCCCAGAAGCCAATCGGTAAGTTAAGTATGACGAAGCCATCAAGACATGCATTTTGGATAAAATATTCATGTTTCAGATATGAGTTCTATATCTTAGTAAAGTCTGAATATTTCATCTCTCCTTCACCTCTCCGGTTTTTCAATCATATTCCTTTTTTTCTATATTTTCTCATTCTCACCTCTTTACTGACTCCTATTTTTGCTTCAATCTTACGTGCACTCTTTTCAATCGCATATAAATCTTAACAGTTTTACCTCATGCGCAATATTTTACACTTTATATTCTATCGTCTTTAACTATAGTCGTAGTAAATATTCATAACGTGATGTTCAAGTTGTAAATTTTAACATCACTTGTTTTCATAAAATGTCAAACATTCTTCGAAAAGAAGACTGACTGAAAACAAAACAAATGTATCTACTCGATTAATAAAAATTGAGTTTTAAAATAATCTGTAGTAATTAATTTTAATATTCTCCCGTATACTTATTTTGAAATTCAATTAATATTTTGGCTTTTCGCCTTAAAAAAAGAAAAAAGATTAATATTTGGTTTTGAATGTAATCGTTTCATCAATTACAGAACTCAGTTTTAATTTCTTGTGACTTCATTAAATTTGAATAGTTAATTAGGAGAAACAATTTGATGTAAACAGAAAAATTCAATTATAATTCGTTCTTCTTATTTTATTTTATTTAAATTTACAGTGTAGAGGTTTTTGTTATAGACGAGCACCCTCGCTCGCTGCGCTTCACGGCAAATTAAACCTAGACCGTTTAGCTTTTAACACAACCTTACACTTTGAAAGTATAATTACGACTTTACAAACAAAACCTGTTAGAACTAACTACGGGAATTTAATTGATATCAGTGTGAATCACCAGTGAAGGGGAAAATATGACCTAAGAATGACTGACTGTATTATAAAAACAGCAGACAAAACTATTTCTTAAAAAAATGGTACGATCTCCGTGATTTTTGGAAGATTTAAACAGAATGTGACTGACATTATTTTTTAGATATCTGTCCCGTTACAATTTTCTATAATTTTCAAAAAATAAGAGAAAAGGGATGATGTCATACTGTTAGTTACTGAACCGTACATGATACCTGATGGTAATATACCTGACTGTATAATACCTAATGGTATTATACCTGACTGTATAACACAATAAATTGTATATAATAGATGTTAAAACAGAATATAATAGAATTTATGTATAGAATAGATGAAAGAACTAACAATCATTTTTATCAATGACATTTTATCAATAATTTTATCAATCACATTTTTTCCAAAATTTAAAAATAGTTAATTTATAGGTTTTGTTTTATTGGAAGCTCTAAGCATTTCAAAAGTGAACGAATTGAAAAAAATCGTTGAAAAGCTTCTGAAATTACTTCGTACGAACAAAACCCACCTTTATTTTTTATAATATTATTGTAGATTATCTGGCACCCAGAAGTACGGAAGCACCGCTCATGAATATAATCTTCTTCACAATAAATTATTGATCTATTAGCAAATAGTATACAAAATATTTTTGTTAGCTGATTACTAATAATCCTGAAAATGTTATGAAAATGATTCTGAGAACTAAGATTCCATTTGGTAACTAGAAACTTGCTACATTGACCATAAAAACAGTGACAAATTATTATTGATACTCCATCAATTTTGATCTCCATTATTTGGTTATTTTTAGTAAAATCTAGCAAAAGACTGACAATTAATTGTGGTTGTGAGTAAAAGTTTAAAATTTTTGGTATAAGTTACGATAACAAGAGAAGAAACATAGGAAATAAAGTTTTAATAAAGGTTAATATAGTACAGATCAAATTATAATTTTAGTTTTCTCACGTGAGTACGAAGGCTACCTAAAACATTAAATAATTTTTTTTAAATTTATTTATTTAACGTCGCATCAACTGCAATTGGTCATTAGCGACGACGATGGGGTGGAACTTTATGCAATGTAGGATGAAATTACTTTTTGTTACGTATGAAAATATCCATGCCTGAGTGGGATTCGAACCCAGGACCGCATGATGAGAGGCGAGCACGTTACCGACTGCGCCAATGCGGCCGACAAATATTGTTTGAACTCTTCTTATTTAATGCTACTGAAATTATTTATTTTGACCGGTATAAATAAATAAGGTTTGCTACTATTTTTTAAAGATCTCCTAAGCAGAAAAGTGGAAAATAAACCATGGGAATTACATTCACAGCAATTTTTTTTAAATATTTTTATTACTTTATCAACATTATTTACTAATGTACACATCTGTTTAACTAGTAAATTAGATGACTACGTTAGATATCATACGTGATAAAATAGCGTAAATTACTTAGGGCAGAACAGCACTCAGTCGTTAAATTTAAAAGGGTATTTTTTCAATTTTTACAAAATGTCTCTACTCCAACTAGTGGTGGAGCCTGCGCCAGGGCATGCCGGGTAAGTCGAGCTTTCGTATGAATTGATTTTCGTTCACAGCAAGTTTCTGTTTAAACCACCTGTTAGATTTGCAAGGCGAATCTGCGATAATGGACTTGTCTTGGATGAGAAACTTTGTAGTTTCATAAAAAAGGGCTTAGCAGATCAAATACACGACTCAAACTCAACTAAAACCTATTTCAAAAAATTAAAAACTATCATAGCTATAACATGTAATAACTTTTTTGGCGTAGTAGTAAGCGCGCTTTAATACAAATCGGAAGGTACCACATTCCTGGCTAGGGTCTGGAAATCATTACAAGTCAAAACCCACCGATCCACTTCCAAAACTCACCGTAGTCAGTAATAACCAATGTTTATGTGCCATCAAAATAAAATAAAAATGAAACGTAAATATACGTTACAGGAAGTACAAAAAGATCAAAGAAAACGTTTAGATATTTTTTTAAAGCGAGAAACTGATTCTATTATCCTTACCTGATTTTCCGAGTTAGGGGTATCAGGGTATATACAATTGTGAGAATTGTACCGAATTCCACTAAATAAATTATGTTTGTAGTGGAATATTTTAACATTACTTTTAATGACAATTTTTTTATTATAACATGATATTGTATCGGATTAAACTTAATAAATTGTTGATGATTAATAAGTTGTTAAGCATAATAAAATGGAACTAATTTATGATAAGTATAATTACCTTTTTGTTGATTAATGATAAACTAACACTTGCACATCTTCCTCATTATATTTACATTACAGAAAGCCATTATTTAGAACGTTTCCACTTAATTTAGTCTCTTTTATTTTATACTAGTTATTAATTTTTCTTTATAGATATTTTCAAAGCTCTTGTAACTTTATTACACGAGTAATTAGAAGGAAACCTATTTAATTAACTTATCTTAATACAAAAATGGGTTGTTTTGTTGTAGTGTTCTTAATATGAGTAGCTACATTATAAATCTTTCTCTTTGTCCTTACCGCTATTAGTAACAAGAATAGATTATAAGGACCTGTTACTCTTAATAATTTCAAAATACAAGCAGAATTCATTACCGCTATATTACTTCAAAATATGAAGTGAAATTATATTAAAATGTTTTCTCGCTCTCTTAGTAAAAGTATCAAATAAAAATTGCATTAAAATAAATGTTTATTTAGTAGTTGAGGTCATCAGCGGAAAGGCGTTTTTGAACCTGTATAGAGGCAATACCAAGTAAAACGACGAGGGAGGTGGTTTACCATACCTTCCTCACTGAGCTGGAAAGTATGCTTGTCAGCTTGCCAGGCTCTCTGTAAACGAGTGAGTTGGTTTACAATTGCCTTCTTCACTGAGGTGAAATTATGCTTCATTCATTCATTCATTTACAACAAGGGCGTTCAGGCTTCTTCAGCCCCTCCTCACCGCGACCAAAAAAAAGATCTTTTGTGATTGCCCCTATTCCTAATTTATGCAAGGCCCGCACTTTCGATAAAGCGCAGGGTCTGCCTAGGATCTAGTGCACTTACCTGAGCAGGTGTAAACACATCCCCACCCAACAGTGCTATACTTTTGCAGCCAACCACTATGCAACTGCAAAAATATAAATGTGCGACCCACTGAGGCGCCTTACAATACACCTCTCCGCACAGACCTTAATGGCCCATATTTCATCTTGGAAGATAGTCATGTTACACCCAAGGGCCAGGGAACTCATTCCCCCGGCCCCCCCGGCCCCCCAGGCCCCCAATCCCACTCTTCCGCTCATCACAGGGCCGTCAATATACCAAAAGGTAGCCCCTTCCGGCATCACCGGCCGTCCCTCCGCCCACTCCTGACGATCAAAAATTTCCATCCTCAGTGTGTCGGAGAAGTTGTATGCTCTGTTCATACGGTCCCAAGGACCACCTACCACACCCATCCCTTCAATCACCTTGAAGATCTCAGTGTGGCCCATCTCCACTGATGGGACCCCGATCCCGTCCTCCAGCCTCAAGGCAGTTCCTATCGCCTCTCCCTTCACTTGCACATGAATAGGAGGCAAATCAAACATCGCCTCCATAGCGGCCGTTGGACCAGTGCACATTGCACCACATATCCCTAGGCAGGCCAGTCTCTATAGCTCCTCAGCCGATCCTGCGCCGTCCTAGATCTGTTGTTGGCCACCATACAACATCTTCGTACGTGACCATTGGCAGAATGATGCCCACACAAGCCCATTCCACCATACGAGGCCCAAGCCCCGGAGTCCTCCCCAGCAGACTCTCACATATCCATAAGGCCTTTATAGCCTTCTCCACAGTCCTGGACATGTGGCCTTTCCAGGTTAGGCCACTATCCATGACAACCCCCAGATACTCTAACTCAGGGGAGTAGTTTAAATCCACTCCTTCCAGAGTCAAAGCATCCATAGCTGTTTTTCATGATTTCAAATGAAATGGGTACCATCTGGTCCCCACGTGCAGCTAGGGAAATAATAGGTCCGCCCCTGCATAGCCCCGCGTACAGAGGTAAGGCAAAATACTGTAGGAGGAGCCAGGTATCCTACAGGCACCGTTAGACACTGATTAAATGCCCCAGTGCCATCCACCCTTCGGCACGGTACGACTGACACCACTTGGGTTGGGCAAAAGCTACAGTAGGAGAAGTTGCCTCTAGCACGGATAGAAAAAGTGCTAGATGCCAGGGACAAGGATTAGGATAGACAGACAGAAGCCCAGCATCTCAGCTCACCTCGGCGAGACCAGAGCATGGCTGAACAGTAGCCATTATATGCCGAGGAGTTTCCAGAGGCACGGGCACTAAAAACTGCTACAGAAAGTAAGGGAGCAGGTGTGCTCTCTTGGACGTGATGCTTCGGCTCATGCAAGCCAGCCGACCACTGACTTGCTTCGCCTCCGAAATTATGCTTAGCAGCATGTAAGGCCCTCTGTAAAATATCTATTCGTACTTTCCAGCCAGCAGATGACACCTTCACTTCGTTTAACGCAGGGTCTAGCTGTATAATGAAATTGTTTACTCTCAGAGGAGATAACTCTGCCTAGGGTCTTTTACACCTCTACCTTTTCTGTTTTTAAATCCTTCAGTCATATAATTGACTGACCATGTAATAAGAAATAGAATTATTTTTTATAGTTTTAAAAAATGCTTAATAATTACTAAAAAATTTAATTTTCGTGCCGAATGAAGTCTGGGTCCTTGAGACAGTAACAATGAACTTAATAGCGTGTAATAAAAAATAATTACTTTTTACGAATTTTTTTTGATAGCACATGAATAATTACTGCGATAAAATTGTTTTACATGGTTCAACTGAATACAAAATCTATCAACACACGAAAGATTTATTTAAATTCCATTTACGTTTATTTTAATTCCATTTCCATCATTCAAAAACACATAATAATAGCTGCTTTGGGCAGAATCAGACTTTTCCCCTGTAAGGACCTGTTTCATTAATTAAATGTTTTATTGTTAGACAGTTTTATAGTTTTTTTGTTAGCAGAATTTAACATTTTTGAAAAGAATCACAAACCAGTTCTCATACAGACGTTTTCTTCATTATATTTAGTATATGTATAAGATAAAATGTTTGTGTATTTTACGATGAACAAACTTATCAATGTTAACTTTTACATCTTGTCTGATGCCAAGACCGTTCCAACTTATCTTTTTTTACTTCTAAATGTATCTTTAACGTCTTTTATGACGTCATAAAACTATTTTATTTCTTTAATAGATTTGAGTTTTTACTTTCACTTAATTTTTGAGATATTTATTTCATGTTTGTGTTTGATTTTTGCATTTTGATACTATTTAATGCTGGCATTTTGATTTAAGTAAATGTTTTTTGTTGCTGGTGACAACGCTAAATTTCTTTCATTTTCTGAAACAGAATATTTATAAACTCAAGCTCAGGAAAGTGTAAAATATTTTTTTTAATGACAACGGAAAGCCGTCTAATTAAAAATGTAATCTAACTGGAGTGTCAGTTACCCTTCTATATTTTAACACTTCATACACTTACAGAAATATGCAAGATTTTTTTAGATCTGTAGGACAGGTATGGAAATATTTATTATTTATATTTGTACTCTCTGTTTACTCTTTGTGTAAACTCTCTGTAAACACTAATCTTAGGTCACTACAGAGCTCCCTAGTTTAATCGTAGTTCATCCCTAGTTAAACTCGGTGCGAGTACTGAAAGGTACTTGTACAAAGTAACTAGTACTTTTTGATATTTTTAGAACCTATTACCAGTAACTACTAAGCAAGAAAATATCATTGTTTTCGCTGGATTCGTTTCTGATAAAACTAGTGAAGAGGCGAGTCGTAGTAGACTGATATTATGAACATGATACAAGTGAATACTAGGAAAAAAGTACTACTGCTACAGCAGTTCCTACTGGGATCTTAGGCCTGCTCTCATACTCGATCAACTGCACTGTTCACCAGCACTTTCATCAACACAACTGACACTATCAACACACGTCACAATGAGACTTAATAATACTGTAGTAACGCGAGCTGTGGTACAGCGGCACTACAAGCTGGTAACACAGGATCCGGTTGATCAAAATTAATTGGCTTTGTGCTGTGTTGTAGGTCACTATGGTCTGCATTCATCCGCAGTCTTTATTTATTTATATTGTTAAATCGTTACTAACTGATTAAGAACTTCAATTTTGATTCAGTCGGCCAATGTTTTCTATATGAACAGTAGAATTAGTTGGCTATCGTTGTAAGGACACCACTAAAGTGAACAGATTGCATTGGTGTATACGTCTACTCAGTTCTAAACCGAAGTCACATTAGTAGTAGTTTCTTAACAAAATGATACACTATCGTTACTTTGAAACTAGGGAAGTACTAATCCTGTCTTTACAAGTTTTAATGGTACTAAACAAAAATTTCAAAGTCCTATTAAAGCTAATTTAATTAAAATCTTCTAAAGTGGTATACTGTGAGATAATATCTATGAAACAATACAGGATGTGGACTTCTTCATAAGCCTAATCAATTTACCTGATTAACTTAAAGCTGGTTTGATCCTTACATTATACGTTACAAAAGAAATTAATAATATATTACATAGATTACTTTGAAGTTCCTATAATTTATAAGGCTTATAATATAGAGATAAAGTTTCAGACAAATTACTCTTGACCTGCTGTTCCCAGGTTATTAAAAATAGTTTCTCATCTGGTTAAATAAAATTCTAAAGCGTGTAAGAACGGATGATGCAGACATACGTATTATTAAAATTAAGAATCTTTCTCTCTTCCCCTCTCACCAACTCCCAATTACTCCCCCTACAACTCTTTTCACTTTCACTCAGCCTCTTTCTGCCTCTCTTCACCTGGCTTGTCCTGACCTCTCTCCCTGACAACCACTTTTTCTCCCTCTCTTCCTCTCTCTCGTTTTTTCTACCTCCATGCGTCCTTGTTCTTCCTCTCTTCCCTCTTCCCACCGCTTTTATTCTGGCGCTACTCCCCACTCCCTTCGGCCCCAAAGCTTTCTTTCTGCAACAGATTTTTCTCATCTCACTCTTGGACATAGCCCTTTCATTTTTCGTTCGACTTTGCTTTATCTTCTACCAATTGGTGTCACTGCTCCGACAATCTTACTCTGAAATCATCAGCCTACCTTTTTGAGGCCGCCCAGCATCTCTTCTACAATTTCTACGTCGCTACTCCACAATTTTGTTCGTCCAGCTTATGTCCTCCTGTTTGGCGATACGAACAACTCATTTCCATGTCAACTCGTCAATCTTCTAATGATGTATTCCAATTTAACTTGTTGTCTCACCTCCTACCTTCACAGATAATATAATTCATACTCCTTTTCACCACCATTCTTTCTACTATTCAATCGAAATGATCACCCCAAAATTAATTAATAAATATGTTAAACCACGATCGTTTACTAAAAATGAAGTAGTCAAACCAAGGTTGGCAAAACAGGTTTTTTCAGAATTTGTTTATAGACGAATAACCACATGCTTTAACCTGGTGAAGAAGACAACCTACCTTACTGTACTTTACATCTTATTTAGAAAGATCTCTACAGGGTGTATCTTGCTTTTAGCAAATGATCAGTACAAAACTTTAAACAACATATTAAAAATAATTTGTTTTACGGGTAGACTTTTATAGTGAACAGATTAAACTTATATTTTAAAGCATAAAAAATTGTATTTAATCATTTAGTGGTTATAAATTGATTAAATTCTGTTTTTCTTTGATTTACATTCTCAAATAGTTATTATAATTTAATTAAAACTAACGGGTTAATTACAGAGATTGAGTAATTTAAATTGAAGAAATTCTGTTAATTGATTTGAAACTGTGATAGAATTTATCAAACAAATATTGGTTTCTCATTTTACTACACTTGGAATAAGATATATAATCAATTTGTAAGTTATTTTAGTTATTTAACTATACAACAAATAAATTCAATTGGTTAAGTAATTACATTTCTGATAAGCATTTTTGTTCGTCAATAACGGCTCACTATTTTATCAATAATGACTTTATCGTAGTAACACTACCTGGTAGACAAATGAATGATAGAATCAAAACCAGGACGAATAATTGATTACAAGTACTTACTTTATTATTTATAATTATAAAACTTAAATACATAATTATCGCCTTTAATATGTTTTGTGTAATTTGGTAACTTTCATGATTGGTTAATTAAAATAACTATATAAGTCAAAAAATTATAAACTTCTTAACAGAAACTACCATCATACAGATGTAATAAAGGAATGTACCTGTAACCTGTCTAAAATTCTTATTCTTCTTAACCCTAGAACGACCAAGCTCCCGCTAGTAACATGGATAGTCAAGGGGGGTTTCCTCGAACCCATGGACTTTACCTTTAAATTTTTGGGTTCGGTAGTTGCTAATTCAATAAATCATCATTTCTTTTAGTAAAAAAGTATATTTGTAAATAACAATACAAAAAATATAATTGCACATAAATGTGTTATTATTTTCATTAAAAAAGGTTATTTAAAAAAAAGTTGAAACTAGTTATTCTGTGACGCTGTTTGTAGCAGAGCATTCATGGCAAACTAATTTTTTGTGACAGTGTTTACGACAAACACAGTGTTTATATTGTTTACAACATTGCTTTACTATCGAGTATGTAATTTATTTGGCAGATGCATCTCGTGACAACGAAAAACAACGACCGGAACTCTGTGACTTTTCATGTGCAGGCTGATGTTTATTATTTTTTTCCAGTTACATCTTCTAGGGGTAAAACTATTGTTTGTTTGCCTGTCACTAACTATAAAATGAACTACAAATCTTTTGTTTGTTTGCCTGTTGACTAGATAGGTAAACAAACAAAAGATTTGTTGTTCTAAAAAGGAGTACTGTCAACCCTAAAGTACTAAATATAGTCTACCATAAAACCGGGTGGTGAATAAAACTAAAATTTTTATATTAAAAAATTGACTCTAAATTGAATATTATACAATATGACATTACATAAATACAATAAATTTACATTTTTAAATAGTAGTAGTACTTACGAAAAAGAAAAAAGTATCAGGTATGGCAAGGGTGGGGGTTCGATGGTACCAACAAGTCGCTTTTTGTATACCAACATAAATACATATAAAATATAACAATTTTTTTAACTAATAATTAGGGTTCATGGAGTAAAGGATAAAAAACATTTTTTTTTATTTTTTGCGTGTCTAAAGAAATGTATTAAATCTATTAAAAAAGTGTCTAATTGAGAAAAGCAAGATCCGACAGAATGAAAAAGTATTGGCAAGAAAGAAATGAAAAGGAAATAAACTGCTTAAGAAAAAGAACTAACCAAAGAGACTAAAGTGATCCTTTGTGGTCATAAAATGAAAAAAAGAAATACAAAAGCGTGGGTTCGAGGAACCTCCCTCGTGGCCGTTATAGTATTAATAATATGTATAATTTTCTAATCGGCAGGTTTCTTAAAACTAAATTTACAAAATATTACAAAAAAGATTAAAATCAACAACTGATGTAATTTGTAACCATTACTAGTATTTCAGCCGAAAATGACATCTTACAAGAAAATAGTGGTTTAAAAAAAATCAATGATGCAGACTGATGACACAAATGTACACTCGCTTAAAAATATGTGCCCTGGTGCATTCAGCATTGTGAGACACAAAACGTGCCTATAATTGGTATAAATTTTATCCTAGATGTGCTGTTAAAATTAGTTAAATAAATTACGATTGATACCGATAAAATGTTTTTAAAGACAGTTAAGAAAATGTGGAATAATTTAATAATTTCTTTAGTTAGTAATTTTACTTCCAGATAAGATTTATGGAAAAATATACGTCAGAGAAATGTTACTATAAACTGTTTAACTATATAACTTCAAATTATAATTCAACAAACGAACTTATATATTCTTGATTTTTGGTTAATTGGTTTTGCATACCTTTTAACTTTATTCGCTTAAATTTTGTTAATTATTTATCAGTTAGTTACCATTTAATATACAGGGAGATTATAAATGAAATAGACACTTTCGACAGCTTCTTATACATCAAACTGGTGTATTTAAAATATTGTAAATGATATAAGTTTGTAGGGTATCTTTTAAAGTTTATGTTGGTACAACTCTTGCTAGCATTTTTTGTTGGCTGCTGTTGCAACGGCCAGTCTAGCAAAATGGCCGTTACTCAAGTGAAGAAAGCTTATCGTGTTTTTGAATTAGCCAAAACAAACTCGCTTACGGTTGTGCAACGTCATTTTAGAACGAGATAAGGTAAACCACCACCAACAAGGTAATCAATCTATGACTGGTATAAACATTTCGAGTGCAGTGGATGTCTATGTAAAAGGAAGAGTACTGGAAAACCTTCTGTTACAGAAGAAAAAATTGATAGTGTTCGTGATGTTTATGTTCGAAGTCCAGGAAAATTAACTGGATCAGTAAGTTTAGAATATTGCAAATTCCTCAACCGACTGTGTGGAAAATTCTGCGGAAACGTTTGAAAGTGATACCTTATAAATTGCAGTTAGTACAAAGTTCCAAAGTTCCAGTAGTACAAAGTACAAAATACCAGTCATAAAGTCGTGCGTAAAAATGTTTGTTTGGAGATGCAACATTGTGTTAAAAATGACGACGCATTCTTTAATCACCTAATTTTCACTGATGAATGTAATTTTGACATCAGTGAAAAAGTTAATAGACATAATGTTAGAATATGGGGCACAGAAAACCCAAAAATAACTTTACAGCATACACGCAATTCCCCTAAAGTAAACCTCTTTTCCGCATTATCTCGTGAAAAGGTTTACGGGACGTTCTTCTTTCACGAATTGCCAGTAACCTGAGTAATTTATTTGGACATGTTAAACGAATAGTTAATGTCTCAACTCCAGGAAGATAGTGATACCTTCATTTTTGTACAAGATGAAGCTCTGCCTCACTGGTACTTACAGGTCAGAAATTATATTGACAAACTTCTTCTTAGACAATGGATCGGCCGTGCAAGTGAGGAAAACATTGTGTTTACGCCGTGGCCACCTCGTAGTCCAGACTTAACGCTCTGCGACTTTTTCTTATGGGGTTATGTAAAAGACAAAGTTTTTGTACCACCGCTTCCTGTAGATATCGATGATCTAAAACAACGTATCGCAGATGCTTTTGCCACAGTTGACAGTCATATGCTTAATTGTGTGTGGGAAGAATTCGACTACCGTGTTGATATCTGTCGTGTTACAAATGGTGCACATATTGAACATCTGTAAATATTTTCAATAAAACCTAAATGAATTCTTCTATATAATCATGTAAGTAATAACCTTAACTTTTTAAAAATAAAATTTCTAAGCTATCGAAACTGTCCATTTCATTTATAATCACCCTGTATTGCGTAAACATGTTAATACTAACCCCTTACAGGTTGATTTTTAAACCTAAAGTAATGTTATTTTGCTTAATTTTTCCCACTGAATAATTATTCTTACAATTTTTGATTATTTATTTTTTTTATTTTTTTTTATTTTTTAGGCCTTATATAACATTTTTATAAGTATATTTAAGAAAATTTACAATCAAAAACTATTATTGCAATTATTTTAACTATAATATAACAAAATATGAAACTAATACTACATATATAATAAAGCTAATACGAGCACGCGGCCAGCAACGGACAACCTTAGTTACGTTTTACGACTGTATTAACAGCAACTAGTTGCCAACAAACTGTAACTGAACATGGAAAGATTGACATTAAACAAAAGCGCTACTAGAGTCCAACGCATGAAAACAGAACTATAAAAGACTCGTACGCATTACTGGCTGTTGGCGATATTTTTTCTTTAGTATGTTACATTCTAAAGCAAAAATAAGTTCATGTTTTGACAGAAACGTAACATTACGTCACTGGCACTTTTCCTGTATAATGCTTCCGACGTAATATTTCGTTACAAACCTTTCAAGGGTTAAGTTTTCGTCAAAATTCATAAATTTTATGAAATCGGTAGTATATCAGAAAAATTTCACTGATTTGTCAAAATAGTTTTTCATCCAAGAATATTTTTAAGAAAATATAAATGAACGAGACTGTTGCACTACTTTCTCAAAGGTTACGTCAAACTAGGAGTTGTAGATTATATATATTATTCAAGAGAATAAATTCATCTGAAAAGTATTTTGTTTCTGCGCTAGACAGGATATTGTATATTTAATAAAAAAATATGATTATTAAATAAAAAACTTTTTTTTATTTCTGTGGTATATCGTTATTGTTTTTATTTCTGGTTTTAGAACAGGTTAAATAAGAACATTTATATTGTATAGTTGTGTGTGAATTCTGAGTTAAATTCAAATGAAATATGTATAAATGCGACACTTAACTATACAAACATGTTAAACTTAGTTTATGCAACACAAGTTATGAACCTACTGAATTGTAATGTGATCAGTGACAAAACTGAACTTTGCATTATAATTCTAAATAGGACATCTTTAATTGAAATAACATACTAGTTTACTCTATACGGCTGGCTTATAACGGTAAACGTCATTTAAATTTAGATGAGTTCTAATCTACTACAAAAATAATCTCGCGGAAACCTTTTAATTATTAATGATTTATTTCAATTTAGTTTTTCGATACTAATCCAATGGCTGATCGAATTCGTAAAAGATTACATGAGTAAGAGAAAAGTGTGAAAATTTATTATTGCCTTCACCCTTGATTAGAGAAATGTCTGTGCATATTTTAAAATGAGCTTAGTTTCATTCAAAATTATACGTTATGACATTCTCACTTTATTTGCCAAGAATATTAACTACGTTTCTACACGTTACTACAGCTACACGCAGAATTTAAAAAAATCGGTAATTTGCAAACTCATTGACCAATAAATTCTTTTATCAATTCTTTAATAACAAACCTGTAAACACATTTTGCTATATACCCTTTATATTGTTTAAAGTAAAGAAAACTATTTATTTCCAAATAGAATCGTTTGAAAAAGAACGAAAAAGAAAATATAAGAATGTTAATGAATTTTTTTTAACAACTATGATTCTTTAGATACTCAGTACTTCAGATTTTCATTTAATTTCTAAAATACTAACAGACGACAAAATGCCATGATACTTTAATAAAAATTGTATTTTTATTTTGAATTTCATTAAAGACATCTAATAACTAATTTTGCAATACTTATTTGTAAAAAAAAACAAATATTTTAACAGCTTTTCTGAATGAACAATAATTTAGTTACTGTTTTTTTGTTTAGATCATCAACCGAAAGGCTAGTTAGAAGCTCTAGAGCTCTTTAATACGTAAAACGAGGGTGAGGTGGTTTACCATATCGTCCTCACTAAATGGAAAAGTATGCTTATCTGCATGTCAGTCCTTCCAAAAAATCATCTACTTTCCACCCTGCAAATGAGACCTTCATTTCTTTCACCAAAAAGTCTAGTTGTATGATACCGATCATTACTCTCAGAGTAAATAACTCTGACTAGTGTCTTTTACACCTCTACTTCTTCTGTTCTTAAATGCTTGACACATAATTAGCTGACCATGTGAAAACGTTTTTTGGAGCCCTGGAGCTAACAGATTGAGTCCAAATAATTGAACACTCCACTTACTTGTTATGGCCAGTACCTAAATATTTATATTCACACTAATTAATGGAAAGAGAAAGTTATAAAACTGATTAGTAGGCTAATTTGCTTGATAATTGTTTATAGAGAAGCAATATATTGTTTGATTATGTTTACTTTTTGTTAATCAGACAATGAATACCATGATCCTTTTCAAAATTCTGTTAAAAACCCCACCAAATAAATAAACTATGACGAGAAGAAAACCAATGTTGTCATGTTTATTCAAATTATATCCGCTTACACTTTAACAGTTAAAATGCCAACTTAACAACTACCCAATTGCCAAAAGTGTATAGGATTTTTGACTGACTCAAACAAAATAAATTTGAATTCTTACAGAAACTCCGCATCACATGTTAAAAGTTTAAGTAACTTACTTCGGGATTAGAAAGCCCCCCGCAAATGCACAAAGTACGCAATAAATAATAAAATAAACCCAAAATAGCAAATTCACATTCCACTAAGATATAATTATTATATCTTATATATTATCATTTAATTATTAAATGATTTTTTATTCTTTACAAGGTCTACCAAACTTTACTTAAACTCGGAAACAGATCGAAGATCCACTTTAATTCATTCTTTCATAAATGTTATAAGTCTTATCAGGATAAATATATAACTTACATATAAATAAAAAATAAAATAGAATTTACTTTGTCATTAACCACAGAAGGAATAGATATTATCTACAACTGAATAAAATTACAGACACTTAAAACAACACTAAAAATTACGTTATTAATAAAATAACAGGCTTACATAATGTATATAGAATTGCCTAATAAAGACAAAACGATTAAGACGCTTGAGATATAGGTTCAGTAAGTAGCAGCCAGTTTTGAGGTTTCATTATTGAGGAGGTCTATGTAAAAAGGGCTTATACTTTATACGCCCTGTTTAGGGAGATAGCATTTTTAGATTCTCCATGTTTTTCTGTATATGTGTGCAGAATTTCATTTTGATCTTTTTGCATTTGAATTAGTTGTGGCAAATTGAATCAGGTGATGTTCTGGACGTTGTTGTCAGGTTTGAGTTTGTTTTGAGGTTAAGTTGGTAATCATTGTTGATTATATTTTGTTTTAGTGGCTTAAATTTGTCTTAATGAGTGATTTAAGTGTATGTGATAAAGAAGAGTCTAGTGGTAAAAGAAATAAAAACCAATCTGAGGAAGACAGAAGTTATAACAAAAGGCAACGATATTCTGGTGAAAGTTGTAATTCGTCGTCTGGTGAAAAACTGCCTGTTAAACCTTTCGTATTAGTATTAAAGTGTTGTAAAAAAAGTGTTTTAAAAAACTGTCTGTTGAAAACCAAGAACACCTTCACAATCAGTTTTACTGTAATGCTTCTAAACAACAGCAGGATGTTCTTTTGTCTGGACTGATGCTACCCAAAAGTTCTTCCACTCATCATGTAGAGCTTCAACGTAATCGGAACAATATCTGGACTTACCGGGTTGAACTGAATGGTTCAGAAACTATTGTTTGTAAATGATTCCTTAGCAGCCAAATTACGGAAAAAAGACTGCGCATCATCCAGCAAAAACTTTTAAATGGTCAGTCATTCATTGAAAGGCGGGGTACTCACAACAATCGACCTCGCTCTATTGATAAAACTTTTGGGATCTAGTTAAAACATTTAAGCCTTATTACATTTAAGCCTTATTACTCATTATTCTAAAACTAAATCGAAGAAAAGATATTTTGAACACCCCAATTTGTATCTAAAAAAATTGTATGACATGTTCAGTGTTTTGTAAGGCTAGAGGTATGCATAGCCCTACATTGAACAAACCGGCATATAAAACTTACCATATTTTTTTTTAAACTAAGTTGAATTATTGATTTACTTTACCGAAAACAGATTTGTGTGATTACTGTTCTAAATGCAAAGTAAAACTGGAAAGTACACCATATGGTCCCTGCAAAGTGCAATACGAACAACATTTAAGAAAGTACTACGCCTATAAAAAATTGAAAGATGAGGTATTAAAGCAAAGCCAAGTTGATGGAAGTGGAATACTGGTACCTTCGACTATGCCCAAAACTTGCCATTACCCAAGACAAATGAAACTACACAATTTTATAAAAGGCTTCTGTGGGTGTATTTATTCAATGTGCACTGCCACAACGATGGATTGTAGTCATTTGTACTATTTCCTAGACACGGAATCAAAGAAAAATCCAGATACAGTATGTTCCTTTTTATTTGATGTCATAAATCAAACATTAAATGGCTCTTATAAAGAAATAAATCTCTTCTCTGATGCAGCAGGGGGTAAAAACAAAAACTTATTGGTACCATCTTTTTGCAGCTGGCTATCAATGAAGTTTAATATTAAAATTACTCATATGTTTCCAGTGCGAGGACATTCTTTTAGCATGTGCGACCAAAATTTCGGACTTTGCGGTATAAAAATAAAAGAAGAAACAATTCATACGCTACTAGAATATGTAGAATTGCTCAACTCAGCTCGTCAAAAGAATATTAGGAAAGTTAAAAAAGATACCGAAGTAACGGTTGCAACTCTAGCTGCTGCCAAAGAAGAAGAAGAAAGAACACAACGAATCGCTGAGAGATAAAAATTATATGACCAGGTGTTTGAGTTAAAAGCAACCAACGAGGGCAAGATTGAAAAGTTACTTCTGGATTTTATCCTCAAACGAAAGAACCGTTATTGAAGTGAACAAAGATCTCGTTTCAAAGATGAAACCGCATCAGGCTAAAGGAGTGAGTAACATAAAATATGTGTAAATATATATGTTATATTAAAATAAATAATAATAATAATTATGTGTTTAAGATTTTCCAGTGTGAACTTTTTATTTTCATAATTAGGATTAATTATTTATTTTATTAATTTTGTTATTTGATTTACTAAATAGTAAATTACAAGAGTTATGATTTGTTTTGTTAACGTAAAAAGGTACACGATTTTATTAATTAGAATAGTAGGCTATATATGCAAATTCATAACATAAATTTTAATTTCTTAGTAATTACACTTTGATTAATTTTGAATTTTTTTTTTTTAAACCAGAAGAATAATGTAGCAGCCAGTTTTGAGGTTTCATTATTGTAAAACATGTCATTTATTCTAGTATAAAAATTAATAAAAATATTTCAAAATACATGTTATTGAAATTATTAAAATATTATTAAATTATTAACAATAAATGTTATTTATTATTCTAAATTTAAAGAAATATTTATGACAATTAAAAGTTTAAAGAGGAAGAATAAAAAGTATGTTTTGTCGATAGCTGGTTACCGGTCTGTGAAGTTAAGTATTTTTATTTGATCGTCGTAAATAATAAAATTAAAATATCACGCTACAAGTATTTGGAAGACAGACAAAGTATGTCAATTTTAAACCCAAAGGATGACAACTTGATTTTATAGGAAGTATTTGTTATATAAACAGGTGGTAGAAAATACAAAGAAATGTTAACTGTACACAATGGTAGAAAAAAGAAAATAGATTTCGTGTATGGGGTGAAAAAACAAAGGTCAAATAACACTGCTCCAGGGAAATAGTTTCCTACTTACTGTTTTGTTTTGATAAAAACAAACAAGTTGACTGAAGACAATATACTTTCTCTAGTGAAACAGCCCTACGGTCATTGATGTTTTACACAAATCTGGTGAATGATACTCTTTTTCTAAACTCATACGTCCCTTTTGGGTAAGTGAAATGTTTGATATTTAGGATATTTACTTAGTATTAGAATCATACGGACCACTCTAATTCAAATCTTCGTAATTTAAACTACTTCCTAAGATTATTGATCCACTATGCTTTAACAAAATTGATCTCAGAAGTAATTTTATAGATATAGATGAAAATTTTAAATATTTGGGCGAGACCATTATTACAAATGTAACGAAAAAGTCAGCTGGAACGAAAGAATCGCCAAAATCACCATAGGACAACATCTCATCAAAAACACGTACAACAAAAAAGTTTATCAAAACACACTAAACTTAAACACTACAAATCAGTCATTAGATCTCTAGTGATGTACGGAAGTGAAACTCTGTTCAGCATCGACGGTGGTGGAACCAAAGAGAAATTAGAAGAGTAGAGAAAAGAATCTTAAGGACTTGTATCAACAAAAAAAACCAAATTGATGGACAAACAGGCTTTTACCCAACGAATAAGTCTACAAAGATATAGAACCAGTCACAATTTCGATGAGAAAAAAGAGAATTTTCTTCCTGGGACACATACTGAGAACTCCAGCCACACGCCTTCTAAGAATAATCACTGAAAAACTACTTACCGCTATATCTGAAAAATCTATTATTAACCTGGCTCAGAGAAATTCAAAACGACATGAAAGAACTCGACCTAACCATGGAGGACCTTACGCAACGTACACCTTGGTATAAACACCAAATGGGAAGTCACAAAGTTCGATTAACCACTAAAACAGTCAAACGCACAATTGGGGTTTGTTCAGATGAACTAAGGAAAAGATCTGAAAATATGAAAAAGTTTTGGAACAGCAAGAAGAAGAAATTGAAGAAGAACCATCCAAAATGACTAAAGTGATCTTATGTGGTCATTAAAAATATTTCCTAAATTTCATATTTACTTTATCCCCTTGAAAAATCCTCCATAATTCGAATTAAATTACCTCCCTTATTCGAAAAATTTCGAGATTTTTGTGGTAATTTATATTCTATTAAAACATTTTAGAGCCATTATTATTAAAAATAAGGAATTACATAGTGTACACGATTTCTACTGTTGTTGATTTTCAAAAAGAAATACCTCTAAAATGTTTACTTTACCTCTGTAAACTTTTTTTTCTTCAATTTTATTACGGTATTATACATTGAGCTGCACAATTTCCGTATAATGATATTTAAATGGCTGTGGGTAGTTTAACTTTAAGGAAAAGAGGAAATTAGTGATACATTCTCCGTTCATAACTACGGGTATTGTCCGTTATTCAGACCAAGAGATCTTTACTCCATTTCCGCTTGAGACGTCACAAAGGTGGGAAGTTCCTTGTAGCTAGATCACGGGCTAGTTGGTTTGGATGGTCATCTAGTCGTTCATGAAATTTACTATACAAGGACGCGGTTAGCTCCTTTACTGTCGGAATTTCGAAATCGTTGTGGAAAATGTTATTGCTTACATAAAAAGGAGCGCCAGAAGCAAGTCTTAAGAATTTTGATTGAAAGGCCTTGATCGACTTCAAATTAATCTCTGCCGCTACTCCAAAGAGCTGGATACTATAAGTCGAGATTGGTCTCAAAAGGGTTTTATTCATTAAAATTTTGGAACTTATTTCTTGTTCCATTCCTTGTTCTTGTTGTTCTTGTTATTATATAGGTGGGACTGTATTATACAAAAGTTGTTTTTTTTTAAATTTGATTTAATAAGTATCTAGTTATTGTAGAGGTTATTAAATAACAAATTATTAAATAACAAATTATGCAGTATAGTTAGCCAATATAAGTTTTAATTTTAAAAAATTACCGCCTACCTACAGTATTTAAACCACACTAATTTTTTTCTATTACAATTTAGTATAATCGTAATTAAGGCTTAACAATTTTCGTGGTTAGTAGATAGGTACTACAGTCAATTACAAATCATTACAGCTTTTTAAATTTCAATCCATTATCCTTCTATTTAACCTTCTATAAAAACCCTCTATGTAGCAGTTGTGTGTGTTAAAAACTGAATTTCCCTTTTGTGAAATACCGTTGGTATTGTACAACGTACACGAACATAAACGAGTTCTGGTACAAAATTTCTTAAACTATAAGCAGTTATACTATCACAAAAAATATATGTCGTTAGAAATTATATTCATTCATTTAACTAATGAAATCCGTTATTTCATTTCAGTTACCTTATGGATTTTTTATAAATAAATATTACACACTGTTATTTTTCCTGCAGAAAATTCAACAGTTTGTATAATAACAACAGGCGGTGACCATTGTCAAACTGGTATAACTGGACAAGCTGATTTTATTTCGTTAGCAGCATTGTTTTGTTTTGACAAGTGGGAGATGAAAAGAAATGAAAATATAACGGCAGTGTACACTTGGCGCTTATTGATACAGATGAGTTGGCCTACTTACAAGTAGTGAGTCTTTATTATGAACTTGCATATTTAGCGCAGTAGCTGTCGTAATATTATTGCACCTTCAATGTACACAATTGTAATTCGTAGTTCTGCCGATTAAATACGTCGCTTCGTTTAGTAACGCATTATTCTATAACAGAGCAACTAGTAAGCAATATTTTATTTACTACAAACAATATTTATACTTATGTAACATAGGATCTCCAAGAAAGACCACCCGTTCGTACAGTGATAAAAGCAACTAGCCGCGCGTTCGATTTCTAGCGTTCAATTTCTAGCATTTTGTCTTTACATATTTTAATCTATCTCCCTTCACTGTCTGCATTAGCCTTAATGTGCTTAACAGTCGGACGTTTAAAAAGAGAGCTAAAAAGTGATCGTATAGTGCGCCAAGTAGACGGTAACGAAATAGTTTGATCCTGTTCACTCACCACTCACCTACCTATTGAGTTCATAAAGACTTTAAAACCTACCCATAATTAATACTTTTAACTATTACTAGAATATACTCATTACTTTCACAATAAATGTATTTATCAGAAACATCCGGCAAAAACGCCTACATTTCTGTCAAATGTAATTGTAAATCGTAAGTACAATCGTATCCACTAAAATGCAGACGTCATGTTCACTGGAACGACTGTATTGAAACTGACAGCCTTGTCAGGTTGATTCCCAACTTCATGAAATAGAAAATTTAAATGCTTTAAATTAATTCAAGCTAATATAACTCAATTTTGGCAAGTGCAGAGAATAGTAAAAGTAATACCCGATCATACGTGACAAAGAAACGGGTCGGTTGATGGATATCCGAAAAAAACGGATTATATATGTAAAAATATTTGTTATATTTTATATGACAGTTTTATATTAAAACGTTATTTACAAAGAACCAAACGCAATTATAAGTGAAAAAATGTACTGTACATAAAATATATAAACCTAATTTTTAACACGCAGGTAAAATAATTATCCTATCCTAAATTTTAGAAAAAAACAGAAACAAATACATTTTCGAAAATAGAATAAAAACGCTGCATTCATCACATACCACCTGAACTTCAAAACATCATTAAAGGTAATTAACTATTAAGACAAAACATTAAATATAAAACATTAAGACAAAACGGCTTCAAATAAACTTACGTTTGAAACAACTATACAGGTTTGTTCACTTTAAATCACTTATACGTCTCAAACAGAAAAAAAATTATTACTCTACAATTCTCTCTTAAAACCCATATGGATGTACGGTAGTATTCAAATTTTTGGTTTCGCAAAGCTGAGTAATTTAAAAACTATTCAAGCATTCTAGTCTAATTTTCTCCGTATAATTACCAGTTCACCACACTATGTCTCAAATTACACACTACACACCGATTTAAAAACACCATTCATTTGCGATAGAGTCTATCGTCAAAAATAGTTATATTAAATTCTACTCAAAACTACCAATCCATAATAATCCATTTATCAGTGATATGGTAAATCCGCCAGGCTTCATTATACGATGAAAAAGGAGATGCAGCAGAGATCTTCTTTTATTCTTTCTGCATGTTTATGTCGAAAAAGATAAAATAATGTGAAATAGTAGATGCAATTTTTGTTTTGTTTTAAATATGTTGTATTACTATTGGTAATAACTTTTCTGCGAAAATATGAATTTTTTTGTTTTTTTTTCATACTTTTGTATATTTTACGTTCATTGTTATTTCAAATTTACATTGCTGAATGTTGAATTTTATATCATGTCGGTTCTTGTTATTTTTAATTTAATATCAATGTTTTCTCATCTTTTGGTTGTTCTATATAAGTTAGCACAGTAAAGATTCAAAATAAAGGATAAAAAAATGTAATTAACTATTTTCTCATATTTAAAAAATTGTTTGTTATAGGCCTACATATTTTGTTTTCGTTTTTTGATATTTTATTTTCATAGAATATAATATGATTAAATTTTTCTGTTCGTACCCTAATACATTTTTGTTCTGTAACAAGGTCATCCACACCCTTATCGTAACAAATTTATAAATATTTTCGTCAACAAGGTTAGTTCGGGAATCAGGCTGTACAATGACGTTTCCCTGAATGCTTTACTGTTTGCTGATGATTTGTGGATTGTGCAAGAGAGTGAGGATCAGCTTTAGAGATCGGTGTATGTTTTAAACGAACTAACTTATTCAAAAATATAATTTCTACGTTTCCGTAAAAAAAGTCAAAGGTAATGGGATTTACTGTTAAATATCCTACCAGATCTAAAACTATGGTTGATGATGTAGTGCTCGAAGAAGTATCACAATGAAATAATTTAGGTTATGACATCGGGTTTGATCAAGATTTGGATAAAGAGAAGAAGTTGACAAATTCCAAGCAGTGTGCGGTAATATTAACAGAACCCTACGCTGGAAAAAAAGAAAAGAAACTCGTATAAAGTTTTACAAGGTTATGGCTGCCCCAGTCCTACTCTATGGAAGTGAGTCGGGATTAGTACCAAACCACAAGAGAGTAGAGTACAGGTGGCAGTGATGCGAGTCCTGCGATGAACAAAGGTTGCTGTCGTAGGGACTAACTAAGAAATGAGGATATAAGAACAGAACTGAATGTTTACAACCTGAACGAGAAGATTGGAGAATATCGAAATTGATGGAGGGAGCACGTAGAGCGAATACCTGAGAGAAGGATCCCCCTCAGTGTTTTGCAATACAGAACGGTGGGGAGGAAAGATATTGGGTGGCCACGCAAACGATAGCAATAATTCAATAGTTTGTTGCTGTTGAGTTGAACAGGCGGAACCCTAATCCTTGATTGTGAAAAGAAGAAGATAAATATTTTCGTAAATCGTTCACATTTTAGCAATTTTCACGCACTGTTTATTTGTTCTGCTGTGACAGATAATCGGGAGTATACTGTAGCTCTGAATGAACAAAAACATTCTTAAAAAATAAAATCAAGAAAATAATTAACAAATAAGTTTATACTAGACAGAGGACAATTAGAATGTCATTAAATATTATTTTTATAAAATTATAAATTTAGTTTGACACAAAAATAAGTTTTAGAATTTTTATGTACATAATTGTCAATAACAATATTCATAAATTTCTATTCATATTTTACGAGTAGTAATTTATATTCTGGTTTCAAAAGTTCTGAAACAGGTTGATAACAAAATTATATTTAAATTGTATTACCTAGTTGAAAGTTGGTTAAACCAAAATGTAAATATAGATTACCTCTTTGAAAGTGAAATGACCCAAAATTAAACGTGTTTCATTACTTAGTTTGGTGTACGTGAAAGGAAAAGAGAAATTGACAAAATCATAATTTAACTTATCACATCCGTTCCTACAGCGACTCTTAGATGCTACTACTTATTGGAACAAAATCAAAATTACAACAGAATATTCAAATTTATAGTGGCTAGGAAAACGAAAAGGGGAAATTAATTTTCACGTCGCAATTTGTTACAACTGGCGCCCATTCGGCTTGATGAAACTAAAAGCAATTTATTATGTCTTTAAAATATATTTTATTTATAGATTTTGTTAAAAAATTAATCATTTAATAGACAGAACATTCGAAGCTTGCCTTTAAACTACGAAATTATCTTGTAATCTATTTTCAAAGCGAATGAATAAATTTCCAAGAAAATTATTCCATTATTTTACTAACATTTCGGTTTACTTTGTGAAGGAATATTTAATACCTTTGCTTACCATTAAGAACCGTGAAAATGATCTTTATATTTCTATTTAGTTTTTGTTTTGTAAAAATCTTCTGACAGACATATTCAATGCGACACAAATATTAATATACCAGCAATAAAGAAAGTAAAACATCTATAGAACAGGATATTTCATTTAATCCGTTTTGCAAGCTTATGAGATATTCTTATTTGCACTTTATTAGAATTTGTTTAAATTTTATGAATGGATAGTAAATTTAGTCAATGTAATGTTGCAGAAACGCCAATCAAAGTAAATGAGAATGTATTTCAGAAAATTATATTTTTATGAAAGATCCTGGGTAGATATAACTTTGCTTCCCTTTTCCAATTACATTGCCGAAAAGATGATCTTTGTGTTCAAGTAACTTTTCCCTTCTAACTAAAATCATAATACAGGATCCATAATTACTAAAGTACTATCTCAATGAGATATACTTTCAAAATTATGTACCGGCCGGTAAGGCGGAATTCGCACAAGAATTTCTGTAATTTAATTTATTTAATACACGATAATGCTCGTAATTTACATGTGTATAGTTTGGATTAAAGTGTAAACATTTTTTAATCACGAACAATATTCATTTACTGGGATAATGGACGGGAAAAACAACTTGTATTTAATTCAAGACTAAGCCGATTCTGTTTCTGAAATTCCGATTTCATATCAAATTATTTTTTTTAATGTACTTAAGTAAAAATAGGAATTCAATTTCCTTGCAGTCATAAATTTATATAACAAACTGTTCGTCAGTGAAGTATTCGGGGGTACGTGTAGAATAGATTTCATTCATTTCCTTTGATTAACTAAGGTTCATGTACGTATAAATCCGCACCTGAATTATATAGACTGCATATATTTCAATTTCAATAAAGATGAGAAAGCAGGTGTGTATGATTGCCGCTGAGCGATGTTAGATATAGTAGACCAATCTCCGTGTTTATGTTCTTGCCTCAAGAATGTTTCGCTGACTACGGAGATAGATTTAGTGAAGTGAGTTCAATATTTTACCAAATGTTACACTCCAAAGGTACAATAAATTACAGCCATATCAATTTACGAGATAAAATAGGAAATCCTGTCACGTTATTGACTTACTAATTTTTTTAAAAGGGGCTGTCCTTAAATTACTTAACGCACAAAAGGTTTGAATATTTCTGACCGACCTCTAACCTTAGGAATAAACGTTTAATCACAAACCCTCGATAAATATGTAATACATTCTGATAAAACACTAAAAAGTAATTTTCTAAGCATTTGTGTTTTTGCAAATTTTACAAAAATAACAAACGATTAAATCAAAGTTTATTTACCTCTTGATTTATATGAGTTTTGAAATCTTTTTTTTAAATTGACAAGCAGAACAGCTTATTTAAGCTAACAAATTATGTCACAATTGACCTAGATGAACCAATAATTCAGAATACCATTATCACCAATCACAAAACCACTCGAGACGAAAACCAGTTACTTTTCTGTAGATCCCTTCCCACTTCGGAATCGAAGAAAACGAGGAAGCCAACCAAGCAGCCAAACGTGCTAGTGCATGCATCAACAGAATAAATAAATCTTCCCTAAGAGACCTACAGAAAGTTTTTTAAGAGAAATTAAGAATAATTTGGAATGAACAGTGGAAGACTTTAATATCTAATTTATACATAGTACCTGCGGACTGACGCTCATGATTTACAACCATAAATTGTTGACAACAGACTAGACAAAGTGACACTTACACGACTTTGAATCAGTCACGTCATGACGAAACGAGAACCTATCATTTCGCAATTAAGAAAACCTTGAAAGACGTGGCTTGCCGTGCTTGTATTGTTTTCGCCTCTTCCACTCCTGTGAATCGATACTATTCCCCGACTATCGATCCAGCTGGTAATCATAGCTGACGTTGCTCCAACTACCACAACGAGACAGTTAGAGGGGAATTTTTTCTCCAGTCTTCAGTTGGTGCATGCGCATAGGAATTTTTTTACTATGTTGTTCTGTTATATTAAAATGTAATAATCACTGTAACACAAAGTTAACTTACTACACAACCTTGTTGAATGCCCTCTCCTTAATTATACGGAGACAATTTCCCTTGCAACAAACTTGCAAAGATTCTGTTAATGTCACACACAACACAAAAACACTACGATTCATATATTTGTTTAATATTCAAAGAACAAAATATAATTTATATAAATAGTGTAAAAAACATAATGTCTAGAGTGTTTGGTAAAAAGAGTATAAGTCAAAAATTGGTCAAAATGAGATAAGTCAACAAGCAGATGTAAAAAAAAATCTAGATTTTTTTGGTCTAGTTAGTATAAGTCAACAATAAATACTCGAAGAGATATTCAGTTTGGTTTAAATAATATAATTCTGAGCCTTACATTTGTGTTTGGTAAAAACAGTATATGTTGACTTATACTATTAGAGTCACCATTACGAGAATTAGATATTGGTCATAATAGTATAAGTCGTAAGTTAGGATAGGTTGTGCTTGATAACAAATCATATGGTAATCAGCTGTTGCATTGTTTTAATCTGTTCTGTGTGTATGTAAGCGTTTAATATTGTAAACGTATTTTGAATTCACTGTTTATTAAAAATAAATTACGTAATTGTGCTTTATAGTTCAATAAGTAAAATGTCTTTTCGGGAAATAACGCAGTTCAGTATGACATTAGCAAACCTGACAAATGAAGGTATGTATTGACATTAATTCAAAGTTAACCTATAAAACGTTATTAAACCTTGTTAGGAAATTTGGAAACCTTATAATAACGGGTTTGGTTATTATTGTCTTCTGAAATAATTTCTATGAATAACTGCATACAATATATTTTTATTATTTCTGATGGAAGATCAGGTTTTTTCATACTGCTTGCTTATTTCATAATCATAATCAAGCCCTTTATTTTCGTTTCTTATAACCTCAGTTGTTTATAAACACTCAGTTGTCTTCTTTTATTTTGTTGTTATAAAACTAATAAAGGTTCAAGAAGTTGTAAACATCCGCAATGAACTCTGAAAACAGATTACTTTGTGGTTTTGGTTAATGTATTTTACTGATTTCAGAATATTCTAATAAATTTGCTTTCCAGTCCAATAAATAATTATAAAGAAGCTTATTATTACTATCATTGTGCTATGATCTAACTAAATTATCGTCCTTTTCTGAAAAACAAATAATTTGAAGCCAACAAAATGAATATTATCTAGATAAAGTAGGTAATTGTTTTCCTCCTATTTTAAGAAGGTTTAAGTTCTTGGTCCCAAATATCTGTTTATCATGTTTATTTATCTTAATTTATTTTCAGATTCTGATGAATCTATGTCTGACAGATCATCTGATCTTAATGATGAACAGATTAAGATGGCTTTATTATAGAAGAATCCATTGTCAGTACGTCAGAAATTAGGGTTAGTTTTATTGATAGTGAACTGACTGAAGTAGGAAGAATCTTTTCTGAAAGTGATGACATAGATCTTGATGTAAATTATATTCCCTCAAGCGACCAAGATACAAATAGTTCTGAAGATGAGATTCCATTACAATCAAATAAACGAATACCTAAGAAATTAAAAAGAAAATTGTTACTGATTAAAACCGCAGCTGATACTTCTGATGGTAATGAAATTATTAATAACAATCATGCGGAAGTAATTGAATTATCATTAGACTCTAAAATTTCTAAAAATCTGAGAGAAAATCAGACGGAAAAAATTCCAATAATATTTTAAAGAAAAGAAAACGTAGTGCAAAAGGAGAAGGTGTTTTCTGCCGTCAAATTAGGTCAGAAAGAAAATATTGTCGTAACAGTGGCAAAGAATACATTACTAGTAAGGGGAAAGTAGTTGTCGGTCGAGTCTCTAAAGATATTCGTATGTGTAGATCAAAATGCAAGGAAAAATTGGAAAAGCAAGTGGGAAACAAAATGGTCAAAGAATTATTGTTTGACGAGTACTGGTCTATGGGAGAAAGGGACAGGACGTGTGGCTTACTTATGTGGTCTAATTGATACCAAATCTCCTGCAACAAGCCGAAAAAGAACTAACGACCCAGAAAAACAGCATAATAGGACTGCAACAAACTCATTTCATTTTTGTATTAATGGGGAACGTACAAAGGTGTGTAGAAAATGCTTTATGGACACTCTGGGCGAAACCAACATGTTTATTACTAAAGTTCTTTAGTTGTCAGGGATACCTGAACGTGATAATAGAGGCCGAAGAACTCCGGCAAATAAAATTAGTGATGCTAGATTACTTGAGCCAGAACAAAGAACTGCAGCCAGAACAACTGTACAATTCTCCTTTGGCAATTTCTGAAGCAAAGAAGAAGGATATACTTCAGTTACTTGAACATATCCCTGATGTGTTTCACCAATTTTATAAAGATTTAAAATCATCAAAGGGAACACCAGACACTTATCCGGATATTGAAGGACACGAAGAAGATGATTAAACTTTTTAATTCACATAAGGTTTATCAGTTAAATTGAACTTTATATTTTATTTATTTTAAATTACAATTATCACTATCTTTTATTTTTATTATTTTACAATATTTTTAAGATTTTTATTTAAGAAAATATTACTATTAAACGTTAATTTTACCTTTAGTAAAAATGTGTATCATTCCATTATTTTATTGTTCTACAAAAATGTACCTACTTTTATTCAGTTTCAATAAATTTCTAATATGATAGATTTTTTTAAATAATAGGCGATTTAATGATTTTTTTGTATTGTTTCTTTAGTTTTAAACGTTAGGCTTGGTTTAGTTTAGTTAACTAGGCCAGAAAGCTGAAAATACATTAGTTATGTTTCACGCACAAAGACATATTTTGTACTTTTGTTAGGCATCTTAAATAAAAAAAAAAGATTAACCAAATTTTATTAAATTTGTATGATAAAATTCATAAAATTATTCAACAGCTGAATTTAGAGCACAGGGTCAAATAGTATAAGTCATGTAAAATTTTTGATCAAAATAGTATAAGTCATGCATCTCTGTAAATATTAAAAGTTTTATAACTTCAGTCACACACAACAATTCATTGTTAAATAATCATATTAATAATCATTAAGTTAAATGTAATTGATGTTTTTAAAAAATTAGAATCAATAAAATGTGTCTCCTGAAAATTATGAATTTTTGACTTATACTCCTTTTACCAAACACTCTAGATGTAATTGTTCAATTAATGTAAACTATTATTGTAAACCAATTATAATACTACCCGCCCTCTTTTTTTGTTTATTTTAAAGTCGCATCAATAGCGTGGTCATTATCGATTAAGGTGGGTTATAGAACGTTGGGTTATGACTTGTTATAATTTCCCGGGAATCAAACCCGGGACCTCCACGTGGTAGGCCAGTGCGCTACCACTACGCTACTGAGGCGGCCAACCGCTCTTTTTTGTTGCTTGTTTTTGTTCTGTAATGGCGTCGCTAAAACATAAAAATGTTGATCGACCATAATTATAACTGATAGTAAAAAAATTATTTCACAGAACTTCAATTCGTAATCCTAATATAACAAGATATCAAACCCTGTACTACAACAAACTTATACTTGACAACATCAAATCTGGAATACGACTCGTCAACAATTCAATAGTGCACTACTACTTACATAAGTTGCTAAACTAAACTTCGAGAAGATTCCAAACAGTTAACAGCTACAATTTTCAACAACCTTCCAAACTATTAACACAATGATACTTTAATTCTTAAATTTTTATTTATTAAACAAAACATTTGATATAAATTCTAAGAACTCAAATAAAATACATATTTATTTATAATTACACGTACATACATGCAGATGCACACACTAATAATATTAAATCCCATACAATTGTTTCATACATTCACAACCGCTTGAGTCCCTTTCTCAACTTAATTGACATGTAGTCCCTTTTTCATTCTCAATTTTAGCCTCAGAATTTGACTGATAAAGAAGTTTACATTTGACTACATAATATTAGCTCTGTCATTCAAATTGACATCGGAAAGTCATTATCCTGGCCAGCTACACTAAAGAACGTCCGGTTTGCGTAAAGGTAGCCCTGCTGCCAGCAAGAAATAATGTATCATTATTTTGGAGACTGTGGAAGAGTTTAAATAAATATAGCACCTCAGCTTGTCAAAATCTCTTATCTTTAAAATCTTATATTTATAAACGTCGGACAATGCAGTTACAAATTATCTATTGAGATACGAAGGAAACTTTTTTGTACAGCTTCAATTTTATCGGGTGAAGTAATTTTTAGGAGTTATGCTACCAAAACGAACCCCAAGATAGATCGTTCTTATAACTTATAATGATAAAATCTTTACATGAACATAATAACTAATACTATTACAAATTTATGTACTTACCACTTATTTTATAACGTACTTAAATATTATTCATTACATTCTCGGAATAATCATACTTACAATATCATACTAAAACAATATACTACTTAACTAGTTTTACACTACAACTCAGTAATTATGCCTTCTTTTTCTTCATCATCTTCTCCACCACCTCTTTGCAGCGTAGGCCATCCAGCCTCTTCCGACATCAAAATGTTTTATTTTTCATTAGAAAGCTGCAATTGAAATATATTACTCCCCAATTATAAACAATTTATTTTTTTGAGGGGGTCTGCGTCTGACTGTTTTGCAATTTCTGATAACGCAGACGGTGGATAATGATGATAATGAAAATGAATGATGAAAAAATGCCAGAATTTACCGGGAATTGAACCCGGGATCTCGGCGTAAAACCCAGTTGCGCTAACCCCTATGCAGGTCTTCCTGCAGACTTGTGTCTTCAAACTTGATTTAGAATTCTACCTCCCTTCTTCTTTGAAACTGTTTTATTCATTTATTGCCAAAGTAGCTCAGTTTTGTGGATTCTCTCAGTTTTAATAATTAATTTTCTCCAACTTTTTCTTTATACCAAAAAATTTTCAATTCTGTCTCCCTCATAAAACTCTTCACCTATCGTAGAAAATGCCTCAACGGTTTCCAATTTTTGTTTCATTATTCTTAAAAGAGTCTATGTACAACTGATATAATAAAACAAAGCCTCAACTATTACGTTATACCGGGTGTCCCAAAAGTCCGAGCATGGTAAAATATTTCGCGAATTAGTGATGTTATTCTTCAAAACACAATATATAATCTTATGAATGTGAATAAAACTACCGAAAATCATATTCGTACATTTTTTCCACCATCTTGAATGCAACTTTTTTTTAAATACGAAGGTGGTCATGTGGTACGTCAGCACCATGTTATTTTTATCGAAACATCCACTGGGGGAAACCGTTTTTAAATATTTCTTACCGTTTTAAAGTTACAGCCCGTCAAACTCGGTTACAAAGTGAAAATGGCCTGTCTTGAATTTTATTATTATCTTCCTTAACCATCACTACGAGTTAATTCACGGATCAATTTGACTTCTTTTGAGTTTAATTTTAACAAATCAGTGCAATAAGAAACGCAGTTGGACATGATTTCATTAATATTTGGTTTCAACATGACGGCACTCCTCCGCATTGTGGCCTAGAAGTACGCGCATTTTTAAATTACACGTTTCCTGGTCGTTGGATCGAAAGAAGAAGAAGGTCGAATGGCCGGCTAGATCTCCTGATTAGCCATCTTTAAATTTCTTCTTCTAAGGGAGCAAAATAGGCATTTACGTCACAAAGCCAGCTGACGAAAATGAGCTATGGTAGCGAATTGTTGAGACTTCTGCTGCAGTTGGAGGAGACATGATTTCTAATGGAACTACGAATAGATTCTATCATCGTCTTGCGTATTGTCAAAACAGGGAAAACTTTTCAAGAATTTAATATAACATACTAAAAATCAATTCAATCAATTCAGGTCAGTCGATTGAATTCTGTATTCGTGATAGTAAAGTTAATTGATTAAAGTTTTTTTTATTTTTTACAACTTGTTTTTAATTACTTATGATAAAGTTGCTAGTTTTGTCTTTATTTTGGGTAAATCCCTTCAATTTAGTTTACGTCCAGATTAAAGGAACATATTTAAAAATTGAAAACAGCTGTTTTTAAATGATTTATCAAAAATTATATAAAGTCATCCCTAACATAGTCAACAATAAGAAATGGCTTGTTGAGTTTTTTACCTTATTTAAAATTTGCATTGTACAAGCATTGAAAAGAAAGGGTTAATAAATATTTGCATTGATTGGTAAAAAATAAACTCAAATTAAGTCAAGTTGCTTAGTGAATTAACTCTTAGCGACGGTTAAAGAAGATAATACTAACATCCAATACAGGTCATTTTCACTGTGTTCCCGAGTTTGACGGACTGTGACTTCAAAACGGTAATATTTATTTGAAAACGGTTTCCACCACTAGATTTTTCGCAAAAGTTTACATGGAAATGATGTGCCACATGACCACCTTCGTATTTGAAAGAAAAAGTTGCATTTAAGAAGGCGGATCCAAGATGGTGGAAAAAATGTACGAACATGATTTTCAGTAGTTTCTATTCACATCCATAAGATTATATTGGTTTTGAAAAATAACATAAATAATTCGCGAAATATTTTGCCATGCTCGGACTTTTGGGACACCCAGTACAATTCTTAAAAAATTGTAACGTTAAAAATTGTATTAATCTACGTTTGTGTTCCTTGGGCCTCAGTAAATATGCACGTTCCAAATATTATCTGAAAACGATGTATATACTGTCAAAATAAAGCTCCCTATTAAAACCAATCAACCCAAGTAATTGATGCTCAAATACTTGATTTATTTGAAATTTACAATCTTAGATCTTACTACGGTGCCTTACTATAAAATTTGTCAATTTAGCCTACGTGCAAGATATGCACAGATTGTAGATAGAGAGTTTGTTAATAAATTAACATAAAATATTACTTACATTGTCTTATCATGTTATTCAGTCAACAACAGCATGAGCAAGCTCATTTTCTTTTAAAAGTATTATTATAAGTGATATTATTAATTATATAATAATATTATATAATTATTATTAAATTATTAAAAGTATTATTATAATATAAAGACCTATAAAGGTATTTAAATGAGCACGTGCGCGAACACACACACACACACACACACACACACACACACTCACACAAAGCTCCTTATATATTTGCGCGGTAAAATCATTTGGACAACTTGATAAACAGTTCTCCGATTAAAATTAGTCCAACCTGCTTTTTAATTAAATCATGAATTTTCGAATGTTTATCTGAACTGATATACCTTACTATTTGCATTGTTTATTTTGTCGAGCAAATAATTTTAAAAAAGTACATATTTACTTACGTTGTTTAGAGAGTAATTTCTGCATTGTTACATATGATCATTTATTTATATTGACTCTAAACAAAACTTTATGGAGGTTGACAAAGCTCAAGTTTGTTTTACCGAGTTTCAGGTATTTGTACTGTATAACTTATTCAAATACATTTAATTGATATTGGATTCGTTGACTGATTACTTGTCAATGCATACTTTGTCTGAACGACATGCTCCTGGCGAGTACGTTTTCAGTTCGGTTATAAATTCTAATTACAAAATAAAGTCTGTAAAATTTCAATAAATCGTTGTATTTTAGATAGGAAAGATTATAAATGATGGTTGAAAAGTTTTAGAAATTGGATTTTATCGTTACCGTATCAACAAGAGCTTAATCAGTTTAGTAACAAAATATTACATTGAAATAGTACAGGAAACAAAATTATATAAAAAATTACATTAACAAATATGGTCATACATTTACGTGAGTTAATCATTCCCTACTCATCTATACCATAATCCAGCAAAAGGCTAATATTAACCGGATTGTTTTTAAAAGGCTGGCATTAAATCACTTACTCACCCAAGTTACAACTGTGAGTAAATAAAGTATTACAACACCAACTTCTAATTTTGTTACCCAGCAGAAAGTTATACAGTAGTTTCACATAACATAAAATATATATTTGTAATGAACCACATATCGACTGCAAACTAGTACACAGATACGTATTAAATTTATGACTAATTATAAATAAAACACTTTAAATTAGGGACCGAATCTGAACTACCAAGCCTAAGTAGTATGGTTAGTTTTATTGAATAAAGGCTGAACATAGAATTCTGACCAATAAATTTTAAAATCTAGGTAGGAGATATTTATTGAGATTTACTTATAATAACCAGCGACTTCTTACAGCGTTTTCAAAAAATAACCACACAAGGTTGAATTGTTTTAAAATGGGCTAAAACGATTAGGTTTAAAAGTAATGACGGTAAATTATTATTAATTTCTCACAGTATGGTTAGAGCTATTTATTAATTAAGCATAATTTTCATAAAAACTCTTTTCTAATCATTTTAAGGAATGAATGATTTCATAACCAAGCTAAAATTTTAGCTATTATTTTAATAGTAACTAAAACCGCCTTTAAACTCTAACGATGGTAATGAAGAAACAAAACATGTTGTTATCGTAGGTTGAATAAACTTTTGTCTACCCTAAATTTTGCAATAGTTGTACCTAGACAATAATAGTTATTATCCTAATGTTACGTTCTTTCATATTGCAATAAAAAAATTTACTTGAAACACAGCACAAACACGTTGTGTTTCTTTATAGTTACGTAAAAAGCACATGTCCATCCCTTTTCTATACCTTATCCAACAGTTGGAAGATACCATTGCTTATATGGCCGGAGCGCTGTTACGTACTGTGTTAAAAACATTGACTCACGCTATGAAAATAAAAGTTTATCTTGTTGTAGGCTATATTATACTTATGACATTGAAACAAATTACGTTTATGATTAAAAGTTTGCAATTAACGATTTGTAATTGAATATAAATATTTATAGAGTAACGTACAGCATTTTGTTTGTAAAACCATAAAATGTTATGAAACGATTAAATTAAATTAAACTTTGTTTTATGCTTTCAAAATCTATATTTATCCATTTCATCACTATAGGCCTATAAATTCTGTATATGTTATATAAACTTTTATTTTATAAATATAACTATAGTCGGATCTCTATTTATCGAACTTCTGTACATCGAAATTCTCTATATCTCGAAGTATTTCCTGAGACCTGTGAAATATTAATGGAAAAATGTTTCTATACATCGAAAACAAATTCTATTTATATCGAACGTAAATTTAGTGAAATTTTAAATAGAACTCCATTTAGCCCTCCCATAACACACTAGCCAATCCAAACCTAGGGCAAAGTGACAATACACTAGGTTGACCAAAGTGGTCAGCGTATAAGAGTAGTGTGGTACTCTTGTACTAGTACTCGTGTACTATGTACGATCAAAAATAAGTAAATACGATGATGTGAATGAAGCAGTTCTCAAACGGATAAAAAGTTTACGAGAATAAAAACATGCTTAAGCAAAAAATTAAAGTTGTTCTTTTTGTGGACAATTGCCCTGCACATCCGTCTTCTGTCTCAAAAAAGTTAGTAAACGTGACGCTTGTTTTTATCCCTCCAAATACTACATCGAAACTACAACCTACGGACCAAGGTGTTATTAAAACTTCAAAAATGTATTATAGAAAACTGGTTTCCAAGACTTATTCTTGCGTTGGAAATTGATAAACTTATTGAAAATGTTATTAACCTCAGGCTGTGTATATCCAAATTAGTAGAGGTGTGACAAAATGACGTAGCGGAATCGACGATAAAAAATTGTTTTTTAAAAGCCGGCTTCCCTGCAGAAACTGTTGAGGAAGAAGTTAATTTACTACCGCAAATTCAGGATTGCTGGGTCCATTTACAGTCAGCAAGCACGATCAACGACGATATTTTTCACTCAATGAACTATTAAGGGTAGATGAAGAAGTTATTGTAGCAGAATATCCAACAGATGCATGCTTTTCATTGCTGTTTTTATTAAATAATTTTAACCAAAATACAGTTATCATTAAAATATAGTGCGTAGCCTTATAATACTGTACAATAAAACAAACTTTATTATAAACAATTACAGTTTTTTAGGCAATATGGGTACGTTCAAGTAATCTCACGTAATGCAAGTAGCAGTCGTAATGAGAAAAACCAGCGTTTCTCTTTACCGAACTGTCTACATATAAAATTTTTATAAGAAACCTACTGTTTCGATATGTGGAGGTCCGACTGTATTTGGGTTAATGTTCTCCAAAAAAGATTATCAAACAAAAGTGTGATTTGTTTATGTCTGCCTTCTGTCTGACTTTCCAAAAGGGTTGTTCTCAATTGCGAATTTCATTTTCCGCAATCCTTTAACGGGCACTATAAAGTTCATCTTCGCTATTACCACCGTTTTGTAAATTGATTTTCAAAAGCCAATCTCAGATCTGTCAGGCATTTCAAAATAAGTTAAATTTTACATAGATAAATATTTTAAATAGTATCATAAAAATGTAATATTTTGTGATAAATTGCCACCAAAGACAATCCGCTGTGTACGTTACTCCTGACTATAACATAATACTATTTTGCCATGACATAAAAGTTATTTTATAGAAAACTAAAGCTATCTGAGAAATAACGTTACTTCGTGAAACTTTGTAACATATTACTCGTTGCAGTAAGGTTTACTTAAACTCATGGTATTTGTAAAGAATTATTTTGTCAGTTAACTAAACACGATTTAATGTTCAATAAAACAAAAAAGTCTTTAGAATATGTCAAGATATACAATACAGTATATAACGATTATGTTCAGCATATGACTAGAAAAATAATTTTTCAAAAAAGTTTTACGAATATATCATGATTTGGTAACAGTATTTCTAAGGTGTTTCTATACACTGAAATTCTTACTGCAATATTCCACCTTATAATAATGGTAGACTAATAATAATAATTGTTATTTCCCAAAACGTTTTGCAAAGAATAATCTTACCATTGTCTTAACTCTTTAAAATCTTTAGTCACTGAACCAACAAGTTACTACATCCAACGAATAATATACTTATTATACTGGTATAATAAAACACATGATATATGGCTTTAAAGGACTTAGAGAATAACACCACATTATTAGGATGTCAACGTTATCACTTTTAGATAATAAGGATACTTATTTAATTTATTATAATTTTCAGTAGATTTTTATTTTCTTTAAATTTATCTTATTTAGGGTAGGCACTGAAATAATTAGGGTATAGTCAGTGCAAGTAGATTATATTATAAAAGAGAATTTTCATTAATTTAAAGTCTATTTTTAAGTCAAAGATACAACTTTAGGGATATACTTCATTTATGTGTATTGTGTAAATCTGTATGCAGAATTCTATTTGACACAAGGTAACATACTCTGTAATAGTCCTGATTACTTTAGGTTATATATTTGTATTTTTGAAACTTAATTTGTTTCAGAAATTCATACACCTAATATAAATAAAAATTGCACGATAGTACCATTTTTTTTCTCGATATCTAGAAAGCTTTTGACACTGTAGACCATCAAATGCTAATCAGCATACTAGAAGCTACCGGGATTAGGGACTTACCATTAGAATGGTTTTAATCATAATCGTACTGTCGATGTCCGGTATTCAGAATAGGAAACACTACCAGTTCAATGAGTAAAATTTATGTAGTGTTGTACCTCAAGGCTCTGTTCTGGATCGAAATACTAGGCTCTTCCTGATATTTTTAATGATCTGTTTTTAAGACCTTTTAAGGCTCCGTAGCTGCTTTTGCAGATGACACAGCTCTATGAAATGGAGCAAAACCCTTGATACGCAACTTGATTTTCAGTTCTTAGTACTGAAGTTTCGTCTTAATAAGTTGAGTTTGGAATCTAGAAACGATGTTCATCTTAATTTTAGTCTTTCACGATC
Source organism: Catonia carolina (assembly GCA_035578175.1). Taxonomy (NCBI): domain Eukaryota; kingdom Metazoa; phylum Arthropoda; class Insecta; order Hemiptera; family Achilidae; genus Catonia; species Catonia carolina. The sequence goes on from JAQMRL010000001.1 coordinate 49,696,471, forward strand.
TTTCATTTTTTATCAACCGCAGTGATATAATAAAACGGATTTTCTTCTAATATATATAATAGTGGATTAATGCGAAAATCAAACAAATTTAAAAACATTGGACTTCCAGTTGAGGATGACCTTCTGTGGAAAGCACATGTTTTAAATCTCAAAAAATATTTACGTTTTCTTTTACATAGGTTTTATTACGTACACCATTTGTCCCAAATCTTTGTTAAAATAAATTTATTTTACACTTGTACACTCTCGGCTGTCATATGGGTTTTTGGTTGGGATAGTACCTACATCACTCACATTCAATTAGTGATTAATCCACAAAAATAATTTCTATACGATATTAACGGATATAAAAAAGCGCGATAGTACGAGCCTAATTCAGGAATTGCAAATCTTATCTTTAAGTCATTTGTTGGTGTACAAGGTGTTCTTACACTCTTTCGGGCTTGTGGTAACCGCGAAGGAATAATATATCTCAAAAAAATAATTATGTTACTAGAAACGATAGAAAAACAAAGACACAAAAACTAAATTTTGCATTCTATCAGAAGTCAATTCTCTGTCATGGGGGTGATTTGTTAAGTACCTACATATACAGTATTGTCTTACCACATCTATTGATACACAAACTGGAAAATCATATCTATCAATCTATGAACAAGAACTTGAAATTTTTTGTATAAATAAACGTGTCTGTGGTTAGATTTTAATTATCTTTTTTCAGATAGCTTTTCTGATAATACGCTCATTTAGTCAATTATTATTAATACTCATAAAATAAAAATATCCAAATTGTATTAGTTAAAAATATATTGTGAAGTAATTTTAGTAAGAAAAGAAAATTATTCATTTTTCTATATTTTATTACAAATGTACATAATCTTAATGCAATTCCTTTTAACTTTTATTGTTATTACTATTACTGTTTTATGTACATCTGTGTAAATGTAATTTGTATTTATTATTTTTTATACGCGCTGCTTTTTAAAACAGTTAAACATAATTTTTGTACCCTTTTAAAAGTTGTAATACTATTTTTTACAGTAGTTAAATGTATTTATTAATATTTCTTTATTATGTATTTTTATACTCTTATGAGTGGTCACAACTCTTTTTGAAGAAGAGTTTTTGTGTTTAAGTACATTTAGTTAAAAACATTTTATGTAATTTAACTTAGCAGTAGATTATAATGCATATTTAACTGAATAAAAAAATACATTAAATAGATAAAAAAAACAAAAATATTTACCTTCGGTTAACAACATTTTTTATCTTTATACAACAGTTGGGTTTTCCAGACCCTAACCAGGAATCAAACCCGGAACTTTTGCAGTCTGTCACTGAGATACCGAGACAGTCCTGATATTACTGAAAGTAATCAAAAAATTAACCCCAAATCTAAACAGAGCATTTGAATTCTAAGAAGCATCTAATATATTTAAAATAAAACTAAAGTCTAAATTTAATAATTTAACTGGCTTTTTATAATTAAATACTTATCTAAGATAAATACTTATCTTGTTGAAAAACCCGCTGTCTTCAATTAAATTGCGTTGACACAGGTTAAGTATTTATTTAAAAACTTACTCATTAGTTATTTAAAACAATCATTAGCCCTGCAATTCTTTCACCAACTTCTTTCCTCTCAAAAAAATCAATCAGAAGCAGATGTTGTGAGAAGGAAGAGAAACTTTTACGAGATATGTGGGATCTTACTTCTTACAGAATTATGTTCATTATACACTTGCTTTAGTTTGAATGAAAGAAAAGGTAAGGGGAAGTTCTACAGCAATAAGTTTGATAGTATTTTCAAAGTAATTTCAGAGAACGCTTGAAAACAATGCAATCAGATCTTGAAACTTTTACGATGCCCGATGTATGTATTGACTATTGTTCTTTTTTGTATGTTTTCAAACTTGTTAATTTAAAACGTAAAGCAAGGGTGTTTCTTCTAAACTAAACAGTTGATGCAAATTTCAAACAATTGAAATTTTGTTTCTAAAATTATCTGGTTACTATCGATTTATTTATTTAAGTTCCCATCAACATTATTTTTTTCATTAACAAACGCATCTAAAAATGCAATCTATTAATAAAACATAAAAAAATATTATTAACTTCATGAATTTTGATATAAGGTGCTTATCAAAAATGTTTTTTTTTTGACTTTATTAGGAAAATTCACAACTGTATATAATAACAACGAGTGAATGAAGTGATTAAGAAATGGAATAAAATGCGCTTTAAGACTTAGAGGAGATCACCACTCAACAGTGGGCTCCAGCTGGAAATGTCCTGTGGATGGATTAGATAATAGTGTATACTATCGGAAATTACTTATTACAAAATGATGTCCCTACTCCATCGTCGGTGTAGACGTCTGCGGGGATTCAAAAATTGAATTTTTTTTATTTTTTTTCGGTTATTATAGCAAAAACTTTTTCCCATTAATCGTACAAACGGCTTAAGACTAGGTCTACTTTTAGTGTAAAACAATACATTCATAAAAATATCAAAGTCATACATGATGAAAATTTGAATATTTTACTGGTACGAAGACGTAAATCAACTTAAGTCTTATGGAAATCACGACTGTTAAAAATTTCAAATTCTATGAAAGGTTTGAGCCAATTCAAACCCTTTTGAATCTCATTATCATATTAATTAAGTTTGAAAAATGGTAAGTTTTGTTTCCATTCCTGGATAACTTTTCCCAGTACACAGTTAAATAGAAGTGAAAGTTTATCACCTTGCCAACTATATTTGTAATTTCAATTTCTTCGGAGAGTTTTCAAAAATTATTTTACTTTCGAGCGGGTCCGTAAATTTTTATGTTGGAAAAGTGACGCAAACATTTAGTCTAAAAAAGAAACCATTTTCACTAGTCTTTTATGTTTGAAAAGATTTATTGTACATTTTTTTCTGTTAGAAATTGGCACATTTTATAAAATAAATTATTTGAAGTTGATAATTAATAATTACATATTCAGTCAAAAAGACTTATGTTGATGGGAGTTCTGTACAAAGGGCATGGATAAGCATATACATTTAAATAAAACATTAAAATGAACAACGATGCGATGGTTATTATTATTTTACATACGAGCCATAGTGTCATAATAGGTGAACGAATCGAACCTATAATCAATTTATCAAGTCGTTCAAATAATTCTGAATGAATTTTTAAAAACTGTTTCCTATCTAGTTGAAAAATTTGTTTTTTTATCAAGGTTGTTATACCAATCTAAACAGAATTTTTATTTTATTTATTATGCAACAAACCATATTTAAAAGAAATACTGTAATGTGATTTACATGTATCACACAAAAAATGTTTATTTAAATATTTTCAGACTTTCAGCAATCGATTGTACAACACGTTGCACCGATGCATCTAGGATTTTAATAGTAAATTAGACATTTCTGATAAACTGATATAATTGGAAACTGTTAAGTAACAGAAAATGAAATAATCTAGTTTCAGAGTGTTCGTATGTAAGTGAATAAGAATGAATAAATGAAAATATAATACGTTCTAGTGTTTCTGTGTTTAAGTTAGGAGTTATGGTTGCGTCTGCTCTCGTTTATTGAGTTGTTCTCATAACAAAATGGCGAGACCGGCATCGTCCAATTGACACCGTGAGCTGAATATAATGAGACAAAATTCAATTAGAACGTAGCAAACAAGTGAATCGTTATGTAGTGCTCGTACTCAGTGTAATGAAATAACCGGCTGACCATTGGATGAGCATTGAACTCAGTTATAAGGTATAAGCCACTCAGACTCTATTGATGCTTATCAGTTTGCATAACTTGTCTGTACACATCATTATTTTCAATAGGGTTTGAAAAAATCAAAATAATATTTCATCTTGTTATAAATATAAGCTATTCAAATTTCTGCAATATTTTCCTTTAAATAAAAGAGGTGATAAATGTAGTTTTATTTTGGTATTCCCTATATGTTAAATAAGTTATTGCATAGATACTTTATCAGAAACTTTAAAAATTTGCGGTTTCTGAAAATATAAGCCCTTCGTCAGGCAGCTTCTTTTTTCAGGAGAAAAGCCGAAACGGTTATCATTACCTGAGTTAGAATGTATAAAACCTAATATGGAGTGTTTGTTAAGGCAAACATAACCTAAAAACTAAACTTCAAATATGAACACGAATATCATAGAATATACCAACTTCATGGAAAAATGAATATAACTCACAAATATTAAAATCACAGTACGATCAACATACTAACACCACATGCATAGATTAAGCAAATAGTTAAAGGATATAAGGTGTTCTTAACATGAAAACAAAACATAAATGACAGGAAACTACTTAGGCCTACTAGTATCACAGCAAGGAAGCTTAGCAATCAAAATATAAGAGATTAAAATACGTGGTAAAACAGCTGTAGTTAACCCTTACAATGCCAGGGTCCTAATATTAGGACGTCAAGAGTTCAACCAAAAAATGCCGGCGTCCTCTTATTTGAACGTTGACTAAAAAATTCATTGAATTTTTATTTTCGCTCGATTTTTACAAATAGGTATGTAGACTGAAAAAATACATGTAGATTCTGTTATGAGTGTAGGTAGGCGTGTTAATATTGAATTAAAAACCTTCATGTTCATTAGGGCGTCATGGCTAGTATTTTTATTTTATTTTTTTCTAATAAATTAATAAATTTGTACGTAATGGTGAATTCGTACATAATTAAATTGTCTTTAAAGTGATATAAGTGAAGTTGGAACACATAGATTTTAGCGTGGCGTTTTTTTAATTAAGAAGAAAATTTTAGTAAAAAATGCAAGTAGAAATTTTTATTTTTATAAATTGTAAGAAATACTTTATAAGTTAAATGTCATACAAGATTAATCCATTATGAGAAAAACAAAAAAACATTAAAATATCTTGAAAATAGACAAGTTATGGATAGATATATATAATATGCTACAAATCGCACAAACATAGGCTGGCACTTTTAAGAAGTGCCTAGTGAAAAATACCTGATATTTTTCGATAGGACTCACAATATTTTCCTGGCACTGTAAGGGTTAAAATACGAGTATAATAACCCTTTTAGAAATATATTGCGTTTCTAGATTGGATGGGTATGTTTATAAAACAAATAATGAATAATTATAACATATGTACATCCTCATCTTACCTTGTACAACCCCGTGGATCAAAGGAACGTAAGGGTCGCATCTAACTCGGATTTATTGTCGTCGAGAACTTTATTAATTTGGTCAGTCAGCTAATTGAAATTCATTATAAATTGTTAAGTAATACCGTAGAATCATAAACTTTGCAAGCGGACACTTGATACTGTTTTTAATTGTACGCCGGTCCGTAGTTCATATTTTGCCCACTATGGCGCTGTGATGGGGTTGCTGCTGCCGATAGAATGCGCCAGCGGTCATACCTCTCACAGCGCATGTACCAAGTGGCAACATATGGGTCTATGCACTAGCGATGCAAAAGAAGGAGCAGGTGACAGTATCGATATTCTCTGTGTGCGAGAATCGATACGGGGAAGTTGACATCTCAACATTGAGTTTTCATTCCGTCATCTGTACCTCCATCCCCTACCCTCGCTTCACCGGCGACTGCTCCCCTTCGGAGGCAGCGGTAAAAGATGCACGCTGCGTCGGCGACTCGCTCCTATTAGATTAGGCAGCGGTACAGACGACCCCGATTCACTTCACCGGTGACTGCTCCTCTTCGGAGGCAGCGGTGAAAGGTGATCGCTGCGTCGGCGGCTGCTCCTAATCTTTTAGGCAGCGGCGAAGACGACCTCCCCCCCTTCGATTTTCTACTTTTGTACTACGCCGCCGGAGGCCCGGCCGGTCCTATGTGCTCAAACGACTGCGCTACTAGAAGCCGGTGGTGACACACTTAATATCTACGTAAATAAACCTAACATTGCATTCCGACTTAAATTTTTTTTCGTATCAGAAACTGCTAAAATCAAATCCTTAAAATTTAAAAGAAAGTTAACAGACTATATTAATCCCATAATACAGCAAAAATGTCAAGACAAAACATAACCCATCGGCGCCTACGAAGAAAATGGAGTAGAAATCTACTGTCTAATAACAAAATATATAAATATAATGTTTAAAAGATATCCATACTGTTTTACAGATTTCATAATTTTTTGACATTTCACTTTTGTAACTTATTATGTGTTGTTTAGATCTTTATTACTCATGTACCCTAAATATTTTTTATTTCTTATTTCATTTTGTTTATTGTACAGTACTTATATTATTTGTTATTGTTGTTACTTTCTACGCTACTTCTTATTCTAAGTACATTGTATTCTATGTTGTTCTTGTTATGTGTATAACATTTTTTTTACTGTTCAACTTTTGAATTACCAACTGGGATGTATTTTAAAAAAAAATTATTTTCCACGTCATTTGTTTATTCAAAATTTGTTAAGCTTTTTTAAGGTTGTACTGTATTGTATAAGTTCTAAATAAAGAATCAAAGTTTTAAAAAAAATCTACGTGTAATAAACTTCTACTGCTGAAATTTAAATTCACGTCTACTTTGAGTCAAAGGTAAGCAAACGCAACGATAAAATTGGGTGGTTGTCAATAATTTACGCTAAATATAAAAAATAATATATAATTCCAAAAATTAATTAATTGTTACCAAACATGGTGTATATGTACAGTAATTGTTGGTTTGACCTTGGGAACATTTTTCGGAATCTGCCGGTTTTGAAACCTCGTTCTTTAATTTTACAGGTTTAAATACAACAATTGTACCATCAAAAAATCTATTTACTTTATTCAAGTTTTGAGGTTTTAATTAAAAAACTGATACACGTAAAGTATAAATTGATAAGTTTAGGAGCCATGTGATACACCAGTAGGCCTCATTTATCACGTTTTATTTTATTCATACCTGAATAATACTAATAACTAGTAGGCCTACATGAGACAAAGAAAATAATGAGAGCATTAAGAGAATTCCGCTTGATAAAATGATTTAATACGGGTTTTAGAGGTAGGCAGTCACTGGTAGGCCTGTTTAAATAAAATATTTACATTTAAATTTTAAAATTAAAATTGTACAAAAGAACTGCAACGAAAACTTAGTTTTAAAATTCAGTACTATTCAATGTACGTGAACCGATCAAATTAGTCGTATACATTCAGAGGGAAATGAATAGTAGAAATGAAAATTAATTTCACATGTACTTAGTAAGACAGTGTTATTAAAAAAATAAATTTGTGTAAAATTAAATATTCTCTCGATTCAGGATATTATTCTAGTAAACGAAAATATTAACACAAAAGAAGAGTATGCAAAACAAAAAAAAACACAATATATGTTTTTCCATTTGTTTCAAAAGCATAAAATGGTCTGAATCATTAATCCACCAGAAGAAAAATAGGTGGAACAACTGAAATGGAATGGTAAAATGCCACCGAAAAGAGAAAATCGACAACTTTTTCTTTATACAAATTTTAACCGAATGAAAGGGAAGAGAAAATTCCCACAAAACCACATTAAAGTGGAAGGTTTACGAGAAAGGAAAGTGTGGTTTTTCAGTATGAAATAGATACACAAAAACAACCGACTCTCTTCTGTTATAAATCATATCCACGTTTGTTCCTGTACATATCTGGCATCTATGTAAATAATTAATTTAATCTCCATCCCGTTTCTATATTTGGTTTTATTTTAATACCCGCATTATATTATGCATTAATAATTATTCCTTCATATTATTTCCTTTTTAATAATAGGTTAAAAAATATATTTTATTCACATCATCAACAATAAATATTATATAAACTATTACATCAAACAGTGTTGTATGATACAATCAGAACAACTAGTAATTCGTTTCAAACTTTCATAAAATTTCGTTATGAAATATTGAATTTTGCTTATGTAATAAAATTATCATCGACAAAAACAATTTATTTTATCAATCAAGTTTATATTTTATAATTAAATCAGCTATAGACAAATGTGAGATTAGAAACAAGACTAAAAAGTATAAAATAAACTAAACAAAGTATACTTCATAAAAGTAAAGTATACTTAAATAAAGTGTAAAAAACTAGATATGTAAATAAGAATTTGGCATGAAACACTCATACGACTTTTCCTTGTCTATATAAATAATAAAACATATAACTTATTTTTAATCATGGGTGAACAAAGTAAAAAGAAAAACAAAACTAATTTTTTTCATGACGCTAAATCGTCACGTTAATCATAAGTGAATTACGCTAAATTAAAATAAACCTCTGTAGGACTTTCAAATACGGAAAACCACTGATTAACGAAAAACTAAGCTCTGTAGAGAAAAATGTTTAACACATAAGTTGTAGATTTTTAACTTTCTCTAACTTTGATTACATACAATTTTGTCGTAAGAAGCTTACTAAAGCCACAATCTTAAAAAATATCAAATAAATATTCAATCATCAGTTAAACAAACCTTCATTTATTTCGCTCTCTACTTTTCACACCTTCATTCACCTCGTCCACTAATTTTGAAACCAAAACTACGTCTTTCTCCATATTAATGAAAAGTGGAACATCGTCAGAACCCAAGAAGAAACCCTTTCCCTTTTATAACCAAACGATTACAACGAATCAACGCTACTGAGTGCTGATTCATGCTAAACGAAGTGTGATCAAAAAATACGGTGAATGATTTTACTACATTCATTTCAAGTAAAAAGTTCAACAGCCTGGTTCTTTGAGATAAGTATCAAGTTTGAATAAGTTGTAACTTGTCAGTTGGCTTCCAGAGCCGAAAGAGTGAGGTCATGTTTACTGTGTATGCATCATGAATTTCGAACATCAAGGTAACATTAATTTTGTTTTATGTTCCAAAAAGGTGTCACAGAAGCTCATAAAATGTAAAATTAGTGTATGGCGATAATTGTATGATTACTCTGAAAACTGTTAACAGTGGTACAAGCGATTTAAAAGCAGAAATGAGCCAATTGAAGACGAGGAATGGTCGGGATGTACTCCGACCTCAAAAACAGACGAACCCATGTAAAAAGGGGTAAAGCTGTTTCTTTCAAACATCTAATTGACTATTCAAAAGCATACTAAAGGACTGAACATCTACTACGAGTCCGAACAAAGCATTTTAATTGATAATTTGCAAATGAGTCGAGCGAGTACGAAATTCGTTTCTCGACTTTTGACGCCCGTACCTCACTTTTAAATCCAGAGTTTTCGGCTAAAAAAAAATATTCCTGTCTGTCCACACCCGCCTTACTCTTCAGATTTAGCACCACGCAACTTCTGGCCCTTCCCAAAAATAAAAACTGTGCTGAAAGGAAAACATTTTGACACCATTCCCGACATCGAGAGGGCCTTAACGGTGCAGCTAGAGGCCCTTCTGAAAGAAACGTACCAGAAATGTCTCCAAACATGGAATCAACATTCAGCTAAGTGCATTGCTAGCCAAGGAGACTACTTTGAAGGATATTAAATCAAATTTGATGCAAGCTTATTACTTTGTTGTAATAAAATTATCACCGTATTTTATGATCACACCTCGTATCCAACATTTTTAACATATTTACTGAAAGTTTTAGTTAAACTGTTTGTAAATAATTCTTAACTTACTCGTAAAACTTGTTCAATTTACATGCAAGCATAATTACAACACTGGGTTTCAATCTGTTCAACAGTGTCACAAAAATAATACATTTATCAAGAGAATTAAGTGCAAAACAGATATGTTTTAATGTAAACGAATGCAATAGTGGTTGTTTATTCATCGAATAAATACCAAGTAGAGAAACGTATTTAAAATGTTTCTTTTGTTTCTAAACTCAAACAAATTTACCTGATACACTTTCAAACACAATATTACTCAATTCGTTCCAACGAGCATTACAACCACAGTAAACATTTCAACGCTACATTTCCCACGTATCATAATAAAAATAAACCAAAACATGTTCAATTTCCAATAACAAAAACGTAGGATTATATGTTCTAAACTAACAAAGGAATAATAATACAGTTATTGGTAGTTAATCGGTAACTACTAATAGTGAAAACTAAATAAAACCATTAAAAAACAAAATCTCACACTGATTGTGAAAAATTACAAAACAAGATGTTTATAAGCACACGAATTATATATTTTTTAAAAGTATATAAAAAGTAAGAGTTCATAATTTAGAAGCGATCAAATTTTTAATTAAATTGTGTGACACAAAACATGTTCATTGTTCCTTAAAGACCTCAAATATTTTACAATTATTTTTATAACCATAATTTCATTATTATATTTTCTAACCAATGTTAAATATTATAATCTGAAAAAAAATCGTTTTTTTTAAACAGTTAAATATTTCATAACTTTATGTAGTTAATTAAATGCGCTAATATTTCATAAAAGTAATCAATACTGGTTATTTATTTTGATGTAAATATTTTCATCTAACAAAGTTAAATTCATTTTTCATCGTATTCAAACTTCCTTGACTTCCAGTTTTTTATTTGCTTCTCAAAACCAACACCTAAATTTATATCTTATGTGTTCAGTGCAGTATCACAACTTCTATAGTTATCTATTAAAAGTAACGTGTATTAAACAAATCATAATAAAATGCGTAAGATTTTGAACAGGCTAAAAATTACAGAACAAAAAGTAATTGGTTTGTAGAAACCGAGAGAGATCTAGAAGAAATGAACCTTAAAACCATTGATGTAGAAGAGAGAACGTATCAGTGGAAACTGATGAATTTGCCAATTTTACAATTATTTTCAGAACCGTAATTTATATATTTTTTTCATATTTTCTAACTAATATTTGGTATAATCTGCAAAAGATTTTTTTTCTTTCTGAAAAATTGTTAAATAGTACAACTAGAACTTCTAAGTAAAAGAAAAAACATTAACATGTAGAATGGTCTAAAGAACAGAGAGATGAGTAAAGACAAAGGACAAAAGAAAGCTGGGTAAAATTAAAAGCAGTACAATGAAAATCAAAACAAGTATAAAATAGTTTATGTCTACAATAACATAAAAGCATTATTAATCTTTAGTGATTCTAGAAAATAAACCGGTGACTAAATCAAATAACAGTATAAATTTAGCCTATGTTTAAATTTTGTTCTGGATCTTTAAGCGGTAAAACTTCTTTCAATATCCTCAAGCTGTAATGTACCACAATATTCACTAGTTGTATATTATGTAAGTAAATTTCCTTAGAGAAGTATAAAAAATAACAATATTTAATTTCAGCTAATATTGTTTCAAATAAATTCTGGGTCAACAAATGTTCGAGTTAACAATGAATTTTTATATGAATTTGTGTATATGTAAGTACAGCACATGGTACAACTTTATATTCAGTTATGCTTTTTGTCAACAACATAATTAATGAGTAGCATTTAAAAGAAGCATCAGAGAATTTAGTTACCGTAAAACATATATCTTATGTTAGTCTTATTTTTTTGTTTTAAAGAATACAGTCTATGTGTAAGACAGTTGGTAGCCTACAAATAAACCAGTATCACATTCAATAAAATTTACAAAGTAAAGCTTTGGTACGCTATGGAATTAGAAAAGACCACTTTGTAATTAAATGTCGCAGTACAATTAAAATTACAAGGAAACTTGAACGAACTTACCTTTAGTTATATAAAAGTTGCACTAATTTTTTCAGCGCTAAACAAGCCACTGATTATTCTGTCAAATAATAATTATTCTTTTATGAAAAATTGCTGACAGAAATGAGTATGTATTTCATCGGAGGTTTAAATACAAGAATGACAATTAATCTTTTTTTCAAATTAATTAGTACGAAAGGTAAAAATTATTACTTTTTACATTCTCGAGAACATTCAAACAAAAACCACTAATTTTATCTGAAATACGATCCAAAAATTGAACGTTTAATTTATTAATACCATGGATGAGGTAAGGAATAATTTATGGCATCAAGCCATAAAAACAATATAAATTTATTAATAATTTGATCACCATCAAATAACTAAAATGTTTATCAATGTTTTTATTAAACCAATTGCTCTCTTTTAAAAATTATATTACTTCTGCATTGCCGTAATGAATAACACTTCATCAGTTGGAAAACTAATAACATCGTTGATTTGTTAAGAAAAAATTATAATTAATCCAGTATTTTTCACGAAATTAGCCTACTGTTAAATGTAGCCTAGTACGTTTCTGTACGAAGATTTTTTTTAAAAACTCACTTATTCTAGTGTAGTAACTTTTGTATGAAGTGAATATCACATTATATTTACGGTTGTAACACACAAACTACTAACTGTTGTTTGAGTGCCACATTAACCCTTCCGCTATGTTTAACGAGTAGAAAATATATATATTTTCATGAACAAACAAATGGTTATGTTTGTACTAATCCTGTATTCAAAAATGTTTCATGGAATAAATTTTAATATTGTTTTTAAAAGGTGACTTTTTTCTTCCATACACAAAAAATTATTCGTAGTGATGTAAATTATTTATTGTACAAAAGTATAGTGAATGGTGTAATAACATTATTAAGAGAACCATTTATTTAAGTACGCTGTTAAAGAAAAACTTAGAAAATGTAAGTAGATTTCATACGTGCAACACCCTTAAAATGCAATACCAGACATAAATATTTAACAAACAGCTACAAATAAACTGAATTAAAAAGGGCTGAATTAAATAGTTGCCATTGATTGAACAAAAGTAACAATAAGTCGAGTACTTCTACATAAAAGTTATATTGTGATCCCAAAAATAAAATCGCTCTCATTAGGTTACCTCATGTTTGTATTATAAAATAAAAATTGTTCGTTATCTTTACCTAGTTCATTCAATTTTAAAAATGTACGAATGTCATACTCTATTTACCAAGAAAATCGAAAATATGTAAAATTGCTTTCAGAATGCAACAGTAGTTCATTTTCTCCAAATACTGAACCTGTATACCAATGTACATTAAAATATAATTCGGTAGAGAACAAGATTGCTTTACCTGTCGGATGCCTAGTAAATATATTTCGGCCCCAATACATACAAGAAAACATAAAATCTAAAAATAAGGTAAAAAAAATTAAACGCCTGATTTATTTTTATTTTTTAGTTTATTTAAAGTTGCATCAACAGTACTGTAAGGTTGGGTAATTGCGTGTTAATAGTTTCAAACCCTAGCCGGGAATGGAACCGGGAACCTAGACTATTCTGCTAGTCACTACGTCATGGAGACAGCCGCCTTGAAATTTTGTTCGCTTTATTTTATTAAATCCACAACTGCGCAGCTTTGCACAACCAGTAAATGTGTTTTTAGCTCGTTAAAATCACTGTATTAGTATTATATAGTACATTAGTACAAAAATCTGAAACAAAATTGTTGATCTGGAAGAATACCTCCGTCCGGCACAAATTTTAGAATACTTGGGTAAAACATTTTTTGAATAATTTGAAGCAGATGGTAATTATTCATATCGGACGGTAAGATGAAGCATTTTCAGAAGCTTAATGGATAATTGTAGTTTCTGACAGTTTTCATTGTATCGGGATTTTCACATTTCGAAGGATGGCAATAAAAAGTGTTATTAGAAATAACAACCCTTTTTTATGTAGCAGCTCAATACCTCACCTGTAATGAAGCACCTTAACTCATCTTGACTTGAACCTAAAACATTAACCCATCTTATTATCACATTAAAAAGATTAAAATGGTTTTTTATTACCGATGAAAGTAATAGATTTGTTTGTTAAAAATATTCAAAGGTAACTCCATACAACAAAGAAAACTATAGCGACTGCTAATGGTTTACAAACATAAAAGAATTTTCGCAGTAAGATAATATCAGTGAGCTCAATCATAAGGGCACAAAAATTTTCATTAAACAATAAATTACAATAAAGGTTAAGTATATTTTTCAATAAATTTTAAAAGGTCATTAATTAATTACGTCATTTTATTGAAAGTTGCTTGTTGGAATCTCGTAAAAGGCTTTCGGTTTAATTTTCTAGATAATGCTATTACATGCACCCAAAAATACTAAAATAATATTTAAAAAATACGAGTACGTCAGCTCTAATACTTTTTGTAATAGTTAAATGTAATTAAAAAATACTAATTAATTAAATAATATTAATGATATAATTGTATTTCATGTTCCTTTAATGTACGTTTTTAATTATTTAAATTATTAGTAGTACGTATTTATTTTTGTAATCTTTTGATAATCCCTATCCATTAGCACGTAGTTGTGTTAACAAATAAGTAAGTACTACAAATGATTACATGGTTGAAATCTTTTATATCTTTTATATAATAAAACTGGGACAAACCCGCAAGCAAACACAGTGTGAAATAAAATATACACCAGCAATAACTAAGATCATACAAAGTAATTAACAAACAAACCTTGTTAATTGTATAAACACTTATTACATTTGTATCACTCGTTATCACACAAAAAGGATACATGAATAAAGGATAACAATAGATTGTTTATAGGCCAGACTATGATACGGTTGTGGGAAAACTTGAGAACAAGTAGAGGTTAGGAGCGAATACATTAGCAGCTGAAATATCCGTGCCAATTTTCATTAATTGTACAAGCAATACTTGACCACTTGAATACGTGATACAGGGTAAAATAATGTGTCAAGTTGTGTTATAAATCACGGGAAGCGAGGTTACTGTGATTTTTGGTATACCAGATTTTTTACATTAAATAGGATCGTTTACTCAGACCGAATTGCAACACAGGTCAGTCATCGTTACCGCCTCATTAAATTTGTCAATCATAAGTACAGTAACTCCTGTCTTATAAACTGCCACATTTTGTTCGTTATTATTTTTGAAATTTTTAATTAAACAGTAAAAATAAATAAATAAAATAGAGATAACACTTAAAAACCATTAGAATATAACGAGATAAGTTTGCTTTAAACATTCATTCGAAAAATAATTGAATACTTATTACATTAATAAATCAAATCAATACAAAAGATACTTAACAGAAAAACACAGCACCGAAACTTATATAATTTCAAAATTAAGGAAAAGTATAATCAGAAGGTGCCTTAAAAATAAGAATACACAAGAAAATGGGTACTAGAAAGTTTCTAAACGAAACAATTTACAAAGAAATAAAATCAATATTAAGATCGATGAAGAAAACGCGAACATCTTCTTTTGGTGATTTAATCAGAAATCCGGAAAATAAAATAAATATAAAAATCTTTAAAAACTTTTTAAATAATAAAACTAGCATTTGATGAATTTCAAATGTTAAAAAACAGTGAGAACTAAAAACTATACTAGACGATCTACGTGTTTTTTTCATGTAACTTTTTTTTAATGCATAATCTGTTGTATAACAATAAATGCAACTTATCAATTAGAATCAAAACATATGAACAAATTACAACCCACTAGGGTAATTAACAAATTATAACATTAAAACATATTATACTGGTCTTAATTTATTTAAAATCAAAATTAGATAGGCCTAGTGTTTTTTAAAAAAAATAAAAAATAAAAATTTAAAAAAATAACCAAAACCTCCTTTAAAGCGGAAAAAACAGAACGAGAAGTAATAAATATGAAGCAGATGATTCCAAAATATATGTACACAGAATTTTTACTGGAGATAAATAAAAATGTTCATTCAGTTATTTACAACATTTTTACACTCAAACATGCCAGTCATCTACAAAATATTAACATTATATTATTTACAATGTAAAATCACACTATCAGAATCGCCCTGGGATATCCAGTACTGTAGCACGTTTTAGTCTATGAACATCAATGCTGTTGTCTAAGAGATTCAGTGCTAAGTAATTCACGTGGTTGTTTAGACGTTAGATGTATTTACAACTGAAACTTCGTATTTCTTCTCGTACCGTTTGCACATCCATAGCACGATGTATATCGGCGTTGGTAATATACCTCGATGCATTTTAGTATGGTCCGCAGAGCTTTTGATTGAAACCGTGACAGAATCTCGATGTGTGAAGTCGATACTGTGCTCCATAACTGAATCCCGTAGGTCCAAACCGGCTTCAGCATGGATTTGTACAAAAGTAATTTGTTCTCAATCGAAAGCTGGCAACGCCTACCAACGAGCCAATACATCTTCCTAAATGTTAAATCCAGCTATTTCCTTTTCATCTGAATGTGTTTGCGCCAAGTCAGACCTCTATCTAAGTACATTCCTAAATATTTTATATCTCTGGCTTGTGGAATATTTTTGGCATTCAGTTAAAAAATAAAACACAAAAACTAGAAATTATATCAGATAAAAAGACTGTATTACAGGTAAAAAAAAACAATCTACAGGAAAATGAGTGATTTCAAACGAAGTAAGGAAATAGAGGTATGATAAGATGAAAGCCCATCGGACAAATAAACTTCAAAAAAAACCAAGAAGAAATTGATTAAACTGATACAATAGTCATTAAATTATAATATTCAAATTATAGCGTTACAAAATACTCAGCATGAACGGTAAAACAAATAAAAAGAAACTGTGTATTTACATAAAAAGATTATCATTAAAATCACACTTAACTGGCGTAGTATTTATAATATTAGCAGTTAGAAAACGAATGTATAAATTAACACGCAGGAATTTATAATAGCCTACTGTGCAACAAAGGATCAAACAAAATATATCAGTGAATTGATATTTTATCTTTTAATCTACTTTAGATCGATCATAGTATATTATATAATTGTATTATTAAATCTTACAAAACATCCTATACGGGTACTTTTAACAGACGTATTATAAGATAATCAAAATATACATGAATTATTTCTTTAAACCACCAGTAATACTGAAAGTATTACAGTAAGTGTTTACTGTTTACCGTATAATTGACGGTTTAAAGAAATATATTTTTTAAATATTAATATAACATGTTATTAAGTATTTTTTATACAGGGTGATTCATGAAGTTCTCCCCCCACTTCTACAGCACATTGTACTAGTAAAAATAATGAAAAAATGTTATATAAACATAGGTCCGAAAACGCTTCGTTAGCGAGTTACAGCTAGCGAAAGTTTCGCCTGGATTTCAGTTCACCAGGTGAAATGAGGTCTTCCTGGAATTGTGGTAAGGTAGATTAAGGGGCAAATTCAATCATTTCTTATGGTTTTTGATCTGATAAATTGAATAAAAACAGGTCCCAGATCTGTAAGTTAATTAGTTTTTAAGAAAACCAGTGTCAAATGCAAAAAATGGAGTGAAAATCACATTTTTTCATCTTTGGGCAAGGATAACTGTGTTATTTCACCAAGAAACAGTTAAAATTTTTCAATAAAACATGTAGAAAATTTTATTCTGAACAAACCGGTGTAAATTAAGTACACAGAAAGCGAATAGATGTTTGATTAAATGAGTTTTTATTCATAAGAGTACAAAGTAAAATTAACCGGAAAAACTAAAATGAAAAATGTGTTTTTTTCACTCCATTTTTTTGCATTTGACACTGGTTTTCTCAAAAACTATTCGCTTTCTGTGTACTTTATTTACACCGGTTTGTTCAGAATAAAATTTTCTACATTTTTTATTGAAAATTTTTAACTGTTTCTTGGTGAAATAACAAAGTTATTCTTGCCCAAAGATGAAAAAATGTGATTTTCACTCCATTTTTTGCATTTGACACTGGTTTTCTCAAAAACTATTTAACTTACAGATCTGGGACCTGTTTTATTCAATTTATCAGATCAAAAACCATAAGAAATGATTGAATTTGCCCCTTAATCTACCTTACCACAATTCCAGGAAGACCTCATTTCACCTGGTGAACTGAAATCCAGGCGAAACTTTCGCTAGCTGTAACTCGCTAACGAAGCGTTTTCGGACCTATGTTTATATAACATTTTTTCATTATTTTTACTAGTACAATGTGCTGTAGAAGTGGGGGGAGAACTTCATGAATCACCCTGTATACAGTATAAATTACAATATCGTTTACGTATATTTTTCAATAAATTTTAAAGGTTTTCGGTTTAATTTTCTACGTAATGTTATTACATGCACCTGAAAATACTGAAATAATTTGTATTTGATGAATTTATAGGCAGACTATGCTACGGTTGTGAAAAACTTGAGAACACGTAAAGGTTAGGAGTGAATATATTAGCAGCTGAAATTCCGTGTCATATCAATGAGTTAATAAAAAAACTTAATATGTGATTTGTAGATTTCTTTTAGTTAAACTTGTATTTAACGATTTTTTAAAAATTATAAATACAGTGTAATGGCATATATTAGTAGCAATCTTAGCGGTTTCATTATTATTACAAGTTACCTACACAACTTTCATTACGATTCACGGTCGCCATTTTCATGTTCTTGCACATTGCTATTGTAAGTGTGGCAACGTCGCTGTTACGTGCAAACTCGCATTCATATGACTTTAGTAGTAAAAGAACATTTTTTAATTAAATTATTGAAATAAATAATATAAAGCAGCGTAATTTATTCAAAGGAAACTTAAATAATAATTCCGTTACAATCTAATCTTGAGAATAATTTCCAAACTCCAGAATTCGTTCAGTTAAAATTTAATAAATCTCTTCATTGAATTCTATTTCTTCCTTTAATAGATATACAATAATTCTAAGAAAATTATGTATACCCAGTCTAAAAATAATTAAAAAGAGATTAGACTAAACTAAAACCGATTATCAGAATAATTTTCCCGTCTTCTTAAACGCCTTTTTCCTTCCACAATTTCTCATTTTCTTTCTTCAAATCTATCTTATGATTCCTTGTTTTTACTGACAATTCACTCATTCTGCTACATTAAGTTTCTTGATCTTTTACTGAATAACAATTTCTTGATCTTTCATTAAAAACACTTTATCTAGGTGTTTTGCGTCATGCTTTTTCGTTTTACAGTCTTTTAAATATTTAATGTATTTTATAGATTTATATATTGCTGTAGGCCTATAACAAAATGAAACTAAAAAGAACCAACCAAGATATCCATCGAAACAGCTTGTAGAAGAATTCTGTGTATGTACTTGTGTCCGTCAAATATTTGTAAGAGTAGCTTTTATTTAAGCATGTAAAACAAAAAAAATTTCCTACAGGAACCCTAATACAAGGAACAAAGATCTTTTGTATAAGGCTTGAAATACGTTGGACCACAGGCATTTCTGTCACTTGGCTACCAAGCTTTACAATCTTTACCCTCTATAACTTAAAAATACACTGGGCGTAATGAGGTATAAATAAGCAGTAGTCAAGTGGTTAATGCAAGTAGAAGAGACAGTTACACTAGTAGTCCTATGATCTCGTTTACCGGTCCCATAATCTGTTTATTTTTAATTTATAGATAAATGCCTTTATTGGACAATTTTTTGATTGCTTTTAGTTATATTTTATGATTTAAAAAAAATTGAAATTGCATTGTAATGTCATATTTTAGTAGAAATCTTCGTAGTTTCAGTAGTATTACAAGTTACCAACAGAACTTTCATTACGGATAAACAGTCGGCTCGTGTTGCAGTAGTCAGCGCAACTGGCTTTTGTGCCAGATATTCTGGGTTCGATTTCCGGCCAGGTCTGAAATTTTTTCATCACTATTCTCATCTATCTGAATCAGCTTCAATTCGTAAAATAGTCACAGGTAAAACAAAAGAAACTAACACTCTGATATAACAGATGTTGTAATAAAACACAGAAGTAATTACTAAATTGTTCTTTCTACACCTAAACTTGAGAAACCAACATTGGGTAAATTAATTTTTCAACAAAATTTAATTTAAGTCATTCTAGGTTTCAAATTTTTTTATTAATATACTCGTTTCTGTATAATAAAATTAAAAAAATATTAAATGAGCCAATTAAAAAAGAATCATAGGAGCCGTTTTTGAGAAAACCGCAAAAAAGTTAAAAATTGCACGAATAAATTACTTTTTTCGGTTGACCTATTTTAATGAAAATGTTCGAGTCGGATCCGCTTGTGGTACCTCACTTAGCCTAAGTTCCTAGTTGCAATTTGTATGTTATTCGGTTCTTTAAATATTTTGTACACTTATGCATGCACACGCACGCACACAAACACACACACACACACACACACACACAGTCCGATCGCTAAAAAACATGTTTTCTGGGTTCAGGGGCCTGAGAACGCGTATTTCCGGTGAAAACCAGATTTTGAAAATTCGACATGAAAACAATATTTTTCTTTCCCTATATATAAGTTAAAAAAAGTAAAGAATGATGACGAATGATGGTGACCAAATGAAATGAATGATTTGAGGAACAGATCACCCATTAGTGTTAAAATTAGGCCTAATAAAACTACTAGGTTTTGTAGCTCAAATGATTATCAGGTAATTGGCCATTCGCGAATATATTATTTAATTATTATTGTTACATGAAAAGTACTTGCATGATATTAATTAAATATATTTATTTATCTAAGGCCGATGATGATGATCTAAGGCCGACGAAGATCTCTGTTCCACGCTATATTTATCAATCATGGAAAAATGACCGTAAGTTTGTATACATTTGCAAACTAAAAAGTTCATATGCCTGCCCATTCTGGTTTAATAATTTGAGAACGTGGTTCAGATACACATTCACTGATTTTGTTTTAGTGCTATAAAGGCTAAAGTTATAGTTGCAAAGATGATTTTCGAACAATTCGACGATTTCAAGAACAATGTTCTTGAAATAGAAGGAAGCTGCAGTAAAAATTTTGGTAAGTTTCTAATAAAAATATTTTGTAGGGTCTAGTATTTACGGTACTTTTAGATTGTTGAAAAGCCTTTCGTCCTTTAAGTACCCAGGACCATCCGTTATGAGTCGCAGAAATCTAACCTGAAAAGACCAAACGAAAAATATTAGCCTACTTGATTTTTTTGAATCATAGTTTGGCTTTCATATGTCCAAATTCGTTTGAGTAGATATTTTGTTTACTAGTAATAATTTCTTATTAGAAATAGTGAAGAATGGTGTAATGTTAAACAGTAAAATTGTTCAAAACTATAAAAGAGGGTGTGACGTTTAATTTTAATGTTTACTGACCATGTAAACCACCTGTCGGGTACAACCTACGTATATTTTAGGAAAGGTTTGATTATGAAGTAGCTAACAGGTAGAAAAAATTTAAAGAAATAAGTTTTAAATTTTTGAAACGGAAATAAGTTTGTATTTAAATGTTTTTTTTGCATGGTAAAGGAAAAATGAACACGTAAATACACTAACATTCACTCCCTTTGTCATTGTATTAATCAACCAGATTTATCGCTAACTCCCTCAATTAATTAATGTAAAACGCCCAATTTCTGTAGTTCTAATGATATACTGAACTGATTTTCAGAGATTAATTTTATTCAGTTATACAATGCAAAACTTCAGATTTAATTTCATCAAATTACTAGTTATTTTTGGTAATTAAAATGTGGAGACATTATTTTGATTTGTTAGTTACATAGAAGTAGTGAAAAATTTACTGTTGGAGAAAGAATAAAACATTAATATATACACTATTTGAAGAGAGGAGGACGTATGGGGATTGAAGGAAGGAGGCAGAGCGCACAACATGGGAGAGAAATTCAGCTGAAACCTGTCGTAGATTACAGTCACGGCTCATGATTAATATTAGCCCTTTCTGAATTAACCGTACTATTAATTCAATATTCTCTTGACACATACACCTGAGAGTCTTGCTCAAAATATTTCATAACTAAAATTAGTACATTATACCTATTTCGATTCTTTCCTGACTTATGCATGAATGCAAATTTACATGTTACAATACGTGTTAACTAACGTATTAATTAAAATATGTCTAAAGAGTCATACAGAAATAAATATTTTACCACTTTTAATGAAATCTTTGAAATCACAATAATGTAGTATATATAGTTTACGAACCTAATAAAAGACAATATCTTTTACTATGTTGTCATATTTACATTATTTGCTTTCCTACCACTGGTCTGGAAATTATAACAAGTTACAATTCAACCTTACATCACCCACTGTAGTCGCTAATGATCCAGCTATTGATACTACTATAAATTTACTAAAAAAAAAATCCTCAGTTTTTATTTACTTTAATAAAATTTCAGACATTTTAAAAACCCGTAGGTCAACTTAAACATTTAGTAAATAATAGACTATGATTTACGACACTCAAAAAATCTTGTAACTTAAAAATCAGCAATTTAAAAAATTGTAAACCAGTCGAAAGTGTTAGATAATAATCAAATAAAATATGGAATTTGGGTATTTAGATCACTGAAAAACATTCGACCAGCTAGTTTCAAATCAAATAAACGCACATTATTAATTTACTGTTTTGCTCATTTAAATTTTAGCTATCTAAATTAAACTATTGACAGCAATGATTCAAGATAAATTAGAAAAAAACAAATGGAAGTACTTAACACATTGAACTTTAGACTGGGACTAGAAGAGGACCTCTTCATTGAGTCCAACACTACATCCCCATTTAAGAGTGAACATGAGTTTTTTTCTCGCCGTGTCGGATACAAAAAAATACAGTGAACTTAAACTTTATTGAAATACGTTATAATTAGCGTAGAAACACAGGCAGAATATCTGATTACGACAATGCTTCATTTTCAATTATGCAGGCGTATTATGTAGTAATTGATTACTCCTAATGATAACATTATTACTGTCTTTGTAATAGCCTATCTATCAGTAATAGAAAACACTCCATTTAATGTAACTGTTTTATAAATGAAGCTAACTTTTTAACTATAACACCATTCAACTAAAGTGTTTCATTGAAATATCTTTAATGGTACTGAAATTGTTTTTCACTTTTTATTACAATCCATTACTTATCTCTCATGTTCTTCATGCAATCCCTCATACAAACTGCTTGTAGTGCACTTTTTGAATTTCACTCACTGTCTAGCAACTCTACAATTCCATTTACTCGACAATATGTGCAAGTTCTATAGCAGTAATGCGTCTATCCACACTACAATATAGAACAGATCTTTAGTATGTACTCTATCTAGAATTATCTGTTCGTAAAACCAATGGAGATGAAACAAAATGAATACAAACCTCTATTATTTTTTAATGGTTCCAGAAGCTATTAAAGAACCAAATTACAAAATCAGATAACAGGAATTTGTTTTTATTTATTTTTATTGAAGTATTTTTTTATTATTGCTATTACAACGGCTTTTCTGCAACACTGGGCGATGAACCGCAACAAAAAACGTCATTCATTCATATT
This sequence comes from Catonia carolina, assembly GCA_035578175.1. Lineage (NCBI taxonomy): Eukaryota > Metazoa > Arthropoda > Insecta > Hemiptera > Achilidae > Catonia > Catonia carolina. Next base: position 49,719,713 of record JAQMRL010000001.1, read on the forward strand.
GAATACGTCTTCATCCCTTAGACCTCTCTTCTCCATAGACCCTCATAATGTCAGCATTCTACTCCTCCCTGGGTCATCCTCGTTTCAATCTTCTATCAGGAATGCAAACCAAGTCTGTAGCGACCGCTCTCCGCCATTCTTCGCAGAAACCCGTACCACGTAGATACAGTATCTATTTTCTATTTTATTGACTGTAAAAACTTCGGGTCAAATACTTTTAAAATTGCTTTATTCCTAACTCAATCTAGCACAGTCAACTGACAATTTTTTCTCAAAAAACTTGTTTTGATAGCTATTATTCCGCTTGAAAATTTTGCTTGGAACGTCCAAACATCTGAGCCATAAATGGAGAAGTTTTCCATAAGTGAATGAAACATTCTTTTATTAGTGCCACATTAGGTGTTATTAACTACAATAAACACGGTATAACATTTTAACAATGGTCCTACTCCTGTCAAAAGTTTTAAAATATATAACAGTCTAGTGTACCATATAACCGTAATATCTGATTTGCAATTTTTTATTTTAATTACTTTAAGTGTTGTAGTCAACGTTCTGACAAGAGTTAGTTTGTATAACCAGTAAATATATAACTTTAGATAACATACACTGTATCAGGTGTTTGAAAACAACAAGCGTTCTCAGCATATCCTCTCTTAGTATATCGTTATTACTGTTATTAGTAAAATAGTTTATTACCGTTTACTTAGTTTACATTACTAATAATTGGTAATTCTGATATCTTACAAAATTACAATGAATTATTAACATAATTTTGAACTCAAAACCCTATGTATATGAAAATAATCCTTATTATAGTAATTCCCAAATACTTCAAATATTATAATACAGTTTTAGGAAGAATAGTAATAAAATAATATTGTTTGTACAGCAAATACAGACTACCCAAATAGTCATTATAGATTACAATTAAACGATATTATTAAAATAAATTATAAGCTATATATACCTAATTACATTTTACAGTTTGTGAAAACGGTTGAAAGCTAAGCTATACATCTGAAACTTCAAATGATTATTTTACTTGTTTTAGAACTAAATAAGTTTTATGTTTCTCAATAGCCTACATTTAAGAAGAAATTGTACCTTGGTTTTGTTTACATCGATATTTAGTTATTTTGCTTTCTGTATTATTTATAGTTTCCTCTATAAAGTGATACAAATTTTATCCCCCGAAAATTAGCTTTAGTTATTGCCATTTTTAAGCTCCCTGCCAGAAAAAGTCTCAGTTTTTTACCATAAATCTATATTGATTGTTTTTATAAATATTATAAAAAGTAAAATGTTAAAGTAACAAAAATTGAAAAAAGAGTAGAAACTCTCCGTGTGAAAGCATCTAGAAGAGTAAAAGAGAGAAATAAAGAGGATGAGGAGGAGGAGGAGGAGAAGGAGGAGGAAGGCCTTATACGAAAAATCCAGAAATACATGAAAGTTCTTTTTTTTAGCTTTTATTTGTTATCGGGAACTGTACATTAATGACTACTTCTCAATTTGACAGCTCCTTTTGCCGTATTATTTGACGTGAATTAGGCATGAGTTTGAACAGGGACCCCCAGTAGAGTTTGTTCGCGTATGGCTATCAGCTGGTCACCAAACAAAGTCGCTTTCCCAACCAGTGTTACTTAACAAATAATAGCGACTTACTACCAGCTGATAGCCCGAACGCCTATGCGTATGGTAGCTGAAGTTGCTACCAGCTGGTAGCGACTTACTACCAGCTGACTGGACTGGCCCGAAGGCCTACATGAAAGTCAAGTAAAATCTTTATTAGCGGTTTTCCACAAATTTGATTTTCTACACTTCCTTTACCTTTTCTTGTAAACAACTAATCATTGAATTCTGATACTTTTACTATTTCTTTATTCCACATGGTTACAAATAATACTAATTCGCTAGTTTTCTACATTTTGAATTAAAAATATTATATTAGAAGAGGTGTCTAAAATCGAAAAAATTGAATTCATTTATACTTAAAAAATTAAAAGCTTGAGATACACGGCTAAAACTTTCTTAAAAAATTGCGGTACGTATAAGACAAAAAGTAAGAAGTATTCACAATTCCACGTCTTTGAATAAAACCTGTTCTGAAAAAATGATAAATGAAGATACGTAATTAAACATCAGTGAAATACATAATACAATCGTTCAATGTGTGCATTAAGTACCGTGCTGTATTGTGATTGGGAAAACTGGTTTGTTCGTTAAATTAGTTCAAATTTTATTGTAAATTTTTTTCTAATTATATACAAAATAATTAATATACGATAAACTAGAGGAAATAAAAAAATTACCATTTTTAATTAGTAGCACAAATTTACATCTAATTAATTTCATAACTATAGTAATTTCATATTATTTCATTACATTCCATAAAGAAAATGTAATGTAGTACAAGAGAAATGGAATTAATATATACTCGTAAAAACATAACAACGCAAAGCTAAACGTTATTGTATCTGAATTGAGTTGAATGAAAACTATTGTTCGTATAAAACTTAATGTATGATCCTTTCATAAAGTCTAACATAGGAGCTAATAAATAACATGTACTAATGATATTGCTATTTAAATTTTAATGGATGTTTAAAAACAGTTATTAAATTAATGAAAATAATGTCCACCAACCGTGTAAATGATAATTAAATTCAAAAATATTCTGTAAGTACTTAAAAAACAAATAACTAAACACATAATTGATTCGAATGAATGAATTTTGCAATAGTTCATTATATAAGACCTTTTTATACAAAACAAGATACATAAATGTTTTAACTATTGTAAAATAATATTAACATTGTATAAAATATTTCTCTGTAGTTATCTGGGGTAACCCAGATAACTGCAGAGACATACTTATTAATAATTCAATGAAAGACCCATATGGCAAAAAAAATTAATACACTCAAAAAATCTCTGATAACCACTCAAAACATCTACAGCAAGAAATGTCTGTTAACCAAAACTAAACTAAGACACTACCAAAGAATGGTTCTCCCAAGAATCCACTATTCCAGCGAAAGGTTATTTTTGGGCCATATCGCTTAGAAGACACCGATAGAATTAAGAAAATACAAAAAAAAATACTTAGGAAGTGCATGAACAAAAGGCACAAGGTGGAAGGATAGTGGCGGTTAATCCCAAACAAAGAAATCTACAAACTAATCCCCCCACTAACAAATAACTTTAGAAAACAAAGAATATCATTCCTAGCACATATACTCAGGGCCGAAAAGTCCACACTTGTGAACCGGGTGATCAACCATTTTTGGAATAAGGTGTCGAGACCTAGGTGGCTGAAGGAGGTACAGCGGGATGTGGAGAATCACTAAACAAGACCTGCTAACAAAATCACCTAAGTAGAACCAATTAGTCAAGACTAATATGGTAGCATTTGAACCAAAAACCAGAAGAGTGTACAACAGGGTGTTTACCGACGAAGACCGGAAACACAGATTGGAACGTTTTAAGAAAATGTGGGCCAAACGAAAGGAAGCCATGCTTTTCAAAGAAACCCAACACTGGAACAGACCAAACTCTTGAACTAGTGTTCCCGTGAGGCCTCAAAAGTAAAAAATAAAAGAATTTCTAACTAATAACATTGCTAACTTAGAACACTACAACAAAACATTAATCCCATCAATGAGAAACTCTGACTGTAAAACCCACACTAATTCATGAAAGAACAGAAATACCTGCATTAAAAACCAATTAAGAAAACGCCATGCTAAATTATCTGTAAACCTGTTAACCTGTACCAAAGTACCTCCAAGTTTTAATAAAATTAAAGGCCTGACCTGTATTTCATTATTGACGTAAACATATAGGTTGATATAAACCTAGGCCTAGCCTATCTATAGACAATACACCATGTTCTAGCCGACAGACGTTACATGATATTTAGCATTAAAATTAATATTATACATATTTTTTATAAAATATATTTCAAACTTTTTGAGAATTAATTGACAAGTAATTATTTATCAGTGTCAGATTAATTTATGTATTTTTATCGGACTAGGAATAAACCAAACTATGACTTCTAATAATTTGTGGGTTTGGTAACATAAAAATGAACCAAATTTAATGTTTTAATAATAAAATAATAATAATAAGAATAAAAAAACTTCTTTATATTCATTTATGTTACTTTTTTAGGTTATCTTTACTGTGTGGAATATAATTATACACTTATATGGGGTAACTTCTATTTCTTCAACTTTAAGTTCCAGGATATTGTAAAAGGATATAATATCTTTAAAAGACGCCTGTAAAAACTTTATACTAGTATATCTTTCCACATTAATATTTTCTTACTGTAGTTACATAAATATTATATTTACTTAAGAGGAACTTCACTTGGTACCGAACAAATATTTCCAGTCATGAAAACAAACTTACATTAAAGTTTTTCTCTATTTTGTAAATATGTATAGTCTCAAACTAAAATAATACATAACGAGCAGTAAGAACATTCAGTAAATTACGTAAACAGAAAAACTATTGATTTAGTCTATTTAATATTTGTATAATGGTAGAAGCAATTAACAAACTGAAGCAATCCTTTACATTAACAGGTGCATTATGATCATACATGCGTATATCTCTACCCAGTTCTTACAAAATAGCACAATAACAATAAAAATGATTAGTTCTTTTAAAAAACATTTTAAAATATTGTTTCTGGTTGAATAATATCTACATGGGAAAATTTTTAATTAAAACATTGAAGAGGTTTTATAACAGACGTATCTGGCAGTTAAGAGTAGAATAGAATAAAAACAAATGAGTTCTGTAGAATCAGTAAAAGTGCCAGTATCTGTTATATATTTTTTTTCATTTCGGTAACAATTTTTAATTACAATTTCTATTCATGTTTTTCTCTATTATTAATTTCAATTCTTACTCTCAAGAAATAATTGGATTACTATTTTATATTCTTCAACGAAAAATTATTTCACTTACTGCACTTGATATGTTTCTGAAAAAACCCAAACCATTACACACATTCGTAAGTTTAGTCGTTTAAATTATTATTTATACCAGTTTAAATTATTATTATTATTATTTATTATTAATACCAGCGAGACTTTTGCTGCAAACGGTGAGTGGCAGATATTTAACATTATATGCACAATATAATTTTCCTATTTTAGTTTACATCTGAACTTTATAGTTTAATTTGTCTTTAATATTTTTATCAGTCGCCTACGGCCATGGCCGATCAGGCAACAATGAGCACGTCCGAAATGTTGTCGATAATAAGTGCTCACGTCGACAACAATTCTAGCGATACAGACAGAATAGAGTGGACAGATGTCGTTCCCAAGAGAAAAAGGCAGTTACATGAAAATGGGCTGCAAAATAGTTCAACAAAACGTTTTAGGGACCCTCGAGTGAGAGGCGAACACGTCCCAATTTCAAACAGATTCGACCCACTTCCGACTGCAGCAGATGCAGTAGAAGAAAGCGTTACAGGTAACTCCAGTACATCACCCATTACAACAAAACAGTCGAGGCTTCCTCCTGTGCACTTGAAATCAGAGGTGGATTTCGTGAAATTTTAGAGTTATCTCACGAATTTGCTAGGTACAGATAAATACCGCTGTACCGCTACAAGAACTGGCATCACTATCTACACACTACATTCTGATGATTATAGGAGGCTAGTACAGTGCCTGCGCACTAACAACGCAGAATTCCACACTTACCAATTAAAGGAGGACAAAGCATATCGTGTAGTAGTACGAGGGTTGCACCACACTATACCCTCAGAAATAATTAGCGAGGAAATTACGAAATTAGGGTTTAAAGTGCGTAATGTGACAAATATACTGTCTTGCGATAAAGTGAAGTTACCACTTTTTTACATTGATTTGGAGCCAGATAAGAAAAATGGTGAAATTTTTGACTTGACCGCACTGCTCCAATGCAAAGTTAAAATCGAAGAACCGAGGCAAAGGCGACAAATCGCTCAGTGTGCTCGCTGCCAACGATACGGTCACACTAAAACCTACTGTAATTTATTACCCCGCTGTGTGCGGTGTGCAGGTCCACACGAGTCGAGCTCATGCTCTAAAACCCGAGAAACACCACCGACATGTGTTTTATGCGGCGGGGCACACCCATCCAATTACAGAGGTTGTACAGTACACCGTCAATTACAGCACCGTCGATCTCCAGCATCAACAGTGACCGATACGAAGAAATCGTCTTCAACAGATTCTAACTATCCAATCTTACCACCACCTGGTACCTCTGAAACTCGTAGTCAAACAATAACGTTACCAAAGACTCCACCTCGTCGATTCTCCACGTACAGTCAAGCTGTGAAATCTGACCAGAAGCCAGCTGAACACGACTGTTTGCCTACATCTCAGGATATTTCGAATCAGCTTACAAGTTTCCTCACAGAGATAAAAGACCTCTTCACTCCGGTCATCACAATGATGAGTCAACTGATCCAGATGCTCTTAACCAACCATGGTAAATAATAGAACAACAGCTAGTTCACTCGTCATCATGTTATGGAACGCCAATGGCATCCTTCAACACCGAAATGAAGTAGAACTATTTCTACATGAAGAGCGTATTGACATTACTTTGCTAACAGAAACACACCTGACTTCTCGCAGTCGCTTGAATATCCAAGGATTTAACATCTACAGAATCGATCATCCAGACGATACAGGTCATGGTGGAACTGCAATATTAATACGACGAGGAATCCAACATTATTTCCATCCTATGACACCACCTAGTGAACATTTGCAAGCCACAGCAATAACTGTGTTTACACGTGGGTTTGACGTCACTACAGCTGCAATCTACTGCCCACCTCGCCCGCTGACAAATGAGGGACATTTCCAGCAATTGCATTCTGATCTAGGCGATTGCTTCATTGCAGGAGGAGATTTCAACGCCAAACATCCAGCCTGGGGCTCACGTCTTACAACATCAAGAGGTCGAGCCCTTTACAAAGTTATTTGTGATGGCCAGTTACAAGTACATTCTCCAGGTACACCAACCTATTGGCCCGCTGCTAGAAACCGTTAACCTGATCTGCTCGATTTTCTTTTCTCCAAAGGAATGCGAAACTACCACCTTGCAACTACAGCTACAAATGATCTCTCCTCTGACCACTCGGTTGTAATCACTACGCTGAGCACTGAACCGGTGCTGATCCCACCAAAACCAACTCTAAATCTTGGACGAATGAACTGGGACTCATTCAAAGAAAAAATTGAGAACAACCTAACGCAAAACATACCACTTAAATCGAATGACGATCTTGACAAGGCTGTGCAACATTTTACGACCAAAGTACAGAAAGCTGCCTGGGAATCATCTACACCCATTAAACATTACCCTACCACTCAAGATGTTCCGCAGTATGTTAGACGCCTGATACGAGAGAAAAGGCAAGCTAGACACAGGTGGCAAAGTTCTCGTCTACTAGACGATAAACAATATCTCAATAGACTCGCCAACCGTCTAAAGAAAGAATTAGCCAGATTAAAAGCAGAGCATTTTGACACTTTTTTAACATCGATGAATGAAAGCACAGACTCACTATGGCGGACATCTAAGAAGCTTTTACAACACCGAAGTGTTTCTTTGCCACTGAGAAATTCAGATGATACTTGGGCGAAAACGGAAAACGAGAAAGCTACTCTCTTTGCGACTCATCTAACCAGTGTATTCAAACCACACGAAGATGTGCAGGACATGAATTTTATACAAACCGTCGATGAAGAACTGCAGTCACCTTTCCAGCTTTCACTGTCTCCACAACCATTTACGATCGATGATGTCGAAAAGGCAGTACAACGGCTGCCAAAGAGAAAATCGCCGGGATTTGATCTCATTACATCTGAGATACTGCAACACCTACCGAGAAATGGCTTACGCTTTTTACTACTATTATTCAATGCAGTCCTTTGTGTGGCGTATGTTCCTGGACAATGGAAATTTGCCGTAGTTAAGCTTTTCTTAAAGCCCGGAAAGCCGTATTACCTACCTTCATCCTACCGTCCTATCAGTCTCCTTCCGACGACAGGAAAATTATTCGAACGCCTCTTACTACCACGCTTGCAGATACAATGTGAAGACGCCAACATTATTCCACCTCATCAATTTGGATTTCGGCCGCTGCATTCGACGACACAACAACTGCACCGAGTGGTGGACTTTATTTTGGAGGGTCTAGAAAGGAAAGAGTATGTCACTGGCATTTTCTTGGATATCAGCTCCGCGTTCGACAAAGTATGGCATGATGGACTACTATTTAAATTGAAAAGTGTTTTAAGTGACTCGTACTATTTGGTTGTAAAATCATTTTTAGAGCATAGATTCTTTGAAGTCCAGCACGGTACTGCTTACTCTGAGCTGCACAAAATTAACGCTGGAGTACCCCAAGGGGCAATACTATCCCCATTTTTATATAGCGTATTTGCATCGGATATGCCTGTTTTGGACACATCGGTAACCGCGACGTATGCTGACGACACAGCAATTCTTGTACGGGAAAAGGGCGCGGATGAGGCTTCCAGGTTAGTACAGCGACATCTTTTATTAATACAGGACTGGCTTACCCGTTGGCGTATTAAGGTGAACCCAGTTAAGTCAACACAGGTTACGTTTACCTTACGACGTCAAACTTGTCCACCTGTGATGCTGAATAACGTTCATATCCCCCAAGCCAGAGTGGTGCGGTATCTTGGTTTATGGCTTGACAGACGACTAACTTGGAAGCATCATCTGCGTACTAAACGTTTAGAACTTAACCGCCGCCAGAAGCTACTCTACTGCTTAATTAACCCCCGATCAAAATTAAACCTCCGCTCCAAAATTTTATTATACAAAACCCTTTTGAGACCAATCTGGACTTATGGTGTCCAGCTATTTGGAGTAGCGACAGAAAGTAATTTAAAGTCAATCCAGGCCTTTCAATCAAAATTCTTAAGACTTGCTTCTGGCGCTCCTTTTTATGTAAGCAGTAAAACCCTCCACGACGATTTCAAATTTCCGACAGTGAAGGAGCTAACCGCGTCCTTGTATAGTAAATTTCACGAACGACTAGACGTCCATCCAAACCAACTAGCCCGTGATCTAGCTACAAGTAACTTTCCACTTGTGCGACGTCTAAGGCGAAAATGGAGTAGAGACCTCTTGGTCTAAGTAACGGATAATACCCATAGTTACAAATGGAGAATGTGCCACTGGGTACCTCTTCTCCTTAATGCGAAACTCCCCACCACCATTTAAATATCATTTACGGAAATTGTGCAGCTCAATGTACAGTACCGTAATAAAAATTCAAGACAAAAAAAAATTATTATTTATATTAAATGTTGTATGCAATTATTTTTTCCAATTCCTACAATATAATAAAAAGTAAGAACAGCCCATAATTTTAAAAAACTCATTTAATTTCTTTATTAAAAAGACTCAGCAGAATATATTAATACTGAACAAAAAAGAAATGCAAACAAATTCATTGTAACTAGTTAAGAATACCAGATGTTTTAAATGTAGAAGTTATTATAAATTTGCATGTAGATACGCAAACCAGTTACCGTTTATTAACAAAAAATGATTGCTGAATATAAAAGGCAAACAATTCTTGCAAAATCCTTAAAAAGTAGAAACAATAATAAGTAAAAGTCATTCCACAACTTACATCAGAAAATTTATTGATACATTAAATTATTAACAATGCTGCCAAGATCTTCAAAAATGAGTTGTGCTAAATCAAACCTTTCGGACGGAAGTTATTGGTACGAAACAAAACTGCTCCATTTTTTTACATTTACTTCAATACTAGAATTTAGTGAAGTTAGAGTGAGCTATAAAAATCGCACATTATAACATGACGGTGTAGCAGTGGCATCAGGACAAGAAGTATGAGAGCAGAAAAATCTGTAGTTATTTCTATTTATTAATGGAGGCTAGGGAATTACATGTTTTTTGAAGAAATTTATTTCGACCGGACAATAAAGGATCTTTAGCACAATATTAGGGATATTCGATTCAGTACCTAATAATCCTTATAATGATGTAGCAGAAAGGAATTATCAAACTAAATGAAAAGTTGCAGTACAACTAAACTTCCAACACTTTTTCCTAATTGACACTGTCATAGACAACCTTGCAAATGAAGATCCAGCGCAAATTCCCCGCCTAATTAGTGCAATGGTTGACCTTGTTACGACTGTAATAAGAAATTAAAATACAGCTTATTTTTTATTGACGTACCTGACAGAGATACTCTTACCCATAGAAATAAAGAGAATTTATACAAAAAAAGTAGGTGGTCGGTAACTAAATACAGTGAGACTGACTGGGAACTAATTTTTTCAATATAAATTTACTCTGGCGCTTCTGTTACATTTTAACATAATCAATGTACTAAAAGAAACTGAACTTGTTCTAAAATGGCAACCAATTTAACTCCACTGAACCAATATTCCATACGATTTGCAGGACATTTTTGAAAGACGTGAAAACTGTCAGGATGTACATCAAGAAAATTCTATGTGAATATCAAAAAAAACCTTGCATTTTTACGGAACGACTGCATAGAAAAACACGATAAGTTAACCTGCAATAAAATATTTCAAATAAAAAATATTTCTCTCAACTATCAAAGGCAAACATATCAGACAGCTATCAAGCACCATCTGAGATATATCTATTTTTTCTGTATTTTCAGCTTATAAGTCAATCCCACAATCAGATTTTCTTTAAAAACTTTTAAATTTTTAAAGAGGCACAAATTCGGTAACGTAGAAAGCAGTACTTTAACTGACATGTTAATGAACATAATTAATTGGAAAATGATGGCACTAAACAAACTGGAATTCAAGATCTTGGAACAATTGAGTAGTAAAATTCACGCAGAAGTACTGAAAAAAATCTTATATGAAACACACGTTGCCAGTAAAAAAAATTAAAACTATAAACTATATTTTAATCACTAGTAAATAATGTAAAATGAAAAACATACCTAATTTTAACCATGACTGAATAGGGCAAAATAAAAATAAAATTCTGTACAACGTAAAAATACGGAAAATAACTAGCAACTGACATTAAACTAAGCTCTGCAGAAAATTTTACTTAAAATAAAAGTTGTTGATTTTTTTAAATTTTGTGTAACTTTGATAATATATCCTTTTGTCGTAAGATGCATACTAAGACCATAATCCTTTAAAACTCCATTTTTGCCGATTTTGATAAAAAAATACAAAAATCCACTAATTGAAGCTAAACTAAGCATTGTAGAAAAAAATGCTCATGCTAAAAGTTGTAGGTTTTTTAATTTCCTAACTTTAACTATGAACAATTTTTCCCCAAAATGCATATTGAGGCCGGAATCTTTAAAAAACAATTTTTACCACGAGAGCCCCGTCCCCAAAGAATTTCAGCAGACACAGCGCTTACTCTATATTGTAGATCATAAAACATGTAGTAAATAAGGCGATTTAAAAAAATTCAGGAGCCGTTTTTTAGGAAATAGCAAAAAAGTGAAAAATTGCACAAATAAACTACTATTCCGTTAGACCGACTTAGATGAAAATGTTCATGTCCGGTTCTCTAGTGACATTTAATTTAAGTTCCACGTTTCAACTTCCTACGCTATTGTAGAATGACTATTATTACTCCCCACAATCGGGTATGCCAAATTTGTAATATAACAAATAATAACAAATAATAACCGGTAGGCAAAAGAGGTATAGGCAGGCCACGGAAAAGGTGGCAATGAGATTGTACCATAAGGAAAAAAAAACAAATGTTATAAGATAGACTTAAATTTATCATTGATAAAATATGAATTACATATTTAATATAGATGTTTTCTAAAATTATTAATATAAGCTGAATGTGAGTCGGAACAGGCCATGGCCTAATCCCTGTTTGAAAGAAGAAGAAGAAGACAAATAATATTGTATTCTTTATTCGTTGTTTATCAGCTTTCAAGTTTGATTTTATTATTTCTCCATTTACCTTGTCCCCTATTTCATTCAATAAAACATTATTTACATTTAACACATTATGGTTTTTATTTAATCAATATATTTTCATAATTACAATCACAACTTTTACTGTTCAAGTGTACTTCTAAAATAATGTTCCTGTTCTTAATACTGTTAAATCAACTCACTGGTTTTATTTTATTAATATTCTTTATAATTATGATGTATATTTAAAATTGTAATTTTGAGAATGGGACCTTGAAAATAATACGTGTTATTAGTTTGAGGTTTTACGCCCCATCTAAATCATTTATACAATTTCTTTAACAGCCTACTAGCTGCCTAGCAACCCCATTTTTGTTTATACCTTCATCAAATTAAATTAATTTTTAATATCTTATTTCCACCAGCTGGGTCTATTTACATTTACTTCAGGCCACAACATAAACAAAGCCAGCTGTTGATGATTTTGAGTCGTCACACTATTATTTTCCTGAGATTTTAGTTCACATACAAACCATTCAATAAAAACTTGTTTTTTGGGTTAAGAGGGCCTGAAAACATGTATTACTTTCCAAAATTCGATTTTGTAAAATCAGCATGAAAACAATACTTTCCTTCCTTGTAAACACATAAATAAGGCAAGAGAAAGAAGAAAAGTGTATTGATACTTGATGAAATTTTTTAAGTTCCCACTTTCGATCTACCTAGATATTTTTTAGGTTCCGAATATGACACAATAGTTTCATTCATTAAATTTAAACTGTTGTAGACGTATGATTTCCAACTACAGGGTACTACAGGGTACAAGTACAATGTACTTTTCCAAATTTTATAACACATTCGTGATGCAAATTTAAAAAGAGAACCCGTGCTTATCGTTAAAAGAGCTTGTGACGTTCTAATTTGAGATCCTTAATCATATTAAAATTATATCGTATTTAATAAAACTAAAATAACGAGAATTAAAAACTGTACTTTAATTCGGAAGTTTTTAATAGTTAATAATATTATTGAAATTATGTGGAATTACGGATTTGATAACATTTTGTGTTTCAAGAAAGTAAAATTAAAAGTAAACAAGATTTATTATTTTATCAGTTAATTACGTTAGCATAAAATATACCATTACTGTATATACCTATGCATTGTAAACATAAAACAGTACCATACCATATTTGACTTTGTCGTACATTTTCATTTCACCTTTAGGCACCACCTGGGATACCGAATGCTCGTTACCTTGGTTACACACAGTGCTACCCATAGGGAGTTCCTAGCAACGAAACCAAAATATTATACAACCATTGGTTGCGTAATTAATATTTTACATAACTCACGTCCTCTGTAAAAATGACAATATATATTCTACTTCAATTTTATTTTTAATTTTCTTAGAATTTTTTCATAAAATCCTTATAGATCATACTGAAAAGTTGAAAAATAATAATTATTTTATATGCAACTTTATTCCCTACATCAATAACAGCCCGGGAATAATTTCAGTAACTAAATATGTAACAAGTCACCCACTATCTTTTATTCAGATTATGTGACGTTTTCAACAGAAATCAAATATTTTTATTTTTACAACACCGTATTTTAATTATACGAGTATATAAATAGTCATATCTCTTCGTCTTGCCGTAGCTATCCGGTTCAGATGTTGGCGAACATCATAGTTATTTTGACCTTGTTAGTTGCAATCCGGAACAATTCCATGGAGCTCTAACCGAATCAGGTCCTCAAATTGGCGAGCCAGGAAATTCTTCTTCTACCAAGATTCCTCTTACCCTCTAACTTCCCCTGCAAAATGCGCTTCAGTAGGTCATATCTCTTTGGATTTCTCATATGACCCAGGTACTGCAGCTTACGGCACTTAACACAGTTTTGACCAAATCCAGAACCTTGTTATTTTACAACGAAACTTAAAATTCATATACTGAATTCAACTGTAGATAATATATTCGTATATTGATTTTTATACGCCTAAATGCTTTTAAATAATCACGTGCTGTATAAAAAGTAATATAGAACACAATGAGTATTTTTTTAATAATAAAGCTAAATGATTTTAAATTAATTTATTTACATTAACTAAAGCACGGGTACTAAATATTATTTCTAAATTGATGGTACTTTCAGTTGCATCAATAAAAGCTTGTCGCGAAATTGTGTAAAATTAGTCGTAGGCTATACGATAAACAGGATCTTTTTTATGATTATTTATTAATTTAAAAGGTTCAAAAATGAATATCTTCTAGTGCCTATAACACAAAACTCATTTGGACATATGGGATACAAATTTGTATTAGTTATTCAAATTCCTACATAAATGTTTTAAACGATTCCAGTCAAAAATCATGTTTAACATACTTTGGTAACCTACATAAGTAGCAAAAAATCATCTTTGGAAATTTCAACTTAAGACTCAAAATTTCTCCTTGGCAAACTCAAGATTTTAAATAGAACCGTTTGAATTCATTAGACTTACCTTACAGATACTGCAATCAAAACTTTGTGTAATATTCTTTGTATTTTACTTATTTCTTCTTTCATTCTTTTTTCTCCTGAATACACAGAGGTCAAAGATCGATAGATATTTGACTTTCTTTTCAATCACTCTCTTTTCTATATCATTTAATTATTTTTCAAATAAAAACCTGATTTAAATGGAGCTGTAAATAAAAAAATATTTTTTTCAAAAACAGCACCCATTTTTAATAATCAAATATACAAAGCGCATAAAACGTTTTCATACACCTTGAGTTTCCTTTCGTTTTTCTTCAGCATATTTTTACGCGTTACAAAAAAAATCATTTCATCCTTCACCGTCTGCATTAGCAGTAATTGCAGAACAGTCAAGTTAATCTAAAAAATAAAAAAAAAATTTTTTCAGCAGTTAAAGCGTTTAACAAAAAATTAAGAAAATATTTAGTTATCAGTAAGTTCCTTTCTTTGATTATGTTTTTAGCTTTATATGAAACTTAAAAGTTACACTTGAAGTCGGTAAATTACAAAATAGATTTAGCAATTAATGCACTAAGTACACTAACTCAATGCACGCATTGCATTAACCAATAGCAGTTATTTAAAGACTACTGGTTTTCATCTGCATTTGTCGGCAGGGACTTTCATTCTGTGCTACAAGGATGCACTTAGTTTCTTTTAACGAGGTTGTTACTTCTCAAACTTCATTTTGACGAAAACGATGAGGCTTGGGCTTGTGAACGGCAGCGTTTAAAACTTTTTAGTAATGTTAACATGAGAAAAAAGACATTTCAAATCACAGAAACAGCATAGAAGTATTAGCTGACAAAAAACAATAGTTTATTAATTTGTTTTATAGAAATTATCAGGTTTCATACATAATTTAATGGGGTAGCTGCTAAATATTTTATGACTATTTCAAAACAAATTCTACTTAACAACACCAAAATAGGTAAAGTTTTTTTTTCAAATCACCCTTTACTTCTTTTTAAATCTACGTTATCTCCGACCATGCTTTCAAAATAATGTTAGGCAATGCATGAAGTTTACGTCAAAAGATTTGACAGGAATTTAGAGAATTGAACAGACAGCAATAAAAATGGAAGCGTTCCTCTTAAAAGCTGCAAATAATCTCACATCTGAATATTTTTCACTCGAAAAAATAAATAACATAAAAATTGATTATTTATAATCACGCCGAATGGGTGAATTGTATGAAGGGTTGGTCATTAACCAAATGCCAGTAGATATAAATTTAATATCATATCCATAGAGTACTAATTAAATAGAACTTCAAAACCCTTTTATTTTTTAGTTAACTTCTTTCTAATATTTTATTTCATTGGAAAGATTAGGATTACTTATTATAGAAATAATAATAAAATCACAAAATCTGATTACTAACAATTAATTTTTAAATTGAAAAAATCTTTTGTCGCAGTACCTTTTTCCAGTATCGAAAGTTTGAAAATAGTTTGTTCTGAGACTTTAGTGGTAAACATACTGTTGTAATGAAGCAAAATATTTAAACCATATTATTGTAATTATAGTATCTATCACAGATAATTACAAAAAAAGTTTAACCGCGTTACCTCTAACACTATTTCTAAGGTAAAAATAACATTGCAACATCAAAAGCCAAACCAATATGTAAGAAACATTACAAAAGTGCGGGTGACCGTAAAAAGTGGCTCAACAAAAGCTGAAATAGAACAGGCCATAAAAGACACTCGGATGTTAGATGGAATAAAAGAGTTTCAAATATGGGGATATGAACAGAAGCAAGGAAACGTGGACGACCACTGTGCGATAAAGAGATGAGATCAAGAGAGTGGTGAAATTAATGTAGACACTTTAAGAGAGAAATAAGAAAACTTAGAGAAATTTGTGTTCAATATTATCCCCATTTAAATTTAGTTTATTTAAAGAATAATACACATCACCGAATGTATACATAAGGCCACAGTCACCCGAACCAGTGGTAGCCAAGTAGAATGAAATGCAAAAGGTCCCAGATTTGATTCCCGCTGAGGCTCAAACTTTTTCACGCCACTCAGAATTCACAGTAACTTTAATAAATCATTAACTTTAACAGTAACTAACTTTTTAACAGTACTGTTAGTAAAACTAACAGTACAGTAAAGTACAGTACAGTTATTGTGAATTTTATATATAACTTGATCCTTAATGGTTTAATGTTTGATTCAATAAATTAAATACGAATAAAAATAAGATAAATAATGATTTTGCACCTATATTACACTTTGAATCTGACCGAATGGTAAAAATCTTATCAAAACAATATTAAAAAGTAACATTTATTGCAGCCACAGCAAAGTTAAAGAGTTCAATATTTAAATTTACTTGATCGGTTAGAAACTAAAGGTAGAGGGTCAGTAGAAACTTGAATGTATTCAGTTCCAAGATAAAAATGTTTATTATGAATTAGCTTTAATAAGAAGAAATTTTATGACAAGAGGTCGTGTCTCTGCACATACAATTCGTTCCGAAGAGAATCGGAAGAGCCTGCCCAAAACCACAGCGGAAATGTAATCATCTGTACGACTAAGTAAAGTTAAATTATGCCAAAACCAATTTGTTCATTTCAAATTCTTGGCACCATGTTTCGACATTGCTGTTGGATATAAACCGTCTTTTGGATTTTATAGAACAATATGTTTTAAAAAAGCTGTTAAAGATAAATGGAGAGTGTAATACAGACACTGCCACACTTAATTTTTTTAGTTTATTTTCTTTGACCATGGTGTTGACATAATATTCGAGTGAATTTATGTATTTAAATGTGATATTGTTAGTTAGTAGAACACATGTACTAATTTATTTAACAATATTACTGAATGAAATTGCCAGAGTGAGACAGAACCGGACTTTTCAGATAATCATAGAGTGCGTTAGTACTATTTATCTTTGGGAAATTGAAACATTAATTGATTTTTTAAACACAAGATTCAATGGTACTTAATTTTTTTTAGCTTGAGTGTGCCTATGTCATGAAAATCTAGACCAGATCTCTTGCGTAATCCGGTCAATAGAAAACAATTTTTGAAGAATGCTTCAGAAATTTAATTACTGTATGAGTAACAAATTTAATTTTCTGGCTTATCCTTTTACAAAATAACATCAACCGCTATGTTAATAGCTGTGTTATTTTTTTGTATTAAACCTCAGGAACTGAACATTTTGTTACTTTTTATAAATTGATTGTAGTTAAAGTTTTATAAGTAAGAGGTTATATTTTGAGTTGACCGTTTAATATTGAGACGTAAAGCTCTTTAGTCAATAAGAAGATAGTTAATAAAACTTACTAACTCGTTGTCGCTACGCTCGGCTGGACTGTGAGCTAGAAAAGAACCACCAAGGTTCTCATGGCTGCAGCCATCTCTACTTACCCAATTTTCTACTTACGCTTTTATTAAAATTAGTATTTTTTGTTTCTTATTTATGTTATTTATGAACGTGAACGCGCGCGGGTGCAGCGTAATGTCATTTGTATTGTGTTTCCAAATGTTACGTCAACCCTAAACTTAACCAGTAATACTATGCCCACGCTTCATCTGGAACTTCCAGTACAAAAAGATTAACCCATTGCCCAGAATTTATCGTTTTTGGCATTATCTATTAGAGTTTGGAGGTGAGTCTATACCAATTATTTCGACAAACTTGTTGGTAACGTTGGTACCTTGTTTTCCCCTTACGCAACATATGTATCAAACACCCTTTGTTATTAGCGATTAAAATAATTTGTGGAATAGTATCACTGGGTTCGGTCAGAGCAAAATCTTTAAATGATATCCGAGAATTTAATTCATAACCTTCAATTTTGTAGTCCAGCGCTACTTTATAGAAAGGAAATTTGCCAAGAACTAGTTTTCATCATTTGTTAATTGAAGTAATTAGTTTTTAAAATAGTATCGTTTATATTATACGAGTCCACAAATTAATTCGTTAGATACGCAGTTCACAAAATTTACATTAACTAGTATCAGGTGGACGACATCATGAATAAGGATAAGTAAAGATATTCCGCTATTGTTTAGATTTCATGGAAATTTTGTTAGTTAGACCCATATAAGCCTGCCTGATATGTGTACATATATGAGAATCACTCCATCCAAAACTTTATTAATAAACATTAAGTACAACGAAATTTCATAATACTGTTAGTCTAAAACACATTGAAACAAATACAGTAAATTTACGTAAAAGACATGGTGCACTAAGAAATTAGTTCACTGTACGAATTTTCTATACACCATCAACATACAAAGATTTTTACAAGATATGTGTAAATGCAAAAAAAGTAAAAGAAAAATATTCGATGAGCAAAGAAAATATAATAAGTCGGTCAATTGTTAGGCCCTATAACTAACTTATGCAAGGAAAAGCTGTCAGTGTACGTGTATAAAAAAATACTCGTAGTTTAGGATTTTATTACATGTAGTATTTTATAAAAATATATTATACCATATTATGTAGTGTATTATTTTAATATTATGAAAATAAGAATTTCAAATAATGTAGAATATATATGTATATTCCTACAATAGAATGTTGCAACAGGATACCCTGTTACATAAAAAAGTTCGTCAACATTTTAGCTGCATTAGTATAATAGAAATTAGACAAAAACAATATTATATATATATGTATATAAAATTAAAGAAAATAGCATCATTTATCATATTGAATAATTTATTAGGTATAGAATAATTATATGATACAAAAAACAATAATAGGCCTATTCCTTAATCAGTGTCAACGTACAAATAAATAGATAAATTAAAAAAAATCTATCTATTATTGTTTTCAGACTTTTACGACAAGTACCTTTCTTTTAAAATTTACCTGAACAAATTAATTTGTTATTTCAATGCCTTAATTTATGTATGTTTTATTTTTTTAACCTTGTATGTACCTAATACCTAATGTGTATACGTTGCAATCTGTTCAATTTAGAACATTAAGCAACCCCATGACCCAATGAGGGAAAGATCAGTGGAGGGCGGAGCATCGGAAGACGCCGTGTGTCCTGGCTAAAGAACCTGAGGGATTGGTTTAACTGTGGCAGTGTTCAACTGTTCAGAGCTGCAGTCGACAAGGTCCGGATTGCTGTGATGATAGCAAACCTCCGATAGGAGATGCACTACAAGAAGATGACTCAATGAGATAAGGATGATACGTATGAAGAGTAAATGAGGTGTAGTCTTGTACAGACTCAGACCGACTATTCCTGAGAAAGTATGGTTAATTGAACCTCAACCATCAAAGTACACCGTTAGTCGTTGTCTAGTATTCAAATTTGTAAAAAGTATTACTTTTATTAGGATTCGAACCAGGAATCTTCGTCTCCAAAAATTAGCTGTTAAACATCTGACTTGGGGCGACGACTTAACCCTAGATCAACCCGGTGGGTTAATAATATTAACTAGGTAAATTAAGAAAAACAACTCTTCTTTTTTAATACAGAAACATTAAAACGCATGTAATTATAATTATTACTACATGCGTTATAAAGTTTCTATTTCATTATTTATAACTGAAAGTTAAGCGTACAATAAAAGTTAAAGAATTTACATTCGCTGTTATTTTTTTTTTTTGTAGACTGTTCAGTAAATTTACATGCAAGTGGCAAGACCTTGTGTTACTGTAAACTGAAAACCATGTTTTTGGATTACATTAACACGCTGATTCTCGTTACGGTACCCAACCGTCTCACACTTTTTGTAATCACTGTGTATCAACAATAATTGGGTATTCAACAAAACTAGAACTTTTGTTTACCCGCTGACCAGTACGATCCCTAGTATGATGTAGGCTTCATAGTTTTATATTAAGTAGTGACATTTTAAAATAACTTGGATGACAAGAAGAAAAAATCTTATCAGTAATTACGATGATATTGTTTTCTTGAAAATAATTGAAAAATAAATAATGAATCTTCTAAATTACGTACACTTTACAGACCATTTTGTGCTAGCACTATATGATAGTTATCGTTGTTATCTTTAAAAATAGGCATAATTTCTTCTACAAGAGAAGGAGGAATCTCTTTTAAGTGTACAAAATCCAATTAGGTATATATACTGGCTTTGTGATGTCTCTAGGCACAATTTCTAAGTTAGATTTTGAACTTTTCCTTTTATGTATTTCATTCAAGTTTATTAATAATATTCGCATCAACAGTATGGTCTCTAGCAATAGTTAGAAGTTGCTTAAAATTTTCAGATAACTTTATTCTCTGTTAGACCCGACCATTTTACTATTGTTACATTTAGGCTATTATATTCAATATTTAAAAAGTATGAAAATTTTCTCTCCATCGATGGGTATTTAACTTGCTTCGTTTTTTTCACGTTCCTTCTTATAATTATAACGTAGCTGTCCATATACTACTATTCATTTATAAAATAAATATTTTATAAGTGATTTTATAGGTTATAAACAAACTTCTTTCAACGTTTTCGTTTGTCACCGGCCTTTCTAGGACTATAAACGATGGAATTTGCCTCTATTTTTTCTAGATCTGAAACTTCTTTATTTTTCCCTAAAAATTTTTATTTTGCTGCTTTCCGTTTTACCCAGATTTCTTTTACTCTTTGTCTAAATTCTTCTTTATCTATCTTTAAATCGTTCTTTATGTTGTGTTATCTTTCTTTTACTTAGAAGTTTTGAGATCGTAGCTTTTCCTCTATGCTATAGAACTTTTGTCTCGTTTATTTTTTGGAGGTTTTCTTGGTTTCTGTAAACCAATTATTTCTTACAATATAATTTTAGTGTTAAAAGTTTTGTTTTGTTAATCTGTCATTATTCATTCTAAATATGAGTCCATAAAATTTATATCTTCTCTACCACATTGTAGCTGTCATTCTTTCTAATTACTTGCCCTTACAGAGTTCTGTCCTTTTTGAAATTGTATTCGCCTTATTCTGTTTATTATCGTATTTTTTATAGTATTACTTCTTTTATAATTCAATTTTTTTTATTTATTTTTTTATTTTTTTCTTTGCGCCGAAAATCATACTCTACTCGTGTTTAACTACTGTAGCCTACTATATCGTTGAAATGTTTGAATTTTTAATTTACTATCGAGATACATTTTTTATTGTAAGTTTTTGTTGGTGACTGGAAAATTTTAAACTTCAAATTTATTTACAACAAAATTATTTAACTACTCCATTCTTAACAATAGACATGTGTTATTTACTACTTAAATGTATAATTTACTACCTTATACAGTTGACATTATTACGGAAGTATTTAGTTTAGAAATAAGTGTTTAATAATTATGACTAAAGTTAAGGTAACTTCTCGGTGGTAATTAATAAAACAAGTATTTTACAAATATTGATTTGCTTTCTTTACGTTGTTAAAATATATCAGAGTAGTTAGGCACGTCCTAGTAGAACAGATGCATGAGAGTTACTAGATTCCCTACTACAAGGATAAAACACACCTGCTGCTGCACAAAATACAAAATTTCTGTTCAGTGTAGGACTTTACATCAGTATGATATATTGTGTATTGTAAGCAGCCATCACGCTACCCAGGTCTCCACACATTGTGAGGTTACAGTTAACATGCACGACGTAGTCTCCATCGACCGATGGACACAAATGTTGAAAATACTCCATCGTCCATTTTATGTCCACAAATTTTTTGTAGATAATCGATGTCTCTTTTGTTTCAAATTAAATGCATAGTTTAACGAAAAAGTACATTCAGAGTTTGAAACATATCATGTAATTTGCATCATTTTAAAAGCCAGTAACAATGAAAATTATCATTATTTTTCAGAGAAAGTAAACGTTAACTGACTTTCTGAACACAAAATTTAAACAGTTTTATTTGGATACAAGGTAAACTTTCGACACTTAATCTCAACAGTAAACTTGCAATTCTTTAACTAATTTGAACGTATGGAATTCAACTGTGGGGTTCGGTAAGTCATTCCAACATTGAAATTTTTCAAAAATTCTAAACGAAACTACTCGGAACAATCACAGCATCACCGTGGTACACAATGAAGAACAGATATTTGTACATTCCTACAGTTCAACAAGAAATTAACACATATAGTACAAAATACCAAAGAAGACTCGATTCACACACAAATCACTTCGCCATCTCACTCTTAAATAATTCAAACAACAGTCATCGACTGAAATGAAGACATCGTATGGATTTATTTTAAAGCGACAAGACAAAATATGACTTAGGCCTACATCTAAGAAGCTCCCTATTGAGATTTTTCTTTAATCATGACATAAACAAATAAAACTTATCAACTCAATATTCTACTTAAGAATACAATAAATATTCTTGTATTTAAAAAACTATTTTGCAATGAAGTCTTATTTATAAGCTTTACGTAAAATTAAAAAAAAAATTAACAGTAATCAATGAAATTTCTGAGGAGTATTACTTATTTATTTTAGTTTAGTATTAATTGCTATGAAAATTATGCTAGTGCAGGAGTTAGGCATAAAAAACATCGCAGGCAAAACGGCCAGAGGAAACAGAATGCCACTAAAATTAAAAGAAATCGGTATAATTTGCAATGACGTATCATCTCTTGTACTGAAGATAATTAACAGTAATCATTTGATTATTGATTGATATTGGTTAATTCATAACCTGAATGTTATTGCTTTAACAACCAATTTTTTCATTTGTTTTATTTAAATAGAAAATTTTGCAAATTAATAATTTTATTTTTTATCCAAAAAATTAGTAAGCTAATAGTAAAAAATAATAATTTAACAGATTAACAAATCGTACAAAAACAAATTGCACTTATACAAGCGATCAAAAATTTGTTCGTTTTTGCGTTATGGTCTCAGTTTAATGTTAGGTAAAATTCCTGTATTGATTGATTTGAATTTTTGGACAGCCTTTTAACAATTTAATTGTCTCATTTGCTCTTTTTAATCATTATCCCGCTCCTTTATCAAAGGACTGCTCGTTATCCCCAAATACTTTGTTTCCTTTGCAATTTAATACGTTCCACCACTCGACTTAAATCCTTTTTGTTTTGTAGCGTTTATTTATTAACCTTAGTTTATTAAATTAAATTTTGATTAAAAAATATATAAGAGATGTTTTAAAGTTAAGTGGCAATCCATCGCCGGTTTATAAAGATATAAATTAATTAGGAGTCAATCATTAAAAAACGCTTTTAAACAATCCACTAACATTTTTAGTTCTAAAATGGCACCTTTATTCGTTTACGAGTTACAACATTTCTAGTAACTAAAACGCTTACTCGATAAACTTTCATAATTAAACATTTCACATAAATAACAATACACAAGACATTCAAGACCAATCTAGACATATGGAGTTCAACTTTGGGGATCTACTAAACCTTCACAAACAAAACGTTTACAAGAGGTTCAAAACAAGATTCTAAGTGCGGTACCACAGTGTCCCTTTTACGTCACAACTATAATGATACAGTAAGACTTACAAACACCGTACGTAACTCATGTTGTAAAATAACTACACTAGGCGATGCACGATAGATTGGAATAACATAAGAATCCTCCTACAAAACAAGTAGTACACTGGAGCGATACCAGGCACTCAGCATACGCGTTTAAAACGCCTCTGGCCAAGGTATATATTTTGGCCAAATATAGGGCTGTAACAACACATTGTAGTGACAGTTATAGCAAGTGATGACTTACTTGCTTCAGCAAGTAAGTCAAGTGTTTAAACCATTACGTCACATTTGTAAACTGTTATAGCATTATGTAATAACAATTATTACATAAAAATAAATTAAATTTTCAATAAAAAATGTTACAAAAAGGGTTTACAATATAAGGCAACTTAGTTAACGAAATAATTATTTTTACAATTTATGATTTAATAAATCATTCATTTATATCAATGGATACTTGCAATTATTACGTACAAAATCTCTCTGATATTAAAGTCGTTTGCCCCCTTTAGCATCTACGTAAGAGTGTCCTATCAACACGCGCCATAGTAGAGTAATTTAATATTGCAATACCGACTTCAATTCGATTTACTGACCTCAGCTATGTTTCTTGAGATAATATTAGTTCTAACAAAGTGATTGACGTAATTACGTCTGACGAGATAGAGGGCCCAAATTCAACTTGACAGATTTCAAAGACTCGAATTATTGTAGCGTAAACTTTGTAAACAACGTTAATATTAGTTCAACATTTTTCGTACAATTAATCAATCTTATAATACAAGCACCCCTTTACGTTAGTAACAAAACCTACGTACAAATTTACAAATATCATTGGCCACAACTCTATCCAACACCTACACAAATACTTTCACAATACGTAAAAAGAACACAATAACTCACTTAACGTTTACTTCCATCTTACATTTACTTGAAATTCTGCAACATGCTTAAAAAGGCGCTGGACCAATCAAAAAGAGACCAGTCAATTTAATAAATAAAATTTATTAAAACTAAGCGGAAATTTTATGATTATTCTTCTGTGGTTTTATTTTATCTTGGGGAGACACCAATGGGGTCTGTACCCCTCTTATGCCTATCATATAATTTCAAGACAATCATCATAACTATCACATTTACTGATAGCAACATTTGTACAAAATGGCCAAACACATTTTTATTAGTTTTGTAAACATGTGTGTTGGAAATTAATCATTGAAGAAAACAATAATTAATCTAATCTTATTTTCTTAAAATTTTTTTAATAGGCATATAAACATTGTTTTTATGGCAACTGATATGAAAAATCTGTTAAATTGAATTAGATAAAAGTTGTTGTGTTAATTTTTTAAATTTATAAAATGGCCGCCAGTGATGAGTGAATGAGTTAACGTGACCTACAGCCTGTATCGACGGACAGGCACCAGTAACAGTCATCTATAACTTACATATTTATGTTTATGTATGCTTCTCACACAGTAATAGGCTACGTTGATGTTGCTTGTGTATAGTTCAGTACGGTATTATAATAATTATCATAGCTATACATGATTTCAGTCAGATGCAATTAATTATTCTCTTGCCATTGGTATGGCCCGCGCTGAGCTTCTATATAGTCCATCTTTCATAAGTTGTAGCCAGGAGTAAACAAACCTTCGGTGTGTTAGATAAAGTAAATAAACAACACAGGCACATTATAATAATCCTTCATAATTGTTGTTCAATGTAACGGGTGAATCAAAACGCAGATGAGTCATTGCAATTCTGTAAATCACGTACGATGTAATATAAGAATAGCTATACTTGTTCGATTTATGACATTTCTGAAATATATTTTCAAAATTATGTTAAAACTATAACATTGGTGTTATGAATCGTCAGTGTTATGTTAACTCTTAAGTTGCAAACTGCTCTTGATACAAGGTTTTATTTATTGATTCTGTCGCTGTCCGTAATGTTTAAATAAATACTTCTTCTTTTAGGATTAATGTTTTTTGTTTAGTGTGAAATTTTATAACTATGGCTAAGAGCTCTTACTGTTTAGAATCATACCGAACATTAAACCAACATTTCTGTATTTTACGACCAGAACTACATCAGGCGCGCAGTAGCTGTCACGTACTTTTGTGTGCACCCGTTTCATACTGCTCCGCCCATCAACTGGTTTGTTTACTTCTGGTCTCAACTTAGAAAATACGAACTATACAATTACGGATCCAGCCAATAGCAGAAGAGAGCGAATGTTTACAACAGTTCCAAAGATAAGTGAAATAAACTATAGGATGATTAACTTTTCAATTACAGTAAACATACTCCCGTGTAAAAGCTTTTTTATTCATATCTTAAATTTGTGTTAGGTTTTTTTTAAATTATTGTGTATTGCCAGCAGCTACTCTTCTGTTTAATCAACCCTCGATCGAAATTGAACCTCCGTTCCAAAATTTTAATATACAAAACCCTTTTAAGACCAGTCTAGACTTATGGCGTCCAGCTCTTTAGAGTAGTGGCAGAGAGTAATTTAAAGACGATCCAGCCCTTTCAATCAAAATTCTTAAGACTTGCTTCTGGCGCTCCTTTTTATGTAAGCAATAAAACCGTCCACGACGATTTCAAAATTCCGACAGTAAAAAAGCTAACCGCGTCCTTGAATAGTAAATTTTACGAACGACTAGATGACCATCCAAACCAACTACCCCGTGATCTAGCTACAAGGAACTTCCCACCTGTAAGACGTCTAAAGCGAAAATGGAGTAGAGACCTCTTGGTCTGAATAACGGATAATAACCGCAGTTATAAACGGAGAATGTACCACTGGATACCTTTTCTCCTTAAAGTGAAATTCTTCACCACCATTTAAATATCATATACGGAAATTGTGCAGCTCAATGTACAGTACCGTAATAAAAATTCAAGACAAAAAAAAATTAGTGTGTTAGTTTTTGTTCGTGATAACCTGAGTACTAAAGATAACACGACTTGCGTAAAAGCTTTTAGATGGAAGTATGTTTACATAGATAATTAGGAAATTAAAAAAGTGTAAGGTAATAAAACACTTATTTTATTATTTAGCTACCTAGTGGCTAAAAAGAAAAACTTGATTCCTGAAACATTAACGGTTTAGGTATTGTTATTCAGTGGGTAAGCCTATCTAAGTTCCTTTTTCTTTAATTAGAATATTTTGATGTTTATTTTCTGCATACTGCTTGGATGAATGGCAGGCACAGGAAACATGAGACACGTTAATCTACCAACGTAGACCAAATTCATGAGTCAATATAGAAGGCATGTTCTAACCACCACACCAACGCCATCACTACCCGATCCTTGTTTTACTAATTGGCTTAACTATCGTACAATGTCATAACAATGCAATTTTGCCTAAATATACAATACACCATGAAGAATAACATGTACACTATATCGAAGGAAAAGCTGTCAATTAATTTATAATTCATTACAGCCACTAATTATCGGGTTATTAATTAAAAAATGTATTCTTTATCAATAATTTATAGTCTTTAATTAAATTTATCATGAAATCTTACTTAACGTACATCCATTTATGATTACTGCAAGATTAAGTTACGGGTAAATTTAGCATATGTCTTGTTAATTAAATTAATTTATCAATAAACCGTTAGGAATAAATCAGTTTAAAATGATTTTCTCATAAGATGATGCCATTTTATACGGCTTTTAAACCTCCCCAACCATTCTATAGAAATAAAACTGTTACTACCCTTCTCGCCTTAAATGTACAGTCACTTTATTGGTCTAACTTTTGTTGTAGTTTTTGTATACAGAAATGAGTTACCTACCTGCCATCAAATATATTTATCACAGGTAAAACCGTATTAATCGTATTCGATTTCCATTTGTTCATTACTGATTCATTGATGATAAAATCGAACTAAATTATTATCTGTACATGGCATTACGTTTATATTTTAAAGCCGCCGGAGTACCCCAAGGGGCAACACTATTCCCATTTCTGTAAAACGTATTTGCATAGGATATGCCTATCTTGGACACATCGGTAACCGCAACGTATGCTGACGACACAGCAATACTTGTACGGGAAAAGAGCGTGGATGAGGCTTCCAGGTTGGCGCAGCGACATCTTTTATTAATACAGGACTGGCTTACCCGTTGTTGTATTAAGATGAACCCAATTATATGAACACAAGTTACGTTCACCTTACGACATCAAACTTGTCCACCTGTGATGCTGAATAACATTCATAACCCACAGGCCAGGGTGGTGCGATATATTGACTTATAGCTTCACAGCTTCTTATAGCTACTAACTTGGAAGCATCATCTGCATACGAGCGTTTAGAACTTAACCGCCACCAGAAGTTACTCTTCTGATTAATTAACCCTCGATTGAACCTCCGCTCCAGGATTTTAATATACAAATTCTTGTTAAAAAAAATCTGAACTTATGTTTTCCAGCTTTTTGGAATAGCGGCAGAGAGTAATTTAAAGTCAATCCAGGTCTTTCAATGAAAATTCTTAAGACTTGCTTCTGGCGCTTTTTTATATATAAGAATAAAACCCTCCAAAACGATTACAAAATTCCGACAGTAAAAGAGATAACCGCGTCCTTGTATAGTACATTTCACAAAAGACTAGATGACCATCCAAACCAACTAGCCCGTGATCTAGCTACAAGAAACTTCTTAACTGTCCGTCGTTTAAAGCGAAATTGGAGTAGAGACCTCTTGGTCTGAATAACGGACAATACCAGAAGTTTTAAACTGAGAATGTATCACTGGGTACCTCTTCTACTTAAAGTGAAATCCCCCACCGCCATTTAAATATCAAATACGGAAGTTGTGCAGCTTAATGTAGACCCTACAGTATACCGTAATAAAAATTAAAGACAAAAAAAGACAGCTGTATTTCAAAAGTATGATTGTACACATCAATAAAAATAACCATATTTTTTAACTATGTGTGTCAATACACACTTACCTTTTTCAAGTTTCACTTTGAACTATTTGTACAAGTGAAGAAAACCTATTCGTTCATTTCGAGAAAATTAGTAACTTATGTACCTTTCTTCTTTTTATTGTCAGTTGACATAAAAATAAAATAATTCATACAGAAATCAATATACGGAGTGCGTCCAATGAAATCTTCGATTTATTTGGATAGTCGTAATCTCGTAATTATACCTGTATCTTTTTAAAAAGGTTTTATTTCAAGTTTATATATTTATAGTAGTTAACACATTTTACTCATTGACAAGTTAATATTATTTAACAGTACGAAATCACTTTGCTTAGTATAACTACTTCCATTTATTTATTTATTTAGCTTTTACGGCCATATTAGACCACTCAATCAATTTTTGGAGGCTTTTCTCCTAGCCCAGTAATCTCTCATCACTTGGGCTCTTCTTTCCCGTTCTGCTTCCGAATAAATCACCTTTCTCCTCTTTATTTCTATTTCTTTAAATCTAGTCTCATTTTGGTGTAATATTTTCAATTTATTCGTTTTTTGCCTTAAGTCTTGTTCTGTAATCCGTAGTTCCGCCATGTCTTCCTTGACCTCTTTTATCCATCGTGGATGTTGTTTGGATGTAATCAATCTTTCTACCAGTTGTTTTAAAACTCTAGTCTCTGGTGTTCTGAGAATGTGCCCGAAGAAGGAAACTCTCTTCTTTCTCATCTTGTCTAGTATAGAATCCGTATGTTTGTATACTTGCTTGTTTGGCAACAGCACCCACATCCCGTCTTTCTGGTGTTTCTTACCAATACACGCTCTTAGAATCCTTCTTTCTATTTTCAGGACACCTTCTATTTTGCCTTTCAAGCCTTTCAGATTGAAGAGGGTTTCACTGCAATACGCAACTTCCGGCTGAACTACTGTTTTATAATGTCTTAATTTGGTCTGGATTGATAGTGACTTCTTATTGTATGTATATCTAGTTGTAATTTGCGCTCTGTTTAGTTTGTTTCTTCTTTGATCCCAGGATTCTTTTTCTTGATTGTTATATCTGATAATTTCTCCAAGATATTTAAATGACTCAACCCTTTCTATCTTATTCTCGTTTAAACTAATTTCGTTTATCACTAGTGGGTCTGTAGCCATGAACTTGGTCTTTTCGTATGAAATTCTTAGTCCCACTCTATTTGCGATCTGTTCTAAAGTTGTTATCTGTTCTTTTGCTTCCGCTATTGAAACTGCCATGAAAGCCAGATCATCGGCAAATCCTAAGCAATTTAACGCAATTTCATTATTTTTCCTTCCAATTTTAACATTCCTAGGGTTGGACTTCTGCCATTCCCTCATAATGTATTCCAATGCGCAAATAAAGAGTATAGGGGATATTCCATCTTGCCTTAGCCCTGTTTTTATCTCAAATGATTGTGAGATTTCTCCTCTGAATTTTGTCATGGACTTTGTGTTGGTTAGGGTAAGTCCAATCATATTTACTAGTTTTGGGTGGACTCCTAAATACCTGAGGATCTTTAACATTGTTGGTCTATGTATACTATCATACGCTTTTTTGAAGTCTATAAATGAGATTATTAGTTGTTTGTTTCTTCTTCTGTATGAGTCTATCAGTAGCTTTAATGTTAGGATCTGGTCCGCGCAACTTCTCCAAGGCCTAAAACATCCTTGGTATTCCCCCAGTTCTTCATTTAACTGATCTTTTATCCTGTTGTATAGGATTCGAAAGAAATTTTCATAAGTACAATCCAATAAGGAAATCCCCCTGTAGTTGTCCGGGTTTGATTTATCTCCCTTCTTATGCAAAGGATGAATTATTGCTGTTGTCCAATTCCCTGATAATTTTTCCTCTTTCCATATTTTTACTAGATTTAAGTGGAGTGCTCGTATTACTCCTTTATCCGCATACTTCCATATTTCTGCCGTGACTGGCTCTGCTCCACTTGCTTTGTTATTTTTCATCTCTTTTACTGCAAGTTGGACTTCTTGTATTGTTGGGGGTTCTGTGTTTTCCACCTCCGTTTTTATTGGCGTATTAGTGTCTATTTCCAGGGGATTCACGGTTTCTTCACAGTTTAGTAGATCCTTAAAGGCATGAGCTAATATTTCCGTGCTTTCATGACTGTTACGGGCTATTCTTCCTTCTTTGTTCCTCAGTGTCAATGTGATTGGTTCATATTTCCTTGTTTCTTCCTGAAACATTCTGTAGTAATCTCTAGTACTTACTTTTTTGTAGTTCTCTTCTATTTGTGAGATCATATCTTTCTGGTATTGGCGTTTTACTTGTCTCAGGGTTCTCTGCGTTTCCTTTCTTTGTTTTGTGAGTTCTTGATAAGATTTTTATGTTCTCCTGGTTTGGTGGCCAATCCAGGCTTGGTGTCTTCTATTTACCGTATCATCACAAGTTTGATTCCACCACGCGTGTTTCTTTCTAGAGTTTGGTGGAGATGTCTGTTTGGCTATTTCCAGAAGTTTTGGCACCATATCTGCAAGCCCTTCATTAGCTGATAGTCTAGATGTTAGTTCTAAGTATTCAGAATTATCTTTTAAATTTTGTTGGTTATATTCTTTTTTGACTCGTTTTTCCCTTTTAACTGTTTTTACTACTAAACTACTGTTTAAACTACTTCCATTATTATATTAAAATAAAATTTATAAATAGTACTCATACCGTCCACAGTGTTTTACGCTTTGTAGGTGTTATAGTATTCCTACATAAAAAACAAACTTCTCGTACACCGCATACGTATGTTTAGATAGAAATTTACTATGTTTCTATATTTTTATTGTTAATCTTGTAAAAACAAATTGACACTTTCAGATAGTAAGTTGACTATTCACCAGTAATATGGTGATTAGATGCTACAATTTTTCTGTCTCTATTTAACGTTGTAATATTGTACTATACCTTATTCCAATTAATGTTGGAATTTATGTCAACAGACCATATGGGTGTGTGGTTGTAAGAATGATACTAACGTGACCGGCATTTTGTATCGGATGGCCGGGATATCGGACAAATCATGTTACCTATATCAACATAATAATATGTTGATTTATGTTTATGTTCATGTCCAAAGCGCGGTATGCACTTTAGTTTTGGGATAAATAGTAATACCATTACTGTTAGTAGCCTGGGATTCAAATGTTTTGGAATATTTTTAGCATACGAGTAATATTGGTTGTGGTTTTTCATTGAACTGTTTATCAATTTGTGTCTTTAATGGTGAGTATTTATTACCAAAGAAATAGAAAAATTACTTTGTGGGATGCTTGAATCATTACAATCAGAAATATGTCGTTTGTTTTTGTCTCTTATTCCATTCTATGTTAGAAGCCATGGCAACGTTAACTTTTTGGTTAGCATTAGACATATCTTACGTGTATTAGGAATTAAAATATTTGTTGGTTCCTTTGAGTAGGCTATTAAGGAATTCTCAAAGGTCGATTCCCACAGTTGCATTATATGAAGTGAGGGAAATATATTAATACATACTTTTCAGGGAAACAATTATTTAATGCCATTGCTACCTCCGTGGTGTAGTAGGTAGAGCACTACCTAACAAATGAAAGGTTCCGGGTTCGATTCCCAGCTGGGGTCTAGAAATTAAGTGCCAAAACGCAATGTTTCATGTACTAATATAATTGCTAATACCCAAGGTGCTGATGAGACTTAAAATAAAATAACTATTTAATTCCTAATAATTCAATTATTCTGTAGACGACTAAACAACATATTTCTTTACACAATCAGTCAGCTGACTTTTATAATTTTAAAACAAAGTAAAAATCTCTGAAAGATAACCTATAGTAAGATTTGAAATACATTCGCTATATAACTATATAAGCTATATATAGCTATATAAGTTGTGTAACATTTACAAAAAGTTAAACGATTTCATGAGATTTAAAGAATACAAAAATTGATTAAGAAAAGTGCACTGTAGTAAATATTTTACTCGATAAAGGAGGTCAAAATGTTTCGATTTAGTTCAAAGAAGTTTTGTGCCGTACTTTACTCGAAAATAAACTTACCAAGTTTTCCTCTTCTAGAGGACGGAGTAAAGTGTACGAATTATTATCTAAGTCTTTCAAGGAAACCAAACTTTATTTTTAAAGTTTGTAGTCAATATCTAGGTGCAAAATGAAAAGTTTATAACAAATTTTACGGACTTGTTATTTAATGGCACAAATTTTCGTGTAATTATTTACACTTTTTATAGAGCTGCCTCTGAGAATTCAATATAAGAGTGAATTTCAGGGAAAACGTTAATTAAGAACGTTAATTCAAAATTCTTGTACATCGTTGTTGTTAATTTTTAATAATTTAGGAAAAATGTTACATTTTCATACAAGAAGACGATTAGAATTTCATTTTACGGGAAACACTGTTTACAAAAGGAACTTTACAAGACAGAAACGTATGCATGC
Source organism: Catonia carolina (assembly GCA_035578175.1). NCBI lineage: Eukaryota > Metazoa > Arthropoda > Insecta > Hemiptera > Achilidae > Catonia > Catonia carolina. The sequence continues at coordinate 49,753,055 of JAQMRL010000001.1, forward strand.
CCTAATTCATTAAAAAACGATCAATAACAGTAAACTGTGTGTTTAGTAAAAGCAGTATAGTGGTCAATAAAAGAAATTCAGTAAGGAGTATATTTGCATGAAAAGGAATACAGCCAAAGTCTGAAGAACCTTTTAGTTAAATATTTAATGGATGAAACCACGTTCGAAAATAATACTAAGTGATATTGTTCTTTTCTACAGCACTTCCTAAAGATATAGAAAAATATATACCTTCCACTCTACAAACCATCTCAACTTCTTTTGTTGATGACCTGTATTATTGTCTCAATCCGATGATCCAACAATCACCTTTGACAATGTTCAGTATTTATAAACCCTTTTGGAACAATGGCTAATGAAATGGAAAATAAAAAGTATTAAAAACATAAAGTTTCACGTAGCTATTACTTTGCATCGACAAACGTATCCACTTTTATTTCTATACACATACAATTTACCTCTTCCACCGAGTGACCATACCGTGATACTTTGGTGTATACATTGATCGTTACTACACTTAAAATCAACAAACATCACTGTAAAGAGGAAGGCTCTGAAGGACAGACTAAAACCTCTGTACTGACTCATTTCGTAATAGTTTAAACTGACGCCATCCTTAAACTCAACGCTTCTGTATAAATTCTACCATGTGGATATAGAAGCCAGATTAATGGTACGGCAAAACCGTTCGCCATAGCTTAAATCCTAAGGTTTCAGTCAAATATTCTCCGATATGTAGCAAACACGTTTTTCTTATGTATCAAACAACAATTTACACGACTTACACGTACCTTACGTTAACAATTCATTTGTAACTATAAAACAGATTAAAAGAAAACTGTGTAACAACCATAATCTTATTATACGAGCTTTAGGCGAAGAAAATCTCCAAAGTAATTCCCCTAGATATCTACACAAACGATGGAGTAGAAACATTTTAAGGGAAACTATTTTATATACATAGGCGTAATTTTAAAAAAATTGAATATATATCTGTAAACAAAAAAGATAAAACACGAAAAAACCATTTTCAATAAATAAAGTAAAAAAAGTTATTCTTAATTAATTGTATTTTTCTATTGTAACAGTTTTCGATTCAATTCATTTAATTTCGGTCTGCTAGTTTCTAACTAAAATATTAATTTACTACCTGTTTAAATCCTTGTTATTTTTTAACTACAACAAAATGTTTCACATTATAATGTATTATTATAGTGATTTCAAAGTTCACAGACCACATTCATGTTGCAATAATCGCATGAACACACACTATTATCACACGTTGTATAATATATCAGTTTGAAAGTAAACCATTAGCGTAAAGTTTAGAAATGCTTTGTTAGACTAATAAAACACACTATTTTTGTTCATAATAATCGCAGTAAAGAGAGTAAGTATTAAATGAAAATGTGTACACTAATATTAATAAACCGTATAATACAAAATACTGTAATGCACCTGTATTTGCTTTCATTTAATCAACGCCGATATTCAGGCAACATGTAAGTAACGTATTAGCTTTTTGCTAGTTGATGCAGACTAGTTAGATTTATATAATTTATTAACTATTAATTTTGTAAATACTAACGTATTAAAATGACACTATTGCATAAAATTTCGGCTATCAGAATTCACAAATTAGTAGCAATTTCAAAAGAACTAACACCTCCATTAATTATTCAGCAAAAATAATAAATATAAAATTTTTGTATGGTAAGTCGAATTGGTCTACGTAACATATAAGCTAAAAAATGAAAAACATTATTTCGCTCCCGTCAAATTAATGTTGAACATGTTTATAAAATTTGAATTATTTTAGCGGATAGTGTAGTATTTAAAGTTTTTTTGTAACAGAAGAACATCACTTAAGTCTATATACATTATACATACATATATATATATATATATATATATGTTAGTTTATTTAAAGTTGCATCAACAGCTTTGTCATTAGCGACTACAGTGGATTATGGAACTTTGGGTTGTGACAAGTCTATAAATTGTTTGTGTACGCAATCTGGATTTTTAATTAATTAAATTAAGCAAAATTTGTATCATTAGGTTTTTAAATCACACAGAAATTTTCACTGGCAAAAATTATTTTAAAAATACACACCTAGAAATGTTCATAAATCCCGCAAATAATTTAAATCTTTAAAAATATTATGGTTAAAAAACGTTAATAATTTAGTTTATAAACATTTAATATACTCTTACAATAAGAAAGGAAGAGAAAAATTTTTGTATTAATAATTTAGAGAGCGGTCTATAAAAGTTTAGGACTGTGTGAAAATAAAAATAAAAACAAACACAGAAACTGCAGAAGGTTTCTATTACAGTAAAATTATGTCGGTACTAAAAGCGCGAGGCGACAGTGAAAATAGATCAGATTTATCAGAAGGTAAACCGACTCTCTTATCGAGTGAGTATAAAACTTTAGATGATTTAAAAAATTTAAACAATTTGTGGAAAAAGTTAAAATGAACTTTTCTCTATGTCAGTTTGAGTTTTCGAAGTAAAAAAATATCACGAAAAAGATCTGATTAACTTATTTAAATTAATATCAAGCTGTATTTAACCACATGGATTATTAACAGAAATAAGTTCACACCTCATACTTAAAATTTAAGAAGTTATTTATAGATTTTTCATTAACAGATTTCTTTTTTTTTGTAAAATGTGTTGTATATTTATGTAATTATGAAACAAGATAATTATGTTATAGATGATGCACCATTGTTTTCATTAAGTTCGTGTTAACTAAAGCTAAAAATATAATTACAATAATAAAAATGGAAATAAATAACTAATAATATTTTTATTTCATCCCTACAATATGTAATATACAATGTAAAAACTGAAAGAAACCTTATTTAATATTTTCAAATTTACGATAAATTAATAGGCTACATAATTTATAAAATAAATTAGTACGTAAGTTATTTCTTAACTAACCAATCCTAAACCAACCAATCCATGGATAAGTTCAACCAACTCCCAGACTACCTAAATATATTAATTCTGTATTTAATGACACCAATCGTTGCACTAAAAAGTAATTTACGTAAGTCAGGAAGCAAACAGTTAAAAATTTTTTTTGCCGTAAAATCAAACACCCTATGACCTCCGGGCGTTTTCGTTTCACTTCCATTGCCAATCCAGCCTCAACTCTTCTTGTTTCCTAATATTGCTCCAAAATTGTAGAGAAGTACTGTTTTCCTATAGATATTAAGCTATTTATAGTAAGAATGCCAAATTGTTGAAAAAGAGGCAGAGCAGGATGAGTTGAACCTTCCTAAAACATTAGGCTAGCCATAACTTTTTTTGCATCTTAATTAAAGGTTCCACAGTTGTACCAAATGTATCACACCAAGGTACTACTCTAATATAGTATTCTATACTATAATATAGTATCTATTCTAATAGTAATTCTATTCTAATATTAACTGAAACAGAGTAAAGTAAGCTGCAGGTAAAATGGTCACAAAGAGAAATTCTCTAAGTCTGCTAAAATAGTACACTAACTGACAACCATTTTTGACAACGTGATCAATATGATAATCCCATTTAAGTTCTGGTTAATATGAACTCCCAGAATCTTATATTCTGTTTTTTTTTTATTTTATTGCAATTACAGTAGACCCTAAACAATTCAGAACACGTAATTTTAATACAAAATCAACTAGCTGTTTATTTTTGTACCAAGAAAAAATTGTGTGATTAGTGTTATAACGAGTAATATTAAGAGCTATTTTACAGTAACCTAATCATGTTTTAACTCTAAATATGCCTTGTTTTATAAAACCTTCTGATTATATTTCATCTTACCAAACCCCTTCGTTCAAAATTATTTGGAAAATTACTGTTACCTCGCCGTTTGTCTTTTGTCGAGAAACATCATTTCTTTCCGAGTCATTAGTACGGAACTCAGAGGTTTCACATGACTATTGATCAACTACACAGGGTCATTGACCAAATTTCTTTACGTTTTAAGAGGACACAATGCAGGAGTGCTGTTTTCCCGGACGTTTGGACCGCTTTTGACAAGCTATGGTATGAATGTTTGCTTTTCAAATTTTTTACCCGACTATTTTTACCTGACACATACTTTTTAATTTTAAGCACTGACATTCCTCAGAGATCAATTTTATCACCTTAACAATACAATATGTTTCTAATTTTCCTGAATTTCCTAATACCCCAAATTGCAACGTATGCTGATGATATAGTTATCGTTTCTACTAAAAAAAAACACGGGCGAGAGCCGTTGAAAATATCCAAAATCAATTTAAGTTTTTGTATAACTTGCTAAACATATGTAGAATACGAATAAATGCAAAAAATTGGTTGACGGTTCTTTTACCCTTCGGAAAAAGGAATTTCCTTCGTTTCTTGACAAATGTGTTCATTCCTCAGCGACCAAAGTTCGGTACCTTCAAGTACAATTAGATAAAAAGGCCGTACCTGGGTGCCTCATATAAAAACGAACGAATTACTCTGAACTCTAGCAAGTGAAACGATCATGACAAAATTGTCATTATAGAAATCTTTAATTAAACCTATTTGGGCTTATGTAATTTAAATTATCGCCTCTACTAAACCCAGTAACGTCAAAAAGTTACAAGTGCTCCAATCTAGATTTCTCCGACAAGTTACTACGTGAGCAACAAAACTTTGCTATGATGACCTCAAAATTCCCTTTATTAAAGAAGTAATATGCACAAGTTACGCACGATTCTACAACAGACTAACCGACAATCCTAACGAGTAGTACAGAGAATTGCACGATTAAATCTTCCTGGAGATCCACCAAAGCGACTGCAAAGATTTTGGAATAGAGAACTACCTGATCTGACTAAACGAATTAACTTTAAAAAAATTAAATCAAAATTATATTTTTTTTCGTGCTTGCTTTACCAGATTTATAGTATCATAGCGTAAAATTGTGCCATTTTTCACACTAGATCATACACCACTGGGTAACTATTTCATGCACTTTCCGTCTCTTCTTATTAAATTTTATTGTAATATTATAATTGCAAATGAACATATAAATAATTAAAAAGTAAGTGATTTTTATAATTTTGACGCCAAAAACTTTGGGCTTATTTTACGGATGCAAAACATATTTGATATTCATGCAGTAAAAATACGACAATCTCCCACATTCGTATTTCATATCACTAAGGGTAGCTATAACATAAGACGCAGATAACTTATAAAATATGCCGTTATTTTCTGCAAACAAAGGGTAGAGAGCAGTATAATAACCAACCAAAAAACATGACGAGTTACTTCAAAAAAATAAAAGTAGAACATAAGACATTATGAAAATGAAATTTTCAAGAAAAAGGTAACAAAGAAAAATGGCACGAATTCTCTTTTTTACAATTATTTTCAAATAATGTTAGTGCCGTTTATTTATGTATAACAAAAGGGAAATAAACAACGATTACAATTCACTTTTTGACGGGGCATGTTTTCCCTCATCTGTTAAACTAATACTTTAAAAAATATCACTCGATAAACGTTTAACTGTTAACACTGACTGAAATATGTTTATTTATAATATAATATAATAATAAATAATAAATATAATGAAAAATATAAATGATAAAATGATAAAACTATAAACTATATATGTAAAGTATAATAAAGTATAACATATAAAGTATGATAAAACAATTTAGAATAAACTTAAAAACCTGGAAGTTCCCTCATTAATTCATTAATGCACAGGAAACTAATAATTGAAACTTAATAATCTTACATCATTGTTTTTTTAAATACTCATTCGTAGTGGAACCCTTTATACTTTTCATGAACCTCATCTCAACTGCCTATATGCGAGACGCTCTCTCAGGTGCTGATCCATAGCCTACCTCAACCCGTGTGTTAATACGCATACTACTGATTTTGATAAAATCTCAATCGAGTATCTTACCTAGTGTTATTTCTTAAATAACGCTGTAGACCTACGGCAAAAATCGTACCAAACGATCTACGTCAACGTATCGAAGACGGAAAAGGAAACGAATCCCAACGGCGAAGAGGTTGGACAAACCTACGAAAGTAAACGCTGAAAGCTAATTCTGTCAGCTTAGAGGTAGTAAGATGATAGCCATTCACTAAGTTTGCCCAGCGCAGCGTTTGCACTGTGACCTTCGGGAATTACATTCTCTATTAGCAAGCAAGGAACGAGTCTCGGTTCGGAACTTTAATAAACAAAATCAACACCGTACGTATTGGACAAATCCAAAATTACTTTAACAAAATATTTCAAAAATTAAAAAACCACATCAACACTAAAACTATGACCCTTCTGGTAAAACCTAGACAATGCGACAGAAACTTAAATTAGACGAACTTATTTCAAGTGGTCAATTATGATCAAGTTTTTGAAATATGTTAAAAGTTATTTAGAAAGTGTGAACAATGTAATGTTACTTCATGATTTTAATTTTTATATAATGTAACCATTATTGATATTTCATTGGATGCATTAATAATTATTCTAGTTATTTAAAAACCTTTGCTTTGATGTAAAGCTTACAAGATACTTAAATAACTCTTCATATCGGTGTGATTCTGTAACTATTATTAACAATTTCATTTATAGCACTTGATGAGATAGTTATCATCAAGTTTCAAGCTAGTGGCCTGTAACATGCCGAGTTTATTACATTACATCCTCAGTTGAGCAACTAGGTAAAAGGCTGAACTGACAGGCAAGGGGAAATGTAACCAAACCCTCTTCTAATAGTTAGGAAAAGACCTAACATCTACATCTGTTGTATTATTCATAGCCCTGATCGGAATCCCTCGATAATTCTCACATTACTCTGACAGATCGTACGCACCTCAATTGTGTACTCCTACACACAACCAAACGCAACTTCTGAATAATTTCTATAAAATACCCCAGCATAGAAGATGTATAGACAATAAAGGATTATTATTTTTTTAAATGACAAGCTGTCAATCTTCAATAAATTTCCATATAAGATAACAAAACTGATACTAAATCTTTAATTACTGCCACAAAAAATTATTTATAGCAAACTACCTCTTTAATTGAAATTTTAATTACTCCCATCAGGTTCGGTACTAAGTATCTACACAATACTATCCTTTTTATTAATTCTTTAATAACTTCATTATTTTTTTTACTTTTCATTTTGTCAACTGAAATCTCCGTAAGTTTGTAAAATAATTTTACATTATAAATAACAAGAAAATGTTTTTAGCTATTGTAAGATAATTTTATCACTATTTCTTTACAGATATGTAACAAGATAGATAACTACAAAATCTTGTTCCCTAAAAAAATATAAATATGAGATCGTTTAACTCAAAATTAGAATTAAATTTAACAAATGTTTCATTTTTATTAGCTAATTAAAAGTGATTACAATACACTCTATAATCTTACAAAATAAACAAATATAATAGTATAACCAGTTTTGAAAAGTGACAAATCCATTGACATGAAACTTTTAGCTGAAGCAGGTTTCTTTTTTATATTTAACTTAGTACATGAGGACATCCTGCCCGGGCAGACAGGTGGAGTGTCAAATTATTTACACCCAATCTGTTCGTTGCAGGGCTAAAAAAATAGTTCTGTTTCTTATCACATGGTCAGCCAATTAAATGTCTGAATCATTTAAGGACAGAAGAGGTAGAGGTGTAAAAGACACTAATCAGAGTTATCTCCTCTGAAAGTAATGAATTTCATTATACAGCCAGACCCTGTGGTGAATGAAGTGAAGGTGTCATTTGCAGAGTGGAAAATATGTGCTTTTCAGAGGGCCCGGCATGCTGATAAGCGTACTTTTCCACTCAGTGAGGAAGGCACCGGTAAACCACCTCACTCCTCGTTTTACTTAGTAAAACCTCTGCAGGTTCAAACCAGCCTTTCGGCTGTTGACCTAAACAACAACAATCAGGACATCATCTTCTTTTTAGTGTCCTTCTTTGTTGAATGTTTCTCCTTTTTAGCTGTAGTACTCAGGAATAAAGATGAGGGTTTAATTTACGACGAAATGTTGAAAAAGTTGCTTGAACAACTTTATTTACAAAAAATTTTTAAGTCATTGTGAAGTGTTAACTTTGAAATACAGTAAGGGTCACTTGTAATTCTTCTTCAGAATTTAGATTGAAAATCTTAAATTTTCTAATTGTCACTTTTTACAGCTGCATAATATAAGTTTAAATATATTATTATATGTTTTATTTTTGTAGAATAAAATAAAAATTATTTTCCCGTGTATAACATTTTTAGATGATTATTCAATTTCACGCGTTTAAACTATATGAGATCACTCCAAGTTAGTCGTCTTTTTACCTTTAAGACTAGGCATATGAATTAATCATCTTATGGAATATTTCGTTATTTAGACGGAGACCGGGACATGATTGCGGTCGAAGTAACAATATAATCTGGAAAGTTTTATCAAAGTTAACCGTTATTATTCACTTTTTAGTCAAATTTTAACTTTACTCAAAATTAAAGTAAAATTCGGTTTTAAGTTAATTCACTAAAGTTAAAAATATTTAAAGAGCTATTGTTGAAACATTTATGTCCGGACTTTATGACTTAACATTTGTTAAACTCTGAATTTCTGAAAGTACTTTGTGATCGGATTTTAATTAAGAATAATAAATTAAGAGTAAGTTACACAGAAGTGTTTTCATGAATTTTAATGACAAATCAACTCCATAATTTACAAACTACATCTTGTAATTATTTGGACTCGTTGAATAACAGTTGATAGTGTTCTATCTGAAATGATTAAAACATTTCAATTGAACTACAAGGTGCTGAATCAGATACTAAGACTTTTGTCTATAATCATAGTAAAACACCTTCGAGAAGTTTGCTTTGCGATCGTACATTAATTTTCAGTTCTAAAGGAAAGTATATAGAAATCTTAGTATTTTATTAATCAAACTAAATTGTAATTAATTTAACGTAATAAATTGTTTAGAAGTGGATAGACATAAAATCCTATAATAAATTTATAAACTTTTACATTTAGTTATCCATTAATATAATAATGCATGCATTAGACCCTGTCGAGTCCGTTATTCATTAATATCAAACCATGTCAATGTAATAGAAAGATTTATTACCTAACTTTATTTACAAATTTCTCAGAGGAATAGTGGATTTTCAGAGAATGCAAGGGATAGACGGACTCAATTCAATTAAAAATAATGCGGTTTCAAACTTTCAAACAAGTAACTGATACCAAAAAGATTAAACATTTAAACTCCTGTTTGTGAGACTGTCCACTGGGTAAAATGTAATTGATAAAGTAGTTATAAATATAACGTACATTTCGATGTTAATAAATAACTTGTTTTTAGAAGAAAAATAAAAAGCAGAATAAGAAGAAGAATTTTTAAATACAAAATAATTAATTTTCCTCATAAAGTCGAATAGTGTTAAACTCTGATAGAATACGAAGTAGAAGCCATAGATTCGATTCTTGGTTGATCAGAAAATTTTAACTCCTGTTAATGTTCCACTGACAAATAAAGTTATTAATGTCGGTGCAGTTGTTGCGGTTATACATAAAGTGTTTACTGTTTTATCTTATTTTGTTTATAACTGTACAATACTTTCTATTAGTGAATGAGACGGAAAGAAAAAAGAGTGAAAAATTACATTACGGCTTGGAGAACACCACAGAATAATAGGATTGCGAAAGGAATTTAAAATTAAACGTTCAAACTAAGATTTATCTTAAGATTGATATACATTTTTTCATATTTGTAAAAAATAAAAAAATCGATTACTTATTGTGGTGTCTACTCCATGAGCGTTAAAAACAAAGCCGGTTACTAGGTAAATTGGATGACAGGGTATATGTTGGTTAAAATCGTAGTTAACTTTTTTTAATGGCCATGTCTTAAACCTTGTTTTTTGCAGAATTTTTACTTTCTTGGTTTGTACTAGAACAGATACCAAATGGTGTTTGTGTCATGTATCACCTAGGTAGCCTCATCACCGTACTCAGTCGCTCGCTCTACCCGTGCAGAAAAATGCAACATTTTAAATCAATTTTCTACCGGCTGACTGACTGGACTGGCCCGAAGACCTTTGAATGAGATAAATACAACTATCAACAATTCAAATAATCTGATCCTGAAAATTCAGTTATTTAGAAAAATAAATTAATAAATCTTATTTTTGTCAGTGAAAAAAAGTGGATATAAATTAATATGTTCAAGTAAAATCTATATTCATGAACTTATTATTTTATTTTTTATTAAGACCTAACTTTGGAATTCTAGATTTGTAATTCAAATAAACAATATTATACAAATATGACTAAACTTTACACAGATCACATTTGAAGCGAATTTGCTGTAAGATAATTCAAGAACTCTTGATCAGAATAGAACACATGTTTTGTTAACAAACTTTACCTTTTCGACTGAAGGTTTAAGGAGTTTTATTTTGGAGCATAATTTGTTTGAAAACAGATCGGAACAGTAATAACCCTTATTCGCAGTATACTAGTAAGGCCCTAAATTGCACTCATCACTAGTACAATATTAATGAATATATCAAATTTAATTATAAAATAAATTAAACTCTAATAAACATGACAAAGTGAATACAAACCCACAGGTTAACTTTATTCAATTTTTTCAACGAGAATAATTTTTGACTTGTGACACAATTAATTCTGATAGGCTAATATAAAAAATTGTGCGTAATATTTTAGCAGGTAAAACCATGTTCTCCGACTTACCTGCATTATCATTTTGTAAACAGAAAAAAATATCGCAAATCGTTTACTATTTAACATACGTCATCATTTTTATTCTAAAATGATGATACAACGACTGAAAATCCTAATCTATTTTGTTGATATATTCCAAATCCTACCTTCGTAAACAGAAAATAATGGTATAAAAGGGACTTTATCTGAGCACAGAGGATAAAACTGCTGCTACGCAGAGAAAAACGCTCTTAAAATACTGGCTTTTAGTTCAAATATTTAGGTATCGTTACAGGATCATCTTAGTACGTTTATAATCTAACAACATTATAAAATATCTTCAAATACCCTTCATCTTATCACCCAAACTTTCTAAACTAATTTCCGTGAAAATCAATAAAACATAAAAATAATAAATAACTTCCCTTTTTTATTATACTGCTTACTTGACCGTTGTTTAATTTTCGGTTTTCTTTTTTCATTTTAAAATAAGTTCAAAAGAATTTACACTCCAACTATCTGGAAGATACGCTTCATTATTTCCAATAAATGAATACATAAATTTGATAGAACTTTCTATGGTTAGTTATTAACTGTGCAACGGACTCGCTTATTAACTTCAGATTTTCATTTTGTGTTTTGCTACTGTTACTTTGTTTCATTACTGTCTACAGGTTTATGCAATAAATATCGAGAAATTTAATATTTATAATTTAATTTTCATTTACCTTTAAAAAAAACTATTAACCTAATTTATTCGATTTGGGAAGTCTGTCTCTACTAGTTCATTTAATTATTAGTACAACTATTTTCAATAATTATTATTATTTTTATTACATTATTATTTTCAATCTGGAAACTATTTTTTTAAATGTTATTACTGACTCATTATTTTCAACAGGTAGATATACTAAATGTACTTAAATAAATTATTAACGGGCGTTAAAATAATTTGGTCTTTCATTTCCGCTGAAAACCTCTCATAGTCGTCTGACCTTTTGTATGTGGATGAAAAACATGAGAAGCCTAAAATGAAAACAGAATTTTTTATTAGCCTTTACATATTTCAACATCCAAAACAAATTTTTGTTCAACGAGATATATTTTCCTTATGCAACACCCAGACTAAATCTACTTGCTATTTTTTTGCTTTTAAGCAAATAAAAAATTAACTGTGTAATATAATACAAGCTAAAATTTTCACGAAAATGACGCATTACACATGATATTGGTAGGCTATAACATTGCGTAAATAATGTTTGTACATACTAAACAATAAGCTGGATGAATTAGTTGAGTATGTAGACGTCGAAAGCAACAGAAACTTTTTACTAAGCTATTATTATTAGCCAATAATGTATTGTATTATTGATAATAATAGCCTAATAATATTATTAATATTAATATAATATTAATGAAATGAAGTGAAATGAAATTAATTGTATTTATTAACATCAGTTCTGTTGCGGTCCCGATAAACCAAATATATAATTAATATTAATAATAATAATATTATTATTATTATTATTAATACACTATTAATACGTAAATGTTTAGTGTTAAAATACAAAACTTACTAAATGTGTAGTGACAATAACAGGCCGATACATAATTATCAGTGTAGGGGTTGATATATGACAATTATTATAACCCCTTCACGGACCAGCAGACAATGGAAGTTTCAAAGCATGAACATTTTTCTAACCACACAGACTGACTGGTTTCATTCTGCATTGATTCCGTCGCAATAATACAGATAAAAATACGTGTCGCATAAGAACGCTTTCCTTGCAACCTTAAAGTAGATAATCAAAATTTAAACTTCTAAAAGAAGTGAAATTAAATATTATGTTTACCGTATGAAATAGTACGTATAATTTTTTTACAAATTCATCAACAATAATTAACCAGAGAATTTTATGAAAATTTCTAAGAAAATAAAAAGTTAACGTAATGATCATCAAAAAAATAACAAAAATTGTTCACTCCGTAAATTTATCTCTTCTTCTTAGAGTGTCAACTCTATAAATGAAGATTGGCTATAACTCTGGTAAATCGCTCTCTATTACGAACCAGCTTAAAAAGAATGTGTACACTCATCTTTTTGTCCAGTCTCTAATATTCTTTAACCTTCAACAATCAAGGAAATGAATGAGCATAGGACCTTCTGGTCTGCGTCTGCCCTAAAATTTATCCTCCAGAATTAGTCTGAGATTTTCATAATTACCATACTCATACTCGTTAGCTAATTTTCAAGGTATACAAAATTATAAACGCACTAAATATGGAGATAGAAACATTTCTGTAGAACTCTCCACTTAACAATTTTACTTGAACTTGAAATCTCAAACGAATACTGAACGAAGGAAATTGAAATAATATAATTAATGTGAACTTAATAAATGTTTGCTGCGTAAACAGCGATTAGGATTTGTTACAAACCTTTTGCATGATCGAGAATTCTGATCTGAAAATATGCCACGACATACATTTTTGACACTAAATTAAAATGAAGATTGTTTTTGTCGTTTTAAAAGTTGACTGAACGATTTTTTACATTTCTTATCGAGATCCATGTTATTGTTTAAACATCTTTTCCGCTTCGATGCGTTTCTTTGTTATTTTAAACTTTAATAAGTTGAAACACTTCACTAGAGCAAAGAAATTAAGTTAAATAAATTCTTTGTTGTACAACCACGAGACGTAATAAACAAGATTTCCTTCAAAGAGTGAACAGCACATTTTAGTATAATTAATTATTGTTATATTAATTAATTATTAATTATTAAATAATAATTAATTATATATTATTGTTCTCCAATGTGTAAACTATTTTTCAAACTGCTGAGTTTTGTAAAACAAGAGAACTATAATTTGATTAATTGCGGTAAATTTAAGAAAATATTTTACGGTATATTCTGCAAGTGTCAAATTAGTTACAATAATATGGTAACCAATTCACGGTATAAATGGATACAAGAGACTCACCACATCTATTAATATTTTAATTTTCTTAACATTAAGTAGTACTATTTCTTATACAAACATAAACGTTAAATTTCCACAGATTAAATTACATTGCAATCTATCAAACATATATAAGAGTTCCCTTGTTATTGGTTTTACAAAAACAAAGATTGTATAACTAAGTAGTAGTTTCTGTTACTGCATAATGACTCTTAAAATATATCTACATCTTAAATACTTCATGAAGAGATATTTACTTCATTTTAATCACAATGCTTTGCAAATGAGAATTGTAATAATTCCACAATTCAAAATACTAAACCATAGTGCTATTGCATATTTTACTTACACGACATAGTAATTTTAGTTGTGAATTTCATTTGAAAAATATAAATGGAATAAATTTCGTACGAGTATAATAATAAGTTATTAGTTTAATAATATACATGAAGTTTTATAAGAACTAATAGAAATGGAATAAAGGGTTGGTTTAGAAACAAGAGGAAATGAAACGCTTTACTTTTAAGTACGACTGTACTTTATTTATATTCACAAAAATTACCGGTAAAAATTCAGATATCTTTAGGCTCCATCTTAATTTGTTTTATTTAAAAAAAGAACTTTCTCCTTGATAACGACTATAATTATTTCAAATCACAATTAACTTTATATTACACAAAGTGTAGAAAAATATTTTTATCATAAATTAAACACATTTATACTTCCATACTTAGAAATTAAATTTTAATAGCAATCGTTTTACACACAAAGCACAATGTAACATAAAGATAATTATTTATAAATATTATAAAAATATGTCACAGAGGACTGGTACCAACAAGTACCATTAAGTAAAAATTATCAGCACTAACAAAAAAATATAGCCAATTTACAACAATGTAGTCGATAAAATAAATGTTACTAAATTGCGTTAATCGCATCAACAAATGCAATTAGCATTGTAACATAGATTTCAGCATATCGGTGTAGTATAGCGTTATAACATAATGATATGAACTACAATAGGTAGTAATATAATAATTTCTATTGATTACAAGCTCTGTAATTTCTCTGTACCTAATTGTAAATAATTGTAGTCTTTACATACACAATGTCTTCTTAACACCACCAACATTTAAATATAGTACGTCCAAACTGAATTGGCGCATCAATTCGAATAGTTATACAAGTACAGAGTGGTTCCTAAGGCCACACACTGTCAGTTTACTGAAACATTTTATCCTTCTTATCGAGTAAAATAAACACACAATTCACTCATTTTCTGTCACGTTGTTTGTGAGTTTCTTGTACATGTAGGGGAGCGACGAATAGAGGTATGATCACAACTCTACAGCTACGCGCGCCAATTCAAATTGGATGAACTATACAAGCTCTGATTTAGTTCCCTCTAGCTGAAGCATCGGGAACTCAACCAACACACAATCAAGGAAAACCATATTGACGGCAAAACCTTGAATTACGTTTAGATATCAGATCAATTTGGAATGAACAATTTTCCATTTTGAAATAACAGCTTTCTCCGAAATACAGTATTAGATATTCATTTGCGAAGATGTCGCGAAAATACTTTCTCTAACACGTCTCAATTTGTCACTTTCATACACCACTCAATCTCTCTTTTATTTTTCTAGCAATTTCTTAAAGAAAATGTCGGTTTAAAAAGCCAACTTTGTAGCATATGTAACTTTAGCGGCAATTTCACTGTTGCTAGCTGATTTAAAATAACAAATTGAAATATAAAACAGAAAAATAAATATAACACACAGAAATTATTTTTAATTTTGTTATTTAGGTATTTCTAATGTGTAACTAAAAGAGGATTTTATAACACTGCAAAACCTTTACTTCAATACCTCATTAAAACCATACACGTTCAATTATTTTGAGTTTAAGCAGATGAGAACCTTCTAGATCCTGATGAATTTTTTTTCTTTTTGATTTTACGTCCAACTGTCTTTCACATTAAAACTACTTCACACGGTGAGGGAAAGTTAAAAAAAAAGCTCAGAAAGAGTTCAAGACACAAAATTGAACCCAAAACCCCAAGCATAGAAACCATGCACTGACTACTACAACACGTACCAGACAAAAAACTTTACAAAAGTTCCAGTAATTTAGTTCTGTAAAACACTGTGTACATGTTGTTCAATGTATTTTTTTATAGACATAAATCATTCCATATTTTACACAAACTATCTTCTGTTAACGCTAAACACATTTTACTTGTTTACACCACAAATCAATAGTAAATGATAAATAATTCACGATGCATAATACAGCACAACATTTTAAGCATAGTCACCCAACTTTTTCCCATAAAATTTTTTTGAATTGATTCTGAATCATATTCATGTCATATTAGATCATTTATGTATCACGTTTACCGATATTGATAATTTTCAGCGAGTCTGAGAAATGCTTCAATGGGGACCATTTCCAACACCTAATTAAGAAATAAGTCATCAAATAGTGTATAAGGAATCAAAAAGACGTGCATGTGTTAAGTGCTAGATATAAAATTTTAAAAAAAATCGGCCGATCCCTCAAATTATTTATATAGAACTCAGATTTTTAAAATACTAACAAGTTCATATGACTGAACTTCAGTTTACGGCTCAATACCACACTATACAATCCGATTCTATTTCTTGTGATTATTTGAAACATTGTTTGTGACATAATGAATGTGCTTAGTATTTTTGTTATAGAAATTCTTGCATTCATTGCACAGCTTACCAAATTAAATAAAAATAATGCTACAGAAAACAGGAGTAACAATGTTTTTTTAATTATTTTTAACATTCAACTAAATTGCATAGTTTTTTTATATAAATTGTGTTTACTAGTTAAATCGATTGATAAAAACCGAAATAGTTTACAAACATAATGTGTTTTATTAAAGTAAATTTTAATTCATCTTAAAATCCCTCTCCTATTGGAGGTCGGAAATCATCATAATTATGCGGACTTTATTTGCTGCTCCACGGAAAAGATCCGTATTACTGCAGCCAAACCAGTCCCTCAGGTTCTTTAACCAAGATGCCCGAAATGTGCCAACGTTTCGCTTGTCCTTTTCCTAGGATGTCTAATCTCATGTCCGCAATATTGAAGTTTTATCCTCTTCATTGTCTCTACCAACTCACATTATTTGCCCATTTTATCAAGCACATCTCTATTTGTTATTTGTCTGTCCATGGAATCCACCAGATCATGCGGTAGTACTACATAAAGGCCAGTATCTTCTCTAAATGTATCTGAAACTATGAAGAATCCTAAAAAGAGTTGTTTGTAATAAAGTTACCGTATTTAAGTTTTTGTTTACAGATAAAAGATTTTGCAAGAAAAAGACACGCGTAATGATGTTAAAAACGAAAACTTTTTTACATTAGTTCATTTACTCATCGATTCACTAGAAGTTTACCTAAATGGATGTTGAAAAAGTTGTAAACAATTTATTTGATTAGATGAATCCGGAATCCAATCATTTGACACTCGGATAAAACTAACTAAAACGTATCATCTACAACTAAAATAGAGCTCCATTTGAAAACAAAAATAAATGCTACAGATATCCGTGTTATATCTGCAATTTTTTAACTAATATAAGCACGTAAACGTGAATTACTTAAAAAAATAATAGTTTTTATAGAAGGTAATAGATTGATCGTCAATACACATTAACTTAAGATTCAAACTTACAATAAAAGTGAAAAAGTTAGGTAACTTTCATAACAAAAAACTCAATCAATGACATTAACTTCGGATCCAAATCGCTATTCTCATGTTCTTGTAATTAAAAATATATAACATTAAAATGAGAACAAATCGACAAACAGTAGGTTCTCAATTTACTGGTCTCACATTTACCGTGGCTCAGAATTAACGTTATTCCTTTGAGAAAGAAAGCATTTCACCCCCACCCCTTTATATGTTTGGGAATTAACAAGAGTGACTGGTGATTCCACAAAATATGATTAAAGTTCATCAACAGTACAAATTGGTTATCTATACTAATATTATCAAGACAAAGCATGTTTTTGTGCAGGCTAATTTTCAAAACTACTGAACAGATTTCATGAAATTTTGACAGCAACATTTTATTGTTAAATTTAAAAAAATGATAACCCTAAGGACCCTAATGAAGGTACACAATAATATATGTATGTGTATGTGTACACGTGAGTACATATTGCTGTTGAAGTAGATGAACAGTAGATGAAGAGATGAAGAGGCGAGAGACGTACGCGGAAGAAAATTATCTAAACGTCGTTGTATGTATGTGTGCGAGTGTGTGTGTGTGTGTGTGCGCGCGCGCGCGTGCGTGCGTGTACGTTAGGTATACAGTCGGCTAGCAGCTACACAATTTCTGTTACATATTTCTTTTAAAAAATTGATTTTACATTTTTCACGTGCGAAGCCGCGCGGGGTATGCTAGCTGATAATATTTACGTTTTTATTCAGTAACATGTCAATATTATGATTAATGTCTTAATGTCTTAATAGCCGGCCGCATTGGCGCAGTTGGTAACGTGCTCGCCTCTCATCATGCGGTCCTGGGTTCGAATCCCACTCAGGCACGGCATATTTTCATACGTTACGAAAAAATCATTTCATCCTCATTACATACAGTTACACCCCAACGTCGTCGCTAATGACCTTGTAGTTGATGCGACGTTAAATAAATAAAAAAAAAAAATGTCTTAATGTAAGTCATGATGAAGTACATAGGATCACTGTACATATACGAAATACACACTAATTCCTCCACCCCGTTGTTGAAAGTTTGGATTTAACATCGGTGTCCGACCAGACTTTAGCACGGTAAATTGCAGACCTAATAGTTCTACTATAACCTATGTTTATGTAATAAATTACTTTTTTACGTTACACTCTATAACCTAATTTGCGGATAATCTTTTGTTAAGCTTATTAAATCTGAAAGAAGATATTAGAATATTGGTGTAAATTATAGGCAGAAGATTACTACTACAATAACAAAGCAATAATTTTATTAATACTTAGGCACAGCGGACGGAACGTATAACCTCCATATGTATGTACAACTGAAAGCATGCATATTGCAAATACTGTCAAATAAATGAGAACAAATCTTAAGTTGCTGAAGCATGTTTATAACCATAATGTTCTGACTATTATTATTATTGTTACTATTATTATTCATACTTATTCCTATAATTCTAATCCAAAGTTCAATGAATCTTTCCCCACATTAGGGTTGCCAATTTGAAAGAAGACTAAATAATCCCCGCAAGCTGGATGCCAAATTTGAAATAAACTAAATAATTCCTCTCATTATTCCCACGAGGGTTCGGCCAAATTCGTTGATAACTATTTAATTTGAAGAGGACTTAATTCACTCCTCACAAGAGAATGCCAGATTTGTTGTGTTTTATTTTATTTTAATAAAATATTATTCATGTTAAATCATTATAACTTTTATTTAATTTATATATTTTTTTATAATTATAGTCTTAATTATTTCGTACCTTAGTTAATCAATTATCCTATTAAATGAATGGTTATTGTTGTTGTTTACATATGTCTGCCATTGAACAGCTATCAAATAATCACTATTATTATAGAGTTTAATAATTTGTGTCTCTTTTCATAACACGAACATTACATATATCGTTACCTATTTGTACCTACTATTTATTACATACTTAATACCATTTTTCAAAGAGCGAATGAGGGACCCACACGTTTGGTTTGGCGTCCAGTCCCCCATTAAAATATTTTACAATTCTCTTTCTTCTTCTTAGTTGCTTAGTAACCATACTTTTGTTAATGAAATCAAATAATTTTATTAAAATATTTATTTCAATCAGCTGGAGATGTTTATTTTATTTCAATAGACTCAAAAATAAACAACTCCAGCTGTACATCAAATTTGTCATATTACAACAGTTAAATCTTAAATACCAACAGCTGTATTGGATGCTTAATGGAAAATCCAAATTATCGGCACAAAACAAATTGTTAATTTATAAAACTGTACTTAAACCTGTGTGGCCATATGGGATACAACTCTGGGGCGCAGCAAGTCACAGTAACATTGAAATAATTCAACGGTTTCAGTCAAAAATACTTCGAAACATCATGGACTCACCTTGGTACATATCCAACACTATATTGCACAGAGACACGAACACTCCCACGGTACAAGAAGCTATACAGAAATTTTGCACCAGTTACCAAACAAGACTTGAAAATCACCAGAATCCAGAAGCCATCAATCTCCTAGACAACAGTGGAACACACAGAAGACTATGCAGACTACACCCTACAGATTTATTTTAATATGTGATTGTGTAATTTATTTTACGATCGCAAGATCACTTCAACAAAATGGGAAATTTTATAGAGTAATACCAAGGGGTATTACTTACTCAAGATTTATACTTGCAACACATCTACTCATTGTTCTATGAGAGCAGATCGTAGATTTACAGTTATTCAAAAAAAAACTCATAAACAACATAAATCACTATGTTATGTGGGTATTTATTTATCTGAATATTTCAGCGTGATTATAATTTTGTTTTTTTATTATCTGGACAGAAAATAATTCAATCAGTTCTTACATTCAAAAAAAAAAGAAATTAAGTAATAGAGTTAATGCAGAAAACACGAAATAAAACATTATCATCCATTAATAAATGTTACAGATCAAATAAAAATAAAATGAATTTAGAAACAGTTTTAAATTAAATAATTTTTAAAGTTTAAAGATGGTGCGTTCATTTTTGCCACCTTCCATTTACCTGATAATCCTGCTAGACACCTTAAAAGACGCTGGAGTAGAGACCTGCTAACTTGATATACAAATTTCATTCTTGGAGAGGCACCAATGGCAGCCTTACCCCTCTCATGCCTATCATACATTTACACAATTATCATAATCATCAAAAATTTGCTTGTTGTAAAAATTTTACATTGTACATAAAGAATTAGAGAAAAAAAAAGAAAAAGAAATTATTTTAAATTCTGTTACGTAAGTCTAATATCATAGCTATTAAATCTTATAAAGTACAGTCGCTGTTGTTCAGTATGTGATCTTAACAGCTATTAAATGATTGAAGTACTAGAATTTCAAAACAAATAATTTGTTTTGAAATATTTTAAGATATATATTTTATATAGTTCCAAAAAAGTAGTTACTAGAAAACGCTTTGGTTACAAAGAACCGTAAAACTAACCCTGGGCCTTTATAATAGCTTGAAGCACACTTCATATTTTAACAGTAATCTACTAGGCACTCCGTTGGAGCCTATAATACTCCACACATAAAATTCCTAAATAACGAAAAACGTAAGGAATACTTCCACTTCCAAAAGGAGTTTTAGAATACCACTTTGCATACTATAGTGTGTGTAAAATATGGCAAGCGTACTGCAAATAGTCCTATACGCCTGCTCAATCTTTTATTCTACTCGTTTGTTCGTAATCAAGGCTTCATTTTTCGTTTCTTGATGCTATTTTTATGGTAACGTAGAAAACGCTAAAATGAAGAAACTGTATTATTCAAATTTTGCTATTTTTACTCTTTTCTTTGAAAAAAATTTAATTTTTTTTTGTTAGTTTTAAGTTGCGTCAACATTTACTAGGTCATTAGTGACAACAGTAGGTTATAGAACAAGAGCTATTAGATGTTCGAGATTCCTGTTCCTAGCGATGGGTTGAACTCAGGAACTTTCTCTTTGTAGTCTAACGTGCTACCACCACACCACGAAGACAGTTGCAAAATGTAACAAACTAAAAGAGTTGATAAGTTTAAGTAAATACGTATGTATTAACAAAGACCATTTTATTGTGTACTGATAGAGTATTGATGAAATTGTAAGAAAACTGAATTTCATTACAGTTTACAACTTTCAACTTCAACGTTCAACTTTTTAGTATATGATGTAGGCTACAAAAATTATTTATAAAACTGATTATAAACAAATCCCAAGTTAAAAAGAACTATACTTGAGTAAAGAATAAGTCAGTATTAAAGGAATATACAAGGTATAAATCATCATGAATACGTTCATGTACGTCTACATCTTCTACTGCATTTATCCTAAACGTAAAGTAATGCATTGAAATGTAAATTTTCAAAAACACGATATAATTTAAAAGATAGTACGGATTATTTGAAAATGAATTTGTACTGACCAGCACTTAAATAAATGTGAAAGAAGAAACTATCCAAAAGCAAATAAACATTGAAATATTTTAAGATAGTTTATCTTCTGAGTAAGCAAAATAATACTCAAGACAAAGCTAAAAGAACCTATATATATATATATATATATATATATATATATATATATATACATTGAGTCTAATGGGAATTGATATTACAGACAATAAGGACAAGTAATTGATAAATATATATGAATAAATAAATGTTTCATCGTAAACAAAATGAAATGGTAAATATTAAACGAGTCAGAGTGGGCCTAGCATGGATAAAGTTGGATTCTTTCAAAGTGGAGTGCTGTAGTAGTAGAAAATCGTCGGTGACGGCAATAGGAATAAGAAAATATTGACTCAATTCAAGAAAATACAAACAGTAGACCATCTCAATCCTATCATTCGCTTGGCTACAGACTTCTTCCTTCCTGAATGGAGTTTTCTCTCTCTACTGTAAAATGTAGTGGCCAATGGTTAGCTTACAAAACGTGATCATCAAAATAAGGAGAAAGGTTTGATCCGCTCTAAATTCACCTCCTCAGATTTTCAAGTATTTTCACAAATCCTCATTGTACACTTTAGCTTAGCAAGATACTAAAATGCGCATCTTAAATCCGTATCTTAACTAAAACATTTCCTTCTCAAATATCACGATGTATCGGTTTAATTTTCCAAGTATTTAAATCCAAGGGTTTAATTAAATATATAACTGAAATTATTACATTACTTGTAATATTAATCAACTAATTGTTGAAATATAAATAAGCAGTATGTTTTAATGTTTTTACAGCAAATATAAAGCGAAGAAAACTATCACGATTTCATTTAAAACAGATTATACAAAATATTTCTATATAATATGTAAAATCAATTTAGAAAATAATCTTTAAATATTTTAGATTTTCAGAAACGATTGCAAAGAGAATTTTTAATTTTAGGTTAAATATTTTGATAAAAAAAGGATAATACAGTTCCAATATAATTTGCATATCAATTTATTTTCACAATCTAAATAAATACAATCTTAAAGTACGAACCGTTCGAGATAGAAATAAAGCTACATCTCGTACCCATCTCGGCGATTATATCAAGGCCGATGTTGGCGTCTCTTTGAATAACTTATTACTGATATCGAGGAAGCGACAGGCGCGGAAAAATGAAATTATCCGTGACGGAAGATAATGGAAATTAATGAAGTGTCAGACCGATTCCCTCGTACCTTATATTTCATTCGTTGTTCATCATCCTAATGCCTTTAGACAAACAGCTTGTGATTTTCTAAGTATAAACTGTACAGAGCTGCTCCCGCAGTTTTACTGTTACTGTTACCACCGTTATAGAGTTTCCATGACAGTTACAACGAAAAATATATAAACAAGAAAGATAATTTATGTATTTCAAGAAAAACAGAAAATCCAATAAATTCTACTTCTTTATAAATATAACAAAGAAAAGCAGGCATTTCTATTACTTGTAATTGTCAAGAATCATATACCGTATTTCATTAAACACACAAATCATAGCTTATAAAGTCACCGTTAACTAGTATGGGTTAGTCCTGAACTGTTCAGCTGTTGCGTTAGTGTGGGTATACTGAACCGTGGATTTTACTTTGGCACAGTTAATTAACAAACGTTATTACTGGGGATTGTCCTTTCTGTCACTTATTATTCTTACAAATTATCGTTATTATGATTTAACCACGAGCAGTCAGAAAAAAGACAAGAAATAGTCTAATTAAACGTGACAACAAGTATTTCCAAAAACTATTTAAATATTAAATTTTTACCTAATTAAATTAATTGTTATTTGTTTAGTAGGGTTAGTTCTTCCACCAATTCTATTTTCTACAATTTTATTTTTCTACCATCTGTTGCACACAGTGTATTGTAATATCCCGTCAGGTATCAAGTACAGTACAACCACCATATGCACACCAATACCGGCCGCATTGGCGTAGTTAGTAACGTGCTTGCCTCTCATCATGCGGCCTTCGGTTCGAATCCCATTCAGGCACGGCATATTTTCATACGTTACAAAAAAATCATTACACCCTTTATCGACTGCATTAGCAGTAATTGCAAAACAGTCGGACGTTGAACAAAACAAATAAAAAAACGACCACCATATGACACTATTATGACACCATGTTTTCTTTTTCTTTTTTCAAAAATGTTAAGAAATTCACGGGACAGATACCAAAAAAATTATGCCACATCCGATTTTTGCATAGAAAGTTACGTGAACTTCATGCAGAAGTTTACTAACACAAAGGAGTTTTACTACACCACGGACCACGGGCCGGTTCGTGGTGTAGTGGTCAGCGCAACCGGCTTCTACGCCGGAGTCTCGGATTCGATTACCGTTCGTCTGGCATTTTTTCAAACGTAAATCACCTAATATCATTACCTACGCAAAAGCCCAAGGACTATGTAGGCATCATCACTAAATAAAAAGAAACAAAGATATTGTACAATTTTCTAACTACAAGAATTAACCTAATTTGGTTTTTGCTGAAAAAAACATATTTATTTAACTATGGTCGTATTTCTCCTCTTCCACTGGTGATTCATACAGATGTCAATAAAATTCCTGTCTGCAGTACTCATTTTATTGAATTAGTAGAATCGCAATTTTGCTTTCAAGGTGTAAGATTGTGTAAAAAGTTAAACGCTTTAAGTTTAGTTTGCCGTGAAGGGCAGTGAGTGGTGTATCACTAGTCTACTACAATATCATTCATATTAAAAAAAATATGTATAAAAAGTAAGGAGAACAAATTTCAATCTAGTTTTTCTTTATACGTAATATCCAATTATTTCTCCTTATCAACTACTCAAATAAAATAAACTCATAAGATAAAACTATATAACTGTCAGAGTTTTGCCACAACATAAAATATCTTAAAAAGTATTTGACGAAATTATTACACTTAAAAACAAATATTTAATCGAATTCAACGAATTGGACAATCAATTTGAAAATGATTAAAAATAAGTTATATCACCTTCACAAAAGATTTTATCACTTTTGATAATGTTTTACGACGGCACGGTCAATCTCTTTCAAGTTTATTTTTCTTTTATTTTGACCCATTTGTTCTAATGACCAAGAGACAGCACACCAGTAATTACCTAATGGTTGGGTTCATTCACTGACATGTTTCAATAAATTCTTTTAACAGAAATCTTCATTGAAGTAAATTTAACGGATACCTATTTTAATCATGCAGAGTTAATTTCCTTTCCATTTTAATAAAACTCTACACATTAATTGGAGTACCTTAATTTTAACAGTTTATCAACGGTTACTCTTAAATTAAGTAGTCTTTCGACTGAATTGACACTCAACTCAACAACACAAGCGTTTGTCATTTCCAGCGCGATATCAAGTAAATTTTATCGCTTCGAAAATGTCCCATAGAATCACGTGGTGTTGTAAAATCGTTACGAATAATTCTAGGTACCACTTTCTGCTGAACTGTAATACCTTTATAGCTCTATTTATAGTACTGTAACAACAATCACTAAAATAATAAATACAGAAGTATCGCTTATTTATTGTAAAGTATTAACAGAACTCTCTTTTTTTTTTAGGCCCTCATTGGAGCAAAATTAATCGATTTATAGAAGATCCCTAGTTGTTTCTCCTATCCGCCCAGTATTTCTTCATCCTTTGCGACACTCTCGCCCTATCCTCCACAGTCCAATGTCTGTTTGTCTGCCTTTTAGGTACTTCTGGAAATTTCGTGTTTGGATTTTTGATCTTATATCCTTCGTCTCTGTTCAAAATCTGTGTCTCTGAGATATCCAGGTCCTGCAGATCCTGTTGAACTTCCTCAAACCAGGCGTACTTGACTTTGGTTCTCAAAAAGAAATCCAGTAACTGTCTGGTAAATCTGGATTCTGGCAGTCTCCTAAGATGTCCAAAGAACCCAACTCTTCTCTTCCTCATTATCTCGGAAATTTCCTCATTTTCCCTGTATAGAACCGAATTTGGCAACAACCTATACTCATTGTCTACTCTGTGCTTTTTGTTTATTATTGTTCTGAGGATTCTTCTCTCTGTCTTTCTAAGGTCCTCCATCTTCCCACAGTGCCTCAACCTGCCCAAAGTCTCACACGCATACATTACCACAGACTTCGTGACCGTATTGTAGTGCCTCAATTTGGATTTTATGGACATTGACTTCCTCTTATAGGTGGACCATGTCAGTCTTTGAGCTCCCTTGAGTTTGTTTACTCTTGATTCCATGTTTATTTTTTCGTTTAGATTATATGTGATCACCTCTCCCAAATACTTAAATTTTTTAACTATCCTAATTTTGTGATTGGCTGCCTCCAGATATCTTAGTGTTTCTGTATTTGTGGACATTATTTCCGTCTTCTCAAAGGAGATTCGCATACCAACTCCTGCTGCAATGTCCTGCAGTGATTCTATCTGTTCTTTTGCGTTTTCCCAGTCATTGGAGAAAATTGCCAGGTCGTCGGCAAAGGCTAGGCAGCCCACTTTGATTTCCGTCCCAATTTTCACGCATTTGCAGGTCTTCTTCCATTCTCGAACAATTTTTTCCAAGATGCAGTTAAATAGTAATGGCGAGAGGCCATCTCCCTGCCTTAGTCCAGTAATCACCTCAAATGGCCGTGAAGTCTCCCCTCGGAATTTCACTTTGGATTTTGTGTTCGAAATTGTCTTTTCAATTAAGTTTGTTAATTTTTGTGCAAGTCCAAACTCTTTTAGTGCTTTTAGTAGAGACTCCCTGTGGATGCAATCATAGGCTTTCTTGAAATCAACAAATGTGATTATTAGCTCTTTCCCACGTTTTTTGTGGTATCCTATTATTGACTTCAAGTTGTGGATTTGTTCGGGGCAGCTTCTTCCTGGTCGGAACCCTGCTTGATATTCCCCTAGTTCCTGATCTAATTGGTCTTGGATTCTCCAAAGTAGGATTTTTGAGAAAATCTTGTACGTTACATCCAGCAAGGCAATTCCCCTATAATTATTTGGATCCGTTCTATCACCCTTCTTATGTAATGGGTGGATTATTGCTGTAGTCCAAATTTCTGGAAGTTCTTCTGTTTCCCACACTTCTACTAACGTCTCATGCAGAGATTTGATGGCGTTTTCTCCCGCATTCTTCCACAGTTCTCCTGTTAGCTGATTTTCTCCCGAAGCCTTGTAGTTTTTCAAACTTTTGATTGCCGCCTTCACTTCTTCTAGAGTTGGAGGGTTTATGTTTTCAGGAAGAGTTTTGTCTCTGTCAGGTATTTGGAATTCCAGCTGGTCTGTTGGTTCTTCACAATTCAGAAGTCGGTCAAAATATTTTGCAAGGATCTCTGCATTTTCTACGTTGCTGTGGGCCACTTTTCCCTCTGTATTCCTTAGCATTAATGTTGGTGGCGAGTATTTCCTTATGTGAGACTTGAAGGTCCTGTAGTATTCCCGCGAGTTATTTTTTCTAAAATTTTCTTCTACTGCTTCCAGCCTGGCGTCCTGACAGTCGGACATGGAAGACAGTCGGAATATGGAAGAACTCTCATTTTCTCATTTTATTTATAACTTCTCATCTTTTTTTTTAATTTAGCTACCTCATAGTTTTCTTCATGCGGGAGGATAGTTAAAAATATCTTCGGGCTTCTAATGATTTATCTCGGTTTTTAACAAAAATTTATTGAAAGGAGCCACACCAAATAATTTTTTTATGGTTTACATCAACAATATTAAAGTTATTTACACATAATTAGTAAATTTGAGGATTGTTTTGCGATTGTGGGTGAAAATATGATGTGAATGACTTAAGGGAACAACACTGTGTTAAACTAGTAATTTTTAATTTTTTTACTAGATGTTCTATTTTGATGTTTTTTCTATAACAGTTAGTATAACTTTAAGTGGTTAACAATATGGAACGACACAACATGATAAATTTTTAAAATGTTATAAAATTTTCACCAAACAAAACAGTCTGTATATACCAAAGGTCAAGTGGTGTTAGCTGAAGATAACATGATATACGAGTAGGCTACAACATTTAGAAACCTTAATACACGGTCGTTTTAGAATCAGGAAAAAATAAAGAAACCATTGACATAGTGCACGACTATAAAATATCTTAGCACAGTTTTACCGTCAAATATACACTAGAAAATGATAAATATTTTTATAACAATTACTGCCAGAAAGACCATCACCACAATGTTATAACTTCGTTTGTGGAGTAATCACAAATCTTAAGGCACAAAGAAAATAACCATTCGTTTTATTGCTGAAAACTGCCCCATTTTTGGCTCATAGGTTTGAACTTTCCAATCAAGAGTTAAAAACAGAATAACAGCTACAAGTTTCTGGAGAAGTTGTCAATTCACTGTGGTAGATCGAGTTAAAAATAAAGAAGTTTTAAATAAATTTGGCAAGACATTTTTATTACCAGGAAGAAAGACGACTTATCTGAAAAGAATGGATGAGAACAGATGGACTAAGTGTCCTAGTCGATGGGAAAAGTGAGGACGGCCCGGAAACGAGTAGACGGATGGTGTTATAAGAGCTATCGAACGGAGGAGTTTAAATGATGAAGAAGTGTTCAATAGAAATAAATTTCGTTTTGGGTTGCGGTATATGAGCAGCTATAGAAAAGCAACTATTTAAATATTAAAAATAACGTAAAATATTTAATTCTCTTTGACGTTCATTTTGAATTTAATCGCTTTAAGGCTGTAACCTCCAAGAAAACCGATTTTGTTTCAAAAAATATATACATTTTTCCTTCACGATAGATACTTAAGAGTCAAGCAAAATAATGATTTATCTCAGCTGTAATGCGTTCGATCTGGTGTAATTCATGGTGCCATCCTTCGTCCAGAACTACACGCAGTTAGCATAATTGATGCCTATATGTAATCTCAGGTCATAATGATAATATCTGCCCATAACAGACAGGTGGAGTGTCAAATTATTTACAATCAATCTGTTCGTTGCAGGGTTCAAATAAATAGTTCTGTTTCTTATCATATGGACAGCCAATTAAATGACTGAATCATTTAAGAACAGAAGAGATCGAGGTGTAAAAGACACTAATCAGAGTTATCTCCTCTGAAAGTAATGAATTTCATTGTACTGCTAGACCCGGTGGTGAATAAAGTGAAGGTTTCATTTGCAGAGTGGAAAATATGTGCTTTTCAGAGGGCCCGGGATGCTGATAAGCGTACTTTTCCACTCAGTGAGGAAGGCCATTGTAAACCACCTCACTCCTCGTTTTACTAAGTAAAACCTCTACAGGTTCAAACCAGCTTTTTGGCTGATGACCTAAAAAGCACAGTGATAATATAGCAACGCGGTGAAAACTACCGATCCAGAAAAAGCATTACACGAAATTTAAATCCTTTTAAACCTAATAGAAGATTGGCAGAAAAAAAGGAATATAAAAATAAACGAATTGGAATCTTCACAAATATAATAGATACTTTAAATACAGTCATAATAGAATGCAAAAGAGTAAAAGCAGTTTTTTAATTTTTTCTTATATAAGATACCCGAAAAATTCTGACTTTTTATATACGTAACTGACAAGTTAACAATCATCCTTATTTTTTACACAAGACTATGAATCTAGATGTGACTGTTAAATAACGAGACTGACGTTGTAAAAAATTAATTTTAATTTTATATATAATCACTTATTGTGACCTTAAATATACACTCCTTCTCTATGCCTACAACGCTCCATGCGAATTTTCCATTGTTGAAAACAGTGCTGGAAGTCATCTTCTGTCAGCTCCTTCAGGACAAGTGTCGCTTTCTCTTTTACAGCTTCCACAGACTCAAATCTTGTCCCTTTTAATGCAGATTTCACCTTAGGAACAGGTAGAAGATAATAAAATGTGATGAAACGTGGTTTTTTACTTATAATCCGGAAACGAAGCGCCAATCCATGCACTGGAAGAGCCGAACTTCACCGAGAGCAAAAAAAGCTCGAATGAGCAAGTCAAAATTTAAAGCAATGATTATTGTTTTGTTTTTATATTAACGGGATTGTGTACCTTCACTGGGTTCCTAAAGGTCAAACAATTAATCAATATTACTACCTTCAGGTACTTTCTTAACTACGCCAAAGAGTAAGGAAAAACCGCCCCGAAATGTGAAAGGACAAAACCATGGGTTCTCCACCAAGACAATGCGCCAGCTCATTCCGCGTTATCTGTCAAAAGGTTCCTAGCCCAGTACAGCATCTCAGTGTTAGAACATCCACCTTATTCACCAGTTCTACCTCTTCCCTAAGGTGTAATCTGCATTAAAAGGGACAAGATTTGAGTCTGTGGAAGCTGTAAAAGAGAGAGCAGCACTTATTCTGAAGGAGCTGACAGAAGATGACTTCCAGCACTGTTTCCAACAATGGAAAATTCGCATGGAGCGTTGTAGGGATAGAGAAGGAGTGTATATTGAGGGTGTCAGTAATTGATTATGTATAAAAACAAATATTTTTTAAAACGTCAGTCTCGTTATTTTATAGCCACATCTCGTATATAATTTTGTTGAAGCGTAAAAACAACTATATGTCATCCTTTTAGTTTTAATCTTCACTTAGCAGAACAAATCTTTCAAACTTATTTCAGAAAAAAAACTATAAACTAAAACAAGATAATATTTAAAGGCCAAGCTGTGTGATCACAGCTGGCCGCTTCCGTGATCAGCATGGTCAAATATGAAGCGGAAGGGTTCTAGTTTGATTACCGACTGGAAAAGTTAAAACTCACCGTTTCACAACCTACAGTAGCCGTAAAATTGCAAAGCCAATGATCCGATTTTAAATCAATTGTAATTAAAACACTTCCTCTTCATTAAAAAAGTATAACAGCTGTTGAAGCTACAAAAATATATTATCGTGTATAAAGTAAAGTAATCTTAGTGACCCTAGATTAACAAAATTGTTTTAAAAAACTAAAAACTGAATAAAATTTTCTTAAAGTTGAAAAAGAGTATAACTTGCTATTGACTTTAACATGTGATGCGACTATAAACTTACTGTAACAAAGAAGGAATATACTTCTTCATATTATCGAATACTTTTGCTGAGATTTATACACACAAATGTGGAAGTAGTTTAACGACAATAACTTCAGTTAAAGACTGATTTTATCGTTTAAAAATGTTTTATTCTTCAAAAGACTGTTTCATAGCAGACTGTTCAACAAAAGCTTGAGCTATTAAAATAATATACCAGGAGTAAAATATGAGTAAGTGTGCAGATCTATACGTAATATCGAGAAAAAAATGTTCTGTACTAGTTTATTAGAGTTTCTATTCGTAAATTCGTGTATTTGAAGTTAGTTACACAGAAAACAGTGTAACTACATAAGTAAGTCGGTTAAACCACATACGTCTTAGTAGGCCCTATTTAAATTCAATTTTTGAAACAATATTTCTCTTCAAAAAAAGACTTATTCAAAAATAAAAAATGATATAAAACAGATAGTCTGCATTCTGTCTAATAAGGATATTTTATTTTTTTTAAGTTACTAATAATAAAGTGGTTTGGAAAATTACTTTAGGTGTAACAACTTGTAAAAGTGGCTGAAATTTTACCGATCGCAATATTGTGACTTCCACTAAGGTTAATTTTTTGAAGCTAATCAGAAATCAGGTATTCATTTTCTGTTATTCCAATATTGCATTTTAAATTTTCTGTTTTTTGAGAAACTCAGGAAATGATTTGAAACGCATCAGTTTGTTAAATATTTTCTTATTCATCCATCATAGTCATAGTATGTCCGAAACATTTACCTCTTCGTTTCACTATGGTTTCTTCGATAGTATCCATATCTTGATAGATTCTCGTTGAATCTTTCTTTAATTTACTACTTAATATTCATTGGGAAATGCTCTGATTTTTCTGAGAATATTTAATTCTATTGTTTTATTCTTTTTAATTTCGTTCGTTTTGTAGTCTAATGTTTCTATTCCGTAAGGTATAAAAGGTCCTAAAACTGTTTGATAATGTCTTAATTAGAAATTATTTGTTATATTTTTTCCGTGTAAATCTGTTAGATTGTACAGCTTTTGTAATTTAAAGATCCGAGATTCCATGACTGATTTCAAGTGTTGTCGTTCTGAATAATTTCAGTTAATTGATCTAATTACGTTTAGTACTAACTTATTAATTTTTTTTGTTTTTAATTTTTATTAAGGTATTGTATTTACATGAGCTATGTACGCACAAACATGAGCTGCACAGTATCCGTTTAGGATATTTAATTTAACTGACAGTGGAGAATTTTACTTTCAGAAGAAGATTTAAGTGGTACATTCACAGTACAGAACTACAGGTGTTTTCCGCTATGCAGATCAAGAGGTCTCTGCTCCATTTTTTCTTTAGACGTCGTGAAGTTGGAAAGTTCCTTGTAGCTAGACCACAGGCAAGTTGGTTGGGATGGTCATCTAGTCGTTCGTGAATTCTGACATAGTTCCTTTACTGTCGAAATTTAGAAGTCGTCGTGGAAAACATAAGTCCAGATTGGTCTTAAAAGGGTTTTGTAAATTAAAATTTTGGAACGGAGGTTTAATATTGATCAAGGGTCAAATAAACAGAAGAGTAGGTTATGGTGGAGAGTAACTTCTAAAATTTGTTAATATAATTATTTTAATTTATATTTTTAGTTTATTAGAACATTAAGAGGAAGAAATGTTTTGATTACGTACAGTAAGAAATTGAACATAATTTTTGAAGAAAGCCATGTCTTACACAAAAGCCGTACATTTCTAATTGTTACAATTTTAAGTAAAACCAACGTATTTACTGTATTATAACACACAAAGCAAGATGAAGTGGATGAAGCTGCTGTTTTTTACGGCTAACGGTTTTTTAACGAAAGATGTATAGAGAAAGTACGACCGTACAGAATTTTTACGGTTAACTTACTAAGTACAGAAAAAGTTGAAAAGTTTTTTAATTCATATTTTTTGTGCAGTTTGATTAATCTAAAAAGTTTCATTACATTGACGAGCAACCTTAAATATTTGAGAGAAACTTATCCAGGAAATAATCTTCTACTAAATCAGAAGTGTAATTACGCTGGAAGACCAGAGCAGATACCAAAAGATTAGCAAGAGAAAATCAGGAGAATCAGTCTTTAACTAACGATAAAGCTTTTGATGTTCAGCAATATCATCGTAGAATGATAGAAGACGTTTAGAGCTAAGGAGACCACATTTCATCACACAAATTAGAAAATTACAGCGAGTTAAATTAGTCACTACTCACAAATTTTGAATCAGTAAACTTCCTTGCCTTGTTTAGAATAATTTAGTGAATAAGGAAAGTTTAGTGAAATTAATTTATCAGTTTTCTATATGACTTTATATACAAAGTAGTTAAGTTTATTTTGGAAGAAGATGAAAGATTTTTTTATAAAATATACAAAATATCTTTACTTCTTTTTCAGTTGAACCTAGTATTGATTTAATCTACAGAACAAGAGCTGAGGGAGAAATTTACCTTTTAAGAGCAATTTTTGAAAAAAACGTTTTAGTTGTGAACATATATTATTATTTATTTCATGAATACATTTGTTTTATGTGAATAAATAAATAAAAATAAACACGAAGCCAACAAACCAACGAACTGTTTTCCCGGGTACCGGGTTAGATAAAACCCGCGTCAGGCAAAACAAATCTTTCATTTTTTCATCGCTTATTTTTATCTATCACCCTTCACCAACTGCATTAATGTTGATGCCCATAAAACTCGGACCTAAAACCGAAAAACAGTATCATTTGTCAAAATTTTGCTTTTATGACCTTAATTAAATAGCTTGTTTAAAAACTCAAATGACCGTTTTCAAAAATCATAATATTTGACCTAAACAACCCTTATGATACGAAAATATTCCTATCATTATGTTTTTAGGGCACTTGCATGCAAGATGTATCAACGGGTCTTGAATATTTTAAAAAAGTTATATTTTCTACGCTGATCCAAATAATGCAATTTGTTGTAAAATTTAAAAAAACATGAACGTAAACTGATATTACAACTACATACATGGTATTCTAGAATGGTTTTCCTTCAATTTAAAATACATCTCATATAAATTGGCCAACGTACATTGAAGTTATGATTTCTGAAACTAGTGGGTAATTACCAACCTCACCTAAAAGTAAATTAAATTATTAAGGGAATGAGGAAAATTACTAAATAATTTTTATTCAGAATTTAATAAAAAGAACAGCTGCATTTCAGACACAAAAACGTTTTTCTCTAAGTTTCAGTACAAAGAAGATTTGTTTTACGGAAGAATTCCCCATTAATAACTAACATAAAAGAGCAACGTGAATACAAATAAATTAAAGAAAACATCTACTATTCAATAATTAGCCTAAATAGAAGTTTTAGTAAGAAAGAAAATTTGTACGAAAAAAATCTTTTCATTACATTTTTTTTACATTAAACACTCTTCAGGTGTACATTTTGATTGTTGACTTATTCCACTTGGTGTTTTTAGCACGTACAATGAAGCCTCGATTCAATCATCTCGTCCCAACTTCGAAAAAGAACGAAAGAATCTTTATAATCGTAACTCGACACACTTGGAGCAAACTGGTACAATATTTCTACTATAAAAATGTTAACTAAAATAGTTATTTAAATAACTTCTACCAATAGTAACCTGATAGAAGAAAATATTGAATCAATAAAATCCGCTAATTTTTGGTACTCAATCTTGCGCTATATATATATATTTGTATTTAATATTTAAAAATAAAAGAAATATACAAAATATATTGGTAAGCTTGCCAAATGCATACGGTTGAGCTGTTATTAAAAATTTTAATAATATTGAAAATATTGAATTCATAAAATCCGCTAATTTGTGGTACTCAATCACCCGCTATATATATTCGTATTTAATATGTAAAAATAAAAGAAATATACAAAGTATTTTGGTAAACTTGCCGAATGCATACGGTTGAGCTGTTATTAAAAATTTAATAAAGTATTGTATTTCTATATTAAATATTCTATAGTATTAAGCCGCATTCTCGGAATTAATCAAATTATTTGTTGCAAAAGTTTTCAAAGTAAAAAGTATATTGTGTATATTTAAAACAAAAAAATGTATCTTTTAATAGAGTATCATAATACGAATTAATTGAAACAAAAATATGAAATATAAAAAAATTAAAAACGCAAATGGGTTGATTTTGATCAGTCATAACGCTACCTGTCAACACTTGATTTATTAACCACAGCATATAAACTAAGGATAAGGGTTAACTTTTTTAGCTTTGGTTCATTTGAAAGCTCAAATTTTTTGTACAGTCCAGTTTTATGAAAAGTTAAAGCAATATCTCAGTTTTAAATTGATTTATCTTTACCTGATAAAAACTACAGTGGAACGGTAAAGTTTTATTCCATGTTAAGTTATGTTTATATAGCGTCATATTTCGTTTGTTTTTAGTTGGTCAGATATAGATAAAAATTTGCTTTAGCCAGTCACTCGTCTGTATTGTCAAATACGCCGCATACAAATTTCGAACCTCTAGTAAAATAGAATCAGGAGTTCGAATATGAACAAAAAGATTTGATTTTTGTCTTTTGACCTATTTGTCTTTTGTTCTTTTAGCATTTAAAAAATTATCACAAAAAATTAAAAAATATATATATATATCACTAAATAGTGCACTGCCATTATTCATTAGTTTATCATCACTTATTTCACATTATTTTATTAAATTAAAACTATGCAGCTCTAAAATACCAGTAGATATATTTTCAGCTTATTTTACATCACTTTATCACTTCTGAAGAGAACACTCATTAGAATGACCCTCAATTTAAATTCCATTACATTGATAAAATTTAAATGTACGCTAATTACAGATTAAATTAGATAAATAACTTTTATATTAATATTTTTTTGTAAAATATTTTGCTTTTAGTCTTTTTTATAAACATAATTAAGAAGAATAAAATGTCTGAAGACCTGTAGCGAACCTGGCGTAGCTGCCTAGGTTAGCGTAACTGGCTTCTTAGCTGGGGTCCCGGGTTAGATACCCGGTCAGTTCCAGCATTTTCTCATCACTCATCTTTATCTATCATTCTTCTCGGCGTCTGCATTAATAGTAATTGCAAAACGTCGGACGTAAAACCAAGAAAATAAATAAATAAAACGGTGTTACAAGATTGGAAACACACAGTTTATTAGATTTCAGTTATTGGTTATTATAGGCATTGTAAATTTTCAAAATTTCTCTCTTTCGCGTAATATTAACTAATATTTTCACATATTACTATAGTTACTATAATTAGGCTTACTAGTTAGTAAGTTTAATGTGAGCAGATAGTGATTTTGCTCATTTGAAAAAATGACTAGTTTACGTAATTGTACGTTCTTCATTTTAGGCATTATTTACTGATAGCCCAAAAAGTACGGATCAGTAAAATCAAGCTGTTTGATGTATTCTATAAATAAGTATTCCAAGTAATGCTAGATATAAAATAAAACAAAAAACTTTAACTTCTTAAAGTATTATTGATTGAAAATGACCGGTATGTTGGTTGAGTTTTGATGAGTTTGTTTTCTTGATATTTCAGCTTCATCATTTTTTGTAACTTCGTTGTAGGTTGTGATATTTCTTTTTGCTAACAGCCACAGATTTACAATACGTATACGTTATTATTTTCAATAGAAGCAACGAAACCATAAAGTTTAACGCGATTTATCACTTCCGTATCATTACTCAGAAAGTGAAATACGCGTTCATTATAGTTTTTCTTTTGCCACATCATTTTTTATTCTAATTCGGTAATCTTATACAAATCCTTAATGTTTGATAATTCTATTATTCAGATTTTAAATCTCTTACATTTTTTCAATCAATTTTTTTACGTATTGTACCAAAGTGAGAGAACCAAATAGGTCTATTTTAAAAATTACGGAAATTATTATTCATATCACATTTGGATAAAAAACAGACAATTACAACAAAAAATACCAAGGAGGAGATAATACAAATTTTAAAGAAAAATAGTTTTTTGTTTCACTCACAAAATCCAATTAGCTGAATCATAGATTAACAAACATTTCTTAAGTTCATATAGCTCTAATAATTTATAAAAATTAATGCATTTGTAAATTTTTTATACTGAAACTACTAGAGAATAAAAAAGAATGTAAGTATAATGAAGAGACTTAGAAACTGTATTATATGAAAGACTTAAGTACGGAAATTGAAACGTAAGGCTTGCTTTGGAAGCACAAAAACAAAATAGACTAAAATAATAACAGTAGGAACTCTTTAATTGAAAAATACGTTGGGGTAAAAAACCGTATTCAGCTACTATTATGCACAAAGCTACAAAGAAAGTTTTCGTGTTATTAAAAGTATAGTTAAAGGGAAACTGAAAGTCATATAAACGTGTTTTAAATTAAAATATAAAAACTGAGCGACCAGTAAGTTCCAGTTACTAAATTTTTAAACATTCTTACAAAAAAAGAAGATATAAAAACTTTTCTACATCAGGAAACTGTGTACTTTTGAGGAACTCTCATACCCGATAATGAAAGAAATTTTGGCAATATATTTTT
This sequence comes from Catonia carolina, assembly GCA_035578175.1. NCBI lineage: Eukaryota > Metazoa > Arthropoda > Insecta > Hemiptera > Achilidae > Catonia > Catonia carolina. The sequence goes on from JAQMRL010000001.1 coordinate 49,790,556, forward strand.
TCCTTCAATACGTTTTTGATCCGTTATGTACACCCCACATGGCCAATTGGCATGTATTTTCAATGTATAAGTTAATGTATATGTAATTAAAATGTTTAATTTGAGAAAACATCGTACTATTTTTTAACAGATAATGTTATTGTTGTTGTTTAGGTCAACAGCTGAAAGGCTGGTTTGAACCTCTAGAGGTTTTACTAAGTAAAACGAGGAGTGAGGTGGTTTACCATTGCCTTCCTCACTGAATGGAAAAGTATGCTTATCAGCATGCCGGGCCCCCTGAAAAGCACATATTTTCCAATCTGTAAATGACACCTTTACTTCATTCACCACAGGGTCTGGCTGTACAATGAAATTCATTACTTTCAGAGGAGATAACTCTGATTAGTGTATTTTACACTTCTACCTCTTCTATTCTTAAATGATTCAGTCATTTAATTGGTTGACCATGTGATAAGAAACAGAACTATTTATTTGAGCCCCGCAACGAACAGATTGAGTGTAAATAATTTGACACTCCACCTGTCTGGTACGGGCAAACAGATAATGTTACTAGAACTATTACTGAACTTTCACAGGCTAATCGTTTCGTTTAAATTAGTTATTCGTAGGTTTTGTGCTTACGTATACTTCAATATTGGTGCAAATTCTTTATTCCTTTTTGACCTGGAGTGAGGAAAAATTATTTTACAGTAATATAATAACTATAATTAAAATAAACCACACGGATTAGACCTCCTGGCTTTTCCCTGCTTCAAGCTTAGCAGTCTGCTATTTAATAAAGAAGTTGGGTTACCATTTCTTCCAATGTCGTACATTACCAAGTTTTCCAGTTGGCTTGTAAGTAACACCTGTTTCGGTGTTCGATCATCTGGCATCCTCAACAAATTACTATACCACTCACCTGTATTTTCGAGTAGTTAATATCCCCCTGGCACACCAAGTTCATGGGCAATATTTTTATATTGTATGTGGTCCAGGAAACGGTACCCCGCTAAAGGTTTTAACAATTTCATCTCAGTAGCCTCTATTCTTGATATCCGCTGATTATTCAGCGTCCAACACTCTGAATCATACAGTAGAATAGGTAGAACTAGGGTGTGACAAAAGTTTACTACATTATCTTCTTTACCGACCAGACTTTTCCCCAAAGTGTATATTAGCCTTTTAAACTTTTCCAGTTTGATTTCGCTATCTCGTAATTTCACAAAAGATACGTCACACCCAAATAAAGAAACAAATGCACCTTTTGTAAAGTATTCATTTCTGTGGGCTAAGGTGCACGAGCAAGAAAATAAACCACAGCTCTGTTATATAAAAAACAGTCATACAGTTGTTTATTAATTATAATATAGTACTTAAAATATCACTTTACGGCTATAAATAATTACAAGAAGTAAAATGAGTAAGAGCTATTTATTAAAAATAAGTTCTCGATTATGCAAACATATGGCTCTGAATCCCTTAACTGTTTAATTGTTTTTAATATGACAAAACTGTGGTTTATTGTTCATGTACCGTAGCGTACAGAAATGAATAGGTTATGTGAGTGAAATCGCTAGCTGCGAAACAATATTATCGATTACTAAATGCATTGTGCTTCCTACGCAAATTAGTATCATGTGGTTAAATAAATGCGTTAAGTTACGAACAAATGTAATTTTCATTCAATGTGAATGTACGTCTGTGTATGGTACAAGGCTTTTAATTCGGTTCATTAACATATTAATAACAAAATAAAGTTTTATTTAGACACATTTTATTTTTCGTGGTTATCTAGTAAATCTATTTTTAAAGGATAAACACCCTGTTATCAACGCTTCTTTCTCCGCATCCACTCATAAAGGAGCCGATTGTTACATAAATGTTCTTCAAATGTTACACAGGTATCTAAATTCAGAAGATGCAAATAGACCAAATTCAGAAGATTCTCATCGACAATAAATTCAAATTAAATGCATTCCTTCTATCCTACGTTATGTTACATCAACATATCATCTATTCTGGAATCTCTGTACAATCCTAGAAGGATATGTACATATCCTAAAATATGTTAACTACAGCTCATAATTAAACCATTTATTAAATTACTAGTACTCTGTTGAATTTTCATGTCATTTACATTTTTAAAATGCAGTTTAAAAATAATTTATTTAAAAATCATTGCATTTTTTTTTTTTTTTTTTTTTTGGAACAGCATCAACATCTTGGTTATTAAAGACTACTATAGGGTACGAACAATGGGTTTTGACACGTAATAATTACCTGACTCTTGCCAGGAGTTGAACCCGAGACGACCTCTCTCTTGGTAGGCTAGAGCGCTAACCACTACGCCACGAAGGCGCGGCTTCATTACAATATTAAATTAACATAAACTAGGAAATGAACATTATTTATGGTAAAATATTGTTCAAATTGTGCATCATTTGATTTAACTTAATACCAAGATTATAAGCAAATAGTTTGTACATGTCTTTGGCAAGGGGATTTTTAATGATATTAATTCATGTCCGATTTTACAAAAATGTAAAAGAATATCGTTAATATTTTTACAGTAAAGTACGTTACAAGTTATTTTTACAGCATACGTATTCAGAACGTAATTCAATTTCAAGATCAAATAATACTCGTACTTTTAACAGAACCATACAAAGGGTACATGTGACAGAACTTCGCTTAACTTGACTGTAAATGTGTCAAGAGTCAGGGATCCACGGAAGAAAAAGTTTCTAAATCCGAAATCCTGTTTACAATTCAATGACATCTACATTATTAAGTATTACTATTTTTACATTCAGTTTTTCGACTACATACTTCTTTGCAATACAAGCTGTCAAATAATAATACAGACTTAATTGTTAAACGTACTAACAGCAATTACTATAACAACATACTAATAATTTTTTTATATCTTTTTCTAAAAATACACATAATAGATTTTTTAATCTTAAAATCTTTAATTCACCTAGATTAACAATTTTTAGTCATCCTTCCAAAAGCAACAAAATTATATTTTAAATAAAAAAACTTAAATTAACTATTAAAATAACCATTAAATTAACTCTTATTTTTCAATAGTTTTTTATTTCATCTGTTTTTGTTCTCAGTAAAAGTAAATGTTTTTACAATATATACTATTATTATAAATTATAACCTAAAACGTTTTCAGAAGAACACCATTCATTATTTGCACCTTTGCGTTTAAAAATGTGATATTGATGGTTGCCTGAAACTTTTGGCTGTGCGTAATGTACGTTCACTGGCGAAAATCCATTGTAAAACAGATTTTTCTTGCTGATAGGTCAATATTTTTCTTCTTAATTTTGTCTACACAGTAAGACTAAATGTTCTTCAAGTTTATTTCATTGTAATTATTTCTGTGCAAAACATTTAAAAAAGTTAATTAAGTTTTGATGATTGGCCTCCGAGCCAGCCCAGTCAGTCAGCTGATGGAAAGTCGCTAATATTTGTTAAGTAACACCGGTTGGGCAAGCGACTTTGTATGGTGACCAACTGACAGCCATCCACGAACAAACACTACTGGGGGTCCCTGTTCAAACTCATGGCTACCTAATCCACTTCAAAAATACAGCGAAAAGCAGCGATCAAATTGGGTAGTTGTTAATAGAGTTGTCAATAGTCCCGATAACAAATAAAAGCTAAAAAAAAAGTTTTAATGATATTCAAATGGCAAAGATGCAAATTTACAGTTCAGTAAACCTTCCAATACTAAGGTATGGCGCGGAGAGCTGACCAATGAGTACTAGGCATGTTAGTCGAATAACTGGAAATGAGATTCCTAAGGAGAGCATTGGGGAAAACAAGGAGCGACCGGATAAGGAACTCCGTAGTAAGAACGAAACTAGAACAATCCCCCCTGTAGGAGTTTTTAGAAAGAAGGGAATTAAATTGGTTTGGCATATGTTACGCATGAGCGAGGAACGACTGCCGAAACGTTTGATGGAGGCCAGGCCGGGTACAGATAGAGGCAGAGAAAGACCATTCATGGAATGGGAGAAATGTATCCAGGGAATGGAGAAATTATTATTAATTATTATTATTTCCTTCGGGAAATAAGGAGGTTAGCTGAGCATAGAAGAGAGTATAGGAAATGGATGGACAACCCGACGCTTCACGGCACATAAGGGGAAGATGAAGAAGAAGAAGAAGATGTTTACAAAGGCTTGGCAGTTTCTTGTTATTTTGTCGTGCTTGATAATTTTTAAGCTAAGTAGTGTTAAATTAGTTAACTAGTAGTAGGTGTCAATCATAATGAAAAAATTTTTTGAGTGTAGACACTGTAAGATAATATCAGTTAAACTTTACGTTCCGATAAGATATTTGCAAATCAGAAAAAATAGCGAATTTTTTCAAGAAATTAATACAACTAGAGTAAATTTATACAAACTCCTCACCCTCTCTGTTTTTATTTTTTACTTATAAGGCCTTCGTTGGACCACTTTAGTTCATAGCCTGATAAGCTCATTTTATTCTTTTAATCTTCTTGTTGCACTTTTGCAGTTTTATCGCTTCTCTCCTGATCCGTTAATATTTCTCCAAGGCTTCTGATCTTCTGAACCTTTCTGCTTCAGAAAACACTGTTTCTCTTGCCACCTTTACTTTCTGTTGGAATCTGGTTAATGGGGTTTTTATTTTGTGATAGTTTCCTGATTTATTTTTTAAGTCATTTAATGTGATATTGAAGTTCTATCATAATAACACTTGTTTTTTGAATTATAATTTACTACTTTATATTTACGAAAACATGATTTTCGGCCACTTTGTTTTCTATAGAGCGTGATGCCGTAATACGCAACTTTTTTCAACTATTATAACTGTTTTGGCGTTTCGTTTATTTTTCATAAAACGTTACGCCTGTACTATGAATACATACAAAAATGCAACATTATTAGTCTTGTTCTTTAGTTATTTGTAAATTTTTAATACTCATATAATCGTTTTTTTTTATTTCAGTCTAAAACATTTAAAATATTTGTGAAATTGCGAACGTTTTAGCTCTCTGTTATAAAAACACTACAGATTTTTTTTTCTTAAGTACGTTTTCTACTTATATTGATGAAAGTAGTATTAGGCTCAAAGTTTTTTCTTAATTTCAGAAAATGAACTGTATTTATGTTTTGATACATGAATTTTACTAAGTGAGCAAGACATCTGAAATTTGAGTCATTGTAATGTAACGTAGGAATATGAACGTAGTAGAACATTATTTATTTCGGCTTAACGACGAACATAAATTTTTTAAACTCTTTTTATAACTTATTTTTTAAAGTATGATTATGTGTTTCTATTTTTCTCAGTTAAAATGTAAAAAATACGTTACATATATGGATGCATGGGTACATTCTCTATAAAGTTAACAGTTTCAAATGAAGAACATTGTTTTATGACGTCCTTCATGACAAGCACTTTTTATGCGTACATAAACTTTGGAACAGATGGGCTTTTATATTTCGCTCACTGAAGTAGATTTACCACTTACTGTAGTAGGATGGAGTACTTTAAACTTTTCGTAAACCCTGCTTCAATTACGTACTGCTTATTTATTGTAATATGAGTAGCACTTCTACATAGTCTTTAAGTAGTAAACCTCAAGAAGTATTCACATAAATTTTCAGTATTGCAAATCAATTTAATATGTATAATTTTGCAAATAAAATATGTAGAGGATTTTTATAAATTAACCATTTTACAAGTTTTTCAGTTCTATAACGCCAAGGAAATATCATTCCCCACGCCGCTTTGCCGTAATTGTACGCTTCGCGTAAAATGACTTGTACGCAATATAATTTCATAATAAAAAATAGTCGTACATTGTTAGAGCCTAAATTTTTATAACAAATTTTAAATTTTTATAAATTATTCAGTAATGTAAATATTTTTTTAATGTAACACATGGGATATGTACAGTAACCATGTTAGTAACTAGTAAACACAATTAAGATCTAAATGAGAATATGGAAAATCGTTAAATCTTTAAACTACTTAAGAAAGTAGGTTAATTATTAGTTTTAGTTTAGAATTATACATTCCCTTCAGAAAGTAATTTATGTTGTAATTTACTTTACTAATGAATTTGAGGTACTGTTAAACCAATAAGACTGTTAAAGTATGTCTTAAGAAGTACATTAATTACTTTTGTAAATATTGAAATAAAAAAGGTCAAATATTTCTTTTCACGAAAAGAGTTGTAATATAAGAAAAAAGACGAAGGAAGAATTGTTCCGGTCGGGTAATGTACACAGTAATGAGAAAAAAAGATGGAAAACAAATAAAGAAAAATATAGGAAAAAATCTAGAGGGAAAAGGTGTTAATTGAAATCGACATGAAATAAAACACTTCAAAGAGCAACCTCTTACCCGGATTAATATTTCAATGAAATGGTCCTTCAGCTGTACTCTTTTAAAATTAAAATTTCTATACATTCAAATGACTTTCCATTTTACGTACTTTGTTCATTTAGTAAATCTAATTAAATTGTACACAGTACTCTAATAACATATCTTTTCAAATGTCCATTTGTAACCCATAACTGCAGCTGTACATCTAAAGTACATTTGGTGAAAATGCTATACTAAAATCAAATAGAGTAATAGTATTATTGTCTTTAATGTGTTACTTTAACAGTAACTGGAACTCTAACCAGATTATTGTATTTCAACCATGATGGAGTTTTATTTCTAAATAAACCCTGTTATCTCATCCAAACAATTTATACTCCTGCTCTTTTACATAAACTAATATTGTTTCAATTCAACTAATTCTCTACTCCATGATTTATTAGAACTCCTGGAAATTAATGATAGCTACAATTTGAAAGATAATAAAGTAATGATAATAGTAACATTCTAGTTATTATTATTATTATTATTATTATTATTATTATTATTATTATATATAGCAGTAACAGAATCTTCTTTTTGTGACTATTCCCTAACAAAGGATTATTTTCCGGATACATATCACGTCTTTAGAGCCGATCGAGATTTTGAGCGTTCCAGTAAGGAGAGGGGCTGGCTCACTGATAGCTGTGACTTGTGATCTTCAGACATGTAGACGTGCCGATTTGGAAGTTGCTGAGGAGTGTGTCTGGGTTGAGGTCAAGGCATTGGACGGTATGGATTTCCTTCTGGGAAAAACACTATTTCTCGCCGGATACAAACCCACGAGTCATAGCAGAATATCTTGGGAGTCTCGAGGAAAAACTTGATGTTTGTCAGTACAGGATAATAATGTTAGGCGATTTCAATGTCCCTGGTGTGAATTGGGAATACAGTACCATCGTAGCTGATTTAAACTTTTATGCTAAGAAGAAGGCGGCTTCAATGTTCGAATTTTTGCAAAATATGAGTCTTTATCAGGTAAATCAGCACAGACCATCTGGAAGGAAGTCAATTCTTGATCTGGTGATAGTAAATATTGACGTTGTTGTGAGGCCTGAGGAGGATTTTCTAGTTAAACTCCCCATGATCCGCTTTCAATTTTTGTTCCGTATTTGGCTGCCGTCAAACGACAAGGTACTGGTATTACGTACAATTTTAATAAGGGTGATTACTTTGGCTTATTTGAGGCGTTTAAGGATCAAGACTGGGAAAGTGTTTTTACGGCTGATAATGTTCACAAAGCTGTAGAAGTATTTACAGACGAGACTCACTCCGTCATGAATAAGTTTATACCAAGGAGAACCGGGAGATCTTTGAGATTTCCTCGCTGGTTTTCAATGGAACTGATCTCTTGTCTGAAATCTAAGAACAGAATGCACAATCATTACAAAAGGACGGGTAAACAGCGATACTATGACAAGTTTTCCGTGTTGAGAAAAAAAGCTAAGGCCCTGCTCAGCCGTGATAAAAAGAGAAATGCTTGGTCTGTTGAAGCTAGAGCGGCGGAAAAACCTCAAGAGTTTTTCCGTTTTGTTGGATCATTTTTAAAAGAGTCTAAAGGTCTGAGACCGGTTGTAGTTGATGGCAAGACAATAACTGACGCTCCTGAGATCGCTGAGCGGTTTCCAGAATATTTTGAGTCGGTTTATCAGCCGGCTACGACCCCGATCGTTGACATTCTGGAAGAGAATTGTGGAGGGGGAAATCATGAGATTCCTTGTATATCAGTTGAGGACGTCATTACTGCGATAGGCACGATGAAGCCCAGATCTGCTGCTGGAGTAGATGGTATACCAGCTTTCATTATTAAGGGGATTGCGTGTTTAATTGCTCCAGTTTTGGTTAGGCTGTTTAATTGGAGCTTAACATGTGGGGAATTTCCCAACCTTTGGAAGAGAGCACTTGTAACACCAGTGCCGAAGAAGGGCGATCGTTACGACCTGAAGAATTATCGTCCCATTTCGGTACTTTGCGTCTTTTCAAGGGTTTTCGAGCGGATTATACATAGTCATCTTTATGGTAGGCTAAAAGATAATATTGTGCCTAATCAGCATGGGTTCATCAGAGGAAGATCAACTACTACGAATCTAATGCAAATGATGGATTTAGCGGCTCCTCTCGTCGAGATGGCTAACCAGGTTGACTGCGTGTACTTTGACTTTCAAAAAGCTTTTGACACAGTGTCACACGATGTTTTATTGAAAAAATTAAGGGATATGAGTGTTGGCAGCAGTCTTCTTAAATGGTTGCAGTCGTATCTTCATGAGCGAAGTTTTGTAGTGAAGGTTGGAGGTAGAGTGTCGGATGAACATCTGGCTACTTCAGGAGTTCCTCAGGGTTCGATTCTCGGTCCTTTACTTTTTGTATGTTTTGTTAACGATATTGTTTGTAATATTAAATCAAATATTTATATGTACGCAGATGATTTGAAAGTTTGTGCCACATCCAATAACGTAGCTGAGTGCAGTGTACTTCAGAGAGATATTGATTTAATACAGCTATGGTCACTGCAAAACAGGCTCTATTTAAACTTAACTAAAACTTTCGTTATAACTTATTCAAGAAAAACGATGAGCTATGAACACAAGTACATTCTTGGCCATTACGAAATCATAAGAAAGACCAGCACCACGGACCTTGGTGTGTTGTTTGACTCCAAGCTGTTATTCCGAGAGCAAGCAGCTTCACTAGCTGCAAAAGCTCGAAGGAATTTAGGACTCATAGCTTGGATTAGTCGTGATTTCAAATTTGAGAAGACAGTACTTAGACTTTATAAGAGCCTTGTGCGTCCCGTCCTCGAGTATTGTTCGACGGTGTGGAACTATAGAAGGGACGTCACAGAAAAGGAACTAGAGAGGGTGCAGAAAAGACTAATTTATAAGTTGGAATGTAGATCTGGGAGAAAATTTGATGGCTATGCGGATGCCCTCTCATTCTACGGGCTTCAGAGTCTGAGCACGCGACGTAGAGTGATGGAAGTACTTTACATTTACAACATTCTGCACTCTCGAGTTGAATTTCCATTTATCTCGAAGATTTTTCTGAGAGTACCTGGCACAGCTTTAAGAAGTTTTAGGTTGTTTGCTGGAGCTACAAAAAGTAAAATAGCTCCAATCAATAAATGTATAGCTACAGCCAATGAAATAAATGGAGAGGTAGATCTGTTTCACAGAGATAGCAAAATTAAAGAAAAACTGTACAGGATACTGTGAAGGAAGGCCGTAAATACTGCGTGATCTTTATGTTATTTTATGTATTTTTATGTGTTATTTGTGTCTATGTGGTGTATGTTAAGCTCAGCGGCTGACTGTTTTTAGAGAAGAAAGAATGACTACGTCAAGTTGTAATGGTGCGGTATACTAAGGCGAAATTATCTTGCTGTTCTACTGTACCACCTCGCATCCTTGCGACCAGCCATAGTAGTGGGTGGAGACAGCGGGGTGTAGGGGAGTTTGGGAGCCCCTCAAAAAAATATAAAAAAACAATTATAAAGTATCAACTTTTAATCTTCATTGATACGTCAGACTAAATGTTGTGTAGTCTATTAACAAAACTCATCCGGGTAAAAAATAATGCAAGTAAAAGAGAAAAATAGTCAAAAATTAAATAACACAGACATGACTATATCCATTTCGCAGTAGTTAGCGAGAAAAACTACTCAAGAAAGATCCTAGTTCGATTTCCGGCCACGATTTGTGAATAATAAGCTCGCTTATATTTTTTGACACTTCAGGATAACTTCGTTCATCAAAGATGTTCGCAGGTTTTTAAATAAAACTCTTACAGAAAATAACATATGTTATCATTAATTTCTTTTTTGTAATCGGAAACTGCTTTTGTACAAACCGAGAAATTTGATAAATCTTTAGGGCTGTACATTTGGCTTGGATATACACTTGATTTCAAATGAATACTATTTCTAATAGTGTTTGCACGTTTAAATCTAAAAGCCAGTTGACCCATCTATTGAACAAAAAGGTGTAATTACTTCAATCTATAAAAGTGCTAATTGAAATAATAAAGAACGTACTATTATTACATGGGTCTCTGTATCACGACAAGACAAACACAACCATGCACTGGATCTTTAAAATATTACAACTGACAGAAAACTGTAAACACGTATGCATGCATTAAACCAGCATAATATGTTATTCGCTGCAATAATATTACATCCATATGTTTGTTTGTTTGTTGTGTGAGCAAAGAGGGCAGTAATGAGGGAAGTGTGACGAAGATATCAAACGGACTTTCCTGGTTAGGTAGTTAATTAATTAATTAATTAAACTGACACATATGAATCAATATTGATATTAATATAAACGTTTGCTTAACATAGAATCCAAATTTAAATGAATCCTTCAATACTACTAAATTTCAAAATTATGAAAACTTCAAACTAAATAACGATTTATGCAATCATTTGTACACATTACCAATTTTTATAAGCTAATTTAGTGGATTTTAATTAATCGGCCTTAATTTAATGAACGCAACAAAACTTATTTGTTTTTAGAAGTTTTTTTAAATTTTCATTTCAGTGATTTTTTTGATACAATTAAGAACTAAGATAGTCATTGGTTCTTGTTTACCCCTCCCATTAAACACCAGCTCTCACAGTGTAATTAGAAAAAATTACAGCCTATGTTCATTCCCATCATATCCGGAATTCATGGAATTCAGTTCAGTAGTGTTTGTGTGATGCCATAACAGATAAATAGACTAAAATTGCTGAACTTATTATCAGTCTTTCGGCAACTAGGTCGATTCGATGTACAAACAAAATGGGTTATTTTAAAAAAATATGCAGGCAAATGCATAGTTTTATTTAAATAGATTAAATAATAAATAAATAAATTAAGAAATTTAATAATTAAAAATTATTTAATAATTTCATTAACTTAGTTGTCATAAATCTTATGAGTAGTTTATTTCGTTAAAAATGTTTAAATAATAACTTCCTATTACTTTCGTTACGTGAAGTGACATTAGTAAGTGGTTTACACAATCGGTTGCACTATGCAAATGTGATATTAAATTATGTCTTTATTTTTTCCTGCTACCGTAAACATCAATAAAGAAACAAGATTACGAGTGACAGTTTTACTCGAATGGGCAGTTAATTCCCAAAGGCGGAAGAAGATATTGCAGTTTCCGTTTTGTTATTTTCGTCAACTTACAAAAATTCTTATAGCATATAACTATAATTTTATTTTTTTAAATAAAAAACTTTAATTTAATAAGGTGGACCCAAGACAAAATTTAAAGCAAATACATGAGTAGTTTTTTTGAAACTGTAATCATCAATTTACTGCTGCTACCTAGACACACCCTCATTTTTACAAAATTGCAACGTTAAATTTTTCAGAATTCATTATTATTATTATTCTAATGAGTTAACTCTTTCTGATTTTGGGTTAAAATTTGCAGCTGTTTGTCAAAAAATTGAATGAAATTCATTATGTTCGTCATGTGAATAAATCTACGAACTACTACGTTTATCAGATCAAATATGCATAAATTTTTCAGTATTGGAATAATAAATATTTTTACTACTTTAGTTAAATTTATCAGCGGTATTATATCACTGTAAATTTCCATAAATATTTTCCCACCATCGTCTGATTCATCAAGGAAGGAACATCAATAAATAATTCAGTTTAAAATTCTCTGTAAAATTCCACCACTGTTTTGATGAGTATTTTAATATCATATTCAATAATCTTAAAATTAAAAAATTAAAAATTTCTCGTCTGTCAAATCTCTTTCAATTAGAAATAGTTTAATATAATAATTTTTCTGTGTAACAATAAAAAGAAAAAATTATACGAGCTCACGTGACGAAAGATTATTAACTGTCATACCTGACCCCCATATTGGGTATGAACGAAATCACAAAGATTGTATTATTAATAAGTAACTTTCATTTGTTTTCAATATGAGTCAAAAGACCTTTTAAATTTAATTATGTTTTACCTAAGTGTGTATGTTGCAATCTGTTCCATTTAAGAACAATACGCAACTCCTTGACCCAATGAGATGAGGGTGATGTGAATGACGTAAAACTGAGGTGCAGTCTTGTACAATCACAGACCGAACACTCCTGAGAAATTATGATTAATTATACCCCAACCATAAAAGTAAACCGGTAACCACTGTCTGGCATTTAAATACATATAAACGTAATTACATTTACTAAGATTTGAACCAGGAAAATCTTCAAAAACCCGCTGTTAAACAGCTGATTCACATGACGACGTTACCATTAGACCATCCCTGTGAATTAAAAATTTCAATTTATACCAAAAAAACTTTACAACTACCTGAATCAAAATAAATATAACATATTAGGCTACAATAATTTATACTAATAAATTCTAAAAATTTCAACGTTACAAAATTAAGATAACCCGAAATTAATTTCGATTCATTTTTAAAAAATTACTTCATTAATAATTGCACCTTCTTAAAAAATTACTGAAAGTATTCAGAAAAAATGAAGTTAGCCACTTTTTAATATAAGTAGGATGAAATTCGGAAAATTATATTTTTAAGACTTTAAATGAACAGATAAGCTATATTTTCTGCATTTGTATACTTTTTACTTTACGTTTAATTTTTTAATAACGGAATAAAATTTTACTAAAAATACAAGAAAATATCACGTAAAGTATATATTGAGAAATAAATAAGAAATGCCTATTGTCAGAAAAACTCAATAGAATGCTCCGGTTATTAATTTAAATAAGAGATGATGTGAAGACTTTATACAGAAACCAAGTTATGAAACTGTATCTGCTACGTCTCATGGGATGGCGCGAACAAAAGCTGCCATATTACTAATTCCGTCAACAAAAGGTTGGTCTTTTTTATTAAAGAGAGGACAGAAGTATGAAGTGGAGCTGCAGAAATTGCAATTATAATTACGTCCCAGCCTGAAGGAAAGAGCGAATAGCATTTTTATTTACTCATATTATTTCACATTGTGCTTCACCCCTCGACGACCAAGCACAAATAAAAAAAATATAGAGTCAAAGAAAGTATAAGGAATATTGAACAAACACTTTTAACAGTTATTTTGTTAACTTTAGATCACGGTTTAATTAAAATGCAAGATTAACGAAGTTATTAGATTATAACCTTAAATCATAAAAACCCATTTTACGCAATACAATTTGTGACAATAGAAAATACATAAAACGGTTCTGCGTGAAACTACTCCGTTCCTATTGGAACAAGTTTTGCACTGTACATTGATGTATGTAACGAAACTTAGCATGCCATTATAATACTATGCTCCGGTAATACGATGCTTGGTAATACTCCCGTAATACTATGCTCCGGCTAATACGAAACTTGCAGAGAGGCCATTATAATACCATAGATTTAATAGTCATTGAATATAAAAAGTAAGATTTTTATGTGAACGACTGTTTCATCCAATAACTGTGTAACTGCTCTTGTGCTTCACTGAATGTAATGTTATTTAACCCATAAAGCAAGTACTACAAACAGTAAATTAAAAAAAGCTGCTTATAAATAGATTCTTCCTATCTGTCGCCGCGAGCATCACTGTCATCTCTAGTTGAAAGAATATGGAGAGATATAACGTACGGAGCGTCTACGAACAGTTAAACGCGGTGGCATGATTCATGTTTCGTTAAGAGGTAAAAATTATACAGATACTGCAGCTGCAACAAAAAGTATCCATCACACTCCTGAAAGGTTAATTAAACGTACTGGCCACCATAACAGTTGACAAGCTGTAAAAGAACGATAAGTGTAAGCACGAAGCCAAAAACCCCACTACTGATTCAGCCCGCCCACAATCGGCTTGCACATTATAAGGGAGTTTGCATAAAACCTAGAACTGAAACAGTTAAATTTGAAATACAGTAATCGTATGAGCAAAATTTTACCTCCTTAATTTAAAATACTGCTATCTAATTGGCAAAGGTAGTTCAAATTTCACCAATATTCATGTGGCACGGCATTATGTATTGTTTGCCTTTTCTTAGAGTGTTAAAAATCAGACATTTATCATTTACTCTTCTAGTTCACAATTGACGTTTAAAACTGACAGCAATATAATCATTGTTGGTCAAAAACCAACTACCGTAATAAATCTTCACGAACTTCATTCATGAAGAGAGGGCGTAAAAGACACAGAACAAAAATACGGAAAATTCGTTTCTTTTTAGAAGGAATGTAGAACAATAGTTTCTATCAGTTTGAACTTTGTAGAGAATTTAACGAGGTATGGTCACCCAAAAAGTAAAAATGTTTTGTTTCTTCTTTCCCGGTATGGTCTATTCAGGCTGTTCGTTTGTACAATAGGCTTTCACTGTACGCTTTCTTTGTTACAATTTGATATTTTTCGATGAAACAATGCTAAAAGATTAACCTTTAAAAAATCACAATTTTTTATCAACAAATTCGTTCACTGAAAATCTTTTGGAAATATATATTTCGTTCCTTATTATTCTCTATACAATAACGTGACGAAACACTCTCTGAAATTAAAAATGCGTGAACGTTTGGAGAAATCAATGAAGCTGTTACTAATGAATCCCTTCCATTCTTTGCTTACGAAAAAATACAGTACTTTCTTACCGGGTGTCCAAAAAATGGGTTTTGGGGTTTCAATTAAATTTACTATATTAGGCCTAATGTAAATTACGAAAGCATGAGGGTCGTGATACGAAACAAGAAAGTATAAAGGATCTTTACCTCTTAATTAAGTAACTGCAAGCGCCGTTTATAGCCCTGCAAACTTTTAACAGACAGTCGATCTCATTCTACAATATTGTGAATGCATCTCTAATGCAGTAATGGTTGTCCTTTTCATGATAGGTAACCATATAAGCCCAATTTTTCTTGAAACACAATATTCTTAAACAAAAATTCAACAGACTTAGATCAGGAGGTCGCAGTGGGCAAGCAATGGAACCATGTTCGACTACCTACCTTCCCGGAAATCGGTCGTTTAGCGCCGTCGTTGCAATCGCTGGATGAAGCGGATAGACTCCATATTATTGAAAAATAAGACCGTTCGTATTGTCAGTCCGAGGAAGAGCAATGTTTTCCAATACATAGAAATCAGCAAAACAATTCTGGCAAAAAAATGCCCAAAGAATTCGATTAAATATAATATCTAACCGAACATTCACTTTAGGATTACCTTGGGAGAACTTCACTGACTCTTCTTGGATCTCTGAACCGAACATTCGGTATCAGAGACAATTATAACTTCACTAATACGAAACCCGGTTTCAAAAAACCAACTAAACGCGCTGAAGGTAGTCATCGTCTTCAGACATGAATTCTAACACGGTTAACAAACTGAATTCTTTATGATTTATCATTAGTCTTCATTTAATTGTGAACCAGGTTATTAACTTAACTAACAAAACCGGTTTACTGGAAACAAAATAAAAGACCTTACAATCAATATATGCACAGAAACACTTATGCGCAAAAAATTGAAGAATAAATTAGTTTTTCTGGCAACCATTTATTTTTCGCACCCAGCACTGATTTGAAAATTTATTTATTCAGTACAAAATTAATTTTAGATAGATTCGGTTAATAAAAATGCAACAGTACTAAAATAAAAATGTGAATTGCCAAAAATTTTTAAATTTTCTTCGTTTCTCTGCTAAGATACTTTGGTTTTTTATTATTTTTTTTATTGAGTGATAATGCTAAGCCTTGGCTTGTGTGTAGGTGATATATAGATGAACAAATGCCAGAACTGACCGGGAATCGAACCCGGGACCCCAGCATAGAAGCCAGTTTTGCTTACCACTACACCACGAGCATGCCCAAAAATCGCAGTAATTTGCTGAATTTGCAAAGTAAGTTTGTGTGGTTGCAATTCAATAAGTGAGTGGATTGATATTTATTTGAAACCATATTTTAATAAATCTATCAGAACAATAGAAACAAATATTACCGATTAGATTTAATCCCTATAAAGAAAAATCACTATCATGTAATTTGATTATACTTTAACTGCTCATATTTATTATTATAAAGTTTAGTGCATCAAAACTTTTATGATTAACTTTACAAACTACTAACTTTAAAAAGTATTTTCTGATTTAATAAAATAATTTTATCTTTCATTAAATTTAAAGTTATATAATCTATTGAGGTATTATTTAATTCATGAATGTTCTTTTTGTAATTTCAAAAGACGAATATCTGATCGCACAACTTAAGGAATGAAGTTTAGATTTATAATAATATATTCTATTACAATGGTCTTTTGAGCAAGTATATGCAGATTTATAAGTACACTAGTTAAATTTAAACGCTTCAAAAATTGTAGAACTAAGAAGCTCAACGTACTTTCACTATATCCCAACTGCATGTTCATTTTGTACATTAAATAAATCTTATTAAATTTTTAAAATTATCACTTCCTCAATGGTTTATCTTGTAAAGCAATCAATAAGTAGTTAGTTAGAAGATTCAACTTACTGGAGAAAGCCAGAAAGCAACACTTGGACGTAATGATCCGAATTTTCAGTTGAATGTAACTTTATTACCATCTTCTTCCTCACAAGTACAAGGCAATAGCCCTATTATATCAACCTCCTTGGAATCGATCCTTCCAACGTTTCATCGGCCATCCCAAAGTTCTTCTAATTTATGGTATGTATTTATCAAACAGACAGGGAAATCTTGCTACATTCATGGGATGTAATACCATCTCTTTCTACACTCAATATTTTTATCACTAAGAGGCTGAAGATTCAATTCCTATCTAATGTTCATATTCCTTCTTCTATCTGAATTGGTACAGCCAGCCGCTGACAACTACTTTAACATTTTCAAAGATTACAGAGCGCAAAATTATGAGCAAATATAACATCATATTAAAATTTGTTTAAACAAACACAAAGTTTTACATACACACATTATTGCTAGTATTCGACTCTTCAGTAGTATATTTAAAAGTGAAAGCCTAAAGATATTTGAAACGTTTCTGACGTCAAGCATAATAAAGAAAGTGAAAGTGTTATTTTTGATGTCAAACAAAATAGTGAAATCAAAAGTTAAAATTCAAAGCGAAAAGAGAATTAAATAGTTTGACGACAAAAGTAAAAAAGTGAAAGTCACATTTTAATGTGAAAACGAGAAGTGGTCTTGACATCGAACAAAGAAGCAACAATTAAAAGTAAAAACTTAAAGATAAAATAGTATATTTTCAAATCAAGCAACATACAATTGCTCCAAAAATTTTGTTCAATGTTCATTTTTATTTTATAGGAAGGTTATTGTGATTTTGATAAGGAATATTGGTAGCTAATTTACGGTAGGTACTAAAAAAAAATTTGGCAATCACTTGAATTGTCTTTACCACTACCTGTTGAGTCTCGAATTTTCACAAAACATATTTTTTTAAATATTAAAACGCTTCGAATTCAAGTTACGACAAAGAAAACATTTTGTCATCGTGTTTACGTTATTGCAATATAAGCAGTACATTTTGTGTGGTGTTTAACCTCGTTTATACAGAAAAATTAGTTTGAGTTATCTCTCAGTTATTATTTGGAAAAAGATTTTTGCGAAAAATTCCGAAAAATATTTAGTCACAATTTTTTGGATTTTAAGTTTTATATTTTTGTGTAAACTTAATATAAATTGTGTAAGTGTTATTTTGATGGTGTTAAACGCACTAGTTTTGTAATACGTTTTTGAAGTGATTCAAAAACATTAAAAAACGACATTGAAATGCGTGAGTATCCTGGGATTTTCACTAATACTAGTAATCGACCTCAGCAATGATCCGACAATGTTGTCACTGACATAACATACGAGGAGTATATATTGGATTACGGTAAAGACCTAATTTAATTTAATGTGTTTAATCAGGACTAAAACAACGAGAGTATTTTATAAACGTCAACCTTGCTAAAATTGTTTGTTTTAACCTGTAAGAGAACAAAAGGAATAAAATTAGTAAATAAACACAAGCGGATTGCGCAGATTAGTTAAATTTATTTACGATAAAGTGGCTGTGGCGTAAATATGTTTGTATCGGCGGTAACCGATATTAAATAGCGTGAACTGAGAATTAATTAATCCTACCAAGTGTTTGATAAAGCAAATCAAGTCACTGTGGTTTATAATGTCGTCTACAGGAATTATACAACATTTTAACATCAAAGGGATGTCACATCATTAAATTTCGTGTTACGTTTATTTATTCTTATTTTATGTGTCTTCAATTACACATTATACAAATACGAAAGGTATTTAATTTTACATACTTCTCAAAGCCAATCGCTGATATTCTAATTACTATTTTGATTTTGTTTCGATTACATTATTATAACAAAGATAATGTTTTGTAAAATGTTAAGCAAACCACATAAATCATAATAATGTGATCTGTACTAATATTATAAAGAAGTAATGTTAGTTTATTTTTACAAGGTAATCTCAGGAACTATCAAACCGATTTTAAAAAGAATTTCATAGTTGGAAAGCTTCAAGCTTCCAGAATAACATAAGCTGCATGGCATTTACAAATTTTAAATTGCAAAAAAATTGCGTAGAATGAAGTCAACTAATATTATTTTCCTTTGTTGTAAGGTCGTTTTGTAAGATGTTAGTCATTTTATCGTAACGTCATAGCAGTATAATTTGTTATTATGACATATAAAATATCGAAATTCCGAACGAAAAAGGGTTTATTTCTCTTTACACCACAAGTTCTCAAACAAGACTCATCTTCCAATTACACCATCGAGTGCACACCTATGTAGGTTGCTATGTTCGCCTAATGGAATGTGCTAAACAGAATGTTTCAGAACCTTCTAAACAGTTAACACCATACAGACAACAAAACATTAAAAAGTGAGAGTACGGTTGTATTATAAATTATTACATACATCAAATACAGTACCTCATCCTTTACTCTTGCCTTTCTTCAACATTTTTTAATATATTTTGCATTTGTTAAATTAAAATTTACAAATGTTTTAAATTGTTTAAATTAAAAACAGTCATATCACATCCGATTTCTGCATAGAAAGTTTTGTGGACTTTAAATATTTTTTATTTAAAAAAAATATTTTACCTACTCTTATAACGTATATTCAGTCATTCTGAAATTGTATTCCTCTCCTTCTATTGGTAATTCATACTAATATCAACACATTTCTCGTTTCTAGAGCTAATTTTTGTTTATACAGTCGTAATTTAGATTTTAAAATGTAAGCTTTTAAATTAATTTAATTTAACTCATTAGAAAATGTGAAACACAGCGAGCAAGGGGTGTGTTGCTAGTAAGATCAAATTTTGTAAAAGCAATCTACATATTTTAAGCACGTGATTTAAAATTTTATACACAGCCTCTTTAGTACTCTACAAGCCCTGTTTACTTTCTTTTTACGCTAATATATATAGTGAAATTAGTAAATTCATGCAAAAAACCAACACAAAAATTTCAATACATTGTAACATTTCTGATTAATCACTAAAATTATATTTTTTAGTCAAGAGCACAAAAAATTTACAATTTTGTCCTCACCCGTGTGTGTTACATGTTCTAAAGCAAAATATGTAGTTGCAGTCCAGACCAGACATAGTAAACATTATAACTGCGGTTGGTTTTCTCATCCCTTTTTCAAATAAATTTTTAATTAGTTATTACATTCAATCTTAAACTAAGCTTTTCCAAGGTCAATTTTTACTTAAGAAGCGAAAATATAATTTCCGGGAAAACAACCACGATTTAATACAATTTTCCTCATTACTACTTTTTTCATTTTCACTGATATTGCACTATATTGGCGTCTCAAAGAATTCTTATGAGGAGCTCTCTTTATAAAAATAATTATTTTTATCAGAACCAAAGCCGTACGAGCATTTACGCAAAAGTTCTTTTAACGTAAAATAATGAAAATTTATAATGTTGAAACTTTCACACAAACAATTTCATTTTTTGACTAAAAGTTCAGAAGCATTGTTTTACACTTTCCTAAAAAAATTCATTAAGATTAGATCTCAGTTAGATCAAAATCAGTTATTCTTGAAAGTTTTGCAAAAAATTAAAACAGCTGTCAGTAAAGGTCTTAATTGTTCTTTATAAAAGAGAAAAAAAAATAGTTTTTGTTGAAATTTGACGTGAAGGTAATTCCAGTTTCACAAATCTGAGTTTATGAGAGTTCAAATGTGAAAATGCATCAGGTTTCTAAATTATGACAACAGATACCTTTGAAACTAAAATCTGATTGATCCTAAAGCTTACTGCTGATATTATTAATAATATAATTACTAACGTCGTTTCCAAAGTCAAATTTTGCAATTTCGTCGAAGAGATTATCATAAATAATATAATGATTGTCAATTTATTCGTTTACATAATTTCTGCATAACGTAATTAATATTAACAAATAAGCTACTGAATTTCATCTGAGTGCTTGTGGTTAATCTACACTCCTATTATAAAGAAAAATTATGTTTATTTATTTTTGTGTTTGTACGAAGTAACCTCAGAAACTACCAAACCGATTTCCTAACATAGGCTACATGACATTATGAATTTTTAACTTTTGTAAAAAATTGTTATTAATAAATTTTTTTGACACTGTTATTGAAAATTTAGAATCTGCTATTACAATAATATATCAATTTCTAGAGTGAATGACGAATAGCGGGAATGTGACGTGAATGTGAATCGATCCAGTGACCGATTTTGGCGTGAAATGTTTCAAGGAATGTGGTGCCAATTTTTAATGATAATGATTTATAAACTATGATGGATGATTTTTTTGAGATGATTTTCTTTTTTATGAAATGAAACAGGCATGACAAGTTAAATTAAAATGTTTTTTCCAACAAATTAAAAACTTAAAAATTTTAAATTGCAGTAGTTCACACACTAAGGAATTGAAATGAGGATCCATAAAGTAAACATTAATAAAACGTATGACAATCTCTTGAACGTTTACTAACGTTTGCAAACGTCTGTCTGTAGATCCATCTTTGTCTGTTTAACATCAGTAGTGTAATTTATTTTGTCAGAAATATTAATTTTATTATAAAATTTGAACGTCAGTTCACTAGATTTATTAATCTAGATGTGAAAAAGGATTTAGCTTCTGTCCAGTGGCAGACAAATGGTGATACAATCATGCATGTGAAACAATGAAATATAAATAAAAACTGCCAATTTTTCACAAATTTCAAGATTTCGCTCCAATATATTATATTATTTTTCAATATTTCAATTTTATATCCCTAAATAATATTGAAACTGACAATAAATTTTACCAAAAGCAATCATAATACTGTCCTGTCGTTTGTTCCGTTTTAAAAGTTACCTTCAACAGCCACGTTATAACGTGAGTTGTTTCAAATATCTCAAATTTATTTTACTCTATAAAATACAAGAAACATTATAGATACAAGAAAATTTCATCTTAAGTTTAAAAAGGACAAAACTATTTAAAAATTTAGAACCAGTTTTAGAAATTAAAATAACTGTTTTTAAAATTTCTACACGTTATATTAAAAATAAATACCGTAAAGGAAAATATTACACAATTTTGTCAAGTAAATTTGAAAATATTTAACTTAAATTCGATTTCATAAAACTCATTGTACCTTATTTATTAATTTTATGGTTAGGAATAAACACAGCATATTAATTAGAATTGAATTAAGGGCATCTGTAAATGCATAATATTAAATTATGCTGTTAATTAACTATATAATTAATTAACTATTACTAGTTAGTTACCTTACTATATAGAACGTTGTTGTAATTTAATTAAGTAGATTAAACCAAATAAAATTTACTTTTGTTCATGCATGCTTGTTGCTTTATTTAATACCACGTTAGTAGTAGGTTTAATTTAATATTATTATCAAAATAACATATTAATAATTTTATTTTGCTAACATTAATTTAATATTATTAATAAATAAACTAACGTGTTTATTTTAGAGACGATCTCCGACAGGTAGTTGATCTTAATGACAGTTACTAAATGGCAGACTTTAACAGTTACACAGCCTTTTCGACAAGCTATCAAAATTACTCATGACTTCGAAACTCTTGACACACAGGGAAATTCTTGAACCGATTTGGATGATTGGTAGCAACATTACGTTGCAGCAAAGCCATCATTCACTTTAGGAATACAGCATTTCCAAAGTAAATTCTAACTACTGATTAATAATGTCCGTGTTATATATCTAATAAAACACTACAACATTACTCTCGCATCCCTTACCTCAAAAACACAAAGACGACGACGAAGACGATTTTAAAAATTGTATTTCAAAACCATAATAATCACTTAATACGATAATAATCAATTCTGATATACCAGGTAGCACAAAGATGACTGTGATGCCAATGAAGCAGAAACATGATACGATAACACAACCGTATTAGTAGATACAAACTTAATTTTATTAACAATGTTAATTTAACACAATTTAAATTTTTCTGGGTGGTCCTTCTCTTAGCCATTAACGCCATTTTTAATTTTTATATTTCATACACAATCTGATCATTTAGCTCGTTGTTTTTACACAGATATAACATTAAATATTGTGTCATTTATCTCTAAGGTCTGTTTCGGGATGTGAGTAAACTAAATAATTAACAAACTAAAGTTTAAAATTACAAGTATTTATTACAACTAAAAATTACAATTAATTAAATGACTAAAATCTATAAGTAATTTACAATTAAATTACTCAATAAATGACAAACTAATTACAATTAACTAATACAATAAATAACTTAACCAATTTTCTAAATATTTCTTATAAAAACGGTACAGAATAATTAAAAGTTTAACAATAGACAGTAATGCGCAGTAACGTTGACCTTTTCGAACGTACTGGTACAATTTACTCACTGGTTCATAGACAAAAACGGAACTGAACAGACTGAATAACTCGCGTCGCTTATATAGATGGATCAATGGAGATTTCAAGCAAGACAGAGAACTTCGACGTAAAAATAAAAAACAAAATCCTTCTGACGGCTTCTGAATAACTCCTAACAAACTGTAAACAAATTAGAATTGAATAAAAGGTGTTACAAAATGGCCAACCATCTAAAAAGTACCCGACACGACTTTCACAAAAGTCATACAACAAAAGCCAGGCCTACCTTTACTATAAAAACCGTTTATAACTATTTCTTGGAAACCTATTATTACTCTATTAGGTAATTTATTATTACTCTTATTGTTTATTATTTAATATTTTTTAAGTCTGGGTCCTTCGGAAAATTCTCGAACACTCTTCCTTTTCGATATTGTCACAATATCTTATAAAACATTAATGTAAACTAATATACAGATTTTTTGCCCGTGATTTAAATTAGAAAAAGTTTGTGATATCTTTCCACAGAATATATACTAATGAATTAATAATATTAAAAATCAAAGATGAACCTTTGTTTTTAAATTTTAAAGTAGAATTACTCTCTGAGTTCTAATTAACTACCCTAATGGCACTCAAAATTTATCGTCAGCTCTTAATTATTAAATACAAAATGAGAATTTACTAGTACAGGTAAAAGAATGATTTACATACGTATCAAAATAATTAAAATTTTCTTTCCTATTTTTCTTATCTTAGGTATTTCGTGTGATATACAGTGATTTATGAATATATTGACAATAAATAGATAAATTGCAAAACAATAAATAGATTTATTAAGACAATATATAAGATAATAAATAGATTAAACTGGTTGCAAAGAAGTACTTAAACCTTTTTAAAAAATGAAGATTATTGTAAATAGATATGAGATAGAATGGTACATAAAAAGCTTTAAAATAGATGTAAGGAAAAATTTCATGATCCTAAAATTTTTGTTGAAAAAAGTGTATGTCTCCATGAAACTAAAATACAGACAC
This sequence comes from Catonia carolina, assembly GCA_035578175.1. Classification (NCBI taxonomy): domain Eukaryota; kingdom Metazoa; phylum Arthropoda; class Insecta; order Hemiptera; family Achilidae; genus Catonia; species Catonia carolina. The sequence continues at coordinate 49,814,858 of JAQMRL010000001.1, forward strand.
TGTGTTGTAAGTAACTCATTATTTATAACAAAAAAAAATAAAAGTAACGTTGTCTCATTTAGTAATTTATTTTTTTAAAAGGTGAAGAGCGGATAGCTTATTATCACACGTAGACGTAAAAATTTATGGTATGTATCAGAGATAACTATTACGAGAAAAGTAAAAAATAACTCGAAAGATTCAACAAAAAGTTGAGAAAAAATTGAAATATACGCAACGGTAAATTATTAAACAAGAAACTGAAGAATTTAACACAGTTTTTGTTTATTTTACACAATACTTACGCAAACTGTTTAAATATTAGCTCTTCTCAACTGCGTTTGATCCGGTTATAAACACAGAATAACGTTCAATTCTACCGCATATGTATCTTTTGCTTAGGTAGAATTTATATCTAAAGTTGACCAGATGCGAGTCTAGATTAACGCTCGACCAGTTTTGAAACAAAGTTTAATTCAGTATCAAATTATCTAAATTAATTTAGTTCGAATAGTTATTTGAATCAAACAATCGCATTCCCGTAGTCAATAAATTTAATAAAGCCTATTATATTTTGAACAGGTGAATTCACTTCTTTTGCTAGTAATTATAAATACTAAATGTGTAATCAGCCACTTTATAACAGACAGTCATAAAATTATTTTATAACTAACACATATAACTCAAAACTCTGTAGGAAATTTGCTTATTTAGGCCAGATTGGGTGATACAGGAAAACATTACGCAAAACTTTGAAACACAGAACAGAAATTAATGAATTTTAGACACCATATTGTTACAAAGGAAAATTCTTGGACGTCGTCCACCTGGCTGAAGAATTATTATTTCTTTTTTTTCAATAATTCTGCAACATTACAATCTGTTCACTTTAAATAGAACAATCAGTAATTTTGATAAATGTTAATTAACATGATTACGATTTCATTATAATGTTCATGAAATTGAAAATAGTAATAAATTAATATTTTTGATAAATACAATGATGACTTTGAAGTAAATCAGTTAGATAAAAAAGATAATAAGACGTGTAACAATGTTCCTTAAAACGTATAACCTAAATCAAAAACTCTATGTCTTTTCAATCTTAAAAACCCGGTATCAATGTTATTTATTAGATTCAGAGCCAGGAAGTCTGGATGATTGTTGAGTCTTTCTTCATATTTACGGCTGAATTTTGATATAATTTGTTTCACTGACTCAATATTAAGATCGGCATAGATATAGGTGTTTTTGATGTACCACGGAATTGGCAGGGCCCGCCGCAAGAATTTTGACTGGAAACGTTCGAATATGTTTATGTTTGAAGTGCAGGATGTACCCCACAATTGAAGCTCATATGTCCACATGGGTTTTAAAACGGATTTATATAAAATAATTTTTGATTCGTTTGACAAAGGTGAGTATTTACCAATTAACCAGTGTAGTTTACGTACTGTCAGCTCAATTTGTTTCCTTTTAGTTATTATTTGATGCTAACATGTGAGCCGACGATCTAAATGTAGTCCCGTTATTTCTTGACTTAAGAAGTTGAGAGGCTATCCAGTTATTCCGTAGCACAGCATCTAGCTTATATTTGCAAACAGTTTTCTCCGAAGAGTTCGTATTCAATTAAAAAAGAAAATTTAGTTTAAAAAAAATTAAATCGGTCACGGAGACATGCGAAAAAGAATAAGGTATTTTATTTTCGTATATCTGTAAAACCAGTGATAAAATAAATTAGTCACTTACACATTTCATAATGTAATTTAATTGAAGACTTATAGAAATTTTAAAGCTGTGGTAATAAGAGTGTTGTAACTTAATTAGAATGAAAAGGGTGTAGAATTTAATACAATTTATCTTATCGAAAATGAAACTTTCAATTCATATACAAAACTAAATAAATGTAATAAATTATTTGAGAATGACTTTACAATAATTTATCTTGTGAATTTTACGTCACATTTATTATAAAGTTAATTAATTTTATATTAATGATAAAATATTTCTTAGTTTAAAATTTTATCAGTACACGTTTAATATTGTGTAAATGGATGTTTTCATGGGTGGTGAGAATTTTGTCGGAGAGAATTATTTGTCTGGAGTTTTATTAAGGTAGATATTAGGAATTGTAAACATTTATGCAGATATACCGCATTAATTAAACCTACCTACAAAAACTAAAAAAAATATGGTTATTGGTTTGTAAGAGAAAATGTACAAATATCTGACAGCAACTTCGTGGTATTAAATTTCTGCGTACATTACACATTATTCCTAGAAAGAAATGGAGAGGCAAGTTTTTAGAGTACGCTGAACTCAATTTTTAAGTTTCTCAATAGAACATAAATCAGTGAAAATAAATGTACTGTTTACCACGCACGCAGATCTTCTAACAAAACGTATATTTCATTCACCTTAGATAAATGTAGTTGTAGTATTAAATAAATATTCCCGTTCGTACAAATTTAGGCTTCTTATAAAATATATCACAAGAAGAAATTCTCTGTGAAAAAATAATAATAACCAGGAATGCCCTCAAACATTATAAAAGAAAGCAGTGAAAAAATGAAAAAAAATATCGTTCAACACATAAAGAATTTTCATAACACGGATTTCCTCTCACGTTGGATGATGTTCTGGCTCTAGTTTCACCACTCACCTAGGTATTAAACATAATTTAAAGAGATGCTGTCTGATTGGCAGCAGTTATTTCTCTCAAGGAATCCAGACCAATCGATCCGAAAAACTGTGGAGGGGGTTTCACTGGCAAGAAGTAAAGTAATGAATCCTGAAGACATTAACTCACACTTCAAACTCTTAGTAGATACCTTGAAGAGCGAGACTTTCTGACAACCTTGGTTCCATTTCTACTAACACAGAACTTAAATTACACAGGACTGCAATTTAATTATGGATTAATAATTAAAAACTTTATTATCACCGTGCTAAATGGTTAAAACCAATTCCAATTTCAGTATCATAAATAATAGTTCAATTTCACTCAGAAAGTTGGAAGAATCGATCAATTTTAATAATGAAATAATAAAGTACTACGAAAGAAAATTTTAAGAAAGATTCATGAACCGAAGTAAGAAAACGGAGTAAGTAAATTAGGAAATCTGAATACCTTTATGAAGATTATGAAAAATATTTACAATATAGTCAGGTAAACAACATAAAAAGTTTTGGCAGGATTAGTATAATTTTAAAAAAAACGTAATTTTTGTGAACGTAGAATAACAATTACAAATTGGTTTACGGAAATCGAAAGGGAATCGAGTAATATACACCTAATCGTTTTTTGAATGAACTAATCCAAATGTTGGGAAAAGTTTAAGAACAAAATTGATAAATTTAGATTTCCAGAGAAAGAGAAAAGAAACTATGAATATAAATAATAGATAAAAAAAGAAACAACAGAGTAAAAGATTTTTTCAAAAGGTAAACATTTTACTACATTAAAATGATCCGCTGTGGTTGGGACACAAAAAAAAGAAAAAAATTAACGAAAATCAAAATACCATTTTACTGTATAGGCTAGGATAAATGTCCCGATACATCATTTAATAATCTCCGAGAGTAGAGTACATGACATGTCGTTTAATACTTTATAACTTAAATTTTACAGCATAATGAAAAACAGTTAATTAACTTGCTGGTTTTGTTTTCCTTCTATTTCTGTCTTATTTAATCATTCATAAAGATAAAAATGAATGGCTGTACCATTGCTTACAGTTCTCAACATAGAAGATTTGATTTAAGGAAACAGAAAAGGACTGATAAATATTGATTTTTTAAGAACTAGTTAAAGATAACCAAGATAGAAGATAGGGATAGAAGATAGAAGATAGTTTAGGATTTAAAGAAATATGTTTTGACCGAAGTTTAGTAAAAATGGAGTACATAAATTAAGAAAATTCGAAAAAAATAAATTATTATTAAGAAAATATAAAATATAATCAGGAAAAAAGATAAAAATTTGAGAATGAAAAACGAATTTTAGTTGTACGGATTTCCTCTCACATAGAATGATGTACCGACTCCAGTGTTAAGTTGCGCCGCTTAGCTGGGTATGGAGCATGGTTTAAAGACACGCTTAAGTGAACAATTAAAGTTATATAGCAATTTAAAAACATATAACAGCGTTCAGAAACGTCTTAAATGTTACTAATGTTATACTTTACGTGATCAAAAATAACCCTAAAAAGAAAAACAAAAAAATAGTTTAAAAGATATAACTATTTTTAGCCTTATCGGGAATATTTTGGTAAAGTTAAAATGTTGTAGAAATTATAATTTCCACCGTTTAAAATAGTATTAGTTCAATTCTGTAAATTTATAATTATTATAAACATTTTAATGAGTGGTGATAAAATGCAGAATCCCCTGTTAGAGGATCCTTAAAAATTAATGAAACGTAACACTAAGTTTGAAACACTTGTTTCAAAACTGTAATCACATTGCTGTAGTAATTTTACAACTATAGATATAAAACAGGAGGTAATCGTTTACTGACACAAACAACCCTTAACTTTCACAACAAAGTAGACTGGAGTTTTGATATAATTTACACAGATTTACGTTTTAAAATTTTTAAACTTGTGTGAATAAACCTGTAACACGTTTTCCAAGTCACGTAGTAAATAAGCAAAAGTTTTCCAAACCAGTGTAATTAATTTAACTTTCCTTGAAAAATAACAAAAGTACTACTGTTTAGTATTACCAAACCTTTACTGTAAGGTCTACTACGTTTAATAACTTAAAGGTTCAATTTTGTTAAACTAAAATCGTGTAGATATTTGAAATGCTATTGAAATTCAGAAATAAATAAGTAACAAGTAACAATTAAAAAGAAGTAGGTGGCCTGTTGAACGTTTAGTATTATTCACTCCCATCTCAAGGAATTTCTGAAATATTTCCAGTAATAAGCAAGAAAAAACCATTTATTTTGAATTTGAATTACTGTATCTTATTCACTTTATAAGCGAGCAATTCAGGGTTAAAACGTCAGTATACATGTATAATAATTTGAACTTAGTATAACCACGTACTTTTTACCACTTATTTAGTTTCATTTCTAATAACACAGAACTTTAATTAGGTTACACGTGAATTAAATGATGAAATTACTTGCACTTTCATTAATTATATACACCCTGTTAATGGTACACTTTTTCGGGAAAATCTAAAAGTCAGTTTAAGAAAACATAAATATTTTCGTTTAAAAACTAATGTTACAATTTATTTAACGTGAAATTACAATATTCAGAAAAATCTACAATTTCACTCGTATTTTCGATTTTTGTGGGTACTTTAAATGTCATTCAAATATTGAAATCCTGAAAATATTTCAGTCAAAATTACTAAAAATAATCGCAATATAACCTTGGTACATGACAAAAAATATACGACACAGTGATCTAAACATCCCTAAAAGTCAACACGAAATCATTTGAAGACAAAATATCAAAGAAGACTCGAATAACAACAAACCATTCTGCTTTCTCACTCTTAGCTAACCCAAACGAAACTCGCCGACTGAAACGAAGATTAAGAACTTAATAACTTATTACGAACTGACATTAAATAAATCTACGAAGTTCCTCCATTGGAAGGTTTTTTCGATTATTACGTATAACAAGGAAACCCATCACTTACAATGGATTGTAGAGTTTGCTGTAATTACAAAAAGTTATCCAAATGTAAATTACATGGTGTGACTATTAAATAACGACTCTGACGTTGTAAAAGAATTTATTTTCATTTTATACATAATTACTTATTGTCACCTTCAATATACACTCCTTCTCTATCCCTACAACGCTCCATGCGAATTTTCCATTGTTGAAAACAGTGCTGGAAGTCATCTTCTGTCAGCTCCTTTAGAACACGTGCCGCTTTCTCTTTTACAGCTTTCGCAGACTTAAATCTTGTCCCTTTTAATGCGGATGTCATCTTAGGGAACAGGTACAAAATAATAGCATGTGATTGAATGTGGGTTTTTTACTTATGATCCGAAAATGAAGCGCCATGTATGCACTGGAAGAGCCGAACTTCACCGAGAGCCATAAAAGCATGAATGAGCAAGTCAAAATTTAAAGCAATGATGATTGTTTTTTTTATATCCATGGGATTGTGTACCTTCACTGGGTTCCTGAAGGTCAAACATTTAATCAATATTACTAACTTGAGGTACTTTCTAAACTACGTCAAAGAGTAAGGAAAAACGCCCCGAAATGTAGAAAGACAGATCATTTTGCAGAACAGTCGGACGTTAAACCAAAAAAAAAAAAAAAAAAAAATCCACCAAGACAATGCGCCAGCTCATTCCGCGTTATATGTCAAGAGATTCCTAGCCAAGTACAGCATCTCAGTGTTAGAACATCCACTTTATTCACCAGATCTTGCACCATGTGACTTATAACTGTTCCCTAAGGTGAAATCTGCATTAAAAGGGTCAAGATTTGAATCTGTGGAAGCTGTAAAAGAGAGAACGGCACTTGTTCTGAAGGAGCTGACAGAAGATGACTTCCAGCACAGTTTTCAACCATGAAAAACTCGTATGGAGCGTTGTCGAGATAGAGAAGGAGCGTATATTGAAGCTGACAATAAGTGATTATGTTTAAAACAAAAACTTTTTATTTACAACGTCAGTCTCCGTATTTAATAGCCATACCTCGTATATTATTTCAAATCGTTAACTATACATTATAATAATACAATTATATGTTATATTATCAACCAATACGAAAAAATATTTACTTTTTACCACGTCTGCATTAGTACTTTGTTATGTTTGCTAAAAAATTAAAAAAACTATTCCGATTTGTCTCTTCATATCAACAACACAGTAAAATTGTATATTAATATTTTATCAATCTGATGTACGAAAGTTAATCCAACACGACTGGTGTGCGTCTCCCATTTCATTTATACTAAACGAAATGTGTGACAACCCCAATTTTTTGTAAGTAGCTTGCTAGTGAAACAAAAAACCCGCAAAACAATGAAACACAGTGAACAATAACAAAACATAAATTTCAATCAAATGTAGGGCGGGGTTGAATGAATGATTTACACAACTGCTAGCTGATATCGACCGAGTACGTGGTGAACCGCCTGCGGTCAGCAGCTTTCAGCTTGATAAATTACCCAGCAGTATTAAAAGATTCCAGAATGCTTTGTCTGCCCATCTAGAACGATTTTAGTAGCTGTTAAAAGGCAAATTGTTCCATACAATTCCCTTACAAAACGTAGTAAATCCCTTTTGAATTTTAAGATATTTAGTTACCGTCAACATGTCATCATATTCCTTCTCGTCACTCAAGGTTGGATTACACGATTATACATAATTAATCGAATATTAAAGTAGGGCGATCCACTAACCCACAAGCTTTATTCTTCCATCGTTATAGCAGAGATATTTCAAAATTCTTCCATCTTGAAATACCTCTTTTGTCAATTAATCACTTATCGCTTCAACAGACTTATTTTATTTATAAAGTAGTAGTTTTACCAATTCTATTTGATTATGTATTTTTACCTTAAACTCGTTTGGGTGTATAGCAGCCAAATTTACTGTTATGCCAAACCGTCGATGATTTTGAAAATACAACGCTTTTAGTCCAAATTGTTAAGATAGATAACTAGCGCTCCCTTTTACGTAACGAATGATATACTACACACGGACTTAAACATCCCATACATCAAAGATGTTCCTACGCACATACACACGATTTAAAAAGAAATTATCCAATAATCTAAACCAGCTCATTGTTGACCTAGACACACCAGATTTACCAACTTTCTCTATACGAAGACTGAAAGACTCTGGAGTAGGGATTTCATGAGACGTCAAAATTAAAGAAAAACAAAATAAAATGAAGTAAATTATGAACTAAATGATTACGGTTGGAGTACTGTCAATGGGCAGCGATCTCCTCAATGACTTAAAATTTGTCAATATTTGTATCATTTTTTTTATCAAATTTGCTTGTTGTTAATTTTATACAGTTGCAAATAAAAATATCTTGTATAGTCAAAAAAAATTATTTGTCATAGCCTTCTGAATTTTTTCGAAACAAAACACCACAATTGTTATCAAACCCCGGTTCAGAGTACATAGGGTCCTAACACTTTTTGCTTCCTAACCTAACTTTGTATTTTAATATTTTAAAATAACCTAAAATTAACACAATATTAACTAGCGCTTATGTTACGCACTAATTATCACTGTCAAAATAATACAATATGCATTCTAAACATCAGGATCACAGAGTGGAAAAACCACCAGTATAAGGATTGTAAAAGATCCACTATGAGGTAAACAAAGGGTAACTGTTAGATATTTCGCGCCTTCTGGAAGCCCTTTTTGTTTCTTAGTTTATAAATTCCTGCTTCCAGTTGGTAAATTTAAATTTATTAAAATTTTTAAAGAAGAAAATCTATACTATTGTCACAACTACACATCATCATATTATCATCATCATCATCATCATTATCACAAACACAATACACTCATACAATATCTACTTATAGTAAACGACATTACATTTGAATATGAGTTGTAATTATCAGTAAATTATGATTACGATAGAAACTTCTACATGTGCACAAATACAAATACATTTAATTACATTTAAATATTTATAATAATTTAAATACATTATCAACCAATTAATGTTTTTTTTTATTCATTATATAAAAGTCCATTATATGTAAATCGCAAAGTAACAGAATCGTAAATCTCATATCCTAGATAAAACCAATTAAAACTAGAATAGCAGTGAATTAAAACACGGATATCACAGCTATAACTACAATATCCTACCCCATCTAGAAGCGTACAATGCTCCCAGACTGAGTGGATAATACGTATCTAATAACACTAAACTAGTTAGATATCACTAAATGTATGAAGAAGTGATGAATATCACTAATATATGAATATATTACTTATATGAGTTGAAATCACATAAGTTAAAAAAACTAAGCTTATGGATTCTCATATTATTTTCTTACCAACCTAATAACCCAAAAAGAACGCAAGGGTTACATCTAACCTTGGTTTGTTATCACCGAGAATATTCTGAATCTACCCAGCTAATTTCAACCGGCACAAACACAATTTAGATGTAATCCTATAACGAGGAGTCAATTTAACTATTCTACGAAAAGGCGATTACGTACAACACTTAGGGTGTATAATTAATGTACATAGCCTATCAGATCTTGGCTTGAATAGACTTAATTCAAACAATTTTCAAATGATGATGTTTCTAGAGATGCAAAAATTAAAAATAAAATACACCAGACTACTCATCTAAATAAAAAAAGAGTATCTAGGATTTTGACTTAATCTTTAGGAAATTTTGATATGTAAAATTTTATACAAGATCATTTTAAAATATTTTTGAGTTATTATACTCAATGTTTATAAATTTTATTTTCAAGAAAAATTAGTCTTCTTGCATGAATTCAATATTAAAATTTCCATAAACGAAACTAATTTGAAACTATATGACTAAATATACACTAGTAAAATTTAGGAATTGGTTTAACTTAAACTATTATTGTACTGATAAGCCGATGAGTTGCAATAAACGCAATTAAAATTTATATACAATATTGTTTGAAATATCGAAAAGAGTAATAAAATAATTATCTACTTTTTATGGCCACAGTTTCCCAATTGTTTCTCTTGGTCTCTCCAGGTGTAACGCCGGAACAGTTTTTTTCTACACAGAAGGCCTAGTATATTCTTCCACTTCTATATCCTACACTTATTGCGTCACATGTAAAAGTTTACTATATATACGTCATAAAAAATTACTCATTTGCTATTTACTTGATAATGGAAACTTAAGATAAATCTACTATTAAGACTATTACTATTTAGTGTAATTTTTAAAAGTTTTGCTACGTAAAATATGTAACACTACATACCATATATGTATGGAATGAACTTTAAGGACGGTGTTTAGGGTGGGCGTGTAGTAACGATGTGGGTACCCAGGGGAAGGGAATTTCCAGTCAACGGAGATGGGTTTTGTAGTTCAACTCGCGGTCAGACAGAGTGGCTCTCGGGAATGCATGAGAAAATCTTTGTCAGCTTCTAAGCAAAGCATTCCTGTTTAGACAATTCTTGCTTTTATATTTTGGTTTACAATAAACAAATACATCAATTTTTAAAATATATGCACTTATTCCCATTATCAATTCAATATTTTAAATGTTATTGGAGGAAAAGTTTACAGTAAAAATATCTATGTTGCCAACCAAAAAAATATATTATTTTTTTTAAACAAAATTCATTAATTAGAGAAAATAAAGGTTAAAGGTATAGTATTAAACAATAAATAAAAGAACTGTCCCCGAATACAGTTAAAGACCAAGGAAAGCTATAGAAAAAATATCGTCAAAATAGTAAATAATGCAATGTGACAACGTTTAATACACGCGTGATTCTAAATGATGGACTCAGGTTTTCAAGGCTATATTTCTTGGATTTGTTTTCGTAATGGTCAGATCGATAAACCATTTTGAAGATAAAATGGTGAAGTCTACTTAGCACGTTCTCCTAAATTGCGCACAGCCTAACCAGAAATCGACAATGCCGCAGCATTAATTGCATGTAAAATGGCTATCGGAAAACACAAGTTATTTTGCATTCGTGAGTCCAGGCAGACTGAATAGGTAACGACGATACAATGCGCATTCCTCTTAGGTTTATCATTTAACCTCAAACAAGAAAGAGCTTATGTCGTTGAAATTAACAATTCGATCGAACAGGATGATTTTATGCAAATAACAAAGTGTCAGTCAAGGTGTGTATCAGTAGTTAACATGAGACGAGTTCGAGAGAATTTTGTAGGTAGCCTTTGATGTAACACAGTTCTTGGCTGGCTGGCAGGGTCTTATTGGACACTTATAAACTTTAATGTGTCATTATATTTAATGTTAATCATTCGTTATTTATATCATATTCGTTATTGTTTTTTTTCGATATAGACCTACAGACTGTCCATCGTTTAGAATCACTCTAATATGAAATGTAACATTTTTAAATAAACTTTTTAGTTCATCTTGTTCTTAAAAGGCTAAGTCTGTCACAAATCACTGCAACATTTCTCTGATTCCTGAAATTCCTCATATAATGCGATGTACACAAAATTAACGTATGTACTGTTGACGAATTTAACAAAGTTTTACAGAGTAATTATTGAATAATTTAATTTTTAGAAAGCTATTTTTAATTTCATTGAATGCTTGATACGTGTACAAATTAAAGATGAACGAACAAATTCATCTTTCATTAAATTAATATTTATCGAAACTGGCTTACGATTCAGTGAATATTTAAATGATAATTTATTTAAATTTATGCAGAGACGGCAAATTTATAGTAAGGGCTAATAAAATAATTTACGAGGTACCACAGAAATAGCATAAAGTCATTGGTTAGTATATTGTTTAAATTTGTTGAGGAAATAAAACCAGTGAAGTAACAATGTTAAGGAAGTTTACAAGAGGAAACGCAGTAATAATTCTGTCACACAGTTGACAAAATCATTATGCAAAAAATAGCCGTTTGAAAACAACAAACGCATTATTCCGCTTACATCTACATCCCCACTTCACATATACGTATACTACAGTAAATTAAAGTAGGCCTATCGAACAAACATTGATATTTTTTATTTTTTAATGTAAGATAAAAAATTATTAATGTTAAGTTACAATTTAAATGAAAAAAGGTTCTAATATTTGCAAAATATTTAAACCAAATATGTTTAAAATGACATATCTGAAAACCACTTGGTAATCCAGTTACTTATTAGCTAACGCAAATTATAATGCCGAAATTCAACCTCCTTTCACGGCTTGGATTCCAATTATTTATGCACACCGATAGATATGAAACAACTGTTCCAACATTAATGCGGTAGAGAATTATTAAGATATTTATCTGCTAAATAAAAATTTAAGAAATGAAATTTATTTATTTTTAATTTATTTAAAGTCACATCAACAGCTTCGTTTCTAATCGTAAAGAAAACATTCTTCATTTTTCAGTAAATAATCCCTTTCGAAGTTTCATCGATTCGGTTTTCACACGGTACCAATTACCTAATTATAATACTACAGTACGTACGAATAAGCTTCGGATGAATGAGATAAATTTGAAAAACTTTTATTTTTTTAAGGAAACCTCTCGAGTTGGATTAATTCAGATCATGACGTAAGCAACAAACACAGTGTATGTTATAATATAAAATTGATGTACTATGTTATTAGATTACCGTATCATATTATTTTATATAGAATGCATGTACTTTATATTCGATATTTATGAATATCATGTTTTATCTTTGCAGCGCATATATTGACTTTAAACTCGTACTGTTTATAACAGAATATATGAGATTGTAAATGAATTTTAACCATCAACAAAGATGGAAAACAGTTTTGACAAAACCTCCCTTGGCTGAAACCAAGAGGGAAATATTTTCACCTATGGGTTGTATTAAATGGATTTACGTATGGAAATCCAATTTGCAGGGGAAAATCCTCTTCATCGCCGTAGATTTCCAACTGCTGCTCTAATGCTTGCAACACAAAATAACAAACATGTGTAAACTACAATTATCATTTTAAATTTGAAGGATAAAATATTTGTCGTTGTAAAAAATTATTACATGGGGAAAAGGGAACTTCAATTTGTTTTAATTAAGATTAGATTTTTAGTTCTCACAATATAATCAATTTTTAAGAAATTGTTTTTCTGTTTAAATTATAACTTATTAATTTTACAAACTTCTCATAATATAAATTTATATTCTACAGTATTACTGCTTTTGATTAGGTCATTTTAAAATACATTAAGTATTTTCCATGTAGACCTAATACTTCTTCCTTTTCCTTGCCCGAGCAGCCCAATAGTTCTTCATCGTTATGGCGTGTACTGCCCTTCACTCTTTCGACCACATGGTTCCAATCAGATCCTTCTTCTGGTTTTCTTTTTGAATCCGTTAATAGTGTTAATGGTCTTTCTGAACTGTTGCCTGCTGTGTACCGTTTCGTGTTTTGTTTTTTTATTAAACTAATCGGGCTATTAATTTGTAAAGTTAATTTTATATAAAACATTTTAATTACTATTAGTGTTACACAGTTTATCATGTCTCTACTCCATCGTAGTTACAGTCGTCTTTGAGCAATCGTAACTTTTAAAATTAATTTTTAAATACATAATAATCAGTAACAAAACAATGTTGTTATTTCTTCAACGTTTATTCATCTATGTTACAGTTACACTACTTTACTTCTTGAGCACACAACAATATATCAAATGTTCACTATATCAAAATGCATACTACAAAATTACATTACTCAATAATTTATTTTCAAAATCATCGTTATTAAACATAAAATATAACACTAAATTTCTTTAATAATGTCCCAAAAACATCTGCGTACATTAAAATGAAATAAAACAGTCCATGTGCAACGTATCGTTTGTTGTTAAAAATTTTTATGAACATTGGAATAATATTTTTGACGTAACTGGTTACATGTACAGGCACATGTGTAAGCACGGAAAGCATTTTCTAATTTCTCACTTTGTTTGTTAAAAAACTGAGTTTAGGTTTCCTGTGAATGACGTGGGACAGAACCAGAATCATGTGTAAAACAATCACCCAATCCTACTCGGACTACAAGCAGTAAGCGGGGAACAAAACCAGCGCTCTGTTCTCCAAACAAAACAATTTGTCATCTATAGTTTTCTTTTTGAATATAAAACAAGCCTGTAACCCACAGTGGTGATCAATTTTCAATACTGGTCGTTTTATAGGAAAGTATACTATGAAGAGGAAAACTAAATCTTACAAAATGTTTACAACAAATTCTTAATAATTTATTAAGTTCGTAGTATATTTTCGAATTTAAACAATGAATAAAACTGTTTTATTAAACTAATTTTTGTACATAGAAATATTCCTCCAAAATAACATAACCCGTGCTTGAAAGAAGATTAAATCAACTAATAAAAAGAAGTAAAAATATAATTAACACACAAAACTGAATATAAGTTTTTAAACTTAAGTTATTACTATATAATATACACATACTGTATAATATTATTTAGAATTTAATTAGTATGTAATTAGTATGTATTTAGTATGTATTGTCACCGGATAGCGACATTAAGTGGCGAGTTGGAACCTTGTTTCTTTGGTGGCCCTGAAAAGAGCCGTTTAAGCGGTGGTCGTCTTGATGGGAAGCGTCGGTCGTAGTCGTCGTGGCAGTCGAGGAGCTGGGCGACACGGAGTGTCGTCTTCCAGCGAAGACATCATCTTCTTTCCTCGCAGTAGTGCGTCGATTGCTGCTTCGTCGGATCGGTGGGCGTAAGGATCGGTCGAGGGACCGCTGTGGGCATCGCTCGCGTCAGCGGGCGATGACGGTCCGGTCGACGGCTTACGGTGACGGATCGGCAAGCGAAAACATCATCTTCTCTCTTGCGGGGTCATCGATTAGTCTTCGCTGGAGTCCTGTAGCCATGTGCCGTGGTGGACGTCTTGTCTGCTGTCTGGATCGGAATTTAATCTCTTGGCTCAGTGCAGCGTTCTTTATACAGTTACAGAGAGCGCTGTAGTAGAGGGCGGTTATTGGTCTTGGCCTTGATGACAAAGGCCTCTGTCGGTACGCCGCCACAAGCCTACCACCCCTCTCGGAACTATTGGCGAATCCCTCTGTCGCTACGTCGGAAGCTTTGTAGCCGGCAGCACAGTACTTAATCAAAGGGGACGACGGTGACAGTATGTTAATTATATGTAAACTTTACAATAATAGGCTACATGGGTTCAATTTTGTATGACGTTAGTCTATCCCAAAAAAGGGTCAACAGCTGAACAAATATGTACGAATATTATAAAGAAATTACGTTTGTTTGTTTGTTTGTTTGTTTGTTTGTTTGTTTGTTTGTTTGAAGTAGTATAAGAAGATACTACAAACGATTTCCAAAATCCTTCCAAAGTTGGAAAGCTTGCAGATTCCTGAGTAACATAGTACAAATAGGATTACGTAATTTTTTAATTTTTGAAAAAAACAATTTTTTTTTTGGTTGGTAAACTAAATTATCTATTTTTCTATTTGGAACGTAAGGTCGGTTAGAAAGGTTAGTTTCTACATGAATTTTATTCTATTCTAATCAACTGTAAGCAATGTATTTTATGAAGCAGGCAATATAATTTAGGTAGGAATCAGGTTTGGTACAGTACCGGCCTACAATTTGTATCAAAGCCTTTACTCTTTCCTTTTTACAGAAATTTCTAAAACTATTTAAGGGGCAAGTACCAAAAACCATAATGCCACATCCGATTTTGCATAAGAAATTATACAAACCTTTAAAAAATCAAATAGATCGTACCATTATTCAAACAATAGAATTAATATGCTTTTACTTACAAAAAATATTTAGTTATTTTAAGGTCGCATTTGGCTCCTTTCGGTGGTGATTCATACTGATATCAACAAAATTCCGGTTTACAGTACTAATTGGTTTTATTCGTGCAGTCGTAATTATTTGGCTTTCAACGAGTATATTAGGGGGAGGAGGAACTTTACCGCTTTAGTATAATTTACCGTGAAGCACCGTGAGTGAGGAATTGCTAGTAAATAAATAAATAAACATAGGTATAAAAACTCTAGAAGTAACAGGTCAGTACAACTAAAATAGCAATAATTATTCACGAATCTACTTAACGACTAACTAAAAATATTTTTCGTAAAATAATATTTTACGGGAAACATCTAGAGTAAAATTTACTGAAAATTGACCGAGAATTTATGATAGAAGACTTTAACATAAAAAATAAATATTTTTACATTTAATGATAAAAAATTTTCATCTGTTTAATAGATTCCCCATTTCTACAATCTTAAGACTTTTGTCATACACTAAAAAGCAATTTTACCATCATGAGATTTGAAAACTTCCAACAATTTGGAGTCAAAATGTTTAAATGACCACGAATGGGAAAATCCGGACAAAGAAACCACGACAAAATAGTAAAGATCGATTACTTGAATTCCAGGAATATTTTGAAAGAATTTTAAAGAACACTTTACTTTATCACTAAATAATTTAAATCTGTACCTAACTAGGCTACATTTATTTTGAATCAAATTAAAATTGTTAGTTGGTACCAGTTATGCGTATGATATCATTCTAACCATACAAAATTCTGAGCTGTAATCTATTCAGACCTACCGTGCTGAAATATGCAGTTCTGTTGATGCGTCGGAATGGTTTATCAGGAGAAAAATAACACTGTTAACCGAAACTTTCCCCCGGAAAACTGTTTGTGGTAACATAAGATAATAGAATTATATCCGAAACTATAATCAGTTTTCAAACAAATAAACTAGACTAAAAACATCACATAAAATTTTATATCATACTAAAACAAATTTTATTTTCCGTATGGTAATAAAACAGAAATGAAAGCCGTAATAAAAATGAAATATTAAAAATAATAGAGCAATAAGAAATACGCCACGGTTTTTTTTAGTTTTATTTGACGCAAGTAAAAGTCGGCATGATATTATTTCTCTGTCAAACAAAATTTAAATCACTTTTGGCTCATTCAAGCTTAAAAGACGGAAATAAAATTTCGATTACATAAGATATCTAGTAGGAGGAGAAGACTTTGTGTTCAGGCTGATCCTGTACGGAAAGCATCGCGGCATAAAGTCGCTGCCTTATTGAATCTACGCATCCACGCTTCACTGGAAACAAAAATACTTTCAGGTTTCCTGTACTGAAGTAGAATATCAAAGATAATACGTACTGATATATCTACGAGTAACATAACCCATCAGTAGTACTGGAGTCATACAAGCGAGAAATTCTACCATACATGGTTTTAAAACATGTATGATTTTAAATACATTAAAAGTAAACGTAACACAAATCTTTCTGACAAAAACTACTCGTATTCACTCTGTAACTTCGTATCTCCGCAAAACTTACTTAGTCTAGAAGAAAATATTTGTGTTCACTATCATACATTTTACAGGCGGTGGTTACGTAAAGGATTTTAATTGTAAATGCATAGCTAAAATCTACGTTCTGAAAATTAAATTTTGTTACTACAGTTTATTAATGGATCTAATTCACACTTTCTCTTGTGAACACGTAATATTTACATGTATCACTGCAAATAATCTACCGTATAGTCACGTTAAAGCGCAATGATGACAGAAATTGTAACGTAGCCATTATTGAAACAGTAAAATTATTCTAACAGATGTTTTTAATGCAAAATTTTCGCTTTAAAAATATATATTAACGTTAAAAACATTTTGTGACTTTTAAAACGAAAATAGATATTAACCAAAACTAAGAAAAGCCGTTACTTCAAAATATTGTGTCAACGTTCATAACTTATTTTCAAGAAAAAAATTTTGATTTTCAACAGAATACGTCGACGACACTTTTCTAAAATTATTGTCTCAAAGGTACACCCAAAAATTATAATAATATTACAAGTATTATATTATAATATAATACATATTATATTATAATAATATTACAAGTATTAATATTATAAGTATATTACTAAAAATTATAATAATGCGGAACATAAATTTTTCTGATCTACTAGGAATCGTACAAAGACGACTGAAACGCTGACGGAGTAGAGACAAATAACATTAGCACTAAATAAGTATAAGAATTTACATTTAGCATAATTTTAACTTTCTAAACCATTGTTATTGGGTCCAGTCGTTTTTTAATAACATTTATTTTAATATTTTCTGTTATTTCATCCGTTAGTTTATTTTTCATCATCTTTGCTAGTTATCTCAACACAATTGCAATTTTGTACACTTTTGATTCATAGAGTGATACATAAAACCAGTACAGATAGGGAACAAAGAAAAACAGCATGATAATTTAAAGAAAACAAAATTGGATGTCCACTGACATTAACACAATCATCTAAGGAAATATTTTTCACATAATTTAGTACATCACGATTTCATCTTTTTAGACTTCTTAACTTGTAATATGTTTCTTCTTCTTAGCTGCTGCACTATAAAATTAAGATGGGGGTTCAGTCAGCTACAAAATTTTGAATAAGTACATGAATTGTGAAACTTTATTCGCAAAGGGCTTCTTTAGAGCATTGTTATGGGTTAAATTTTAAATGCAGTAATGGCCACTGTTCTTTAGAATTTAGATTATTGACATAGCCTAAATATTTTTTTTTCATATAACTTTTTTAGTGTCAAAATTAAATTAAACCATTAATAAAAAAAAATTCGTTTTTTAAAAATTACAACAAAAAATATTTTGTGACTTAACGGAATAGGTTTAAATTTAAATTAAGTAAATTTTTTGAAATGATAACAAATGTACAAAAAGTTATTTAAAAACAGTAGAAAGGTGGATCGAAATTTTAAAATTAGTAAATTCATTAAATGTACAAATAACAGCAATAAATGTAATAAGTAGGAAGTAATGTAGTGTGATATGATTTAATGATGTGTTAGTACTATCCGTAACATTTATGTTATGTTTGGTGATCAAATACAATAGACTCATTTGTAAACAATAGTTATTAGCTCAACGAGTATGTATAGACAATACAGTGTATATAGTACGCACAAGCCCCTCGGAGGTATTCATTGGGTTCACGCAGGTTTCTTTAGATGGGACCCGTAGGCAGAATGCGTCCATTGTATTTATTGTTTTAAGTAAGTCGCTGCATATTAATAAGTAAATACTTTCTTACGTTGTCAAAAATTTTTATTACCCCTAGTATGAGCCTTCCATCCGCTTCATTACTTTATTTATAACAACAGGTAGTATTTTACTGAAGACGGAGTGGGAACACCAGAACAAGAAAAATAAACTTTGTCGGGGGCTTCAATGTATTGCATTGTCTCTCACACATTTACGTAAGAAAATATGATATTTACTGTTCCGTATATGTTTTAAAATTAAATATGTATATATATATATATAATATAAATATGTATACGTATATGTTTAATATGTAAATATCTAGCTAAAGAAAATCAAACTCTTTGGTGCAACAGCAAAAGGTAACATTTAAAAAATTCGAGCTATTCAATCTAAATTCTTAAGAACAATTTATTAAAAGTGGCTTTGACTGCATTTAAACCTTCACAACGATCCAGACATACCTTTTGCAAATAAAGTTCCTCAATCTACGTATTAAGCACTTCATGGCCAGTTAACCACCGTCCAAATTTCTTAGTACAGCAGCTAAAAAAAATGAAACAAACCACAAACAAAAAGATTAAAAAGGAGATGGAGTCACAATGTACTAATTTAGGACTAAAAACAAAAACAGACAACTGAAATTGTTAAAGTCAAAGATATTTTACTTTTTCCAAAAATATCATGCTATATTTTTTCTGTTACTTGTGCTACTTAGTGGTTATATAATTTATATATATGAAAAAAGTTAGATTGAAAGAACAGTAATAAAACCGTTTACTTGTTCACTTAAATTAATGGTGCATGTAAAGGATTTCCGTTTAAATGTTTAAAACTATTTCTTGATAGTTTGGATGCAATTACTGAAAACTACCTTCTGGCGGTTATTTATAGAAAGACTGAAGTTCGATTCCCGCCCAGGGCCTAGAAATTATAACAAGTTAAACCCACCGTATCCGTTCATAACTCACATCTAAAATAGTCCCAAATGACCTAGCAGTAGGTGCGACTTTTTATACAGTAGAAAGTTATTAATAACACATCATGGTTATTCTGTACATTTTATACTACTGTTTTAACGGTATTCTCATATAGATCTACCAATTGCTTGTGTAATAATTACGGGGATTAGTTTTAAATTAAATGGTCCAATGTAAGATAAGTGTACAAGGTAAAAAATTGCAAACCAAATTTTAAGAATATCTAGAGCGCGGACGTTATTTTACTTAAACTTTTAGGTTGTTATCTGCACTCAAACAAAAATAGAACATTCAACAATTTTTTTAATGAAAATATTATGTATAGTTCTGTCTTATTAGCCTAACCATTTTTTACAATCCGTTTGCCTCTTGTGTTAAGGAGTTCTGAATATTAAAATAACTGAACATGGAATAGTCGCATTCATTAATTTGAGTCACACAAAATAAATGTACAAAGTGTTTCAAACACAACGGTTTTGGGTAAATTTAATAAAGACTTCTTATTTTAAAAGTAAGACAAAAAGGATTTTTTACTTTGATGCGAACGTTACTACAGCGTGCATAGTAGTTCACCTCTCCAGAAAATCCGAAAGAAAACTCTTTCCTACACGTTCATAACAATTTGGAATACAAATTGAAACTGACATTTCTCTACTTTCGCTTTTTCTCTTTTTTAGCTTCTAGCTGATGGTAACAAAAATTATGAACATTCACCCCACAAAATTTACACACTCATTTTTACACTCGAGGAAGCGTACGCTGTCTGAACTAATAGATTATTTATTTATGAAATAAGAGTTTTTTCCGATATACATAAAAAGTAATTTTAACAATTTCTACCGTAATATTTTTATTTTAACCAACGTACAAATCTCACTTTTTCCTCTAGTTTTCTTAGCACAAAATTATAAGCTGGAACATTTTTTCGACTCTTAATTCTGCTTCATATTAAAATACGTTATTACACACAACCCCAATTGACAAGCAAACCCTATATTTTTCTTCACTTTATTCGGCTACGAAACCAAGTAGCACACTAAATATAGTGTGCTACTTTCCTACACGTTCATAACAATTTGGAATACAAATTGAAACTGACATTTCTCTACTTTCGCTTTTTCTCTTTTTTAGCTTCTAGCTGATGGTAACAAAAATTATGAACATTCACCCCACAAAATTTACACACTCATTTTTACACTCGAGGAAGCGTACGCTGTCTGAACTAATAGATTATTTATTTATGAAATAAGAGTTTTTTCCGATATACATAAAAAGTAATTTTAACAATTTCTACCGTAATATTTTTATTTTAACCAACGTACAAATCTCACTTTTTCCTCTAGTTTTCTTAGCACAAAATTATAAGCTGGAACATTTTTTCGACTCTTAATTCTGCTTCATATTAAAATACGTTATTACACACAACCCCAATTGACAAGCAAACCCTATATTTTTCTCACTTTATTCGGCTACGAAACCAAGTAGCACACTAAATATAAGGTTTAGAGCGCTAATTAATGCAGGCCTACACAACTGCAATAGATTGATTATAAAAGAATATATCTTAGTAAAATAAAAGACCTCTCCCTTATTAGTCTATTACGTAATAGGCCTAAACATTCATGTTATCATACATGAGGCTAATAGATACGTTAGTAAACATTTCTCCAGAATTGGCCTGAGGCTGCGTTCGGACGCAAGCCCAAATATTACAGGGTGTGTTACCTCATCTCAAAAAAAGCTCCCATAATATTACATGGGCATGCCAGATTTTCCTAAGATTTTTATTTATTTATAACCAAGCTTCTAAGAGGTGAATGTGTAGCTAGGAATGACATCTGCAGTAAGTAGTATTTTCCTAATTGCACTAAATCAACAGGTTAAAAATCCTTAGCACTCAAAACTTTTCCATAATTAAACATTCCCAGGAATTAGTAGCTGACGACTATAATTATTATTTCTTTACGCATATAATGGGCATATCATTGCAAAAAGTGTAGGTATTAACTACGAGTAGATTGAATTCTGTCACAAATATTTTTTTAGGCCTGACAAAGGTTTCTCTAGTGACTGGACTATATGCCGTCATAGTGCTCGTTAAAAATAACCCCTAATTTTTTTAAATTTATTTTCCTAGTAAATTACTATGCCTAGGTCAATCCTATAAGTGATAAAGAACAAAAGATACAAAATGTATACGACGAGCAGGAATAATAGCATACAGTTAGTCTACAGTTTATATTTTATAGTTGCAATATGAAACTGTGCAGGTCACTATCATAAACGTAGGGACACGGAAACGTAGGGTTGTACTCGTAAAGTACAAGTAAAGAACTTATAAGGTAGCCTACCATAATACCTAAATAAATTATATATAAGTTATATATATATATATTATTTTAATCTTACTTAACCCTATTACTGCAAACACACTTACTACAATCAATGTGTCATCTTCTAATATCTACACAGTCTTCTAAGCAATCACTACAATGATAATTTATTTTTAGTTATTCTCTTATTTATTTTAATTAAACATTATTTACAAAGAAAGCTTATGAAGGTTAGGTAAACGTTTTTATTTAAATATTTTTCTGGAGACATATTAAACTGGCAATGATATTTATACTGTACAACATGCTTTCCCCGACATTTCTCATCTACTTATTTAGAAAGTCATGATCCGTAGTGTAAACTAATCTGCAAACCATTACAGTCGCAAAGCATAGTTTCTTGCGGCTTCTATTCTATTTCCGTTTACCTACCAAACAACCCAACTTTAACTTTCCTGCTACCGAGACAGGTAGTAACTTAATTTAAGGTGAAAGAGGATGAAATACTTTCCTCACGTAAACACGTACCGGAAGAAACCAAGAAAAGATAAATTTTAGTTGCGCCTGAAAATTTACTTGAATATATTTTATGTAAATGAGACCACAAAGAATTCTTGTTTATAGGTACGTAAGAAAACAACTTTTGTTTGAATGAACTCCATACCATAAAAATGTAAATATTTAATAGAATGTAAAGAATGTTGTCGCTAAGAATAACAATATAATGCACTATATATGTAATACATATATTGCTGTATTTGTTGTACCTAATTTTAACGGAAATGTTTTTTAAAGGAAGCTAATTAAAGTATCAGACATATTTCCCTGTTTTCATCTTCAGTTAATCTCGTAAAATTTAAACTTGGTTTGGCAATATGAAATGCTCTAAGTCGTGTAATTTTCTCAAGAATGATTACTTCCCTTTTGTAAAACCGGGTTTAAATTTTACGAGATTAACTGAAGATGAAAATAGGGAAATATATAAAACCGACCGTTGCAGTTGCATAGTCTACCTATGCAACTGCAACGGTCGATTTCGACTTAAATCATAAACAATTAACACATGCATTAAGTTTTCGTTGAATTGTTTGTCAATAGTTCTGAACAGTAATATGACACAATAAACTGGTTTTTTTAGCTTTTATTTTTTATTGGGAACTGTATATTATTAACAACTACCCAATTTGATCGCTGCTTTTCGCTGTATTATTAAATACATTATATTTATAACAGTAGAGTTGAATAAAAGTATATAAAACTTTTTTATTAGATGTTTCAGCACTTCTACGATAACTTAATTTTTTATTAGCCTACACGTATGTTTCCAACAATCCCGTACTTTTATTACCTCTTTTAATTAAATAAAAACTGTGAATGTGAAAGTAAAAATAACGGGATTAACTCACCTCTTCATTTGGAACTATACTGCAACAGCATGAATATCAAACGTGGTAATAAAATACGAAGACATCACATGATTAGCATGTCCACATGCCCAAGGTCTATACTTTGTTAAAAAAATATTTAATTAGAAATTGTCAAAATGAAAACAGTAACAATATATTTATAAAATTTAAAGAGAATGTTTTAATTAAAATTTTCATTATCTATATCTCTAACACACTGAAGATGAAGGCGTCGTATTGCAAGAAAGTGTCTTGAGAATAACATTTTAATTAATTCATTGTCGTTGTTTTTAGTTCGTGAAAAAAATTGTTATTGTATGTTGTAAGAATAAATAAAACAATATTCAGATCTTAAGTCAGTTCATGAATTAGACTCCTCAGATAGATGAATGGGGCTAATTAGATAAGAAAACTACTTAGAATATATAATTCAATTACACTGTAATTCTGAGTGAGATTAAAATAAAAAATAATTCTTCAACTGCAGTAAAATAAATAAATACATAAACCCCGTT
Organism: Catonia carolina; assembly: GCA_035578175.1. Classification (NCBI taxonomy): domain Eukaryota; kingdom Metazoa; phylum Arthropoda; class Insecta; order Hemiptera; family Achilidae; genus Catonia; species Catonia carolina. The sequence goes on from JAQMRL010000001.1 coordinate 49,838,825, forward strand.
AGTTTTCTGTGTGTTTTTCGCGTTACTGAAGAAAACATTTTTATATATATATTGGTACTTCTAAAAGTTATACGCCAAGAAGCAGTTTACTAAAACCATTAAAAGCACTATACAAAATATTACGTACTATTCAAGCTATTGTTATGCTTATTGTAAGATACACGTTGCTTAATTACGGTAAATTCTTAGAAAGATGACTGATAACATTCTAAGTTTCCTGTACATTATAATAACCACGATCTTGGCTATTCCAGTAGTGTAGTCGAGAAGCGAATTGTTTAAGCAAGGCAGTTTGTATGGAAGGAAGTTGCTCAGTGTTACGTGAAACTGCGAAACTTTTTTCTAGTTTCATGTTAGAACTTTGAGACAAAGCTTACAACTTGTTGCTTAAAGTTGGCTTATAACAAAACTTCAATATTAGCTCTTCTCTATCCTCAGTTAAACCTATGCGCTGCATTTCATTGTTCAAATTCACTTTCAGTGCGGCGGTACTTGCTATTGATACTAATACCCGTGTACTAAATTTGCTTTCAAATTATCTTCATATTATCCACGTAAACTGGAGATTACATTTACCGACTTCTGTGAACACATTTAATATTCGTACTGAATTGAAACGAATGCTTTCATAAATAATTATATTACATCAAAAGAACAAAACGATAATAGTTTTATTAAAAAGTTTTATCACACCTTAATTTCGGCAGTTTTCATGATTCAGGTGTTAGAGCTTGACTGCATCCGCAGATCTCAAGAATAGAAGCCGTTAAGGAGATAAGATTATTAGGGCAACTCGGAAACAAACAATTTTTAAAATGATTTGTTACTTTCTCTTGTCCTATGTCAATATAATGAATAGTGAGGTGGAAAGCGAAAAGGGACCTCTTGTCGGAAGAAAAATGAGTTATTAAGGTCGATACACCAATATTTGAGATTTTTCTTGTAGATTTTTATAATTTATTTTGTCCAATTATATTTTTAATGTAATTACTTCTGTAGGAATCACTACGCAATAAAAATATAATCTATTCAAAAAGATCAAGATATTTGGTAAAGAAAAATGGTGAGACATTCTAATGGGTATCCTGAGCCCGATCTGACCTACCGGACTTGTAGCAGAACCGCTAAATAAAAACGAAGGCACTCAGTTTAAAAGAACCTTCAACAGTGTCAAACATGAACATTTTTAAAAACAATTAGTGTAATTTCATTTGTAATTTGTTCTTAAACATGTAAAATTTAGAAAAGAGTGATGTAAAAGTTTAAAATGCATTCAATAAAATTTTTTCATCAAAAACGTTTAAGCTGCTGTAACTTACACAATTTTTGAGAGCAAATTCTGAATTTTGTATCAAATTAGTTAGAATTCAATGTTGTTTAGGTCAACAGCCGAAATGCTGGTTTGAACCTCCAGAAGTTTTACTAAGTAAAAACAAGAAGTGAGGTGGTTTACCATCGCCTTCCTCACTGAGTTGAAAGAGTATGGTTATCAGCATTCCAGGCCCTCCAAAAAGCACCCACGTTCCACTCTGCAAATGACACCTTTACTTCATTTACCACAGGGTCTGGCTGTATAGTGAAATTCATTACTCTCAGAGAAGATAACTCTGACTACTAGTGCCTTTTACGCCTCTACCTCTTCTGTTGTTAAATAGTTCAGTCATATAATTGGGTGACTATGTCATAAGAAACAGAGCTCTTTTTTGTAGCCCTGGAACCAACAGATCGAGTGCAATTAATTTACACACTCCACCTGCCCGTTATGGGCATAGAATTCAATGGTAAATACTAAAAGAGCAACAGATCCTAACGTAAAATTTTCAACAAGAGGTCCCTTTTCGGATTCCGGCTCACATATAGGGAAGGAAAGTATTGTTTTCATATAAATTTTTTGAAAAAGGGTTTTCACCGGAAATACACGTTTTAGGCCCTCTGAACCGCCAAAAATATGTTTTTAGGGATTGGTCCGTGTGCATGCGATTTTGCAGCATTTTTTACAATTTTCACAAAAAAGGCTCTTACGAATTATTTTTAAAAAGCTTAATTCGCTACAAAACAGAGTAAGTGGCATGTATGCTGAATTTTTTTAAGATTGCGGCCTTAATATGAATTTTAGGGTAAACGTGTAAAAATAACGTTGTAGGGAATCAAAACCTCTACAAATATTTTCAAGTTTTTACTACAAAGCTTAGTTTAGCCTCACAATTAGTGATTTTTCTAATTTTTTCTCATCGTTAAAAGAATGAGTAAATTTAAGATTGTGACCTTATTATGAATTTCATAACAAAAGTGAAAGTGAACTAGAATTAAAGTTATACAAAATTAAATAACCTACAACTTTAATTTAGAGAATTGTTTTCTACTGATTAGTTTAGCATGAATTAATGATTTTTTGTATGTTTAAATGCTTAAGAGGTTGATTTCCATTTAGCGTCATTTACTCATGATTAAAATTAGGTCATGTTTTTCACTTTACATTGTTAACTCATGACAGCAACTGTCAGAGCAGTAGTTATTAACTCAAAATACTTTTATTTTTTGTTTCCTAAATTACAGCCACGGGTTTGTAGTAAAATTTTTTAATAATATAATAATAGACATCACTAACAACATTGTAACAATACAAAAATGTTATAGTAAATTAAACGGCTATCGCAAGCCCTGATATTTTTACTCTTAGAAACGTCTTGTTTGTTTTTCTCAAAACTTGATATTTGAAATAATACAGGTACAGCTCTGGCAGTGTGATAGGTTACATTTTTCATTATTTACATTGGCAAAAGAAGGTGTGTCGTCACACCAGATTTTCATTGTGTAAAAATCAGGTCTTTTTGAATTGATTGATTATTAAAAATTAATAAGTATTTAACGTCATTTTGAAAATTGTAATTTCTAATTACCTCATGCATTATATAATTTATTAAGACACAAATAAAATTGCAAGATAATTACCTCTTTTTTATATTAATTACCTCTTTTACCTAGTTATCTCTTGAAATGATATATAAATTGCATTAAATGTTCATTTAAAAAATCATCATCAGCAAAAATTAGACAAACAACTTCATAACTATGATACTACCCACTCGATTTTTATGATTTTAATAAATTGTTAAGTGTTTTGTGTTAGTTATGTCCCTAACTATAAGCTATAATTAGTTTGATGTGTTTTAGGTACTGGTTACGTGTTGTACCTAAATAGATTTCCTTTTGCTTACATATGCAGTAGGTAAAGGGTGAAAGATGAAAATTAGTGATAAAACAATGCTAGACCTGCCTGGAAATCGAACCCGAAACCCGTGGCATAAAAGCCATTTTTGATGACTACCAGCGGGTCGGGCAACGTGTTGTATACAGTTTGTGTAGCGTTTACTTGGTTTTTGTTGTCCGTAAATATATTTTATTTTATACATAAGGTATATTTTGTGAAAAATTACTGGCTTATTTTAGCTAAATGAATCAAAGTAATTATTCCTAAGCAATCCAAATGCCCTGTTATAACAGAGATAGAATTAACTAACATAATCAAGCAATTCTATTTACAAAATTTTCATTATGGATTATTCATTTTCTGTTTCAGTGCAGTGGGGGCCCAGGAAACAGTGCTGGAGGATTAGCACCTAGTAATTCACGATGTTTCGCTCCACGGAAAAGTAACGAGTCTCAATGCCCGATGTTAGCAGCAACGTCAAAGAAGCTACGCGGAACTGGTCGTCGTCAACGGCAAAGAGGCGGACAATCAGGAACACCTGGCAACGCTGGTGCATCTGCAACGACAAAGAAACTTCGATTTCAACTAGCAAAAGAAAGAAAAGCATCGACTACCCTAGGAATAATTATGAGCGCCTTTACAATATGTTGGTTACCCTTTTTTGTTTTAGCACTGGTACGTCCGTTTCTAAAAGATCAAGACTCGATACCTCCATCATTATCTTCTTTATTTCTATGGCTCGGTTATGCCAATTCGTTGCTCAACCCTGTTATCTATGCGACCCTGAATAGAGACTTCCGACGCCCATTTCAGCAAATTCTTTATTTTCGTTGCGGATCTCTAAACCACATGATGAGGGAAGAATTTTATCAGTCTCAGTACGGGGATCCCGAACAACCCCAACACCATAGTCCCGATCACGTAACAGAGGCACAGTTTGCCGATGACGTCACAATAACAGGTTTCGGCTGTGATGTCATTGCAGATTCTACTGTTCAAGACAAGCACAGATCAGGTGACGAATCGTTTCTATGATCCAATATTGCCATGACCACATTTGTGGCCTCTGACCAAATCCATAAGTAATGAACTTAATAGCAATAATGTTCAATAAATATTGTAACCAACAAGCAAATTATATAATAAATTATTCCGAATTCTCGCAAGCTGAGAAGAATTCTGCATTAATTAAATAGTTCTGAAATATAAGCACTGTACCAAAATATCTGACGCATGAATAACATAAATACAATCATTACTCGCAGGTAAATCAATCCCGTTATTGGTTAACAGTGAGTTTTTTTCAATTCTGTGAAATTACGAATAAAAAACTGCTGAATTATTAAAATTCTTCATAACGTCAAAATAATACGGTAGAATATTTCCTGTAAAAATAATTTACATTGATTACTTACACCAGAATAAATATAAAACTCAGCTTTCAAAAATTAAAATGAATAGTAGACCTAATATTGTGTGATACTTTTTGTAATTATGACATAAATATCGATTCTAAATCTATAATTTATGCGAAAATACGCAATTGTTGTTTGTAATTTACAATACTTATAGTCTTTTCAATGCAGTTATACAAATGTGATTCGAAATATATCAGTAATATTACTACTGATAAATGATACAGTTTGATTAATTATATATCCATTAACTGACTTCTGAGATTTAAATGTATTTTAGTGAGTTGTCCAGTAGGAGCAACAACTGTACAAAATATTCGTTGTTATAACTGTTGTGTAATTACTGTTAACAAATAAATGGAATTACAAGACATGAGAATTAAAATGTGAATTTGTGATTAACTTAGTGATTTTGAGAATTCAACGGAATCATTCCGTGTTGAAAGCATACTATAATACCAACGTTATGATTATAATGCACAATGATAGAGTTTTTAAATTTTGTTGACATTTTACATAGACAGTAAGCTTTGAAATATAGATTATAATTGAGTATACTTTTTTCTAACGTAACATATTTTATTTAGTTTTTAAAAAAAAATTTTAAAGAGAACTTCACATTTTTCTTTTCAATGACACAAAATTAGTTAATATTCAAATCTTTTGAAAAACAGGTGATTAGTTTTCACGGTGGCATATAGATGGAACTAAATGCATCACGTAAGCCATATCCGAACTGAGAAATGAATTAGTTTTCCCCCTTTTGGCAGTAGCCCTATTACAATCATGTGCATTACAATGGCGGTAAATTTTTGTTTGTGACATGATTTTCGTTTATTTATTCACACAAACAGCTCGGTTGTTAAAGACTACAATGAACTATAGAAATGCAACACTGATTTTTTAAAGCGTGAAAATTTCCAAACACAAACCGGGATTTAAACTTGGGACCTTGCATTTAGTAGTTTACATGCTACATGCATGATACAAATACGCTAGCGAGACAGACTAGAAATGTTTTTTTGAAAGGCAACATTAGGAGATTTAAATTTATTTGTAAAGTACTTAATGAACACTACCAATGATAGGCCTAGTTGGTATTACTGCAAAATATTCTCCGTTTATAATATTATCATCATCAGAGGTGGCATTTTGATCCTACTTTAAGCAATCAAGTCGTCCGTAAAAAATACTTCTTTCCTTTCTATTCTTTTCACTACATTCGTCTGAAAACCTTAGCACCACACAGTAACCTAAAATAGTTCCCAAACGTCGACAAAAAAATTATTTTTAAACACTCTGAACTCATCTCACATTATTACGGTTAAGTAATTTGAAGCCTGTCGATCTTTCAGTTTTATATTAAAGGCATCATATTCTCTTTGATAAAAATGTGAATTTTCACAATATTATGGCTACACTCTGTAATTTAATCGTTGGGAAACTACGGACCAGAACTTTTTTGTTCCATTTATGAACATTACAAAAAACTAAATTTTAAGACAATTTTTAAACAGGATTTATTGGGATAGTCACTTTATGAGGTGATTAATAAATAGGCTATGTACCAAATTAAAACTGTTGTACAGTTTATATACAATGACGTTATAAATAAATAAAACCAAAATATTCATACTTTCTATAATTTTAACGTTTAAAAATTTTCCAGTGGTAAATAATATAATTATTCACCATTGGATTTGGAAATTGGAACTGGATAGTATCATAACTTACTGTAAGAGGTTCCTTGAAATTTAGTTTTTGTATAGAGAGCTCAATAATAGTAGGCTTACAGTGTTTAATACAATATTTAAAAAATACTTCCTCTGCTTATTTTATTATGTCGTCTCATGCAAACGCTTTCAGATCCTATACACGATTTTTAGCCCACGGCTAAAAAATATAGATCGTAACTTAATTTCAGTGGGTTTTTAGGCTTTCTTTTAAATTGATATTCCACCATTACAGACATTAAAACAATATTGCTTCCAACAGAATTAATTTCTTTTCATTTCTTCTTGGACAAATGTAAACCACTTTCTGTTTTTAATTGATTTAAAATCGAATCAACAAATCGGTATTCGTGACTTTTTTGCATTAACGGTGGGTTTTAACTTTTATAATTTTTGAGATCCTAGCCGGGAATCGAACCCGGGACCCTCCGTTTTGCAGCGTAGCACCCTAACTAATGACCACAAAAGTGGCCGTAAACCACTTTAATTTTAATTTTCCTTTTTTATAAGTAGAACAATAAAATGAGACAAGTAAATGAATCAGATATATTATTCAGATTTAACTGAAAGTTCAACCTGATTTTCTTCCTTAATATCCCGATAGATACTTTACTAATGGAACAATTATTGTAAGACTAACTTAATTACTATTTAATCAGTTTTATTAATCACGAAACGGTGAAAATAGCAATTAAATATATAAAATAAACCATATTGAACGTGAAATTCCTAAAATTAAATGCCGACAATTTTAACTGCGTAGTTGATTAAACATACGCAATTAAATTCAAGAAGCGGCAGAAATTGTATAACATTGTACAGCATACGTCTGAGAATCCTTAGTTATGTACTTGTTCTTGCGTTTACTTAAGTAAATCTAAAATATAGAGGGATGCTTAAACTGCAGTTACAAATAGCACTTGTACCAGGATTAATACGCGTGTGCAACAACTAATCAATTTCTGTATTAAATCTGTTTGAATAAATTCATGCTATTGCAGCTAAATATTTCTGCCTATAGTTCGAATGATTACACATTAGATTTACGACTACAATAAAACAAAAATTGAATTAATTTTTCACTTAAATTTACCTCAATTTTAATGCTTGAACAATATTTCAAAAAAAAATGTTTTACTAACTCATACTTTTTACGTATTGATTTCCAGTTTTTGACAATTTTTTATGCAAAGAATTATTTATGTTTGCAAACGATTATGTTATTTCTGTTTGGTAAAAATCACTTATTCATCTTAAGAATCTTTAGCATCAGTGTAATAAAATCTCACTATATTATTGGCATTTTTCAATAAAGTTTCTTTTGTTAACCAATCCTTTGTACGTACATAACTTATTGCAACGTACCTCTTTAAAATCATAGATACAATAAACATTTTAACACTAAACCATCCCAACTATACATTAATCTTCTATCATATTGATTTAATTTTAAATTACGAATACAAATATAAAAATTGTCTCTGTAACGATCAATCAAATTGTAGTGTACTTTGGAATTGTAATATTTGAGAAAATAAACTTCTTACTACATAAATTTCAAAAGTTTCAAATCACCTTTTCACATTTTCTTGTGTTGGCCAATCTTCTGTTTGGTGATCTGTGAGTTTAGGAATGCTACCAGAGAAAAGAACTCATTAAAACTTTTATTCTTGGGCACCAAAATACAGGTAAATGTACGTATCAATGGAACCTCATTTTGCGCTACAAACTTAACCAATAAATTTAATAACAGTATACTTACAAAGAATGTATATATTTTAACCACAACTGTAATTTGAAAACGAATTTTAAATATAGTAAATACTTTAATATAATTTTCATCTGTAGAAGTAGTTTGCTGAAATTATTAAAAAGATGGAATAACTGTAATAAACGTACGAATCCATTTTACGTAGATGAAATACTGACAGGAAGTTTTTCCTAAGAATATTATACAGAAATTCTAAACGCTGCACAATATTAAGATCAAACTGCACTTGTGTACGTACAAGTGCACGGTTATCGTAAAATGTAACTCGCAAACACTCTCTTTAACCGTATTAGAGCAGTATGCATTTTGTAAAGTTATTCATTCAAGTCACCTGTCTGATGTACAATCACCTGTTTAGTAGCGTAACATGTTGGTTATTATCAAAGCCCCGGTTTTGGGGTTCTAATTTCTCGAGCTCCTTATGAAATTAGAGAACAAATAATTGCGCAATTATTACGATCCAAAATTTACTCCACTGTTAATAAAAGCAATAAAGTTAAGATGCCCTCAGTAACCAAATTTATGCCATATTAGAAATAGCACGAGGCTTGCTAATTATCATGTAGATGCGTACTATGCTATTGTGTGAATTAATTTTCTTTCGATTTAGTGAAAGCGCCTAACGCTACATTTTGTTTAGCATGCGTATTAACCTTATAAAACGTTAAATTCCAAAGGTTCTCAACACCTAAAATCACGAGGAATGTTCAATAAATTAACGGGAAAAAATTGATCCAACGAAGTGATTTTTTCAATGACAATGAAATACATTACTTTTCAACATACTTTCCAGCAACATTTTAGACCCTGTACCACCATTCTGTGAGCTTTCTGGCTTCCACACCGTAGATGTATTTACCTTGCAGTTCAACCATTCGTGTAACGCTTTTATGACTTCTTCGTTGTAGTTGAACTTCTTGCCGCGTAAAACGTCTTAGAGGCTTTGAGCGGGACGAACAAATATAAATAGGATAGAGCGAGGTATGGGTTGTAAGGAGGATGTGGCAGCACCTCCCAACCAACTTTTCGAGCGTTTCTCCCGTTCTTAAAGCGTTGTGGGGACGCCTGTTGTCATAAAAGAGAATCACACTTTCGACAGAACGCCCTTATGTTTTCGCGTTATCGCGAGTCTTACATTCTGTAGGAACATGTTAGAATAGTACTGAAATAACAATTTGGGAATTTTTGACACGCTTGTCTTGCGAATACAATCATTTATGCGATTTGGAATGCAAACGCCGAAGTAGAAACATCAACTGGTCTTTTAGGACTGTTGAGATTTGTGATATTTGTTGTGTCCGAATTAAACTGTTCTATCTATTTATACACATTACTGCAGTTTAAACACGTTTCACCATACTGTTTCAACATTCAGTACATTCCGCCAGTATTACACCTTTGGAAAGCAAATTCTTATCTCTTGATGTTGCTCGTCCGGAGTACCTTTCAAGCAAAGTTCATTTTTCATTTTTGTTCATTTGAAAATGAACAAAAGTGGTTATCTTTATTAATTATGATTAAACAGCTGATAAATAGTGTTTCCAAGATTGCCTACTTGACCCTCAGAAAGGTTCATTGTCATTGAATGAACAATATGACTGTTCTCTACGTTGATTTTTCTCTTTAAATATTGAACATCTCTCGTACATGTCATAATTTTGTATAATGTAATACTTTCACAAAATTCTATAAAACGTTCAATAGAAAACAAATAATGAATATAAAATTTTTATAATTTAATGGTGTACTAAATTTACTACAATCATGTTATTGCTTCAATTTATGTAATATAATACTGTCAAACGCAACAACTATTAATACGCATACAGAAAAAGATATAAATAAATTATAAGCAATAATAATAATGTGTTTGTAGCTGTTATATCCGTTTAATTTTTTCTATCATTTTTGTTGATATTGAACACTTTAAGCAGAATGATAAAATAATCATGTAAATGTGTTGGCTTCTTTGTAAATAATAATAAATTTCTATGTTTTGTTAGTAATTAAGATATTATGAAAATGAACTAAATTCAAATGCAGAAACGCATCAATATTTAAAATTTTGTACATATAGCTAATAAAAAGTTATTTTTTATTACAAAAGTGCCAATCACGGCTAACGACAGTTTGATAGAAACAAATCATTTTCCAAACCAATATTGTTAAATTTCCCATATTTGAAAGACCAGTAACATCTGTTGCGAAACCTGTTGTCATTAAAAAAAATATTACCTGAATGCAATACAGCTGCACAGAGGCTGGCTATAACTGACCCACCTTACAAGCTGGATTCAGCTTCAACTAGTTAGGCCTGACTGACAATAAGAGCTTTTACAAACTAATTTCCTACTTTTTCACTTTACAGATTGAAAAGTGTAAGATTTCTCCTATAATTTTGATAATTTTGTTCACAATAAAAGTACTAAAATATCATAGTATTGTCAAGATTATGGAAAAACTTTAAGGAGGTATTTTAAAAGTAAGTAATCTAAATTTTGTGATATAGGTATATATGGGTCGATTTCAATACATTCATGGAAGATGCATGAACTTATATAATCACAATTAATCGACAAACCTTACAAATAAAGTTACTTTTAAATATGCATTCCTATGTAACTCAAAAACTAAGAATAAAAACCCCGTTAACTTGTAAGCAAAAATAACATTATTTACAATCGAATCGGAGAATTTTACAAGTATATGGTTCACCAAAAGTGGATTAACTACAAATGGAAATGCACTTAACAAAAACGAAAGTATAAAATCACATGTTAGTAGAGCTTGTCTGATTTCTCGAGCCGGCTGCACGAACACTGTAGGATAGTCTGTTTATCTGTACACTGAAGTTCTATTTTAGAAAGGCAAGGACTTAAGAATTGTTGCAATTGTTTTAATATTCAGTTTTAATACATAAAATAACATAAAGTAACAGAAAATAACAAAAGAATACCATAAATATAAAATAGTTTATATAGTTTTTTTATTTAACAAATAGAATAAACTATCTTCAGGTAATTTAGTTAATTTGCAGCTTTTTTCTGTTTTTTCACACCCAGGTTATGTTAAAGATTAATTTTATGTATGTTATGTCAAATTAGTACCGGTGATCTCATTTTAATAGTATTACATAGTATTATACCGTAATGATCAAGAAAGTAACTTAATAAAAAAAATACACTAGAACCACTAACAATTAATTACGGAATGGAAATTTGTTTGTTCCAAGTATGAAATTAAGTAATTGTTAGTGAGACAATACACAAAGTACCATAGAATGGTTGTAAAAGGATAAAGTGACCGTACAGATGACAATAGTTTCATGATGCAGGCACAATTCAGGAATAAAATACAATACCCATCACGAGAAGTACGTTATGTTTAAATAACTCTATTTCATAGACTACTTTCATTTAAGTAAGAACAAAACAGAATTTTAATTTAGCTCTAAACCGCCGATAGACGAACTTCTCAATGAAATTATGCTGGAAAATCATCAACCTCGACGACAAATTTTCAGTCGTCTGAACTCTTAGCCTTATACCGTTTAAAGACTGGCTGCCACTTAACAAATTAATTCTATTTTCTATTTTCATCACACGTTTTTTCTGTTTCATTTGTTATTATAAAAGGATAAAAATATACTTGGCGTAGTATTCTTGTAAAGTAGTATATGGTTTAGTCCAAAAATCATTTCCGTATCTTTACTTTGAGCCAACATGACAATTTTTAAAAAATGGCAGCTGTATTAAAAAAAAATATCAGATGTTGTTTCAAAATAATCTATTTATACAGAAAACTTTGATCTTTAACATACGTGAAAACCGATTTTATATATTTATTCAGAACAAAAGACATACGTTTCAAAACTTATAAACAGGACCAACGTAAAACTGTGTACTTTTACGCGCGTAAACTTCCGTATCTTCTCCGACTTTTTAAATAAGTTTTCTTCAGTCATCCTAATCAATGCAGAAAGAAGGAGCGTTTATTCGGAGTACCATTTATTTTTTTCTTTGGTAGTTTATGAAATAGAGTTCTTCAAACACAAAAGCTTCTTTCGTGGCGCGCACTATAGTCTATACGTAATGAAACGACTATACAGAATTGGTGAGAGGGGCGAAGTGAGGAGATTTCCTCATTAACAACGCAACCGATTCGAGCCGTCAGATAAGCTCTATGTTCTTATTATGTAAAGTCCGTGTGAAACACGGCATGAAGATTTAGAATTCTTTTTTTATCATAGCAAGAAATTATAGAGCTACTAGACAGCAAACTTGAAATTTTAAGGTGGACCATTGTGCACAAAATGATTGCTGCAATAATGAACGAGCTCAGTTTTACAACATAAAGAATAACCACCTACGCTTAGAATTTATTTTAACATAAAAGTTATTAACTTACTATTTAACGGTGCTTATGTATAATAATAATGCTTCAACATCTACTTTTAAAAGTACACAGCAATATTTTTGATACGAATAAAAATTTAATTATTAAAAAAAATAGTCGACTCTTTAGTGATTTCAACTTGTACATTTCTATCGTACGATACAATTAATTCCATAGATTTCCGTAATAGCTGTTGTATAAAAAAGAATGATAGTGAAAAAAATCAATATTCATTTTATTATTTTTTTATAGTCAATTGTAATTAGATGTAGTGAAAATACTAATTATTATAAAAGGTATTGAGAAAACCTTTCGACCATTACTTAATAGATGTACATTTTTGACATACTATCATGATTGTAAATATTGTATAATTGTTAAGATATTGTTTATTTTTGTTAATTGAAACTAATTTTAAGGATAAATATTTAGTATAAAGATATCCTGCTAAATTAATATTTAACATTATTTCGTGGAATGGTAAATAGGACAAAAATATTGGAAATTTTTGTGTAGGATAATCAATAGCGTAATTTTTCTATGATTCAGAATGTTTATAATTGTTATTTTTTAATTGTTAGTAAATGAATTTAATTGTAAATAACATAAGTGTAAAAATAACTTCTGGAATAAGATTCTGGAAAACAAAGTTACCACATTTTGTTAATAGGCTAAATCTATTGAATAGTTACACGTTTGACGATGTTTATATTGGCCTACTTTCAACTAAGTAAACTTGACTATTCAAATTCTTTGTACATATGTTTTGTATATAAACTAAAAACTGACAGTCTAATTATTATATATCAATATGAAATCTATAAACTAATAATTTCTACCTAAATTATAATTTCCACCCACTTTAACACTAAAAGCATAAGAATACTGTATTTCCTATTTTGTATTAATAATAGACCTAAAGTATTTTATTTTAAAATCGCAGTTATACTTAAATTCTAGTCATTGCATTTAAAATTACATCAATGCCATTTTTTCTTAGTAGGACTTCTACGTTAAATGAACTTACTACTTGAAAAGACAGAAAGAACAAACAAGTACGCGTAATGCTTTATTAAACTAGAAGCATTAAAAAACTTTGAAAAAGAAACTCGATAGTCATAATTTTATCTTCTTCTGATTCCAACACGGATAGATAAACATGTCTCTTCCAGTCCACAACGATCGCAATACCGACTCTGAACATCTTTTTTAAGGCTTACCCACATCCGTACTTCCGTCAAATCTGAACTTCAGTGTTTCGAGGGAGATTTTACCTGGAAGCATCCGTTGAACATGATCCCTCCATTTTCTTTTGAACTCACCGATTTTAGCATTCAGTGCTTGGACTTAAAACTCTGCTTAAATATCTTCATTTTGAAGCCTGTTCAATCTGGAATAACCTTTGACAGCCTGGAGTAATTTTATTTCTGCTACTCACAGTCTACTTTCCTCTCTTTAAATACAGTCCAGATTTCTCTTTCACGAGTCAATGTGGGAACAGCCAATATGTTATTAAATGTTAACTTTATAGGCCTATGTACTTTCTTCACTTTTGTTTCAGGTAAGAGTAAATAGTTTCACATATTGCTTTAAATAAATTTTGATACTGATATCTAAGTATTTTTTTAGGTTAAGTGAAACTAAAATAATTGACAGCAGGCACTTGCTCCCATACCGATTCTTTTACCTCTATTCTGGATGTAACTGACTAGTACTTCCTTTTGAAATCAATTACCTTTTTTCGTTGTGGATACACAAAGGCAAAACTCACTACATATTTTATACAGCTGAAAGGTAAAATAGTGTAGTTCATAAACGGTAGTGCACATAATAACTCTAACTAACTTAATCTTTAACCAATTAATCATCACATCCCATAACCTGCACATAAAATTTGAAAGGTTATCTCACAGAACAATTTACGCAGTACATCAGAACCACTCCATTATTAATAAAGTAAACGTACACCAAGAACTTATCAACGACATTTATTTATACTGTATTTAAAGTTGTTAGGATTAAAGCTTTAGAAATCCGGAAATTGTTTTACGCAGCTTTGCAAAGAACTAATTAATAATTTACTGTTTGAGTCATTATACTACAGAATTGTGTATGAACATAATTTGCGAAGGACAATGTAAAGCTACCTTCACTTTAAAAATAAACAATCAATTTCGACTCATACAATTTATTTTAGTTTTCGTTTACGTAAATAAATAATTTTCAGATCCCACACAGCAATGACGTACGTTACCTGGAATTACGTCTGTACAAACGACTGATGCGTTGTACTAATATTAAAAATACACGAGACAAACACAAAACTCCATTTTATTTATTGAAACGATTATTTTTAAACAGACGCTCAGCATTTTGTGTCAAGAATAAAATACGAATAAACGAAACAGTTATAACAACATTTTGGACTTGTAGGTACCATTAAGAATTGTGGTTTCTGCTCTACCGTCCCAAAAAACGCATTAAAGGCAATACAGAACAAAATACTACGTAAATTAATAAAATGCCCCAACTACGCCACTAACAGCCGACTACTACTCAACGACTTACCTCAACCAATCACAATTATAGCAACATAAGTTATAATTCTATTAACATTAAATTTTAAACACATACATTCGTACATGCAACAGATGCATTCACGAACCATACGAGATAATTCTCATGAAAAACTCAAGTGCCGATGACCAAGAGACTTTCACCAAAGTATGGATGATGCAGAGATGCCAACACCAATATCACTTACCTTCTGTCTTTAAATTTTCAGAACATCATTTTTTTTAAATTGCAGTTTATAAATAATCAAAATAAAGTAAAATTTAAATAATCTAGATTTAAAATATACAGGATTATTAATTGGAAATTTAAATTTAAGGTTTGTAACCTTAAAGGAACAGTGACAAATTTTCAAAGAAAAGAACTACCTTGCTCATAGACAAAAATTCAAGATAATGATAATCGTCTGACGCACAGCATTGGAGTGTATAAAGTCCCAACGCAGAGTCCTTGTTTAATAATTTTATATTTTTTAGCATAAAAAGTCATGATCGTAATGTAAATATTACATCATTCTTGATAGTACATAACTATTGATAAAACATAACAATATATGCGTTCTAAACTTTAGTTGTATATTTTGTTGCTATTGTACAGGGACCGGCAGAAAAAGTGGTGGTTTTGAAATTAATAAAATAAATCAGAAATAAGATGTCAAAAAAAATTATTAATAGATTTCAAACATCATTTCTTGCCTTTTTTTATTAAAGCACTTAAATTCTAAAATTCACTTATTTTGTTTTAAAAATTATGTCAGTCAAGTGATGACCCTCATTCTGCACGCATTCATGTAATCGTACTTGGAAATTATCCATTGCCTTCACAATCATGTCGTTCGGTATCCCCGTTATTTCATTTCGAATTGCTAGCTTCAGATCTTCAGTTGTTCGAGGCTTTACCACATACACTTTCGATTTCAAATACCCCTAAAGAAAAAAGTCACATACCTAAAGTCTGGGGAGCGAGCAAGCCAAGAAAGGTCACCATTTCTTGAAATCACGTGTTCTGGAAACATTTGTCGTAACACATTCATTGGCACTCTGGCAGTGTGAGCAGTAGTCCCATCTTGTTGGAACCAAACATTTGCAGTATCAACTTCACGAAGTTGTAACTCTGGTGCAAGGAAATTATTTAGCATTTCAAAATAACAACTTGAAGTGATCGACTTCTGGCTACTGACAATTGCAAAGCATCTGTGTTTTCGGGAGTACGAACGCTACGTGGACGGCCTGTAGGTTTCCGTTTTAAAGATGAAGCCGTTTCTCTAAAATTTTTAACCTTACGCATTATTGCATTGCGACTGGGAACACTACCGTGTCTACTTACTCCAAACTTTGTACAGAACAAACGCTAAGTTTTGACTACCGAGTAACCGTTACTAAAGTAAGTCTCTATGACGGAAGCACGATGTTGTGCGTTCCACGACTCCAGTGCAACTGTAATGGCATTGAGCCGGGGAATTAAAGTCATTGACCCGGTTTTCCCCACTCGCATTGTTGCGATGTACAGTCAGATCAAAAACTATCCACTTTTTCTGCCGGTTCCTGTATATGTAATATTATTATTTAATAATAATTTTACATTATAGTTTATTTTTACATTATTACATTATTATTTTTATCATTTTTACATTATTATTATTATTATTATTTAATAATAACATTATAGGTATGAAAAAAGAAAAAACTGTGTGTATAAGGTCTCGTACACTAAAACAAGCACATAAGGTAGAAAATGTAATCACTAATATCACAGCTAGTTGATAATATCACAACAAGAGAAGAAATTAAAACCATAACAGAATTAAACTAACATGACAGCTACGATCGATATAAAAATATTATTCTACGTATATACGAATGCAGAAACGTCCCAGGTAGAAGGTACACTATAATGTAATTAGACAAACAAAAACAAAAATCATATAAACGAGACGGACTCTAATAGAACTGAAGTAAAAAATACACGCTCTTATCTATTTAATTTTCAGTATCAGAGTAATTAATGTGACATCTGACAGCTTATGGTAACATTTTGTTAGCATAACAAAATCTGTTAACGAAGAAAACATTTCTAGTGGAGAAATTGCCTCGTTTTGTTGTAAGGAGCAGAACCGTAGGGGTTGTTGTCGCCTGTTACTCTGAGTTAGATACATAGGGTCTTAAAAAAATCGCTCGCTTATTTGTTTTTCTAATTCTTCCGTCATTTTTTTTAATGTAATACGTATTTAGAAAAGATAATCATTATTTCAAACAGAAAGTAAATTTTTTGCAGTAGTAAAAGAAAAGAATAATGAAGTAAATGTTTTATGATCATAAACATAACTAGCGATGAATTCTAATTTACTAAATAGGTCTATTATTCCAGAAATAACGCTAAAAATTACAATTGAACTTGCAGAAAAAATTTGATATTTATTTCAATACTTTCACGATTTGCCTAGAAGTCTTTGAAAATGTTGTAAATAATATAGCATCTATTTTATTAAATTAAAAATCTCTATTGACTGTTGTAAAAATTCTCTTGCAATACTTCTATTTTCGTACGTAATGATACATTAATGTCCTTAAACATGTCTCTTTATAATGGAAAACAATTTAAATTGTATTACTAAGTAAAAAATATGAATGTAACACATCAATGTAACAATATTTGTAAAATGAAATTTACGTGATTATAGCTAATGTATATTATTTTACATGAAATAAATAAATAAAATAGTTAATGTTATATGTATTTGTACTGAATGTTTAAATTATATATAATATACTTTAAACTATAAATAAACATAAATATATTGTATTACAGTTTGTTGTATATTTTTTTACGTGTGTTAATAAGATGGTCTACGAATGTAATTGTGTAAAGTACCTTAATATTAAAAAATCAATTACACCTGACTGAATAAAAAACTATGTAAGAAGTAATAAACATATTTCTTCATAATGAATAATAATGTAATAGAACAAAAAAATAAATAAATACGAACTTTATTATAATTTGTTTCGATTTGTGCTTGTAATTGTACAAACTAAACCAAAATAAAAGTATGTAAATTTTCATTTATTTCATTACATAGTAAGACCACAGGGGAATTTATTCGATAAATCATTTTTCCATTTTTTAGATTTCCTAATTAATTTGTAACTTAAATCCGAAATTTTTCCTTCAATAAATTAGTTAGGAGAAAAACTTTGTAGGACACACGATATAACTAATAGAAAAAAACCATGTACATGGTAATAACTTGACAAGTCCATTAAAAGTAGGGTATTTTTTGTGTCGTGTTCAATAACCTGCTTGCACCTAATTTTCTCTGTCAACAACAGGTGGAATTATTAAAATTAATTTTTCGTTCCTAAGTAAAAAGTTAAAATAAATGCCTATTTGATTAATTTATTTCCAAACCAAGAAAAAATATATTTTATATCAGGGGAATAACATAAAAATTCCATCAAGACATTTACCGAAAGAAAATTACCATATAGATTTAATAAATAGATTTAAAAAGTAAACAACAAAAATTCATAATTAACATAATGTGTGTATCGTAACTTTAATCATAAAATTTAGAACTAAGTCGTTAATTATGACTTTCAGACTTTTAAAGTTTAAAGACCTTTCGCTGAAAAAGGAAAATGTGACATCAAATTCTTTCACTGTGGTCTTTGTACTCCTTTTTTATCTTTCCATAATCCTTTTAAAAGCAAAATAGATTTTCAAAACTTATTTTCTTGGCTCGGTATGTTTGAATAAATGCAAAATTTCGATGATGATTATTATTAAATAATTGGATACCAAAATGTTATTGTTTATTTAGATGAACTTATGATACTCGGCTTAAAAACCGTACAGATAAATGGTGAAACAGAAGTGGAAGCAAACGCAGAATTTCTTTGCATAGCACGTCACAGTAAATCTTTTTCCCGAGAATTTCAGATAGAACCGTTGCAGGTATATTCCCAGCAATATTTCATCAAATTCTGCAACTATAACAGTATTTTACGATGAGAAATGTAAAGATGTATTAGTAGTGCAGTGCCGATTTCTAGACTGCACCTCGTTTTAATTTCTGCCTAGAATCAATCCATAACAATTAGCCCCTAAACCATTAAAACGTTGTAAGTTACAGTAGTTGCATAAAACTTTAGTAGCCAAGCAACTAAAAAATTTTCAATTTATCCACAAAATCTGTTTTTACGATAACAGAATTTATTGTTTTTACGTTTTCAGTAGCATAATGACAAATGCATCAAATTAATGTCTCACAGTTACCTTGTCTTGAAACACTGAAGCAAATTACGTTGGTTAAGAATGCTATTTTGCTAACTCCATTATAATAGGCTGGACATTTATTCTGTTATAGTTGCAAAAAGGAATTAAGTAAACTAGAAAACTACTATCTCCAATGAGTATTAACAGGCGCGTTTTAAAAAGACAATCTTTTCTGCCACGGAAACTATACAAGTTTCATTCAGTTTCTCAGCTTTCCTGTAAAGTTTCAAGAAATGAAGTTAGCATGTTAACACTTTGAACTGAAGAAAAGAGGTTTTTCAAAGCTACAAAACTTCACAGATTAATTATTCCACAAGTGTTCCAGTATATAAAACAATATTACAAAAGAATCTAACTTTAATCAGATATACTACTACCCACTACTTTGACTTTGAGAACGCCCACAGCGCGTAGGAAAGTCTTTAAAACGAAATTATTCCAATCTACTTTAGTTTTCAAGTAGAGGAAAACATTCATACACATAAATAGTCTTCAAGAGCCGGCTCTGAAATTAATTTTATGGTAAAATTATTTAGGCTACGATCAGATACACCGAAAATTATTTAAATTGTGATAATTCAAAAATGGTGATCCGAAATGTGCCACTCGAGAGCGTTAAGAAAACTAACAAAACAAACCACAACATTATTACTATAAAATATAGCCTACTGTAAACAAAAATACTAGAACTTATTAGAATCTCTAAAAACTTATAAAAACTTAAATATATGTATATAAATATATTTTTCGGCTAATAAAATATTAATAATAAATTAATATAATTAATAAATTAATAATATTATTAATAAATATTTCGGCTAATATAATATTTCCTTTGATACAATTTTTCATTTTTAAAACAATTAGGTTGCTTACCCGATTACCCGACAACTGCGCGTATCAAACTTCAAATTTACTTAGGATAAGTCTTACCTGTTGATTTTAAAATTTGTAATTTATTCAATAAGTTCATTAAATTAATTTAGGAGAATTCTCACAGAGAAAGGAAAGCTACAGTTTAACAATGCCTTTTGCATTTAGTCCCACATTAAAAAAATGAAAACTAATAAAAATATTTTTTTATTCTATGACATACGTAAAGTTAGGTAGAAGCCATGTTGATGGGCAATTTTATAACTCCTGCACACTACCTAAACATTTATCCACGTAAACAATACTTAGTAAATCAAACTAAAATAAATAATTCAACCTTTCTATAAGGCTGTTTGTAAATTGAATTGGTTGCTGAAGTAATTTAAGATAATTTTGATTTCCTCGGTAATACTTAGCAATGAAATACTTTTTCTCAGTTAATTTTTTCCTTATACGTATTCCAGTATGAATCGTTTTTGTTTTATTAGCCTAATTGGCTGAATGCACGCCCAAAATTTAGATTTAGTAATAGGATTCTTCTTTTAAAGGAACATAAATCCTTCTTTAAAAGGAGTGAAAGGGGAGTTCATAAATTTGATTTTGATTCAATGGTCGGAACAGAACTTAAAAGAGGAGGGAAATGGGAAGACTTGATGTTGACTTGTTTACTTAAGCTCATTGTCAGAATAGCATCCATCAACTCAAAGGCGGTTGCCCATACTTTTGGACACAAGTAAGCCTGTCAAGGACAGAAGTGAATTGGCGGTGCTTTTTAGTCCCTCTGAACACAAGTAATTTATTTTCATCTTCAACGTTACGCTAAAATGTATTTTACTTTTCCTTTACAATATTTATTTCATTTCCCTAGTAAACCATTGAAAGTCGATATTTGAGTAAACATTACGTTTTTATTTATTTCCATAAACTTTTTATAAACAATATTCTACAACTCAGCAGTAAATAAAATTACATTTCACAGAATTAGTATCGCACCAGTATTACTTCAAAACAGAAGTAGATTTTCTTTATCCAACTAGGCTTAATGAAAACATTAATTTTGTATTATTTATTCCACTACAATGACAGAACGTAAAGAAGTCCTCTATTTAAAGCATACCGATAGACTGAGAAGACAATGTAAATATATTTTTTTTACAACACGTCTAGAAAAATAAACAAATACTTCAAACTGCAGACTTACCATAATGTTTTTTGGCAACGAAAATTTGTTAACAACAGAACACAGAGCTTATACACATTCAGTTCAATAATCTAAAGAAACGCTACAAACTCGTATAGCACAATATACGAAATGCATCCTGGCAGAATTCATGAGTATGCATGGCACTGTTCCTCAGAGACTTACAGTTACACTGAAATTTTAAATAATAATGTATTTTGGAAATACTGTGTGGTTGACAGGGATTCATAACGTGCCCAACTACGCTATCGTTGCCGCCTAAACCTGTGAGTTTAAACGAGGTCAAGAGTATTATTAAACGTCTTCCATTGCACAAGTCACCAGGTCTGGATTTGATAACTGCAGAGATATTAAAGGAGTTACCAGAAAGAGGGATAATTTTTATACGAAACATATTTAATGCTATTCTCAGAACTGCGCATTTTCCTTTACAATGGAAATTGTCAACTATTGTTTTATTTCAGAAGCCGGAAAAACCATCTCACTGTGTAAGCTCTTACCGGCCCATTAGCCTTCTTTCAGTCGTGTCTAAACTTTTTGAACGAATTTTGTTAGATCGACTTTCGCCGATAATTGAAGCTACAACTCCAAATTATCAGTTTGGATTCAGAAGGCAGCATTCAACAACTCATCAGCTGCACAGAGTGGTTGATTTAATTTCTGTAGGGTTAGAACAAAAGTTATACACATCGGCTGTATTTCTGGATATTAGTTCGGCGTTCGATAAGGTTTGGCATCCCGGGCTTTTGTATAAATTAAAATCTATTTTTTCTGATACATATTATGGAATTCTGAGATCATTTTTAGAGGATAGATATTTTGTTGTGCGCCAAGGTTTGGAATATTCTAATATCTGGCATATCGAAGCAGGAGTTCCTCAAGGGTCCATATTATCTCCTGCTTTGTACTCCATATTTACGTCTGACTTCCCGGAAAATGACTTCACGACAGTAGCAGCGTACGCAGATGATACCGTTCTGTTATGCAGCAGTGAATCTCCAGAAGAAACTTCGATGAACATCCAAAATCACTTGTATGAGGTATCTACATGGCTCAAAAACTGGAGAATGAAAGTTAACCCGCTGAAATCTGTGCAAGTGACTTTTACTTTAAGAAGAAGAACTTGTCCAACTGTTTACCTGGATAACAATGAGATACCGCAAGAAAATAAAGTTCGATATCTGGGCCTCCATTTAGACCGTAGACTGACTGGGGGATATCATATCAAAACAAAACGTTTGCAACTAAATAACCGTACAAAATTACTTTCAAAATTCATCAACAGAAAATCAACTCTATCATTAAAATTTAAATTATTAACATACAAAGCCTATTTACGACCGATATGGAATTACGGTATTGAAATTTTTGGGACCGCAAAGAAAACTCACATTCAAAAAATTCAAACTCATCAGTCAAAAATACTTCGGATGATAACGAACGCCCCATATTACGTAACAAATTTAACATTGCATTCCGATTTGAAAATCCCTTTTGTAACAGAAACTGCTAAAATAAAATATTCCAAATTTAACAGAAAATTAACAGATCACATCAATCCCCTAATACAGCAAATGTCAAGACGAAACTTACCACATCGACGCCTACGAAGAAAATGGAGTAGAGATCTATTGATATAATTGTTCTATATTTTTATTAACTTATTTTTTTGAAATCCACTATACTTTTGAATTATCCACTGGGATGTATTCTTTAAAAAAATATTTCTGTTTATTTATCAAGTCATTTGTTTTTTTCAAAATTTAGTTAAGCTTTTGGATGGTTATACTGTACTGTATAGTTTCTAAATAAAAATTAAAGTTAAAAAAAAAAAAAAAAAAAAAAAAAACTGTGTGGTTGGTCGTAATTTTTACCCACTAACTGGTGGTTTGTTAAATTGTTTACATTTACCCTATTTTGTAAAAATATTTTAACTATTATGTGATTTTCGTTGCTTATGTCTTTATTATTGATCCAACCTTAAATAAATAAATAAAGAAACATGAAAGATAAATTCTCGGTGTAAATAAAGTATTTATTCACTAACAGAAACTGAATTTTATTGTAAGTAAAACATAAAAGCTGGTGGAATAAATTTTTGTCAGAATTTTATAAAGGTGTTTACTTTTCATAATTACCTACCTAAGGTTTTTTTTTATTGTTAAAATGTTCCTCTGAAAACTCAAAATAACTATATCAACAATGATAATATTTTGAGAGACAAATAAAAAGGGTTTTCAAGACTGAAAAGACGTAGGTTTTTGATTTAGGTTATAGGTTTTAAAAAAACATTGTTACATTTATTATCAGTTTTTTTTTATTAATTTATTATTTTTAATTTTATTAACATTATAATGAAATTGTAATCATGTCAACTAACATTTATCAAAATTGCTGATTGTTCTAT
Source organism: Catonia carolina (assembly GCA_035578175.1). Classification (NCBI taxonomy): domain Eukaryota; kingdom Metazoa; phylum Arthropoda; class Insecta; order Hemiptera; family Achilidae; genus Catonia; species Catonia carolina. The sequence goes on from JAQMRL010000001.1 coordinate 49,862,680, forward strand.
TTCATTTGAACAGATTGTAATGTTGCAGACTTGTAAAAAAATAAATAAAAAAATAAAAGGAATTTGTTCGGTTTGTGACAGTTTAATAATCTGAAGTCGTTGTTTTAAAACAATACTTTAAATTTTTAATAAAACAGTGAAAGGAAAAAATCTTGATGCATGCAGTAAATCCATTAGATGAATTCAATTTTTAATTTTTTTTCAATCCTCCATTACATTCAAGTGTTAAAAACTAGGTTATCATTGTTCGTAAAACTTAAAACAGATCATTACGAAGGTATGTCATTTCAAAACGAATGTGCTGTAAGTTACATGACAAAAACTGAATAAAGTGTTAATATTTATCAGCACTGCAATTTCTTTCAAAGAACAATTTACAAAAAACTTATTAAAAATTACAGTAACTTATTAAAAACTTATTAAAAATTAAGATGGAAGTCTATGGAAAGAAACCGGTAAACTCCTACGCTATACTCCTCACTGCCCTCCCCTTCGGAAACTGGACAACACATGGGCAAAATCTGACAATGAAAAAGCCATCCTATTTGCTGAACACTTGGAAAAGACGTTCCAACCTCATGGTGATACTGTACCCGCTTTTACAAAATTAATAGAAGATAAAGTGTTTTCACCTTTACAGTTGTGTCTACCTCCACTCAATTTTACTGACCAAGAAATAAAGACTGCAATTACTCAATTGCCACTAAAAAAATCTTCTGGATATGATTTGATAACGGCTGAAGTACTACGTGAACTGCCACAAGCAGGAATAACTCTAACTACGCAAATTTTTAATGCTATTTTGCGGACCACCCACTTTCCTATACAGTGGAAATTTTCACAAGTTATCATGTTTCATAAAGAAAATAAACCAATCCACGAACCATCTTCTTACAGGCCCATCAGTTTACTTTCAACAGTTTCAAAATTATTCGAAAAACTTTTACTCCCAAGACTGCTTATATTTGTAGAAGACCAAGGTATAATCCCTAATCATCAATTTGGGTTCCGTCGACGGCACAGCACAATTCATCAACTACACAGAATCGTTGATCAAATTGCCTCTGGCTTTGAACAAAAAAAAATGTAAGTGCCGTCTTCTTTGATGTTTGCGCAGCGTTTGATAAAGTTTGGCATCAAGGTCTGCGATATAAATTAAGAAAATTCTTGCCAGATGCCTATTTCTTAATCATCAGCTCCTTTTTAATGGACAGATTTTTTCAAGTAAAACATAACACGGCTCTGTCTGACTACAAACAAATCGTCGCTGGTGTTCCACAAGGATCAATCTTGTCGCCACTGCTTTACAGCATCTATACATCAGATCTACCTGCATGCTAACACCACCTTAGCGACTTATGCTGACGATACAGTCATCCTTTCTTCTGATGTAAAGCCAGAAGCAGCAAGTAATAATTTACAAAGTCACATTAACTTTTTAAATTATTGGTTAAAAATCTGGAGGATCCAATTCAACGCTTCAAAATCAGTGCATGTCACCTTTTCTCTCCGGAAAGGCGAATGTCCTCAACTATTCCTCGACAATAAACCGACACCACAACGACAAACAGTTAAATACTTTGGACTTCACCTTGACAAGAGACTCACCTGGGCGACTCATATAAAAACCAAAAGACTGACTTTGAACTCCAAATTGAAAGAACTATTTCGACTACTTGGACGCCGCTCTTCACTGACTCTAAAATCTAAACTATTACTATACAAAGTTCATCTCAAACCAATATGGACCTATGTACTACAAATTTATGGCACAGCTAAACCGAGCAATCTACAAAAAATTACAAGCTTTTCAGTCAAAATGCCTACGTTTAATCACCTGCGCACCTTTTTATGTCAAAAACAAAATTCTACCTTAATATTCCGTTCATAAGTGAAGTAGTTAAGTCCAGCTACAGTGTTTTTCACAGAAAATTGCATGATCACCCCAACGAATTAATCACCAAACTATCGGATGCATCACTACCAGGAAATCCGCAGCGCAGGTTGAAACGTCAATGGGCCAGAGATCTTCTATAAAGTGATTTATTTTATTTTTCTTTCTTCTTTTTTTTCTTATGTTATTATTTATCATTCATGTATCATGAACTTTATTTCATAGAACATATACCAATGGGTATCACTGTTCTTTTTCATTTATTTATTTTTATTTTTTTATTTTTTTCCTTGTCATCCTTTGTTTACTGTCATCTAATTTGCTCGTTGTATCGTAGTATATAGTTGCAAATAAAGTTATTAAAGTTAAAAAAAAAAATTACAGTAACAAAGTATAGCAAAGTAGTTTAGCAGGAACGAATGTTTTCAGAAAGTTCAGTGCATAATGGTATTGATTCCTGTGGCTGGTTGTTATTTCAGTAGACATGACAAAAGCCATCACTCAGTTTTCACGAGTCCAAAGAACAACGTCCAATAGTGAGCGGTATTTCCTTTGTTCAACTATATCACCACTATTACCACCAGAAGTTAAAATACTCTTTGCCTAAATAATTGGTATTCTCTCTGACGTTACAAAGCTGACACAAACGATTTTAATGTTAGGCAAAAGGTTTTAATTAGCAAAGAATAACAATAATATTCTTCTGTTGTTTACCTTGAAGTACGTAGTTATTCAGCGAACAGCGAATAGTCCTTTTATGTTCTAAGTTTACTCGCCGAAGGTTTTAATAGTACAGTAGTACAGACAAACGGTTTCTATTTTCAGTAAATTAAGTAAGTTACATTGGGTCACCTGAATAATACCTAACCCCATTAAGTAAGTTATTATTAAATAGTTAATTTCAATAGAAATTCAAAAAACTCTTGGCCAAGCTTATTTTATCTCATAATAAAACATAAAAAAAGTAATAACAGTAAAAATAAAAACCACTAAACACGAAATTAACGAAGTTACTTAGATAATTTTTCGTGTCGTAGGCACGGATTTCTAATATAATCTAGATGCATTACTATTTATCGCAAATTAAACAAAACAACACTTTAAAAAGAAAAATAGTACGATTAAAAAACAGATAAGGATTTTTTCTTAAATAATTATGGTGCGACTTCGCTGATAAAGATTGACTACAACTCTTATGAATCGTTCTCTATCGTAAACCACCCTAAAACGAGAGTGCGAACTCATAATTTTCCAGTGTCTAATATTTTGCAACCATTAGCATTTTACTTCGTCCAAGTCTGCGCGTACCTTCAACTATGCCCTCGAGGAAAAATCTGAAAAGCTCACCCAGTGTAAGTGATCCAGGTGACCTCAACGTTGGTAGTACACCTCGACTGATCATGTAGGTAATGAAGTTCGGAGCATTCTCCTGAACAGCCAAGTCTCGAAAGTCGTACCATAACATTCATAAACGAATTTTACAAAAAAGTGAGATTGTACTGTTAAAAAGTTGATTTTTCATGTAAAGAGATCCCAGCCAAGTCTTTTCTATTCGAGTTCTTATCTCTATTGCTGGCTCCGAATGTACTGTAATCCAACTTCTTAAATTTTTAAACCTGCTTAAAAGATTTATTTTCAATATTATTAAGTCGCATCGAGTGTGAGAAACCTTACTGATCATTATCACCTTAGTTTTCAGAAAGCTAATTTCACAGAGCCTCCACGATCACCACAAACAAACAAATACCAATAATACGAATTATAAATATTTTTATATTTTAAAAACAAAAAAGTAAAAATAATAACAGCCACACAGTCAAATAAAAATATTGCAGTCAAAATTGAAATAGAAAAATTTAATTGTATCCAAAAGATTGTTTGTTGTTTAGGTCAACAGCCGAAAGGCTGGTTTGAACCTCTAGAGGTTTTACTAAGTAAAACAAGGAGTGAGGTGGTATACCATTGCCTTCCTCACTGAGTGGAAAAGTACGCTTATCAGCATGCCGGGCCCTCTGAAAAGCACATATTTTCCACTCTGTAAATAACAACCTCACTTCATTCACCACAGGGTCTGGCTGTATAATGAAATTCATTACTTTCAGAGAAGATAAGTCTGATTAGTGTCTTTTACACCTCTACCTCTTCTGTTCTTAAATGATTCAGTCATTTAATTGACTGACCATGTGATAAGAAACAGAACTATTTATTTTAGCCCTGCAACGAACAGATTGAGTGTAAATAATTTGACACTCCACCTGTCTGTTATGGGCAGATCCAAAAGATTATGAGTTTTTTTTAGTAAATTTTGACTTGAAAAAGCAAACTAACAGTAGTTATTTTCTCCATTCAAAATTGTTTTAATTTTTTTTAAAAATACTTTTCATCATAAAAAAAATCACTGACACAAAGACCATTGACTGTTAGAGTAACATTTATACATTAACTACACACTACATTAACATTTTTACATTATTACACTACATGAATATTTTGTTAATGTAGTGTAATCTGTGTAGAATGGCAGTTCAGTTAGAAAAATATTTCACAATTTATTTTACCCTAGCATATAATAAATCTAATAATATGTGATCTAAAGTGGGATTTAAATATATCTGCCTCTTTAAACCTATTACCCTAGACGATTCAGTTATTGGATAAATGTGCGTTGCCTTATGGGTAAGTATTGCATTTGGAGTTTTTATATTAAACTAGTAGATTTACGTATAATAGAAAAACTAGAATTTTCCTTGTAGCAAAGAAAACAATTTATAGGATAAACCATTTGAATAGTATAAAAAAAATTCTAGATGAATTTCGTTTTCACACTTTACAAAAAATTGTCTTCTAATAAATGGTTAAAGATTCTAATATCAGTGGTAAATTTATTTTAAATATATCATAGTTTGTCGCTATTGTGAGTCTGAACAGGCGGAAGCCTAATCCTTGATTGTGAGGAGAAGAAGAAGAAAAAGAAGAAGAAGAAGAAGAAGAAGAAGGAGATTTATCATATAATTAACTTTAATTAGGGTTTTGTTAACACAAAAATTTTTTTTAAAGCGATGAACCGAAGGAATCATAGCCTGATATCCGTAGTTAAGATGTACAAGGCCATAATAAGCTGTGCTAGATAATTAAATGGTTAGAAGACTTAAACGTAGCATTATCTAGAATAAGCATATAATTTGATTACAACTATCAATTACTGTACACATTCCAAACATTACGAGCACAGACAGGAGGAATATAACGATATGAAGCCTGTATTATTTTTATAAAGGCCGAAGTCCATGTTGGTAATAATCGCCAGTTACTCCACGCAAGAGAGTAGGCCAGAGCACGGAGTGTGTTATACTGTAACACAAAAAGTTTACACACTAGTATAACAGGCAAAGGAAATAAGTTTCAAGTAAAACAGGCAGTAATATCACGAACACAGAAAAAATAAAGGAAATGCTGTAAAGGGACGACAAAAATCACAAAAAATAGGGAAAAACTTAAAACTAACATCACAGCTAGCGTAAATAAAATATCCCACTCCTCAAAAAACTGTTAAAGGATCTAGTGTAGATTGGTACAGAGGGATAGAGATCACAAAACACAGATTTAAAACTACTATCACAGACAATAGTCTGCGATAGTAGTTTATTCATCAGTGTCACGAGGCATCATACAATCTGACTGGCCGGAGGAAGTTAAGAACCACGTGATTTATTATCGCCACTCATCAACTCAAATATTTTGACTCGGTGATGGAATGCAGAATAACATATGTAGTGGCCAGCAAATGTTTGACGGTTAACGGACACTTGCATTTGCAACAAACTGAAACGTCACCAGAAACTATGAGGTACCAACGAGTCAACCTGGTGTGTCCAATGCAAAGTCATGTCATCCATCATACCCTCTCCCGTCCAGCAGTCTCTGCGTAAGGACCTACACGAGCCATCATAATACAGCGTGCTAGCTAAATGTTTAAAAGACTAAAACAAATAAAAAGAATTGCAACAATCACAGAACTTACATACAATATACTTACTATGAAATACTAATTAAAAAGTTGACTGTATCTTCTTTATTTATTTTTATACTAATTCCGTCAAAGCTATAAAGTTGAAGGTCAGGTTTCGTTATAAAAAATTCACTGTTGACCCATAAGTAAATTTTCAGATTTGGTGTATAAAAATCTAGTTCTTTTCGCTTCTAAGTATTTATTATATTTCCTAATATCATAGACAAATACTATAAATAGACCTCTGAGATGAGATAAAAAAACGTAACTGAAGCCTGATTTCTAATATCACAGAAAAAATTAAATTCCAAGACCAAAAGGATCTTGGGTCGGGTGGTAAAAATTTATTCATTTACAAAAGCACAAGCATTAACACAAAAAACTTAACGAAAATTAAAAATTCAATTTCACAGGCAAATTATCTTTAAATCCACCCGATGTAACATGGAAAGGTGTTTTTTATTGTTTATAATATAGACATATTTTTAATATGTAAATTTTCCTTTTTTATCCTAATTACTTTTTACGTTCCGTAGTCTACTTCAGACAGAAAGAAATAATTAATTTTCCTAGATGTGCAAAAACGTTTTGTAAAAACATTTTACATATAAATCTTCTGTATTTGAAATTAAATATTTTTTAACCGATGTTCTTGGCAAAGAAATTTTTAAAAAATTCACTGTTGACGTCATTTGTAAATTTTCAGATTTGGTGTACAATAATCTAGTTCCATTTGTTGTTTCTTGTTATAGACTTGAATCAGTAAGAAGCATTATATTAAAAAGAGAGCAAGCTTTGTTGTTATATTATGATTTAAAGAGCGACTTTCACATTTTTTTGTAATTTTCCGGTGCTTTTCTTTTGCTATTGATTCTGTTCCCCTTTCCTTTATTCAGATAGCTTTTACATTTTGAGTATTATTTAAAATCAATAAGCTCTTCAGTTTCAATCTTAAAACACATTGAAAAGACAACTTTAAACATTAACTTACACGCGTTGACACATCACATTTTTATATTTAAATAAAAGTAAAACGAGAAAATAAAAATATCAAGACTTAAATATTTCACTTTTTAAGCCTTTTATAAAAATATCACGTCAGAAGAGAACATACTCTATTCTTATCATACGGTGTTGACATTTTTATTCTTAACTCTTCATGTATAACGGAATTAATAGGAACAAATAAAGAGAAACAGTAAAAAAATACAGGAATTTAAATTTATAATCCTTAGTTGTAGAATCAAATCACCTTTAAACTTCAGCTTATATTTTTTAAGAAGCGTACTTATTTGCAGTTATGGTTTTTTTCACACACACCGTTTTATGTTATTTACAATTATAGACAAGTAATATAAAGTAAAATTTGTTCGGAAAACATTAATCCTAATACAACATTTAGGATTAACTTAAACACTGATTTTTGGAGACGAAGGTTCCTGGTTCAAATCCTAGTAAAGGTAGTTTCTTCATACAGATTTTAACATTAGACAGTGGTTACCGCTGTACTTTGATGGTTGGGGCTCAATTAATCATAATCTCTCAGGAATGTATAAGATACATACAACTACAACTCATTTAACAACTACAACTGATTACAACTCATTTACACGTTACACGCAACCGAACATCAAACTGGATTATGTTCAAACCGTTTAGAGCAGCTCAATAAGAAGAAGAAATATTTTTTTGATTAGCAAATATAACAAATTTTATAATTTTAAACGTTACAAAAGATTATAAATAACACTGTGCTTCTACACTATAAAATAAAATAACTAGGTAATATAGACCTAGTCTTGGTGTGTGATAGATTTTACAACTTCTAAACAAGTATTAAAAATCACGCAAATTTGTCGTTAAAGAAGAATATAATGTTGAACTTCATAAACAACTTCAACTAAGAACACCCAGTAATAGGTACGTTTGAAGGTTGGCGGAAGAAATTCAATGAAAGTCGTTATAACTCATTTTTTTACGTGGCGTACGCTATAAAAATTATTACCGTGTATGATGTACGCAGATAACAACAAACAACATTAAAGTTAGAATCGGGTTTTTTATTGTTAGTTTATTTCCGTTTGCATCGACAGTCATTAGTGACTACGTTACATAAAAACTAACAATACTAATCTAGATTGAGTACAATAGCTAAACTTTTAAACTAAACTGGAAAATTTTAAAAGTTCAACTATTTTATTGAGTACTTCCAACTAGTTCCGTCTTTTTTATTTTACTTTTATTCTGTTTTTATAACACGTCAATATTTAACTGTGTTCGTAGTAAAAATAACTCCTGAGGTCTTAACGATACCTTGCAATTTATACAATTTGTTCTAGCGGAATCGAATTTAATGACATGTAAAATTAAAAATAATATTTAATTCACATTATTGTTTTGTACAGAACTTTATAATTTACTCTACATGGAAAACGTATGGTACGTTTTAATATTATACAAATAAACTGAATTTAAGTAGGCCAACATGTAGTAACAAAAAGATAGTCGAAAAATTATGTACTCCTTGAGGAGACATATTCTGCTGCTTTTTTACTGTAGGCAAAAACCGAAACGGTATTACAGCCTGATGAGATGTTTTGTGAGTGTAAAAAACTTTAATGCATGGTCCTTTCTAGTTGGTAACACAAATATCATAGAAAATTAAAAACATCGCATTTTTATAAAAAAAGAAATAAGTAAAGGTGAATAGGTCCCCGTAGATAAGAAGAAAAGCAGAAGATAACAGAAAACTAATTTATAATTGCACTGCTAATTTCACAATAATAGGAGAAATGAGAAATTTCAGTATTCTAAGTAGTAGGTAATACGGTATAATTTACATTTGTTGGCAGATTATAGAATAATCCAAATTAAACTTGAAAAATATTACCAGAGAAAAAGCTCTCATCTTTTTTGTAATATGCCAGCTAGTTTTGTTTCTAATATATTTTGTTTTATACTTTTTTTGAGACCAATAGAATAAGACTAGAAACTTTACACCCAGTATACAAGCACAAACTGCGAAAAACCTCATTCCTGGGTTTTGGAAAAAGTGAATCGTCATAGTTTCTTAGTGAAACTAAAGAATCTAGAAAAAGCAAGCTCCACTATATATAAATAGTAGCAAATAAGTTATTGCCGAAATTTTATACCCACTAAAGTGTGAAACTCAGTTCTACTACCAACTTATCCAATAAGTTAAAGTACGAGTATATTCATAACAATAAACGGAATTACCTAATAGACAATTTTTACTTTCCTGCCCTGTGAATGTAGCTTCTAATGGCGGTTACGTTCTAAACGTTTCGTACGCAGATGATGCTTCGAAGTTAGTCACCTGTCAACCCATAAGCCAAGATATCGCACCACCCTGGCCTGTGGGATATGAACGTTATTCAGCATCACAAGTGGACAAGTTTGACGTCGTAAGGTGAACGTAACCGGTATTGATTTAATTGGGTTCACCTTAATACGCCAACGGGTAAGCCAGTCCTGTATAAATAAAATATGTCGCTGCGCCAAACTGGAAGCCTCATCCGCGCTCTTTTCCCGTACAAGAATTGCTGTGTCGTCAGCATAAGTCGCGGTTACCGATGTGTCCAAGATAGGCATAAATTGTTAATTAAAAATTGTTAAACATCACTTTTACCTATTTTTTTTTAAATATAAATTACAATATTTATATTTTAATTTTTCTTAAATTTCAAACGCTAGACATATGATCATGATAACCTTGATCATAAATGACCATTATAGCATTATTATCCTCTGCACTCTATAGTACAAGGTTACAACACGTATTTTAATGTGTCTAGCAAGACGTAAATAATATAAATATTTTTTGTATGAATTTTTACATTTTTACAAAGTTTTACTATCAACATTTATTATCTCGTTATATATTTTTTCAGACAATAAAGTAAATAGTCAAAATTTACTCTATTCAAGTCGATAACTACAAGTAAGTTAATTCATTTGATGTTATGCGGGTGAAAACAACTGAAATTCAGAAAAAGGACAAAGTATAGTATCAGAACCCTTTTAAATATATATTCTGATACATTAACTCCACTTGTATCCTAGACTAGTATCTACTACAGTGTTACCTTTAAAATTTTAGTTAATGTAGTTTGTACTTCTACTAGTAACTGGTTAAATTAGTAGTCTTTTACAAGAACGTTCAATCCGTAAATAGTAAAATGAGTTTATAAACTAAATTCTCCCTTAATTAAAAAGAGCTCGTATAAATCCTTGTCAAAATTATTGTGATACTTTGCATGATCAGAACGAATGTTCTGCAGTAAAAATCGTTAACTATAAATAGCAGATTGAGATAATAAGTAACATATCATTGCGTGGTTTATGGCAATTAGTAACAAAAAATGATTTTTTTAATACTTCAATCAAACAGATAAAATGAAATGTATTCATGTGGAGATATAACACATTTTTATTGTGACAATCCAATAACAAATGTAACTTTTAAAACCTACAAGAACATCCCACTACTCTTGGAGGGATTAGACTCGTTTACTGCATATTCTGTCTTTCCCGATTTCATTTCACACTTCATCTTCTAGATACCACTTTAAGAACATGGAGTTACCCCCCAATGTCTCAAAACACTAGACTATGTTGTACACCGTAAAGCGGAAGATCCTGGGTTCAATTCCCGGATATGGTCTGAAAATTATTTAAAATTAAGACCCACCGATTCCATACTAACCCATAGTAATCGCTTATAACCAAAACAGTTCCATCTTTATACTTTAAACACAAAAGGTCAAATTGCTAATTCATTTTTCTTTTGGTTTCCTATGCATCACCTAAGGATAAAATTTGTTAAATTTCACATCTTTGTTCAATCGGATTGGAATTTGGAATTGCGGAAGAGATTGGTGAAATGCTTCGTTTGGAGCGTGAGCACGTATGGAGACGTAGACTTTAAGGAGAAAGGATGAGAGGGGTTGGAGGCTCTCGAAATGTGGATTTGGAGAATATTAGCTGGGTGGAAAGAGGTAGTAATGAAGAGGTGCTTCGGAGAGTGAAGGAGAAGAGAGGGCTGCTTGAAACTGTGAGACGGAGGAAACACACAGATGATTGGATGACTAGTTGAGAAGTAAGTGTCTGATTGCAGGTGTGCTGGAGGGTCCAGTTAATGGAAGGAAGGCAAGATGGCACAAAAGGTACAAGATGCTTGATGATGTGAAACAGGGATGAAGGTACGAGGAGGTGAAGAGGTTGGCGTGCAATAGGAAGAGATGAAGGACTTAGTGTAAAAACCTGATGTGAAGCAGAACACGAATGATGATGTTTAATAGAAAATATAGAGCATTAGTGATGAGTGATTGTTTTTAAGAACAGAGATTGCTTTTTAAATCAATGTGTACTTTCAGTCCTCTCATAAGCTGCACAAACGTCGTCTACACAAAATTCCTGATGAAGAGCCTGGCTAAAACATAAAAATTCATAGAAAGACTGATGCTGAATTATATATTATAACACCGAGTAAGAAATGAAGTTAAATGGTAAACAAAACTTAAACAAAACTAAAGTAATAAACGTATGACGTAAACAGCATGTGGTATCACTAAAATGGCGATGGGCTGGACACAGAATGAAACAGACGGATGATCGATGGAACAAGAAGATTCAGCAATGGAGGCCCTGGCTGAGAGGGGATTCTTTTTCTTGTCGTGCCTATCCGATTCGGATAATTTGACCGTATAAGTCACAATCCGGAACAGTTCCGAGGAGCTCTTACCAAACCAGGTCCTATAATTTGGGAGCCAGGAAAATTTTCTTTTACTATGAGTCCTCTTAGCTTTAACTTCCCCTGCAGAATGCGCTGTAGTAGATCAAACACTTTTGATTTCTCATAATAAACCCGAGGTAGGCTACTGCAGCTTACGGCACTTAACAATTTTGACCGATTACAGACCCTTGTTCATTCTCAACAAAACTTCAACATTAGTGACTTTCTGCGTCCACGAAATTCTCAATTCTCAATTCTTCTATACAGTTCAAAAACCTCAAGCAGCGTGCAGTCGTCCATAAACACGGTGGAAGTGTAACTTGAAACTGGTGGCCGGAATTAATCGGGCAAGAACAGCGCAGAGCAGGGAATTGTGGAGGCAAACAGAGGAGTCCTATATCCAACACTGGATGCTGGCAGGCTAATGAAGAAGAGCAAGCGAGGGTTCTAGCATTTGGCTAACTCCTAGTATGATTTTCAATTTATATTTCATTCATATAACATAAGAATATTTATTTTTTTATAGATATTTTAATAAAAATATACAGTATAAAGAACAAAAATAATCAATTAATGTTCAAGTGTGAGAATAATTAATAAATATTGTTCAAAACTAAACAGAAATAAATTTTACTGGTTGAGTTGAGGAAGAAACATATAAAATTTGGTTGGAAATAGAGAAAGAAATTGTTGTATTATGAAGAGCAATTAATTCTTATTTCAATGCCAATTCTTCAAATAAAAACCTGAGTAAATAAAATAAGTTCTGAATAGATTTGCTAAAAAGACCTACTTCTGACTTATATTAATCTTAGTCCGTTGGAGATACTACTTAAAAGGAAGAAGTTTAGAAAGTGGCCCACTCAATTCGTAAATTCTAGTTTTATAAAAGCCTTTTCATTTCAAATTCCTTTTGAGAAGCATTCAAAACACGTACACACAATCACAGAAATATACACACGTCTTTCTTCGAAAAGGAATGATTTATAGAACGTATTATCTAAATTAACACTTTCCGTAATTAAATTTACAAAAGAACGGTGCGATAAGAAAAAAATTTTAATTATTAATTTATTAGTTGCTAATTAATAATTTTTCGAATTAACAGTGCCATGTGGAAATATTATACCAAAATTCTTTAAACAAACTGTATATGCCCACAATGTAGCGATTAAAAAATAATAACGTTCTACGAAAAAACGAGAAAAAGTAATCAAATAGTAACAGTGTATTGCATGAACGTTTATTTTGTTAAAATACCAGTTCATGTTTCGTAGAGCACAATGAAAACATCCCGCACTGCCCTCGTTTTTATTGATCCCAACCTACGTTGTAACAAAATTCATATTTAATTGCTTACCTAATCCCCAATTCTAGTAGATACTGTGTATACCAGTACATGCATACTGTCAGATTGTATAGTTCAGCTTCCAGGTAAAGCTGGACCTGAGATAAAGCTACTTAAATAATATCTATACCCAACACCTATAGACAATACGAATCCCATTTTCAAGTAGAAATTGCATAACTTACTTCAAAGTGTCCAATTTCATTTTTCTCCAGTATAAAATTACGATTATCTATTGGAAAAAATGGATAAATGAATATAACTTTTTTAGACCCAATGAAATGAAAAACCGTAAGAAATATATGAACGCTGTAATTATTATATTGATTTCTAAAATAACTGATTTCATTTTACTCTTGTACTATTAGTAGTTCACTTTAATAAAATAATGATCTTAGTTACAATATAAAACTGTTTATGCAGTGATAAAATCGGATGTGATGAGGAAAGTTTATAAACTATATGAGGGCCACAGTTAATTTTTGACAAATACGTACTAGATGGTACGATTGCTATCTGACATTATTTTTATAATATATGACATCCTCCATTCTTAAAACAGTTATAGCTGTGAAATCTGGAGAGATGCTTGCGTACAGCGAGCAGCTAAAAAATTGATATTTTATTTTTACGTTTTAGTAAAGGTCTAACTCAACAGTAATATCTCGAATCACTTCATTCAACTTTTGGGAATGAAGCACCATTAGAGAAGACTGTTTCCGACTGTTTTGAAGAATTCGTCGTAAAAGTGCTTCTGTCAGTGATAAATTTCGTAAAGGTCGACAGAAATTGATCGTTGTACAATAATTAAGAAATCCTCTAATTTATTTTGATAACCCAAAACTTTGTAAGTCGATTGCAAAAAAAACCTTTTACCTTCCCTTCATTAACTTTATTTAGGGAGAAAGGTTATTGGAGAGAGCACTGAGGAATCGGCATTTTTATAAAGTCATGGAAATATTTATCATAAAAAGCGCTGTATAACATACAGTTAATTATACATACACAGAAACCTACGCTTGACGGGTAATATAATTCCTCCAAACCCCAATAAGGAAATCTTTTGCAGATGTTATCTGTATATAGGACCAGTGTGTTTGGGACTTTGCCCTCTGCTATCAAGGGTTTTAGGTTAATAGGTACTTTAAAAACATAAAACAAAAATTGTGTTTTTGTAACAGATGACATTGAAAATTTATTTTCAGGTGTTTTTTGATTCTTCGTTGCGCGGTATTTATCTCAACTTTGCGTCCTGTTCATGTTTGGCATATTTTAGTCGCGTATTCTAAGCTAATTCGAAGTAAAACAGTAATGAAATAGAATGCCTTACAGTAATTTCAGTTAATATAAATAGAACAGCATGAAGAAAAGATAACAGTATTGATTATTGATAAGCATGAATAAGCAACTATATTTATTTGTTACAAGTATTAGTGATCTAAAAAAGGGTATCAAAAGTTGGTAACTAACTCATAGGTAACCCTCAGGAGAACCTAATTTCCGAATAATAAATTTACGAATAGTAAAAAATTTATTTTTATGTATTGACTACATTGTGTTACTATATTTCTTATGTATATTAATTAAATAGAACTTTTTCTTCTATTTATTTTTTGTAAATTTTTTTTAATAGAAATAAAATAGTATTATTTAAAAAACAATAAATATAATGAGTAACTAAGACACCATTAAAATTAACAACTACAACAATTAACAATTAAATATTAAATGTATTTTAAGGTAAAATTAAGGTAAATTAAATTTATTTTTTAAGGTCAGTAAAGGGCTGTACAAGAGTGGATAGATTATATAATGAAAATGTGCATAAGGAATTGAACATTTTTAAGTTGGAAGACCGAATAATAGAAAACAGGCAGAGATGGCTGACACATTTGGAAAGAATGCCTGATGGGCGTATACCTAAAGAAGTGTGGAGGTATAGGCCGGTTATCCGAAGAGATATTGAAAGACCCAGGAAAAGATGGTAGCTGTCCTGAAAAAAATTTCAAAAAAACAACTTTGAGACCGGAACAGGCGATTCGCCTAAACCCTGTAGTGAAGAAGAAGAAGAAGAAGAGAAGATATTAAATCACAATAGCTGCTCAGAATGCTTAAATTTTTACTCTTTCAAAATCTGTAGTTTATTTCGGATGACTTCTCCTCTCAAAACATTAGTTGAACAGCTTTTTTGCACTTAACAAGTCTTGAGTACATCAGAGGTCATGTAGATTAGCATCGTCAACAAGAGAAGTGTTTGCCAAAAATCCATTTTGAAAAATTCCAAGTCTAAAAGAAAAAGAAATTGAAAATATTACGTATACTAGTGTTGCTTTTTTGCATAGTCAAGTATACAGGGACAATTTCTAGTTAAGTATTCTACATTTAATAGCCCTATATTTAATAGCTGGTGTAGTGGTCAGCGTAACTGGATTCAATTCCATGGGGTTCCAAGTTTATTCCCGGTCGGTGCATTTTTTTAGTAGGTATCATCACCAAATTGAAAAAAATAAACCCATTTAAACCGTAAATAAAGATGAACGCTTCTCCAAAATATTTAGAACAGAATATTGCAAGATTAGTGAATAAAATTAAATTGTATGAATGAAAGAACAGAAAGCTGAGAAAGCTGTTGCAAAATAAGAATTCAGAAATAACCGATTTACAAAATAAATTGCCATTAAATGGTAAATTACTAAACAGGTATCAAAAAATTATCCAACTTTTTTTTTTTTTTTGAATAACTGTAAATCTACGATCTGCTCTCATAGAACAATGAGTAGATGTGTTGTAAGTATAAATCTTGAGTAAGTAATACCCCTTGGTATTACTCTATAAAATTTCCCATTTTGTTGAAGTGATCTTGCCAGGAATGTAAAATAAATTACACAATCACATATTAAAATAAATCTGTAGGGTGTAATCTGCATAGTCTTCTGTGTGTTCCACTGTTGTCTAGGAGATTGATGGTTTCTGGATTCTGATGATTTTCAAGTCTTGTTTGGTATCTGGTACAAAATTTCTGTATAGCTTCGTGTACCGTGGGAGTGTTCGTGTCTCTGTGCAATATAGTGTTGGATATGTACCAAGGTGAGTCCATGATGTTTCGAAGTATTTTTGACTGAAACCGTTGAATTATTTCAATGTTACTGTGACTTGCTGTGCCCCAAAGTTGTATCCCATATGTCCACACAGGTTTAAAGCAAAAAAGTTTAGGGCACCGGTGCAAAAAAACATATCAGTTTTCTGGTTTTAGTACGGATAAAAACAGTATAAAATTTCTTAATTTACATGTTGAAAAAATTATAAAAGTTCGATAATCTAAGTGTACAAAAATTATCATAGGATGTCTAACGTGCTTCTCGAGTTAGCATTTTATATGTACATTCTTATTTTAATAGTATTGGGTAAGTAATTTTTTACTCTTTCAGAAACATTTTTATTGTTCTTACGTTGGTTCAACATGTTAACTTTTTTTTGTAATAAAAACTGAAGCTGATATTCTACCGTTTAGTTATTACCAGTGTTTTTTCTTCTTTTGAATAAAATTTTTCATCTATCTACCTAAACTTAACGTTAGTTTTCCAAAAACCTGTATTTTTCAATTCGAGGTAATATATCTCAGTTACTGTTATCATTTTTACTTCAAATATTCTGGGCGTAGTTCGTGATTATTGAGTTTAATTTGCTGTATCAGTTTTATACCGTATAGGAGTTAAGAAAGTAACAAAATGTTTTCTTTAGCTCGGTAGACAGGCTTTATTTTAAAAATACGTAAAACCCGTATTAAGAAAATAAATTAAAAAGGAAAAGTTAAAAGATAGAAACACAAGTATTTATTTTTTTAAATTAATGAAAATTATGACGAATAGTTTTAGGTATATGTGAACCTAAATTAATATTACAAGGTATACGGTTAATCAATCTCCACATTAAGTGTGTTTAAAATTTTAAACACATACAATTTAAAAATAATTATAAAAATAAACTTATTGAAACAACATTTTTAACTTTTCTTAAGGAATAAAGTAATTATTCAAATAATTACATTAACCGTGTTTGAAACTATGATTAGGAAAACATTCCTGTAGAAAATCAGAATTGTCTTTTAAAGGTACACTCCCTCTTATGAAGTCCCCTCTCTTCAGCACCTGGTGGTTCACATACTGAAAAGCTACTTTCTATGCAAGCAGCTTATCTCTTAAATTCAATCTGCGTAGGGCAGATTAAGTTACTTTAGAGTATGCAGAACAACATGTGTATGTGATTATTTTTATTCACAGGGATTGGTATACAAATGCAAATTGAAACAATTTTTTTTCAACCTCTAATATATATTTTCTTAAACGGAAAATTAAATATACAAACAATTCCCCTGATACAAAAAGTACACGAATTAAAATGTTAGTGTACAAGTGTAGCTTTCCCCGATAACATAAATTTAGAGGCATCATAACATATTAGTAAAGGTACAATACAGTGTGTATTAAAAAAAAACGTTAACTACATTTAAGTATTGATTTTTGCTAGTTATATTAACGTACTCAGTGCTGTATAATGGTCTTATATAAGCAAATACAGTTTTTCTAATATCATAGAATCTTATTAACGAGATTAGGAATAGTTTGTTAAATGAGCTACTTACCAAGTAATACTGCACAAAAATTTAAGTAGTACAGTTGAAAATAAACAATTAAATTTTTCTTCTGTTAATAGTTTTTCAAAATTCAATATTGAGTTTTGTTGTTATAAAATAGAAAATTGACATTGGCCTTGATATTAGCCGGCTAGTTCGAACATCACACTAAGCCATTTCACAGATTAGCTGCTTAAATTTAAAACTATTGTCGTTTAATTTATTTTAATGTATTGTCGTATAGTAGATTAAATGCATTGTGTTCCTTCAATAAAAATTATAAATTAAATTATAATGTCTTTTTTTTCTAACTTTAGCAAATTCCATCGGCCACCAGAAATACGAGCTGGTCGTAACAAATCACGACTGATTTCTTTTAGGAAACGTTTCTATGTACAGAATCTTATATGTAAACTTGCACGGTGATTGAATGAAAAACCAAAATAAAGAACGTGCAGAATGAAGAACCACAAAATGTACTTCCCCTAGAGACAGAATATTATTGTGACACCGGAGCGTACAAAAAATTCAATAACAGGATTTTGGCTGACCGTTTATCACATGGTCAGCGTAACTGGTCTATACCAAGGGTTATGCCCAGGACTATTACGAAAATGCTCATATCACACAACAATTTTAGTTTCATTTATTCACGGCATGAAGTTCTAGATTCAATAGATTTGAAAACTTGCATCGTACTGAAAATTATCTACCACAGACCTTGTATGTGGCACATTAACATTATAGGCATATAACTAACATTACAGAGTTCACAACTGTAATTTTTAAAAACGTATAGTGAAAGATATTTGTAGAAGATAACAATATGCTCAGAAATGTTATTTTACGTTTGTACTAACAGAGTAACAGGATGCATTACAAGAGAGACGATAGAAATAGGTTACAAGTTAACCTATTTTAGGTAATAATAACCTAAGTTTGGGTAATGCGTAGGTAATTAAATAAAATGAAAAATGTCACACTTAACGAGAAGTCGAACCCGGGACAATTGACATAGAAGCCAGTTGCATTGACCACTACAGCTATATTGCAATAGTCGTCGTAATAGTTGTACTAGTCGTTAAGTTACTAATACGTAGATTTAATTACTAAAATATTGATACGGTAGATACCGTAATAGTTGAAGTACTAAATAAACAAACACAGAAGCATAAATTAGTCCACCCATGAACTAGGAAATCTACAAATATCGGAACCAATTTAAAACTTTACCGTCCTGTCCTTCAACTAAATCTTCACCAATATCATATCTTACGTTCCTAAAATTTATCAGTACAGATTCAAATTCGCCGATGTGAAAAAGACAGTTTTACAAAAGCGTTATTATGAAACGTTCTATTGTTAATATATTATAATCATAATTTAGATTCTTCTAAGCAGCAGCAAAAAAAAGGTTTAGAGGAACAACTTTTAGAAAATCGTTCAAAAATATTAAAAAATTACAGTTAGCATAGTTGCACATTTGCAAAAATAACTTATCTTCACCTTTTTTGGATAAATGGTGCCGAGTCCCCTTTGCCTACTAATCAGATCTTGCATTATTTTACTTATTTCTATCTTATCTGGAACTCATTTTCATTAAGTATTTATTACCGTCTGCATTAGCCTTAAAGTGCATGAACATCACATGCAAAATCATTCTGACACATTAAAGTCATTTTAAAAATAATGACTTGTGTGTGGTGAATATCTATACACCAGGTGTTAATGCACAGATAAGTATGCATGTTTTCTAGTATAGTGTATCTTTAGAATTAATAGTCTTTTTACCAAACGGAAAGGTAACTGAGCCAATAACAGGAATGAGATATCAGCAATGAATTTCATCCTTATCTGATCTTTAGTGACTAAATTGATGGCAATGCACTCAGGATTTTAGTATTTACGGATACTGACCTGATTAGAATGACTAATCACTGATCCAACGTTAATCTCTCAATGCATATATATGTATATAGATATATATGATTATTGATAAACTGCAGTAAACGAACATTATCACATCAATCATTATTCATCTCGTTAACCTAATTACATTATTACACCTTTATAAGGATCGAAAAAACTTAGTGTAGTTCAGTAACTACAGCCTGTATCAAAGATATTTGTCAATTAATACATTTCCGTTATTTCACTACATGATTAATTTATTCATTTACCCACGATATCCAACGCAGAACTGAAATACTTATAGAGGTATATTGATAAACTTTTGGAGAATTAAAAAACTGGTAATTTACTACGTTTCAATAAAAAAAAACAATATTAAACAATAAAGTTTGTTCAGAAGACTGCTCGCTTTTATATAAAATACATACTTTTGTCTTTTTATAGATAACTCACTTGTTTAAATATTATTGAAAAATTTGACTTAAAGATTGGAGTAAAATGTTAACTTACGTTATTTTCTGTAAAATACGTTGTTAGACCAGAAAAAAGCAGTATTAATTTATTTACTTCACTAGTTTACACTGGTGATTATTTTAAAATAGCATTTTTGCTATAACAAAAATTGAAATTCTTAACTTTAAGAAAGAAAAAGTTCGGTTTTCAGGACTATTCACGTGTTTCGTCGTCATCACAAACAGTGGTCACGTATCTCGCTTAAAATATTTTTGCATAGAAATTTTACATAGCCTTATCCACTAGAAAGTAGAACTTAAGCTTCAAGACATCATCAACTTTCATTTTTGAATTAGAAGAAAGCATTTTATATCCTTAACGATAAGCTGTGTCTTAGCTTTATATAACTTAGAAAAGCAATACTTATGTATTTTTTTTAGAGAGAAATGCACCACAGAAAAAGTAAAATTGAGACTTACGGGCTTTCTGAACTGACTGATTCACATTCTAAATAATTTAAAAATTACAATATTAAAAAAAATTTACATTCAACCAGATAAAATTTACAAAATTCCTACTTTATTAAAGAAAAATTAAACAATTAACATATTCAGCAATGCCCATAACAGGCAGGTGGAGTGTTAAATTATTTGCACTCTGTATACTAGTTCCAAGGGTACAAAAAATAGTTCTGTTTCTTATCACGTGGCCAGCCAATTATATTGCTGACCGTTTTAAGAACGGAAGAGGTAGAGGTGTAAAAAAGACACTAGTCAGAGATATCTCCTCAGAGAGTAATAAATTTCACTTTACAGCCAGACCCTATGGTGATTAAAGTGGAGGTGTCAATTGCAGGTTGCAAAGTAGATGATTTTCGGAGAGCCTGGCATGCTAATAAGCTTAGGTTACATATGTACTCGGTGTGGAAGACGTGGTAAACCACCACACTCCTCGTTTTACTTAGTAAATCATCTATAGGTTCAAACCAGTCCTGCGGCTGTTGACCTAAACAACATATTCTACAAAAAAATCCCTTCAGCTTACTAAAATTAACACTAACGGTACAAACTATTATAGAAGACCTTAACTTAAAATTTTTATAGGATCACATAAATGAAGACATATCAATATAACTAGCATAGTGGACCCGTGCAAATAAATTCGCAAAATGTTCTTTAAAATCGTGTAGTAAATTACAAAACTCCATTCGGTGGAGCTCTGTATTTAGAAGTTAATAGAAATCACATTTAAATATACAGATTAGTATATTAATTTAGGAATTGTGTAACTTACTAATGAATTTTGTTTGTATGTCCTTCTGTGAATACTGGGGTCGCCGCCTCTTACGAATTAAAAGTAAACTTTAACAAACGAACAGTGGTGAAGTTCGTAAACAATACATACAAGAGTAGAAGAGTTCCAGAGTACTAGAGAAGAGTTCCTAAAATCTGACCGATGAAGAAAAAAAAAATATATATATAGGGACCTATACATACTCATATTCATACATATACATATACATACCGGACTCAAACCCGGACTGATCAATTGCCTCATAAAATATTGGATCTTTAACTAACGCCTCTCAACCGGACTTCTGTCAATTACCTCATATAATATTAATTAATTGCCTCTAAAAAAACCATATTCATAATTTATTTTTTTATTTATATTATAACTTATTATTATCTTTTAGTGTCTTATTATAAGCCTATATTTAATATTTTTTAATTCAAAATTAAATTTGTTTTAAGAGCTTTCGTAAACTCATTTTTTTCTATAATATGAAAGGTTCAATCATCTATAGGCCCAAACCAGTCCCTCGGCTGTTGACCTAAACAACATATTTTTACAAAAAAATCCCTTCAGCTTACCAAAATTAATACTAAAAGTACAAACTTTTATAGAAGACCTTTAACTGAACATTTTCAATATAGCTAACTAGCATAGTGGACACGTGCGAATAAATTCGCACAATGTTCTTTAAAACCGTCTAGTAAATTACAAAATTCCATTCGGTGAGCTCTGTATTTAGGAGTTAATAGAACTCCCATTTAAATATATAGATAACTATATTAATTTAGGAATTGTGTAACTTGCTAATGAATTTTGTTTGTATGTCCTTCAGTGAATACTGGGGTCGCCGCCTCTTACGAAATTAAAAGTAAACTTTAACAAACGTCCAGTGGTGAAGTTCGTAAGCAATACATACCAGAGAAAGAGAGTTCCAAAGTACTAGAGAAGAGTTTCTAAAATATTACCGATGAAGACAAAACATAAAATATGCCTATACATAAGATCTTTTTTATTTAATAAAAAATATTAATTAATTGCCTCTAAAAAATAATATTTATAATTTATTTATTTAGTTGTATTACACATACACATACACACATAAATACATATACATACACATAGTGGACTATACAACAATACAATAATGCTTTGAACCCGGACTCAGCAATTGCCTCATAAAATATTAATTAATTGCCTCTAAAAAACAATATTTATAATTTATTTATTTAGTTGTATTATATTATTATCTTTTAGTGTCTTATTATAAGCCTATTTTTTAATATTTTTTTAATTAAAAATTAAATTTTTTTTTAGATCTTTCGTAGACTCATTTTTATTCTATATGTTTGTTGTATTTTAATATATAGATACCTACTTTTGTAAAGGTTGTTCTGCCAAAAAATAGATTTCTGTTTTTTTTATCTTAAAATCTTTAATAAAATCATGTAAGACTATTCACATCATTTTGTTGTATTTTTCTGTCAATTTGTCGGAGACGATAAACCACGCCGGTACAATTTTGCTGTCGACATTCTGAATAGAATTGACGAAGATAGTGATTTTTTAAGAAATGTTATCTTCTCTGATGAAGCTACCTTCCACGTCAGCGGTGTTGTTAATCGTCATAATTGTCGTATTTGGGGTAGCGAAAACCCTCATGTTGTTGAAGAAGTTAAACGTGATAGCTCCAAGGTTAATGTTTGGTGTGCGTTAAATGCATATGGCGTTATTGGTCCATTCTTCTTTGCCGAGCCTACAGTGACTAGTGCTACGTATCTAGATATGCTACTACAGTATGCAGTACCACAAATTGAATATCGACAGCCAAATGTTTACTATCAACAAGATGGTGCACCTCCACAACATTGGGGTCTACATGTTCGTGATTACCTGCATGAACAATTTCCTGGACGGTGGATTGGCCGCGATGGACCGATTTCCTGGCCGCCTCGATCACCTGATATTACACCACTAGATTTCTTCCTTTGAGGATTAGTCAAAGATAGGGTGTACTCAAACAAGTTACGCAATATTGGCGAACTAAAAAGAAAAATCGAAGCTGCAATTCAGGACATCGGCCAAGAAATGATCGACAACGTATGGTGTGAAATTGAATATCGTTTAGATATTTTACGTGTAACAAATGGTGCTCACCTAGAAACTTATTGAATTTGACATGTGTTGTGAATAAAACTTTTTAAAATTGCCTTTTCGATAAACCAACATTCATGTAAGTACAACCAATTGTTATTTTTTTATTAACGTTCGTAATGTGTCCAATAATTTATGCTCACCCGGTATTATGTATTTCATTATTATGAAATGTCAAAAAATTTGAAGTGGGAAATGAGAAGTTTATACTCTTGTACAAAACTCAAATTGGAGACTGAGGAGAAATTCACTTGGGGTGGACAAGGAATACTATGTGGAAACCTTGACCAGAATACCAAAACGTGAGGGAGTCCATAACACGGTACTTGGAGGCGTATTTTGTGGTCCGGCATTCTGTCCATGTGCCCCTCCATCGCCCACAATACCCCACAATCTTTTCATTCAGGCAGTAAACTTGGAGCTCCTTCCTTATATCCATATTTCGCACTCCATCCAATCTCGAGAATCCCTTAACTCTTCGCAGGAATCTTATCTTTGTATAATCCCTTTGTGTAGTTTTATTTTTTTTTTTTTTTAATGTAACCTAGGCTTACCCTTTTTCCAAGTTGGAATATGTTCTTTTAGGGGAGTAATATTTATAAATTATAAAAAGTTTGGGAACCAGTTTCTTGTTAATGAAAAGGCCAACTGTTTAATGGGCAATTAATACCGTATTTACTCGCGTACCCCACGCAGATATTTTTTAAAATTGCCGCCTGAAAACCAAGGGTGCGTGGCTTACGTGCGTACTACCATATCCGCCATAACTTCACCCATGCTGTCACTTCTTACATTCTGATTTTAACACACTGGATCAAGGTCAACGACCTTAACTCCTACCACAGAATTTTTGTTGACTCATAATACCGGTATTATTTTTTGTATTATTGCTAGCTAGGCCTATAACGCGTTTAGTCATCTTGAAGTAAGCAGTGTTTCACAACGTGTTTATTTGTTCTTGTATAACATACATCATGAGTACAACCAAAGGTTTACGTTTGCGTTTTTTTACCGCGAGTGAGAAATTAAATGTAGTGCGAGAAGTTGAGATTATCGGAAACCGAGCAGCAGGTAGAAAATTTGATATAGGCTAAATGAAGCATGTATGTAAGATTGGAGGAAGAAAAAGAATCTTCTCTTGAAAACTTCTGCTAACAGGAGAGCTTTCAGAGGTTGTAAACCAAAATTTGATGAAATTGAAAAAGAACTTGTGCAGTTTATATTAGAAGAACGCCAATTTGGTTATGGTATTTCTGTTGAAATGTACTAAAATAAAGGTATAAAAATAGCAGAAAATAAACGTATTCTTAATTTCAAGGCCAGCAGAAGGTGGATAGTTAGGCTTTTCAAAAGAAATGATTTAAGTTTAAGAAAGCGAACACGTATTGCACAAAGGTTACCGGATGAATATGAGGAGCAAATAACAACTTCTTATATTTAGGAAAACTTGCAGTAATCATTTTATTTTTTACAGGTCAACCAGGCTGTCAAAAATAAACTATTGGGTATATGGACTCATAAGATGCATTTTTATGTTCACTTAACTAATAAATAGCCTACTTGCCTCTTGATTTGAATTTAACCATTACTGTTGTTTTTAAATTTATTGTAAAAAATTATTATAATAAATATTATATGTAAGTTTGACCTTTGTATTTTTTACCGTACTTATTTTTTTTATTTTTTTAGTTCGTATAATTCGGGTGCGTGGCTTACGCGGGGGCGTGGGGTACGCGAGTAAATACGGTAAGTTTATTTGTGAATATTAACCCTAAAAACTGTTAAAATTAATTTGTAATCCGTTAGTTCTGTATAACTTGAGGAGCCATAAAAAGATCGTCTTATCCTTTTTTTTTACTTTTTTTACCATATTCACCATCTTCAAAGATATAATTTAAAATAATTCTTTTTACAAAAGGATTCATTATTTTTTTAATTTACCTTTTTTATTGAGGAAACAAAAACTAATTTTGCAGCTAAAATAATTACGAATTGCGTTTTACGGAAATAAGACAAATTTTATAGTCTTCTTCTTCTTCTTCTTCACTTCAAGGATTAGGCACGTCTGCCCGTTCCGGAAACCATCTTCTTCTCGGACGTCCCACACTTTTTTTTCCCTTGGGTCTGTAGTACCTAGCCAAGCGAGGAAACCGCTGATCCCCCATGCGCTCCAAATGAATGCACCAATTACTCCTGTAGGCTCTCATCTTATCTTCCAAGCTGTACATACCTAACTCCTGTCGTATATCCTCACTTCTCAACCTATCCTCTAATGTGCATCCCTTTGTAGCCCTGAGAAATCTCATCTCCGCAGCTCTCAAACTACTCTGTTGTCGCCTAGTAAGCGCCCAGGTCTCACACCCATACAACACCACTGGAACTGCCATTGTCTTATAGAACTTCAGTCTTGTTTCCTTCCTTGTCTTATTCTTTAAAGTTCTGTGGATTGTCCCGCAAATATGCTTAAATTTGTTTACTTTATTCTCCACAACAAAACTACCTATGGGAGAAACCTCGTACCCCAAATAATTAAAGGAAGAAACTTGTTCCAGAATGCTCCCATTCAGCTCTATCTTTGATCTCACTAGGTCTTTCCCAATGAAGGCCATAACTTTAGATTTTCGACCAGAAATCTTCAAATTATAATCTTTGCACACAGAGTGCAACCGATAAATACCTCTTTGTAGCATGTCCTCTGACTCCTGAATCATGACAACATCATCTGCATAAGCTATTACATTGATTCTCACACTTTCATCCAGCTGTACCCCCAAGTCAAATTCTTGTTTCCATTTGTTGATGGCGTCGTCCAGATAAATATTAAAAAGCGTTGGAGATATACAGCATCCCTGTCTTACTCCTTTATTTGTTTCAATGTCTTCTGTCAGTTGTCGTCCAGCTGATATATTAACCTTGGTGGCCCGGTATAAACTCTTAATGGCCCTTATAAGCTGTAATGGATACCCTCTTTCCAACAACACGCTCCATAATTTCCCCCTGACCAGACTATCAAATGCCTTCTCGAAATCTATGAAGGCGACATGTGTTTCTAGATTATACTCCCTTCTTTTCTCTAATATCTGTTCCAGTGTAAAAATGGCATCCGTTGTTGATCTGCCCTTTCTAAACCCCATCTGCTCCTCGCCCATCAGATGATCTGCTATAAGTTTCAACCTGTTGTTAATTATGCGGGAGTATATTTTATATGCGCTATCCAGTAGGCTGATTCCTCTGTAATTTTCGCAGTTCTCTCTATTTCCTTTCTTAAAGATTGGAATTATTTTTGCCTTCTGCCAGTCAGATGGTATTGTGCCTTCCTTCCAACATCTATTAAAAAGATGTAGTAATCTCAAATGTAACATCATACCTCCATACTTCCAGCACTCAACATTGATACCATCCATTCCTGGGGCCTTTCTGTTCTTTAAAGCTTGCACTGCTTCTATAATTTCTTCCACAGTTAAGTCATCTAGACCTCTAGTGTCATAATCCAAATTCATCTCCGGTTGCAAATCCTCTTCATACCATAACTTTTTATAGTGTTTACTCCAGGCTTCTCTCCTAATGACATTCAATTTTGCATTATCTCTTTGGTCCTTGCAAAGGTCTTTCAGAACTTTATAGGAAAACACCTGCCTACCATGTACATCATCCTCTATCCCGGCTATAAACCTGTCCCATGAGTCCCTCTGGCTTTTCCTCACTAGACTTTTAGCAATATTTCATTTCACTCTGTACTTTTCTTTATTTTCCGCAGTGGGGTTATTAACAAAAGTTCTGTAAGCATTATTTTTATCTCTTACTCCTCTCTCTATTTCGTCTGTCCATATTTTAATTCCTTTCTTCCTCCTGTACTTTTTCTTTTTACCAAGAACTTCAATAGAGATTTCATCAACCGCATCTCTCAAATTAGCCCATTCTGCATCTATTTCAGGCCTCGTCGCTCTACCCATTAGTTCTTCATTCATCCTCCACTGAAACAATTGTCTGACACTCTCCTCCTGCAACAGATGAACTTTATAAACATCCTCCCCCTCTTCTCTAACCTTATGGGGCTTCCTCCATCTGGTGTACATGTCTATCTTGGTAATTAATAGGTAATGGTCTGATCCTATATCAGCCGCCCGATGCACTCTCACATCCACCAGTCTTCCTGCCAGACTCTTACTTGTCAAACAGTAATCTATCAACGACCTACAACCTCTTGCCGCCCATGTGTACTTGTGAATGTC
Organism: Catonia carolina; assembly: GCA_035578175.1. Taxonomy (NCBI): domain Eukaryota; kingdom Metazoa; phylum Arthropoda; class Insecta; order Hemiptera; family Achilidae; genus Catonia; species Catonia carolina. The sequence continues at coordinate 49,890,362 of JAQMRL010000001.1, forward strand.
TTTCTTTCTAAAAAAAGTGTTCTGTATTTTTAATTCATTAAAGCAAGCAAAATCTCTCAGCAACTGTCCATTGCCGTTAATCGTCCGTTCTCCAAAAGTACCCACACTGTTTGGGATAGGGATGTTGCCAACTCTTGCATTCAGGTCTCCTGAAATAATAATTTGGTCAGTCTGGGCATATCTGTCCACCAGTCTCTGAAGGACTCTATAGAAAACTTCTGACTCTTCTTTTTTTTTTGAACAAATTTTATAGTGATGCACAATATCCAAACAGTTTTTTTACTGCATAAACTAATTTTGATATACGTTCTGCCGTTTTTCTGATAAATCGTATACTAACAAGTTTGTGAGTTCGGAACAGGCGATTGCCTAAGCCTTAAAGAAAGAAGAACAGAAGAAGAACTACACAAAATGCAGTTAACAACAAGCACAATAGGAAATAAGACTTTGCCGAAAAATGTGATTTGCGTGAATTGTGGAAATTTGTGTAAGAGCAATTCCTAGATGCTTCATCAAGACAATGCGCCAGCCCATTACGCCTTATCTGTGAAGGCGTTCGCTGTGAAATACAGCACCACTGTCTTGGATCACCCAGCCAACTCCGCCGACCTGGCCGCTTGTGGCTTGTTACTTTCTCTTCCTTATATGAATATAATATAGGACGGAAAGTATTGCATTCATGTCGATTTTTCGAAATCGAGTTTTCACAGGATATACACGTTTTCAGACCCCCTGAAACAAAAAAAAACATGTTTTTAGTAATTAGTGTATGTGTGTGCGCGCGCGCGCGCGTGTGTGACCAAAATATCCTAAGAACGGAACATCGTACGAACTAGAAACTAAAGTTACATACCACTACCGGACCCGACACGAACATTTTCATCAAAATCGGTCAACCGGAAGTAGTAGTTTATTCGTGTAATTTTTCTCTGTTTTACGATTTTCTCAAAAACTGGTCCTACGATTTTTTTGAAAATCGCCATGTTTACTAAATTTTTTATGCTCTACAAGATGGGTAGGCGCCATGTTTGCTGAAATTTTTGGTGAGGTTGTTTTCACGTAAAGAAATTGTTTTTTTTGAAGATTACGGCTTTAATATGCATTTTAGCGCAAAAATTTATGTAACAAAAAATTTAGAAAATTTAAAATCCTACAACTTTTATTTCAAACATTTTTTGTTTATTTTTTCGTATATTATGGTTTTTGAGTTTTGTTAAATTTTTAATGTTTGATTTCTAATGCTAGGTTGTATTTTTCATTATTTGTAAAGGCAAGAGAAAGTTGTGTGAGTGTTTCACACGAGATTATTTATTCTCTAAGAAAATCGGAGCTTTGAAAGGAACAGATTTGACAGTGTGGAAGCACTGAAAGGAGAAGCGATGGAAGTTCTAAACAAGCTGACAGAAGCGGACTTTTAGCACTGCTTACAACAATGGAAAATTCGTATGAAGCGTTGTAGGGATTGGCTAGAGAAATATATTGAAGGAGATTAACTTTGTAATATAATTGGTGATCAATAAAATAGTTTGTACCTCCAGTCCGGTTATTTAATTGCCACATCTCATAAATTATAAACAAATTGTAGTCAAGACATTTTCCTCGAAGGAAATTAAGTTTTCTTGGTTTATTCCAGTTTTCTCAAAATCCTTTCTGACTTCTTTAAACCATTTATCCCACACCTTTGTTCTACAAACTGTTTAGTATCATAATTTTTTTTTGTGAATCGGTTGTCATCCATTCTGTCCAGGCGTCCGTAGAGTTTTAGTAATCTTTTTCTGATCGTTTCCATTAATCATTAATTAATTAATCTTTAGCAATTATTTGTTACAATTATTAGAGATTAATATTTTTGTTCTTAAGGTCGTTCTACAACACAAAATTTTGTTTCTACAGTTTCAGATTCAAAATTCAATTCCTAAAGATGACAGTCAAATCTTCAGACAACAGAAAAATAATGTTTGTTTTGTTTGTTATTTTTCTGATGTTCTTGGTAAAAGAAAATTACGTTTATGTTATAATAATATTGTTAATAATCTACGAATTGATAGACAGGAACACCTTGGTTAACAAACTAAAGGAATATGGTGTTGGTAAGAAGACTATTCAACTCATCAAATAACTTCAAAATTAAATTTTAGGAATAAATTAGTGAGTCTTTTGTAAATCATAACATGGCTAAGACAAGGTGATGGCCTGTTACCGATGCTATTTAGCGTCATTTTGGACGAAATCATGAAAGATCTCTGGAAAGGTTCCTAGAATTCTGGAAAAAGAATCTCTTAACCTGCTACAAGGACATGCGTCCCTGCCTAGCACTTGCAGACAATCTTGCCCTGATGTCCGAATCAGAAAAGAAAGCTATTCAACAAAATGAACAGCCAAAGGAAATAGCTAAATGGTAAGTTAGCAAATCTCATTCCAAAAGATTAAAATTAACTAAAGACGTAAAACAAGTAAAAATAAAATACCAAAAATGTAGTGCAATAAAACAATATATATATATATATATATATATATATATATATATATATATATATATATATATATATATATTATATATTTGTTTATTTTAATTACCAGAAATTTCAGACTAAACAATTATTAGCTGCGCCGGCCACATTGGTGTAGTTGATAACGTGCTCGCCTCTCATCATGGGTTCGAATCCCACTCAGCACGACATAATTTCATACGTTACAAAAAATCATTTCATCCTTATTACACACCGTTACACCCCCAACGTCGTCGCTAATGACCTTGCAGTTGATGCAACGTTAAATAAATTTATAAAAAAAAATTTTAATTATTAGCTGATTAGAAAATCCATCGACGAATTAACAACAGTAGCTTTGGTTCATGAATATTTTTAAGAATAAATTTCGATTGGTAGAGTATGTATTTTCAGGTAGTTTTTAATATATGAAAAATATAAAAGAAAAATTTATATTACTTTTACCTGTTATAGAGTTAATACTGCAGTTTCAGAGAGTATCAGGAATACATCTTCTTTAAGGTAAAAAGTTTTAAGTCCTGAGGGGTAGGAAGAGGTTAATAAAGATAAAGTTTTAATTATTATTAGTTTGAAATGTTTATACTGAAAATAAAATATGGTTACAATTTTTAATTTGTAGCTATAAGGGATTTTTTGTAAATAGCAAATCATCGTTAGTTATTTTGTTGTTTCTTCTCTTGAAAAATTTACTAAATACGAGTTAACACCCTTTACCTCTAGGCCACAGTGACTGAATAATAATAATACTACTAGCCCAATATGTTAAGCCCGAACCATAGTAACTAGTATCGATTCCTGTCTTGTAAGCTAACATTATAAATAAAATAGGGCAATTTCGTGTCCCGGTCCCAGTTACCAAGGTCCAGTTACATTACAATTAATTCATTATCGGCTACAGACTTTATTTAATTAGAAAAACACATTGCTCAGGTAGAAAGCACGATGTTTAAATCTAATACAATATTTGAACATTAAAGATAATCATACGTAGCCTATATAGTAAAACCTCGCTAATTTTACCTAATGCGGACCACGGTCGGTGCGAATTAGCGAAAATTTCGAATTATGGAACACTTCTAAAATCACGTGTAATCCTGACTTTTACGGACATCCTGTATTTAATTTAGATAAATTTCAAAGCATTAGTGTATGTGATAATTTAAGTCGGTGAATTCAGTCATAAAGAAGACATAAAAATGAAAAATTTGAATTACTCTATGTTTAATTTTAATAAAAAATGGACTACAAATTACACTAATTACTTATTGTGACAATATCGAAAAGACATGGTTCGCGTAATTTCAAGAATTTCATTCATGGAAATAGTAAAGAGAGGATAATAGAGTGAAATAGTAACAATAAGTGACAATAGGACAAGAGTAACAATGGGGTGGCTATAAAGGTATGCCTATTCATGAAAGTTGTTTGAAAGGACACTGCGCTATTATCTATGAAAGGGTCGGCCTGTAACAGCTTCTATTTACAAAAGACCTATTGTTAACTTGTTTGCAATAGATTTTTCTAGCACTCATTTATAAAGGGTTATTTTTTTGTACTTTGTTATTTGCATGAAGTTTCTCTGCTTTTCTAGAGTTATCTTTTTGAATGAGCATATAGACCCCCGAGCGCGGTCAGAGTCAGTATTCGTTTGATCTGTGACGAGTGGCTTCGGACGTAGTGCAGGGGCGTTTCCGAACATTGTGTTGGTCAACGATTGTTATACTGTCTTTGTTTGAGTGTGATTGTGAAAAGTTAATGTGTATCTGTATAAAATTCAGTTTTGTGTATTCAGTTTTCATTTTGTATGTGTATTCTTTAAAATTGATTGTAAGTAGTGCTAAGTAAATTATTAAACTATTTATTGTTTATTATTTATTTTAAGTAAATTAATAAGTTATTTATTGTATTACTTTATTATAATTAGTTTATTATTTATTTTGTAAATCGTTTAGTGTAATAAATATTTGTAATTGTAAACTTTAGCGTATTAATTATTTAATAACCTAGATCCCGAAACGGACCTTAGCGATAAGTGTCACAATATTATTATTGTTATTGACTACAAATTACATATTATGTGCGCTTAAAGAACTAAAACTATATTAATTACGATATCTAATTTGTGAAGCATTCGTAAAATAACATACACAGTTCTGTTTTAAGAAGTAGTCTACGTAATTTCATTTGAAAAGTGTAAAAAATTTTTTTAAGTGTATTGTTTTTGGATTTCTTTTAACACAATGTGCTGCTTCATTTCGTTTAAAATGAAGAAATATTTATTAAATTCACTGTTTGTATTGCACAACCTTAATAATAAATCAACGTAATTTTTAGCATCAGTTAGTCTTACAGTCTCTTCTTGGATTTCGTCGCAGTTGTCTTCCTCACTATCAGAAGATTCTTGTTGCACGTCCCCAACTAAATGTTCATTTACGGCAGCCGCTATTTCCTCTTCCGTCTCGACAGGGTACCCAAATTTATCTTTATCACCATTTAACCAGTCCCGTACATTTGCCACTATACATTCTTCACCAGTAAAATATTTATGTACTCGGCTTCTTCAATTTCACCGAAGTTTCGTTCATGAGTTGCATTTTTGAAAATTTTTTCCAAGCGTTCGAAATTGTCATAGCTTTTACATCCTTCCAACTCGAAGCCAAATTGAATATAGCATTTTTAATATTGTAATTTCACAGATTCATTAATGTCTGTGCACCTGTTATATTACCCAAGTCTGAATCATTTTCGAGAAAAACTAAACAATCTTGAAGCTGTTTCTTTTTATAGAAGCGTTTACAACTAAGGATAACGCCTTGATTCATTCGTTGGATCAACGCTGAAGTATTCGGAGGCATAAACATACATTTAATTCTTCCATTACTACTCCGTAATTTGTCTTCAGATGGATGCATTGGAGCATTGTCCAATAATAAAATTGTTTTAACCTCATCCTGAGGAACGGGCTTTTCTTCCATTTGAAATTTGATGACAGCTGGAACGAAATCTTCTTGAAATCACGATTAAAAAAATTCAGGGGTAAACCAAGCATTTCTGCTAGCTTTATAAATTACTGGCAGATCTCTATCTGTTAAATTTTTCATAGCTCATGGACGTCTTGATTTTCCGACAACTACAGACTTTAGTTTGTGTGTACCATCGGAATAGCAACTCGTCACCATTAAAAATTAATTTTTTTGCCAGTGTGAATTATAGAAGTTCCGAATTAGTGAAGTCCGAATTAGCGAGGTTTTACACACCATTTTGGAAACGAAACATAGACAAAAGCATTGACCGAACAAATGTTGCAATCAATGTTATATCATTGAACACTGGATACTTCTCCACAAAAACTTGATTTTTAAATAATTGAGGATCTACACGAACGAAGATGCCATGCAACAATTTTTTTAAACTTTTAATTATTGTGATTGATGAAGATGTTGTAATTTGCATATCTGGTTTCGAAGATTAAAAAGAAAGCTCTATTTTGTAGCGATAAGTTATTTCACATATAAATTTGTTAATTATATTTGGTTAGTAATATATTAAGATCAGTTGGTTATGAAAATTTCAAGATAATTATGTAAATTTTTTAATTTATTTTAAAAATTTATTAGAAGCATTAAACAGATAAAGTTTTCATAAACTTTAAATTAATAAATTAGTTTTAATATTAATTAACTTAATTATTCAACATTTAAATACTAATTTGTTATCTAAAATTCCACATAATTGTACGTCTAATATCAAAACAATAAGTAAGGCTTTGAAAATTAAAAATTTTATAATCTTGAAATCATGAAATTAAATAATATTTTAATAATTAGTGTATGTTAAATTAATGTTTCATAGAATTCGTAAATATCTAAATACTCTAAATTTACGAACATACATAAATTGTATTTTAAAATCGATAAATTAATTAATTTAATTAATTAAAAATTAATTAATTAATTAATTTAACATTAATTAATTAATAATTAATTAATTTTTTGCCTAAAAATTAAATGTAGGTTTGTCTCACACCAGGGTATGCCTATATACATTTTTGTTGTTTAGGTCATCAGCCAAAAGGCTGGTTTGAACCTGTTGAAGTTTTACTAAGTAAATCGAGGAGTGAGGTGGTTTACCTGCCTTCCTCACTGAGTGGAAAAGAATGGTCATCAGCATGCCGGGCCCTCTGTAAAGCACATATTTTTTTTTTTTTTTTTTTTTTTTTTTTGAAGCAAGTTTTGCAACCTTAGAGTCGCTTCTCGCATCCCTTCCGCCATCGCTCCCTATCTCTCCAGTCTCCCTCTCGTAATCCTCTACCTTCCATCTCCTGTCGAACATTGGTCATCCATATTTTCCTTGGCCTACCTCGCTTCTGATGCTGGTTTGGAGTCCATTCAAAGATTTTCAATGGTATTCTCTCCGTATTCATTCGACGAAGGTGGCCATACCATTTTACCTGATTCCTCCCAATGCGACCTAGTATTGTTTCTTTTGCCTGCATCTGCTCTCTTATTACATCATTTCTTACTTTATCTAATAATGATAAGCCTGCGCATCTTCTCCAATACATCATTTCTGCAGCAAGCAATTTTGCAGCATGTCTGCGATCCATGACCCACACCTCAGATCCATACGTCAATATTGGTTCTATCATAGCTTGATATATGTTTGTTTTTGTCTCTTTTGTAAGTGTTTTGTTCCACAGAATTGGATGCAGTGCTCTGATAATGTTTTTTCCTTTCCCTATCTTCCTCAAAATATCTTCATTGTCTCTACCATCCTCATTTATTGTAACACCCAAGTAATTATATTGCCTCACCATCTTTATAGCACCAAAATCTGTCTGTATGTCCTGCCCCTTGCCTCCAATATTCAAATAATTTGTTTTATCCATGTTGACCTCAAGTCCCCACTCCTGAAAATCTCCTATCAGTTTGTTCAGCATATATGTCATATCCTGCTGGTCTTCTGCTAATACAACCTGATCATCTGCAAACAATATAGTATATATGGGCCCGTTTCCTGTTTGTATTCCCATAGGGCTACATTTCCTGATCCACTGTCTGAGAGCACTATTTAAGTAAATTTTGAACAGGGTTGGTGATAGACATGAACCTTGTTTAACGCCCTTATTTGGGAATATAGCAGCTGATTCTTGACTTCCAAATCCAATAATTGATTTATTGTTTTTATAAATTTCCTTTATAGCGTTTACGTAGACCGCATTTACACCAGAATCCCTCATAGCAGTCCATAATTTTTTATGCGGTACAGAATCGAATGCTTTTTTCAAGTCTATAAAGGTGGCATGGAGCTCCAAACCTCTTGCTAATCTTTTTTCTATCAACTGCTTCAATGTGAAAATATTGTCTACACAGGACCGTCCTGGTCTAAATCCACTCTGTTCTTCACTTTCTGTTAAATCAAATTCTATACGAGCTTTAAGGACTCTTTCATAAAGTTTACCGATAGATGAAGTTATGCTGATCCCCCTATAATTACCGCAATCCTTTCTATTCCCTTTCTTAAAAATAGAGTGTATATATGCTGTTCTCCATTCTCTAGGAATATCCTCACCCCTTAGGCACTTGTTGAAAATTTTGCACAATATTTTTAGAACTTCTTGTGTGGCGTGCTTTATCAACTCAATAGGCAAATCACCTGGTCCGGAGGCCTTGTTATTCTTCATTCCTTTCAGAGCAGATTCCACTTCTTCCAATGTTATCGGATCCACCCCTCTCACGGCTGTCTCTTCAACATCAACTCCAGTATCGAGGAATTCTTCCCGATTCTCCACCAACAGCATTTCATAATAATCTTTCCATTGATCTACTGTGATGGGGCTAATTCTTTTCCGTTCATTGGAATTCTTTCTCAATACGTTAATCGTTCCCCACGCCTCCCTTGACCTAGATCCACCTACTAGTGAGCTGATTTCTGCACATTTGATGTTCCACAATTCATTTTTCGCGGTTTTTATTTCTTTTTTCACAATATATCTATATCTATTATAATTTCTCAGGTCTTCATCATCCTTTGTGTTCAACCACCTTAGATGTAGTCTTTTTTTCTCTTCAACAACTCCTTTCAGGTCCTCTGTCCACCAAGAATGAGTGTGCCTTGTCTTCTCTTCAAAACCCAGTGCCTCTAGTGCTGCTTCGTGAACTTTCGTCTTCAATGCATCATACATCATCTCTGCAGAACCATTTACTTCTCCACGAAAACTGTGAGCCAAACGAAGTTTATACAGGAAACTGGTGGATTCATTCTTTAAACTATCAATGTTATACTTCCTATGTAATTCTTTATTAGTGTTTTGTTCCTGCGGCCTTCTTCTTGTTGAATACTGAATTTCAAGTTTGGCTTTCACAAGAAAGTGATCTGAACCACACTCCGCTCCTCTCCAAACTTTTACATCATAAGGCTTTATTGCTGAGTTCTGCTTCATTATAACATAGTCGATAATTGACCTTAGCTTTCTTGATTTCTGGGTCCACGTATATTTATGAATATCCTTGTGCTGAAAATATCCATTTAGAATTCTCAGGGAGAACTGCTCACATATCTCTATCCATCTCTTTCCATTATCATTTATTGCATCCTCGCCGTGTTGTCCTATTATTTTATTGTCCAGTGCCTTACCAACTCTTCCATTCAAGTCCCCCAATAGAATTACTTCTTGTCTGCTTTTCGTTTTATTCAACTCTTCCGTTAGTTTATCGAAAAAGGCGTCCTTTGTGTTATCATCTGAATCATCGGTGGGTGCATAGATGCCAAATATTTTTACTTCTCTACCATTCACCTTAATATCAACAGTAATGATCCTTTCATCCACAGGTGTCCAATCAATTATATTTTTCACCATAGTTCTCTTTATTGCAACAGCCACCCCCGCCTTAGCTCTTCTAGATTTGTCCACTCCACTCCAAAACAATATGTAATCTGCTCTGTAAGCGTTTCCTTGTCCTTTCTTTTTCGTTTCACTTAGAACCGCTACATCCATATTGTATGCATGGAGCTCCTTAAACACCTGTTCTTCTTTCGTGTTCAATCCTTGTACATTCCAGCATCCAATATTCTTTAGTTGTTTGTGTTTCCGTTTTATTTTCCGAGAGTTCCAGTCCATCCGAGGCAAAATTTTGGGATTTTTTGCGGTGAGAATTTTTACAGATGACAGGGTGCAGGCCTATCGATCTAACCCTCTACCAGAAGGATCGGTCAATTTTCTTTCAGGGTTTTCTTCCCTCAGCCTTTGATAAACCAATATCACATCTACAAGGCAGCAGCATTTCTTAGACTTTATACTAACCCTAAAATCTGGGCTGCCACTTCCGCCATTCAAGCCGTTTCTGGAGACACTCTCCTTCGCCATGTCTGCCGTTGTGGTCTTCACCCGTATCCCTGGGCAGGGGTCCGTGTTAACCCCACAGAACATATTTTTCACTCTGCAAATGACACCTTCACTTCATTCACCACAGGGTCTGGCTGTATAATGAAATTCATTACTTTCAGAGGAGACAACTCCGATTAGTGTCATTTGCACCTCTACCTCTTCTGTTCTTAGACGATTCAGTCATTTAATTGGCTGACCATGTGATAAGAAACAGAACTATTTATTTTCGCAACGAACTGATAGAGTGTAAATAATTTGACATTCCACCTGTCCGTTATGGGCATACATTTTTATGAAGGGATAACATGTACTATACTATTTTTCAAAGCTAATGACCTCTGAACGTACGCATTGCCCCTACCCACTTCATAACTAGCCAAAGACTTGCCAGCAACGTTGCCAATACTTGCTCTTGTAGCTCTGTTATATATTTCGTCAGCCATTTTTTTGGTCTTTAATAACAATTTATAACCTACGACAATACAACCAGCTGATTATATTATAAAGTATTGCAATTTACCGTGATCTTAAATCAATGTGTTCAGTACATGATGCAAGACACGAGTGAACTACAGCGGCACTTATACGCATGAGCGTGTAATATTTGTCAAGCTGATACATTCGTGCAATCTGACAACGCTGGCAAACGTTCTGATTAGTTTAAACGCGTGAAACAGGAGAGCTCATCAACGATGAAAAGCATTACAAGTACCAAAGTGAAAGAAATCAAACAATTGAAAAGCAAAAATCCCGTCAACCGCTGTTCTGTTTTAAAATGTAATCCAATTTTTCTAAAAAGTTTATTTTTACATAGCAACTTCGTCCACCAAGCTCTTCAAATTTAAATATTAAATTTATAATTTATCAAACTGAACTACAAAAACTAATTTGAGCAATCATTCGTTACAAACATAGCTAATTATAAGTAACGAATTCAAAATCTGTTCATATTACACAATCTTATTATACCCAAGTATGTAACAAATCCTTTTAACGATATAATCTTATCGATTTAGTTTGATATGTCACATTGGCATCATCATAAATTAGGCCTCCCAGACTGTTCCAACTTTAAACTTCGTAAACCACTATTTCGTAAAGAAGTTGGGATGCCCATCTATCATTCAAGGTTGTACGACACCACACTATCCAGTTGGCTGACACGTAAACACCTGTTTAGTTTTTACTGTTTGGCGCTAACTTTTATGACTTTTCGATCATCCGGCATCCGCACAAAATGTACTACTACTACTACTACACAATTACCTGTATTTTTGAATTGTTGATATCAATTTCATCTCACCCTTTTCATCGTGTACATTAGCAGTAATTGCAAAACAGTCGGTCGTAAAACCACACAAAAAGTTGATATCACCCCTGTTAACCACCGGTCCATTCCTACAATCTTCATTTCTTTTATGGTCCAAGAAACTATACGCTGCTAAAAGTTTCAACAATTTCATCTCAGCAGCCTCTATTATTGACATCTGCTGAAGGTTCAACACTCTGAACGAACTATACAGTAAAACTGGCAGAACCTCTTTCGGCACTTTACCGACCAGCGTTTTCTTCAAAGTGTATGTAAAAATTTAAAACTTATCCAATTAGATTTCTGCATCTCGTTAACCACACATAACGGACATCACGTTGAAGTAAATAAACGAATGCACCTATTCTAAAGTATAACTTATCAAAGTTAAGTAAGCGTGATCACGTGATGCGCAGTAGTTCATTTTAGGTGTTGTTGGCCTCGCTTATAGTATAATGGAGGGGGAATGTTGGGTCTCTGGCGCGCGCCCTCCCACCTAGCATGCCTTTACCAGACCAGTTGTTCTGTTCACACTGTTTACCTGTGTTGTGGTCAACATTTCCACAGTTTTCATAAACAGTATTTTTCAATACTCTTTACCGTTTCTCAAACAGTATTTTTCAATACTCTTCGCCAATTATTAACCAGTATTTTTCAATACTCTTCGCCGTTTCTTAAATATTATTCGCAATGCCTCAGCCAAGATTGAACTGCAGGTTAGGACGGGGAGTGGCTTTAAAAAGTAAAATTAAATGTGTAATTTTATGAATGTGTACAAAAAGATTACTGAAGAAAATCCAGAAATGTTACGGTTAGAAATTCAAGCTCGTGTGGCTGACCTTTGCGGTATTTCCGTTCATACGGTACGAAAAACTGTAACAGAAGCAAATAAATTGGGTGAAAATGAAAATTTCAGTACACCGGGAAAATCTCGCAAAAGATTGAAGAAGAAAGTTAATATTGATAACTTTCAAAGATGCGCGTTGAGAAATATTGTGTACAATTTCCACATAAAACATAAATTATATAAACTCTATTTATAAAATATAATAATATAATTATAAGTTATATTATAACATAAAAATGCATATACCTACTTCCTTGTTACTTTTACTTTGTTATTAAGTAAATAAAATGAAAAAAATAAGCAAATACAAAAAATATAAAAATACGATAAAAAATAACAAATTGTTTACTATCCGTTAAACGAAACAAGACTAGTCGCAGCAGATGCGTTCACGAGCGTAGTGTGTTGGTGAATGCAAGTGTGTGTACGTGAATGCGAGTGTACATGAATGTGTGAACATCACTCTGCCTCCCCACTACGGCAATTTCCTAACCACACTCTGCGCGATGACTGCGCTAACTTAACATTGATGGGTTATACTACTTACTTTGCTTTTGAGTGATTAATACTCTTTAAATCCATGACCTATTATTCCTCCAAAGAAATCAAGAAGTTATATAGCTCAGTTGTTAAACTAAAAGTATATATTGAACTCTGCAAATCATCCTCAGACTTTGGCAAAACTAAATCATCATCGAAAACCAAAATTTTTAAAGAATCGGACTAATAGCCCTAAAACCTTTTTTTGTATGCATTTAATTAACTCAATAATTCTTCGTTAATTTATTTTACGCTTAGTAATGGTATTGCACTGTTATACTAATGGTACAAAAAAATTAAAGCAGTAAAAATAATGGGAAAATATTACATTAGTTTGAATAAGCACACAAAATTATTGAAAGGTTGCCGTTTATTTGGAATAAGTTAAGAATATAAAAACGGAAACGTAAGACTAATTACAATCAGTAAAATAATATATTGGTCTCACTTTGTACTTTTCTGAAGCTGTTCTAAAAATAAACAAAAACACATTGATATTATCGCAAAGGTATAAACATTGTATAGTAATATTGATTTCAAATATTTTCAATTTTAGAATAAAACGTAATCTATAAAGCGTCACACTTCAAAAGACAAAGTTAAAAGGTAAACAAAATTTTCTGCCGATAAACTGGAATTTACAAATAGACTGGGTAAATACAATTTATACTGTAAAAAAGAAGTTAAAGGACATTGGATCGCGCTTTATGAAATACAAAATATCAAGCACAACTGAATACAATCGCCTTTGACTCTTTGAACAATGAAGGGAACCATTTTTTCTCTTAGTAGGCGGAAACAAACTAATAACTTCACATCCGATTTAAAAGAACATAGCCTCAGGTAAAAAGCCTCAGCTTTTCTTCTCCCTACGCAGGGCTCAACACCCTTCACCTTACCAAAAGGCTTCAATTTCCTTTCCCGAATGAATCGTAGAATAGTCTTTTTACTTTTGCTGTCATAAAGAAGTATTTTTCTTTAGCACTCAATGCTGGTGTAAATGTATCAATCGATATCTGATTTTGTTGTTTTTTTAAATTAAAACTTCGATTGTGACTGACAACTGCAGTCTACATTTCACAACATTCAATTTCCCTTTCATTAAAGTAAAAATTAAAGAAAAATCTATCAATAAAAATAGAAATGAATTCCGTGTAGACAATACTATCTAAAAACACTTTAGTTATTATCTTGGACTTATTTTCATTTATGTTTCACCTTCATGTTGAAACGTTCAAAAAAGAAACCATATAATTCGTTCTGAATGTTAGTGGTTAGTTCATTATTAAAAGTTATGGATGATTATCTTTAACGGCATCGTAAAATTATATTGCACATGCATAGATGTTCTTTTTTTAGTTAATCCAGCACTTCTGTAAATTAATTACTCCAGTTTCTAAATAAAAACAAAAAATAAAAAGTAAAACTTCACCTAGATATATTTTACTTAGGATCAGGAACTTAGTGCTGCAGTTAGAAATGGTATAAGTCGTTAAAATTATGTTTCTTTTAATCTTTCCCAGTGGATAACAAAACAGCTCTTGTGCTTTATAGTCGCAATGTATAGTTTTAAAGTTTTTTCTTAACAAATGATGGCAGTGAAATTAATTTAAAACAAACATTAATGTAATATCCAGATTACACCAATGTCTACATATTTTTTAAGTTTCCGATGAAACGACTTGTATGACCATTAGAATTTTAATTCAATATTAATACAATTTGTATTAATTTATTCGCTTTTGTGAAAAAATAGATAACATATTCCTCCAATTCAGCTACGTTTACAAGAAAATAAATTCTCTTCGAGCTGCATCCGTTTTATATTACAACCGATTTTTGTGCATTTAAAGACGCATCAGAGCTTACTCGTAATTGACTACAAAGGATATAATTTTTGAACCCTAACCAGGAATTGAAACTGAGATCTTCCGCCTTATACATTCGCACCTGGATATTTCTCTTGGTGGACCTGTATAATTTAATAGTAACCAATCTACGTTTATGAAGATTAACCGAAGCGGCTTTTTCTATTTTAATCAGATATTGTCTGAAGGATTTAATTATTTTATTGTACGATCGCAGTTTGTTTTACTTCCTTTTATTGTTAAACCTGATGTCGATTAAAACCGGAAAGATTATAATCCACATACTTTTTTGTGTTATTTTTAAATAGTTACATGAATTGAAAAACACAAATCTAACAAATTTCCTAGTTTCATTTTATTTCATGTGTTTTGTTGTTAAATGTTTCCAGAAGCCCAAAGTTCATAATTTATTATTTATTTATTCACAAATACAGTAGAACCTCGATAGTTCATCACCTTCTATAATTCGTCACGGCCGTCAATTTATAATTTATTCTCATTACAATAGAGAAGTATCTATTAACATGGCAGGGAAAGTAAATTATGTGATACGCTGTACATACATACATAATACGTTACAGGACATGATGAAAGTTTATCTTAGAATGTTATGTAAATATGTATAAAGTAGGTACATACACATGTACATATATACATTATACTGTATGTACATAGTATGGCAACATCAAAATGTCTTTTCTTCCAGCGAATACTACAAGGTTATGTAAACCAATGGATCAAGGTGTAATCGAGAGTTTAAAACGACGCTATCAGACGATTTATATTTTGCGTAAATTAACATTTTGTGACACAACTATGCATGAAGAAGAGTTTTCGAAAAAGTATACAGTTAAAAGACACGATATTGAATGTTTCCGATGGATGGATAACATACCACAAACTACCCTTCAAGCAAGCTGGAATAAACTGTGGCCTGGACGGGGTTTGATATGTTTAAAGTTGACAACATCGATCTACACAATGAAAGTGTTGCATTACGGGAGATTAGTACACATACTCTTTTGTAATCGTGTTTGTAATGGTTTTGTAATCGTGTCGCATGAAAAAATTACAGAGTGAATTGAAACCGATAACGTATAAGTTGGATACGTAGCACTGTCGGATGACGAAATGTTTGCTTAAATTTTAGCTTAGGAAATGTTAACAAGAATAGTGATGAAGCTGTTCCTGTTGTGACTAATAGAGAAGCAACAGAAATGTTAACAAAATGCAAAGAATGGTATAAAAATCAAGAAGAGTCGGAGGTCAGCAAGCTTATTGTTTTACGCCAAGTCCATCAGCTTGCAGTAACCAAAGAATCCTAACGAATTCAGAACAAAATTACTGATTTTTCAAGAAATAACAATCGTGGCGGATTTTCAAAGTTTATATGTGTTTATAACGTCTTATGTGCGGGGAAAGCAATAGGAAACCACCTCACTCCTCGTTTTTACTTAATAAAACACCTAGAGGTTCAAACCAGCCTTTTGGCTGTTGACCTAAACAACAATAACGTCTTCTGTGCACTATTTATGTAATTTTGTGTAATGTTGTGATTGTATTGTATTTGGGGGAGCAAGCTCCCCCAACAAAAATACGGGTTAATGCACACGCAACAAACGTATTGCAGAGACCCTTCACAACCCTCTAGAGCGAACTATCAAGCTTAGTGACCGAGAACCGAGGGGGAACCGAGGTGCCCACTGGCGTGGCTAACTACAATATAGTACTCGGTTATGGTGACGGATTCTTAGTGGCTGTGGTTTTCTGGCTTCGGTCACTAAGCTTGATAGTGTGATGTGAATAATTACAAAAGATTGAAAATCAAGTCCAAGGTCTTTATGCGCCTTTAAAACAGGTATGTATCCATAGAATGATTTGTTTTCAATACATTATTAGTAAACATTATTATTAGTGGTTTTAACAACGTACAAATTCCACAATCCGATACGGCAAAATATCTTGGCCTCCACCTGGACAGGCGTCTAACGTGGAGGACTCACATATGGAACAAACGAAAATAGTTAAATCTTAAATACCAACAGCTGTATTGGATGCTTAATACAAAGTCCAAATTATCGGCACAAAACAAATTGTTACTTTATAAAACTGTACTTAAACCTGTGTGGACATATGGGATACAACTCTGGGGCACAGCAAGTCACAGTAACATTGAAATAATTCAACGGTTTCAGTCAAAAATACTTCGAAACATCATGGACTCGCCTTGGTACATATCCAACACTATATTGCGCAGAGACGCGAACACTTCCATGGTACACAAAGCAATACAGAAATTTTGCACCAGTTACCAAACAAGACTTGAAAATCATCTGATCCAAAAGCCATCAAGCTCCTAGACAACAGTGAAACATACAGAAGACTATATTATAGACTGCACCCTATATATTTATTTTAATAAGTAATTGTTTAATTTATTCTTCATTCCTGGCAAGAATAAAAAAACAAAATGAGAAATTTTATAGAGTAATACCAAGGGGTATTACTCTATGATTTTTATGCTTACAACATATCTACTCATTGTTCTATGACAGCAGATCGTAGATTTACAGTTATACAAAAAAAACATAGTAAACATTCAGAGTTTACATACTATGTACAATTAAATTTCAAATTTCAATTAAAGCTACAAATAAATTTCTCCTTCTGTATTTCGTCTTTTCTTTAATTCGTCACGAGGAGGTCCCGATGCTGACGATCAATCGAAGTTCTACTGTATTACTGTTTCAGAAAAGAATACGGATTAACATAATATTTTTTCGTGCATTAACGGCTACTTTAGAATAATCTATAGATTGTGTGAAAATCTTTGTAAACTGATTATGAATAAGAACATTTTTGGTTTCATCACGTTTACACAAAGCAGTTAGTACTGTTTAGTTACCAAATGAAAATTTTCTGATCATAGCAAAGACTCGAATCCGGAATATTTCTGTAAGTAGTCTAGCATGCTAACCACTACGCCGCGGCAGAGTGGAAGGCGCATTATTATAATAGGCCTATACCTGGATTCTCAGAACAAATTCTAACTTCAAACTATTTTTATTTCGCTCTTGTAATTAAAGAACTGATTGTGAAGATTTTTCATCTCGAATAAAAAAAAACTGCATTTATAGGTTATTTAAACTTAAAACAAATAAGAAAAAGCAAAGTTGCCATTCATTTTCTTCTAAAATGGAGTTGTATTAATGGTATTCATCTTGCATAAATTATTATCTGATATTATTTTATTTTCAGTAAGCGAAGAAATGAACGATAAAGTGCTATTTAATTTTGCTTTATTCCAATGTTTCTTGTGAGAAAGGAAATGGAAAACTTGAATAAATCGCGGTATTATTTATTAAAATTATATTACAAAATTAAATTTCTTAATGTTATTATATTTGAAATCTTTTTATACGTATTTTGCATAGCCGAGTGACTTAGAATGTATTAAAAGCTATGGGAATAAAGAAATGAATTATTCCACAAGTGAAATATTATAATCTATCTTAAATCGTATTCTTCTTTAAAAGCTTAATGTTTCTCCTAATGAACGCGTTCTAAGGTAAATATATTTTAAAGCTTCTGTCATGCGAAATGATAGGAAAATTAATTTATAATGTCAATACGAATAACATTTTTTTGTTTTTCTCTTTTATGCTTTAACTTCGAGATCATTTCCGAATGTTATGGGCGATTAAACGTCGGTGATACATGTAATTAAAAAATAGATGGCATATTAATTAGGAGAGTAGCGTAGACTTACTTGCGTCTGAAGAATTAGATGAAGCAATATGCAGGTTCAAAAATAGGAAGATTACAGTAACAAGATGGATTAATTCCGACTTTTCAAATGTATCAGAACCATTTTAAAATGAAGATCTTCACATTTTTATAATATGAATTGCATGAGGAAAGTAATCCCCAAAATTTGGAGAGAATCTAGTTGGAGAGAGATTGGATAATATTAATAGTTTCTTCAAAACGGATTAACGCAAGAAACGATCTAAGTGAATGAAAATGCTATGTGACATTTTTTTAAACGTAGTTTTCATGATTGATGAATATTACATGCATATTTACTCACTTAAGTGGCATAGAATTTCAACAATTTAAGGAAATACTAGAGGATCAAGGAAGCATGTACCATATAATTTTGTGTTTTGTATTGAATAAAGGAGTAAACATCACATTGTTCCTCTAGAATAGAAGACATTATCATTTTAGAGTAACAGATAACACTAGTAATAAACATTAAACGTCATTAATAAAAGCTGTTATTAAGGATTTCTTTAAAATATTTTGTAATAAAAAAACTTCGTCTTGTGTTATTGAAATAGCTGTTCATCCATTCTAAAAGGAAACAGAACTTTTGTGGGTAAAGGAGTTATATACAGAGGAACGTTATAAGAAAACTGATACAGAAAAATAATGTTGAAAAGTAAAATTTGAAGAATTTTTAAATTCATATACTATAATTTTTCGTGAAGGGACAATAACTAGGTACCAAAATAAAACCAATCAACAAACTCACAAAAAGTTGGGAGCCTTAGATTTTTGATCGCATTTCCCTCAAAACTATCATTTTGTAACATAACACCTTTATCCGCTAAGGCTTCAATTATAAAAAACAAAGAACATTTGTTTGTTAAGAACTACTGCACTTGATTCATTATGATAAGGAATGGATTCGTTGAGCGAAATTATGCAATTAACAAAATGGAGGCCAATTCAAGCGACTTTGTAGTGAATAAGCAAAAATTTTATTCCAGTAATTTCATTCTTCATTGCTTTTAATTAAAATGGTTAGTTGATAAGCGATTCATTCAACGAAAATCATTATAGATAAGCTATTTCCTTTTGCGTATAAACTGCAAAACTCATACAAATAATACGAAATTCGCCGGTGGGTTCAGAGCAGTTAATATTATAAAATATAGATTCTTCCGTGTAGGTACGAAGAGGGCTGACTACTGATACCCGTGAATACGATTACGAATTATAACACAGTCTTAAGACCAATCTGGACATATGGAAATCAACTTTAGGGAAAGCCTTCACACACGAAACGTATACAAGTTATTCAAAACAAAATTCTACGAGCGATAACGCAATGCCCCTTTCACGTCACAAACTCAATGTTGCACAAAGACTTACAAATCCCATACGTAATTGATGTCGCGAAACAACTATTCAAGACGATGCACGACAAATTTGAATTACATGACAACCCTCTCATACAAAACATGTACACTAGGGCGATACCGGGTACTCATTACAGACGTTTAAAACGCCTCGGGGCAAGGGATTTTCTTGGCCAACTATAGGACTGTGGTGATGACTGCAAGCTCCGGCAAGTAATTCAGGTTTTGAAACCTTACCTTCATATTTAGAATTATTATATTATTATCACAACAGTTCCTAAATTTTCAATTAAAAGAGTCAAAAACGAAATAAAAAGACAATGGTTTTGAAACCCGTCTCAAATATTAAAGAAATATTAAAAATATGGGCTAACAAATCACAAGATGGCAAAATACTAGCAACAAAGTTCTTGACTTCATCCTGTATGTTAAAATTTTGTACAGCCTTACATGAAAAGACATAATTTCATTTATATTTTAACTTAAAGATACTGAAACCAAAAAAATACAGGAATATTCTAATGAGGAAATTTTCACGCGCTTTGACAAAACAGTAACATATTGTCAAGTACGTTAAATTATTTATCGTAATTAATTTTTTCAACTTGAGATTAGTAAATGGGCGTACAGACGGATGCTTCAAATTGCCTAGTCTGGGAGGGTGACAGGCATAGAAATCTTCCGTAGAATGGATTGTAACCGATAAACACGAAAAACTAGAATAGTTCAGAAGTATATCATGCGCGGTAAAAAGAACTCATTTTCCAACTCATCACATGCAGAGTATGTTATCATAAAAACCACGTTACCTCGGAAAACAACAGCGGCTATTTCGTGCTGCTTATCCACGTTTCAGACTATTGGTGGCTGACATCTGACCATAGACAATGGAATCGACAGACGAAGAATTTTTTGTTTTCATACAAAATAATATTTCAGTTCACCACAATCTCAACCACATGGGTTCTACCACATCACTTTTTACGTTAAATAGCCTTTTACAACGTAAAACATGAAGCAACAAACATTTTTTTTCGTTTTTTGACTTTATTATACTCCATAATTTAAAAAAAGTCAATAGACTCCCTCCACGTACAAAAATTCTAAACATAAACGCACTTTACATCACATTAATTGGACTAAAAATTACAACAATACGGTAATTAAATTCGTATAAACACCCGAATAAAATTTGGAAAATTTATAGTTAATTTACATGAAATTAAACCAATTTCATTTGAGTTTCATTTGAGAACACTACGACGGTACACACACGTAATAGCATAACAGATTTGTCAAATGGTAACACGATAAATGATCTATTGAGCTCAAAATACCTATTACTCGTTAAGGTATTGTACATTTTAGCACATAAATATTTTTTACTCATATTTTTGAGAAACGAAGAGAGCGTTGAAGTGTAAGATTATAGTGAAACGATTTCAGGAATAAGGTGAACAGCCGTGAGAAGATTAATGGTGGGTTTATTGATTCCTATGTAAAGGAAATATTGTAAAAGCATCTCGGACTTTTGAAAAGCTCGTTTCCATCTACCAATGGTAGCAAGAAAATGCTTTTCAAATTTCAGTGATCAATTTATTTTTACTGTATTATCGAATTGGAACATGTAAAAACCTTGCAATAGAATAGAGTTCATAATTAACTAAGGAAATAAACATAAATCTAAAAACTGAAAATACTTGTTACAGACAAGTATATTTGTTTAAAGGTTAGCTCATACAGTTCTTTAGGGCGAAGAACTGAAAGGGGTTATCATCGCCTTATACCCCTAGTTAGAGTAGATAGGGCCATAACACGAAGTACTACCTACAAATTTTTAAAAGGTTTAAAATCAGAACCACCTAAAATTAATGTATAATATGATTTCCACTATCAGAGAACTTATTACATTCTGACAGCAAGGATAAATTAATACCGAACACATGCTAACCACTAAACTCACAGATATGAAGAAAATGCCAAAATAAAGGTTGTAAAAGAACTTCCTCTAAGATGAGATCAATATTTAAAAGAAACCTAATTTACAGTATCGCAGCAACAAAATTTAACCATGACTGTAAAGGGGTCTTGGGTTGGATAGTAAAATCACTTAGCCTACATCAAAACGAAACACTAGCACACGATATGACAACATGAAACAAAAAATTCAATTTCACAGCCAAAATATATTTAAATCCACCTGACATAATAAACAATAATTAAAAAGCGCAGATATTTACAACTAAAAATGAAAAAAATTAAGTTAACCGGCAAAAATTAATTCATAATGAAGAAGAATGTAGAGTATTTACCCATGACTAAATATCCTAAATTTTCTAAATAAAATAAAATATAAGACACAAAGAAAGATCAAAAGTCAATGAAAAAGAGAGTGAATTGATAAAGGACATTCAGCGTAATAAATGTGAAATTAAACTCTAATTTTTGCATACATATATTATTTTATATCCAGAAAGAATGTCAAGGAAACCAAGCAGTTATGGATGAAAAGAGCTGGAGTAGGTTACATATAATCCAGTTTGTTTTTGGTTGGAATAATTTTAAAAACTTTTGAATAATGATATGATAATTTTCATTTTGCAATTTAAACAAATCTCTGAGAAAAACATCGAAGAGACAAAAATTTGGATTACGTGCAAGTGATTTCCCATAGCATCAATATTTTGTAACGTGTACGATATTGGCAACATGAAATTTGTTTGTATCCTAGACAGAAACAATTTTTTAAAGTTCTTGTTGAGACGTTCTTTTCAATAATGCTGACAGACCGTAGAACTGACATGAAATATTGACCAGTCATCGTCGTACGAAGCAGTAAAGCGCGTTGATAAATAAATCCTTTGTAGTAGAACAAATCATTATCACTTTCTCTGCACTCTGAACAAGAAAGTATTTATTTTATTTTTTAGTAAGGTAGGTAAACTCGATATAAACTTCGCATCAGACTTACTGCATTCCATGAGATATACTCTCCACAAATTGCGTCTTGTAAATGTTCTTTTTTAATGTAGAAAATCGATAATTGTAAAACAATATTAGATATTTAAGCACATCTTTTGAGCTATTTTTAGTTTTAATGAAACGCTGAAAAATAGAACCCTACATAATTTACGCCATTTAGTTTTCAACTCAAGACCTCAAGTGTTGAATAGGCGTTTTCCGTTAGGTTTTCTATTTATTGGTTATTGTGCAATTCCGAAAACAAATAAAACATTTCTAAAAGTAATTGTTTTAAAATTAAAAAAAGCAAGAAACTGTGAACAAAGAGGAGTTTCATTTTTATGTATTATAATAATATAAACTAATGATGGGACTAGTCATAGGAGGCTGATACTTTGGACTAGTTACACGCGTGTACTGGTAACAGATACCGAATAAACAACAGAAATGACCGTTCTGTATAAGATTAAAATGTGACGTTAAAAATAAACCTAAAAAAAATTTTTCATCAAGACATTTTATTTGTTTATAATGTTATTGTTTAAATTTGTAAGTTTACTATTTTTAACCGAAATTTCTTTACATGTTTTATCTTATGTTAACTAGCCTACTAGTTTTTTTAAAGAAAACATATTTTAAAAGCCAACATTTTAGCGTTCTTAGTAGATATTTTTTTACGATTACCGAAAATTTGAGATTTTAACTTATCAGAAATACCAAAAACGTGACTCAAAATTTAAATAACGAAACTATAAATTTCATATTTGAAATTAGAAAATAAATGATAATGTATTATAAACATCAAATAAAGTAGGTAATAAATATCAAAAGAAAACAAAACTCACTTTATTGATTAAACTTAGGCCTAATTATAATTAAAAGTGAATAACAGTAACAAGCAATAGAACAAACAAATTCTCACAAGCATTGACAAAGTCTTTTACTGCTTGTATTTAGTAGTGAATACTGCAACAAGGACTGGTTACGTAGTTAGTGATAAAGAAACAGAAAGGATGGATAAAACATAATTATAAGTGCGGCGACAAATGCAGTGGTCTGGATGATATTACTATTATGTTGTTATTTACTACACGTAAATGTTGCTTACTACACGTCAGATGACGGTGAACAGTGCGGTTGATCACGGGTGAGAGTATGCCAAAGACTGCAGAACGAACTGCTGTAGCAGTAACAGTATTTTCTTTTATCAAATTCAAAATATCTGTCTACTATGGCCCGCCTCTTCGATAGTTCAGATAGAACCAAGTACAGGGAGAATAGCAATGTTTCTTTCCTTAATTAGGACTTCTGTATCGGTACTACTATCGGTTTCATAATCATAGACACCCAAGTTTGAACCCTTGCATCTCCAAAACTATGAGTCGGATTTCAACATACTTTACATCAAAATTTAGCTCATTTTATTCTGCGTCGACCTACAATGAACCTATTAGTAGTAGAATTTTTAGAATTTTGAAAAATAGACTGGGTAATGCTGGGGTGGGCGCTACTACCCATGTTGCCTGAGTCTGACTGTCTACCTGAATTGACAATGCAGTATGTCAATTCAGGTAGACAGTCCGACAGGATGTCACGTACACAAACTAGCAACATGGATAGTGTTAGAGCCTTGATGGCAGGAGTTTTGAAATTAACCCAAAAATATATTGGATAAAACGAGTGATGCGGTAAGCCGACTTGTAACTGTAGGACATCAACCCACTATCCACGACTAATGGCAGATTAATGTAAACTGAAGCATAAACGACTTATTTCGGAGGACCTAGTTTCATTTAATGGCGCCAGAAACCAACGGCGGAACGACTGAATAAGCAAGATACAACGATAGAAAGTACACTGCGGGAGGCAAAGGTAAAACGATAAGTAACTGCTGGAACAGCAGGACATCACTGGTCAACTCAAACACAAAATCAGAAAGCGTACAACAAAATAGACTAATTCGCTTACCTGTTGAATGGCCTGAAGTGTAGAAACGGCGTCCACGCGACCCGTGTCCGGGGTTCGATTCACACTGTAACTTTAATGTTTGATACGAAAACAAGAACAATTGTAAATGATTATAAATTACACACATAAGCAAAATCACACTTGAAAATGATGTATGGTACATCAGAAACGAACGAAGCATAACGACAATTGCAGAAGCGACGCCATAGGATGGCCGGCGCAGAGAAGGCACGAACAGTCTACATGCCGCAGAATCTAACCAGTGAGTGAGTTGAACCGGGAAGAAAGGAATGTGAGTAGAGGGAGAAAAATTACGTCATGAACTGAGGTCACCATCGGAAGTCAAGACAAATATACAGGCAGAGGCGGGAAAAAGGTTATTAATACAAAATCAGTGTATTTAACGACGATAATAATTAGTAATTATTAGACGGGGGAATAGAATTACTTAACGGGGGGTGCGATTGGCCTTAACAGATAGTAACATCCACCCCCCGCATTACCCAGTCTATTTTTCAAAATTCTACCACAACATTGGCCAATTGATATTTCATGTTATTAATATATCTGTACTAAGTTTTTTACACCGAATAAAACGATAGTTCGCCCGTGCCGAACGATCGCGCGATTACCGAGATAGCAAGTGTTCAGAGTATTGTAACTAAATCAAAATTTAAATAACTTATGAATTTGAAATTTCGTACACGCTGTAAGAATAGAATTGTCTATGTTGTGTTAAAATTTTAAACTTTCCGCTCAAATATTTATAGAGTTACACGCCTCTAAACGCATGAAATTTGGTGCGGTATCAAAAAAACCGGGTCTTTTTGTCTTCCAACCTCGATATGGCAATTTTTAAACAACATTAAAAACATAAGTTTATTGTAGGTCAACGCAGAATAAAATGAGCTAAATTTTGATGTAAAGTATGTTGAAATCCGACTCATAGTTTTGGAGATGCAAGGGTTCAAACTCGGGTGTCTATAATTATGAAACCGATAGTAGGTACTACAATATCGTTCAGTACACTTGAGTTAAGACAAATTTCTGTTCCCACACAAGACTAATATTTAACTACTACTGATTGTAAAATTATTAAACAGAAATCACTGGAATAAGTAGTGCTTTCTGTGATTGCGGGCTAGCAGACTTTGCACTGAACCGGATTTATTAGATTATTTGGCAAGGTGATTTGCCCGGCCCGAACAGCAACTCTGGTCGATAATCGTAGCCGCCTCTTTAATTACTATCTGTCGAGAACAAGAAGTCTAGTTTCATAAATTCCCTTTCGTTGGTACTTTTCGCTGTCAGTACTACTACAATCACCATTTGTTTGTTAATATTACTATTAAAGTAAAAAAAAAATAGACAAAACTGAATGATTGCACACAACGATGACCTTTAAAATCGCAGGTAACTGGCACCATTTATTAATAACAATTAGAAAACAGAAGTTTTTATTTGCTTCAACTTTATTTTTATTTACAACTGTACAATTTTTTAAACCACAACTAGTAAATGAGATGATAAATGTTCAGTAATGGCGTGAATGTGAATCGATCCAGTGACCGATTTCGGTGAGAAATTATACAAGGAATGAGGTGCCAATATTTAATGATAATGATTTATAAACTATGATGATGGATGATTTTTTTATGAAATGATTTTAAACAGGCATGAGAAGTTAATTTAAAACGTGTTTTATGATGATCGGAGAAGATCCTTATTCCACCTTCGGTTTAGTCGTCTGTTAACAGGGAGATCATTAGTTGGAGATTGGACATTTGGATTCATGTAGTCAATTGTCTTCGTGTGCATTTACAATGTCTCGAACCGTTGATATTTTCAGGTCTTCGTGACGGGTATGATTGATTGAGTAAAGAGTTGTGTTTGTTTTTGTTTTAAAGTTTTGACTGGTGTCTTTGAAGAATATCCAGTGTTGTGTTGTGGCAGGCTCCAACAATTGGTCCACCATATAGCCAAATTGATCGTACTAGTGATTTATAGAGAATAACTTTTTAGTGCAGAGTTATTGAAGACTTGCGATCAAAGACGCCATACAACATTCGAAAAGGTGAGTCTGAAATTGCTCTGATGCGTGTAACGTGTGGTTTCCACGTGAAACGTCTGTCAAGTATTAAACCAAGGTATCTAACTTTGTCCGTAATTATAAGCCTAGTATCGTCGAAGCGTAAATTTGGGCAATCAACAGGCCGAAGTGTGAAAGTTACCTGTTGCGATTTGGAAACGTTCAGTTTAGTAAGGATTTGTAAAGCTGTACAATAAAGGAGAAAAATATCAGTGAGGAATATATTTTTATCGCTGAATCTACATTAGAGCAATCATAGTATATAATGGAACTGTAAATGTGGCAACATGGGTTGTTACGTGCAAGCTCTTATTTCTGTGATTTTCATTATAGATTATGATACTACAGTCTAATATTAAAATTTAATGTAAAATCATATGCTGATCGATTCCAATCATTAAGCAAAACTTTTAGTCACTAATTGAAGCTATTGTTACGTTCATGTAGATAATTACAAAATACCCGTAAGAAGTTTATTGTTCATTTAAGCATTTACATTTTAAAGATCTCAATATTCATATTTAACTAACGTAATTAAGTCTAATTTCGCTGAAGATTATTATTTAGTACTCCTAATTCACTGTTTCTGATAAAAGAAAGTGAAACAGTAAGCCTACCATCAGAAAGTGTTTGCTTATAACACACTTTACGTTCATACTTCTCCGCAACACTCCCACTATATGGAGTAAACTCTTCAACTATAGTTAATGACGAAAACCTCTAGCCTTTTGAAAGCACTTTAAAAACCCAATGCTCACTCAATCTCTCTTTTTCACTCCCTCTATGTTTTACTGAGTAAGAAAGAGAAAGTGTTGCGTAAGAGAGAGACTGAGGTAAAAAGAAAAGATGTACAACATTTGTACACGGTTTTCTCCGCCTCTTTTCTAAAAGTATCCACTTCTTTTGTATTCGCTTCCTTAATGTTCATTCTTTTTCATGTTCATCCATACGGGAGTTTTTAATTTGTCAAACTACAACAGAATACAATAAACGAACGAAACACTTAAAGCTTTATAAATTATATACACAGAGGTTGGTATAAAAATCAACTCGGTTATTTTAACTCAGCCTTCTATCTGAAAACAAGTAAGATATGAATTTTAGAAAAAAAACCTTGTTCCCTCAAATAAAATGTGATCTTCGAGTAACTAGAACCAAGCGATTTAATGCTCGTGACGAGGGTAGAAACATCAAAAATTAATTACTTTTTAAATCAATAAAAATCTGCTTCTGATAATATAAAGAAAGTGCTGTGAAAATTTATTCTTTCTTGAATGTATTAAAATATTGTTAATACTCGTCTGTAAAATTTATGTTCAACAACAAAAATTCTTATAGCAGATAGTATTACGAAAAACCCATTTACTATTTGCATTTTTGTCAAATGTTTACTAATTTGTCATCATTATCTGCACTCTGATTCGTTATTTACTACATAAAAAAAATCACAAAAAATACAAGAAGTAAATAAAAAACTTATTCAAATGATGTTCATTGTGGCCAAAGAAAAACAAATAAACGTAGGGACTATTGTTAATTGGCTATCTACTCGTTACTTTAAAATGAATTAACTGTTTACACAAAATTAAAACGAGTAATGAGTGAAATATTTTCACACTTCTATTTAATTTGTTTATTTATTTTCATATCCGACAGAATGATGGTGGGACGTTGGAACTTGAGGCCCATATTTGCTCAGGCTTTGTTGTTTGCAGATGACATAGTTCTTATTGCTGACTCTGAAAGAAAGCTTCAAACTGCAGTAATTGAATGGAATGAAGAGATTAAAAGGAAAGGCATGACACTGAATATCAATAAGAGTAAAGTGATGGTGGTTAATGGCTTGGAAGGTGAAAGAATTAGGATAGATGTGGAAGGACAGGTAATGGAACAGGTGAGGTCATATGAGTATCTGGGTACAGTAGTAAGTGACGATGGGAAAATAGATGATGAACTAAGAAATAGAATCTCTAAAGCTAGTCGGGCCTTCTATGCAACCAGAAATTGTATTTTTGGAAAAAAAGAAGTGGGTGCCACAGTAAAAAACAGGGTCTATAAAAGTATTATTGAACCAATAGTCCTGTATGGTGCAGAAAGCTGGCCCTTGAAGCAACAACAAATGAGCAGAATCAGGGCAGTTGCAATGAAGTGCCATAGAAGGACAGCTGGGAAGACATTGAGAGATAGAGTAAGAAGTGAAAGAATCAGGGAGGAAATAGGAATGAAGGATGTGAAGGAAGTAATAGATAGAAAACAATTGGGATGGTGGGGTCACATACAAAGAATGGATGACGAAAGGAAAGCCAAGCAGTATGCAAACGTAATCGTTGGCGGGAGTAGGAAAAGAGGACGTCCACGATACTCATATGATGAGCACATACGAAGATTGGGAGAGGAAAAAGGCATGGCCCTAGGGTAGATGAGACGATTGGCGGCGGATAGAGTACAATGGAGGAAGTTGTCCGAGACTACCCCGACGCTGTAAGGCACATGGGGAGAGAGAAAGAAAAAAATTTTCATATCCACTAACTTTATTGCAAGCCATATAAATCATGGATCATGACAGAAGTTATAAGCCTAAATTAATAAAGAACCTATTTTCGTTTCCTAGTCAATCAATTTATTTATAATGATTGATTTAATTAAGTGACTAATGAACACATTAGTAATACAAAGTTTTGGATTAAATGTTACCTAAAAAATTTTGTGTGAAACACTCACACAACTTTCTCTTGCCAATGCAAATAATGACTAATATAACCTAACATTAGTAATAGGCGATTTTTAAAAAAAATCGTAGGACCCGTTTTTGAGTAAATCGCAAAAAAGTGAAAAATGACTCGAATAAACTACTACTTTCGGTTGGTCGATTTGATGAAAATGTTCGTGTCAAGTCCGGTAGTAGTAGGCCTACCTAACTTAAGTTTCAAGTTTCAAGTTCGTACAATGTTCTGTTCTTGAGATACTCAGTTCATGCACACACAGACCAATCGCTAAAAACATGTTTTTTGGGTTAGGGGGTCTGAAAACGTGTAGATCCGGTGAAAACTCGATTTCTTAAAATCGACATGAAAACAACATTTCCCTTCCTATGCATTCATATAGGCAAGAGAAAGTAAAAATTATGTTATAAAAGAAAACCCATCGCAAAACTGAAAATTTATTAGCAAATAACTTGGTAGAAAACTATATTGGTAACAGAGAGTAGATAAAGGTTGGTTATAAAATTGAATATTTTTGTTTTTTTTACTTTAAATAATACGAGGTCTGTTTAGAAAATAACAGGAATTTTTAAATTTCACGGGTTTAGAGAGACCGATTGTTAAAATTTGTTTATTATGTTGGTATACATGCCCCTGAAGCATGATCAAAATTTTCAGCTAAATTCATTGTTTACTTTTGTCTGTGGCAGACGCTAAGATTAGACGTGTTCTTATGAGATCGGCGATTTTTGTTTGTTTGGCCCTTCAAAGTTCTCTTTATTTTTGGCAATAGGAAAGTCACACAGAGCCATGTTTGGCGAATATGGAGGCTAAGGCATCGTTACAGTATTGTTTTTGGCCAAAAATTCACGAACAAGTAATGAAGTGTGAGCAGGTGCATTATCGTGGTGCAAAAGCCATGAATTGTTTTGCCACAAATCCGGGCGTTTTTTTCGGATTGCTTCATGCAAACGGCGTTGAACTTGTAGGTAGTACTCCTTATTGACCGTTTGACCTCGTGGCAAGAATTCATGATCCACTATGCCATTAAAATCGAAAGACACAGTGAGCATAACCTTCACGTTCGACCGCACTTGTCGAGCCTTTTCGGTCTTGGCGATCCAGAATGCCTCCACTGGGACGATTGAGTTTCGACGTCATATACATAAACTTATGTTTCGTCACCTGTTATAACACGTGTCAGTAATTCTGCACCGTCACTGACTTCATTTAATGACTCCTGACCAACTGCCATACGCCGCTGTTCTTGTTCAAAATTCAAAAATTTTCGAACAAATTTTACTACCACGCGTTTCATACCCAAAACATTCGAAAACATTTCATAGCATGAGCTAATCGATGTACCAACATCATCACTAACTTCTCTGATTATGATTGGGCGATCGTTCATTACCATTTTTTCACTTTTTCGACGTTTTCATCGGTGGTTGGTGTACTGGGGCGTCCGGGGCGTTCATCATCTTCAACGTCTTCATGGCCATCTTGGAAACGCTTATACAACTCGTCAACTTTTGTTTTACTCATGGCAGACTCATCATAGGCCTTTGTTAACATTTCACACACCTTCTTGCACTTTGTATTCAATTTTTACGCAAAATTTGATACAAATTCTTTGATTCATATTTTTTTAAAAACCAAAAATTGCCGAGCTCATAAAAACACGTCTAACCTTAGCGGCTGCCAGAGACAAACTAAATGAGTAACAGCTGAAAATTTTATCATACTTCAGAGGCATGTATAACAACATAATAAAAAAAAATTTTTGACAATCGGACTCTCCAAACCCGCGAAATTTAAAAATTGCCGTTATTTTTTGAACAGACCTCGTATAATGTTTTGACTATTCTTTCATTATAAAAATATAAATAAGTTACATAAATTAAATTAAATAATAATTTTACATCGAAATATATTCACTCATTTATGTAATACTCATATGTACTGTTACAAAGTAGAACCCCCATGAATTTCTAGATTTACACAGATATTTGTGTATGTACAGAAAGTGATGCTGCTTCTACAGGTATTAATATGACAGCAAAAAGCGATTTGTCTTATATTATAAATTTTGAATCTCTACAAAAACTGTAATCCTAATTTTGCGCAAATAATATTGTAAATTATAATTGATGGCTTGATAATAAATTATTCATACTAATTCCTTCTGCGAATTTATACTAAATGAAGCTATTCACTTTCATATTCAAAACTGTAAAGTAATTCACCTACTTTTCAAGAAATGTTTGAATAATTTCTAGTAGATCTTCGCCAGGATTTCTTAAAGGAGTGACAACCGTGCTAAATAACTAAAAGATTTCACGGTTCAACCGTAACACATTACTACCAAATCAATTATTTATTGTTTCATTTATTTTCAATGTTAACTGTATAAAAACTAAACTACTAATTTTTTTGTCATCACGTTACTATTTGAATTGAATATAGGGCAGAACATGAATTATTCTGAACTCATGCTTCCCTAGAGAGTAAAGAATACATTACGACTGTTATAAAAAGAGGAGAGGTCATAGTTTGTAACAGGTCTCTTGTGCCTTCTGCAAAGCGAAGAGACCCGGACTCTCTTTGAATACGACTTTCAAGCACATCTTGTCAGCGGAAACATTTAGGAAAAATACAGTCTTATAAACTGTTGTATTTATAATGTTACTATTATTACATCAACTTTACATGATAAATTTAATTATGTTTGCTTTTGTGGTCTATATTACTGGAGTACAAACAACATTTATCGTCACGTTAAATATATTAAAACATACACCAACAAGCCCAGACATTAAATCAAGATATCTGAATTAAAGAATGCCATTCTTTGATTTCTTTTGCAGACATATATACAGAGTGTCTCACGAGTAACCCGACAAACTTCTAAGGTGGTTTCCTCTGATCAAAATAATGAAAAAAGTTTATATAAATAAGGGTCCGGAAACGCTTCGTTAGCGAGTTACGGCTAGCAAAATATTTCGCTCTAGGTTCAGAACATACGCCTAAATAAAGTCATCCTAGAGGTCTACGAACCCAATTTTATGAATAGATTTGATGGTTTCTTATGTATTTCGACCCGAAAAATTGAATAAAATAAGTTCCAGAACCATATCTCCAGTAG
Source organism: Catonia carolina (assembly GCA_035578175.1). Classification (NCBI taxonomy): domain Eukaryota; kingdom Metazoa; phylum Arthropoda; class Insecta; order Hemiptera; family Achilidae; genus Catonia; species Catonia carolina. The sequence continues at coordinate 49,922,835 of JAQMRL010000001.1, forward strand.
TTTTTGTAATATCCAATGCAAAACGGACAAATCTGTGCATAAAAAATACGTTTTTTTAGTAGCGAATGTTATATTGTGAGCTACGGAACGGAATAACTATTTAAATCAGTTTTTTATGTATAAAATTTAGATCATAGTTATTTTTTTTATAATATTTCTTGTTCATCAATTGTTTAAGTATAATTAAATTATTTAAATATTATCATAAAATTAATGTGTTATTTTTATTTTTATTCAGCATTGCATGAAGGTTTCCATTCATCTCAATTATTCGATCGAACATCACATCTTTGGAACAATATTGTTTTTCTTTAGTATTAATTTTGTTTTTAATTGTATGTTAACATACAAATTTTTAATGGTACATTGTAGTGATAATAATCATAATGATACCAGAAATTGTAATCGTCATCGTAATCATAATCATAACCGTAATCACATTCAGAATCATTGTCACCAAAATCATAGTAACACTCATTCATCATACGCGTCAAAGTCTAGAGGAGTTAACTCAGTGGGTGACACAAACAATCTTTCAGAGGTTACTTAAAATTTTTTTGTTGACATTAAAAATATTGTCATTCTATTGATGTCCTTACTCACACAGTTAACACAAGCCTTACTCATGAAAAATTGAATATTAACCAAACAAGCTTTCAGTCTTTGCTCATCCTTTCATGGAACGCCAACGGCGTACTACAACATATCAATGAATTGGATACGGTAATAAATATCAGACGGATTGACATTTTACTTTTGTGTGAAACTCATCTAACTAGTAGGAGCAAATTTTTTTATCTAATTACATTATTTACCGAAGTGATTACTCGGACGGCACGGCACACGGAGACACTGCAGTCGCTGTACGCAGGAATCTCAAACATCATCTTCTCCCGACCCAATCTGACAATCAAATCCAAGCAACATCGATTTCTCTTGATCTGCTCCCTACTCCCTTAACGATTGCGTCGGTTTACTGTCCTCCTAGATTTGCTGTAACATATGACGTTTTTTCTAGATTTTCCACCTTTCTCGGTCCCAGATTTATTGTCGGCGGAGACTTTAACTCCAAGCATCCTCAGTGGGGCTCGCGATTAAGCAGACCCAAAGGTCGTAACTTATTCAATTGCATACACACCAATAATTTCACTTTTATATCACCTCCGGGATTCACTTATTGGCCAACATCTCTAACCAAATAACCTGATCTTGACTTTTTCATTACCCATAACCTTAATGCTTATACACATATTGACTTTATTGACGAAATTTCTTCTGACCATTCTTGCCTTCTTTTTACATTAAGTGCCTCTCCAATTTGTGCATTACCACCTTCTTCCTTAACTCGCGGAATCTCTGACTGGGACAAATTTAGGCATCTCGCTAACGGTATTTCCTTAAAAATTCCATTAAAAACTGGTGACGACATCGAACCTGCAGTTGAATATTTTAATACTACAGTCCAGCAGACTGCGTGGAATTCTTGTACACGGAATCCATGTTTTGTCAATCGTAACAAGCACACTTATCCGTCATATATATGACTCCTTATAGGTCAGAAAAGGAGAGCTACGAAAAGTTGGCAGCTTTCCTGGCGTCCTGCTGACAAAGCTGTATATAACAGATTCAATAATGAACTAAAACGTTTAATCAAAGATTTTAAAGCTCGTATTTTTGAAAATTTTACTGCAACCTTGAATACTGATGACCGTTCTCTCTGGTATAAAGCTAAACAACTTTTAAAATATCACACACTATCTCCTCCTCTTCGAAAGGAGGATGGTAATTGGGCAGTACCTGACACTGAAAAAGCCGCAGCATTCGCCCGATACCTTTCTACTGTGCTTGTTCCACACCCCGAAGTAACTGACCCGCAGCACGTTCTTCATGTTCAAAATACATTGTTACAGCCCTTGCCACTTACTTTGCCACCACAGCATTTAAGCCCAATGAGGTTTGGTTCCTCAATAATAAGCTTCCCAAACGAAAATCTCTTGGGTATGATCTAATAACGGCTGAGGTTTTACAGCGGCTTCCAAAAAAGGTTATTGTATTCTTAATGTATATATTCAACGCTATTCTCAGGACAATCAAATTTCCTATTCAGTGGAAATTTTCATCAGTAAAAATAATTCCAAAAGAGGCGAAACCCCCTCAGAATACTTCGTCTTATCGCCCGATCAGCCTTCTTCCTTTACGCTCTAAATTATTTGAAAAACTTCTACTCAGCAGAATGATTCCATACATGGAAGAATCCGATATTATTCCACCTCACCAGATTGGTTTCAGGGCTAACCATTCTACTATTCACCAGCTGCATCAGGTAACTGATTATCTAGCTAGCGCTTTGGAACAAAAACGGTATGCTTCAGGCGTTTTCTTTGATGTTTGTCAAGCCTTCGACAGCGTTTGGCGAGACAGACTATTATATAACTCCGGTTTCTTCCATTCACCTATTATCTTATCATTAAATCCTTTCTTACTGAACGCGTTTTTGCTGTTTTTCAAGGTCAAACACAATCATATTCCTTTGATTCTCTTGCAGGGGTTCTCCAAGGTTCAGTCTTGTCTCCACATCTTTATAGCGTTTACGTATCAGATGCCCCCACTACTCCTACAACTCTCACTGCCTCCTTTGCTAACGACTTTCTGATTTTATCTTCTGCAGACGCTCCAAATGATGTCACTCTTAATTTACAACACCATGTAACACAACAAGAATCTTGGTCTCAACGATGGCGTATTCAAATAAATGCTGCAAAAACTGCACAGACTACTTTTACCTTAATACGGTAAAACTGCCCTCCGACTGTCTTGAACGGCCGTCGTATTCCTCAATCTCAAAAAGTACGCTATCTCGGTTTATACATGGATAGACGGCTCACTTGGAACACTAATGTAGATATTAAAAGGAGAACTTTAGACGACAGACGAAAACGGTTTTACTTTTTACTTTCTAAACGGTCTAAATTACCACTGCATCTTAAACTTCTTCTTTATAAAGCTTATCTCCGATCTGCTTGGATGTATGCCTGCCAAATCGATGGAACTTCTAAGGCATCCGTAATTTCAAAAAATCCAGCGTTTTCAGTCAAAACTCTTACGACAAATTATAAATGATCCCTTTTACGTTACCAATGACTGTTTGCACAATGACCTCAAAATTCCGTACGTAAACGACTTATTCCGTAAAATTTATACAAGATTCCGTATGAAATTATCACAACATAGCAACGAACTTGTACGCAATCTATACCTAACATACCTTCCCGGAAATCCCCGCAGACGTCTACACCGACGATGGAGTAGGGACATCATTTTGTAATAAGTAATTTCCGATAGTATACACAATTATCTAATCCGTTCACAGAACATTTTCAGCTGGAGCCCACTGTTGAGTGGTGATCTCCTCAAAGTCTTGAAGCGCATTTCATTCCATTTCTTAATCATCTCATTCACTCGTTGTTTTTATATACAGTAGTGAATTTTCCTAATAAAGTCAAAAAAAAATTATTATTTTATCGATTCTAAATCAGTAATTTATTATTTGTGGTTTATTGTGTAAAAGTAATTATTAATTAAAAAGTGTGCATAACTGTATAAGAAAGCAGGTGTATGAATGCTATGGAAAAACTTAAAACCGACAAAAGTTTTAAAGAAAGTTGTACATAAAAATATCAGATAAACTATTTCTGTTAGTGTTCATTTGTCCACGTAAATTATACAAGTCCCAAATATTTTTGTTGTTTTTTTTAGTTTATAAAGGCTCTTCATGTTTTGTATGTGTTTTTGTTAAATAATAGATAAAAACCTAAAGGGACTCAAATTTATGAATTATGGTGTTTTTGAGATTAATTTATATAAAAGTTTCCTATTCTGGCAGGGTTAGTTAATTAAATGACGAAAATATTAAAGAACATGAGAATAGTATTAGAGAACAAAAGATAAGACGCGTAGAAAACACTAATCAAAATTATCTCCTCTGAAATAAAGATTAAATTATCTAGCTGCACGTGGTGAATGATATGAAGGCATTATTTGCAGGGAGAAGGTAAGTGGTTTCCAAGAGGCTTATCTTATTGACAGGTAGTCGTATAAGTATAGGCATTTCATCTGGCGCGTGGAGGCTTCGAATGAATCAGCTTGCATATACTACATCCACCCGTCCCTCAACTATTGTTATAGACTGTTCATAAAACTATGCATACATTTTTTTACATTTTATAGTGACATTCTTTTATTGTAAATACAGTACAAAGCGAATGGGGAGTAATGTAATGTATTTATAATTAGTCATCAGTTATTATTGTTAATATACAGTTATAGGCTTATCTATGCATAGTTTGTTTACAAATTAAACTGGTTTTGACAGCAGGTGACTCATCAACTACATACGCCTAACTAACAAATGAAACGCACAGTGAATATTATCATTCAGTGTTTAATCAATTGTCGTTCAGTACAATCATTACGGGTATACAGTGTCGAGGGGTTTCTTATGTGTGCAGATCGAATAGTGTGTTAGTGTGAATAGTGTGTTAGATTACAGTTCTACCTATTTTGATTTGTTAATTTTTATGGTTTAAGTACAAATTTACCTAGTGTAGTGTTTATTATTTTCTCGTTTACTAGTTTACATTAAGCTTAAAATGTCTAAAATCGAAGGGAGTAAAGTTCTGCATAGCCAATCTCGGGAGAAAGTTGCTAATGTGGTTACGTTTATGACCGTGTTGATGCACGGCGTTTTTACTATAGATGTTAAGAAAATTATCGAACGCGTTAGTGCAGCAACTGGTGTGTCAAAACGTTCAATTACGCGAATAAAACAAGCATCGAAAGTAATATTAGAGGATCGTCACTGTCTTTTACGACACCCAAAAAACATTCGGTACGGGCCAAACCTGTTTCAGGTCTGGATGATTTTGACAGGAGTGTTTTCAGTCAAAAAATAAATAATTTTTACACAGAGGAAGGTGGAAAATGCTTACTAACAATAAATAAATAATTAATAATTAAAAATAGTATTAAAGACTCTTCATAATCAATTAAAAACTTAAAGTAGCGCTGTTTCAAAACTGTTACCGAAATTTTGTTAGAGTATAAATATTCTTAGAAATAGCTTTATAGAAAACTGTCATACATTTTGTTTTAAAGTGGGCATATTTTTTGATACACCTTATAGTATTATAGGCTGAACTCTCTGCAAGCCAGATGAGACGCCTATAACTATACTTTTCAACTCAGAGAGCGAAGCAATGGTAAACCGTTTCGCTTTTCGGTTTCCTTACAAAATCTCTAGGGATATGAACAGGCCTTTTAGCTGTTGATCTAACGAACAAAGTACTGAAGCAATTTTAATGATTTACATAATATTAACTAATTTTCTTTCTTTTGTAACTGACAGAAAACTACATTTATTTTATGTAATTATCGTTAGTATTAGTATCAATCTGTTTTTTGTTTATGAAATGAGTACGTAAAAAACTGAAAAATCAAGAACCTGACTAAAACTAAATGTTTCATTTATGTTCGATTATATATTTAAGCAAAACTATCTTTTTTCCAAGCAAGCCCATTAAGTAAATTGAATTTGATTTAACAAGCTCACTAAAACATTTCGGGTATAATAATCGAGTCAACTAATGTCAATTAAATTAGTCTGCTACCATCGGAAAATAACTTCCTTGGCGATCTGTATATTGAGTAAACAAATATATGCAAAATACACAAACTGCTTTTAGCAAATGTAATATTATATTATTTACATAACAGCAAAACGAACAACAATAATATTAGCCAAAGAAATGTATTGCACACTGAAAAGGGAAAAGGCAAAAACGAGTGATACTGATGGTCAGAAATCGATATCCATTTTACGCAGAAGTGGAAAACTCTTATCACGATTTTGCATGCAAACAGCCGATGTTATTATTGTAATCAGTGGCTGTGGTTGTTACTCAAAACATGCAACTACAGTAATAAAAGATACTTTTTAATGTTGTTACATAAATACAATAAATATCATGTTAACAACATATTAGATGGACGTTTTTATCGCATCTAAGCACAAGTACAAAAGTCATAAAGTGCCCTTTAAGTAACATGTTTGCAAATATACCAATTAACTTAACTATATTTTCCGATAACCAGTATTGATTTCTCTTCTATAATCATTCTCATTGTACCTTAGATCTCTTTGTTCAAACTTGTAGTCGTGGGAAATTTTCCAAAAATTTTTCAACGCTTTACTGAAACCACTGTAGTAGACTAATGGAATTCACATATTTGACGCTGCAGCACTAACCAATTTAAACAAGATCCAGGTGTTCCAATCTAGACCATAGTAAAAGAGCTTTATAAAAGATTGTTTCATAAACTATAAAACCATCCAAACCGCCAACTAAAACAAAGACTCCGATGGACTTATTTTTAACCTGTCAAGAAAACGTATAAAATAGGTCTACGAAGTTTCATAACGGGTGGGTGGAAGGGGGGTTTATATTTGATCACGAGATTTAAAATGTAAACCAATCTTATTTTTGACATAATAACAGATTGTAGATGTTACTGTACTAAAAAAATATTGTAATATTAAAAGTCGCTTATAAACACTTAAACCAATTTAGAAAACTCATTTACTTAAAGAGAAACTGCTTCTGTAATGATAAATAACAAAATAATTCGTACAAAAGCAACAATAATAAAGAAAAGTAAACATATTATGCTGTGTCAGCTAGTACTTTAAGAATGACTTTCAATGATGTTGTTTTATCTGTTCTCCTTGAGGTGGCACTAGTAAACTGATGTAAGTTCTTACTTTCCTATTAAACATGAGGAAGTATGCCGAGTTTCCAGTTGAGTTTGGAAATTGACGGAGTTGCATGAGTATTCGATGGAGCTTTGTTTCAAGAGATCCTGATTCTTCTAACATACTTTTCAAAGACTTTTTAACAGTTTGGACAAACCGTTCTGCTTGACCATTAGATGACGGATGGAATGGAGCTGTAGTTTTGTGTTTTGTTCCACATTTGCTTAGGAACTCTTGAAAAGTAGTAGATGTGAAATTTCTTCCATTGTCAGATATCAGGAGATTAGGCAGACCAAAAGTACTAAACAGTTTCCTCAACTCCTTCACAGTCCATTCTGGAGTTGTTGTCCTGGTAGGAATCACTTCTACCCATTTTGAGAAAGCATCTACAACAATCATAAATTGCTGACCATTTGTTGGGCTCACGAAATCCACATGAATTCTTTCCCATGGTTTTGTTGCTGGTTCCCAAGGGTGGTTTATCTCTTTGACTGGTGCGTTTTGTTTTTCTCGACATGGTCTACAGGTAGCAATCATATTTTCAATATTTTTATCCATCCCTCTCCAACAGCTGTAACTCCTTGCTAAGGCCTCAGTTTTTAAGATACCCACATGTCCAAAGTGTAATTCAATGAGAACTTGCTTCTTAAGAGAGGTCGGAATGATTACCTTCCATCCTTTAAAAAGACATCCTTCGTGAAGTGTAAGTTCATTGTCGTGATATATCCTAAAGCTTCAAGTGATTTACCTTCTTGAAGATATTTTACAATTAAACCAAGTTCTGGGTCCTTCATTGTCTCTGCAGCTAGTACCTTGTGATCAATTGTAAGTGTGTTGATCTGGTTTGTTTGAAAAATGTTGTGCTGATCCATACTTCCATTGGAAATCTTGAGAGAAAATCTGCGTTCCCATGTTTACTTGTTCGTTTGAATTCAATTTTGTAGTTAAATCTGGATAAAAAATGAGAGTAATTGAAAAGCCGTGTTGCTGACAAAGAAGGGAGGCTTTTGTGAGGGTCGATAATAGCAACCAGTGGCTTATAGTCTGTTACCAGTGTAAATTGTCGTTCGTAACAATATGAGAAAAATTTCTTCAGACCCCAGTATATTCCAGTCGCTTCTTTATCGATCTGGCTGTAATGTCTTTCAGCTTTTGTTAAAATCATGGATGCAAAAGCTATTGGCCTTTCACTCCCATCTGCAAAGCGGTGTGATATTACGGCTCCAAGTCCTACTGGTGACGCTTCTGTAGCAAGAATAAGTGGATACTCTAGTTTAAAGTAACTAAGTACTGTGTCACCTGTCATTACCTCCTTGATATTTTGAAAACTCTGTTCACAGTTACTGTTCCATCTGAATGGTTTTCCTTTCTACAGTAAGTGATGCAGTGGGTGAATCACGGTTGCTAGATCCGTAATAAACCGGTTGTAGTAGTTCACAAGTCCTAAAAATGAACGAAGCTCATTTATTTTTTGAGGTCTTCTTGCATCTGTAATCGCTGTGACCTTTACTTTGCTTTTGTGTATTCCATGCTCATCAATCACATGTCCTAGGTATTCTATTTTCGTTTGAAAGAATTTACATTTGTCCCTATTCAACCTTAAATTCTTTCTTCTCAGACCTTCAAACACTTTTCTGAGTCGAGTAAGTAGTTCATCTTCAGATCTTCCTTGCAAAATAATATCATCAAAAAAGCACTGAACCCCTTCGAAACCTTGAAGGACTCAATCCATCATTTTCTGCCAGATTGCTGGAGCAACTTTAACACCAAACATAAGTCTATTTACATTATATTGTCCTTTGTGAGTGCTTAAAGTCTGGATTTCTGCACTTTTATTGTTCATTTCCAATTTAAGATATGCATTACTTAAATCTAGCGTACAAAACAATTGGCCTCCGTTAATCTGGACAAATATGTCTTCGATTCGTGGTATAGGGTGATGTTCATCCTTAATTTGCTTATTAACTGTGACCTTAAAATCAGCGCATATCCTTACGTCACCATTTGGCTTTACAACAGGGACAATTGGAGTACCCCATTCAGATTTCTCTGTCTTTGAAATGATACCAGCTTCCTCCAGACGGTCCAGTTCTTTTTCAACCTTTTCCTTTAGGTCAAATGGTATAGGGCGAGCCTTGATCAATATTGGTTTAACTTCTTTAATAAGTTGAAGATGTCCTTTTGTATCTGGTATTTTTCCGATTCCAGGTTCAAACAAATCCTTGAAAACTCATTTAAAAGTTCATCAAGTTCAGAAGTTGCAGTGGTGTTGTTGATCTTCAGTTCAGCCCAATCTAACTGTACTTCTCTGACCAAGTCTCTTCTATTTTTTTTTTTTTTTTTTGAGGCGAAAAATTATAGAACCACTTCTAAATATTGCGTCTAGGTCTTGGTTTACTATGTACAGTTTACCTATGAACATTTGGTATTTGTAGGAACATTTTACAGAAACAACTCCTCTGGGTTTTATCAGTTCACTTGTATAGGTTCGTAGTTCAACGTTGGTGTGGAAGATTTTTCTATTTATGTTAAGCCTTTTGAAAGTACTGTAAGGTAAAATGCTGATTGCTGCTCCAGTATCCAACTCAATTTGGAAAGGCTGACCTTCTATTAGTATGTTGACAAGAAATTTGTCACTTGCTTGAGTCTGTATCTTGTAAATGTGGTGTTGTTCTTCGTGTACATCTTCCAAATCAATTTCAGCGGAGTGAACTTTTGAACTGCTTGTGCCCAGACATACACTTGCAATATTTCCTTGCTTATTGCATTTTCTGCACATTTCTTTGATAAATTTACATTGTCTAGCTCTGTGGTTAGATGATCCACAACGGTAGCATTTACCTTTCAATCGTTTCAAGGGTGGCATTTTGCTTGCATTAGGCTGATAACGACCTGGATTCACTTAATCTGTGTTCAACATCTTATTAATTTTGGTATTGGTAGACCTATTCGACTTATATTCCTTAACTAAGTTACTTTCGGACTTGGCCAGTTCCAGTGTAGAAGCAACTTTCACTACATCTTGAAAACATTTTGTAGGTTTTTCTTGAAGTATTCTGGTTCTTACCTCGGTGTCTTTAAGGCCTCTAATAAATTGCGTACTCAGTAGTGTATTTGAAATAGATTTACTGCAGTGTTCACAGTTAAAATCACAGTCTGATGTCAACTTCTGAAGCTCAACAGAATATATTTTCACTGTTTCTTCAATTCCTTGCATTCTTGATAAAAATTGGTGCTGTAAACCCCATATGCTAGGTTTCGGGTCAACATAGTCCATTAAAATCTGAACTAAATCTGTACCTATATGTTTGGTTCAGAGGACGTTCAGGAGCACAAAGGTCGTACAGCTTCTGGTGTAATTGGGGTCTCAGAGCATGGAGCAGCGTGTACACTTGGTCCTTTGGCTGCATTCCGTGATCATGCAGATGAAGAAATACTTCAAGACGTAGAATAAAGTTTTTGAAAGTTTCATCTTCTTGAAAAGCGATAAATGAAATTGTTGAAGAAAGTGCTCGAAAATGCTGTGCTGGTGTCGACAATCTATATTGCTATGGGCCTTGTCCTGTATGTTCATTTGAGTTTCTGCTGTAAGCTGTCCCAATCTCTCCTGTAACTGGTCAATCAAATTATAGTACTTGTCTTCCATTTCCATTCTATAATCCGATTCTTTGTCTAGTTCCTCTTCTTTAGTTTTGATTTCTATTAATCCTTGTGGATAATTAAATCGCTCCCAGTATTATTTTAACATCTTTATTCTTGTTTTGATAACGTCTTTTAATAGTGCATGTAGGTTTACCAATAATCTGTCAGCCATAGTCAACTGCCGCTTTACTACTGACCTGGACTTTTTTAAATCAGAAATACTTCACAATTGTGGTCACTCATCTTGTTCAAAGTAAATAAATAGGTATAGAAAAACAACAAAAATAAATAAAAATAATAATTTCGCTCGTTTTTAACTAATAAATACTGCACAAATTGAATTATACTTCCATAACGCTTTATTCTAAAACAAACTGTAAACAAAACAGTCACAAAAATAACATTAACAGAACAAGCTGATCAGCTGATAAAATTCATTGCATTAGACACATGTCACGAAAAATCGACATTAAAACAATACTTTCCTTCCTATATATTCATATAGGCAAGAAAAAGTAAAAATTGGACCCCACAACTAAGTTAATAGGTCAATTTAAAATCTCTTTTTCAAATACCAGGTCGTCCAGAATCAAAATATCAGGATATGCGCTCACGAATTTAGATGTAATCAATTTCTTCCTTTACTGTCTACCGATGCTAAAGAGTAATTCCTGTAATTCTGTTTGAAACTTTTTGATGCATTATAAATGAATGAATCATTTCAGCAGACAATACGTAAAGTAGAGTACGAAAATATATTACACTTTTAAGAAAAGTATTAAACATATAAAAAGAACAATAACTATTTCGTTATTCCACGTAGGAAGCGGAATAAACGAATAACAAATTAGCAAATTAAAAAACGTTAACTTTATTATTTTTAACTGCTCAGAAGAAGATGGAATGCACAACGAATTTTTTATAGAGAAGACGATATTTTTATTTCTTATTGCATCAGTTTCAGGGATATAAAACATAAAACAGCAATAGTATTTTTGTTTCACTCTTCAGTTCACTTCAAAGTGATGTCAAGAAGAAACGACTTGGGTTATATGAAGAAAATTATTTCATATATAATAAAATTTCTTTTTATTAATATCCTTACGAATAAATCGAGGGTTCTCTGGTAAAAGTACCCAAATCCACTTTTTATCGAAATTGATGTTTTGTTACCCAAATGAGGATCAATGTAATACTTTTTCACTGGTAAAATTACCTAGATTAAATAACACATGGTTTCAGAGAAACAGCTGATTTTCTTAATACCTAACTGTAAATTGACATGTTTTTATAGAGGTAAAATTCACCAAGAATATTTGAGTATTTTTTTCCCAGAAAATATTGAGGTAAAACTACCCAAACGTATTTGGGTAGTTTTACTGCTTGATAAAATAACAGTTGGCAATGGTCAGCTGATTCTTTCAGTAACCATCTGGCATTTGGGTAGTTTTACCGCCATTCAGTTGCAATAATTCATGTAGGCCTAGCTCAGTTCGTATAATTTTCATGTTAAAAGTGGTTTTATTATTAGTTAAAAATGAACCGAAATGAGTTAATAGTTTCATTGGCTGAACAAAATGCAGTTGGTGAAATATCAAATATTAATCGGGGTTTTTTATTTGATACTGATAGTATTACTAAAAAAGTGGTTGATTTTAAAGGTTATGTCACTAATGAACAATTGGACATTAATAAAAGTGATGTAAATTTCTCTGAGACTGCAAATTTTATTGATTCTCACGTAAGTAGGCCTGATCTTTCAAATTGTAAAAATTATGTAACATTATCTTCTATAGATGAAACAATAACAGAGGATGAAAATGCGAGTTGTAGGTTAGAAAATGGTAATAGGCCGACATCATTTTGCCTTAATACTATTAATCATGGTGAAATAAGCTCACATAATCTGGAAAGCTTTCCAGGTTACTCTAAGAATTATTCTATAGTGGTAGAAGATAGTGATTTTGAAGAAAACGATATGCAATATGACTCTGACAAAGATCCAGAGTTCATACCTGATTCTGATGGCGATTATACTGAAAATGAATCTGTGTGTAAGAATGAAACTGTCGCTGCCTGTGGCACTAACACCAATGGACGTGTTAGCAGCCATAATAATAATAATAATAATAATAATAATCAAGCGAATGTTTTTACTGAGGTTGAAATTAGCGATACTTCTATTCATAGTAAAAATGAAAAATGTATTAAACAATTCCGTCGCTGGAAACCCTGCCCTGAACAATGGGAAATCAACCAAAATAAAAATAAACGTAAATCAGGTTATCCTTACAAATCAAAAACTGGGAAGGTTATGCCTGCAAAAAACCCAAAACCTGTTGATTGCTCAAAATGTTTTTATAAATGCAACGTAAATTTTGATGAAGACACTCGGAATAAAATTTGTGCAGAGTTTAGAAGTCTTTCTTATGAAAGACAGAAAGATTACTTAATATCGCTGGTTAAACAGAATAACACGCAAAGAAGAAAAAAATGTTCAGATACAGGAAAAGAAAAAAATTATAGTTACAGTTATTACTTTATCAAAGATGGCCAAGAGATGCGAGTATGTAAAGACTTTTTCCTAAAAACACTTTGTATTAGCAATGGACCTTTGAAAACAGCTTTTTCTTGCAGATCAGAATTTGGTAAAAATTTTGCAGGTTCAGATAAAAGAGGCCACAAAATTCCTCCAAATAAAACAAGCGACGACTGGATCTTTAAAATTAAGACTCATATTGAATCTTTTGTGACAATGGAGAGTCACTACTGTAGAAAGGATACAAGAAAAAAATACCTTGACCCAACTTTGTCAATCAAAAAAATGTATGATCTTTTTACAAAAAAATTTGAAGGAGAAAACGGTTTACCAAAAGAAAATGTGTATCGAAAAATTATTTGTACTCAATATAACCTAGACTTTTTTACGCCATCTAAAGACAGATATTTAATTTGTAAAAACTATGAAGATGCAGGTGCTGAAGAAAAAGAAAAAATGAAAGACAGTTATACAGAACACGTGAAAAGAAAAGACGATGCATATGCTGCAAAAAAAGAAGACAAAAAACGAGCTAATGATGACGAATCTTTTGTTTCTGCGTCTTTTGATTTACAACAAGTATTGCAAATCCCTGTTTCCAATGTAGGACCTCTTTATTACAGTCGTAAACTATGTGTTTACAATTTAACAGTTTACGAATCAGCCGTTCCAAATAAAGCATACTGCTTTACTTGGAACGAAACCAATGGGAAGCGAGGTAGCTCTGAAATTGGGACGGCACTTCTTCACTGGTTTTACACTTTACCAGAGCACGTTAAACACATTTCATTATTTTCAGACACTTGTGGTGGGCAGAACAGGAACCAGCACATAGCTGCCTTGTTTTCATTTATAAATACAACTCATAAATTCAGTGTGATTGAACATAAATTTATGGAAAAAGGTCACAGTAAATTAGAGGCTGACTCAATGCACAGCGCAATTGAATACGCCCCAAAGAATGTTTCAATTTTTTCTATGAGGGAATGGTTAACAGTGTTTGCCATGGCTAGATCAAACAGACAAAACAAAAAAGCGGAAGGTTATGTAGTTAAAGAATTCAAGTTTGATGACTTTAAAGATTTACATACTTTAACTAGAGAAATCATTAAAAATAGAACCCGTGATTTTGAGGGAAATACAGTTAAATGGTTGCAAATTAAACGTTTAAAATATGAAAAATCAAAACCAAACGTAATATTTTTTAGTTACGATTATAACAGTGACTACCGAGAACTCCGTATAAATTTAAAAACTACAGTTCCAAAAACTATCAAAAGAAGAGGAAGACCCAGGAAAATCCAAAAATCATTTCAAGAAGTAAACCTCACCCAGCTGTATGAAACTTCCCTGCCTATTTCTGAAGCCAAAAAAAAAGATCTCATTAAATTGTGTAATACAGGTGTCATTCCAACAGAATACCATTCCTGGTTCAAATCTCTGCATTCTTCTAAAACCATTAATTCAGATACAACACCTGAACCAACTGCTGAAGAATACTTCCAGGAAGAAGAAGAAGAAGATGATGCAGAATCTAGTGATGAAATGCAAGAATAAGAGGTGAAAGACCTAAATTGACTTTATTTGTTTTGCGTACCTACTACTATCATTATTATTACTATCATTTTTAATCTTCAGTAAATAATTTTTTAATTTTTAAAATAAGTATTTTTAAGTAATAGTTTTTTTAAGTAACTACTATTATTATTATTATTTTCAAAGCTACATTCATTCGTATTGTGTATTACTATCATTTTTAATTTTCAGTGAATAATTTTTTAATTTTTAAAATAAGTATTTTTAAGTAATATTTATTTTTAAGTAACTACTATCATTATTATTATTTTCAAAGCTACATTCATTCGTATTGTGTATTACTATCATTTTTAATTTTCAGTAAATAATTTTAAAGTTTTAAAAATACGTAATTATTTTTAAAGTTATAATTTTTTAAAGTAACTACTTTCATTATCATTTTCAAAGGTAGCCTACATGCATAATTGTTAATGTATTACTATTTTTTTTTTAAATTTTGTGTCAATGGTATCTTATTAACAATTTTCTATTTATACCTCTAATAAAAAGATTTATTCATAAAGTTCATTTTGTTTCTGATTTAAAATCCTGTAAGAAGAAGGCCAAAATGTGAACAATTTTTAGGTCTTAGGTATTTACCAACAGAAAAAAATTGATTACATTAAGTGGTAAAACTACCCAAGTCCAGCAATTTTTTTTATTTTTTTTTAAATAAGAAAAAATATGAGTGGAATCCCAAGTTAAATACTTTTAAGAGATTAACAAAATTATGTAGAATGCATAGGTAATCATTTTAATACTCAGAAATAAAACCCTGATTTTTTCCAGTAGTTCAAAACTTAAAATTCGTTTTACTCAAAATTAATAAAATTCGGTTGTTGGGTACTTTTACCAGAGAACCCTCGAAATATATGTGAATTATTTCATTGTACTGGATGAAATACTAACTTACGTTTTCATTTTCATTAGATATGCAGTGCGATTTGAGCTGAGTTACAACAGTTCACGTTAAAATTCAGACTTAATTTGTATTATTGCACTTTTATTGTTTAACAATCACAGCCTTCATGTTATTTCTCCTTAAATGAAAGAAAGTCTAGGATGGAAATTCTTAGTACTTGCGAATTATTAGTATGCTAGGAATGAAAAAAAATAACCGAAGAAAAATTAGACTTATCAGTAAATAAAAATTAACATACCTACGCAACTACTAAAACATTTACAAATGATTATTTATAGTGCATCCTCCAGTTTGGTCTACAGATAAAGTCGTCGCCGCGAGTTAGCTGTTAAACAGTTGATTTTCGAGAGTTAAAAGCTGAGACGAAGGCTTCTTGTTCAAATCTTGGTAAAGATTACTTTTACATGGATTTGAAAACTAGACAGTGTTTTACATACCCTTATCTCATTGGGTTGTTCATTGTTCTGATTTCAACAGATACACAAATTAGGAACAAAAATGCATCCAGTAGTTTTAATTGTAACTTTTACTCACCAGTTATATAAAGCTGACTGAAAATACCTTTTTACTAAAAAAAGAAAAAATAGCAAAATTAGTTCTAATTTTTTAAATATTTTATATATGAATTTTAATTCAATTATACACATATGTGATTCTGAGGGTACCGTGGACAGGTACAATAAAGAACAAGAAAATCTTGGTACCACTTAATTGGATATGACTATGTACTGCGAGTTGATTTAAAATTGAATGAATTTACATATTAGATGTTGAATTCACAGAAATATGTACATTGTCGAAAATAAAACCAATACGTAAATTAAAAAAAAAAAAAAAAAATAGGAAAATTATACTAGCCATTAAAATTGGTGAAAATTGCAGTATTCTTACTAAAACAAGCCAGAATATTATTAGATTATGGTTGCTGAAATTTTTTTTTAAGAAATAGGCCTACAAATTAATGTACACTGTTGAACAAGATTACATGTATAAATATGATAGGTACCGCGAGTTCCAGTTACAGAGAAGAAAATTAGAAGTTGTAGGATGTTTTTTTTAGGCGAAAAACCAGGACGGTTATCATCGCCTGTTATTCTACACAAGAGTGTAAAGGGCCCAAGTGTAGAACGTACTTTTCTTATTATTAACTAAAGGTCTTACAAACTAGAAATATCACAGAAAATTAAATAAACAATAAAATTTACATAAAAAAGAAAATTTATATTAAAAACCAATACACATACAAACATAAACTTAAATCTAATATCACACTTGGAATAAATAACATTTACAACTTATCAAATTAAAATCTTACAAACTAGTATCACAGTCAACAAAATAAAATTTACATAAAAGGTAATATCACAGATCTGTAGGATAAACAAAAGGCTGTAAAGGGGCCACGAAAATAAATAAAAACATATACATATGTAAGCTTAAAACAAATATTACAATTTCACTGGCAGACACTGTTATACAAACTAATGGATCTAAGAAATCTTAAAGTTAAGCTCAAAACATGGCTATCGTTGCCGAGTACATTTCGTAACTCGAAGGGTATTCTAAATCGCCGACGCAGAGCTGCGTAGCAGATGCAATCTACCAAAACATGTTTGATTGTCAAAGGACAATCGCATCTGCCGCATATTGGAGTATCACCAGACGTCATGAGATACCCGGGCGTTAATCTGGTGTGCCTAATTCTAAGTCGCGCGATGATAACTTCTTCCCTTCTGTTCTTCCTCAGCGACATAGGCCAAGGCTTAACGTCATGTTTTATCTCACGTAGCTTGTTGCCATGAGAGTCAGTCCATTCTAACTGCCAGCAATCAGTGATGACACGCTTCACCAAGCCCACGAAATCTGACAGTCAGATATTGCGTGAAGGCCGGTTGGCGTGCCGCCTCCTTAGCGGCCAGATCAGCAGCTTCATTTCCCGAGATTCCAGCATGACCCGGAACCCAGCAGAAAACAACGCTTATTCCTCTATCATTCAGCTGCTTCACAGTGCCAAGAACGTCCACAACTAGCGGGTGGCGTGAATACGCATCACTAATCGACTGGAGAGCACTGAGCGAATCAGTGCACACCAACACCCGACGCCCACGCACATAGACTACAGGAAGATCTTTGCTAATAGCATAGATTTCAGCCGAGTAAACACTGGTTCTCGCAGGTAATCCAAACAGATAACTTCTCCCATTACAACAAACGAGCAACCAACTCCAACATCCGGCTTCGATCCATCAGTGTATGTTTAATAGCTTCAACTAACTCACTGAAAATGCTATTAAATACAACAGAGCTAGTGCCTGCCTTTGAGTATTTACACATCTCAAAGTTAAAGTGTAACTGAGCGATGGTCCATGGTGGAAATAGACAAGGATAACATGGGTAGACACGAGGAATAGCAATATCCAGGTTGTTGGCGATCTGCAACGCTCTTACACTGAATGGTGAAGGCTGTCAGTCGTTCGTCACATGCAAATCATGACAGGGGTTGTTTAGAATGATGTAATGCAAGAAATGGTAAGGTCTAGCTTTTAGTTTAGCAAAGTACGTCAATAGAAGCTGCTGGCGACGTCTGTGTAACGGCACTTCTCCACTTTCAACTAACATGCTGACAACAGGGCTAGAACGGAAAGCACCTGTAGACAATCGTAAACATGAATTGTGAACACTGTCAAGCATTCTTAGCGAAGTGGGAGTACCAGATGAGTACGCTACAGCACCATAATCTATACGAGATCGCACTAGAGCCTTGTAGAACCTTAACATACATGATCTATCAGCTCCCCAACATGTACCTGTAAGAACACGCAGAATATCAACCACCTTTAAGCACCTAGCCCGTAGGTCTTTAATATGCCTAACCCATGTAAGTCTTTTATCGAATATTACACCTAGAAACCTGATTTCAGTGCTAACTTCAATGCTAACCCATTAAATACAGTCTTGGAACACTATCAGTCCAAATCTGGGAAAACTGGATGCATTTAGTCTTCTCAGGAGAAAAAATAAAGCCAGTTTGTCTCGACCATTCCTCAAGACGGTATATAGTTACCTGTAGGGCTCGTTCAGTTGACACAACATTTCTAGATGCAAGATATATTGCAAAATCATCTACAAACAGAGAACATTTAATAGGGTATACGCAACATTTCACAATATTGTTTATGGCAACCGCAAATAGAGTACAACTAATTACACTCCCCTGCGGTATACCATTTTCCAAATCAAACCTGTTTGGCAAACTCTGACCATCCCTTACACGGAATGATCGGTCATCCAGAAAGTCTTTGATGAAGGCCAACATGTTCCCAGCGATTCCCCACTCCCGCAAGGTATTGAGAATACCTCGTCGCCAAGCCGAATCATATGCTTTTTTCATATCAAAGAACACGGCAACGAGGCGCTGCCGCAACGCGAATGCATTGCGGATAGCCGTTTCAAGGGTCACCAGGTGGCCTGTCGAAGACCCCTCTCCGGAAACCGCTCTGTTCAGGAGCGAGGAAGTCATTTTTTTCCAGACACCACATGAGACGGCCATTCACTATTCTTTCAATCACCTTACATACAACACTTGTCAAAGAGATGGAGCGATAGCTGGAGGCCAACATTATATCTTTGCCAGGTTTGAGGATCGGGACAACAATTGCTTCTTTTCAAGTTTTTGGAAGCTTTCTAGAAGCGTATATTTTATGAAAAATATGTAGGAGTTGCCTTAACCCAGAATCCGGTAAATGCGCTATCATCGAAAATGTTATTTCATCTCCTCCAGGTGAGGTATTTCGAGAAACGTTGAGCGCTATTCTTAGTTCAGGCAATGAAAAAGGAATGTTCAGAGGATCATTCATGTCCGCTATATGAAAAGGAAGAGATTCAATGGTTTGCTTATGATTTTGAAATTGAATTGAATATGAAGATATGAGAGACGCTGATCTTAACAAAGAACCAATTGCATTCGCAATGTCGGATGATGTTATTGTGGAAAGAAAGCGGTATTCTATTCCGTCCTTCAACTCTTGTATAAAATTGTCACTAGTACAGTTACTACTAGACCAATTTCATTTTCTTCTCTTGCATCTTATCTTTAAAATCTTTATCATGGATTTTCCTGTGCCTGCTAATAAGTCTTCAGGGTCTTTTGATTTTCCGATATTTCATCACACGGTTCTTCGTTCAACTGTGGATACGGCTTTATATTTGTCATCTACCGTAGTTCCTCCTACTGGAAAGTCAGTCTTTCAATCAATACTTTCAACTCTCTATATCATCTTTCAGCATCTTGGTATTGAACTGGCTTCCATTTCATTGTTTATTTTCATCCAGCTTGGTGCTTCTTGGCTTATCGAAAAGTATCACTCAGAATTATCAAGATCTGCCAGACGATACATTCCTTCCTGGCTTCTTCCTTTCACTCTTCCTGTGATTTTCATCTTTATAAATATCTGTTGCATTCGACACCCCACTGCTATCCGTGTGGTTAGTGTCATACAAGACGAGGTCGAACTTCAAGACTCAAGATCTCGCCGCTCTGAACATCAATCTCTCTATCAACAGAGCGTTTAAGAAAAGCACTCTGGCGGCCCCCTTCTTCCGCTATATTGTGCTACTCGGTCACCTCCATCGACTGAGGTTCAGTGTCTGCATTCTGCGGCTTTCCATCTTCGCCTGCACTGGTAGACACCGCCAAAACATCTGGCACTTTTGGACTTTGCCAATTTCAGTCATGCGAGCATAATGACTATAACTACGTTTGCTCATCACAGTCATGCAAGCATAATGACTATAACTATGTTTGCTCACTCTGTGCTGCAAAATTGCGTATGATTCGGATTGTAATTTGGAAGGCACTTGTTGCCGCCTCTTTGCTCTTTGTTGATTCGCTTTCTAACGGCGCCTGCTTTCAGCCTCTTAGCAGTTGCTTCGGCAAGAAAAAGAGCGCGTTTTGGATTCCGCTTCTTCTGTGCACATTACTATACAGTTGCCAAGTGTGTATTCGGGGGTTTCATGTGTATATAAAATTGAAGTTGTAGGAGATAGTGGTTTAAGCATCTGGGCACAATTACTTCTAACAGATTTCTGTGACGGCGGTTTAGTATGAGTTGGCTGGCTCACGCGATTGGCAGACCTGTCAGAAGATGGGTACTGTAACAGGTCGAGACCTAATTCTTAAAAGAGGAAGAAAAAACTAAAATATCTGGAAACAGATAATTTTCCCATATTTCCTTGAATAAAATGAAGCCTCTCGATAAAATGAAAGCGATGTCTCACAAGCAATTTGTCCTGGTGAAACATAAAGCATCATGAGGCAATTCAATGATTAACAAAAAATTGAATAAAGTCCATCATCTTTGCTACTGCACTTCTTGTAAGTATTATTCACGTCGTTCTCGAAGATTTTGCAAATCCATAATTATCTCTGTATGCTTGGCTATGAAAGAGAAATTAAACATTGTGAATTTTCATTTACTTTCGTAAATGACTAAAATTTCTTAAATGCAGGATAATAGAAAATAAAAATTTTAATTTTAGAAAGTTTAAATTTTAGTGCGAAGTACAAATTACCTTTATAAAACGAAACTTTACGACAGATAATAGTGACAACAATGTGCTGATGTAAAACCAACCATGAGTAAGCAAAGAAAAGTTTTTAAATAGTTTTTGCGTTTTTTCTCCAAACTTTGTAAAAGTAACCAACGTATCTTTCTAAAATATACGATTAATTTGCGCGCTCAATTTTAAATAAGCCGATTGTAGGATTTGTTACATTCAAGTTCAAATCTTTACCTGTGATCTGATGTATTGTAATAAAACAGGGCAAAAAAGTAAATGTATAAGCAAAAAAGACAAATTTAGGAAACTGTTTCCCTTCTCTTTTATCACTTCAATGTTTAGAAAAACTGTTACATTGCCGTATAAATCACTTTATGGATTAGCGAGTTCGTATTGAAAATTGAATGAATTTAATTTCATAGAAGGATGTATAAAGGTATCACATTAAGGACCTTTCTTATACAAGTGGAATGAGTGCAACTAAAGGAAAATGATTAGTAATGGAAGGAGAGTGCAATGTATATGATAGAGAAGAGTAAGATTTGAAGGGATGGTTGGACAAGTAAAATAAAACGCTGTTGAACATCATTAATAACCTTCTTTCGTGTCATTGTAACCTACTGTTCAAATACAACCCTTTCCCAGCCGTGCCTGCCAGAGGATATGCTTCGTTGAGGCGACAATGCAAGATATACGACTCCCAGCGTCGCCCGATGAAAGAAAAATGATTCTAACCATAGCCCGGAAAGATGAATGCACAGAGCTTTACTACCAACCGGATTTATTCAAAAAAAAATCACTGTTAAATAAATTACCAAGAATTTTTACTTTACATCGGAATGTAGTTTTCTTATTATAAAACACCCAGCATACGATCAATTGTTTGCACTAGAGTAATTTTGGAACAAACAATATCTTGTTCATAATGATAATCCAGGATACAACAACACAGCAACTTACCTACACTAATAAAAAAGTAACTAACAAAAGAGTAACGATCGTTTGTCTGTTTGCACGAGGTATTCTCAGAAACTACCCAACCGATTTCAAAAAGTCTTTCACTATTATAGAGCTGGCAGCTATCTGAGTAACATAGGCTATATGACATTACTAATTTCTAAATTTTTAAGAAAAAAATGTGATTGGTAAAATGGACTTTATCACTTGTCATTTGGGAAGTTATTCCTTCTATTCTAGTCTACTATAAATAATTGTATACAATGTAAGGTAAGCTATCATGAAGTCAGGTAAGGTACAGTATCGCCCTACGATATACCTTCCTTTAGTCTTTACTATTTTTAGACTTGGAAAATTATTTACGAGCCGGTTAAAATAATCCACAAATAATAAAAAAAATTATTTCAATTTGATTATAATATAGTATTTTACTTTTTTAGTATAATTCTTTTTAAATACAAAAAAATAACGGCAACAAAAATTTCTGTTTTGAAAGTTATGTAAAACCTTCCAAAAATCAAACCATTTTCTTAAGAATTAGATTTTACCTAATTTTTCTTATAGTACTTCAATTATTTTCAGATCGTATTTCTTCTCTTCTACTAGTGACTCATACTGATAAAAACAAAATCTATGTTTCCAGTATTAATTACTTGATATTTATTTGAACAGGTTTCGACTTGTGGGGCTGTGTGAGAATTTAAATGTTTTAACTTTACTTTGCCGTAAAGCGCAGCGAATGGTAGTATTACTAGCTCAGTATAAAATAATGTATTACGAAGATCTCAGTATTATTGTATTTAATCCCTAACAAGTGTACGTTGTAATATGTTCAATTACGAACAATTACGCAATCCCATCCCCTAGTGAAAAGAGAATGATTTATGTGACGTGTAAATGATGTGTAGTCTTTTACAGACTCAAACCGACCATTTCTGAGAGAGTATGATTAATTGAACCCTAAACATCACAGTACAAAGTTAACCACTGTGTCAATAATTACAATCCGTATAAAAGTAATAATTCCTTTACTAGGATTTGAACCACAGAAACGTCATCTCCGAAAATCAGCTGTTAATTAGCAGACTTGTGGCAACTACTTTACCCGCAGGTCCTTCCAGACTAGACTAAAGTGGGTTAAAATCTTGGTAAAAGAAGTATTTTGTACGTTTAATGACAGATAACCCCACATATAAGAAATTTCAGTCTAAGTGGATACTACTAAACATGTTCCTATTTACCTGTACACTTCAAAAACTTTCTTTGGTATCCAAAATTTCCAGTTGCAATAAAACTAAGGTATTAATATTCAAATGTACGTACTGAAATTAATATATTTCAAGATTATTAATGCCACCTTTTCTTTTACTTCGTACTTTTACTGGAAAGTTTTTAACTGTAACAGGAACTCACAGCGAGATCAAGGTTACTTATAAGCTAAAACAAGCAACCATTGCTTTTTTACAGTTTACAAACTGCATTAAGATCATTTCAGAATCTTTTAGTTAGACCATTATAATTAAACTATACTGTAACACCTAAGCTTAGGTTCTTTCGGGAGCTGGGTAATGAACTGACTTCCTTAAACTTATAACAATTATTTACTGTCACAATTAATAATTATACTTAATTATTAAATAATAGACTACTAACTAATACAAATTAGATTAGATGAATTAAATTAATTGCAAGACTTAAGCTTAAACTAAACTTGACTACGAAAGATACTGAAACAGTGAACAATCGCGACAATCAATTTACCTGTCCACAACCACATGCACATCGTCGTAGGGACAAGCCCCAAAAACGTAATTCAGAATCAGTCCTGTAACGACACTATTTCGAACGGCTCGACTCACTTTCCATTGACAATAATTTAAGTAACTGACTGACTACAAAGTCGCTAACTGATTTTAAACCTGCGGTCTAATAGTAGCAATAAAAATAACAACAAACGATTTTACTAGTTTCAATTTCCTAGAACTCCTATTCTTCTTCTTCAGGTGCCTTCTCCATTACAATGGTTGGCTATCATCATGGTCAGTCGTACCTTGTCCACTGCTGCTCTGAAAAGGTCATGCGACGAGCAGTTAAACGCTTCTATCAGGTTTCTTAACCAGGATATTTGTATACATCCCACCGAGCGTTTACCAACGAGTTTCCCTTGAATTATGAGATGCAGCATCTCATATTTAGGCCCCCTCATGATGTGTCCAAGGTATGTCAGTTTTCTTATCTTTATGCCCTGCAGGATTTCCAGCTCTTTCTCCATTCTTCTGAGGACCTCCATATTTGTGACCCTGTCCGTCCACGGTATTCGAAGCATCCTCCGGTAGGTCCACCAACATTCCTATTCAAAACATCTTATTAATCCCAATCCACTATCCTTGTTCAACAAACTCCACTCCTTACAATACATAAATCGTACAATGACCAATCATTCCCCGCAACCATTTCTACATTATTGTACAATGTTACAATATTATTTTCCCCATACATACTTTGCACAAGATTTTTTTATAACTAGCTTAAGCATTTTTATTTTTTTATTTATTTTAGAAATGATAACTAAGATTATCTACATTTTTATTAAAAATTTCTGAATTGATCACGATAACTACTCAATATGTTCCTACAATATTATTATCTTTTAAAACTTTACAACGAAATACAAAAAAAAACTGAAAACGGAGTAGTCAAATACGAAAGAGTTCAGAGTTGTTAAGAAATGCTATATTAGAATTACCTGAACATTTTATTTGTGTACTGAAACTTGATCATAATGGTATCATCTAAAGTAAATTGCTACACCATTCTTTTTCTAACGAACTCTTAAGGCTTCTGCTAGAACCAATGCAATCTGTCCAACGCTGTATTTTCAGTTAACGAGGTTACAAGACAATAAACAAAACACTGTATCTTTGTTTTGAGAATAAAGAAAATGGCTTTCTATTCACGTTTTCAGTTTCTAAACAAATAAAAATATTCAAACCACTCAACCTATTGTGATTCAAATATAATTTAACTAACAAAGAAAAAGTATGTATATACAAAAGTATATAATACATGCATTTACTTGATTAACGTCTCCTTTTCCAACAAGGTAAAAGAATAAAAATAAAAATGTATTATTCCCAAGTTTCTTTACGACAATTTAATCACATTAGTTATTAATTAAATTTTGAATTAAGTATTTATTAGTTACCAATTTATAATTTGTTGTTATAAATCCATATAGCGTAGTGTTAAAGGTTGATAACCAAAGTTATTACAGTTTATGTTGAAAATTTAATTAATTTTACAAACTCTTATTCAAACTTATTAGTTTCCATACTTTTACGAACTAAATTTAGTTATTCATTGACTTCATGAATTATTTTTACATGCCGATCTCACTAGACGAACACAGCACCAAATACTTCGTCATCAAAAAAATACAACGAATAAATTAATCACGGTATTTATAAAAAACTAATCGTATATAACTATGACAAATATATTCTAGAACATATTTCAATGCTTACATGGTTATGAAATTTTTCTACATTTTCATTTTACCGAAGTAGAGGTTGTAATCACGCCTTGAGAAGCCCTACACAAAGCAGTTCTTTTGAGTATTATATGAAATTTTCCTTTTACGACTAGATAAAATGATATTCCCAATCAGACTGTAAGAATTCTCAGAACTTGGTTTTTGTAATGCAGTCAGGTACTTGCAAGATAATGGAATTTTTATTTTATTAAGAAACCAACAGGAATTATTTGGATAAATTTTAAGCAGTGATAAGGTTATTAAAAAATCTTATAAACTCACTAAAAATTATTAATACAGCTTGATATGTTTTACTTGTTTGCTAAGCACGAATACGCGATAAAACATACTTTATCACTGAGAAATGTAATTACGTTTATCGGTAAAAAAAACAAAAAGAAAAACGAAAACGTAGTAAGGGTGAATTCCGCACATCATAAAATTTTATTGCAGGGTTGTATACTCAGTTTCACGCATGTTACGACAGGGTTGAAGTGTAAGTTTTGCGCCGGTTTCTACGAGCAATATTCATTGGAAGCATTTATTACAAACCGAATAAAGCTAAGGTCGAATCCTATGGTACGATGACATAACTACAAATACAGGGAGGGAAGAAGTGTGTATCATTAATAAATTTTAAAGAAGGTAATAACAAGAAGTTCAATTTCCGGGTAAAATGTATCGTAAGATCTTCACAAACACGTCTTTAACTTCCGAGAGCCTTCAATATAAAAAATTATTAAATTTGGTGATAATGTACGCAAGGAATTCGAAATTCAATTACCATTTCAGCCCGGTTGTAAAATGCATTCAGTCCTTTTTCACCTGCCTTATACAGAGCTAATATTTCATCGAGGCGCAAATGTAGCCTACGTAAATAATGCGAAAATAAACAATAATTTAGAAAACTTTCAGGCTAATAAAAGTCGTTGATGCTGTACACGTGAACAGTAACACAACCTCAACGTTGGTGTCAGTTAATACAAAAAATAAATACAGTAATAGTTATCCAAAATCATAAAACTCTTTTCAACATTAGAAGTAGCGTAATATTGAAATATAATTTAAACTAAGTATTTTTGCATTATGTAATTTTAAGCTATCAATTGCAGCATGTACAGGCTTTCTCTAATTTCACAACTTTAGCCGGATTTTCTGCACTTAGCAATTCATAGCTCCTCCGGAGTTTCCACTTGCAGATGTCGCAAAATCTAAAGACAGTCAACTCACCACGCGTCGATTTTTTACTTTCATTAAAGGAATATACAAAAGGATAATGGGAACTCCTGAGGAATATATAAAAGAATAATGGCAGCTTCTAAGGAAAATATTGTATTTATTTATATTATAGTGTCTTCGAAATTAAACCCCTAATTGTTCACTTCTCTATGATGCAGTCACTCTTTACTTTAGGAATTGTGGATTAGGGTAGTGCTTCGTATTACAATTTGAGTTCTTTAGTAGTAGTTAAGAAATTAATTTTAAAAGTTATCGGTAGAAACCGCCCTGCTATCTGTATGACTAACTTTTTGCAAAGTTTTATGTGATAAATGTAAGGCACTCCTTGTAAAACAGTTATTTAGAAAAAAGTTGCATAAGATTAAATCAAAAATGTACAAAACAGAACCCAAAAACATACACCTACTCTTTCCTGACAAAGCGAGAAAGGCGCTGAATGTGCGACTCTTTCTTCACCTGAAGCCAAAATTTAATCAACAGCTACCTAAAAATATAACGCAACAAAAATCAATTAAATTTAAGGATGAAATGTAGAAATGGGTTATTAATGTCGAAATAACATCCTGAAAGTGATGGTTGGTTCGCGAAAAACAAAAACTAACTGTGAGCACTTGCCATCGTTTTTGTGGTGAAGAGTTTGAAAGATTAGTTTAGTTAGATTATAAGATAGTTAGATTTACACAAATACAGGCAAATGGTTTTACTACCAATTTCTACTACCATGGGAAATGGAATGAACGAGATAATAGACATGAATATGTGTAACGAAATTAATTAAATGGTACATATAAAATCTCAAGGATCCCATGAACTTCTCGGATGCAATATATAGAGGTTCTCAGGAAAATAAAGAAAGACGTGGAAGTCATTTAAACCATCAGGTGTAGGAATCTCCAATATTTTGGACATATAATAGAAAATAAATAAAGATATTCGTCATTCTGCAGGGAAAAATTATATGGAAAACCAGGATCTGACAGAAGAAGGGTGCCGTGGCCTCGAAATCTGAGGACGTGGTTTGGAGAAAGCTCAGAAGACACATTTCGCAGTGCAATGAGCAAAGTGAGAATTGCTATGACAGTCGCCATCATTTGGAACGGATAGACATCAGAAGAAGTACAACAACGTAGGTATATAAAGCTGTATTTTTTTAATAAAATGAATTATTATCATCACCACCACCACCACGCCGCCGCCGCCGCCGCCGCCACCACCTCTACCACCACCACCACCATCATCATCATGATTATTATTATTATTATTATTATTATTATTATTATTATTTAAGAGCGTGCGATAGTAGAAGAGGAATGAAGCTTTATTAATTAAGAGCTTGTGGTAGTAGTCATTTACTACTAAAGTTTTAAAGATATCCTTTAATAACAAGATTTGAGTTTACTTAGTGACTGCTATCTACTAATTTCTGTTCTAAAGTTGCAAAAAGTGATTGGAATAAAATTTTTCTTCATCTTCATAAAATTCATACGAAGTTAAAAAAGAATTTTTTTAACACGATAGGACATTTTCTTAATTAATTTAGTAAATTAGATGTTACGTCGTAACAGCGTTTACGTAAACTAAGTCATTCATCATGTTTTCCTGACCGAATCTACATTACAAAATGTTAAATGTTACTAGAATTCTCAATTTTAATGGTACAGAAAATAGGTCTATTAAGAAATTTAACTGAATGCATCCGTGTCACATCAATTAACGTTTACTCTTTGACACACTCATTGCCATTTAATTCAAAAACACTTTAACAAGGTTAATACATCAATGTCAGTAACGGCGCAACACTTAGGCCGACTAATACTAAGACTGAACTTTATACGCTCACAAAGTTCAAAATAAAATAAAAACATCTTTAACGACAAAAACTCGGATTATCATATTGTAGTGTGCTACTATTTTTTTTAAATCTTACCAACAAAGTTCTCCTTAAAATGTACAAGTTGCGTAATACTTTCTGAAGTAATCAAAGTTTTATTTACTGAACCACTTTAAGAACAACATTTCTCAAGAAAATTTGCCTAGTATTTTACATTTTGCAATGCTATAACTACACACGTTAATACAACTGTAACAATATGTCTAAATGGAACAGAAAATTATTTTTTTATTAGAGGAAGATATTTAATTTTATCAACTTTTTACGTCCATTTGATTTGCTTCAGTGTATGCTGTGTAATCAAACAGTGCCAATGTTTTCTGTTTTTGCTATATTTTCATAATTTTATTTCTTTTAAAATCAAAAAAATCTGGGTGAAACACTCACAAGGCTTTCTCTTTCCAATATAATTTTTTTTCTAACATCCGAGGAATATTTACAATCAGTTTAAAAACAAAAACTATAAGTAAATAGCATGAACGGGTTCACATGACGAAGACAATACCCAATGGTATTGCTTCGGAAACGAAAAAAATTGAGTATAATTTTTAAAATATTAACAAGATAAAAGATAACATTAACAGAAAAGGTAACCAAATTAATAACGATGATATTATTGGAGATGATGCTGATGTTGATATGGACTTCAATTATTTACAAAAAAAAAGTAGGTTAGTCGGTAAATCTAAACGGGAGGTCAAGCAATTTTATTCGTTTCAGTCGTGTCACGTCTTCGCTATTATCAAGTAAATTAAGCGCCAAAGAATTCGGGTGATCTGCTAATTTGTCTTGATATTTTGAACTTAACTGCGTAATTTCCTCTTTTACGGCGTTGACACATAAGTCCTTATACAATGTATCATTTGTCACGTACCATGGAGCATTTGTTATTATCCGTAAGACTTTCGACTGGAATCGTTGGATGATAGCAAGATTCGATTTCGCAGCTGAACCCCAAAGCGGTAACCCACAAGTCCACAGCGGTTTCAGTATGGCTTTGTATAGTAGAAGCTTGCTCTCTAATGACAGCTGTGAACGTTTGTTCATCATCCAATACAAATCCCTCAGCTTCAATCCTAGTCTTTTTCGTGTATTCCAAATATGTTTGGACTAGGTAAGGCGTCGATCTAAGTGCAGTCCCAAGTATTTTACATCATCTGACTGAGGAACTGGTCTTTCACTTAGTCGTATCGGTGGACATGTATCTTTCCTCAAAGTAAACATAATATGTCTGGATTTGTCGTCATTTATTTTGATTTTCCATTTCTTGCACCAGTTCTCAACTATACTTAGATAGTCTTGTAATAATTTAGTAGCCCCAATATAAATTTAAAAATAACTTCTATGTTTAGTCATTAGTAAACAATGTAAAATGAAAAACATAACCTAATTTTAATCATGAGGGAATGAAGCAAAAAGAACACCAACCTCTATTCGACATAAAAATAAGTGAAATCCCTTCTTCTTCTTCATGTAGCATCTCCATTACGAAGGTGTGCTAGCATCATGGCAATCCTGACCTTGGAAACTGTAGCTCTAAATAGGTCGATGGATGACAAATTAAACCACTCTCGCAGGTTCCGTAGCCAGGAGGTTCTTCTTCTTCCAACCCTAATCCCTAATTGATGCTAAACTACGCTCTGTAAAAGATTATGCTTATAATACAAGTTGAAGAATATTTTATTTCCTACAGTTTTAACTGTATACAGTTTAGTCGTAAAATGCATTCTAAGGCCGCAATATCAAAAAATCATATTTTTTTACCGGTTTTAATGAAAAAAATACAGAATATCACATATTGACGCTAGACTAACGTTTTTTCTGACAACTGCCCTGGTCACAATAAAAACGTTGAAGAAGTTGTTCAATAAAATTGATAATGTTATTGTTTAGGTCAACAACCGAAAGGCTGGTTTGAACCTCTAGAGGTTTTTACTAAGTAAAAACGAGGAGTGAGGTGGTTTACTATGGCCTTCCTCACTGAATTGAAAGAGTATGCTTATCAGCATTCCAAGCCCTCTGAAAAGCACCCACTTTCCACCCTGCTAATGACACCTTCACTTCGTTCACCAAAGGGTCTGGCTGTATAGTGAAATTCATTACTCACAGAGGAGATAACTCTGACTAGTGTCTCTTACACCTCTACCTCTTCTGTTCTTAAATAGTTCAGTCATATAATTGGCTATGTGATAAGAAACAGAACTATGTTTTGGAGCCCAGGAACAAACAGATCGAAATCAATTAATTTAACACTCCACCTCCACGTTATGGCCAAAAAAAATCAATAATATAAATGCTTGTGTTATTTTAAATAAATGAGTTCCTTAAGTATCTTAAATTTTGTATTTGTTAATACAAGTTCTCCCTCTCCCTCAAATTCTGGAGAAATAATTATGAGTAATAACATGACAAGCCACAAAAATACGTAAATTTTTTTTTTCATTTTGTTTCAGAAAATTTTCAGTTTAGCTGTTCTTAATGAGATAAAGAAACGCGTCAGTTGGAAATGTTTTATTTGTCGATCCATCATTTGAGCTGCGAGCCCAAGAGTGGGCCCCTCAAAAAGTTTTCAACCAGTTAAAGACAGATCATAAAACTTATCAAGTTACTGACCGAAGCCAAATTGTCCAAATCTAGTAATCTTATAAGAAATTTATGAAACTATTAAAATTCTATAGTTAAACAATATAGATCTAAATAATGTTGAATTTAAACTAAATCAGATAAGCTCTTTTCTACCATATTAAACTGTGAATAACTCAATAAATATAGCTTAGTATTAGTAGTACACCCTACAGATACACATCCGTTTGATTTTCAGTTACTAAAATAATATATACACGAACCATACCGATTAAAATTGATGTCGCCTAAATCTGACTAAACAGCAACTAAAATAGAATGACATTCTGCAGTTAATGCGACTGTTCGAATGAAGGTACGAGTAGAATGAGCGAGTGACTGAGATGGAATGAAAAATACGTAGGGGGTAGAAATAGATTGACAGGGAAGACAAACTGTATATTGAATAGCCACGCTTACGTTTACATCATAACACCATTAGCATGTCATCCTGTTGCTCAAATTCAGCGGATTTGCAATATTTCTAATAAAACTACGTTCTAACCTAATTAGTCAATACACAAACATAAAACTTTGGCAGACAGGCACATTTCTTTTGGACAAGTCAGAGTATTAATGCAAGTTTCCGGATTCACATGTAATGTATTAACGTCGCGTCGTATATTTGATTCATAATCGCCAAATCGAATACATTTATTTTATACGCTTATTGGTGTAATGGAACTTTACAAAAAAATCGAAAATAAAATACGTATCTATTACATTAATATTAAAGTCGTCATTCTTTCACGGCTGACCTGAATCAGTAGCTTTTGCTGCATACAGTTATCAAGAATTGGTCGAGGTAAGTTGAAAAGAGAAGCTGAGAAATGACAAGGTATTTTAAATAAATTGAAAAGCAAGACGTTT
Organism: Catonia carolina; assembly: GCA_035578175.1. Taxonomy (NCBI): domain Eukaryota; kingdom Metazoa; phylum Arthropoda; class Insecta; order Hemiptera; family Achilidae; genus Catonia; species Catonia carolina. Next base: position 49,954,991 of record JAQMRL010000001.1, read on the forward strand.
GATACAGCAAGTGAAAAATAAAATAATATATTTGACTTGAAATGCACACTCCAATGTGACTAAATAGTGAAAAGTGTGATGGAAGTTGTACGGAAAAGACTAACGGGATAGGATATGATTAGAGTACATCAAACAAGTTTTGCAAGACATAAAATGTACTTCACACTACAAAGAGAAAAGTGGAGAAACAAAAAAGAGGCTTGTCAATTCTCCTAGCAGTTGCAAACTAAAATAAGAAGCGACTATATTAACAAAACCATTAATGGCCGATTTGCAATATTAATAAGTAAGAAAGACGCGGAAAGACTCAAGCTTACACAAACATTTACGTATTTACTTAGAAATATAAATTTACAATATTGAAGAAAATACACAAAACATTTATCTTTCATAAGAAACTCTATGCGATTCGGATCAATATTAGAATTTACAACCAAAATATTCAATACATGTAGGCCTACAGACATAACCAGGGTTGAATAGAAATTACATGATTACTTTTCATCGATTTTATTACAACGTTCAGCACAAATTTTGACAAGGATGCCAGGCGTAAAAAATACCAAACACAATTTGTTTACATTCATAAAAATTACAATAAGACTGTTAAAAAAGATGTTTTGCGCCACTTCATGCTCCAACAGGATAAACAAGTCTTCCCATCGAGATCTGCAGAAAATGTTCAAACACAAATTTGAAATAATCTGGAACGATTTTATTACAACGTTCAGCACAAATTTTGACAAGGATTCCAGCCGTAAAAAATACCAAACACAAATTTTTTACATTCATAAAAATTACAATAAGACTCTTAACAAAGATGTTTTGCGCCACTTCATGCTCCAACAGGATAAACAAGTCTTCCAATCGAGATCTGTAGAAAATGTTCAAACACAAATTTGAAATAATCTGGAACGAGCGGTGGAAGACTTTAACGACTAACCTACACACAGTACGGACTGACATTCGAGACTTACAACCAGAAATTTTTAAAAACAGGTTTGACCAAGTGACTCTCACAAGACTACGAATTGGTCACACTAAACTGACACACAGTCACCTCATGACGAAACAAGACCCTGTTTACTGTAGACACTGCAACACTAAATTAACTGTCAAACATATAAGAAACAGCGTCATAAATGAAAGGCTTATATTCTTCCAGGTAATGCAATAACCTAGATTACGTTGAATATTTTGCTATATCAAATGATAAGCAGGAAATAATAAGGACAGAAATTAAACGTCACGCGGTATAACATTATATTTTTATATAAACGGTGACAGGTAGATAAGCTAGTCAATTGTAAACAATAGGAACGGTTCCAAAATCTGGTATAGATATCAAATGAAACAATTGACAAAAAAAAGAAATATAAAACTATTATGCAATATGAACAATAGAATCCAAGCGATGTAACGATTTACTATCACAATTGTAGCAAGAAGAAAATAAATGTGAAAAATTATAACGGAATTGAAGTGTACACAAAACGCGATAACATCTCTCAATATCAATATTTATGTGTCTTAAAACTCGTGTCTGGATATGTAGACAGTTTAGGGTGAGCATTATGATGGATGAGGACGCACTTTAGCTCATATTAATCTCGGAGTTGATGGATAGTCCTGCAACCAACTTGACACATATGGCTCGTGGATTACGTGGTCTTATCACTTTGCATTTCAGTAGTAGTCTTATTTACAAAGGTCTGTTAATGATATTGCATTTTTATAGAGTTCAGTGCGACAACTTTGTGAAATATGGAGAAACTTAAAGCACATCAAGCTGAAATTTAAAACAAAAATATTAAATATTTCTTTTTAGTTATTTAAGTTCTTATTTTGGTTTGTTTTCTAAAATTGTATATTTAATTTCAATTCAGCATTACATAATCTTTGAAAATATATGTTCATTCAATAACAATTTTCTTTGGAATTTTATGCTTAATTAAAAAGTTACTATTTTGTATTTTAAAAAAATTCAATATTCTCAACATATAAACATTTTTAAGCAGTAAACAGAAGTTAAACAATTAGAAGACATCTCAGTCGTACAAACTTATGTAAAACGTATAACGATATTTTTATTTCAGGAAAAATAAATCAAACAAACAGACTGCTCTTGTGAATTTTTTTAACATTCGGCAAAGCCCAAAATTAGCTCATTAAAAAGTCTGCCTCCAATTACGTACGCCTTTGCGCTTATCAGCAAATAAGTAAAATTATACGGTGAAAAAACAAATCTGTTTATTTGAAATACATAAGTTTCTTCTTACGTATTTTCATTTTTTTTTTTTTTTTTTGTTAATTGCAACCACTAGAGCCCTGGAGGAGTCCTTTGCTTTTCCATTTACCATTTTATATGGCGTCGGCTTGTACATGTTTAATTTTCCTCCACCATGTTTCAAACAACAAAGAATTGAGCTATAATGAAAGAAAAATTGAATAAAATGAAGGCTGAAATTTTAAAAAAAATGTAATTAAACAGAGGATACCGTAACTATTTATTTATTCTCCAGGTTTAGATCTGCCACCAGTTTAACTAGTAGTACTGAAAGCGTTCAACATTATAAGTATCACTTTAACGAAGATATTATTTTCTGTACACATATTAGCATGGTTAAGATACATTTTAATTCAAAATTCTTTCATTTGCGTAACACGTTACATTTTCAATATATCAGCAGATTGAGCATTGCTAATGAATGTCTTGGAAAAAAATTGAAGAAACATTTAAGCACTGTATTCGCCTGAGTAATTATTTTCACCTAAGTAGGCTAAAGAATACGGAAATTGATCTATATTTTCAAAAAGTTGAGAAAAGTACTTAAAAAGTTAAAAATCGTATATTTTTTTATAATATGTCAAATCAGTAATCAGTTACGGAATACTAGGATGAAGCGGTATCAGACAATCTTATTTAGCCCCTCAAGCAAAAGGGAAAAAGCTCATCTTACGAATAATCAACGAGAACTACCCTCTCTATCCTCCTGGGAAATTTTTTCAAGTACCAAACATTCGTCAACTTTATGTCCGGGAATTAATTATAGACGCACAAAAATGCAGCCAACTTCCCGAAACGAATGCAAAACCAGAATGAAGAAACAAGAAGTTGATTTCTGTGCACAGTAATTTGTATAGTAGAAGTGATATAAGAATATAATTTAATAACAGGCAATGAAACTTTTAAAATACATAGGTATGACGTAAGGAATCTTTGAAAATTTGGTCACAAGAGATTTTGTTTAGTACACTTCAGTTATTTGAAAAACACAAAACTCTTGAGCATCCAACATTATTGCCCTCGTAGTACGTCTTCACTATTTAATTTTTATTTACTTATTTATTTATTTTTTTTGTTTTACGTCTGACTGTTTTGCAATTTCTGCTAATGCAGACGGTGAAGAATGATGATACATGAAAATGAGTGATGAAAAATGGCAGACCTGACCGCAAATCGAACCCGGGACCCCGGCCACCACAATTTAGTGAGACACGAACCACTCACTATTCAGTGAGACAAGAAACACAATACTAGCTTCAGGTTCAAATAGTTGGAGTTAAGATTTCGAAAATTTTATACATTTATTTTTTACATGTTAAATTATTTACAAGTTAATAATGTCAAGGCTCTTATAACGAAACATTGAAACTGAAACTAAACAATATCAATTCAGTTAATCAAACTACGTGGTAGTTTGGCAATACCGTGAAACTTCTACTAACGGACACTTCCGAATTGCGGACATTTCCTAATAGCGGACAATTTTAAAAGTCCCGGCATATTCCCGTAAGACACAATACTAAAATATTTCCTAATAACGGACCCTCCACATAACGGACGCGGACAGTTAATTTGTATGGTTTTGAAAATTTAATTTCTGGAAAGCGGAAAAAACTTGTCCATAAAATTTTTTAGTACATTGTATGCAATACATTGCATTTCTAAAAACTGACGGATTAATCATAGATAGCATAACATATGATTGGTTTTGTAGAGCGCGTGCAAATTCATTACCATTATCCGGTTCGATAATTCGTGAAAAAGCGTTAGAAGAAGCCAAATATAGGTATTGTGTAAACTGTGTAATCAACTAATGTACAATCCTGGAATACAAAAATAAGGTACGTTGGTATACTTATGTCATATTTTATAAGACATGCATGCATATTTTTTTATATTACATATTAGATAACACATTTCTTTTTTGGTAATTTTATATAAATGTACTATAAATACTATTTTATACTTTGAAGTATTTTTTTTTTCAATGCATAAACGCACATAGAGTGTATTTTATGTATCTTATTCTTCTATACGTTACATTACGTAATACATAATGTAGCCTAAACACAGAAAATCGTACAGTACTTATATTTCTCATTAGCGGACACTTCTTAATAGCGGACAAATTTTTTGTTCCCGCTAGTGTCCGTTTTTCAGAAGTTTGACTGTATTTAAGTGAATAACGAGTATATTATAAAAACGCTCAAATTTTAAACGAATCAGCCACACTAACGAAGAAGGATAAATGTATAACATTAACGCAATTATTAAGCTGTAAAGAAAACTCGTTCAAACAGTTCTCAAGAAGGTTGCCTCATTAATTTGAGTAATACGATACTAAATTACTACCTCTTTTAATTTCGTCGCTTTATTCTTCTCGGACTGGCTTATTTTAACGTTTCAAAGTCATCGTTCATTTATAATTAAAGAAAAGGTGATATCTGTTTTCTGGAGTAGGCCTACTCGTTTTCACAGACGAGTTTTTCTCAACTTACGCAAATTATAGTTGTTAAAAAGTATTTCAGGTTTAAAATTAGGCCGGTGAAAAAAACAATGACTGTTATGTTGACAGTATTAAAAAATATGTCATTAAAATAAATGGAGGAACGAAATAAAAATTCCCTGAATTTATTGTGACTTCGTGATTAGGTACGAATCTTATTATTAAATGTCAAAGACTTTTTAACTGGTACATTAATAAACTTGATCTAAACTTTCGTTGAAATTCATACGATTCAGACATTTAATGACAGATTGTGTTGACATTCAACGTGGATTTTATTGGTTTTGAATTCCAAAGTTATTCGCTCCTCCGGAAGTCAATACCCTCGTAGATTACTCTAAAAACTACATGAGTATAAATTAAGTAACAATGAGCCTCGTGTTTACCTAATTGTTGCATAAGAAAACATAACAACGTTGCCTGTACTAGAAATTCATCCTTTCATTAAAAGAACACGAATAAAAAATATAATATAAATCTTTTCTTTTTCTTTAGGTCCGTCTCCCCTAAGAAAGTTGGAAATCATCTTGGTAACCATAATTTTGCATTCTGCAGCTCTAAACAAATCAGTGGACTTGAACCACAGACTCGAGTTGTTTAGCCAGGATTTGAGTCTTCTATCTTGACCTGCTTTGCCAATAACTTCCTCTGATAAAGTTTATGAATATTATTATACATGGAGTAAGCTCTCACCACACGGCCCAAATATTGAAATGGCCGTATTTTTATGGTTCTTACAATCCCTTCCTCCTTCTCTATTATTCTAATAAACGTCTCGTCTGTGACACGATCCACCCAGCTCAACCTCAATATCCTTTGGTATTACTACATTTAGAATGCCTCCAATCGCTCGGTAATGTTCTTCCTCAAGATTCCGGTCTCTATCCCGTAATATAATACTGAGAACACAAGACATCTAGAAGATCTACTTCACAAAACGATTATAGATTTGATTTCTCTATTGCAGTCGTCATTAACAACAACTGTTCCCAATTATATTTTCGGACCTACTTGACTTTTTCATGAAATAGTCAAGTTTTGCTGTTGTTGTAATCCTCTTAAAATTACCACGAATTTCGTTTTTTGACATGTAGTGTTAAACGATTATCTTTACTAAGCTCCACTTTTCGTTTAAGCAATCATTGAAGGTCCTGTTGCAAACTGCTAGTAGTATCGCGTCGTCTACAAATCTATAGAAAACATACAAATAAGATATTAACATATTCATAGAACGGTAAGCTAGATAAGAATATTTTTTCTTTCTGGTCACGGTTTTGCGTACGAGTATTTAGGAATTAAATGATTATTCGATTCACCCATACGTTTATATTTATATACGCACATTAAGGATTAAGATCTAGTATCTGAAATATCCATCTAGACTCATAAAGGAATTACTGTAAAAGAAAAATAATCCAATCTTCTACTACAACATTTTTATAAAAACGCATCAACATCTGAAAGCTTCTATAGTGGGTTTACAATAAATGTTAAGAAACTTGTTTAAAAACATTCTAATCGTTTAAACCCAGCACCATCAGCTTAGTAGCTCAATACGCTACTTTTACTACATCAGAAAGATTAAATCACCAGCAATAAACTTAAAATTGGTAAGAAACCAATTACAGTTTATGCAGAAAAGTAATTAGCGAATGCAGATGCCAACCCATATGGCTTCTGGAGAATGGAGGCTCTCTATAGGTTGTTACAAGTTACTAACAGTACAATAATCTATTTTATTCCACATAAACAATCGACTGTCGACCAATAAACTGATTATAGACTCATTGTGAGACAGTATTAATTCGTGAGGTGGGGGGGGGGGGTCAGGTTCACAAACCACATGAAATAGCACCATTAATATTTTCATACAAAAAATCATTTCACCTCACACAGTTACACCCGAACGTCGTCGCTAACGACCTTGCAGTTGATGCGACGTTAAATAAAAAAACATTATTAGTAAAAACAATAATTCCCTTAGCCATTTCCAGAATATCGTTGCACAGTGTTACAGAATGTAATCTAGTACATGAAGAAATTTGTGAAATGGCAACAAAGAGAAACGAGATAGTGTAAGGATGCATGCTGCCTTATAGTCAACCCTAATTATTATTAATAATGGTAGTAGATTATTAGTAATGAACAGTGTAGGCCTTCAGTAGAATTTTACGGCACAGAAGAAATAAGAAATACATTAAGCTTTGAGGAACAATAGACAGTATCACAGAGCAAATACTGAATGATCTAAAATGAGAAAGAAAATAAAGGTGACTAAATTCGTTGAAAGTGTTAAAACTATTTCAATTACAAATATATTTGCACAGAATGGCGGTACTAGGTTTTGTGTTAAAGCAATAAAGTGGAATAAATTTGACAACAAATAGATCAAGATTAATTACAATTACGATCGATGTAAATGTACGTACACGAATTGTAATTACTAAAAGCTCCCATTAAATTTTGTTGATAATATTAGATACCGACATTATAATTAGTGCTATGTAACGCAACTGAACATTCAAATCGACTAACCTTATTTCAAGAGAAATAATTAAAGCCAACACTGTACTGTAAATTTTCTATTACAATCGTTCATACAATTTGCATTGTGTACAGACCCGACAAACGGATAATCCAGCAAATAATTCAGCATGAAATTTATAGTGAACTACTAAATTTCGATTAAAAGGTCAACATTATTTATAATTTCTTCTGGTCAATTGAAGTTTAAAAATCTCAAATTTTTCAGAAGAGTATGCCTATTTTTTGTGTATGTATCGTAGACCACCAAGACAGATAACAGATTTTGGTCAAATTTGGCGAGTGATTATTATTTCAGAAATACCTCTAGGAGAAATCAAAACTTTCTAAAGCTAATAAGGAACAAAAAAGAAAAGTTAGCTCGGAGAAAACTTAAATGATGCTTTTAAAAACTGACCGACTTAACAATAATGCAATAGTATAGTACGCAAGTCTTTTACGTAGAAGTAAAAATCTTTCATTCCACTCCCGGCTTAGAGATACATTATCATAATAATGAAAAGTTATAGCACAAAATTTAAAACAATAACTTAATTTGAAATAATACAGCACTGAATAAATCCCTGGATACCTACTTGAATTCTGAATATTAAAATATTTAAATTTAAAATAAAAAGCAATTGTTAAGATACTCCATTAAATATTCTTATTATCTTTTACAAGTATCCAAGTATTTTAATAACTAGAAAAGGATAACTTTGGCCGCATATGTTGCGCAGTGATACATGAACCTACACATTAAAGGTATCCGCTGTCTCAATCGGTTAATACACTCAACCACTAAACCGAAGGTCCCATTTTTAATTACTGACTATTGTCTGAATATTTTTTTCTAATCTTAATAAATGTGCGTTGCAATTTGTTCAATTTTGAATACTAACCAACTCGATTACCCTCTGAGATAAGGATGATTTTATATGACATGTGTATGAGTGTGCAGTCTTGCACACACTCAGGCTGACGATTCCTGAGACGTAGTCTACAGTTATTTGAACCCCAACCATCAAAGTACTCCCTTAACCACTGTCTAGTATCAAATCTGTATAAAAGCAACTGCCTTTACTAGGATCTGAACCACGGAACCTTCCTCTCCGTTTATCAGCTGTAAAACAGCTGACTCGCAGCGACATCTTTACCTCTAGACCAACCCACCGGGTTGGATAATTTAACAGCTTAAAACATACTGTTTTTCATGTACGATTCATATTAACGTTACTAATAAAAAAGATAAAACAACTTAACATATCTAACATAAAGTAAACGAAGAAACTGAAGTAAGGAAAAGGTGGACTGAGCAGCCTACACTATAAGTAAACTTTGTAAATATACGCTGGTCATAATTATTATCACATGACTATTTCGTGAAGAAAAGCAGAAATTTTGTTGTAATTAGAAGATAACAGATGTGGCTGTTCTAGTCACGGTTCCTGCATAGTTTTCCTTGACCATTCTAAGTGAATTCCTGGTCAGGCCTCTTTTTGCATTCTATGCAGCACATCCTTTCCCAACCCCTATCCCAAAACTTTACAAGTAATATTTAATGTGAATTGTTTTTCGTGACAATAAAATTTTATTTATTTCCTAGCATATAAACGTTTAAAAGAAGCTATATTTCATATTTTTTTATATTTTAAAGAAGCAAAACAAGTGCCGAACGGACGAGTCGTCCGTTTAGCACTGGTGTCATAACTTCAACTTGGAGAGAGGGAGAACACTCATGCTGACGAGCGTTTGGGGCGGCCATCTGTCATTACTGACGAACTGCTTGGTTCAATTGACGAATTCGTGAAGAACGATAGGCGCGTTACAATTGATGATATTGTTAAAGACCATTTGCATTATGCAAAAACTTGTGCAAGATGGGCCCCTCGCATGCTTACTGATGAACACAAAACTAAACGTATGGCTGCAGAATTGACATTTTTGGAACGTTATTGAAGGAATTATTTTTGGAACGTTCTGTTAAAGGAGACTCTTTCTTAAACCACATAGTCACTGGTGACGAAACGTTTTTTTCTTTTCTTTTTATCCGAGGTGGCGAGAAAACTCATTCCCTCACGAACTCCCTCACGATGGGGGAAGCAGGGTTGGACTCAATTGAGGCGTCCTCTTCCAGCCCCAAAGAGGCCGCAACCACATACCAACCAAAAACCCGCCGCCTGGTCACTTGATCCGACATCAGCAAACAACCCTCCACCTCCCTTGGAACTGTTTGACTTGGATTTGGTGATGAAACTTGGATTTGTTATGCAACATCTGAGAGTAAATGACAATCAATGGAGTGGCATCATCCTCGTTTACCAAACAAGCCAAAAAAAAAAAAAAATCAAGACGCTACTGTCTACCCGGAAACTCATAGCAACCGTCTTCTGGGATCTACGAGGTGTATTGCTGATTGATTTCATGACCCGTGGAGACACTATCAATACCGACACATGATGTTTAACATTAAAGAAGTTAAGGCGAGCGATTCAAAACCGACGGCGAGGTCTGTTGTCTAGTGGCTTCGTTCTCCCCCACGATAATGCCAGACCGCATATAGCTGGGATAACACAACAACTTGTGCAACAATTAGAGTGGGAAACTTTCAACTATCCACCCTGTAGCCCAGACTTGGCTCCTTCAAATTTTCATCTCTTTACTAAACTCAAAGACTTTTTTGCCGGAAAGAAATTTGAAAGTGATGAAGAACTAAAAGAAGGTGTGACTACGTATCTTAATACACTGGCGGCGGAGGAATATGAAGCTGGAAAACAAAAACTCATCATACGTTATGGCAAATGCTTAAATTTGCAAGGTGATTATGTAGAGAAATAGAAAAATATATATTCTTTTCATTAAAACTTTAATATTTGCTAGATTTACAAGTTTTTATTTTATTCCCAAACGGGTAGTACTTTCCGGATGACCCTCTAGTAAACTTCAAAATATCAGAGAAATTCTTTTACAAAACAACCAACAAATTTACAAAACCTTTACAACAAATTTACAAAAGTTTCACCAACCGACCTGATCAGGTACTCCAAACACGTCTCAGAATGAGACAAATGTTTCACACACGTATTTACAAGAGAACCCCATAACAAATGCAATCACTGTTACATTAAAGTAACAATTCAACACTTTTTTACTGAATGCACATCGCTGAACATATTTTGAAGAAGATTTCACCTACCACCCAGTTTATGTGAATCTTTTAAAAATCTACAAGCCATATACATCAGTAGACTTCCTAACATGCTTACATCCACATGGACTAATTTAAATATTTTTATTGTTAATGTAGTAAAACCCCTTCTTGAACTAACGAAAACCTAGCTTTTAAAGTAAACGTATAAATAATAAATAAAAAAATAAGACAATTACAGAACAGATACCTGATTTAAAATATGTAACACATTTGAGTATCACGAAACATACAATAATGTGAAAATGTGTTCGTACTAGTTAATTAATTGGTTTTCTGGAATAGTAATCGACGAGTTTGTGATCCTTAAAGTAGGCCTAAATCACAAGGAAATATAAGAAGTTTCACTGCTAAATTATTCTCATTATACTAGAGCTATTGTAAAGGAACAACTAACATAAAATTAAATTGGTACGACGCAAAATTTAGAATCCTTGTGAATGATTAATACATGTAATATTCAAACACAAATGTACCAACGAGCAATCTATTCACCCGGCAATTACGCAAGAGCATTAATCAAAAGTTTCGTTTAGACAGAAGGTACTGGCCACATATATTTATTAAGAAGTAGTAAAAAGGACTTCAATTTAATATCACATGATTTTGGGCTTACGTTGTTTTGTGTTTTGTTATTAGTCATCTCATAATTTACAGTGTTCAAAACAAACGTTACAAACTAAACTTTTTTATAAATTTGAGTAAGGAGTAATTAGTTCATTTGGTAAGGTAAAAAAAATACATAGAACTGAGAAAAGCAGCTGTTTCACAAAACTTTTTTCAGAATTAATTACACAGAAAATAAATGAGATATATTGCGTGTGGATGTACTACTCGACATCTGTTACGAACGGTGACAAAAAATCGCATAATTTTGAAAACTGTCGGAAAAATTTAACTTCTCATAATTCAAACAATTGTTTAATTGTCTTGTAAGTTGTGTATAGGCTACTGCTGTTAAACAATTATTGCGCAAACCGAATATAGGGTGAATTTAAGTAAACGACTGAAGAAAAGAAGTATTAATTAAAGAAAATAAGAAGCCAACGAGGAATCAAACCGAGATTTTTAATTTAAAAGATGCACTGCCAGATGGATCATGGAAGTTCCTTGATGTATTTTCCTTATAAATACAAAATAATCTCCCAAGGTTAATTCGAATTAAACGATGATTACCTGACACGCTTTTTAAACATTAAATCATGAGCCATAGATTTAAGATAATTTAAAATTTTCATCAAGTTTCTGGGAAATTGTATAAAAATGGTTATTTAATTTATCCGCCCATTGCAACAAATTTTGATGAAGATTGTGTCATTAAACAACGCGGTACGTGATTGAACTTGTTGGAAAGGCACATCCTTATGTACTTGCAAGCCCGTGAAAGGAACACATCATTCAAAAGTACATGTATATTTTGTTTATTAGTAACGTATGGGGTTCAGAGGCTTTGTTCTGAAAGGAATTAAGCGATTTCTTACATGAAAGGTCAAACTGCTGCTGACTGCTGAATTAACAGATTTTAGCGGTGAACTGAATGACTTACTGTACTAACTTTATTACTCGGCTAGGATACTGTAAGTTAACCCAATTTTCAATAGATTTTAATTATAACGAAAAAATAATTAAGGGAATAAATAATTAAGGGAAACTGACAACCTAAAAAGAAATTTGAATTTTAGCCGCCGGACACGTTCCAGTTTGCTGTTAAAACATCACTTTCAATTGTAAGTCACCCCGCTGATCCGTCCAGATACATACAACCATCCCCGGCTGTCCTTCCTCAGTTGTTGTCTACTTTACCCATTTATACAGTTACAAAACGCTATAAAATATATTGGGTGGTAATTGAAATAGGAACAGTTCCGATTGGTCAATTAAAATAAAATAATAACAACAAAAATAATCACAAAATAATTAATCTACTGTTTGTGTGTGTATGCTATCTGACCCGTTTAAGCATATTCGTGAACCAGGAAATTTCAAAGCTTGACTCAAGAGTTTTTTTTGTTTTAGGTCCGACTTTTTTGCAGTTACTTCTAATGCAGTCGACGAGAAGGGTGAAAAACGAAAAAGTGATGAAAAATTTCCAGACCGGGAATCGAAACCGGGACCCTAGCGTAGAAGCCAGTTGCATTGACCACTTTACCACAGGCCGGACTTAAATCAGGATGCCAAGAGTAAAAAGTCAAGCTGTATAACTCAATAAATTTATTTAAACTGAAAAAATACATAGGCTTATTACTGACGCACCAAGTAGCGCTGCATGTATTGCGTATAATTTTTGACGCATTCTCCTTGGCATTTTAAGGTTGACTGATGTTCTAGTCCTCGGTACCACACAAAATTAATTATTCACACAGTGCTGTTTGTTACCTCACTATATTTTTTTCTAAATTAAATATATGTATTAATTTTTATTGTTTGCTTCTTAAATCACGGCACCACACATTTTTCTCTACGACAGCAACTAAAACCCTTCCAAACATGTTTACCTCCCACTTGCAAAGTACAAAATAAATTGTTCTTCTTCACTTTTTCGAAATCTATTTTTAATCACATGACGGCTGGAGAATTTCCGAAACAGGTTTTGTCTTAACAAAATTGTAAATTCGATACATTAGTAACGTTCGTAATGAATATGATACCAGTCCCTAGGCGTAGCATAATTCAGGTTATTTGTAATGGGCTCGACGCCCCAGTTCATATAAGTCGCAGAATAAATACTATTAAGTTAATAAACTTCGACACAGGATAGGCTACATCATTGATTCAATAATAAGATGCAGTGTAATTTCAGTAGTCAAAAAATACTGGCCTGATTCGGTTGATAACATATAATAACGTTTAAGAAACGTCTTTTACTTGATTTTTCATCCTGATATTTACTTTATTCTAAGTTTATTAAAATCTACGTAAAAATTGAATCTACGAAGATACATGTCATTAATAAATATTAATTACTACGTTCTACGTTTATTAAAATCTAAGTAGAAAAAGAACCGACGTAGATACACGTCATCAATAAATATTAATTACATATTTATTTTTTGAAGCCTATTTGTTATCCGCTACGTAATAAATGGCGTTAGGATTGAAATATTTCGTTTTAAAATACCACTCGCTCATTCAAAGTAATGAAAAATATTGATTTTACTAAAAATAAGGGTCGGCAGTTGATTGTAAGTGTGTATAAAGAATTAGTTCTTTATATTAAATTCTAATAAGAATTCGTAATTATCTGTAGAAAAGGTCTATGAATGGTGAATTCAATTTAGAGAATCCTTTAATGCCTTTTATCGTTTAAGTGCCATCCAGAATAAACCTCTTTCATCTCAGCCTTATACTTTATAAAATCCACATAATATAAAATCTTGAGTATCAATTTACTATTTAAGAGAGATAAATGCAAATTAATTGAACAGACTTTTCTATCTACCTATAACAAAGAGCAACGGAGTTGCATGTGTCTGTTGTAGTAAAGAGTAACAAGTAACAAAACTTTATCATTTTACTTTCTCTTGCCTATATGAATATATAGGAAGGAAAGTATTGTTTTCATGTCGATTTTTCGAAATCTCGAAGTTTTCACCGGATCTACACGTTTTCAGATCCCCTGAACCCAAAAAACATGTTTTTAGCGATTGGTCTGTGCGTGTGTGTGTGTGTGTTGTGTGTGCGCGCGCGCGCGTGTGTGTGTGTGTGTACAAAATATCTCAAGAACGGAACATCGTACGAACTTGAAACTTGTAACTTAAGTTACATACCACTACCGGACCCGACACGAACATTTTCATCAAAATCGGTCAACCGGAAAGTAGTTTATTCGTATAATTTTTCACTTTTTTGTGATTTTCTCAAAAACTGGTCCTACGATTTTTTTTTAAAATCGCCTCATTTACTCAATTTTTTATTCTCTACAAGATATGGTAGGCGGCATGTTTGCTGAAATTCTTGGTGAGGGTGTTTTTACGTACAAAAAGTGTTTTTTTAAGATTACGGCTTTAATATGTATTATAGCCCACAAATTTATATTATAAAACATGTAGAGAATTTAAAATTCTACTACCTTAATTTCAAACATTTTTTTGTATAACACTTAGTTTAGCCGTAATAACCAATTTTCTGTTTTTTTCTCACGAAAACGTGTGAAAAATCTATTTTTTTAAGATTTCGGCTTTAGTACGCATTTTACGACAAAAGTGTACTATATAATAAAATTTATAGGAAATTAAAATATCTACAACTTTTATTAAGAAAATTTTTCTCTACAGAGCTTAGTTTAGCGTGAAAGTGTGATTTTCGTTTTTTTTAAGCCAAACTGAGTACAATTTTCATTTTGCGTCATTCACTCATGATTAAAATAAGGTTATGTTTTTGAGGTTAGTGTTTTGTTTATTTCTAATATTTTATTAATAATGTTAGGTTTATTAATAATTATTTGCATTGGCAAGAGAAAGTTGTGTGAGTGTTTCACACCAGATTTTTTAAGTTTTATTAAACTATACCAAGTAGAAAAGAGAAGATACATTGTAAAAGTATCGTTTTTGAATTTTCAGTAACGATCCTTATTTTATGCACAGTCGCATGAACTCGACAAAATCATGTAATTTCAGTGATTTGTAATTTACCAGTGACTTGGATCAGTGTAAAAGCGGAGTCATCTCTGCAGATTAGAATGAAATTGGTTAGCTTAATTAGAAAAACAGATTTAGTAGAGGGTTCACAGGTTAGGTGAGGAAGTTCGAAATTCTAGATTTACTTACTCTAAATTACAGTCAGCCTTATTTAAATTTAAACGTAGACCTAACATCAATTAAATAAAGTTATGTATACACCTTCAGATAGTACAGCAAAGTCATCTAGTATCCTTCTTCGTTAACACAGGTCTCATTATATTCCATTTTAATCATTTAATTATACTTTCAATCACAGATCAACTGCCGCAGAGAAATTACACTGTAGATTATTGAATTTCATTTACATAACTGAATAACTAATGGTTATTTTATTTATCTTGCTTTGTAAAGATCGAAGGCTCAAATTTTCACTTCTCCATCATTATACGCATATCTGCCAAAACCCTTAAACATTTGTTCACGCATTAGATCTCTTTCCAAATAACCTAAAATGCTAAACTAGATGATTTCTTCAGTAAGCAGGAAAATTAAGTATTGTGCGGTTCTAAGCTCCGTGTAGTTGCGGAGTGAAGGGTACGGGTGAGGTATAATGAATGAGTGACGCATGCTGAGAGAACGATTGTTGTATTACTCTGATACAAAACATTCGTTTTAAAACTTTCCGTATTTATCATATTTGTTTGTATTTATTACATTTATTTATTTACATATTTTGATATAAATTGGTAAGTTAAATATTATGAATCCGACCAAGTTAATAACCCGGTAGGTATTTGTTAAATTAATGCGCCGGATGATAAGAATATTTTTTAGTCTAGTTAGTATACGCTACCACTACAAATGCATCAGCTGTGAAACACTACTAACTCATTCATCTCCCACTACTATAACAACGCACTGCATTCCTTCCAACTACACGGAGCTGGGACTCAAGCAATAGTGTTTAGGAGGTTCAGATTCTTAAACGTAACCCGGGTATTATTTTTGGAGAAGTTACTAATGCTCCTATTTTATTTTTTTGTAATTATAAACTTTTTTATAAAATACATAATTCAAATTGGTAGACACACTTCACGTGAGTACAAATGATTTCAAATTAAGTATGTTATTTTATTCCTTATTTGATTCCACACTTATGGGAAAAGTGAATAATTGTATTTCTCTAAAGCCATTATAATTTAAGATTATAATCACTGAGAATGTAGACAAGTATTGAGTGCATAGAGAAAACAAACGCAACTGAAGTCAAAATCCTTTGCAATATCATCCGTGGTCTATGAAAGCGTCTTCGCTTTTGGACTCATGAACGTGGTATTATTACGAGTATTAACTCGAGGAGATGAGGCAAAACTCTTTTCCTACACACCTAGAGCGTCACAAACTAATTAACAAATACATTGGGAGTTAAATCAATTTTTGTTCTAGCGTTATAATTAAAAACCATTCTCAAAAAGTTAAATTGTGCAGTGTACAAATAATTTGTACACCGCACGATTTAACTTTTTGATAATGGTTTTTAATTATAACTTATAATTATAAATTATTTATGGAGAAACGGATGTACTCGGAATCACTGTAATTTTACCGAAATACATGTTTGGTAATACTGTCAAAGGATTGCTCTTAACTGAGCTCATTGACTGTTTATTCTGTAAATTGCTCCTCATTGCGCTATTCTTCAGTAAATTTCTACTTTAATGTACATTCATAGATACACGATTCATTAGGTGAAATTCAGAAGGACGAAGCCTGCATTTTCAGAATTACTTGGTAATCCTTTTCCTCAACTTTCTGATAGTTCACAAACATCTGGCAAACAAACAGCACAAAAGCAATTTAGTACATTCGGATTTCTTTCAACATTTTTAATATGATTCCCGTTAATTCATTACTGGTAATCAAGTATACTCCTGATAGAATAATTTATTGTAGAAATAGAAATGAAAAAGAAAACAGCTCTCGATTCGGAAAAACGAAGGTAATTGAAGAGGTATATAACTCGTATATCCAGCACTGGATAACGAGGAGATAATAAAGTTTTAAAATCTGGTTACAATGACAATTACGTTAATGACACAATTATTACTAGTAGTCTTACAATAGAATAACAATAATGTTTTCCGAATTCGCTAGTAACACTTTGTTCAGCTCAAAAAGAATACCACTACATCAACAAGTGCTACACGAAAGCCAACTACTTCAAAGCGACGTATCTGGTGAAAAAGCTATCTTCAGATTTAAATAATATATTTTCCTGCACATTAACTTAATATTGTTTTGTTAAATCGTTGTGATAGTTTTGATTAAATTTTTTTATCTATAAGACATTTTATGTCGTTTTTATATTGAAGACCATTTATAAGTTTTATTTTGTACTGGTATTTCGAACCAACGTACGAAGTATTTGCCAAACTCGACCTCGTTAATAATTAGTTTAGTAACAAGTTGGACCAATTGGAATTACATTTAGTAGAAAAATAGAATCTCGTTCACGAATAAACATTTGGTAAAAATACTATTGCTGCAATTTTTTCAGAAGGATATTTATAATACAGAACTATATTTAGTACAGTTTTTCGCTATCTATAATCTCAGTTTGAAATTAAATAAACAATGTATTAGTTCGTGATAACGCTTTTTACTAATCATTTATGGTTGAAAGAAGAATTGAACTCTTGCAAACATTTTCATGGGGAACATTTGAACATTTGAAAAGCTACTGCATAAGGGGTGCATATCTACTATGAATGTTCTATCTTCTACGATCTTTTATGAATGACAAACCTGTGCAACTGCATAAGATAAATGAACTGGCAGTGATTCAGCGAAGAGTGATATGAAGCATAATTGTCATTAGGTTATCAGGTAAAGTAAGGAACAGGAGATTGAGACGCACGTTTCAACTAAAATATTTGGCACTAGAAGTTAAAATGGAAATGGGCGGATGGCGTGGTCAGTATGGACAATCAAAGACAGACTAGGTTAAGTATAGGATGGATTCCCACGAACAAAGAGAAAAGAAGATGTAGACCAGTACAGAAATGGTGTGACGAGATTTACGAGCGACTAGAGGTCTAGGGCAAGCAACAGAAAAATCTGGTGAGAAACACTCACACGACTTTCTCTTGCCAATGCAAATAATTAACAATGAAACGTAACATTCGTCATAAAAACATTAGAAATAAACAGAAACCTAACCTCGAAAACATAACCTTATTTTAATCATGAGTGAAAGACGCAAAATGAAGATTCAGTTTGGCTTAAAAATACGGAAAATCACACTTTCATGCTAAACTAGGCTCTGTAGAGAGAAATGCTTTAAATCAAAGTTGTAGATCTTTTAATTTCCTTTAACTTTTATTATATTACACTTTTGTCGTAAAATGCATACTAAGGCC